>CM046663.1:10290611-12848111 GCA_025594165.1 Tamias sibiricus | reverse complement strand
ACTTATTTATCTGTCTATCTTCACTGCTTAACAAAGTGTCTGGAATTTGCAGTATTCAATAACAATGTGTTGATTCACGGAATGAAAGATTCTTTGTTTTGTTTTGTTTTTTTTTTTTTTTTTTTAAAAAAAGAGAGAATGATCAAAACTGGTAATAGCCCGATGTCTGGGCTATGGGTTAGTTATTTCTGATTTTTTTTATATGAAAACAAACCTGTATACTCTGTGCACCAAACTGTCAAAGCAATAAGCACTGGCAGGAAATATATGTGAAGTTGGAAAGGAGGACAAGGTATTTTCAACTGGTGAGACATTAGACTTGAATCTAGAGTACTTGATTTTAGATCCATCCTTTAATATATAGCTTTGGCCAAGTATTTTGGGTTTTTTTACATCCCATTACGTCACCATAAAATGAACATGTTAGACAAGATCTTATTTGCAATCTCTTCTAACTCGAAACTTCTATACTTCTACCTTCCTTCTTCAGTGCATGACTCATATCTCTTTAGAACTCTTTGAAACTGAACTTACTCATTTATTCATGTCACCTACAAATTTCCTAAGAAATTTAATTATTATTTTATACCATTAGAACAATCCTACCTTCAAAATTTAGTCTAATAACTAAATGACAAATTCTGTTCTGTTTCTTAATTTTCACACTTGTGAACTTTACTTCCGTTCTGTGCTATTTCTACACTATTCTGGAAAAAAATCTCAGCTTCTGGTATTTTTAACTTTTATTTCACCACAAAAATCATCACACATTTCTGAATTTCTTGCTCATTTCATGTTGTAATGCTACCCCCTAAAAAATTTTTAACCATAATTACTTGTAAATGAAGTCCAGTTATATTACTAATTATAATTATATTTATTACAAGGGGTAGGGTAATTAATTTTATTTCTTTCAAAATAACAGAATGTATTATATGTACATAATGAAAATGTAATCTTAAATATTGAACTAATAAATATAAGATTAAGAATGCACCTTTCAAACCCTATTAAAATCAAATAAGAGAATGACATCAGCAAAAATCGACAGAAATATTTTGAAAAACTTCTCTTCCATAGAACCAGAGAAAACACTGGCAAAAATTAACAGAATCAACTTTGCAGAACTTTGGAAATTAGACTAGGAGCAACTCATGGAAATGTGTACTCAAGAAAAAATTGATGTGTCTCAATCTGAACATCAAACTTTGTGGCATTTAACTTGCCAGATTCCTTTTCTTTCTCCAGCTCCCTGGTAGTCTTGCAAACAAAAAGCTTGGATTCACACTAAAAACCAACAACCTGGCAGCTACAGCAGGGGAAAAATGAGATTGAAACTCCTTCAAAGTCTAATTTCCAGAAAATTGTCATAATTTGGATTATCTGGGGGTTCTCCATAATATCTTACTCACAAAGTGTTCTTTATTTAACCCAGGGCAACCCCTCCTGCTGGGGTATTTTTTGAAAACAACCAGAAGCAATTGGCTTACATTGTGGCTATCTGAGGTGGTAGATAATGGTTGTGGCAAACAGTAGATTAAACAAAAAACTTTATAAAACAAGCTAAGAAGTGTGATTCCAGAGGGTACTTTGAAATGTAATCCCCCCCCAAAAAAAATACCAGTAGTATAGAAGACTGAAGGAATATATAAAGCTGTGTACATGCTCAGTTAAGATCTGAGGAGGTCTGAAGCTCTCATCTCTGACTAATTTGAGGATATGCGTAAGTAACAAGCTAAGATTAAAATGAAGTTGTAAAACTGCATAGATGAATAGTGAAGATTTGCTCTGATAGAGACAAAAAACAAAAACAGAGAAACTTATTCATTCCAGGCATGGAATGTTAAAATATTATTCATAATATGGGATATTTTGAATAGATATATTCAACCATTAACTGACTACTAAGCTAACTAGTTATAGAATCTAGTGCTCATACACAAGAAACACAGACTTTACACAATTAAATTTGAAAAATCATGAAACAAGGAACAAGAACATCACCAATGACAAACAATAGAGAAGGAGGAGAATCTGATTCTAAGAATAAAACAGTGGTAATGACTATATAATTTTGTTTTATTCCACCCTATTTGAGATTAGCTTTACTTTGCAAAATTACCCTTTTTAAAGTCCATCTTTGTGTTGTTTTTTTTCCCCTTCCCCAGCATTGTAACTTAAAAAAAAAAAAAAAAAAAAAAAAAAAAAAAAAAAAAAAAAAAAAACTTTAATGGCTGAGATAGTAACTATTAGAGTAAATTATTCCAGGAAAGGAGGAAAGGGGGACTAAGAGAAAAATATTAGTCCTTCGGCCTCTTAATCAGTAATCTTTCTTTAGAATTTCATCACTCACTCTTAAAATAACATCAAAGTATAGGCCAAGAAGTTGCAAATCCTATTCTCTAATTTAAAAAAATAATAATGTTTAACTTGCACGAAAATATGTTTATCTAAAAAACTACAGGATATTCCTTAGACAAGGTGATTTGCAATCGTAGGAATGTTCAGATGATAGATAAAAGAAAATGTTCCCTGAATGACTAAGATGGTTCCAGGTGGCTAGATGTGTCTGGAAATATAGTTTTCCTATACATTAACCCACTACTCTCCTTTCCTCTTCATAAAAATCTGTTTACATACCCAAATTCTTTAAATGAACATTAGGATAGGGTCTAACCATTTTCCTGATTAGGTAGCTTATAAAACCTGATTTTATTCCCAACAAATCTCTTCTCCTAAATATTAGCTGTCATTCAGTAAGAAGAATTGAGCCTTGACTGGTAACAAGAGGTGCTTAAGTTAAATTATTTTGAATGTCTATTTGTAATAAAAAATTACAAGACAAGCAAAGAAACAACAAGGTATGGTCTGTAGACAGATGGTGAGAAAAACACTATTTTCCTTGAGGAAACTCATATGCATTAGGAAAACTTTAAATTTGTAATTTTTTTTTTTTTTTTTTTTTTTTTTTTTGGTACCAGGGATTGAACTCAGGGGCACTCGACCACTGGGCCACATCCCCAGCCCTTTTTTTGTGTGTGTGTATTTTATTTAGAGACAGGGTCTCACTGAGTTGCTAAGTGCCTCGCCATTGCTGAGGATGGCTTTGAACTCACGATCCTCCTGCCTCAGCCTCCCAAAGTGCTGGGATTACAGGCGTGTGCCACCGCACCCGGCTTAAATTTTTAATTTTAATATGTTCAAAAAATTAAAGAAAGCTATGTCTAAATAACTACATGAAAACAAAATAAACATTTTGTATCATTAAATACAGAAAATTAATAAAGAGAGAGAACTTATAGAAAAGAACCTAATAGAAACCCTGTAAAAAAAAGCATAATAAATAAAATGAAAAAAAAGAAGAAATTAAGTATATCTAAAAAATTAAAACAGAATTTATTGCTAGTTGTTAGAATTTATTGATATACAATAATTCTAAAAAGCAAGTTTCTGCTATGTATATATAAATTAAAAGACACTAGATATTACCTCAAATCCACAAAACAAATAAAGTAATAGTAAAGTAAAAATATAGGTAAATATAAAAAGCAGCATAAATGTACCTTTTGTTTTTAATTCTTATTCTTCTATCTGAATTAAAAATTAAACTTATAATCAATAACCATATATCTGTGTTGATGCATACATAATGTATAAATATGTGAGTTATCCATAAATAACAACACAAAAGGAAGAAGAAATAGATAACTTCACTATGTAGGAGGAAAAATTGCCCATTATTGAAATTAATTGGTATTAATCTGAACTCAACTGTTCTAAATTAAGATGTTAACTTTAATACCTGGTGAAAGCAAGAAGAAAATAACTTAAAAATAATAAAAGAAAGGATGAAAGAAACAAAATGGTTCACTATAAAATATCTATTTCAAACAAAGTAAAGTAGTAATGGAAGCAGAGAGGGGATGAAAGACATATAGTAAAAAAAGATAACAGGTATAAATCTTACCTTATCAATGATTGAATTAAATGGTTGTATATTTAAAACACCAATTAAAAGGCAAAAATATTTTGTCCTTTTAAGAATATGACCTTACTTGGAAAAAAAAAAAGTAGTTCAGATATAACTATTTTAAATGAGGTCAAACTGAAGTACAGTGTGTCTTTAATCCAATTTGACCAATATGTTCATAAGAGATGAGACAGACAACTGTGACGGCAGAGAAGACTTATGTTGTCACAAGCTAAGAAATATCTGGGGCTACCAAAAACTGAAGAGGGCAATAATGGGATAATGACTCTGACAACATATTGATTTTGGAGTCTCTGAAGTGCAGAACTATGAGATAATAAATTTCTGTTGCTTAAACACCAAGTTTATGGGAATAAATTATGGCCACACTAGAAAGCAATTACAGCTAATGTCAATCTTTCCTTAAAGTCTTATTTTAAGAAATAGAAGAAGAATAAATTTTTCAACTAATTAATTAAGAACAGTGTTGCTCTGATACCCAAATCAGATAACACACACACACACACACACACACACACACACACACACATTTATACCCACACACAAAGAAAAAAATCCATGTCCCTTAAGAACTTAGACACACACACAAAAAAAAAAAAAAAAAGAAAAGAAAAAATCCTCCAGAAAATTCTAGTAAAGTGAGCCCAGAAACATACAAAATATATTATATACCATAAATAGGTGAGTTTTTTAGTTTTTTCCCATGTATGCCAGAATGGTTCAACATAAATAAATCTATAAATATAATACACCAAATAAAAGAAAGGAGAAAACATTGTCATTTCAATACATGTAGAAAACAATTGGCCAAATCCAATCCTTTTTTTAAAAAATATTTATTTATTTACTTTAGTTGTACACAATGCATTTATTTTTACGTGGCGCTGAGGATGGAACCCGGGCCACGCATGTACTAGGTGAGCATTCTACTGCTGAGCCACAACCCCAGCCCCCCAATTCCTTTTCATAATAAAAATATTAATTTCAGATTGCAAAGGAAGAAGTAAAACTATTGAGAGATACCATGTTCACATATATTTATATATAATCATAGAAATACACCCATACAATGATTAAAAATTAATGAGTACAGAAAGTTTATAAGGTACAATATACAAAAGCAAGTTATATACTTTTATAAAATAATTTGTTTCTCACTAGGTCAGATTGTAAAAAATGACAAATTTTTTAATCTATCCCTATTGGGTTGTTTTGAGAATTTGGTTAATAAAACCAAATTCTTTCAATAAACATCTGGATAATTAGAAATTGCATTTTTTTCCTTAACACAGGAGATAGTTTTCCATTTGTGCAAGGAAAATAGGGATTGTCCCATGTGATGTGTGGGCAATGCAGCTGAGAGTGTTTAAATAAAGCCCAAGGTCTCTCCATGATCAAAACACCTTCTTAAAACAAGCAGGTATGAGCAACTACCCAGGGTATGAATGAATACCTGTGTGACCATGGCTATGCCTTCTCCTTTTGAAATGTTCTCTGTACAGTGACAGATTTCTGCACTCTGACAGGGCTGGATACTATCTGAGATCATCGCAGCTGGTCAGACAGCATCAAGCTCTCTATAAACCAGTGGACATGTTTCTGGCCACCGTCTTGGCCTGTGCCCTTGACCTTGACTTGACAAATCACCTCAAAATACATAATGACGAAACCAAAAGAGGCCAAAATTCAGAGCAGATGTATCTGCAGATCACACTCTGATGACGAAACATTCCAATGAAATCATAATCCATCAGTGACGGTCATTCAGCAATTTTCATAAGATGCATGAGATTTTACAAATTTTATGATGTGCTCTCCATCCTGGTGGAGGTGCCAGTACTTGAATTGTTAATGTAAAAGATAAATGAGGAATGGAAGAGGTAATAGGATTTTCATATTCTCCGACCATGCAAACAACTCGTATTGTGTAAGGGCCATTTGATCCCTTTTTTGTGTGAGTGTTTTTAGTGAAAGCCTCGTGTTCTTTCCTATTTCCCAACTAAATTTTATATTCTCACAAGCATCCTTAACATATACTCACATATATGGAACATATTGTTTTATGTTTGTGAAAATGATGTTGTTTAGGATGTAGATAATGCCAATGTAGTTATCCAGTCAGAATAGTCTTCTCCCTTATAACCTGCTCATAACATGCACTATTGGGTTTGAATGTTAGTTTTCTTTAAGAATCCTCATGTTACTTTTCTCTTTCAGAATTGCTCAGAGCTCATCACTTATACTTTCTATGGACATTCATGAAAATGTGTCTGTTCAAGTTCAATTCTGGATATTCTGGATTAGTCTCATGAAATGTTCCAGAACCCCTTTCCCTAACATTCTTGGCCATTTCACCACTGATGTATTTGACAGAGAGTGAATAGGATATAAAATTTTGAGATTTAAAAAAAATTCTTAAAAATATAAGACTAAATCAGAGTCTCTTCTAAATATATAAAACACATCGGGTTTTTATATCATCTCTAAATGGAGTGCCCCAGATTTCTATCTTGGACTCTATTTGCTATCTCTATTCTAAGCTACAGTGATGTCATCAGTAGCATAACTTTTTACAGTGTCTCCATATTAGTAACTTCCAAAATTGTATTATTAACTCCAACTTCTCCTCTAAAAGTCACATTTTTATGTACAGTGACATATTGTTAACTCCAGTTGTATTTCAAATAGGCATATCAAGGTTATGGAAGGAAGGGGTCAGATTACCCTGGGATAATTTGTTAATCTAGAAAGTAAGAAAATATTATAATAATGATAGTACATCACAATGACACAACAGCTAGTCTCCTTCCCCCACTAAGGACCTATATTAGATAATCTGACATCCATGCACTTTCAGTTCCTGAGGGAGAAAACAGAGAGATTGGAGATATTGGGTTGTAGGAGGGGCAATTTGTAAAAATAGCCAAAGCCCTTTGAAGTATGATTTAAAAAAAAAAACACAAATAAACAAATTCAAAAATAAGATATCAACAAATCTCCAAAGTGATTTTTATAAAAGATAAATACAACAAGAAACATTATAATGAAACTGCTTAAAGAAAAATTTTAAATCTTTTTTTGAAAGTACACAGACATTACTCCATATAGAACAAAAAGAATAACTATTGACTTCTCATCAGAAACACTGAAAACCAAAAGACAATTGAATATCTTCAAGTTATTAAAGAAAATAACTTGTCCTTCTAAACTGCTATATCCAGTGAATATATCTTCAAAACTGTAAGTGATGTAAAAACATTTTGTGACAGAAATCTATGAGATAATTTAGGTCCAGAAAGCTAGTTTTAAATGAAATGTTAAAGAAGACTCATATCTAAACAAAGAAATGCCAGAAATGGTAAATATGTATAATAACAAAAAATTTTTCCTCACTTCAAAAACCTTATAAAAGATAATTAACTGTTTAAAGAAAATACAGTAATTCCACAGCATAAAATTTATATCATGTATAGAAGAAAAATGTATGATAATGGTAGCAACACAAAGAAAGCAAGGGGGGAAAGTGTTATAAGGTTAATGTATTATATATGATGGTTAATATTATTTGAAAGAAGACAATGATCATTTAAAGATATTGTAAATCCTAGAGCAATCACCAGAAAATTAAACTGGTATAACTAATAAATCAGTTAGCAAGATAACAATAGAATATTAAAAATATTCAATTCAAAATAGGGAAAAAATAGAGGTAAATGAACAAAACACACATAGGACAAACAGAAAACAAATATCAAATGGTAATCTTAAGCTACCTAAGCAATTATATTAATATAAATAGAGCAAATATTTCAATTGAAAGATTGAAGTCTTTCACAGAGATTGTGAGTCTTGATTAAAGACTAAATACGACCTCACTGTGTGCTATCTACAAGAAACACACTATAAAAATGAATATAAATGCTGAAAATTTAGGAATAAATATAGAATAAAAACTGAAGTACACGTATTAACTTAGATTCCAGCTTAAGGAATTTTACCTGAGATAAACTGGAACACTTTATAATAATAAAGCATTCAGTTCATCAATAAAAACATAACAGAATAGCATATAGACATTCATCCTTCCATTCTTCATTCCTCAGTGCTACTTCATTGTTTTTGATATCAGTGTATCACATGAGCTATATTAATTGTGCTTAATTGCCTCCCTCTTTGAATGTAAGCTTTTCCAAAGTAGTAACTTGGATCCTTTTGCTTATTTTGTGTCCTCAACCATAATAGTGCCTGGAATATAGAGTAAGTCAATAAATATTTGTTGAATAGTTGAATAAATATATTATTTAACTTGAAATAATATTAAGATAATTAAATTCATGTAATCAAACCATAATTTTATAATAGATTTTTTAAAACACTAAAATGGTGAATTTCAATATTTAGAAAGTATATAGGTACAGATTATTATATGTGAGGTGGTAAATATAATCTGTTGGTTTCAAATAGTGTGACTATTCATTAGCAATATATAAGAATAAGTCAAAAACAAACAAGTAAACAAACCATTGGCTTCTCAGAACTTGGGATGGAGTGGTAAAAATTATGTCATGTAACAGAATGCAGCTCTTGGACCTTGTCTTGAGCAGTGCTATTAATGTTACTCGGAGGCAGATTGTCTTTAAATGCAAGAGTCAACCAATCATCAAATATAAACAATTAATGCAAAAATGTTGGGTGTGCTGGAGTACCCCAATTAGCATTCAATGCACAATAATTTAACACTATAAGCAAATCACACAATCCTAGGGAAACCACGAGTTATGCCACACAACTTCTCTTAGCCAAAGAGCAGACATTGTCCTTGTCTGGTGGTTCTTTTCAGCCAGTGGCTGGACATCAGGGAATGGTGGAGTCAGTCCAGGGACAGACAGCAAGGCAGCCAGTCTCACCAATGTCCTTGGAGCAAAACTCTTCAATGTGGCAGGACCAGCAATTTAAATACAGTTCCAAGTTGGTGGTGTATGTTGGTGACTGGTTACACCCAGTGAAAGTCAATGTCCATTGGTTATGTCCAGTGAGGTGATGTAATTGCAGCTGAGCATGTTTTTTGCACATGTCCATGGAGCTGAGCTCCCTATCAATTATAATCAATCATTTTTAAGCATGCCTATGGCTAGTGACCCTTACACTCTATAAATGGCAAGTAGACATGACTAAGCAGTTCAATGGCTGTTATTCCTTATGGCCACCAACTTAGTGAGTCCCAGCATGTCACAGCATATCTATGGCAGATGCTCCTTATAGACCTGTCTAATTAAACTGTCTGTGATTATGGGAATATTGTATATTTGTGTTATCTAACATGATAAAACTAGCCATATGTGGCTATTAAGCACATGAAAGGTGAAACTTAAAAACTGAATTTTATTAAATGTTAGTTAATTTAAATAACCAAATATGGCTAGCTATCATTTTAAGTGTTTAGATATTTGCATATGCTACATTTTTGTTACTGCCTAATTTTTCTTACACTATCCTAGGTAAAGATTTCTTTCATTCAGGCCAGATACTTTTTTATGTGGCATTTATTTGTCTCAATAAAAATGATTTACTTAATATCTATATTTCCCATCACAAAACAACTTGAATATTTCTCATTTACAACTTTTTCCTAAAGCCTGATTCTTTGAACTATGCCTGGGTTACAGAAGTTGCCCCAAGAATATTTGTTGAATTGGTGAATCCACTAAAGACTACTACACTGCCATTATTATTGAGGGAAAGACACTCCATTAATCATGCATGTTTATCTCAATGTCACAGGTGGGTGAGTAAAAATTAAACAGCCTTAGTTTTCCCCACCTGGGCAAAACATAATGGGTGCAGATAAGAATTTCCAAGTGTTCATGAACCCCCATTTGTTGCTTGCCACTCAAAAAGACCAATGACACAAGACCAATTCGTTCAGACAAACAGAAAGATTTATTTGGAAAATTAGTGAACAAAAAGCGATGGAGGCTATCACCAACAAAAACGATCTTGTTTAGGGGTTACAGATACATGCAAGGCTCTTAAAGGAATTTTGGAGGAGACATATCAGATAGGAGGGTGCCAAGATTGTTACAAATCTCAGGAGGCCTGCTTTCTTGATATACAGATAGCTGTTGTCTATAGGTCACTGGAAGCTCTGGGTTCTTTAAACCTAAAGGGAAGTTACCGAGCACAAAGTCTTATGATTCATGTAATTTGAGTTCCTTTATCCAGGAATGTCTAACTCTGCATTTAATCATTATGGTACTAAAAATATTATTCAGTGTAGAACAGGGGAAGGTAATGGTAAATATCCCCTGGAGAACAGAAGAAAGTAATGGAAAAGCAGCTCTGGCCAGACAAGATAGTGAAATGCAACTTTTCACCGAACTGTTTAGCCCTTCAGCCAGAGTGGTCATTCACAATGCTAGTGGGAGACTAATAACATGTTGCTCAGCTGCATGACCTCCAAAATTAGTGAATGTTTGAAGTCAACTAAAAGTATGTACAGCTAGAGGGCTTATTTAAGTTTTTCTTTGGTGAAAATAAGGGTCTTTTGGAGATAGCACTAATCTAAGATATCCCTAATAAGAGGCCCTGTGAAAGAAATCCTTTTCCTGATCTAAGTTTACAAATGTATTTAAAATAAGATGAAGGAGAATCATATCGCAGCTAAGTCAGAACATATACCTCAGTGTAAAAGCCAAGCAAGCATGTGAACTAAACTCCAGAATTGGATAGCATTGCCCACCCACCTTTGCTAATTCTTACTTAGATAGGACAGCTACCTAAGTAAGACTTAGTAGATAGACATATAGTAGATTGCATTCTCAAGATAAGTTTCCTTCAAAGTAAAAAAATAATAGAAGCTGAGCAATCAATGCCCAATTTCTGCATCTCAATTAAAAGAACCAGGATTGTTATAATAATTGTGCTATTTAAGTGTTTTCTTAATTGTGTACCACAACCGCAGCCCAACATTATTATTAAAATGAACTACAAGTGAGATTCCCAAATAATTACATCTATATCAATAAGTGAATCATCTTCATAAAAGGTTTAAGATTTTTCTATTAGTATCCCCTAATACAGTATATAAAAATATTTTAGTAATCTTCAGAACATGGTATTTTAAATTTTTTTAAGGTGCTTTGGAAATTTGGAAAGTATTAGAACCAATTAAAAATGATAGCCAAGCCGGACACTGTGGCACACACCTACACACCTGTAATTCCAGCACTTGGGAGGCTGAGGCAGGAGAATTGCGAGTTCAAAGCCAGCCTCAGCAATGGAGAGGCACTTAGCAACTCAGTGAGATCCTGTCTCTAAATAAAATACAATAAAGGGCTGAGGATGGGGCCCAGTGGTTGAGTGCCCTTGAGTTCAATCCCAGGTACCAAAAAAAGAAAAAAAAAAAAAAAAAAAGATAGCCAATGGGAGAGGCAGTGTTACTAACTGCCTTGAAGTGAGAGTTGAATGAGATGAGTGAAATAAAGTTGATAAATAATAATAGGGACATCAGAACTTAGTCATGTAGGGGAAAAATGAAAGAAAATTTCTGTTAAAGAGGAGTTGCCACAGAACTCAGCAGTTCTCAGATAAAGAAAATGGTGTCTCAATTCCCCTTCACCCTCCAATGCCTGTGAGAAAATTCTTTTCCTCAGTAAACTCTGATAATGAAAATAGAGGGAGCTAGGAGGTTCTGCTTCAGGGATTCAATATTGGGGCACATCTTTCCGGAGAAGCTATACGTATAAAAAGTGGGAGAGACAAAGGAAGAAATTGAAGGCACCAATAACTCAAAGACATAAATGAATCATTTACGAGACTAGTGAACAGTTTAAGTGCTTCCTCTAGGAAGGGAACAACTCTGAAATGGAAATGGGATGCTGGCCTAGAGACAGGAGGGAGAGGGGAAAGAATGGAGTCAACATGCAGACACTCCCCAGGGTGTAGAAGCAGCAAGCCTGTTAGCACAGAACCAGCAGGCTGGGCAATTAGCAAGCAGCCCATCTGCATAGAAAGGATAATGTCTCCCTCTCACTTGTGGAAAAAAGCTATTTGTGCTGTTTTTTAATAATTTCTTAAAAATCAAATGAGAATGTTTGCCTTGCTAAAATATGTTTACCATTAAAAAATAATTAAACATTTCAAAATGAATCTAACTATATAATTTTTTGTTCCTAAATGTATGTACTTCAAATTTTAAAAAGCCTAATATACAGCAGCAGAAAACTCTTTAGCAGAATTTAGAAAAATAAATTCAGCTTTCTGGTCCATTTCTCTCTTATTCTTTCCAAGCTTATCTTATTCATCCCTTTTTCAGAACACCCTGAATGAAATCTCTTCCAAAAGATGTGTGTTATTCAATAGCCTGTAGTTATCTGTGTAAACTTAAATAACCAAGATACTTAACTTTTTAAGATAAGCAATTATACAATTAAATTAAAAGAGGAGGTGCTAGGGAATGAAATTAATCAATTTGTGCTATGTGCACAAATACACAAATACATAACAACAAATCCCATGATTTTTCATAATCATAATGCACCAAAGAAAACTATGTATGATTTTTATCTACTGTAGTGGTAAATGTAATAGAAAATTTGGGTTAAAAGGAATATGTTCAAAGAGGATTTTTTTTTTTTACTTAATTTAGTAAATTTTGCTAACTGATAGGAATTTATCATTGACTAACTGACACAAAGACAGATAAAGATAATGAAAATAAGCATAAATATGAGAATCAGAGACTTCAAGGTCTGAAAGAAGTGTTAAGATTTCTATTCCTTTTCCTTCTGTTAGTATTATACTTGAATGAGCTCAGGTGCACAGATATTCATCTCCCATCCTAGTATGATCCAGGGAGGGAGAATTCATACAGCTTTCCCCAAGCTATCATGCTCTGTCAAACTGTCTCAGGATGCAGTAGGCTTCTCTTCCTCAGAGGACCTCAAGTACATCCTGGCTCAGCCACTTCCACAGATGGGAAAGAAAGAAGACAAATACTGAATTTTCAGGGTCTAGTAATCAAATCACTATTACTATAGAATGTGTTGTAATTTTGAAAACATTCAGATAATTTGAAACTTAGTTTTCAAATTCCTCAAAGGCAAAGGAGGTTTCTTTTTCATTACTGTGTCATTTGTGTCTGGCAGGAACAACAGTTTCTCAAAAAATATTTGTTGACCTAAACAACTGTGTCACCTTAATTTGTAGGAGCCCTAGTCTTCTCAAAATTCATGAAGCGATTCCTCTATGAGGTCAATGAATAGATAAAATAATGAATGTGTAATAAGAAAAAAGTTACATGAAATTCCAAGCATTGAGATTATTGGAAAATTGAAAATGATATGGGAATATGATATAAAATGTTTCTATTGCCACAAATGAGGAGAATTTCTGTGCTAGAACTCTTCTTCACTCACCTGGTTTGGTGTCTCCTGTCCAAAGTGTGTGCTGTGTTGTCATTAGGCTGACTTAGTATGAGCTTTATTTCTTGGGTTCATATTGCCATTGGGTATCTGGAAAGAGAGATTTCCATCAGGTAATGTATACCAAATGCCTGTTTCACCGTTGTATCTTGGAGGTAGATAGCTCGTTTTGATTTTACAGACTCACCACTAGGAGTTTTCTTCTGATTCTCAGATGAGACTCTGGATGTCCGCCTTGATGCTGGAATTAGGTTATTGGAATGGAATTTATGTATTTTGTATGTGAGAATTATATGAGTTTGGAAGATCTGGGAAAAACACTTTAGTTTGAATATCTCCACCAAAACACATGTTGAAATTCTTACTGTGAAGTATTAAGAGGGGAGAAACTTAAACTTAATCTAAATATGGTATTTGGAGGTGGGACCTTTGGGAAGAAATTAAAGTTACATGAGGTCATGACGGGAGGGCCCTAATCCAACTGGACTGTGGCTTTATAAGAAGATAGAGTGGCATGTGAAGCCCTGAACCATCTTGGTTTTCCACAGAATCTCTGCCAATGAGAAAAACCTCAACATATGTAGCTGCCCATTCTTGAACTCTCCAGCCTTTGGAACTGTGAATTGAATAAACTTCTATTCATTGTAAATTAATCTTTGGTGTTCAGTTATGGTAACAGAAAATAGGCTAAGACGTGCAGTGACTGCTAGGAGTTTGCAGTGCTTTCAGGCACTGCTTCAAGTCCCTAACTAATCTAGGTCATACTGACATTCATTGTATTTATTATCTCTTTGCTATAATCTATTCTGCTGAGTCATTGTCCCTTCATTTAACCTAGCTGCAATGTGCAATTTATTCTACCTCTCTTATCTCTCTATATAACAATTTTATAGATCTCACTTCTTTTGGAATTGGAAGTCTCCTTTGCATACGGTAACATTTAGGACCGGGAGAGACCAGTGTCATGTCATGGAAACCAAAATATTCTGGGTTATGGAAGTACTTAATTATGATTGTGGTAAGTGCTAATATAGGAAAAATAAAAGGAAATTAAAATGTGAATAACAGAAGACCAACTCAAGACCAGAACTTGAGGATGTGGACCCTGAGTCTTTAGCATCAAGCATGGAGATATCCAGGCAAACTCTCTAAACCTAACCTATAAAGTGGAGATAATACTAATTATTTCTTTGCAAGTTTCTTCAGAGAATTAAATAAGAAATGGTATTAAAAGCACTTAATGTAAAATCCTTGTAGGATAATAAGTAACAGCACTGCTCTCAAGACTTCATGTGGTGAGTTCCTTACACAATAGTCCCAGATGAGGAAGATAGCTGAAAAGTGGTGGACCTGGCATTCAAACCTAGGCAGTCTGGATGCACTGATCTGTGCTCTCAACCATCACACTGTCTAGCCTTCTGCTTGGCACAGTGATTATGACACATTAAGAATTTTGTAGACATTAGCTATGGCACTTAGTGGACTTTTGGCCTTGAAAAATATAACAGATTCAAGACTATCCATATCCATTCTTGTCAAAACAATGCTTTCTTGAGCTGATATGCCCTCCTTTAACTATCACTTGCCTTTCTGCTTCCATTCACAGCAAGTCTATTAAAAGACTAAGGTACAGCCATATTTTTAAATCTTACAGAGCACATACATTTTTATATTAATTTTATTGAGGTGAAATTAGTGTACAATACAATTAATGATTTTAAACTGAACATTTCAGTTGCATGTAGTACATTTACAATGTTATGCAAGTACTACATCTATTTATATATTCATTACCCCCAACATAAAATTTTCTGCCCATTGAGGAGCTAGTTCCTATTCTTCCTTCTCCTTGGGAACCAACAATCTACTTTCTGCTGTATGCATTTACCTATTCTGAGTATTTCATATAAATAGAATCACATAATATGTGACATCTTGTGTTTGTCTTTTCTGACAGTATATTTTCTAGTTTCATCCATGTAGTGTCATGTATAAGTTATTTATTCTTTCTTATGGCTAAATAATATTCCATTGCATGAATATTCCATAATTTGTTTAACCATTCATTCACTGGTGGACACTTGCATAGTTTCCTCCTTTTAGCTGTTATGGCTAGTGAAGTTGTGAACATTAATGTACAAATAATTGTTTATATGTATTCAATTATTTGAGTATATTCTTAGTTGTGGAATTGTTGGGTCTTAAAGTAGTTCTATGTTTAACTTTCAGTAAAACAACTTAACTTTTATTAGATTGAGTCATGTTTGTTCCTTTCCTGTTAGGAATTTTCTATATGCAGAATTATCTGTGAAGAGATTTAGTTTCTGACTTCCTTTCCAATTTGGAAAGCCTTTTCCTTTTTTCCCCCCTTGCCTAATTACTATGAGTAACACTTTCGGTAATAGCAGATGCAAAATTGACATTCTTATCTTCTTTTTGCTTTCTGATCTTGGAATAATTTCAGTCTATTATTAGAGTATATGTACTGTAGGTTTTCTACAAATGCACTCCATCAGATTGAGTATAGTCCATTGTCTTCCTAGTTTCCTGAGTGATTTTTCTACATCATGAAAGATTATTAGGTTTCATCCAATTCTGTCTATGCATTAACCTAGATGATCATGTGAATTGTTTTCAACATTTTTCTAATAAATTTTTATTTTCTTTAGATAAATCCTTGAATTCTTCAGATAAATCCCACTTGATCATACTGTATAGTATTTTAATAGATTGATAGATTCAGTTTGTTAGGACTTTGTTGTGAAATTATGTATCTATATTTATAAGGGATATTGACATGTAGGGATTTATTTTTCTTGTGATAACTTTTTCTGGCTTTGATATCAAAGTAATACTGGGTTTATAAAATAAGCTAGTAAATGTTTATTCCTCCTTTCCTATATTTTGGAGAATTTTAGAAAAACTGATATTGATTAATCTTTTAATGTGATCCTGGAACTTTTTTTTTTTTTTTTTTTTTTGAGAGAGAGAGAGAGTGAGAATTGTCTTTTAATATATCCTGGAACTGAATGTCTTAAACTGAAAACACAGAAAAATTAACATTTGTTCTTTAATCCACCAGAAAGTAAGATCACAGGGAAAACTTCTACTTTAAAAATTGGCAGCAGGGAGGCAGATACAAGGATTTACAATTTAACTGGCACATAAACCCATAATCAGATATCTCTGTGGGAATCAGCACTGGGGTAGGAAAATCTGAACAGCAATTGGAGTATGAGATATAAGAACTGCCGGGAAAAAAGACATAGAAAGTCCTCCACACGTGTGAGTTTTACCTCCAAGAGCTCTAACACATTCTCATAGTAAATATCAGAGAAAAAAATCCCTCATGTTTCCAGCAATGGGGAGGTCAGTGGAAGGAAGGAAACCTTTGAAAATACTCCACAGCATATTGTACTTCTTAACAACACCCACCCTCAGGACTAATTATTTAACTATTTTGTCAGAGCCTAATCTGCTGGGATTTTATCATGGTCTAATGAAGGGAAAACACACTGGCCATCTTGAACCTAAGGTGGGTGGGTGGGTAGGGAGAAACACTGGTAAGTTCACAGACCAAGAGCACAGGCTCACCAAAAGTCATACTACCTCAGAATGACTCCTGTTTCCCTACATATTACCACTACATCACTAACGGCCCTTTACAGTTGTTCAATTTACCTTACCCACTACATCATGCCATCTTTCTACAAAAAATTATAAGGCATAATAAAAGGCTAAAATCAGTTTGAAGAGATTAAACAAGCAAAAGAACCAGAGTCAGATGTGGCATGAATGTTGAAATTATCAGCCATGATTTAAAAAACAAAAACAAAAACAAACAAAAAAAAAAAAACTCTGATTAATAAGCTACTCTAATGGATAAAGTAGATAGCATATAAGAACAGGTGGACAATGTAAGAAAAGAAATAGAAATTCTAAGAATAAAAGAAATTAAATGCTAAAGATAAAAGGCACTGTAACAGAAATGAAGATTGCCTTTGATAGGATTATTAGTGACTAGAACATGTCTGAGTAAAGAATCTTTGCCCTTGTACGTCTTAATAACACCCACCTTGTACTTCTTAATAACACCCAACAGTAACAATGTAGTTTTGATCTAACTATATGATTACTTAAAGTCAATGATTGAAATACACTAGGTAAAAGATTGTCAGAGTGCATCAAAAACCAAAAACCAATTCTATGTTATCTAAAAGAAACTCAATTTAAATATAAAGAGACATATGGATCAAAATAAAGGGCCAGGGAAAGATATAATATGATAATGCTAATCAAAAGAAAATAGTAATAACAATCATATTAATTTCAGACAGTATATTAAAAATAAAGAGGCCGGGCGCAGTGGCGCACGCCTGTCATCCCAGCACTTTGGGAGGCTGAGGCAGGAGGATCGCGAGTTCAAAGCCAGCCTCAGCCATGGCGAGGCCCTTAGCAACTCAGTGAGACCCTGTCTCTAAATTAAATACCAAAAAGGGCTGGGGAGGTGGCCCTGGGGTCGAGGGCCCCGGAGTTCAATCCCTGGTACCAAAAAAAAAAAAAAAAAAAAAAAGAAAAGAAAAAAAAAAAAAAAAAGAGGTGCATTTCAGATTGATAAAGGGATCAGTTCTTCAAGGAGATATAAAAATTCTCAGTGTGTACACATAGAATAGAGTATCCAAATACATAAGGTAAAAACTGATAGAACTGCAAAAAGTAGGCTAATTATACATTAGAATTGGATATTTTAAACTTCTCTATTAGAAATGGACAGATATATCCTGAGAGCTTGGGCATGGGTGATCCCCAGAGTAACAGATTCTAAATTAGAACCCCCCCCCCAAGATCTAAAATGTAATGATTAATTAATCATGTTATCAAGTAGTAAAGTTTCCAATCCTATACCATCTTTGAAAATTTTTAAATGGCATCACATTTTCTAGAGACTAATGTTCCTGGGGAAGTAAATTGACTTTTAAGCCCTTTTATTGTAGATAAGAGAATTATTGTAGACAAAGTAGAAGTGGCTTACCAGAAGTTATATAACTGCTTAGTAATAAATCCTTTAGAACCAAATCTGACAATTTCTGAAACTGTTTTTCATCTTTCACTTTAGTAAATAAAATAACTGGTATTTATTTTTTCATGTTTCTTTATATAATTCAAACATCAACAAAATCACTTATTAGCAAAACTTAAAATTTAGATAAATTCCAAAACAGATGTATATAGATTCAACAGGTAGAAAACCAGTAAGGACATAATTGAACTCAACAACATAATTCATCAACTGGATATAATTAGTATCTATAGACTACTTCATCCAAAAAGAACAGATGATGTGATCTTTCCAAGGTCACATGTAATGTTCACCAAAGTACACTATTCAGGAAGTCATAAAATATATATTAAATTTTAAAAAACAGATATATGGACTGCTCTCAATCCATAATGGAAATTTTCTAGACTTCAATAACAGAACAATAGTTGAAAAAATTTTAAAGACATGAAGATTAAATAACAGGAGGCTATATAAATACATGACTCAGAGAAGAAAACTGAAGTGAATATAAAAATATTTTGAACTACATAAAATGAAAATAACACTTATAAAAATGTGTCTGATGAAGTGAAATAAATTCTTAGAGGAAAATTTAGGGCATCGAATGCAAATATTAAAAATAAGACATATCTAAATTCTATAATATAATCTTCCATATTAAGACACTAGAGGAAGAATATCAAATTAAATTAAGAATTAAAGAAATAATAAAAATAAGAGATGAAATTGAAATTAGGAAATCAATAGGGAAAATCATCCAACCCGAAAGTTTGTTCTTTGTAAAAGTCAATGTTACAACTTAGAAATCTTTAACCAGGCTAAGAAAGAATTAAAATCAAGAATCAATAAATGGGATGTATTCAACTAAAGGCTTCTTCTCAGCAAAAGAAACAATCATTGAAGTGAATAGAGAGCCTACAAATGGGAGCAAATTTTACCACATGCACATCAGATAGAGCACTAATCTCTAGGATATATATATATATATATAGAATCTTAGCACCAAAATCTTAACACAAAAAAAAACAAATAACCCAATCAATAAATGGGTCAAGGAACTGGATACTTCTCAAAAGATGATATACAATCAAATCAACAAATACATGAAAAAATGTTCAACATCTCTAGCAATAAGATAAATGCAAATCAAAACTACTCTAAGATTTCATCTCATTCCAGTCAGAATGGCAGCTATTAAGCATACAAACAATAATAAGTGATGGTGAGGATGTGGGGGAAAAGGGCACACTCTTACATTGCTAGTGGGACTGCAAATTGGTACAACCAATCTGGAAAGCAGTATGGAGATTCCTCAGAAAACTTGGAATGGAATCATCATTTGAACAAGGTATCCCAATCCTTGGTTTATAACCAAAGAACTTAAAAACAGCATACTACAGGGACACAGCCACATCAGTGTTTATAGCAGCACAATTCACAATAGCTAAATTGTGGAACTAATCTAGATGCCCTTCAATAGATGAATGGGTAAAGAAACTATGGACTATTACTCAGCATTAAAAGAGAATAAAATCATGGCACTTGCAGGTAAATGGATGGAGTTGGAGAATATAATACTAAGTAAGCAATCCCAAAAGAACAAATGCTGAATGTTTTCTCTTATACAAGAATGCTGATTCACATTACCCTAAGTGCATGTATGAAGTCACGAATGGTGTGAATATACTTTACATACAAACAGAGATTTGTAAAAAAGTGCTCTATATGTGTAATATGAAATGTAATGCATTCTGCTGTCATTTATAACATCTTAGAATAAAAAAATACATGTATATATATATATATATATATAGAGAGAGAGAGAGAGAGAGAGAGAATGCTGATTCACCATGGGGATGAAGGGGAGCATGGGAGGAATAGATGAACTTTAGATAGGGCAAAGGGGAAGGTGAGGGAGGGAGTATGGGGGTAGGAAAGATGGTGGAATGAGATGGACATAATTACCCTAAGTATATGTATAAAAACATGAATGGTGTGACTCTACTTTGTGTATAACCAGAGACATGAAAAATTATGCTCTATTTTTGTATTATGAATTGAATTGTATCATGCTGTCCTATATAACAAATTAGAATAAATAAAATAAAAATTTTATTTTAGAAGACAAAAACTACATATCATATCAGATATGAAAAGGAGACATCACCAATGAACAGTAAAAACACAATGAACAAATATCATGGACAACTTTGACAACCTAGATGAAATGAACCAATATCATGAAAGACATAATCTTCCAGTAGCATCACAAGAAAAAATAGACATCCCTAATAGAACCACACCTATAAAGATATTGAAATAATAACAAATAAACCTCCAAAATAGAAAGCATGAGGACCAGATTGGTTCACTGTCAGTTTTTGTCAAATATTTAATAAAGAAATCATTCCATTTTTCTATAATCTCTTTCAGAAGGTAGAAGCAATGACAAGGCAAACAAAATATTATAAAATTGAGTCCAATGATATATACACATTCATACACCACACCAAGTAGGATTTATCCCAGATACATAAAAGTATTTCAACATTCAAAAATTAATTTTTGTAATTCACCACAGGAACAAGCTAAAGAACAAAACTTGCATGATCATATCAATGGATACAAACTAAAAGCTCTTAGCAAATTCCAACACCCAAACCAAGCTCTGAGCTAACTAGCTAAGAATAAGAGGGAACTTCCCAACTTGAAGAACTTATCCCTTTATCAATCTGAAATGCACCTCTTTATTCTTGATATACTCTGTCTGAAATTAATATAATTGTTATTACTGTTTTCCCATATATAATAATGTCGCTGCCTGCAGCAATTGCCACTTGCAGCAATGATACCGAGGGAGAAAACTCAGAGGCAGACTGGAAATGAAAAAGTTCTTTTATTCTTCTTTCTTCTAACTTCTCTCTCCAGCTCCAACAACCTCTCCAACTACAACTACAACCACTAACTAACCTCACCTGGTTAAATACATTTTGCCTTAACAAGGACAAGTGCTAACAGCTCGAGCTTACAGGTGCATCACACAGTGTTCACGGGTATAAAAAGATTCTTAGATAAATGCAAAAATATCAGGTGAAAATACTTGAACACTTTATGGCTCTCAGCTAACTACCATCAATTAGGGCTTTTACATTTCCCCCCTTTTGTTTTTAAAAGAGGGAATGCTCTAGGGCGTCCCATGTGCAACCAACATTCTTACCCATCATCGGATAATCAAGGCTGTGCCCTTGACTCCTGTTTTAGGTTGATATGTCGGCCACATGAGACTGTCCTGTGGATGGGTGATGACCTCATCTGGATCGACTGTGCCTGTCTTAGGTTGTCCCCCTCTGGGGATCTTACCCATCATTGGCTACCAGCCATCCAAGAAAGCCCTTCAGGATCGACTGTGTGTGTTGACTAACAGCTGTCCAATCATGAGGATATGCTGTGGTTTTAAGGTGGCAAGCCTTCTGCTGACGAGCCAAGTTCCATAGCGAATCAAGTTCATTAAACAAATCAGCTGCCCTAAGTTCCATCAAGAAACGCACTGAGTTCTCTAGACAAACACCCGCAAGGCATTGTCCCGTAATGTCCCAAATAATGAAAGATGAAAATGTCCACTTGTTATAACACGTTGGTGTAGGAGGCCCCATGCATGTAGAGCAGAGGCCACAGTGTTGGTGAGGTTGTTTGATGCTTGAGCAGCAGGGATGCTTGTAGCGACCACGATCCCTGCAGCTGTAGCAGCAGCCATCTTTTTTATGTCTAGACAATGCCACCGGCTAAACTTCAGGGTCCGCTACCTAGAAACTCAAGCATCAATTATTAGAGGAAAGGCAGTGCCATTCCAGCACTGAGTCAAGAGGCGAGTTGTCAAACTAAAAAAATAGAATTATTAGATTAGGTAATTAAAGTTGATCTCTGCTCACACACATTGCTGCTTGAGCTCCCACAAACATAAGCTGGCAAAATATCAATTTCAGAACAAATCAAAGAAAGACTGAGGATATTTAACTGACAAAAACACTGCATTAAAGATAAATTAAGAAAAAACTAAGAGCACTTTTGAAAAATAATTTGTTAGCTGGAACCCCTGAGTCTCTGCATACACAGCAATCTTCTATGAAATTACCTGTTGAAATAATTCAAATTAATCAGCTATTAAACAAATAAAGTTAATTACAAATAAACAATCCCACATCAAATACCAAAATATCAGGTTATACAGTATTAGTCATATTCTTAGCTGAAGTTCCAGAGACACCTATAAATCAAAATTGAAGGTACATTCACTTTTAAATTGTTTATCCAATTTGAATACTCTAAACTTAAATAAATTAAAGTTATTTGGATCCAATATATATATATATAATATTTTATATAACATTAATTTTCATAAGCGCTTTGTTATTTGTGACATCATACTGGACAGACGCACAAATATACAAACATATATTTGTGACATCACATTTACATGAAATCTTGACAAGTGCACAGACATAAAGACATATATAAAAAGAAAAAAATACAATTGTGTATACACTAAAGAGAGATCTTCTCATCCCGGCCGGGAGGAATGAGACTTAAGTTGTGAGTTTTTTGAAAGAAAAAGCATGCAGCTTAAAAGTTTCTTAGCTGAAAAGGCAAAGATGAGGTTCCCTTGTCAGAAAAAAAAAAAAAAAAAAAAAAAAAGAATAATAATGCTTAGCTAGTTACTTATTTTGTTATTTGGAGCAGATTAAAAAGGTTGTTTTGGAATAAAGAGTACCTGGTAAAGGATGCTTGCTGTGATACTTGTTAAATATTGTCTGTCAGTTTTTTAATAATAGCACTGACCTGAATTATATAGTGCTAGTAACACAGCTCCCACTCTCATGTGGCTACATCAGTTGCTCGTGGTCGCAATGAAGTACAAAAGAGGATATAAGCCGCTGAAGATTTCACAGAAGAAACAGAGATATCAGAAACTTCGTGATCATGAAATTTAAACCACCGCTGTCTTACTGCATTTTTACAATAGGCAGTGGAGTGGCCTCCATCCAGCCCACCATAGTGATTTGAAACAGAAACCAAATAATATTTCTTTAAATTGTTCTTTGGACCAATAACATACTGTGACAAGTCAAGATTTTCTAAAGGGAAGTCCACAGATGTCTGTAATTTTTGCTTCCACCTGCCATCATAGGAAAAATGTTTCAGATGTACTAAAAGAACAGGTGGTAACTTCCAGATTTCTATCTTTTTTAGAGAATCCTGTGGAGCTCTGCAATAACTGCAATAAAATCTGTTGTTATCTGTGAGTTTTTTTCTTTGGAAAATAATCTAAGGCAATCATGTAATGTACATTTACTTGTGGATGCTAGTGGTAGAGATAAATACATGAAGCCCTTAAATGTCCTAGATTTTTTGTGACAGGTGAGGCACTGTACTGTGGATTTGAACTCACCCTGAAAAAGTGCAACAATAATAGACTCATTAAGCTGCTTATGTTTCTGCCAAGCATGTTCTGCAGCTTAAAAGTCATCGAGATGATCATTATTTTCTTCTTTATGTCTCTTTCGATTATCAGCTTTATTTAGGTCCTCATGGATTCCATCCATGAGGAACAGAAGCAATTCTTGTGAATCTTGTTGGCTGTATCCTGCAAACTGGTTATTGATCTTCCCAATAGTGATTTTAAAGTCTTTTGGACTGATGTATCTATACTGTCCTGTCCACAGGGCTTTCATGATTATACCAAACTCTTCTGCCACTTCACCTTTATGCCCCAACAAATTTGACCTGTTAATATCATCTTGATGACAGTTTCAGTTGAAATAATCAGCCAAATGTGGGACATTACATAGGCACTGCAATATTGGGTTCATATTGAAGGAGCCCTAATCAAGGAGATAGCTATTGCGGTTAGTTGAGAGCCATAAAAGATGGTCTAGTTTCCACCTGATAGTCATACATTATTCAAAGAATCTTTGTATGCCCGTGAACACTGTGTGACACACCTGTAAGCTCGAGCTGTAAGCACTTGTCCTTGTTAAAGCTAAATGTATATAACCGGGTGAGGGTGGTTAGAGATTATTGTAAGGAGAAGAAGAAAGTTGCTGGTTGAAAGGAGTCAGGCTGGTTAGAGTTCGAGAGGTTGCTGATGCCAGAGAGAGAAGAAAAATAAAAGACCCTTTTTCATTTTCATCCTGCCTCTGAGTTTTCTCCCGCGGCGTTGTAGCTGCAAGCAACAGCATCAGGCAGCTACATCATATAACAAGTATTTCCCAAATTACAAAGTTCAGTAAGAGCTGGCCCAGATCCTCCAAAAACAGGATTGAGGTTCCGAATCTGAGAAGCAGAAAGCCTTGGGATCCTAGCTTTAGGATAGCATACTGGCTTATCAGAAAGCCATGGTATTTTCAAAATTGTTTTTTCAGTGGCCCCTAAAAAAAATATCCTTTACCCTTTTGATGATGAATTAGGTTTTTATTTTTAACACCTGCAGGCTTGGTTGCAAGGTGTACCCTCATCTGTTGCAAAATATCTCTTCTCCATAAGGTAATTGGCAAGCTGGACAAAACATAAGGCTGAAATGTTCCTTTATGCCCTTCATCATCCTCCCATTTTAAAATTGTAGCACTTTGTGCTGGGGTGTTAGTATATCCCAAGCCTCTTAAACTGGTTGAAGCCTTCTGCAGAGGCCAGTGCTTGGGCCATTGTTGTAGATTAATGATGGAAGAGTCAGCCCCAGTATCAATCAGCCCCTCCATCTCTATACCTTGAATTTTTATTTTGCACATAGGCCTCCGTGAACAATCCTGAACCCAGCAAGCCATAGGTCCCGAGCCAGTGGAACCAAATCCTCTATCGTTCCTATTCTGCGGCATACTCTTGAATGAGTTGTGGAAACTGGGAAGGAGAGCAGCTGAGCAATTCTATCTCCTTGGTTAACAGAGCTAAAGCCTCTAGGTGAACTAAGCATTATTTTTATCTCTCCTTGGTAATCGGAGTCAATAACACCTGGTGTTACTTGAAAACCTAATAAGCTTTTAGAACTTTGCCCGAGGATAATTCCTACAGTCCCTGAGGGAAGAGGTCCCCTGACTCCCGTGGGAATCAGTTGAACCCCCATTTCAGGTGTTAGTACTATTCGGACGGTGGAACAGAGGTCTAGTCCTGCACTTGCTCTTGTCCCTCTGACAAGGGAGTCAATGGGTAGGAGGGATTGTGATGAGGAATCATCTGGATGGATGTTTGAGGATATTCCTCCTCTAATGCCTCGTACATTTGTGGGCCCTGGGGCATTGGGCCCCGTGCCCCATTTTTTGAATTCCTAGACAAAACGTTTCCATATATATCAAATTTAGATCTGTATTTATTGGCCCAATGATTCCCCTTTTTACACCTGGGTCAGCAGCCTGGGGCGCGGTATGAGCTTGGTCTTATTTCTCTTTGGGGATATTGCCTGGAATATCCTGATTGATCATAATAATTTTTTTGTTGAGCCCTTTTTATGAAATTTTGAGGGGAAGCACCCCTCATTGCTGCTGCAATCACATTTCCAGTGACAAAGGCATCATTAATGTCTCTACGTAATCTAATGTATATTGAAAGGTCCTTTTTATTTTTCCATAGTCTTATAGCGTCTTGGCAATATTTGTTGGCATTTTCATATGCCAACTGGATGACTAAGGGCATTGCTTGCTCTACATCCCCGATTATTCTGCCTGCCATTCTTAAAAGTCTGTCAGCAAAATCAGCATATGGTTCATTAGGCCCCTGAATTACTTTAGACAAGCTGCCTTGCAAATCACCTGTTCCTGGTAAGGTCTTCCATGCTTTGACAGCAGCAGCGTTTATTTGTGCATATACACCAGGATCATATTGCATTTGAATTTGTAGTTCAGCAAACTGTCCTTCACCTGCTAGCATATCTACATTATGGTCTGGGAAGCCTGCAGTTGCATTTCTTCTAGCTGTTTCTACACAAAGATCCTGGAATTGGACCTCCATATCAGGTATTGTCCCCCGCTCAATACTGCCTTGCATAACCCTTTCCAGTCTGAGGGGGTTAAAGTTAAAGTGTTAAGGGACTCCAGCATGCTCAACATGAACGGAGCTTGGGGCCCATAGGTCATTATTGCCTCTTTGAAATTTTTTTATTGTTTTAAAATCTAGGGACTGGTGGTACCTCTGCCCATTTTTGTTTTCAAATACTGGCAGGTCCCAATGTTCCTGCAGGTTTTGGCGTTCGAGGGCACATAAGCGCTCAGAAAGGTTGTTAATTTCTGCCTCAAGGGCACGCATATGCTCAGAAATACCCCTCATGGTTTCTGTAATGGATTCCACCCATGAGGGAGCAGAGGGCACAAGTGGTTCCTCTACTTGACAGTCCTTTCTGGTCTTAACTGACTCAGCAGAGGAGGTTGTGCTTTCATGGTTATTTGGCTCTTCCTTTCTACTATCACTTTTACTGGTAGTAATATCCTGAGTTTCAGATTCTATGGAGAGTACGTACTCTTCAGCTATTTCCAACAAGTCTTGGATAGCTTTTGCAGCTCTTATCTTCATTATTTTTGAGTTCACACCAATACTATCCTTACTGGTCTTATCTGACTCAGCGAAGGCTATGCTTTCACAATCACTTTCCTCCACACTATCAGCTATATCAAAAACCTCTTCCATAGCTTTTATTACTCGGTGCTTGGTTATTTTCGCACCCATCTTTATAGATTTCTCAGTTCTTACCTGCCAATTCCAAGTTCCCCACACAGGCCACCACTTGTCACCGCCTGCAGCAATTGTCGCTTGCAGCAAGGATACCGTGGGAGAAAACTCGGAGGCAGGATGGAAATGAAAAAGTTCTTTTATTCTTCTTTCTTCTAACTTCTCTCTCCGGCACCAACAACCTCTCCAACTCCAACCACAACCACTAACTAACCTCACCCGGTTAAATACATTTTGCCTTAACAAGGACAAGTGCTAACAGCTCGAGCTTACAGGTGTGTCACACAGTGTTCACGGGCATAAAAAGATTCTTAGATAAATGCATGAATATCAGGTGAAAATACTTGAACACCTTTATGGCTCTCAGCTAACCGCCATCTTAGCTATCCTCAATTAGGGCTCTTACATAATAAACCTACAGCTAACATCAAAACTAAAGGTGAGAAACCTGAATCCTGCTCACTAAGATCAACAAAGATGTCCCCTCTCACCACTGCTTTTCAACATCACACTGGAAATCCTAGCTAATGTAATCAGACAGGAAAAGGAAATAAAATTTATACAACATTGGAAGGATATGTTTTGGTTTTGTTTCACAGATAATGTGACCTTCTAGAAAATTAAAAAAAAAAAAAATGTTTTAACCCCCCTGGACATAATACATGATTAGAGTGAGATTTATTGTCATGTAGCCTACAAAAGTCTATATGGTTAATGTACAAAATCAATCACTTTTCCATATACCAGAAATGAATAAATGAAATTTGATATTAAAAAGAATATTAAATACATAAAAACAACATAATTCATATTTTCACTCCCCAAAATAAATATGTAGGTATAAATCTAACACATATGTATAAATTTTCTTCATATGCCATATATGAAGAAAGTTATAAAAATCTAATTAAGGGCATCAAAAGAGAACTAAATAAGAACAGAGATGTCCTATGTTCATAGACAGAC
Organism: Tamias sibiricus; assembly: GCA_025594165.1. NCBI lineage: Eukaryota > Metazoa > Chordata > Mammalia > Rodentia > Sciuridae > Tamias > Tamias sibiricus. The sequence continues at coordinate 12,819,961 of CM046663.1, read as the reverse complement.
TCAGTTTTATCAAGGTATCAGATTTTCCCCACATGATCAATAGATTTAGCACATTGGCAATCAAAATCCCAACAAGCTATTTTATGAATACTATAAAGTTTATATGGAAATGCAAAATTTAAAAGTAAGATACCACTATATGCCTCTTAGAATGGCCCAAATCTAAAACGCTGATGATACCAAATGATGATGAATATGTGGAGCAACAGGAACCCTTATTCATCACTAGCAGGAATGTAAATGGTACAGTCACTGTGGAAGAGAGTTTTGCAGTTTCTTACAAAACTAAACATAACTCTTACTATGTAATCCTGTTGCTCTCCTCCTTGTTACATACTAAAGTGAACTGAATGAAACCTTATATCCACACACAAACTTGTACATGGAAGTTTATAGCAGTTTATTCATTTTTAATTCCCCAAACTTGAAATCAACCATAATATCCTTCATAGATGAATGGATTAACTTGGTATACCCAGCAATGGAAAATTCCACATTCAAAAGAAATGAGCTTATCAAGTCATGAAAAGACTTGGAAAAAAACTTAATAGTACAAAGCGAAAGAAGCCAATCTGAAAAGTCTCCCTCTATGATTCTAACTGTATGAAATGCAAAGATCAAGAAATGCACAATTATGGAGACAATAAAAATAATTAGTAGTTGCCAGGTATCAGGCAAGATGAAGGGTTTGTCAGTGAAGATTGACACATCACAGAGAAACTTTGGGGCAGCAAGACTATTCTGCACAATACTACCATGGAGGATTCATATCATTAGACATTTGTCAAAATCCATACAATGTACAGTGCCAAGAGTGAAAACTAATGTAAAGTGTAGAGTCTGGATGATAATTATGTGTCGATTTGTTGCCTATGGTGGGGAATGCCAAGGGAATAGGAGAATCTGTGGAATGAGGAGAGGGGGTATATGGGCACACTTAATACTTTCCTCTCAATTTTGCTGTGAACAGAAAGTTGATGTTAAAAGTAAAGTTGGGGGCTGGGGCTATAGCTCAGTTGGTAGAGTGCTTGCCGTGTATGCATGAGACCCTGGGTTCAATCCTCAGCACACACACACACACACACACACACACACACACACACACACAAAGTGAAGTTGGTTCATTTAAACAATTCTATGAGCAAAAGTGAAATTAAATATGTACAATTGCTGCTGAAGGAATATTTCAAAATAAAAGATTGTGGTATAATCATTTTCATGTTCATAGCTATGGTGGTTTGGATATGAGGTGTCCCTCCAAAAGCTCCTATGTTAATACAGTAATATTCAGAGATAAAATAATTGATTATGAGAGCAGTAACCTTATCAGTCCATCCTAGTTTGAATGGACTGACTGGATGATAACTGTAGGCAGGTGGGGCATACAGATACAAATTAAAGGTAATAGCTGAAGGAGGGGGTCACTGGGGACATACATCAGAGTTCATCTTCTCTGTGGCCCTTTCCCCTTCCTCTCTGCTTCCTTGTTGCCATGAGGGGAGCAGCTTTCCTGCAACACCCTTCCCTATAATGTTCTGCCTTACCTTGGGCCCAGAGCAATGAAATCGGCCATCTATGGACTGAGACCTATGATACCATGAGCCAAAATAAACTTATCTTCTTCTAAACTGTTCTTGTCAGGTAGTTTGGTCACAGCGATGCAAACCTGGCTAAAATAAATTTTGGACAGAAAACACCATTGTATTAAATAAAATGTGAAAAAAATGTTGGTGCAAACATGCCATTAGTTTATTCTTAAAGAAAATATAAAAATTAAAACAAATTAATTGATATATGTTTTATCTAAAATCCTAGATTTTAAATGATGTTTAAGATATTGAAGAAAATAGAGTATGAAAACAAAAGAGATGTTCATTTAGCTTTCTGATACAGAAATAATCCAAAATGTCCTATTTAATTAAATTTGACGATACAAAATATATCAATTAAGAATGCTTTTGAGCTGGGTGAGGTGGCACATGCCTGTCATCCCAGCAGCTCAGGAGGCTGAGTCAAGAGGATCATGAGTTCAAAGCCAGCCTCAGCAACAGGGAGGCGCTAAGCAACTCAGTGAGACCCTGTCTCTAAATAAAAAACAAAATAGGGCTGGAGATGTGACTCAGTGGTCAAGTGCCCCCAAGTTCAATCCCCAGTACCAAAAAAAAAAATAATAATAATAATAATGCTTTAGAAATGCCTCTATATAACTATTAATACATTTAAAATACAAGGTGGTGCCAGGCATGGTAGATGGCACGCATCCATGATCCCAGTGGCTTGGGAAGCTGAGGCAGGAGGATCACAAGTTGAAGTCCAGCCTCCCAAATTCAGAGAGGCCCTAAGCAACTTAGTAAGACTGTCTCAAAATAAAAAATAAAAAGGTCTGGAAATGTGGCTCAGTACCAAAAAAACTAAAATACAAGGTGGGCTTAGCACATAATTACAGAAGATGTAAACAAATGAAACATACATCTAAAACCAAATTCAAGGTAATAACAAGGAAGATAATAACCAGAAACTACTATATTATGGCATGCAAAAATATTCACAATGTCTTCTTATAAAAAAATCAGACGCAGACCATACATACTTCAGGAATAGAGTTATATAATGTATAAAATTTTATCATGTATGAAATTTTATAACATGTAAAATATGCAATTATGAGTATATAAAAGTCTGTAATGAAAAAAAAATTAAGTTGATAGCAATTATTTCTATGTATGGTTGATTCAAATTTTCTCACATAATTTATTACTTCATTTTCTAAATTTTCCTTAGTGTTCATATAGAATACACATAAACACACAAAATATATAAATAAAAGCCCTGATATAGAAATAAAATTCTATGTAGACTATTACTACATGTAATGATGATTCAATACCATTTGGCCATCACTCTTTAAACTGTAAGCGCAAATAAGGAAATGAATAAAACCTGAAATCACTGCTTCGATCAAACCTGTACAGAATAGGAATCACTAAACTAATGCAAGCCACAAAATTTAATAGCAAAATAAAATGTTAAAAAGTTGTTAAAAGCTTTTCTGCGAATTGAAAGTCATAAACACAATTCCAATAAATGGAACAGGATTCACAGAAAGCATCATTCTTCCCTCCAAACAATGAGTATAGGGATTGACTTTCAAATCATCCTAGATTCAGGGAATGCAGTCTCTCATGTGTGCATATCCAGGAATTTGGTATTGTACATACCACGGTTGGAAATCACAACTTATGTGGTGATTAATCCTTTCCCTCTTGATTGTTCCTGTAGGCTCCTTTAGTGGATTTCAACAAAAAAAAGATCAAATTCCCATACTTTCACAGCAGTCATACGTTGGACAGCAGGCTTTTGATGAACAGACGGTGTTGGCAGTTTTTTCATAGTTCGGAGTGACTTTGTTAAGTATCTTTTTTTCCAGGTGGGCTTAAAGAAAATCTATGGTGAATCCCAAGCCTCTTATCTTCTGCTCCAACTTGACACACAAAGACCAAGCTGGATGGTTAAACCTAGTCATTAATTGACTTCACTTAAACACCCTACCCCTAACCAAATTTTTTAGTGTTAAAACCAGGCAAAATGCAAGTAAATGTGTTTGAATGGAAAGTTAGCATTGGTTAGTAAAACCTAATGATTACAAATGACATTTAAATTATATACTCAGAAAAATCATCCAGTTTCACTTCCTTTCTTTTCATCTTTCCTAGTTTCAGAAAGCATCGTGTGCGCAAAATGGAACAAAAAGCCCATGGCAGCCCAGTGCTCTAATTTCCTACAGCCAAAAATGGACTGAAAAGTTCCTTTCTAAGACCACACTTTGCTTTGCAAAAAACTCAGCATCAACCACTAATTAGAGAAAAAGACTGGCAGAACACATTTCAAAATGGTTATACAGTGGGGAAAACTCTTCTAAAAACTGACTAACTACTTTGTCATAAGAACTAATCTAGAATATATTCTTTCATTTTTATTTTCTTTTTTAGTCCAGACTCCATATGGCATTCCTGGTTAGTAAAACCTTCCAATACACACACTTATTTTGTCCTAAAATAATAGTAACCAAAATAGATACAAAAATAATGTGTAAAAAATAATGGCTAAGATTGATTCTACAAGAATTTCAGCTATATTCAGAATGATTTTTAAAGGCAACAAGCAATATAAAAATTCACAGCACATGAGACATCAGTGAAAATTCAGTGGCACTTGGTATATTAGTAATGTTGCTATTGCTGCAAAATAAAACCCTGTACCAATTAAGTAATTACACCCTATTCTTCCAACTCCTGCCTCTATTTTCTGTTTATATGGATTTACCTGTTTTGAATAATTCATATACATGAAATTATGCAGTATATGAACTTTTTGTCTTTAATTTAGCATAAAGTCTTGCAGTTTCATCTGCCTGGCATGCATCTGGCTGAATACTATTACATTTTATGCATATACCACAATTTGTTTCCTCATTCATCTGTTAATGGATGTTTGAGATCATTCTACCTTTTGGCCTTTGTGAATAGTGCTTCTATGAACATTAATTTACAAGTATTTGCTTAAATATCTGTTTTCAGTTCTAAGGGATATATATCTAGTAGTGGAATTGCTGAATCATATAGCAATTCTATGTTTGACTCTTTAAGAATTCATAAAGATTCCAATCACTCCACATTATCCACATCTTAAGCAATACTTGCTACTTTCCTTTTTTTTTTTTTTTTTTTTTTTTAATGCTAGCCATCCTCCTGGGTGCAAAGTGGGCATCTCATTGATGTTTGATTTGCATTTGCACAATGACAAAAGATGTTGAACATATTTTTAGGAGTTTTCTTTTTGGCCACTTATATACCTTCTGTGGAGAAATATCTATAATAATACTTTGTCTATTTCTTAAGTTATGTTGTTGTCATTGTTGTTCATTTTTAAGAGCTCTTTATATATTCTAGATACTAAGCCCTTTTCAGATGCATGATATTCAAATATTTTCTTCCATTTTTAAGTTTCTTTTTTTACTTTACTGATAATGCCTTTTGATGTACCAAAGTTTGGAATTCAAGAGATTGTTTTAGCATAAGAAAATCAATCAATATGATAAACTACATTAATAGAATTGATCATCTCTTGACAGAAAGTCAGAGAAAGCACTTCATAAAATTAAAATTCTTTCATAATAAAGGCACTAAGAAACCAAGAATAGAGGGGCACTTTCTCAACATGACAGAAAGGATTTCTGAAAAGTTCACAGCTAAAATCCTATGCAATAGTGAAAGTCTGAGAGCTTTCCACCTAGGTCAGGAATACTACAATGATGCCTGTTTTTATCATTGCTATTCAACATTATACTGGATGCAAGAAGACAAAGCAATTAGACAAGAAAAAACAAAATGTCTCCAAATTGTAAAGGAAGAAGTAAATTTATTTTTATTTATGGATAGAATTATTCAGTGTATATCAAATACAAAATATTTGATATAAAACCTAGAGCTAATAACTTATTCAGAAATTAGTAGTGGATGAGATATAAAACATTAATTTTTCTGTATGCCATCAGGTATCAGTATAGAAAGAAAATTTAGGAAGCAATTCCATTTATAATATCACATAAAGAATAAAATGCCTAGGAATAAATTAAATCAAGTAGGTGAAAATTTTCTTTTTTTTTTTTTAATTTTTATTCTAATTTGTTATACATGTTTGCAGAGTGCAATTCATTTCATATTACATATAAAGAGCACAAATTTTCAAGTTGCTGGTTTTATATAAACTATTTTTTACAACAATTGCGTCTTCATACATGTACTTAGGGTAATGATGTCTAACTCATTCTACCATTATTCCTATCCCCTTGCCCTGCAAAACTTTGCCTAGAGAAATTAAAGAAGAATTAAATAAACAAAAATGTGTCATGTTCATGGACTGAGAAACTTAATCTTGTTAGGACAGCAATATTGCTCAGTAATCTACATATTCAATGTAATCATTATCAAAATTTTATTAGACATGGTAAATCAATTTTTTAAATTTACATAGAACTACAAGGGATCTTGAACAGTCAAACTAATCCTAAAAGGAAGAAAAAAAAAAATTGAAGGACTCACACTTTCCAATCTAAAAACTTGTAACAAGCAATAGTAATCAAAAGTATGGAATACTGGTATAAGGATAGGCATGTAGACCAATGGAAATGAATTGAGAGTCCAGAAATCAACCACACATCTATGGCCAATTGATCATTGACAAGGATGTCAAGAACACTCAGTAGAAAAAGCATGGTTTCTCTAATTAGTGGTGCTGGGAAAACTGAATATAAAACCTAGAGCTAATAACTGATTCAGCAATATGGAAAAGAATGAACTTGGACCCTTATCACAAACCTTATACCAAATTTAACTAAAAAAAGTTCATCAACAAAAATACAATAAATACAAAAGTTACATGGAAGAAATATTCAAGACCTGGATTTGACACCAAAAACATGAGCAAAATATATAAATTGGACTTCATAAAAATATCATTTACTTTTATATTACCAAAATGACTAATATATCAGTAGTACCTTAAAACTATATCAAGGGGAATTAAAAGAATTAACAATTACTTTCATTTAAAACAGAAATTAACTTAGGCATTGTCAGTGCATTTTCTCTATCACTTGTTTTGCATTGAACTATCAAATGCCTATACCTGTTTATCTCTCAGGGTATTTCATTCTGAACTGTAGGAGGCTGCTTTGGTCACAGCAAGGCAGACTGGAAGTGAGAGGGAAAGAACATTCCTCAGAGAGCCCTTTAATCCACTTTCAGAAGTTGGTGTTTAAATATACTGGCTCCATTACCTCTTGGTAAAATTCTGACTCAAGTGTTTTGTACTATGCCCAGAATTTCTCTGGGGGATTAATCTTTAGTTGCCTGTGGTAGTAGAAGACAGCATAATGCACATTTCATTGATTGCCTTCCCTTCTCTATATTACTTTCTCATTCCTCTTATCATGACCCTGGACTTCCCCCCAAAACTCCATGCATTGAAATCTAAACCCAAGCATCAAAATTTACAGATGTTAGAAAACCAGTAGTAGAATAATGACCTGGATTTCAGAGGATGATGTAAGACTGAGCAGCAACTGCTTTCTTGTTCTATACTCATTGCAGAAAATAACAGCCTAAAAAAGATGGAAACATATAATTCAGAAACAAAGCCTTTGGGATTGAAGAGTGAAAGCCAGTGTTGTGCTGGTGTGACTGGGACAAAAGTGAGCATGAACGTTTTGCTTTTATGATGTACTCCATCAAATTATATCACATGCCCCCAAACAAAACATCCATATGCCTATAGCTACAATCAGGGTTACAGATGTGTAAGGAGAGGTAGTCATTTGACAGAATAAAGTCCTCAGCATAACACATGACCTTGTAGATACAGAAAGTCAACCACATATACAAAGCCTGTTGTGTGGGCTTAAAACAACTCTCAAAATCTCCAACTGCTTCTCTCTTTTCAACTGTCCAAAGATGCAGAGGATGCGGCTGAGAGGCATAAAACTCAACAAACAGAAAATACAGGAAGCCTCCATTCCTAACCAGTCTGAAGAATCAGGTTTCTCCCTGCTTCCTAATGCATTTACTCTCACAGTGCCCTTTTCAGCTATGAAGAATTCTGGAAGCAAAGAGACTTGTTCTTATTATGGACAAGAATTGAGCAATAACAGAAACTGAAAAACGTCAAAAAGTGTGGTCTAACCAAAAGGTAAGGAACTGTTAAGGGCTGGGGAGGAAGTCAGGCATTCCCTTCAAAACCCTTCATATTCACTTTTTTATAGGAAGAGTTTCCCAAGAATCCAACTTTTTCTATACTGTCTCCCTTGACCAAAGAAAACCTGCATTTTTCTTCCCCTTATAAAAGTCCAATTACACACATGCAATCACCATCAAGAGATAATAGAATGTTTAAATGTCTCTGGTTTCAAGTTCGGAAGAAAAAAAAAAAAGTAGTCACAGAAAGTTTATATAATCTTCTTCATGTGAATTCTCAGGGTAGAAGAGAGCCCTGGGTCTGGGCCAAGCTAAGAAGTGTTGAGTTCTCAAGAATGACTTGGTTGGTCAGGAGGGTGCGATAGTCTGAGACTAAAGCAGTTTCCATAAAGTGTTCATTGGCTCAGCTAGAACAGTTTGCTTCCTGTTGGCAAAGAAGTCGTAAGGGAAGCAAAATGTGAAGACCCTGCTGTTTCTCCCATCCATGATTGTTTTTCTTTGATTTGTTTATTATGTCAGAAGGAGAACTCTCCAGATGGAGCAAGGGACAGAGTCTAGACATCAGTTATTGGCCACTGACTGGTGGAAACAAGTCTGCAGCGTCTACTGTTTTTCTCTTTTGGACTTCCCCCCCTCAACTTACCACTTGTTTTACATTGCAAGCTCTGAAATATTAAATGGTTTTGACACTTAGAATTACTCAGAAGCTAAAAAGATATTCCTAACTGTGTTGGGAATGGCTGCTCCCTTTTCCCAAGACAGTTACTTTGGCTAGTTACTCCACCAGGAAGGAGTGTGATTGCCGTCACTTCTGTGGTCAGTATTCCTGGTACCCCTAGAAGATGGGTAGCTAGTAAGAAGGAAATAAGCTAGCAGTTGATCACAACACAAAGAACAGCTATTTCTCCCACCGGCAATGTTCTCCAAAGATTCTTCTGGTCTTTAAGACATTTTCCTTCATCCATTTCATAAAATTTTATGTTCAGTTTGCACACACGAGATAGTCATCCTAAAAGTACAAATTCAGCAAATCAAGGCAACCTCCATGGATGGACAATCAGTTTATAGGACAATACATAAGTCAGTAATTTCAGGTCCTTTCTGTGTGGCCTGGCTGTTGTCCCCACCCTGTGCTCACCTGTTACCACTTGTCCCTTATACACTGTGCTCACACACACCGGGATCCACCCACCCCTCCACCACACCTGCTGCTTCTTGACCTCAGCAGTAGACACAGGCTACTTTGGGTGCCTGTGGCACCCTTCCAAGCTCTTCATCCATCAAAGGTGTATTTAGCCTCCAGGTCTTGGCTTAGATAACACTTCATCAGGAAGTGCTCCTAGACTCTGGGACTGGGTTGAGTGCTCCTCCAACCTATTCCCATGGCGTAAGGTACTTGTCAGCCCATATCATATGTGCTTAGCTCTACAAGAGCAGGATTGAGCCAAGTGATGTATCCCTAGAGCATGACAGCATGTCTCCTAGTAGTATATCACCTTGTAGGAGCCCTGTTTGGGGAGATGGCTAAGATTGCGGTTGACTACGGGCCATGGAGATGTTTGGGTGTTGCTGCCTTCCGTAGTCTCACGGGACTTGGCCCGAGATCTTGCGGGACTTGAGCGAGATTGCTGATCGGGTCTGCGCCATTTTGGTGGTGTGTGTAGCGTGTTAAAGTCGTTGTTAGAGCCAGAGAGAAAAGTTATCAGAATAAAAAAACTGTTTGTTTCCAGTTCGCCGCTGAACTTCTTCCCGTGGTTTCGTTGCTCCAAAAGGCCATCGCTTCAGGCGACAACATCACCTCATAGGAGGTTGGGGGGTTTCTGTATTTAAAACGTTCCTACTAAAGTATAAAATAGAATTACAATGTTCATGTCACTATTATGTAACACTATCATATAACGTATTTCACTATTATTCAACATTTTAACAAATTTAACACTTTTTTTGTGTGTGTTTGTTTGTTACCAGGGAATGAACTCAAGGGCACTTGACCACCGAGCCACATCCCCAACCCTGTTTTATTTTATTTAGAGACAGGGTCTCATTGAGTTGCTTAGTGCCGGGCTTTTGCTGAGGCTGGCTTTGAACTCTTGATCTTCCTGCCTCCACCTCCTGCGTCACTGGGATTACAGGTGTGTGCCACCATACCCAGCAAATTTAACACATTTTTAAGCCACTGCAATCTGATAAGAGAATGAAATTAAATAAATTAAACTAGAAAAAGGGAAGGCACAACAAGAAATGCTTGTTGAATGGGTGAATGAATAAACTAGAGCTACGAGGAATCATTTTCCAATGTCTAATTGCTCTGGGTGGTTTTTACCTAGTTTCATGAGTTCCTTCAGTGTTAGAAATCCTCTCATCATAAAGATCTGTGTTATTATTTCCAAAATGTTAGTTGGAGATATTTTTATAAAACAAAGCAAAAAAAGAAGAAAAACAAATTTCTATGGTTAAATACGTTGACCAAATCCCGAGTTTAACAAAATAAAACATGTTTCTTTATTGTAAAAAAAGTCTCTGAACCTTCAAAATACTAAAGGTTGCTATGAAGTATGACCTGAACTTGCTTGGGCCAAAGAATCCTTTTATAATCTACACATTTACACAATAACTAGTTCTTGGCTTCCTATCCTATTCTATGTACTGTTTATGGCCCTGAAGAGAAACAGTGACCCAAGGGGTGTCTGTTCTCAAAAAGCCTAGCTGAACAATGTGGGGGATAAACAATAAAAAAGCCAAATAAACACATGATCAAATGAGCAAGTAAATAGCAAGATGTTTAGAAATCCTTCCATTGGTGCTACTAAGAAAATGAAGTGTTTAATGAAATAATGATTGGAAACAGTGGTTTATTTAGGAAGAGGGGTCAGGAACGTTTCATTCCACAGGCAAATAAAATGAGAAACAGTGTTTATTGAAAAGATCTGAGGAAAGAGTATGCCACAAATAGGGAAGAGCAAGTGTGATGATTCTGAAGTAAGAGTTCATTATATCCAAGAGTAGTAAGGAAGTTGACGTGGGGTGGACCTTGAGGAGCAGAAGGAAGCGGTAGGAGGTGAAGCCGGGGAGGCGAAGTCAACCAGGTAGTACAGGGACATATGGCTCTAATTAAATATTTATTAAAACAGGAAGTCATTAAAGGATCTTAAACAGGGGATGTATGACCAGAAGAGTGTTTTTGTTTCTTTTTAAGATCATTCTGCTACCTTTTTGTCATGTTAAATTTTATTATTATAGAATTCAAAGAAGTTTCAATTAATGAAATGCAAGCAGGAGTAGCAAAGAGTAGCAATGAAATCATCAGAAATTACGCTGACATTAAGTAGCAAGTTGTAACAACAAAAACAATTCAGATGCCTCCAAAAGCTGTAACTCATTTGGAGGAAGAGACAAGTTTCAAAAAGAAATAATAAATAGCCTTTTGGACTGTGCCCTTAATAAAAAGAGTAAATTATATGAACACTCTGGAAAAGATTTAAATTTCTTGCTGACACTGACAAATATAGTGAGAACTCATAACACACCACTTCCATGAGGGAATGTGTGTTGTCAGTTCAAAGAGTGTGTAAGATCAGTCATGGCCTAGAAACACTCAATATGACTTGAACTCGTGTGGCTCATATTATATGAAAGAAACTTGATAGAGGATTACCCTAATTTTACAACAATCTTAAAAATCTAATGTTACCAGTGATGTGTTGGAAACTAAAGGTAATTTTTCCAAATTATTTTAATAATGCTGGAGGGAGGGAAATGCTGAAAGAATCTTTTTCATGTATTTTCTCATAGAAACTGGTTTCACAAAAAAAAAAAAAATATATTATATATGACAAGGCAAAGAACAAACAGTCCAAAAAATTAGGAGGAAAAAAGATGCCATGAAGGTGTGCTAGACAACTAACGAATCTTATTCGCTTGGATTTTATGACCTTTATAGCCTTTATCAATTTCTAAAATTTGCAATTTGTTGTGTTGTTTCTTTCTCTCTCCTCTCCCTCTAAGGTAATTTTTACTTTTGTATTAATTCTATATTTGTAACTTTATATTATTTTTCTTGAAGAGGGTACCGCAAACCTGAGTGATATATCCTTCACTGGGGATGGGAGGCAACCTGAAATGATCAAGAAACACAAAGAACTGTAAATAGATGGGGGGAGAGGGGTTGAGAGAAATGATAGATACAAAAGTAAATACAATGGATGAAATAAATCCCCATTTTTAAAACTTAAAAACTTTAAAAAAAAAAAAGATTTAAAAATTACTTCTAAAGTAAGGAATAGGTCAAAGAAGACAACATAACACTGGAAAGTTTAGCATACATTCTGAAACTGTTCTGGAACAAAGACCACCCTCTGTTTTATTCATTGTGATGTTAACTTTCTTATATAGACTTCACATAATGCATCATGAAGATAGTTCCAATCTCATTAATTAAAAGAATATATTACACTCCAATAGTATTAGTAAAATTTAATTAATAATACTTAGTAAGCTTAATTTCATAAAATACATTTTAATAGTGTACTAGAGAAAGTATTGTCTGAATGCTTAGAAAATTTATTATCATTTTCTCTGAAAAAAAAATTTTAAGGAGTAAAACAACTACATATGCATAATGGAATTATAAATTTTTAACACAAAAAATTAAACTCCATCTCTGTGTATTAAAATGTAGAGATTATAATCATATTTCAAAATTTACATTTACATCTTTTTGATGTAAATTGCTTCAAAAATCAATAGGATCATAACTTTTTACAACAAATATATCCCTTCTGTACCTGTCTCCCAGTTACTGGTTTCCCCATTTAAGTAAAAACCAGTGTTGTTTGTGTTTATTTTATTGTTGTTGTTGCTGTTGTTGTTTATTTTGTGGTGCTGGGGATGGAACACAGGGCTTGGCTAATGCTAGGCAAGTGCTCTACCACTGACCTACATTTCTAGCCCAGGACTTTAAAAGCATGTTAGAGATGTTCTATTTGTTCTAAAAATGTGTATATAAATATGTATGCATATATAAATGATATAAATATTATATGTATGTTTATTATATATGTACATTATATCTATTATGCTTACTTCTTTACAACAGCTCAAAACATTATTTCACTGATCAATATGCAACAAATAATAATTTTATATCAGTGTTTTAAAGTTCAAATTGATTTTTATGGATGCAGTATAATATATATATATATATGTACAAAAAAAACAAGCTTCTTATTAATGGATATTCAGGCAAGACTAGGTTTATTTACTATTAAAATATATAAAACTATAATAATTGAAAGGGGCACAAGAATTCCTAAGAGATCAATAAAATATAATATGAAGTCTGAAAATAAAATTTTATACTTTTTGGCAATTTTCTTATTAAGTTTACTCTAAGGTATTTTATCTTACTCTGATATGACAAATCAGCTTTTTTTTTTTTTTTTTTGCTGTATACATTATGTATATAATCTATACCCACATCCATTTCAAATGCCCTTATGTATGCAAGTTTTTCAGTTAGTTCTCTGGAATATTTCTAAATATTATATTAGACAATATGTCAACAAATAAAATTGTGCCTTCCCTTTTTCTAGGTTAACTTATTAAATTTTATTCTCTTGCCAGATTGCAGTGGTTTAAAAATGTGTTAAATTTGCCGGGCATGGTGGCACACACCTGTAATCCCAGTGGTGTAGGAGGTAGAGGCAGAAATATCAAGTGTTCAAAGACAGACTCAGGAAAAATGAGACACCAAACAAATCAGTGAAACCCTGTCTCTAAATAAAATACAAAATAAATTTGGGTATATGGCTTAGTGGCCAAATGTCCCTGAGTTCAATCCCTGGTACCAAAATAAAATAAAATAAAATTTTAAAAAAGTGCAAAATTTGTTAAAATGTTGAATAATAGTGAAATATGTTACATAATAGTGACATAAACATTGTGATTCTATTTTATACTTCAGTGAGAACATTTTTAATACAGAAACTCCCCAACCTCCTATGAGGTGACAATAAACCTATTGCAGGTTGAAAATATAGTAAAACTAAAACACATTTTAGAGCCAGACACAGTGGCACACACCTCCTAAGTGATTTCATTGACTTTGGAGGTTGAGTTCATCCTTGTTAACTTAGAGAGATCCTGCCTCATAACAAAATTTAAAAAGAGCTGGGGATGTAGCTCAATAGTAGAGCATTCCTGTGTTAAATCCCCAATACTTCAAATAAAAATGCCTTTAGTTTTCCCAACTTACTGAACATCAAAATTCAGCACCACCACATACTGTAGAATATCAGTTGCTTTTCAATGTGATCCAGGAGCTTACTGGGAGCTGTGACTTGTTACCACTGTCCAGCATTAAGAAATAATATAAAATTCCATGTTGCCAGTTAGAAAAAGTGCAAAGTTCAAAATTTGAAGCACAGTTTCTATTGAATGCATAGGGCTTATGCACACACCATCATAGTCAAAAAATCATTTGTTGATTCACTGAAGTTGGGAGCATTTTATGTTTTTCCTCGATAATCATGAGGCTAACTCTAGAGTTATTGTAAATATATTTTATCATATTGATGAAGAATTTATCTACAGAAGTCCCTTGTTATCTGTGGAGAGACATTGTCTCAAGAATTAGCAAGAGCACATTCATTACAAAATCACAGGTACAAAATTTAAAAATTACTTGAGAGATCTTAGGTGTAACTTGATTGCACAGGATTGCCTAAAAAGCTGCTTTCTGAGGGTTTATTTCACCGTGATCAGCCCCCAGGTACTCAGAGACCTCTGTAGCCATGGTCCAAGAGGCTTCTGTTCAAGCTGACAGCAGATCTTGATATCCTTCATGTGATGCTGGTTCTACATAAATGAAGGATGCTGGAATTAAGGGGTCATAGGGACTTCCACCAAGATTCCAAAGGAAGGTATGGGAGCCCAGGCAAAGTGTAGCAGGTTAGGAACCCTGTGGGCAGCCCTTGAGAGGAAGGAAGCCAAAGCTGCAGTGGAGACTCCTAAGACTAAGAGATGCCAATAATATGGACTGTATGCCAAGGAAAGTTGCTGGCTGTAGATATAACCAGGCTGAAAGAGAGGCCACGTTGGCTGCAACCATCATGGCCAAAGGGTAGGAGATGCCCAAGCTCTTTAGATATGATATCTCACCACCATGTACTGGAGGTGAAGCTACAGAAAACATTTGCCAGGCTGTTAAGGTCTTAATATCTTTCTATGTCCCTACTCCTCTCATTTGGAATGGGAATGTTTACTTTGTGCCAATGTAAGTTGTATGTATGCAATTTGCTTTTGATTTTTATAGTGGCTCACAACCAAGAGTTTGCCTTGAGTCTCAGAGAATACTTTGGACTTGGACTTTCGGGAAACACTAAAACTGTAAAAACTGTGAGGACTCTTGGAGGTGGACTAAATGCATGGTGCATTGTGAGATGGACATGAGTTTTGGTGGGCAGAGGCAGAATTTTACGGTTTGTTTAAGGAGTTGCCCCCCAAAACTCCTGTGTTGATGCAAAAGGTAAAATGTTTTGATTATGAGAGCAGTAACCTAATCAGAGGATTTGCCGAATTAGTAATTTGAAGGACTAACTCTGTGGTAACTATAGAGATGTGGAGTATGACTGGTGAAGGTGGGATATTGGGGGTGTGCACTTGGGGACTATATCTTGCCCCCTGGCTCCTTCCTTTTCTTTCCATGCTGTCCAGCTCCCTGGACTGAGTAGTTTCTCTTTTCCATGACTTTTCAGTATGACATTCTGCCTTGCCTCAGGCCCAGAGCAATGAAGTTGGTCAACCCTGGGCTAAACTTCTAAAACTGTTTTTGTCAGGTGTTTGGGTCAGTATGACAAAAAGTTGACTAACACACCAGACCACCTAGTGTTTTTAGTAGGATTCCCCAGTAATCAAGAGAGCCCCCCACCTGAGCTATCTTCTCAGGATGGGTGTCAGGAAATACCAGGCCTGGGTTCCTTTCCTTGTTGGATTTAACCCCCCCCCCCCAAATTAAGGACACCCAGTCCCCTGTTGTCTTTCCATGTAGGATCCATAGTCTCTTTCTTCCTTTCAGTATCATCCCTTGGTTGTTTCTAGGGTTTATAGCTATATTTAGCAGGGAGCAGCAGGAACAGAAAAGTCATCAACTTGTTCAGACAGAAGTCCTTGAGGAGACTAATGTCCAACACCTTTTTGTACTATATTTGGTTAACTCAATAAATATCACATAAAATTGCAGCATGCGAAAGTGATGTCATTAACATCCATTTCAGTGACAATAGATTTAATTAGAGAGACATTTTCATCCCTCCTTTAAAATACATTTACTTTTAAAAGTCACCTTCCACTCTTTAAATCTGAAATAAACAAAAATGATCATAGAAATGCATAGATTTCACTTGTTTCTAAATATTAGTGACTTTGGCTTTTTTTTTTTTTTTTTTTTTTTCTTTTTTTCCTAAAACTTAAAACTTATTACGGGGGGAAAATTGGCTTTTGAATTTTTCCTTTGCTAGTAAATAGCTAAAAATTTTCCACCCTCCTTATTTTTTCCCACCGTGTGAGGAGACCCTTTCTGTTCATATGATATCCCACAATTTTTGTTAACATGGTGTCAAAATTGACCTTTTTTGTCTCTTAAAGGTCCTAAGAACTCCATGGAGCTTATATGCCTCAGCAGACCAGATCCTCACAGTGAGTTCTCAGAAACACTTTCATACTTGATGTTCCTAAAATTATTGGGCCACGAGTGGAAATCTCAGTATCCTGGGGTATTGTTTTTGAGTTATGTAGTAGGGTCACAAACATGCATACTAGGGTCGAATATGTGAAGACAAATGACGCTTCTTTTATTTCGGGGGGGGGGGGGGGGGCGTGATATAATTTCTCAATCTGATAAACTTAGTCTGATCCAATTGTTTAAACAATTGTTGAGGTAAATCCTATGTTCCATATCGCCAATTCCCCTCCAAGAAAACATAGAATTTTGGAGTGGTCTTTTGTAACCTTGCAGTAACACGAGTGGCCAGGGAGTGGGTCCTACACCTACATAACATTTTCTAGTCTTCACAATATGGTGGGTGATCTGCTGTACCTGGGCCTAAAACCACTGTGGTCTCCCTAATTCCATGGCCATCCAGGTATTTTGATGTCTCTCCTTACAAAAATCTGTGGTCCCCGCCGTCTGTTACATACTCAAACATTTAGCAACCGGCACCCTTGTTCTCAAGCCCAAACTATTCATTCCTTCCCCATTCTTGGCAGAGATTTTTAAATTATCCTGTACACCCTATATAGGCAATAGAGCGAGCCCAGTCATATCCCTGTCGTTTTTGCCTCAGTACTTCTGCAGATGATGCACCATGGTGGATACAACCATGAGCACAACTTTTTTGGAACAAGAAGCCTCCCAGCTATTGTACCCTCTTTGGGGATGTCCTTAGGTTTTTTTTTATTTATTTATTTATTTATTGGTACCGGGGACTGAACTCAGAGGCACTTGACCCCCGGGCCACATCCCCAGCCCTTTTTTTGTATTTTATTAGAGACAGGGTCTCACTGAGTTGCTAAGTGCCTCGCCATTGCTGAGGCTGGCTTTGAACTCGCGATCCTCCTGCCTCAGCCTCCCAAGTGCTGGGATTACAGGCGTGCGCCACCATGCCCAGCTGTCCTTAGGTTTTTATCCCACTGTTATCTGCAAATTTCATCCATCGCAATGAAGAAAAGAAATGAAAGGTGAAGACTCACGTTCACCTTTCTACCTCAACTTTCTTTTCTTCTTCCTATCAGCTTCTTGGTAGGAAGAGATGAAATGTTGGGGCAACTCTTCATTCTGTTAATTATGGTTTGAATTTGAAGTGTCCTCCAAATTCTCCTGTGTTGAGGCTGGTCCACAATACAGCAATTTACAGAGGTGAGGTTTTGGGGAAGTGATTGGATCAGGAGAGCTCTAACCTCATCAGTAGATCAATCCATTGATGGGATCATAATTTGATGGACAATTAGGAGGTGATGAAGACTGAGGAGGTAAGACCTATTTGAAAGAAATGGATCATTGTGAGCGATCCCTTGAGAACTTGGGGGTCTTATTCCCAGTTCCTTCCTCCTTCTCCTACTGTCTCTCCCTCTGCTTACTGACTGCCGTGAGGTGAGATCTCTGCCCCAGCGATTCTTTGCCTCACCACAGGCCCATAGTCATGAGGCCAGCTGACCATGAACTGAAATGTCTAAAATCATGAGCTAAAATAGATCTTTCCTCCTTTAAATTGTTTTTCTTAGATATTTTGTCATGCCAATGGAAAGCTACCACACTCCTTGTGTTTGGATGTAGCCTCCTCAATTTCATATTCTCTTCCTTCTTTGAATGGATTTCATTCTTTGGGACTCTCATTCTTTAGGATTCATTCTTACATAGGGAGAAGTTCTTAATAAAGACACACATACAAGAGGAGATGTCTACAGCATGCAGCCTGTTCCACATAGATGCACTCACTGTGTAAGTTATTTTGTTCTGTCCATCTGAAGCACCCTTTCCCCACATTCCATGAGCTGATGAACACTACCAAAGTTCCTGAGCTCACTTAATGTTGTTTGGGGGTGGGTGAAGGTATATGCATGCATTTCAACTTTAAAAGCAGTCAGAATTCATAATGAGATAAAATTAGCAACAGCAGGTTTAATAATAAGACATACCACATTGTCATTTTCCTGCCATCGGAACACTGGAGACATGTTCAAACATTTATTGCTATTTAGTATCCAGTTTTCATAAAGTATTTTACTGTCATCCCTAATTAATTCTACCTTTCAACAAGAAATTTAGGATTGGCTGCTATTGTTATCCCATTCTTACATGTCAGGGAACTGAAGCAGAGAGGTTAATTAAATGACTTACCCTGATACCCGTAGGCTATGTTGGCAAGACTGTGTCTTAACAGGGTTGCTGGCACAGATGCCCCAAAAGATGAAAATTTAAACAATCCTATTCCAGCAGGGGGCACCAGCTCCATTATAAATTTGGGTACACCCTAGCTGTCTGCTGGTACAAAATCTTACAAGATGGTATACCCAAGAAGAAAATAGACTGTAAGTGCCACAGATATGGCAGCCTTTCCCTACATCCCTGACCCAGAATATAGTTTTGGGGTTTTAAGCAGACTTTGATAAATCAACATTCACCTGCCTAGCATGTTTTTAAAAAGTTCAAAACAGGGGTCCTTACCTCCAAAGTTCAACCCATTATGATATCTAGAATCCCAGTTATACTTTCATTCCTTTGGCTCTTAAGAATTTGAAGTCTCATTTTTAAAAGGCTGTAATAAAAATCTGTAGGGGAGGCAACTCCGTTAGTAAATATGTTCCTCTCGAGGCCTAGGGAATTATTCTTAGACAAGAACGAAGCATGAGGAAGACGTGTGGTTACAGGATCAGCAGGAGGGTCTACAAGAAGTTTGATGCAGGAAAGCCAAAACTCAATTTCCTGCTTCATACTCTTGCTCTGGGTTATGTCTTTTAGGTTTATTAAGTTCTAAACTCTTGCCTCTTTATATCCCTTAGGCAATATGGTTTAAAGTAAAAAGTTTAGACAGGGTTGAATTCAAATTTTGGGTCCATTATGCCAAATAATATTTCAGTAATAATATATAGGAAATATTTAATAATATTTGAATTTTACCTCCTTCCAATAAAAAGAAGGCTTAATCAAATAGCCTGGAGAATTTTTTTTTTTTGAATCTAGCATAAGTAAGCAAATAGATAAAATGCACTCATCCAGTGTCACAAACAAACACCAGACCAGTGCTTCTCCAATTTTAATGTGAGTATAAATCACTGGAGGATTTGTTAAAGTGAGGATTATGATTTTGCAGGTCTGAAGAAAGGTCTGAGGTTCTGTATTTCTAACAAGTTCTCAAGTGTGGCCAATGTTGTTGACCCCTATCGAATAGGTATTGAGTGGCAGGACGCTAGAAGACAAAAGACAAAACCCTCTCAAAAGAAATCAGAACCCATTATCTTCAGCTTTCAGAGATATGTTGTGTTGAAAGCATTCTAGAAATCACCAAGGTACCCTGTCTCTTTCTCCCTCAATAGACCATTTTAAAAAGGATTTCATATTAGCAAAAGGCTTGAATGCTTTCAACACCAATTTAAAGGTGGTGTCCAGTGAATTGGGTTACTTCTGGTTCTTCTAGAGAATGAAGGAAACATGACAGTCCCTAGAGACATAAAGACTTTCTTTTAAACCCTTTTATGTTTTTTTCCAGTAAGATAAAGATGCAAAAACATGAGACATCTATTTCTTTGAGGGAATTGTTTCTTATCTAGGAAAGGAACATAGCAGATGTTCAGCATTTATTTTGTTTTTAAAGGTATACTAATGGAAATGTACCCCAAATATATCCTAGGACCAAAATTATTCGAGATCTGTGTTGGAAAATGTGTGCTGAACTAACTCCTCCTATAAATAGAGTCAATAGATTAGTCTAAGGAAAAGGGTGTGTGGGGAAGAGGGAAGAAAAATGCTGTGGATGGAGGAGGAAGAAAACATTTATCAAACAATGCATAACCTGTGTTGTGCCATGTATTAAGCTTGGTCTTGCTAACAGTTCAATACGTAGACAATATTAGCTTTATTTATACAAATAAGGAAACTGAAGCTTGGGGAACTCAATCAACTAGTTTGCAAATCTCTCCTACACTGTGGTACTGGCTCAACTCAAGCTCTTCAAATTCTGACCCTTGTACCCTTCTCAGTCTTCTAAAAGTACTATTTTGAAATCGAACAGACACAAACTTTCAAGGTGCTCCCATATACCAAAGACTGGGACATCTGTCATTTTTGAGATTATCTTTTTAAGAATTACTTTTATGCTGTCTATGTACTTTCACACCTTTCAGACAAAACCTGTCCATTTTTGTATAGTTTGGTATAGTGTTTTTGTATCATTAGATTGTGTTTAAGAATATACATTCTTACACAATGGCCGAATATGTGAAGCATATGTAAGTTCTTTTGTTGAGCTAAATACTATGCCAGGTGTGCAGAGATAAAGTGGGTGAGGAATATTTGGGGCCCATCGCCTTTCTATATGGAGCAGAAGTTCACCCCTAATAACCTATAATGTGCCAAAGGGAAAAAGCAAATTTCTTTCATCCTATTCAAAAACATTTATTCTCTCTTCTCACCCACCCAAAGTCATAGACCAAGGAAAGGCAAGTTTCGGGCTCTAGGAGTCTGGCTCAGTTACAATATGGAAGTTGCTGCATCCAAGCTCTAACATTTCCCTAAGATAATAGTCCTCAAACTTGAGGTTGTATCATCAGCACATTGCATATCTCAGCCTATTTTCTGTTTGTATAACATAACACACGAGATTGGGTACCTTATATAGTAAAGAGGTTTGCTTTACTTATAATTCTGTTGGCTAGAGGGTTCAGGAAGCACAGTACTAGCGCTCTGGTGAGGGTTCCGTGGCTGAGTCACAATATGACAGAGAAACAGAAAAGGAACAGGCTGTGAATAGAAGGGGTGAAGCATGCAGGTTGCCCTTGCTTTCTAAGAACCTGGTCTTAAAAGTATTATCTCTGTGAGATCAGCATCAATCCCTGCTGAGAGTGGAGCTTTATGGCCTAATCACCTTCCACTAAGGACCAACTCAGCAGGACCTACTCGGAACCAAGCTTCTAGCACATGGTCCTATTTGGAGGATGAACTACATTCAGACCACAGCACCTGTTAAAACATGGATGTGCAGACCCAATCCTCAGAGTTTTGGACTGCATGAGTTTGGGGTGAGGCCTAAGAATCTGCCTTGCAGACAAGTTCCCAGTAAATGCTGACGCTACTGATCTGGGGACAACACTAAGAACCAAGATCTGTGTTAATTTGTTCAGTGGATGAGAACCAGCTTTGTAAATACCCCCCAAAACAAGTTCTCAAGTATATAGATCTGCTTATATACATTGTTTTCTGAAAAGAGAGTCCACACCCTTAATTTGATTTTCAAAGAGGATTTTACTTCCAATGGTGAAAAAAACAATGCAGTTAGCAGAATAATTAAAAACCTGGATCCTAGCTGGGCGTGGTGGTGCATGCCTGTAATCCCAGCACTTGGGAGGCCGAGGCAGGAGGTTCTTGAGCTCAAAGCCAGCCTCAGCAATGGTGAGGCACTTAGCAACTCAGTGAGACCCTGTCTCTAATAATATACAAAAAAGGTCTGGGGATGTGGCCCAGTGGTCGAGTGCCCCTGAGGTCAATCCTTGGTACCAAAAAAACCCCACAGAAACCCAAACCTGGATCCTAAAGTAAGTGACACAGGAAAAATTAATGTTAAACCACCACATAATGTTATTGTATTTGATATTTTCTGGAAAAAATATTTAAAAATTCTCTTTGGCTTTATTGTTTATGTTTTTTATTATTGATAGAGGAAGACGTAATATATATATACAATACAGGACACAAACATACACCCATAGCCTTTTCACAAGAAACACACATACATTTGGGAGGAGTTAGTAGTTTTAGTCCTTATTGTGGAAAAAAAGGAGGGGAGGTGTATATTCTCCTTCTCCAGCTCAATCTTTAACCATCAGCCTACAATATATAGCCATCTTCACATAGTATAAAAATCATCTGAAGAATTTTTTGAGGCATATTTTATCCCCCAAAAACTGTCTCCTCCATATTGTTAACAAGTTCCCAGCAGTGATGAAGTCTCCTCTTCTATATTTCTATATTCTTAAGGCATGTTTTAGAATTTGGAATCAGTCTACATGACAGGTCTATGGGGATCTCTACAACAAGTGTGTGTGTGTGTGTGTGTGTGTGTGTGTGTATTTCAACTGGATTATCAGCAGAAACCAGCGTACATGAACGGTCTATTGCTGCATCAATCATATTCCTTTGTTAAGAGGCTTGGAAGAATAAAACCACAGCACCATCCAGTACTGTGATTTATACCTTGAAAGTACTCCAAGTGGATCAACCACATTGCAATTCAATACATGATGCCAAAGTTGCCTCTGTGAGAAAAATAAGAAAGGAAAAGAACCACACCTAAGTGTGGAGTGTTGGTGAGCATGCTCTGTAAAGTAAGTGTGTCCCATGGTTTAATAATCATTTCTTCCTGTGCTAACTCCAATTTAATCGTATCTTTGTAACATGATGAGTTCTCCTGGGTAACAAGCGATATAATTCTAGTCCAGAAGCTCCTTGATGATAGCAGCCATTTCTTGTCTACTTTGGTCTCCTCCTACTCTCCATACTGGCCCTTTACAGGTTGCAGAGATAGTACAGAAGCAAAAACACCCTTGGATGATTCATCTGCTTCTGTTTTGTATGCCATCTCCAAACCAGTATCTTCTACTATCCTTCTGTGCCTACTCACAATTCTTTGGCTGGGAACTGGTTTTTAACGATGTGAGGACTGCATTGTTAAACAGTTTCATCATTGTGAACATCCTGGAGTGCACTCATACAAACCTGGTTAGTCTAGGTCAGTCAACTCAATGTATCCAAGAGACACCACATATACAAAATGAATGAGACCGCTGCTAAAGGCATACAGCTTATAGTAAACTTGTTACTTTTTACAAGTAGAAGGAGGACCTCTAAAATAATGATAAACATTATATCAGAGCAAATTGTAAACCAGTAACATAGCTGTTTATCATTATCAAATTTGTATACTGTACACAATCACATGTGCTGTCCTTTTGTACCACTGGCAGCACAGTAGGTCTTTTGATAACAGCACGCCCAAAAACACATGAGTAATATGTTGTGCCACAACATCATGACCTCACTAGGGAAGAGGAATTTTTCAGCTCCATTAAAATCTTATGGGAACACCATAGTATATGTAGTTCATTGTTGACCAAAATATTGCTACAGAGCACATGACTTTATATACCCCAAACCTTTGGATTTGCAATGTATTTTGGGGTCTTGACTTTGCTTTTGCCCCTAAGCATTGTCTTCAGTATTCAGTTTCCTTCTTGCCTAATGATATGACCAGATCTGCGCTCTGGGAACTCATGCAGACCTCTTGGAACCATGGTACTGGTCCTACCCTTGTCCCCTATTGGCTCAAATGGAAGGATGAGCAAGAGAAATACACAGAGCCTCAATACCTAATAATGCCTAATAAGTAACTGCATGTTTTATTTAGCTTTTTCACTGCTGTGACCAAAAGACCTGACAAGAGAACAATTTAGAGGGGGAAAACGTTTATTTGGCACTCACAGTTTCAGAGGTCTCGGTCCATGGACATGTGGTTCCATTGCTCTGGGCTGAGGTATGGCAGAAGTGTGTGGTAGAGGAAAGCAGCCTAGGGCTGACCATCAGGGAGCAGAGAGAGAGAATCTCCTCATCACAAACAAAATATAAACCCCCAAAGCATGCCCCAATGACCCACCTCCTCCAACCACACCCTTCCTGTTTACCATTAACACCCAGTTAATCCCTATTAGAGGAGTAATACACTGAAGACAATAAGGCTCTCAGAACCCAATCCTTTCACTTCTGAACTTTCCTACATTGTCTCACACATGAGCTTTTGGGGGACACCGGATATCTAAACCATAACACTGCATGAGAAGAGTTTCATAAGAGATGAAGGAAAAAAGAAAGGAAGGGAAGAGGGAGGATGGGAACATGAGATGCTAAGAGCAAAGGTACTCCAGCATGCCTGGGCATATCCATCACCAACAAATGTTCACAGAAAGCCTGTAAACAAGGGTGGTCTCACCATCTAGAGCTGATATCCATGTTTCCACCTCTGCTATTAGATTACAAAATTTTTTTTTGCAAATATTTACTTTGATAAACTTAAGAAGGCATTTTTATAAAATCTTTGTATTTTCTTACTCCCTAACAAGGCTCTCAATTCTATCCCAAGAAAGTCATTATATTTTGATCATTTTTTACTCAGATAAATCTTAAGATAAATACTTTTCTTAATCAAAGACCTTTGTAAATGCTTGTTTATCTTCTGCTGCCATTCACAATCACTTAGGGACCTAAAAGAAAAATGAAGTTGAAGATTCTCTCAATTCTCATACTTGCTCTTGAATAGTAAATATTTGCCATCTCTTATCAGAGTTCATCTCCTCATTTATTATTCAGAGGAGCATTGTTGAAATGCCAGATTGCTGCTGGTAACCCCTTATGACTTAGAAAAGATATGTCTATGAAAATAAATAAATAAATGGACAAATTTTATTCATTATCTAGTCTATACGAAGCACAAACAAAATGTGTGTATGTGTTTGTGTGTGTCTGTCCGTTAATGATGGTATGGAATCCATAACTTTATTCTCAGCAATCCAAGTCTGTTGATTCCTGGCTTATGTGGAAAAAGATAGAATCACTGGAAATGCTACAAAGAGTTTTGGAAATAAAATTTTAACTCAGGCTTTGACACTTACCACACATGTACTTTTAAAAAGCTGCATTACATGATGTTACAATTAAAAGGAAAACATCAAAACATGTTGTCACATGCAAATATAAAACAATGGGCCGTGTCTTATAGCATCTGCTTCAAGTTAACTGCAGATGTGAAATGTTGATAGAAATTATTATCAATAGTGGGTGTTTTGTACTTTACATTATATCACAATTTACTTAATTGCTTCAGACATATTTTAATAAATTTGATCTTAATCCAATCAGGCAGAAATGTTCTGAAAATTTTACGTAATTGTTATTATAATACCTGAATATTCCCAAGTAAACTGCTTTCAACAGTGTCTTTTATCTATAGAAATTTGGTGTTTGGTTTTTAGAGAATCTATACAAATGCCATAGACATTATGATATAAGGCTTTTATTCTATTTGAAGAAATTTCTCCTCCATTTAATGCAAAATCCCTAAAAGGATTTTGGGAAAAGACAAGAGAGAAAGACAGAAAGACCCTTTTGTTAACATATTTGCCATCAAAACCTGTCCATATCTGATGTGACAGAGGTAGATCACAGCAAAACAGTCCAATTACCTAAGGCACATTGCTGAGAGAATCTTGGGGCTCCAGATGGGAGTTCTAAGATAAAGTATATTCAGGTCACCAGAGGGTCAGAGATAGTTTCCTATGAGACTCAATAGCCAATGGGAGCTCAGAAATAAATACAAGTAAAAGAAATAGGTAAGCATCTATGTTGATAAAAATTGCATGGTACTTCGCACATAAAGAGCACTTCATGAAACGAAACAAAATAAACTAAAATGCCTCCAGGTGGGGTGAGGCATGCCTCTAATCCCAGCAACTCGGGAGGCTGAGGCAGGAAGACACCAAGTTCAATCCCAGCCTCAGCAACTTAGCGAGGCCCTGAGCAACTCAGTGAGATTCTATCTCTAAATAAAATTTAAAAAGGGACTGGGGATATGGGTTGGTGGTTAAGTGCCCCTAGGTTCAATCCCTGGTACCAAGAAAACAAAAATAATAATAACAAAAAAAAAAGACCATCATCAGTTCGCATCCTCAATTTTAACCGAATGGAAGGATGTATTTAAAATAAAGCATGTATTATCACTTGGTTACTCAGCCTACTCTATCCAACATAGTAGTCACTTGTGACAACATACATTTTAACTAATTAAAATTCAATGATATTAAAAATTAGTTCCAAGTTGTACTAGACACATTTCAGTTAACTACTAGTGACATATGACTCACAGCCACCA
The DNA here is from genome assembly GCA_025594165.1 of Tamias sibiricus. Taxonomy (NCBI): domain Eukaryota; kingdom Metazoa; phylum Chordata; class Mammalia; order Rodentia; family Sciuridae; genus Tamias; species Tamias sibiricus. The sequence continues at coordinate 12,793,524 of CM046663.1, read as the reverse complement.
TATAGAGAGCACAAATGTAAAATATTTTCAGAATCACAAAGGACCTACTTCATAGCCCTACTCTAAACAGTTGCCTGGAAGATATCCCAGGGCATATAACCTGAGTTTAAAATTTCTGGTGGAGGGAATAAATACACAAAGTACAGAGGAAAATGTGCTATAAAGAAAAGTTAATTCATGTTCAATGCCAAAATGAGCAAAGAAAAAATACATTTCTATGGAGATGTACAGGACATCTAGACATTCATTTAGAAGACCAAATTCTCAGGGGACAAAAAAAAAAAAAAAAACACACACACACACAAAAAAAAAAACCACTAAATCATCTCATTCTGCGTGTGTGTGTGTGTGTGTGTGTGTGTGTGTGTGTGTGTTGTAAAATGCAAATAGTAAAAATCATCTTTTTAAATCTTATGCTAATAAGACACTATTTAACTATTGTCATTTTTAGTGTTCAATATAGACTTAAAGTCAACACTCCTCAGAGTGAAATGATCTGTAATACTTGGTGACAGGCAAAAGTACATGGAAATAAAAATTTATGGTACAAGGCATTAATTCAAATTTAGGTTTTCATATTTTTCTTTCAGTGAGAAGATAGTGAGTCTCATCACTTACAGGTTTTTTGTATGACTTACGATGACAACCCACCTTAGTGGTTCAATGCACCATTAAATTTTATCTCCAGTATATTCCCCACATGAAACCTAAATCTCTATTAAGCCCCAGCAATATAATGCAGTAAATTTCTCCAGAGTAGAGATCACCATTACATCTCTGTAGAAAACATCATTTTTTTCCACATATGAAAATGGTTTAAACTAAAAATTTAATGACTGAATCTAGAAAAGCTCCTTTAGGCCATAGAAAATGAGTTTAATCTGTGAATGTGATTTATGGCTGTCAGAGCACCAAACTTCATCATGCAGCCATACCTCACAATAAAATGTGCTGTGGTACTTGCCCTTGTTAATGATCCCTGTCTTTGTCCTGTGGGTGGCATTTAGTACCTTGGTGATTCTCTCTGAGCTGCAAGAATGTCTATATCCACCACCTATCAAGATTATTGACCTGTGACTGAAAAATGGCTCAGAAGTAATGTTTTTCTACCCTTAGAATGAAAGCATTTTATCTCACCCTGAAGATAATGTAAAATACAGAGGGAGAGGGTGAAAGGATTAAGACAATGAATTTAACAAGACAGCTACTTAAATTAAGTCACATACACACACAATTAGCCAATGTGCTGGGAACTACAGCCACTTGCCATATTGCTGGATATGCAAATTTATAATAAATTTTCATTGAAGAACAAATATCATGCATGCTGTCAAGGAATTTGGAATATTTTTGTTATGCAGGAAATGCTGATATAAGGGAAGGTCAAGGGAACATTGCTTTGATTATTTATACCGCCTGCTGAACAAGTGAGATTTAATTTAAACTAGGTATTCCAATTACCTTATGATTAATCAGGATTTATGTAATTTCTTAATCATTTAGATATGTATTCATAATTTTCATAAAGTTAAATAAACACCAGGAATGAATAAAATATGGAGGAAAATATCTTGTAACATCAAAGGCAATATAAGCTAAAATACACATTTTAACACATCCATAGTAAGAGGTATTTAGAAATTATCACTGAGAATTCCCCTCATTAATAAATTCACAAATTTCTAAGGTTAAAACTCACATTTTTTATATAATAATATTTGTGTCATTTTCTTCTTCCTTCTATTAGCTATCTATCGCTAGGAAACAAATTTGTGCCCTAAAACTTAACACCAAAAAATACCACTCATTTGTTGACTCCTAATTGTCAGGAAAGAAGGTATGGTTTAGCTGAGTTCTCTGCCTCAGAGTTTCTCATGAGGTTGTGATCATGGGGCCATCTAGAGTTACAGCAATTTTTGGGTTTGACTGAGGCAGAATCGGCTCACTGCCTGTTTTGTTTTTTGTTTTTTGTTTTGTTTGTTTGTTTGTTTTTTGTTTTTAGTTGTAGATGGACAGAATACCTTTATTTTATTTGTTAATTTTTATGTGGTGCTGAGGATGGAACTCAGTGCCTCACCCATGCTAGGCAAGTGCTTTGCCACTCAGCTACTATCTTGATGATTGTAGGCAGAATTCCTGTCCTCACAGCCTGCTGAGTCAAGGGATTCATTTCCTCTGGCTTTTGGTCAGAGGCCACCCTTAGCTCCATACCATATGGCCCTCCCCATAAGAGAAAGCACAGGGGAAAGCAGGGAGTGAACACCAACAGGATGGAAGCCGCGATCTTTTGTAACCTAATCTCAGAAGCGACATCCCATTCTACTATATATGTTAGAAGCAAGTCCTTGGATCCAGCCTACACTCAATGGAACTTGACTGTGAGTATTTAAGGAAACTGAATGATCAAAACAAGGTAGTCAGCATTTCTGTCTTCTTAAACATTTTTAAAAAATTTTTTGACTAATGTAATAATTGTACATAGTTATAGGGTACAGTGTGATATTTCAATACATGTACATAATGTGTACTGATCAAATCAGGATAATTAACATTGTCAACCAGCCCCCAGAAATATATACAATTAAAAAATAATTTAAAAAAAGAAAATAAGAGGATTGAATGATTCCAGCACCCTAAGGGAATGAGGGGAAAAGCGGAGATTCTGACTCATATAAAGAATGAAGAAGAAAGCAATGGCTGTGGGGGAGAAGGGAGAATGATTCAGTTCTGTCCAGTTTGAAGTCTCTGTGCGGTGACCAGGTGAAGAGTATCCTATAACTGCCTGATGAAGTGCCCATGAGTGTTCAAGCTAACCACATGACAGGAAAGACATTAGCACACAAAAGGTAGCTTTGGGAACACTGCAGCAGAGTTAGAGAAGATGAACACAAAGGCTACAGGCAGAACACCAAGGGACTCAAACATAGAAAAAAGATCCAGAAAATGAATGATCACAAAGGTGGACTCTCCAACATAATAATATGGCAGGGACAGGGGGGCACAAAGCAGACAAAATCTGAAACCAAGAATGAGGAGAATAACAAGGAAGAAAAGTCTCTATTGCATTTCTGAAAAGCTACAAAGAAGTAAGGCAACACAAGAAATTAAATGTGTCCATTTGTTTTGATAACTAAGAAGTCATTAGAGACTATTAAGAAGTACATTTTCATTTGCTTAATGGGGTGGAAGATAGATTGTAATAGGGTTAGCAGCAAACGCAAGGTAGCAAAGTGAGACAGCACATACAGCCTGCATTTCAAGCTTAGTCAAGACAGGATATTGGGGGTATTTTTGGTAAACTGTTGTAAAGTGTGCTGGCAGTGGTGTAAAATCATTATAATATTCTTTCTGAAAGACAATGAATATTGACAGCTCCTCATAAGCCCCAAATTTCACATTTGGAATGTATCCTATAGAAATAATCAAGGATATATGCAAAACAGCATAGATCAATACTATTTTAACAGTGGAAGCCTAAGAACATCTAAAATACCTAACTGTACACAACATTTCAATCAAATTTTTAAAATCTTACATGTGAGTAAAAGTAATAATTTCTACCTGTCTTAGTCAGCTTTTTTTTTTGTTTTGTTTTGTTTTGTTTTGTTTTGGTCAATGTGACCAAAAGACCCATCAAGAACTACATTGAGGAGAAAAACTTAATTTGGTACTCACAGTTTCAGAGGTATCAGTCCATAGATGGCCAACTCCATTGCTCTGGGCTTGGGGTGAGGCAAAAACAGCATGGCGGAAGGATGTGGTGGAAGAAAGCCCATATGACTATCAGGAAGCAGAGAGAGCTCATGGCCAAAATACATAACCTAAGGGCATGCTCCAGTGACGTACCTCCTCCAACCATACCCTTCCTGCCTAGAGTTACTACCCAGTTAATCCCTATCAGGAGACTAATGCACTGATAGGTTAAAACTCTAATAACCTAATCGTTTCACCCCTAAACTTTCTTGCATTGTCTCACACATGAACTTTTGGGAGACACCTCATATCTAGTTCATAACACTAACCATAACAGAAAAACCCTGAATTCTCAGTGGCTTAACAAAATACAACTCTATTTCCCTATCCAGTCACTAATGGATAAAGTTTGACAGAGGTTCTACCCTATTCCATATGCAGACCCCAAATCATTCTCCTGTCATCATTCAGGCACACTCCTAAAGACAGATAGATTTCATAATGTTTTGTCATAGTCACTGATGGAGGAAAACGACTAGTAGGGTATGGTCACATAGAGTGAAAGAAAATATTTAGAAATTATTTAGTGGGGTGTTTTAGTCAGATTTTTCTCCACTGTGACCAAAAGACCTGACAAGAATAACATATAAGAGGAAAGGTTTATTTTGGCTCATGGCTTCAGAGGTCTCAGTCTATAGATGGCTGACTCCATAGCTCTGGGCCCAAGGTAAGGCAAAACATCACAATAGAAGGGCCTGGCAGAGAAAAGCAGCTCAGGACATGGCAACCAGGAAGCAGAGAGAGCTCTGCTCACCAGCGACAAAATATAAACTCCAATGGCATGCCCCCAGTGATCTATCTCCTACTGCTACACCTGCTACCTGCTTGCAGTTACCACCCAGTTCATCTATACCAGTGGACTAATCCACTGATTAAGTTAAGGTTCTCATAACCAATGATTTCACCTCTGAAAAGTCTTGCATTGTCTAACACATGAACTTTTGGGGAATACCTCATATCTGAACCATAACAGTGATAAGTTTTCTCTCTCTCTCTCTCTCTCTCTCTCTCTCTCTCTCTCTCTCTCTCTCTCTCTTTCTCTCTCCCTCCCTTCCTCTCTCTCAGTACCTTCATATAGAGTCTACACAATTTCTTGTGTCCATAAATGAGGACTGATCTTAGGTATGCATGCATGATTTACTTGTTTCTCACTATTAGCCAGGATCCTTCTGAGTCAGATATACTCAAATTTTCTAATTTTCACACAAAGAGCTTCACCTATTCTTTTTCTCTGAAGAAAAAGGACAACTGCTTCTTATACTTTCCACTTTAAATAAAGAGCACCTGCCAATGTTCCCAACATGTAAAACAATTGCTAAATAAGTCCTAGATAGTAATAAAGGGAACACAGTGGACTTCGCAACCTACAAAAATGCTAGAAGTCCACCTCTCCTTCTACTTACTCTCTAATGCCTAGAACTTCTTTCATCTGCTTCTTGAAGAAAGGTTTTTGCATATTCTGGTGATACATACATACCAATGTCTATAGCAGTGCAATTCACAATAGCCAAATTAGGGAACCAGACTAGGTGTTCCTCAACAGACAAATAGATAAAGAAAATGTAGTATATATACATGAAGGAGTTCAAATCAGCCATAAAGAAGAATGCAATCATGTTATTTGCTGGTAAATGGATAGAACTGAAAAATATCATGCTAAGTGAAATAAGCCAGATTCATAAAGTCAAGGGTCAAATGTTTCCTCTCATATGTGGAAGCTAGAAAGAAACATGAAATATTTTGAAAAGAGGATCTCAACAAAATAGAAGGAAAATTGGTGAAGTCGAAGGAGATCAAGGAGGAGGGAAGAAGAATGAGAAAGAGAAAAAACTGCAGAATGAAATTGACCAATACCACAGTAAATTACACTTTATTGTGTAAATGTAATGCACCAACTTAAAAATTATATTAATAGAAGGAAGACCAATAGAGGAAGGGGAGGGAGGATAGGGGGGTAGTACTGAGGATTGAAATGGAGCAAATTATGTTATATGTATGAATATGAATATACCAAAATGAACCCCACAATCATATAAAACTATGATGCCCTAATAAAACATAAATTAAAAAAAGAAAGATCTTAAACCAATCAATGGAGAAATTTCTTTTGTTGAAGCTGTTAATCAAGGAGTGAATCCATTATTTGACCATAAATATTCTGCAGGCTATTAACATCGATGCAGGTATGGTATTCTGTGTTACCAAAGTGACTAGCTGCTCTCAGTAAACTGCTGCTATATCACAGCTTGTGCATGAAGAGTTATAAAGACCACAAGAAGTAAGAAACCCAAGCTGTGCCAAGACTACTTTGAAGAGAATTATGATGGAAGTGTTTATTAAGATTTCTGATAAATAAAATACCATGTATGGTACGGTGTATTTGTGAATTTGAACTGTTTCAGGCCAATTTTCTTTATAATCTCACATGTGCTTACCAGCTGACCCCTATCTCAAAATCATCTGCTGGATATTACTCAGATAGTAAGAACATTCTCCTGGGATAGGAGTAGGGAAACAAATAAGTTTCCTCAAAGTAATGTCAGCATGTGTGAAATTTACCATAACCAGAGGATTGTTAAATATATATCATTAGATAACCATTGGTTAATTGTGTATTTGCAGCAAGCACTGGATGAAAAGGTCTAGTGTATTCAGAAATGACACACACACACACACAAAAAAAAAAAAACATTAAAAATTATTTGGAAAAAAAACCTTGGCAATATGAAATGTAACATCTTTAAACTGTGAAATTATTGCCTTGTGTACACTATAGAAATCAATGAGTCCAAATTTTGTGGGTAAAGAAATATCAGCCAGATGTCTGATTGGTAACAGTTGAGATTATGATGGAAGACTATTAATTCCTATCAGTATCTCTTTCAGCCAATTATAATGAAGCTTTTACTGTCAGTTTTGTTATATGTGTTAAATAATGTTTCCTTTTTAATTTACTGTGTTAAAATTCATGTCATATAGGTTATGTCAGTTTAGAAAGAAAGTAAAGTGGGAATTAAATCAGTTCTTCAGATAATTTAGGCTCCAATCCTATCCACCAAGATTTTTCTCTGGTGAGATTCTGATACAATAAGTTAGGGACTTAACTCACGCAGATAAAGCTTCAATGTTTTGCTTCATTTTGTTTGGGTGAACATAGACATTATATTTAAGAGAAGACAGACATAATTTCCTGCTATTCATCTAAAGACAATTCAGGCTTACTACATGGAAACAACATTTTTTAAACAATCACTTAACAAACTAAGCACTTGCTAAACAAAGATATTGACGTCTTATAATTACCATGGATTGTATTCTCTTCCTTGTTTGAGCTGTGCACATCAATCTTAGTACATCTCCATTCTTCCTGCCTATATATGAGCAAAACTGGAGAAGCAGAGGTAAGCAATACCTAGTAACTCCTTTATGAGCTGTGCCCCTTAGTGTTCTGTCTATTAAAGGCAGCTGGGTTTGAAACCCTATAGGTCCAACTTGCAAAGACAAGGAAACTAATACAGGCTATGGCCATGGGCACTGATCCACCTTTCTAGGTCAGCAGCTGCTCCTCTCCGGTCTCTAAGACCAAAGCACAGGACCATGATGATGGGTCTGTGAGCACAGCATGCTTCACTCTCGCCACCTTCACCACTCCAACAGCACAACTTCATTGTTCAAGATATAAATTTCTACCTGATTGTTTGTGAGAAGATTCAGACAATTGTCTAATTTGGATGAGAAACTTAAGATACCAATAAAAGCCAGGGTTCTATGCTAAACAATCCACTTGATTAGTTTGTTAGTTCCCTCAATCTGTACAAAAACAGGGTAGGGATCCATATATTCTATGATAAGCCAAGAAAGTGCCAAGGTGGGTAGTGTTTCATAAGGAAAGCCTCTGACGGAATCACAATACACCAACATCAATGTAGTAACGTTGCATTGCATTCATTTGACAATATTAACCCAACTCAGTGGGACATCCTTCATTTGGCCAGTTGACAGCTTCTGCTGGCTTCTTAAATTTGAAAGATGTATTAAGTTCATACCTATTGAAGACACTGGCAAATTACTCCTGACACTGTGCAATTTTACTCAGCTATTTCCAGAGAATATGGCAGCAAGTTGGGTACAGTCACTTGTGAAAAATATGCTACCTTCAAATAGAAAACCAAAATGTAAGTTACATTTCTTTTGCAACTAGAAATATTTAAAATTACATTCTTACACATGAATATATGAATCGGTATTCTCATGTTTCTGTAGTGCATATCCCACTAGAAAATGCAATCTTCTTAGATTCTAGAATCACTAGACTCCAGGGGTATGGGAGAAAAAATTTTTTTTAAAGCATTCTGGCTCAACTTGGTATTCTCTGTGGCTGTCTTTTACTGACAGACAAGGCAGTTTGAGTGATTTTAACATCTTATATCCTGTAGCCCATTCATTCTACTAAAATATCTGCTTCTTCACAGCCATAGACATAGCTGTAAGCAAGTCTAACCACAGAAGAAATTTTAATTTTTAAGCAGCTGATGAGATGGAGATCTGTCTTGGTTGCTGCCATAATCTTCCATTTACAGCTGACATGTTTATTCTTGGGCATTTAAACTGTGGCCCAGAAAACCATGAAGGGAGGCTGGTTATAAATGTTAGATTTGATTGGAAATGACATTTCAAAATAAACATGCCAAAGTGCAGCAGAGCATTCTAGTGTGCATCTACTCTGCGTTATACTCCATCACACAAACCCACAGACACACAAACACTCACAGGACATTCTCCTTTGAAATAGCACTACACCCATGTGTACAAACACCCTGAGATGTGCACACGATTGCCATGTGACTCAGTAAGAGAAAGGAGAGTGAAATGAGCCCTGGTCAAAACAAATGTTGTTTTACTCAGCAGTAAAGGGTGTGAGGAAGGCAGTAAGCCCCTTCTTCCAACATCATGAAAAAAAAAAATTTGTAAAAACAAAGAGGGAAATATTTTCCCTGAAAGAATGGCTGGGAGGTCCCTTTTACACACCAGTCAATTCTTGGATGAGAAAATAAATGAATGAGAATAATAATTATAAAGGAAGGAATCATTTTGAAAAGAATATAGTAGACACAAAGAAATAGAAACCAGACTGGGCTTACTGCCCAGAAAATCAGGCACACAAAAACAAAAACTGAAGGAAAAAGAAAGAAAATTAAAGAAAAGGGGATATTTAAAAGGCATAGTTAGCAAACTATGGGAGAAAAGGAAAACAACATAGGAGAATGTGTTTAGAAAGTGGGATAACAGGGGAAATCAAGAACAAAGGGAGTAGCAAGTAGAAAACTAAGAAAATACACCTCTTTCTTCATGGCATTCTACCTTTAGGAATTAGCCATTATATCAAATATCACTCAAAGAAGGAAATAACTGAGGCGGAAACACTTAACTAAAACTTTTTACACTCCAGGCCTGTTTTCATCACTACCTTGTCTGGGGTTCTAGAAGGACACAAAGCTTGTATTTAAGTTATTTAGAATATAAGGTTTCTCCCTTTTAACCTTTTAGTATGTGTGAAAATTGTGCATGTGTGCTTGTGTGCATGTGTGTATATGTGAGGGAGAGCGAGAAAGAGAAAGAGAGGGAGGGAGGGAGGGAGAGATCGAGAGGGTTGGAAGACATAACATTGGGAAAGAAATATTTTTGCTAATTTGTTAATATTTCCCAACTATTCTAAATCTTACTCCAGGGTGTCATTGGATTATTTTGCTTTCATGTTTCTTCCAGGACCTTCTTTCCAGACAATACACACTCTACCACGTTCACAGCTTCTGTGACAACTCATTCTTCACAAAACATCAGCTAAGTGTTCTATATAAACCTTGCACCACAGTTGAGAGAGCTCTGTCCTTGAGTCTTATTATGGCCATGTGTCATGCATTTAATATTAAATGTAATGTTTGGAGACATTAATTTAGATGATCCCAGTTAGGTCCGAGTCATATGCAGGTGGACAATCTTAGATAAACATATAGAAGGTTCAGATTTGGGATGCAAAATAGGAATTTAAATCAAATAAAAGAGAACATTGCCTACATTGTGTCTAAAGTAATAATTTTCAAATGAGTATGTTCCACTTTGATTTCACCTCATTTATTTGTTATTTCCTAGAATTTCATCATCTCTCAAATGTAAAGTTTTTCCTTTTTATCACTTTTCTTCAATTTGCCCCTATTTTTTTGACTTGACCAAACAAAGTGTATGCCATTAGACTGTATCTGCAAGAGGTTTCCCTGGGATAGTTAGATGGAGATAATATTATAAGAAAACAAATTACCAAATGACCAATTTAGTCTATGTGGCTGTGGCCATGGATGATGAAATGCTAAACTGCTATAATCAGAGGGAATTTCTGATAATGTTACACAGGCAGAACCATAAAATTTATGCTTTTGAATGAAGCAGGAATTTTTCTGCCTGGAGTCAAATGCTAATTTAATTCTTCCTGTATATATTAAAATAAAAAAAAAAGCAAAGTATAAATTTCACTCATCTAAGTGTGGGCTGAGTTCCCAGAGCACTCAGATTAGGAAGCAAGAGTGTACCTGAGTCACTTCAAAAACTGAAGGATCAGAGATTTACCTATAAGCTAACAAGTTGGTCTGATGTGATTTCATGGATACCACAGAAGACATGAGATTCCTGGATTAGAGAGAAAGAACGTTATTACTCACAGCAAAAACAGTAGCTGATGTGTCTACATAATTGCTTAAATTCCCAAAGTCCCAATTGGAGAGAGACACGACAACCATACCCACACTGGGTGTTATTGCAGAAAAACTAGACACAAGAACGAGAGGAATAGAATGAAAGCTCATTAACCTAAAAGAACAGCATAATTTATCCAATATTAATAATAGGAAAAAATGGGGAAAAAATGAACAGAGCCTGAGAGACCTATTAACCTGGAACAAAAGATCTGACATTCTTATTCAAATCTTGGAAAGACAGGAGAAAGAGAGAGAAGCTCATAAGTTTCAAAGATAAATGGTTGAAACTTGGCAAAAGCAATCACTTACATTTTCAAGAACCTAAGAGAATTCCAAAAAGGGTAAATCCAAAGAAATCTACCCCCAAGACATAGCATAGTCAGTTTCTGAAAACTGAAGCAAAGGGGAAAAGTGTTTTAAAAATCAATAAACACCGTTTTTTTCCTCAAGGAAAACACAACTTCAGTGATAGCAGATTTCTCCTCATCACAAACTATGGAGGTCAGAAGGAAGTAATCTATCTTTCTAATATGAAAAGAGAATTGTCCATTGAATAATCAATATCCAGTAAAAAATATCATCTTCAGGAAACCAAGGTATTTTTGGTGAAAAAAAAAAAAAAAAACTAATAGAATTTGCTACCTGAAGATCTACCTTTAAAACAAGTATCACTAAAGACATTTTTCTCAACAAGTAAGAAATGATAAAAGAATGGCTTTGAGAACATTAAAAAGGAGGAAAGGGGCCTGGGGATATAGTTCAGTTGGTAGAGTGCTTGCCTAGCATGCACAAGGCCCTGGGTTCAATCCTCAGCACCACCAAAAAAAACAAAAAACAGGAGGAAATATGGCAAGCATGGTGGTACACACTTTTAATCCCAGTGACTCAGGAAGCTGGGCAGGAGAATCACAAGTTCATGGCTAGCCTCAGCAACTTAGTGAGGCCGTAAGGTACTTAGTGTAACCCTGTCTCAAACTCTGGGGATATAGCTCAATGGTAAAGCACCCCTGGGTTTAATCTCCTGTAGTCGCCGGAAAGGGATTGCAGCCTGGAACGGCAGCGCCACGGGAAGGAGTCCGGAGACAGGATGGAGACGAAAATATTCTTTAATCTTACAAGAAACTACAATATATCTATACAATAGCGATAACCCTATCTTTTCTCTCTTTGGTCTCTTCCCATGCGCCCGAGCAGCAATGGCGCTCGCTCGATCTGCTGAGTCACCGTTCAAATCTCTCGAGATCCTCGACCAAGTCCCGCGAGATCCCAGACCAAGTCCCGTGAGACTACGGAAGGCGGAAATGCCCAAAAATGTCCATGGCCCAATAGTCAACCGCAATCTTAGCTATCTCCCCAAACAGGGCTCCTGCAATCTCCAGTACCAAATAAATAAATAAATAAGTAAATAAATAAATAAATAAATAGGAGAAAAGAATAAGAGAGAGCAGAAATATGGGCAAATACATTTCTTTCAACTTTGAGGTTTCTAAATTATGTTTGAAGGTTGAATAAAAATGATAAACCTTCTGATGTGGTTCTGAAATGATGTATAGGAAATATTTATGACAAATGGAAGAAGGCAAAGGAATGTAAAGAGAAATAAGATTTCTATATTTAATTTTAACTTTTAAAATGTTAACACCAGTAGGCTGTGAAGCACTGTGGAAAAATTATAAGGGTATTATAAAAAATGTTCCAGTGATCCACAGGAAGGCCAGAAAAAAAAAAAAAAGACAGGTTAGAACAGAGGGAACATACAGAAAAAAAAATAGTAAAATACCAGACTTAAGCCCTAACTTATAAATAGTCACATTAAATGTAAATAGTCCAAATACATCAATTAATGACAAAGATTAGCAGAATAGACTTAAAAACACAACCAAACTACATTTTTTCTACAATAAATTCCATTCAAATATAATAAGAATAGCCTGAAAGTAAAAGAATGGATAAAAACCATTAAGAATGATTGAAGATCTGAATGGTACTTATACACTTTGTACACAAACAGTTCTATGTAAAAAGATGCTATATATGTGCATTATGAATCGTAATACATACTACTATTATAAATAAAAAAGAAAAAAGGGGAAAAAAGAATAAGAAATTTAATTAAAAAGATAGCATGCAAATTTCTGAATAAAGTTTGAATATTCCAAAAAAAGAAAAAAAAAAAAAAAAAAAGAAAAAAAGAAATCAAGAGTGGCTATACTAATATCACACAAAGTAGACTACATAGAAAAGACAGTTATGAGTCAGAGAAGAAAATTACATTAGTACAAATGGATCTATCCACCAAAACAGAGTTATTCTAAACACGTGTAAACCAAAAAAAACGAGGCTATGAAATACGTGAAGCAAAAACCGATAAAACTGGGTGCATGCCCTTGGAGATAAAACTGATGAGAGATATTAACAAACTCACATTGAAATTTGGAGACTTCAATATACCTCTCTTAACAGTTGATAAAACAACTTGAGGGAAAAAAATCTACAAGATCTAAAAGAACTCAAAAAATCACACCAACCAAAAGAATATCATCAATGTTTATAGAACACTTCATCCAGACACATTCTTTACCAACACTCAGAGAACATATACCACAAGAGGCCATCTACTGGGCCATTAAACAAACTTCAAAATTTAAAGGAAGTAAAATAATACAGAGGGTGTTTTATGACTACAGTGCCATCAAACTGGAAATAATAACAGAAAAATCCCCAGATATTTGGAAATTAAACAGTGTACATTTGTAAAAACCCACAGGTCACAGAGGAAGTCTTAAGTGAAATTTAAAAAATAAGTTTACCAAACTGAATGAAAATAAAAATATAGCACATCAAAATTGGTGGGCATACTTAAAGCAGCACTGAGAGGAAATGTTATGAAATTAAATGCTTTTATTAGTAAAGAGAAATATTTCAAACAAATAATTTAAGCTTCTACAAGACCCTAGACAGAGAGAAATAAATCCAATGCTATCAGAAGGAAGAAGATAAGAAATCAATTAAATTTAAAACACAAAAATCAAGATAGAATGTTAGCACTCTAACAGAGTGCTATAAATAGCAGCATCCAATCATGGTCTTTCTTCTGCCTTATCTGAAAGATAAAGGGCAAAAAGGAGGCCATGTTCTGTGTTTTTAAATAATAATTTTATGTGAACTAGCATCTTTTACACTTTAATCAGAAGTATCTGTCTACTACCATATGGAAAAATGTAATACAGAACTTTATTCTATTACTTGATTGAATTACATGTATCCTCACTTAATATATTCATGAATGAACTATCATAAGGTAACAGAAAAAGAAAGTCTGAAAATTCAATTTATACCTTCCACCTCAGTCTGGATCTTGAATGTCCCCAAAGGCCCATGTGTTAAAGGCTCTGTTACCAGCCAGTGACACTAGTAGGAGATAGTGGAACCTTTAACAGGTAGCACCTAGTGGAGGAAGTTAGATCACTGGGTGCATGCCCTTAGAGGGTGTATTGTGACCCAAGGGACCCCTCCCATTTCTCTTTCTCTCCTCTCTTGTCTTCACAGCCACCGTGAGGTGAACAGTCCTCCCCTGCCACACACTCACACCACGATGCAGCACGCCACCCCAGGCCCAAAGCAATAGGACCAAGAAATCACAGACTGAAATTTCTGAAACTGTGAACCAAAAATAAACCTTGCTTCATTTTAAGTTGATCATCTCAAATATTTTGTTTACTTGACACACCTTCTATCATGGAAGAACATTGTGATAGGATGTGATGAAGTACACATGTGATTCTCTAAATCTTTGATAAAATTCCTACTGATTTGATGCCTTGGTTGATGCTATGAGGTTGTACATTCAAATGAAAGAACAAAAATTCCAAGAAAAATGAAGCATATTTGGCATGAATGCAATTTGGTGAAATTTTCAACTTGAGGCACATTCCCCATGGTGCCATTGCACCTTAGCTTTCAAATTCTCCCTTATTGACATGCTCATTTTAATGATGACAGCATCATTAAGACTTTTGTTTTTTTGAGGCTGTGTCAGCATTATTTAAATATTAGTTTCACTATTAAGCTATGCTATCACATTTTTCAGACGGTTCCAAAATTAATAAAACTAATGACAGCATCACTGACACAACTGGCAGGAAGGGGACTCCATATGAGTTTGTATATCAGTGCCTACACATTGCAGTCATGACACAAAGTTTCCAAAACCCAACCTGACGTCAGTTAATGGGATGATTTACACTTGCAAACTTTTATACCACATAAAATTATGCAACTGAAGTAAAGATAAAGTATTATTTCTAGCCATATTAGAAACCATATTAGAAACTTTGTAATCTAAAGTTTAAAGTGAAATCAACTTTTATTTCTAATACAACAAAATAAAAAACACAGGCTTTGGAGAGTGCAGATCTGGGTTGAATCTCAGCTTTCGGCACTATACCTACTATATTTGAAAAGTTATATAAACTCTCTAAACCAGGATTTCCCATCTGTTAAAAATGAATAACATACATTGCTGATGTTAATTCACTATACTAAGTAAACTAATTTATTTTTTCTCATAATTATTCTCTCAGTAAGATATGTTCAGCCATAGGAGGAAAAATTACAAGATTTAGAGCAGTAAATTGCATATGGTCACATAGGTCATTTGGAGAGACCCAGGATTTGGATCTAGGATGTCTGATTCCACATCCTTTTCATAAACCACAGTGCTCTGCTGTTTCTCTAATACATGCTTTTATTTCTCAGATCAAATGTGGTGCTTCCATAAGATATCCTGCAAGTACCTGGTAGATAAGAGCTATCCATTATTAATAATGTTACACATATTACTCTTAGTATTAACAATATTTGTATGTACAATATTCTGAAATGAGCCAATGCCTATACTTACTAAATGGTATTATGATTTAGATGTGGTGTCCCTGCAAAGCTCACGTGTAAGACAATGCAAGATTTGGAGGAGAAATGATTAGGTTATGGCCTTAACCTCATCAGTGAATTGATCCCTTCTGGGATTTAACTGGAAGCAGGTGGGGTGTGGATAGAGGCAGTGGTTCATTAGGAGCATTGCTGTGGGGTATATATTTTGAATCTGGAGTTTGGACTCTCTCTCTCTCTCTCTCTCTCTCTCTCTCTCTCTCTCTCTCTCTGCTTCCTGGTTATCATGTGAGCTGCTTCCCTCTCCCACACTCTTCTTCCATGATGTTCAGCCTCACCTCAAACCCAAAGGAATAGATTCAGTTGTCTATGGATCGAGACCTCTGAGTCTCCAAATAAACTTTTCCTCCTCCTCCTCCTCTACAAGTGTTCTAGTGAGGTCTTTAGGTCACAGTGGCAGAAAAAAACTGATTAAAACAAATGATAATCATTCTGTAGCCCTTCTCAGATATAATTTAAGTGGTCCACCATACATGTAACATAACTTGCCTTGATGCAGCTTGTGCTCTTCATTTTAAAGCTAGTCCCAACCTGTTTCCACTTCTGTTATTCTACTTCTTTTGTGACACTTATGACAGTCATCATATTCCAGCTCAGTACAGAGATGTCTATCGCATTAGACATGAAGATCCTTAAAAGTAGAAGCACGATTTCATTAAAACTCATCTTCCCAAAACTGCACACAGCACTATCCAGAGTAGTCACACTATGAAGATGTGAGGAATGAATGGTAACTCTTTCTAGCAATGTCAACTTTTCCACTGTGAGGAAGCAAAATGTCTAATAAAAACATCAGTCACCGGGGGAAGCAAGGATTTCCACCACATCTGATTTTTTATATGGTAAAGAAGATAAAATATATTTTTTAAGGCAAGAAAGCAGCTTCATGTATAGAATTTGATGACTAATTCACACACTTGGAACAGCATATAAAGGTAGACATTTGTTGTAATAAGAAAAGAAACATGGTCTAAAAATGCCTGCCTCCTTCCACAGGCAGAGTGATACAGAGATTAGAAGACTTCTCCGTGTGTCACGTGTTTTGATGAGTGTGAAAAGAAGCAAACCATCCATACAATTCTGTGATCAGAGAAGCTCTAGTCCGTGAATACTGAGCCACAATGCACGGAGTAAAATGACCAACGCCAGCAACTTTGATGGAAAATTAAGAGTGGAACAGCCCATGGAAGCACTTCTCAGCTGCCTGTGGCACTAAGTATTTTCAAAAAATTGAAGTCTATATCAATTTATATTATATAGTGATGTATGCATATTATTTAATACACCTGAGGTTACAATTCAAAAGTTAGAAGCAAACGTAAGAAATAAAATCCAAGTGCCTTTCACAAGAATGTTTGCTTTATGTGAGTGGAACTTGGATTTCGACATTGCAGTGAATTCTTAATTCCAAAGTCAGTGATTTGAAAGATAGTTTGTGATTATAGGTTCTAGTATGACATAATACAAGAAATGAAATTCCTAGACCCAAAAAGCCTCTTGTTACCTTTCTTGGCATGTACTATAGAGATCATTATAAAGATCAGGGAGAGAGATTAAGAATTCTGTATGTAGGACCTAAGCAACAAAGATTAAAGTGTGTCCTTTATTTCTCCATTCAAAGGTACAAGAAATCACCCCAACAATGTAGGCAGTTATGTAGACAGAAACTGATTTATTCTAGCCACAAAACCCTAATAGGTTCAGCTCCAACTCAGGCTGTCAACGAGTCAAAAACAGTACATGTGGTGTCACAAAATTAGTTGTGCATGAATGATTTCATAATTTTAATTACACTAATGATGCATTTCGCCACATTTGTAATGAAATGATCGCACAGCCATGTTCCCCAAACCTCTTGTAAGTTATTTTTTAAAGTTTATTTTTAACTGACAAATAATAAATGTACCTGTTCACGGGGGTATAGTGTGATGTTTTGATACATACATACATATATATATATATATAATTTAATGATAAGATCAGGTCACAATTAACATATCCATCATTTCCAACATTTATCATTTTTTTATAGTGAGAACATTCAAAATACTCGCTTTTAGCTATTTGGAAATGAACAATATATTACTGATAACTAGGGTCACCCCACTGTACAATAGAAGATCAGAACTTGTTTCTACAGAATGGAAGAAAATAATCGAACCTGACAAGATTTACAAGATTACTATCAAGAATATAAAGAAACTGAAATAATTCAATAGACAAAAACATAAATAATAGATTTAAAAACATGCAAAAGACCTGAATAACAAACGCTTCTCAAAAGGTGTACAAATGGTCAATGAGCATGAAAAATGCTTGATATCCCTGTATTAGTTTAACATGACTATAATGAAATATCTGAAGAAATTAACTTGTAAATAAAAAGGGTTATTTTGGCTTTAGTGCTGGATGTACCAGTCCAAAACTGGGTGATCCCTTTGCTTTGGTGTTGTGGCAAGGATAGCACCTTATGACTAGAGCATGTGTTGGAGAAAACGATTCACATCATGAGCCAAAGAAAAAGGGGAAGAAATGGAATCCCACAATTACTTTCCGGGGCATACACCCTGTGAACTAGGGTCAACCAGGAAGTCCTTATTTCCTAAAAGACCACAGCATCTCCCCACAGTGCTATTCTGGACACTAGTCCCTTAACAAGTAGGCTTTCAAGGGACACTCAACAACCAAACTACAGTGATCACTTATAATTAGGGAAATACAATCTTTGAAGCACTTCTTCTGTTTTCTTTATTTCCCACGACTTCTATCCCAGTCTTGGCCAACTCTGAGGGTTCCTAGCTCAGAGCCTAGTTCAGAAGCTGTCTCTCTACCGCCAAGATCCCCGTGGCGACTTGACTTTCCTAAAACATGACCTCATCATTTCACCTTCAACCTGAAACACTCCAGTGGTTGCTCATCCATTTTAGGACAGACTCTGCCTTCCTTACGTCCCATATCAATTCCTATTCAATTTGCTTCCCGTGTTTATGTTTTTCTTACTTCCCTATGCTTCCCTAGATGGCCAATATTCCAGCCATACGGAGCAATCTTGCATTTTCTCAAGATGTTACTCTGCTTATAATTCCTCTCCAGCCTGGCAAATGTCTAGTCATATATTAGGGTTCAGTTGGAAGCATTAGCTCCTCTGTGAGGCTTTCTGGACACCATCTTCTTCCAGGTGGGAACTCAGCACTCCCATCTCTGAGTTTCCTCTATGTCTGTTATTTACTTCCATAGTTTCTGTAAAGTCTTACTTAGTTGATGTTGGTATTTGTTAGTACATGTACTGAACTGTTTGACAGGAATACCATCCCACCTGATGGCAAGAATGATACTGTTCATTTGTATTTATCATATACATAAAGGTGAATAGTACCTATTTGCCGAATGAATAGATAATCCAACAATGCACCAAGTCAAACCTCTAAATCTAATTTCATGGCACCCTTTTTCAATAGTTCTTGGTGCACTGGTATCTTGGTGTATTTCAATAGATCTTGCAAAGTCTGATAAAATTCAAAAGTTTATCCTAAACAAGTGTCAAATCCTTCCTGCTAAAATCAATTATGAGCCTTTATGACCTATTAGACAGTTCCACGGGTTTGGGTGGAAGGAAAGTCCTTATTCCCTCTTGGAGGGAGTACAACAGTAATCATGTATTCTCTTCTCCCACTGCTTCTAGAAAGTAATAAGGATACTAGAGGTCTTCCAATTCAGTAGCAAACCACTCAACCACCTACCTACAGATCTCTGGAGAACTCCTTGCTGGCATGAAAACTAAAGGGGAAGCAAAGCAGTAGACATTGTTATTAAACTTATGGTATTTTAATAGCACGCTACAATCTTCAAGAGCAGCAGTGCTCAAAGTGTGGTCTTATCATGAGATCTGGAAGGTTAAATTATCTTTATACTAATGCCAGGGTGCCATGTGTCTTTTTCATTGTACTGACTTTTGCACCAATGGTACAAAACATTGATGGATAAAATTTTTCGTTCTTGCGGCTGAGGATATAGCTCAGTGACAGAGCACTTGCCTAGCATGTGTGAGGCTCTGGGCTCAATCCCAGCACTGCCAAAAAATTTTTTAAAAGTGCATTTCAGTAAGTTAGATATTATGGTTTAAATATGAGGTGTCCCCAGAAGCTTATGTGTGAGACAGTCAAGAAAGTTTCAAGGTAAAATGATTGGGTTATGAGATCCTTGGCCTTATCGGTGAATTAATCCCCTAATAGGAATTAACTGGGTGGCAACTGTAGGCAAGTAGGTGTGACTGGAGGAGGTGGGTCAATGGGGACATCCCTTTGGACTTTATATTTTGTCTCTGGTGAGCAGCTTTCTCTCTCTGCTTCCTGTTTGCCATGTTCTGACCCACCTTCTTCCACCATACCATTCCACCATGGTGTTCTGCCTCACTGAGGCACAGAGCAAGGGAGTCAGCCCTCTATGAACTGAGCACCAAGTAAACTTATCTTCCTCTACTTTCATCCTTGTCAGGTCTTTTGGTCAAAGCAATGAAAATGCTGACTAAAACAATAGAATAGTGAAGAAAGAATTAGGATTCAAGAAGCAAAAATAAACAGATTAATTTTAATAAAGCAATGACAATCATATACATGTATTAAATTAAGTTAAAATAATTAACAAATATAAATACAATCATAATAATAACAATGGCTTTTTTTTTGTTGATGTTGTTGTTTGCATCATTCTAGTTCAGACAATGACTACTAAGTGATGTTTAGGAAGCTCAATAAATTACATGCATATCTTACACTAAGCACTGGACTAGTTAACAAATAAGACAAAAGAGTTGGCAATTGATAATCAATTATTATCTCCATTACTAAAAACAATTTTTAAAAAGTTGATAATTGAGAAAGTAAGATAGAGATTACAACAGGCTTCTGTATACTGAACCCCAGAATTGTACCTATCCACTATTGTAATCCCTCATTCCCATAGAAAAGGGAACAGAATGGCCCTAATTTGTGGAAGCCAGATCCCAAGATGAGGAAAGGGAGAAACAGTACCCTGCACCCTGAGCTCCACTCCCTAGCTAACTAGTAGGTAAGTTTGGTGAGCTGGTGGGTGAACACAGGTCGGAGGTGTTACAGATTGAAGTCCCTTCCACAGAAGAAAATATTAGATGTAAACTATGTTATTTCATTCTGAAAATGACTAAATTAAAGACATTTTTTAAAAAGTAACAAGACTACTACACAATATTGAGATAATAAGAATTTAAGCCACGTGCATATTAAGATCTTAAAGGAAAAGACTAAAAAAATGGGAGGGAGAAAGTTTGGACAAATATAAAGGAAAAGAGGAATAGCGTGGATTCAATTAATCCATAGGAGCTTTAAGGAATAAAACACAAAAAAAAAAAAAAACTTGGTATATAAAGAAAGGTAGGTAGGTGGACAGATTGATGGATGGATACATGTGTGGATAGATAGTGATAGTGATAAATAGACTGATGTTTTGATAATTTTAACAGGTGGTATTACACATTTTGTATTGCACTCTCTGTTAGCATCTTTATTATTAAAAAGGTTTTCAAAAAGTATATATGAAATATTACTATATTTCAGAAAAAGAGGCTATTGAACTAATAAAGACTAAAAATTCCATATTAATAGAGACATCTCTCAAATACATATTGCTGCATGAAAATTGCAGACAAAAATACTGAATGTTATCAGAGGAAATGAAAATATCTCTAATTTAGAGATATCTGATACCATAACTGACCCACATGCTTTAAATAATGCCAGAAAAATAAATGACCACAAATACCTGAAGAATATTTGAGATCAAGGAAATAAAGAGATGTGAGAATTAAGTTCATGATCATGGGATACATTGCATATTAGGAAGTGCTGTTATAAAATAAATAATTGAGACAAATGATAAAATCGATATAGACACTGAAGATTATTTAAAAATATTGTCAATTTTTCTAAATTTGATAATATACCTGTTGTTTTTTTTAAAGAAATACTGACATATTAAGGTGTCAAGACACATGATGTATATAACCTACTATCAAAAAGTTTTGAAAAATACTATATATAATGGGGGGATATGTGTGTGAATATATACATAAAAGAATGATAAAAATGCAACAAAATATTAAAAACTGGCAAACATGAGTTAAGTGTATATGGGAGTTGATAATTCAATTTACATGACTTTTCTTTTTCAAATAAACACAAAGTTTTAAAATGTTAAGAGAGTTTACAATAGAGCTAGTGATCATTTTAAACTTTAAGACACATGCATATTAAGGTATTAGGAGCTATCAACTCATGAGTGAGGATATCACTACGTTCAGAATAATAAGCACTTTTGGAGAGGGAGAAAGAAGGAAAGAGTGAAAGAAATCTTCAAGTATCTTTTCTTTCACTTAAAAAATGATTTGAATAAAAATTGACAAAATTTTTACATTTAAATCTGGATGAGAATTCCTTATGTTATTGTCAATGCTTTCTATGTGCTGAAATTCTTTATTATTAAGGATAAATTTTCAAAAATTGTGTACAAACACACACACATATAAACTACTACCATACTTCAGAAAATAGCAATTATAATACTAATAAAGAGACTAAAAATTCCATACTAACACAGTTCTCAAATACATATTGTTAAATGAAAACAGGTACAGATAACTATATCTAGTACAAATCCATTTGTATCAACATCTTTGAAAGGTTCATATGAAAGAAAAGATGTGCCCCATCATAATGTGTGATATCAGGTGCACCACATTTGCTAATATTATTCCCAAATGTCATGAATACCAAGAAAATATATTGAGCAACCTTGAAAAAAGTTCTTCCCAGTGACATTGAGACCACAAAGATGGGTATACACAACCTCTTCATTCATGGAATGTATAAACTAATAACAAGCTATGAGGAAGTTCTTCCAACAATGATTGCTCTAACCTTAGAAGACTTTAGTAATGAACACGCTAAAATCTACCAGTGGGGGAGAGATATTGAAATGTAAGTAAGTATGGAATAAGGAGGTTTAATCTAGCTGCAGAACTGGTCTTGAGGGCAATAGACAATAGGGTCCCCAGAGGGAAATGATGATATAAAATTTGATTTTGGTGAGATCCACATCAAGGATGTAAGTGGGTAAAAGGAAGCAAAATAAAATAGCAGATTCTATCAGTCATGGCTCCAGAACAAAATATACAGCAATCTCAAAGGGGAGACTGAAAAGAGTTTTAGAAAAGCAGTAAGAGATAGGAGAACCCAAGGACAATGACAATGGGAAGCCTCTGCCACCTAGAACAGTAAGGGCAGAGCAATAGCCCTGGGAAAGGGTCAGTCCTATCGAAGCTTAAAAATGCACCTACTTTCCAAAAACATAACCTGACAGGAGAAATCTGTAGAAATGAATACCTAAAACTCTTGCTGCTCCCCAATCACCAGCCAGCGCTTTTCTTTGACCAAAATCTGACCAGAAATCAGACAACAAAGGAGCCTAGACAATGCAGTCTGAGAGGCCAGCCACCTGGCCATAAAGGACAAGGGCTAAAAATAGATCTACAGAAGTGTCTTAGTCCATTATGTGTTACTATAACAGAATGCCCGCGACTGGGTAATGGATAAAGAACAGATTTCTTTCCTACCATTCTGGAGACTGGGAAGTCCACGAGCATGGTTGGAATCCGGCGAGGGCCTTCTTGCTGCTTAACAACATGGTGGAGGGCACTACATGATGAGGATGTGGGAGTGTACAAACTTAGGTCTCTTCCTCTTCTTCTAAAGCCGCTAGTCCCATCACAGGAATCCTCAAGACCTCCTCCTAATCACCTCCCAGAAGCCCACCTCCACATATCATCGACATGTGAACTCGAGGATTGAATTTCCAACGTACGAACGTTAGGAGAACACATTCAAATCATAGTATGGGGAAAGTGGAAAGTGACCAATATACAGGTGACCCTAAACTTAACCTGGAGGTGGCAAGTAGTCAGTCGATTGGTCGTTCTTAGACATTAGCTTGGGGCAAGGAGATAAAAGCCAACTAGAAGTGAGGTCATAGACTAGGCACTTTCTTAAAAGGTAGATGGCCTATGGACTCCCCTCCACACAAGTGATAAATGCCAAAAAGAAATCAAAACAAGCAACAGTAATGACTGCGCAGATTGTACAATGAACAAGTGCTGGAGGTACTGTTCTCAGAGATGTCTATATGATGATGCTCTGCGGTCAGCGCAGTGCACGATCTGTTTGGTGGTACATGGGAGCCTTGCTAACTCATCACCTAAACGATGAGAGCTTATCAGGTATTAAGAAAAGATGAATGATGTTTTATCTAGAGAAGTTCGCTGATTTGTTATGCTAAAAGTGAATAAAGAAATGAGCAGTCTATGGTGCTCTTGCTATCATTAACGATCCTCAAAAGCAACATAATATAATGTTCTCATAACTTAAATGTTATGATTTCTAGTTAAACTAAAATCCTTCTGAAACATAACACACTAGAGATCATGATTCCACAAGAGGAAGATTTCAGTAATATATTATTTGCACAGAAATTTTTCTAATTCACATTTCTTGCCTTAAAAACTAAGGAAAAATTGACTTAGACTCAGGTTATCTCCCTAAACCATGACTGCCTAGAAAGCAAAAATGATCTTCTTCCTTAAGTATCCCCAAAGTAGAATATTGTGTTAAAAAATAGGTCATTACTAAAAAAAAAAAAAAAAAAAAAAAAAAAAAAAAAAAAAGTATTTTAAAAATAGAAATAGCTGTTCCCTTAAAATTTGTACTTTTATAATACAGAAAAATATTTCATTTATGTATGTATATGTATAAATATGAATGTACATATGAACACACACACACACACACACACACACCCTCAGTAGTTAACCATACTTCTTTCTTCCACAAATAGAATGGCATTATGAATGCTAGACACAGAGGAACAAACCAAGAAAGGACTCCTGGAAGACTTTGTTCATCTAATTGGATGATAATAGCAAGTCATCTTGAACAGACTGGGCCCCTACAGAACAAGTTATGTGCTGTCCAAAACTGAGACTCCAGGTCATTTCAACTCAACCTCATTGGCTCTCACTAGTGACACCGCCCACTAGCTCTGGCTACAGGACTAGTTAAGGAATAATAGCTCTGAGTTACTTATGGTTTCTGCTTAATTGACAACTCTATAAACTTAGAATGCTAGTGAGTTCAGTATTGATTTTGTGGAATTAAAAAAAAAAAAAAAAAAAAAAGCAAGAATCCCTGGCCCACTCAAAATTCATATGTTGAAACCCTAATGGCCACTGTGATGTGTTAGGAGGGAGGGCCTCGGGGAGCATGGAGACCTTATGCATGGCTTTAGTGTCCTTGTAAAAGTAATCAGAGAGAGCACTACTAGTTCTCTTTCCACTAATCAGAAGACAGTAGTCTGCAACCTGGAAGAAAGGCCTCATCAGAACCTGACCTTCCTGATACCCTGATATGAGATTTCCAGCCTTCAGATCCATAAGACATAAAAGCTTGTTGCCTAAACTATATGGCTATATCCATGGCACCTTGTTATGGCAGCCCCAGCTAACCCAGGACAACTGGGAGTTGAGGTATTTATGCAGAAGAAAGGCTCTGAAGCCTGGTGCATTCCAACTGCCTTCAATAAATGATTATTTTAATGAATTGCCGTTAAACACATATGAATTGCTAAGCCCCATGCTAGCTGCTGGGGAGAGAAACCTAGCCTCACAGACACTATGTGCAGAGAATTGACAAGCAGAGATGGCAGAGATGTGAGCCCACACCATCTGAGGTCTCTCATGGGGTGCAAAGGAAGTAGAGCTGACACCTCTCTGGGGTGGTAGTGGGGAGATGAAGTAAAGAGAAGGAAGGACGCTTAGCCTGAACTGAGACTTCCAGGCTGGTTAGGAACAGGCAGATAGACACAGAGATGCACAAGTGTCCAAAAAAGGGGTCCTCTATGTGTAAACACTGCCAAGCCTGAGAGCACGGCAGTTTGAGGGAAAGGGAATGTGAATACAAGGCAGGCAGGGGTCCTGCTTACCCTAGATGAAGAGTATTAATATCTACCAGCAAAGAAATGGTAATGTTTTGAAGGAGCCCTAATTGGGAAGGGCTGTTGTAGCTAGCTGGAAGCCATGGGTTCCACCTGGTATGTATGTGACGCACCTGTAGGCACCCGCAAACCTGAAGGTATATAACCGGGTGAAAGCGGTCCGAGTTAGGAGAACGAATTCATTCGGTCAGTCGGGCAGCCACTCGGTCGGTCAGAAGAATCAGAGCGGCCAGAACATAGGCAGAGCGGTTACAGAAGAGAAACCAGATAGAAGAAGTAATGATTGGTCAGAGTTAGGCCGAGACTCCTGAGGAAGACTGAGGAAGACAGAAGACAGAAGACAGAAGACAGAAGAAGGAAGAAAGAAGAGAGAAGAAAGAAGCTCTAATCTTTCTCTAAGAAAAATCTTTCTTTCCCTCTCTAAGAAAAATCTTTCTTTCCCTCTCTAAGCTCTAAGAAAGTAGAAGTAAAAGTAAGAAAAGCTTAACTCTGCCTCCGAGAGTTTTTCCTCCCGGTTTTCGGTACCAGGCAGCTTACAATGTTTCCGCTTGAAAATTGTCCCCATATCAATTGTTGAGGCCCCTCTCTATCGGGTAGATCCTACCACAATTAAACCATCCAGTCAGCGAAATATGACAAGTCACCAGCAGCACGGCAGCTTACACCGTGCATTCACAGGTCCCAAGACAGGTTATGTTCAGGTCCGGAGCAGAGTAGTAAGTGTTACTATCATGACTTGAATCAACAGTTATTTGTAAAGATGTATATGTGTCTGTGTCTGTTTTTCAAATGAAACAATTCTAAGTAGTGCATAAAGAAAACCCATACATGAAGTCTCATTTCAAACATGTCCAAATTTTTATAGGGTGAACATAAAGTGACACTTTTTTTTTTTTTTTTTTAAGTTTCTCAAAGCAACATGGCTTCAGAATTTAGATTCTGGGGCCTCGTACCACACTGATGGAATTAGAATCGATGGAATTTGATGCCAGATCCAGGTTTTAACGTAAGGATACTAAACTTGGTGAATTTACTTTTAGGCCTCAAAGCCTTTGAGAGGCACTGAGCAGGTGAGCTCCGCTGAAGGTCTTTGGTAGGTAAATTGCTGACCACCCTCTTCTGTTTTGTTCTGGTTTGTACCCCCACTTCTCCCAGGAATTCAAGGGAAATTCAAATAGGACTGTGAACTGGCACAAAGGCTTACAGGTAGCTTTTTAGTTCCTCCCAGATCCTGAGGCACTAAAGCTCTTTTGTTTGTTTTAAAGTATTTCAAAACCTTTACCCACAGTTGCAGTGAGTTGAGGGTCACAGAAGTATAAGGAAATATGAATCACAGATGTATCAAACCAAAACCAATATCATGAATGTACACACACACACATACATGCACAAACACATGCAGGCACACACGTGAATGCGTACATGCACTTTTTCTTGAGAGAGTGCCACAGAAACACAGAAAACTAGCCAAAATCACCATTTCACTTTCTAAAAGGCATCAAATTTCTTGTATAGAAAGAGGAAAGCAACTGAGCCTGCCACAGTTATCACAAGTCAAGCTCAGTGATTATTAAAACCTGAGAAGATTAAGGCTTCATAGTTTGCCAACACTGATTAAAAAAGAAGAAGAAGAAGAAGGAGAAGGAGAAGGAGAAGGAGAAGGAGAAGGAGAAGAAGAAAAAAACGTATTCAAACGCCTGTCTGGGATCTTACAATAAAACTCTCAGTGCAGTCAGAACTTGCTTTGCAGAACAAAGCAATAAAGGGCATCCAGAGGGATCCTAAGGACCCTGGTGTGAAGGGCAAAGCCAAGTCAAGCAAAATGAAAAACAGAAGCATCTTCCGCTCAGATCACCATAACCCAAAAAGAATTGCAATTGCTCTGCGTGTGAGAGTGGCAGGCTTGGAAATGGTGTGGAGGTGGGAGGGTGAGGAGAACAAAACAGAAACAAGGAGACTCTTCCTGAATTAATCAAGCCAGAGGGCACTGGGCCACCACTGAGTGGCTTCTCTCAGCTGACCTGACTGGTCCCAATCTCCGAGCCCCACCCCCCAGCAAGGAGGGCAGACGAGGGAGAGAAACACGAAGGGTAAGGAAAGTAGCGCTGACTTCAGGGGGGACCCACTCCTGGGAGATGTTTGAAAGTTGGAAACCTATCCAGCAACTCTGAAAACCCTCTCTTTAAAACTGTTCACAGCTTCGCACAGAAACATACCCTCAGGGGAAAACAATGCTAAAACTGGAGGTGTAAGAATAAGACAGAGAAGCCTAATTAAGCAGATCACAATCTGTTCCTTGCCTGGGGGTCACCAGCAGGCCACTTCTAACCTTTCTGTGAAATGATGCTGGGGAGCTGGGGAGGAGGGGAGGGAGGGCAGGAACCAAACACTGCAAATAACCCTCCTCAGCTCTAGTTCTCAATTAACACATTAATTAGGAAACCACTGGAATTTCAGCTTTGCTGGCTCTTCAGTCAGTCTCCTTCTACTTAAAAGTTTCTGAGATGCTGACACCAACCCCAAAGACGGGAAGCCTCTCAGCTCTGCCAGCAGCGCATGCGTTCAAATGGGCGAACCGTCAAGTGGCTAAGATTTATATAAATGAGGGCATTGTGTGTTCAAAAGGAGATTGGTATGTTTGATCTTGGCCATTATTGATTTACCTTTTCCACGTGATAACATTCATTAAGTCAGATAAGTACATGTTTACGTGTTCCCTTTCCATCATCAACAGGTAACACAGAGGCACCCACCCCAGGGGGTGTAACTTCCATCCATTACCAATGGACTGAGACAAAAACAATTTTCCTCCTGCACCACTACCTGAGATGACTTATGACTCCCAAAGCACAAAACTCCTCTTAATTTCATCACCTGGTCTTGTGGATTCGCATTGCAGTTCAAAGGACTAAAGGCCATCAAGAAAGGAAGCTACTTAGTGAAAGTCTCCCAAGATGTTTCATGGTTGACTCTAATGTCTAATTAAAATCTGTGCTGCCCCAGAGCAAAGTTGCTTTTAAGCCCGGGACCTGAAGATCCTCAATAATTTGTAAAACTAGTCACTTTTTATAACCCCATGCTTAAAATAATTTAATGGTGACTGAATAGTGTTGATGATTTCAGTCAGTTGGATTTCCATCTGGCAATTTTTTAAAAATCAAGCTGAGATATTTTAATGAGCTACTGCCATTTTCCAGGATCATTGTTAATTTAAATTAAGGCATCCATTTCTCCCTACAGCCCCTAAGGTAGTACCTATGAGTCATCAGGTAGCAACCTGACATTCAGGGCTATCTGGTCTACTACTTAATAGACTATGAAAGGAGAATAATGAAGAGGCATACCAATAGGACTCACTCTTTGGTAGAACCTTGCAATGTGGGTACACCTTTAGTTTTCCCCCAAATCTTCATCTTAGACTTGCAAAAACTTTAGGAAGTCAGAATGTTGACTATTCAAATAGTCCTTTAAAAACATTCTGTCATCTGTGTTGAGTTCTCCATTAGATTTCACAGCTTCAGAATATTAGAACATTCTTTTTGTCATTACATGTGCCCTTGCCTTCATTGTACTAATATTATTATGTTTATTTATTTATTGGTTAGTTCACCAGGAGACTATTGACTCCTAAAGATAAAGGACCTTTATTAATCATCTTTGTGTCTCCTAAATAAAGGTACTACTGAAAGTAAGTGCCTGGTACCAAGATTTGCTGAAGTGACCTGGGGGCTGGAACCAAAAAAGCAGGTCTTCTGATGACATGGGGACCAAAGAGAAGGGTCCTTCAAGTAGAAAACAATAATTTTTAAATGTCCCCATGTTTCCTTCTACCCCGAGATGTGCATAGAACACAAATTATTCTGATCACAGAAGCAGGCTAGGGTTACACATCTTTCCCCACAGGCATAAAAACCAGAAGAGGAAAATAATGATGGTAAAGGGAAGGTATGAGAGTGTGTGGAGCTGAGCAAGCTGATCACTCAACTCTCTTGATTCCACTTAATCCCAGCAAATTGCAATTTGCAATCTAGAAACATATGTGTACCTCTTTTAGGCCTCAGACTTTGTGAAATAAGCCAAAGAATAATTTGAGGAAGAGAACTGAATTGCAAGATTTAGGTTCTACATTTAGTTCTGCTACATGACTTCAGGGAAATCAGTTTATTGCTTACGGCCTCAATTTTCTTAAGAATAGAATGAAGAGTTTGGATTATGTCTTTCATTCAACACAGGCCACCTAACCAGGCACTTACCATGCATCAGGTCTTGTGGAGATGCTGGGACACAAAAGTGACCAAAACAAAGCCCCGATCTTCAAGGAGCTCATTTTCTGGGGAAACCAGGTAATATCAAATAAATACCTAAGATATTGAGAGGTGATAGGTTCCGTCAGGCAGCATTAAAAATAAACTAAACTTGCTCTGTTAAGCCAGGAATCAAGTGCTTCTTTGAAAAAAAGTATCAGGAGTAGGATCACAAAATGTTAGAACTGGAAACTACCTTAGCGATTATCTGGTTCCACGTTTAATTTTAAACGAAGAAGGAGAGGAAGTAAGTAAATAGACAGGAAGGCAAGTAGGTGGGTGAGTAGAGTGAATGGATGAAAGGAAGAAAGGAAGGAAGACGGATGATGAATGATGGAGAATGGAAAGATAGGGGTAGGATAGATGGAGAGATGAATAGAGCCGTAGAAAGAATTCAAGTCATGCAATGTGTACACATTTATATTCAATTTTTCCCTCTCTACAGTGGCACATGAGCATTTCCTGTCATGCTCACATGGTCGGCACTGGAATTCTGAGTTGGCTTGTACCTTACACGATAGTTAATCTCTTCCCAACTTCATAATCAGAGGAATAATGACTTCATGTTGGTAGATTAAAATCAGTCGTGGTGGTGATATATTTGTGCCATGGAAATTTTCAAATACCACTCATCAGGGCTTTTTCTCTTTAAATTTTTTGGAGAGCTAGTTGTTTAATATTTACCAGCATTCCACTGACCTTAATGTCCCTTCCAACTCCATACTGGTCTGTTTTGGCATAATTTGAGCCTATTGAGAGTTAATATCTCCTCTGAGAACTATTATAATTTTAATAACTAGAGGGGCAACCATTAAAAAAAAAAACTTTTCATTTCAAAAGATCTGTTCCTCTCTGTCTTGAGCAATGTCAGGTTTTGTCCAATTCAACAAACTCTTCCTCAAGTCTCTAGAATTTGTCTAGTCGTTTGAGTGTGAGAATCCTTTTTTTAGTTTTATTTAATTGCCTCCAGCTGTAGGAATCCCTTTTGCCTCTGATCTATTGAAACCAGCTTTTTGGTTAACCTCCCTGTTTATTTAAACTCCAAACCCACAGACTGTTTTCCTTCTTTTGTTTTATCTTCTGTTTCAGACACTGGGAAGGTGGGATAAAGGAGGTGGCTCAAAGGCTATGGGGCCAGCCTGTGAGCTCAGGGGACCCATTCTTACAAGTACCAGGGCTCATTCTTCTGGGAAGGAGGCAAAGGTTTTTAGATCCAACTCTTATGGGAGATTGCTGATCAAGCAGTTCCAGTGAGTCAGAAAATCCCAGCAATTGAAGTTCATGGTCCGTATTGGCACTTTGATGCTACATCATGTGGCCTTGAATAAGTCACCTGCCCCTCTTTTAACCTTGAATTTCTCATATGGAAATGAAAGAGATGGAATTGGATACCTCTCAATTACATTTGGCTCTAAAATTCTTAGATTCTCCAGAGGGAAGTGCAACTCTCCTAATTCAAAGCTTTGCTTATTCAGGAAGGGAGAGTAACCAATCCCACCGGAGTCCCAAAAGCTCCACAAAGCATTGAATTTACACAATAATGTTCCAATTACAGGAAAGCCTCTATTTTAGATGGTTCCTCTATTTCAGATGGATCCAAACCTAAAAAAGAACCCCAAAATAAGTTCTCAGTAGGAAAAACAGCAGAAGTGATGCTAAGCGGTGATGCCAGTCTCTCCCACGCTCACTCAGAGTCTACGGACTCCTGACAGTCAACACAAATGGAGGTACAAGCTTTCCCATCTCTCAGCAGATTGAAAACAGGATATGAGAAGGGATTCGTGTTCCACAGTCAGACATGCTAAAAGATGCAAAAAGAAACAAAAAAGAACAACTTAGAGCCATGTGAACAGAGAGAGGGAAAAGATAAAAATAAAGATCATCAATTCTCAAAGCTAAAATCCAAAGCCATTTACTTTAGGGAACATCAGACCTCCAAATCTCATTGATGCTTTAGTTCAATAATTTCAATAATGAGTAGTTAAGAAATATATCTAAATAATGCACAGGACTTTTACATAGCTAGGAAAAAAATGTTTTCTAAAAATTGTAACTGTTTTTCAATATGATAAAAATTTTGCTACTTAAATGAGTAAGTTTTATAGAACTGTAAGAAAACATATTTTTTTCAAATTGTCCACATTTTCACTCCAGGAATACCCTTCTTGTTACCTACGACCTCCCTCGGTCCACCTGCCTTGAGGCCATATTCTTATCCTTAGGTCTCCTTAGCTAAATGTTTGTAGCACTCATTATGGGCTAAGTGGTGCCCGTAAGAACTTTATCTATTAACTCATTCAATTCTTAAAGCTATTCTATGAATCAGTTATTACCATCATGACTATTTTATAGATGAGGAAACTGAGATCATATATGACAAGTTAAATGGCAGAGCTCAGATGCAGAGGTGGCAGGCTTACTCCAAAATGCACTGTCCACCACAACACTGGTACTACTCCCCCACACACACACACACACACACACACACACACACACACACACACACAAAGTTGTCCCTTTTCCCAGCATCTTCATGTTTTATCATTGTTCACTCATTTAGTTATTTGCTTGTCTCCTGTCCCTCCTTCTGGAATGTAAACTCTATGAAGAGTGAGACCAGAGTGGGCTTGTTCACTAGCACATCCTGTGCATTCGGCCCACAGAATGGCATCACTTTGCCTGGGCAACTGTTACAGAGCCAAGATCAGCCTCACTTCCAAGCCTACAGACAGCACCTACTTGGTGAAGACAAACTTTTCTTTTTTTAAAGGTTGATTACTTGTAAGAGTCCATCCTTCAGAACAAAAACCAAAAGCATGAACCAAAGGTCGTCTACCTCCACAGATGCACATCCAGCTTATTAAGTCCTCCTGAAGGAGAGGGCGTCAGACATTTCATCTTTACCCAAGAAGAAAGAAGGGAGAGGCTGCAAGTTTTGCTGAGGGTTATTGAATAGTAAATGGACTATTTTTTGCTACCAGGCGATAAACAGAGAATTGCACTGCTCAGTTATGTTTCTATGATCCCATGTGGTTCTAAGTGAGTCTCAGTTCTCAGTTTGCAGATTGAGAAAAAGGGGGGAGAAGAGTGGACTTACTTCATATATATAGTCAAGAATGGCCCATGCTTTTCTAAAGCATGGCCAACATTTAGATTAAAAATGTATGCATTATGTTTTAGGCATTAATTCTCAGCCAGGCAGCAGAGCAGAGCAAAGTAGGAAGGAAAGCAGCCGGGGAGTTCTGCAAACCTGTGTTTGATTCTGGCTTTAACAATTACTAGCAGCCGGGCGCGGTGGCGCACACCTATAATCCCAGCACTTGGGAGGCTGAGGCAGGAGGATCGCAAGTTCTAAGCCAGCCATCAGCAATGGTGAGGCACTTAGCAACTCAGTGAGACCCTGTCTCTAATTAAAAATACAAAAAATGCCTGGGGATGTGGTGCAGTGCCCCTGAGTTCAATCCCCGGTACACACACACACAAAAAAAACCAAAACACAATTTAATAGCTCTAAAGTTCATTTTCCTCATCTATATGATGGAGCTGATGATACTTAACCTGACAGAGTTATTGGGATTATTAAATGAAATGATACTTCTAACATACTTGGGATGTAGTAGGCCTTTGATCGATACATGTGCTTCTACCATATTCCGCCTGCAGTAACTTCTGCAACCAAGGATGAATCATTAAGGGGGAAAAAAAAAAAAAAAAAAACTTGCTTGGAGATAAACTTTTAGATCCATACATTTGTAAAGTTTAGAATATTTAAAAAGTCACTTTAAACACAAATTCCCCAGGAACCTTAGTTTTGGAGGAAGATAGTCACACACAGGTGACTTTGGAGGGTGGCCAGGGGCCCTCGAGGCCTGGGGCCTACTGGCTTTGTGAACAGTCTTTTCCAGGACAGGCCCTGCACGGAGGACATGGACACACACTGCTGGAGGGAGCCCTGGTTGCTTCAGCAACTCCGGAGAGAGTCTTATCAGCTCCATTACACTTGGCCACTCTTCAGAGTAGTGGAGGGTCTGCAGGAAAGCAGCTTTCCCTGCCAGAGTGATAGGTATCTACTTCTGCTAGCCATCAGTCTGGGGACTCTTCCTTGGTTTGGTTGCCCAATATCCAGGGTCAACCTTGACAAAACCAGCAAATAAATGACATGTTTCTTGAGTCCCTCTGTTTCACTCTTCTCCCATTTATTACACTTGTTAGCCCCTTGTTTTGCCAAGAGTCCTTATCCTATGTCTGCACCCCTATCACACCTCTGCGCTTTAAAAACTCTGCTCTCTTGTTTTCCCCATTCAGCTGACATGTTTTGGTTTGATGTTCTAAAGAAAGCTTTCATTAGACTAACTGATGTCAAGATACCAAGGGCTTATAGCCATTTGAGAGAAGTGTTGGCCTGTTAAAAGAGAATCTGGTTATCTGTAAAATTAGATCATTTATTGATAAAATTTTATCAGGGAAAAGTGAAAATGAGAATTTTCGGATGAGCTGTAATGGATTGTTGTGGAGGGAGACATCGCAGGACCTCAGAATGCACTTTCAAAAAGAAAGATCACCTATTCCTCACACATGCACCTGCTTTAGCACTACACAGTGTTTTTGCTACCATCTTCAGTGCCCCATCAACAGGTGCATCTGCTACCTAGAAATACATGCAAATGCATGCACACACATACACAGGTGGACACACACATACACACACATGGACACCCAGACACACCCAGGCAAGTGATCTGTGCTATAGAAAGTCAGCAGGTACCACCGTGAGTGCATTACCTGGGTGACATTTTACTCTTCCTTGGACTTTGCTTCTGAAGCAAAATATTTCATCCTTCTACTACCTAACCTGTAAAGAAAGCCTGAGTGCAGTTACCAGGTTCTATGTAGGAAAGGACCTACTTACTCAGACAGATGAGCTGAATCCTACTCCCCAGGATTGCTGCAAAGTTTGTCTTACTTCCTACCACATCTTTTTTTTTTTTTTTTTTTTTTTTTATTTATTCTCTTTAAGATCAAAAACCAGAGGCTCCCTCCTGAGAAGTCTGGAGTTTGGACTATTTTGGCCACATTCTCCTCCCATGCACCTCTCTCAGCAAAGCCCACAGTTTGGAAGTGGGGTGGGGGCTGCGCCTATCTGTGTTACTGGCAGAGTTTTATCTACCCCTTAGGGATGAAAACCTGAAAAGCGATGAAGACCTGTGTCCTTTGTATAACCTGACTTTGTGTGTTAATCACATGGTGGTGACATCCTCTCAAAGAGCCAATGTGGAAACCACTCTTCCACCACCCCCACTTGGCCCCCCACGAAGTCAGCCCTAACAAGGGACTGCAATGTCAGGGCCTCTCCCTGGAAAGGAAGCCCTTAGTGTCTGGAGCAGCCTGGGTTTAAGAAGCTGTCACCCAATTCCTCAGTGACTCAAAAAATAAAAGCATCTGTTGTTGTTGGTTTTGTGTCTTTTTTTTTTTTTTTTTTTTTTTTTTTTTTTTTTAAAGGGTATGGAAGAGGAGAAAAAGCTCAGTAACTTGATCCTTTCCTAAACCCCGCCCTTCTCTGAGTGTAATCAGGTAATATCCATTACACAAAGAATTTCAAAGGTTCCTTTTTGGAGACTCAACCACAATGCTGCCCATTGTTTATACTTTAATTAACTTCTGTTTTACTGATTTATTAAAAAAAAAAAGAAAAAGATGAATTAGCCTTATGCTTGGAGTTGAATTATTGCAATTTGAAACTCCTCATACCTATCTTGAGAACTTCAAAGAACAGCCAAGGTTGTTTATGTGCAGGAAATCAAATTAGCAAGACTATTACAGTGGCTTAATGGCATAGGGTGGTCAGGCTGATGAGAAACAGTAATTGGAAAGCACCCCCTCTCCACCCCAGCCTGCATCTGACTGTTTCAAAGCAATTCTCAACTGCTAGTAGGTTTGTTGACTTCTGGTTGAATGGTCACAAAGACATGGATGCATTTCTGTTTGCACATGTAAAATCCCATCTATCTGACCTGGAAAGTTCCAAATGAGAGAGAGGGAAGAGGAAAATAGAAGTTGGATTTGAGAGGGGAAATAAAAATCTTTTTAAATGTTGTGAATGAAGACAACAAGCTGGAAAATAAGGAGCATATTTGAATGTGTAATGAAAAAAAAAATGAATTGTATAATTCAACAAAAACAAATGCTGGTCCAGTCAGAAATAAAATACCACAGCCTGCGGAATATGCACTAGAAATCTAAAGAAGGCTGACTGACCACACTTGAGGCAGCCCGGGAGAATAATTATATCTAGTGTCAGCACATCCTCTCCCCACAGTGGCCATCCACATAGAAAAGAAATAGTTATTTTGGATGGCTCCACAGCTCTGAGGAAACGTAAGTGTGGAAGACTTAGAAACGTCCTCGTGGAAATCACACACCCTGATTAACAGTCTTGTCCAAAAGTTTGTGCACACGAGAGTTTAATAAAAGGATGTGTTCTTATGAACCATGATGATGCCTGGTAAGGATTCTGGTCTAATAACATCAAATACAGAGCTAATAAAAATAATCATGGATTCAAAAGCATTTGGCGCTTTATGACCAAAATAATAAAATAAAATAAAATAACTGCATTCAATCTGCTGTGGATGATGTACTTTCTACAGTCAGCGCAATGTCTATGCAGAAAGTGCCAAGCCAAACCTTCCAAAACAGCCATGTGCTCTCCCAAACACTCAGGTGGCACACTGGGAGAGGGAGTAAACGAGAACAGAAAATAAACCTTCGAAGCACCAAAGCATAAATTACCAGGCTCTAATCCTTAGTTGTTAAAATGAACAGATCCTCCGGAACAAACCTTTTCCTGTAACACTAAAATACGTAAGTCAGTGTCTTAAGCTTCTATAAAGAGTGGCCCAAACTAAAGCCTCCATAGACGCGGTCAGACAGCAGTCTTCCAGAATCCAATACAGGCCTTAAAAAAAATTAAGCTATAATTTGTCGGCCTCTGTGTAATTTAGAATAACTTAGCATATGCCTGGAAATCAGGCTGGTCCTGAAGAATTCTATATAATGGACTACAGAGAAATTTCATAAGCTGTCTCTCTTTGGGGTTGTAATAAAAAGAAAGCTCTAACTGAAGGTTGGCTATTTGGATTCTGGTCCTGGTTTCCTGCCACTTAGCTTGGTGACCTTGAGTAAGTTTCTACAAATCTCAGTATTTCCATCTATCAAAAGGGTATTTAAAAACCAAATCTACCTTCTCAGGACTGTTAAGATGATTAAGCGAAAGGTCGTTGTGATCTGAAAGCACTGTAAACCTGCCAGGGTTTTGTGTTATATGGAATCTGGTTTTGTAAAGATGTTTTAGAAGTTTTCTGCTACTGAAAGCTGAATTTTAAAATTGTAATTATATGGGGAATGGAGAAAAGCATACTTTTTGAGTCAGGAAATTTTTCAATAGAGCCAATTATTTGGAGACCTATCTTATACCTCTTTTGAAAGGCTCAGTTTTTTAGTATTAATATTTAAATAATAATTATATATAGGCACCAACAATGTGTCACAGGAAGTGACAGCTTGTATCAAGGAGCTATATTGGTTTGCTTTTGCATTTTTTTTTTATATGTTTGAACCTGCTGTCTCGGAAAATTTTAGAAAGAACAAATTTAGAGACTAGGATAGAATTTTATAATTGACCACTTAGTCCCTGAATAAAGTCAATCAAAATATTTTTAAATGAAGCTTTAGCCTAGATAACACACACTTAATAAAATATACAACTGATTTCAAAATTATAAATAAAGAGGTAGATAAAAATTTAGCAGGTAGATTATGGCAGAACACAAAGAAAAGTTGAATTGCATGCTTTAACGAATAATAAAATTAAGACTATGTTCACATTGTTAAATAATATGAAAGTGTTTTTAATCCAACAGCACTTCATTAAAAGGTATAAAGTGGTGTCATTTCCATTTACTGTAGTGGAACCAGAGCTCTGGCAATTTTGAGAAATTTACCCTGAATCATAAACACTCAGTGGAGCTTTTGAGTTCAGAGTTTCATTTGTTTGTTTGCTTGCTTGCTTGACTAAGTTGACTTTTCTGTCATAATTTTTAAATGAAAGGAAACAATGACATTTGATACATTCAGATAGGATTATATATTTCAGATTTCCCCCATACTGCTCAATAAGAGCATTTGGAGAAGCACCTTAAACCAAAATGAAACTGTTTTACCTAAAACAACCTGGAGAAGGTAGATTCCAGCTCCCACTATAAGTACCTAAATAAACATATCTCCCTCCAGGGAAGACTACATGAGAGAATCACCCGTGACTTTTTTAAACCTTAAAGGACTGGATCTGCCGAGACAATCTCTAGACTGGAGAAAGACAATGAAAAGAATTTTTAGCTAGAAGGAAACTGGTGTGGACTGTCACTGTCCATGGATGAGCTGAGCCCAGCCTGACCTGCGTGCAGAAACCAACCAGGCTAGATGAAATGCACTTACTGAAGCGAAGGGAAGGACCTAGGCTAAGAACAGGCAGGACTCAGGAGGCTGGATGTTGAGCAGAACTACGAAAACATGTCAGTCAGCTTTGCATTACTATAACAAATCACTGAGAAATTAGCCTATTATGAGAAAAAGTCTATTTGGGCTTACACTTGTGGAGGTT
This sequence comes from Tamias sibiricus, assembly GCA_025594165.1. Taxonomy (NCBI): domain Eukaryota; kingdom Metazoa; phylum Chordata; class Mammalia; order Rodentia; family Sciuridae; genus Tamias; species Tamias sibiricus. Next base: position 12,755,035 of record CM046663.1, on the reverse strand, counting down.
TCCGTTTATACTCAGTTGATGCCATTGCTCTTCGGGCTGTGGTGAGGCAGCACATCACGGTGTAGAATGGATGGTGGAGTAAGTCACTCACCTCACGGCTGAGACAAGAAAGAGGAAGAGAAAGAGACTGGGGTCCCACAATCCACTTCAAGGACACACCCACCAATGACCTGAAGACATCTATAGTTTCTACCACCTCCCAGTAGCTCCAGGCTGAGGACCAAGCCTTTCATGCATGAACCTTTGGGAAAATTCCAGATCCAAACTATAGCAAGAACTTTGCAAGACAGTTCTTAAACAGATTAAAAACTCCTAAACTGAATAAACTGACCCATAGACTCAGAAAACAGAGACCGAAACAATGACCACCCAAACTCCTTGTATCATTAAGGGTATTTAACACTATTCCATGGATAGTGCTCTAACATCAGTATTTGTCTGACAGGGAATCCTCTTCAGCTCAGACCCCACTCAGAAAATGACTTTTACAATCAAAAAGTGTATGAGAAAAGGAAGAAACTGACCACCTTCTCCTGCTTCCCAGAATAGAGGGCATAGAAAGCAAATACAGTGAGGCCACGCCTGCTCACGCTAGACACAGAGCCCAGAAAGAAGAGACCAGCTAAGGCTCCGTTGCCAGGTAATGCATCATCAGCATCAGGTATTTATCGCATGTTAGAAGAACCATTTGCAGAGGTACATTACTGATAAAAAATTGGAATTCAAGTGAACTTAAAGATCATCTACAAAGAGTGGTGAGGGTTTTGAAAGAACAAAGTAACATCCCAGTGGGATAAAAACAATTTGAGCAGAAATTAGACCACCCAAGAAGCATAGTCTTGACCAAATCAGAAGTCCAAGTCTTTAACCAAACTTGGCTGAGGGTTTTCACAACTGGTTGGTGAGTCTAAACAAATCAATGTTCACATCAGGACCCCTAAGAAAACCCAAGTTCACATTATAGTTATGTGATTGTGTTCTCTTGGCTAATCATTCAACTAGTTCCATTATGTAATACCTAGTAAGAGAACCCATCTGGTTATTGTTACATATAACAATTTGATCCGGCAAAATCAGATCAAAGACACCTGAGGCTATAAGAAGATTTGTTATGTAGTTTCTGTTCCATGGACCACTTTATACAGATGGGTGGGTGAATGGATGGATAGATGGGCAGATGGATGGATGGACTGACTTCGCTTATTCTACAGTTATTTAGCTTATATACCTATGTTTACAACCTACGCAAATTGATTTTGTTTCCCTTTTATTACTTTCAACCTATAATATCCCAGGTGACAGGACCAGGTCTCTATGTATTCTCTCCATGAAGAAACTAGTGTAAAAACCACATGAATTTTGTTCAAAATTGGGGGTTTGATGGGATGATGAATCTAATCTTAATTATGCCAGGAAGAGACAATTTGCATTAGTTTCATCACAAAGGGAAAGGATGCAAATTTGAAAGCAAAATTCCAAAGGGGAATTACTACTAGAAGGCAGGTTTATAAATGCAAGAAATATCAGTCAGTAAGAACTAGAGAAATAAATAACCCTAAAACATTCAATGAGAATATGGTGACAAGAGCTTACCTTTATATTCCCTTAAACAGCCCCTCTTGAAGTAAAACCATATCAAATAAGAAATTCAGCACAATCAAAATAATAACAGATGTACTTTAAGTGTTCCCAGACCTAAACACCTTGGAAAGCTGAGGTCGCATTCATTAAACCTGATCCCTATCTTAAACAACTTTGACACATCATCTTGGCTTTAGTGGTAAGCAAAAGGAGGTCTTTGAAGAAATCTACACCAGGCCAGCTAAGCTCTGTCATACACAGTTCTTCTGACCTTTTATTTCATATCACTTGTTCCAGTTTTGTCAAAATCATGGAGGTTTTCAAGTGATGTTTCATTGTAATGACATTTGAAAGCCAAGTAGGTTGGCCTGTGAGCCTGTACTTCAGAAAATCAATATTGTAGGTTTAAAGAAGCCCCCACTCCTACCTGGAAGCCCTCTCTGCATGGTGGTTGTGGATGCTAGTGCCTTCATCCTGAGCTAGGAACCCACTCTTCTCCCTGCAACACTGCAGTTTACCTCATTAACATTAGAAGGTCAAATCTGCCTTTTATCATATCCTGAGATGGTGAGTGGTTCCATACACATTATTTACTGATTTTTGTGCACCTGAAGGCTTAGGCAATGTCTTGAAATCTACTTTAAAATGTTGCTGCAATGATTTCCATGCTGAGGGAGGAAGAATGGGGAGACCTGTGGGTAATCAGAGGCCTGGGGTGGAAAACCACCCCTGGGCAACATAGTACTAAGGACACGGGATTCTACCCAAGCAGGAATGGGCTCTGTCCAGAGGGTTATTCTGGGGTTATGTGCTCTCACGCTTCTTCTTAACATTCTTGCTGTTTATCTTCACATGACATGAAATAGATGGAGTCTCCCACGTCTGGAGATGGTATTCCTCAGCCTGAGTTCACAGTAAGCCTGTCCCTCGTGCATGAGGGGCACATCTGCTGACCATGCTGAGTGGTGCTCATCTGAAAGGGAAGGGAATCCTCATATTCTTATTTGTTTATTTGCGTCCTTGTCCTTGTTTCTTTTTTCCACCAAAGTTTCCTATTTTCCAGAAGAGTTTAATCCAAAGTAATGTTAACAACCCGTCACTTACTTAAGCAAAGATTCGGCATGTACTTGTATTATTATTTATTATTATTATTATTATTATTTTGTGGTACCAGGGATTGAACTCAGGGGCACTCGACCACTGGGCCACATCCCCAGCCCTTTTTTGTATTTTATTTAGAGACAGGGTCTCACTGAGCTGCTAAGTGACTCGCCGTTGCTGAGGCTGGCTTTGAACTCGCGATCCTCCTGCCTCAGCCTCCCAAAGTGCTGGGATTACAGGCGTGCACCACCGCGCCCGGCTTGTACTTGTATTTTTAACAGACTGGATATTCACTTGTGACACTGTATTCAAAGTCTTGCAAGTTGTTTGTCTATTTAAAGTAAAGGCTGTTCTTCAAGAAACCAGGCATGCCCTGTGAAAATGGGTCCTACCTGCAACAGTGGCTATTTTGCACCTAATCACTGGGCTCAATGAACAGGCTGGAGCTTTCTAACATTTGTGTGTGTGTGTGTGTGTGTGTGTGTGTGTGTGCATGAACACACGTGCACATGTGCATGTGCATGCACTGACAAGAATAGTGTTGGCAGGTCCAGGAGACCATTAGACAATTATACATGTATGAATGTATATGTTTCACTGAGAAGCAAAAATCCTCAAAGGGCCATATTGCAGGTCATTACGATGAGTGTCAGTCCCAAAGCCTTCACCACCAAGTGGCCCATGAGTCCTTGAAATGTGCTGGGATTATACATGGCTGTCAGAACTCAAATGGAGGCTGGCCTTGTCCTCCACTTGCTCCACAGGCCCCTGGTGTTGTCTGAGATTCAGCAACACGATCACCACCCAGAGAACTGTCAGAAACACAGAATCAGGGAGTGGCTAGAACAGCATCCACATGTTAACAAGCTCCTCAGATTATGCATAAGCACATTAAAATTTGAGACACACTGCTCCAAAGTAGATGGCAGGACTCAGAACCTAGGAACCAGCTGGCCGATCCTAGAGACATTGCTCCACTGTCATCCCCGAGCTGAGACTAACCAAAATTAATGGAGTGTCTACAGCATTTCTCCACCCACTCTCCTTTGCTAGTCCTAGTTTTTGTAGCACAAATGCTCCTCTGGGGTCTCAGAATGTCTCACGTCCTAAAGACTGGAACTAGAGTAGGAAGAGACAGTTGGCTACCATTAGGTTTGCACATCTCGGCAATAAGGATTTGGAAGCTCACTGCTTCCCTGAATTATCTACGAGCCTGATAAGAAGTTAAAGAAAAGGGAAGAAATGGCTGCTTTTATTTGATCTTAAGTGTTCCCCAAAGGCCCTTGTGTTAAAAGCTTGGTCATCATCCTGTGGCACTATTGGGAGGTGGTGGAACCTTTAGAAGGAGAGGCCTAGTGGGAAGAAGTTAGATCACTGGAGACTTGTCCTGGAGAGGAATATTGAGACTTGAGTCCCTTGCTCACCATGAGGTGAGTAGCCTTCCTCTGCCAGGCACTCCCCAACACGATGCCCTGGGCCACCACAAGGCCAAAAGGATTGAAAGCAACTGACCATGGACTGAAACCTCTGAAACTGTGGGCCAAAACTTTTCCTTCTTATAAGCTTTAAATCTCAGGTAGTTTGTCACAGTGACAGAAAACTGACTAACACAATGATGGAAGATTGAAACAAACCTTCCCAAGTGTCCAGGAGGATATATTTTCAAGTTTCTGGGTAGAGGCCTAGGTCAAAAGGAGATTGATATACCTGAACATCATGTATTAAATTACCCCTGCATTCAATCAATATCAATCAAGACGTTACTCTACACTTGGCCATGTTTCAGGTGCTATTATACAGCAACATCACTGATATAAGGTTTGACCTTGTCCACCGGAAAGCAGCATCCTAAGAGCCTTCTGCTGCCACATGGAGTTAGTTTCCTTCCAGGTCTGAACCCCTTTAGGGAAGAGTGGACCAAGTATATAATGGCCTCCTAAAAAACCAAGGAGTTATTTGGGGTGACTGGTTTTCAAAGGGAAACCAGTTCATCTTTAGAGGAAATGCCCTTTGTGTCTCTAGTTAGGTGGCTTTTAAGGGGTTAATGTCATTGTCAATGCTACCCTCAGATCTTAAGCAAAAGAATATTAAAGCACATCTCCAATCAGTTATATTTCATCCACATGCATTGCCCACCCCAGCCTAATCATGTCCTCACTCCAGTCTTTTAATAAGAAGGTTGTTGTAACAAATGGCAATTTAAGTTCTCCTGCATGAGCAGATGCTTCTTCGCTCTCCAGATTCAAGCTAGGCACCTGTCTGAGCCCCACAGTCTGCTTGCCAGTTTTTTATTCCTGTTCATTATTTCTTAGTTCAGAAAATTAACTTTATTTCGTGAGGCAAGAAAAATCCCCGGCATTCTCTGTTATTATTGAGCATAAATTCTTTTCGGTCCTTAATCCCAAGGCCTGCACACCCAGTTGCCCACTGCAGGAGATAATGTGTACATGTGCATACCTGAGATAAGCGTCAGTCCTCTTGGCCTTTTGACGAGGACATTAGTTTAGATGATTCCTTTTCCTTCGCTGCGTCAACGTAATTTCATTTCATGTTAATGGGAGTGGCTCTCCAGAAAACCCAGTCCTGGTGAGAAACACATTCAAAGACTTTATGGGAGGCGTGTTGAATATGGCTCAGACCCTCCCGTGCCCATGTGACCAAGGGGACAGAGACTCAAGGGCAGCCTTTGAGGGACATACAAGGATTTTTCTTTACGTGTGATAAGTTATGAGAAGGACTACGTGGACTGTAAACAGTCTTCACAATAGCATTTTTCTCCCAATTCTAATAGGCCTATTTGCAAGTCATTTCCAAATTACACCGTGGAAATGATGTACTTATCAAATACATTATGACATAATTGGTTGGCTGCACCCACTCGCATATCTTGAAATTATTTCTACAACAATCTCTAAAATGGAAAGCTCCTGTTTGAACAATGAGAACTAGAAAATCACTTTTATTCTATTAAGCCTTTCCAAACTAAAGATATTTTTCTTTCCTATATACAAGAAAGTGGCTTTTGTGATCACTTTCGTGCAAACAATTTGTATAACAAGAGCCAGCATTTAAATACTGTGTTTGTGTAGCTGTCTCCAGGCACAGATTAAGAATGTGGGGCTTTAAGATGTTTTGCCATTCTGTCATTCTTTGACATGAGTGGACAAGGTTTGGATGGAGCCTGGAAGTAGCATTTTCCAGAAGGTGCTGCATATAAATGTGGAAGTGTATGTACAGTATATCTGTGTATATATACATATATATACACTCATTATAACTGGTGGATTTTTTAGCTATGTCTACATGTGCAAATTAGTTTATTTTAAAATGCTACATTATTATCAACATAAGGCAGTTGGAATGGAGATGACTCTCAAGATTAATTAAAAGAGATCAACTATTCAAGAGAGTATAATAAATGTGTCTAAATTGGAGAAAGATTAGTTTGGAAGCAGACAGAGGAAGCTACTGGCTTTCTGCCTGCAAGCCTCTGGTGGGTATGAGTGCAGGAGAGAAAGGCTGTGACTGGAAGACAAGGATATTAAAACTGAAAACAAAGATGAACCCTCAGCTCCTGAAGAATGTTTGCTACCGATCCCTGTAGGCTAAAGAAAGTCATCCCATGCAAAAATACTGAGTTATAAAATCAAAACCATAGAAAACTTGAACGCATGCACCTCGGAAGGACAAGATATCCTGGCTAAACTGATACGGTCCTGAGTTTCTGCTTTCTGACCAATGTGGGTCTCCTAGACATGGAAGAGAATCATGCATGGCCTCACTCCTGCTCTGAGGTGCTACACCGTGGCTCAAATGCCACCCCAGCATCCCCCAGCTGCCCTGCTCAGAGCGGCAGCATATCTATGTGAGAGCATTTGGCACTGACACCAGGGGGCTCCACCCTTGAGGGAAACTTCTTAGCATGCATGTCCACCTAAGAGGCGGCATGAGAGGATGCTTTCCTGAACACCTGGAAGAGCCCTGCTGTCACATTTATCTCTGGAGCAGAGATGGTCCCCTAACTCCAGGAAGTTGCATGGGGAAGGGAGGCATAGCTCCCTACGATGGGCTGCAGGACAGACAATGGAAACAGCCCTGGGAATCAGCCTCAAAGGCGGTGCTCCCTGGAGTTAAGAGTAGAACCCATGCTCTGTAAGGACCGAGGGTACTGCGAGCAACACAGGTAGCAATGGCCTCAGCTGCTGCCTCTAAAAACTCTCTGTTTTAGTCAGCTTTTTCACCACTGGGACTAAAGGATCTGACCAGAACAATCATAGAGGAGGAAAAGTTTATTTGGGGCTCATGGTTTCAGCGGTCTCAGTCCATGGACAGCCGGCTCCATTCCTCAGGGCCGGGGGATACAGCTTACACGGTGGTCAGAAAGCAGAGAGACTCCACTCTCCGGATACAAAATATATACCCCATAGCCCGACCCCCAGCGAACCCCTTCCTCCAGCCACAACCCACCTGCCTCCAATTTCCACTCAATTAATCCCATAACAGATTAATTCACTGATTAGGCAAGGCTATTACCAATAATTTCTTCTCTAAACCTTCTTGCATTGCCTCACATGTGAGCTTTGGGGGACACCCCATCTAAACTATAGCCATCTCTGTCATTGCTCAGGCCAATCTCATTGTACCAAGGGTCCCGGAGGAGCTCTTTACCCCCAAATTCCTGCTATTTTGCTGCTGCTTCTCCTACCTGGGACCACAAAAGAAGCAAGAGGCCAGAGAGAAGCACCCAACATACTTTCTTCTCCAGTAACCCACGAAGAGAGGGGAATTCTTGAATTTGCAGACTCCCATGTAACACAGCAGGGATTGCAGCAACTGATAGAGGTCCTGTAAACTGGATTTCCATTCCTGTCCCCACCCCCAAAAATATGCCACCTAAATTCTCTTTATACCACATGACTATGGTTCTCAAGGCCATGAACTTTAAAACCAACACCCAGTACCTCCAGACCTCTGATTTAACCGTTTTCCCATATTTATAATGTGTATCCACAGTGGAGAACCACTAAACCAATTTGCCTATCAGGTGCTTAAGTACCAAAAGGTATTGGTGACAGCAATCTAAGCTTGATTAGTTCCCATGTCAGGGGATCCCAGGCATCAAGTTTTCTTGAGAAACATCAATAAAGATTATCATATTCTCCTTCCCCTCAAAAAAAAAATTTTTTTAGAGAACAATGTAAGTCATATCAGACCTGAATTAACAAGTATAGCTTTAGTTACTGAATATTTCTGAGGCTATTAATTTATGTTACTATTATAGCAAAATGCCTGAGGCTGTATACTTTATTAATAAAAGAGTTTTATTCACAGTTCTAGAGGTCCAAAAGCATGACACTGATATCTGCTTGGCTCTGGTGAGTGCATGACGGGAAAAGGCATCACATGGTAGCAGTACGTATGAGACAGAGAGGTCTCATGGCAAGAGACAGAGAGCAAGGGAATGTGGATGTGGAGGGACCAGGCTTACTCTTTTATTATTATAGGAAACTAACACACTCTGAGAGATCAGCATTAATCCATTCTGTGAGCAGTACACACATGACCTAATCACTACCACTAGATCCTACCTCTTCAAGTCTTCATCATTTTCCAGCATCGTCAACCTGAAGACCAGGCTCCCAGCACATGAAGCTTTGGGGGTCAAAGTCACCATATTCAAACTATAGTAATGGAAGAGCTGGGGTGGAAATCTGAGCTATGTGATACCATCTTCCAGGTATTTATTACCAAGATACACCCTTCTCCCTACAGAACAGAACAGTTATTTCCCTTATTCTGGGCAATGTGTTTGAATGTAGCCATACTGGAACCAAAGGGTAGCATGGATTAAAAAAAAAAAAAAAAAAAAAAGACAAACTTTAAGGAAAATCTCACTTCCCATCATTTGCTGCCTATAGAACCTGGAGCAACTAACCTATCTCCTGCACCTCAGTTACCTCTGTCTGTAAAAGGAAGATGACATTCACAATGCAAGATGATCATGAAATGTGAATAAGATGTATATAAAATGCTCACTGATCATGATGTTTAATAATGGCGTTCATATTGCTGTAAGAAGTAAGAAGAGTATCCTGTTCATTTGCTGGACACAGTAGTAGCTGCTCAGTAAACACTCGTTTTTCTTCTCCATTACTCTCTATTCATTTATCTAGCATTCATTTTAAAATAGGCTACTAAGACATATTTTCCTCATTTGGTAATTTAGAATTTAGACTTTAGGATCTAAGTTTAGGTCTTTGTTTTTTATTTCCATTATATTTGGCCATATTAAAATAATCATTTCACCTCCTCAGACTATTCTTAGATCCTTATTAATTCACCCAGCATAAAACTATACCTTAAAATCCATGCTGTGGGCTAGGGTTGTAGCTCAGTGGTGGAGCACTTGCCTCACATGTATGAGGCACTGGGTTTGTATCCTCAGTATGACATATAAATAAATAAAATAAAGGCATTGTGTCCATCTACAACTAAAAAATAAAATATTTTTTTAAAAAACTCTATGCTATTGCAAATTTGATAAATATACTGCTCATCACTTCATTTATTTAAAAAATTACTTTAAACCCTTAAAAAATATTGTGCATTCCCATGCCATATCAAACACTGTACAAGATATTTTCCATTTCCAGAGAATGTAAATCTGGCTATTCTAAAATAATTGGCTACATTTTCAAGGTCAAATGTCTCACTCCCCAATTAGATTATAAGCTCCTGGAAGCCACGGATAAATCTGCATACATTCCTGCCTTCCAAAGAATAGGTGCTCAATAAATTTTTATTGAACCAAGTGAGCCAAGTACATATAATCAACTGATCGCCACTGAAGTGTCATCAATTTGCTAATGAAACCAACCCTCAGTTTTCTCCAATGGCTTTCCCTCTCCTGCCTGCCTTTTGTGAGAATAGTGTTTAGGACATGTTCCTGAATGCCTGGACTTCTCAAACCATACAAATAGTCCTTGTTTCCATCTAGTGTCATAACAGTCTGATCCACTAGGATGCTCAGCTTAGCTAATCTGCAATCATTTTACCTAGTCTTTCCAGGAAGAATCCCACCTAGAACATCTTTGCAAAAACAAACCACCATTTTCACAAAACGTTTGCCAAATTTTCTACACTCACTTACCAAGATAGATTCAAAATCTAATTCTTCCTGGCTAAAAGGCTTCTAGAGATTGATAGTTTATAAGCAAGTGATTGATAGTTTATAAGCAAGTACAACTTAATAATTCTCAATTCTGCCATGAGTATAAAATGACACAGTGGTTTTGGGGGTAAGTACACAAAACTAACCCTCAGTTTCTCATGGACAAAACAAATTCGTTCCACGGTTTCCTGTGACATAGCCTTGGGAATAAATAAGATGATGTGTGCAGCACTTTAGTCCCTGAGGTCCTCTCCATCGGGATCTACATGCAACAGACAGCATGTTTTATTCTCCTCCCAGAATTTAAAGATCCTTTGTATTTTCTGTTCTGGTAAGTCCCAGTTTCAACACAAGTGGATGTCAAAGATGGAGCTTTAAAAAATGGAAGCCTTGACACCATCTCAATTCTGTCCATTTAAACAACATTGTTCCTGAACTTGACCTAAAACTTCTCCTTTGGGTGCAGTGAAGACAGAGCATTTTGCTTTTCACACCTGAGTTCTAATGATCACTACCAAGGGAAGAGAGGGAAAGCACAGAGTCTGAATGCACACTTGCTAGTATGTCTTCTTATTTGGAGTGGTTGCATGGTCCATCCGCTTATTTAGTAGTCTCTCTACCCATTCTCCTTTTAATTAATAGACTTGCGAATAAACCATAACTGCCTTGTGGGACATGCCAAACACTAAACAGATGACTAAGTTGCAGCGAGCAATCTGCTCAACACGGGGTGCCTTAATTTAAGCCATACACGGTGCAAAAGGAAGGCACGGCAAGCATGAGGCTCAACGTATAGCTTTTGGTCTGTTTCAAGTTATATAAGTCCCTGGCGCACAGAAAGTAACATTCATAAAAGGGAAAGCAACGGTTCTGATTTACTGCCACCTGTTAGCATGACTCTGACCTGCTTGAACAGGGCTTAGAGTTGGGCAGGAGCTGAGGTCTGGCTGGCCAAGGGACCTCAACCCCAGTGAAGGCTTCCTACTGCGTGCCAGCAAGCAGGTAACTGCAGATGCCTGTCACAGGGTGGGCAGCCGTGAATGTGCCGCCACTGTCATCTGGCCCAGTTTATGGACAAAACCCATCTCCTGGGGGTGCGGGGAGGGGTGGGGGTGGCGGGTCCTTCATTAGAACCTGGCTGGAGGGCAGCTCAGATCTGTAAAGGACAGCTGTCTAATTGGATTTGCTTGTGTGTACTGTCTTAGCTTTTACAATGGGAATAGGCTACCCAGCCTTTCTAATTAGATTGTTAAACATAATAGCTGAATAGCACAGCAGTAAAGAATTTGCCCTTCCCTTTGTAAGCGCAAAATAGGGCTCAGAAAAGATTCAGGATTTTTCCAGCCCATTTCCCCCATCATTGTATCTGATGGTAATGAGACGAAGTTTATTTCTTTTTAAAAGCTCCCAAAGGAGCACAGGCCAGGTTGAAGTTCAAACTAAATGTCAAAACACACACAGGCAATACAGTAGCAAACTCCTGTTTCCCTTTGGCCCCTTGTTTCCCCTAATTGGTGCCTTGTTGGTAGTCTCTACTGAAAGACCAAGAATGGAATGGGATTGGAAATTGAATTGCCCTGTCACCCCTCAAGGTGGTCTCCGGACCTGGGTTGAGAAAATTAGAGGAAGAGGGTGGGAAAAAAATTCCCTGGCGGGAACTCTTCATCCAGTCTCCAGAGGCTCCTAGGAAGCAGCAGGAAGTGGAAAGAAAACCGTGGGACAAAAGAGAGGGAAAGGAGCAGGAGGAGAGTGAAGTCAGGAGATGTCATTCGAGCCTGTGGGTGCTGCGGCTTTGAAGCCATTCCATCCGAAATGACATTTTCCCTTGAGGGTCCATGGTCCTCCAAGATTCAGTCCTGGTCTTGCCTTGTTGTCACACCCCTCTGTTTGTCATACAGGGAACCTTTATCAGACACTTGGCATGATGCAGGCTTGGTATGGAGAGGATGAACCCATACAATTTTCTTTCTTTATGTAAAAAGAAATGCATTACACATCTGCTCCCACCCACCCCCACCCACCCCTCCGTTTTCCTCATCCTTTAGGATATCAAGTCCTGGCAGGTGGCAACACTACCTCCAAGAGCCATCAGAGCAGTCCCCCTCCTGACATCTGAAACACCACTGTGGCCTCAATCACAAACTGAGTTGCCTTGCTCCTTACAAAACGCAGTGTAAGAAGGGTTTCTTCTCTTCTAAGGCAGATACGCCAACACGGTGTCCCCAGAGTCCCACCAGCCAGTAGACTCTGAAGCAATAAAAAAAAATAAAGAAATATAAAAAAGGAATCTCTTCTTGAATGCACTCAGGAAAGCAAGGCTTGTGAACCCAGCATGACTGTGCAGATGACCCTAACATCATTTTTGCCATTTTTATTCTCTTTTCACATCCTTCCAGAAAAATGACTACTTGACTTTCAAGAATTATCCATAATAAAGGCAGGCAACATAGGACTCAAAACCACCTTAGAAGTTAAGAAAAAATAAAGAAATCAACGATGATAAATGAGGAATCGCCTACCTTTCTGAAGCACTTGTAAGCCTGGCCTCCCTCCCTTGCTGATGCAAATACCTTCCCTCTCTGATTGCGATCTTGAGAAATCTTTGCCAAGATTCATCAGTGACTCCAGAACTCAGCTCTTTTTATAGTCCTTCGTTCCCTACAGGGAGTTCAAACATTCTGTCTGTGCTTTGGGTTTGTGCTATTCTTTTGCTGGGACACACCCTGCTCACAAGGAGCACTTGGCTCAGGACTTGCAAACTCATATAGTCCTTGGGCCGATTTTCATCAGGTCTGTTCATTCATTCTTTAAATATTGGATTCCAGTCTCTAGAGCCAGCACGAATGTACTCTAGATTGCCACAAGCCTGCCTGCCCACTTTGTGTGAGATCTGACACCATCTGAAAGTCAGTTTATCTATCTGGGTCCTGAGAACATTGATGGTTAGGACTCATTTTTTTTCTCCACCATCGAGTACTTCTGTCTGATCATATCCCAAGGGAGATTTAGCTTCCCACATTATGTGAGTCTACCCTCCACACTCAATAACTCCTCCCTCACAGCAATTCACAGAAAATGTGCATTTGTCAGTCCTCATTGTTGTTTTATAACTTTCCTTAACATTGACTTCTTGGGACTGGAGAGGTTGCGCCACACATGCTTAGTAGGCAGGAAGCCCTGGGTTCAATCTCCAGCACCAAAAATACCGAAGCAAAACAAAACACATTTCTTTGGCTGGGCGCACACACCTGTAATCCCAACAGCTCCAGCTCTGGAGGCTGAGGCAGGAGGATAGAGAGTTCAAAGCCAGCCTCAGCATCCATGAGGTGCTGAGCAACTCAATGATACCCTGTCTCTAAGTAAAATACAAAATAGGGTTGGGGGTGTGGCTTGGTGGTCAAGTGCCCCTGAGTTCAATCCCCAGTACAAAAAAAAAAAAAAAAAAAAATGAAAAGAAAAACAAAAACCACTTCTTTGAAATGAGGCTTGGACTTTATTTTCTACAAACTTTACATAGAGAAAAGATGTAAGGGGAAAAGATGAAGGAAGTGATTCACTAGAATGGAGGCATCCTGTGCCTCCCTGCACTTTTTGTCTCTGGGCATTGTTGTGTGTCTCCTTCGGATTATGGAAGCTGGATCTGAGTGGGACTGGATCTACTTATGTACGTGGTTCTACGTGATGCCCGTGTAGAACAAATGATTACTATGAAGCACATTTTTCTGCCATGACGAGAACAAATAACTGTATAAAAATTGCATAAAGGAGTTAGAATGATCTTTTCCTTATAGCTTACAAATTTTTGACAATTGAACCATAAAATTGGCACAGACCCTGACCCCTGCTCTAAACCTTTGAATCAAAGAACGCTGCGCCTGCAATGACACTTGTGCAAAAGTACAGTTGTGCAGCCAAGGCAAACCCAAATATTGGCTTTGTTTTGAAATGAGAGCCCCTTCTGCATTCTGAGGCCGTGTGATGTTTCTCATTCCATTCTTCATTCTACACACATGGGTGACTTTCAATCGGCATTCATGGAAACAGTCTTCAGAGGTCCTGAAACTGAGAAGTGGATTATGTCAAGGACTAAAATTACTTGAGAACGTTTTGATCATATAGGTTTTGGAGTATGATCAATTTGACACATGTGTCCATAACCATATGAAGATGTGCGTGTCCATATTGCTGTGATAACACACAGGGTGTGAAAGGAATGAAGTTTCTCCCCATGCTCTCTCTCATGTTTTATTTAGTTTAGGACAGGTGTTGCAAATAGTGTCTGAAATATTACTAGAAATGCTCCATGACACTCACATTCCTAGCAATCCTGCACTTTCCTTCCAAAAGCTTATTGACAGCTGATTTAGCTCCTTGAATTTCTCAGAAAATAACTTTCCATCTATTTGTGAATGTATTGTTCTTATTTTGCAAAGCTAAGTATCAGACAATGTGGCTCTGTGTAACAAATGGGAGCTTGGACAGGGGGCTTATTAAAAGGGTGCAGATAAATCTTTCCTTAGGTTTATTCCACTTCTTTGTCCAATTCTGGAATGAGTTCCAGAAAAATACTAATGAAATTAAAATGCCATGTGACGAAGTTGGTTTCTGATGATTCAAAGTCGTATTTTCTCTACATTTCATTTCAAAAGTGAAATAGAAAGAAAGAAAAAATAAGGGCTAAAGTCTCAAGGATTGCCCTCTTAGAAACCTAACCAGGTTTATGCCATCCAGACTTTTAGCTGGGCTAATGGAAAAGACCTGGGAATACCTGAATTGCTTGATTCAGTCATTTACCATCAGAAAAATGCTATGGTGTGAAGGGGAAAACAAAACTACACTAAACTTCTATCACCCTCTCCTATCCCTTATTACTATACATTGTGTATCCAAGATCCTGCACCTAGACTGACAAAGACCTGAAAGTGTGCAGGTGAACTCTGTGACAGCAAAGACATCTGAAGAGGACAAAGAGAATCCTGGTTGGACTGGCCTGGTCCCCTCTCCTCTCCAACAGCCCCACTTGGGTCTTTCAGTGTGGCAAATGCTGGTATGATTTAGATATGGTTTGAGTGTATAGCCCGGGAGTTTGTGTGCTGAAAAACTCGTCCTCAGTGTGGAAATGTAGGTAGAGAGGGGGTGATACCTAAAAGTTGTTTGGGTCCTTGGGCTCTGCCTCAGAAGGGATTAAGGTGGTTCTCACAGACTCTGAGTTGGTTCTTTAAAGAGTGAGTTGTTATCAAAAAGCCCTTCACCACACTCTGTCTTCCTGTCTCACCCTCCTACACTACTTCTACTATTGTGATTCCATC
Source organism: Tamias sibiricus (assembly GCA_025594165.1). Lineage (NCBI taxonomy): Eukaryota > Metazoa > Chordata > Mammalia > Rodentia > Sciuridae > Tamias > Tamias sibiricus. The sequence continues at coordinate 12,739,873 of CM046663.1, read as the reverse complement.
TACCATGAGGTTCTTACCAGAGGCAAGCAGATATAGGTGCTATGCCCTTCAACTTCCAAAACTCCTTTCTCTCTCTCTCTCTCTCAAAGTCCCAAGCTTAGAATTTTTTATAGTGATGGAAAATGGCCTAACAGAGATGCCATAGGATACTATTCTCCAATCCAAAGCAACTCCTTCCTGCAAGCAAAACAATAGGCACAACAGGCACAAGGTGAAATCACACAGCAAACAAGTCTTCTGGCAGAAATATGTCTTCCACAGAGAAGACACCAAGACGTCACAGTTTTAACTTGTAGCTTATAAAAGGACGTGGAGAATCCGAGGGAAACACGAGCAAAGGCACAGTGCTAAAGCCTGGAGCAGCCTTAAGAACCATCAAAAATTCATTGGAAATCCATTGAAAGGGTGAGCAACAATGCTGTTCTTTCATGCAAGATGATTTCTGGCAGTAGGAGTGCTGTCATTATCCTGGTCCATCTCATCTCAGGCTCTATATTGGTTCTCCATAGTACAGTAAGTGTGCATTTGGCATGCATTACAGGGCCCCAGCAAAATACAATCCCTAAGCTAGGAATGGTTTTTACATCTTTAAATGATTGGGGGAAACAAATCAAAAGAAGAATTACTTGTGACATGGAAGATTGCAAGAAATTCAGATCTTAGTCTTCCATTTGTGTACTTGTATGTCACCTATGTCTAGTTTATGCTACAATGCCAGAATGGAGGAGTGGTGACAGAGACCCAAAGAGACACAAACTGTAATATATTTATGACCTCAGCCCTTACAGAAAAAGTTTGCAACCCCTGGGGTACATGACTGACAAAGCACTGGTGAGGATTCCAGCGTGTTCTAGATTGTGGAACCATGCTAAGTGGCTTGCTTTGAATTCCACGGAGGCCCCCATCAACATCTTCCCAACCCAGGTGCACAGGCATTAAACAAAACACATAAGTAACCTGTTACATTGGCAAGCAATTCTGCCAGGAAATAACAACACTTCTGAAGCTGAAATAAATACTTTAGCACATGTAAAATAAATGCAATGAATTATTAAGGAAAGCTGAAACTTTGGCTATTGATGCATTAGGGAAAATTATGCAACTCCTTCAAGACAGTTATGAGTGCCTTCATCGGTTATAGGATGTTGGACTGTATTGTTGAGATTCAGGACAGAAATCTTTATGTGAATATATGTTGCTGCAATTAAGGAAAGATGTGTTTATTCTAAATGATTTGATGGGACACCTCTGTATGCAATGATGGTTAAGTCCCCAATGACAAATGTAATTTAGTATTCATTCATTCATAACATAGTTCATTCATTCATTCGTTCATTCATTCAGCAAATATTTATTAGACATAGGTGATAGATGAACTTGTAAGCAAGCAGGTTAGTCAATGGAAGGAAACAGACACATAAGCTAAATAAAATAAAATGCAAATATTCCTAAATAGAAAAGAAGAGCACAGGTATAAAACACCAGAATCAGGTTCTTATTTCTTTGTCTGTTTAACAATTAGTTCCTACTCCCTGCCTTCCCGTGGCCAGGAGAAACTGTCAGTCAATATCAACCCAAGAACAGTGCAAATGAGAATTTGATAGCTCTAGGAGTACTTCAGAAGTCACAGAAAACATACCTGCAGGAGTCGAGAGTGGAGGAGACTCAAGGGATGTTTCCACCCCCAGCCCACCCCACCACCAAAGTGCCCCTTCAACCCCCCTGCACAGGAAATAAATATATATTTTCCCCTTAGCTGCTGCTGGCGTACAGAATGCACAGCCTACACGAGGCCTCAGGAGAAAAGTCGAGCTGGATCTTTATTCATGGTATGTGGTTAAACATGTTTTCGTGTTGTCAAAGATTAAATAATTAGGAGAACATGGCCAAGATCAAAAGGCAGCACCATGTCACAGGCAATTAGGCGGCTGCTACAGCTGGGACAACGAGGGATCCCTGCTGGTAAGGTGCCTACCCTAGCAAACCATGTGGGCTCAATATGAAGCCTAGATGGGGTGCTTCAGAACTTTTCATTTAAATCTCATTAAGAGGGTTACAATCCCATAAATGCAAAAATAACAGTAAAATGGGTGTTAAGGCAGTCACGAAATAAAAGGGAGGGGAGAAAAAAGAAAATCACAGGCTTATAAATTAGCAATCTTTCCTCAAAGAAATCCCAACAGATATATTTGTAAAATAAACCTGTTCACCAGGTCTGTATATCCTCATCAAGAAAGAAATATTTTGATAAATCAAGCGGGTTCCCCAGGGGATACCTACCTACGTTGTCACGGCCTCATGAAGTAGATCTTTTGGGTGACCCTACCTGTTGCCTAATTTTATGGATAGGGATTTATGCTTTGAAATATGAACCAGGAAAATCTCACCTAAAAGTCTCCCCTACTTAATATCATGATGAAAGTTCAATTTAAATGATATGGAAACCACATGACTAAGCCTAAAATTAAACTTGTAAAAATGATGTTGAGTCTCAAACCTGTAAGGTTTAACCAAGGTTTAAATATCTTGTGTGGTCCGACCTGGCCACCAAACAGTTCTGATCCCCTAGACTTCAAATGACTTTCTCGTCCAGGGTGCTTGGGGGGCTGGCTTGGGCTCTGCCACGGGAATCCAGCAACTCCTGAGAACAAGAAGTGAATAGAATTACTCAGAGCTCCAGGAGCCACCCAGTCCACACACACAGGTTCACCCTGGACATGGCTCAGCTCAAGAAGTCACAGAATCAAGCAGCTATTTTCTTCTGCGTTACTTCTCGCCACAAAGCTTCAGATTTCTCCAATGTCCAAATGGCTGCTGGGCATAAGAAAATACCTAGAACTCCCAGACCTGGTTATTCATGCCTCTCAGTCACATCTACAGACTTGGATGCTCTCATGGACTTTGGCAGAACCTCGTCTTTCCCCACTTGGGGTTTCCTCTTCCTTCCAGCATCTCTCTGGACTGGAAATCACAGAGATATCTCACCTACTTCAAAAATCACTGTAGCCTACTACTTGCATCTCCAGGATGGCTTTGTTCCTGACACTATCCGGATTTCCTTCCAGACCATCATTCAGAAGACAAACAACCACACAGCAAAGGGTGGCCTGTGCCCAAACCATGTGTCTTATGGCCTTGGACCACACTGCCACTGCTCCTGCCCAGGAGGCCAGATATCTTTTACAACCCTAAGAAATACCTTTCAGTCCTTGCCTTAGACTCAAGCACCACCTGCCTTTTTGTGTCTCTACAGGGCTCCAAAACACTCACTGTGCCTCTCTAGACAGCTGCAGGGCCCCTGGCTGCCCTGCGCCTACCTCTCCTCGCCTCCTCTTTGCCTTAAGCTCAACAAACCACAAGAATGCCCTCCCTGGCCGGCCTCCCCATCAGGTGGGCTGCGTTCCACAGGCTGCCCCTAGGGGTGGAGTGCTTTTCCTTCCTCAAAGTGTGTACTTACTTACCTCAGGGCACTGGGCCCCAAAAGGATCTCCTAACAGATACGGTGATGGGCCTCCCTGCCCTCAGTCCTACTGTGGAGGATCTCCTTCCTACCGGCTACTCTCCCAGGGCCCACCATCCTCCACGGCGGCTGTCTTGCCTGATACCCTGCAAATCTGTACCTGGAGCACAGACACAAAGTCTGGTCCCAGCTCCCTCAGTTCTAACTCCCTCGCCTGATGAGTTTTAGAGATGGAAGCATGGGCTTGAGATGATGACAAACTTTGTATTTATTATCTGTGTGACATGACCACAAACAATGCTAGTGTCACCCTGAGCTGCAAACCTTTGCGCAATGGCGCCTGATGGGAAGAAGGAGCAGTTCTACCAGACAGAGATGCAGTGCATGCTCACATCCACTGCAGGATGCCCTCCAGAGCGCAGGAAAAGCACTTTTCTAAAAAAAAAAAAAAAAAAAAAAAGCTTTATTATTATACATAGTAGTTGGGTTTGTCCCAACAAACTCATACAGGCATGGAAATTGATTTCAGTTCATGATCCCCCCTTTCCTCCCCTCCCCTGTTCGCCTCCCCTCTACTAGACTTCCTTTCACTCACCTATTAATTTGTATTTGATTGGCTCTTTATGCTATCCTATATCCTTCCCTCTTCCTTTCCTTTATTTTACTCTAGCTTCTGCATATGAGAGAAAACATTCAACCTTTGAGTTTCTGAGTTTGGTTAATTTCACTTAGCATTATATTCTCCATTTTCATCCATTTACCCACAAATGCCACAATTTCATTCTCTTTTATGGCTGAGTAAAACCCCAGTATATACATATACCACAATTTCTTAATCCGTTCATCTACTAACAAGCATCTGGGTTGATTCCATAATTTAGCTATCGTGAATTGTGCCGCTATAAAACACTTATGTGGCTGTATCACTGTAGTCTGCCAAATTGAAATCTTTGTGGAAAATACCATAGAGTGGGATAGCTGGGTCTTATGGTAGTTCCATCCCTAGGCTTTTGAGTACTCTCCATACTACTTTCAAGAGTAGTTGTACTTGTCTCATAGCTCCACCAACAATGTACAAGTAGTCCTTTTTCCCCTATCATGTATTGTTGTTCGCATTCTTGATCATTGCCATTCTGACGAAACTGAGATGAAATTTTAGTGTAGTTTTTATTTGCATAGGAAATGCACTTCTAAGGGAGCATTTGACTACTGCAGCTTACTAACTCCAGTGGTACACAAGGCTAAAAGCTATCCTACCTAATGAAGAATTCAAGGAACTGAGGATGTGTAGAACAGTAAAGCAAAGAGGAAACATGCTTTGGCTTTCATAAAGAAAAGGGTATCCAGCCAAAGAAGGGCTTGTTGATGGGAACCCAGGCCAAGTACCCATAGATCCCCAGAATGTCAAATGCAAATATTCATCCATGTTTTATAGCTCTCCCTCCATCCTTCTTTTCCTCTTCCACTTCTATTTTATGTTCTTTCTGAACATAGGGATACCCAAGACAGGGCTGTGACCTAGGGAGGCAGTTATCTCTCTTCAACTGGGCGTGCTCAGGCAGGGTGGAACCGTGCTCTCCAGTGTACACTGGAAACATGCTTGAATTAGATGGGAGCCTGAACTGGAAACCTCTACCATTGCTTCAAAAGCCCAGGTCCTGTGACCAGGGTCATCTTAAACAGAATGAACACCCTGAGCCAGTATGGGCCAAATGATTTTATATGCCTTCTTTCCAAATGGTATGAATATAGTTTTCTCATAGAAAAATCAAAGACTAAAAGAAGAAAATAAACCACTAACACAATTATTAGGAATAAACACTATTGGTGATATATATGTATTTTATCATGTTCATATGTGCATATATAATATACTTATAATATATACACATGTGTACATGATTATATATACATGGTGTATATATAATACACATAATTTTGCTTTTATATATGTGTATATGTATGTAATATATATATACATGTATATGTATTATATTACAGTAATATTATAGTAATATACACAGCAATTGTATATATTATATATGTACATATACATAGTAATAATATGTTATTATGTATTATATACACATATACCTAGTAAAAATATATATAACCAATAATGTTTATATTTCCCTAGTTTTCCAATAGTGGTAAATTTTACTAATGATGTTTTCTGAACCCCCCCTTCCCTCTTGCAGAAGTTTTCTTCTTGACTTGTATGTACTGACATCTATTGTGCTGGTTTTTTCCTTCTGATGCTGTAGGTATTCCTTGGAGATCTCACAGCATAGATGGGGTGCTCTGCTGGTAAGAAGGCAGCTGAGGAATGTCCAAATGAATGTCCAAATGAAATGAGGTCAAGAGGCCATGGGACCCTGCAATTGAAGCATGGGAAGCAGCCACAAACATGGGCAGTCTGGCTCCCCCACTTTACCACCCGATGTGCTACAGGTGTGTTGAACCTTTAGTAAGTAGGTGACATTAACTAAACACTATTTTTTGCATAGACCCCCATATCTGAAACTCCAGTTATGCACATTAGAAGTAGAGGGGTACACCAGCAGAAGAGGAACAAGCAAATTAAGCATGAGGAGGCCACTTTGCTGGGCAGGTTGGGCAGGTTGGTGTGTTAAAGATGATTCTGTAATGCCTATCACAGGAAGGAGGGTTGCTTTGCTCACAGCTCTGTGTGTCTCTTCCCAGGCAGAGGAGCAGGCTGGGGAGAGAACAAGATAAACAAACTCTGTGCAGAGAGCAGATCCCTCCCAGCCTTCCCTCTCAGCCTGTCCCGGGTCTAGGCTTTCATTTTAACTAGAACATAGGAGGCCAGCACCCTAAGGCCACATGAAGGTGCCAGAGGCCTCATCAGTCTCGAAAGCTCCCTGGGGGAGGCAGCTCATTCTTCACTAAATTCTTAGAGTCTGAAACTTTCTCTCTCTCTCTCTCTCTCTCTCTCTCTCTCTCTCTCTCTCTCTGAATGAGAGGCAAGAGTCCAGTGGGAGAATCAGAGAAGCCTGGCTCGCTGGAGGTTGTCTTGTTCAGGCAGTAGAGGGGCCCCCAGCTGGCCCGCCCAGCCCCTGTGGAATTTTCTGGGGGCTTGCTCGGGCACTGGCTTTCAACTCTGCTTCCAAAGTTCGTCTGAACAATGGAAACAATTCCTTTCCATGATTAAAATCTTCCACCCTCTAAAATTAGTCCCAGGAAATTAGAACACCCGTAATTGTAGGAGGCTACACAATCCCCGCAATTTAAAGCGGAGTCATTTACGGAAAGCACCAAAGCAAAGTCCTCAGAAGATATTTCCTCAGTAGTTTTTGTCCTATAACTTGAGGCCACGAAAGGGTCATCAAATCTCAATGGCTCTCAGTCTCCCAGTTATTAAGTCCATTCCAGTGAAGAGATAACACGGAATTGTTAGCCAAGAGAAGTTGTGACATGCTGGCCTTTCTTTGTGCAAGGAGAGATGGGTTGATGTGCGTGTGATCAGAGATTTAAGAATTGAAGATTCTGCCCTTTAAGTTTTCTTTTTTTATTACTTTCTCTAATCACAAATAGAAAAATCAGAATCATAACATTTTCCTGTCCAATTTTAAAACCTAATGACAAACGAGCACTGTAGAACAGGATGTGTGCCTACAGTTGAATCTACTAACAGACGTCCCCAGTCAGCGTCACTAGTAAGCCAAAGGAAAATGACTGTGCATTTTGCTTTTATTTTTCTAGAATGATCCACATTTTTCTTCTGTGTATCTTTCCTGGCTAAAGAAAAGAGATGGGGGCACTAAGGAGAAATTGCTGTGAGCTGAAAAGATAAAGAGGACTGAACCCTGGAACTCGGTGACCCCATTAGGGGACTGAGCTTGGCTCAGTGACAGCAGTGGAGTTGAGGCTGGACGAGAGGAATGGGTCGATCTCAACTTTCTCACTTGGGATCAGAGTTGTCGGATCACATTCCAGAACACACTTTCCTACTTCTGAGACCCTCCCACGTGTGTGCCTTGTTCCTTCATTGTCACTCACGGAGCATTTTATTTTCAGTCTCCAAGGTGGTCGTTTCCAAAGCAGTGGCTGCAGGACTGAAATCCTGAGCAGAATGACCCTACCCTGCCCAGGTTGCCTTCCCAAGGCATAATCTAGGGTGTTCCAGTGTGTACTACAGACACGAGCCACCCCAGAACAAACTCCATGTCCTGATTTCACGTATTTGTCCACAAAACACATGTTTATTGAAACTTTGTTGAAAGAAGCACGTCACTAAGGATGGAGATACAATATTAAACAAAAATAGACATAATCCTTGCCCTCCTATGCTAACCACCTCTGGCCTCCAGCTTACACAAGCAAACATTAAATCACAGATTGTTCTTAGTGCTAAAAGACGAGTTATAAAGTACTATGAAGCTGCACCTAGTTGGGTGCTTTTACCTGGTTTGTGTGACCGGGGATGTTCATGGGAACATGAAAAGAAATTGAAGTGTCAAAGATGTGTGGACAACTAGGAAAGGGTGGGTGGAACAGCAGCCTCCAGGCAGAGGCAACAGCTCTGGATCCTACTAGAATGTTCTTCCCACTTATGTGTACCTGCTGAATCCTGCTTCTCCTTCATGCACTGTTCAAATGACACACTTTAGGAATCCTTCCTATATTCCCCCAAACTAAACTAGTCACCACCCCTTCCTCTTCTTTCTGCCATTAATTAATGACTATATCTAATAATATATGAGCAGCTCTCATATATAAATGTACTTTGTGGACACGGCGGGGGGTGGGGTATATGATAGAGAATAAAACAAAGCCCTTGCCTGTTTTAAAAAGGAAGCTTTATGGTTATTCAGGTTTGAGGGGCCAAAAGCCCAGAAGATGACTGCCATTAAAAAGATAATGTGTTAGGCACAGCCGCACACACCTGTAATCCCAGGGGCTCAGGAGGCTGAGGCAGGGGGCTTGCAAGTTCAAAGCCAGCCTCAGCAACTTAGCGAGGCCCTAAGTAACCCAGGAGATCTTGTCTCTAAATTTTAAAAAGAAGGGGAGGGGCTGGGGATGTGGCTCAGTGGTTAAGCACCTCTGGGTTCAATCCCTGGTACCAAAAAAAAAAAAAAAAAAAAAAAAAAAGGGATAATGTGTTGCTGTTCCCATGAGAAAGGGGCACAAGACACTTTGGGGACGACATGAGAGGAAGGAAACAGCAGGGTCAGTCAGGAGGCAGGAAGAATGAGGGGAAATATGGACAAGAGACTTCATTGTGGTTTCAGGAGGAAGGAGCAAACCAGGCCAAAAGCAGTTTAGGATTGGCTAGTTATAATAATTTCAGGGGGATGTGGGCAAAAGACCATCCATGGTTATTGGGTACCTGGCCCTGAGGTAACTGGGGAAGGGAAATGTGGCCCACAGTATAGAAGTCCCATAAAGGGGGCGGAGGCTGTGAGCCTTTGCTCGTGGAGACGAGTGCGAAGTTCCGTCTTTGCAGCTCTACACCCTGGCTGGCCTGGAAGGGTCAGTCCCTCCAAGGCCAGCAGGACCCAGATGTCAAAGCATCACAATGAAGAGACATGCTTAATACCTCACCCTCAAGGGCTAACTGTTGGCCGGGAGACGAACAAGAAACAGGAAGCGTATCACAGGCGAACTTGAAGTCAGGGCACCGAGCCAGGCTGCAGCTGAGGAAAGCGCTGGAGTGGGCTCTGCAGGATGGCCAGGAGCCTGTCAGGGAAGTGAGGACATCTAAGCTGAGGAAGCAGAAAGGACAGAGACAGAGAGGGAGGGGATTGGTCAGGAAAATCAACATCGCTCAAAAGTGCTGGGAACCCAAGCACGTGAGAAAAAGTCACCAGTAAGAGATGAGGCAGAAAGTGGGAGAGGCCGGGCTGGGAAAGCTTGGGTTCAATGACGAAGGCAAGAGAAGCCATGGGAGAGTTTTGTTTTGTTTGTTTGTTTTATTTATAGTAGTAGTATGTATTACAATTCATAATGCACATATGTAGCATCTTTTTACATACAACTATTTGTATACAAAGTATATAAGTACCATTCAGATCTTCAATCATGCATTTAGGATAATGATATCAATCTCATTCAACCACCAATTTTTTTTTCCTCCCCCCCTCCCTCCAGCTTGCTCCCTCCCTTCCCCTCCCTTTCCTTTGACCATTCTAGTGTTCCTCTAATCCTCCTATGTACCTCCATCCAACAACACTGTGAATTAGTTTCCTTATATCAGAGAAGACATTCGGTATTTGGATTTTGGGGATTGGCTAACTTCACTTAGCATTATATTCTCCAACTTCATCCATTTACCTGCAAATGCCATTATTTTATTCTCTTTTATTGCTGAGTAAAATTCCATTTTGTATATATACCACAATTTCTTTATCCACTCATCTACTGAGGGACATCGAGGTTGGTTCCACAACCTACCTATTGTGAATTGTGCTGCTATAAACATTGAAGTGGCTGTGTCACTGTAATATGCTGTTTTTAAGTCCTTTGGGAAGAGACCCAGGAGTGGGATAGCTGGGTCATAGGGTGGTTCCATTCCCAGTTTTCCAAGAAATCTCCATACTGCTTTCCATAGCAGTTGCACCATTTTGCAGTCCCACCAGCAATGTAAGAGTGTGCCTTTCTCCCCGCATCCTCTCCAACATTTATTGTTGTTTGTGTTCTTGATAGCTGCCATTCTGACTGGAGTGAAATGAAATCTTAGAGTAGTTTTGATTTGCATTTCTCTAATTGCCAGCGATGTTGAGCATTCACCAAAACAGACTGGTAGACCAATGGTACAGAATTGAGGACACAGAGACTAATACATATAATTTCAGCTATCTTATATTAGACACAGGAGCCAAAAATGTATGGTGGAGAAAGGACAGCCTCTTCAACAAATGGTGCTGGGAAAACTGGAAATCCACAGGCAACAAAATGAAATTAAACCCTTATCTCTCACCATGCACAAAATTCAATTCAAAGTGGATCAAGGATCTAGGAATTAGACCAGAGACAATACACCTAATAGAAGAAAAAGTAAGCTCCAATTTCCAACATGTCGGATTAGGCCCCAAGTTCCTTAACAAGAATCCTGTAGTGCAAGAATTATTACCAAGAATTAATGAATGGGATAGATTTAAACTAAAAAGCTTCTTCTCAGCAAAAGAAACAATCAGTGAGGTGAATAGAGAGCCAACTAATTGGGAACAAATATTTAATACGTGCACATCAGATAGAGCACTAATTTCTAGAATATATAAAGAACTCAAAAAAACTGAACAACCAAAAACAAATAATCCAATCAATAAATGGGCTAAGGAATTAAAAAGACACTTCTCAGAAGAAGATACATAATTAATCAACAAATACATGAAAAAATGCCATGGGAGAATTTTAAGGAGGTAAGTGATGTGCCTGGATTTGCATTTTAAGAGACTAGAAGGGAGTCTGAGAATTAAAAAAAAAAAAAAAAAGAGAGAGAGAGAGAGAGAAAATACGCAAAACAGCAATCCAAGGGTGGTAGTAAGTAGAAAAGGAGGGTACAAACAGATTCAAGGGATATTAGCAGGAGAAAAGCTTGGGATTGGCACAGTGTGGACACAGGAGTGTGATGCAAGGGGAAGGTTGAGGCTGACCCCGTGTCCCTGACGGAGCAGCCAGGCAAGATGCTAAGTTATCATTCGGGATGCCAAGGCTGTGCAGACAGCACATGGATTTTAAGTCAAATTCTGGAATGTGAGACTTACCCTTACAGATTATATTATTTTAGATAATTTACAATATAATCATGAGTCTCTGCGTCACTGGGATTATGTTCACCTCTGAGCATCATTGCATGGACCAAGTCAGCCAGTGGTTTTGCAAACAAACGCTTTGCAAACTGCAAAGCCATGCTTATGTGTGGCTTGCTTTATTGCCATAGTCATCGTCCTTGTGCAGTCTAGGCCTCCATCTGCCCTGAGCAAGGGAGTCCAATCACCTCATATTAATGTCCTATGGAGTAGTCACAGTATGTACCAGGTGTGCAAAGAACTTGGTGATCATTGGAAACATCATGCACCTCTTCTTCCTCTCTTCCTTAGCAATAGATTTCTGAATTTATTCTGGATGGTACTGCCGTACACTAAGGAATCATACTCTCCAGGATCCAAGAAGTCTAGTTATAAATTCTGACCTGTGAGATATGAATGTAAGTGGGTAGAACTTCCACTCCTTAAAAGGAGAGAGTCTAATGTGTTTTTTTTTTTTTTTTCAACTCCTTCATTCACACTTTTGATCAGGACTCAGATGAGATGACTGGAGTTCTTGCAGCCTCCTTGGACTATGAGGAGGTTTGTTTTATTTTTAACTAAGGCATCTTAGGGCCAAGACTTGGAAAAGGCCTGGGTTCCCACTGGCTGTGAAGGCACTTCCCTGAGCTACCCAGCTCTCAGTGGATTTACATGAAAAAATAAAAATGTCCCTGCCCTATTTAATGTACTGTTTTTCAGATTTTTGTAATTCACAGATAAACCTAATTTGAAGTGAGACATCAGATATCCTAATAAGCCATCAGTACTTTCATCTCTGAGTATAATGAGCTAGAAAAGAGTAAAGTGGGTTATGTATTATAAAAAAATGTGGTAAGTTTAAAGAAGGGGAGAAATGGGCCAATTTTAAACTTTAAACAATTTATTCCATTTACTTTGTCAGAATTTTCTAAGAGAAGTAGATATTTTGAAATATTCTTCAGAAAAATAATGGTAAAATATCTCACTTTAACAGTAAAAGAAAAAAAAGAAAGAAAAATCTACATTTTTAAAAAATTCTAGTTTTACTACAAAACTGGTTTCTGCAAAAAAAAAATTAATTTGGCTTATTTTGAAACTGTTTTTAGAGCAAAGATACTCCAAAGAATTCCTAAGAAAACAGAAAAATCAATGTCACATCTCTTTGTGTCCTTAGAAAAGAATCAGATAATTTCACTTGCCGTTTAGCCTCATTCTTTTTGGATCAAGACAAAGTATGGAAAATTTGTCTGAAGTATTTGGTACTTCAACAGGTGAGAAATAAGTCTTTCTTAAAAGGACAAACTGTACATTTAGACTTTAGAATGTAATAAAATGACATATTTTTAAAAAGCAAGAATTCAGAATCTTAAAAAAAAAAAAAAAAAAAAAACTTCAAAGATAGCAAGTAAGGCATTGCCAGTTTCTAAAGTGAATAATCCATCTTTATCTACCTCTGATAAAAACTATACTGTGTCCCCAAACTCCATGTGCTAAAGCCCTACCCTCCAGTACCTAGGAATGTGAGTATATTTGGAGATAGGACCTGTAAGGAGAGTAAGGTTAAGTGAGGTCACGGCAGGTTGGGGAGGCGGAGTGTCTCTGCTCTAGTCTGACTGGTGTCTTTATGCAAAGATACACCAAGGAAACATGTCTTTGTTTTTGCCTGGAGAAAAGCCCACTTGAGAACACAGCAGAAGGGGACCATATCTGTAAGCCATGAAGACGTGCTCTCAGACATCCAGCCTCCAAAACCGTGAGAAATAACTGTCTTTTTTGACCACCCAGTCTATGGTATTTTATTTGTGCGCTCTAGCTGACTAAGACACTACCTTACGTGGTTTTGGGTCCTAGCAACCTTTTAGCTCAAAGCAGGCAAAAGTCTGCAGCAGAGTAAGAACAGCCACCGTTTTGAGCAGATTTTCTACCAGGACTTTTGTTCATTCTGCCCAAGGACTGTTCAGTCCTTCTCCCCTCTCATCAGCACCAGTCACCTGACTCCTTTCCTTCTTCAGGGGAATCCTGCAGTCAGCCTAGGGAGCTCCCACCATCTCCAGATGCCACGCAGACAATTCCGGCTTGTCTGCAGGCTATCCCAGAATCCCTTTCTCAAGGGAAGCCATTTTTCTCTTCCAGAAATAACCAGAACACTCTTGTGCCTTGGGCTTTCTCTGCTCCACAGCCTCCCCTGATTTCTTTTCACTCATTAACTCTTTCACATCCTCAATATTCACCACGTCACTCTCCAACAGCAACTCTTCCCTCTGCTTGCTGTGGCGCTCTCTCTCTCTCTCTCTCTCTCTCTCTCTCTCATGCCCTTCCTACTGCACAGCCGAGCTCAAGTCCTATCTATGCCTTGTCCTCACTTCCTAGCTTCCTCTCAGTGCTCAGCCTACTCACTTGGGCCTACCCTCACTGCTAAGGCAATTCTTGCTAAGGTTACACATAGGCTCCGTGGGGCTGGACCCATGATGTTCTTTCCCCCTTTCTTTGATGCAATAATTTTCGGGTTTTCATCCTGTCTCTCTGGATGATCCTTTTTCTGAGTTGTTCATAATTTTGTCACCTTCCACCTGGTCATGTAATTCTGAAGTTTCTATAAGGTTCAGTCTCTCTGTATGCCCCCCAAACTCTTATTAGACAAAAATAAAACATACACCTGAAGCTGAGCCCTCTTCCTGGGGCTCAGCCATAATGCTGGCCTCTCCCAGGCCTGTGTGTTGGCAGTGGTCCTGTGGCTGCAGTATTCCATGATCTAGGCCGAAACTCACAAGTCAGCCTTGCAAACTCCTGCTCCCTAATCCCCATATCCAAGCCATCTCTGAGTCTGTCAGTTCCTTTCGAAAAATGAATTGATTTCATTTACTTTCTTTCCATGCTGCAACTTCCAGGCTTTTCCCAGCTCTCATGATCTTTTTTTTTTTTTTTATTCAAAGTTGTTGTATTTATAACAGTAGCAATTCATAATATACATATAGAGCATCTTTTTTACATAACACTGTTTGTATGCAAAGTATATTCATACTATTCAAGTCTTCATCATGCATTTAGAATAATGGTATCCACCTTATTCTACCAGCTTTTTTTTTTTTTTTTTCCCCCTCCATGATCTTTTTCCTGGATCCTCCTGATTTCCCTGGCACATCATCCCAGACTCTTCAACCTGTTCTCCGCAGAAAAAGACTTTGGAAATACCACTCTCATCCTGACACATTCATTTCTAGAGCCCCTCCAGAACCCTTCACTCTTTCCTCACTGCACTTAGAATGAAGTCACAATGCCTGAATGTGCCCCCACAAACTGTTATGCAAGCCGGTCCCAGTCTGTCCCCTTGTCACCTACCATGGATCTCGGCCATTTAGTTGCAAGACTTAGGAACTTCATTTCACTCTCACAGACATATGGATTTATATTTAATTAATTGTAAGAGCACTTTGCATAGTTGCAGCTTTAACTTTCTGTAAGATGTATTGTAAATCTATCCCAGATTTTGGCTTGTGAGACCAAAACAGCCATGCCTTCCGCCCCCTCACAGGACAGCACAAATTATCCCTCAGAAATTGTTCCTGATGCTTCCTCTTCCTCAGCAGAGTGGAAGCACCTGGCCTGCTTTACCTGGCTGGCCCACCTGGGAGGGAACTCACCCTGAGCAAAGGTTGAAGCTGCAGAATCAATCACAAAGCCAGGGACCTGAGAAACAAAGTTTGAGAAATAAGCACTTTTAGAAATCGCAGGAGAAGACCTCCTTCTAATGAAGGCAATGAAATTGCAGGGAAGTGGCCCTCCAGGGTTAGTTCACTGCCACTCCTGAGTGTTATTCAAAGGAGACTATAACAATATGGCCCTTGATTGCCTCCAGTCCTAATTTTAGCTCAAATGCACTCAATACAACTGAACAGGCATGATTCTCATTATTGTATTCCTCCGCAAGCATTTTCGTTTGCCCAGCAACAGCTGTGCTGTCCGTCTATTTCTTATAGAAGGTGGGCCTGGCACAAGGAGCCCTTGTTCAACTGCATCGTATGGTTCCCAATTATTTCCTTTTCCATATCCAGACTGAAATTCAGTCCCAGCAAGTGGGCAGGTAAAGAGACCCAGAAGGAGAATTAGTGAAGAGACAACAGACAAGTGAGCAGCTGCCGTTTTCTCTCTAACAGCAGAATAAGCGAGGTGCAGCAGGTAGCAGATGATGGAAGTACATTTAAATTCCTTTATCATCTCAGGCTTTTCACTGAAGATATCCAAAGAGGCAAGACCAGCTTCTCTCATGCCCCCTCCTATTGCCCAACAGTCACCTGAAATGTCAACCCGCAGAGGCAGACTTGGTTGCCTGTGGAAGTCCTTGTAACAAGTAAAATACTAATATTCGAAAATA
The DNA here is from genome assembly GCA_025594165.1 of Tamias sibiricus. NCBI lineage: Eukaryota > Metazoa > Chordata > Mammalia > Rodentia > Sciuridae > Tamias > Tamias sibiricus. The sequence goes on along the minus strand of CM046663.1, from coordinate 12,724,290 downwards.
GCATTTCACTCTGGGCACCTGGGACTACAGTCACATCAAACACTGTGGCTGGTTTATATCCTTGCATCTTTTGTACTCAGCCAATGCATTTGCTATCCATTGTTCAAAAAGGTCCCAAGTGAAAACAGCAAGGATTTGGATTTTTCTGCTCTGAATCCAAAATGCATCAATGACCATCAAGGTTTAGTGATATGAATTTCCCAATCAGGACTAAGGAAAGGGTGTGTGGAGCTGGAAATTCATTGATTGTCCTCTTCGAGAAATATCAGAACTGAAGAAGGGCTGCAGAGCTCCTGAAATAGCTCCTGCAGAGCTCCTGGAATAGCTCCTGCAGTTAATGGTCGTAACACTGCCTGTGTTCCACTGCGCGACACGGGTCCCCTTACTATTAAGGTGTGGCTCTGTGTCCTCCTGGCCAGGCTACAGCTTAAAATCAAACAGATTTGGATTTGAATGCAGACATTGCCCCTTAATAGCGCAATGACACTTTGCTACTATGATCATCCAACTCCTCTGTGTAAAATAAGAGTAATTCTTACTTTGCATAAGGGTGTTTAGAAATGAAAAGAAGTCAGATATGAAAAGCAACTTGCATATTGCCTACCCAACAATGCATTGTATTGCTAAGGAAATTCAAGATAAAATTTTAAGCTGATACCCTAAAGATATTATTTATTTTCCCAAAATGAAATTTACATCAAGTTTCCTATAAATGTCAAACACATTTATTTATTTCCTCAACAAATATTCCTTGGGCATCAATCATATTGCAAGCACCATTCTAGGTACTTGGAGTATGCTAAGTGGTGAGCTGGTAAATATTTAATAACTAACTGGCATTCTGGGAGGCACGTACAAGAAAGTCCTGACCTGTGGCATTTGCCAGTTACCATGGTGTAAATTTCCCCACCATGGTGAATTTCTAACCACCTACAATATGCACAATCACCACTGGCTTCTGCACAGCACTGGGTCGATCAGTAAATCAGCCCATCATCTATCTATTCCTGCTGACATGGAGCTTCCTTTCTGACATTTCCCCTTATGGGAAAATGTGACACAGTATCACCCCCTCACAAACCTCTTATACAGAAGTCTTCAGGGTGGGGCACGGTGGCGCACACCTATAATCCCAGCAGCTTTGGAGGCTGAGGCGGGAGGATCACAAATTCAAAGCCAGCCTCTGCAAGTTAGCAAGGTCCTAAGCCAATCAATGAGACCCTCTCTCTAAATAAAATACATAAAACATAAAAGGGCTGAGGATGTGGCTCAGTAGTTAAGTGCCCCTGGGTTTAATCCCCAGTACCATAAAAAAAAAAAAAAAAAAAAAAAGTCTTCAGGGTCATGACAAATGAAAAAATTTTAAAAATGATATAGAGTTGAAAATATTTCTACTCTCATAATTATATTGTTTTGTTTTGATTTTCTTCATGAAACATCACACACACCATCGACTCCTGATCAACCTGTGCTTTTCTGTGAAGGAACAAAGCTCATTTCAAAACAAAAACTGAGCCCGCGAGGTGATATTCTCCCCAAACTGCAGGAGCCCTGTTTGGGGAGATGGCTTGAATTGCGGTTGACTATGGGCCACGGAGATTTGGGCATTGTTGCCTTCCGTAGTCTCACAGGACTTGGCCCGGGATCTCGAGTGACTTGGCCGAGATTGCTGATCGGGTCAGCACCATTTTGGTGGTGTGTGCGGCGCGTGTTAGTCGTTGTTAGAGCCAGAAAGAAAAGTTATCAGAATAAAAAGCTGTTTGTCTCCAGTTTGCCTCTGAACTTCTTCCCGCGGCTTCGTTGCTCCAAGTGGCCATCGCTTCAGGCAGCAACAGGTGGCGGCCTGTACGGGGACTTTGGAGCGGACAGGTAAGAACTGAAAGGTCTCTAAAGATGGGTTTGAATATAACTGAATCCCAAGTGATAGAGGCTATGCAAAGACTCCTTGATATACCTGACTCTGTTCTCAGTGAGGAGGATATAGAAAAAAGTGAAAGTGATCAAAAAAGTGTAGCTTCCACTGGGCCAACTAAGACCAGTAAAGAGAGTATTAGAAGAGTCCCAAAAATGACAAAAATCCAAGCTATTAGAGCCATTCGGGAGTTGTTGGAGATAGCTGAAGGATACTTGCGCTTAATGGAACCTGGGCCTCAGGATATTGCTGTCAGTGAAATTAGCAGTGGTGAGGAATCTAGTAAAAGTGATCCTGAGAAAATGAGGAAAAAGAAACTAAAAAAGACCGAGAAAAAGGACCGTCAAGTAGAGGAACCACTTGTGTCCTCTACTCCCCCATGGGTGGAATCCATTACAGAAAATATGAAGGGTATTACTAGGCATTTGCATACCCTAGAAACAGAAATAAAAAGTCTTTCTGATTGCTTATGCGCTCTCGAGGGCAACTCACAGATACATTAGAACCGCCAGCATTTGAAAAGAAAAATGGACAGAGGGTCCATCAGTCAGTAGATTTCAAAACAATAAAAAATCTCAAAGAGGCAGTAATGACTTATGGGCCCCAAGCTCCTTTCACGTTGAGTATGCTGGAGTCCCTTAACACCTTTAGCTTAACCCCCTCAGACTGGAAAAGTCTATGTAAAGCAACATTAAGCGGGGGGCAATTCTTGGTTTGGCGATCGCAATTCCAAGAACTTTGTATAGAAACGGCTAAAAGAAACGCGGCTGCTGGGTTTGGAAACTATAATATAGACATGCTCACAGGAGAAGGGCAATTTGCAGACTTACAGGCTCAAACAGATTATGACCCAGATGTATACACTCAGATAAACACAGCTGCCTTAGAGGCATGGAAAACTGTACAAGGACCTGGGGATCTACAAGGTAGCTTGTCAAAAGTGATTCAAGGACCTAATGAACCATATGCTGATTTTGCTGATCGACTTTTGAGAATTGCAGGTAGTGTGTTTGCAGATATTGATCAAGCTATGCCATTAGTTGTTCAATTAGCTTATGAAAATGCTAATAAATGCTGCCAAGCAGCCATCAGGCCATGGAGAACTAAAAAGGATCTTTCCGTATATATACAACTATGTAAAGATATAAATGATGACTTTGTCACAGGAAATGTGATTGCAGCCTCAATGAGAAGAGCTTCCCCTCGAAATTTCACAAAGGCTAAACGTAGACATTATAATCAATCAGGATATTCCAGGCAAAATTATCATAATCAGTCAGGCTATTCTAGGCAAAATCCCAAAAGAGAAATAAGACCAAGCTCATACCGTGCCCCAGGCCGCTGCCCCAGGTGTAAAAAGGGAAATCATTGGGCCAATAAATGCCATTCAAAATTTGACATCCATGGAAATCCTTTGTTCAGGAATTCAAAAAAAACGGGGCACGGGGCCCAATACCCCGGGGCCCACAAATGTACGGGGCATTGGAGGAGGAGTATCCTCAAGCATCCACTCAGATGCTTCCCCGTAACAATCCCTACTACCCATCCACTCCCTCGCCAGAGGAACAAGGGGAAATGCAGGATTAGACCTCTGTTCCCACCGCCCGAATAGTGTTAACACCTGAAATGGGGGTTCAACTGATTCCCACAGGAGTCAGGGGACCTCTTCCCTCAGGGACTGTAGGACTTATTATCGGGCATAGTCCTAAAAGCTTATTAGGTTTGCAAGTGACCCCAGGTGTAATAAACTCAGACTACAAAGGGGAAATAAAAATAATGCTTAGCTCACCCCAAAGTATAAGTTCTGTTAATCAAGGAGATAGAATTGCTCAGTTGCTTCTCCTTCCCAATTTACATAATTCATTTAAAATGGGTATGCCTCAAGAAGGGAACAATAGAGGATTTTGTTCCACTGACTCAAGACCCATGGCTTTCTGGGTTCGAGACTGTTCAAAGAGGCCTATGTGTAAAATAAAAATCCAAGGAATAGAAATGGAGGAATTAATAGATACTGGAGCTGACTCTTCCATTATTAATCTACAGCAATGGCCCAAGCACTGGCCTCTGCAAAAAGCTTCAACCAGTTTAAGAGGCTTGGGATATAATAACCTCCCAGATAAAAGTGCGGTAATTTTAAAATGGGAGGATGATGAAGGCCATAAAGGAACATTTCAGCCTTATGTTTTACCTAACCTACCGGTTACTTTATGGGGAAGAGATATTTTGCAACAAATGGGAGTACACCTTGCAACCAAGCCTGCAGGTGTTAAATGTGAAAACCTACAGGGTAATCTTAACCATAAAAGAAATCATTATCAAAAAGTACAGAGTAATCTTAACCCTAAAAGTAATCATTATCATAAAGGAAAAAGATTTTTTTTTTCGGGGCCACTGAGAAAATAATTTTGAAAATACCATGGCTTTCTGATAAGCCAGTGTGGGTCCCTCAGTGGCCCCTATCTAAAGAGAAATTACAAGCGGCCCACCTACTAGTTCAGGAACAATTAGAAGCAGGACATATAGAACCTTCCACCTCTCCCTGGAATTCCCCCATATTTGTGATCAAGAAAAAGTCAGGAAAATGACGATTGTTACATGATCTTAGACAAATTAATAAAACCATGCAAGTTATGGGCCCTACTCAACCTGGACTTCCTAGTCCTGTAGCTATTCCAAAAAATTTCCATCTTATTACTCTTAATATAAAGGATTGCTTCTTTTCTATTCCCCTACATCCTCTGGATGTCCCCAGGTTTGCTTTTTCCGTTCCTTCTATGAACAATAATGGCCCTGATCAGAGATATCAATGGAAGGTTTTACCACAGGGAATGGCTAATAGCCCCACCATATGCCAAATATATGTGGACAAGGCTATCCAACCCATTAAAAATAAATATCCAAACCTCATGTGTCTACATTACATGGATGATATTTTACTGGCCCACCCTAATCAAAAAATCTTATTTAATATATTCAGTGACATGGTAGAAAATTTAAAAAAATATGGATTATATATAGCAGAAGAAAAAGTTCAAACCAGATCTCCCATATTATATTTAGGATTTAAAATCATGGATACTTTTGTTAGACCCCCAAAAATTTTAATAAATAAAGAACATTTGACCACCCTCAATGATTTCCAAAAACTACTGGGAGACATTAATTGGCTTCGCCCTACACTAAACCTCACTACTGGCTAACTAAAACCTTTATTTTACATCCTTTGTGGAGACCCTGATCCATCTTCACCACGAACATTGACTCCTGATGCTAGGAAAGGTTTAAAGTTAGTAGAAAAAGCCATCGAAGGAGCTCATTGTGATAGATTTGATTTAACTCAACCGCTGATGTTGATTATTATTTCTTCACAATATACACCCACAGGAGTATTTTGGCAACAAGGGCCTTTATTATGGATACATTTGCCCGTCTCTCCTAAAAGTATAATTGAATCTTATACCTCCATGGTGGCTAAACTTATTCTTCAAGGACTTAAGACTTCTACTAAAATATTTGGCATTCACCCTGCTACTATTATTACTCCCTATTCATCATCACAGATTGAATATTTATGCTTCAATGATAATGATTGGGCTATAGCTAAATGCTGTACTTCTGCAAATTTTGATAATCATCTTCCTAAGTCTCCTATATTATCTTTTTGTATTAATCATCCTATTATATTTCCACAGGTAATAAAAAATCAACCTATTCCTAAGGCATTTAATTTATTTACAGATGGGTCCTCAAATGGTACTGCTACAGTAGTCACTGAAAAAGAAAATATGACTTACATAACTGCACACAAATCAGCTCAACTAGTGGAATTGGAAGCTGTGGTAAGAGCTCTGGAAAATTTTAGGGACCAGCCCGTAAACATTTTTTCAGATAGCCACTATATTGTACAAGCCGTCCCAAAATTAGAGTTAGCAGGACCAATAGCACCTCATACTCCAGCCTTTAAATTGTTTTGTCAAATACAAAAACTTTTGTGGGCAAGAAAAGAACCTCTATTCGTAGGCCATATTAGAGCACATACTAATTTGCCTGGTCCCCTCCATGAAGGTAATCAAAAGGCTGATGAACTTACAAAAACAATATTTATACTTTCAGTGCTCCAACAAGCTACTTTATTTCACTCCCAGTTTCATGTCAACAGCACCACCTTGCAACGTAGTTTTAAAATCACAAAGGAGCAAGCCAGAACAATTGTAAAAGATTGTAAATCTTGTATGACACATTTGCACAATCCTCATTTCGGCGTTAACCCTAGAGGATTAATGCCCAATCATTTGTGGCAGATGGATGTTACTCATGAGCCAAGTTTTGGAAAATTGCAATTTATTCATGTGACCATAGATACATGCTCAGGCATGATTTTTGCTTCCTTACATTCTGGAGAAAAAGTTAAAGATGTTACATCTCATTGTTTGCAAGCTTTTGCTGCATTGGGCATCCCCAAAATGCTTAAAACAGATAATGGCCCCGCATATACGTCCTCATCTTTCAAACAGTTTTGCGCAAAATTCAATATATCCCATAAAACAGGCATCCCATACAATCCTCAGCGTCAGGGCATTATTGAAAGAGCAAACCGCACGCTGAAAATTATGTTATTAAAACAAAAAGAAGGAAATTGGAAAAGTCCTAAGGACAGATTGGCAGTTGCCCTGTTTACCTTAATTTTTTTAACTTTAGACTCTAATGGTTATTCTGCTGGAGACAGACATTGGAATCCACACCAACAACATAAACCTTTGGTTTTACCTTTGGTTTACTGGATGTTCTTTCAGGTACATGGAAGGGTCCAGATCCAGTATTAATTTGGGGAAGAGGATCTGTTTGTGTTTTTTCCAAAACACGAATCCTCTCCAATATGGATACCATCTAGATTAATAAGACAGGTACCACATCAAAATGATCAAGATGAAGTTATTGAAGAATCAAGATTAATAAAAAAAGGTACAAAATCAAGAGGACCAAGATGAAGGTATAGAATGATTCCCTCAAAAGAGTCCTTCAAAATATTTCACAACTTAAGTGTCATTCTTCCCAGCCGGGACGAGGAGATCTCTCTTTAGTGTGCACACAATTGTATTTTTTTTTCTTTTTATAACATGTCTTTATGTCTGTACATTTGTCTACATTTCATGTTAATGTGACGTCACAAATATATGTTTGTATGTTTGTGCATCTGTCCAGTGTGACGTCACAAATAACAAAGCGCTTATGAAAAAATATATATATATATGGATCCAAATAAATTTAATTCATTTTAGGTTAAGAGTATTCAATTAAGAGTAAATAATTTTATAAATGAAGGTACTTTCAATTTTGATTTATAGGTGTCCCTGGGACTTCTCTTTAGCAAACAATATGACTAGTGCTATATAACCTGATATTTTATGCAGGAGCCCTGTTTGGGGAGATGGCTTGAATTGCGGTTGACTATGGGCCACGGAGATTTGGGCATTGTTGCCTTCCGTAGTCTCACAGGACTTGGCCCGGGATCTCGAGTGACTTGGCCGAGATTGCTGATCGGGTCAGCACCATTTTGGTGGTGTGTGCGGCGCGTGTTAGTCGTTGTTAGAGCCAGAAAGAAAAGTTATCAGAATAAAAAGCTGTTTGTCTCCAGTTTGCCTCTGAACTTCTTCCCGCGGCTTCGTTGCTCCAAGTGGCCATCGCTTCAGGCAGCAACAGGTGGCGGCCTGTACGGGGACTTTGGAGCGGACAGGTAAGAACTGAAAGGTCTCTAAAGATGGGTTTGAATATAACTGAATCCCAAGTGATAGAGGCTATGCAAAGACTCCTTGATATACCTGACTCTGTTCTCAGTGAGGAGGATATAGAAAAAAGTGAAAGTGATCAAAAAAGTGTAGCTTCCACTGGGCCAACTAAGACCAGTAAAGAGAGTATTAGAAGAGTCCCAAAAATGACAAAAATCCAAGCTATTAGAGCCATTCGGGAGTTGTTGGAGATAGCTGAAGGATACTTGCGCTTAATGGAACCTGGGCCTCAGGATATTGCTGTCAGTGAAATTAGCAGTGGTGAGGAATCTAGTAAAAAGTGATCCTGAGAAAATGAGGAAAAAGAAACTAAAAAAGACCGAGAAAAAGGACCGTCAAGTAGAGGAACCACTTGTGTCCTCTACTCCCCCATGGGTGGAATCCATTACAGAAAATATGAAGGGTATTACTAGGCATTTGCATACCCTAGAAACAGAAATAAAAAGTCTTTCTGATTGCTTATGCGCTCTCGAGGGCAACTCACAGATACATTAGAACCGCCAGCATTTGAAAAGAAAAATGGACAGAGGGTCCATCAGTCAGTAGATTTCAAAACAATAAAAAATCTCAAAGAGGCAGTAATGACTTATGGGCCCCAAGCTCCTTTCACGTTGAGTATGCTGGAGTCCCTTAACACCTTTAGCTTAACCCCCTCAGACTGGAAAAGTCTATGTAAAGCAACATTAAGCGGGGGGCAATTCTTGGTTTGGCGATCGCAATTCCAAGAACTTTGTATAGAAACGGCTAAAAGAAACGCGGCTGCTGGGTTTGGAAACTATAATATAGACATGCTCACAGGAGAAGGGCAATTTGCAGACTTACAGGCTCAAACAGATTATGACCCAGATGTATACACTCAGATAAACACAGCTGCCTTAGAGGCATGGAAAACTGTACAAGGACCTGGGGATCTACAAGGTAGCTTGTCAAAAGTGATTCAAGGACCTAATGAACCATATGCTGATTTTGCTGATCGACTTTTGAGAATTGCAGGTAGTGTGTTTGCAGATATTGATCAAGCTATGCCATTAGTTGTTCAATTAGCTTATGAAAATGCTAATAAATGCTGCCAAGCAGCCATCAGGCCATGGAGAACTAAAAAGGATCTTTCCGTATATATACAACTATGTAAAGATATAAATGATGACTTTGTCACAGGAAATGTGATTGCAGCCTCAATGAGAAGAGCTTCCCCTCGAAATTTCACAAAGGCTAAACGTAGACATTATAATCAATCAGGATATTCCAGGCAAAATTATCATAATCAGTCAGGCTATTCTAGGCAAAATCCCAAAAGAGAAATAAGACCAAGCTCATACCGTGCCCCAGGCCGCTGCCCCAGGTGTAAAAAGGGAAATCATTGGGCCAATAAATGCCATTCAAAATTTGACATCCATGGAAATCCTTTGTTCAGGAATTCAAAAAACGGGGCACGGGGCCCAATACCCCGGGGCCCACAAATGTACGGGGCATTGGAGGAGGAGTATCCTCAAGCATCCACTCAGATGCTTCCCCGTAACAATCCCTACTACCCATCCACTCCCTCGCCAGAGGAACAAGGGGAAATGCAGGATTAGACCTCTGTTCCACCGCCCGAATAGTGTTAACACCTGAAATGGGGGTTCAACTGATTCCCACAGGAGTCAGGGGACCTCTTCCCTCAGGGACTGTAGGACTTATTATCGGGCATAGTCCTAAAAGCTTATTAGGTTTGCAAGTGACCCCAGGTGTAATAAACTCAGACTACAAAGGGGAAATAAAAATAATGCTTAGCTCACCCCAAAGTATAAGTTCTGTTAATCAAGGAGATAGAATTGCTCAGTTGCTTCTCCTTCCCAATTTACATAATTCATTTAAAATGGGTATGCCTCAAGAAGGGAACAATAGAGGATTTTGTTCCACTGACTCAAGACCCATGGCTTTCTGGGTTCGAGACTGTTCAAAGAGGCCTATGTGTAAAATAAAAATCCAAGGAATAGAAATGGAGGAATTAATAGATACTGGAGCTGACTCTTCCATTATTAATCTACAGCAATGGCCCAAGCACTGGCCTCTGCAAAAAGCTTCAACCAGTTTAAGAGGCTTGGGATATAATAACCTCCCAGATAAAAGTGCGGTAATTTTTAAAATGGGAGGATGATGAAGGCCATAAAGGAACATTTCAGCCTTATGTTTTTTACCTAACCTACCGGTTACTTTATGGGGAAGAGATATTTTGCAACAAATGGGAGTACACCTTGCAACCAAGCCTGCAGGTGTTAAATGTGAAAACCTACAGGGTAATCTTAACCATAAAAGAAATCATTATCAAAAAGTACAGAGTAATCTTAACCCTAAAAGTAATCATTATCATAAAGGAAAAAGATTTTTTTTTCGGGGCCACTGAGAAAATAATTTTGAAAATACCATGGCTTTCTGATAAGCCAGTGTGGGTCCCTCAGTGGCCCCTTATCTAAAGAGAAATTACAAGCGGCCCACCTACTAGTTCAGGAACAATTAGAAGCAGGACATATAGAACCTTCCACCTCTCCCTGGAATTCCCCCATATTTGTGATCAAGAAAAAGTCAGGAAAATGACGATTGTTACATGATCTTAGACAAATTAATAAAACCATGCAAGTTATGGGCCCTACTCAACCTGGACTTCCTAGTCCTGTAGCTATTCCAAAAAATTTCCATCTTATTACTCTTAATATAAAGGATTGCTTCTTTTCTATTCCCCTACATCCTCTGGATGTCCCCAGGTTTGCTTTTTCCGTTCCTTCTATGAACAATAATGGCCCTGATCAGAGATATCAATGGAAGGTTTTACCACAGGGAATGGCTAATAGCCCCACCATATGCCAAATATATGTGGACAAGGCTATCCAACCCATTAAAAATAAATATCCAAACCTCATGTGTCTACATTACATGGATGATATTTTACTGGCCCACCCTAATCAAAAAATCTTATTTAATATATTCAGTGACATGGTAGAAAATTTAAAAAAATATGGATTATATATAGCAGAAGAAAAAGTTCAAACCAGATCTCCCATATTATATTTAGGATTTAAAATCATGGATACTTTTGTTAGACCCCCAAAAAATTTTAATAAATAAAGAACATTTGACCACCCTCAATGATTTCCAAAAACTACTGGGAGACATTAATTGGCTTCGCCCTACACTAAACCTCACTACTGGCTAACTAAAACCTTTATTTTACATCCTTTGTGGAGACCCTGATCCATCTTCACCACGAACATTGACTCCTGATGCTAGGAAAGGTTTAAAGTTAGTAGAAAAAGCCATCGAAGGAGCTCATTGTGATAGATTTGATTTAACTCAACCGCTGATGTTGATTATTATTTCTTCACAATATACACCCACAGGAGTATTTTGGCAACAAGGGCCTTTATTATGGATACATTTGCCCGTCTCTCCTAAAAGTATAATTGAATCTTATACCTCCATGGTGGCTAAACTTATTCTTCAAGGACTTAAGACTTCTACTAAAATATTTGGCATTCACCCTGCTACTATTATTACTCCCTATTCATCATCACAGATTGAATATTTATGCTTCAATGATAATGATTGGGCTATAGCTAAATGCTGTACTTCTGCAAATTTTGATAATCATCTTCCTAAGTCTCCTATATTATCTTTTTGTATTAATCATCCTATTATATTTCCACAGGTAATAAAAAATCAACCTATTCCTAAGGCATTTAATTTATTTACAGATGGGTCCTCAAATGGTACTGCTACAGTAGTCACTGAAAAAGAAAATATGACTTACATAACTGCACACAAATCAGCTCAACTAGTGGAATTGGAAGCTGTGGTAAGAGCTCTGGAAAATTTTAGGGACCAGCCCGTAAACATTTTTTCAGATAGCCACTATATTGTACAAGCCGTCCCAAAATTAGAGTTAGCAGGACCAATAGCACCTCATACTCCAGCCTTTAAATTGTTTTGTCAAATACAAAAAACTTTTGTGGGCAAGAAAAGAACCTCTATTCGTAGGCCATATTAGAGCACATACTAATTTGCCTGGTCCCCTCCATGAAGGTAAATCAAAAGGCTGATGAACTTACAAAAACAATATTTATACTTTCAGTGCTCCAACAAGCTACTTTATTTCACTCCCAGTTTCATGTCAACAGCACCACCTTGCAACGTAGTTTAAAATCACAAAGGAGCAAGCCAGAACAATTGTAAAAGATTGTAAATCTTGTATGACACATTTGCACAATCCTCATTTCGGCGTTAACCCTAGAGGATTAATGCCCAATCATTTGTGGCAGATGGATGTTACTCATGAGCCAAGTTTTGGAAAATTGCAATTTATTCATGTGACCATAGATACATGCTCAGGCATGATTTTTGCTTCCTTACATTCTGGAGAAAAAGTTAAAGATGTTACATCTCATTGTTTGCAAGCTTTTGCTGCATTGGGCATCCCCAAAATGCTTAAAACAGATAATGGCCCCGCATATACGTCCTCATCTTTCAAACAGTTTTGCGCAAAATTCAATATATCCCATAAAACAGGCATCCCATACAATCCTCAGCGTCAGGGCATTATTGAAAGAGCAAACCGCACGCTGAAAATTATGTTATTAAAACAAAAAGAAGGAAATTGGAAAAGTCCTAAGGACAGATTGGCAGTTGCCCTGTTTACCTTAATTTTTTTAACTTTAGACTCTAATGGTTATTCTGCTGGAGACAGACATTGGAATCCACACCAACAACATAAACCTTTGGTTTACCTTTGGTTTACTGGATGTTCTTTCAGGTACATGGAAGGGTCCAGATCCAGTATTAATTTGGGGAAGAGGATCTGTTTGTGTTTTTCCAAAACACGAATCCTCTCCAATATGGATACCATCTAGATTAATAAGACAGGTACCACATCAAAATGATCAAGATGAAGTTATTGAAGAATCAAGATTAATAAAAAAGGTACAAAATCAAGAGGACCAAGATGAAGGTATAGAATGATTCCCTCAAAAGAGTCCTTCAAAATATTTCACAACTTAAGTGTCATTCTTCCCAGCCGGGACGAGGAGATCTCTCTTTAGTGTGCACACAATTGTATTTTTTTTTCTTTTTATACATGTCTTTATGTCTGTACATTTGTCTACATTTCATGTTAATGTGACGTCACAAATATATGTTTGTATGTTTGTGCATCTGTCCAGTGTGACGTCACAAATAACAAAGCGCTTATGAAAAAATATATATATATATGGATCCAAATAAATTTAATTCATTTTAGGTTAAGAGTATTCAATTAAGAGTAAATAATTTTATAAATGAAGGTACTTTCAATTTTGATTTATAGGTGTCCCTGGGACTTCTCTTTAGCAAACAATATGACTAGTGCTATATAACCTGATATTTTAGTGTTTTGACATAAGATTGTTTATTTGTTATTAACTTCATTTGTTTAATAGCTCATTAATTTCAATTATCTCAACAGGTAAAAGATTGCTCTGTATACAGAGACTCAAGGGTTCCAGCTAACAAATTATTTCTCCAAAGTGCCTTTACCTTTTCTTTAATCTATCTTTAATGCAGTAATTACCCTCAGTCTTTCTTTGTTTTGTTCTAAATATGATATTTTTCCAACTTATGTTTGTAGAAGCTCAACCAGTGATGTGTGTGAACAAAAATCAACTTTAATTTTCTAATCTAATTATTCAATTCTGTAGTTTACAACTCGCCTCTTGACTCAGTGCTGCAATAGCACTGCCTTTCCTTTAATAATTGATGCTTGAGTTTCTAAGTAGCGGGCCCTGAAGATTTGCCGGTGGCATTGTCTAAACATAAAAAAGACGTCTGCTGCTACAGCTGCAGGGATCGCGGCCGCCGCAAGCATCCCTGCTGCTCAAGCATCAAACAACCTCACCAACACTGTGGCCTCTGCTCTACATGCATGGGGCCTCCTACATCAACGTGTTATAACAAATGGACATTTTGATCTTTCATTGTTTGGGACTTTACGGGACAATGCCTTGCGGGTATTTGTCTAGAGAATTCAGTGTGTTACTTGATGGAACTTAGGGCAGCTGATTTGTTTAAACAATTTGATATGCTATGCAATTTGGCTCATCACCAAAAGGCTTGTCGCCTTAAAGCCGCGACATCTCCTCACAATTGGACGGCTGTTAGTCATCATACACAGTCGATCCTAAAGGGCTCCATTGGATGGCTGGTTAGCCAATGACGGGTAAGATCCCCAGAGGGGGACAACCTAAGACAGGCACAGTCACACGGGACAGTCTCATGTGGCCGACATATCAACCTAAGACAGGAGTCAAGGGCACAGCCTTGATTATCCGATGACGGGTAAGAATGTTGTTTGCACATAGACGTCCTAGAGCATCCCCTCTTTTAAAACAAAAGTGGGGAAATGCAGGAGCCCTGTTTGGGGAGATGGCTTGAATTGCGGTTGACTATGGGCCACGGAGATTTGGGCATTGTTGCCTTCCGTAGTCTCACGGGACTTGGCCCGGGATCTCGAGTGACTTGGCCGAGATTGCTGATCGGGTCAGCACCATTTTGGTGGTGTGTGCGGCGCGTGTTAGTCGTTGTTAGAGCCAGAGAGAAAAGTTATCAGAATAAAAAGCTGTTTGTCTCCAGTTTGCCTCTGAACTTCTTCCCGCGGCTTTGTTGCTCCAAGCGGCCATCGCTTCAGGCAGCAACACCAAACCATACATGATTTACATGACTTACTTGACTCTGGCTTTGTCCAAAGTACAGGTGACCTACACTCAATGAAGAAGAACTGACATGATTTCTTTCTCCTGGGGACCATTGAAATGTGGAGTATGCTCAGGGTAGGCAGAGACCAAATGAAAAGGTAAGCTTTGTAGGTACTATTCCTGGAGCTTTGCAAACACATGAGACATAATTCATACGTGACCCCCTGCCCCGCCCCGAGAATAATCTCCCCAGGGGCAAGGCATAGGAGGGTAAGAGATAGCAGAAGGCCAAGGATGTGAAATCTTAAGCTCCAGAACACAGCTCTATGACAGTACTAAATAGTTCCTGGACTTTCTTTTTTGACAGGAAGCAGTAAAACTGGGGGAGAAAATGAATAGAACAGAATTTTTGCCAGTATGGGAATTTGCAACTAACTATTTGCCACACTCCATTTTACAGAACTAGGCCTGGTCCCCTGTGGAGAGAGGGCACACCAGACATCCCATGTACAGAAGCAGAGCAGCCTCGTGGTAGGCCTGGATGAATGAAGCAGACCCAAAAAAACACTGGGTATGCCCAAAGCAAACACATTGGAACCAATATTTGGCCCAAATCCTCCTTGGAGTTGTAATGACATCTATCTAGCAGTAATTATTCGATTTTACTTAACCTGCTTAAATGAAGTCGTTTAGTCATAACTATTGCTTGTGGACTTGCCAATCACAGTGAGATTAAACATGCTGTGCATGGGTGTAGATTTGAAGAGGAAAACTACTGAACACAATGTACCCATTTCTACTGCCAAAGGCTCAGAGAGAATCCAGTATGACCTCAACTGCAGGACTCTTCCCCCATGACTTCCTATGCCAATCAAAGGCAAATAGTAACAGTAGTAACTACCCTCTGTCTTCAGCTGGTTGCTACACATTGATCACATCCAGCCTCAGACAGTTTTGCAGTCAGTAAGAGCCTGAAGGTGGTGGGCTTGAAAAAACTGGGTCCAAATCCTGGACCAATTGTTTACTTGCTCTGTAACCTCAGGCCAGTTATAGTGAAGGTCAGATAAATTACTGTGTGAATTTTCCACCAGAACACTATCTGGTGGAAAATATGTACTATGTATGTGTTAGCTACTATAGAGAAAAATTATGGAAGAGTTTGAAATGGGTCTAAGGCATTGTTGGATATTATTCTTCAGTGGAATGTTGGTTTCACAGAGATTATTCCCTTGTATAGGGTGTGCACATTTTTCTTTGATTAGGCTACTGTCCAGTTTTTTAGAGATACAAGTTAAATTCTAGAAAATTGATAGCTATGTAAATTATTCTTGAACATAGAAATGCATAACATGTCTCATGGAAGGCAATTCTTTATCACCGTGTAGATATGGACCAATTTTCCCAGTTTACATGCATTTGTAAATTCATTTCAGCTTTCCTTAACAGACTATAAGTGTGTGCTTCTTTGTGAACTGGCTCTGTAATTACATCTTATGGATTTTTCATTAATTATACTTAAATTTTTTGACTCATGCTAATTACATATGTTTGTATGCAAGTCATGATCTCATTCTCTTTTAAAACTTGTAATTTATTGCTAGCATCATCATCTCCATCGTTTATTTATTCCCTCATCCATTCAACAAGCACTGCCGAATGACCAGTGCATAGCAGGCACTACAGGCTCCCTCAATTTCTATATTACTTCACTGTGCAGAAGGAATTTGGTATTAAAAAGCCAGGAGTTGTCTCATGTTTTGAACATAAATATTTTCCTACAGACTTGTTCCTAATCACTTTGTTCAGGTATAGGCATGGGCTCAGAGTGTTCTTCCAGCAATCCAAAAGAGGTCTCCTCTTTTTCAGTTCCAAAATGTGCAACGAGTACGTAAATATGCAGTGTGTTTCAACATCATTTCAATTTTCTCTCCTCACCATATGTTCCTAACTGAGTGCCCATTTTTAAGGCCTACCCTGACCAATAGAAAGATAACTCTGTACTAGAGACAGATATAAAAGTAAGAGAGTATACTGAGGACATTCAGTTTCTTTTGTATAAAAGTGTGATACCAGTGGTCGCTGATCATTTGGTCTCTTAAGATTCTAAACATGTAAATTACAAAAAAGAAAAAAAAAAAAAAAAAGGCATGCCACAGAAAAGCCAGTGCCACTGGTCTTAGTTATAGGTTTTTCTCTTGTCACCTCAGATATCACAGGTGAGTTAAAATGAACCCAAACTCTTTGCCACCCAAGTTCATCAAAACAAGCAAACTGGGGAGCAGGGGAGGAGTACTGGCTCAAAGGTGAGTCTTCCAGCCCTTCAAATAAAGCCCTTCTCCAAGGTTGTCTTCATGGTTCACCATCACCTGGAAGAAATCTGCTGAGCCATCAGTTCCCAGACTTCAAGGCCAGGGCACACAAGGGACACTTAGGGAGCCCCAGGTGCAGGCCCTGCAGCCTGAGAAAGTTCAGGTGGGCTGTTGCTCTCAGACATCATTCTGAACACATCCTGACCTTCGGGGACTGTAAATGCTCATCCTGGTAGGGCTATTTTAAATCAAAGGCTGGCCGGCATGCCCACAGCTGCACAAGTAAGGAACGCCTAAGAAAATAAATACTAGTTAGGGGGTGATTTAATACAGTTAACTGCAGTGGGTGGAGGCTGGAGGCAGTAGCTTTTAACAAGTTTTATTTGAAAGACTAACTCGGTGTGGTTGTCACGACAGTTGTGTTTGTGGCCGGGTTGTATTGCTAACAGATGGAAACCTGGCAGCTTCTCCTAATTCATGCAGACGCTCTCCAGAAGGAGTGACCAGGCTAAGTGATTCCAACGTTAACCTTACACAAACCGTTCTCCCCCATGTTAATAAACAGAATGTTTTAGGGCTGTTCTGGTCAAAACACTAGCAGAAATATTCAGCTGTTCCTCTCTTTTCATCTCCCTTCGGCCTCTGAGAATTCATTTAAAAACATGAAAATTCTTCTGCAGAGAATCACAGCTCGAGCAAAAAGGAAGGTTTTGCAAATATCCCCATCTGTAAACACCTTCTCTAGTCATCAAGTCACCTACCACACCAAGATCTCCAGGAAAAGGAGAATAAGCCAAGAGGATACCTTCATTGGCAATTTGGTACCTCGGAAAGCCAGTGTCTACAGAGAATCTTCCATCCACCCTTGGTTTGGGGAGATCAATTTTAGAACTACTTTGCAGTTCAAAATACAACAAAACCAACGATGACAACAACAACAAAAAAAAAAATCCCTATGGAAATGAGCTCAGTATTTCATATGGAATCACCAAGCTTGCTTTTAAGGAAGCAACAGTTCTTGAACTTTGTGTATTTTAAAACAGAACTGTTGTGACACATGGAGACGTACCCAAACAGAATCAGAATCAGCCCGCAGTGGAAACTGAAGAGGCGAGCACCCCACCCAGGAATGAGTTCTGGGAACTCCTGCTACACCCGTATGCAAATCTTTTAGCAGTGGTGCTGGCTGAGCTCCCAGAGACAAAGATTTCCCTTTCTGTAGCCTCTTTACCTTTGCACCAAGGTGGCTGGCCACATGCCTCTCCCGTCTGGGCCACTGATGTGTGGGGTCGGATTTTCATTAATCCTCTATTATTATAAAAGGGAAAACTGTAAGAGAACATTGAGTATACATTCTCAGCAAATCTCCATGGGTAGATAATCATTGTTTTTTTTTTTTTTTTTTTTTTTTTTTTAATAGTTACGGATAATTTGTAGAATGACAAATACAAATGACTTTCAAATAGTTTCCAAGAACTCCACCTTTATTTTCAAAGACTACATAACTGCACCCAAAGAATTTGGTGAGTTTGACCATTTCTCAAGATTAAACTTATAAAGTATTTCTCCTTCAGCACAGACTGATACCATGCTGAGAGGGAAACTGGGAAATTCATCACAAGTGGTTTTTTTTTCTTTTTTTATTTATAATAGTAGTATGTATCACAATTCATAATGTGCATATATAGCATCTTTTTACATACAACTGTTTGTATACAAAGTATGTAAGTACCACAAGTGCTTTTTTAATCAATCACGGAAGAATTATTTCAACAAAGAGGGGAGAGGGGAATCAATTGCGCTAACTGCGTGAATAGTTTAAAGTATTTTAAAAATATCTGCTGATGTAAATAAGATTAGGTGGCAGGAAAGGGACATCTTTGCCAACACCCTCTGTGCATGGTAATTTATTACTTCTTATGCTACCTTCTGATGATGCCCCTGGGCAACAGAACACAGAATCAGTGTATTGGACAGCCTGGTAGTCAGTAGGTATAGGATCTCTCTGACTCTAGGATATGGCAGTTGGGATCTCAACTGGATCACGTTTTTTAAATGCCACGTGTCTGCTTAACACAGGGCATGTCTGAGGAGGCCGTGAGGTCAAGACACGTATGGTCTGGCTCCCTCTCTCCTTAGGTCACCTGTGGCTGGCCAAGTCCCAGGGCTGTCACTCCTCTCTCTCCCCTGCCCTGCCCTCCTCCCTTTGTTTCTAGAAACATGTACCTCACTCCTCTGCAAGGCTGCCCTACACTCTGCCCACCCTTTGTAACTAACTGCTTAGGAAATCCTCTAAATTATCCTAACTTGAGTGTGTCCTCTATTTCCTGCAGGGACCCTGATTGAAGTACTGTACTATCTGACATTGACTCTTAAACTGGGCCCCTAGAAACCCCCTCTGCCAAATGTCCAACCAGTGGTTGAAGTCTTCATTTCAATAGAATTGACTTCCAATTTAATTTTCTTTCATTTATTTGATGTATTTAAAGATATTTTTCTGTGAAAAAAAAAAGGCCTGGGTCTTCATCAGATCAGCAAAGGAGTCCATGATTTTTTTTTTTTTTTTTAAGATGGGAGTAGGCTGGGGATATACATAGCTCAGTTGGTACAGTGCTTGCCTTGCATGTACAAGGCACTGGGTTCAATCTCTAGCACCACAAAAAAAAAAAAAAAAAAAAAAAAGGTAGGAGATAGAACAATGTGATCAGGTCTCTATTTATTCTCTCCTCTCAACTGCTTTGTCCTGAAAGCGGTTACATGATGGGATTCCCAGGTACTGTGGAGAGGAAGTTGAAGACTTCTCCTCACATGCCCTTTCACTCATATGCCTCCACTTACTCTAAGATGAAGTTTGCAAAAAGGTTGAAAAGATGAAGACACAAGGATTGTTTTCCCAGGTATCAAGAGGTGCTAGAAGATTCTACTTCCCTTGGGAGAAGGTTTAATATCTCTCTTTTACTTGATTCTCTCAGTCTTTTCATCTTTGGGGTGTGTGTGTGTGTGTGTGTGTGTGTGTGTGTGTGTGTGTGTGTTTCACTGAAATTCAAAGCCTGGCTAGTTCTTGTTTTCTCTTGTTCTTTATTCTGTTCATCCAAGGATACTGGATCCTTTAGGCTTGGTGGATCTCCTCCTTGAAGATGCCTAGCCATTTCTTTCTCCTTTTGCAAAATTCACTTCTCTGATGTGACTAAGTTCCATAGAACTGGGAAGCAATAGCGTGGCGTCCTCAAGTCTTCTCCCAATCAAGCAACTAAGAAAGATCTTTTTATTGGGAAACAGAGTAGTTTTTTTTATTTGTTCTCCTTAGATATACATGAAAGTAGAGTGTATTTTGACATATTATACATACATGGAGTATAAATTTTTCTAATTAGGATCCTGTTCTGTGGTTGTACATGATGTGGAGTTTCACTGGTGGTGTATTGATATGTGAACAGAGAAAAATTACGTCCAATACATTCTCTCTCCTATTCCCATGCCCTCCCCTTCCCTTCATTCCCCTTTGTCTAATCCACTGAACTTCTATTCTCCCCCCACTCCCTTGTTAGCATCTGCAAATCAGGGAGAACATTTGCCTTTGTTTTTGTGGGATTTGCTTATTTCATTTAGCATGATAGTCTCTAGTTCCATATATTTACTGGCAAAAGTCATAAAGACATTCTTTTTTATGGTTGACTATTAATATTCCAGTGTGTGTGTGTGTGTGTGTGTGTGTGTGTGTGTGTGTGTGTGAGAGAGAGACATTTTCTTTATCCCTTCATCTATTGAAGGGCACCTCTGTTGATTCCATAGCTTGCCTGTCATAAATTGAGTTGCTATAAACATTCATGTGGATGTGTCACTGTAGAATGCTGATTTTAAGTCCTTTGGGTATAAACTGAGGAGTGGGATAACTGAGTCAAATGGTGCTTCTATTCCAAATTTTACGAGGAATCTCCATATGACTTTCCAGAGTGGTTGCACCGATTTGCAGTTCCACCAGCAATGTACCAGAGTTCCCTTTTCCCCACATCCTTGCCAACGTTTGTGGTTACTTGTATTCTTGATAATTGCCATTCTGACTGGAATGAGATGGAATCTCAGTGTAGTTTTAATTTGCATTTCTCTAATTGCTAGAAATGTTAAATATTTATTCACATATTTGTTGACCATTCATATTTTTTTAGGAAGGATCTTAGTAACTCTTCTAAGCTACTTTCATTTTCTGACTTGGGCTAAACTGTCTTGCTCATTGCTCTCTCCTCTAGCTTTTCTAGGTTTCACATGCATTGAACTGGAAAGATGGGAACCAGGACAGGCCTGTGGAATGACTGTAGACAGATAAAACTTGTGTTTAACACTTTTGTTCATTCCAAATGGGAAAGGTAGGTCTCCATTGAATTCCCCCTGGCCCACCAGATTTGTACCTCGTGGGCTGAAGCCACTTTTCATATGCAGTTAAATTGTTTTGCCCTTTTCTGCACACAAAGACCTGGTTTGATGAATGGATGAGCATTCAATATTTCAGAATCGTCTTGCAAATATCACTAAGACATCACACTCATAGTTTTCACCTGTATAAATATCTGATTAATTGACATTAATCAACTAATTAATGCTAAATAAGAAGATAAACAAAAAACAGTGGCATATAAAGTAACTATAATCACAAACCAGTGCATAAGTTTACAAATAAGGAGGAAACAAAGAAGTAAGTCTCAGAACAAGAATGAGCAGAATTATTAGAGTCTTTTTAACTGATAAGGAACAAGAGTAGTAACACACGAGGTGATGAACTGTGGATTACAAGTCAGTCTATGATTGAAACTTGAATTTATAGCTAACATGAGTTTTAAAGGAAAAAAAAAAGTCCAAAAAGTAGAAAAAACTTTGGTGAGCAATTTAAAATATGCAACTATTCCAGAGGCAGTGGAAAGATTAAACATATGATACACGAGATAGGATAAGGGAAAGTTTGACATCTGAAAACCAACTGGAAAGAGGAACACCCAATTGCTTCAAAGTAAGAAACATACCAGAAGGCACAAAACAAATCCTTAAGTCTTTATTTACAGGCTTTATCTGCACAAAGCAAGCATGTCCAAAATATAAGATTATCACATGCGCATGCGTGCATGCGCGCGCGCGCACACACACACACACACACACAAACACAAATGCCTTTCTTCCTTTCTCTTGGCTTAATAATGCTAAAGCATTTGTTGAAAGGTTGAAGATATTTTCAATACTAACCTACTGCCAGGTATTCCCCTTAAAGGTGGTAGCTAAGGGGAACATAATGGAACCAATACTTTAATTCTGTTGTGAATAAAAGAAGTAACTCTTAATAATAAATTTGTTTGTTTATAATCAAGTCTTTACATCTGTGTGCCTCACGGAATTCCCTTTGAAAATATGGGTTTGTGATTGGAGAGATCAGGAAAGGGACCCGTGAGAGAGATTGTGTTAGTCAGCTTTCCATTACTATAATGACTATCTGAGATCATGAACTTATACCAAGAAAAAGTTTATTTGGGCTCACATTTGCAAGTTCCAGCCCATGATGGATTGGCCCTGTTCCTTTGTGGCCTGTGGTGAGGCAGTCACATCATGACAGCATACAGCAGAGCTAAGCTGCTCAAATGTGAAAAGATGCCAAAAGAGTTTTACTACCTCCCTATGGTGCCAAGCTGGGGACTAAGACTTTCACATACAGGTATTTGGGAGACATTCCAGATCCAAAATGCCCAACCTTCACAAATACTTTAGCACTATGTAAGCCAAGGATAAGGAGGAAGGGTAATTTCTTATGAAAAACTAACAATGAGGGGCTGGGGTTGTGGCTCAGCGGTAGAGCGCTCGCCTAGCACATGCACTGCCCGGGTTCGAGCCTCAGCACCACGTAAACATAAATGCATTGCATTGTGTATAACTAAAGCAAATAAATAAATATTTAAAAAAAAACTAACAATGAATATTGGACATGCGTGCTTTGTGAAGATCAAGCCTTTGGATTCAGGCTTGTAGGATTTGTTCTGGAGGGGGTAGAGCCCCTTCAAGGTCATACCCTAATGACCAGGAGATGTCTCAGTAGGCCCCACGTCTTAAAGATTCCACCATCTCCCAAAAGCACATAGCTGAAAACTAAGCCTTTAACACATGGGCCTTTGCGGGAATCTTCAAAGAACCAAAATTCTAGCAAAGAGGCAGCTTGTTTTCCCCTCCTCCCAGGCTCCGTTATCTCATCAGTATGATGAGAGGCATCACATGGGCCCACAGAGTTGCCTTACCTTTGCATTTCCATCATCCGTGCTTCCTCCAAAGGCCAACTGGCCACACTGCAGATGTTTTCACTTAGTCAAGTTACTCTCTGATCCTCCATGAGACTCCTCCTTCTGAAAATTGCCCTTGATTTCCACCTAAAGATCTGTTTCTCCATGCTTAACTCTGCCTGTAGCTTCAACTCCCCAAGTGTAAGCCCATCGGCTCACTGTGTTTCCCTGGTCAAAGTGATGAGCTCAGGGGACATGAGTGTTATGTAGGCTAATAAATGTCCTGTTTTTGTTTAAGCTAGTATGGTGGCACTTAGCACAGGTCTAACCAAATCCTCACCAAGTAACAGCCATTTTATGATTATTCCTAATGCTGACCAACATGGAGAGCAAACAAACCTCTACCACCTCCCTAATTTAGTAACGATAGTATTAGACTATCCCAAACCAAATATTTTATGACTTTAGTGGATGAAAGCATAACAGAAAAAATACTCCCTATTACAAAGTTTATAATCTTAGATAAATTTTGGTTTTCCAGATTTAGTGTACGCCTCAGTAATGTTCTCATCTAAACTTGGTAGATTTAGACATTTAATAAGCATCATCAAAGTTCTCGTGCAAGGCATTCTTTTGGCAGTTGTTATATCTGTTAAGCAGGGGGAGAGAATACCCTCTGTTTCTTATAAGCTCAGTATGGGTTCAGGTCTCCATTTCCTCCTTTGAGTGATATTACATCATAAAACACTCTGTCTGGTCCTCTCCAGTGCCTTTCTTCTCCTTTGCTCTGAGGATGATAATACCCTTACAGAATCTCCTGAACTTCATGCCTTTAAGTGCTTAGTTTAGAGCCCCCTCCTTCACTCCCACTGAGACCACTCTGGTTAGGGCCATGGTAGCAAATTAGATTCTCCTGGGGAGTTTTAGAAAAAATGCACTAAGAAAGTCTTGCCTCAGACCAGTGAAGTCCTTGGTAATGACTCTTCCCCTCAGAAGTTCTAATGCCTAGATGACACAGAGAACCACTGCAAATGAGCACAGGCAATGTGAACAATGGATCACCAGTTCAATAAATAGTATCCAGTGCACACTGAGTGCCGCTCAAAATATGGTTGCACGTTGGAATAAAATGTCTGAACTGTTTACCACGAGCCCTTTGTAAATTCAATTATTTAATAATTCAAGTATTGTGTTTTATTTGTATTTACTTATACTGTCATCCAACTGATCAATCCAATTCAGTACTTCAATTTATATAATTGATTTTGAATCTATTTTTTAAATACTTCTCCAGTACCATAGATTAGAAACCCCATCAATCTGGCATATTTCTAAAATCTAATTAATTAAGAAGCCGTCTGAACAGAACCATGATTTAATATCTACACAGCAACCTTCCCATCCTACCACAGAAATCTATAAATCTAACATAATTTATTGAAAAGAAGCTGTAACTAAATGTTGCAGCATTACATTTACACAGACTTCTCCATGGACCCAGTGTGTTACAAATTAAAATTTTTTCTCCATATATATTTACATGACATATTTTCCACAAACAAGGACTCACTTTATGACCAATTTCATAAAGCTATTTAAAACATTACTTCTATCACATTTAATGAAAACAATTACATCTAACTGCACAGAAGGGATTAAAAAAAACAATTGAGTGAAATATTGGTGGTAATAAAAACCCCGAACTAATGTCTGAAATCAGCTTGAAATAAAAAATGCTAGCATCCTATATTTTAAAACCTGTTATAGTAGCAGAAAATTCTCAAATCTAATTTAACACAGATGCATAACTGCATTCTAAGTACCCCCAGAGAAAGGTCAATGTGACTACATTCATGAATTTAAGAACTCTCATAGAAAAATTCATTTTCATGGAAGAAAAAGTTTCTTTTTCTCCTGCATATGGAAACCTGTCTATATACATTAAAGTGACTAAACATAATCATGATCCACAAACTGATGCTTATCTGGCAGTTTGGACAAGAAATGTATTTTCTTCACACTTTGGGCTCTAAGTCTCCATATGCTGAACCCCTTTTTATTTGATTTCCATTGAGTAAAAAGCCATAGTTACTGAAGCTTTAATGGACCACAAACTTTACATCAGGACAAAACAAACTACTTAGACGTTTGTATAATAAAATTATGTGTTCTTAAAAATGTGCTTACTTATTTCAACTCACCTTCAACTCCCTCTCTGCATGGCTCTCTTTTTATAAGCTGTCTGGGGAGCCTGACTTTTCTCCCAAAATGACAATCAAAATATTTTTCTTAATAATAGACTGTTTCTTTCAGATTTATGTATGTATGAATATGAATAAATGGTTTTAGTATTATGCATACAATTTTAGCTATGGATATGTAAAATTTTTAGATTTGTATAATTTTAAAATATTTATAGAACATATAATTTTTTGAATGATGACTGAATCAGTTTAACTCTCACCACCAAGTATGGGAAGAGAAATGCTTGTACTCCCAGGAATGTATGCAAAAGATTATGCAATCCTGGGAATTATTCTTTCCTTTATCTTAAAGATATCAATTTCTATAGATATTCTCAGCAAAGAAAAATTAGAAAACTTGGCCCAGCCAACCCTTCCATATTAAAATTAACTAAGACCAATGAAGAAAGATGTCATCCTAAAAGACAATGTCCCCAGAATCCTTTTTTTTTTTTTTTTTTTTAATTAATTTTTTTTTTTTTTCTTGAGACAAGTTCTCCCTAAGTTGCTTTAGGGCCTTGCTAAGCTGCTAAGGCTGGCTTTGAACTCGCTATCCTCCTGCCTCAGCCTCCCCAGCCACTGAGATTACAGGTACGTGCCACCATGCCCGGCTCCACAAAATCTTAGTTCACGGGTGATTAATATTCTCCCACAGTTATTAGCCTCTATTAGGCCTTCACCTAAATGGGCTAGAAGAAAATTGTGCAGGCATGAAAGATTGTAGCAAGCCAGACAGAGTTTTAAGAAAAAACACTTGAATTGAAATACCTTGATGGAAATGTTTTTCCTCTCAAGGGATGTGTTAAATGTTTATCTTTCATAAAAATAAGTGAATTGCCAACCAACTTGATAGAGAATAGGTTTGTTCCCAGTAAAATGTATTTCTTTTTTTTTTTCTTCCTTTTGGTACCTCTTACAGATCGAAGGTGATCCAAAAATGGGTTCTGTTTTATGTGTACTTTTATTTAAAGTTAAGTGTTTAAACTGTATCCATTGAACTAACAACCAGTAACTCAATATCTATTGCTCTTGGGAGAACAGAGAAATTTTGATGCTTATATCAGCTTTGAGCATATGTGAAGAGGTTACAGTGAGACCAGTGAGTGTGCAGGTATTCAGCGCATTTCTGACACACATACTACATATGATAAGGGTTAGCAATGCAATCTGTCAAGCAATCATTTCACATGATTTTATCCAGAGAGAAGTACAAATGTACCACATTGCTTTTAGGGGAAAAAGATGAAAAAAAATCAAATAATCATTATGATATGTTTTCGATATTCTCAAATGCCTGAGAAGAAGCTTATTGGAAAACAAATCTCAGAAGAAAAGACTGGAACTCAGGAGTTGCTAGACCTCTTAATTTCTTTCAGATAGACATTCTGTTTGAAAAAAACAGCTCTGTCAAAAGGATACCCCAGCTAAGTTTGTGAGGGAACTACTGAAATTCCCCCAGCTTGTACTTATTTCTATAAAGGTCAATAATCAGACAGCTGGCTGCAAATGCAGACTGAGGAAGTGTGAGCACTAGGGAACAAGCTTCGATGTCACAGATCCACACTCACACCCAAATCTCTTTCCCAAATATAGCTTACAAACACAGCAGCTCTGCCCTTACTTTTTCAACTCCTTTAACTTTTGTTGGACTTTTCCAACACACACAAAAAAAGCAAACAGCCACATTTCTTGCATTTTTTTTCCCCTGAAACTCTTGTAACTTAACATCTGTAAAGAAATGAGTACGTGTGCTTTATTTTCCTCTGAAAGGTTTTCATCTCTCCTCCACACCCCGCCACCCCCCACCCCCATGCACACACACACAGGGCATTTGCTTTTCTCCACCTGCATATTAGCACCTCTCACCAATATGCAGCATCATGGTGTCTTCTGTTTTCCTGCTCAGGCATGGTGCCCCCATGCACCACTATTCCTGGCTACTTTCCTTGTCCGTTGCATACTCTCCAACGGCGGGGCAAATGGCCAAGATCTTTGCCATTTTAGTGGCTCAAGGAGTCTACCAGATAGTGTTCAGACTGGAGGGATGACCTCACAAGGAATTTATTTTTCCTTTTGGGTCTCAATTTTGTGAGTCGAACACAAACTGATGTATTTTTTTTTTTTTTAAGTCAGTCCAAGGGAACTGGAACTATTGAGCCAGAATAAAAGACTCTGCTGAAAGTGTTCTATAGCTCCAGAGAGCCTGTGAAGGGGGAAAAAATATGTTTAAAGTTGGATTGATCTTCATCTGAAAACGAGACATGAGTTCTACACTGCATACCTTCATCAAACATGCCGACGCAACAGGTAAAACCTTCAACGCACCAAAGTCAATAAATTCACAGTTACGGTTTTCACAGCAGCTGTAATTCATGTGTGGGTAGCATTTTCCATTCCTGCCATAGGTGTTAAATTTAATGGCATGCTACAAATGCAGAGTAGCCAAGGCAGCTACTGAGTTCCCTGATTTTTACTTATTAAAAATTATTATTACGACTATTAACACAAACTGATTGAGCAAATTGATGGGATTCATACCCACATATGTTGTGTGTTGATCATACCAATCTACCCTTCTCCCCCTCCATCTTTCCCCTTTCTCTTTGCTATCATTGGCCCCATTCCCATCCCTTCATTGTCTGGCTTTTCTTTATTTCAAACCAGTTGGGCCCATCATTACTCTCTCCATGTAAATAATACGTGTGAAGTTATTCTCTATCCAAAGGAAGTCCTCAGTGCTCATGACTTCACTGAAAACAAACTCAAGGCTAACTTCAGGATAATCCAGTCATTCCACATAGCGGATTAGAAGCTCAGAACTCCTCGGTTCACATATCCACTCTGCTTCAGATCTCTCTGCGGTGGATGGTTGGAGTTTTCTTTCTCAGTAAACACATGGAAAAGCTGAAGTACAAATGCTGGGGTGCTGGCATATTTGAGGTAGTTAAGCTGACTTTTTATAGATCTTTGAAGTTTTATGGACTTTCCAAGTATCATCTTAAGCCCTGAATTGAGTTTCAACAGAAACATCGAATATCAGGAATAGAAAAGTCCAGTTTGTAGCCTGATACTTTAACTGCTTAGTTAATATGATAGTTGTATTTTTTTTTATCAGTAGCAAGTTGGTAGCTGATAACATTTTCAATGAGCTCTAAAGTTTCTTCATAAAAGTACATAATCTCAAGACAAGGTATTGAGTTCTACTTGCCTAAAATAAAGAGGCAACACTATTTCCAGTGATAATAGCATTTTTGCCCCATGAAAAAGTTATAAACTAACTTTGGAATTCCTGGGCTCTTGAGACCTGGTTGTAACCCAGGCCCATTTCACAGGTGTGTTGGATAAGACATTAAGGGCTATGGTCCTCTGTGTGAATGATACAGATAGGCTCATATTTGACACATACGGTATCTTTGAGTGACGCAGAAAAGGTACCCTGCAACAAGGCAGGTAGAGAAAAAGTCCTCAATTTAAGTTATAATCCCATTTAAGTTATTTCTCCCTGGTGACTGCCTCTTGCCACAGACCAAGAATCCAGCCAGCAAAACTTGGGCTGATCATAGCTTTACTAATCTCAAAAACCAGGTGCCTTTGGGCAGGCATTGCCTGTGCAACCATCTGCAGTGACCTTGGTAATAGAAAACCAGCTCTAACCAAGCTACATAGGCATTGTAACATGGCCCAAAGGCAGGGCTCATTTATGCCTAGACATAAACCAGTTCTACAGTTCATTTATTACCATATCACCTAGAGAAACTGGCTTTATCCCTCCAAGCCTCACTCCCTTCATATGTAAAACTGGCATAATATTATTTCACAATTATGAATTAGTATATACAAGTCCTTTCCACAATGGCTGGCACATATTAAGTATCCAATACCCTGTAGTCTTTTGGAATGATCCTGGTTTTGGAGATCAGAAGTCTAGGTTCTACCTATACAAATATGTGGCCTTAACAATCATCTCATTAGTCTTCAATTTCTTATCCTTCCTCTGACGGGAGTTGAAATAATGACTATTCCCATATAGTGGCATTATCTTTGAAAGTAATTATGTATTTGGCACATCCATAATTTAAAACTTCGGTAAATCCTAAGTGTTCAAGTGAGAATACCAATAAATATAGTTAGAATGTAAGTTTTACCCAAAGAGGGCAGAAGAGAACCAGGGTAAAAAGATAACAGTAGCTTTTCAGGAAGGAACAGCCTGGCTCATCCAGCAAGGGTAGTGGTTTCTTAAAGACAAAAATAGCCCTGTTCAGCAATCCACTGCAATTAGCAAACCAGTTTTCAAGTTTGTTCTGCTACACTGGAGAGAAAGTTCTCACCAAAAAGCTGATAAATATTGACAACAGCCCAGGAGTGCCTGTGCTTGACTTTATGAAGCTCTTTTTTTTTTTTTTTTTTTTTTTTTTTTTTTTTTTTTTAATGAATCATTCATTTTATTGAGGTAAACTTGAACATATAAACTGCACAAATATGAACCTTTAAATTTAGTTTTAAAAGTCGCTTGACGCATAATATTTGTGCATATTTATAGGGCAGAGTATGATAATTTGATACTTGTATACAATGTTTAATGATCCAATTGGAGTAATTAGCAGTTTTCATCTCTTCAAGCATTTATTATTTCTATGTGTTGAGAACTTTCGGACTCTTCTAGTTATTTTGAGACATCAGAAATCATTGTGGCTATGGTTACCCTATACACCACAGTTAGATAAGTCCTTTTACATGATTTGTTTGTGGCTATAAATTCTCCCAAAGATAGCTGCAGGATCTGAAAGGGTTGCACACTCAGTAAGGGATGTTTTAGAAACATGGCCATCACCCTTGGTTGGGATAAACATTTTACTATAGGCATCTTCATTTGAGAGTAGGAAGGATCAGAATATCTCCTATATTTCTGACTCACAAAAAGGGAAACTAAAGTAGGCCTACATTGTCACTTCTTTTTGTCATAATTTTATAGAAACTTTTTAAAGAGATTAGTTTTGTTCATTATTCCCTCCCTGATTCATTTTGTAGGCTTCAGATGGTGCTGCTTATTTTAGGCTTTTCCAACCTACAAAAATTACACAACACATATTCCCCATTATTTTTACCTTCCATCCTAAGAAAAGAGAGGACAGGTCAGAAATTGGATAAGAGAAGCTGACCTTAAGGACAAGTCAAGGTGGTAGAAGCAACCTGAAAATCTTGTGCAAATTAGCATGTTTATAGAGTAGTACACAAATCTAATCTCTATCTCTGTTGGACCAGATGAGTGATAAAGTCCCAATACTGCCTTCTCTGCCCTTCCTAGTCTAGAGAGATCCAAAGGTCAGGAATCTATAGCTGCATTACTGATAAAGACAACCAGCTTATTAATTTAAAATGTCACTGAAAATAAATGAGGATTCCTTTCTGTGTGTCATCAGCAGCACTAGGTTTATATTATAAAATATCTCAACGTTCTGCTGTCGGACTTTGGAATATGCTCTATATCTGGAACTTGATTGCTTTTTGTTTGTTTTGCTTTCAACAATCTTTTATTATAAAAGTATGCACATGTGTCAAGCAGAGTACTAAGCATTAGAGATGGAAAAAATAAGAGGATAATTATCATTAAATAGTAACACTTTGGGACTACATTTACAAAGAAAGAATGTTTTTTATTGTTGTTGTTGTTGTTGTTTGTTTTTTTTTGTGGTACCGGAGATTGAACTCAGGGGCACTCGACCACTGGGCCACATCCCCAGCCCTTTTTTGTATTTTATTTAGAGACAGGGTCTCACTGAGTTGCTAAGTGCCTCGTCATTGCTGAGGCTGGCTTTGAACTCGCGATTCTCCTGTCTCAGCCTCCCAAAGTGCTGGGATTACAGGCGTGCGCCACCGCGCCCGGCTGAAAGAATGTTTAAAAACAAACTACCCAGTTCTCAGACACTCACAGTGGTGGTTAGAGGATATAAAGCACATCAAAACAATATATCATGATAAGTATTGTAATAGAGAAGCAACGTTTTGTGTAAGCCTCCAAAGTAGGAAATAATGAACTTGCTAGGGATTCAGGTAGGACATG
Organism: Tamias sibiricus; assembly: GCA_025594165.1. Classification (NCBI taxonomy): domain Eukaryota; kingdom Metazoa; phylum Chordata; class Mammalia; order Rodentia; family Sciuridae; genus Tamias; species Tamias sibiricus. The sequence continues at coordinate 12,693,030 of CM046663.1, read as the reverse complement.
AGAGGTAATATGTGATGACATTCACTTTCAGTAACATAAAAAAGAATTAAACCAAGTGCAACTTGTTCCAGGTATGCAAGACTGCTCCAGCATTCAAAAATTAATTAACATATACCTCACATTTAGAGACTAAAAAAACAAAATAATATGTTTGTATCAATTAGAGGAAGGAATTCTGGTCTAATTCCTAGGTCCCTGATGAACTTTGAGTTGAGTTTTGTGCAGGGTGAGAGAGAGAGTTTTAATTTCATTTTGGTACATATGGATGTCTAGTATTCCCAGCACCATTTGTTGAAGAGGCTATCTTTTCTCCAATATATATTTTTGGCACCTTTGTCTAGTATGAGATAACTGTATTTATGTGAGTTGGTCTCTGTGTCTTCTATTCTGTACCATTGTCTACATGTCTATTTTGGTGCCAATACCATGCTGTTTTGTTACTATTGCTCCGTATTATAGTTTAATGTCTGGTGTTGTGATACCTTCTGCTTCACTTTTCTTGCTAAGGATTGCGTTGGATATTCTGGGTCTCTTATTTTTCCAAATGAATTTCATGATTGCTTTTATAGTTTGATGAAAAATGTCATTGGGATTTTAATGGGAATTGCATTATATCTGTATAACAATTTTGGTAGTATGGCCATTTTGACAATATTAACTCTGCCTGTTGAAGAGCATGGGAGATCTTTCCATCTTCTAAGGTCTTCTTTAATTTTTTTCTTTAGTGTTCTGTAATTTTCATTGTAGAGGTCTTTCACCTCTTTTGTTAGATTGATTCCCAAGTTTTTTTTTTTTTCCCTAATCTGAACACGAGAAAAATATCATGCAAATTCCAACAGAGGGGCATCCCACAAGATATCTTATGATTACTTCTCAAAAGGATCAAGATCCACAAAATAAGGAAAGTCTGAGGAATGCCAACCAAGCAGAACTTACAGAACTATGATAGCCAAAGGTAATGTGATGTTCTGGATGGGATCCTGGAACAGAAGAGAGAAACCAGGTAAAATATAAAGAAAGTGAAATAAATGGTGGCCTTCCATTAATAATGACACATACTAATGTAAGATGTTAGTAATAGGATAAACTATATATGCAGGGTATTTGGGAATTCTCTGAACTATCTGCTCAAAGTCCAAAAAATTCAAAACTGATCTAAAAATAAAGTCCATTAATGAAGATATAACTCAAAAGAAAAAAAATATAAACTTCTCAGTGATAAATTGGACAAAATATGTCTGAGACCTGCTTACTAAAAACTAGAAGGCATTGATGAGAGAAGCCCATGCCTGTATCCCAGCTACTCAGGAGGCTGAGGCAGGGCAAAGCTTGAGCCCAGGAGTCTGAAGCCAACATGCAACATAACATAACATGTTTTGCAAAACAAAACAAAGCATCAACTAAATAAATAGACTAATGCATTTTTCAAGATTCCTAAGAAACAATTCTAAAGAGCTAATTTCCCCTAAGTTGATCCACGGTTCAAATACTTCAATCAAAATCCCAGATGGATTTTGCAGAAATTGGCAAATTTGTATGAAAACATGAGTGACCTAGGATAGTCAAAACAACTTTTAAGAAAGAGCAACAAAGTTGGACACTGTCCTAAATAGATTGAAGCCTTATTATAAAACATAATAATCATGACAGTTGGGTCCCGAGGAAGACAAATTATCAATTTGTCTCCAACAAATAATTAATTTTCAACAAAGGTTTTAAGGCAATTCAATTAGCAAAGAATTATCTTTTCAACAAACTGTGCTGAAAAGTGTAAAAAATAAAAATTTAAAAATTTAAAAACACCTTAACACTTACCTCACAAGATGTACAAATGAATCCTAAATCAGCAAGGAAAGTTAAAACTATAAAACTTCCAGAGGAATAGAAGAGGAAAAAATCTTAGTGCTATTGGATTTGGCAAATATATCTTCAATCGGACCAAAAAAGTCACAAACTAGAAAACATAAATTGGCCTTCATCCAAATTAAATCCTTGTGTTCTTCCAAAAATATTGTTAAGAATATATATATATATATATATATATATATAAATTTCAGACTGGAAGAAAATATTTATTAACATGTATTTGACAACAACAACAAAAAAACTTGTAGGAAGAATATTTTTTAAAAAGAAGGTGGTAGAATAAGATGAATATCATTATCCTAAATACATGATTGAAGACTTAAATAGTACGAATATACTTTGTATACAGTGTTATGTAAAAAGATGTTCTATATGTGTATTATGAATTGTAATACATGCTACTGTTATAAATACGACTTTGAATTTAAAAAAATAAATAAATAAATGAATGAATAAAAATTTAAAAAGCACTTACAATAAGAAGAAAACTCAAAGAATATTTGGACCCTTTACCAAAAAACGCTATATAGGTGGCAAAATGTATATGAGAAATGTGCTCAGTCATTAGTCACTAAGGAAATGCTAATTTGTACCACACTGACATTTCATTGTATGATGATTAGAATTGATCAAATTAAGAAGATCGTTCATACCAAGTGTTAGTAAGAATAAAGAGGAACTGGACTTCTCCTACAGTTCTGGTGGGAAGGTTAAAAGGTACAACCCATTTGACTATGGAAATCAATTCGGTAATTTCTTGATAAGTGAAGCACATACCAACCATATGACTTAGTCATCCAACTCCTAGGTATTTATCCAACAGAAATGAAAACATCTCTGCACCAGGATTTGTATATATGTACTTGTAGCAGCTCTATTTGTAATAACCCAACACTAGAAATCATCTTCATTTTTTATCAATAGACAAATAGATAAAAATATCATGAAACCACCACAGTAGAATACTACTTGGCAACAAAAAGGAATTAACTATTCACACTTGCAAAAATGTGGATAACTCAACATAATTATGCTGAGTGAAGGAAACACAACAACAACAACAGAATGTACACTGAATGTTTTCACTAAGAAAAATTCTAGAAAATGTTAATTAATCTATAGTGGCAGAAGGTAGATCAGTGCTATGGTCTGAATGTATGGATCCCCCCAAAATTCATATGTTAAAATGCTAACTCCTAAGGTGATGGTATTAGGAACCAAGGTATATAGGAAATAATTAGTATTAGAAGTAATTAGGACTGGGTTGAGCCTTCATGAATGGAATTAATGCCTTCTAAAATTCCAAAGGGAGTTTGTGACCTCTCCCTACCTTGTAAGGATACAAAAAAAAAAAAAAAAAAAAAAAAAAAAAAACAACCTACCATCTATGAACCAGGAAGTGGGCCCTCACCAAACACCAAATCTTCAAGCCCTTTATCCAGCCTCCAGAATTTAAATTTAAATTTCTGTTAAGTCACCCCATCTATGGTATTTTGTTATAACAACAGGAAAGGACTAAACCAATCAGCTTTTCTTAGGAATGGGGTGTGGAATAGGAAGAAATGAGGGATTACAAAGAGGTGTGAGAAAATGTTTTAGGATCAGGGATACGTTCACTATCTTGATCATGGTCATGGTTTCATGAAGGTTGCTCTATTAATCAGCTTTGTGCTACTATAACAAAATATTTGAGACAATTAATTATTTATTTTTTAAATAAATATTTAACATATTTAGAGTGCCGCCAGGCCCAGGCTCCATCCAGTCCTTCCAACCACCACCCCAGAGCAGGAGACAGCAAGGACAGAACTGCCAACTCTGCCTGAGCCCAGGCAGGCCCGAGCACTGCCAGCCCCAGGTCAGTCCCAATGACGCCTGCTGGTGTGCGACCAGGCTCCAGCCAGCCCCACAGACCTCCACCCCAGAGCAGGAGACAGCAAGGACAGACCCGTCAACTCTGCTTAGAGTGCAGGCAGGCCCAGGGCAGTCCCAGGGTCCTACATCAGAGTGTCACCAGGCCCAGTCTCCATCCAGTCCCGCTGACCTCCGCCTGATAGCAGGAGACAGCAAGGACAGACCTGCCAACTCTGCCTGAGCCCAGGCCTTCCCAGGGCAGTCCCGCTGACCTTCACCCCAGTGCAGTTAGCCCCAGACCACCACAGGAGCTCAGACTCAACCAGTTCGGCCCACACCAACCAGCGTGAACCCAGCCCCAGGTAGCATACTTTGAGGGTCAGCAACAGGTTCTGATAGTCCAGCACTAAGGGAAGGCACAGACAACCTGCAAGGGTATTATAAGAATAAAGGGAAGAAACTGTAATAACTCAGATCTACACTGCAAGAAAGTAAAGCAAATAGACATCATGAAAAATCAGGGGAGGAAAATACCCCAAACAAACCAGGATTCTACAATAACAGAACCCATGCTCAGCGAAGTTGAAGAAATGTCAGAGAAGGAGTTCAGAAGATTCATAATTAAAATGATCTGTGAATCAAAGAATGACCTAAATGAGCAAATACAGGCAAAAATTGGCCACTACAACAAAGATATAAGAGAGCAAATACAGGTAGCAAAAGATTACTTCAAAAAAGAGATAGAAACTCTGAACAAAAACCAGTCAGAAATCCTTGAAATGAAGGAAACAATTAACCAAATAAAAAACACAACTGAAGGCATCACCAACAGACTAGATCAACTGGAAGAAAGAACTTCAGTCAATGAACACAAAATATATAATCTTGAAAATAAAGTTGACCACACAATGAAGATAGTAAGAAACCATGAACAGAATATCCAAGAAGTATGGGACAGCATCAAAAGACCAAATCTAAGAATAATTGGGATAGAGGAAGGCACAGAGTTTCAAACCAAAGGAATGCACAACCTCTTCAATGAGATAATATCAGAGAATTTCCCAAGCATGAAGAATGAATTGGAAAACCAAATACAAGAGGCCTATAGGACACCAAATGTACAAAATTACAACAGATCTACACCAAGACACATTATAATGAAAATGCCTAGCATACAGAACAAGGATAGAATTTTAAAGGCTGCAAAAGAGAGGAATCAGATCACATATAGGGGGAAAACAATTCGTATCACAGCAGATTTTTCAATTCAGACACTCAAAGCTAGGAGATCATGGAACAACATATTCCAAGCTCTGAAGGAAAAGGGATGCCAATCAAGAATCTTATACCCAGCAAAATAAGCTTTAGATTTGAGGACAAAATAAAAACCTTCCATGATAAACAAAAGTGAAAAGAATTTACAAGTAGAAAGCCAGCACTACAGAACATCCTCAGCAAAATATTCCATGAAGAGGAAAAGAAAAACAATGGTTAAAATCAACAGAGGGAGGTAGTACATTAAAGGAAAAAAACAATCAGAAGAGAAACCATGTCAAGGTAAATACCAAAAATAAACAAAAATGGCTGGGAATACAAAACACATCTCAATAATAACTCTGAATTTTAATAGCCTAAACTCACTAATCGAAAGACATAGACTAGCAGATTGGATCAAAAAAACAGACCCAACAATATGCTGGCTCCAAAAGACTCATCTCATAAGAAAAGACATCCATAGGCTGAGGGTAAAAGGTTGGGAGAAATCCTACCACTCATATGGACAGAGAAAACAAGCAGGGTGTCCATCCTCATATCAAATAAAGTAGACTTCAAACTAACGTCAATCAAAAGGGATAAAGAAGGACACTATATACTGCTCAAGGGAACCATACACCAACAAGACTTAACAATTATAAATATATATGCCCCAAACAATGGAGCATCCATGTTCATCAAACAAACTCTCCTGAAATTTAAGAGTCAAATTGACCACAACACAATAATTCTGGGTGACTTTAACAAACCCCTTTCACCACTGGATAGATGTTCCAAACAAAAGCTGAACAAAGAAACTATAGAACTCTAAAATACAATAAACAACTTAGACTTAACTGACCTATATAGAATATTTCATCCTTCAACAAGTGAGTACACTTTCTTCTCAGCAGCACATGGAACGTTCTCTAAAACAGACCATATACTAGGCCACAAAACAACTCTGAGCAAATACAAAAAAGTTGAGATACTACCCTACATTCTATCCGACCATAATGGAATGAAATCAGAAATCAATGATAAAATAAGAAATAAAAGCTACTCCAACACCTGGAGACTAAATAATATGCTATTGAATGAACAATGGGTTGAGGATGACATCAAAGAGGAGATTAAAAAATTCTTAGAGGTGAATGAGAACACAGACACAACATATCGAAATCTCTGGGACACTATGAAGACACTTCTAAGAGGAAAGTTCATTGCACTGAGTTCATTCCTCAAAAGAAGAAAAAGTCAACAAATAAATGACTTAAAATTACATCTCAAAGCTCTAGAAGAACAACAATCCAACACCAAAAGTGGTAGAAGACAGGAAATAATCAAAATCAGAGCTGAAATTAATGAAATTGAAACAAAAGAAGCAATCGAAAAAATTGACAAAACAAAAAGTTGGTTCTTTGAAAAAATAAATAAAATTGACAGACCCTTACCCAGGCTAACAAAGAGAAGGAGAGAGATAACTCAAATTACTAACATATGTGATGAAAAAGGAAATATCACAACAAACACTACGGAAATACAGGAAATAATTTGAAATTATTTTGAAAACTTGTACTCCAACAAAATACAAAACACCGAAGGCATCGACAAATTTCTAGAGTTGTATGATGTGCCCAAACGTAAGCAGGATGATATACACAATTTGAACAGACCAATTTCAAGTGATGAAATAGAAGATGCCATCAGAAGCCTACCAACCAAGAAAAGCCAGGACCAGATGGATACACAGCTGAGTTCTACAAGACCTTCAAAGAAGAACTGACACCAATACTCTTCAATTTATTTCAGGAAATAGAAAAAGAGGGAGCACTTCCAAACTCATTCTATGAGGCCAACATCACCCTGATTCCCAAAAAAGGCAAAACACATCCAAAAAAGAAAACTTCAGAACCACATCTTTAATGAACATAGATGCAAAAATTCTCAATAAAATTCTAGCAAAACGGATACAAAAACATATCAAAAATATAATACACCACGATCAAGTGGGGTTCATTCCAGGGATGCAAGGATGGTTCAACATATGGAAAACAATAAAGGTAATTCATCACATCAATAGATTCAAAGATAAGAACCATATGATTATCTTAATAGATGCAGAAAAAGCATTTGACAAAATACAGCACCCCTTCATGCTCAAAACACTAGAAAAACTAGGGATAACAGGAACATATCTCAACATCGTAAAAGCTATATATGCTAATCCCCAGGCCAACATTATTCTAAATGGAGAAAAATTGAAATCATTCCCTCCCTCTAAAAACTGGAACAAGACAGGGATGCCCTCTTTCACCACTTCTATTCAACATAGTAATTGAAATGATGGCCAGAGCAATAAGACAGATGAAAGAAATTAAAAGGATACAGATAGGTAAAGTAGAACTCAAATTATCATTATTTGCTGATGATATGATTTTATACCTAGAAGACCCAAAAAATTCCACCAAAAAACTTCTAGAACTCATAAATGAATTCAGCAAAGTAGCAGGATACAAAATCAACACCCATAAATCTAAGGCATTTCTATATATCAGTGACAAATCCTCTGAAAGGGAAATGAGGAAAACTACCCCGTTTACAATAACATCAAAAAAATAAAATACTTGAGAATCAACTTAACCAAGGATCTGAAAGACTTCTATAATGAAAACTACAGAACACTAAAGAAAGAAATTATGGAAGACCTTAGAAGATGGAAAGATCTACCGTGTACTTGGATAGGCAGAACTAATATTGTCAAAATGACCATACTACCAAAAGCACTATACTGATTTAATGCAATGCCAATCAAAATCCCAATGACATTTCTCATAGAAATAGAAAAAGCAGTCATGAAATTCATCTGGAAAAATAAAGAGACCCAGAATAGCTAAAGCAATCCTTAGTAAGAGGAGTGAAGCAAGTGGCATCACTATACCAGACCTTAAATTATACTACAGAGCAATAGTAAGTAACAAAAACAGCATGGTATTGGCACCAAAATAGGCTGGCAGATCAATGGTACAGAATAGAGGACACAGAGACTAACACATATAATTTCAGTTATCTTATATTAGACGAAGGCACCAAAAATGTACATAGGAGAAAAGATAGCCTCTTCAACAAATGGTGCTGGGAAAACTGGAAGTCCATATGCAACAAAATGAAATTAAACCTCTATCTCTCACCATGCACAAAATTCAACTCAAAGTGGATCAAGAATCTAGGAATTAGACCAAAGACACTACACCTAAGAGAAGAAAAAGTAAGCTCTAATGTCCAACATGTTGGATTAGGCCCCAAGTTCCTTAAAAAGAATCCTGTATCACAAGAATTAATATCAAGAATCAATAAATGGGATAGATTCAAATTACAAAGCTTCTTCTCAGGAAAAGAACAATCAGTGAGGTGAATAGAGAGCCTACTAATTGGGAACAAATTTTTACCACATGCACGTCAGATAGAGCACTAATCTATAGAATATATAAAGAACTCAAAATCTTAACACCAAAAAAACAAATAACCCAATCAATAAATGGGCCAAGGAACTGAACAGACACTTCTCAGAAGAAGATATACAATCAATCAACAAATACATGAAAAAATGCTCAACCTCTCTGGCAATTAGAGAAATGCAAATCAAACCACTCTATGATTTTGTAAGAGCCCCTTTTATGGCTCTCAGCTAGCCGCCATCTAGCTATCTCCTCCAATAGGGCTCTTACATTTCCCCACTTTTGTTTTTAAAAGAGGGAATGCTCTAGGGCATCCCATGTGCAACTAACATTCTTAGATAAATGCATGAATATCAGGTGAAAATACTTGAACACCTTTTATGGCTCTCAGCTAGCCGCCATCTAGCTATCTCCTCAAATAGGGCTCTTACAAGATTTCATCTCACACCTGTCAGAATGGCAGCTATTAAGAACACAAACAACAATAAATGTTGGAGAGGATGTGGAGAAAATGGCACACTCATACATTGTTGGTGGAACTGCAAAATGGTGCAGCCAATATGGAAAGCAGTATGAAGATACCTTGGAAAACTTGGTCATAAAGATACCTTATGACCCAGCTATCCCACTCCTTGGTCTTTACCCAAAAGACTTAAAAACAGCATACTACAGGGACACAGCCACATCAATGTTTACTGCAGCACAGTTCATAATAGCTAAATTGTGGAACCAACCTAGATGCCCTTCAGTAGATTAATGGATAAAGAAAATGTGGTATATACACACAATGGAGTATTACTCAGCAATAAGAGAGAATAAAATCATGGCATTTGCAGGTAAATGGATGGAGTTAGAGAATATAATGCTAAGTGAAGTTAGCCAATCCCAAAAAGCCAAGTGCCAAATGTTTTCTCTGATATAAGGAGGCCAATTCACAGTTGGGTTGGGATGGGGAGCATAGGAGGATTAGAGGAACACTAGAATGACAAATGGGGAGGGAGAGGAAGGGAGGAGGCAAAAGGGTGAAGAACAAAAAAAGATGGTAGAATGAGATAGATATCATCACCCTAAGTGCATGTATGAAGTTATGAATGGTGTGAATATACTTTGTATACAACCAGAGATATGTAAAAATGTGCTCTATATGTGTAATATGAAATGTAATGCATATGCATTCTGCTGTCATTTATAACAACTTAGAATAAAAAATAAATTTAAAAAAACATATTTAGCTCATAGTCTTTGAGGTTCAAGGGCATGGCACTGGCTTTGGCTCAGTTCCGGTGAGGGTGGGCAGATGGTGGAACGTCATGTCAGGAGCATCAGTTGGAGTGAGCACCCACATCTCAATCAAGAGCCGGAGGCGGGAGGGGTGGAGAGAACAGGGCAGCACAATCCTTTTCAAGGGACTGTTGTCAATTACCTAAGGACTTCCTAATAGACCCCTAAAAGTTATCAATAAAGCTGAAAAGTAAGGGGTCAATGCTTCCACCTCCCCTCAGCAACCCTCTCTTTGAGCTACAGCTTAGTCTTGGCCATTGCCTGGAGCTCTTCCTATTCTGAAATCTCAGATGAAATACCTTGCTTTTCTCACATAACTTGTCATTTTGATTTACTCACCTTCCTTTTTATCAAGACTTCTAAGCTTCAGCCACTTTGAGACCTGTATCCCAAGAACTAGCCTTTTTGTGATTTTCTAGTATTTTCTATTTCTTCCTGATTCCACTCATTGATCTTCACTCTCTCTACAGCCACACGTGAGGACGCAGATACTCAATCCCATACTCCTACATATCTCACAGTAATATCTGTAGACACTATGATCTTCCTCAAATTTTAATTTTCTTTCCTATAAATATTAAATTCCTCAGTCTGTTATTTTCTATCAGTTGTATGACTTCCCAATGTCTTGTGCATTATTTTACTTCAAAATATCTTAACCCTAGTCCTTTCTTTGGATTGACTTTGTAAGTGTCCAATTTTTGACCTGTTGATTTCTCCAATCCTACCCTCACATCAATACAAAGGCTGATGAATGCTGATGGAGACAGCAGGTTGGTGTGAGCACCGGATCTTCCTCCAAACCTGCACCTTCCCTTCTCATATCAGTGGTGGTGACTCCATTTACATTTGATCAAATCAAATCATAAATTACCCTTGTCTTCTCTTTTTCTGCACTTTGCCTGCAATGCATCAGGAAATTCTCTTGGCTGTACCTTGGAAGTTTAGTCAGAATCCAACCACTTCTAAATACGTCTAATCTCACCATTTTGGTGTGAGCTCCTTTCTCCTCTCACTTTGATATGGCCATGGTCTCCCACCTGGTCCCCTTGCTTTTTCTTTTGCCCTCTATGTGGTCTATTTGTTCACAATACATCAACAGAGTTGTCTTTTCAAAACATGTGCAGCCACATCGATATTTATAGCTGCTCAATTCACAGTAGCTATGCTATGGGACCAACTTAAGTGCCCTTCAATAGATGAATGGGTAAAGAAAATGTGATGCATACACAATGGGGAATTACTCAGCCATAAAGAATGGCTTGATGATATTTGCTGGTAAATGGATGGATCTGTAGACTCCATGCTAAGTAAAGTAAGCCAGTCCCCCAAAACCAAAGATCAAATGTTTTCTCTGATATGTGGAAGCTAATCCACAATAGGGGTCAGGGGGTGAGGGGAAGAATAGAAGTGCAAAAGATTAGACAAGGGGAAGGAAGAGAAGGGAGGGGAAATGAAAAGGAAAGGAAAGGCATGCAAAGGAAAAGGAAAGGAATGCAAAGGACAGACAGTGGAATGAATCTGACATAACTTTCCCATGTCCATACATGAAAACAACACAGAGAATCCCGCCACCACGTACATCCATAAGAACGGGACTCTAACTAGAATAAGATATATTCCATGCTTGTATCAAAATGGATTCTTCTGCCATGTATAACTAAAAAGAACCAATAAATTTTTTAACAAAGAAAAAGAAAAGGAATGTTCATGTCACTTCTTTGCTCAAAACCCTGAAATGATTCCATTTCTCTTAAAGTCAAAGTTCCAACATGCCTTGCACTTCCCCCAGGATCTTCTGTGATCTCACTTCCTATGTCTCCCCCTCACCACCTGCAATATGATCCTCCTTGTTCCTTCAGAATATCAATCACAGTCCTGCCTTAGGCTCCACAGACTTTTGCTCTTCTGACAGATATCCACAAGACTGACTCATCCCTCCTTCAAGTCTTTGCTCAAACCTGACCATTCAAGTGACTCTAGCACCACATATATTCATGCCCTCCTCAGCCCCCTAACCTGCTCTGTGTTTTCTCTTTTCTCTTTATTGCTTATCATCTACTACAAACTATATGGTTAATTATTCCATTTATTACCTGTCTCCTTTTGTAAAACAAAACAAAAAAACTGTGAACACAAGAATCATGACTAGTTTTGCACTGATAATTGCATCCCACAAAACTCAAATCAGTGCTTGGCACATGCAAAATATTTGATTGATGTTTGTTGAAGAAGTTGGTGACGTTTTGGTGCTTCATAGATACACTAATTTATAAAAGAATGGATTGCAAATTCAAAATGTTGGGTTCAAAGTGCCTTAGTTTCCTCATCTGTAAAGTAGGGGTGGTTATTGTATCTGGATTACAGAGTTATTATGAGGATTAAAATAGTTAAGACATTTAAAGTAATTAAAACACTGGTTGAAGCATGGTAAGCACTTAGTAAATGTTAACAATTTCCTCTTCCATTCCTCTCAAGAGCTATATAAAATACCATGTCTATCCATACTCCATATTTTCAACAAATAAATTTGCCCCTGTTCAACAGAAACAAATATACTATATCAAGCAAAACCCTTTCCTCTTTCCATTAAAATATACTGATGCATTGACTGATCTTTTCTCATTCTATTGACTAAAGGAAGGAGGTGACCCTTCTCCCAGGGGCCCCTGGCACCACTTGTACTCTGAAACCCTTCTCTTTCCATCTTAGGATGATGTTCTTTCACTCATTTCCCCTTAATCTGTCTTCCATCCACCTGCTTCTACTGAATTCCACTCTCAGTAGACAACACACACACACACGCACGTGTCCCCCCACATTTATATTCCAAAAACAATAAAAATTTGCAATTCACTTGCTTCAAACTGAAATCCCTTTCTAAACTCCATTCTTTTCTCTTCTCCCATTTTCATGGTGAAGCATCTTAAAGCAGCATAACGTAAGGAAGATCCACCCTTTCTTATTTTCAATGTTCTTTCCAATGAGCCACATTCTACCATTCTTCCCATTATTGCAGCAAGATTGCCCTCACCAATGATACTTACATCCTCCATGTTTCCCAACTCAGTAGTCAGTTTTCCCTTCTCCTCTAACTTGTTCTCTGTCTTTTGACTATGGGAAGGCCCTGTCCTTCTCCTTCTGTGATATCAGTTGAGCTTTCCTGATTCTAAGTACCATGATTTGTCTATCTGGGGGGATGTCACTGTCTCATCATTTTCCTTCCTTAAATATCCAAGTCCTCCAGATCTTTGCCTTTCACTCTTCTCACACCACACTTCCAAGAACACTACATCATTAGGTTCCTCACATCTGGAAGAAAAGCCAAGACCTCACTAGCCATGTCTTTTTATTTTTTTTAAATTTTTATTCATAGTAGTATGTATTACAGTTCATAATATACTATAGCATCTTTTTACACAAAACAGTTTGTATACAAAGTATATTCGCAGCATTCAAGTCTTCAATCACGCATTTAGAATAATGATATCCGTCTTATTCAACCACTATTTTTTCCTCCTCTCCCCCTTGCTCCCTCCCTTCCCCTCCCTTCCCTTTGACCATTATAGTGTTTCTCTAACCCTCCTATGTACCCCGACCAAACAATACTGTGAACTGGCTTCCTTATATCAGAGGAAACATTCGGTATTTGGATTTTTGAGATTGACTGATTTCACTTAGCATTATATTCTCCAACTTCATCCATTTACCTGCGAATGTCATTATTTTATTCTCTTTTATTGCTGAGTAAAATTCCATTGTGTATATATACCACATTTTCTTTATCCATTCATCTACCGAGGGACATCTAGGTTGGTTCCACAACCTAGCTATTGTGAATTGTGCTGCTATAAACATTGAGGTAGCTGTGTCACTGTAATATGCTGTTTTTAAGTCCTTTGGAAATAGACCCAGGAGTAGGATGGCTGGGTCATAGGGTGGTTCCATTCCCATTTTCCCAAGAAATCTCCATACTGCTTTCCATAACGGTTGTACCATTTTGCAGTCACACCACCAATGTATGAGTGTGCCTTTTTCCCCACCTCTCCAACATTTATTGTTGTTTGTGTTCTTGATAGCTGCCATTCTGACTGGAGTGAAATGAAATCTTAGAGTAGTTTTGATTTGCATTTCTCTAATTGCCAGTGATGTTGAGCATTTTTTCATGTATTTGTTGATTAATCGTGTATCTTCTTTTGAGAAGTGTCTTTTCAATTCCTTAGCCCATTTATCGATTGGATTATTTGTTTTATTGGTGTCAAGTTTTTTTGAGTTCTTTATATATTCTAGAAATTAGTGCTCTATCCGATGTGCATGTATTAAATATTTGTTCTCAGTTAGTTGGTTCTCTATTCACCTCACTGATTGTTTCTTTTTCTGAGAAGAAGCTTTTTAGCTTAAATCTATCCCATTTGTTAATTCTTGGTATTAATGCTTGCGCTACTGGATTCTTGTTAAGGAACTTGGAGCCTAATCTGACATGTTGGAAATTGTAGCTTACTTTTTCTTCTATTAGGTGTATGGTCTCTGGTCTAATTCCTAAGTACTTGATCCACTTTGAATTGAATTTTGTGCATGGTGAGATACACAGGTTTAATTTCGTTTTGTTGCATATGGCTTTCCAGTTTTCCCAGCACCATTTGTGGAAGAGGCTATCCTTACTCCACTGTACATATTTGGCGCCTTTGTCTAATATAAGATAGCTGAAATTATATGTATTAGTCTCTGGGTCCTCAATTCTGTACCATTGGTCTACTAGTCTGTTTTGGTGCCAATACCATGCTGTTTTTGTTACTATTGCTCTATAGTATAATTTAAAGTCTGGTATGGTGATGCCGCCTGCTTCACTTTACCTGATCAGGATTGCTTTAGCTATTCTGGGTCTCTTATTTTTCCAGATGAATTTCATGACTGCTTTTTCTATTTCTTTGAGAAATGTCATTGGTATTTTGATTGGAATTGCACTAAATCTTTATAATGCTTTTGGTAGTATGGACATTTTGACAATATTAATTCTATCTATCCAAGAACAAGGTAGGTCTTTCCATCTTCTGGGGTCTTCTATGATTTCTTTCTTTAGTGTTCTATAGTTTTCATTATAGAGGTCCTTTACCTCTTTTGTTAAGTTGATTCCCAGGTATTTTATTTTATTTTTTTGATGCTATTGTAAATGGAGTAGTTTTCATCATTTCCCTTTCAGAGGCATTGTCACTGATGTACAAAAATGCCTTTGACTTATGGGTATTGATTTTGTATCCTGCTACTTTGCTGAATACATTTACTAGTTGTAAAAGTTTTCTGGTAGAGTTTTTTGGGTCTTCTAGGTATATCATCATGTCATCAGCAAATAGTGCTAATTTGAGCTCTTCTTTCCCTATCTGGATTCCTTTAATTTCTTTCGTCTGTCTAATTGCTCTGGCCAGAGTTTCAAGTACTATGTTAAATAGCAGTGGTGAGAGGGGGCATCCCTGTCTTGTTCCAGTTTTTAGAGGGAATGCTTTCAATTTTTCTCCACTTAAGATAATGTTAGCTTGAGGTTTTGCATAGATAGCTTTTATAATGTTGACATATGTTCCTGTTATTCCTAATTTTTCTAGAGCTTTGAACATAAAGGAGTGTTGTATTTTGTCAAATGCTTTTTCTGCGTCTATTGAGATGATCATATGGTTTTTATCTTTAAGTCTATTGATGTGATGTATTATGTTTATTGATTTCTGAATGTTGAACCAGCCTTGCATCCCTGGGATAAACCCCACATGATCATGGTGCACTATCTTTTTGATATGTTTTTGAATCCTATTTGCCAGAATTTTGTTGAGGATTTTTGCATCTATGTTCATTAAAGTTATTGGCCTGAAGTTTTCTTTTTCGGCTGTGTCTTTGCCTGGCTTTGGAATTAATGTGATATTGGCCTAATAGCAAGTGTCTGGAAGAGCTCCCTCTTTTTCTATTTCTTGAAATAATTTGAAGAGCATCGGTATTAGTTCTTCTTTGAAGGTCTTGTAGAACTCGGCTGTAAACCCATCAGGACCTGGACTTTTTCTTGTTGGTAGTTTTTTGATAGTGTCTTCTATTTCTTTACTTGAAATTGATTTATTTAAATTGTGTATAGCCTCCTGTTCCAGTTTGGGCAATTCACACAGCTCTAGAAATCTGTCTATGCTTTCAGTATTTTCTATTTCATTAGAGTACAATTTTTCAAAATAATTTCTAATTATCTCCTGTATATCTGAGGTGTTTGTTATGATATTTCCTTTTCCATCACGGATGCTAGTAATTTGAGTTTTTTCTCCTTTTCGTTAGCATTACTAGGGGTCTGTCAATTTTATTTATTTTTTCGACGAACCAACTTTCGGTTTTGTCAATTTTTTGAATTGTTTCTTTAGTCTCAATTTCATTAATTTCAGCTCTGATTTTAATTATTTCCTGTCTTTTACTGCTCTTAGTGTTGATCTGTTCCTCTTTTTCTATTGCTTTGAGGTGTGATGTTAATTCATTTATTTGTTGTTGTTTTTTTTTTTTCTTTTAATGAAGGAATGCAGTGCAATGAATTTTCATCTTACTACTGCCTTCATAGTGTCCCACAGATTTCTATACGATGTATCTGTGTTCTCATTTACCTCTAGGGATTTTTTAATCTCCTTCTTGATGTCTTCTTCAACCCCTTGTTCATTCAGTAGCATATTGTTTAGCTTCCAGCTGTTGGAGTATTTTTTTTTTTATTTCTTGTATTATCATTGATTTCCAATTTCATCCCATTATGGTCTGATAGAATGCAAGGTGGTATTTCTTTTTTTTTTATATTTGCTGAGAGTTACCTTGTGACAAAATATATGGTCAATTTTGGAGAAGGAGCCATGTGCTGCTGAGAAGAAAGTGTATTCGCTTACTGAGGGATGAAATATTCTATATATGTCCGTTAGGTCTAAGTTGTTAATTGTTTTAACAAGGCCTAAGGTTTCTCTATTTAGCTTTTGTTTGGATGATCTATCCATTGGTGAGAGAGGTGTGTTGAAGTCCCCTAGAATAACTGTGTTGTGGTCTATTTTACTCTTGAACTTGAGAAGGGTTTGTTTGATGAATGTAGGTGCTCCATTATTTGGGGCACATAGATTTATAATTGTTATATCTTGTTGATGAATGGTTCCCTTAAGTTGTAAGAAATATCCATCTTTATCCTTTTTGATTAGCTTTGGCTTGAAGTCTACCTTATTTGATATGAGAATGAAAACCCCTGCCTGCTTCCGCAGCCCATGTGCATGATGAGACTTTTCCCAGTCTTTCACCTTCAATCGCTTGATGTCTTTTTCTATGAGGTGTGTTTCTAGTAGACAGCAAATTGTTGGGTTCTTTCTTTTAATCCAATCTGACAATCTGTGTCTTTTGAATGGTGATTTTAGGCCATTAACATTAAGGGTTATTATTGAGATGTGTTTCTTATTTCCATACATTTTTAAATGTATTATGGTATTTAGCTTGATTTGGATTCTCCTCTGGTTCATAATTCCTTTAGTTTACTATCTCCCTTTGTTGGTTTTCATTGTTATTTTTCTCTTCTTCTTCGTGGAAAATTTTGCCCAAGATGTTCAGAAGTGTTGACTTTCAAGTTGTGAAATCTTTTAACTTTTGTTTGTTGTGGAAGGTTTTTATTTCATCTTCGAATCTAAAGCTCAATTTTACTGGATATAAGATTCTTGGTTGACATCCCTTTTCTTTCAGAGCTTGAAATATGCTATTCCAGGATCTTCTAGCTTTTAAAGTCTGGGTTAAAAAATCTGAGCATAGTCTGATCAGTTTCCCCCTATATGTAATCTGCTTCCTTTCTCTTGTGGCTTTTAGTATTCTCTCCTTGCCTAGTATATTAGGCAATTTCATTGTAATGTGCCTTGGTGTGGATCTGTTGTGGTTTTGTACATTTGGTGTTTGGTAAGCCTCTTGAACTTGGTTTTGCCATTCGTTCCTCATGTTTGGAATTTTTTCCGCTATTATTTCATTAATAAATTACTCATTCCTTTGGTTTGAAACTCTGCACCTTCTTCAACACCAATCACTCTTAAGTTTGGTCTTTTTATGCTGTCCCATAATTCCTGAATGCTCTGTTCTTGTTTTCTTACTTCTTTTGCCGTGTCCTCTATATTTTTCTCCAGGATATATATTTTGTCTTCATTATCTGAGGTCCTTTCTTCCAGGTGATCTAATCTGTTGGTGATGCTTTCAATTGAGCATTTAGTTTGGTTTATTTCTTCTTTCATTTCCAGAATTTCTGTTTGGTTTTTCTTTAGAATCTCTATCTCCCTATTGAAGTCATCTTTTGCTTCTTGTATTTGTTTTTGGAGTTCTTTGTCAAAATGCTCTTTTACCACCTCTATTTGCTCTCTCATCTCATTTTTGAGTTCATTCTTAAGATCCATAAACATTTGGAATATGTAATTTCTAAAAATCCGTCTCTGGCATTTGACCAACTGTGCTTGCCATGGAATCTACTGAGGGGGCCTGTTGGTTGGTTTCAGCCACTTTCTTCCCTTGCTTTTTCATAATGCTTGTGTGTCTATTCTCCTAGCACTGTGGGACCTTGCCTATTTCGATTTCATCTTATAGCCTTATGTTTCTCCTGTGATACAATGCTGTCAGGTCCCCTTATAAATACCTTACACTTTAAGATCTAACACTTTCTTTACAGCAAATCCCAGTTTGATCACAATGTACAGATTTAGTTAACTCAGGTATTGTTTCCAATTTGCTCTGTATGCTTGCGTTGGGGTTTACAGTTTCAGTATTGGACACAGAGATGATATGTTTAGGAAGAAGCAAGTTAGGTTACTGAGATGTTCTTTCTTAGGAAGTATAAAAATAGAATTCTATGGAAGTGGCTTAATATCAGCAGACAGGAGAGAAAAGAGAATGGAGTAAGCAATTTAGAGGAAAGACGATTTTATATATAAACCAAACTTATTTAGCCTTTGAGAGAAGAAAAATGAAGAAAGATGGAAAAGAAAAAATAAAAAGGAACAATGAGAGATAACAAAGAAGTAAGAATTAGTGTAAGAGAGAGGTGAGAAAAACTGAGTCAAGAAAAATAGAGAGTAAACTATATATAACACCACTTTTCTGTATATTTCAATTGCCCCAGGCCTAGAAGTCCCAATTTCTGCGTATACCTTGTTTTCACCTCTGATGAGTACACAATGACAGGGTGTAAATAGATAAGATGAGGGCAGAAGAGACTAAAGTGAGAAGGGAAGAAAGGAAAGAGGAACACAGACACACAAATAATCACACTATCAAGCAGAACAAAAACAAAAACAAACAAACAAAAACCCAGAGTCGAACCCAGGAACAACTCTCAAATAAACAGGACCCTGGAAAGCCCTTCCAGTTTACGCCAGTTGTCCTGGACCACGCCCAGACAGTCACAGTGGAGTCTAGTCTGCAGCTTTGGCCAGCGGCAGATAGGCACAGAGGAATAATGGCTGGGGTTGGGGGGTGTCAGTACGTGAATAGCACCAAAAAAGGGTTCATCCAAAAGGCACGCATTCCCCACGCCCGCCCCCAGTTATAGCTCTTGTGGTTGCTGCGCTGGCCTCAGGCAGGCCCTTCCCTGCAGGCTGCCTGCGCGCGTCTCACCCAGGTGTGTGCTGTTCTCCGGGCCCTGGACCGATCCTTGGATGTCTACAGTCAGCCGCAGCCCTCCTCCAAAATGATGGTGCCTTCCCCTGTCCCAACAGCAGTACCCCGGTCCTGTGTGTCACTCCGAGGCCTGCAGGTCCCGTTGGGCAATTTATGCAAAAGAAGTCTGTGAGGCCGCTGCTCGCGTCTGGCTTTCCCTTTATTCTGCGCCGTTCGAGGCCGTGGTCTGCACTTCCCGTACTGCAGTGCTACCACGGCAGCTGCGCCGCTATTGCTGGTTCGGTTTGTGGGCCGCTGGCACTGGACTCCATGCCTCGGCTGTCTGGAGTTCGTTGGATTTCACCATCTAGATGTGCACGGATGTCTCAGCTCCCTTCCAGTTGCGGGAGTGTTGCTGGGAACGCGTTCAATCTTCCCGGTAAGCCTCTTTTAGTGCCGGTCTCCCGAGAGTGCTTCTCTGCTGTCCCCCATCTTTTTCCTGAGTCGGTTAATAAAGAGACATGTCTTTTTAAATGAATTCAAAATAAAGTTCATTGGGTCCCAAACTGGGTATGTCATCAAAATGTTTTTGTCTTTCAGTCTTCTATATCTTACTGAATGATGTTACCATCTATCGGTGCACTTGCCCACAGCAGAAATTTGGCAAGCATCCCAGATTCTTTTTTTTTTTTTTTTTTTCTCATTTAGCCTTCAAATCAAGTTACCAAGTCCTACAGATTCTGCCTTCTTAATATCCACTCATACCCACGCCATTCTCTCTATCCCCAAAGCCATTACCTTAATCCAGGCCCTCATCACTTCTTGCCTGGATTACCGCAACTGCCTCCTAACTACTCCAGCCTGGCATGACTCCAATCCCTACTCCACACAGTTGCCAATGTGTTATTTCTAAAACACAAATCTGATCATGTCATTCCCCTGCCTAAATTCCTTTAGTGGCTCCCCATAGCTTCCAGGATAAAGTTAAAACTCTAGCTTAATACAGGGTACATCATGATGCAATGCCTGTACACATTCCACCTCTACATCCCCTCATCCATCCCCACAAACACCTCACTCTCAGCATCATGCTAATTCGTGTTCAGCAGATGTTCCATGCTGCTCCTGCTAACTCCTCATGCCTCCACAAATGGGGGAATGGAGTGCCCTTTCCCCATCCCACCTTGGTGACTGCTTTTCATCTTCTAGGAAGCCATACCTGATTCACTAAAGAAGAGTCATTTCCATATAATTTAACACATTACTTTCATAACCACTATTTATTGATCTCAATTATATACCATGTATTTTTATATACTTTTCAAACATTGTCACCTCTAATTCTTGCAATGGCACTTCAGGATAGCAATGTTATTATCCCTTCTTGGTGATGAATAAATTAAAGTTTTGGAAAGTTCTGTAACTTGCCCTAAGTTTATAATAGCTTAAAAAGTTAAAATTTTTTCTTCTTAAAACCCATGCTTCTAAAGCAGTGCTCAAACTGCTTTATCCTTGAATATGTTCATGGTTGGCTCTGCCACAGGGCAGGTTATGGATAGGCAAATGTGTGAATGAGTTTGATTCTGGATATACTGACTGTGAGGCACTATAGGTCTTCCAGGTCAGGTCAGCATGGTGTACCTGAGGCTTTAGATCTCTATCAGACAACTGAAGTCAGGGGAGACTTGTGACTCAGCCCCAGCAGCATCACAACCAAGCACAAGATTGAGGGGAAAGCAGCAAGAGCCAGGGTCTAACCTTGGAGAAAAAGGACACTGAGGAAGTTTAACAGAGATAGAGCCTGAAACAAGAGACAAACGTGGAGATGGGAGGCACAAAGAGAAATAACGTCTCTGTCAACAGGAAGGATGAGAAGGAAACAGGCTCATTCCTACTGTTCTTGGCCTTGACCGACTGGCCAGGTTGCCTCCTTGAGCCCAGAGGCCCTCAGTAGGAGGCAGGACCACCCCAGGAGGAGAGTCCCTGGCTGCTCCCTGTGACAGGGAGTCATGGGCACCCTCTAAGGAGAAGGGAGAAAGAATTGTGATTTTGCCTTCTTAATCATTATGGTGCCCATTGAGGTAGATAAACCATAAAGTTATTTACATTTAACTATTGAGAAAATAAAATAAAAAGGACCCACATTCTCTGGGTTATAGGTAGCATCAGTACTCCAGTTTCCTGATCAGATTTTTTTAAAAAGTTCTTTCTTGGAAGACAGAGGGTACATTTGGCTTAATACAATAAAGAAGCCTAAATCTGCTTTTCTATTTTTTGCCTCAGGTAGGATTACCACAGAGGACTTTTGCTGCACTCTGAAAAAATACATTGACTTGTCAGCCTTCTTCTCAACAGCTTTCTTAGTCTTGTTCTCACTGTTTCAAACATGTATGTTGCTGATTCCCAAATGTTCAGGCCTCACGTGTGAGGTAACAGAAAGCTGTGCTTTTGTGAAAAATTCTCCCATTCTCACACATCCCTTCTTGGATATCCCAAATGTTCTTCCTTCTGAGCCGCTTGAAGTCATCAGAACCAGGAGGGAGATCTTGAGGTAGGAGTCACCCTCTGGGAGAAGTCTTACAGGGTTTGGAAATGTAACTTGTGCAAGAACAGACAGACTTTCTTATTCTACATTATAGTTTGTTTCCTAACATATGTTCTCATTTTAATTCAGTAGTGGAAGACCAATGGCAAAGATTAAAAAAAAAAAAAAAAAAAAAGAAAGAAACAGATCTTAAGCTTTAGAATGAGGTTTAAAAGGCTCTCCCACCAGCACAAGGCATTCTGCCAGGGCTGTGCAGCTGTCCTTGAGGGTCACAGAAAGGCTCCATGTGGACAGATCCTACATGGTAATAGACTCAGCTGGTCACAGGATTGAAGGATTTCTTGCTAAATTTGGTGCCAAGTTTCCCTGCATGACTGTGATCAGTCTCAATTGACCTCCCTGTTCCTTTGCCAGGATCAGCAATGCAGCAGAGCCACAGACATGCAAGGCTTCCAAGGAAGTTGGGATTGGGGAGGATGAAGACTTTTTTAATGAAAGAGAGTTGGGGGGGGGGGGGGCGCGGTAGTGGTATAGCTCATGTTCTATCTCAGCTCTGGTTGCTGCAGACTGGTTGATTGTGAATGTTTTGTTTCTTCCTTTTCAAATTTAAGACTTATCACATGTGAGTCTAATAGTCCCAGAGATTAGAATTTCATAGTCACAGACAGCAAGGGACAGGAATCCCTGACCCTGTGGCCTTTAAGAGAAATGCATGAAAGCACACATGTGGAAAGGGTCACCCTGAGATCAGGGCATCCACAGTGTCTCTGAGTAGCTGAGGTCCCATCAGAGAAGAGTTGGCCAGCAAAGGCGTTGATTCCATGGATGGAAGCCAGGTTTATCTTTCTGTTGCAAGGAAAATTATTTTGTCAATCTTCCTAGTGGTCAATTTTCATCTACTCTCCTTATAGAATTGTGTTGCATTTTTTTTTTTAAGTTACCAGATCTAAGGCAATTGCTGATCTAAGTCCTGAGACTCCAACAGTCCATCTGAGTTGCTTTGTAGAATAGAATTGTGATTTACTATCAACCAATGGATGCTTTCTCACCAAAACTTCCTCTGGAAGCCCCCCCTTCAATGTTCTACCTGCTGCTTTAAAATAAAACACAACCCCCCCTCCAAATTATTGTCCTGTTGCATGACTTAGACCCTCACATCATGCGTGTACAAACACACACATACAAACTTGTTATTCTGTTGACCTGAGCATCTTATTAACGGGAGTAACAGCACAATGCAACTCTTGTGTCCCCAAACAGTTCAATGGGCTCCATAGGCCCTACCAGTTTGTACCTTTAACCCCCAACCCCCCTGGTATTCTTGATGTCAGATCCTTACTCAACTTAGGATTCCTCTACATTTTTCTGGAAATATTTGTCAACTTGAACATGGCCAGATGACAGTAAGGATGATTCATCAGAAACACAGCTTTCAGTTCTGGAAAAGAACAACTTACATCCCATTCCCTATGACTACTGGATCACCCATCCACCCCGGACTACACACCCACCATTGTTCATATGCTTTTCCCTAGAGCAATAATTCCATACTGATTCCAAGGATGATAGTATTTGATATGAATAGATTCATAACTATCTTCCCTTGACAAGAATAACTTCTAGAAGCATCTGCTAACCTTAATAATAGTGTATATGAATCTGGGCCATGTCTTTAGTCCATTTAATTGCCTAATAAAGGGCTCAAAATTTTATCAGAATAGTTGGGTAGCCAAAATCAGAGTTATTGTCTTACAACAAAAACAAAAAGAGGATGGATGGGCAGCAGGAAGCAAATTATTTCATATGGCCCTACAAGCACGCACACACAAATTTCTCTTCATTTCGATATGGTCTCAAAACTACCCGGGGCTGAGCATGTAGCTCAGTGGTAGAGAGCTTGCCTAGCTCTCTTGACCCTGATTTCCATCCCCAGCACTATGACAACAACGACCAAAAAAGCTCAGGGAAAACCACTTCTAATGAATCATGAATGATAAACAGGGATCCAAGCACCACCATGAAAACTGACCAGTGATCTTTCATGCCAACTGGTGTCAACACCTGCCAAGAGATTGATAAAATCTCTTTGAAACAGAAAGCTAACTTTTCTTAGGCAAAACCAACAGGATAGTAAAGAACAGCCTTTCAGACAACAAAAAGGGTAAGTATCACTATGTCGCAATAAAATGCTATAAATTTCCCTCCCGGAGGCTCCAGCCAAACGTTTTTCCTGTGTGTTTAGCTGATGGGGTCATCAGAGTTTGGGGTGGGGATTAAGGGGCATTAATCTTAAATTCTCACTTCAGCTGAGAAGAAGTAAACCAAACATTACTGTGTGCAGAGCCACGGTTGCCTTTCCTCTTTACCATCTCTTCATCCGGCCTTTCCTCCAAGGCTCACTTTGTGCAAAAATCTAATGATTCTTATGATGATTTTTATTTCTGTTAGATGAAGAATTTGTGGTGCTATCTGTGGAGAGCTGTTCCACGAGGTCTAAAGACATTGCCATGGAGAAGAAATTTCTCAACATGGTAAAGATGCAAAAATCTTTAGAATCTTATTCAAAGGCTTTCCAGTTCCCGAATCTTCCCAGCTCATCTTCCCCTTGGAGAAACACTCTGGAAGTCACACACGACACATAAGTTCTGAAAAACTTTAATGTAAATCCAACGTCTACATACACATACCTTAAAAATATACCATAATAACATTTATCTAGCAAATATTTCTAATCAAGAAACTTTGTGCTCAGAACTGTGCTAAGACACTAATGGTAAAGTCAAGAACCATGGACATCTTCCCACCCTCATAGAAGTTCAAGTCCTGTATGAAAGACAGATAAACAAATGAGAGAGAAGTATGCAAAAGGGAAGCATTCAATGGCACACAGCTTTGTCACAGGGGAAGCTAAGTCAAGAATGACTTCCTGCAGAAAGAGAGTCAGCTACATTAAGAGATACATTAAGTCACTTGAGGGAAAAGCAGAAGGAAGAACTTTTAGGCAGAGGGACTAGCTAGTGTGTTAGCTCTGAGCCAAAAAAGAAGTCTAGAACCACCAGGAAGGATACAAGTGGAAAATGAGGAAGAGTGTTACAAGCTGAGTATCCCTTATTCAAAATGATTGGGCCTTGAAGGAGCCCCAATTAGGGAGATGGCTATTGCGGTCAGCTGGAAGCCATAAGTTCCACCTGATAATAAGTATGTATGTGACGCACCTGTAAATGCACGTGAGGCACCCGCAAAGCTAAAGGTATATAACCGGGTGAAAGCGGTCGGAGTAAGGAGAAGAATGAATTCATTCAGTCAGTCATGCAGTCACTCGGTCGGAAGAAGAGTTCGGGTCGGAGAAGAAGAAAAGAATCAGAGCGGCCAGAACGTAGGCAGAGCGGTTACAGAAGAGAAACCAGATAGAAGAAGTAATTCCTGGTCAGAGTCAGGCAGAGGCTCCCGAGGAAGAAAGAAGAAAGAAGAAAGAAGCTCTAAAAGCTAAGCTCTCTCTCTCTCTCTAAAGAAGAAATCTCTCTCTTTCAAGCTCTCTCTCTTTCTAAGCTCTAAGAAGAAAAGCTCTATCTTTCTTTCTCTCTCTCTAAGCTAAGAAGAACAGAAGAAAGAAGAAAGCTCTCTCTAATCTTTCTCTCTAAGCTCTTTCTAAGAAGAAGAAAAATCTTTCTTTCTCTCTCTAAGCTCTCTCTAAGAAAGTAGAAGTAAAAGTAGTAATAGCTTTACTCTGCCTCCGAGTTTTCCTCCCGCGGCGCCGTGGCTGGCCATGACAGGCAGCTTACAGGGCCTAGAAGTATTTTGCATTTCAGAGTTTTTGCAATTCTGGAATATTTGCATCTTGAGGATAATGAGTATATTATTAGTACATTGTTGCTATAACAAAATACCTGAGGTTGAATACTTTTTAAAATAAAGAGATTTATGTAGCTCACAGTTTTTGAAGACAGAAGTCCAAGATTGGATGATCCATCTGTTCAGCACTGGTGAGGACCTTGTTGGCTGCATCGCATGTTAGCTACACCATGGCAGGAGCATGGGTGAGAGAGAGAGATCACAAGGCAAGAGATTTATGGGTCGGACTTGTTCTTTTAGAACAACTCTTTCTCAAGGGAACTAACTGGGGTCCCTCAAGAACCACATTAATCTCTTCTGAGGGCAGTACTCGCAATGACCTAAACACCCTCCACTGTTAGTCATCATACACAGTCGATCCTGAAGGGCTCCATTGGATGGCTGGTTAGCCAATGACGGGTAAGATCCCCAGAGGGGGACAACCTAAGACAGGCACAGTCGCACGGGACATTCTCATGTGGCCAACATATCAACCTAAGACAGGAGTCAAGGGCACAGCCTTGATTATCCGATGACAGGTAAGAATGTTGGTTGCACACAGACATCCTAGAGCATCCCCTCTTTTAAAACAAAAGGGGGGAAATGCAGGATCCCTGTTTGGGGAGATGGCTATGATTGCGGTTGACTTCGGGCCATGGAGTTTTGGACATTGCCGCCTTCGTAGTCTCACGAGACTTGGCCCGGGATCTCGAGAGACTTGGGCCGAGCGGGAGCGGGTCGGGGCCATTTTGGTTGTTGGTTGTTTGCTGGTGTGTGGTACGTGTTAGAGTTGTTAGAGCCAGAGAGAGAAACTGACAGAATAAAGATCCTGTTTGTTTCCAGTCTGCCTCTGAACTTATTCCCGCGGCTTTGCTGCTCCAAGCGGCCATCGCTTCAGGCGGCAACACTCCACCAGGCCCCACTTCTTAAAGACTCCACTATCTCAACATGACCACACTGAGGCCAAGCTTTTGGCACACAAACCTTTAGGGGACAAACCATATCCAAACTACAGCAGAACCCACATCAAAACAAGAAAGTTATTGATACTTTATATAGAGATTTTACACATATCCTGAAGGTAATTTTTACAATATCTTTAGTAATTTTGTTCATGAATTATTTCACAACATGGAATTTTCCACTTGTCTTTGTCATACTAGTACTCAAATTTTGGGGAATTTTTTTTATAACATTTCAGATTTTGGACTTTTGGATTAAGGATGCACAATCTGTTATTGGATGAAGACAAAAATGCTGGCAGAGGTCAACCTCCAAAGTCCTTGTAAACTCTATTCAAGTTTGCATGTTGGGATATCTGTAAGTTTGCTTTTTTGACTGATGGAGCCAAACCAAACTAACTCTTTGTGTAAAGTGGAGTTTTTATATCCAAGAACCATAGAATGTTGGAGTTAAAAGTTCCCTTGGAGGACATCTAATCCAAACGCCTATGGATTAATTGGTGCAGAAATTCCTTAAACACACCCTCAGGTGTTTTAGAACACATCATTTGTTTTAGCTATAGCTCAAATTGTTAGAAATTTCTTTCAACTTAAACCTGCTTCCTTGAAACTTCCACCCCTATTCATGCCCTCTGGAGTTTCACAGAATCAGCCTAATCCTTTTCCCATCTGACAGCTTTTCAAATGTTTAAAGACAGCTATCTTGTCCCCATTACGTCTTCTCTTCCCCAGGCTAACATCCCTAATTCTCTCACCTGCTCTTCATATTATAAGACTCTAGACCCACTCAGCATCATGGTTATGCTACTCGGGACAGGCCCTAGTTTGCCAAAAAATAAAATAAAATAAATAAGTCACATTTACTTTTGAAAATAAAGTTCAGTACATAAGCTAAGCTGTTAACCTATTTTGCTTATAGTTATACATTGCTTAAGGACCAGGATATGTCCTGAGAAATTAAATATTGGGCAATTTCATCTTTATGCAAACATCATGAAGTATATTAGTCCTCTATACTAATTTTATACAGTAGGCCATATGCTAGAGCCTATTGCTTCTAGGCTACAAACCTGTATAGCATATTACTGTACTGAATACTGTATGTATTGTAACAAAATGACAAATCTTTGTGTATCTAAATATATCTAAATGTAGAAAAGATACAAAAATACTAGGTGATAGGAATTTTTTCATTCTATTATAATTGTATGAGACCACCATCACATATTAGATCTCTCATTAACCAAAATGCCTTTATGTGGTACATATCTGTATATATTTTCTTTGCCTTAGAATATGGAATCTGGAATGCCTAGAATTTAGGAAACATAAACTGTCTTTGGAGTTAGAGTTAATTTTCAAGGACTAGCTACAGTGCCCTGAAAAATAAATATTTGACCAATGTCATTAGTGAACTGAATGAGTCTTTCCATAGTTATTTCTTTTTTAAAAAATTTTTATTTATTTACTTTAGTTGTACACAATACAATGCATTTATGTTTACGTGGTGCTGTGGATCGAACCTGGGCCACGCACATGTGAGGTGGGCGCTCTGCCGCTGAGCCACAACCCCAGCCCCTCCATAGTTATTTCTGAGGAAATGACAAGATTTAGCATAGTCTACAAAAATCTGAATTTATGCAAGGGCATGCAGATTTCAGAAAGCCTAATGCAAATACACCTGCTGATTTCTAAGATCAGCAGAAGTCAGCTGACTCGTCCACAGCTGTCCTGCAATAGTAGAAACAGAGCCTCAATAAAATGCATCCTTGCAGAAATGATCAGTGTGGTCCATTCCCCTCCATTGCAAAATTTTATTTTTGCTATTAAATCTTGCCACTCCATCAGGTCATCTGTGTGACAGACACAGTGATCACAGGACTTCACTGTGGGGTGCAGGCAGGGTGGAGGGGATGGGGGGGTGGCAAAGAAGCAGAAGAATGGGAGTGGGCTGGAGGACGTTGAGTTGTGGGGTGGGGGAGATCAAGTTGCTTTTTGTTTTGTTTTTATATGATCCATTTCACTTCAAATTTTGCCTTAAAACTGCTAACAGGAAAATTATCTATCATGCTAAAAAATAATGAATCATGAATTTTTCAGTCTAGTGGAAAAGAAATGCATGTTAGTAAACAGCAGTGATAGAGCGAAATGAGAGGCACGCATAGCAAGTCAACGCAGGGTGAACAATGGATTCAAAACGCTTTTCGGCCTCTGATAAACAACACTGAGAAGAAGAAAAATAAGGTACTTGCTCCAAGCAGATAAGACAGAAACCAAATCCAATAGCTTACTTGTCAAGACTAACCCCTTGCTCAAGACCCTCACTTCACAATGACATTATTCCAAAGCTATCATGTCCTCAACTCTGGGCAATCCCAAGAGCTCTCCACCTTGCGTGCCCTGCTATGAAGTCACACACCCCAGCCTCTCTTTGACTCTTATGAAGCCCTCCTAGGCTGTCACAGTAGCATGTCTCCTGCCTGGAGGACGGATGAGGTGAGATGGTATCAGTTCCTCATTCGCTTACTCTTTCTTAGTTGCAGATCCTAACTCTGACCTTGATGTGCCTTTGTGAAAGGATTTCACAAATATTATGGTTTTACGGTTCATGAGCACTACCAGATTCTTTCATAGAGAGTCGTTTTCCTTTTTAACCACATCTTTGGCGTACTCCTTCAGTAACATTCAACACATTATGTCAAAAACTGTAGTCAGTTTCCAAAAGCAGTGAGTACATAAATGTAACACAAATTTTTGGAGAAAAGGGTCAGAGAGTCCAAAAATAGGGAAAAGATAAAAAAAAACAAACAGGCTATATTCTCTAGATTGTTAAGATGAGAAACGGAAGCTAAAAGAAAGAAAGGAAGGAACAAAAACAGTAAATAAAGAAAAGACAGCCGAAACAAAAAGAGAAAGAGGAGCAAAGAGGGAGCAGATTTTACTTTATATCCATTCCTGGAAACTAGTCCCGAATTCCAATTGTGGTTTGACTTTCAGTTAAACCCACTTGACTTTTGATAAAAGTCATAGGAAGAGACCCTACAGTTCATTTAGGATCTCCAATTCTCCTCCAGCAAAACTGCTCCATATTGAGCCCAGGAAACTCTGAGGAAAATATATTCCACAGACAGCCTTAGTGAGCTTTTGGCACCTCACAGTGCATATAAATTGAAAATACACCCTTATGTCATATTTGAGCTGGAGAAACAGTCACACCGTGGCATGTTAGGAAGTAAACTCTTTGGAAACAAAGGAACAAAACTCCAGTGGTTTTGATTAGGTTGGATCATCTAGCCTCACCTGTTTTCCCTCCCCTTCTAAGTTTTCCTTAAAGTGGTATTAGTTTCTGACTGAAATATTTTGTGTGTTCATGGGATCACACAATGGAGCAACTGCAAAATCCCCTCCATTCAGCAGCCAGATTCCTGCAGCTGTGCACATTCCAGAGCAGAGTTACTGCTGAGGCTGCTGTGGCTGGCCCGTGGCTACCATCTTGGATATGAACATGCTGAAAAGGGAAGTCCATGAGGACTTCTTAAGAAACTGCAAATCAACAAGAGAAAAAGAGAAGAGAAAGTTTCAAGGATGATGGAACCCACACAAAATTTGAAAGCACCTAAAGTAACTCTGGGAATCATAATAATCAATCAAGAAGAAAAAAGCAAAAGTAGAACTTCTAAGAAATGCAATGAACTTCAACAAGCTCTATAAATCTGTTAATGCTGGATCTGCTTCTTGCCTGGCCTGCCAAAAAAAGAAAATAAAATACATTTTGCAATAGCTAGAAAAGTAGCATCCAAGCTGAGATTCATAGTATCCTATTTAAATGATTTTTCCCTTTTCATTTACCATTATCAAAACCAATTTGGCATGTAAGCAGATGTTCATGCTATATACTGGTTGAACAAGAGCAATCATGTTGCCCAGAAAGATCTTTAGAAAGTTGTCAAGAGTCATGGAATAATTACATTTTTCATTAATCAAATCTAATACTCACCCTCATTTTATATAGATGAAATGTAAGTTATACACATATGTGTACATATATATTATATATACACATTATACACATCTGCAAATTTTCTTTAAATTTTGAAGCATTCCAGGTGGCACAAAACTCCGTAGAAAACAGTTTGCAAGTATCTTAAATAAATTTTATATTATAATATATAAGACTATCTATATTCAGCATAATTTTTATCAAGAAGCATAAAATATTTCAAATCATGGAATTAATCAAGGTACTTTTCTCAGATAGATAATTACCTGAAAAAAAAATCGTTCTCCTTAAGTAAAATATTTGCTCTTCCAAAGAGCTAATGAATACAGAAGCTACTTTTTTATGCAATATGGCTTTCATCAAAATTTATTTCCTATGAAATGCTGATAACATTATGGAAAACTAACAAAAATATCAGGTTATTTATATACAACAAGACTGTTATTTTTAGAGCTCCAAACTGACCTTTTATGTGCCAATAAAACTTAAATCTACCATTATATTTTTGTTTTCTATTATTCTTATTACTGTCATGGCTTTCAAATTATAATCTACTACATTATTGTGGATGTATCAATGGCATTTTAAGATTCAAGCTTATATATGTTAATTGGGAAGAAAGAACTTCATTGAGGCATGATTTCAAAATTATAGAAATTTTATTTAAAAAGTTATTGTTTTTATATATGAAAATATATAGCTTACTTTGTGATTAAAATTAGCATGATCAAAAATTAGTATGTAGCCGGGCGCGGTGGTGCACGCCTGTAATCCCAGCACTTGGGAGGCTGAGGCAGGAGGATCGCGAGTTCAAAGCCAGCCTCCACAATGGTGAGGCACTTAGCAACTCAGTGAGACCCCTGTCTCTAATAAAATACAAAAAAGGGCTGGGGATGTGGCCCAGTGGTCCAGTGCCCCTGAGTTCAATATATGTTTATCCACATTGGCTGAGTCAAATCCCAGTACCCAAAAAAATTAGTATGTTCTTACTCAACAGAACTTGAGACTGGAGACTGGATCTTTATTTGTTTGGTATTTTGGAGTCTCATTATAAAATGTGAGAATTTGATTAAATTATCTCTCAATATTTTCCATTTTTAGGAAATAATATTATTTTCTATTAAATTTAATTTATCTCCCTAAACCCATTTTTATTAGGCTTAGATCAAGAATTGATCTGCCTAAGCCCTGTTAATAACCAGAAAAAATAATAGCAGTCTCATGAAAAGTTATAAGTTGTACATAGTAAATAATGTATATTTCAATATTTCTCCTACTAAAACTTGGCAAGTTTTGATCAGTACAAAATTAACCTATTATTATTATTATTATTATTATTATTTACAGACAGTGGAAGTTCCAGAAAATGGGTATACTTCAGTGGAGACACTCACAATTTCATTTGTGTGTTATTACTCCTCCTGTCGAGAAGCTTATTGATGTAGACTTACACCACAGGAGACAGCAGCATTTCTGCAGGACAGAAAAGCTTCATGCTGAGTAAGTCATCACCCGTCATTTCCTAAGCTTCCAAGATACCTTGCTTGGACTGTTCTAAGAAATATTTTATAATAGCGTTTTGTTCATATTTTAAATTTATTCTGAACATACTACTAATGATTATGAAGTTGTTTCTCTCAATAATAACTTTTTTAAAATTTTCCTCTTTCTTATAACATGCAGTGCTCTTAAAGAGAACAGTGTGTCTTTACTCACTTAGTCATTTAAAAGGACTAAATGAAATAGAATATACTGCTTGCATTTTCACAATAGTCTTTGGAATTGCCCTATTTCTCTACAGTCCTCTGGAGTTCTGGAGTACAAAGGACTAGTTTATCCACATTGGCTGAGTAAAATCCTGATATATTTTCCAGATTCCCACTTGTTACTCCCTAATCCATAGCAACAAAATAGAAAAATTAGTATATGAGTCATTTATACCTAGGCTAAGGGTCTAAACATTGCTGTGGCTTCTTCTCCAAAGAGAATAAAAGTAACACACTAGAAGATTTATCACAAAACACAGTGGAATAGGAAGTCCCAGACTCTGACCTTCCACCAAAAACCAAACAGTAAAAACAAAATACAAAACAAATAAACACTACCGAACTGACAAGACATGTCTGAAGCAATAATTTCCAAACTCTGGAAACTAGACAAATACTTTCAACCCCTAGGGAAGTACATAATGAAGAAAGAGGCTGATAAATTTCACTAAATTTTGGTATCTTCTTTTTTTACTACCACTGTATATCCCCAAGCCCTGTGAAGTTAGCATGGGGATGATACCCATGGTGTGGCTAACTGCAGACAGATTGGCCAATAGGGACCTTGTTGCTCTCAAAATAGGATTTATGCATTTTGATCACTTGCTCTGATCATAAAAGGAACAGACAGAATGACCATACTATCAAAAGCACTATACAGATTTAATACAATTCCTATTAAAATCCCAATGACATTCTTCATAGAATAGCAGTCATGAAATTCATTTGGAAAAATAAGAGGTCCAGAATAGCCAAACCAATCCTTAGCAAAAAAAGTGAAGCAGTAGGCATCACAATACCAGAATGTAAATTATAATACAAAGCTATAATAACAAAAATGGCACTGTATTGGCACCAAAACAGACACATAGACCAATGGTACGGAATAGAAGCAACTTGTCAAATACAAAGGACTTTCAATAAGGTAACAAATAATTCTCACCAGAAACTTTGAAAGCCAAAAGGCAGTGAGATATATTTAATGAACTGAAATTTAAGCTGACAGCCAAGACTTTTAAAACCTATCCTTCAAAAATGAAGACTAAATTAAGATATTTCAAGATAAGCAAAAGCTAAGAGTATTTGTCACTAGTAAACCTGCCCTACAAGAAATGCTATAGGGTCCTTCAGGCTGAACCTAAGGGGCATTAGATGGCAACTCAAAACCATATGAAAATATAAGATCACTGGTAAAGGAAACTATAAAATTATAAAAGCCTGTATTATACATTTGGTTTGTAATTATTCTTTTGGTTTCCTATGTGATTTAAGACAAATGCATTAAAATGATTATAAGTCTATTATGGAGCAAATAACATATGAAGATAAAATTAATAACAATGGCAACATAAAAAGAGATGAAGTAAAATGAGATTAGAATCAGCTTATGCAATTGAAGCTAATTTGTATCAATTATAATAAATATGATTTTTAAATGTTAACTAATGTCCCCTTGTAATCACTAAGAAAATAACTAAAAACTAGGCAAAATGAAATGAAAAAAGAATCAAATGGCATACTAGAAAAAAAAAATCAAAGACAAGGCAAGATAATTTAGAAGAAATTTAAGAAAACTAACAATAAAAGATGAAAGACATATAAAAAGCACCATAGCATAAGAAAGTTCATCATTATCAGTGACCAGTTTTAACGTAAATGGTTTAAAGCTACAAATTAAAAGACAGAAATTGGCAAAATAGATAACACACAACATGACTACATGCTGCTTATAAAATTCCCTTTAGATCCCAAACAGAAACAAGTTGAAAGTGAAAGATGGAAAAGATAGTCATGCAAATAGTACCAAATGAAATTGGATAACCATACTATTATGATAAAAATTAATATTTAGTAAAAAAATTGTTAAAAGAAAAAGACAAACATTTAATATTAATGAAAGGATCAATTTATTAAGACGTTATTTATACATACATGAAGCAAACAATAGAGAATCAAGTATATGAAACAAATATTGACAGAATTGAAGGGAGAAATAAATAATTTTACAATGATAAAGACTACAACACATAACTTGCCACAATGTACAGACTATCTAGAAAGAAGATTAATAAGAAAGTAAACAACATGAACAATATTATAAACCAACTAGATCAAAAAATGCAAAACACTTCACCAAACTGAATATGTATACATTCTTTGCAAGTACAAATAAAACATTTCCAAGATATAAAACATGTTAGGCCATCAAACAATTCTCAAGAAATTTTAAAAGATAAAAATGAGGACTAATATATTTTCTAAGCACGGTGGAATGAAACTAGAAATCAATAACTGAAGGGAAACTAGAAAATTTATAAATATGTAGAAATTAAACAACACATACTTAAGTAACCAATTTTTTCTACTGAAAAAATCAATCAGTAGAACCTAGAATACACTTTGAACAATTAAAATGAAAACTCAGTAAAACAAAACTTATGTAATATGTAGAAAGCTGTATGCAGGAAAGAATTTATAGCTAAAATGCCTACATTAGAAAATAAAAAATATCTTCAATCAACAATTTCACTATACTACTTAAGGAGCTAGCAAAAGAAGATCAAGCATTTGACAACATTCAACAACCTTTCATAACAAAAGCCTCAGAAAATTAGGACTAGAAGAGAATTTTCTCAACAAAATAAAGGATATTTGTGAGAAAACCACAACTAATATCATACTCAATAGTGAAAAGCTGAAAATTTTTCTTCTAAATCAGTAACAATCTCTGCTTTTATGACTGCTATTCATTATTGAGCCAGAGCAAAGATACCCAATGCAAATTAAAGCCACAGTGATAGATAGCACTTCACACTCACCAAGATATCTTTACTCAACAACATGAAAAGTAACAAGGTTAGCAGGATGTGGAGAAATGGGAACAAAGATCAAATGAGATAGACAGCATGAAATGCTATGTAAGTGAATTATTTTGTTACTGTTTGTACCTCTGTGCTTGTTTTAAAAAGTTATTTGCATTGTTATTTCAAATTTATTTATTTAAATTGATGTATAAATTGTATGTATTAATCACTCATGTATACAACATGATGTTTTGACGTTGCTTTTTAAAATTTTGTTTTCCATAAGAGGAAAACTTCATGAAGTGTCATAGGATAGAAGCATAAAGGCATGGAATGGAACTGAATCAGGACTTTCAGCTCTCTTCTTCACTTCCATCTTTTAAGTTATACAAAGGCAGTCTTATTTTTTCAAGTGAACATCTTATTTTTCATATGAACATTTAGGTAAAGAAATAACATTTTTAGAATAAAAATCATAAATATTCATAACAACCATTGCTTTATTGAACTGTGACATAATGTGCATTTATCCAGTTCCAAGTTATGTTGCTATAGCTATTTTCAAAATAAGAGAAATCCCATGTTTTAGACCCTTTATATTGTGAAACATCATAGTTTTCTGCTTTGTATATTTATATGGACTGATATTAGTCTTATTTCCCATGTTAGCAATATTTTCAAATATAAACACACATTGAAATGAAATTTCTAGAGTGTGGATTGTGGGTGACATTAATAACCTTTCATTACTGGTTTCCCAAGCTCTCAAGGGCTTTGAATATGTAGCTTACCAAGGACTAGTACAGAAGTCAGTGAATCATCATAAGATACTGTAAGCTAGAAAAGTCTGAAAGATTCATTCATCGATAGCAGAATTTCTGTCTTCTCTATTTCAACTAACTTCCCTTAGTGTTTATTGCCTCTTAAGCCATGAAATATACTCCACTTTATGTCTTTTTTTATATATTTTTTTTAACCGACTAGATATAATGACTGGTCTGTCAAAGTGTGTTCCTTTTTGCTTTTTAATTTCCCCTTTTTCATGAATCAAGATTATGCAAAATTCTACTTTACTGATCTTTCAAATAAAGCAAATTTGGGGTTAATTATCCCTTCTGAATTTTTGTTGTTGCATTTTTTATTTCATTAAATTTGGTTTTAATCCTTACTTTCTCTTTCTAGTTGCTTTGGGCTTATTTTGTTTTTTGTTTTCTAATTCCCTAGTTTTTTAAATTTTTAGTAGTAATTCCTTAATAACAAAGTATGTGAAGCTAAACAATGTCTCCCTGAGTTCAGCTGCACCCCATACCATTTGGTGTGGTGCTTTCTCCTTATTGCTTTCTAGACAGCTTGTGATTTTCCTTTTTATTCAGCCTTTGATTCAGAGATTTTATGAGAGTGCGTTTCTTAGTATGCATGTGGTAAAATGTTTTTAGGGTCCTCCTAACAGAATGAAAGTGATCTTAAAATCTCAATTTATGAAGTTATTTATAAAGTTATTTTTTTTTTATGGCTAAATAATGAGCATGATTTTGTGTGAACGTCATTCCAAGCATGTATAACCTCAATTTGGGAAATGTAAACTTCTGTTTGCAGCTGTGATTTTGTCTGTTGATTGTTACGGGTTGCATTTGAAATGCTTCTCCAAAGGCCCATATACTAATGGCTTGGTCACCAGCCTGTGGCACTATTGGGAGGTAGTGGCATCTTTAGAAAAGGGAGCACTGGGAAGAAGTCAGGTTACTGAGGATGTGTTCTCTTGAAGGTGATATTGGGACCCCAGTCCCTTCCTCTTTTGTTCTTTCCAGCTACAATGAGGTAAACAGCTTTAGTCCACCACGTACTCCCCATTCTGATGTTCTGCCCCCTCATAGGCCCCAAATCATTTGACGGAGCCAGCCAATCATGACTGGAATCTCTGAAGCCATGAGCCAGAACAAACCACTTCTCCTTTTTAGTTGATTTTCTCAGGTGTTTTATCACAACAACAGAAAGCTGATTGGCATGTTCATTGATTATTGTTCAGTTTCCCTAAGGCTAATTTATTGTGTCTACTAGATCTGTCCATTTTCCAAAAGATATTAAAGTTACCTGTTATCAACAGGTTCTTATCACATACAGACTTTGCATAGTTATTGGTTTGCATATTTAGTGGCTTTTTTTTTTTTTTTTTTTTTTGATCAATAATGGCTTGGGAATTTGAGAGTTCTTATCACTACTCAGTATCCCTCTTTGTTCTCACTAGTGCTTAACTTTAAGTGCAAAACTATTATTGCTATATATTATGATATCAGCTGATATTATGATAGTAATATATTACCTTTCCTACTTTAACTTTTTAGGTTTTTTATAGGTTTGTTGTTGGCTTCATTTTGTTTACTATTGCCCTTTTTATTGTTCTCTTCTCAACTTTATGTTCAAGCTTTCTGTATTTACTGGTTTATGTGTAATTACTATATAGTGTATAATAGATTGCATGTTATAATACAGAAAGACTTGTCTTTAATGAGCGTTCAGCCATTTGCATATACCACAAGGGCTAATATAGTTAATTATATGTTTTTTGCCCTACTTTATAATTGCTAAAGTAGTTCAAATTGTTGAGTCCTTTTAATTTTCTTTACTTTTGTTAATTTAACTGTCTCTAATAGTTCTATTTCTTACTCTTATTAATTTTCATATTCTACCACATGCTTTCCATTTCATTAATAGGCCTGCCATCATTCTCTGTAGCAAAACTCCTAGAAACCAAGGGCTTCTGGACCCTATCTATAGGGTCCTGCAGTCACCAAAAGAGGCCCTTAAATGAGGGTTGGGCAAGGAAGGTCAGGGTTTGTGGTCAAGCCATCACCCTTCCTTCCCTTATTGTATCCACTATTTGTCTTCTGAGCCTGGCTTTAGCATATCAATTTAAAACACTCAGGGCCTTCTAACTAGTTTTCCTAATTCTATTCACCTCTCTCTAATCCAAAAGTTGGCAACCCTGGATGCAACACTGTTATCCTCTGGAGATTTCTTAAAGATGCTGATTTCTGAGGTCCAATCCAAACTGGAACAGAATTCCTGAATAATCATTGCTGCCTTTACATGTCAATTAGCTCCTAATTGACATGTAAAGCTTCTTAAGTTATAGAACAATGTCACTTTAGAGAGTCTCCCCTAAC
This sequence comes from Tamias sibiricus, assembly GCA_025594165.1. Classification (NCBI taxonomy): domain Eukaryota; kingdom Metazoa; phylum Chordata; class Mammalia; order Rodentia; family Sciuridae; genus Tamias; species Tamias sibiricus. The sequence continues at coordinate 12,654,639 of CM046663.1, read as the reverse complement.
AATGAAGCAAGCCAGAAACATGAATATACCCTGAAGAAGATTCTGGGTAACATGAATGATAAATATAAAAACAAAGGATAATAATATACTAAAAAAAACTCTAGAGAATTGTGCTGCAGATAAATATGACCTAAGAGAAAAAGTGACTGCACCTGTAGGGGATGGCTTCCAGAGAAGGTGGCAAGCAAGGGCCAAAAGAAGGAAGAAAAGTATTTTCTAGATGGATAGGACTTCCATTTCTGCATCTGTGAAGAGTGTCACTAGTTTTGTCTTGTTTTTTTCTTAAAATTGTCTTTTTGTTACACAGAGACCATGACTTACTTGTAGTCTTAAAGTCACCAGATTTTTAAAACTAATTTTCAAATTATTAAAAGTACAAATGCTAGAAAGAAAAAGAGAAAAGGAGGGAGGAACAAATCTCATGTAAACATAAGGGAGACCACTAGAGTAGGGTAAGGGGATGAGAGAAGGAAAAGGTTGGGGTGGGGGGAAGAAGGCACCAGAAAGTGAAACTGACAAAATTATGTTGTGCTACACGTACTGAGTACTGATATGTAACAACAAATTCCACTACTATGTATAATTATAATGCACCAGGAAAAGTATAAATAAATAAAAATAAAATTACAAATGCCAAACTCAATCTTCCATAAGCTTTATGCAAATTATAACTGATTCTTTAAAACAGAGTCAAAGGGGCTGGGGTTGTGGCTGAGCGCTCACCTAGCACTTGCGTGGCCCGGGTTCGATCCTCACCGCCATGTGAAAATAAATAAAGGCATTGTGTACAACCAATAAATAAATAAATATTTTTTAAAAAGAGTCAAAGTATTTTACACATTTCAATATTTCATATAAAATGTCAATTGCTTGCTCATATATTTTAAATTCTAAAAAAATAAGATAATCCATGAAATTCTTCTATATTCCAAATTCTCCCTAGTAATACTTATACTTTAACAAAAACACACAGCTAATCCTAAGATAACAAATATGAAGATAAATCAGCACTGTCTTCAAGATAAAAGTATACATTTCCAAAGACTTATTTATTTATTCTTTTTTGTAGACCCGCCAGGAATAGGAAATATACTCCCCTGTCAAAGGAAGGGCTTTATATTGCAAAACAAACACAGGTATCTTCTATAGTCTTCTGATGATTTTCACAATATGGAACTGGGAGCCATGTATGCACCCAAAATAATTTTACCAGCATCTTTGATCCACATACTGAGCCCTCTTCATGATAAAAATGGTGGGTCATTTCTACATCCTTGTCAACAAACTCTTTGATTCCAGCGCCTTCTGTATTACAGCTAAACTTCAACTCCTTTTTTTTTTACTTCCAGAAGAAAGTTATACTCTTTATATGTGCTGTCCATCAAGGCTACACCTTGATTTGACTGATTCTGCTCAACTCCAATGCCTCCTCAGCTCTGAGGTGGCAGTACTAAGCCATGCTCATGACCAAAATCACAAACAAGGCTTCTGTTTCACTGAGTTTATACTAAGGAACATGGAGGAAAATCAGAGGTTGGCCTGTAGGACTCTAGACCCCAGCCAGGCAGAGAAGGCTTAAAAGTAGGTGACTTGTAATGACAAATCATATGACAGTGTCACCAGTATTATTCTCTTATTCAAAGTGTTAACATTAGGGGCACCTCTGCCTCAATAAGCCAAAGTACATGGGAAATTACATATAGTAATAAAGTATTCTGAATAATGCCACACCTTGAGTTCAGAGATGACTATATTTAGTTCCAAGGACTCTCTGAGATATGAGTGTTTAAAAAAATTGAATCCTTATAAAATTACCTTCCCCACTTAAAACAATGTCAATGAATATGACGCCTTCCTTTAAACGCTTTGGACATCAGCAGGTTTGTCTAACATCAATGAGATGTTAGTTTTGCTATTGGAAAATTCATCTTTTCTGATGATCTACATGAATTGAGCATTCACTCCTCAAAAAGCAATTGAACTTCTCTCTTTAAAAAGGTTTTGTGGAAAACATTAGTTAGAAATGTTTCCAGACACTGAATTAATTACTACATGAAAGTGTAAAGTCTCAAATTATGTTCATGCCACAAAAAAAAAAGACAGAGAAATGATGAGGATGTGTATGTGTTTAAAAAACAGTTATTCAAGGATTGCCACATTTGAGTAGGGAGGTGGCAGAAGGAAACTTCCTGCTGTGCCAAGCTCTTTCTTCTCCAATCTCATAGATATTTAAGGTACTAACCATCTCCGGAGGCAAACTGAATTTCAGCAACTGAAATTTACTTAAGTTGCATGAAAATACAAATGCAAGATACTGGAACACTCTTCTATAATTATGGATTTGTTGTTATTGTTATTTTCCTTTTGTTTTATTTCCTCTATAGTCGCTGAAGATTTGATTCAGTTGACATGATATTTCAAAAGGAGAGGTATCTGAAGTTTAGTAGCCTCTGGAGCCTCTGTGGTAATGTGAAGTATCTGGACAAGAGTATCTTTACAGTGGTAACAACAACTACTCTGATAACTATAATTAGAAAAATAGCTACACTTGCCATCTTCAGGAATCCCTTATATGTTGACCACCACCTTGTGGGAAACAGAAAAAAAAAAAGAACTCTTGAAAATTAGAAATAAGTATCAAGTAGAAAGAAACAGAAAATAAACAGAGCATCCAATGATCTGAGGAGAGTGACAAGAATGTGCTTTTTCAATCCTTCTGAAAAAGACCAACTGTAATCCAGCCTACTTCCTGCTATCATACACTAGATAAAAGTGGTGCCAACCACAACCTGGGCTCTTGAGCTGTTTTTTGTTACTCACATTCTTATCCTTTTAAATAGGATAGTCTCTCCTGACTTCCTCACCTCACATAACCTGAAGCCAATGAATTTCCTTTCTTATCTATTGGAAAATAAGCCATTTTCATTTCTTTTTTTTTAAAGGAAGAAGAGTTTTATGACCTTATGGAATTACTGTTTGGAGCTCTTTTAGACTTAGAAAAGGAAAAAAATGACCTTGATGTCTACATTACTGTATGAAATATCATAAAATACATAGTTCAGTCCTTTCACTTTTCTGAGTGCTTAATATAAACATGGTAAAATTACTTCAGTTGATTCTATGTTGGTTGCCAAAAAACAGAGATTGGGAAGTCATAATCATGTACAAGTATTTGTTGAGGTACTAGCAGCTTCTTCACACCCTAATAAGGGTAAGATGTTTATAATTCAAGATAGAGCTATTTCTACACAGAAAGTCCTGTTAATCTAGAATGAGTCAAGATGAATGAATAAATACTGTCACTAACCGAGGCAGCCAGTATATGCAAGTTCATATCAATTTTTTGCTGATGTCTCGTTTTTATATGTATACACATGCACACATTACTAGGAGAAACATATTTCATTACGTGAGAGATAAGAGTACTGAATCCAAATCTGCTTGGTCAGGAAAAGTTTCTTGGATGTGAAGTGAATTGTGTATTGTGCTCCATTGGATAAAAATGTTTGGCAGGGGAGAGGATGTTCATGGCACCAGAGCTGGACTTCATCCATCCAGCTGCTGTTATCTAGCAGATATTGACTGTTGAAAGTTCAAATTCTTTTTACATCATTAGCCCAACCGAGCTCATAGTACACAGCAAGTGCCCTGGACAAATGGCGTGAGGGCTGACAGATGGACAGTTGAAAACTAGCGTAATAAAATGATTTCAATCCTGCAAGTCTGTCAACATCTTTCAGGAACCAGTTACTTATCAAATATGAACAAACATCAAAAATACTAGTTAGGACTGGGGGTCAGACATGCTAACTACATGAGATGACATCATAGCTGTTTTCATAACATGGATACAGATTGTACAGTCTCTATAAATATCCCTGACTTCCTTCTAGGCTCAAGAGACTCTTCTATCACCTTGTCCCTGTGTAGGAGAAATATGTCCTAAGAGCAGAAACCTCTGTCTCTTTTTGTCTTCCGTACTGCTAGTGTCTTGCTGTTTTTTGGTCAGCTTTTGCATCACCGTGACCAAATTACCCAACAAGGACAACGTGGAGGAGGGAAAGTTTATTTGGGGCTCATGGGTTCAGAGGTCTCAGTTCATAGATAGATGGCTGACTCTATTCCTCTGGATCTGAGGTGAAGGCATCATGAAGAGCTCAGTGGGGAAAAGCTACTCAGCTTTTGGCAGTCCAGAAGCAGAGAAAGAGGGCCAAGAAGGGACCCTGGGGAAGATATACCTTTCCAGAGCATGCCCCCAGGGACCCATTACTTCCAACTATGCCCCACCTGCCTGCAGTTACCACCCAGCCAGACCTTTCAAACTGGGATGGACCAATTAGGTTACTGCTTTTCTGATATAATCATTTCACATTTGAAGATTCATATTAGCAGGAGCTTTGGGGGGACACCTCATCTCCAAACCATGACACTTATACATGGTATTAAGATTTAACTGTATGAAACTACCATTTTTCAGGCAAAAAAAAGTTTAAATTTTGGCAATCTCATTTTTTTTTTCTTTGTAATAAATGACAGAATATTCCTCCTTGACTGGAAACAGAAAGATAGTAATGTTGTCGGGGTGCCAATCATGCTCTCAGAAGAACTTTTTCTTATACATAAACAGAAGTTATTCTAGGGCTGGGGTTGTGACTCAGAGGCAGAGTGCTGCCTAGCGTGTGTGAAGCACTAGGTTCAAACCTCAGCACTACATAAAGATAAAAGAAAGATGCTGTGTCCACCTATAACTAAAAAATACATATTAAAAATAAAGAAGTTATGCTACAAGAACAGGCTAAATATTTAATTTTCAACATTTGTTCTGTTCTTCCCTATTGCCTTTCTTGATCTTTGAGTGTTCATTATTTAGTTAGCTTTTTCGCTGCTATGACCAGAACAATTTTAAAGGAGGAAAAGTTTATTTGAGGCCTCACGGTTTCAGAGGTCTTAGTCCATACAAGACCAGCTCCATTCCTCAGGGCTTGAGGCCATCAGAGTGGAAGAGGGTGGCAGAGGGAAATAGCTCACAAGTTGATCAAGAAGCAGAGACATCTCCACTCACCAGACACAGCTATATCCCCACAGCCATGACCCCATTCCCACCTCCTCCAGCCACACCCTATCACTGCAGTTACCACTCAGTTAATCCCTATCAGGGGATTAATTCACTGATTGGGTTAAGACTCTTATAATCCAATCATTTCTCCTCTGGGCCTTCTTGCATTTTCTCACATGTGAGCTTTTGGGGGACACGTCATATCCAAACCAAAACAAGGAACAAGAAAGGAAAATATATGGTTCCTGGATTTTGTTTTTTGACTATAATAACTCAAAGGTATCACTTTAGGAGTCTAATGAGCTTGATTTTCAATAAACCTTGTGCCTATCTTCTATCACACTTCTTGCCACAGAACTTTAAGATTGTTACATTTTGAAGATTTATAGAAAACATAATTAAAAGGACTAGAGATGGATACAAGTCACAATGTTCAAAAATGAAGAGAAAGTTAACAGTGTAAACTGTAGAGGCTGACATGTTTAAGGAATCGTTTTAAACAAATTAGTAAACAGTGCTATGTGAATAATTTGATTTTGGAGTAAAAGATAATCACCAGGAGTCAGGAAGGACTCACAATCTTGATGTCATGAAACAACGTCTCTCCTTCCTCTCCTTCCTCCTCATTCTTCTTCTCATCAAGCAGGCCACACTGGAAGACTGTAGTCAGCTCTGAAAAATGGACTTTAAAAGTAATATAAAAATAAGTTGAAATGTGTTTAGTGACTATTTCTTTTAAGGGTCTTAAAACCATGGGTTAAAAAAAAAAAAAAACTATCAATCTGAAGAAAAGTTTTAGGGAACGTAGTATGGACAAATATGAAAAAGATACCAGAAATTAAATGTGGAACTGTTCTCTGGCAAGGCCAGAGTGCTAAATGCTCTGCTCTCTCCAAAAGATGTTGCTTGAGATCACACAAGCTTTCTTTGTCACTCGTTGACTGTTAACTCTTGTTGAAGCTCGTAGTAGTTAGAATCCCTTAGGTCTTTTTTTTTTTAATTTTATTTACTTACTTGTTTGTTTGTTTATTTGTTCTGATTTGTTATACATGACAGCAGAATGTATTTTGATTCCTAGTACGTCCACAAATGGAGCACAATTTTTCATTTCTCTGGTTGTACACAAAGTAGAGTCGCGCCATGCGTGTCTTCATACGTGTACTTAGGGTAATGATGTCCATCTCGTTCCACCATCTTTTCTACCCCCTTTTCTCCTCCCTTCTCTTCCTTCCCCTTTGCCCTATCCCAAGTTCCCCCTTAAGTCTTTTTTATGACTGGTCATCTCTCCGTAGTCCTGTGTTTGTATCAATTGTTTTGGTCCCTCCCTCCCTTAAATGTGGCTTCAGGGAGTTGAAATAAGAGATGAGAGGAAGTTATAGACAATAGATTTTGCTCCATTGCAAAAGCATTTTCTATCCAGTAAGCCATCTGAAAATGTGATTTTTTTGTGTGTGCACTAGTAAGTTTTCTACCACAAGAGCTGGTCAAGATGAGGTGGGAAGAAAAAGTAGGGACAGGTATACGCAGGGAGTTGAACCGATAGCCAAGTTGTGTCAGGACAGTGGAGTAGGTTGCTGAGAGACCAAAGAAACCAAGAATATACTCAGAGATGGAGCGTGAAGCATAATGCTTTACTGAGAAACACTTATGGGGAAGGTCCAGTGACAATAGGCTGAACAGATAGTACCTCCGTCCCTCAGTACTGTGCCACGCAGTGCCTCCTCTTCCACATGGTGTCTCTACAGTGTCAGCCAGCTGCTCCAGGGGCACGTGTTCTCTCCTCGGTGTTCTCAGTGATGCCCCAGTTGCCCCTAAGGGAGGAGGCTTACTTGTTAGGCTGCAGAAGCAGTAACGTCACCAGCATCCACTTGTTTGTATGACTAGCATTCCAAGGAGCAACTGTCCCAATCACCATTCAAGAAAGTAGATCTCTGCAGATAATATTAACTTGTCATAGCTCCCAGCTAAGGAGAATATCAGAACCCATTAAGACAATATGTATCAGGATATTCTGGCCCAGGCTTGCTCTCATTGTTTTCTTAACTTGGCTAGGATTTTTTTTTTTTCTTTTTTTTTCTTTTTTGTACCGGGGATTGAACTCAGGGGCACTCGACCACTGGGCCACATCCCCATCCCTTTTTTGTATTTTATTAGAGACAGGGTCTCACTGAGTTGCTAAGTGCCTCGCCATTGCTGAGGCTGGCCTTGAACTCACGATCCTCCTGCCTCAGCCTCCCAAGTGCTGGGATTACAGGCATGTGCCACCCCGCCCGGCTTAATTTGGCGATGTTTTTAGGAATAGAAAGGGGACATTAAGGAACATGGGGTTTGACTGCCCCCCCTTTTTTTGTATTTTATTTAGAGACAGGGTCTCACTGAGTTGCTAAGTGCCTCGCCATTGCTAAGGCTGGCTTTGAACTCACAATCCTCCTGCCTCAGCCTCCCAAGTGCTGGGATTACAGGCGTGAGCCACCGTGCCCAGCTATGTCCCCCTTTTCTTTAAAGATGAAAATTGGCTAATCTTTTCAGCTTCCATGTCAGTAGTCTTTCAGTAAACTTTTGAATTGATCATCTCTTTTGAGATATTTAGGAAAATTCGGTTCATAACCACACAGTCAAATAAAAATAATTTTATTTAAAATGGAGATTGCACTTTATAACTGTCAAGACCTTTTTTGACAACTTTAAATAAGCATGCAAGGTTTGGCTTCAGATAAATGTCCACTCAAATCTCCAAACTGTCTGTTAACAGCTTACAGTGTGGGCACAGAGAAGTTATTTTTTTTAATATTTATTTATTTGTTTTAGTTGTATACAGTGCCTTCATTTTTACGTGGTGCTGAGGATTGAACCCGGGCCGCGCCCATGCTAAGCGAGCGCTCTACCGCTGAGCCACAATCCCAGCCCAGAAGTTATTTTATCTTTCTACATTTGTGGCTCCTCATCTATAAATTCTGGATACTGTTACTGGTGGGCTAATGTTTGAAAAAGGATTCAGTAATGTAATAATTATAAATAATAGCTAACTTTAGTGAATACCCATTGTGTGTCAGGAATGGTTTTCATTCCTTTCAAAATGCCTTATATTTTGACTCATCTTGATTTTCTTGATACCCTGATTAGGTAGGTACTAGGCTCTGCCCCTTTTAAAGTTGAATAAACTGAGGCAGAGAGGTTAAAAAAAAAACTCATGCATGGTCATGTGACCAGAAAATGTTGAGTCGGGGGACTTCTCAGGCTGTCTAAGCTCTTGTGCAAGGACCCTTTACTTTGTCTTGATAAATGAAGACTGCTCATAAAAACTTTAGGAATTACTAATTCACTTTACAACTCCCAACTCCATGCCTTCTTCAGGATAATTTTTGATTAATTTCAGAAAATAATATTTCTATACTCCTCTATATAAAATGTAATAAATATAATGCAAATGTAAATATAATATAAAAAGAGTTATTGTACTTTCTTAATTCAACTTATTGCCACACATTTCTTAGAGTTCAAAGCACTTTATGGTCCAGAGTATCCACTTGGGTAGGCAAGAACTCTTTCATTTATCTACCCATTTAACATTTCCAGGCTTCTATTTGCTCAGCATCCTAAGGTGAACATTTCAAAGCACTAGCAGGTACTTTTTGTTAATCAGTAGTCAACTTTCTTAATATTCACTTAATCTGATTATGGAGAGATGAACATCTTCCTATAACTTTTCAATCAACTCCCATTATACTAACCAGCCTACTTGAAAATACAAGTACCCCTAATCCAAAAATCCAAAATATGAAATACTCCAGAATCCACAACATTTTTAGCATCTATGTGATAGCAAAGTAGAAAATTCCACACATGATCTCCGACAGTTTAACATGAACAAAGATAGCTTCATGTACAATATTATTTAAAATGCCATAGAAAGTTATCTTCAGGCTATGTATGTAAGGGTCATATGAAACATAAATGAATATTGTCTTTAGACTTCAGTCCCATCCCTGAGATACCTCATAGGCAAATATTCTGAAATCTGAAGGAAAAATAAATAATATCTGGACCCAAACATTTTGGATAAGGGATACTCAATCTGTTTGGCATTCCTTTAAATTTCTACTTTCCCAGTTAATGGCATACATTAGGAGCACTTAAACAACTGAACTAGAAATATGCATCAATACAAAGACACACACATCTTAATAAAATTGGTCACCATTTTTAGAATTCAATGACTTGCTATGTAGTAAGAAAGGCCAGCAAAAGGTGTCAATCAATTTGAGATGGACACAACTCAAGTCTGATTCTCTTACAGTTTCGAATATCCTTTTTAAGCATTAAAATTTTTATTTTATAAAATATAGTATTATACATGTTATTAGATTTCCCAAAACATGCCGAAGAGAATTTCACAGGAAACTCACCACTGGGATATGATGCATTTGTTAAAAGATTTCAATTAAGAAAGGAAGATGATTTCCTAGAGAGAGAAAATATCCAAGTATATAGAGAAAAACCCATGAAATCCAAAAACCAATTTCAAACTAGAAATCAGTTTTGCCAAAGATGAAATCAAGGGGCAGCATATATAGGTCTCTGAAGCCAATAAGAAATGGTTCCTAAAATAACAAAGGCAGACATCCAACAGAGGAATCAATGCAATTACATTTGCTCCTAAGCACAAAGGATTTGTCTAATTTGAGGATTAAAAGGAAGACAGTGATAATTCTCTATTTTATTTCATTTTGAGGAACATATTAGCATTGTCTCCATGTGTAAGAGGAGGGAGCAAGAAAGAGCAAGAATTTGGAATTCAGACTACTGAGTTCCATCGTGGCTCATTCGCTGTGATAGGACTTTATTTAACCTTTATATGCCTCACCAATTCCAGTTATAATAGAGACAGTTATTTATGCTTGTGTCACACATTGTATTTTACAAGCTACAGGGAATGTATGGTACCTGATAGATGTGAATCTCTCTCACCAACCATTCTTTAATATGAAATATTATTCAAATTAATATCATTAATAATATTAATATTATTCAAAACAGAAAATATTTTAGAACTCCTTAAAAAGTTTTATATTTGATTCCAGAAATATTTACTCAGTACCAATTCTATTCAGGCAGGATGGCTGAGGGCCAAATGGGTATTAGAGAACAGATCAACAATGACTCTTATGATCAGTGAGCATTGAAGGTGAGTTTGAAAGATTTGGATGAATTTGTGGGGGAGACATGGTGGTATGCAAGGCAAATTTACATGGTAGTAAAAAATGATCAAAAGCCTAAAGGCAAGAATGAGAGAGTATATTTAGAAAGAAGGAAGAAATCAGCCTGCCCAAGAATATTAGAGAAAATTAACATGTTTTCATATTTAAAATTCATTCTCATCACAGAGAACTGAATGAAATTGAGATGTATAAAATTCTGAGGCTAGTCATTTGGACATTAGAAAACTAAATTGTACTGCAAAGAAATGTATCACTCATTGTTATAAATACTCCATGACAAAAAAAATAAATAAATAAAGTCAAGGTAACTTCTGCCCATGAAGAGGCTTCCTGACCACTTGGAGACTTGCAAATGAAGAACTTAGAAACAACAGGTGATATTAGAAGCAGAGAACATACCTATGAAACTTTTAAATAAGCATTCCTTCAAATGACAGCTACATAATTTCTAAAAACATCTATATGATGTTTTAATAACCTAGTATTCTTTGAAAAGTTAAGCGACCTAGTGAGAATGGAGAAATAGAATACTTACTCCAAGCCTGTAAGAAGACATTGATATACTCATCAGAGGTATATTTTGTTGTTAACATCATCACATATATGGATGCTTCTTGACTTACAGTGGGGTTGCATTCCAAGAAATCCAGAGTAAGTTGATAATATCACAAGTAGAAAATGCATTTAATCCATCCAACCTGCCAAACTTCACAGCCTTAGAACACTCGCTGTGAAGTGTCAATTGTTTCCCCTTGTGATTAGGGTGCCGACTGGAAATTGCACTTGTTGGCACTGCACAGCATCAAGAGAGAAGATCAGATGGCATATTGCTAGCAGGGAAAAGGTCAACATTCAAATTTGAAGTAGCATTTACTATTGAATGCATACAACAGTACAGTCAAACCACAGCAAATCAAGGTACAACTGACATAAGTCATTGATTGATCCAATGTATCAGTTATCTATTGCTGTGTAATAGATTAGCACAAAATATTTCAGCTTAAAATAACATTTATTAGTTCACCATTTCTGCCGGTCAGGAATGAGCTGCAGCTAAGCTAGGTATGCCTGGCTACGGTCTCTCATGAGGTTGCAGTCCAGCTGCTGGCCAGAGCTGCTGTCATATGAAGGTCAAATGTGGCTGAAGGATCCCTTCCTGAGCACAAGCTTATTCATACGGTCACTGGAAGACATCAGAAGACTCAAACCCATGCTCACTCACGTTGGGCTGTGTCTTGGCCCATCACCTCAAGTCAAGAGATTCAAGGTAAAGCCTGCCAAAGATGGAAGACATCGTCTCTTTGAAATATTATCTCAAAAGTGACAGGTAATCACTTTTACCCTGGTGTATCCTTTAGAAGTGAATCATAGGGTCAGGTACAACAAAGGGAAAGGTATGAATCCCGGGAATTAAGATCATGGAGAGCAATCTTAAGGAGGCTTCCTGTCTCATTCAGTCTCCACTCAAAACTCCTCTCCTCCAAGGTCACACCAGCTGGAACTGGCGTGGTAAAGTTCTAGCTGATGAGACATAAGCAGAATGCCTTCCCTGAGCTACTTTCCCTTGCTTGTTTTCCTTCATTTTATTACAGTGTAGATATGATGGCTTAATATGCAATAGCCATCTTGCAACCATGAGTGAAAGGGACAAAAAGTTAAATCATCACTATCTTGGAAGTCTTTTTTTTTATTTGTTCCAATTAGTTATACATGACAGTAGAATGCATTTTGACACATCATACATAAATGGAATATAATTTCCCATTCTTCTAGTTGTACATGATATATAGTCACACTGGTCTTGTAATCATGTAGGCACATAGGTAATAATGTACGATTCATTCTACTATCCTTCCTACGCCCATAGCCCCTGCTCTCCCTTCACTTCTGTCGATCTAATTCAAAGTACCATTATTCTTCCCTAGCTCCCTTATTCCCTTATTGTGAATTAGCGTTCACATATCAAAGAAAACCTTCATAATTTGGTTCTTTGAGATTGCCTTATTTTGCTTAGCATAATATTCTCCAGCTCCATCCATGTACCAGAAAATGCCATAATTACATTCTTCTTCAAGACTGAGTAATATTCCATTGTGTATATGCACCACATTTTCTTTATCCATTCATGTGTTGCAGGACACCTAGGTTGGTTCCATAGTTTAGTTATTGTAAATTTAGCTGCTAACTGTTGCTGTCTGATGTGATTGCCGCTTGGAGCAACGAAGCCGCGGGAAGAAGTTCAGAGGCAAACTGGAAACAAACAAGCTTTTTATTCTGATAACTTCTCTCTCCGGCTCCAACAACGACTCTAACACGCACCACACACCACCCAAAAAACCCACAAACGAAACGGCGCCAACCCGATCCGATCTCAGCTCAAGTCCTGTGAGATCCTGGGCCAAGTCCCGTGAGACCACGGAAGGCGGCAATGTCCGAATATCTCTATGGCCCGCAGCCAACCACAATCTCAGCCATCTCCCCAATCAGGGCTCCTGCATGCTACAAACATTGATGTGGCTGCGTCACTGTAGTATGTTGATTTTAAGTGTTATGGGTATAAACTAAGGAATAGGAAAACTTGGTCAAATGGGGATTCCATTCCAAGTTTTCTGAGGAATCTCCATACTGGTTTCCATAGTGGTGGCACCAATTTGCAGTCTCACCAGCTATGTGTGAGTGTACTTTTTCCCCACATCCTCACCAACAGTTATTGTTGCTTGTATTCTTGATAATTGCCATTCTGACTGGGGTGAGATGGAATCTCAGTGTAGTTTTGTTTTGCATTTCTCTAATTGCTAGAGATGTTGAACATTTTTTCATATATTTGTTGATGGGTAGTATTTCTTCTGTGAAGTGTCTGTTCAGTTCCTTAGCCCATTTATTGATCGGGTTTTTTTTTTTTTTGGTGGGTTTTTTGGTTTTTTTTTTTTTTTTTTTAGTTCTTTATAAGTCCTGGAGATTAATGCTCCATCTGAGGTGCAGGTGGTAAAGATTTTCTCGCATTCTGTAGTCTCTCTCTTCATGTTCTTGATTGTTTCCTTTGCTGTGAGGAAGCTCTTTAGTTTGATACAATCCCATTATTGACTCTTGATTTTACTTCTTGTACTTTAGGAGTCTTGTTGAGGAATTCAGTTCCTAAGCTGAAATGATGGAGATTTGAGCCTACTTTTTCCTCTAGTAGGTGCAAGGGTCTCTGGTCTAATGCCTAGGTTCTTGATGCTCTTAGAGTAGAGTTTTGTGCAGGGTGAGAGAGAGGGGTTGAATTTCAGTTTTAAACCCAGGCCATGAAGACAACCCAGAAGAGGCAAGATGGTGTGTATTAATTAGTCAGCTTTTCACTATTTTCACAAAGACCTGGGGGGGGGGTACAATTAGAAGGGGGAAATTATTTGGGTTCGTGGTTTCAGAGACTTCAGTCCATGGTCGACGGACTCCACTATGGGCCTGTGGTGAGGCATAGCAGCAAGGCAGAGGGGACGTGGTGAAAGAGAGCAGTTTATCTGGTGGTGACAGGGGAGCATAATGGGAGAGAGGGAGAGGGAGGAAGGGGCCCAAGACAAAATGTGACCTTCCAAGACATGTTTCCAGTTACCAACATCCTCCGTCACCTACAATTTCCACCACCTCCGAACAGTGCCATCAAATATTAATACCTCGCTGCATCAATCCGTGGATGAGGTCAGAGCCCTCATGAACCAATCACTTCCCCAAATTCCTACCTCTAAATATTGTTGCACTGGGGATCAAGCCTTGGCACATAAGCCTTTGGGGGACATTCCGGAATGGGATATTTTTCCTTTGCACATTGGCCTTTGGTTGGGTCTTTAAAAATTTAACCAGAATTAAACTACAGTTTTCAATGATCCTTAGTGGATCTAGTTCCAACTTCCGCGGCATGCATTCTGAATAGACGTAATGAATAAAAGAAGGGTTGGTTCATTTCTAGTAGTCTTATGTGATATCCAATGTAAATGAAATATCTTATGGCAGGGATTATTTTATCTGATATCACTTCAAGAAACTATTTCAGGTTTTAAACCCAAGCCATGAAAACAATCCAGAAGAGGTAAAAGTTTTATTACCATTGTCCAATATCTTAGTCACTAGCTATATGTGGCTACTTAAATTTAAATTAATTTAAAGTGAATAAAATTAAACATTCCGTTCCTCCATCACAATAGCCACATTTCAAGTTCTAATGGCTACAGGTGACTACTGGACTGCAGGAATATAGAACATCTCCATCCTTACAGAGGGTTCTATTGGACCGTCCAGGGGGAAGGTAGTTAGATATCTTAGTGCTATTACAGAAATATTGTCCTGACTCGAAGGTATCCTTTTGATATTTGCTATGGTTTGCTTTCTTTTTGGTCTCCCAAAATCAATGTGTTAGAAACGTAACTTACAAAGTCATGTGTTGATAATATTTGGAGATGGGACGTTTGGAAGGTGGTTGGCAGTACTCTCATGCATTAGTGGATTAATGTATTGTCAAGGAAGTGTCTTTGACAAAATCACTCTCTCTCTCCATATATCTGTTTTGCCTTGCCATGTGATGCCCTGTACTGCCTGGGACTCAAAAGAGAGTCCTAGCAAAAAGGCCTTCACCAAATGTAGCCCTTAGAGCTTAAAATGTCCAGCTTCCAGAACAATTAGAAATAAATGTAATTACTTTATGCATTTCCTAGTTCCTGGTATTCAGTTATAGCAACAAAAAATAGGCTAACACAGTATTAGTTTGGTTCAGAAGTTGTTACAATGAATCGTACTTATGTGTTCAGTTAATGCAAGTAAAATAAATTCATACACATGGTTCACAAACTTTGTATCCTAAGGTGCTACACCAAAGACTTTGTGGGACATTTTAGAATTTCAAAGAAAATGCACCAATAGCATAGATCTGGTTGGACAACACAAACAACAGACAAGTTCTGATTTTTAGCATTAGAGCATATTACATTTCTTTCAATAATGTCATAGCTTAGCTAAGCTGTATTTCGGTTAGTATGATCAAAAAAGCAAGCATTATGTGAATGTCAATATCAATAACAAATTAGGGTGCCAATGTTGAGTATGATTCCAAGTTTCAGAAGCTCTGCAATGCTCACAGTTATTTGTGTTCCATTAGCACCTACCTGGCAATGAGTTCTCAAATGATTACTAATTTTTACGACATGGATGCTTACTAAGTGTGGATCTTCCTACCTATTAAACAGAAGTCTTAGGTATTTCTCATGTCTGGTAGTCTGCCATGAGAAAAACTTCTGAGATACTAAAGGAGCTTTGAACAAAGAAAGTTTGGAAACCTCTGAATTAATGAATCAGAATAAAACAATCGCAGCCTTTTTCTTTTAATGAGATCAAGATATGTATGTGTAAAAGAAATCTCAAAGAAACCTATTTAAAGCCATCTAATTAACTTCCTTGTTTACGTTCTATCTCTCTTGTTTGTTGTGGCTAAGGGAACATAAAGAACTCTGATATAATGATCAGGCAGGGCAGTTACTGTGAGAGAGAACTTTGGATGTGTCCCTAAAGGACATAAAATTTTCCCAATTCTCAGTTGCATCTCTTGATCTCCGGATCTGACTCAGTTCTCTTCACAGGCTTTGCTCATCCATCTGAAGCCAACCTGAGGACTCAAAAGCACAAAGATGCAAAAGGTCGGGGCAAATGTTATTTTTCTTCCAAATTAAGCTCATTTATAAGAATCAAGGTGCTTATAGGTTTAGGCATTAGAATTAGTTTTCTCACCCACGATGCATCTTCTCCACTGAAACATGTACTAGTAGCCTTCTACGGCGCCACCCAGTGTCTCTCACCTGTTTTAGAACCCATCACTCAGGTCTCCCTCCCACTCATCCATCCAGTTCTGAGAAGCCAGTGGTTTATGTCTACTTCCTTCAGGTCTTTCCTTTGAATGCCACCTTCTTACTGGGACTTTCTCTGGTTATACCGCCTATCTTAGTCCACTTAGGAAGCTATAATAAAATACCTCAGAGTGGGTAATTTATAAACAACAGAAAGTTATTGCTTACAGTTCTGGATGCTAGGAAGTCCAAAATTAAGGTGCCAGCAGATTCAGTGTCTGGTGAGGTCTTGGTCTCTGTTTCATAGATGCCCCTTTCTAGTTGCAACTTCCTATAGCAGAAGAGGTGAGCAAATTCCCTTGGGTCTCTTTTATAAGGTCACTAATCCAATCCACGAGGGCATCACCCTCATGAGCTAAGCATCTCCTACAGGTGAAACCACATTAGATATTAGGTTTCAACATATGAATTCTGGGGGAACACAAACGTTCAGACCATAGCAGTACCTAACACGGCAATTACTCCCCCACACCACCCTGAGAGTTTCTACCTCCTTCCCCTGTTTGAAATTCCTCCATACACTTATCACCTCCTAATATATTATAGCCTTGACTCATTCAACCTGTTTGTTGTCTCTATGTTATGGTTTGGGTGTGAAGTATCCTCCAAAAGCTCACGCGTGAGACAAGGCAAGAAGGTTTAGAGGTGAAATGATTCCGTTTTGAGACCTTTAACCCAATCATTGAATTAATCACCTGATGGGATTAATTGAATGGTAACTGGAGGTAGGTGGGGTGTGGGTGGATGAGGTGAGGCATTGGGGGGCATGGATTTGTGGCATATACTTGTTTCTGGAAAATGGAGATTTCTTTATCTGATTCTTTATCATCATGTGAGCTGCTTCCCTCCACCACACTCTTCCACCATGATGTTCTGCCTCAACTCATGCCTTGAGGAATGAGCTTGCTGTCTATCCACTGAGACCTCCGAAACTGTGAGCTCAAAAAAAAAAAAAAAAAAAAAAAAAAAAAAACTTTTCCTCACCTACAATTGTTCTGCTGAGGTCTTTCAGTCACAGCAGTGAAAAGGCTGATTAAAACACTTGTCTTTCCCCAAGCTTCCTGAAGGCTAGGATGTATTTTGGATCTGGCTCACTAATGTGTCCCTAGTACCAAGACCTGTTCCTGACACACAGGAGGCATTCAACGTGTATCTTTTCTTACTGAATTTACTACACTTAATACACACTCATTGAGCATCTTCAATATGCCAGATACAGTGTGTAAAACAAGCAGTGCACCACCAAATTAGGGACACAATGGTGTAGGTATGATTTGCACACTTGTGTTCTTTGAAAAACACATACTGATACACATTTTTATCAGTTTCTCCAAAAAAGGCCATAACCCCAAACATAGTCAGGAATCACTAGAAAATTCCCTCCTGCAGAAGCTTTGCATTGCTTTCAAGCATACAGGTGGAAGTCCTCTTGAATAGGAAGAATCACCCAGTGGAGATGCAAAATTTTCCTCAGTGTATCAGTTCTGTCATGCCAAGTACAGAAAGCCCATTCCCTCTGTCTTTTCTCCCCAGGCTGTTTGTAAGATGTGAATTGTTTTAATCCTGACCCAGTGTTAGGTAGGAGTTCAGGGATACCAAGATGGCAGAGAAAGGGTATGAGATAAAGCACCACATACTTGTCCAGTCGGCTCAGCTGAACACGAGCAGGTCCCAGAGTCACTGTAAAACTTGGATTCTGATCTGATTCCTTCCATGCTACTGTGGTTTAATGTCCTCACCAAAACTCACATTTAAATTTAATTCCCATTGGAAGATAAAGTTTAGAGCATGTGAGACCTTTAAGAGACAATTTGCTCATGATGTATCAATAGATTGACGGATGAATGGATAATCTAAAGAGTGGGTCAATTTGACATGATTTTATACCTAGAAGACCCAAAAAATTCCACCAGAAAACTTCTAGAACTCATAAATGAATTCAGCAAAGTAGCCGGATACAAAATCAACACCCATAAATCTAAGGCATTTCTATATATCAGTGACAAATCCTCTGAAAGGGAAATCCTCTGAAAGGAAAATGAGGAAAACTACCCCGTTTATAATAGCTTAAAAAAAATACTTGGGAATCAACTTAACCAAAGATGTGAAAGACCTCTATAATGAAAACTACAGAACACTAAAGAAAGAAATTATGGAAGACCTTAGAAGATGGAAAGGTCTACCTTGTTCTTGGATAGGCAGAACTAATATTGTCAAAATGACCATAATACCAAAAGCACTATACTGATTTAATGCAATGCCAATCAAAATCCCAATGACATTCCTCATAGAAATAGAAAAAGCAGTCATAAAATTCATCTGGAAAAATAAGAGACCCAGAATAGCTAAAGCAATCCTTAGCAAGAGGAGTGAAGCAGGTGGCATCACTATACCAGACCTTAAATTATACTACAGAGCAATAGTAAGTAACAAAAACAGCATGGTATTGGCACCAAAATAGGCTGGCAGATCAATGGTACAGAATAGAGGACACAGAGACTAACACATATAATTTCATTTATCTTATATTAGACGAAGGCACCAAAAATGTACATAGGAGAAAAGATAGCCTCTTCAACAAATGGTGCTGGGAAAACTGGAAGTCCATATGCAACAAAATGAAATTAAACCTCTATCTCTCACCATGCACAAAATTCAACTCAAAGTGGATCAAGAATCTAGGAATTAGACCAAAGACACTACACCTAAGAGAAGAAAAAGTAAGCTCTAATGTCCAACATGTTGGATTAGGCCCCAAGTTCCTTAACAAGAATCCTGTATCACAAGAATTAATATCAAGAATCAATAAATGGGATAGATTCAAATTACAAAGCTTCTTCTCAGGAAAAGAACAATCAGTGAGGTGAATAGAGAGCCTACTAATTGGGAACAAATTTTTACCACATGCACGTCAGATAGAGCACTAATCTCTAGAATATATAAAGAACTCAAAGTCTTAACACCAAAAAAACAAATAACCCAATCAATAAATGGGCCAATGAACTGAACAGACCCTTCTCAGAAGATATACAATCAATCAACAAATACGTGAAAAATGTTCAATATCTCTGACAATTAGAGAAATGCAAATCAAAACTACTCTAAGATTTCATCTCACACCAGTCAGAATGGCAGCTATTAAGAACACAAACAGCCGGGCACGGTGGCGCACGCCTGTAATCCCAGCACTTTGGGAGGCTGAGGCAGGAGGATCGCGAGTTCAAAGCCAGCCTCAGCAATGGCGAGGCACTTAGCAACTCAGGGAGACCCTGTCTCCAATAAAAACACAAAAAAGGGCTGGGGATGTTGCCCAGTGGTCGAGTGCCCCTGAGTTCAATCCCCGATACCACAAAAAAAAAAAAAAAAAAAGAACACAAACAACAATAAATGTTGGCGAGGATGTGGAGAAAATGGCACGCTCACACATTGTTGGTGGGATTGCAAAATGGTGCAGCCAACATGGAAAGCAGTATAGAGATTCCTTGGAAAACTTGGAATGGAACCACTTTATGACCCAGCTATCCCACTCCTCAGTCTATACCCAAAGGACTTAAAAACAGCATACTACAGGGACACAGCCACATCAATGTTTATAGCAGCACAAACTGTGGAACCAACCTATATGCCCTTCAGTAGATGAATGGATAAGGAAAATGTGGTATATATACACAATGGAGTATTACTCAGCAATAAGAGAGAATAAAATCATGGCATTCAGAGGTAAATGGATGAAATTGGAGAATATAATGCTAAGTGAAGTTAGCCAATCCCAAAAAGCCAAATGCCGAATGTTTTCTCTGATATAAGGAGGCCAATTCACAGTTGGGTTGGGATGGGGAGCATAGGAGGATTAGAGGAACACTAGAATAGCCAATGGGGAGGGAGGGGAAGGGATGGGGCAAAAGGGTCAAGAAAAAAAAATGGTAGAATGAGTTGGATATCATTACCCTAAGTGCATGTATGAAGTCACGAATGGTGTAAATATACTTTGCATACAACCAGAGATATGTAAAAATGTGCTCTATAAGCATAATATGAAATGTAATACATTCTGCTGTCATTTCTAACAACTTAGAATAAAAAATAAATAAATTTGGAAAAAAAAAAGAGTGGGTCAATTATAAAAGTCAGTTTGGCTTTGGCCCTTGTATATATCCCTCTCACCTTGGGACTCTGCAGAATCCGTACCAGCAAGAATAATATTACAGGCTATGACCCCTCAACCTTGGACTTCCCAACCTCCAGAAATGTAAGACATAAATTTCTTTTCTTTATAAATTTCCAAGGCTCAGACATTTCATTATAGCAACAAGAGGGGGGTAGGGTGGGGAGACAGATGGGGAGAAGAAACATCTTGTTTTTGACCCTGGAGATTGAAGATTTCAACTACATGAAAACAATACCTCACAAATTTGTGCCCAAAAAATATTTTACAGAATGCTGTCTTTTCATAAGTTAAAGTCCTGCCTGTGTGCTTTACTCTGCCACTCTAAGTTGTATTCACACACAGAAAATACAATACCTTCTTGCTTTTAAAATCCAGTAGCCCTTGACAAAAATCCTTTGTACTCAGATTCCAAGATCCTTTGGGAAAAAACCTTCTTGGCATCCCTGCATCAACATACCAGTTTCAGGTGGCAGAAGCTGGTTTCTTTGGCTTTCTCTCCTTTCCAGGCCCTGCCCCAGGCCAGTCTCCATCTCAGAGATTTTCTACCCCATCATCTGTGCAGAGACAGGCTCTTTGCTTACTCCACATTGCCCTTTTGGCAGACTGAGACACCTATAACTGGTTGATGGTGGCAGGGGTGAAATCTCAGAAAGAACCTGACTTTCTGGCCCCAGAAACTGGGGAAAGAGTCCCCTGGGAGCCCAAAAGCATAGGAAAAACTCCATATAGGAGAGGGCTGGAGAAGATTCACAAAATCTGCATATGAACCAAAAGATTCCACAACTCCTCTGAGCTTTGTGCACACCGACCAGACCCCTAGGTGCATAGAAAACCATTAAAAATCAAATATCATACAGACCTCCACCCAGATACCAGAGGGGAGCATGCAAGTGGCAAACCCTAATGTCACAGAACAGCCTTTGTGAGACAAACTGACATTTGAACCAAAGCCCACAACAATGGAGATAGAATTTGTGGTTTGACCTAAAACAGGTTGACTGCTACTAAAACAAAAATCAACTATCTCCAGGGGATTTTAAAGCAATATTCAAATTCCCAAGAAATACTCTAAAATTATTCATCTTCCAAACAACCAGAAACATCTGAAAAATTCCCAGGGAATGTGCCAGAGTATCCCAACAGACACCTACATGTTGTAATTATCAGAGAGACAGTAAATCAACCATTATAAGTTATCTTCACAAGGCAAAAGGGAACAGTCTTGAAACCAATGAAAAAACTAAAGACCTCAGAGGGAAATAGAAACTATGTAAAAAATTAAAAATTCTAAAATTAACATAAAGTGTTTGAAATAAAAAATTCATCAGATCGGTTAAGTTTGCAAAAAAGGAAATAACAAAGAAACGAGAAAACCTGAAGATAGACTAATAGAAATTAAATACACAGAAAAAATCTAGAAAACAAGTAATTAATAGAGCATAAGGGGATACCGGAGACCACGTTCTAGGTATTTTCTAAAAGTGAAATGAAAATCTACATTTATACAAAATCCTGTATGTTCGTGTTTATAGCAGCCATATTCATAATCACCAAAACCCAGAATCCACCCATGTTTGCCTCAGTTGTGGAGTGGGCAAGCAATCTGGGATCCATCCACACAATAGAATACTATTCAACAATAAAAGGGGGGTAAAAACCTCTATTGAAGGCAATTGCATGAGTCAATTTCAAATGTATTAATCTAAGAGAAAGAAGCCATTTTATACAATTCCATTCGTATGACATTCTGAAAAATATAACTTAAAATTCTATGTTGGAGACTAAGTCAGTGATTTTGGGGATGTTGAAATAGAGTGTAGGAGCCCTAAATGGGGAGATAGCTAAGATTGCTGTTAGCTGTGAGCCATAAAGATGTTCAAGCATTACCACCTTCCATGATCTCACGAGACTTGGCCCAGGACATTGCAGATCAGGTCACCACCTTCCATGATCTCGCGAGACTTGGCCCAGGACATTGCGGATCGGGTCGGCGCCATTTGGTGGTGGTTGGAGGAGTGTGACTTGCGGGTAGGAGTTGTTCTTGGAGCCAGAGAGAGAAGCTAGCAGAATGAAGAGCCTGTTCATTTCCAGTCTGCCTCTGAACTTATTCCCACGGCTTTGTTGCTGCAGGCGGCTATAGCTGCAGTCAGCAACAGGTGGTGGCCCGTATGGGGAACTTCGGAGTGGACAGGTAAGAACTGAAAAGTCTCTAAAGATGGGTTCAAATGTAATTAAATCCCAAGTGATAAAGGCTATGGAAAGAATCCTTGATATACCTGACTCCGTTGTCAGTGAGGAGGATTTAGAAAAAGGTGAAGGCGATCATGAAAGCATAGCTTCCACTGAGTCAACTAAGACCAGTAAGGAGAGTATTAGAAGAGTCACAAAAATGACAAAAATCCAAGCTGTTAGAGCTATTTGGGATTTATTAGAGATAGCTGAAGGATACTTGCTCTCCATTGAACCTGAGACTCAGGATATTGCTGTCAGTGAAATTAGCAGTAGTGAGGAATCTAGTAAAAGTGATCCTGAGAAAATGAGGGAAAAGAAATTAAAAAAGACCAAGAAAAAGGACCATCAAGTAGAGGAACCACTTGTGTCCTCTACTGCCCCATGGGTGGAATCCATTACAGAAAATATGAAGGGTATTACTAGGCATTTGCATACCCTAGAAACAGAAATAAAAAGTCTTTCTGAGCACTTATGCACTCTCAAGGGTAACTCACAGATACATTGGGAACTGCCAATATTTGAAAATGAAAATGGACAGAGGATCCCCCAGTCAGTAGATTTCAAAACAATAAAAAATCTCAAAGAGGCAGTAATGAAGTATGGGCCCCAAGCTCCTTTCACATTGAGCATGCTGGGGTCTCTTAACACCTTTAACTTAACCCCCTCAGACTGGAAAAGTCTATGTAAAGCAGCATTAAGTAGGGGGCAATACTTGGTTTGGTGAAGGAGCCCCAGTTAGGGAGATGGCTATTGCGGTCAGCTGGAAGCCATAAGTTCCACCTGATAATAAGTATGTATGTGACGCACCTGTAAATGCACGTGAGGCACCCGCAAAGCTAAAGGTATATAACCGGGTGAAAGCGGTCGGAGTCAGGAGAAGAATGAATTCATTCAGTCAGTCATGCAGTCGCTTGGTCGGAAGAAGAGTTCGGGTCGGAGAAGAAGAAAAGAATCAGAGCGGCCAGAACGTAGGCAGAGCGGTTACAGAAGAGAAACCAGATAGAAGAAGTAATTCCTGGTCAGAGTCAAGCCGAGGCGCCCGAGGAAGAAAGAAGAA
Source organism: Tamias sibiricus (assembly GCA_025594165.1). Classification (NCBI taxonomy): domain Eukaryota; kingdom Metazoa; phylum Chordata; class Mammalia; order Rodentia; family Sciuridae; genus Tamias; species Tamias sibiricus. The sequence continues at coordinate 12,631,037 of CM046663.1, read as the reverse complement.
AGAACAAAGAAGAAAGAAGTTCTAAAAGCTAAGCTCTCTCTCTCTCTCTCTAAAGAAGAAATCTCTCTCTTTCAAGCTCTCTCTCTTTCTCTCTAAGCTCTAAGAAGAAAAGCTCTATCTTTCTTTCTCTCTCTCTCTAAGCTAAGAAGAAAAGAAGAAAGAAGAAAGCTCTCTCTAATCTTTCTCTCTAAGCTCTTTCTAAGAAGAAGAAAAATCTTTCTTTCTCTCTCGAAGCTCTCTCTAAGAAAGTAGAAGTAAAAGTAGTAATAGCTTTACTCTGCCTCCGAGAGTTTTCCTCCCGCGCGGTCTGTGGCTGGCCATGACAGGCAGCTTACAGTTTGGCGATCGCAATTTCAAGACCTTTGTATAGAAACAGCTAAAAGAAACGCAGCTGCAGGGTTTGGAGACCATAATATAGAAATGCTCACAGGAGAAGGGCAGTTCACAGACTTACAGGCTCAAAAATATTATGACCCAGGTGTATATGCTCAGATAAACGCAGCTGCCTTAAAGGCATGGAAAACTTTACAAGGACCTGGGGATCTACAAGGTAGCTTGTCAAAAGTGATTCAAGGAACTAATGAGCCATATGCTGACTTTGCTGATCGACTCTTGAGAACTGCAGGTAGATTGTTTGGAGACGTTGATCAAGCTATGCCATTAGTCGTTCAATTAGCATACAAAAATGCTAATAAATACTGCCAGGAAGCCATCAGGCCATGGAGAAATAAAAAGGATCTTTCCATATATATACAACTATGTAAAGATATAAATGACGCCTTTGTCACAGGAAATGTGATTGCAGCAGCAATGAGAGGTGCTTCCCCTCAAAATTTCACAAGGGCTCAACCGAGACATTATAAGCAATCAGGATATTCCAGGCAAAATTATCATAATCAATCAGGCTATTCTAGGCAAAACCCCCAAAGAGAAATAAGACCAAGCTCATACCGTGCCCCAGACCGCTGCCCCAATTATAAAAAGGGAAATCATTGGGCCAATAAATGCCATTCATAATTTGACATCCATGGAAATCCTTTGTTCAGGAGTTCAAAAAACTGGGCACGGGGCCCAATGCCCTGGGGCCCACAAATGTACGAGGCATTGGAGGAGGAGTATCCTCAAGCATCCACTCAGATGCTTCCCCGACACAATCCCTACTACCCATCCACTCCCTCGCCAGAGGAACAGGAGGAAATGCAGGATTAGTCCTCTGTTCCACCGCCCGAATAGTGTTAACACCTGAAATGGGGGTTCAACTGATTCCCACAGGAGTCAGGGGACCTCTTCCCTCAGGAACTGTAGGACTTATTCTCAGGAGAAATCCTAAAAGCTTATTAGGTTTGCAAGTGACCCCAGGTGTAATAAACTCAGACGAAAAAGGGGAAATAAAAATAATGCTTAGCTCACCCCAAAGTATAAGTTCTGTTAATCAAGGAGATAGAATTGCTCAGCTGCTTCTCCTTCCAAATTTACATAATTCATTTAAAATGAGTATGCCTCAACAAAGGAACAATAGAGGATTTTGTTCCACTGACTCGGGACCTATGGCTTGCTGGGTTCGGGATTGTTCAAGGAGGCCTATGTGTAAAATAATAATCCAAGGAATAGAGATGGAGGGACTGATAGATACTGGAGCTGACTCTTCCATCATTAATCTATGGCAATGGCCCAAGCACTGGCCTCTGCAAAAAGCTTCAACCAATTTAAGAGGCTTGGGATATAATAACCTCCCAGAGAAAAGTGCGGTAATTTTAAAATGGGAGGATGATGAAGGGCATAAAGGAACATTTCAACCTTATGTTTTACCTAACCTACCAGTTACTTTATGGGAAAGAGATATTTTGCAACAAATAGGAGTACATCTAACAACCAAGCCTGCAGATGTTAAATGTGAAAATCTACAGGGTAATCTTAACCCTAAAAGAAATCATTATCAAAAAGTACAGGGTAATCTTAACCCTATAAGAAATCATTATCAAAAGGTACAGGGTAATATTAACCCTAAAAGAAATCATTATCATAAAGGAAAAAGAGATTTTTGGGGGGGACCACTGAGAAAATAATTTTGAAAATACCATTGCTTTCTGATAAGCCATTGTGGGTCCCTCAGTGGCCCCTATCTAAAGAGAAATTACAAGTGGCCCACCTACTAGTTCAGGAACAACTAGAAGCAGGACATATAGAACCTTCCACCTCTCCCTGGAATTCCCCCATATTTGTGATCAAGAAAAAATCAGGAAAATGGCGATTATTATATGATCTTAGAGAAATTAATAAAAACCATGCAAATCATGGGCCCTACTCAACCTGGACTTCCTAATCCTGTAGCTATTCCAAAAAATTTCCATCTTATTACTCTTGATATAAAGTGTCCATAATTTGGAATCCTAGATATAATTGCTTCTTTTCTATTCCTCTACACCCTCTGGATACCCCCAGGTTTGCTTTTTCAGTTCCTTCTATTAACAATAATGGCCCTGATCAGAGATATCACTGGAAAGTTTTGCCGCAGGGAATGGCTAATAGCCCCAATATGTGTCAAATCTACGTAGATAAAGTTATTCAGCCTATCAAAAATAAATACCCAGAGCTTATGTGCCCCCATTATATGGATGATGTTTTGCTTGCTTATCCTAATCAAAAAGTCTTATTCACCATATTTAGTGATATATCAGAAAACTTGAAACGATATGGACTAAACATTGCTAAGGAAAAGGTTCAAATTAGATCTCCAATATTATATCTAGGATTCCAAATTATGGACACTTTTATTAGGCCTCAAAAAATATTAATTAATAAGGAGCATTTGGCCACTCTCAATGACTTTCAAAAATTGCTGGGAGATATTAATTCGCTTCGCCCTACACTAAACCTCACTACTGGCCAACTAAAACCTTTATTTGACATCCTTCGCGGGGACCCTGATCCATCTTCACCGCGAACATTGACTCCTGATGCTAGGAAAGCTTTAAAGTTAGTAGAAAAAGCCATCGAAGGAGCTCATTGTGATAGATTTGATTTAACTCAACCGCTGATATTGATTATTATTTCTTCACAATATACACCTACAGGAATATTTTGGCAACAAGGGCCTTTATTATGGATACATTTGCCCATCTCTCCTAAAAGCATACTTGTGTCTTATACCTCCATGGTGGCTAAACTTATTCTTTAAGGACTTAAGACTTCTACTAAAATATTTGGCATTCACCCTGCTACAATTATTACTCCCTATTCATTGTCACAGATTGAATATTTATGCTTCAATGATAATGATTGGGCTATAGCTAGATGCTCTACTTCTGCAAATTTTGATAATCATCTTCCTAAGTCTCCTATATTATCTTTTTGTATCAATCATCCTATTATATTTCCACAGGTAATAAAAAATCAACCTATTCCTAAGGCATTAAATGTATTCACAGATAGGTCCTCAAATGGTACTGCTGCAGTAGTCACTAAAAAAGAAAATATGACTTACATAACTGCACACAAATCAGCTCAACTAGTGGAACTGGAAGCTGTGGTAAGAGCTCTGGAAAATTTTAGAGAGCAGCCCATGAACATTTTTTCAGATAGCCACTATATTGTACATGCCGTCCCAAAATTAGAGTTAGCAGGACCAATAGCACCTCATACTCCAGCCTTTAAATTGTTTTGTCAAATACAAAAACTTTTGTGGGCAAGAAAAGAACCTCTATTCATAGGGCATATTAGAGCACATACCAACTTGCCTGGTCCCCTCCATGAAGGTAATCAAAAGGCCGATGCCCTTACCCTAACAATCTTTATACTTTCAGCGCTCCAGCAAGCTATTTTATTTCATTCCCAGTTTTACGTCAATAGCACCACCTTCAGCATAGGTTTAAAAATCACAAAGGAGCAAGCCAGAACAATTGTAAAAGATTGTAAATCTTGTATGACACATTTGCCCAATCCTCATTATGGTGTTAACTCTACAGGATTAATGCCCAATCATTTGTGGCAGATGGATGTTACTCATGAGCCAAGTTTTGGAAAATTGCGATTTATTCATGTGACCACAGACACATGCTCAGGCATGATTTTTGCTTCCTTACATACTGGAGAAAAAGTTATAGATGTTACATCTCATTGTTTGCAAGCTTTTGCTGCATTGGGCATCCCCAAAATGCTTAAAACAGATAATGGCCCTGCATATACATCCTCATCTTTCAAACAGTTTTGTGCAAAATTCAATATATCCCATAAAACAGGCATCCCATACAATCCTCAGGGTCAGGGCATTATTGAAAGAGCAAACCGCACACTGAAAATTATGTTATTAAAACAAAAAGAAGGAAATTGGAAAAATCCTAGGGACAGATTGGCAGTTGCCCTGTTTACCTTAATTTTTTAACTTTAGACTCTAATGGTTATTTTGCTGGAGACAGACATTGGAACGCACACCAACAACATAAACCTTTGGTTTACTGGAAGGATGTTCTTTCAGGTACATGGAAGGGTCCAGATCCAGTATTAATTTGGGGGAGAGGATCTGTTTGTGTTTTTCCAAACACGAATCCTCTCCAATATGGATAACATCTAGATTAATAAAGCAGGTACCACATCAAAATGATCAAGATGAAGTTGTTGACGAATCAAGATTAATTTTAAAAAAGTACAAAATCAAGAGGACCAAGATGAAGATATGGAATGATTCCCTTAAAAGAGTCCTTCAAAATATTTCACAACTTAAGTGTCATTCCTCCTGGCCGGGATGAGGAGATCTCTCTTTAGTGTGCACACAATTGTATTTTTTTCTCTTTTTATATATGTCTTTATGTCTGTGCATTTGTCTAAATTTCATGTAAATGTGACGTCACAAATATATGTTTGTAGGTTTGTGTGTCTGTCCAGTGTAACATCACAAATAATAAAGTGCTTATGAAAAAAGTATATATATATGGATCCAAATAACTTTAATTCATTTAAGTTTAAGAGTATTCAATTTGGGTTAATAATTTAATAAGTGAAGTTACCTTCAATTTGGATTTATAGGTGCCCCAGGGATTTCTCTTTAGCGAAGAATATGACTAATGCTGTATAACCTGATATTTTGGTGTTTTGACATAGAAATGTTTATTTGTAATTAACTTTATTTGTTTTATAGCTGATTAATTTGAGTTATTTCAACAGATAATTTCATGGATGGTTACAGAGACTCGAGGTTTCCAGCTAACAAATTATTTTTCCAACGTGCCTTTAACTTTTCTTTAATCTATCTTTAATGCAATAAATGCCCTCAGTCTTTCTTTGTTTTGTTCTGAATATGATATTTTGCCAGCTTATGCTTATGAGAGCTCAAGCAGCAATGTGTGTGAGCAGAAATCAACTTTACTTTTCTAATCTAATAATTCTATTTTTTAGTTTGACAACTCACCTCTTGACTCAGTGCTGGAATAGCACTGCCTTTCCTTTAATAATTGATGCTTGAGTTTCTAGGTAGCGGCCCTGAAGATTTGCCGGTGGCATTGTCTAGACATAAAAAAGACGGCTGCTGCTACAGCTGCAGGGATCACCGTCATTGCAAGCATCCCTGCTGCTCAAGCATCAAAAAACCTCACCAGCAGTGTGGCCTCTGCTCTGCATGCATGGGGCCTCCTAGATCAACGTGTTGTAACAAGTGGACATTTTGATCTTTCATTGTTTGGGACTTTATGGGACAATGCCTTGCGGGTATTTGTCTAGAGAACTCTATTTGTTACTTGATGGAACTTAGGTCAGTTGATTTGTTTAAAGAATTTGATATGCTATGTAACTTGGCTCGTCAGCAGAAGGCTTGTCGCCTTAAAGCCGCAGCATCTCCTCACGATTGGACAGCTGTTAGTCATCATACACAGTCAATCCTGAAGGGCTCGATTGGACGGCTGGTTAGCCAATGATGGGTAAGATTCCCAGAGGGGGACAACCTAAGACAGGCACAGTCGATCCGGATGAGGTCATCACCCATCCATGGGACAGTCTCATGTGGCCAACATATCAACCTAAGACAGGAGTCAAGGGCACAGCCTTGATTATCTGATGACGGGTAAGAATGTTGGTTGCACGTGGATGTCCTAGAGCATCCCCTCTTTTAAAACAAAAGGGGGGAAATGTAGGAGCCCTAAATGGGGAGATAGCTAAGATTGCAGTTAGATGTGAGCCATAAAGATGTTCAAGCATTACCACCTTCCATGATCTCGCGAGACTTGGCCCAGGACATTGTGGATCGTGTCAGCGCCATTTGGTGGTGGTTGGAGGAGTGTGATTTGCGGGTAGGTGTTGTTCTTGGAGCCGGAGAGAGAAGCTAGCAGAATAAAGAGCCTGTTCGTTTCCAGTCTGCCTCTGAACTTATTCCCGTGGCTTTGTTGTTGCAGGTGACTATAGCTGCAGTCAGCGACAATAGAGGACTGGCAGATTAAGAGAACCCCAAAGGAATTTGGGGGGTGAGAATACTCTTGTGCATGGAGGTGGTTACACAAAATTGTTAGAACAACAAAAATAGTGGATTTTACTTTTTATCAATTTCAAAAGCAAATTATAATAAATAGCCGTGTGCTTATTCCTTTTTCTCAAATAATGTGCTGTTTGTTCACAGTCTTCATCAAGCTTAGAACTGCTTTGAGGATCTATAACAGATGAAGTTCGTTATAATATGAATAAAAACTTCAAATGACATCAGAGACTAATCACAAGTCTTAAGGAAGAAGTCCTGTGAAACCCAAATTCCTGAATGAGGCATGAAGAGCAAGTGGCTTGTCTCCTCAGATTCACTTTCCTTGCTATAAACAAGGACAAGAATGACAAGGTTGGTGTGAAGATTAAACATACATAAAAAAAATCTAGTACAATATTAGGAATGCAAACCAATTTAATAGGTGCCAACTTCTTGCAGACTGCAGAACCTCTAAGGCTTTACTCTTCCCAAAATGCCAGGGCATGAGCAGTTGAGTCCATGATTCCTATTTTGTAGCTCAGAATAGTCCCAGCAACAAAAGTCCCCTAATCATATTGCCAAAACTTGATCTGATTAGATTTGGCTAAACCTAAGACTCTTGAATGAAAAACTCCTTTCATTTTTGTAGCTTTATTAGGTAGAACTAATATCCACTACATTGCATATGCTTAAATCATACAGTTTGATGAATTTTGTATATATGAAACCATCACCACAGTCAAACTAACATCCCCTACATCTTCACAGGTTTCCTCGTGCCCAGTAACCCATCCCTCACTCCATCTTGGGGAAACTACTGATCTCTTTTCTCTCCCTCTACATCCAGATTAGTCTGAATTTTCTAGAATTTTATATAGGTGTATCTCACATTATTTCCTCTCTTTTTTGGTCTGGATTTTTAAAGATTATTTCTGTTCTGCAATCTACCAATAGCTTTTATTGCTGAGTGATAAGAAATCATTTGCAGACTTGACTAAATAAAGCTACCAACAATATTCTTATGGGCATCTCCTTTTATTTTTCTTAGAGAATTTACCCAGAGTTAGATGACTGTGTCATACAGAAAGGATATGTTTCACTTTTCAAGAAACTGTCAAATTGTTAATTCGTAAGTGTTTATAGCATGTTACATTCCTATCAGAAGCTTATGAAAGATCTTTGTGCTCCTCATCCTTGCCAACAATTGATATGCCATTTTATTTTTAATTTTAGCCATTCTGGTAGGTGTGTAGGGGTTGCTCATTGTGCATTTAAGTTGTAGTTCCTTAATGACCAGGGAAGCAAAGAATCACTTTGTTCGTGAACCGTCTGTTCAAAATTTTCACCCATTTCCCTCTAGATTGTTCCTATTTTTATTGTATTGAAATGTTCTTTTGGTGTTTTCAAAACAAATCCTTTGGTAGAAATATTTTTTTTCACTATTTTCTCCCAATCTCTGGTTTGGCTTTTCATTTTTGTAACAGTGTTTTTTAAAGGCAAAAATTGTATTGTTGTTTATAAAGTTCAGCTTGTATATATTTTTGCTTTTATTTTGTGCTGTTTGTGTCCTGTTCAAAAAAACTTTGCCTACCTCATAGTCATAACCATTTTATCCTGCGTGCTGTTTGAGAAATTCTATAATTTTCCTCTTTCATTTAATGTTTTTTCAGTTGCTATATCTTTACATAGGAGAGAGAGAGAGAGAGTGAGGGGGGCTGGGGGGAGGGAGGGAGAGAGGGAAAGAGGGAGAGAGAGAGCCACTCCACTCTCCAGATACAAAATATATACCCCATAGCTATGCTGCCAACTAACCACTTCCTCCAGCCACACCCCACCGCCTCCAATTACCACTCAGTTAATCCCACCAGGGACTAATTCACTGATTGGGTTAAGACTCTCACAACCCAATTGTTTCTCCTCTGAACTTTTTTGCATTGTCTCATATGTGAGTTTTTGAGGGACACCTTACATCCAAACCATAGAACTAGGCAAGTGCTCTACCTCCAAGCAATATCCCCAGCCCTTGCCCATTTTTAAAATTGGATAACTTGGTTTTTGTTGTGAGATTTTTTTTGAGCTCCTTGTATATTCTAGATATTAGCACTCCACCGGATGAATAGTCGGCAAATGTTTTCAAATAAAAAATAATAAATTTGAAACCACCTTCTATTCATTGCCTTACTTTGAAATTTTTTCTGTTTCTAATAAATAAAGATAATGTAGTTTTTAAGAAAAGAGGCTGGTAGGGTTTTTGGAATTTGTGATTGCTGTTATTCAAGACTATAGATATAATATTGTATTTTACTGAAAATATGCTAAGAAAGATTTTTAGATGCTCTTACCACCCACACACAAAATGGGGTAACTGTGATATAATTGGGTATGTTAATTTGCTTGACTATAGTAACCATGTCATTATGGAAAGTATGTTACAACATAATATCATGCACCATAAGTAAACGCAATCAAAATAAATTTAACATAAAAACAAAACATTTGGTCCACAGCAAGGCTGACCTCCTGGAAGATGTGGCCATGGAGCTAAGATCTGAAGGATGTCTGAGATTCACAGATGAGGGGAGGATGGGGGTGGAGAGGAGCAGGGACCACGGCTAAGGACAGAAAAGGACATGATCCATTGCAGGACTAGAAGGACAGTCTGTGTGGGTGAGATGTGGAGAGGAATGGAGGAGCCAGAATGCTCAGAGCCAGGGGAACACAGTAAAGATTTTAATTTTCTTTTTGGTGGGTAGGGGGATCTAATTCAGGACCTTGTATTTTTTTTATTCAAAGTGTTGTATTTATAATAGTAGTATGCATTATAATTCATAATAAACATATAGAGCATCTTTTTACATAACACTGTTTTTATACAATGTATATTCGTACCATTCAAATCTTCAATCATGTATTTAAGATAATGACATCCATCTTATTCAACCACCTTTTCGTTTTTCCCCTTCATCCCCCTTGCTCCTTTCCTTCCCCTCCCTCCCCTTTGACCTTTCTAGCGTTCCTCTAATCCTCCTAGGTACCCCAACCCAACACCACTGTGAGTCAGCCTCCTTATATCAGAGAAAACATTCGGTATTTGGATTTTTGAGATTGACTAACTTCATTATATTCTCCAACTTTATCCATTTACCTGTGAATGCCATTATTTTATTTTCTTTTATTGCTGAGTAAAATTCCATGTGTGTATATATACCACATTTTCTTTATCCATTCATCTACTGAGGGACATCTAGGTTGGTTCCACAATCTAGCTATTGTGAATTGTGCTGCTATAAACATTAAAGTGGCTGTGTCACTGTAATATGCTGTTTTTAAGTCCTTTGGGAATAGACCCAGGAGTGGGATGGCTGGGTCGTAGGGTGGTTCCATTCCCAGTTTCAGGAACTTGTATATGCTATGTACATCCCTACCACAGCGCTACCTCCTCAGCCCCATAATAAAGATTTTTGAACTCAATCATGGGAACAAAAATAAATCTGTCTTTGGGCTGTCTTAGCTCTCAGCTACCCAGGGTTCCTAGATAGAAGAACACCTGGTGGCATGCTTTTCCTGGGCAACAACTTGCCCTTGGCAAAACCCTGAGGAAGAGGAAGGGGAAACACCAAACAAGAGAGGTGAGCGGGTTGTGTCTCGAGGCCTCAAGTCCTACCAGAGACACTCAGCGTCACAGCCTCCTTTGCACACATGCAGTTCTGGCCCCTGAAGCTTGGGGGTCTGAATAAGCAAGCTTTAAAACACCTTAGAACTAAATAGTCTCATTTGTTTCAACTTTCATTAAGTGATTTCTTCACCACTCAATCCAGGAAAAAGGACTTTCACCTGAGTACCTCTTTGCTGATCTGAGTCTTGAATTACAAATGGGGGAGGGGGGGTACTTTCTCTTCGGTATTCCAAAGTTATTTAGTTGGGGGAGAGGAAGTACTTCTTTATCCTTTCATCATTGAACAGGAACATATGTGATAATTAACTTCATGCTTAGCATTTTCTTCTGGGCAAGTGGGGAGCATTGCTGCTCCTGAACTAAGAGAAAAGCTAAGTCTAACATAGAGCTCAGAGGGCACAATTCAAAAGAGACCACAAGGTTATTCCAAGAGAAGGAAGTGGACAGTGGCTCCAGTCCACACCACAGAGAGAAGATATCCCCTGGAGGATGAAAGAGGAACAGTGGAGCTTCTGAACAGAAGGAGAGCAGAGGGAATATAGCCCAAGGGTATTCTCTCTCCCGTGGCCCTGGTACTTCTTGAGAAGATTATACTTGAAGCAATGTCAGGGTGCATTACTCCCCTTCCAGTGCAACTCCCAGCTGTCATTCCATGTCATGGAAATATTGTAAACTATATATGTGTGTGTGTGTGTGTGTGTGTGTGTGTGTGTGTACACACACATACATATGCAATATATATTACATATTTATGTAGTTTATGAGAATTATCTAAATATTAAATAAAATCACTTTCAGGGTGTTACAAGCACAGAAATGTCAATGTTCTTTGATTTTTCCTTTTTTGTATAATTATGAAGGTACCGTATTCAGAGAATTAAAAAAAAAAGAAACTATATATTACAAATTACTTTTCTTATACAAATTGCACAGCAACATGTGGAAAGTGATCAGTTTCCCAGAAAAAGCAAAGTGTTCTCTAAGGTATGAACAACTTCACAGCTTTCAAGGTATGTATGTGTACACTTTTGGCTCTCAGAGCAAACCACCAAGAAGGCCCGTCCAGACTGTGACCCTCAGCAGCAGCAGTAGGGCAGATCTTGGGCAGAGTAGCAGGGGACATGGGGCTGGAGCTAAGCAAATCCAAGGGCAGTAACGTGAATCAAGTGGCTCACAGGTGCATACTCCAGGTAAAGGATTAGCACACTTCTCTTTCAAACACCAACATATTTTGGGTACTCTTTCAAGGTAAAACTTTCTAATGTGCATCACAAACATCCTGCAAGTGAGTCTTAAAAAAAACAAAGTCAGAGAGGCACCATGAGAGAAAACTACAGGACTGAGGGACAGGAAATCTGATCTCACTGTCCCCTGGCTGAACAGACTGGGGTATATTGCTGCCATTATTCAGAGCATAAAGTGTGATTTGATGTGTGATCTTGTTCAGTAAAAAAAAAAAAAAAAAAAAAAAAAAAAAAAAAATATTGCCCTGAGCAATATTGAGCAGTCTTCTGCTTGCTGTGCCTGGGTTACCCTGTCACTCTGCAGAACAAAGCTGCAGTCAGTACAGTTACCAACTGAGGCGGAAAAGGGTGGAATAACACCAAAGACCACCTGATCCAACCCAAAGCAAACAGCTTTGAGCAGGACACCCTCTTCAAGGACACCAAGTGACTACAGACCACTTCATATGTCTATGGTCTAAACTTTTCCATCTGAAAAAGGGGGTGAAGGTTGACTCTAAGCTATCTGAAGAATTAAGTGAATGGGTTATGCTTAATATCAACCATTCCCTAGCTATCTATTCCTGTGTGCTAGCTATCTATTCCTTTCCCTTGTGAGGTAAGGGAATCTCAGTTTTGAGACCATCCCAGGTTACCTCAGCCATGAAAGGAGTTGTTGTAAGAATAAATAAATAATAATGCATATGAAGTAGGCACCTCAAGCGTTTGATAATAAAATTTATTACTCACCAAACATTTCCAAATTACAGATGCATTCCAAATTCTTAGTTTCCAAAATCCACCTTACTGCCTTTCCCAAAAAAACTTACTTCTGGGGCTGGGATTGTGGCTCAGCGGTAGAGCACTCGCCTAGCATGTGGGCGACCCGGGGTTCGATCCTCAGCACCACGTACGAATAAAACACATTGTATACAACTAAAAGCAAATAAATAAAAATATTTAAAAAAAACTTACTTCCTCTTCTGTATTTCTCATTTTAATGGCACCATTTTCCCTCCCCAAACCAGGAAGACTACTGTGTGATTTTCCATGAGTGACTGCTCCTCATATTCATCTAGTCCTCAAGTCCTGTCAATCCTTCCAAGGTTTATTTAAATCCTCATGACCTCTAATATTACATGTTCTAAAGCATGTAGTACTGCGGGGAGAGGGGGTTCGGCTCAGTGGTAGAAAGTCAGCTTAGCATGTTCAAGGCCCTAAATTAAATCCCCAGCCCCCCCCCCCCAAAAAAAAAAAAAAAACTATCCTAAGGTGCATTGTTGCACAGAATATTTCTCCCTTTTAATTCACTCTTCAGGTAGCTCATTTTCTTCTTTTTTACACTGAAATCTGTTTCCCTAAAAGTATTCTATGGCTTCCCACTATTCAGAAGGTAAAATACAGGAGATTCAGCAACACAGTTCAGAATCTCAGGACGTCTAATAATCTGACCTATACCTGGTTCTCATATCAAAATCACTGCTACTCTCCTACCAACCCACCCTTTTTCCAAATGTGTTCTGCTCTTTCCAAACTCCTTGCCATTGTTCATCTGCCACCAGATAAAGAACCATTTACCCTCCAATAGTCAGTCCACAAGAGTAGCTACGGAATATCATTCTAATTTCTAATATATACCATTATGAAATGTTTCTAACAAAGGTGAGAAAATAGCGTGATACATGCTCTTGTATCCCCTACCCAGATTTAACAGATAACAGTTGATCATGTTAGTTTTTTTTTTTTTTTTTTATTTTTATTTATTTTTATTTTTTTGTGGTACTGGGGATTGAACTCAGGGGCACTCGACCACTGGGCCACATCCCCAGCCCTTTTTTTTGTATTTTATTTAGAGACAGGGTCTCACTGAGTTGTTAAGTGCCTCGCCGTTGCTGAGGCTGGCTTTGAACTCGCGATCCTCCTGCCTCAGCCTCCCAAAGTGCTGGGATTACAGGCGTGCGCCACCGCGCCCGGCCGATCATGTTAGTTTTTAATCCCTGTAAAGAAAGAAAATATTACAGATCCACCTCAAGGTTTCCACTACATTTTCTTTCCTTCTTTCCTCATAGATATGGACTTTTCTGAAATGTATATGTCATTCTTATTAATGCATGCTTCTGTACTTTATTATATGCATGAACCCATATAAATAAGTTAAATCGTTATTTATCACTTTGGAAAGTAATTCGGCCATATCTCCTAAAAATGGAAATACCTATTTTTTAATAGAGAAAGAAATGCTTTCTGTTTAGTATCCCAGAGTTATTTAGTGGGGAGAGAGGATCCTTTTATCACTGAACAGGCAAATGTGAGATAATTAATTTATTATTTAGTATTTTCTCCTCAAATGATGTTGGCTGATGTTGGCAATCTCATTGGCAACATTTCTGGTTCTATCTGCCCTGCAGAAACTTGCCCGTCCCCATCAAGTGGTGGAATCACTTTCTGCTCCCTTTCGACACAGGTAAAACTTTTTAATCATCTGAAAATAGAACCCATAGGAAGTAATACTTCATTGGCTTTCAAGGCTAGGTCAGAAAGGTGATACACTTTTTCCCTTCCCTTGAGGAAAGAAGAAAGGCCCTCTTCCTTTTTCTCTCAGGATTCTTGCCCTCAGCACCTAGCCGCCATGTAGTGAGGTAGCTCAGGTTATAGCAAGAGCTGTGTGGAAGCACTCTGGCCAGCAGCAGTCAGCCAACATCAGGTGCCAGTACCTGTGGGAAGGAGCTTTCAGATGATTTCAGTTCTAGCCTTGGAACCCAAGTTGATGTTAAGTGGAGCCAAAATGGCTGCTGAAACTTGCCCAAATTATGGATCTAGGAGTAAAATAAGTGGTGCCATTATTTTAAACTACTTAGCTTTGGAATACATTTTATATAGACACAAGAAGGGGAATAAGCTTCTCGGGTCCTCTCAGGTGGTAAATGCACTCATAGTCTTCAAATATTCCCCAAATATCTGCCATCAGGTCTGTCTACCTCATATGCCCCATGAGCAAATGTCATCCTTTCCTTAAAATCAAAATGCACACTCCTGAAAGCTTCCGCAAAATGTCTTTGAAAGAAAGGCCTGACTGGGCAGAAAGTCTTAACTCCAGATACCACCCACCAGTTCCTACCATCTTGTCTCACCCGATCCACAAACTAGAAAACAGAGGCCAAAACTTCACCATCATCATCTGCCAAGTCAATGACCTCTGACCTCAGCAGTCCCAGCCAATTAGAAGTTACAGCTGCAAACCTTTCCTAAACCAGAGTGAGTTACTACTTTTTCTTTTTAAGTTGTAAAGTACACTGTTTATGATACTTCATGAAACACTCATTTCGGTGTTAAGGAAACAGAATGCTTTCTGTAGGAAATAAACCCTTATGAAAATGTTTAATTCAAGAGTTTAGTAATCCAACCATGCTCAAAATTAAGCTCCCTTGCATGACAAACACATTTTGTGGGAAAAGAAAATTGGGATTCAGGGGTCTGCTTTTATAATTTAATCATTGGATTTTAAAACTTGTGATGACAATCTAAAAGAGAGATAATCAAACTAGCTATCTGTGATCTTGTAAATAAAATAAAGGTCTGATGAAGTTCAACCCCCGTTTGTTCTTTGGAGTTTATTTTCCTGTATTTTTACTGAATTCAGTCAAATGGTTTGTGTATGTCATCACAATCTGAGAATGTGTCTTCACAAGACCAAAATAAATCCTGAATCACTAATTCAGAGGAAAAAAGAGAGAAAACCAGCTGTTCATCAGCATGACACAGTAGTTCCATTGAATCAATTGTGTGTTCAAGCGGAACCTCACAGGGCGGAAAAGTATAAAAATCTTTCAGTATAGAAATCCACTAATCACTTCTAATTCCTTCCCCTTTCAAATATTTATTCACATACTTCTTAGAAGAGCTCAGTGATAACACTTGAAAGAACTTATAAAGAGAAATGTATAAAGAGAAAGGTTGCTTGGCTCACAGTTTGAAAGGTTTCAGTCCATGATTGGTTGGCCCCATTGCTTTGGAGCTGTGGTGAGGCAGCAAGCACCCCTCCTCCTGGAGGGAGCATGTGACAGAACAAAACCTCTCACTTCATAGTGAGCCAAACAGCAAAGAAAGAGAGAAAAGGAAGAAACCAGGAGCTCACAATCCCCTTTAGGTCATGCTCCCAGAGCCCTAAAAACCTCCCACTAGGCCCTACCTCTGAAAGTTTCCATCACCTCCCAATAGAAGCTAGCTGGTGACCAAGACTTGAATATGTGGGCCTTTGGGGAACACTTGTCCAAACAACAGCACCTATTGACTTTTTGGCCTCAGTTTCTAGAAATACTACTCTGGAAGACATGAATTTCTCCCCAAATATTAAGTATAAAGAAGCTCTAAATGAGACAGCAGATTCTGGCAGAAGCCACCACTGGCATAGAAACACAAGTCCTGCCAGACACAGGACAAAGCAAAGCTGCCACCTTTCCAGACAAACTTCCCCCACTGTGACACAATAATGATTATTCTCCTGACCAGTGATATAATACTAAAATGAATCATTTTAATTTGTTAGAACATATCTTTAAGATTTTTTGGAAAAACTTTTCTTCTAATGCGAAAATCCCATGAACCAGGATCATTCACATTGGAAAATAAGCCCATTACTCTTTGCTTGTGAGTCATGGGATTTTCAGAATTTGAGGTTATTTGTGTGTGTGATGATGATGTATGTATGTGTGCATGCATGTGATTGTACTCTACGTGTGTTTTGAAACTGGTCAGTATATGTGCATGCATGTGGTATGTGGTGGGTATATATGTATGAATGCATGTGGTGGTGTATGCTATATGTGTTATGTTTTTCTGAATGTATTATGTGTGCATTTGTGTGTACACAGAGTGTGTGCTGCATATGTGTGTGGTGTGTGTTGTATTATGTTTTGGAGTACACATGCGCAGGGCATATGTGCTGTATGTATGTGGGTATGTTGTATGTACTGTGCATGTGTGGTGTGAGGGTTGTGTGTGCACACATATGGGTGCATGGTGTGTGTTTGTGGTACTTTAAGACTTCCTGCTGTCTTGGTTTGCATTAGCAACAGAAGCTGAAGACAGAATTGTTTGAGTGTGTAATATTACCAGAATTGAAAGAAAACAGCCTTTTTCTAATAACAGGAGATAATGAGAGCCTGAGACATGGGAAATGTGCTTTGGTTTGATGTGGAGAAAAAGAAGGAAATCTTAATGACTGTATGCATTGAAGAAACCATTACCAACAGGAGTCACATATCCTCAGGAATTGAAGGGACCCCTGAATATCTGCTATTTTTCAGCATGTTCCTTGAAGGCCTTCCAGAGTTCTTGGTCATCCCTTTAAGGAACCACTCTAGGTTGGCTTTGGTGAATGGCACAGAATTCTCAGCCTCGTCATATCTCCTCATGACTGGAGAAAATCCACTCCACGTTGAACAGCCACAAAGGGCGTGAAGAAGGTGTGTAGTCCTTCTGCCTCCAGCAGAGCCCAATTCAGCCTAGGATTTCTGGCATATCAAGGAAAGAGATATGGCAACCTTCTGAACAGAGAATTCATTGTATTTGGGGACACTATGGCATAGTTATTCTTTTCATGTGGTGTTGATCCAAGACGCAAAGACCACCAACTCCAATTTTAAATTAAAGTGAACTTATATTGTGTACACACAAAGAGAGCTGGCCAGTGGCTGCCCCTCCTAAACACTGGGCTCGAGGTCAGCTCTGTTCTCAGAGAAGACAAGGTTTTTTATAGTTTAAAGAGTTACAAAAAATCTTGGGAACTTACAGCTAACAAGGTCAGACATGTGTAATTCAAGAGCAAGTAACAAACTAATAATCTACATGACATTACATTTCAAGGGAGGGGATATAGTTAAACCCCACATCAAAAGTTTATGAGGCACCATTAGTTTTAGAGAGAGAGAGAATTGTTATCTGGTCAAAAAAAGTCAGGCCTGAGTGAGCTCAAGGCCTGGGCATAAATGCCAAACAATTTTAAAACATCAAAATGAGCTCAGGCCAAATAGGAATCCTAACATTTCATAAAAAACTGAAGTGGGCTTTTCATAACTTTTTGACAGGATGGCTCCCGGTCTTAAGATGGAATTAGGCTGGTTTATCAGAGGAACTATAAAATGGAAACACTAATTATATACAGAATATTAAAAACTTGTTGATGAGATCATTTGTTCTAAGTCAGCCTTCTTCCCTCAATTTCAGTAAAGCAATTGTTTTTTGTTTTTTTGTTTTCAATTTTAGATTTTTTCCCCTCAACCTGTCTGTGGGATCATTTGTAGGCTCTAAATGATAGTGCTCCACCTTAGCAGGCCCTGGGTTCTTCTATTTTTCCATGTCTTTGCCTCCTAGGCTGGAATACTCTATTACGGTCTGGCCATAAAAATGTTTTTAACCACTACCATGGGTTAAATGATGTCTGCTCTTTCAAAATTCATAAGTTGAAGCATAAATCCCCAATGTGATGGCATTAGGAAGCAGAGCTTTGTGCAAGTAATTAAGTAATGAAGGCAGAGCCCTCGTGAATGGGATCAGTACCCTTAGAAGAGAAGGGGGAGACATGATTGCTCTGCTGTCTGCCTGGTGAGAAGCCGCAAGGAGAAAGTGACAACTGCAAATCAGGAAGCAGACCCTCACCAGACCCTGCATCTTGATCTTGGACCTTCCAACCTCCAGAACTATGAGAAATAAATGTTTGTCGTCCTAGCCACCCAGTCAAGGGTAATTTGTTGTAGCCGCCCTGGCTAAGATAACTATCATTGCCCCAACAGATGACAGTGACTACCCAAACAAGCCCATTTAAGAAACTGTCCTATTTTTCTATCAGAGCCCGGTTTGTTATTTATACTGATGAGTTAAACCTTAGGTTAGCTGTTTGAAAGTTACCAAAGCCAACATGAAATCATTCTTGTCTGACCCAGACAAAATTGGAACCGCAAAGTCATGAAAGAAGAGGGCTCCTGCCTGCCTGTCAGACACAATACTGTTTCAAGGACTTTCTAAAGACCCACAAGAGATTCCTTTTCATTCTATATGCACCCCTGGCTTTCACACCTCCCACATATGCACAGATCTCTGTTACAAAGTTTATCTTTAACATTCTTTAAGACTGCAACAACAGACCAGATGCTCTGGACAGAATACTTACCCAGCAACTGCACTTCCACCAATGAGCGGAAGCCAACTCCTGCCTCTGGCCTTCAGGACCAATGAATTCTGTATCCAAGGAGATTATGTACATTTCTTCCTTGTTTTTTACTTTAAAAATCCCCCCAACCTCTTTGTGATGCGAATATTCCCACTGCAATGCTCTGCTATTGCCAAATAAATCTTGTTAATCATTAGAGAATCTCTAATTGTTACTTAGGTTGACAGTAGCAATGGGTTTTGTACTCAACCCATAAGCAACCACTATTCAATTATCCCATGGGACAAATCTCATTGTTCCAAGTGTCTTTCAACAAAAAAATTTTAATGAATATTTCTTGCACATTTTTGACATAGCAACAAGTGTCTCCTGGGCTTCCCAATTTTACCTAGAAGTATAAGAGAGATATTAAAAGTCACAAAACAATTATTATGCAGGAAAATAATCAAATCCATTCTAAAGTTACATGTTCATTTTGCAAAAAGTATCATATGATCTGGCCTCATTTTCCATGTCTCACCAGGTCACTAAATCTCAGGATTCTATGACGTCTATCCCTAGAGATTTGAAGCAAGGATTCAAGTCTGTCAATTGATCTAGTTTTATCAACAAGCCAAGATATTTCATTTGATCCTTATGGAGGTCAGTCATTTATGGCCTCCCCAACTTCTTCCAGGTTCTAGATTGTTAGGTTACAAAAAATAAATAAATACTTTTTTTCTTCAAGCAAAGGAGTACAGACAATCCTTGAAGCATAGAAAAATAAAAAAAAAAAAAAAACACTATGGTTGAACTTACAAGTCAATACTTTGGCATACCCTTGCTTTCCCCAAACTCTTGATGCTTTCTTACAATATGGCAATCACTCCATAACTAACCATTGCTACTTATAACCTGGCAAAAAATTGCCACATTTAACAGATAAAAATGCCAGTGGATTGTAATGTTAAATAAATAATAGAATAAATATATTTCATACCATCTTTTGAACATACTTATACTAAAAAAAAGTCCATTGTCAGTTCAAAATTCAAATTTGGTTGAGTTTCCTGTATTTTACCTAGCAATTCTAAACCTGATGCTTAAAATTATTATATAGTCAATGGTCAAAACAAGCCAGATGTTTGGGAAGATATTGGTTAAAGGAAATAAAGTTACAGTTTGAAAGATAAGTAAGTTCCAGAGATCTAATGTACAGTATAATACCTATAGCTAACAATATTATATTGCATTAAGATCTGCCTCGAGGTAGAATGGTAAGTGTTTTGATCAGCAAAATAATGATAACTAAGAATAGCTGGGACTGGAAGAGGATGGATATGATATGTGGCCTTCAGAGTGGTGATGGTTTCATGCGTGAATATTTATCCCTAAACTCATCAAAATATATACATTAAATATGTCCAGATTTTTATATGTCAATCATACTTAAATAAACTTGTTTTAAAAAAATAAGCTAAATGCATCTTAAATGCTAAGGTAGGTCTTATACACATAGAAATTTTTTAAAAATTGAAAATGAAAATTTTAGCTACTATTCTCTAGTCTGAAGAATACTGAATAATAATAAAATCTGCCATTTATTAAGAACTAAGCACCAGGCATAATTTTTACCCTCAAAATATATAACGCAAATATGTTTATCCCTATTTTATTTAGAGTGAGTCTTCAATCAACTTTGGCTCTAAAGATACCATCTAAAACACTGAGCTTTTAAATCCAGACCTAATGACTGCTTTGGGGGCACATTTGGAAGCCAGGTTAATGTTTCACAGATGTCCCTGGTGTCACCATATCACATGTGCACACCCAAAGTCATTTTCATGGCACCAGTCTCTGTTATAGTTAATGATGCCATCATGATTGTCAAATATGTCAGATATCATTCTTTCTGGAAGTGTCTAGAGGGAACGTCCCATATATTGGAAATCTCAGACAACTAAATGGGTTTTTACCTTTTTATTCGAATCTTCAGAGGTCTTCTACGTCAGCCCCAGCAATAAGCAAACCACACTCAGAATTTGAACGGCTCTAGGATACATGTGCCTTTTTGGTCCTAGTACAATTATTTGGACTCCTGGTGGGAAACAAGAGAAAGGACCCTCTCCTCGAGTGTCCTCCCCTCTGACCATTGTACACAGAACTACCTATATCCATCATATTTTCTTCCCTAAACACAGAAGAGTCAGCCCAGACAGATGGTGTGGATTTTCCCACGTGGACTTTCCCCCAGGGCATAGTCTGGTATTTGATCCCACCCAACTAGCACAAGACCATCAGCACAGGACAATTGACATATCTTCTATTAAATGCTACAATCTCCAATTTACTCCCTCCATCCTGCCTTCCAGTCTGACATCAAAAAGCAGACACCAGGGTTAAAGACCTGATTCCTTGACCAAAGAGCTTCCCTCTGGGCTGCTCAGGCCACGGACACAGACACTTCTAAATTTAGAAGCCGTTTGTCTCCTACAACTTTCAGAGTTCTTTGTCATCTGAGAAATGGCAGGTGGCAGTCACCTACCACCAGTACAGTAAACACCACACGGTATTCCAGGCCCATTCTGCCCCAATGATAGCTGTGTCGTACAGTTTGGCCTCCTTCATGGGAGGGGACATTTGTGGGATGAAGTGGACATCTTTTCAAAACACCAGAAGGCTTCCTACTGGCCTGAGCACACAGGTCAGCTAGCCTGGCCAGCCTGGCTTTCCGTGGGTGCACAGCTGTCTAAATGGAGAAAAGGGAAATTATAGGGGAAAGGCAACAACCGGCTAAAAAAGAAAGAGGCTAAATCATTTCTCCCTGTTTACAGCACCGCTGCTGTCACAGAGCCCCAGAAAGGGTAAAGCACATCTTCAAAATCTGCCATTTGTAAATGAGTAGTGGTGTTAAAAGAAATGCTGTCTTACCCCTGCACAGACAAGTTGATGGCCAAGTGCAGTGCATTGGAAATTCATAAGGAGGGAGGTCACCAGGCAGCTTGTCAGTTTAACTCTTTATCGGAACACGCTTAATGGGATTTTACTTTCAGCAACATGAACTTTGAAATACTCAAGTTCAAGTTTCACCTGCAGAGTTCCCATCTGTTTTTACTTCACCCTCAGAATTTCCATCTGCTGTCCTTTTGGCCTGTCTAATGGGATGCCCCATTAGGCTTTCCAGCTTTCCCAGGTGCTGAAGTCATGGAAATTTTATGGCATTGAAAATATAAAAAATTAAAATATTGGTCCTATGTGTTACCTATGAAAATTAATTCCATTGTACAACAGCTTTCCTTGAATGACATTTCCCAGAATGCCTATTAAAGAGTTCCCAAGGGTGTACATGCAGATCATTTATTGCTACACTCTGGGACACTGGGAGTTCACAGGGACTATAAGTAATGGAACCAGGCAGAGGGCTGTGTCTGAGGCCTTGCTTTCAAGCTGACCACTCAGAGCTTCTGAATTCCAAGGCCAAAACTGCAGATCAGACTCTGACTCTGGGTTGAGTGATAGCAGCATGGACTTCATAATTGCAGGTGTTCAGCTTGACCTGACCTTAGAGCTCAGAGCAGCTGAACTTTGTGTGAGGGTCAAGGGAGTGCCAGCCCAGCCCTCTGGGGGCATGGGACTGGCAGTTTGTCGGAAGGTGGCTAGAGCCATAATACTAGTGTTTGGAAATTCATATGGAGGGATGTGTTTGTGTCGGTGACTCATTCTTCTTGTTTCAGATCCTCCAAAAAGAATTCCACCACTGGAAGTGCAGGGGCTTTCCATATAAAGTCTGAGATGATTACTGGTGGGGACCAAGTGAGAGAGAAACAAAGGAAGGAGCTAAATACAGTCATAGTAAAGAACATGAGGATTTGCAGAAAAACATTCAGTGGACTAAAGGAGAGGTGCTAACTACCCAGAAGATCTCTGAATTAGACCTCTGGTTTACCCAGCATAGAGTTTACATGCTGGTTCATTTAGTGCACGATGTTTTAATGTCAATCCAAACTGTAAGCAGATCACAGGATCATAGGACATTTAATGTACAGATAGCAAGGAGACAGTCCTGATAGGGACTTTAATAGTCTCCTCCCAGCTGGTATGCCAGCCAGAGACCCACTGTTGAGAACTAAGAGCCATGATGGTTCTGAAACATTCTGTTTGCTGTGCACTTATACCCAGATGGGCTGAAAAGTATAATGCATTACTATTAGCCTTGTCTTTCAATAAAACCATTAGAACATGCTTTTTCAAGTAAGACTCAGTCTCACTCAGCTGCTCCCTTCTGCTTATGGCTCTAAGATGACATCCCAGTAAGGACAGACCTCCTAATGAGGGGAGGTGTTCTGACCTTGTGTTGGTTATCAGGTGCATGCTGCTGACATCTCCTGGTCTCCAAGGTATTGTCCTTTGTCCCAGCCAGGCCCTTGTATGTCCAGTGAACTCATGGCCTCCTGGCAAGTCTTGGGTTCCAGCCCTGGTCCCAAGAGCCTGAGTTCATTTTCTTTTTCTTGACTATTCTCCAATCAGCTTTCAGTGCCTGGGGGCAGGGCACTGGCCCCTACCCACCCCATCGTGTGCCTCCTGCATCCCCTTTGGCTTTCAGCTCCAACAATGGTGTGCTCTCCTTTTTTTTTTTTTTAAGCAATGAAATGATGTTTATTTCTAAAAACTTCTTTTCACTGTTTAACTTTTTTTTTTCTGGCCTGGCATAATATCTAGATAGAGTGAAAATAATTATTTACAGACTGAAGACAATAAAATACCAGTTCAGAAGTAATATTTTACCATGGAAGGTTGAGGCAAGTGTGCTCTCCTTTTATCCACTGTCATCACACGCTCCTTCTAGCATCAAACACCCTTCTTCTGTCTCTCTGCCGTCTGCAGAAGGGACCCCTTCTCTTTATGGGGGAGATGTACACAATGAGAAAGTAGGACTAAGACGTCTTTGGCATGTTGGAGAAGGGGAGAAAAGAATTTAGACCATTTGTTTCAAGTCTCCCCAGGACTTAGAAGTTTGGAAAGCTACTGAGGCAGTCCATGAGAATAACAAAAGAAAAATCAATTTTTATGACTGCAAACCTAAGTGTATCACACTTAGTTTCAGTACCTTAGCCCATTATGAAAGACAACAATTTTTCTCCTACATTACTCTCTGCCTAAAGCCTAGGCGTGTCAGTTTTTTCTTCTCTCTCTCTCTCTCTCTCAGTAGACACCCTGAGATATGGGATGAAATTAGGGCTAGAATGCTTTCTGTTTGGAGAGGTTCCTATCCATTTTTGGACCTGTGGATTCTTTGCTAGCAAAGAAGCTTAGATGGTTTTGCAAAGTATATTCCTGAAAGTTTATCTCTCTTAACCTCAATGTTTGTGGGGGAAAATAACAGCAGTAGCAGCAACAACAAGAAAATCAAAACAGAACATTTAATGTGATTGCAGCTGCATGAGCAAAGAATTTTTCCAACGTTTGAAAATGCCCTAACTTGGGAAAGCCTAGGACGACAGCATACATACATGTGGATCCTAAGAGCTTCTTTCATCTGTCACTTTGATGACAAGGACAGAGAAAAGGGGAAATTCTGGGACCAGTGTCAAATGTCCCACAGGGCTTCAGAGGAACAGGGTTGGAAATGGACAAGAGAGTTAATGTGACTTCCTCTAAGTGAAGTTTAAATACCTCTTCTAAAACATTCTAGGTCTGAAATTCAGGCTTCTATGGTCGACATAAAAAGGAATTCTCGAATATCGGTAAAGGGGTTAAAACCAAAGACTGATTAGGAAATGTAGATTACTCCGTTATTAGTAACATTAGTAAATGTTATTACTTCATTACTCCAGGAAAAAAAAATCATCCTTCAAGATTGCTCTAAGAAACTAAAATATGGATGTGGTAAAAGGTGACATAACAAAGCTCTGAACTTAGAGTAAGATAGCTTTAGGTTTAGATCTCCACTAATTCTTATACCATCACATTCTAGCTTCGCAAATTGACATTTATCAGCCTCAGTCAGTACCTGCTTTGTAGTGCTGCTATAAGGATTAAATGAGATTGAACTAGGGATTAAACCCCAAAATACTTAACTACTAAGCCATATCCCCAGCACTTTTTTATATTTTATTTTGAGATAGGGTCTCAGTAAGTTGCTTAAGGCATCTGTAAATTGATGAGGCTGGCTTTGAATTCATGATCCTTCTTCCTCAGCCTCCTGGGCCACTGGTATTACAGGTGTGTGCCATAGCACCCAGCAGATGATATTTTTAATGTGTTTATCATACATCATAAATATGGAATGCCTCGCACATAGAAAATGCTGAAAGAAAGAAATCTATTATCATCCATTATTATTATTATTATTATACATCTATATTTTTAATTTATATTTCTATCTTAACCTACCTCTCATTTGTGTGGCTAATTTATGAAAGGAAACCAAAAAATGAGTGTCTCAGCACTAAATGAAATAACATTTTCCCAAGGTGCACCCACAAGTCCAGCAGCGTGGGAATAAATTTAGGTCTCAGAGATAATTCACTGAGTGGCTCACAAAACTGAAATTGATTCTTTTTTTTTTTTTCAGAACATTTCCCAAATATTAAATCTGATATCTAGAAGGAAGTATCAGAGAATTAAAACTTTTTTTCTTTTTCCTGTACAAGGAAAATTAATCCTGTAAGAAGGTTCTAGTTCCATATCACAAGGTATCTGTTCACAAAGTATCATACACATGAGGGTTTCTGTATGCTTATCCATGAAAGCACCAAATCAGCCTGAGCTACAAGAACCATCTGCAATGCAAGGGGTGAGGGTTAGGCAGAGGAGGGAGGGGAAAGAGAGGCAATTCAATTACTCTGTGTATATGGTCTTAATTCTGATGAAGTCAGGATGAAATCAAGTCACCAATTACTCACTTCCAAATACAGGAAAGATTTGGGTGAGATGCCCATCTATCCATTAGGAGCTCAACTCAGTGGTCCATCCTCCAACCCTTTTCAAATCTGCCACAGAGAAGTCAGTTCAGATGATAGCACTGAGGTCCCACAGTTCAGAAGGGATAAAATTTTCAGGGTGATATCCCAAACCTTTAGTTCTAAGAATTCATTGGCTACAGACCACCATTCCCAGGACTGTATGCCCTTGAGGAGTTACGGAGAAAGGAGTCATTTGCTTTATACAGTACTTCATAAGTTTTTCTAACCTGAATGACCTCTTTTAAATGTTGCTTTATGGCTTATTATTGCAAAGATGAGGGACATATTTATCCCTATGGTGCTGCTGACAGCAAAAATAAATAAATAAATACCCCCTTATCCAGTGTCTGGCCCACACCTCCCTATCCCACTGGACTGCACAGTGTGGTAAGTGGGCATGGGGAAGATTTCTTTTCTGGCCCCTACTCCCTCCCCAACCATCAGCTCAACTGTGTTCAGTTTCTAAAGTAAACTGTACTGACTCCCTATCATTGGTAATTCCCTTTCTGATTGCACAGGGGTCTTTCCAGGAACTGAGCAGAATTAGCTAGTTAACAGTCCTCATTCTTGACTTCATCGTTACCATTCCAGAACGCTCCAAGTCCAGTCGGCACCTATTTCTGTTCCCCATTCAATCCTATTATACACTCAGATTACCACCGATTTCCCACAATTCAACAAAGGCTAAATGTCCAATTTTTTCCCATCTGAGGCTCCCAGAGAGAACTAATTCCCACAGGAACATTAATTTATTTGCTCAGTCCCAGCCTTAGATCTTCTGGTCGAAGCCATTTTTATTACTATATCCTTAAAATGAGAACAGAGGAATACATCTTCTACTTTTTTTTTTTTAATGTGATCAATTTGTACAAAACTTAATATTGTGACCTAGCCAGGAAATATGACCTAGCCTGGAAAGCTTATCCTGTAAGACTCAGAAATCAGATGTTATGGATACAAAGATTGCTAATGCAAGCCACCAGAAAGAAAATGCTAGGCACAAAAATGAGTAGGGTGTTGAAAGGTTGTCATTGTTAAAATTTTATGGTGACCTTCAATGTTTACCAAATACCAAGAAATATAGCCTGATTTCTTTTTGCAGGAATGATGCAAAATTTCCCTTGGAAATAATAATTGCAATTGCAAATGATTCACCTCTCTGTCAGAGGAGGACTAACTTTTAAATCCATTGGAATAAAGACATTACAGCATGCAGTCTTGTAGTCAAACAACAACTCATTGAATTTCCATGACCCAAATCATAAGGAATCTTTACTTTAAATATCCCATTAGCAAAACGCCCCAACTATGTTAAAAATCACAGGACTCTCAGTTTACATTTCAAAACCAGGGAGCTCAGTGTGTCCCTTTTGTTCTTAGATAAAAATAGTCAAATGAATTATGAGGAAAGACAAAGAATAAGGTACCCAGACTGCCCCTGGTATTACTACTATGGTAACCAAGTCAATGCAATCGCGCCTGCTATTACAACTATGAGTCAGAACATTAATAGAATCGCTCCACTGACTGAATGCCCACAATGTGCCAGGTTCTGTTTTTACACATACTGTCTTTAAACTTGGGAAGGATCCTGCACAGTGGACATTATTCTTCCTACTTCACAGACAACAGAAACTAAGGGTCATAAAGGCTGGCCCACCTGCCTGGTTGATGCAGAGAAGTAGGTCTGATTCTAAAGTCATTGTACTTTATACTAACACTTTCCAAGCAAGTAAATTCTTTTGCACAAACCTTCCCCCCAGGAAAACGTTTAAAGTAGGTGAAAAATATAAGCTCTTTCCATGGTGTAGAAGCAGAAATAATAGGAAATTAGTTGTAATAACTCTTTCTTACACATTTCTCAAGTGAAATGTTTTCCACCAACAGATCAAGTTTATGGAAAAGGGTAGAAATATCATAGCAATGGATATTTTGGAGATGATGGTTCATTTTTCCTGTGTACAGCCACTGGCAACTATATGCAGATGAAGAAAGGGCAATTATAGGTTATCTCCATAAGCCAAAAGAATTAATCCAAAATATGTTCATTCACCTGCAGGAAAAAAAAATCACTTTCAAACATCTTAAATAATCCCTCTCCCACCTACAAGGAAGATGCAGCCCTAGTTGTTTGAACTAAACTTTTCATTTTTTACACTCACTGCATTACCATCTTGCAAAACTCAGAAGACTCTTTACCTAAAAAAAAACAAACAAATCACATTTGACATCTTCTTCTAAAGCTCTACTTGTTGCTGTGTTTTGATGCCTCCGAGGTCTGAGTAATGAAACAGAGAGGTCAAGCGATCTCACCCCAAGAGCAATGACCTATTGGAAAACAGGAAGTGAAAACAAACTCAGTTTCAGTGGAGAGTGCAATGAAGAGGAGCCAGGGGCCCAAAGGAGCCTGAAGGGCCAGGTTCAGGCTCCCAGTTCATCTCTACATTGTCTTTGATGTCAGCACCTTGCCATCTGACCCTCACGGCTGATTCGGATGGATTCCCAAGGACCAGAGAACTCACACTTCATTCCAGTGCCTGAGGACATCCCAGTGACTGATTTATGGGGGTTGTTGTTAGAAAGACAAACAGGTACTTGACATGGCCAAGAAGCAGTGATTTGCACCATAGTTGTTGGTGACCTCTGAAATGGAAGAAGAGCAGGAAATTTCCTCACACGATGTCGGGCCAGTGAACAGCAGTTCTAAAAGAAGCAAATCACTTTGTTCTTTCCCTTCAATTTACTTGAGGGAAGCGGGGCACAAAACTCAGAGGTATTAGAACTGGGAGGCATTTTCCCTTATTTTTCTAGACCTTATCTTCTGTTTTCTTTGCCATTTTCTAAAGACATTTTGTTTCTTTTTCTAGAACAGACCTGTCAGTCCCTTTTCAAACTTAAGAGAAAATATCATCATCTGCAACTTCTTGAGTTTGCTACCTTTCTTACCTCCAAATACCCACCTGCCCACAAACAAGAAATGCTCACTCTTTGAAAGGTGCATGTCCTAAATGTGAACAGAGTTTATGATTACTTACCAAAATAATGTAGCAGTTCTGTAAAGAATATGAACAAAATGATGCATCTAATAACTCTTTTTTTGAAATATTAAAAACCTGCCTTTAGAGTAAAATCTTGTGACAAGGAGGTTCATTGGTGTCCGCTCCTCTTATCTTCACAGCCTGAAAGAATCATGAGAAGTTGATACGAGTGAAGATGTATAAAACCAATCATAATAGAAATGCAAAGGAGGAAAATATTTCTAAAGCCCAGGAAAAACAAAATTTAAATAGAAACCGCTTTAAAAGAAAACAGAAAACAAATCCACAATGTGTATTTTATCTGCCTAATGAATAATTTTAGTGTGGTCAACAGTCTCCAAACATGACTAATTTAGAAAAACAGGAATGATTCAGAGTAAAGAGGAATAAGAATGTATTTTTTTTTTAATTGGAACCACCCATTGCTGTATGGGAATGCCTGGTGACTGAACCACTTTACTGACTCAGTTTACTGTGGGATTGAGAGAGAGCAGATTCTGACGCAATGCTGATGGGGTGCCAAGCCGCCTGCTGACCCCTAGGTACCAATTCACCGGGATAATTCCCATGTCCTAGGGTGGTAGGATGGTTTCCCAAAATGAAGAGGAAAGGGAAGGAGTATTGTGATTCTGAGGCTCAGGGAATGAAAAGCGTGGTAAGTGTGCAGGCTGGAAAGGTAAGGTGTGTTTCGGAATCATAAGTAGATCAGGCTCTTGGAGCAAATGAATAGAAGCTAAGTTTGGAAATGTGCTTAGTGATTAGATTTTTAGGCTTCCTAAATAATGTTTGTGCAGAGGTGGCCAACTCCAATGTTAGGAAGGTCCTGGAGATCTGGAGTTTTCTAGAATCCATATGATAAATGAGGACATTTGGTTCTCTAGTTTCCTCGCTGTCAGCAATTAGGAAGTTATTGTTATCATCGCGGATGTGCCTAAGATTGCCTATCATTAGAAAACCACACAATAGCTAGGTTGTGGAACCAACCTAGATGTCCCTCAGCAAATGAGTGGATTAAGAAAATGTGGTATATACGCACAATGGAATTTTACTCAGCAATAAAAGAAAATAAATTAATGGCATTTGCAGGTAAATGAATGAAGTTGGAAGACATAATGCTAAGTGAAGTTAGTCAGTCTCAAAAATCCAAGTACCAAATGTTTTCTCTGATATAAGGAGGCTATTTCAAAGTATTGTTGGATGGGGGTACATAGGAGGATTAGAGGAACACTAGAATGGTCAAAGGAAGGGAGGGTAAGGGAGGGAGAAAGGGGGAGGGTAAGGGAGGGAGAAAGGGGGAGGGAGGGGGAGAAAAGAAAAAAAAAGGTGGTTGAATGAGACGGACATCATTTTCCTTAATGCATGATTGAAGACCTGAATTGTACGACTATACTTTGTATACAAACAGTTGTATGTAAAAAGATACTAAATATATGCACTATGAGTTGTACATATTAAAAATTATAAAAATAAAATTAAAAAAAAAGAAAACCAACAACTTTTATCCACACCCCACTCTCTACCCCCAAGATGCCCCTCCTATGAGAGGAAAATGGAAAGAGGAAACTTGCATTTTTATTTAATCAGACAGCATGTTTCTGAGCATCCTCCATGTAGCAAGTACTGTGACAGCTGGAAAGGAATGGGCAAGACCCCAGCCCAGCTTCCGCCCAGGGGCTCTTCAGTGCAGTCAAAGACAGGAGTGTTGAAGCGGGTCAGCACAGGTGACATGAGTGCACACTAAGTCTCCAAGTCAGCCTCAACCAGGAAAGATTTCCTCATGGTCACAGATAGATCCTTACCCAGGTCAGAGTATGTCATCTGCTTCACAGCTGAGCCACAACATCAGTCACGCACCGTGGAGCTGACCTGTCCCTGCGGACTACAGAACGAGAGAGGGGGAAGTCCTACACAACTCACAGAGCTAGCATTCCTATCAGGGAAACAAAACAATTTGTGTGTGTGTGTGTGTGTGTGTAAGAGAGAGAGAGAGAGAGAGAGAGAGAGAGAGAGAGAGAAATAAATGAATCCCAGAGAATAAGATGCCTAACATTTTGCTGAGTTTTGTTTTCATTTATTTTGTTGACTAATAAGTAAACTATTCTGAATATTAAAAATGCTAAATAAGTGCTTACATTAAGTAAGTGTGCAGATAAACATTTCTGGCAGAGACAGAGAAAATTGAATCAAAGATGGCACGAGAATAATATGATCTTTCTTTTTTTTTTTTTTTTTTTTTTTTTTTTTTTTGCTCCTAGACTGAGTTTAGAGTATTATAAATAACTCAAAGAGAGATTTTTAAAGATGTTTGTCTGGGTCACTAAATGTTAATACCTACAGCATATAAGAAAATGTCTTGCCTCAATTTTAAGTAATTATGCTGCATTTACCTCCTGTGTCTACTATCTCATTAAGCCTGCGTGAAATGCATAATTACCATGCAGGTGAGCTGGCTTTACCGGTGTGTGCATGAAAGTCTCACATCAATTCCCTGTGAGGTCCCCCAGGGCAGAACCAAGACATATTCATCTTGCACACACCACTCTCAACCCTGTCCCTGCGACAGGGCATGCATTCCACAAAGGATCTCCAAATCAGTCATGGAGAAGCATCCTAATTATTTCAACTTCAGCTTTGTCCTGGGTAGGGGAAGTAGGTATCTACTGGGCACCATTCTTTTCTGAACAATGCTCTCAGTCAAACACCACTATCTCTCCCTAGGATCACTTTATCAGTCTAATCCCAGACACCAGTGTCTTCCCACTGATTCCCACTCAACTATTATTCCATCATGACATTCCAGTTAGCCAAAATGCGGATGTCCTGACCTCATATTCAAAATAAAATCAGATTTACTTACATGCCATTGATAATCTTTTCTTTTCACAATTAGAGAATGGCTTGTAATAATAATGCTGCGGGTGAGAAAGCACGTTAACCTGACACCAAGTATGATAGAAGGGAGAGTGTTGAGATTGTCTCCTATATGCAAGGCTTCTAGCAACAGAAGGTGTAGCCACTGAGAACATATTAGCAGGTGCCCAACAATTGTCACTGGTCATGGTAGCAGGAGGAAGGAAGCAGGGAAAGAGAAGAAAGGCTACGCAACCAGTGACTTCAGGCTATGCTACATACATCCCAGAGCATATTTCATTACAAGGTTGTGGGTTGCAGGGTCACCGGCAAGTGACTATATACCATCAGACTTCACTGCCTTCTTAAGTTATTCCTCCCAGAAATGACTTCATAGGCAGCCGCACTGATGTGAAT
Organism: Tamias sibiricus; assembly: GCA_025594165.1. Taxonomy (NCBI): domain Eukaryota; kingdom Metazoa; phylum Chordata; class Mammalia; order Rodentia; family Sciuridae; genus Tamias; species Tamias sibiricus. The sequence goes on along the minus strand of CM046663.1, from coordinate 12,599,282 downwards.
TGATTCCAAGTTGACTCCTGTGATATGTAAGGCACGGCTACTATCAGACAAGCATGACCACATGACCCTGCGGTCCATTCCTACCACACACACCGTGTGAACATGAACACCTTCTATTGTTTGTGGAAATTTTCAAAGTACAGTCATGCATCACTTAACAAATGGGGCATGTCCTGAGAAATGCATTCTTTTTAAGTGATTTTCATCATCGTGCTAACATCCATCACAGACTGCAAAAAGACAGCTACGATGTCACTAGGTGGTACAGTCCCGTGGGAATACAGTGGCATATATGATCCACTGTTGAAAGAAACCATATGCAGTACATAACTCTATTCTCTTTCCCCTCTGCTGTGTTGTCCCTTCCTGAAGGATGGACAGGAAAAGCCAGTTCAGATACTGCAGGACACACTTCAACCTGTTCTTAACCTTGAGGAGGTCCTTCCACCTCCGGCTTCACATTATTCACATGTCTTGTCTCTTTTCATTTCCATACTGTCCATTCCTAGATGGGCTAAGAGCACGATGTCCCCTCTAAGCACCCATTCCCTTAAACACACATGGAAAACACAGTGCTCTGGACATTGCAGGAGCAATGTCGGGACTCAAGCTGTGAAGTGGGCAATTCTATCCCAGGCGCCCTGCTTGGACGTTCTTCTACTCTGAACAACACCATGACAGGTGGCTTGCATCTTCCTATTGTTTTCTAATAATGCCATGCCAGGAAGGAGAATTTTTTTTTTTTTTTTTTTTTTTTTTTTTTTTTTTTTTGGTACCAGGGATTGAACTCAGGGGCACTCAACCACTGGGCCACATCCCCAGCCCTTTTTTGTGTTTTATTAGAAACAGGGTCTCACTGAGTTGCTAAAGTGCCTTCCCATTGCTGAGGCTGGCTTTGAACTCGTGATCCTCCTGCCTCAGCCTCCCAAGTGCTGGGATTACAGGCGTGCACCACGGTGCCCAGCTCCAGGAAGGATAATTCTTTACAGTGAATTTCCCCTAAATTATAGCAGCTTAAAACAGCATACATTCATCATCTCAATATCTCTGTGGGTCAGGAATCCAGAAATGGCTTGTTTGGGTGGTTCTTCCTTGGGGTCCCAAACAAGGTCATGGTCAAGATGGCTACCAGTACTGTGGTCACAAGAAGGCTGGAGGGAGGGGGAATTCTGCATGGCTTGAACAGAGCAGGTGTGTGGGACAGAGGGTAGAGAAATGTAGATTATCCCCCCAGATAATAATACTTCTCAAATGACAGATGCTGGTATCCACCCTGTAGGCAGTGGGAAGCCCTCTGGAAGTGGTGTTATGACTTAATCTGTTTTCTGTTGCCTTAATAGAACACCTGAAACTGGATAGTTTATAGAGAAAATAGGTTTATTTTGTCTTATAGTTTGTGAGGCTGGGAAGTTTACAATCGAGGGCCACCTCTGGTGATGGCCTCCTGCTGCTTCAACTCATGGCAGAAAGCAGAAGGGCAAGCAGGTACATGTAAAAGAGGCCAAAATCCCCACAATTGCTGCCCTTTCCCATGAGAAAGGCACTCATCCATTCATGAGGACTCCAACCCCATGACCCAAATACCTCCCGCTAGGCCTCACCTCCCAACACTGCCTTCTTGAGGACCGAGCCTCAACATGAGTTTTGGTTGGGACAAACATAGTGCACCACCATGCTACACCAGAGAAATAAGTTATGGAATTTGTGCAGTTAAATTTAAACTTTTGAAATTAAATTGCACTGAGCTCCTACCTTAGGTTTCCACAGGCCAAACCAAAATGGAATAACTCATGCTCAAGTTCCATTTCACCAAACCTAAACTAAGTTCTTTATCTAACCTTCCCAAAAACCAGGAAAGAGATGACAGCCAAATCCCTAAATAGGCCAGTTTTAGCCAGCATGATAGGGAAATCTTCTCTATTTTGACGCTTACAAGGAAAGTAATCGGAGGCAACTTAATATGAAAACAAAGCTGTTTAGCTTTGTGTAGTAGGCCACTTCCTTTCGTGTTCAAGTTATCCAATAAAAACCAATAGTTCTGCCATGCCCAACGGAGCAACTCTTTAAATCTTTAGGTGCAATACTGCCCAATTTATGGATCACTAATAAAAACTAATTAGATCTTCAAACTCAAATAGATGAAATTTTGTCTCAACACACAGTAAAAACAGAGTGAAGGCCAGGAATGGTGGTGCACACCTATAATCCCAGCTCCTCGGGAGGCTGAGGCAGGAGGATTGCGAGTTCAAAGCCAGCCTCACCAACAGTGAGGCACTAAGCAACTCAGTGAGACCCTGTCTCTAAATAAAATACAAAAGAGGGCTGGGGATGTGGCTCAGTGGTTGAGTGCCCCAGGGTTCAATGCCCGGTATCTGCAACACCCTCCCCCCCCCCCCCACCCCCTACAAAAAGAGTGAAGCATGGATTAAGTGAGGAAATGGAGAAGAGGAACTGTTCCGAGACTCTGCTGAGGCCAGGGAGAGGAATGCTATATATCCAAAGCAGGACTGAGGAAGACAACCCAAATTGCTAGGAATGGGGATGGTTAGATGTTGTGGGTGGGGGGAGAGAGGAGACCTTTAACAAAATAGGCCTGATTTCACACAACCCCACAAAGGCCCAGAAGTTTTTTTCAAGAACCTGGTCAAAGACACTGTTCTTGGGGATGGGGCTTTTAGTACTCCCCAGCCCCCATGAAAAATGGCTGCCGGCACAAGTATCCTGCTCCCTAAAACCCCACCCCTCTGAAACCTTGTATGGGAGAAATCGAATCTTAGTCATCACTCAAAACATTTCTTAAGAATGTCCTCCTAAAAGTACATTTGTCTATGGGTGAAACAATTTAAAATTAGTAAAGTCAATATTTAATTTGGACCTAGTTGGGAACTGTGGAATTTTCTATGGAGAATCAGAGCTGTCACCAGGATACGGTGAATTGGAACAACAGCCCTGGTTACTGCATTTTGAGAAGACAGAACTGCTGGGCTCACAAAGTGATTTAGGGCAGGAAAGGCAATAGCTTCACCAGCCAACGCTTGAGCTAAGACCTTGGCTAGACAATTATTTGACAAATGTCATCCCCATCTTCCTCCTGATTTTACTAAACCCACACTCTACCTTTCCATTCCCACCCCAGCCCCAAGCTTCTCTTTTCCTCTATAAGATCGCCTTCAATGCTCATGTCTCACTCTTTGTGCATACAAGATTATGTAGGGTGGAAACAAAACAGTCTTATTTGACTTGTATTATACAGCCTTCCAGAATGGCTTGGCTCCTCCACTACCCTCTGGCGTCCAAGACAGCACTGCAAAGACTCATGGACCCTGGTGAGAAAGAGACCAGTCTGATGTCATCAAGCTCCCAAAATGGAAGAACGAAACCCTGTCAAAGTTGACTCCTCGCTAGTTGGAGACTCCTTCTAGTTGGTCTAGCTTGTCAACTCTTTGATCTTTCCCAGGAACCAACTTTAGGTTTCAATGATTTTCTCTAATATTTTTAACCATTCTCTCTGTCTCCTCTCTAATCGTTGTTATTTTCTTCTCTTGGGGTTTGATGTGTTCCTCCTTCTCTATTTCCTGGAGTTAAACAGCTAGGTTACAAAACCAAGGTCTTTCTCCTTTCTCATGACTGTGTCACATTTATAGTTCTCCATTTTTCTTTGAGCACTACTTCCACTGCTTTCCAAAAGTTTGGGCATGTTGTGTTGGCTCCTTTCTTCAATCATGAAATATAACCACACTGCATTGGGGACCACAGAAGGCACAAGGCAAGTCAAGTGGTCATCAAGCTTTGATTTTCCACTCCAGACCAGGTATTGTGCATTTATAGGTATTTAATATTGACAGGCATTTTCTATTACATTGTCCAATCTGTCTATAAACTGAGTTCTTTGGCTACTACTCCTAGTTTGGTCTGAAAAGAGTTATTTCCTGAGGACTTAAGATCTTGTGACACGTGAGAATAGAGTCATGTGAAGCACGATATAGACTTGAAGCTCCTGAGTTTGTAGATAATGTTTCTGGAATCGGACAACCTACTTTATAAAAACTAGCAAGAGCGGGGTGGATTTCTGCATTCTGTTACCCGGGGCTTCTCACTTCCAAATGTTGTTATAGGGATCAAGCTGCCATAGCCGTCATTCAAGGCCACCTCTCCATGCTGCCCAGCTTCCTCCATCAGCCAGTGTGGAAAACTGGCCACACTTCAGAGGACCATCCATCAGCTTGCAGTCTGGGATCTGGATGGCTTAGCAGGTGACCACGAGCCAGTGCTGAACAGAAGGGAGGGGGCTCTCCTAGGGAGACATAAAACTGATGTCCTGGCCTCCTACAATTACAAAAGCGTCCTTGTAGCACAGCTCTGCCCAAGAAACTTCCCAGGTGACTTGAGTTGGATGTGAGTCTGTCCCTCACTTCCAGGCCTCAATTGTTTTGGAATGTTGCTATGCATTATTAAAGAGCTGCCACATCTCATCCAAGAGGTGGCTGAATTTCAATGGTGGGTGAAGTAATTCCTGTTTATATGTGCAGTTGCGAAGAGTATTGGAACCCTCTGGCATGAAAAGCATCTCATAATACATCATTAATTATTTCTAACAATAGAGAGGGATGAGGGCTCTCTTGCACATACAAATACTTTGAAAGGTGATAGGGAACCAGGAACAACTTCTGATGGGTTCTCTGCTTTTATCCAGTTGATTACAGCACAGCTGAGAATGTCACTTTAATGGTGAAACGAATCTTAAGGTAATTTCTTGGAATGCGTATCTGATGAGACAAGACCCCCCCCCCAAAAAAAAAAAAAAAAAAAAAAACTGAGACTGAAAAACCATCTACATATTCAGTTGCCTTGTACAATGAGAATCAGCATGCTAGAAAAGAATTTGTCTTTCATTCAGGCACGTAGCTATTGTGGTCATCAAGGGCTGGTAAATCCAAGTGATTATGAAAATCAAGTTATTTCCTTCAGAACACTGGCCAAAAACTATTGCTTAAACTTGGCACCTTAGTACAAATCAAAAGCTATGTATTGCCTAATCACATAATCACATTTTGATAGTTCATTTCTTCCAAGGGGATAAAATTATTTCACAGGCAGAAGTCCCAGGTATTATTAAAATTGTTTTACGAAGGGGGGAACCAAAGCAAGGAGAAATTGAGTCACTCACTCAATACCTCAGCTGAGTCTCCATGAACTTATGAAAAGAGCTTCTCCGGCTTCCTTTCCATATGCTTGTCCCCTTAAAGGATTACACTCCTGGGCAAAACAGCTCCTTACCTTCATTTTGAGTGAAATTTTAGGTTTATGGATTCAAAATTTCATTATGAAGTGACAAGGGTGAAAAAAAAGAAAAAGAAAAATAGAGCAAACTCTAACAATAAATGGGCAAACTAACCCTCAGAAAACTAACTCTGAGGAATTTCTCCTAGACATAAACAGAAAACGACCTTACCAAAAGAAACACGTCTTTTAATGAAGAGTAAGTCACTTGATATCCTGGTTGGTCCTAACTGTGCCAATGTCCTGACTTCCATTTTTCACGAATTCCTAATCAGCAGTCATTTTCTTCAAAGCATAAATGTGCACACTCCTTTTAATAAAATTAAGAAGTGTGCTTCTGATGTCCTTCAAAAGCAAGGATAGACATCTGTTATTTTAAATTACCCATTATTGGGGGCTTACATTTGCATCCCCTTCACAAACAGAATGAAAGGCATTAAGCACGACACATGAGTGCAAAACCATTTTTTTCATGCAATTAACAAATGGTTAGTTTGCATATATCTGCCAGGCTTCTTTCTTATCACATTTCTGTATCTCTCACCCTCGCCCACAACTCTGAAAGCTGTAATTCGAGAGTTCTCAAACTGAACATTGGGTTCACGCCAACATACAAACTGTATTTGCTTAGCAAACATCCAAGGGTGAATAATGTGTTGTCATTCCCTGACCTTACAAGAAGGTTGAGTATAAAGTAACAACCTTAGTCACCATTCAGAATGGCAGCTCTGAAGCAATTTATCCCTTGGCCAGGATCCTTTCCTTCCTCTTCTAAAAGGGAACAGCCTGTTGTCTTACGCGGGCTGGGTGGGTGCTCCCAAAGTATTGATGGCTTCATTCCCCGAAGAAGGCAGGCAGCAAAGACCCAGAAAGATGACAGGGCTTGGAATATAGAAAACCAGGTTCAACTGCTAGCCTCACTGGCTCAGAAAAAAGCTCAAGGGTTTGGCCTTCACTTTTGCAATGTTTGGTCTGTTAAAGGAAGAACAGATGCCTTTGAAGATTTTCTCGAAGAGTCTAGAATTCAAAGGCAGCAGGCAAACGTTTTTCTGTTCTCAAGTGGCCGAGGTTGGCTCCTTCGGGACAGGTCTGTGTTCTGCCTGCCTCCCTTGGGGCTCCGTCCACTTCAGCTCCCACTAGCCACCTCTTGCCAGGTAGGTGCCTTTAAACCTGCGTTCTCGCTTTTTTTGGAATTGTCTTTCCCCAACTCAGCGGACTCTGTTCTCTCTTCAGGACTCATCCAGCCATGACACCCTATGGACAGCATCCCTGACTATGGTGTCATAATGCGGGGGGGGGGGGGGGTGGCCTCCCTTACCCATGCTCTGGGCTCACAGCTGTGGGTGTTCTGCCCAGCTGGCCCCAGGTCTTCCTCCTGCTTGCCATGCAGCTGCTCCCACTTTGCCAACCAGAGTAACAACAATGGCAACCATTTAGACCTGGTCACAACTTCTCTTAAGCGGGGCTAGACAAGGAAACTGAGGCAGAAAGTTAATTTGCCCAGGATTTCCAGGATCAATAAGTGACAGAGCTGGGATTTGAATTCAGTAGTGCTCCTTAAAAGGCAAACTCATGACATCTACTCCTCTGATGGACTTTGGTGTATGTCTCTATGCTTGGAACACCACTGCCTGCAGCCACTCAGAGGGCCTATGCCACTTGGATGGTTCTTGTGACTCAGCACCACCGAGTCCTGCAGCCACCTACACCCCAGGCTGGCTGTACCCTTTTCAGATGACAAAGACTCATATGAAATCTTGCCTCCTCCAGTATCTTACTCAAATAGTCATTAAGTAACTATTTATTGAATGAATAAAGGCACAAAAAGAACATTAGTGTTCATTTGTTTATAGATGCACATCCTGAAGATAGTGTAAAATTGTCCAAAGAGGTTGCAACAGCCCTACATTAAGAATGTGTGTGTGCCGGGCGCGGTGGCGCACGCCTGTAATCCCAGCACTTTGGGAGGCTGAGGCAGGAGGATCGTGAGTTCAAAGCCAGCCTCAGCAATGGCGAGGCACTTAGCAACTCAGTGAGACCCTGTCTCTAATAAAATAAAATACAAAATGGCTGGGGATGTGACCCAGTGGTCGAGTGCCACTGAGTTCAATCCCCGGTACCAAAAAAAAAAAAAAAAAGAATGTGTGTGTGTGTGTGTGTGTGTGTGTGTGTGTGTGTGTGTGTATACATGCCTTTCTGAAAATATTAACATCTCTAAAACTAAGCTGAAAAACAATTCCACACCAACAAAATCATAAATATTCAAATTAATACTTGTTAGAAAAGAAATCAATAGGTTCAGGGAAACATTGATTTCTGCAATCTATGCAGGGTGGGGGGGTTATCACCTACCATCCAGGAAACACAAATGAAAACTCAGTGTTTATAGACTGGAGCCCATGCAACTTAAATACGCGGCTTCCAGGGTACTCATTTTTCCCTGCCATGGTCCAATTGGCAGTCATTATTTACAGGTATCTGTATGCTTTTGTGACTTTATGAGCCTTTGTCACTCTTCCAACTCCCACCACCCCCCACGCCTGTCCCATTCAGTTTGTGCAATAAGATGTGTTTTTCCTTTTTCAGGTAGCATTTTATTTTTACCTAGAGTCAGTTGCATTCCTTCCACTTCTCTTCCCCCCACTCAAGTTCTCACTCAATCCAATGACATTTTTCAGAAGTTCTTGTCATGAAACAACAGCAATCTGGATTTATCTGTAATTCATTCTTTCAGTGTTCATCTAATGCACACCTCCTCCACCTCCCTTGTGTAAAATCTATGCTTAAAGGCAGAGACGACTTTGTACATTATCATTATGATGGATTCACTCCATTAAATCATTGCTAAATAGAATCAGCTCTTTCCAGAGGGAAAAACAAAGACAATATTGATGATATTTATCTGGGTGGAGATTATAAAAAAGCAGATTGACAATGAATACTTTATTGACAAAGCTGTATGATGGGTGCACAAGGTCCAATTTTGTCTATTCTCCCTTGATTTGTAATGCTCGAAAATTCCCCACCATTAGGTGAGAAAAATGAAACTTAAACAATGATAGCAAAAACCCATGTTAGAAAGCAAAAGGCAGAGATATCGCCTAAACATCTCTCTCACATTTGATTCAAAACATTCCTGACTTATATCAGATTTAGGTGCTAGTACCGAATGCTGTCTCTGGAGGGTTTCCTGAAAGCTTGTAGTGCACGTTGTGAGCAGATGCAGAAGTCGACAGTGGCTGTTCTCCAAGCCAAGCAGCCAGAGACAGATGGCAGGCCAGAAAGTCCCCACAGCTGCTGTGAGAGAGCCTTGTTGGTGTAGTAGCTGCAACAAGGCTAACGAGAGAAAGTTAGCAGAGCCAGTGGGACTGTTCGCACCCTGCCATCTCCAGCTGGTGGCCCTCTCTGGAAAGATGCGTGGTGCTAGGACCAGACTACTGCCCACAGATTCCGGATCTACAGACTGATTAATACACAGGACTCACTCAGAATAATGACATCCATCTCTGGATAAGTCTCCTTCCAAACGAATTGCCCATTGTGGAAAAACAAGTTGGCAATTTACCAAAAATACTTTGTTTAGTGGGATACACCTTGACCTCATTTCAACGATGAGATTATTAATAATGAGACATAAAGAAGCTGAAGATAATGGGTTTGTCATCACCCAGAATTAATACTGTATCCATGAGATAATTGTCACATGGTACATCAGGGACTTTAATGTTTTATTTATTTATTTATTGGTACCGGGGATGGAACTCAGGGGCACTCGACCACTGGGCCACATCCCCAGCCATTTTTTGTATTTTATTAGAGACAGGGTCTCACTGAGTTGCTAAGTGCCTGGCCATTGCTGAGGCTGGCTTTGAACTCACGATCCTCCTGCCTTAGCCTCCTCCTTAGCTGGGATTACAGGTGTGCGCCACCACGCATGGCTTTCAATGTTATTTTCTAGGGGGGAGGGGGTTGTTTGATTGGTCGGTGGGTTGTCCATTCTTCCTACACAAACCTGGGCAAAGCTCAGAAAAATAATAGCCATATCAGTCCATGTCCTTTGGGAGGAAACTTAAAAATCATCTCAGAGTCAGAATTGGCTGAATATATCCTTCAGCAGTGTGGTTCAGTATTTTGCATACTTCGTGATGAAGAAGGTATTTTTCATCTAGAAAGGCTTCATCTAGAATCATCCATTCCACCACCAGGATGCCTGAACCTGGTTTGAAAATATTTAAATACTCTCATGCTGGTACAGAAGTAGCCACTTACCCCCAAGTGCTTTCCGGTTACCCTCTCCACTGAGCCCTGATTCTAGGAATCCTGCGTCTTCAGCCAAGGGACCTGCCCCAGCGCGTTGACTTGTGTCTATGCTGGCTCGTTGGCAATAGGGGCCATACTGATTGATAAAGGTTTTTCCTTTTAGTCTGGGCTATCCCTGAATTACTGTCTCCACAGTAACTGGCTCCGCACATGTAAGAGCATCAGCACCTACGTCACAGGGCAATAGCGATATCAAGGCAAATTTTTCAGGAAAGAGAAAGGGCCCAAAGTGTGTAATAAAGGAGATAAGGGGAACTATGGTATATCTAGAAACTTCCTAAGGGAATTTTTCAATCTGATGGTGTGCTCCATCAGATAAAAATGCTTCATCCAACGTGGAAATAAAAAAGACAGAAGAAAGCAAAGTTGGCACAACTTCCAAGTTTCGGTGATATGTGCAGGCAGGGGCCCATAAGGGAGTACAACACTCCCTGAGGTCAAGTGCTGATGATCAGAGCAAGAACCAGAGGTCTGCTCTTTCAGAGGCCCATTCCAGCTGGGTGAGGCACAGGGTAAAGGGCAGATAGCAAAGAAAACTGCGAGCAAATGGACCAAAATTCAGATTTTCAGATGAAGGTGGCAGCAGAGTATGGAGAGCTGAGCTGACAGTTACTCCACATTAGTATATGCACAGATTTCAGGGCAGAAATGGGTCTGAGCCCATGAAAGCAATTATGTAAACCATCACGACTGACAAGCAGGCAGGTAACATTTCTCATTCGAAGTGGCCAAGCCAAAGGCACTGTTTCTTGGAAACACATGACATGTGGTCTCTCCTGGAGGTCAGCCATCTCGTGTCACTCATCAGCGGTTGCACAAAGATACTTTCTGAGTGTAAAGTTGACTGCAGAGACTTTCAGGCTCTTCCTTCCTGTCTAAATGTGCAATTGAGACTGAACTCAGAGACGTGTGGTCAGTACTGTTGGTGCTCACTGTACCCCTATGTAGCCTTTAGAGTTAATTGATACATCTGAGTTTCTGCCCAAAGTATTAATAAGCAGTATACAGTGATCCCTCTGTATTCATAGGTTCCACATCCAAGGATGTTATCAACCGTGGGTCAAAATATCAGGAAAAAAATTGCATCTGTACTAAACACATGCAGACTTTTTCTTGTCACAATTCCCTAAACAATAGAGTATAATGCCTATTTTCATAGCATTTACATCGCATGAGTCATTATAACAAATGACGATTTAAAGTATTCAGGAGGATGTGGGTAAGTTATATGCAAATAAATACTATTTTATATAACAGACTTGAGTACCTGCAGATTTTTGGTATCCACAGATTTTGGATTTCAATATTTTTGTGCATCCTGGAACCAATCCATCTACAGATAACAAATGATGACTGGATAGACAGAGGACAGTTTCTAGAGGGTTCAAATTATGCACCATGGCCTACTAGTGAGCTACAAAATAAAATGAGTGCTTCATACTCAACACCTTTAAAATGGAGTGTACTAGAATGAAATAAAAAATATGATGTTTAATAAGTTTCACAAGTGCACAGGTATTGGGGTTTATGCAGTTAAGTACAAACTCTTGCTTTTAGTCTAAATCAAACATGTTTGAAAACAGATGCCACAGAGCCTCCTTCACAAAGCATTAATGCATTAGTTGATGTGTCCAAATTTAGAAATGGAATGATGTAGTTAAAAATGAAAGATGTAGTCTGCATTAAAAATTCAAATATGGAAAAGAGGAATGCTCACTTTTACAACACCAAAAGCACAATCACTATGTGACTAAGGAAGCAGAGCTGGTCTCCTCTGTGATGTGAGAATGAAAATAAAAAGCAAATAGACATCAACCACGTATGATGTTCATGTGTAAACTGCAGTGTCTGCTGTCTTTATGTGATACCACCCCTAATCTCGTGGGCTCCAAGCCCTCGTATCTTCATTCTATGCAAACAGGGGGAAATAGTTCTCATTTTTTAAACTCATAGCCTAAAATTATTTTTGTTTTTGCTGAATTTTTAAATACATTGAGAAACTGTCACTTTTTGCATATAATTTGCAAATGTCTTCTAAATGTATCTGGTTGCTAAATGTAGTTTGGTGTCCTCCCAGATTATGGAAGCTATTTCCAAGCTTCTTGTGCCCTGAGCAACAGTTAACATTAAACTTCAGCATCAAGGGCTATGGTAAAGGCTGAAACCAGAGACAACCATTCAGATTAGGCAAGGCCTGATCTCCCTCAAGGAAAGATAGCAGAATGTGGAAGGAAACTGGCTGAGCAAAGAGTCACTAATCACAGAAGGGGCAAGGAGGCCTTCTCATTCCTGTCTTAAACACTCTGTTTTCACAAACTCATCCTAGGAGTGGGGTCTAAGTATTATGGTACATGACTGATGCTGCCCCATACTCAGACGTGGGGAGAAGACTCCAGAACCCAGAACTAAAGATTTGATATAAGGAATTGTTTATGGGTGTCTAAAGTTTCTACTGCCCAGAAGAAGCAATCACCCTACAATTAAAGATATGTTGGAAGAAAAATTAAAAAAAAGTTCAATAGGCTCACAGAGAAAATACAAAGAGCTGGGTTTACTACAGGAAATGGGATTGGAATTTCTTTCAGCCTCTAAAACCTCCAGTGGCTATGCTGAAATGTGCCTCTCTAGAGCCAGATTCTACCAGATGTAATGGTAGGTGCTGACAGAAAAGCCAAACAGGCCTTGCCTGGAAGCTGCAAGCTGCAGGCTCGCTGTGCCTACCACCCGAGAGTTGAAAGAAGAGAAATTAATGCCTACAATTTGTATTTATTTGAAATGATTTCCCTGACCTGTTAAATCACAACTTACAAATGTGGGTCATTTAAGTGGGCTATGGGCTAACCCCCATTAAAACATGAGAAGAGAGTGTGATTCAACATCAAATCCAAAAGATTCAACAATAATTTCAGTTTGGGCAATCAAAAAGAAGATGCTGTCCGTGATTCCAGTGGGCACAATAACATATGAAGAACTGTCTAAAATAGAAAATACTATTGAAAATAACTGACTAGGGTCACTAAGACTCAAAGTTACCATAAGAACAAGAAAGTTAAAAAGACTTTGATCATGAGCATTTAAGTAGTAGATGGCTCCAATGACAAAGAACATGAAATTGGAGACTGACTAATTTGGCTGCAAAACCTAATAAACTGCATCCAAAATACCATATTTTGTGTTAGGGTTTATTTTAATAGCTCTTCCATCTCCAGACTACACTAAAACTTTTCTCAGAAAGAAGTCCCTACATAAGACAGTCTTATACAGGCCTGCACTAATAAACACACAAAAGAAGAACTCCACTCTTCAACAGATTTCAGGAACTAAATTGAAGGAGCCAGAAAGATTTCTTACCCTTCTGTACTCTACTTTAAATCATCACCTTCATTCCAAAGTGCTCAAAGTCACCTTTTTTTTTTTTTTTTTTTTCTGTTAATGGACTGCTTAAATATATTTAAGCAAATAGTGTGAGCAAATATTCAGTAGTGTGTCCTTTAACAATAGAAACTGGGATATTCTCTGAGAGCTGTGCTGTAGTATGATTTTGTCATTGTGCAGATATCACAGAGTTTACTTACATGAACTAAACAGCTCCTACATCACCAGGTGTCAGCTCCATTATAATCTTGTGGGTCATATATGTGGTCCATCCTGGATGAAATGTTGTTATGTTGTCTATGATTGTAATTTCAAAAAATACACATTTTAGGTTTTCCTGAGAACAAATATTGATGAGATAAAGGGGAGAACAGACAACTTAGCTGCATTGGGTACATTCAGAAAGTGAACTTGAGTCATTTCAGAGAAGATAAAAACACATGATCTGTGCTCCAGAATTTTGCATGAACTTGACCCTCATCAGTATGGTTACTGGCTACAGAGTGGGGCCTTAAGAAAGACATGTTAGTAGCATGATACACAAATTGAGTAAATTTATTGAAAGATGAATCTTAATCACAGAGTTGGTTACAAAAATTCCCCTAAAATAAAACAAGATCATGAAGAGATACTAAAACAAATGTGGAAATATCAAGATGTCAAATTACAGCCAGTGTTAATATATGTCTGCATGTTTGGCAAACATATGAAGTATTAGGCTCCATTCTTGCTTTATGTGCTGAACACAAGTAGTGATGCCATCCTCCTGCACTTCTGTCCTTGGGCCAGAAGTGTCTCGGCTGTGTTTGTGTTGTGTGTGTTTGGTAATCTGTGGCGTCACCAGAGTGGTCTTCAAAATCCCATGGTGGTGGTGGTGCAGTGACACCAAGAGGGTGAAATAGTTTGGAGGGAAATTTCTGCTGGTAGTTGGAAAAAAAAAAAAAAAGGACTGATGCATCTGTGCTTAGCAGTTAGCTATAAACTAGTGCTCTCACGGGAGCATGCAGAATGGATGCCCCTTCTTTATTCCAAACATGCAATTTAGGGAGCATTTCAGCCTTTTGTTATTGCTTTTCACTTTTAAAGTTGTCTTTGATGTTCATTTTAAATGCATTTTTATTCAATGAAAATATTGTGCAAGGGGGAGGTGGTGTGATTTGTCCCAGCCTTTAATCCTTCTGTCTGGCCTGGATCCTGAACTCCTGGGGACGGGCAATGGCTCAACTCAACAAATATTTATGGGATACTTCTTACAAATACCATATTGGGGAACTACAGAGACTCAAGGAGGAGCCAGACATGGCCCCCACCTGCAATCTGAGGCCATGGCTAAAAGAATATGTACATTACTACTATAAAACAAGCTACAATAAGGTAGGTACAGAAAGAAACTTCAAAGAAGTTTCAAAGGCCAAAATATATACTGTTGGTAGGATCAGGGCAGACTTTGTGGAAAAGTGGTCTATAATAAGTATGCTAATTAAAAGCACATTAATCTTGTCAATGAAGGGCTGAGATGTAGCTCAGAGGTGGAGCATTTTCTCAGCATGCATGCATGAGGTCCTGGTCTTAATCTCTAGCACTGCAAAACAAAACAAAACAAATACCATCAATGGAAAGAATACTTTGTAGAGACAGTTTGCATCTTTCCTCCAGGGCTCCATGATGTGTGGCACCTTCCCTTTTATGTGACAAAGGGTCTCTTTTGTGTCTCATGATGCCACAGCCCACCTGCCCACCAGTATTGGCCTCTCTCCACCACCACCACCAGATGGCCACACATCACTCCCTCATTTGCCCTCCACATAAAAGCAGCAAGTAACAAACTAATTTTTCCACGGCCTGGTATAATGTTAATATTCCTGCTACAATCATTTTTCTAAAGTACCTCCATAACATAAGAGCTCTACTTCCTGGTTGCCATGTGCTAAGTTGTTTTCCTCGGCCACACCCTTCTGCCATGATCTTCTGCCTCATCTCAGGCCCAGAGGTATGGAGTTGATGAACCATACACTGAACCTCTGAAACCATGGGCCAAAGTAAACTTTTCCTCCTCTACTTTGCTCTTGTCAGGTCTTCTGAAAACAGTGACTAAAAAGCTGACTGAAACAGAAATTGTTATAGAAGTGGAAGGTCATTGTTGTAAAAAACCTGACCCTGTGATTCAGAAGTCTTTGTAGCTGGTTTGCACAGGAAAGGATTTTGAAAAGTTTAGAGATAGAAGCTGGAAAAGCTTTAGAATGTTGTGAGCAAAACTTAATGGGTGATTCTGTTAGGAGCTCAGAAGACCAGAATGCTGATAAGACTGTGGACAGTAAAGACTGGGATCATGAGGTTTCAGAGGAGGGGACTCTGTTGGAAATTGGAGTAGAGACCATTCCTGTTAGGTTGTCTATATTTTGCCCATGTCCTGGGACATTTTGTAAGGCTGAGTTTAAAAGTGATGTGCTAATTAATCTGGTGGAGGAAATTGCAAGGCAACACAGCTTTCATAAGGTGGCATAGATATTGTTGGTGGCTTAGTCAAGTTTACTGTGATAATCAGGAGCCGAAAGCAAATCAGAAAGATTCTAAAATCTTGCAGTTTGGCAAAAAAGGTGTGAGCAAAACTGAGATTGGGAAAGTTGTGTTAGTTAAAGACATTACAATCACTAAACATACACTAAGCCCTTTATCCAGAAACAACAAAAATGATGGCCTGAGGACATCTCAGGAATTGGCAAGATCGTACCCATCTCAGGCTCAAGAGTATAAAAGTAAAAATTTCTTTGAGAAGAGACCATGGGGGCATCTTGTTTACACAGGGTGCCTAGAAAGTTTTTACACCATGCTCAGCCACCCAGGCACTCAGAGGCTGCTGCCACCAGGGTCCCAGTAGGCTTGGCTATCGCTTGAGATGATGGCAGGACCCTGATGTCAACAACACAGGGCTGATTCTGAAGAATTTCAGGATGCTGGAGTTATGGGGTCCCAGAGGCTTCTGCAGAGATTTCAAAAGAAGGCCTGGGAGACCAGGCAAAGTGTAGCAGAGTCAGAGTCCCTACAGGCTGCTGCTGAGTGAGTGAAGAAGGAAGAAGCACAAAGGAAGCTGAAGCTGCAGTGGAGACCCTTAAAATTAAGAGTTGCCAGTAACATTAAATGTCTTCCAAGGAAAACCACAGGAATCAGAGACAAGCCAGGAGAGAAGCCCCATGGGCTGCACCCAGCAAGGCCATAGGAGTAGAGCTAGAGTCCTTTGGAGAAAACCCTACAATGTCATGTGTACCAGACGTTGGATGTTGAATTTTAGTCTTGCTTTGGTCCCATCCTGTATTTCTGTGCCACTATTTCTCCCTTGTAGAATGGAAATATTTATTCTATACCATTATATTTTGGATATATGTGACTTGCTTTTGACCTTTACAGGGGAAAACATTCACGAGTTTCCCTTGAGTATCAGGTGAGATTTTGGACTTGGACTTTTGGGTAATGCTAGAACTGTTAAGACTATAGGGACTTTTGAAAATGGAGTAAATGTATTTTGCATTGTGAGATAGGCATGAGCTTTTGGGGGCCAGAGGCAGAATGTTATGGTTTAGATCCAAGGTGTCTCCCAAAACTCATGACACAATGAAAGAATTTTCAGAGGTGAAATCATTAAATTGTGAGAAGTGTAATCTAAAAAGTGGCACGATCCGCTGATACAGATTAACTAGGTGATAGCTGTAGGCTGATAGGGTGTGGCTAGAGGAAGTATGTCACTGGGGGTGTAATTTGGGGGTTGATATTTTGTCGCTGGTGAGTGGAGTTCTCTCTGCTTCCTTGTTGCGGTGCCCTGAGTTGGTTTTTCTCCTTCATGCCATTGTGCCATGATATTCTGCCTCACCTTTGGCCCAGAGCTTTGGAGTTGGCTGACCAAGGACTGAACCTCTGAAACCATAAGCTAAAATAAGCTTTTCTTCCTCTAAAATTAATTAATTAATTAAAGTACCTATGTAACATAAGAACTCGCTTGTACACTCAAACAGAGTTTTGAATTGCCTTGGGATGTCTAATGGAAACCAACCTCTCTAAAGTAACAGTATTATTTTTGTCTAAATAAGCTAGGCATGTATGGTGGTTCTCATCAGCTCCTGATCACTCTTCTTTCTTGCCCATTATAGCAGAGAATTTGTCATAGCGGGAGAATCCAAAACCTCAGCATGCAGTGTAACAGAACCCATAGAAGCTAAGACACAATTAGTTTCAATTTTTGCAAATTTTCTAGCCATTGAGGAATCCCCCTAAGTACTCAGAACAGAATCTTAAAGATAGAGAGGAAGAGGATTCAAAGTAAGACATCTAAGAATAAGTCCCAACAAAAAATCACAGTCAGGGACTATTTTGACCTTGAGGAGTCTTACAAGAATTGGGATGAAATGAACAAATTTGAACATCTTCTACCTCCAAGGAGGAGCCACTGCATACAAACTAGTTGTAGATTCTATAACAAAAAGTCCTCTTACACTAGGAACCTGAGCAGATTGAGTCAGGAATGCTTTTTTGGGGGTGACTTGGGGCAGTACCTGCAGGGTATATTAGCAGAGCACATTAACAAAGCTCAATACAAATCAGTTAACCACAGTAATGATATAATGTACACCCCTTCAAACAGCACAATTTTATGTACAGCACTCTCAGCATAACTCAAACTGAACATTTGTATAATATATTGATATAATATTGCATTATTCACCCTCCCTGTACTGTGAGCAGTCAAAGATACGAACCTTCTTTTGTACCTTTGCCTGATCTAAGACTGAACTGTGCTCAAAAGGAACTCCGAATTGGCCCAATAGATACAGCTTTTCCTGCCCCTTGCAAAGCATCTGCTGCATTTACAACTCCATGTTACAAATAAAGCAAGTGACACAGCTCTATGCATGTTCACCAAGGGGCAGAGCCAGTTCCACGCCAGGCTTATTAAATTTCTGCCAAAATGACAAGTTAAAAACTAACTTTGGGAAAGGTTTTAAAAAAAATCAAAATAGTATATTCTAAGCAAGGTAATTAGTTAATTAAAACATATTTTATTAAGTTGATTTATATGTAGAAAGGTGTTTCAATATGGTGAGCCTGCTGCTTACTGGGATCATTTAAAGTAAATAACAACAACTATAATAGTGGAATGTGTAAAAGATCCCTCCAATTTTGCATTAGAAACTCATAGGCTTATGAGAGCAGGACAGAGGCTTTTTGAACACACACAGGGAAATGAGTAGATTCCCCTGAAGAAAAATTCAGAGCCTTTTCCTCTAACCCTGCCCCCACTAATCCTACAAGTTTCTCCCAGTTGGCAATGGCTCTGCCCTGAGGACATGGGGTGGGGGTGGGGGGGCACATGACTTTCCAAGGTCTTTACTGAAAGCACCACCTGGAAGGAGTGATTACCTAACAACTTGCCAAAAGGGAGAGCTGCAGAACCTTCCGGCATTTTTGAATTGCAACTGTTTTCTGTCATCGTAAAGAAAAAGCTAATCATTTTTTTTTTTTTTTCCAGCAAATCACCACCCCCTGTCTCCTGCACAGACTATTACGAAATTGCTAAAGACCACACACTTGGCTTTCTCTGTTTTCACAGTTTTTAAAACCATCATCAAAAGGCAAAAGGAGCCCGAATCGAGGATTTCTTTCCAGCACAGCATCTGAAGTGGAATTCCTTTTGGTAAAATGCTCTTCTCTTCTGGCTACTTTCCATAAGTTCCATCTTCTTATTAAGTGTTTATCATCTTGCTTAAAGAAAATGGAGACAAAAAAATAATAATAATCTCAAACTGTATCCAATTGGGAAAGTGCCATAAAACCCTTAGACTCTTGCTATCGAATATTCTGGAAATGAATTTTAGAGACAAAAAAAAAATTAAGATCATAATATAAAGTTCAAATTTATGGTAACATTTATCTCCACATTAATAAGGAATTTGCAAACAAAGATGATTATCCAGGTCTTTGAAGATGAACAACCATGAATCAATCCAGTTACATATTAGTGATACAAGGCAGTCGGTTTTAGCAGAATTGGCCCAATGTAAGATGTTTCTTTTTTATGTGAAATTATGTTGAGAGAATTTTGAAATGCACACCATCTGAGTCATAGGCACTGGCTTAGAAGCAAGAATTTAGCACAAACATTTTTTAGCGGCACATCAATGATGTAAAGTTTGTTTTCAAGGGAGAATAAAATAAATGTCTCACTTCCAAAACCAACCTGACCCATGGGGCAGGAAAGAAAATGCCATTGGGCCCAAAGTTAAGAACAGTGATCAGAGCTGCCTGTCAATCCATGGCCAATGTCCTGGCCCTGAGTCGTGTGCCTTCTGCTGTACTGTGTTGCTGAAACAAAGATCTCCCTCTACTGGCTCCATGTTCCTTCCCTCCATCCATATCCCAGCAGGTGACACCCAGTTCCTCCAGGGTCTCTAAGTGGGAGCCAGCCCTCCTTGTCATCCTTTGTAATGTTGTCCACCTTCATCCCAGTCCCAGTTTCCCCCCAGCCTCCTACATGACAGTGCGCATGTAATCCAGGCCTCCCTCACATGCATACTTTTGGACTGATATATCTGAGATATCCTTACAGTTTCTTATCTCCTTTTTTAAAATTTATTTATTTCTAACAGCTCAGAAAATTTGTGCCTATTATACAAAACAACATCTTTGGAGTCTCAGGTTGCTTTATGATGGTGTTCCTCTGTTGACTCTATTCCTACTACCTGGAATTTCCATCTTCTACCCTTCTTTCCAAACTTAATTCATTTGTTCAGACTTAATTGTCTCCATTATGAAGTTGCCCCTACTTCTCCTGTTTCCCCACCATTTTCCCCTTCCCTCATGTTTCTATTTCACCTAGTATCTGTTGCTATAATTTGGGATTTGTTGTCTACTTGTCTTTTATTGCTCTTGAATCATTTCCTACATATACTTTGGTCTCCCACATAAACATCTCAGGTAATCTGGGGACAGGATTATTCTTCTATGATATTTCCCATAAGTTCTGGCCACAAAGCATCACTCAATAAGTAGTAATGGGTAGATGGAAACACACCCCACAAATGTTGATGGAAATTGTACCTGAGGTAGCAATATATTCATATAACTTACCTTCAAAGCATTGCCTCCATTAATACTGAACTTTGTTTTGAGACCTATTGCTCCTAATTTGAATCATTCATTTTGTATGGGGGTAGAAGTGCAGTGTGACTGGTCAAAGGGGAAAGACTGGAAAAACGTCTAAGGTGAGTCTATCTGGTGTGATGCGTGGCCATAGTCCCCAGATTGTAGCGTATTGGAATCACCTGGGTAGTATGATAAGAATAAAATTTTAAGAGTCATGAGGCATCCAAAACCAGCTTAAAAGTCACCTCCTGAGGTAAGATCAGACATATATCTCAATTTTAACCTGCTTCCTAGAGATTCTGAGTAGTAGCTTGGTGTAGGTCACTAGGTTGGCGTTGGGAAGCCCCTCTGATAAATGCTGGGTTCAAATCCTGTCCTGAAACTTAAAAGCCATGTGACATAGGATAAGATTTTCAAATTCAGATCCTATTTACTTATCTGTAAAACTGGAAAAATCAAATTCACTAGAGGTGAGGCGATGACCCTGCTCTTATTACTACATGGGTCATGTGGCCTCGTCCCCTGGACTTGTGAGCAACTTCTGTTGCAAGAAAGGCCACTTATATTGGTGCCAATTCTAGGAAGAGAAGCTGATGCTCAAAGTTGCATCTTTGCATGCAACTTTAGATTGAACGATCATCTCAAACTCTTGGGCCTCAACTCCCATGTTCGGGATACTCCCCAGAATAGAATGGAAGAGGTGAAGTGGCCCTTTTGCAACAAAGAGGAAAGTTCAGAGGGCTCAGAACTTCCATGAGATCGCTGCAGAGGTTATAAGATGCGTTTATGTTTAGGCGCTTGAGAAAAAAATCATATTTTAGCAGTATGTTGTAGATTATTCATTTATTAAAGTTACTCTTATTATCCTGTAGATTCTGCAAATTTTATCAAATGTTACAACCTAGTCTGAGTTGGGAAGGGTCTATGTCTATGTCTAAATTTAAAACATAAAGGGAGACCAAAATAATGGTTAATATTAGCAAACCGTGGAGGGAAGGCAAGTCATGGAGAAAGGGTTAAAATTATGAGGTTTGGAAAGCACAGTGTCTTTTCCCTCATACCATTAAAGTAGGTGGGCAATTTTTCACACATAAATCTATATTTGTTGAAAATACCTAATGATTAAGCATAACAATATATAAGCCCACTGCTCCCAAGTTAGACCGCCATAACAAAGCTACTCCTTTAAGCTGACCATGGACGGACACCTATGAAACCATGAGCCAAAGCAAACCTTTCCTTCTTCAAGTTGTTTATATCAGGTGTATTGGTCACAGTGACAAAATGTTGACTGACAGAGGTAGTGAGATTTGGTGCTCCTGCAATAGAGATCTGGTGACTAAACAGCAAGAGTGTGATTCTAGAAATATATGCATGGACCAAATGAGGACTTAGATATCCCATTTAGGAGCTGAAACATTTCTTCTGGGCAGTAGAGTCAGGGTGGTGCATCTGCAAAGCAAAGTCTGTATTTCAGGAGAATCATTATGGTGATGATGTGAGTGAGGTTGGTGGACTTTGGAGAAACTATAGTGAGGGAGAGCTTATGGCTATCACACTAATCCAGTGAAGAGATGATGAATAAAGGCTTGAACCAAGGTGGAGGATGAAGGCATAGGAGGGGTTGGAAGGCCTGCAGATGCAGAATCCCTGGATGTGTGAAGAGCAAAGGTAGGGAGTACCTGGTGAATCACAGTTCTCTAGTGGAACTAGAGTGTTAGGGTTTAGATACAAGGTGTCCCCCAAAAGCTCAGATGTGAGACAATGTAAGTAAGAATTTTCAGAGGCAACCTGATTAGATTTAGATAAATAAAATCCACTGATATGGGTCATCTGGGTGATAACTGTTGGCAATTAGGGTATAACTGGAGGAATTAGGTCGCTGGTAGTATGTATTTAGGGTTTATATTTTGCCCCTGGTGAGCACAGCTCTCTTTCGGATTCCTTTTTGCCATGTCCTGAGCTGCTTTCTTCCACCATACCCTTTCACCACAATGATCTGCCTCATCTCAGACCCAGAGCTATGGAGTTGGCTGACCATGGACTGAACCTCTGAAACCATGAGCCAAGATAAACTGTTCCTGCCCTACGTTGTTCTTGTCAGGTCTTTTGGACAGAGCAATGAAAAAGTTGACTAACACACTAAGCATACATGGAAGCAACCAGCTGAAGTTGAAAGCCATACCACTTAATGATGTTTCAGTAGATGAACCACATATATCATAATGGTGCCATAAAATTAGAATGACATAAAAAAAAAAAATCACTATTGCCTAGTAACTTCAGAAACAATGCATCACTCATGCGCTTGCTGTAATATTGGTATAAACAAGCCTACTGCTCTGCTTCCTACTAGTAATGACAATAAACAACTGTTGCTAGTTTTTATCTTTATTACACTTTTTATTGTTATTTTAGAGCGTTCTTCTTCTACTTATTAAAAATCGTTTAAACAGTATGTCATGTTTTGCCAGCAAAATTCTCACTGATCTGTGTTTACCATATCTCTGGATTACATAGAAAAGTTGTGTCAAGTGATTGACCTAGGACATCTATATTTGAATGAGTGCACGCTAGGATGCTCACACAGCAATGAAATCAATAACAACACACTTCTCAGAATTTGCTAACCAATTCATGACTGTATTTTGTTCGGTTGTTGGCATCAGGAGTCTCCTCTGCCCACAGTTCACAGGGGTTATAGAAAGGTGAAGAACACCTCTAATCACAATTACCAGTTCCAGAATATTATTACTCAGTCTTTTTTTGGCTCACATAAAAACTGTATGCATCTCATCTCATTCTGCTCCACTACCTTTAATCTCCCTAATTGCTGTCATTTATCAGTCCCCCCCACCCCACCCCAGTTGGTCTGTTAAAGATTTTCCACTTAGTTCACAATAGTCTTCCTCGCCACCCTATCAGTTCACTTTAATCCACATGGACAATTCAAACAGAATCTGGCTCCATGTTTTCTTTAACTTCTGGAATTCACAGACCGTCTTGGCTTCACTTGAACATACACCTGGATTTCCAGTGGAAAGAGAAAACTCTGTGAACTTCCTTATCAGCTGATTCACATAGGGATACCATCAGTCACACAGTTGTGAGAGACCACAATGCTACAGAAAATTCTAAGAAAAAAGTACAACAACATATGACTTCAAGGAAAAGAGAAAATCCTCTTATGAATCTTTGTTTTTAAAAAACCACAAAGTAGCCGGGCGCGGTGGTGCACGCCTGTAATCCCAGCACTTTGGGAGGCTGAGTCAGGAGGATCGCGAGTTCAAAGCCAGCCTCAGCAATGGCGAGGCACTTAGCAACTCAGTGAGACCCTGTCTCTAATAAAATACAAAAAAAGGGCTGGGGATGTGGCCCAGTGGTCTAGTGCCGCTGAGTTCAATCCCCAGTACCAAAAAAAAAAAAAAAAAAAAAAAAAAACCACAAAGTAAAAAAGTGACCACATTCTTAATTGTCGCTGCCTGAAGTGACTGACGCTTGGAGCAATGACACCGCGGGAATAAGTTCAGAGGCAGACTGGAAATGAACAGCCTCTTTATTCCGCTAGCTTCTCTCTCCGGCTCCAACAACAACTCCAACACTAACCACGCTCCTCCAACCACCACCAATGGTGCCGACCCGCTCCGCAATGTCCC
Organism: Tamias sibiricus; assembly: GCA_025594165.1. Classification (NCBI taxonomy): domain Eukaryota; kingdom Metazoa; phylum Chordata; class Mammalia; order Rodentia; family Sciuridae; genus Tamias; species Tamias sibiricus. Next base: position 12,575,520 of record CM046663.1, on the reverse strand, counting down.
AGCCAAGTCTCGCGAGACCATAGAAGGTGGTAATGCTTGAACATCTTTATGGCTCACAGCAAACCACAATCTTAGCTATCTCCTTAATTAGGGCTCCTACAATTAATATTTGTACAACAAACATCAAAGAGATTCACCAATCTCTTTCATGAGATGGTAAGAGTGTCTTCCAAGAGCACTACTCCAAATGAATTTCCGTAAAAACAAACTCCATAGGGGCCAAAATAATGCTGTCCTCCAAACTCACTCCTCAAAACAAAGAGTTCCTTGGTCAAACATAAGGAAAACAGTGAGCTCCATTTGATTGCTAGTCTCATTATATAGTTTGGGAAAGGATGGTTTAAGTGCATTCAGTACTAACATTCTCAGGAAAACCAAAGAATATTTCATGCTCTCATCCATGATAATCATTTTTCTAAATGAAATTCCAAATATGTACTCATCCATCAAGGCTTTTGGAGTTTTGTTCCTGAGAAGAGTCTGCATCAGATTGAACCCATGTTGCTGATGATGCTGGAAGAAAACCACCCTCAAAGTCAAAGAACACTTCAAGCTTGTGTCTTCTACTCAGACCATGTTGTCTTTTTTCTTTTCACAAGGAGCCGGACAAGGAAATGCCCCTGAAAAGAAGATCAGTGTCTTTCATGGTATAGGTGAATCCCCAAAGAAGTTCAGTAAGTGCATTAGGACCTTGAAGCTCTCAAAACACAGTTGGAGTGCATCTCAGTGCACGGAAAAAGGGCCCTCAAACCTCTCCATCCACTCACCCTCTCAGGTTCTCCTCCACAGAAGACGGCCATAGTAACTTTATTTTTAAATTATTTTCCAAGTGTTTATTTTTATTGAAATTTGGTATTTGTACATATTTAAGAGGTATGAAGTAATGTTTTGATGCATGCAAATGTTGAGTAGTGATAAATTATTGTAATGAAAAAAAATGGATATTTTCCTTAACTTTAAAAAGAAAAAAGAAAAACATCCATAAAGAAACAATAGCATATTTAGCCCTATCCTCCACTTTGAAATAAACTAATAATAAATAAAATGTTAAGTAATAAACTGATTGCCTACAAAATTGACTTAACTGGATGTGTATAGTTTTTGACCCTAAATCACTTAAACCTTAAGGGTTTCTGACAAAAACAATGACTATACTTGTTTAAGGGTGAACCTGTAGCCCATTTTAAAAGTTCTTAGTTTACAGAATCTATTGTTTATTATAGTTATTCTTATAACAATGAACTTTCAGCTGCTCTCTAGAGCCATACAAAGCCAACACTGACATTCATATCCAAGTGGACAGGTTGGTCTGTCTGGAAGAGGGAAACTCTTAGGTAGAGTAAAGGAAATATTTTGATTACAGCAGTATTATGGTATGGATGTGAGGTGTCCCCCCAAAAGCTAACATGTGAGACAATAAAAGAAGGTTCAGAGGAGAAATGATTGGGTTATAAGAGTCTTAAACCAGTCAGTGAATTAATCCCTTAATAGGGATTAACTGAGTGGTAACTGAAGTGGTAGAGTGTGGCTGGAGGAGGTGAGAATTGGGGAGGTGGCTTTGGGGTATATATCTAAGAAGTGGAGAACTCTCTCTTTCTCTGCTTCCTGATCACCATGTGAGCTGCTTCCCTCTGGCGTACTCTTCCGCCATATTGTTCCTGCCTCACCTGGAGTCCTGAAGTTTGGAGCTGGCTGTCTATGGATTAAGACCTCTGAAACTGTGAGCCCCCAAATAAAACTTTCCTCCTTTACAATTTTGCTGGTTGGGTCCTTTAGTCATAGCAGTGAAATAGCTGACTAAACCAAGCAGTAAATGAATAAAATTAATAAGTGTATTTAATAAACAACCACTTATTTGGCCAGCCTACAACAGGTTGAACACACACACACACACACACACACACACACACACACACACCAAAATCTTTAATGATAGCTAAATGCTCTGTGTGAGGCTGGAATTATAACTAACATGGTAATGCTCATTCCTCTTTCTCAATTCCTTTATTGCTTTATTTCCTGCCCTCTCTCTTTCTTTCCTCTCCTCTCTCATTCCTTTGCTTCCATGATGACCAACAAATATCCATAATGTGTTAGTTGCTGTGCTCAGCACTGAGGCTAGAAATAAGAAAATAACCTCATTTCTACCCTTAATGAGTTTGCAGTCTAATAGAGAGATAAGATGATCAGTAATGCCAGGCACAGTGGCACACACCTGTAATCCCAGCACTTAGGAGGCTGAGGCAGCAGGATCATGAGTTCAAAGCCAGCCTCAGCAATGGCCACACACTTAGCAACTCAGTGAGACACTGTCTCTAATAAAATACAAAAAAAAGGGCTGGGCATGTGGCCCAGTGGTTGAGTGCCCCTGAGTTCAATTCCCGGTACCAAAAAAAAAAAAAAGATGATCAGTAACTTGATTATTAGCTATTTACATCTTGGATAATCAGACATTGAAAACTAAAGGATAGAATTAATTATTACTTATTATATTCCATTTTGGAGGTAAAAATTTTTCTACTTTAGAATGAACAGGGCAAAGACTAATGGATGAAAATTAAATTTAATTAAATTGGTGAAAATGTTAGAAACTAGTGTGTCTCCTGGGAAATGAAAAGCATACACTTATAATTAAATATCCATCCAATAACTACTTGTTTGTATTTTGTTGCAAGTCACTCCATTCCCTATTAATCTCAAAAATAGAATTAATGTTATCATAGTATTAAAAATGTGTGCACATAAATTCACACTTTTCTAAATAGGTTGTATTAGTGAATGTTTTAATGGATAAATAATAAATGTGATTTTAAATATTGTTAAAAATTGTAATAGTACCTGATGCACATCCTAATCTGTTTCTCCATAATTTCCCATTTGACCAATCTTTCCAAGAGATTATGTGGAATCTCTTTGGTCCTCATTCAGAAGCAGGACAGGAAGGGTCTGCTCACTGGGTATTCCTGGTAGGCTGAGCTCATCCAGGGACAATCCAGCTAAGTGAATTATAGAAAGGAAGGTGGACACCTGTTTCAGTTGCAGCTGAGGTCTCCATCAGGAGAAGCACCACATCTAGCTTCATGACCAACTTCAGCACACAGTTGCAGCTCAGAAGCTCTTAGAAATTCTTTTAAATTATCTTCATTTCATTTACAATGGAAAAGGCACATCTCCAACAAGTGAACCATTTAGTGAAACCTCATGGTACAGAAAGCAGGAACATCCCATTTGACCAAAATTGCAGGAGTAATTTAAGAAGTTAGAAAGTCATTACCCTGGTTGGAATGTGACCAGGAAACTAGGATTAACACCCCAAAGCCTTTAGGTAAATTGCCAAGTAACTCTTTAATGACCTAATGGCTTAGGGTGTTAAGCAACTGATTATCAGAGGAGCTAAATACTGAAACATCCTTTTGGCTAAAACTACATGTAAATTACTATCACTACTTGCGAATAGTTGTGTGAATAATTTCTTTATTTAATTCCTCAACTGTTTATATGGAGCCCACTTTGAGATATAAATATTTCTCATCATAAATTAAATAGTTTAATAAAATTTAAACTCAAGAGAAAATCACTTAAATATAGAAAAATTCATTTCCCTTGGTACATCTTAGTTCTTAGATGAAGAAAGTTGAAGAAAAAAAGAAATACAATTGACAAATGACACATTGGGAAATATTAGTGCTCATTGTGCAGAATAGGACTAGATATGTATAAACACCCAAGAACTTTAAGAAGCTGTTTGTCAGTACGTACACCAGCACTTCTGAATCTTCAAAGTTGAATTTACTTGGGAATCCTCTGAAATTGGGTGAGAAGCAGCGTAAGAACAACATGGCATGACAGATTGTATTATTGCTCCCATCCCCTTTCCTGTAAGAGGACATGCGTCCACCCTGTTTGTTCCTCTGTTGCTTGTAGTGCCTCCCAATAGGCAGAACACAACTTGCCATGCATCTGTAGGGCTTGACCATGTGGCTTTATTGGTCAAGGAATGGAATCGGAGAAGCAGGGATTCTGTGCAGAATCATTGCATATTTCTACACGATTTCTTATATTTTTATTCTTCTACAGGATGGCTTTCCTCAAGTAGATATTGTTCCATCAGCCCAGGTCCAAGGATGAGAAGATAGTTTCCTGGTCACATTCCAACCAGGATAATAACTTTCTGAATTTTTAAATTACTCCTGCAAGTTTGGTCAAATGGGGCATTCTTGCTTTCTGTCCCATATGGTTTCACTAAATGGTTCACTTGTTAGAGATGTGCCTTTTCCATTGTAAATAAAATAAAGAGAATTTAAAAGAATTTCAAACATCCAAGTGAAGTTATGGCAGCCATTTCCAGCCGTAGTCACCAATATGAGATATCCAGAAGTAAGCATTACTAGAAACCATGGAAATTTGGGAAATGTTCATTTCTACAGAAAAGCCACCTAATATATATTGTTCTCTGACGTGGGATCAATAAAAATACTTCTGTAAAAAAGTATTTGTTTCTGTCCGCTTTGGTGATGCTGTGGCCAAAAGATCCAACAAAACAATTAGAGAGGAGGAAAAGTTTATTTGAGGCTCACTGTTTCAGAGGTCTCAGTCCACTAATGGCCAACTCCATTAGGCCCACGGTGAGGCAGAACATCATGGCAGAAGAGTGTGGTAGGGAAAAGCAGCTCAGGATTTGTCTGCCAATAAGCAGAGAGCATTCCACTCACTAAGGTCAAAATATATACCCTCAGTAATCCACCTCCTCCAGCCATGCCCTGCCTGCCTACGTTACCACCCAGTTAATCCCTATCAATGGAATAATGCACTGATTAGGTTAAGACTTCTCATAACCCAATCATTTCACCTTTAAACATTTTTGCATTGTCTCACACATGAACAATAATAGTATTGTTCAAGTAATAACTGATTATAAAGGCCTGGTGAGGAGATGGGTGTTGTTATGCACAAAAAATACAACTCACATTTCTCCATGTCATCTAACTTAGTCATAACTATATAATACAAGTTTTCCTAGTAGACTGTGGTCATAGAACATGGAACAGTGATATAAAACAAGATTCCATTTGTTGCTTCTTCAGTTCTCCTATTGTTGTTTTCAAGATTCTTCTCAATAAAATCTTCCCTCAAAGAATCCAGGACCCTTTTAATTGTTCTGGGGTCATTTTAAAATATCACAGACCGCAACACCATTCTTACTTCCTGTGTCCTATGTCTTCAATATCCATTTTGCTAAGGAACTTCAAGGCTTGAAGAGAGTCTCTAAAATATCATGTAAATATAGAAAATTAAGGGGGTAAGAAGGGGGCTGTTTTGGTTGGGGTGGTAAAGATTCCTCTGACATCCCTCCCATACCCCCAAGACCACAGAGACAATGGGCTACCAGTTTTAAACATAAAATAAACGTGTCTGAAAGACTTAAAATGCTAGGGCAATTCCATAGAGAATATGAGAACCATAGAATCCAAAAGTCAAAGAAACCCAATAGCCAGGTGGAACCTTCCTCCAAGTCTTTGAAGATGTTGGTGGGGGAAGAAAGGGAATGAAGACATTCTTCCCTCCCTCTGTTTATGTAAACATTTACAGTGGTTTTCTGAGTAAAGCACAGCTGCTTTCCAATCAGCAGATCAAAGTGTGAGTAGGTGACATTGACTGCTTTCTAAGAGAAGCCTGCCAGGCACCAAAGAGCAAAGGTGAAAGTTTGAATGTATGGGGTAAGTGTTGAAATATCCACACAGTGCTTCCAAAAGTTCGGAGTAGATTACCATAGGTTATGTCCTGGATCTGGGAAACTGAATTGGGAGGTACTCCATTTTTGCTTGAAATGATTTTCCAACTTTAAATTTATACCTTTATAACTATGACATTTTTGTAAAACAAAAGATTTCATTGTTGCTCCTTTCATCTGTGAACTTGTATTTAACACACGTAGCACACTGGAGTCCTTTCATTTTTCTTTGGTTTCCAGCAAGAAACCCTATTGCTTCTTCATAACTGACAGCTAAATGTTTATGAGCTTACCTTTCCAGGACAGATACTTTTTATTTGAAATGCCATTGATAGATTTAATTATGTTCAACTTTCTTAAAAAAAAAAAAAAAAAAAAAAAACACAATCCCATTGGCGCAGTGAAATATATTGAGTTTGATGTGTTTGGCTGCAAAAACTTTCATTTGGCCAAGCCTACATAGTCTAAAGTCTCCAAGTGTAAATTATAATGTTATTTGAGATGAAGTATAGAGTCATTTGTGGTGCTCAGGCACGACATATGATGTAATCTTACACTCTATCTGCAGGTGTGATATTGGATTCTGCTAGGACAGGCACCTGGTATCAGTGCTCAAGCTGGCATTGCTTAGCACAGTCGGCCACGACTAAAGATGACTAAAAATGAAATAGCACCCCAGTTCAGCAGATTTGTTTTCAAGAAGATGATGAGCAACAATTACAATGAGGAAATGATATTTCTCTTTCTCTTTTCCTGAACAGCACCAAATTCTTGGTAGTTTTTTTGTTTGGTTTTGTTTTTTTTTTTTTTTTTTTTTTGTTTTGGTTTGGTTTTGGTGATACTGGGGATTGAACCCAGGGGCATTCTCCCCTTAAGCTATATCCCCAAACCTTTTTACTTTTTATTTTGAGACAAGGCTTTGTTAAGTTGCCCGGGCTGCCCTCAAACTTGCAATCCTCTAGCATCAGCCTCCAAAGGAGCTGGGATTACAGGCATGCATCCCTATGCCTGGCAAATTCTTGATAGAAATGAAATTAAGTCTTATGAATAATAAATAGAATAATAATACAAGGAATTTTATACATGAAAATGATTCCAATATTGATGGCATATTTTTCAAATATAGTTAGTTGATGAATGTATCCTGAGCCATGCATTTTCTCTTTATAACATTCATCACAGAAGTAGTTACTTATAGGATGACTGTCTCTACTATATCCTTTAAGTTAAGTGAGGGAAGGGACCTAACAGAGCAATGAAACACTACAGTGCTCGATACATATTTGCTGAATAAAGGGCTGAATTTACATATTCTTCCTTGTGGCCTGATCTTTGCAGGGGCATACACTTATAAACTAGGCAGCTACATGGCTACATGGCTGGGTTCAGGTTCAGAGAAAATCGGCTCTCCTATTGGATAACTGAAGCTATGCTCTTAGCCTCCTTGCGATACCTGGATCGATACGCAAGCACCCGCAAAACACATAGCCGTGATCAAATGCACCAGAAGGTAAATGACGACTTTGGGTTCCATGAAGGGAAATATGATTTGCCAAAATGAGCTCTAATGACCCAGATACATTGAAAGCTTTAGATAGTAGGAAAATTTATAAAATTGATATTTTAAAAGTTATGAGATTTTAAATTAAAGGATTTGATTGACATTAATTCAGACATAGGATGGATCTTCACAACACACCTAACAGGCAGTTATGTAAGAGATCAGTTGGGCTGGAGGCCTGAAAGCAGGTGGGGAAACCTCATCAAGCCCCAGTTTGAACCATTCAAGGAAAATGAAAACCATTCATCTGTTGGTTTACTCATTTAGTTCTTCACCAAAGATCAGTAAGAGATTCTACAATCATTATCTCATCTGATCCTCATAACACCCCCAAAAGTCAAGCAGGCTTTCCGAGGTGCCTTTGCTAGATTGGGAGGATGACTCAGGCTGAGAGGGGCAGTTAGATTGGCCTCTATGTCCTATGCTTCTTCCTCCCCATCAGGCTACCTCTCCCAAAGGCCTGAGTCACTCACTTTGCCACCTTGTCCTTTTACACCAGGGTGTGAACCTTTGAAAGTGAAGCGATTTCACATTTGACCTTTTATATAGCCACATTCAGCTCTTCTGTTCTCCCTCACCATCCTGTATGTGAGATGGTTCAAACTCATGGAACTGTGAACTGAAGCAAGATAATTTTTTCCATAAGCCCCACACGTTTGAAGATCAAAGCTGGCATCTCACTCACTGTGGTTCATGTGCCAATGGCAAACCAAAGAAATTTCAAGGTCTTCCCTTTGAACAGACTGTTTGGGCACAGCAGCCTCCTCGTGACAGTTTCAATCAGGAGATCCAGCAGTCAGAGCGGACTAAAGCCACTGCAGCAAGTCAGGGCCTCCACGATGAGGGTTTTCGGCAGTGCTAATGAATATCACTTAATATCTCAAACCTTTTTTTTTTTTTAATTGGGAAAGTATTGTTTCTGCCTGTGTTTGAATTCACACCCTGTTGCTTAGCAAACCCAACTCTGCAAAAGCTTTCGGCAACTTGGGAAATAACCTCAGAGTCATTTTACACAGGTTTATTGAGGTTTTTCTTTGCTTTGTTATCTCTTGTAACTTAGCTAGAGGAATGAAAATGGTATAATCTGTTGAAGAGAAAATATATTTTGACTACAGTTAAAACTTTGTAATTTTTGTAATTCCATATAATGAAAAGTAGGTATTGAAAGTTAAGAGTCCTGTGACAGGAAGGGAGAGAGAGAGGAATTTCCATTTTTCTCTCCTTTGAAATACTTCAAGAGAAATGGGAAAAAGAACCCAAGATGCAGATATACTTTGGGTTGCAAAGTTTGTTGATGCCTAAGGGTTTAAGCTAGCCCTGCTGCATTTAGTACCACTGGAAGAGAAGGAAAAGTTAAGAAGTCATGTGAAGAAATAGTAAGAAGCCAATTAACAGGTTTAGTCAACTCTTTATAGTATTCCAGCCATTTCCCAAAAGATTGGAGAGACATGGCCAAAATAGGAGGCAGATGGGAAACACAAATGGAGACCAGAAAGATTTCAGAAAATTCACTAATGTCCAAATTTGGGGGGGGGGGACGGGAAGGAAAGTGACACAAATAAAGATAATGATGGAATGATTTAACAAATAACTTGTGAAAAATTAATAAAGCAAAGATTTACAAGGGACAACTTTATGAATATTCACTGTTCATTCAGCTCAAGGGAATATTGTGAATGTATTGTATCTAAATTTGCAAAACAACATCTGACAAGTTTCATTTGAGAGTCCTGTATACAAGAGGAATAAAAACTGGTTTGATTATGGTATAAGGGTAGGCTGTCTGCTCTAACAAACAACCTTCAAATTCCAGTGGTCGATGTAATTGAACCCTCAAATTTCAGTGTCTGGACACGTGTTGGCATTTATACCGCAGTGCAGGTGAGGGACTTTAGTTGATGTCACCATGCCTGCTTCCAGTCTCTTTTCACCTGTGGCTCTGCCTCTTCTAGCTCTTCGGAGTCTCTGCCATAGAGTCAGTGGACAAGGAAAAACAAAGGGGACCAAGTACGAGAGGCTTTTGTGTACCAGGTTTACAAAGTGGCTCACATCATTGCCATCATCAGCCCAGAACTTAGTCTCAAGATCACACCTAGCTGCAAAGCAAGATGGGAAATGAGGTCTAGTGATAGGCAAGGGAAGTCCAAGAAAGCATGGATAACTGTGATCACTGGCAGTTTCTGATTGCAAGCAAAGTACAGTGGTGGTAGTGTCTGCAACACTTTTACTAATAAATCTTGTTCAGTTTTTTTTTTTTTTTCTCCTAGGGATTGAGCCCAGGAACAATTTACCAGTTAGTTTCATCCCCAGCCCTTTTAAATTTATTTTGAGACAGGGTCTCACTAAGTTGCTTAGGGCCTCCCTAAGTTGCTGAAACTGGACTTGAATCTATGATCATCCTGCCTCGGCCTCCCAAGCTGATGGGATTACACTGCTCCCAGCAATAAATCTTATGTTAGATGTTTCCTATCCCGATTATGCCGATATTTCCATAAATAACATAATTGGAAGCATAGAAAAAATGCTGTCCTAATCTTCAGATGACACACAGCTGGGAAAAAGAGAAAATAATTTCATTTATAAAAAGTGGTGGCTTCCCAGATTTGGTCCACAGGTTGTAGTTTGTTAACCCCAGGGCTAGATGACAGAATCATATTTTATAAGAAATAATATGATGAAACCAAAACAAATAAGAATTTTACACTTAAAATTCTTGATATGATGCATTTTCTGTGTAAAATACCTTCACACAAACTCTGATTAACTGAACCCAAAAGGAGTTAACAGAGTGGCATGAATACCTAAAAGGGCATGAAAAAAGGTGTGGTATTTGGGACAGTCCAATTATCCAAAAGGCATTCATCAGTGGGGTAACACAGTTTTCCCTGGGGTATACAGCCAACATTCTCCCAAGAGACCTTCTACTTGGTGAATTTACCAAAGCCCCAGCTTGATTAATTCATTTATCCTTCACAAATAGTAACACTTATGCATTATCACTCAGTATGTAGATAGCGTTTTATTTGTGGATTCCACATCCATGGATTCAACCGACCGCAGATTGAAAATATTAAAAAAAGAAAATCATTGCACTCGTATTGAACATGTACAACACGATAGTATTCTTGTCATAACTCCCTCAACAATGAAGGGTCACAACTATTTACATAGCATTTTCATTGTACTAGATATCATAAGTCATCTAGAGGTTATTTAAAGTCTACAGGAGGATTGTTTAGGTTCTGTTCAAATACTATACCAACTTACGTAAGGAACTGGCAATCTCCCATGATGTCAAGGGACAATTGAGGAATTTACAAAAAGTTAGAACATTACAACAACATCGTGGGCAAACTTGCTATGTTGCCTGGCCCTAGAAGAGATAAAATGAACCCAATGGGATAGTGAATGAAAGGCTGGATTTGGTGACTTTTGTCACCCTCATAATCAATGAACTTTAGCTATTGCTTTCTTGCTTCTAAATCCACCAGAACTGAGTATACAGGGGAAAAAAAAAAATGTCTTTAGAAATTATTCTTCCAAACATTGGAGTCAAAGGTCTTCCTACCCTTCCATGTCATACAACCACATCTCCATTCCTGCCACAGAATCATGGAATATCAGAATCAAAAAAAAATTTAAGATTATCCATCTGTACTCCCACCCAAAGGGAAAATTTCCTTGGCATTGGTGCTGACCAACTACAAGTGCCTTCTGCTAAGATACATTCAGACCAGAGCACAGGACCTGATGAAGCAGCCCCAGTCATCCTAGAATGTTTATATTCACTGGAAAAACCATCCATTAATGCAACGGAAATGCATCCTCCCATAAGTTTCATCTATTGCTCCCAGACTTTCCTTGCTTTTTTCTCAGTAGCTCTCCAACTCCAATTCTTGTTTAATGTCAAGCACAACTTGGACCTCAGGGCAATACTTTGCTACTATGTTTACTTTGCTGAAGGTGATAGCTCTGATGATGAACCTATATGGGTATTATGTATAGTCATTATTATTGAATACAGTTATCCTTCAGTGTTGGTGGAAGATACCCTTTTCAGATACCAAAACCCACATATAAGCAAGTCCTTATATAAAATAGCATAGTATTTGCATAAAACCTATACATATCCTTAGATTTTAAATAATCCCTAGATTGCTTAGAATACTAATACAATGTAAATAATTATTATGCTTATTATTTAGGGAATAATAATGAGAAAAAAGTCTGTACATGTTCAGTACAGACACATTTTTTCCCCAAATATTTCTAATCCACACATAATTGATTGAATCTATATAACCCACGTATATGAAGAGCCAACTATATAATAACAACTGTAATTTATTAGGTGCCCATTTTCCAAATAGGCACAAGGAAAATGATTTATGTGTATTATCACAAGTTCTCATCACTTTTACAACACGTATAATACCTATTTATAGTTGAATAAACCAAGAAGTAGCATAATGACTCACTTAAGGGCAAACAAAATAAATGATAAACCAGGATTTGGAGCCAAGTGAATCTGAATCTAATGTGTTTTCTTTCCATCTATTCTCAGGTTATTTGTTTTATCTGTCCAGGTTAACTGTACATTTGCCCTATTTAATGGTTTATCATCACATTTTTTTCCAATTCATGAAAATCTCATTATCTTGTAGCTTACACTTCCAGAGAATCAATGATTTCTTAGTAGCCAAACAGGAAACAAAGGTAAATATTAATGAATGCACTTCCAAATCTCTGCGTGAGATGTGAAGGATACTCTGGTTTGAATGGAAGAAAAACGAAAACACAAATATCCCAAGAGAATGTACATGTATTTACTTTGGAGAGTTCTAGTTGGAGGAACAGAGCATTAGATGCAATAGATATTTACACATTGTAGAGCTCACCAATATGTGGGGTTTAGAGGAAGTGAGATATTTTTGAACAATCACACAATACATCCAGTAGCGTTTAAAACAGTTTTATTTCGAAGCAAGTCCATGAAGCAAAGGACATGCAAAAGAGTTGAATTGAATGACTGGTGATGCTCAAAGTGTTGAAAGAAAGTTTTTCTTCCCCTGAACATATTATACAGTGCCACCCACACAGGAAATTCAACAGACATATTAATTATACTTAGCATGTAATCCAAAAGATCCAGAGAATGTGCTTTATTTATTTTTTCTTTGGAGTTGGAAGGAGAAACAAATAAAATGATATCTACAAATGATGTTGAGCTCTGAGTGTGCTGTTTTCATCTGAAAAATCTTAAGTCGCACTGATTCTTCCCCAAATTGTTATCTTCCTCTATAAATAAACCCTTACTTTCTTTCTAACAACTGGTCCAATGCTAATAATTACTAAACTCAGCTCTGATATGGACCTATTGCTCAATGTGGGAAAGATTTCCAAAATGACCTTTCTGCTCTGAAGTTTGAGGGTTTTGTTTTGTGCTGTTTTTTCCCCCTCACAGATTCACTCTTACACACTGATAGCCACTTTCGTTTATTGCTTTTTCCACCTCCTGAAAGGAGATGTGTGTCATATCTGGAATCTTTCCAATCCCCTGACTTGAGCAATCTCAAAACACCTGGTTTGCTAAAAGAACCAGAGAGAGACAAACCCATGACTGAAATTTAGACCACCTAAAAAAAAAAAAAAAAAAAAAAAAAAAGTCCAAAGACAGGGGAACCCTGAGCCAGAAATTAAAAGTTTGTATTTCATTAGCACTGGTTTTATTTTGGTACATGGTTGTAAAACTAAAAAGCTTTGAGGTCTTATACCAAATTCCTTGAGGTAATGAGTTTGGCCTGAAGATCCTGAGACTTTACACTTTAGGTCTGTTGGTTTGTTTGTGCAGGTAGGACATGCTGTTAGCAGCTGATGATGACACTCACTTGCAGATGCAGTACCCTCCTAGAGGGAATTCCGCTTCCTGCCACTTCCTAGGGGACTTGAATTGGCACCCCTGGATTCAGCTGGCTCCACTCCCTCCCTGTCTCCCTCACTTCGCATACCTGTCTTTTCATGTTCCCCAGGTGCACCCTCTCTGTCCCACACTCCTACCCTGAAACAAACTATTCCCTCCGTCTGGAATACTTGTCTTGTCCCAACCTCCACTCCCGAGCAGCTTTGCTTTTTTTCCTCTCCATTCATTTGTTCATTTATCTTTGATTGGCGCTTTACACATATCTAAAGGTGCAATTCACTGTGTGACATATGCACATAGCATGATTTTGCTAAATTCATTCCCTCCCCTTTCCCATCCTCTCTTCCCTCCCTCTCGATCTCCTTCTACTCCACTGATCTTCCCTATATCTTTATGATATCCGGTCCCACCCCTTTTTCCCCCTTATTTTGCTCTGACTTCCACATGTGGGAGAAAACATTGACCCTTGATTTTCTGAGTCTGGCTTGTTTCACCGAGCATGATAGTCTCCAGTTCTATCCATTTACTGGCAAATGCTATAATTTTATTCTTTATGGTTGAATAAAACTCCATTGTGTATGTATACCACAATTTCTTACTCCATTCATCTATTAACAGGCACCTGGACTGATTTCATAATTAAGCTATTGTGAATTGTGCTGCTATAAACATTGGTATGCATGTATCACTGCAGTATGGTCATTTTAATTCTTTAGGATAAATACTGAGGAGTGAGATAGCTGGGTCATATGGTGGTTCCATTCCTAGTTTTTTGAGGAATTTCCATACTTCTTTCCAGAGTGGTTGTGCTAATTTTCCATCCCACCATAAAATGTATGAGTGTACGTACGTTTTCCCCACATCCTTGTCAGCATTTCTTATTATTTGTATTTTTTATAATAATTGCAATTCTGACTGGAGTAAGATGAAATCTCAAAGTAGTTTTGATTTGCATTTCCCTAATTCTGAGTTGTTTTTCCTGACTATAACTATTACTTCAGAAATCAACTGAAACAATTCTTCCTTTAATAAACTCTCTTCTGACACCCCTGACAAGTGAGTTTTCCTATATCTAACCTTTAGGACCTGGGGCTTAACACACCCATAACTGTTTGAGGATACTTCTTTATTCCAAGCTTCACAGAGCAGAAACCACATCTGGCTCATTGCTTGCTATGTCCTCAGAGCCCAGTAATATGGGTCCCACAAATGGTGTTCAATATGTATTAGCTGGCTGGTCAACAGAGTTTCTTTTATCCTTCAGTGTCTGATTCAAAAGTAGGAACTCTGTCCTAATCATACGGGGTTTTTCTAAATCAATATGATTTTCAGCACACAATGTCTCATAAATATTTGTTGAAATAAATGAGTAACAGTGGTATGTACTTCAATTTATAACATTGGAGGAAGGCAGATAATCAGTTAAGGAGCTATGTTTTCATTCCTTAAAATAGTTGTATTTTCAAACAAAACGCCCATAATAATAAATGTACCAGAGCAAACTTTCAATATACCCCTATCTCCTTTTTTCTCCAAGACTATTTAATAAAAACAAAACCATTAAATATAATGTGAAAATGTTAAATCAGCCAGTTATTTGGGATTTAATATATTTTTAAGGCTATTTTACTTTTTTTTTTTTTTTTTTTTTTTTTTTTTGGTACCGGGAATTGAACTCAGGGGCACTCGACCACTGGGCCACATCCCCAGCCCTTTTTTTGTATTTTATCAGAGACAGGGTCTCACTGAGTAGCTAAATGCCTCGCCATTGCTGAGGCTGGTTTTGAACTCGTGATCCTCCTGCCTCAGCTTCCCAAGTGCTGGGATTATAGGCATGAGCCACCACGCCCGGCTTGTTTTACTATTTTTAACTAAATCCAAACTTAAAAAAAAAAAAAAAACTCATTTGAATTTAGGAAGCTTATGAAAGTTAAAGTTTATCACTGAATATTTTTATTCTTAAAATGAAATTAAGTTTAGGATTGTGTCCTGATGATTAATTTAGAAGTATTTCATTGACCATCAATGAAAAAATAAATCTAAATATTAAAATAAAAAATAATCTACATAGCACATTATCTTTCAAAGTCTATAAGTAAACATCATACCTTACATTTATTACCCTAGAGGGAGAATTAACTCATCAGGCCTGAGGATGGGCAACTGAGAACAATAACCAAGGAAGAAAGTTTTCCCTAATTGTATTTGCATTTTTAAATGAATGCAAGGCAGACAACTTGATCATAACCAGGTTGCTTTCTCACCATTGCCACAATGAGTAAAATTTACTTAGTCAATACTTACAAGTGAGAATTTTTAAAAATGCATTCAGGCTGTTTGATAAAACATGCAAACTAAACTGAAATGCTTAGATGTTAATGACAATAAAAATCAGAAATATTCTGGAAAGGATAAAGGACATTTTCTCAAGCTTCTGCAATTGTTTCTTTCCATTTTTTGTATTCAGTCACCCCATAAATCAGCCAATTAATGGCAACCTTGAACAAATGTACATGCTTCCTCTAGCTAGAAACTCCTCCGGGCTTTAACTTGCTAAATGAACACTGTGGACCATCTATAAGAAAGATGAGCAAGCCAACAGTTTCTGCCTACATGTAGAAATTTTATAATACCTGGAGAAAACAGTGACACCACTAAGTGTTCCAATATTTTCCTGTATTCAATAAAAGCTCTGTCAGCTGTGATGTAAAATCCTTCCACGTGCTTAAAACTACATACCTGCCCAGAGTTCATCAACTGTAAGTAAAAAAAAAAAAGGCCAAACAGGTTGAAAATTCATTGTGTGCTATCACTGCCACCTCACTAGACAATAAAATTAGTGAGGTATTGGCCTTTGTGAGAATGGTGCATCCTACTGCTCAGGGGATCAGAGGAGCACCCCAGATTGAGAGACAGAATCTTCCAGATGAAAGTTTCTCATTGGGTTGAGTTTCTTCATCTTTTTTTTGTTGTTGTTGTTGTTGTTGTTGTTGTTGTTGCTTTTGTTTTGTTTTTGTTTGTTTTAGAGTAGAGAGGAAAAAAGATAATAAGAGTATATAATAACAGACACTAAGTAGAAAGCTAATCCAGTCTAAAACCATTGGTCCTCCAACTTTGCCCAGGTCTCCAAACCTCTGTGGAACTCAGTTCCTCGGAATCTTGTTAGGTTGATCTTCAGAATTCATTTTAATGCATCAAGGCATTGTAATGCTAAACTTCTGAGACAGAGTGTTGTTGTTGGAAGATGAAGCCCTCATCACCACCTTGGGATTTATTTCTATGAGAAACATCAGTAGTCTTGGTAGTACTTTATGACTCAGTTCTGATGCTTTGATAAGGACTTTTTCCCCACTAAATTTACACTACTACTCTCCTGAACATCCTTAAACTTCAATCTTGGAAGCGCACATTTGAATTAGAATAAAGGCATGAGAGAAAGTGAATTTAAAATATTTGCTTGGTAATTTGATCAACTTAGCTTGTATAAATTATGTATTCTTTATCATTTCAGCACATTGTCCAATAAGGTGCTCAAATGGTTTCCACTTAGTAAAATCAATTCAATATCCAACCACAGCAACAAAATTTATGCTAAAGAGTAAAAAAATGAATGACTCACCTCACTCTCTCTAATTCATTTCCACGGATCTCCATGTCAGAAGGACAACAGGATTCCACATTCAATTTTCGGGAACATCAGAGCCTACCACAGTCAGGGCAAGAAAAGTCTCTGGATTTTACTGTAAAATCATGATGGTAATTCCTGAAACTTCACTTATTCACCCAACAAATACTATTAAAGACTCTATGATTTAAGTACAAATACTGAAATAAGGAAAGTGCATTCCATAAAACCTGTGCTCATCTACAAACCAGATGGAAGGCAGAGAAATATGACTTAATGTCTGCCACTTTCTAGTTGTGTGAACTTACTCAAATTCTGAGTCCTAATTTCTTACTAGTCACACAGTCACAAAATACCTACTTCATAGGGTTGCTGGAAAACCTAAGTGAGGTGAATAATATACAATTCAAGCACAGTGTCTTATTTCCAAGACCAATGTCATCATTCAGAATGGTTATTCTTGTAATGAAAGGACAGCAGAAAAGTACCAGAGATTGATTTGGATCTGACAAAGAATGAAGCTATGATTTTGCATGAAGTCAAAGCCTTGTCTGTCAACAGAAATTCTCTGAGGTGTCCTGAGTTTCCTGGAGAAGTCAGTTGCTGGCTCCTTGATCAAGCAGACTCAACACTTTCCAAGGAAAATGATGTTTGGGAAAACTCACTGAAAACCTTCATTCTAGAAGTGAAATAGCCAGTACATAACTTTCCCCAGGAATGATCTCACATCCATTTGGACATTAGATAGAATAATGTAGATGAGACCAGGAAACCCAATAGCAACATTGAAGCTCCCCAACAAAGAAAAATTACAAATGTTTAAGGAAATGGAAATGCTGATTAGCCCGATTTGATCAATACACATTGTATGTCTCTATTGAATTATCTATCACACTATCCCATAAATATGTACAATCATTATTACAGTTTTTTTAATTTTAAAAATAAAAAATTCTTTAGAAAGCTGTGATAACTGTGGACCCTGGGGGTCAAGAGAGGGCAACATTGTAGCATGAATCAGAGGAAAGGGGTCTGGGGAGGGGGGGCTGGGATGGTGTTGCATATGCCCTGGAGCTTCCACAAAACCCAATTCATCTGAGATAACCAAGACATAGAAATCAACATGACTTAAAAGTATGTGGTGATACGGTAAGCAGAAAGAGCAAAAAAGACAAATTTTCTTTTAAAATATGGGAAATTGCTTCGACTATAAAATAACTTATTCACAAGAACCAACTTCTACAACCAAACACAGGACAAAAGCTCAGGAGGGTTGAACTGTAAGGCACAGAACATAGAAGGGAGTCCTCAGGTGGGTTCTTCTTTTCTTTGCCAACACAGGTTTTAAAAAATGGGAATATTATATAGACCCATTGTGAACATCTTTCCTTGTCAATATTCATCTACAAGTTGATTTTAATGGCCTCATTGAAGTCTGAACAGAACCCCCTCTGACTACCTGCTTTTGATGAATGTTGTTTTCACTAAGCATCCTATGCTGCAACCAGGGTAATTTTTTCCATCAAAATTATTGACCATATTAATTCCATGGTAGCTACCCTTCAGCCAAGTCCTTCACCCCAGATTAAAGCTTCTCAGTCATACCCAACCCACAAGCCCCACACATGGCTTCTTCACCCTCAGCCTGTCTTTAGTGAGGCCCATTGGGGGGAAAAAGCACCTGCCACAGAGCGTTATCTGGATCTGCAACCTTTCTACCACTCTATTGCATTAAACTCCTTTCTCAGTGGACCTCTGGAATCCTAGCTCCTTAGGAGTTCCCTCTTGAGTAACAGGCACACTGCCCCTGCCATTATCCCCTGCCAACACTTTCATGAAGCTATAGTCTATTCATTTAACAGTATGCATAATTCGTTTATCAACTTTTCTTTCAATTTTCTCTATTCAGTTTTTTCATCTACACATTTCATTGAATGTTTTAATTTGCTGGTTGCTCTTAGTTTCCAGCTCTGCCAACCAGTCTACATTGTAAATTACTTCAAAGTTCAGAAACATTTTATTCATAAACTTACAGAAGAGACCCTAGCTCTAGTAAATGCAAATTAGGAAATTAAAAAGGAGAAATCAGTTAACCTAAAGTTTGCTTTTATCCCAAAGGAGACATCTCTTCTTCTATATTATTTTTCCTCCAGTATCAGGGATTAAAGCCAGGGGTGCTCTACTACTCAGCTACATCCCCAGTCCTTTTTAGTTTATTTTGAGGCAGGGTCTCACTAAGTTACCCTTGAACTTGGGACCCTCCTGCCTCAGCTTCCTGAGTCACTGGGATTACAGGCAGGCACCACCACTACTAGACTGAAGTATCACTTCTTACATCCAAGGTAGAGTGACTTATCAAATAAATCATGTTTTCACAATTGTTTTGCAATGAAGTCTATAGTCCACGTGAAACTCATATGAAATGACAAGAATTTTGTTTTTCTCCAGTTTTGACTCAAGATAAAACAAACCAGGGCTGTGAAGGTAAGGATGTCTATGACTCTTTACGGAGAAACACACAAGCTTACAGGAATTTGAGAGGTGTGGTGGAAAATCACAAAAATCCATCTCTGATACGTTTCTTTTGCTCCAAGGCAAAATTGTTTGTAAAAACTTTTCTTTTGATTTTTGTTATCCAAATAATTCCAGCTTAAATTGGAACTCAAATATTAATCTGATAATGACACCGTTGAGACACATTCTCTGACAATTGATCTCAAATGACTTACAAGGCTTTACTTTACCCCATTTTCTGCATTCCTTTCCAGCCAGGGGTTTTGCCCAGTCTTTAACACCAACCGCCCTGCCCTCCCCCCCCACACACACCTACCACCACACCATCATCAGGGAGGAAAAAAGACCCTGAAATGTACGTATTAAGATGATTACTATGTGCTTGGGAATATCCTTTAATTTAAATTTTGTTTTATTTTATTTTTAGCTTCAAAGCTTTTACAGGAATGAACACCTGTCTTTCAGGGCATTATAAGAAATTGTCAGGTACCTGACATACTTTGTTTTGTCAAGTCCTCCAACAGTGACACTGTGGATAGAAGTCACATTTTAATTAATGATCAAAGCAAAGGACACCTGTAAGGCTGGGTTAGACTTCTAAATTCTTTGATATTAGGTTTACAAATCTGAAAGAGCCCTTTGATTCTCCCATGTGTTTGTCCTTTCTTGGAGATCAACTTAATTCTTTTTTTCAAAGGCAACATATTTAGCTAATCTGAGCACTGAAGTTACGGGTGACAATGTCCATTCACAGCAACTTTTAACACCTTATAAAAGTCATTCTCTATTACAAAGGAGCCAGGGCACTGTCCAAAAGACTCTGTTGCATGGAGATTTGTTATGGCACATGCTGCTGAAGTATGAGAGCCCTCAAGTGAGTCTCAGAGATCTTTGGATTTGACATTGGTTTAAGGAATTGTATATGGGGGTATCATCAGAAAGGGAATAATGATGTAGGATCTGTTGAAACAACTCCAAATTAAGTTCAAATGTGATTAGCCCTTTGCTGTAGACAGAAATCCACTATTTATGTAAATTAAGATATATAAATATTGACATATCAATGTATGTTGCTATTATACAGTATATATGTTGACATATTATGCTACATGTCATATTAATGTATTGTTAAAATCATGCAAGTTAATGAGTATTAATACGTTAATACTAACATGTTCATATTAAATACTATGCATACATTTCTTCAGAGCATTCAGCTATAAACACCAACAATATATAGACTGATTTTATGTAAATACACACACATTAATAACCTCCAGGGAGATAACTGAATCAGCCATAAAGGCTCATACCCATATGTAAAAATTGCTTGGGGACTCTGAAAACTCCTGGAAACATACTAAATACTTCACAATAGGGGAAATGCAGGAAGTATAAAGAATGAAATCCAGAACTACTTGCCTCAATATTTTGCTCTATCTGTATGCATTTTTAAATGTAAAAAGAATTTTACATATTTTGGCATACTGAATGCTTGACTTCCTATTTTTAAAAAATATTTATTTATTTGTTTTAGTTGTACACAATGCCTTTATTTTTACGAGGTGCTGAGGATCAAACCCAAGCCACGCATGTGCTAGGAGAGTGCTCTACTGCTGAGCCACAACCCCAGCTCCTCGTATGCTTTTTTATAATTAACCTGTGCATCTTTCTTTTCTGTTAAAAATTGTCCTTGAGTAACCATTTAATGAGTCTGTTTTATATATCTTATAACCCGCAAGAATTTTCTTGATCATTTGATTACTTCTAATTTTCTACTAGGCATAAAAACACTGTAATGAATGACTTTTTGCATAAAACTGGAATTCTCCTAATGCATAGTGCCAACTTATCTTTCTAATAGGTCATATCAGTTTACAATTCTACCAGTTATATATAGAAATGCCCAATTACTATGCCCTTGTCAGCAATTAGCATTTCTTTTAATTCTTTGATGTTAGTTTAGTTTTCATTGCAATCTTTTCAATTTCTGAGTACTAATGCAGTTAATATTTTTATGGTTTATCATAAATTTCAATTTCCTTATAGTTTTATTGACTGTGCTCCAATTATTGTTTAGCATGAGTTCTTTAAATTTGAAGGACAGTGACTCATCATTAGTCTTGTTGTAAATTCTTTTCCTTTTTTTCATTTTGATTTAATTGTATTGATGAATTTTTTAAGACATAAAGATATATAAGGATTTAAAGTCTTTTTTAAATGCTCAATCTTTAATCTAATAGAAATAAATATTATTGATTCTTAAATAGTTCTCTATCATAGAACCAAAATAAAATGCAAACACAAATTTTAATAAGATTTTAAGTCTTATGTGAACAATTCTACCACTCTCTTCCTTTGTAATTTCTCTAAATGCTTATTATTTTGGAAAGTTTTTTCCATAGAGAGATTAGATAAATATGTGCCTATGTTTTCTTATTATTTATCTCATATAAGCTTTACCTAAATTCATATTTGTTTAAGTAGTTATTTGTAGGAAAATTAAGCTCTTATTATTTAACACAATATATTTTGCAAATATTCCCATTATTTTTCAGAAGCTACCAAGAAAAGTCCATTTCTGGGCTAAGAAATCATATGCAAGCATAAAGCTATGGGGGTTTTAGAGGTTTCCAATTCCTTTCTGTCCTGAGTTCATAAAGAACCGTTGTAATGGTTTAAGTCATAATCTAGGACATCAGGAATTGTAATTTCTCATGGAACAATAATTTGAGCATAATTTTTCACTTTCTAAAGGAGATGGTAATTTTGATGGGCTGTTTTTCTCATGTTATGGGCTTCTAGTTCTGTGTGACAATTTGAATAAAGGAAAGTTTTGAAGAGTTACATATGCTTCTTTAAGAGGAAATTTGATGAGAAGTAGCAGCTTAGTATTTGTTATGAGGTCACTGATCTTAAAGCAGCTTTCAACATCTTTTGAAGAAACCACCCTTTAAAGTTTAACTGATCAAAGTGGCATCATGTACAGAAGTCAGAGCCTCTCACTGGCCTATCCATTACACAGGGGTCCCATGCAAAGGTTTAGAGATGGAGGTCAGTGTAAAATCCAAAAGTGACGTTATCTGCTAGTGAAGAAAAATATGCTTTCCTTCTTTCTTTATGACTTCAAACTGAAAATAAGAGCCCATGCAAGCAGACCCACGACAATCTAATCTTAAATACAATTATTCCTCCAACACCACTCAGATCAGAAATGGTTCCTCTCTTTATTCATGACTTATGATTTTATACAAAGAAAGAAACGTGGAAATACTCTTCATTCAAACTTTTCATTTACTTTGAGACCAAACCAATTTAGGGTCCAAACCAATTTCCTAAAACATGGGGGTAAGTACCAATTGATTTAAACTACTACTGGGAGAAAGGGAATATGACAGTGATAATTAGTGAAACTCAAGAGAGTTTAAAATGTCAAAGTGGAGCTGCGGCTAAAAGAAATGTCAGTATGAGAACGAATAACCTTAATTTGGAAAAAAAAATGTTGGGCATATGAAGAGAAAGGAGAAATGGCAATGGGGGAGAATTTCTCAAGTTTCTTATCTGTCATACAGAAACTCAATCTCATTTTTTATAGGTGTGAAAATAAATAAGATGTATGGATTATGGTCACTCCGTTGTCACTTAGTGTTTGCTTGAGTTAACTGCAGTGCAAATTTTACTATTATACCCTATGTAAGGCATATATAATACTAATTCTCAATTGTCATATATTATACATTATTCTCATATATTAATATACATACATTATACATATATATATATATATATTCTTAAGTGGGGTCATGATATCTGAGCACAAGAGAGCATGAGTACTCCACATTCTAATCTTTTTATTAACAAGAAAATAATAAAAGTTTCTTTGATTAAGAATCAAGATCATTACATTAAATTATCTCCCATTTCTGAAATAATTATGAGTATGAATAAGGTGACGGGGAATCGATGAGGACCTTCATTCTTAGGGAGAGCTAAGGAAGAGAATCATAAATTACTGGGGGAATGCTTTTCCTATGTCTATAATCTGATTAAGTTGGCCATTCTTTTCTCTCTGGCTTCCACTCCCAACCGTACCTGTAACTCTTAGGCCATGCAACTAACTGCACTATACTTTAAGCAGCTGTTTATTTATTTGTTTGTTTGTTTAAGGAAGGCCAAGAGAAAGCACATATGCAGGCATGATCATCTTGCTCAGTTTCTGAGCCAAAACCATAGAAGTAATTTAACCTACACAAAAGGGTTTATGGACACAGACAGGACTGACAAAAACAATGCACCCAAGTCCAGTGTTTTTAAACCATGTCACCTAGCTCAGTGCTAGGAGGGCTCCTACCTCCGGATCCTGTCCTGTTCTTAACAAGTCTTCAAAGAAAGAGGATCAAATCTGGCACTGTCCAAAGAGGCATGCTTATATTTCTCTTGATCTTCTCCCTCAAAACCTCCCTTTGAACAGGATTTTCACATGCAGGATGAATAGAGATTAAGGGCAATTATGGTTTTTGTTTTGCTTTTAATGGCCCATGCAACTGAAATTTGCTCTTGAAACATATGGTTAATACTGCAGTATTGCCTGTCTCATCTGTCGAGTGCCATGTTCCATTGCTTCCAAATGCCATTTCTGGTATTTTCTTTCAACTTCATTCTAAAGTTTTCTTTTTCGTGTGCTTTAAGTGCTGGGCACCAAGGATGAGAATTAAGATATCCTGGGAGCTTTGAGAGAGGGAATGCTAAGTTAAGATCTCCCTGTAAGATCCTTGCCCACCCAAGATCATGTTCATTTGAAAAAACAAAGGCAAGCCAGGAGAGAGGAGGAGCTGAGAGCACATTCCTGGGATTTAATAGTGACGCCTCTGCAGTGGATGGAGTCCTGGCAGGCTGTTATCTTTGTCTGCCTTGACAGACTCTAGAGGGAAAGGCCCCCAAGAATCTATTTCGCTGACATAGAAATGGCAGCTGGTGCTATTTCACTTTAAATAAATGTTTGGTGCTAGGGCTGTCTATATAATCTCCTCAACAGCAAAAGCCTCACCCGAACAAAAGGCATGACAAAAAAAAATTAGGTGCATGCCAAAGTGTCCTGAAGTGGGAAGGTGTGGGACATTTCCTGAGCCAGGCCTTCGCCCCCTGACACTCCACCCGGACTCACTCACAGGGCTTATTCCCCAAGGGAGACATGGCCAGGTCAATCAGCCGCCTTGTTTCCCCAGGAACAAATGCGGATTGTTCCGCGGCTCACGGTCAGCACAGTGAACCTCCTTTCACAGGCAGATTTTGTGACACAGGAACAAATAAGTAGTCGGGGAGTAAGTAATAAATAACCTACGTCGAGGTGCATTGGTGTGACTATACGCATGCTCTCACTTTAAGTGAGGTTACCTGCAATGCCGGGGGCCCGCGGGAATGACCCAGAATTCAGAGCCCTGGCTTCCCCTCTACATTTACATCAAGATCTTATGCAACGATACCCTCAATAAAACTGTTGTAAAATCAGTCCTCAAATTATTAACCCGTTGGTGATTAAGGGATAATCAAAATGGCAAGTGAAATCTGAATTCCAATACACAATGTATGAAATATATATTCATGTATTTATTTGATTCTAGTGCTAGCACATATAATATGTATATACATGTGCATATTATATGTACACACACATGTATACCCGTGCATATATATATACATATATATATACATATACATATACATATACATATATATGTTCATTTTTAATTTTATGGACATTTAACAAGTGCCTAAAATGCATCTAAGGACTGATGGGAGGCAACATAACACTAAACAAATGGGCTTATTCTCAAGAAGCATGCAAACTGTCAGATGTATTTAATATGTTTAAGCATCTCCACTAATAATTATCATAATAATAGCTGCCACTTGTGGATTACTCTGTGTCAGACAGACATCGTGCTACTGTCTAACCTGCTTTTATATCTACTCTTCATTCCAAACCTCCCAGGACAAATCTTACTTCCATTATCCATGGAATGGAAGTAATGAAATAGAAAGTTACACGAGAGAGAAGTTAACCCCTCCAGCCCTCAAAGCTAATGAGTGTTGGGCACAGGCTTCCTGTCTGTGTAGCCTGGGTTCCTTTCACTCTGCAGGGTACACAATTGACATGGGGCCAGGCACACCAAGGCTATAAGGATGTTCCCAGCAAAAGTCATGGTGCTACAGAGACCACTGTTTTTAAGCAGGAGTGAGAACTAGTGAAGCTTCCTCAGAGACCACAGAATCGGAGTTGGGCTTTCGCCATGTCACTGATAATCTGCCCATTGTTTCAGAACTGGAGATGATAAATGTGTCAAGAAAAACCTGGAGGTTGATCATAAATCAAATGATTACACAACCAGAGAAACATTTCACCAAAACATTTGCTTCATCCCAGAGTATCCCAACTTTAGAAAACCAGGTCATTTCTGGCTGGGGTGTTTCATTAAGGCACAGCCTCCACATACCCATCTTTGTTCCTGTTGATTGAACCAATGAGAGCAGAATGATGCAGGAGAAATATGTGCCCTTCATTAAAAGCCTTCCATGGATCCTGACCACGGGTGTTCAACACACGTGTATTTCACACAAAGAAGTGAAAAGTCCCATTAGTCATCTGAGGGTTTTTGAACAAATGAACAGAAATAAAAACAAAAACAAAAAAATATCACCAGCACTGGACAATCTGAGCCTTTGCATGACACCTGGGAAGTTCTAGATCTCAATGATTGGCTCAGAGAGAAGAGCAAATGAGGTCAGTTGTCAGAATCTTTTGCTTAACATCCTGGTTACACCACTAGTCACGTGACCTTGGACAAACATACTACCTTTGGTAAAATTTAGTTTTCCTACATTTAGACTAGTGATAATAGTATTCACCTCAAAGACTCTTTATGAGGACTAACTGAGGAGATATTATATAGTATACCATGCTACAAACACTCCTACTCATGGTAAGCACCCAGTGAACATCACTGCCATTGCAGTTCATTATGAATAAGACAATTCCTGCCTGACCAAGAGTGTTTCCCTATGTCATTCCAGGATATTTGCTTCCCTTTATTGAACAATATTTTAGAATGTATGAAAAGAAGAACATTCTAAGGAAAAATTAAGTTGATGATTAAACACTGGCTTCTATGTAAGTTTACATTTTGAGTCCCCTCACGACATTTTCATCTATCTTCTCCTGCAAACATCTCCCCACCAAGCCTTCTCTTTGTCCATGCCACCCTGTATCTTCCCTGAATATGCACTTTATTGTAAGTGGGTAAGGAAGGGTCATGATGGTGAAGCGGACAACCACAGACTGCAGAAGTATTGAGAAATCATGCTTGAGTTGGGCTTTGCAGAAGCTCAGGCTTCAAGGCCTGAGATTTGTAAAACAATGATGTTGAATTGCAAGACTCCTGTGGATCCTTCAAGGTTAAAATACATAGGTGCCTCCAACTCAGCTACAAGGGAAAAAGAAAAAAATCTTCTCAGCTCTTCTTCCATAATGGAAATGAATGAGTGAGTACCTGAAATGTTAGTAGTGTGGACTATTATCAACATTTGAGAGATAATGAGAGAGAAACAGAGGTACCACAAGATGATGTCAACTGTTTATGGTCATTTGCAGATTGCTAAATAACCAAGGGATTAAAGTAGCCACTTCTTAGTGTCCTGATCCTGTTCTCTCTCCACTCCTTTCAAATGAGAAAGGTCCTATTTCAAAGCACAATTTGGTTCCATTCTGGCCAATTCTTCCCAAACCATTGAGGTAATGTTTATTCAGCCTCACACTTTAGCAACTATTTATGAGCAGTGTTTACAAGTTCCAGAGATTGCCCCAGCAGTTATTAATGCTATGCAAACCAAAAGCCGTCTAAATTTGTTAATCTAGACAAAACACAGGGGCAACTCCAAACCAATGTGCGATATTCTGTCTCTGGGTTTATTCAAGTGTAATGCACCTTTAATGTCAACCTCGATTTTTCAACTCTCTTCCCAAGCCTCACAGTAATTATAGTCAACAGTAAAGTTGAACTCAGCCAAAGAGGCAGCGCTACAGGAAATTGTGGGGAAAATTTAAAAACAAAACCAAAACAGAGACAAAAACCCTGTCGATTTTTTTTTTAAAAGTTCAGAAAAATAAAGTGAAACTTGCCCCAATGTAATAAAGTATGAAGAACGTGAAGAAGCGCTTTAGGGACAATTGCCAGTTCTCTTTTGGCTAAAGGGCTGGTGCCATTCTGGACTAGAACCAGCACTGGCCTGAGATGGGTCCACACTTTCTCCTCCAAGCGGAGTGTGCAATCCAATCATCAGCCTATTTTTGGCTACACGGTTAATGATCTGTTGGTGCCCACACTTTTCACTTTGTCACAACAACTGGAGCTTGCAGCTGAAGCACAGCTGGCCTCTCGTTCCCCCAGCCCTATAATTTAGTTTAACAGCTTTAGGGACAAGAGGAAATGGCTGAGTGCCCTGGAGCCCCCACACTTGCTTCAAAAATTAGTTCCGTACCGTGCTGTATATATACTCCCAAGTATTTTCGGCAAACAGTGTAGGCAGGTCAGGCCCACATGGGCGCATGGTACTGCTGACGGGGCTTCTGGCAGGGTGGGTTGGTTTGGGGAGGGAAGGAGAAGCAAGACAAGAGCCCGAGTCCACGCATGGGTGAGGTGTGTGAGAGAGAGAGAGAGCAGCCTGGTCCCAGGGGTGGGTGGGCGTATGTGTGATATCTTGAAAAGTATAGGAGGCCTTTGTTATTTTTACTTCTTAGTTGTGCATATTTATAGGGTAGAGTGTGATGATTTGATACCTCGTACAATGTATCAATAATCACATGAGGGTAATTAGCATTTTCATCTCCTTAAACATTTACCATTTCTCTGCACTGAGAAATTTCAAATTCCATTCTTCTGGTTCTTTATGAAATGTGTAAGAAATTGTTGTAAAGTATAGTCACCCTATACAACACTAGAACTTATTCCTCCCACCTAATTGTATTTTGGTAACTGTTACCCAGATTTCTTCTATTCCTGCATCTCCCTCCCCTTCCCAGCTTCTAGTGACTGATACTCTACTCTCTACTTCTATGAAATCCCCTGTTTTAGATTCTACATGTGAGTGAGATCAGGTGATACTTTTTGTTTCTAGCTTATTTTACTTAACATAAAGTCCTCCTGTTCCATCCATGCTATGGGAAATGACAGGATTTCATTCTTTATTTTGGCTGAATAGTATTCCATTTTATTTACATATCAGTTTTATCCATTCTTCTGCCTTTTATTTTTTAATTTTTTATTATTCTAATTTGTTATACACGTTTGCAGAGTACATTTCATTTCATATTACATATAAAGAGCACAATTTTTTTAAACATTTATTTGTTTGCTTTAGTTGTACACAAGGCAATGCATTTATGTTTACGTGGTGCTGAGGATCGAACCCGGGCCGCGCACGTGCAAGGCGAGCGCTCTGCCGCTGAGCCACAACCCCAGCCCAAGAGCACAATTTTTTGAGTTGCTGGTTTAATATAAAGTATTTTTACAACAATTGTGTCTTCATACATGTAATTAGGGTAATCATGGATAACTCAGTATTTTTTTTTTTTTTTTTTTTTTTTTACAAACATGCATTCAGTACTGTCCTCAAACCTGAGGTTGGAAAACATCACTCTTTCACACTTGAGCCCATGCCTTAACAATAATGATGGTTTGCTGCTGGGGGAGACCCAGTCCTGCAGCTGGATTAGCTCACCTCCCCACCCTCAGGTTGGAACTTTGTGATATCCCCCAGGGGTTGGCAGGATGGAACACATTTCCCAGAGTCTCCCATCTGCTTAGGGGCACTTCCTGGTCTACCCAAAGTGCACAGATGGAGGGAAATCAGTCCTCGTCCCCTGATACTGGAGAATGAAGGGCAGTGAGAACAGAACCCAGGGCCTCAGTGTAGCAAGGGAGTAGGGGTGGCGCCCAGGGAGCTGGAGGACTAAGGGTGTGGGGCTGGAGGCAGGCATGGTGACACAGCTTCCCCAGGAGATTCTCAAGAGGTTTGGGGGAAGTTTCACTGTGACTTCTCCTTATCGTTTTTTTGCCAGCAGCAATGCCTGGTGGTTTTGGAGTTGGATTGTCAGGGGAGGATGTGAACAGGTGAGAGCCGAATGCTGGTGTGCAGACAGGTGACTCTTAGGAAGTTATGGGGTGCTGAAGCAGCCAGGATTCTCCTTTCAACTTCCTGAGTTGCATTCATGGTGGAGTCTGGAAATATAAGATGCCCCCACCAAGAAGTACACACTTCAGCAGAGAACAAATACATAAAGGAGCTCAGCCGATAATTATTTAGTCACAAGTTAAAGTATATAAAAGGCACAGAACAGAATTAAAATTCTCCCCTTTCTAGGACATCACTCTTTTTTTTTTTTTTTTTCTTTCTACCCTTTTATTCCAACCAGCCTACAAATATAGCATAACTTCTTCCCTATTTGAAAATAATTCCCCTTGATCCCACATCTCCCTAGAGCTATTCAAACACCTCTTGGTTCCTTGTTAGCCAAATTATTCACAAGAATTGTCTGTATCTTCTATCTTCAACATTTATCCTCCTGCTTCTCATTGACACCGCTACAATCCTTCTCTTATTTCCACAACTCACTTGAAGCTGCTCTTCTGCGCTCACCAAGGATACATATACTGCTTACCCCGCTTGGTCATTCCTGGTTCTGAGCTTAGCCACCTGCAGCATTTGGGAGAAACCTATGACATGTTAAAGACCAAGAAACCTGAGACCAGAGAGTCTCAGTTTAAATTCTAGCTATGGTGCTTATGAGCTATAGGACTGGGCAAGCTTATTTAACTCTGGGCTTCATTTTATATCTGAAAAAATAAATGAGAATACCTCAGAGGAAGATTATAAAGATGCAACAAATTAATGTATATAAAAGGCACAGAATAGTGATTGGCCTGTTGTAAACACCGTGTAAGTAGTAGAGCTAATAATGCCAATAAGACTGACAATTCCTTGGGGCTGGGATTGTGGCTCAGCGGTAGAGTGCTCGCCTCATGCATGTGCGGCCCGGGTTCGATCCTCAGCACCACATAAACATAAATGCATTGCATTGTGTACAACTAAAGCAAATAAATAAATATTTAAAAAAAACTGACAATTCCCTCATTCATTTGGCTTCCAGGATATTACACCTGCCAGGTTCTCCTCCTTTCTATTCCTTAGTATCCTTTGCTGGTCATCTGTCATCTCCCCAGTCTGGAGAATGCAGAGGGCCCAGAGCTCAGTCACTGAGCATCTCTCCTCCTGAGATTTCACCTAGCTGTTGTGTCTTCAGATGTCGTCTCTACACTAACAACTCCCAATTCCAGCTTGAAACTTCCATACTTAAACTTGAGACAGGTATAAGTTGTTTGCTTGGTTTCTAGAACTCTGTGTATTAGTCACCTCACACTCAACCTTCTTACTGTTCTGAAACTCATTGGGCATTCACTTTAATTAAGATCTCTACCTAGAATGTTCTTTCCCGGGATACTTGCATGAGTTATTCATTCCCCTCCTTCAAGTCTTTGCTTATGTGCCACCTTTCTAGCAAGGCCTTCTTTGATTATCCCGTTTAAACTGAAAACTCCCCCAACTCCATGCATACCCTATTGACTGTGTCTTTCTTACTTTTTTCTTTCTGGTATTTACCAGGCTGGGTATAGTAGATATCATACTTAACATATTTACCATTCTGTCTTCTCCATCAGTCGATAAATTCCAGGTGGAAGATGACTTTACTCTGTCACATTCACTGCTCTATCTCTAGTATCTGAACACACTTGTGTCTGTCAGCTTTTCATTGCTGTGATAAAATACCCAAGGAAAACAACTTAATAGAGGAAAAATTTATTTTGACTCACAGTTTCAGAGGTTCCAGTCCATGGTCAGCTGGTACTATTGCTATGGGCCTGTGGTGAGGCACAGCATCATGGCAGAGAGGGCGTAATAGAGCAGAGTTGCTCACCTCAGGGCAACTAGCAAGCAGAGAGAAATTGAGAGAGAAGGAGGAGGAGGAGGAGGAGAAAAGAAGGAGGAGGACCAGGAATAAGATACACTGTTTCAGAAAATTCCCCTAGTGACATAGTTTCTCCAACTTGGTCCCACCACCTAAAGTTTTCACCACCTCCTGGTAATCATTTAACTATGAATCCCTTGGTGGATTAATCCATTGATGTGGTCAGAGTCCTTATGATCCAGTCACTTCCAAAGCTCCATTTCTGAACATTGCTGCATTGGTGACCAAGCTTTCAACAACTGGGCATTCCAGAATAACAGAATAACAACTATCCTGTTCTATAATTAAATGCCAAGCAAATATTTGTTGAATGAATAATAAAAACTAAGCAAATGAATCAATAACATGGGGAAATAAACCCTAAGGAAAGTTTAAGATGTGGTAAGAATCTGTACTGAGGATCTTACATGAACATCCACTGTCCTCCCAAGTCAGTCCTCCCAAGGCAGTGATATTTAAGTAATGCAAAAATGAAAAGAAGTTATTTATACATCGTGGGTAGATGAAATGAAAGCAGGCAAGACCATACCTACCTAAGGCCTTGCTATTAGACTCATTTGAAGAACTGAGAAAAAATCCTGTTTAGGGGTCTCAAGAGTCACAGGAAGTCAACTCTAGAGAAGTCTGTGACAGTCAGGCCACACCCTGTCTGTCAGCCTTCATAAGAATTCACCTTGAATGCAGTGGGATACCTAATGGCCTTGAGCTGGTAAAATGGCATGCCAGATGTGTTACGGTTGCTGCAGGGAAAATAGAACACTGGGGTATTGAAGAAACCAGTATGGCAGCCATTAAAGATACCCGACCAGGAGCTGTGGCTTGGGACAAGGGGAAGGCAGACTGTGAAATTATTAGGAGGCAGAATTGAGAGAATTTTCTCATTGATTGGACACTGGTATACAGGGAGAGTGGAGAAAAATATAGCAACTTCCAGGTCTTTGGTATTAACAAAGGAGTAAGTCGGTGAAGTTATTGCACTGAGACAAGAGTAAAGAAGAAATGGCTTGGGACTGACAGGGGTGGGGAGAAGAAGATTATAGTTTAGTTTGGACCTAAAGTTTTCTTTTCACAAGTGTAAACCCTTCAAGTTACTTGTATGCCTTTCCCCATATAGAATTATTTTTTTTTCCATTCTCAGGAAATTTGCAATTGCCAGTCTTTCTACTCCAAATGTCATTCCTGTTCCTCTCTTTTTATTTACTGTCCTTTAAAGCCCAGCTTACACAGTCAATGCCCAGATTTTTCTTCACATCATGTTCCCTTAAAGAAATCACAGCTCCTTGGAGGAGTGGCTGCGACTAGGACTAGAATCAGGGAATATGTAAGATGAGCCTGGAGCATCGTGTAATGCCAGAAAGTGAAGAAGTGCTCAGAAACACACACAATGATTGGTCCATATGTTACAGAGAATTAGGAGCCCACAGGGAGCTTCCAATGGCCAAAGCTCAGAAAATTTGAGCAATCAAGGAAACAATGCAGTATTGGAATATAACCCAGAATATACAATAAACATCCATAAGTCCATATTAATATAAATCAATTATTGAACAAACAAACAAATTTTAAAAATAGACAAATCTCCCATGCTGAAGAATCCCAAATAGTGTCTGCAGCTATTCCACCCCCAGAGAGGTAGAGCGTCACTCCCCCTCTTTAAGTGTTGGTTGTGCAGATTCGCTTCCTTCCAAAGAAAACAGAATGGAATTGCAAAATATGAGTAACTTTGTGGATAAGCATGGCAAATGCTACCTCAACCAAGTGGTCAAGGTCAGCATCAATGGTGACAAAACATGTGTTTGCCTTTAATATAGTGCAATAAGAGTATTTTACCTCAGTGAACTTCCTCCCCCAAACCCATCATCTCAGTCTCATCGTGAGAAACATATCCAATAAATTCAAACTGAGAGACATCTTTTAATACTCCAATTTCGTAGTTTTCAAAGCCTAAGGGAAGTCTGAGAAACTGTCACAGCCCAGAGGAGTCTAAGAAGGCACATGACTCAATTTAATGTGGTCTCCTAGCTGTGATTCTAAAACAAAACGGACATTTGGGAAAATCAATTAAGTCCAAAAAAGTATGGGCTCTGGTCAAAACAAATGTCTTGGTTCATCATTTGTGACATATGTACCCTAGTAAAGTAAAATGCTAACAACAGGGGAATTCTGGGGTATACGTGGAAACCCTCTGCACAATCCTTGTAACTTTTCTATAAATCTGAAATTATTCTGAAATTGAAAGTTTATTTAGGAAAAAGAAGAAACCTGGCTTATATCCCACTCCTCCAGATAGCCCTCCAGACTCCTCTCCCTCTCAGAGTAAACCTAGGCCTGGCCTAGCACTAGGTCCTCAAGTCCCTTCTGGATGGCATCCTGTTACAATTGAAGTGTCCTTTACTGTCCGCAGGTCTCTGAGTTCTTTCTTTCCTCTTAAAGCACACACTTCCTTAAAGCAATGGTGCTGTTGTCTTTGACCTGAGTTTGTTTCCATGAGAGCAGCTCAGGGATTCCTATGCAAAGGGCACCTAAGAATCAGTTTTGAGCAAACCACTTCACACTTTTGATTTTTCCTCTTCAGGGTTAGAACAGAGACAGTGACCTTGAAGACATTAGGAGGAGGTTTTCTGAAAATTATTTAATCATAAAATAATTGCAAGAATTCCATAAACTATTGCAATAAACAGCAAAGTTCAAAACTGAAGACATGGGAAATCCTAAGTGTTTGCTGGGATCGTCACTATACTGAACAACATTTGGCCTTTTCTCTTGAACACACAGATTTCTGTGACCCAACCTCCCTCATCCCTTCAGCCTGTCA
Organism: Tamias sibiricus; assembly: GCA_025594165.1. Classification (NCBI taxonomy): domain Eukaryota; kingdom Metazoa; phylum Chordata; class Mammalia; order Rodentia; family Sciuridae; genus Tamias; species Tamias sibiricus. Next base: position 12,541,275 of record CM046663.1, on the reverse strand, counting down.
ATTCTGTGTTTTAAACATCCTTTGCTGGTGTCCACGGCTCGCCCCTCCCAGGAGAACTATGTACGTCTAAGGCAAAGACATTGCTCACTGAAACATGGTCATTTGGAGTTACAGTTGGTCCTCCTGTGAACACTCTTGTCTTGTCCACACTAATCTCTACATGATCGTTTCAATACAACTACCTCATCATGTCATTCCCCTGTTAAAACCTGTCTTTCAGACTCAGTTTCAAAATCCTTATCAGAGCCACAGGCTTGTCACAGCCCTAGCCCTACCTACTCACTCCTTCTTCAATCACTGTGATCCAATGTATTGGACCCCCCTTTTTTTTTTTTTTTTCACTTCTGCCATTTTTTCCCACCTTTGGCATTTTTTTTTTCCCAATCTCAAAACCTTTGTAGATGTTGTTCCATTGATTGTGACTAGCAATCCTCCCTCCTGTTTACCCTCCTCCCTGTTTTAGCCTGGATAATTTACACACCTTCTCTGGATATTAGACTGCACATTACTTTTTCAGGAGCTATTTCCTAAAGAAGTAATTTGTATTTACCCAAACTGGCTTCAGGACCCATAGTGTCATGCAAGCCCACTGCGTGAAGCCAGGGACGCTCTACCCTGTGCATGCTTAATGGTTTCATGAGGGACAAACAGCTCCGTGTCAGTGTTATATGCTTCTCTGTCCTTAGGACCCAGCACAAGGACTGGCATAGAACAACAGTCTGTAAACACAAGCAGACAGTTTGATTAAGTAATCAATCCATTAATTGATTCCTTTATCTGACTTTTATTCATGATGCAGCATTCCTGACATTCCTTCTGATTCTTTTCTTTCTTAATGCTTCTGTTTCCTTCTTTGAAATGAATAACCAATGACAAAAAATATCCAAAAACTATTTCCAGAATACACAGGGGATTCTCTGAAGATGTTTCATTTATCTCACTTTATTGAATTTTTACCAGATGAGAGGACTGTCCTCCTGTAGCATAGCCATTTGTTCCCTGTCATTCAAATTATAGTGATAGGTGACTACATTAAACATGACTCAGTAAGAGGAAGTTTCATCTATTTTGCACAGCTTGTTTTGTAAGATTAGAGTCAAACAATATTCATTATGCATAAAGGGCACATAAGCTAGTCCCTTCTAAAATGATGACAAAAATTCTGGGATAGACAGACGTTAGGACAGAAGGTCATATGATGATTTAGCGAAAATGTCCTTTTGTTTTCTTCCTCAGCCTGTCCAGGCTCCCATGAATCACTGAAGAAACTGCCTTATTAAGGGAATAATAGGTTATGTGCAACCCTCAGCCAAGAAACAGTTCCTGTGGTTAATTAATCTTTCTGAGCTCCTGACCTATTTGAATTTTGCCAAATGCCTGGAGAGGAGGTTTCCTTCACACATCTGACAGACTCAATGAGGAAGAACTGGGATCCTCTCAAATAAGATGTCCGCATAACAATTTCTACCACCATTGTTTTGTGGTCCATCGATTCCGATAAAATGAGAAGATCATGCTGAACTAAGCATCTCCCTAACTAATTATGAGTGGGAACCACTGTAAAAATCAGCCATTCCAAAACATGTGGATCTGGGAGTATATGCAATGTGTGTGTGTGTGTGTGTGTGTGTGTGTGTGTGTGTGAGAGAGAGAGAGAGAGAGAGAGAGAGAGAGAGAGAGAGAGAATAACAGAGAGATAGAATTATGCTGGTCAGACATTTGGTTTCAAAGAACAAGGTGACTTGAGTCTCATGGGACCTGATTTTTTTCTTCCAAAATTCCAGCCTTTATTTCTGAGTCAGAATATAGTTTTTCTCTAGGTAAGATTTGTACTGCTTTTATTAGAAATTACCTGTCTTCCAGGAATGATTTTAAAAGATCATTGAATCCCTTGACACTGCTTGTGTGTTTACACATCACTCAGGAAAGAGGGTCAGAAGCTAATGTTAAAGTCTCAAAAAGGCTAAGGGCTTTTCCAACATCAAGAACTGCTGATTTAAATAAAAAGGAAATAAAAGTAGTTTTTAGGAGCCTGACCTCTGGAGGTAGACTGACCAAGGTATTTCATCTCAAAAGCATTTTAAAAGGGGACAGTAATATGTATTCCATAATACACTTGTAGGTATAAAGTGAATGATGTATATGCAACTATGAAAATCAGTGACAATCATACAGTGCTTGCCAAACAACAAACACCAGTTAATATTATACTTATATTTTGGTCCCACCTCTCAAAAGATCCTCTTCTCCCCTGATTGGAGACAAAGATAGGGAGACAATTCTCCCATCCATAGCTCAAGTTCAGGGCACCTAGTTTCCACTCCTTGTTGCTTGTGGATGCACAATCTACCCATAAATTGGAAGATGAGAATGTACGTTCCTAGCACCTTTCACTCCAGAGATTAAGGTCTAAGAAAAAAATTTCTTCAGTGATGAAAGTGCTAAAGAAACTTCAGTGAGACTAGCCACTGGTATGGTTTGAGTATAGGTGGTGGCCCACAGACATCCCTAGCTAAAGGCATAGTCCAAGGCACGGTATTGGGAGATACAGTGCACCTTTTAAGAAGGAAACCCTATGGGACATCCATATATCTCTGGGAACCCCGCCCTTTCCCTTTCCCCTTGGTTTTCTGGCTTGAAATGTGACCGCTTGCTCTGACATGAAGTCCTACCAATACTATCTTCCATTCTCACCAGAGACCCAAAGCAATGGGCCACCCAATTTTGGACTTGAACTTCTAAAAGTAGGAGTTAAATAATTTTTTTTTAAACCAATATCCTATCTCACATTACTGTAGTAATGTGAAGCTGAATAATATATTCAGCTCCCTAACCTCTCTTAGGGGCCTTATCATGAGGTTAACCACAATGAGCACACCAGTCTTTGGAAATTATACTGTGGCTGTGATTACTCAATTTACCATAGGACTTGAGAGCCATTTTTGGTAGCACTCTATTTCCAGTGTATTCAATGTATGATAAGAGGTAGGAACCAAATCTTGGTCTCCAGGATGGCAGTGTTAAGAGACTGTGGAACCCTTAGTGGGTGGGGCCTAGTAGAAGGTGATTAGGTCATCACAGTCACCGCCTTCAGAAGAGATTAATGTTGATCTTGTGAACAATGTTGATGTTGTGAATTCTCACAAAAGGAAGTGTTATTAAAAAATAAATAAAAACTAAAAAAGCAAGCCTGGCCCCTGAATGTCTCTGGGTTTTTTTTCTCTGCATATTCCCATTTGTGATGCCATTTTCCAGGAGAATCTCGCCAGAGCCAAACAGATCCTGGCTCCATGCTTTTGAGTCTGCAAAACTCTGAGCTAAATAAACCTCTTTTCCTTATAAACTACCTGGCCTGTGGCATCTTGCAATAGCAACAAAATCAGGCTAACACTCCATCTAGGAAAGTCCAAGTCTTCTTATTTTAAAACTTTCTTCCTCATAAAGAAGGAAGGAATGTAACTAGATGGTTAAGAGCATGCTCTGAAGAGCCAGACCAAAAAGATTCCTCATTTTGGATCTTCCCTTTATAAACTGAGTGTTCAGGACAAGCTACTGAAGTACTCTAGGTCTGAGATTCCTCAAGGCTAAAATGAAGATGCTAATAGTCCTTCTATCATAGGATTGCTTCAAGGATCAAATGAAGTAAAGCAATTAACATAATACACATCCCATGAGTGTTAGCAATCATAATAACCAATACTTTAAAATCAGAACAATAAGTGAGGAAGATGAATCCTTGTACTCAAAGGAACTTTTACTATGAAGCAGCAGTTAAGTATGCCATACAGCTCATTTTCATGTCATACATATGGAAATAGCACAGAGCCTTCCTTCTCCATACTACGAGCCAACTCACAGGATATCAGCCCTCTTGGGACCTCAGCTTTTTGTTTAGAAAGATAAGTTGTCTGCTGGCAAGCTGTCAAGCTCCACTTCCTCATGCTCAATAGACTACAAACCGGCTTCATGAGCTAGAGAGAAGCTATAATTAAACACAAAGTCAAAATACTCTCTCTACTTAACATGCCATGCTCATATCCTACTGGAAAAAGGCATGGCCCTTGAGAAAGAATATGACTTATTGATTGAGTGTCACTGTTTGAAGGGTATGGCTGGGTTGAGAAAATAAAATAAAACCCAGCTAGCATGAATGCTCAAGAACTGACTAAGTGGATTGTGTTATTTTCCTTTTCTGCCCTCTGTGTCAGGGTTCCTTCCTTCCTTTCATCTAGACTTCTTCTTGTCCTTGCCTTTTCCTTCTTATAGTCTTTTGACTTTTTTTTTTTTTAAGTGTATGCCACATGCCCCAGTTCAGCAATTACAAAGGTGAACAAGGACCCAATTCTACCCTCAAGAATGTCACACTGCAGTAGGGAGGATAGACACTTATAGAAAATTCCAAAACCATGTGGAAGGGCAGCAATAAAGATATCCAGAGATGATTTAGGAGCACCACTCTCTGGATTTAAGATCTTCACACGAGAACAAAGCTGAGTCTTCAAAGAAAGCCATAATTTGTTTTCATCTCTTTTGGATTGAAATTTTAAAACTAGACACTGGATGGCTCTTCTAAATTGACTTTCTCTAAAGTGCAACCAACATGATTCAAGTGAGTCTTCATGAGATGATTGAGACTCATAGAATACAAATAAAATTTTATTTTACAGCATTAGAAAGGCAGATGTTTGGGAAGACTGCTCTGAATGTCAATAAAAGAAACCTACCTGATCTAATGTGTTCTTGTGTTATCTGCTTTTCTTAAGCATAGAAAGGGGCAATTTGAGTGAAATGAGTGTTTGGTGAATTAGGTTTTAACTGAGACCTTGACCCCGGGGTATGAACTGCAGGTGTTCCAGGTTGGTGCCCAGATGGTGTGTGCATGAGAATACATGGGTTCATAACTCCAGGCAAATCCCTGAGCTCTCAGTTCCTGATCTGATAAATGGACACAGTGAGGCCAACACTGCAGTACAATTACAGTGACCAAGTAAGTTGACACAGTCGCACACTGAATTTGCAAGCTCGGGAATTTGCAAGCCTCCCTCCTTTTCAGGTCTATGAGATGCACCCATGATGCCCTCATTCCAAATTTATCTACAAGAAAATGGAATCTTTTGAAATGATGAGGAAATCTTCTGAGCTCAGACAGCTAATGATGGCAGAACTGAGACTTGATTCCAGATTTGCCTGACTTCCAAGACAAGAAGTAGAAGAATTCAACAACATCTCTGAGTTTTGCATTTGGTGATACCATTAAGGGCAGAATGTGGTGGTTAATTTTATGAGTCAATGTGGCTCGGTTATGATGCCCAATGGTTTGGTCAAATGGTAGTCTAGATGTCACTGTGAAGGTATTTTTAGATATTATTAATATTTACAATCAGTCAACTTTAAGTAAAGCAAATGACATTCCATAACATGGATGGACCTCATTCAATAAGTTGAAGAATTTAAAAGAAAAGACTGAAGATTCCTGAATAAGAAGTAATTCTGCTTTAAGACGACAGCACAAAAACTCTCTTATTTGTAGCCTGCCTGGCCCACCCTGCAGATTTTAGAGTCAAGACTGCAACATCAAGTCTTACCTGTATTTCCAGCCTTTCTACCGTCTCTGCAGAAGCCAGTCCCCTTGATCACGGAAGCCAATTCCTTAATATAAATATCTCTTCCCACCTCGTGTGTATGTCTCTTTCTTTCTCTGTGTCTTTCTTGATGATAGATGAGAGGCAGATGACAGATAAGTAAGTACATAGATATGATAGGTAGAGATAGGATGGATAGATGATAGGTAGGTAGACACACAAATACAGAGATACACTGATGATTAGTCATATATAGTCTGTTGCTTCTGCTTCTCTGGAGAACTCTGAACCCTGACTCATACACAAGAGGTATTTGAAAGCACCATGTGATGAGAACAAACTTGAAACAACAAAAATCGCCATTTTGGAGGAACTTTTAATGTATTGAGGTGGTATGGGGAACTCTCTAACAGGTGAAGAATACAGTAAAAACACAGATTTCAGATGTGCTTCCATGGACACGGCATTTGGAGCCAAAGACATAAGCAAAGACCCAAAACCGAAAGCCTAGGGAAGATGTAAGAAGTTCTACCCGAGGTGGCTTTGGCACTTCCATCTCAGGCATGGAAGAGGGACACGGACATAGAAGCGTTGCCCAGACAAGGAACCAGTAACAGGGAACCCAGGGGAGGGAGGGGCACACCAGAGGGCTTCAGACTGAGAAGGCCCAGGCTGAGGAGAGGGCAGGTCAGGTGGCGAGAAGCCTGGAGAGACTGTGAAGAAGGGACATCTGGAAAAGACAGTGACAGCATTGCCCGTGAAGGGGCGAGCGAGGGGGGAGGAAGAGGCAGCTCTTCTGTCTTGATGCTTTAGGACACTGTCAAAAGACACACCAGGCCGCAACCCCAGACATTGAGGCAGGAGGGTCACAAGTTCATGGCCAGCCTGGTCAACTTAGTGACACACCATCCCAAAATAAAATTGTAAAAAGGTTACAAGCTCCATGGGAGAGCACTTGCCAAGCATGCACAAGGCCCTGGGTTCAATCCCAAGTACTGAAATGAAAAAAGAAAAAGAAAAAAAAAAAAAAAAAAGACAAATGAACAAGCGCCGTTCTTTTGTCTCAAGCTGTTTACAAAGACAAGTTATACTTCTATTTTGCGGCAAAATTATTAGGACACAAACCTTTGTTGGACCCTTATCAGGATACCTATTGGCTTCTCAGTTCCCCAGCATGACACGGCTCTCAGGTTCTTTTTGCAGAAGGCCTAGCCTCCTGACATCCTCTGCTTCTGAGCAGCATGGACATTTACTATTTGTCTACTCTGCACCCTTGTTGATGTCAGGGAATCTGTCAGCTGAGGCAGATCTCCCTCCTGCAGAAGATGCTTCATGTGCTGAACACTCACCCCAGAAGTATCTGAGAAGCATCCATCCCACAGCCATTATGGATGGAAGTTTGCTACAACAGCCCTAGCAACTTTCCAAGGCCTCTTGACAGCAACCCAGTGCCAGCCACAGAGTCAGGCCAAGGAGTGCAGCATGATCATAATCCTTATTATGATACTACAGGGACACAGCCACATCAATGTTTATAGCAGCACAATTCACAATAGCTAAACTGTGGAACCAACCTAGATGCCCTTCAGTAGATGAATGGATAAAGAAAATGTGGTATATACACACAATGGAGTATTACTCAGCAATAAGAGAGAATAAAATCATGGCATTTGCAGGAAAATGGATGGAGTTAGAGAATATAATGCTAAGTGAAGTTAGCCAATCCCAAAAAGCTAAATGCCAAATGTTTTCTCTGATATAAGGAGGCCAATTCACAGTCGGGTTGGGATGGGGAGCATAGGAGGATTAGAGGAGTACTAGAATGGCCAATGGGGAGGGAGGGGAAGGAAGGGGGCAAAAGGGTGAAGAAAAAAAAAAGATGGTAGAATGAGATGGATATCATTACCCTAAGTGCATGTATGAAGTCACGAATGGTGTGAATATACTTTGCATACAACCAGAGATTTGTAAAAAAGTGCTCTATATGTGTAATATGAAATGTAATGCATTCTGCTGTCATTTATATCATCTTAGAATTAAAAATAATTAAAAAATTAATAATAATCCTTATTGTGGTTGAGGCACGTACAAGCCTACTTCTCTGGCCATTTCAAAACAATCAGTAAGCTATTTAATAGATTGATGATGATGATGATGATGATGATAAAACACTTAGTATATGATGTACTATCAAGAACATTTTTGGGGGGGTATTTTTATTTATTCTAATTTATTACATATGGCAACAGAATGCATTTACAATTCATATTACACATATAGAGCACAATTTTTCATATCTTTGGTTGTGCACTACTGAGTTACACCATTCATGTCTTCAGATATGTACTTAGGGTAATGATGTCCTTCTCATTCCACCGTCTTTCCTCCTTTCCCCTCCCACCCCTTTATCCTATCTAGTATTCGTCTAATCCTACAATATCCCCCACAACCTCATCATGAATCAACACCCTTATATCAGAGAAAACATTCGGCATTTGTTTTTTGGGGGATTGGCTAACTTCACTTAGCATTATATTCTCCAACTCCATCCATTTACCCGCAAATGCCATGATTTTATTCTTTTTAATGCTGAATAATATTCCATTGTGTATATATACCACATTTTCCCAAACTATGAACAACATTTTAAGTGCACAATACAGTATTAACTCTAGGCACACTGTTGTACAACAGATCTCTAGAACATATTATTCATCTTGCATAACTGAAACTTTATTCCTATTTAACAACAGTGCCCTATTACTCCCTCACCCAGATCCTGGCAACTAACTACCATCCTACTCTCTGCTTCTATGAGTCTGACTATTTTAGACACATACAGGTGAACCATGCATTATATGCCTTTTTGTGACCGACTGATTTCACTCAGGATAATCTCCTCCACATTCGCTCCTGTTGTTGCATATGGCAAGATATTCCCCTTGTTTAAGGCTGGATGATAGTGCACTGTATGTATATACCATATCTTTTTATCTATTCATTTTCCTCAAACATTTAGATCATTTCCAAGCCTTGGATATTATGAATAATGTTTCAATGAACATGGAATAAACTAATATCTCTGAAGCCCTGATTTCAATTTTTTTTATACCCAGAAGTAGGATTGCTGCATCATACAGCGATTCCATTTTTAATTAGGGATGGAGGGATTTTCCATACCATTTCCATAGTTACTACACATTTTGCATTCCCACCCAGTGTATAAGTGTTTCAATTTCCCCACATACTAACACTTGTTGTCCTTGTTTACTGAATCACTGAAATCAGTCTGTAGAAAGAATAAACATGAAGACATCACATGCCCTGATTTCAAACTATATTATAAAGCTACAATAATTAAAACAGAATGGTATTGGCAGAAAAATATATAGACTTTGGAGCAGAATAGAGACCCCAGAAATAAATCCATTATCTTTAAAAAAAATTCCTTGAATCAAACAGAATTTATTTCTGCTGCTTGAAACTATCACCACTGACAACTCAGCTGCTAGTGTCTCTCATACAGTGCCAGGTTGGCAGGCCAAACACTGCTGTCTCCATCACAATCCCCTCTGTCAGCTTTACTGCCACATGGGGGAGGGGTTCTGTTTTTCCCTAGGTATGGGGCATACCCTCCATGAAACCACTCCAACACCAAGACTAAGCTAATAAGACGTTTCTATAGGCTGTGGTCAACCAGAGAGACAGCTGTATAGATAATGATAGGAGGATGTGCTCAAACTCCCTGGCAAAACCTAAGCTGAGAAATTTTGTAATAATCAAGAGGGCTCTGTGCCAGCTTTTGACCACTCTCCATCGAGCAGGGACCAGTGGGACTTTCCATTGCATCCTGATGCTTTATACAAGAGGACATACAGTAATTGTTTCTGTACTTTAAGGCCTGCCTTTTTTTTTTTTTTTTTTTTTTTTTTTTTTTTTTTTTTTTTTTTTTTGGTGCAAAGATAAACCAAGAATTCAAGTTCCAAATTATGAGTCATTTTGTTCATTCTCTCTTGTCTTAACATATATAGTAATATTTTTATTCTACTTAAGAAAGAGGGTCATTCTAATACTGCCCCCCCCCATACACACACAAATTATCTTCCTGTGTCAAGCTTTCCCAGAATCAATGTCTCTTCATGACCTATAAACATCTGATTTCAGGCCACCTTTCTCCACTCAGATTTAGAATCTCTTTACTGTTTGCAAAATAAAGTTAGAATTCATCTGCCTGGCATTTGGTGGCCCCCATGATCTCATCCTTCCATATGTATTGTCATCTTTCACTAGAATCCTACTGATTTATAGTCTTTCTCCAAAGTCTCTAAGCATTTCATTCAGGCTCCTACTTTTGGTGGAATGATCATCCTAGGTCTTCCTTTATCCTTTCAGGAATTAATCATTCAATAACTAAGTTCAGTACTTGCAATGAAATTGATCATGTATAATACACATAAATCTTTCCCCAAGCTTCCAGCAGTGCTGAGTTTTTTTTTTTTTCCCCTCTTTCTTTCTTTCTGTCACTTTTCTGTATACTTCGGCATATCTCCAGAAGCTTCTCAAAAGACTCTGGATGCTTTATCACATTGTTCAAACCAAAGGTCACACTACCATTATAAATATCAAGACCAAATGTCAGATACCAGTACTTTCCCCTTCCTTACCCCCCAAATAAATTCTCAAAGCAACTTTTTTTTCCTTAAATGTTAAAGCTGAGAATGTGATGTTAGGTGACAGGTTGGGAAACCCATTTCCTGAGATCTTATTATCTCTCTAACTCACTCTGAACAATGAATGGTTTGGTTTGTTCCCACTACCAGAGAGGTGTTTCGACCATATTTGAAATATATGATATCACGCCAGAAAAACATTTGAAGAGAAATTCATAAGGAAAGTTATCGTATCCTATATCAAAGCATGTTTTCCTAAAGAATCACTAAACATGAAAAACTATAAATAAGCTTCAAATCAACACAGTATTACAAAGAAATTTCCTTTGGCCATTATTACATCCCTTAAGTTCATTCCAAGTCTGAAAAATCAAATTCAGGAGCGATACCGGCAAGTAGCCAGCAAAGAAATTTCAGACACTCAATTGTCACTCAATTGTCTGCTATAACAGGAAGGCATTTTTATGAAATAGTCAAGACCCCATGGAGGTAATCCAGTACAGTAGCATTTATACTAAAACTAAAATGATAAGGAAAATATTAACCTGGTGTCTGTCAGATGACACACAAATCTGAAAGCATTTTATATTTAAAGACTAAATTAAGCCTTTCTATTTCTTGTAATATGGATAGCTACATAAACTAACATGACTTCTACTATAAAATAAACCAAAGATTCCACAGTAGTCTGCATTTTATTAAATACATGATGATATCACCAAAAAAATATCTAGAGGATAAAACACACAACACACAAAAGTTAAAGAAGTAGACACATGAACTGATGAATTCAGCAGTTTAGACGGTTTGGGGAAGTAAATATAGAAAGAATAAGAGAGAGTTTCATTCTGATAGAACTCTTCCATTGAAGAAAATGCAAAAATGCAGCATGAAACATTTTTAAAGTATGTAACTGTTAAATAATTAATTAATTAATTAATTAATGTAAGGCTTCTTAAGGACCCCCCCCCCCCCAGTTAAGTGAAAGTAGAGATTCAGAGATATAATATGAGCTCTGGAGGCTGAATTCAGCCTCATGAATCAATAAAAGGTGATGCCAGTATATGTTCAAAGATTATAAGAAAAATTATAAGGGCACAACAGAGGTAGAAACCAATCAAAGACCACAAAACAGTTAAAATGTCAGATTACAGATCAACTGTAAATGGTACATGTACAAATTCCCAGGAACCCTAAAAAGTTACCTTTAGTAAACTGGCACTGAAAGAGAGAAAAAAAAAATATTTCCCCTATAATTTGTAACCACAAGCTGGATATAAAGTAAGTTTGCACCCTAACTGGATGAACTGAAAACCACAGATTTTAAAATGTAGATGGTAATCCTAGGTTGTTTGCGACTAGATATCCGGTGAAAGTAAATGCATCTTTTCTCTAGAAGAATACTCATCCTTTCAAGTGTCAGATAGTTTCCACAATTAAATTCCACTTTTTCTTACAGTGTAAACGTCTCAAAATTCCTAAGGACATAAGGCAGTACCAGACAGTAACAGCAGAATCCAATGGCTTTAATAATTGGAATTATCACACACAAATATAAAATATTCATATTGAATATGCTTAAGTAAATAAAATAAGGAAATAAAACAATGAGCAAAGAACAAAAAATTATTTTTAGCAAGTTTAAAGAAAGGATATTCTAATCAAAATTAGAAATTCAATGAATGAATCCACTGAATTAATAGAAGCGTTGATTCATTTGAAGGTAGGATTAATAAACTGGAAAATAAAGATTTACAAATTTTCCAGAATGGAATACTTTGATAATCATATATTTTATTTTGTTTTGACGTCTTGGGAGGCCTTGCTGACTGGAGAGAGAACGCCACTCCCAAGGATAGTGAATTACTAGAGGTAATAAGCAATTCACCTGCCAACGTACCTTTCATATGCAAACCAACCCAATCCAAGTCCATACTCCCAACCACTTTCTTTATCTTACTCTTACAAACTAAGCCAATATATTTCTGGCCTAACTCATCCCAAGTCCAAATACCAGACAATTAGGAACAGTCCCCATTCCCTGAAGCCTGCCAGAATTATTAAAGGTTGACTAACCTTAACCCATTTACTCTGGCCTGCCTCTCCATGGAAACTTCAACAATTCTACGGTCCATGCTTTCCCTTTACTCCTACCGTTGCTTCCTAATCAACTCTGGTACTTCCCCATGTTGCCCTGCCTGTCATGCCATGCCTCTCATTTCTAGGGAACTGAGATTAACAATGAACTTTTGTTTCAATGGCATTGACCTCTCCGTATCATCACTCAGTCAACCCTGTAAACTAAAATTTTGTAGGTGCATTTTAACACAAGCATAGAAATAAATAGAGAAACAATAAGAGACATCAAAGGTAGTGTGAGAACTTATAACATATTAGCTGCTTAGAATTCACAAGAAGAAGAGAGATTTGGAAATTTTCCAGAATGGAATACTTTGCTAATCATATATTTTATTTTGTTTTGACATCTTGGGAGGCCCTGCAGACTGAATAAGGGAAAACAAATATGAAGAGACAATAGTTGAGAATTTTCCAAAATTGTTCAAGTACCCTAATACTCAAGTTCAAGGAACCCAAGAATCCTAGGAAACATATACCCAGACCCATAGGAAAACTACCAGTATCAGTGATTAAATGAACATTGTAAAATCAGGCAGAAAGAAGACACAAATCATTTATAATGGATCAACAATTAATCTGAAATAAACATTGTAAAATCAGGCAGAAAGAAGACAGAAATCATTTATAATGGATCAACCAACCTTGACTTTTCAGCAACAATTACAGAAAGAGAGGTAAAATGATCAAAGTGTCAAAATACTAAGAGAACAGAAATTTTAACTTAGAATTTCATATCCAGCAAAAATATCATTCAAGAATGGGATAATATATTTTCAGAAAAAAAAATCTGAGAGTTTATCAACAACAGATCCTTACTAAAGGGAATTTTAAGTGCAAAATAATACTAAACTCAGAAGGAAGAAATGATTGATCAGCAAAGCAGTGGTAGATAAGATTTTCTTTGTACTATTTAGAAATATTAGCTTCCTTCCTCTCTCCATCCTTCCTTCTCTTCTTTCTTTCTTTGTTTCTTATCCTCAAAGCATATCACCTCAGAGCTGGTATGTGAGGTTATGATTTATAGTTTAAAATTCCTTAACTATTCAGGAGGAGGACAAAATTATTGATCAACTTAACTGATTTAAGATTACTCACTAATAGGCATTGAAAGTATTGCTTCTCGTCAGGAAGAGAGGAAAGTGGAATGGAATAAAATACTCAATCCACCCAAAGAAGAAAAAAGTAGAAATAAAATTAAATGGAAGAGACAAGATTAATAAAAAACATAACTTAAAGTGGTAGTTTAAACCCCAATATGTCAGGAAATTGCAAAATACACAAATAGAAAAATTACTCAGCTAAAAGGTAAGGTTATCAGATAAGATTGTTTTACAACTCCAACTCTATCAGATTTTAAGATGAAAGCATTATTAGAGGGTTACAAAATGATAACAACTAATTCAACAGAAAGATATGATAGCTCCAATCTTGCATTCATCTTCAAATTTAACAAAAATATAAAGAGAATCAAAACAAGTACATCAATTTTAAACAGAAATTTTTATCACATTCCTCTCAGTAAACTAATAGATCAAGCTGTCAAAAGAAAATAGCAGTAAGTATGTAGATATGGGCAGTACAATGAACAAGCATGATCCAAAAAGGAGAAAACACATTCTCTTTTCAAGCTCTCATGGATTGTTTTCACTTGTGACCACACAGTGGGCCAAAAAGCAAGTCTCAATAAATTCCAGAGGGTTGGTATCACCCAGACCATTTTCTCTGATCACAGTGAAATTAAGGTAAAAATCAAAACCAGGAAATATTATTAGCTATAATGTATTTGTTTAGAAATTTAAAAGTATTCCTTAAAATTACTCATGGCTCAAAATAATCAAGACAATTGATCACATTAATACATTAGAAATAAATTTCATAGACTGAACTGAATACGTTCAATAGATTGAACTGAATTGTTTGAATAGATGGCATCAATTGAAAAGATTTATGGTCAAATAATTAGGATATGGTAAAAATTATTTTGAGCATAAAAAGAAATTCATGGAACACCTAGAGTACGAATTCATCTGTAAAACATTCAAAGTCTTGAAAAACCATGCAGTTCTCTGTTTAAAAATGCAAATTGTTGTGGTCCTACTATAAAGAAAAGCTCAGAGAAGCTCTTCACAATTCAGGCTGACAGCTTCCTGGCACAGGGAAGGATAGGGACAGGCTCAGAAGGGCTTGCAAGGACAATGATCATCCCTAGTCCTTAAACTGAGTGTTGGGTACGTGGATGTGGATCACTGTTTCTCCTCATACCTTGTTACACTTATATTCTTGTATATGTTAATATTTAATAAAAACAAACTAAAAAAAAAAAAAAAAACAGAAGTTGAGGGCAAGTTTCCAAAACTAATTTCCTAATGAGACTTCCCAAAGTAGATATTAGAGGAAGAATGGCAAAATTCAAATAGGACATGCATGGCTAAAATTTTCCCAGAACTGAAAAAAAAAACCATAAATCTTCAGTCTGAGGAATCATGGAAGAACCAAAGCAGAATAAATAAGTGCACCCCCCTAAATATATCATAATGTACTTTTAGGATATCAAAGACAAGGAAATGATCTTAACAGTAATCAAGGAGCAAATAGACAAAGAGAAGGCACATGTGCTGATACCTACATTACAATAGAAGGATGAAACATAAAAATAGAAGAAAATCTTTATGTACTAAGAGAAATAGATAAACCTTTAATTCTTTACCCAACTAAGCCAATGTTCAAGAAAAGGGCTGAAACAGTCTCAGAGAAAAATCTAAGTCCTTTTACTATTCCAAACCTCCACTAAAAGACCTACTTTATCCAGAGGAAATGAAATCAGCATCTCAAAGAAATACTTTGACTCACATGTTTAGTGCAGCAATATTCACAATAATCAAGATATGGAACCAACCTGAGCATCCATCAATAGATGAACAGATAAAGGAAATATGGTATACAGATATGGTATATAGACACAGTGGAACATTATTCAGTCATACAAAAGAATGACATCCTGTCATCTGTAGTAACATAGACGAACGTGGAGGACCTTATAGTAAGTGAAATAAGACAGGCACAAAAAGTCAAACATTTAATGTTCTCACTTATATATGGAATCTAAAAAAGTTGATCTCAAAAGTAGAGGGTGGGAAGATGATTATCAGAAGCCAGAATTGTTAAAGGGGAAAGAGGATGTGAAGTCTGGTCAGAGGATACATAATCAGAGTGAGACAGGAGGAATAGATTTCAAGAGATCTTTAAAACAGAAAGGTGACTACAATTAGTGATGGTATATAGTATTCCTGAAAAAGGTAAGGACAGTGGATGGCATTTGCATCTTACCACAAAATGACTACGTCAGATAATACATCTCTTAACTAGTTGGACTCAATCATTTTACAATGTATGCA
Organism: Tamias sibiricus; assembly: GCA_025594165.1. Lineage (NCBI taxonomy): Eukaryota > Metazoa > Chordata > Mammalia > Rodentia > Sciuridae > Tamias > Tamias sibiricus. The sequence goes on along the minus strand of CM046663.1, from coordinate 12,525,489 downwards.
TACTTTAAAAACTCATGCTGTACACAATAAAGACATACAGTGTTATTTGTCAACTTAATTTTTAAAAAATTAACCAGGCAGAGAGTGGTAGGGAGAGAGAACATTCTAGACTTAAGAAAGACTACAGGAAAGGGTTCTGGAATGGTGCACTTGAGGAATAATAGTAAGTAAGCCTGAAACATGTGTACTGGAGAAAAGATGGTGTGAGATGAGGTTGTAAGCAAAGCAGACATGAATTCATGTGGGGCCACATATGTTATTTTCAGTGCAATGGAAAACCTGCAAAAGGATTTTTAAGAAAAATAGAAGTACAACAAGTAGACATTAAAAATAAAAATTAATATTAGCCATAAAAATATTTTAACAACAGAAAGACCCATTTAAAAATGTATTCAGAGAAAAGGGAATAAATCAGATGGAAACACAGATTTTTTTTAAATATTTATTTATTTACTCTAGTTGTACACAATGCAATGCATTTATGTTTACGTGGTGCTGAGGATCGAACCCGGGCCACGCACGTGTGAGGTGAGCGCTCTGCCGCTGAGCCACAGCCCCAGCCCCGAAACAGATATTTAAGAAGAAATAATGAGCACAAATGTGTCGAACTTGGTAAATCTAACTCATCACTGATGATATGGATAAAACTATCAAATCAAGATCTAAAATACTAGAGAGAAAATAACATGGAAAAGGAAGAGGCTCATCAGAATTAAGGTACTGTATGTTGTATCGTTCAAGAAGAGAATACAGGTATCGACTAACTTTAGGATTTATTTCAAGTACGCATCTTAAAATACTGTGGGTAACTACTAGAAGAATAGAAGTAGAATGCATAAATAAAGTCCAAACCAAAAGGCAGAATAATGATAAAGTAACAGAATCAGGAAAAAAAGAGAAATATAGAAAATTCAGGATAAATAGAAAGTATGACATAAGGTGGCAGAGATGAAAGAAAAATGATCAGATTGGATTTTTTTTCAAAAATCACTTCTGCAATATCTAAAAGAACTGAAGATGCACATGCCCTTTTGACACAGCAATTCCACTTACCTATGCACAAATGGGGGCGTGTACAAGAATGTTAATTCCCACATTGTTTATAATAGCAAACTTATGGAAGAACATCTAAATGCCCACCCTTAGAGGTCCTAATTAACAATGGTGGGTTTATTCACATGACTGCATCCCATTCTGCAAAAAAAAAATGAATGGTCTCGCTCCAGCAACATCCATAAACATGGACTGATTTCAAAACCATGGCATCAATTGGGAAAATCAAGTTGTAGAGGTGTACAGAGGATACCATTTACAAATACACAAAACAATATTAGGTGTTGCTTAAAAATGCATTCACAGGGACTAGAAACCTTAAAAATAAAATCCATGTGGGATTACTGAAGCATAAATTCAGATCATGGTTTCCTCGGAGAAATGAGGGAGATAAAGGAGGGTAACAGAGGCGCACCCAGGGCCTTCAACTATTTCTATAATATGCTCTCTAAATAAAATTTCAGAAATTATGAAATATAATAAAAAATTCTTTAGGAGAAAGAGCAACACACTTTAGATTTAAAGCTTGGTGGAAGATGCCATATTTGATTAACACTTAATCTTATTTTATATTATTCATTCAAGAGTGATATTATTTACTATATTTTTCATGATTTTAAATTTTTATACTAAAAAAAAATTAACTAAATAATACCATGATAATGTAACTTTCCGAAAAAGTTTTACATTATTACTGAAATCAGAGGAAAAAAAATTACTGGGCCTTAGTACATGCAATGACATTTCCATGCAATGATTAATCCAACATTGTTCTTCCTGTTGAGAGTCTAATCTAGTAGAAAATTAATATACTATAATATAATATATGCAGTAAAAGATTTAAGCAAAGGGCACCACAAAAAAACTGATATGGAGAGAGTTTAATAAATAATTAATGAGTAAATGAAAGGTACTAGGTGAAAAGGAAGCTAATAGAGCTAAAATATAAACTAAAGTTTAAACATTCCAGATAAGAAGGGATTTTTTTTAATCCTGCACCAATCCTGGGAAATCTCAGATTAAAGAATACTGCCAAGAAACACAAGGGAATCACAATCACTTTCTGATCATGAAATACAACAGGCAAGGAGAGTGAGATGTGTGGGTAGGAGACAGGAAAAGAGAAAAATTATCAAGTATAAAGGCCCACCAACAGAGACCTAAATAGTCAATGAATCAAAGAAAATGCATTGCAGGAGAAAAGTAGGACAGAGAAAAGATGCAATGCTACTCATAAATTATAAAATAGTTCTCAAGTACAGGTTTAGCATTTAGCTCATAAAAAAAAATTACATTCAATCCTGTTTCTGCCAAGTGACTAGCCAAGTGTCTGGTCATATTTGCACAGGATGTAGGGCACCAGCTGCTGTACATCCTGACACCCTCTCACTCATGGTGCCCACTGAAAGTCCTGACACAGGATTCTGAAGACTGGAATTAGTAGCTTGCTGGCACTAGCATACATCAATTACATGAAGTCTCCTATCCAACCCATAGTCATTTAATATCAATTTTAAGGCATAGATTTAAAGATCCAAAAGCAATCTACATTCTAAATGTATGTGTGACTAGGAAATAAATTTTGTAGGTAGTTTGATTACTACCAATTACCTCACATTGTGTCATTGTTTTATGTTCCTATAACAAAATACCTGAGTCTGGGTACTTCATAAAAAAAAAAAAAAAAAGAGGTTTATTTAGCAGGAAAGTTCAAGATCAGGTTGCTGCGTCTTGTGAGGACCTCATACTGCAACATGACAAGGCGGATGGCAACACATGGCAGGAGCACATGAGAGGGGTGACTGAGTGTGTGGAAGAGCAAGTGTGCAAGAGAGGAAGCAAGAAAGTGAGCTGATAAAGCCAAACTTGCTTTATAACAACTGGCTCTCTCAGTTAATATTCTAGTTCCAAGAGATCTAATCTACCCCCACGATACCAGCATCACTTCTGAGACACGTAGGCATTGTGACCTAATCACATCCCAGATGATCCACTTCATATAAGTTCCATCACCTCTCAGAACTGTTGCATTGGGGACCAAGGGCAGATCATAGTCAAACAATTGCATATTACTTCCATCAACAGTCATTTTCCCAAGGCATTTTATTTTTCCGAGAGTGATGTTTATGCACCTCTGCTTCAATTTAGTCTTCAAAGTACCCTGAAGATGCACAATCACCCATCATCTGGCTGGAACTGATATCCAGGACACATTTGGCTCCCTTTCCTCCAAGCCTCTGCTGTAACTGCAGTCTCAGTGATTGTCCATCTTCTCTTCTGCCTTGAAAAACCCAAAGCCAGGTCAGCACTAATGTTCTTTAACATCCTCTTGTCTTTATGTTCATTAAAAGGTGTGCCCTATGGGGTACCATTCCTCACATGACAAAAATGTTATCAATCATGAAAACTTCTCCTCTAATAAAACCACACAGGAGATATTTATTTATGTACATACACACTCTTTCAGTTCCCAGTCATTGTTTTTCTAATACTGATGCCCTACCACAGACCTCCTAACTCACAACAATGAAAGACCCAAAATGATACATGTCAATGAATTTTAGTCTCTTCCTACATTTTTCTTCTCATAAATATTACTCAGAACTTTCTTTTTCTGATAGACATGTTTATTTACTAAAACATGCTTGCAATTGCCTTAGAAAAAGCCTAAGCATTTAAGACACTAGATAGGTAAAACATTTTGCCAAATTAAGTTCCAATTCAATGTCCACAATGATGAAAATCATTAGTAGAGATTGAAACCAGTCTCATTCTTTCACACCATCTTGGCATGCTATAGTAAACATTTTTTTTTTCCTAAACAATGAATTCAGTGAATTTGCAGTTACCTAGAGCTGATTTTGATTCTGATTAGCTAAAACTCACTGACTCCAAAAAATTAGAGCTAAAGGATATCACAGAAACCATCTAATCAAATATCTTAATTTTACAGACAAAGAACTGAAGCACAGGGAGGGTTAGAGCTTTACCACCATTCCTTAGCTGGTGAGTGGCAGAGAAGAACCAGAGTGGGCTCTTAGCCCAGTCCTTGTTTGATGCCCTTGATCTTACCTTGTTATTACAGTGCAGATGGTTCTGTTGTCATTGAACACAGAAGGAATTCTATAAACTCAGTTTTAAAAGTGAGGAGTTTAATTAATGACCAGGATTCCATTAGCTGATTATTTTTCATCTTTGCTCTGTTCATGCCAAAAATCATTCCTGGGTTAGCAAGAAAAATTAAAATCACTCTCTACCAAACATATTTGGCCTGGGAAACATTTTCCTTTAAAAGAGAACCTAAAAGAGATGCAAAGATTAGTGTTGTGGTGGGGATGCTATCTTAAAAATAACTCCATCAGGGGAAAAAATGAGCATTAGATAATTCAGATCGATGGATGATGACACAGCAAGAAAATTCAGCAGCACAAAAACTTGAAACAAAGTAGGATTTGTCCAATGTACCTGCACACACACACACACACACACACACACACACACACACACACTTAAATAACAACTTACAAAGAAAAATGGCAAATGACCTGAAATTGAAAGAAACATAAGAAAAGGAAATAGAGAATTACACACACACACACACAGAATGAGAGAGAGAGAGAGAGAGAGAGAGAGAGAGAGAGAGAGAGAGAGATGCTCTGTGTGCTCTGCTGCTGAGTGTACAGCTCTGATCAAATGAGAAATTGGCTTGAGTCTTTCCCAGGGCTAGGATGTAGCTTTGAGGTAGAGCATTTGCCTAGCATAAACAAGATCCCAGGTTGGATTCCCAGAACCAAAGTAAAAGTCCTGAAAGTGATTCTCTTTTCAAATGACTAGAAAAACCTCACCCTTAGTATAGGAAGTTCCAAGTCAGTTAGGAAAAAAGCAGAGTACTGTCATATTATTTACATTATATAAAAGAAGTTAAATAGTGAAAACTCTTTCATGTTAGTTGGAAAACATAGATCTTTGTTTATGAAATTTCTTTAAATCTTGCTTCACATGATAGATAACCTTCATCGAGCATTTAAAAATGATAATTCTCTATGCATATATTTTTCTCTTGAAATGAGCTTAAACAAAGTATTTTTGAGCACAAAGTCTGAAGATTTGGTAAACAACCAAATAAATATAGTTTCCCCTAAAATAACTCACAGATTCTTGAGTTAATCAAGTTTCAAAAATAGGAAAATTTATGTGCCCTGTTTTGTAGTCTGCTTCTCTCCAAAAAATGATAAAACAGCATTAAGATGTTTTGGAAAATATTGTTGTCTTCTTATAAACTAAAGCACAATTTACAGAATTTGGGCAAAAATCTCTCTCCACACTCCAAGCCTTCCCCACATTAAGCAGTGTAAAATGTCAAAGTTTCTACATTGTGGATAAGAGCAAAGTATAACATTAGCTAAGACATTAAGGTGTGGCCATTAATACAATACACAGTACACAGTAATGGCAGGCACGAGAGGCATGCTAGAGCCAGTTTGTGGGGGGTTATTCTCTCTTCTGCTCTTGGTCCACTCTGTTCTTAGGCAAGTCACAGCATGTCTGCATGCCTTGTTTCTTCATCTGTGGAAAAACAAATAACCATACCCATATTTTTACATATCAGTACATATAGTCTGTCTCTGTGGTGCAATGGAATAAGTCAATACATATCAATTCACGGTCGATTCTTAAAACTAAGTCTGAAACATGATAAGCACACAGTGCACGTTAGTCTTCCCATGTAGGCTCTCTCTGAGGCACTCTACAAGCACTATCCCATCTAATTCTCACACAAATGGTATGAGACAGGTTATGGAAGCTCAGGAGGTTATGTCACTTGCCTGTGGTCATGCGGCTAGTACATGGCAGAGCTGGCATTGAAAACTTTGGAGCAGTGTCAGCACTCTCAAACACCCATACAGCTGCTTCATTGAAATAATACCACCACCCCACCACCCCCCAAAAAAAGTAGCTCAAGTTGGAGATGTCATTTTTATTTAGAATAGCAGCAGTCAAGCTATTTTCCTCAGGAACTTGTATTCAGAGAACTAATCTACAAATCTCTTCAATTTATTTCATCATATTAGTAGAAAAATAAAAGGGAAGAAAACCATATGATTATCTCAGTAAAAACAGGAAAAGCATTTGATAAAATTCAACCTCATTTATGATTTAAAAAAAAAAACTCAGAAAATAAGAAACAGAAGAAAACTGTCTCAGCTCAAAAATGGCACTTATGAAAAACCAGCTGGCATCACACTTGTGATGAAAGGCTGAATGCTTTCCTCCTAATCAGGAACAAGGCAAGAATTTCACTCTCAGCACCTCTACTTAACGCTGTACTGAAGGCTCAGCCAGGGAAGTGAGCAAGAAAGAAATAAAAGCTACGGATCAAGGAGGAAAAAGTAAAACTTGCTACTTAAAGAGACAACAAGATATAGAGAATCCTAGGGAATCTATTTATATAAACAATTACTAGAAATCATAAATAAATTTAACAAGGATATAGGATAGGTGGTCAATATTTAAAAATATATTGTTTTGAAAAACACAACAATGTTCAAAAACATTAGGTACTTTAGGATACATTTAATAAATATGACTAGGCAGGACACCAAAATTAAAGAAATATTGCTGAGAGAAATTAAAGACATACTATACATTAAATAAATGGACAGACACACTATGCTCATGGTTTAGAAGAGTGAATATTGTAAAGATGACCATTCATCTCAAACTGAGCCCTAGAATCAATGTCATCCTAAACAGGATCCTAGAAGATTCTTGGTCGGAAATGCAGAAAGCCAAGAAGCACTAAGACAATTATGAAAAAGAACCATTTGGGAGGAAGTATACATAGGATTTCTTACAACAAATCAATAATTGTTAGTACAATTAGTTAGGACTAGTGTTAGGATAGACAAATTCATCAATGAGCACAGTAGGGGGCAAGAAAAAAAGAGATATAAATGGTCGTTTGGCCATTGTTTTGTCAATGAAATTCAATGAATTAAAAACAGCCTTTTCAGTAAATGGAGCTAGAGCAAACAGCTGTATGGGGGGGGGGGGGGACTCTCTCATTACTATTTCTCTCTCTACCTCTACCTCAACCTCTACTTCTACCTCCACCTCTACCTCTACCTCTCCCTTTCCCCCTCCACTCCACACACAAGCACACCTCAAAATAGAACATAGACCTAAACTCTAAAGGTACAACGATAAAATTTCTAGAAGAAACCATAGGGAACAAATCTTTCCACACTATGAGATAAAGAAAGAATTAATGATATAATAAATTTGTAAATTAAGCTTCTTCACAATTAAACATTTTCTTTTAAAAGGCACCATGAAGAAAATGAATAAAAGCCACAGCATGAAAGAAAATACCTGCAATTCATATATTGAACAAAAATCTAGTTTTTAGAATATATGGGGAAATTTTTTTAACTTAATAAGGAGACAATCCAATTTTCAAAATGGTCAGTTTCTAACACATGCTTGTGAAAGAAGATACATGAATGGCCAATAAAAGCATGAAGAATATTTAACTTCATTAATCATCAGGGCTAGACAAAGTAAATAATGATATATTACTATATATCCACTAGAATGATCAGGTTTTTTTTTTTTTAAAGCTAACAATACCACACATTTGTAAGGATGTAGAGTGACAAGAAAAAATTATACGTTGCTAGTGGGAATGAAAATGGCATAACAACCTGGGAAGAGATTGAGTCCCTTATTGCACTTTCTCATAGTGAGAGAAAGTGTGCACCTGCCGTGAATATGGCACCTTCCATAAGGACTTTTTGAAATAAACTTTATAATTTACTACTACTTACTACAATATTCTATACTTATTCCAATCTCTTTTAATGTTAAATAATTCTACTCATAAGCATGTTACCAAGAAAAGTAAAACATGTGCCTACACAATGTTCTTCATATTATCCCCAAACTGGAATAATTCCCACATGTCCTGAGCAGGTGAACTAACACTGATTATGGCAGATCCATTCAATGTATAAAGAAAAAAGTTCCTGATACATACCACAAGATGGATGAACCTTAACAGTGAGCAAATTGAGCAATACTGAGCAAAAGAAACCAGAGACAAAGAAGTCCTGTGCCATTCTATTTACAGGAAATTCTTTAAAAAGTCAAAACCAATCTCAGTTACACAAAATAGATCAATCACTTCTTGGTGAGATGATATGGCAGCAAAGGGACTTAAGGAAAATGTATATAGAGTGAAGGAAATGTTCTGGCTCTTGATCACAGTGGTAATTGCATGGGTGTAATATTTGTCCAACTCCTTGAACTGAATGATAAACTGAGTACATGGTATGGTAGTAAATTGATTTCAAAATACCCTCATGACAGCTGGCAGGTGTAGACTCTTACGTCACTGTTAGAAAGTACAATTAGGGATTGAATCCCTTAAGGAATATCAAGCAAGGTTTTCTTGAAGAAAATTCACTCTGGCTGCAGTAGGGGATCTACAGATATATTGTGGATGTAATAAAATAGATTGAGACTATTTTTATGGGCCAGGTGGGAGATAATGGTAGGTTAGACAAGAGTAGCTTTTTGTGAGAAATGAAGAGAACTAGGAATACCTGCAGATATTTAGTAGATGAAATTAAACCAGGTATGGCTATGGTATGAGGGAGAAAGGGTGTCGAGAATGAGAACCAGGTAGGTGCGGTGGCACATGCCTGTAATCCCAGAGGTTTGGGAGGCTGAGGCAAGAGGATACCGAGTTAAACCTAGCCTCAGCAATTTAGCAAGGCCCTAAGCAATTCAGCAAGACCCTGTCTTTAAATAAAATGTCAAAAAGGACTGGGGATGTGGCTCAGTGATTAAGTGCCCTTGGGTTCAATCCTGAGTGCCAAAAAGAAAAGAAAAAAGAAGATAATGTTCCACACTGAGAAAAGAATACAGGGTGGGAGGTAAACTGAGGTTCCATTTTGAACTGTTGAGTTTGAAGTGCCTTGAAGCTTCTGAGAAGAGATGTCCAATAGACAAATTTAACCAGTTTTTAATTATAATAGGAGCTGAAATTCAATTCTAGTGAATTATTTTGTTTTGTTTTATCAGTGCTGGAAAATAGAATTAGAGTTAAGGGAGGACTGACTTCCATCAGAGTTGGAATGGAGATTCTTTAGGCAACAGGGGGTAGCAGACATGGCTCTGGACCTCAGTAGGACCTCATTCTATAGCTGATATTTCCCAACTTGTCATTCCCAACCAATGCCAGAAGCTCCCCCAACACCAGGTAAGCATCCTAGATGAAGCTGAGATATTACATGGCATTTTCTTGGCATTTAACCTGGTTCTTTCCAATGTGCTCTCAACAGCCTTACAACCAAGTTGAGTCATGAACACACATACCCTCTACCATTATTTACACCAGGGAACTACATGCATTTTCATAAATAATTTCAACATTTCTTACCCAGGCAAGAAAATGTTCTTGCCTTTGGATAAAATACCTAAGCACAACAGAAAATTCTCCTCATTCCACAAATTGTGTGTAGCAGCTAACTAGAAACACATACCATAAGATGGTAAAATAGCATTTAAAAATTTAAAAATCAGGATTAGAGAAAATTCAATTAGAATAAAGTGTGTATACCAGGTGGGAAAGTAAACTGCCTATATAAAGGCCATAAGCTTCTAGATTGATGGTGAATTGGACTATGAGCAGATACAGAGAACATAATTGTAAAAGAATTTTTCAATAGAGAATTAAATCCATCCCTCAAAAAGAACAAAGCTTCTCTCAGCATTTACATTGAACTAACTCTCTCCCGTGGGCCCTCACATAAAACTTACTGAGAAACAGTGAGCCACCGTGCCTTTCATAGTGTCAGTACAGCAAACGCCATCGGTTGCACAGTTGTTTGTGACAGTATCGTTCATTTCCAAGTCACTCACACTGTAAAAGCCCAGTTTTAATGAATTTTCACTTTGAACAGGGCCAAGCAAAAAAAAAGATACTACCTAAACATCATTACAGTACGCTCATTTTTTTAAAAAATCTATTACCAGTTGCTTAAAGAAGAATTGTTAAAGAAGCCATTGTAATAGCAGAAGAAATACTCATGTTCTATAATTCTTCCAAATATTCTTTGCCTTTTGAGCTTCTCTTAAGGTCGCCCCTCACCTCTGGATGAACAACCTTCACAGAGTGCAGTCAAAAATGCAGACAGACTGACTTGGTAGCAAAGATAAATCTCAAACCAGATGCGAGATTTTTATGCACATTTCACTAGATTTTACAATAGGCTGTGGTGCTGCACGTCAGTGTTTCCACTGGAAATGATGGCTCTCATCCAGGGCTCAGTGTGATGCTTTTTCCAGTAGTTACCAAGAACCAGCCATGTCTCTATTCCAAGGATCTTTTTCTTGTGCAAGAAGAAAGAAAATGCTTGATACGTAGGGACTAGCCAGTCTCAATCCTCCAGGTAGCCCTAATTTTGCCTTTTATTCATGATTTCTCACACCTGCTCCAGCAAGTCGGCATTTGGGAATTCAAACCCCACAGATCTGCTGAACACAGCTAAGTTGTTCAAAGTTGTCCAATTCTTTTGAAACCTCTGACAAGTTAGACACATTGGTGACATTTATATAATTACAGCTTGCTGGTTCTAGAATAAACAAACTTTCTAGAGGTATTCTTAATGCCACACAAGTCTACAGATTCATTCATTTGGCAAAAATTGCATTAGATGATTATACATTAGACACAAACATGGATGAAATCAAACCCCTGTCGCTCGGTTGTTTACGGAGTGTATAGATGGTGAGACATATAGTTCTGATGAGAGTTATCAGATTCCTATCATTATTTTCTTGGATTTTTGTATAGGCCTAAGTGACAAAACAGAAGATAAATTAATTTTCACCATCTTCAATAGCAGATACTGAGGAGGACATAGCCTGCTTATTCTAGAGTATTGTTTCATAAACTTTAGTCATTTAAGTAAATCATAATTTTAGCACACCCATATATGTACAATGTACTATTGCTTAATAACTTGATTTCAATTGAACAATTTTGTTGAAACTAATAATTCAAGAGGAAACTTCTTGTTAAAAAAGATGAACCCACCACAAATAGAGCCTTATTATAAAAATAAATACAAATAAGGCCACCATAGCTATCTTGAGATGTGGCAGCCTCTCTCTGGGGACACCATCCAGGGCCTGGAGGCAGCACTGCCCATCACAGTGGTGCATCTTTGAACAAGGCCACCCACCATCACTGCACCACCTGCTGCCACTGCTCCACCTCCAAATGTGGCTGCCTCCAACTTGGGACACCTCCCTGACCCCATTACTATCTCAAAAAGTAGCAGCCTCCATCTTGGGACACAGGCCAGGGTGTGGAAGTCCAACACCAAGGTACCTGCAGGTTTGCCACTGCCGCTGCCATCTCAAGACACAATGGCTTCCATCTAAGGATACCAGCCAGGGCTGGGAATTCCATCATCAAGGTGCCTACAGGTTTGGTTACACCTGAGGTCTTCCTGCTAGGTGTGCTAATAGCCACTATCTTGCTGCAGAGGCTGGAGAGAGCCAGGCTCTACCAAGCTCTGGAAGTCCTGAAGTGTGGAGACAGACGAGTCTGGCTGCCATGAGTCAGAAGCTTGGAGAGGGTATGAGGGCACCTTGCTCTCTGCTCACCCAGCCAACCAGTCCAGTAACCACCAGGTTTCCAGGGCCCACTTGGCCCAGCACTCACTGGGACCCAACACCAGCCTTGTCCCTGACTTCCTCACCAGTCCAGCATCCACCTGGTCCTGCAAAGTTTGGCAATCAACAGAGCCCTCCAGCTCCCCAATCCCCATTCTCCCAACCCCTCCCCAACCACCAACCAGGCCCAGCACTCACTGCTACGTGGCTGGCCTGCAGCTCTCCACACCTGGTTGTGATCTACCCAATATAGAACAGCTCTTCACAACAACAGGCACACAGCTCCTGGTGCTCAGCCCTCAGGACCACTAGGGAGAGAGGTGCCTGACCCAAAAGTCAAAAGGGAGGCAGGAGAGATTGAGTTTGGAGACTAAATAAGAGACAGGAATTGTGGGGTCCACAGGCAATGAAAGTGGTTAAGATCAGACTCATACATAACAGGAGGAGAATGTAAAGAAGTTTCCTGGGGTATAGTCTTCCAATGTGGACCAGTAATTGCTATACCCTGACTGCAGGAGTTTCACATCCAGGACAAACTTCCTATGCTAGTAACCCTCACCATCCTGAGGGTGAAGCTACCAGCAAACTCCAGACAACACTACCTGTAGGATGAGAAAGGAAGCTGAGAAGCTTTTGAACTCCAACAGAAACAATTGTTCAATTTTCCTTCTAGATGTTTTTTCTTTTCTTTCCCTGCTGTCACATGCTCACCATTTTTTAAATCAAGTATTTTTCATGAATAAGGTTATTGAGAACTGGGATGTTTGAATAGTAGATTTAAGTATTGTCGTGTATTTTTTTTTCTTTTTTTTCTATATTTTTATTTTATTTTATTCTTTTACTTTATATGTATTTTTCCTCTCACATATCTGTTTCCCTGGATTCTGTTTCTCTCTTTTCTCCTGCTAATAGCTAAGTTCTATTGATCCCTTTTACTCTTCTTACGATCTCATACTTCAATCTTCTCTCCTTCTTCCTCATAAACATCACATCCTACACCACTCCTGTTCCTTCTTTGTCCACCATTAGAAATTAAAAACCCTTTTGTAAACCTACTGTTTATATTGCAGACAATAATTGTGAAGGGCAAAAAACCCACATCAGAAACTACCGTGTAGCAAAGGGGTTAATTAACCAGCCTTCATGGCTGGTTGGGACCAAAGGGGCTAGTGGAGGGAAAGGGAGTGAAGGAAAGAAGAAGGAGGGAAGGGAAACTGGCAGGGAGAAGGGGCAAAGAAGGGGCATGTTCCAGCCTAGTGGGGGGTTAAGTAGCTACTCCAGTGGTCTGAGTGACCCCCCTGACTCCATAGGCTGCCGGGGGTTGGAAGGGGGACCCATGTGCCATGATTGGCTTAGTAAGGCACCTGAGGTGTGGCCAGTTTAAGGCACCTGGGAGGTGTGGCCTGTCGGCCCGAGTTCATCTAACAAATTGAACACATCATTTCTGTTTATTGTGACAAAACTGTAAATATCTTAATAAGAACTACTTGGCCTAAGGCTGTATATTGTTTATACTGGGTGCTATTAACATTGATTTCCCCCTTAAAGGCAAGGTACCAGAAACCTGCAGGGACACTAAGAGTCTGAAGGGTAGAAACTGTAATACCTCAGATCCACACTGCTAGATGGGAAGACACAAGAACAACATGAAGGAAAAAAAAGAAAAAAGAAAAAAAACAAGAGAACAAAACACCCAAACAAACCAAGATGTTCTAATAATAGAATCCATTGACAACATAATACAAGAAATGTCAGAGAAGGAGTTCAGAATGTTAAATAAACTGATCTAAGACATAAACAATGATGTAAGGAGTGAAATCAGAGATAAATTTCAGGAGGTGAAAAATCATAAAATAAAGAGACAAGAAATTATGAAAAGAAATCAAGCAGAAGTCCTTGAAATGAAGGAATCAATAAATCAAATTAAATATACAATGGAAATTATCACCAACCATCTAGACCACTTAGAAGACAGAATCTCGGGCAATGAAGACAAAATATATAATTTTGAAAATAAAGTTGATCACACAGTGCAGATGGTAAGAAACCATGAATATCCAAAAATTGTGGGATAACATTAAAAGACCAAATTTAAGATTTATCAGAATAGAGGATACAAACCAAATGAATGGATAATATTTTTAATGAAATAACATCAAAAAAATTAACAAACCAGAAAAATGGAATGGAAAATCAAATGTGAGAGGCTTATAGGACATCAAATATACAAAATTACAACAGACCTACACCAAGGCATATTATCATGAACATGACTAATATACAGAATAAGGATAGTATTATAAAGGCTGTGAGAGAAAAAAATTAAATTACTTATAGGGGGAAACCAATTTAGATCTCAGCTGATTCCTCAACCCAGAACCTAAAAGCTATGAGGTCCTAGAACAACATATATCAAGCTCTGAAAGAAAATGGATGCCAACCAAGTATTTTATCTACAGAAAAATTTAGCTTCAGATTTGAAGATGAAATAAAAAATTCCATAATAAACAAAGGTGAAAAGAATTCACAACTAGAAAGCCTACACTACAGAACATTCTCAGGGAAAAAAAAAAAATTCATGAGGAGGAAATGAAAAAAAGAAAAAAAAAAAAAGTGAAAACCAGCAAAGGGAGGAACTACACTAAAGGAAAAGTCAATCAAAGGAAAAACTAAGTGAAGTTTAAAACTAGAAATAAGCCAAAATGGCCATGAATACAAATCATATCTCAATAATAACCCTGAATCTTGTGTGTGTGTGTGTGTGTGTGTGTGTCTGTGTGTGTGTCTGTGTGTGTGTTGCTGGGAATTGAACCCAGGGCCTTGTGCATTTAAGGCAAGCACTCTACCAACTGAGCTATATCCCCAACCTAATAACCCTGAATCTTAATGGCTTAAACTCACCAATCAAAAGACATAGACTAGCAGATTGTATTTTTTTAAAAGACAATATGCTATCTCGAAGAGACTCGCCTCATAGGAAAAGACATCCACAGACTGAAGGTGAATGGATGGGAAAATATATATCACTCACATGGATCAGGTAAACAAGCAGGGGTTTCCATCCTCATATTAGATAAGGTGGACTTCAGCCAAAGTTAATCAGAAGGGACAAAGAAGGACATTTCATACTGCTTAATAGAATCATACCTCAACAAGATATAAGAATTATAAATATTTATGCCACAAACAATGGAGCATCTACATACATCAAACAAACCCTTCTCAATTTTGAGAATCAAATATACCACAACACAATAATACTGGGTGACTTTAACACAGCTCTCACCACTGAATAGATCCTCCAAACCAAAACTATAGAAGTAAAAAATACAATTAATAATTTAGACTTAACAGACATATAGAGAATATTTTAACCATGACTGAATACACTTTCTTCTCAGCAGCACATGGATCCGTCTCTAAAATAGATCATATGTTGTGCCACAAAGCAACTCTTAGCAAATACAAAAACAGAGATACTACCCTGAATTCTATCAGACCATAATGGAATGAAATTAGAAATCAATGATAAAATAAAAAATAGAAGCTACTCCAACACCTGGAGACTAAATAATATGGTATTGAATGATGAATGAATAGCAGAAGACATAGGGGTGAAATAAAAAAAAATACTTAGAGGTAAATGAGAATAGCAATATAATATATCAAAATTTCTGGACACTATAAAGGCAGTGTTAAGATGAACATTCATTACATTGAGATCATTCATGAAAAGAATAAAAAGTCAACAAATAAATGAGTCTCAAAGCCCTAAAAAAAAAAAAAAAAAAAAAAAAAAAAGAACAAATCAACACCAACTACAGTAGAAGACAGGAAATAATTGAAATCAAAGATAAGATCAATGAAATCAAAACAGAAGAAACAATATTAAAAATTGACAAAACAAAAAGTTGGTTATTTGAAACAATAAATAAAATTGATAAACTCTTGGCCATGCTAATGAAGAGAAAAGAGAGAAAACTCAAATTACTAACATTCGTGATTAAAAAAAGAAAATATCACAATGGACCCTGCTGAAATACAGAAGATAATTAGAAACTATTTTGAAAATTTGTACTCCAACAAAATAGAAAATCTTGAAGACATCAACAATTTTCTAGAGACATATGGTCTACCCAACCTGAACCAGGAGGACATACACAATTTAAATAGACCAATTTCAAGCAAGGAAATAGAAGATGCCATCAAAAGCCTACAAACCAAGAAAAGCCCAGGACCAGATGGATTCACAGCTGAGTTCTAAAAGATCTTCCAAGAAGAATTAACACCAATACTCAAATTATTCCATGAAATGGAAAAGGAGGGAGCTCTTCCAAACACATTCTATTGGCTAGTATCACCCTGATACCAAAACCAGACAAACACATCAAAGAAAGAAAACTTCAGACCAATATCCCTGATGCAAAAATTCTCAATAAAATTCAGGAAAATCACATACAAAAACATATTTTAAAAATTGTGCACCACTATCAAGTGGGGTTCAACCCAGGGATGAAAGTTTGGTTCAACATATGGAAATCAATAAACATAATTCATCTCATCAACAGACTTACAAGACAAGAATCATATGATTATGCTCTCATGCTCTTGGATAGATGCAGAAAAAGAATTTGACATCCCTTCATTTCAAAACACTAGAAAAACTAAGGATAATAGGAACATAACTCAATATTGTAAAAGTTATATATGCTAAATATATGCTAAAGGCCAACATCATTCTAAATGGAGAAAAAAATGGAAAGCATTCCCTCTAAAAATTGGAACAAAACAAGGGTGCCCTCTTTCACCACTTCTATTCAATATAGTCCTGAAAACTCTAGCCAAAGCAATTAGACAGATGAAAGAAATTAGAGGATATAAATAGGAAAAGAAGAACTCAAACTATCACTGTTTGCTCATGACATGATTCTATATTTAGAAGATCCAAATAATTCTACCAGAAAACTTCCAGAACTAATAAATGAATTCAGCAAAGCAGGATATATAATCAACACCCATAAATCAAATGTGTTCCTGTACATTAGTGATGAATCCACTGAAAGAGAAGTTGGGAAAACTACCCCATTCACGATAGTCTCAAAAAAGATAAAATACTTGGGAATCAATCTAAGAAAAGAGGTGAAAGACCTATACAATAAAAACTACAGAACATTAAAGAAAGAAATTGAAGAAGACCTTAGAAGATGGAAAGATGTCCCATGCTCTTGGATAGGCAGAATAACATTGTCAAAATGGCAATGCTACCAAAAGCGTTATACAGATTTAATGCAATTCCTATTAAAATCCCAATGACGTTCTTTGTAGAACTAGAAAAAGCAATTATGAAATTTATTTGGAAAAATAAGAGACCCAAAATAGCCAAAGCAATCCTTAGCAAGAAGAGTGAAGCAGGAGACACCACAATACCAGACATTAAACTATACTACAAAGTCATAGTAACAAAACAGCATGGTATTGGCACCAAAACAGACACATAGTCCAATGGTACAGAATAGAAGAAACAGAGACAAACCCATATACATACAGTTATCGTATACTAGACAAAAGCACCAAAAACATTCACTGGAGAAAAGATAGCATCTTCAATAAATGGCACAGGAAAACTGGAAATATGTAGCAAAATGAAATTAAACCTCTCTTTCTCTCTCTCTCTCACCCTGCACAAACTCAACTTGAAGTGCATCAAAGACTTAGACTGACACAAAGACCCTGCGCCTAATAGAAGAGAAAGTAGGCCCAAATCTTTACTATGTCGGCTTAGGACCTGACTTCCTTAACAAGACTCCTAAAGCAGAACAGGTAAAATCAAGAATCAATAAATAGGATGGATTCAAACTAAAAAACTTCTTCTCAGCAAAGGAAACAATCAATAACATAAAGAGAGAAGCTACAGAATTAGAGAAAATATTTACCACACACCTCAGAAAGAGCACTAATCTCCAGGATATATAAAAAACTTAAAAAACACCAAAAAAAACCACAAATAACCCAGTCAATAAATGTGCAAAGGAACTGAACAGACACTTCACAGAAGAAAAAATACAGTTGATCAATAAATATATGAAAAAACGTTCAACATCTCTAGCAACTAGAAGAACACAAGCGAAAACTAAGATTTCATCTCACTCTAGTCAGAATGGTAATTATCAAGAATATAAGCAACAATAAATGTTGGTTAGGATGTGGGGGAAAAGGTACACTAATACATTGTTGATGGGACTGAAAATTAGTGCAACCATTATGGAAACCAACATGGAGATTTCTCAGAAAACTTGGAATGGAACCTCCATTTGACCCATATCCAACTCCTGGGTTTATACCCAAATGACCTAAAATCAGCACACTACAATGACACAGCCACATCAATGTTTATAGTAGCTCAATTTGCAATATCTAAACTATGGAACCATCCTAGATGCCTTTCAACAGATAAATGGATAAAGAAAATGTGGTATATATACACAATGGAATATTAGGATTAAAAAAGAATGAAATTATGGCATTTACCAGTAAATGGATGGAGCTAGACAATATCATGCTAAGCAAAATAAGCCAATCCCAAAAAACCAAAGGCAAGTGTTTTCACTGATATGTGGATGCTAATTCATAATAAGGGAGGAGTAAGGGCTATGGAAGAATAGAGGTATTTTGGATTAGGCTGAGGGGGATGAAGAAAGGGGAGAGGGCATGGGGGTAGCAAGGATAATAGAATGAATTGGACATTATTACCTATGTGCATATATGATTGCATGACTGTAGTGATTTTCCATCATATAGAACCAGAAGAATGAGTAGTCATACTCCATATATATGTGATGTGTCAAAATGCATTCTACTCTACACTATACATTAGTGCTCTCATGTCTAACTAATTAGAACAAATTTTAAAATTATAAATAAATACAAGTAATATTTCATTCAAAATTTTTAAAAATTAAAAAAAATGAGTGAACATTGTAATGAATCTGGGCAATTTACAAACATATATTTCAGAAAATTGCTCATAACCAGCCTGCTTCAATTTTTTTTCATTATTGCCACTACTACTCAAATTTTCATCATATTATTCATTTTGTCATAGTTTCCATCTCTTTTTAAAGTCTCTGATCTACAGTGGGTCCAAAGGGGGGCGGGGTGGGGAATCAAAGACCCAGAAACTACCTGCCCTAGCATGACCCTTTGGACCTCCCAGACGTAGAAAAAGGAAACTTAGATTCCAGAGCAGGGCTGATGAGGAGTAAGAGGCAGATTAGAAATGGGAGAAAGGAGCTCAGCCTAGACTCCAAAAAACAAATATCTCCTAGGAGTGGCCAGAGGGGAGCCAGCCAGCTCTCCATGACTGGAAAGTCCGTGGTGATCCTCAGGCTGTGACACTGAGGCTAATATTGGAATTATGGCCCTCAGACCTTCTAATGGGTCTCCTGGACAGCATGGCACTTGGCATTCTAACTCCATATTGTCCCACACAAGATTGTGCTGAAAGCATTTACCTGCTGAAACTCTTGGATAGGTTCCCCCGTGGCTGACAGACCCAGGGCAGACAAATGCCCCAGCTTTCCACCATGGCCCTGCACAGTCCCTCATTGTGGACTGGACTTTGAAGGAGGAGCCATGGATTTCAAGGACCTCCAAGAACCATTCCCTTCCTCCTCGTGACACTTCTCATTACCTCTGACCTGAGTCCCTGTCCCGTTTGCAGCAATCTTTATGCCCAGCCGTGCGCCAGAGCAGCTTCCTTTTCTTTCTCTACTTGTTCAAACAGAACAAATAGATTTGTTCAAATAGAATAGAAGCCCTTCTACCTCCTCCCAGTATCATTCTCAAAGCATCGCAACCATAGTGCCTGCTCTCTCTTTTGTAATGCTAAATAGCTTCTTAGGGTCTCTACCACTCAGGCAGCACTTGGGACAGCCCCCTGTTGTGATTGTCCTTCTCAGTGTCAATAAACCTTTCCAACTAGATCATAAGTGTTTCAAGAGCAGGAACCATAATTTATAACATTGTGCATCTCTTAGCAAAGGGGACATGTTCTGAGAACTTGTGTTAGGCATTTGCATTGCTGTGTGAGCATCCTAGGGTGTATTTACACAAGCTTCCATGGTCTGGGTCAATCACAAAACGTGGCCTCTTGACACAATTGAAAAGACACACGAGGCTGCTGCCAGCACAACCCAGCATGCTGTATATAGTAAACATTTTTATAAGTAAGAGGAGTACACTCTAAAATAACAATAAAAAGTAGAGTACAATAACAGCATAAACCAGTAACATAGTTTTTATTATCAAGTCTAATGTGCTGTGCATAATTGTGTGTGTGCTATGTGTTTATATTACAGGCAGCACAGTAATTTTGTTTATACTAGCAAAGTGAGTAATGTGTTGTGCTACCACATTATGACAACTGAGTTGTCACTAGGTGGCAGGAATTTTTGAACTCTGTTATAGTCTTCTGAGACCATTAACATGTGGACCTCGATTGACTGAAATGTCAGTATTGGTATGTGACTGTACATCTTTGTATCTTGCACGATGCCCTGCACCTAGCAGGAATTGATTTGACTGTGCTTCTGGCTTGCTGTAGCCACAAGATATCAAGCCAATTCCAGGGTTCACTGTGACCTCTCCTGCCTTCTCAGGGACTGATGCACAGGGTGAGCACCTAGGAATGGGAACCTCCAGAAGGAGCTGGGAAGTGCACTTACCCGACAGGTTCAGTTGGAAACACTGAGTGCACCTGGGGCAGTAGAATCAGCAGTGGAATTCCAGAGTTATTTTCACATTTTTAAAGAAAGGCAAAGGAAGGTGAACCCAAGTAAACAGATCTCAAAAGGTCTGCCAAAACCTCTTTGAACCAAATATAGCAAGTTGTAAGCTACTCTGATTTCCTCTGTGGGTTCTTATCAGAGCCACAAGAACCTTTGCTGTATCCAAAGTAGACAGCCACAATCCCCTGACTCATAGCCACTATCCTGTGATCAAATGGACTGAATGCGCTCTGTGGAAATGAGAGGAGGAAACCCCCCAAAGAAGGTTTATTGAAACCTGAGATAGGTCGGAAACTATATGGATGAAATCCATTTCAATTCATTTAATCACAAACTGACTCAAAACAGAATGGCTGCCATACTATTTGGTGTTTTAGTCAGCTTTTTTTTTTGCTGCTGTGACTAAAAGATCTGAGCAGAACAATTGTAAGGGAAGCAAAGTTTATTTACGGGCTCACAGTTTCAGAGGTCTCAGTCCATAGACAGCAGGCTCCATTCCTCAGGGCTCAAAATGAGGCAGAGCATCATGGTGGAAGAGTGTGGCAGAAGGAAGCAGCTCACATGGTGTTCAGGAGGCAGAAAGAGAGATCCCCACCTGCCAGATACAAATATATACCCCAAAGCTATGCCTCCAGAGCCACGCCTCCTCCAGCCACACCCTGCCTGCCTTCAGTTACCACTCAATTAATCCCATTGGGTGAGTAAGTCACTGATTGGGTTAAGGCTCTTATAACCCAATGATTTCTTCTCTAAACCCTCTTGCATTGTCTCACATGTGAGCTTTTGGGGAACACCACATCTAAACCATAACATTTGGCCATACAAAATCTGCCAAAATCTGCATGTGACTTTAGAAAGTGATGCCATCTTTTAACCAACACTTGTACTTATTAAAATTACCATCGATTTAAATGCCTTTGGTCATTCTGATATGTCATCCCATTCCTGGAGATAGGTAGGTAGGTAGGTAGGTAGGTAGATAAATATATGCATGTCATATTTGTTTTCCCACTATAGTGTAGATCTAAATCTGGATTTTTATTTTCTCCTTTCAGCTCACTCATCAGACCATTCAAAGTACTTTGGTCTCCTTTGTGTCCTCTGCTTCTTGCAGAAAATTCAACTTACTTGTTCTTTCACCTGATCAGTCAGGTCCAGAATCCAAGCTTTGGCTTCAGCATGATCCAAACCCCCAGCTGCTCCCACTTCCCTTCTGCTTATTCCTTTTTCACGTTGCTAGAACTCCTCTGAAGCCCTTAACTCCAAGAAAACCTGCCTCATTGGAAAATTGGAGAAGCTCTTCCCTGGGGAAATTGATAGCTCAGGATTGTTTTTAGTGCTGAGCATCCATACTGGCCCTGGGCCTCTCCCAGCCCCACAGCACCGAGACTGCATTCTGCACACCTCCCAGCTGCCAAGCATCGGAACTCCCAGGTCCGAGAGCCCAGACACTCTTCCACAGTGTTCAAATACTCGATGTGAAAGAACACTGGAGCATAATTTTCCTCTCTTAGCCAGGACCTCTTATCCAGGTCTTCTGGAGTTTTCTGCACTTCTAAAGACTTTCGGTACAACTAATTTTGGGGCTGGGTGGTTAACCAGTAGGAAGAGTGCTGAGGCAGAACACAAGTGAGCGAGGGCAGCCGTGAGGGGAGATGGCAGGAGCAGAGCAGACTTCTGTGCTTGGCAAACACAGAGAAGCCCTTCGGACAGCGGTGGATGCTGAATATCCCAGGAGGTCAGACACCAGCCTCTTCTCAGAGAACACACACAAAAAAGCATGATTCCCCCTAAAGGACAGATGTCTGAATGTCCAACAGCCTTCTGAGATTGACCTCCCATCCCTGTGGAAGTGATTAATAAGGACAGGGTGGGAGGGTACCACTGCCTTTTAATCATCTTGGAAATGACATAAGTCCAGGAGATGTTTCACCAGCTTCACATCAGCACTATGTGCTCAGTGGGGGCTTGCCGGGCGATTGCCCTAGGGTAAGAGCTTGCTGCCTCACAGCAGCAGAGGAAGCCCTGTCCCTGCTTGGGGCTGGGAATAAAAACTCTCTTAGTGACTAATTGGAACAGCAGGGAGAACCGAGGTAGGCAACAACATGTAATTCCCCACGTTGGATGTGAGCCAGCATGCCTTCCTACTCAGGAGGAGAGTGGCTTCCTTGCTTTGAAGGCTGTGCCTTTTTGGTAAGCCTGAACCAAGGAGGCTAATGAAATTAATTGGGAAATAGAAACCTCATATTAAAAGCTATTTGCTCTGACTTACTCTTTTATTAAAAGAAATCACCATTCTCCAACTTTAGTTGTGTGCTTTCTCCATGTTCAGAGGAATGATATTTTTCTTCTTCTGGAAACTAAGTGAAGATGCGAGATAAATACCCTGCAAAGAGGAAATCCACATGGCAGAAAGAGTCTGGCGCAGAATCACAAGTTCCCTCTAGTTTGATCCTCCAGGCCCTCTGCAGTTCACAGTTAACTGCATCAGACCTCAGATGCAGTTAACAGTTAAACTGCACCCTTTTCTAATTTTTACATTAGGTCATGGTCACTATTTCTAAAGGCTCTTAGCTGCCTCTCACTGTGACCTTCATGTGCCAGTCTTTGCATAACCCAGCCCATGCAGCAATCAATAAAATAAGAGCATGCCAAGTCATCTGATTTCTATGGGCAAGGAATTCCCAGGGCAGCGCAACCTGGAGTCATGGAGATCATCTATGCCATTCTCAGGAGGGACACTCGACTTTCACAAAGGGTCAGAAGAATTTTATCACGTGATCTTTGAGTCAGCGCTCAATTAAACCCAGGAGGGACCTTCTTGATTTTCAGTACCTTAATGAAGTACTGCATGTCAATCATATCATCCTCAGTCTGTCCTTCCACAGACTTTCTTGTCTGGAGTCTGTTGGGCAAGATATGGGCCACTGTCTCTTCAATCATATTGGAATGACACAACAATGTAAGGTGTTTTTCCAACTTGCAACTAGCACTTCTGTGTTCAGTGAGAGCTTGATGGGCCATCACCCTAAGGTGATGATAGTAGTAGGCATGAAACTGGAAACAATACAAACTTTAGGTGTAGGTCAATAATATGCATTTTAAATTCATATGTTTATTTTCATGATTGGCATTTTCATTTCAAGTAAGATCTTTATTAAATTTGTGACAAGCTGTCACTATGCATTATTCATTTTTATATTGCAAACTTTGATTTGCTACTATTTTGTTAAGGATTTCTAGAACGACCTGTGTTCATGGAAAATGCTGATTTACACGTTCTTCATCATACAATGTCTTTCCTTCTTGTGGGGGTTTCCTCCTCTCATTCCCACAGAGCGCATTCAGTCCATTTGGCCACAGGATAGCAGCTATAAGTCAGGGGATTGGGGCTTTCTACTTTGGATGTGGCAAAGGCTTTTGTAGCTCTGATAAAAACCCACACAGGAAATCAGAGTAGTTTACAATGTGCTGTATTAAGGAATTGATTTATCATACCTCACTTTTTCTGTGAGAAATAGACAAATACATATTATAATAATACAAATGCTTAGAGAATACAATTGCTTTTGTTAGGTAAGGAAGGCTCTCATTTATATATTTATATATTTATATAAATATTTATATAAATTATAATCTACATGTATAAATTATAATTGAAGAGGGACCAGAACTTAGAACATTGGACAATTTTTTTTTTAATATAATTTTATTTTTATAATTTTTAATATGTACAACTCATAGTGCATATATTTAGTATCTTTTTACATACAACTGTTTGTATACAAAGTATATTCGTACAATTCAGGTCTTCAATCATGCATTAAGGAAAATGATATCCGTCTCATTCAACCACCTTTTTTTTTCTTTTCTCCCCCTCCCTCCCCTCTTGCTCCCTCCCTTACCCTCCCTTCCCTTGACCATTCTAGTGTTCCTCTAATCCTCCTATGTACCCCCATCCAACAAGACTTTGAAATAGCCTCCTTATATAAGAGAGAACATTAGGTACAATTTTGATGATATTAGACAGCCCCAGTTAGCCAGGCAAGAGTGGCTTGACTGATCCCAGGAAACCCATTTAAGATTTCTGCATTCAATTAAACTTCACAAATATGTATTCTTTCCACAAAAAAAAAAAAAAAAGAAAAAAAAGAAAAAAAAAGAAAAATAGAAAAAGAAAAAAGGCACCACAGCAGCAAGATGTTTCGATCTCTGAACAGAGATGCTCATATCTAACGAGAAAATACTGCTGAAACAAGTCATCATGGACAGAGTGATCTGTATTCTAAAAAGTGAGGAAGAACCTAAACCTGCCTTTACCTGGGAGTAGAAAGAAGACAAAGAAAAGACTGTTTGAGTTGTGATTCAATGAGTAAAATATCACTAGGAAACTAAAAAGGGGTACAGCGCAGAATGTTCTAGGCAGAGGCCAACACACATTGTGTTAGTCAGATTTCCATTGCTACAAAAAAAAAAAAAAAAAAAAAAAAAAAAAGATAAATTAACTTATAAAGAGAGACTGTTTATTTTTATTTTGGAGATTCCAGTCCATAATTAGACAGATTCGTTGCTTTTAGGTCTCCTGTGGTGAGGCAGCACATCATGAAGGGAACATCACCTCAAGGCTAGAAACAAAAAAAGAAGAGAAAGAGACCACTGTCTCACAATCCCTTCAAGGGTACATCCCCCAACACCTCAAACCTCCCACGAGGCCCCCCTCTTTTTTTTGTGTGTGGTTCCGGGGATTGAACTCAGGGGCACTTGACCTCTGGGCCCCCTCCCCAGCCTTTTTTTGTTTGTATTTTATTAGAGACAGGGTCTCACTGAGTTGCTAAGTGCCTCGCCATTGCTGAGGCTGGCTTTGAACTCGCGATCCTCCTGCCTCAGCCTCCCAAAGTGCTGGGATTACAGGCATGTGCCACCGCGCCCAGCTACTAGGCCCCCCTCTTAAGGTTCCACCACCTCCCAGTAGCACCAGGCTAAGGACCAAGTCTTTCACACATGAACCTTTATGGGATACTCCAGATCCAAATGATAGCACACACCCAAACACGACTCCTGAAACTGCCATTCTCACTACCTCTTCAACCACAACCACCATTTGTTGAACACTTGCTGCATATAGACCCAGCACTGTTCTCACAGGCATTTTCTTTTTTATTATTATTATTAGATTAATTTTATGTGTTCTAATTAGTTATACTTGACAGCAGAATGCATTTTGTTTCATTGGACACCTGTAGAGCACAACTTTTCATTTCTCTGGTTATGCATGATGTAGAGTCGCACCATCTGTGCAATTATACATGTACCTAGGGTAATGATGTCCATCTCATTCTACCATCTTTCCTACCCCATGGCCCTTCCCCTTCCTCCCCTTTGCCCAATCCAAAGTTCCTCCCCTCCCCCCATTATGGGTAGCATAGGCATTTTCTTGCTTCCTCCTCAAAACAACTCTGGAAGACAGGCATTCATACTACAATTTACAGGTGAGAAAGCTGTGATCGAAAAGGTTTGTGTAAATTGCTGAAAGAGTTAATAAGTAGTCAAAGCAGAATTCACACTGAAGTCCTTCTCCTACCAAAGTGCTTACTACTACATGATACTATGGAGTATAAGTCAACAGCAGTCAAACATCTCTTAAATATACTCTCTCTTAAAATATACTGCATTTCCTTCATTTATCTGTCAGAACTGGTCTACATACATAAATATAGTTTATTAGATGGGTGGAAAGAAGGAAGGAGAAAGGGGATTTTATAATGGAAAGCATAATTTACATAAAATAAAATGTGCATATCTTCTGTGTATGAATGCCTACAATGAACTTCAAGAACTGTACATCCTTATCCATGGAGGAGATGTTACAAGCCGCCCAGTGGATGCTTAAAACCATATTTAGTACTGAGATATATATATATCTTGGCTCTTCCCTTCCAATATTGTTTTTGACTAGTCTAGATTCTTTCTGTAGCTACATAAATTTTAGAGTTTGTTTATTGATTTTTACCGAAAAATTAAACTTATAGGAATTTAAACAGAATTATAACATATTTATAAAAATATTTATAGGTCTAGAGTAGCTCAGTGGTACACTATGTGCTTAGCATGTGCAAGTATATATATACATATATATATATACACACACACACTAATATATATAATATATTCACATATATTATTTAATAATAATACATATACATGATATATATACTAATAATATATGTACATAGATTATTTTTATTTATATACATACACATATATAAAATAAATTGGTTTTTATCAAAATTATAAATCTTTGTTCATAAACGCACTGTTAAGAAAGTCAGGTCAACAGAAAATGTTTGCAATACCAATACAGTACTTAATAAAGGTCTAGTGTCCGGAGGATATAAAGAATTACTGCAAGTCAATGATAAAAAATGCACAAATAAGGCAATAAAAATGGTCAAGAAGTTTGAAAAGACTTTATACAGAAAAAAAAAATGCTGGATGTCTATAAGTACATATATCTATGTACACACATATATATTATACATATGAATTATATATATTTAGTATATGCTTTTTCTTGTACACACATACCTATAATAAGATTTAATTTATGAATTTAGGCAACAGTAAGAGATGAACAACAATTTTACTAATAAAATGGAATGACTATAACAATATACTATAATAAAAGCTATTTAAAATTTGTGAATTGCTTATTTATTAAATTTTCTATTCATATTTTTGGACTTGATTTGACACTGGGTAACTGAAACTGTGGAAAACAAAAGCACAGATGACAGGGGACTACTACATGCACCCATGTAACTATAACCCCAAACCAGACACAGAACATTCCCTTCACCTGGAAAGTTCCCTCATCCCCCTCTGAGTCAACCCTTCCCCCAGGAGCAGACATTTTCTGTCCTCACCATGGTTGCTTTGTCTGTTCTAGAAGGACATATAAACGGAATCATAGAGTAAGTTCTTGTTTGTATTCTACACCTTTTATTCAATATATTTGAAACTCAGCTACATCATTGAATGTTATCAGTCATTTTCCTTTTCTGCCAAGTAGCATTTTACTGTGTGGGTACACCACTATTTGATTATTCATTATGCTGTGCTTGGACTTTGAGGCTATGTCCAGTTTGAGGGCTTCATGAATAAGGCCACTGTAAACATTTTTGTGAAGTCTCGTTGTGGGCCTATGTTTTTATTTCTTTGGAGTAAATACCCAGAAATGAGATTGCTGGATCATGTGGGAGATGGATGCTTAGCTTAGTAAGAAAGCACTGGTTTTCCAAAGTCCCTGTGCCGTTTCATAATCCCTCAAGCAGTGTATGAAAGTTCTGGTTGATTTATATTTTTGTCAACTTTGGTGTTAACAGGCTCTCGATTTTAGCTCTTCTAGCTGTGTGCCAAGTGGTATGTCATTGCCATTTAATTTGCGTTTTCCTTGTGACCTGGGATTATTGACCACTTTTTAATGCATTGACCCAACATTTATAATTTTGATAATAAACAATTTATTATTTTTAAATGTATTTTGTGTTCTCTAGAAGAATTTTTTGTCTGTCCCAAAATTGGAAGGTATTCTTCTATATTGTCTTATAGAAGACTGACAATTCTAGCTTTCATGATTAGTTTTACAACCTATCTAGAATCAATTTTTATTAAGTAGAATTTAATGTTTTCACCATATAACTATATACTTGTTCCAGCCCAATTTGCTGAAAAGACTTTCCATTCTCTATTTTTGAGAAACAAATTGTTTTGTCATCTTTGTCAAAAACGAATTGACCATATCTATTACATTCTAATTCTGACCTTTATATTCTGTCCCATAGGTGTATTTTTCTATCTTTATTTTAAGTTGGTAACTGTTTGTTTATTATATGTCTTAAAAACTGACATTTTTTCTTCCAACTTGGCTCTTTCTTTCCAATATTATGTTTGACTAGTCTAAATTCTTCATGTAGCTACATAAATTTTAGAGTTTGCTTATAGATTTTTACCAAAAAACTAAACTTATAGGAATTTAAATAGAATTATAAGATATTTATAAAAATATTTATAGGGCTAGGATAGCTAAGTGGTATGCCAGGTGCTTAGCATGTGCAAGTTCCTGGGTTCAATCGCCAGCATCAAAAAATCTAAGAATTAAAAAAAAAATGTACAACACAAAAATTTTAAATATTATAGAAAATTCTTCCTATAAAATCATTGAAATTTTGAAAATTGATTGAATCTACAGATAATTTGAAGAATATAGACATTGTAATGTTAGGTCTTCCAACCCCTTAAACATGTTACATCTTTCTATTTATTTAAATGATTTTGAACTTCTCTCAGCAATGCTTGGTAGTTTTCACTGTAGAGTTCTTAACCATTTGTGTTACTTTTGTTCCTAAGAATTTAACGATGATGATATTGTAAAGGTATATTTTAATATTCATTTTCTAATTGCTCACTGCTGGTTTATTGAAATACAATTGATTTTTGTATATTGAAATTTACATACCATGGCTTTCTTAAATCATTACTTTTAGCAGGTTTGTTCTTTGATAAAGTCCTAAGAGTTTTCTAACCTCTAACCATGTCATCTGCAAATAATGACAGTTCTACATTTACAAACATTATGCTTTTTATTTATTTGATTGCTTGTTTGTCCTGGCTAGAACTTCCAGTATAATGTAAGAATGATAAAATTGATCATCCTCATCTTGTTTCAAATCCTATGGAGAAAATGCTCAGCATTTCATCATGGAGTAAAAAGTTTGCTATGGAATTTTTGTAGATACCCATTATTAAATTGAGGAAGTTCCTATTTTCCTATTTTGATTAAAGTTTTTAATCATAAAAGTATTATCATATGCCTTCTTAATATCTATTGAGTCAATCATATGTTTTTTCTCTTTTGTTCTATTGATGTGGAAAATTACACTGATTAATTTTCAAAGGTTACACCTTGCAGGGCTGAGATGTCACTTTGTCACTATGCATTATTCATTTCTATATTGCAACCTTTGATTTGCTAATATTTTGTTAAGGATTTCTATAACCACCTGTGTTTGTGGAAAATACTGCTCTACAGTTTTTCTTCATCATACAATGTCTACCAGGGCTCCATACTGAGGTCACCCTGATCTCAAAAAAATTGCATTAGGCAGTTCATCTTTCTCCTTTGTTTTCTGAGGTTGCATAACAGAAGTTAGTTCACATTTTACAAATTTTAAAATGTACATTTGAACTCTGCAACTAGGATATACCTTACCATCATAAAATGTCATAAGGGGTTGTTTTAGTCATAGCCCAAATGCTCTTCTACCATAAAACTGATGACCACACAATTTCAGTGAAATATAGTATCAAATTAGAGTGACTGCCACTTGAAGTAAAACTTTTTCTTTTCAGTCAGTCCCTATTCAGTAGATTCTTTTTGCAGTAATGTTCAAAAAATAAGGTACACGCGCACACACACACACACACACACACTCACACACAAACATTGATGTAACTATATCTTGTCTTATAATTTGTTAATTTCAACTTCCCAGGACAATTTTAATAATATTTTATAATAAGTTGATTTATGTTTGTTACAAGAATTTTTTAAACATGAAAATAAAAATTACTATAACCCTACCACTCAACATATAGTTTTTAATGTTTTAATGTATTTATCTATTTTTTTCCAATATTTTTTACATATGTATGATGTGGGTATGCATGTGTACAGGCAATGAAAATATATATGCATGAGACAGAGAGGGAAAGAGAGAGAGAGAGTTGCACGTATATATATGCATAATAATTAGAATTACAGATCCATATCAAGTGTTAAGGCAGTGGAATAAGAAGAAAAATGTATGGGGAAACTATATCATGTTCATAAAGACTGTTCTGGAGTTATAGGCATCACACTGAAAGAACAAAGAAGGAACTGAACATAAAGATGTGACAGTCCCTAAAGTAAAAGCAAATAAAATTACTATGCATGCCTCAATAAAGTGTGTGGTAATGAAGGGTGGCTATTAATTCAAGCAGTTTTTTTTTTTTTAATTAGCCTTTGAAGTAGATAAGCAATTTCACCTTTCAAAGGAACAAACAAAGTGCCTGGATTACGTAGGACTCCTACACACTAAATACAAACAGGATTAAAGGGCCTTTCAGCCCATTGGTGCTAAATGTTCCCCCTCACATGTCTATGTCGATGTTATAAGGAACTGAACAATCTGTTCCAGCATTTGGGTTGGCCATTCTGATTCTTAGTCTGCGAAGCTCTTGCCTCTGGCTAAGCAGTAACTGCTCCATCAAGCATTCCAGTTATGATATCCACTGTGACCAGGAACACCAGAAAAGATCAAATGCATGTGCTTGCCACCTCACATGCAACAACGAAGGGCAACATTTGCTTTTATGTTCCACTGTGGTGCATTTTCTTACTTGTAAGGTTGTTCAATACTGCAAGCCATGGATATAGAAGGCTGAACTTCTAAACCAGTTTTAAAACATGCCACATTTTTTGAGATTTTAAGAGAATGTCAATGCAGATATCTTCCTGATACAAAGACATTTGTTTTGAATCCTAAAGAAAATTCTTCTCACTTATTTTTCAGTTAACAAGTTAATATGTACTTACCTCATACAAGTGATCGGTGTGAATTTAGGTAAGATCTGCAATCTGGAAAATATCTTTAATCAGCTGGATGGGATTTAGAACTTCCAATCAGCACCACCAGCTAGGGAGAGGGAAAAGTTGAAGGGAATACTGCCTTACCTAACAAGTTGTACCCAACAATGTCAAAACCATCAGTGGCATAAAAACACACATACACCCACATACACACAAAAAAATAGAATCTAGGTGATCACCATCCCAGCAGTGCTGGGGGCAGCAGCAGAAGCTACTAAAGACTGAGGCAATACAGGGCTAGAGTAGTACATGGTACAGTAATTTTATCTATTTCTGGACCCCACTATGATTTCCTAATTTTCTGTGGGACTAATTTACAGAGACACAAAGTCCACTGTACAATATATGATTAGGCTTGGGAGACAACTAATTAATAAGCACAATGTATTTGAAATTGTTTGCTCCAAGAGCTACTGCAACCTACCAGTTTTGAACACAAACTAAACTTAAGAATGGAAAGCCTTAATTTAAAGTAGATGTATGTGATGAGTTATCCCAGGAACACTGTCTCCATCACCCTCAGCATGACCAGCATCATAAGGGGAGAGGAACTTCCCTAGGAAGCCCCATAGGAGAGATAGGTTTGAAGGGGGGAATTACACTGGAAGACTGTCTTTGAGCATCATGATGCACTTGGAGGACATTTTTTCATATACTATAAAATGATACAAACAAAAAAAAAAATGTAAATTCTGATGCAGCTTTTAAAATAATATTTATTGTCTATTCTGTGGCCCTGACAATGTCCAAGGAAATGAGGATACAGAAATAAAGAAATGGTATTAAAGAGTTTCTCAGCTTACAGGAACAGTCAACACAACGGCCAGATGGTCTATGATTATACATTTTATTCATCCTTTAGAAATGTACAAATTCATGGCTGCCATAAAACATTAATGACATAAATTTAACTGCAGATAATTAGATCTTTCCATAATATCAACTTGACTCTTTCAGACATAGCTTTGTAATTGTAATGGATTGAATGAGCCTCAATATGAAAATTTTAGCAAATTAATAATGGTACCCTTTCATGTCCGTCAGGCACTTTGGTTATCTATTGCATAATATCACAGGCTTGTATCTTATTAATAAGCTTTTGTGAGAGAATAAAGCAAGGCCATAAATGCTTCCCCTTGCCCAAAACACACAAAGCTATAAAGCACAACTAATTCGTGTACAAATTGTACTCCTCAAAGTGCTCAATTCATTGCTTCCAAATGAAAGGAAAAAAGCTCTTGATTTTCTTAAAGGTAAAATATTTTTCCTTCCAGTATTTCCATCTGTTTATTTTGTCAACAACTAAAAACCTTTCATGTAGTCATTGCTTCTATTAGCAACAGCCTGAAATTACCCATAGCTAAGGGCATTTTTCTTCCATGTCACCAAGCAGTGGGACATGCACAAGTATTTCCACCATAGGGAAATTTAACTTACTCAAACACTTTTCAGCACCTCTGGAGTGTGTTCTGTGTGCCTCTTCCCAAATGCAAGGTAAAGATTCATAATTGCCCCAGGGCCTTATAATGTAACATGGTAAGCTATGTTCCAAATAGCTAAAAACAAAAATGGAACTTATTTCAACATGACACATTCAAAATTGAATGCCTTTTAAAAACTTAAATGATTAGCAAACCATTTTTAATTCTAATTATCCTAATATCATATTAACATAAACTATAAGCTACTAAAGCCAGAGATATGACATACCTTTTTATACCTTGAACATCTGTCCAACACAAAAGTCTTAGAAACCTTAGTAGAAAAATCAACTCCTTCCCCAAATGGACAAAAACAGAATATAACCTAGAAGCTATTTCCCACGCCCGCAAGTCCTGTAAACAAAGAGTAAAAGAAAGATGATATAAAAATGTTTTTGACATTTCTCATTTTTTAAATATAAACACACTGGTGTGTTTTTAAAACTATAGAACAGATAAAAGAGAGAGTAATATTTTCAAAAGGTAGAATATTTTATGCTAAAGTAAACAAAACAAAGAGCTGTGCAAGAAGTCAAAAGTTATTATCCAAAAAAAGAAGTGTTTTTTTTTTTTTTTTTTAAATTATAGAAACAAGCAGGTCCAAATGCATCAGACATGAGTTCTCCAAAGTCCAAGTAAGTGCTCCCTGCTACACCCAACTGCATAACAAGTGATCAGCCCTAAGCTCAAATCAAGGAGAGCTGGGAGCTGCTTACCCTTGAAGCAAAAGAAGGATGTTCTCCATAGAGTTCAGGTGAAAAGAAGGCCTGCTCCCTGCGCTAGCCCCAAGCTAGTGCATACACAAGAACACAAACACAAACATACACACACAAACATACACAGGTGCACACACACAGACACACAGACACAGAGACATACATAATCTCCTTCCCGAACCCCTTCACAATGCCTAAGTGTGAACAATCAGGCAGGCGTTCTTCCACCTTGGGCTCCAATTCCTTGCTAATAACAGTAATAGTGGTAATAGATAATCCCACCTGGCTTTCATGGTCTTTGTGACAATGGTATGCAAAATTGGAGCCGAAGTCTGGCAAAAAGTAGGAGAAAGCAAATGAGGATTTCCTACCATAACAGGATTACATTACATTTCAGCAGCAGGGGACACATTTCATCACTAGTGGCTGCAAACACCCCTATGATAGTTTAATTGAATCATCAACTTGATTGGATTAAGAGATGCCAATGATTACGAGGCTTCTGGATGTGTTGATGAGGGTGTGTCTAGGAATGAATGGCATGTGGGATAATAAACTGTAGTGGAGACCCTCTCTGAGTGTAGACAGCACCATCCAATAGGCTGGAGGATTGGATGGAATAAAAGTTGGAAAAACAAGGCAGCAGCAGCAGATGCAAGCTCATTCTTCTTGAATGGGTTCTTGATTGCTGCTGCAATCACTCTTCCAAAGCGGACTCTGCCAGTGATTCTCCAGGGAGTTTCCAGAAGCCTTCAGTCTGGGACTGGGCTAGCATTGTTGATCCCTCTTGTTCTGAGGCATCAGCATCTTGGACTGCACAGGTACTGGTTCCTCCAACTCTCCAGCCTGCAGACAGCCATTGTGGACTATCCAGCTTCTGGTTGTATAATACAATCTAATAAATCCCCTTTTCATAATCATACTTCCTATTGATTCTTTTCCTCTAGAGAATCCTGACTAATACAGCCCCTGTGGTTCATGAAACAATTCACCCCACACACAGAAATGAGGACCACTTCAGAAGAGAAATGAAATGTGGAGATATGGCCGGGATGGTCAGATTTCTTGGCACTTTGCTTCAGCCCAAGGTGAAAAGTCTTATCGTTTCACTAAAATTTATTTGACAAGTGTCCTCACCAAAGGAAATTTCTTTCTATAGAGCCAGTCTATGTTATGCCACACACAACACCCTTAGGGAAAGGAATATACACGTGAAGCACATTATATAGACTTTGTGATGTAAGCCCATCACTATTTACTTGTTTCTGCATTTCTCCAGCAGGCTGAGATCTTGGCATGGATTTAGTATCTAAGGCTTAATATGCATTTTATGAATTACATGCTTAAAAAAGTTACTCTTCCCTGAGAAGTCTCAAGTAATTATCTAGGACACAATACTTACATGCAAACACGCATGTGCACACACACACCATACACCATAATCAGTACTGCAATGATTTACAATTCACAAAGAACATTTGACATCATCTCTTATTGTTCAGAGCATTCATGATCTTCTTTCCCATGAACCACAGAAGGTAAGTCCCATTACACAATGTCATGGTCATTTTCTCCATTCTAGATACTATAGTGAGACCTGTCAGGTTTTCAGGGTGGGATAGGATGGGAGTGCTAAACAGAAGAAGTTGAAATTCACAGATAACTGGCTAGTTAGGTGTGGGTATTTAGTACCCTCTAGGCAGACTTCACGTAGAAAGTTGGACGTTAGTAATTAAATGCTAAAAAAAAATATATAACCCTGTATCAATATTCAAAAGAGATTTGTTTTGTGTATTGGGTGTGTTTAAGTCTCTCTGGGGAAAATATGTGATCAAGACTTTGATTAAACTTCTTAATTTCAGTTACAAAAGTGGGGAGCTAAACACATTACTTGACAAACCTTATAAGAATGATTTTCAAGATCAATAAAGGGTTGAGTCTTCCATGGCTCCCTGTTGCCTTCAGAGTAAAATCCTGCCTCTTTGATGGCCAGGAATGGTCTTCAGCAACCAGCCGGTATCGACTTTTATTCCTTCCTATTGTTTATCTTCTCTCTCATCAACATCAACATGTTTTCATGTGAATTTTTTTTTCTCTGACTAAAGCTCCTTTGTCCACACTTCTACAAATTAAAACTGTTTCTTTCAGCCATCTCGAATATTGCTTAGTCTAACCTAGGTCTTGCTTCCTTTCTGAAAGCACCAAGCAGGAGGATACCTTGGGCCAGGGTCACCTGGCACAGGAAGCTGGAACGGTGGGAGGCAGGGCTTGCACTTGCCCACAGGTGTACTGGGGAACTCAGTTGTCCAAAATGAAAGGATCGATCGGGGGAGAAGACCCTCTCTGAATCACAGAGCACAGTGCTTACGAGAGCACCAGTTTACTACAGACCAAATGCTGTAAATTCCCCTCAAAAATTCATATGTTAAAACCCTAAGCCCCAATGTGATGGTACTTGGAGATGGGCCTTTAGGAGGTGATTAGAGTCAGATTAGGTCATGAAGCAGAGTCCCCCTCATGGTATTAGTCTTTTTATAGAAAAAGAATGAGATCCTTGATTCCTCTTTCTGCATACACTTACCAAGGAAAGGCCATGGAGACAACTAAGTATGGAACATCACAAATATTTGCAAATGTATTTTTTTTTTTTTTTTTTTTTTTTTTTTGTGGTACCAGGGATTGAACTCAGGGGCACTCGACCACTGGGCCACATCCCCAGCCCTTTTGTGTATTTTATTTGGAGACAGGGTCTCACTGAGTTGCTAAGTTCCTCGCCATTGCTGAGGCTGGCTTTGAACTCGCGATCCTCCTGCCTCAGCCTCCCAAAGTGCTGGGATTACAGGCGTGCGCCACCACGCCCGGCTGCAAATGTATTGTTTAAACCTCATTCAGTACCTACTGTGAGCAAAGTGTCTTAAGTGTGGTAAGATGTGTGTGAAGATTATAATAATGTGTTAGAAATGCCCTCACCTTTAAAGGTGCCCCTTGAGCAAGGAGGGACATATGAATGTACAAGAAATGCAAGGGCCTGAGCTTAACGAGGACAGAGGAGTAACGAGGAAAAGGAAGAAAGCGAGGTGACACAGGAACTATTGGAAACTGAACGTGGACGAGTCAGCTCCTCATAACTTAAATGGAATAAGAATGTGTGTTTCTATGTGTGGAGTGGGGCTTCAAAGAAGCAGAAATGCGGATGGTGGGGGACCAAAGGTCACAGGGTGGGGAGGCTGCCTATAAATTCTCTTGGTCAGTGTGGTTAATGGTGACCATGCTCAGTCCTTCACCCATCCTGTTCCATTGGATCATGTGCAAAACAACGGCAACCCAACAACCCACAAGACCTGCTGGGAGCCAGAATTATACTTTCTAGCCACCTTTTCTTCCAAGACATAGTGCTGAAGTCCCACTGAGATAGAGCTCCTTTAAAATGAAAAGCAATCACCAAACTTTGTCTCCTGAATTTTACTGTTTCGTTCCCCGCTAACGCTTTCAATGGTCCAGTGCTGCTACCAAGCTAGGAGGGCAATGGGAAAGGACCACTGAATGACTGTGCTCTGTGCAAAATGGTGGTAGACTCTACCAGCCCGAGTTCTAGTTCCCATTCTCTTTTAGTAGCACATTCTATTTGCATATTTACAGAATGTATTTATATTCTACTTGAAGCTTAGATTTAGAAATGATGAAATACTTTAGATCCTGTGTTTCCAAAAAAGAAACCCATAAGCTAGGAACCACTCCCTACTAGAGAGTGAAGCCCATCACGATCAATTGACGAGGGGTGTGGCATACCCCTCAGATAAACTGATGCTCAGCAGGAGTGTCTCGGGTGCTGAGGCTGAAAAGGGCAACCTGAGGAATTCCTATTGTATAAGTTATAAAAATTCCATTTTCTCACACACACAATTTGTATTAACTAGGTCTTTGGTGTTCACATAAGAAGATTTTGTTAAATGAGGTTCATCTTAAACAGGGAAAAGTCTGTTAGGATTAAGGATGGAGAAGAAAGAAGCAAGGGTTTTGTTGTGTTCTGGCCTATGCTGTATTGGATTTGTGTGTGTTTCTCTATATGTATGTGTGTATGAAGGAGATGAAAGGAAGAGGGAGGAAGAAGATCCTCCTCATTATAAAGAATAAACCCTCCAACCATGCCTTTTGGCATTGAATATTGGACAGAGTTAATGCCACTCCTCGTATGTCCAAATATCTGGAACTTAATTATGGATGGTTAATAGTAAAACTCTCCTGAATGCATTCAGAAAGTCTCATTAGGGATCCAGAAAACATTTTGGAATTTTATAGCATTCCAAAGATATCACCTTGAACAATTGTTATATTAGCAAAAAAGCAAAGATTTGATATACTAAAGACATCAGGTGAATGGAACAGCAATAATAAGTAATTCTGCAGACATTTTAAATCTCACTTATCCTAAGAGTTCAAAATTCTGTCAAAAAACATAAATCAAGCCAGGCACACCTGTA
Source organism: Tamias sibiricus (assembly GCA_025594165.1). NCBI lineage: Eukaryota > Metazoa > Chordata > Mammalia > Rodentia > Sciuridae > Tamias > Tamias sibiricus. The sequence continues at coordinate 12,487,596 of CM046663.1, read as the reverse complement.
ATCCCAGCAGCTCAGGAGGCTAAGTCAGGAGGATAGTGAGTTTAAAGCCATCCTCAGCAACTTACCAAGGACCTAAACAACTTAGTGAGACCCTATCCCAAAATAAAAAAAAAAATAAAATAAAAAGGGGTGGGGATGTAGCTCAGTGGTTAAGTGCCCAGTACCAAAAAAGGAAAGGAAAAGAAAAAGAAAAAAATCAATTTATCTCTGTACCACATTTACATATTCTCATTTTATCCATGTAAGGATGACATTCTAAATTTGATCATAAATGTCCCCTGGTATACAATAGATTCTATCATAGAACAGGGATTAGACCTCCGACCTGCCAGTTCCTATTTATTACAACATTTTAATCAGAAAATTTCTATCTTCAAAATAAGCTTGGAGTAAAAGATAGGGGAATTTATGTTCCAATCTAGTTGGAACAGAAATAAACAAACCGAGTTAAAGATTTGACATGATATACTGGTATCTAGAAAGGGCAAGGCAGTTTAATTTTTGCATTTAAAAAAAAAACTCAAATATTTAACTTTTCAAATATTCCAAATTTGTTTTATTTAAAAGTCAATTGGGAAAACCAATAATTGGAAGAAATGAGAATCTCCCAGCTCGTAAATGGAGTAGGAAGCTTAAACACAGCCATGGTTTCAAGCTTCCCTCCAAATGAGAGGATAGTGAAGTCAGTAAGGAGAAGGGCTTATATCTTTGCTTGAAGCATAGCCAGCCCCTGTATTTCCAGAAAGAAGGAATTTGTTGAGGGAACAAGCTGGCCCAAATCTGATTAGGAAATAGGAAGAGGAGAGGAGTTATCTTGGATCTTCATTTGCATAGAAGTACACTGCATTTACTTAAAATTGGTATTTATTTGGTGTTTAGGTGGAAATTATGGTAAATAGGTACCAAAACACTTAACCCATTCATCTATGCCCTCTTCATGGGAGACTTTGCCGCACTCATTTGCATGGAGGGTGTTTAGGTAGAAATTTGCACTATTAGAGAGATGCAAATCAAAACGACTCTAAGATTTCATTTTACCCCAGTCAGAATGGCAGCTATTAAGAACTCAAACAACAATAAATGTTGGAGAGGATGTGGGGAAAAAGGCACACTCATACATTGCTGGTAGGAATGCAAAATGGTGCAACTGTTATGGAAAGCAGTATGGAGATTTCTTGGAAAACTAGGAATGGAACCACCCTGTGACTCAGCCATACCACTCCTGGGTCTATTCCCAAAGGACTTAAAAACAGCATATTACAGTGACACAGCCATCTCAATGTTTATAGCAGCACAATTCACAATAGCTAGATTGTGGAACCAACCTAGATGTCCCTCAGTAGATGAATGGATAAAGAAAATGTGGTACATATACACAATGGAATTTTACTCAGCAATAAAAGAAAATAAAATAATGGCATTTGCAGGTAAATGGATGAAGTTGGAGAATATAATGCTAAGTGAAGTTAGTCAATCTCAAAAATCCAAATACCGAACGTTTTCTCTGATATAAGGAGGCTGATTCACAGTGGTGTTGGGTCGGGGTACATAGGAGGATTAGAGGAACCTAGAAAGGCCAAAGGGGAGGGAGGGGAAGGAAAGGAGCAAGGGGGGATGGAGGGAAAAAAAATAAAAGGTGTTTGAATAAGATGGATATCATTATCCTAAAGGCATGATTGAAGATTTGAATGGTACGAATATACATTGTATACGAACAGTGTTATGTAAAAAGATGCTTTATATCTTTATTATGAATTGTAATGCATACTACTATTATAAATACAACTTTGAATAAAAAAAAAAATTTTTTTTAAAAAGTTGCACTGATGCTGAATGTCAGAAAACTGGGAAAAGAAGCAGTAACACCAGTTGACAGAAGACAGAGGGAATTCTCATAATTGAAAGGTTTACAAATGAGAACTTTGGCAATGGATTAAAACCAAGATTTGCAGCAAGCTAAGAAAGCCATCCTGTCAGTGGCCTAATGGTGTTCATTCTAGATATAAGTAGAGGAGCTTTCCGTTCAAAATCCTATCATCAGACAGGAGGGGATGGCCAGAGTCTTCTCTGAGAGAGATATATCAAGCTTCCTCAGACCAGGCTCTAGGTTCCCCTCCGATGCTCAAAGGACACAGTTCAAGTGGTTGCTCAGAGTCAATGACAATCAGAAAATCTGCCAATGCGACTCTTTGGGAGACAAGTCACTACTTTTAATTTATCTTAATCAAACGATTTCACCCTCATTGCTAATTGCTGTTGTTTTGGTTACTTGTGTGATATAGTCTAGGCTTCCCGTTTCTAGAATTTTTCTATTCAGGATATTTTTATTTAAATGCCCAGATTGCAGTGCACATCTTTATTTCAATGCAAGCATTGTCTACTGCTGTCCAACTCCATCTGAGATAAGCAAAGGCTGGTCTCCAGCAATTGGGTCAGTGTTGCCTGATAGAGAGTTAGATACAGGAACAAGAATGTGACCCTCTCCGCCCCACTGCTCCCTGAATATAACAATTATGCAAATTCTTTTTTGTGCAGGCTTGGGAATGTGCTATGTGAATTTTCAGAGGGCCTAGAAAAGCAGCCTTCCTAGAAATGAAAGGAATACTGTAATTAAATCATTTCAAGCGATTTGAATATAACATGGTGTTCCTATGTCTTCTTTGTAGTCTGCAACTACTGTCTTAAACAAAGTATTACACTTGTATCCTTCTCAAGATCTTTAGTTAGAGCTTCTTATTTAAGAACAAAGAGAAGGTTGAACCTTTTATTAGAAACAAAGTTATAATTCAATGTTCCTTCATTTCCTCCAATGCATTTGGTGCTAGGGACATATCAAGAGCAGATTGTCATCCTGGGGATTCGATAAAACCATCATTTTGGCAAAACAAAACAAAACAAAAATTTGGCCTTAGGAAATCATGAGTCATCTCTGTGATCCTTCCAGCTGTGCTTTGCACTGGGGGTAATAAATCATGCATAAATAATAATCACCGAAATTAAAAGTGTGGATGTTGGATAATTCTTTGTCACTGTTACTTACTAACAACAGTAATTTGGTTAAGTAAATTGTATTGATATCAAATGTTCTTCATAGGCAGCTTTCAATTAGCAGATCATGCATTCCATCTTCAAATCACACAACTTCTCACTTGCTATTTCCTCCCATACTTAGATCATACTTAGGAAAGTTTCTCTTTCTCTAGTTTTCTGATGCCTTTTATCTCCTTGTTGTTTTTCTGGTTTAGTTTTCCTTTGAGGACAAACAGCATAATGAGCCATGCCACTACTGACAGCACTGAAGCAAGGTCAAGGTGGGTTGGTTGTTGCTGCCAACAGAGGGTGGCGCCCTCTGTCATCCTCATGCTGGTGCCAGGGCCTACTGAGCAAATGACACTTTCCACTGTTTCTGGGACCTCACAAGCTATGTCCAGGTGGGTTCCAAACCTCTCGCTCGTGGTGACAGGGTCCTCAGCCAACAACCAGAAGTAGAGACTGGGTGTCAAATAGAGTTCTGACCCCACTGAGCCTTTGTGGCTCTAGAAGAATCCACAGCATAAACCTGTTTGTGTCTCTACAGCTGCTCCCACCAACTGCCTTTCCTGTCCAAGCTGGGAGTCCACTTGAATCGAAGCCAAGGTAAACCATTGCAGAGACTGTGGTCATGCTGAACTGACAGAAGCTATCTACCAGTTATCTACAGTTCAGAGGTGACATTCATGGCACTCATCTCCCTGTATTCTTTGAGAAAACCAAGATGCTAGCACTGAAGATGAACAGATGCCATCACGATGGTCACTTGCTCCAAGCAACATGGCAATTCAGTGGTAGAGTAGAAACCAGAACCCAAGGCAGCAGATTGGTCCCCTGTGCTGGAATCACTAATCACTACTCCATTACAGCTAAATGATGCAGACAAACCAATTTTAGATTAAAACTCTCATATGACAGATGCAGAAGCTAAAGTCAAGAGAGGCTGATAAATAAGCCATGCTGTTTAGAGCTTACACCAAGACTCCTGGTCCTCAGCCCAGGTCTGTGTTCCAGCTACCTCTGCTTTTAGCACATGCTAGGCCTCTGAATGCAACCATGTAGGTCCAGATTAAGACTGTCAGTTAAAACTTTAAAATGACATTTGTAATCTTAAAATTTTTAGTAAGCACATTTTAAAAAGTATAAAGAAACATATAATTAATTTTAGTAATATATTTTATTTAACCCAACATATCCTTTTAAGGTGTGTAAGCAATATAAAGTAGTATTGATGCAATTCTGTGGGGGGGGGGGGTGGGAAGGAGAATGATACTAGAGATTGAACTAGAACCTTGGGCATGCTAGGCAACTATTCATTCTACCATTGAGCTACACCTCTAGCCCACAATGCAATATTTTACATTATTTTTTCACATCGATTCTTTGCTGCCCAGTGTTTTGGGGATGGCCATCACATGACAAGAGACTGGGAGTGTGCCTGTATGTCTTGTGGTTTCTGTCTCTTTTTGTTTAAAGCCACCAGAATCCAATCATGGGGCTCCACCCTAATGAACTTATCTAATCCTTATCTCCTCCCAAAGTACCCACCTCTTTGACACCATAGTCAGATTGTTGCCATCCTCTGAATACCTCACAGTGGGGCTTAAATGCCAACACAAGTTTCAGAGGGGACAACCATATTCAAACCATAGCACCCCTTCCCCATTAATACCATCTTCAGTGTCTCTCCACACCACTATCAAGACTAAAAAGAAAAAATGTCCAATATGTTGCAATAGAACTTGTTTCCTGGAAGTTTCTAGGGTCTCTTCAAGACCTAAAATGACATAACAATGACAATGATCCTGAAATTGCTCAACAGATTGCTTTCTTATAGAATTCAGTCTCCTCTGGGCCAGAATTACTCACAAAACAAACTATGGCACTCCCCTCATGATTTGCAGCAAAGTGGACTCAATTTCAAACTGTGAAGGTTAAAGATAGGAAGCCAGGCAGATCAACAGCAGAATGACAGCCAGTCCGTGGCATCCAACTCATCTCAGCCCAGATGAGAGCAACTTTATCTAGATCTAATGTAATGTAGAGATTGCAAAGATAACTCAAATATTAATGTTGGCTTTTTAAATATTCTGTATGTGATTACAGTGGGAAAATGTTCTTCATTCTCAAACTATGCAGTGGAATCCCATAGGTTGGTACATTGTAGAAGCAGCCCAGCAGTGTTACCATCTAACTACTGACAGAGTCCTGTATCACACTACCACCCATTGTGGCCAATATTATATTTCCTGATTCAAGAAGGAAGCCAAGTGAATTGATAGGAGTTGGTTATAGTTACCGTAGACAACACTCAATAACTAAAGTTCATTTTATCCACAGGAAAGTCACACAATGTATGGCAACTTACGTGCCATACATAGCTGCATGCCCAGTGGGGTCACCTAACACAGCCCAGAAAAGGAAAACTCTAACCAGGATCTAAAAATTACTCCAGGAAAAAACTACCTCCAGGAAAAAAGACTTGCAGTGGGCATTCAGTCTTCTTGCCTGCCAATACGTGTGAGTTTGAGCCAACATCCTGTGAAAAGAAAGAACCTGGGGAAGGGTGAGTGCCTCACGAGAGAGAGAAACCAGCCTCTATGGGCAGTTAGTTATTTTACCAGAGCTTTGAAGAGTCGTGAGCTGCAGCAGACAGACCCCTACTGCCCGGCAGTGACCCAGAGTGTTCTTAGCTCATCCATCTTTTCCTTAAATAACTGGCAGTGGTTGCGGCTAGAATTAGATTTCTGGCATATTTTGTGCTATTTGTTTCAAGTTCATTAGCTCCTGATGTCACCACAGCAGCTGTGAGGCTTGGCCTAGACAGAACAAAAGGGTAGGAGGAAGCACAGTGGCCTGGTGCAGGCCGAGTCCTCCAACAGATCCGCCTTGAAACCAATCCAGGTTTCTGGACACCAAAATCGCAAGTAGAAGGATCCGGGGACCATAGGTCTTTAAAATCACACACATTCTATGATGATGGCAGTGGCCTCCGTCAATGGAACGGAGCAGAATAAAGCCCACCCCTTTGTTGCGGGCACATAGATGTCTATTTCTTATCTCTAGCTCAGTTCGGGCACTTCAGCATTTGGTTTCATTCATTTTCCCCTCCATCAATTTAACAGAGTCAAGAGCATGAGCTTTGAAGTCAGACAGGCCAGCGCTGCCCGTTTCGTGTGTGAGTTTTGAGAAGCTGCACAACCACCTAACACGAAGCATTTCTGTGAGGATTAAATGAGTTCCTACACGTCCTAACACTTGACAGTGGTGCACAGGGGCACTTGATACATGTAACCATCTCTATTTTATTCGTGGTATTATTACTGCCATAATTACTATGTAGCAGGCATTATTCCAGGAAGAAGGGGTGCAAAAAAGAAACAGAACCTAGACTTACCCTGGAGAACTGGCTAGCGAGGAGACAGGCAAGTGAGACCATGGCTAGCAATCAGTATGGACGTGCTGACAGACAGAGGGACAAGCTACAAAAAAAAAAAAAAAAAAAAAAAAAAACCTCTCCAAACTCTGTCCAGGTGGAGAAGCAGACTGAGAAAGTCTTAATGACAGGCTTGGAATCTAAGCTGAAGGTGAAGGTGATCTAGAGTGATCTTTTCCTGGCAGGCAGTGGGGAACGTGGGGACACTGTCTTGCCTCCCTGCACTCAGATCCTAGGGCAGCCCACATTCCAGCCTAAAAATCTCCTTCAGGAAAGACCCAGCCTTCAACCTCTCACTGACGAGCCCTGACTGAAATATACAGGTATTTTGATACATTTTTTTCCAACTAATAAAAACAGAGATGGCTGCTTTAACAGACAATTCAAGGCGTACATCAATGTAAAAGGCAGTGTAGCCAAAAGAACTCGGGGCTGCTAATGAGGGATTGCGCTGTCATTAAGGCTGGGGAACCCACTGACGTGAACACAGGTGTCTCAAATGACACCCGAGACCAAAGAGGCAGCCGAAGGATGTTCCCAGTTGCCTACTTCCAAATTGCAAATGGTCCCAATGGGCATAAATCCCTGAGGTGCCACGGTGAGAGTTTGGGGCTATACTTTGACCAGTTTGGTGACCGGGCAGGAGACAGCAGAGCATCTGCCCAGTAGTGAGACAGCTGCTCTCAGAACCCTGCCCCTCCTGCATGGCCCCTCCTGCATGGGCCATGTCTGACAGCTTGATCTGAGCGCTGGAACCATTTGGGGCCTCTAAACCACAAAGTTAGTTGCTCTGGGGGAAAACGAGAGAAACACTAAGTCTCTCATACACTCTGGCATCCCCTGGAGCCTTGTGTGAGGAGGTTCTGTCTGCTGCCAGGGCCGTGCAGTGCAGGAGGAGGCCACCATAACATAAAACAGAAGGAGAACACTTCAAGGTATATTTTCCTTTGTGCTTCCCCGCCCTCCCCCCCCCCCCCCCCCCAGTCCAAGGCATTTATTCCAGGAACGAAGGCTTAGCTCTCAGGGCAGGGAATACAAAGTCCATGATAACGTAGGTCCTCCAACACTAGAAACAGCCACCTCAGTGCTCTGGCATACAGAACTGCTTTCATAACATGCTTTTTTTTTTTTTTTTTTTCCCCTCACTAACTTTTCAAAATTACTGACTTTGTGGGATCCTGGGGGAAGCTGTAAAAGGCAGATCAAACGAAACAGCCTCTGCCCAACCCAACCCCTCCACCATTCAGGCTCCTTGCCCATCCATCACAGCAGAATGCTATTTACAGCCCTTTCATCTCTCACTACCTGCTTGTGAAAAGGAATGAGGTCAAAAAGAAAAGGGCGGGAGGAAGGAGGTCCTGAAGGCCATTGAGGGTCACATCTAAAGAGAGCAAACGAAACAGAAGTGAACAGAGAGAATGTCCTAATATCCCTCCTGTCTGGGACAAAATTGTCTATTCCTTCCACAGAGCTTCCATAGCCCTTCACACACAACCTCTGCTCTAGAAGTTTCCACAGAGTAATTGCACATCTGAACTGGGCAGCTCTTGAGTCAAGGCAAGAGCTCCCTCTCAGTCTTCTGGGCCTCATGCAGCCTGGCTCAGGCCTAACGGAAGTGTTCCTTGAGGGTTAGATGGATGGAGGACATACTGATAAAGGGACCTTGGAAAGCCACCACAGGACACCCAAAAAGAAAAATGAAGATTCTGCATAAGACTTCTAAGATCCCTTCCAGTGTGCTGAAGTTTATTAAAAATAGTGTGGGCTCACTAGAGAAAATGTGGATATTACAATAGCCAACTGCCCAATTGTCCACATTCCTACAAACCTATGCTATTATTATTGACTGGCATTTATTTCCAGAATCTTAAAACTTTATCGAAACTAACATTTACATATTCCTCATTGTATTAGTCCATTCTCTGATACTAGAATAACACACCTAAGGATGGGTATTTTATGAAGCAAAGAGGTTTATTTAGCTCACCGTTCTGGAGGATCAAGGGCATGGTGACAGAATCGGCTCAATTCTGGTGAGGACCTCATGATGGACAGCATCCCAACAGCAAGAGCATGTTGGCAAGGGAGAAATCAGAGGGCAAGCAGGGAGCAAGATAGCATGAAAGGGCCAAGCTTGCTGTTTTAAAACAACTCTTCTCAAGGGAGAATTAACCAAAGTCCCGTAAGACCTTCCTCAATCCTTTTTGAAGGTAGCACTCCTGATGACCTAAGGACCTTCTACTGTGTCCTACCTCTTAAAGTCCCACCTTCTCTTAACCTCACAATACCAAGGAACCAAGCCTCCAACACATGAACAATCAGGAGACAAAACACGTCCAAACCATAGCGCTCATGTAACTAAGTGAACAGTGGGAGTGTTCGTGGGGGTGAGAGACAGTGAGAAAAGCACAATGTAAGAAACCTTAGCTTCCGTTTAAAAATAATAATTATGTAGTGTCCTATGAACAGGACCATGCTGAAAAAATTAGAAGGTTTTAATGCTCCCACGCTGTTTCCTTCTAACTGTGCAGCCCTCCTTAATAAGCTCCACCACCTCCGTCTTAAAGGCCTCACTTGTCACTGTCCCCAACCCCCTCCTTCACTCCCTCTCTCCCTCATTCTCTCATCCCTTTTTCCCCTCCCCCACTCCCACACACACACACACACACACGCACACACACCAAAAGTCAGGGCCCCAGGGCACTCGTCTTTTGTGTGGATGCAAATTTTATTCACGGCAAGTGACAAGAAAGACCAACTCATAGGAAATAGTGCCTCGTAGGTAAGACTCTACCAGGTTACTCTCCAACAGGGCATTGTCATGGAAACAGTGAGGAAAGCCTTCATCTAAAGAGTTCAAAATTAAGAAAATGGGGGTCTTAGCACTGAAGCTTAGGAGTACATTATGGCTTTTGGAGAAAAATAGCCCAATACTCTGGAAATCACACTGCTGGGGGAGCACCAAGTCGGGGGCTTTGCTAATTGAACATTTACAGTATGGCAAAATAAAACCTATTTATTTCCCTGAAGGAAAAAAAGTGTTCCTGGTTTATCCAAGGAGAAAGAAAAGTTCATCATCACTGGGTTTCCTTCCAGCCAGGCCTGGACCCCCCTCTTTTGAGTCCACCAGGCTCTGGTCCATGATATGTGGAACCACCCCCTTCTGACCATCCCCCTCTATGAGGATTCATTCGTCCTACACGAAGGTAAAGGCAGCTCACGGAGGTATGATCTTGGTGGCCTAGCAGCCCTCAACACAATGTGCAGGGCACAGCAGACAATTAGCAACTTTACTGAAACTAACGAATTAATTACAAAGCTTGGGAACTAGGCTTGATAGATTTTGTATTTCCTTACGTCTACCTTGCACTCTCCAGGGGAATCTCACAAATTTTTCCTTAACCTCTTTCCCCTTTCTGAAAAGTGAAATTTGGATGAAACTCATCATCAAATTTTGTTCAAAACCCATACATTTTACACACATTTCCTTTCTCAAAATTCCAACTGAGTTTCAAACATCTCCTTTGGCCTCCTTCTCTCTCAGTTGTCTTGATGTAAGAGATGTGACCTGTATGAATCCAACTCTCTAGTAACAAGAGGAAAATTATACTTAGAAAAACCAAGCTCATGCTGCTTGAAAATAGACATTTCTAGAAACTGTGTAATGTGGGCATGTGTATATTTGGGACTGTCCCCATTCCAGGGCTTCCATGGGTTCCTGAGAAGCTAAAGTTCTCTTCGGTCTAAATCACATTCTGCTGGTGTAATTTAGAAACATCAAGTCAGACCAAGATGCTGAAGCAATAATGAAAAATATTTCTTCCAGAAAACTCAAAAAGCCTTCCCACACCCTACCCAACAGAACATTTACAGGAAGGAGCAAAGGTAAAAACCAAATCCAATGGACCTCAGCCCCATCAATTCTCATTCTCCTATCTATTGTCTACTCTTTCATTCATTGCATTTTTCTGCTCATCCTATAAATGTTTCTGAGCACTTATTTCACTGGTAATCAATAGCAATCAATAGTCACTCCTGAATCAATGATTGACCACCAGTTACATGGCAGATACTATCCTGGTCACTAGGCTGACCAGAGTGAGCAAAAGAGCCAGGGTTCTGCCTTGTGGAACTAGCTCGAAATCAAACAAGGAAACAGTCATTCAACAAATTAATAAAACTATAGCTCCATGCCAGGATACGTGCTTAGAAAGGAAATATAAGAGAGAGACCTAATGTACCTTTGGAATTAAGCTAAGGCATCTTCCATGTACTGGCATTTGAGTTGAGATCTGGAAGCTAAATAGGAGTTAGTCAGATGAAGGATAGAAAAAGTAGCCTTGCAGGCTAAGGAAAGAGTATGTGCAAGAGTTTGCAGGTGAAAAAAAAAAAGGTTAATGTGCAATGAATGAAGAAAGGAGTAAACAAATAGAAGACTGTTAAGATGAACAGGGCCAATTGTAGGGAGCCAAGAAGCCACACTAAGGACTTTTATGTTATCTGAAGTACATTGGAAAACATGAGAGTGTGTTTTGTTTTTAGAAGAGAAGTTAAGACGATCTTGTATACACTCACGTGCCACTTAAGGATGGAGGATCTTCTGACAAATGTATCCTTAAGCAATTTTGTCATGCAGACGTCCTAAAGTGCACTCGCACAAACCTAGAGGGCATAGGTCAGTCACTCCATGCAATCAAGAGATGTGGTTCATACATCCTGCTGCCCGTGCAACACAACAGACTGTTTCATAGCAACCATTTTTTCATAAATTGGAGTATACTCTTAAATAATGATAAAAATATAGTATAATAACTATATTAACAAGAAACATAGTCATTTATTATCATTATCAAGTAGGAGATACTGTACAAAAAAATTGCATCGCTATACTTTTATACAACCGGCAGCACAGTGAATTCGTTTATACTAGCATCACCACAAGCATGTGGGTAATTCAATGTGCTGTAATATTATGACAGCTACAATGTCACTAGGTGATATAAAACTTTAAGCTCCATTATGGGACCACCATCACTGACCAAAATGCCATTATGCAGTGCCTAACTGCTTAAATACTTATCTGTTTTTAAGGTATTGCTATATTTTAAAGATCACTGTGGGTACTGCATAGAGACTGAGTCAGAAGATGGTCATGCTCATTATGAAGCAATTGCATCTCAACCTCAAGAGCTCCCCTCTAGATTCTGCCTTGTGGTGCTGTGGGGAGGACCCTTACAAAGTGCATTTCTTATTCTCCAGCTGCTGCTCCCTCCACAGTGGCCTCTGACAATGGAAAAGACCACTGAGGAGCCAAGGCTAGAATAGTGTGGGAAGGGCACAGATTGTCTTACCCATGTTTGTTCTCCACTTGTCAACAGAGCCCAGAAACAGACCAACAATCCAGGCAGGCAGCAGGAGTTGATTCCAGGTCTTGGGGGGGGATGGGACAGGAGTTGTACATCCCCAGAACCACCCGCATTGAGGCTATTTGGAGAGAGCGCTACACCTGCTGGGCAGTGCCCCTCCTCAGAGGTGTGACTCCTGGGTCAGTGGGGTTTCCTACTTTTGTTTGTTGAAGGTAGCCTGTGTTCCTGGCCCTTTCCTTCCATCTTCACAGCCAGATGCAATGGTGGGTCCAGCCCCCTAGGGTTTAAATGAGTGGTAACTGAAGTGGTAGGGAGCGGCTGGAGGAGGTGGAAATTGGGACATGGATATAGACAGAACCTGCTCAGATAATCCAGGATAATATCTCTATTTTAAAGTTGAGTGATTGGTCAACTTTTCATGTAAACTAAAGCCATTGTGGATTCCAGGAATTAAGACATGGGTATCTCTGGGGAGTCCATTATTCTGTCTGCCACAGTCCATCTTTTGTCATTGAAAAGATATATGTCTATTCCAAGGCAAAATATATCTATCCCATTCAAAGTTCCCCAAAGATCTCAACCAATTACAGAATCAAATGAAAGTACAAAGTCTCATCTACTCAAAAGAAGCAAATGCCATCATCTACATCATCTAAACCAGATACAGAGAAGGAATTCTGTATAATTCATCTCTGAGATACAATTTATCTCCATTTGTGAACCTACAAAATTTAAGAAATGAGATATCTTCTTCCAAAATAAAACAGTGGGGCAAGCATAGGATGAGTTATGGACATTCTGGTTCAAGAAGAGACAATAAGAGGGGGGGAAAAAAAGAAATTGCTAATCCAAAGCAATTTCAAAATTTCTCCAAGAAAATTCTAAGTGCTTTCAAAAAGCCTCAAAACAATTCTTCATGGCTCAAGACTTTGCTTCCGAATCTCCTACTTTTTTTTTCATGAAAAGTAGTATGTATTTACCGGCAAATAGTTTTGTCAGCTTGTTTCTTGCTTGTAGAATGTGGGGAACTGACAACCTTCTTTCATTCTGACCTCTCTCTCCTTCAGTCCACACTGCAGTGTTTCTGCTGATATACCATTCTCAAGAACCTGTGGGTCTCCCAAGTATGTCGTAGGTATTCACTCCATTAAACAAGACATTTTTCCATGGATCTTCTTAGATAATCTGATCCGGTTTTAGATTCTGCCAAGACGGAGGAAGGGATCTATCAGGGTATATGTTCAATCTTACTAGCCAAGTGGGAGGCTGAGTCAGGTAGATCCCAAGTTCAAAGCTAGCACGGACAATTTAGTGAGACCCTGTTTAGAAATAAAATAAAAAGGGAGGGCTGGAGATATAATGCAGTTGGTACAGTGCCCCTGTGTTCAATCTCCATGTTATGGTTTGGTTATGAGGTGCCCCCCAAAAGCTCATGTGTGAGACAATGCAAGAAGGTTCAAAGGAGAAACGATGGGTTATAAGAGTCTTAACCCAATCATCAATGTAATCTCCTGATAGGGATTAAATGAGTGGTAACTGAAGTGGCAGGGTATGGCTAAAGGAGGTAGAAACTGGGACGTGACTTTGGGTATATATTTGTATCTTGCAAGTGGATTGTGTCCCTGCTTCCTGATCACCATGCGAGCTGCTTCCCTCTGCTACACTCTTCCACTATGATGTCCTGCCTCACCTTGAGTCCTAAGAAATGGAGCCACCCTTCTATGGACTAAGACCTCTGAAACAATGAGCCCTCAAATTTTTCCTCCTATGTAATTGTGCTGATCAGGTCTTTTAGTCACAGCAGCAAAAAAGCTGACTAAAACACCCCCATATCACATAACAAAAAAACAGAAAATCAATATTACTAAAGAGCATTTTTTGTAAATAACTACTCTGACTTTCGATCCTATGAAGTACTAATAAAAGTTTGTTCAGCCATACTCTCAACTCTTTTTCAAGAACATGCTGATAGTAAATCTCTTAGTTATAGCATGGTTTGCAATCTATGTAGGGTAAGAAGTACCCAAATCAAGTCCTAGTTCATTTTTGCCTCACAGTTCTTTCCTCAGTTTATCTCTTTTCTCTCAATCTTTATGGGCAAAGTCAGCATAAAGCCTACCCTGAATCCATCCTAAAAACCATAAAAACAGGCCTCAAAAAATTCAGTTGATAACAGGCAACTATGTCCCAAAAGATCTAACACAATTTTAAGGCTAAAACAAAATCCAACACTTGAAAATTTTAAATTCCCGATGTCTAACATGCAGTCAAAAATTACCCTCACCATGCAAATAAAAAAATATGAACTATAATCAGGGAGAAAATCAAACATAGATATGTCAGTAATAATGGTTGACAGAAAAGGAGATTTAAACTATGTTTTATTTGTGCAAGAAATAGAGGAAAGTATTACATATTGAGGAGACAAATAAAAGAATTAAATTGAAATTTTAGATGTAATAATATAGTATTTAAAATGAAAAATATACTGGATGGATTAAAAAATAGCAATGATTAATAAATTTGAAAACAGGATATATCCAAAATGAGACATAAAGTTTAAAAAAGGATTTTTAAATTGTGCAGAGGATCAATAATCTATGAGCTTATATATGTGCAATTAGATTCAGAGAAAAAAGGAGGGAGAAGTAAGGATGGAAAAGTATTTGAGAATTTTCAAGAATTTTTAGCAAAATATTCTTCAAAAATAAAGTTAAAAATGTAAACTCCTAGAGCTTTGTCAGTGAATTATACCAAACAATTCAAGACTGAATCATGTCAATATTGCACAAATTAGAAAAGTGAAGAGAAGGGAGCACTTCCTGGCTTGGTTTATGAAGCTGATGTTAATCTTGAGACCAAAACCAAACAAAATGATTACCCTTCCTCCAAAGGATACAGTAGTCTTACTAAACATAGATTTTAAAAATCCCTCTCAAAATCAACCAAAACATATGTAATAATAACATCTTAATTTCATATGAATATGTCAAGTGAATTTAGGCCAAGAATATAGGGTTGGTTCAACATTCAATAAACTATAATCAAAAAGCCATATGATTATCTGAGTAGATGCAGAAGAGATATCTAACAATATTTAATGCCTAGTCAAGATTTTAACAAAACAAGAACTCTCCATAAAGTAGGAATAGAAGGAATTTTTCTTGATCTAATGAAGGGCATCTACTAAAACCAACAACTAGTATCACACTCAACAATAAAACTCTTCCTGAAAGACTAAGAACAAGGCAAGATATCCTTTCTCATCTTGTCTAATCATCATGGTACATAAATCAAGAAAGGAGATAAAATATATAAAGATTATAAAGTAATAATAAGACTGCTTTTATTTTAAAGCAACATGAATATTTATGCAGAAAATCCTTATATGTCTATTTTTAAAAGTACCAGAATTCATAAATGTAATGTCACGGGATACTAAGACACTACAAAAATGCCTATGATAATTCTATATATTACGGATGAACAATTTGAAATTACAGTTAAAACGTAATAGTTAAAATCACATTCAAAGCATAAAATTCTAGGAATAGATTTAATAAAATAGGTGCAAGACTTACACAATAAAAATTGTAAAATGTATCTTAGAGAAATATAAAAAGACTTAAATAATTTAAACAAAGACATATACCATGTTTCTGAACTGAAACACCCACCCAATATTGCTAAGGTGCCAATTCTCTTCAGATTCATCCACAGATTTGATACAATTACCATTAAAATCCCAGCAAGCCTTTTTTTTGCAGAAATTGACAGGTTCTTTTTAAATATATATACTACATGCCAAAAACAATTAGATTAACTAGACACACTTAGGGAGAAAAACAAGTTGGAAGAACTACATTTCGTAATTTCAAGATTTATTATAAAGCGACAGTAACAAGTCAATATGGCATTCAGATAAAAAAGCTGGATCTTTTATCTTACAGCATACACAAAAAACAACTCAAATTGGATTAAAGGTCTAAACATAAGATTTGAAACTAAAATTTTTTGAAGAAAATATAGGGGAAAAGTAACTTGTTACTGGCCTTGGAAATGGTATTTTGGATATCATATGAAAAGCTGAGGCAACAAAAGCAAAAAGAAATAGTACAACATCAACTAAAAAGCTTTGTCACAGCAAAGGAAACAGTCAACAAAAGGTCATCTGTGGATTGGGAGAAAATATTTGCAAACTACATATATTTGATGAAGGGTTAATATCCAACATTTACAAGAAACTAACACACAACTCAATAGCAAAATAGTGTTTTTAAAAAATAATAAAAATGGGAAAAGAGTTTGAACAGACATTTTTCCAAAGTAGATATAAAAACAGTCAGCAGGTATCTGAAAAGGTGCTCACCATTTTTAATCATCAGGGAAATGCAAATCAAAACCACAATGAGATATGACTTTGCACCTGTGAGAATGGCTATTAACAAAAGAAAGGGGGGGAAAGTGAGGAAAAGAGCGAGAGAGATACAGGGAGGGAGGGAGAAAAGAAAGAAAAAAAGACAAGAGTTGGTGAGAATGTGAAGAGAAGAGAACTCTCCTGCACTGTTAGTGAGATTGTAAATTGGCACAGTCATTATGGAACACAGTACGGAGGTTGCTCTAAAAATAGAACAACCATATGACCCAGCAATTCCTCTGCAGAGTGTATGTATATATATATCCAAGGGAAAAGAAATCAGAATCATTTTGAATAGCCAAGGTACAGAAACAACCTAAGTACTCATTGACAGATGAACAGATAAAGAAATTGAGCTATGTATACACAAGAGAATATTATTCAGCCTTACAAAGAAGAAGGAAATGCTGCCATTTGCAACATTATGCTGTGTATAAAAAGTGAGATAAAGAAAGATAAACACTATGATCTCATATACATAATTTTTTTTAAGTCGGATAAAGTAGAACTCTGGTTACCAAGAGTAGAGGAGAATGAAAAGAGAGGGGACAAAGGGTACAAAGTCACAATTATGCAGGATGAATAAGTCTGGAGACCAAATGTGCAGTATGAGGACTGTAAGTTAACAATATCATATTGTATACTGAAAATTCCTTGAGAAAGATTCTAGGTGCTCTTAACACACAAAAATAGTAACAATGCAATGTTATAGATATGCAAATTTGTTTGACAATAGTAATCATTTCACTATATACATATCTATATCAAAACATTGTATTATATATCTTAAATATGTATTATAAAAATATGGCATTTTTAAAAAGATAAATATCTTAATTAAAAATTAGCTAAAAATGGGGCTGGGCATGGTGGCACATGCCTATAATCCCAGCACTTTGGGAGGCTGAGACAGGAGGATCTCGAGTTCAAAGCCAGCCTCAGCAATGGCGGGGTTCTGGGGATGTGGCCCAGTGGTCGAGTGCCCCTGAGTTCAATCCCCGGTACCAAAAAAAAAAAAAAAAAAAAAAAAAAAAAAAAAAAATTAGCTAAAATCTTAATCAGATATCTCACAAAGATATGTGAATGACCAACATATATGTGAGAAAACATTCATTATAATTAGTTCTTGGAAACAGAAAAAATGCAATGAAATGCTACTATATATCCTCTAGAATGGCTAAAGCTTAAAGAAAAAACTAACAACAATGTTTTCATGAATTGGAGATACAAAATAAAATGATACACCTGTATAACAAATAATTCATTAAAATTATTATTTTAGAAAATAAATTCATGTTTAAAGAATAAAAACTCCCTTTTTCCCCAAGTCAATTTTCCATCAAAATAATAGGACATAAATTACATTCATGAAAAACAACCAAACTGACCAACAATAAGGGATCATTTTAATCAAATATGGTATCCATCAAAACTGACAAATACCTATTACAAACAATATTACAGGAAGTATATGATTGCATAGAAAATTCACAATCATTTTAAGCAAAAATTTCAGCTTGATAAATAGGTGGGGCAGTCTGATCTCCCCACTTAGATAAAGAATGTTTTCCTGTGAGTGTCCATACAGAAAAAGAGGGTACAAGAATTTATAACTGCAGGAGCTCTAATTAAGGAGATAGCTAAGATTGCGGTTAGCTGTGAGCCATAAGCATTACCACCTTCCAAGTTCTCGTGAGACTTGGCCCGGGACATTGTGGATCGGGTCGGCGCCATTTGCATGATCTCGCGAGACTTGGCCCGGGGGATTGTGGACGGGGTCAACACCATTTTGTATGGTGTGGTGGTGGTTGTAGGAGTGTGGATGGTGTTGGAGTTGTTGTTGGAGCCGGAGAGAGAAACTAGCAGAATAAAGAGCCTGTTTGTTTCCAGTCTGCCTCTGAACTTATTCCCGTGGCGTTGTTGCTCCAAGCAGCAATTGCTTCAGGCAGCAACAGATAAAAAATGTTCTTTATTTCTGGGTAGTACAATTACAGATGATCCTCACATGTCTGGCATTTTTGAAAATTTCAATGATGAATATATACTGAGGGGGGATAATCACCTTCAAAAAGTAAAATAAAAGCCATCATGCTCCTGAGAGACCTGGGCTTATAATACACAAAGGTGTTGGGTGGTAATACTTATGATTGCCTGTTCTCTCTGTTCCTCTTTATTCTGTCTCAGTTTCTTCATACTTAAAATGAAAATACCTATTATACTTGCCTATGTCACAGTATTGTTACAGAGATGCCACAAAAATGTATCATTTGCAAAAGCAAAATTTTAAAAGCATCCAGCAGCACAAAGCTATGCAATCATGGGGTCGGATTTCTGTTTTCTTTGCCCCTTCCCCATTTTTTAGACTTGGATTGTTCCTGTGCACAGCAGAGGCAACTTCTGCTGGGTCATTTCCCCCTCTGTTGGCTGGTCTCTTGCCTGAATTACTATTGAACTAAAACAGAAAGTTTAGAGGAAAGTGCATCCCTTTAAATTAATTCTGCCAACAAAGATAGGTAATCTACTTCTGGGCCTATGTAGGTTGAAACTGCAGCTAGGGCTGGTCTCCTTCAGAGCCATCTCAGTGAGCCAAGGCCAAAGGAAGATTACCAGTCAGAAGCAGAAAAGAGACAATGTTAATGTAGTACATTGGCTGGATGAGGAGGACATAGATTCTTTCTCCTAAGCAGAGCATGACACCTAACACCTGACCCTCATTCTCAAGACAGAAGCACTAGGAAAGCAATATATTGATTGCCTTTTATTAGAGAAAAAAATAAGCACATTTGTTGCTCAGTGTTCAGTGGAAGGCGTATTATCTTTGAAACTATGGGTTCAAATTCCATGTTTTAACAGTGTGATAACAGTGTGATCTTGGGCTCTAGGTGAGATCCCCAGCACCACAATGAAAGAATGAAAGGGAGGAAGGAGGAAAGGAAGGAAGGAAGGAGTGAGGAAGGAAGGAAAAAAGAAGAAAGGAAGGAAGGAAGAGAAAAAGAAAGAAGGAAGGGAGGGAGGGAGAAGGAGAGAGAAAGAGAGAGAAACAAACACAGGCATATGAAGTATTTTGCCATTTTTGTTATCTAAATCTCCAAATTATCTGGAGGTTCATAAGACTGGGGACTTTTCTTTTTTTATCTCCCTGGTATCCCTACAGCCTAGAATGGCACCCAGCATATAGTAGGTCTCAACGTTTACTAGTGAATAAATAAATGAAAAAGTTTCCCAAAAAAGGACAAGCTTGTGCTCACATGTAAAACACTTTTTATCAAGAAGTTTATTTAAAAGTAGAAACTTTGTTTGTTAGCACTTGCAGTTGCAGTTTTCTATTTCAATGACGTTTCCTTCCTACCCTCTTCCCAACTGAGAATTCTAAAAGGACAGGTAACCCGTAACTGCAGTAGTAGTT
Source organism: Tamias sibiricus (assembly GCA_025594165.1). Taxonomy (NCBI): domain Eukaryota; kingdom Metazoa; phylum Chordata; class Mammalia; order Rodentia; family Sciuridae; genus Tamias; species Tamias sibiricus. The sequence goes on along the minus strand of CM046663.1, from coordinate 12,467,941 downwards.
TTGTTTTGTTTTGTGTTATCTCATTGCACCCTCAACACCCAACATGTCCCTTGAAATGATTAAGTACTTAAGAACTAATTACCAAATAAATAAAAGACTTTTTAAAAGACTTTATTTTGTCCATTGGTATTTTCTGTTTTCCAAATCACGTTGTTATTAATTTTGTATGAAAATTACCTGTCTAAATTATGTTGGCATGTGTGGAAACAGTGCAAGCAGGCACTTCCTGTATAATCTGTCCTTGTTCACATTTCTCTATTTTGGCTCCTTCCCTGCTGCCCCCCAATGCCTGGTCCATCACCATATCCTGGTCAATATTAGGCCTTTCTTTCTGACTGGTTTTGGGATCCCTTTTTTTTTATTATTATTATTTTTTTTTTTTTTTTGGTAACCTACTTTTTTATATTTCCCTTCAAGTTCCTTATAAACATCTTCTTTACTCATTTCCAAGATGCTCCGCTATTTTTCTCAACTTTCCATTTTCCCGTTTTCCTGGGTAGACCAGCTCCAAGCTCCTTCCCCTTGTCTGTGTTTCAATCACATGACACGTTGCCCTAGCTGCCATGTTTATGCTTAATATCCACCAAAGAAAAAGTTATAACTCCTCAGGCCCTCCCTAGCAATTCAGTCCAAGCGTCTGATAAATTACCATAGACATGGGACAAATCTCAACGGTAAAAGTGAGTTGCCCAAGGTGGATTCATAAGGATAAATTCCTGTTTCCTGACTTCATTGCGTTTTGTTCCCCCTTGAATTTCAAGACAGCACCTGGTAAGATCTGGAGGAGAAAAGCGAAATTTCTTTTTTACTTCAAGGTCAAAGTATTTATAAAAACTTTCTCTCCCGATGTCCTTCTGGGAACTGTGCAGTCTGAAAAATGTCAAAATGACTCACATCAATTGCCAAGCAGCATGACAGAGATTAGACTGAATTTAAAGGCCAATTTGGTGAATCTGGGTTTCGCAGGCACCTTGATAGGAAAAAAAATAAAAAATCATGAAAAGAAAATCCTGAGTGTGCCTGACAATCATAGATAAAATTTCCCAGTGACTGCATATATCCCGATGTGATATCTATCAAGAGAGGCTAATAAATGAGCTTTGGGGAAAAAAATAGATACCTGCTTCTAGGTGAATCAAAGGACACAATGAAGACCTCACGGCAGGGTTAATCACCAGAGTACGATGACTGGAGAGAGAGAGAGAAAAATAAAAGAAAGAAAGAAAGAAAGATAGATTTCTGCAGTACTTCCATAGCAAAAGTTTGGGGAAACTTTTTCCATATATGCCTAGTTATAGCCACGAATGGCCACATTGGCAGCAATGTGACATGGATGCTTCAGAAGCAGCAGGGCATCACAGTAGCTACTTCGCCTGACATAAAAAAAATCCTACAGAAACTTTTTAAATTGGAGCAGAATACTCCCTAGAATCTTTCAACAGTGTCTTCCTAGGACTTTTGTCTGTGCATGTTGAGTGTGTGTGTGTGTGTGTGTGTGTGTGTGTCAGTGTGTCATGTGTAGGGGCATGGAGATGTGCAAGTGTAGCACACATCAGAATTATTCATTTCTATTTCTACTTTGATATATTGTCCTTGTGGCAAAGGGAGTGCGTGGTGAATGACTCCAGGTTGTTTGGCGTGAAACGGATGATCAGTATGTATTTGTTGCATGGGACTGAAGTGAGTTGATCTCTCTGGGTGCTAGGGTTTGGATAAGTGTCCCTACATCCCTCATGTGTTAAAATTTGTTCCCTAGCCTATGGTGCTTTGAGATAATGGAATCTTTAAGAGCTGGAGCTTAGTGAGAGGTTCTCTAGTCATCTGGGACATGCCCTTGAAGGGGATATTGGAACAAAATATTAGCATTCCAGCCATGATGTGAACAGTTTGCTCCTCCATGCACTCCTGCCATTATGTACCTACCACCTCACTACAGACCCAAAAGCAACAAGACTAAACCTTCAAAACTGAATCAAAATGAACCTTTTTTGTTTATAAGTTGTTTTTTTTTTTTTTCAGATATTTAGTTACAGTAACAGAAAGCTGACTAACACACTGGGCATGGCTCTTCCCTCTATCAGATGCAGATCTCTAACTACAGAAAGGTAGCTATGCCATATATATTAAGATTCAACTTTGGGTTGTTTTGATGAGCAAAAGTTTTCAGAGCATACATTTTTTTTCATTGAACATATTAACAGTATAATTTGTGAATGTAGCAAAAGCATTATGAAAGTTATAGAATGTAAAAAATATATAGGTGGGCTATACAGATCTTAGGTATTTTTCTTCTTCCCCCAACCCCACTTCCAAGGTCTAACTGTTGCTTATGAGTTTTCTAATTCAATCAGATATTGAAGTATCCTAGGCATTCAGAAATGTACCTTCACTTCAGGAGGTACAAAAATGATATACAAAGTATTCAGCCTGGCTTCCTCTGCAGAGTGATTGCTCATCTTCTGTTCACCAAAGGGCTTCTGGAAATGGTGCAGAAATTCACAGCATCCCTCTGAGGCCAGTCAACACCAAGACGGGACACTAGTGCGGGCAGACACCCTGGGATACAATCCACATGCAAAATGTGGTTTCTTTCTGACAACGTGCAGCTGCAACTGTCTGCAAACCACATCTCCAGGGAGGTCTTCTGGGTGTTCTCTGATGCCTGTCAGATATTTGAAGCTCAATAAACAGCTTTCTTACAATTGAAGTTAATTTGGAGACTCTTGTTCACACTCTCAGGAAACAGCTTCCTGCCTTCTCGCCTTGGCTGTCTCTGTGTTGGCTAGATGTCCCTGTTGGCTGTTGCTGGAGCTCACCTTTGTCTTCCTTGGATTCATCCCCCAAACATTCCTCACTCCAGGACCTTCTGCTCTTAGCCCCAGGCAATGAATACCAATGAGACTAAAGACAACCCAATCCAAAGGAGCTCACCACAAACCCAGGAAAACAGAACACAGATGGCAATGCCACCCCAAATTTTGCTTCTGTTCTTCCAGTGTTATCCTACTTATTATAGTAACGCCACCACTGAGAAACAAGATATGTTCTATGAGACTTGACCACAAGACCTCTGTGACCCAGTACAGGTTGCTTCCCTAATCCAAAAGTTCAAAATCTGATACACTCCAAAATCTGAAACTCTCTGAATACCGACACGACACCACAAGTGGAAAACTCCAAGACTGAACTCATGTGATAGGTCACAGTCGAAAGGCAAGTGCTGTAACAGTATTATATAAAGAACACTAGAATGGCCAATGGGGAGAGAGGGGAAGGGAGGGAGCAAAAGGGTGAAGAAAATAAAAAAAAAAAAAAAGATGGTAGAATGAGATGGATACCATTACCCTAAGTGCATGTATGAAGTCACGAATGGTGTGAATATACTTTGCATACAACCAGAGATATGTAAAAATGTGCTCTATATGTGTAATGTGAAATGTAATGCATTCTGCTGTCATTTATAACAACTTAGAATAAAAAATAAATTAAAAAAAAAAAAAAGCTACCTGGAGGCCATGTATTGAAGGCACATGTGAAACACAAAGGCATTTTGTGTTTAGACTTGGATCTCATCCCTAACATATTTGGTCATATACATGCAAATATTCCACAATTCAAAGAAGTACAAAGTTCAAGTCGCTTTTGGTCCCAAGCATTTCCAATAAAGGATAGTTGACCTATACCAGCATTAGAAATGAAATGGAGGCCGAGACATGCTCTTGCTCATCAATCAGGCTTACTATGGGGAGGTGCAGTCCTGCTGGAGTCTAGAAAGGAAAACTATGCTCACCCTAGAGCAGGACGATCAGTCTGAGAGCCCAGCAGTGACCATGATAGGAGGTGAGAGTTTGTGTCTTGGGCTCATCATAACAAAATACAATGGTGACCACGAATGGAGCTAGGTAAGAGGAGCAAATTGGTGATGGCCACTGAGTTTGAGTATCCTTTATCTGAAATGCTTAGAGCAGAAGTGTTTCAGATTTGAGGCTTTTCTGATTTGGGAATATTTGCACACATATAATGTGCAAAATTCATTTGTTTCATGTACATGTTATACGTGTTATGCACATAGTCTAAAGGCAAGTTTATTACAATATTTTTAATAATCTTGTGTGTGAAACAAAGCTTCATGTTGTGGAATTTTTCAACTGCATCATCATATTGGTGCTCCAAAAGCTTCAGATTTGGAGATTTCGGATTTCAGATTTTCCGATTTCCAATTCGTGTAAGTAGCACAAACACAAGCTATCCTGGGCAATGTTACACACTTTCTCATTAAAATGTCACACTCACTCTCAGCACCCCCCAATTTTATATGATATTTATCCCCATCTTAAGCAAATAAACCCCAAAACTCATATTGGATAGGTAACTGAATTTGCAGCACATGTTTATAAGTGGCAAAAAATGGGATCTGATCCCCAGGAAGTTGAACAGTTGAATTCCAGAGACCCTGGAGATTTTGCTTTATTTATTTGTTTGTTTGTTTGTTTTTGTTTCTTAGGTAAGGATTGTGGTCAAGACGAAAGAAAGAATGGAATGGATAGCTATAGGTTCAAGAGATGGATCTGCGGCCTTTCTTTGTCACTTTGTTATTTAATAAGCCATTTAACATCATTGGTAACTATTTTCTCATTTAATAGGACTTCTTTGGTATGAACATGGACACATATTTAATCTCAACATGTTTGAAATAATGGATGTGGCTTATTGTTTTTGTTTTTCCTAAATGCAGATTATAGAAGCAGCCAGTTTTTATGGTGAAGCCAAAAGCCTTGGAGAACCAGGAATAGAGGATCACTTTTGTTTTTGTTGAGCATGGACTCTGAAAACTTTTTATTTTCCTACTTGAACGTAAGTTTCAAAAAACACCTCAAATAATGTATTATACTTTCAAATTAAGTAGAAGCATTAGGCTTTATAAAAATAAGGAATACATTAGCCTTAGATGGAAATAATTTCAAATACTTTGGAGATATGCAAGAACTAAGTATTTACTACAATTATCATCTATTCTGAGGTTGAATGTACATATTTTTTTAAGCCAGGAAGAAAGTACATGTTAATGCTCAGGGTTATATAAAGAAGAGCTGGCTCCCGGCTCTCCTGGGCTGACTCATGCCCTGCCTCACAAACCCTGGATGGGTCCAGGTGGTTCAGCTCAAAGTGCTGGGGATAGGCTCTGGTCCCCTTGTCTGCTTTCTAGAACTAAAGGTTACTAATCTTCCACAGAGAGTGTTCAGTCTTAAGCTGGAAGTTGGGATCAACAATACTCAATTCTTGAAGTTCTCAAGTTGGCTCTTTACAGATACTGGCACCCTTTGACATTAACAATATATATTGTTATGACATTATATATATATGTATATATATATGCATATATATACACACAGACATACATATATGTATATATGTATATATATGTATATATATATATATGGAAACAAAGAGGATTTAACTATATGCAAAGCATGTATTTAATAAATTTATTTGAATTCTACTCAGGATCAATAAATACACAGTAATCCTAGGTCAGATGGATCTATGGCCAACCTATAGTGACAATCACCATTTGCTGCTATTATAGGACAGGGCTCCATTCATGGTTGCGTCTTTATTTTATTATCATGAGTACAAGACACAATCTAAGAGTCAAACACTTTTCTGCCTTAAAGCAACCTTCCTGACTTAGTCCTTGAAGCAGAGAAAGGCCCCATTCCAGGGACACTCTGAGGTCCCCACAGAGGACACACGGGCACCAGCTCTCATAGCCCAGCAGGTTGGTGGTCTTTGGAACATACCTGGGGGTGTGCTGCGTACATTTTGTTCTATCTTGCACATACACGTTATGGAACACTGTCTCCTGGACAAAAAACACAGAGCTATGGCATTAAAAGCCTACAAAAATGGCAGATACTCTTTCTCTTGGGTTCCTGTCACAGTGACCAGAGCATTCGGCATCATGGCAGCACTAGAGAGCATCAAACCTGGAGCCCGTCACAGCTCACTTGCAGTAACAAGCCCACTGCCTGTTTTCACATCTGACTCTTGCCAGCCTCCTGCAGAGGCGCTGAAGCTCATGCCAAGACCGTGAACTTCACTGGTGCTGCTGAAGAACCCAAGTGTATGTTTCTGGAAACCCTGAGAGACACAGGGATACAGAGGCAAAGAACACCATCAGTCAATGAACAGCCCTGTGAGTGCAGGCGCTGAGCACCTCCGCCACAAGGCAAAGTGGCCAGGCCAGGACGGTTCTCTTCAGAGCTGTTTCCTAGAAAGCCAGCCAGGTGTCTGATAATGCAACACGACTAAGAGGCCAGAAGGATAATGCCTGGGGCTCTTGAGTCTTGTTCCACAGCTAGCACACAAGCCATTTTTTCTCTGTGTTTTAGAGCACATTTTAGTTTACTTATGAATGGAATTTGAGCAAAAAAATGCCTATGTGAGGGACAAAATGCTCCAGACAATGAGGGAAGTGGTCTGATTGAGGCTGTTGCAGTACGAAAATGTTTCTGGGTGAGAAACTTGGGGATTTATAAATGAAATTTAGTAAGAAAGTAACTGAGAGTCTTCCAGGAGTCATAAAGACCAGAACAGGAGGATGGTCTTCTGAGACTAGCCATTGCTGCAATCAGAAAATGGTGGGAGGTTTCTTAACCAGGGCTGCTTTTCCCAGAACACAGGGCTCAGGTGAGCTTGACACTGTCACCTACTTCACAGGGCATTTTTTCCAAAACTTAAGTTACATTTTTATATTATTTGTTTGTGATTGTGTGTGTGTGTGTGTGTGTGTGTGTGTGTGTGTGTGCCACATTTTCATAATCCATTCATCCACTGATGGAAAAGGATGTTTCTATTTCTTGGCTATTGTGAATAATGCTGCAAAAAACATGGGAGTTCAATATTCTCTTGAACGTATTGATTTAATTTCCTTTGCGTATAGAGTCAATAGTGAATTTCGGGATCATGTGGTAGTTCTATTTTTTAATTTTTGGCTTTTTAATTTTTAATCAAAAAAATTATATATATATTTGTGGTGTACCACATGATGTTTTAGAATATGTATACATTGTGGAATGGCTGATTGGAGCTAATTCATAGATGTTCTACCTCACGTACCTTTTTCGTGTGGTGAAAACACCTAAAGTGTAGTATCTTAGAGATTTTCAAGAATACGGTATACTGTTACAAACTACAGCCAACCATGTTGTACAATGGATCTCAAAAACATACCTGGTCTTTAAGGGCACTGGAATCCACAACCCACGTGAAATGGCAATTGCAAACCACACACCCCAAGCCACAACTGACTGTCGCAGAGCCTACTCCAGTCCCAGAGGCAGCCAACACCCAATCAGCCAGTTAACAGTCTCCTCAGAGGGGCCTCTGGTCACCCAGCGCTCAATTAGCCACAGGCCCCATCAGGGCCTTCCTCTCTCAGCAATCTGAATTGAAAACAGCCTGGGATGCAGAGGAAAAGAACAACATCAGTAAATGCACAGTTCTGAGGGTGCAAGAGCTGAGCACCTCAGTCACGAGAAAGAGTGGCCAGGCCAGTGAGCCCAGAAACTGAAAAGTAATGCAGACAAAGACCATGAAATGGCAAGAGGGAGCCCTTGGTAAACAGAAAGGAGACTGGAGGAGAAACGGAGGCAAGCAGTAATTGAGCCTGGAGAGACACAGACAGAGACTTCAGAGAAAACTGTGTGTGGCAGTGGACCAATCACCACCTGCAGCAAAATGAAAAAATAGAAAAAGCAAAAAGAAACATGCAGTGTGGGGTATCTGATATTGGTATTAATATCCCAAGACGTACTCCTTATAGCTACCCCTTCCCCAGAAAAACCTAACTTGAAGGTTTAACATGGCTTATATAACTCTATTATTTTTCATAATATTAATGTTTTACAAATTTTAGAATATACACATAAGAAAAAAATTTTTTTTTAATTATCTCTGTGGTTCCACTAGCCAGAGAGAGCAATAGTCTAATTTTGGTAAGCATTTTGTCCACTTTACCTTGGTGTATTTAACATATATTTTGTCCCTCTTTTATCAGAGGCTTTAAAAATCAGATGAGCCCATGGTAAAATAATCAAAAGGTAGTAAGCTGTTCATAATACAAATTTAATCTATTTAAAAGACCCATGTATTTACAGTTTAGGGACTTACCTAAGCTTTAACTATTTTGGTATTGAAATGTCATTTGCTTAATGGAAGATGCAGTTATTACAGATTGGTGAAGGGGGCTATTTTTAATCTGATTTGGTTAATTTTTTTAGTTTTTGTTTTGTTTCCTTTGTATATTCTAGTGTTCTTATTTTTAAAGCAAACTAATAACTGACAAACATATCAGCACCTCTAATGTTCTAGGAAATTTTACTGCTATGTAAAAGTCTAAAATCTGAAAAAAAAAAAATCTACTAGCCTCATCTTTAGGGAAATTGAGGCTCCCCTGGGGAGATTTCCATTACAGTGTGACAATTAGGTGGAAGCTCTGAATTCCCACCCTTAATGAGACCCACCCGCATTCAAACTGGCTTTCTCTCAGAAGCAGGGACTTTAGGCTATAGCTGCAAAGATTTGGGGGAGGGAGCAAAGACACAGCACAAAATCTAAACTATCTTATTTTATTTATTAGATGTTGATATATATCGCCATCTATGAGTACCCTCATGACACTTCATTGGTAAAGGGACTTTTTGCACTTCAGGGGAAGAAGGCACATTTTCCAGGGATAAATGAAAGCCAGGATTCCACCTAGGATTTTTTTAGAAAAACAAATTCAAACTATCCCAGGCCTTCTTATCTCCAAAGTTTACAACTGAAAAAAAAAAAAAAAAAAAAAAAGAAGAAGGAAAAATCACTGAACCCACATACCAAGAGACAGTGACATACAATCATTTGAGAGATGGGGGAGGGAGACAGCACCAGGATGATTGGCCCAGTTTTTATCCTCAGGAAAGAAACAAGAGTCACCCAAGGAGCTGCAGAAAGTAAATGCCCACATCCATGAGCCATCATCAATCTTTTTGAAAGCCTTTCTGAGCTTTAAAAGCCCATGATTTTTCAATTAGCCATTAAGATCACTGCTGCCATGTCCTATAAGGTCTTCCCCTGGAGACATTTGTAATAGATGAGAAAGGAACCTGGAGATGAAAGGAGGCCTGGGTGGGGAGTCAGGAACTGCAGCTACCAAAGGGTTAACAACAGTTCTAACAAATTACCCACCAGGAAGTGTGATGGCCTCCGGGGTGACCTGCCCTGCCCTCTGGAAGACTGCCAGCCCCAGTTCCAGCAGTGGAGTGTATCCTAACTATTCAACCCAGCCACTGGTCAGGGTACCTGCCAACCGCAACATGTTACATAAGTGGCACATGCAATTCCAAAAATTATTTTTTTTTAATTCTGCTTTCATTTTTCCTCCATCCAACCAAACATAAGCTTGAATTCAAGTCCCCTCTCCTTTTAACTTCTTTGAGCTTCAGTTTTTTCACATCTCTAAATTACATAATAAAATGCTTGTCCTACCTTCCTGGCTCAGATGCAGTCCCATACCTAAACAAAACATGCCAATCGGCAAATGTCAAACCTGACCATTACAAACCCAGGTAAGAGGAAGTCAATAAAATGTTGATCAGTCAGACTGGGGACCAGCCAGGAAAGCAACATCACATACACATACAATGGAAAGTTATTAAGCCATGAAAGAGAATGAAATCCTATCATTTGCAGCAACATGAACGGAATCGGAGGACACTATATTAACTGAAATAAGTCAGGCACAGAAAAACAAATGCTACAGATTCTCACTTATATGTGGAAGCTAAAAAGTTGATCTCAAATAAGTGGAAAATAGAAAGTCGTGTGTGTGTGTGTGTGTGTGTGTGTGTGTGTGTGTGTGTGTGTGACTATGGGTGATAACAATTGAATATTTCAAAACAGGTAGTAGAGAGGATTTTGAATGTTTCTAGCATGAAGAAATGGTAAAAGCCTGAAGTTACCCTGATCTATGTATATGTGTGGGCATGTCATGCAGCACCCCATAAATAAGAAAAAGATAGGTACCATGGTAATGTGTTATTAAAAATAAAAATATATTTTTTAGAAATAGGTAACTTGGCTTATGACTTATGACACATGACTTCTCAACATGTGTTCACATCTCAATACAGATTTTCCAGATGTCCTGGGCAGGACAATATTAATTCTACTGAAAGCATGGGCAGTATCCTCAGTTTACAATTATCCAATGCCCACACGTGTCACCAGACGCCAGCAGCTCTCTCCTCCTTTCTTCCACCAATTTCTTCCAATCTTACCCGCTCTTTACACCCCTTTCTGAATGTGATTTAAAAAAAAAAGAAAGAAAGAAAGAAAAAGAAACCAAATGTTTTAGATCATTTTCAGTCCTTTATGCCAACTAAGCACTTGTGGAAAAGCCTGAGTTGGGAATGGGGGGGTCTCAGGGTGTGGGGACAGCCAGCGTCACCACACAGGTATGGCACAGCCACTGGTACTGGGGCTCGTACACTGGCCTTGGGGTACTCGACAACAGTAACAAGACTTTTCTGATCCCAAAGAGAGAAAGAAGGGCCACACTTGCTTTTCCTTGTCCTAGCTCATCGGTGATGGACCACACAGCAAAACCCCACATGCTTGTCTGGTTGTCATTTATCAGCACTTACTAAAAGCCAGACACCATGCTTTATGTGTTGTATTTTACAGGAGTTATTTTACTCCATCTTCATAACAACCCTATGTCTGGATCTTATCATTTCCCCCCAATTTACAGGTAAGGAAAGTGAGGCCCAGATAGGCAAAAGAAATATCACAAGGTTTGCTGGCTAGGTCTAGAGCATGCTTCAGCCTAGGTATGAATAACCCTAAATTACACACCAGAAACTGCTATCCACTACTGTTTCTGGAGCAATTTTAGGGGCTGACAATGAGACTGAATTACTGATCTGGGGGGACGGCACCCCTACCACTCAGCAGCAGTACTGGGCTCACCCTGACATAGAGCTGGCACTTGTACTCAGTCTCCACGCATCCCGGATCAGAGGTCTTGCTGTAAAATCCTCTTTACCATAAATTCCGATTCTGGTTTTAATGATCTTTCAATGACTATCGTTTTCTGGATTTCTCCACAATACTGAATTATCAAGATTCACCTGAAATTAAGTCAGAAAGTCACAAGAAAAGCCTCTTATCAAGGTCCATTTTCTGTCCCTATAACAGAATACCGGAGACTGAGTGATTGAGAAAGGAAAGAGGTTTATGTAGCTCATGGGTTTGGAGACTGGGAAGCCCAAGAGCATGGTTCCAGTATCCAGCCAAGTGGCTTCTGGGGTGCCATGTGGCTTCAGAAGATGAAGTGGGTGTGTGCAGGAGGCAAAGCACAAGGGTCAGCCTTGCTTTATAACTGCGGCCCCAAGGGAATTAATCCATTCCTCACTCCCTACCATAAGAATTAACCCAGTCCCAACTTTTCTCTTGTTAAAAACCAAATCACCTCATAAAGCCCCACCTGATAACACACCACCACAACAAATTTCGACATGGGTTTTAGAGGGGACAAACCATATTCAAACCATAGCAGGAGGGAGTTGGAATAAAGTGCACATAAAACACCCTGCATAGCCACTGGTCTTTAAAAGCAACCTGTTTACAGTTGTTTTCAACACTAAAATAGAGCCTGTTGGGGAAGAAACTATTGCCCTGAATGGGTTCAGTACACACCACCCCAAAATACGGCACTTTACCATGTGAGAAAACAGCTTGGGAGGTCCCTATGTCCTTCCCCTGAAGCAGGCCAGAAGAGGTGCTGCACCCTCCACATCCAGAGGAAAGGATTGTTCATACCTCTGAAGACACAGGGTCACAAGAAAGAATCTGAATGGACAGGCCTTGCTAACTCCCCCTGTCAGACTCCCTTTGTCCAATCACACTTTTGGGGCAACTGTCCACTCTTCACCAACTTGAGCATGAAAATTCACAGCTTTCCATTCCCTTAGGTCTGTAGTTCATTGTGACGTTTCCCATGCCACATAAAACCAATATTAAATAAATGTGTATGCTTTTATCTTCCTAAGTTGTCTTTAGTTATAGGTGCTTCAGCCATGAACCTCACATAGGAAGAAGGCATACCCCTTTTCATCCCCATACTCCCCACATTTTCCACGTGGTTTGTGTCCTGGTTACAGCTCTCTAGCCATTTAAGGACAGGCTTTAATCCTTTGGATTCTATAGTTGTTGTTTATACTGAAAGTGTAAATGTCTTCTGCCATCAAAAGAATGCTGGATATAGAGTTAGAAAAGCAAGTTTCGAGTATTGCATCTGTCAATCTTCAGTTACACTACTGGGCAATGTCTCCAACTGTAAGAGTTGTTAACACTGGTGACGATTCACCCTGGTCCAGGCTATTAGTCTAGATGGCTATCCGGTATGGTAAACACAAGCATTATCCTCATTTTTACAAATGCAGGGAAAGAAGCTTAACTAAGTTCCTTATTTACCCAAGCTCACACAGTTCATCAGTGGCCATTTGGGGACTTGAACCTCTGCCACCCTCATCTGCTACAGTGCCTGGCACATGTTAGTGTTCGGTCAACTTATTGTGGTGACTTGCGAAATTTGTACCAAGCTGTGTGCATTCGCTTTTCCATCTAAAATGGGAGAAATTCTAATATTTACTTGGGGTTTTGTGGCAAATCAATGCCATACCGCGTGGAGATTTCCTTTGAAAACCGGAGAGCCCAAAGTTAACTGTTAAAAGAATCATTCGTCACTCCTGTCTCCCTGAGCCCGGGCCTGGGAGAGGCACTGACGGAGAAGACTGGTAGGGAGTTTGTGCTGGTGTTCTGAGTTCCAGATCAACCTGACCTTCTCATCTCAGTTTCTTCATTGGCCTAACAAGCGAGTTGGAATAAAGTGAATATAAAACGCCCTGCATAGCCATGATTTGTGTTCACCAGGACCCATGATTCCTCTCTGAGCAGTGACACCCAGAGCCCTGGTCCCTGACTTTCCATCCTGACAGGCTAGTCAAGTTGGCCTCCTTCCCAAGCGCTGGTTTGGATTCTTTTAGCTTCTACTTTTTCAGTTGGATCTCATTTAATTGTTGTCATTTCATGCGTTCACCTCAAGGCCCGGGGCACCTTGCACACCTTAAACACATCAGGCACAGAGCATACAAAAATAAATTCCATTTCAATCGTTCCACATGGTGAAAAAGTCAGCCACTTATAATAGAACCCTGATGTGCCTGCCTAAGACCCTCTGAAGAGCACCTCTTGGGGCACAAAACAAAACAAGAGCAAAACAAAAAAAATGCATCAGTTTCAGCAGTTCAGGAGTTAGGAGAGAAGGAAGGAAAGAAAAAGAGAAGGAGGGGGACGGAGGGAGAACCAGGCAGAGGGAGAAAGGGAAAAATACATAATGTTCTTTTTCTCCCTAATTCATTATCCTGCTGTGTTAACTTCAAATAATTTTGAGTCCATTTTACCATGAATACTGAGCCAAGTTCTACGTATCTTGTGAAACGATCAGGAAAAAAATGAACATGTATTTCAGAACACTTGGAAAACCACAGATTGCTAATGAAGGGATTCTCAATGCAATTGGCTTTATTTTTGTTTCTTTCCACATTTTATGAAAAAAATCTACACTCAATGATATTTAAGGGTAAGTGGTCAGAAAACAGGAAATTGAAAGTTTATATGGAAGCAAAATTTGGTTTCTATTTTCCTGCAAATGAAAACAAATCAAGGTAGACTTACTCCCAGTATCACTAAGAATTCCTCTGACTTCATCTATCTATGGGACCCTCATGTGTCTAGTCTCCCTTGAAATTACCAATGAAAAGACAGCTTTTCTGACCCCAAACTGCTAATCCACACCAATACCCTGGTTCCATCCACACATCCAGTTCCCCCACACCATTGGAATCCTGGAAAAAATACAACAGAACCCATGCCTGACCCAGAGGAGGAAGGGTGGGGAACTGGGAACAAAGACAAAGCCAGCATTACAGACTGTCACAGCCAGTCAGAGAGGGAGTCCCTGCTATATCCGCACTGCCCTCTGCAGGACAAGGCGGGGCCTCTGGTGGGTAGCCCCTCCTGCCTCCCTCCTCCAATATTGCATGAAAAGCTGCAACTCCAGGTTTGCAGGTGACCTCTCCCAATGTTTGAATGATGCTATATTTCCCACATTGCACTCACCAGCATGTGAGAACCAAGAAAAATGTCTGAGATCAAGCTCTTTGTGCTCTTTCTTTGAATAGGCTTGCACTCTACAGTTCACCTTCCCCACCCTCCATTCCCTTCCCATTTGATCAAGTAGCCCTGTACGATCTCAAATGTGGCTCACTTTATTCTTTCATGTATCTACCTGGTTCCTGCAGATATTGGAATTTGTAGAGATAGGCTTAGATCTACCTCATACCCTGCCTTCAAAACAGGGAATCTTATCTCAGGCAAGGTGATGTCCACAGAACCTGGGTGAAACACAAGGCTGATAATCACTGCTCTGTCCCTGGAAGATGAGTCGGCCCACGTCCATCCTGATTGCTTGATGCCTGCACTACGCTGATAGTTAAATGTCTCCCACATACGGCCTGGAAACAAGCTAATTAGGATGCCACATGTTGAAGTCTCTGTTTGTTTTCTCTATATAACCAATGACTCCAAAATGTATAGGCTTTAAAAAGCAAGCATATATCATCTCCTTGTTTCTGCAGATCCAACAGGTATGTCCTCTAGTTCCGGGTTTTCATGAAGCTGTATTCAAGGTGTTTGCTGGGGTTGAAGTCATCTTTGGGCTCAAATCAAGGAGGATGGTTTGAAAGCTCACAGAGGTAACCTTGCCTGGCCTTAGGTTCTTGCTGGCTGTTAACCAGACACCTGGCTTTCTTGCTTCCTGGGCTTCACCGTAGGGCATGTCACAGCATGATACATTGCTGCCCAAGAGCTTGGGACCCAGAGAAAGTGAGAGTCTGAGAGAAAGATGGAAGTCACAGTCATTTTATAAACTAGTCTCAGAAGTAACATCCCATCACCCTTCCGTATTTTATTTGTTAAAAGCAAGTCTTTAGGTCCAGCACACATTCAAGAGGAGGGGACCTCCCAAAGAGGTGGAAGTCATTGGGAGCCATGTTGGAGGCCTTCTACAGTTCTTTTTGGCTTCCCAAGAAATAGTAAAATACATGCCAGTGACACTGTACACATGGTAAGAACCAAGAATGGATGGCTCTGATGCACACCCTGTACCCTAGCACAGTTGTTCACGATAGTCTCTTGTGCTCTCAGAGTGCCCCAGTCTGGATGATAAAATACATGGTAACCCTACTGATAAGACCCTCATCGGTTAGACTTCTGGAAAAGGAGCTGAACTTCTCTTTTCAATAGAGATTTCCTGTGCTGGCTCTCCCAGTTAACCAGCAGCCACTGTCCTGGGCCACAGAGAGCCCCCACACCAGGCACCACTTGCCTTTTCTTATCTTAGCCATACCCATATTTACTACTACTTGAGCATATTTTCACTTTAAAAAACAAGGCATCATTTGGTTAATGCCTCCTAGTTCTCTTTGTCTCAAAATCAATTTATGAGATGGAGCGCAGATCACAGATTTACAGTTGTCGACCAATAGGTGTGTATATATTTTGTATATCCTGAGACAATTGCATTTATCTTATATCATGTTTATTGTCCATAAAGAATAGATGGATGGTACCATACAAAGCCTTCTGAAAATGTTTCAAATTCCAGAAATTTTTTGCCCATGAACAGATGCCATGACTGTAACTTTTTGCATTCACTGTCTCAATGGCCTCTCAAACACAGTGGTGGGTCAATTAGCAAATAGAAGGGAAAATGATCCTAATGAAAAAAAGGGCTTATCTTATCTGAATCCGGTTACTATTACTTAAGACTCTTTTGTGAGAAATTGCCTATCTTTTTTTTTTTTTTTTTTTTTTCCATAAACATTTCCTAAGGACAAAAGTATTTCTGAACATATGGGCCATGTCTCTGTTTTGGATGTAAAAACTTCTGGCATTTCGCTGACTTCATTTCATTCTGAGTCACACTCTCATTTGCTATAAACATCAGGGTATTTTGATCAATTAGGAATAACTGAGATACTTTGAGCATAACACTGTATCACTCTGTCTTTCCTAAATGGGTAAGTGATTGCCCAATGTGCTGTCTTCCTAATTATTTTTAAATTTATATTTTCTGTTTATTTAGTTACTGAAACAGATGGTCTGAGTAGAGTTTTTGTTCAACTCCAAATCAAATGCTGCCTAGTCTAACGCTCAAAGTGGATTAAACAAAGACTGGTCCAGGCCAGGCATTCAGAAGTCTTGCACTACATTGCCTTCAGAGCCCAATCACTTCTGTGTGAGGACATAACTGTTTAAGAAGACATAACTCAGAACTCATAAGCCATGCATAGGCCATGACCACACCAGCACCAGTTCAAGTGACAAGTAATCTTTCAAGATTTTGCTCATCTTACCCAGATCTGCTGAACCCTGGAATTACATAATTCTATGGTCCTACAAGGTATAGTCAGTCACACATACACACACCATACACATGTAGGCATATGCCACACACACACACACACACACACACCTCACAGACATGCACACACCACACTTATTATACAAGTACACACATCCACACACCACACACATACCACCCACATACACACCATACACACTCTGCACAAATGCACCACATACATACACACTGCACACATATCTCACAAACACACCATAAACACTCCTGTCATCCCACCTGGAATACTGTTTCCACAGGTGTTTGCAAAACTAGCTCCCTCACAACTGATTTTTCAGGTTTCTGCTCAACAATCAGCTCGGATAAATCCTGACCTTAAAACAATCTTGACCCACTTCAAACTTTCTGTTCCTTTGAAGTGAGTTCACAGTTTCATTTCAACTTAAAAATACTGATTAAGGTACTGCAATATGGTAAAAAAAGCAATGACCAAAACTAGCAAAATCTCCTCCAGTGAAACTTCAATTTCTTTAGGAGGAACAGACAAATAGGCAAACAAATAAATAAATGACAACTTCAGATCTAAGAAAGAGCTTCAGAAATATGAATAAGGCAACTCTACGAAACAGAACGTGTGACCCGGTGAAGATTATTTTAAGATCAGGAAGATTGTTCTGAGCTGGGTTTTGAGCACAACCCTGTGTGCCAGGAGGGAGCAAGGGATGCCAACACCTGGGGAAATAAGACCCCAGGTGGAGATGCCCAGGACTAAGGAGGTAACCAGCCTTGTCTGTCCGTTCTGTGACCAGAACCCTTCTTGAGCAGTAAGCAGCTTTGCGGACTGGGAAAACAGGAATGGGAAGGAATGTAGAGCTGGATCCCAGCGCTTCCAGGCTGGGTCTTCTAAAATGGTGTGTGGCCACTTGGAATCTTATGGTCCAAATCAGTTGTCTCTCCATTCTCCTAGGCTTCATTTCAACAGCCTTGTCCTGACTAAGTAGTTTCCTGCACCAAAGCCAACTGGCCTCTGGTCTCCCAGCCAAGTCAAATCCATATCCGGCTCTATGTAGCACCACAAGAAGCCTGGCTGGGGCTGAGATAGGTGAAAGGTGTCAGTTTACAATGGAGAGACCCTTGTCTTCCAGGGTCCACACACACACACACACACACACACACACACACACACACACACACACACACACACACACACACACACACACACACACACACACACACACACACACACACACACACACACACACACACACACACACACACACACACACACACACACACACACACACACACACACACACACACACACACACACACACACACACACACACACACACACACACACACACACACACACACACACACACACACACACACACACACACACACACACACACACACACACACACACACACACACACACACACACACACACACACACACACACACACACACACACACACACACACACACACACACACACACACACACACACACACACACACACACACACACACACACACACACACACACACACACACACACACACACACACACACACACACACACACACACACACACACACACACACACACACACACACACACACACACACACACACACACACACACACACCAAAATAAACTTTTCTGCCTGTACTCTGTTCTTATCAGGTCTTTTGGTCACAGCAACAAAAAAGCTAACTAAAACATATGACCTCTCTCTCAGTATCCTCTGAGACTATTTTTTCCTGAAATACTCTCTGAATGCCCTTAACCAATATGTTGCTTCCCTCTCATGAAGTGTTTTGAAAAGGGAGTCATATATGAGTGGGAGAGGGGTGGCATAACTCCTAAAAATAATAAATAAATAAAACTATTTTCAAAAGAAATTTCATCAGCAAAGAAAACTTTTTTATGCTAAATCTTGGTTCCCTTAACATCCAAATCAAGATTATTCAGAGTTTAAAGACATTTGAAAAAAGATAAGAAGTAAACTGGGAAATTAGCACCACCTAGATATGAGTGCCTTGTTTCCAAAAGGCAAAAACTGTTGGATCACTGCCTTGACTCTGAAGGCAATGAAGGGCTGAGGTCCAATGGTGAAGACCACGAAGATAGAAGATCCTCTCTACAAGTCAGTTTGTTCTGACATACTTGCCAATGTTTGGAGAAATCCTGTGGGAATAAAAGTGTGGTCAAGCTTTTGTACAAAATACCTACAAAGCTCACTTTTCCCAAATGGTAGGTCTTCTAAGAGCTCACCAACCTAATTCATCAGGCCTTTCTGGCATTTGAGGTTGACTGGCTAAGGATATTGCCCCTAGAATTGTCAGCAGGTTGAGAATGCCACTCTTCCTAAAGATGATCTCACTTCACTTTCTTTGAATAAGGAAACCTCTCACAACTACTAAAGGAGCCATTAGTGGCAATAAATACCAGTCGAAGGATTCAGAACTAAGGATCAGCCTTTGATATTTTTTGACACTTACCTGCTGTCACCAAGTAACCAAGCCAAGATGCTGGCTCTCCATACCAGGTTTCCTTTGTCCAAATGCAGATATTCTGCTGAGCTGATTGTCCTGCCACATGCTCTTTTGTGTCTGGGGAGAATGACCAACCACAGACTGCAAGAAGACAAACTCTGCAGTAGTTTTACTTTTCCCCTTGAGCCAAATGGCATGCTTTGTTACTTTGCGGCAGCACTGAAACAAGCACTTTTTTTAAAATCATGTCACCATTAGCTCTTGTTTCTTTAGAGGAATTTCCTAAGTCTGAAATGTAGGTTCATTAAAATAAATCCTCATGGGCTGGGGTTGTGGCTCAGCGGCAGAGCACTCGCCTCGCACGTGCGCGGCCCGGGTTCGATCCTCAGCACCACGTAAACATAAATGCATTGCATTGTGTACAACTAAAGTAAATAAATAAATATTTTAAAATAAATAAAAAAAAATAAATAAATCCTCACATACAACTTCTCTGTTTCGTCCCATTGAGGATGGAGACCCTTACTAAGAACATTACTGAGACTTATCTAAAATTCTTCCAACCCGTGTAATTCATTAGAATGGCAGATAAGTGAAAAAGCTCAGCTGAATCTCATCTCACATTTTTGTTACTGTTATTATCATTACTTGTAGGGAAGGAAGGTTTTTTTTCCCATCTACCCTTCTAGGTCTTATCACTGGGTTAATGAAATAAACTGACAACAGATTAAAGGAGAAAAGTGTATAAATTTATTGATTTTTAATATCATGTTCATGGGGCCATCACAGGAAAAAAAAAGTGATTACCCAAAACAGCAGTGAGATTTGACAGCTTGTACAGCATCTTAGTAAGGGAAAGGAGATGTAGGGAAAGAAGAGAGTAAATGGTTCTTAGGAAAGAGGAATACGACCTTAGAAAAATAGACAAGAGATACAAGGTCTGTAACAAATTTTCTCTGGGGGTGGAGTCCTCTCTAGCATCCTCCCCACCGATGAGTCCCCTTCCCCCTTCATGAGCCCCTCTGGAAAGAAACTGATAACAAAGGTGTTTCTTGGAAGAATCTGTCTTTGGGCTCAGAGAAAGCCTTTCTACATTTGCTGTTTTACAAGTGGTTTTAGCTAAAAACAATCAATATACCAAAGTGGCATATTTGGGAGCAGCGTGTCCAAAACTCCTTCACATCACTCATACACACAAATCTATTTTTCAACCATTTTTGAGAATGCTGTTGTACCAGACACCATGGAGTGTCAGTGGTCCCTGACAATAATTTTCATCTTTACTATCTCAAGTCCCCCTCCCAGTAGTACCAAAAGGGACAGTTATTATCCCCATTTTATAGAAGAGAAAACTGATTTGTAGAGAAATTATATATACATCCAAAGATCACTGGCTAGAAAGTCTCAGAAAGTTATTTTGTATCACCACATGTCAGGACTCGAAGCCCTTTCCCAGCATACCTCTCTGGAGATTCAGATCTCTCCTAACTCAACCAACCCCATGTGCTTGGAATTCTATGCTGAGCTTTTTTAAAAAACTAAAGCTTGAGGGAAGTTCTATGAAACCTTGTTCAACTTTCAAACTGCCAAATCTGAAATATTCAGATGCAATACTTTCAAATCCTTTCTTTCCGTATTTCTATTCCAAGGTTAAAGCAAAATCTAAGAAGACCATCTATGAATACATAGAAACACACATTCACTTGTTCTCAGGGAAGTTAAAAAAAATTGTGGTGAATGAGGGACAGCAGAGAGTTCATTTTGCTCTGTGCATTATCTCAGCTCAGATCTCTGTTGGAGGAAGAAGTTGTCTGCACTCGCCCAAGGGGGCATGACTGTGTGGAGGTATTGCTTGATATGCTAGTACACATCTATTCAGCTAGAGATCAATGTCACCTGAAGTATTTGATTTCAGAGTATCAGAGAGCACATAGTGAGAACTTTGGACAGCAGAAAACTGATCCAAAATGGTATCCAAATCCAAATTACAACAAGAATTGGTGCCATAAAAGATCTGTGGCAAAAGGCATGTGTATGCATAGTTCAGCAGCTGTGTGTAAGCTTAACCAAAAGCACAGGGTTTCACCAAGAGTCCTGTCCCTAAATCATATCATACAGAGATGCCCCAAAGATAAAAGAGATGCGGGCAGAGCGGCTCCAGGTCCAACAGGACTCAAGCCTGTGCTCCTCCCAGGATTCCTCCGTGAGATGGTTGGCAAATTCAAAAGCCACACACAGTCTTTACCTGTGCAAATGCAAAGCTCTGTATTGACACCAGAGCTAAAGAAAATAATAATGATATTATGAACCAGGAGTTAAAGTGTTCTGAGTAAGGAGGTATCCTGTAAAGCAAGCAAATGATGAGTAAAAAGGAGAGACAAGAGAACCAAACATGTGAGCCAATCTAAATTGTCCTTTTCCATAACTTAAATCAACTTTGATCTTATATTTTAAAATTTGCTTTTAATGGATAATGTCTGCAAGCACAAATTATAGGAAGGCAAAAACATGAAGGATTATAGGGATACAATATGTTAAATGTAATTTTCAAAGGTCCTTTTTGTAAGGAATTACAGTAAATTTCTCTGAATACAAAGTGACTTTGAAGTCAGGGGTGGTGCATGGCCCTCTGTTCTGTAATGCCAGGGGCAGAGCTATTATTATGCTGTCAGCAAGAATACCTCAGGAGCACTCTTTTCTATATGTGTCTTCTACCTATTCATAGAAAATCCGGCCTCCCAAATACTCTAATAAGTTGCTAAAAACTAATAAAGAGGGTTATTATGTACTTTGAAAAGCCATGCTGTTATACAGCCCAGGAGTCTTTTTACTATATAAATGAAACATATTCTAGACTTTTCATTTGTTCAAATTCTTTTTTTTTTTTCTTCATACTTTTTCTAGCAAGAGCTCAGAATGAAATATCTGTGTTTCTGAGAGATAGTAAAGAGCAGTGCTTCTCTGACTCTTTCAAAGAGACAGAACTCACACACAGCCTGGAATTTTCAGTCAACCCACAATGTCATTATACAATGACCACATATCCCTGTTCAGGGTTCAGAAAAGATATTTGTTCTATCATTTTAGATCACTAGAAGAGGAGGCTGAGTCAGGAGAGAAAATGTTTAAAATTCAATTGCAGGTGCTCCTTGACTTACAGCAGGGTCGTGTCCAGAGAAGCCCATTGTAGGTTGAAAACAGTTGTGACTACATTCAATACACCTCGCCTCCTGAACATCATGGCTAAGCTTAGTCTACCTTAAGCAGTCTCAGAAACTTCCATTAGCCTATAGTTGGGCAAAGTCACCGAACACAAAGTCTATTTTATAATGAAGTCTTGACTATCCCATGTAATTTCATTGAATTTTGCAGTAAAAGTGAAAAAACAACATTGTATAGGTGTGATTTGCACCATGGTAACAAAATATTGTAAATTGTGGCCCGTCGTTAGAGAAAACACGAGTCCTACTGCTAAGGCTGCCCCACGTCTACACTGTGTATCCAGCGCCGCACCGGGCACCAAAGACACAAAGGTGAATCCAACCAAATCCTCCCCCTAGGCATGCTGCGGGAGCATCCCACTAGGCCTGCTGACAGGAGTGTCATCCCTCTAATCCCCTCTCCACTGGCATCAGAGAGACTGTCCTGAAACGCACCCTGAGCATGCCACATCCCCTCTCCTGAAGGCAACCTCTCCCCCGCCTCCTTAGCTGGGCAGCGAGGCTTCTCTCCCTCACCCCCTGCCCTCCAGTGGCACTGGAACCCCTGAAGATGTTACTGCATCATCCTGGACATTCACAAGCGATAGTCCTTCTCCTGAAATGCCCTTTTGCCTCATCACCTACCTTTCCATTCTCACCTCTTCAGGCCTCTGCTCAAAGTCTTTCCTGATCACATTTATCTGCTCTGCTCACCCAGGCTCAGGCAAGGAGGTTACCTTATTACAATTCATTGCACTTGGTGTCCAGGTCTACCAAATGACTTCTCTCGCCATCTTTTTTTTTCCCCTTAAGATGGTTTCATGCTAATGGGCACACTTATTTCCTGTGAAACATCTCAGAAGATTATTTTCTTAATTCTTTTTAGTTATGCATGACACTAGAATATATTTTGACATATCATATATACATGGAGTATAACTTCTCATTCTTGTAGTTGTACATGATGTGGAGTTATACTGGACATGTACGCATATATGAACATAGGAAAGTAATGTCTGGTTCATTCTACTCTTTCCCAATTACATTCTCCCTCCCTTCACCCAATTCCTCCTTGTCCAATCCAAGGAAACTTGCCCCCCAACCACCACCACCCATTGTGAATCAGCATTGCATATCAGAGAGAACATTTGGCCTTTGGTTTTTTGGGATTGGCTTATTTCACTTAGCATGATAGCCTCCAGTTCCATCC
The DNA here is from genome assembly GCA_025594165.1 of Tamias sibiricus. Classification (NCBI taxonomy): domain Eukaryota; kingdom Metazoa; phylum Chordata; class Mammalia; order Rodentia; family Sciuridae; genus Tamias; species Tamias sibiricus. Next base: position 12,444,503 of record CM046663.1, on the reverse strand, counting down.
ATTTACTGGCAAATGCCATAATTTCATTCTTCTTTAAAGCTGAGTAATATTCCTTTGTTTGTTGTGTGTGTGTGTGTGTGTGTGTGTGTTGTGTATCACAGTTTCTTTTATTCATTCATCTATTGAAGGGCATCTAGGTTGGTTCCATAGCTTAGCTATTGTGAATTAAGTTTCTATAAATATTGATGTAGCCACATTACTATAGTATGCTGATTTTTAAGTCTTTTGGTATATGCCGAGGAGTGGGATAACTGAGGCAAGTGGTGGTTTCATTCCAAGTTTTCTGAGGAATCTCCATACTGCTTTCCATAGTAGTTGCAGCATTTGCAGTCCCACTAGCAATATATGAGCGTACCTTTTTCCCCACATCTTTGCCAACATTTATTATTACTTGTTTTATTCATAATCTGACTAGAGTGAGATGAAATCTTAGAGTAGTTTTAATTTGCATTTCTCTAATCGCTATTAATGTTGAACATTTTTTCATACATTTGTTAACCATTCATATTTTTTTCTTTTGCGAAGTGTCTGTTCAGTTCCTTAGCCCATTTATTGATTAGGTCATTTAGGTTTGGGTTTGGGTTTTTTTGGTCTTTTTTTTTTTTTTTTTTTTTAGTTCTTTATATATCCTAGATATTAATGCCCTGAGGTCCAGGTGGCATAGATTTTCTACCATTCTGTAGGCTCTCCATGTTCTTGATTGTTTCCTTTGCTGTGAAGAAGCTTTTTAGATTGATACAATCTGATTTATTGATTCTTGATTTTACTTCTTATGCTTTAGGAGTCTTGTTGAGGAATTCTGTTCCTAAACTGACGTGATGGAGATTTGGGCCTACTTTTTCTTCTAGTAGGCACAGGGTCTCTGGTCTAATGCCTAGGTCCTTGATCCACTTAGAGTTCAGTTTTGTGCAGGGTGAGAGATAGGGGTCTAATTTCATTTTATTACATATGGATTTCCAGTTTTTCCGAGCACCATTTATTGAAGAGGCTATCTTTTCTCTGACATGTGTTTATGGGGCCTTTGCCTAGTATGAGATAACTGTGTTTATGTCTCTCACCATCTTATTATAATCTTTGGGATATTTCTTTTTTTTGTTTTGTTTTGGGGAGGTTTGTTTTTTTTTTTTTTTTTTTTTTTTTTTTGGTACTGGGGATTGAACTCAGGGGCACTCGACCACTGAGCCACATCCTCAGCCCTATCTTCTATTTTATTTAATAGAGACAGGGTCTCATTCAGTTGCTTAGGGCCTCGCTAAGTTGCTGAGACTGGCTTTGAACTCATGATCCTCCTGCCTCAGCCTCCTGAGCCGCCGGGATTACAGGCGTGTGCCACCACGCCCCGCAGCTTTGTTGTGTTTTTAACTAGTAAATATTTTCAAGCAGCTTCTGGTTTTTAGAAACATTGATCAGAAAGCACAGAAGTTTCCCATATGCCTCAACACACACCCCATACCACCACCACTAGTATACCCCATTATTAACATCTTGCAGGAATGTGATATGTTTACTATAACATTGATACATTATTATTAACTAGAGTCCATAGATTATAATAGGGTTCACCCACAGTGTTGTGTGCATCTATAGGGTTTTGACAAATGCAATGTTTTGTATCCATCCTTATAGTATTAGAATAGTTTCACTGCCCAAAATCCTCTGTGCTGCACCAATTCATCCCTCCCTCTCCCACAACCTGAAAACCACTGACCTTTTTACTGTTTTTGTAGTTTTACCTATTTTGGGAATCATACAGTTTGCAGCTATAACCTTTTAAAAGAAATCTTTTAAGGTTGATTTCTTTTGCTTAGCAATATTCATTTGCATTTCCTCAGTGTAGCTCATGTCTTTTTATCACTGAATAATATTCCATTGTCTGGATGTACTGTAGTTAGTTTATTCATTCATCAGTGGAAGGACATCTTGGGTTGCTTCCAAGTTTTTGGCAGTTGTGAATAAAGCTGCTATAAATATCATGCACAGGTTTTTGTGTGGACATAAGTTTTTCAACTCATTTGGTTTAAACAAGAAGCATGATTGCTGGATGGTATGGGAAATCCTTTCAGAGCAGTATAAATAGAATACAATAGGCTGGGTGGCTTTTAACAACAAATATTTGTTTTTCACAGCTCTGGAGGCTAGAAGTCCAAGATTAAGTTACCAGCAGATTCAGTGTCTGAAGGCCCACTTCTAGCTCATAGATAGCTGTCTTCTCAGTGGTCCTCATGAAGGAAGAGAGTCTCTTTTAAAAGAAAATTAATCCCATTCAGAAGGAGCCACCATCATGATCCCATCATCTCCCAAAGGCCTGTCACCCAACACCATCACCTTAGGGGACCAAATATTCACATATTAAGGAAAAGAACCATTCAGTCTCTAGCAGTAAGAGTGTATTTACTTAGAAAACTGGCCAGCGCCTTCCAATGCATCCTCACCAGCAATGAATGAAAGTTTCTGTTGCTCTGAACCCATACCAGTCTTTGTTGTTATCAGTGTTTGGAATTTGGACCATTCTAATAGGCATGTAGTGGTGTCTCCTCATTCTAATATGGAGTTCCCTAATAATGTATGATGTGAAGCATCTTTCTTTTCATGTGCTTATTTGCCACCTATAGATCTTCTTTTGTGAGATCTCTGTTCAGATCTTTTTATTCATTTTTAAAATTGTAGTATTTGTTTCCTTATTGTTGAGTTTTGGAAGTTCTTTACATATTTTGGATGCCAGCACTTTATCAAATTCAGATTTTGCAAGTATTTTCTCCCAGTCCGTGGCTTGTCTCTTCATTATCTTAATACTATGTTTTTAATCTGTTTCAAGCATCTGTTTTGGCATGTCACCCTCCCCCAATCCTGACATGTCATCCTTATGTGCCATCCTCAAACTTCAGAACCTGGCAAGAAAAGCATCCCATTTGGTTACTACTGCCAGGGGTTCAAGCATGTTTCAGAAGGAGAAAACCAAGATCAGATTCTATTGGCATTTTTTAAACATTTTTTAACAATTATTTTTTAGTTGTAATACTTTTATCTTATTTTTATGTGGTGCTGAGGATCAAACCCAGTGCCTTACACATGCTAGGCAAGTGCTCTACCACTGAGCCACAACCCCCAACGGGCATTTTTAAAGTTGGATTAAGGTGAATATTTTGGTGCAGGTGCCTTGGTTAAGAGGAGATATGCATCATAACTTAATACTTTAAAGTTGGTAGAAGCAACAATACAGTTTTTCAGCTTCCTATCCTATTAAATACTTGGTGGGTCCTTCTGGAGGTGCCTGTAGTGAATAATGAAGTTATTTACCTAGGGAAGCCTTCCGGGAACAACAGCTTGCAGCTTGCACACTGTGTGTGGAGACTCTGTTTCCGTGTTGATATTTGGTGTACTGGGGACAGAAAATTCTGTCCAGCAGAAATATTCCAGAAAGATTTGTAGGACATGTGTTCGTCTTCCCCAGGCTTCTTCTACTCCCAATGACTATGCATGCTCCCCCACCTTTTAAATGGCATCAAAGGAATCTACAAAACACCACCGAGGTCTGCATTAAAGCCACAGAACCCAACCTCTAACCTCTTGCCACACACATATTTCACTCCCAGGATTACTATCCTATACAGAGTCCCTGAAGACGGGGAGAACTAACCACACCTGAAGCCCTGCACACTGATTGCAATCACAGGGATTTTCTCTAACACAGACCCTCAGATGTGGAGGAGAGGGTGACCTATGGGGTGATTTTCTAGGGTAAATTCTCTGATGCTTACAGAAGTGTGAGTTATGTCTGAGGCTTTGCCATATTCCTTACATATAGAGTTTGCTTGTTTGTTGTTTGATAATGATGGTTCTGGTATTTGATATGAAAAGCACCTCCACATATGATAGCCCCATATCTATGATTGGTGTGTTCTGCTCACTATCAGATGGCTAGCTGGTGTGTCTTCTCAAGCTGACCCATGCGAGCCAGCCTGAGCCACCTCCCAGGACTCGCCGCCTCCCCTACCCCTCCACAATCATCTGCCTCTAGCAAACACTGCCATCCTTTCAATTATTCAGAAGAGGCCCATTCCTCTCTCAGGACCTCTATGCATGATGCTTTGTCCTCATTGTTTGTGTCTTACTCGATGCCACCACCTCAGAGAGCTTTCTTTAACTGTCCTTAATGACAGCAGACACCATTCATCTCTTCCTAAGCCACTTCCCAGCTTATGGCCCTATATGACATTGTCCAAAGCATTTCTCAATATCTAAAAGTATATTGCATTTTTTTTTTAAATTTATGGATGGGGTGTATTATCTGTCCCCTCCCTCTAAAAGCTCTTAGGATGAGGACAGCATCTTATTCACAACTGTATCCCTAGTCTTAGAAAACAGGCATATGGATGAACTCATTATTTGTTCAATGACTGACTAGAGTAGTCTAAAGCATACGCTGCCTTTTTCACCCTTGTTGTTCGTTCATATCCTTCTTGATTCCTTGAATGTTCAGCAAGGGGTGTGCAGTAGCGTAAAGGTTTCATGCACCACTTTCACAGAGTGCATCTTTCCATTATGACTGTCATGATGCAAAGCAAGGGGTAGTCCACACCCAGATGCTTTCTTTTTGACCTGAGACTTGCAGCATATGCTCACAGTACCTATCTCTGAGGTCAAGCAAGGCCTGAAGGAAGGTCAAACAAGGAAGCTTCCCAGGCCTCAGCCACTCTCTGGGTTGAGTCTCTCCTGTGTATTTCTTTGGCATCTGAAGTATTTCTCTATCGCACTGTTCATCACAGTGACATAAGGGTATGACTCCACAGATGACCGCTGACTAATCAAAGACAGAGTCTCTCTCTCTCTCTCTCTCTCTCTCTTCTCTCTTTCTCTCTCTCTCTCTCTCTCATCTTTAAAACTTTTCAGTGTTGTCAACAGATGTTTGTTAAATTAATAAATGAAGGTCTTTTCCACATTTAATTTCGAATGACTTTAAAGGTAAGATCATTATATATAAAGTTTTGCCCACATAGGCCTAAATTTGTAGATTTTCTTTTGCCTATAAAGCCTAGGATGCTCAGTATGAGGTATGCTAGTGTTAAAGATGGTTCCTGAGAAAATGTGCCAAATGAGCATTTTGGTGCTGGACTCTTTCTTTTACTTATAACCTTGGTATCCATTTGTAAATCAGCAAGTAGAATGATTAACCAAGCATTTTCAGTTAGGTCAAAAGCTAAACCAGAAAAGTTTTTTAACCCCAGACTTCCACCCTGCCTCCAATTCCAACCAACATAAGCAAGTACAATATCGAAACCCATTTGCTTCTGAGAACACATTAGCTGGTGAAGACGATGATTTTGATTGCATCTGCAACTTATTCTACTGAAAAAGCTTATGAAGTTTGGCACATCACCCTCCATGCACAATTCCTCTCTGGGGGGGAATAGACAGGGAGAGGGTCCCTTTGCTTAGAAATTTCACCTATACCTCTGTTTATAGTTTATTGTAGTTGGAATGCTACTGTCTGTCATTAAGTTATTTTGTATTGACAATTCAAATTTAAAACTTCAAAAGTTATTTGATTTATTTCTCATGTTCTGGAGAAATATTAGGACTGAGGAAGTCATCTACCTGCTTACCCACAGGATGGTAACACAAGATTAGAGAGGAAAATGATTAGAGTTTGATTCCTCATTCATTACACACCACAAAGTAGCCGTGTTCAAACAGGAAACACCTGAACTGAATGATCACACAAAAAAGTGTCACACAATGATCCAACCAATCACTTAAATAAATGTGTCCAATGCTTGCCACTAGTCATCCACGCATTCATTTTTAGATGTTTTCAATAAATGGACCAAGTGCCAACTACATTTCAATCATTTTATTTCTCAAATCCCTGCGAAGTGAATATGATAATTCACATTGTGCACAAGATGAAATTGAGGTTCAAAAGCAGTTAAATGAAATTTTCACAATTGCACAGCTAACAAGTAATAGAGAATTCATGTGCCACTTCTATTATATAACCTATTCCAAGAAAATAAAGTATAAGAAGGTACAAGTCCCTAAAGGACAAAGAGAATTAGTATAGAAAACTTTAAAAATATTGTAAAGATCAAGTACAACAGAGTCCCAAGAGTCAGGAAAGTAGGAACTAAAAGGTAAATATTCAGGGAATTGACCTGCAAAGAATAAAGAAATCTAACTGTCTCTGAAAGGTGAAGTGCACCTCCAGTCCTAAGAGATGCTCTTAATGGATAAAAATGGGTACTCAGAAGGAGAATGTTGTAAGGGACTGTGTAGGTAAATCTAAAACAGAAGGATGAGAGAAGGGGGTAGGAAGAAAGGAGACAAGCCACCATACCAACTAAATGCACCAGAGGGCTTTTTCTTTTTGAAAATCCAAACATTCAGGTATTGAAAGGAACTTGAGAAATCACCAGTTTATATTGTAACTTGAGACAAATGCATGAAGGTTAGGTACCCCTTATCCAAAATGCTTAGAACAGAAAGTATTTCAGATTTAGGAGTTTTTTAGATTTTGGAATATATGCATATATATGATGCCTTGGGGATGTGACTCAAGTATAAACACAAAACTCGTTTATGCTTCATATACATGGTACCCTGAAGATAACGTCATACAACACTTTCAGTCCACCAGTGTTTTGACAATGACCCATCACATGAGATCAGCTGTGAAATTTTCCACTGTGGCATCATATGATCTCATGTGGCTCAAGAAGTTTTGGATTTTTAGAGCGTGCCAGATTTTGATTTTCAGATTATGGATGCCCAACCTGTATTTACATACTCTCTGACAGATAAGAACCTTGTGATGTATTTGTAGGATACCACAGCAACAATCTCAGCGACATTCCTTAAGGAAGCTGTTTCCTAAGTTTAAAACTTCTAGACGCAAAATGAATCACTGAGTCATTTCTCCATGATCTATTTTAAAAAATATTTCTAAATAAATGTTGTGTATATCCTCTACTATTTCATTAGTAAATAATGGACCTGTTAAAATATTTTTATTGCTAACTAAGGTCCTTCCAAAATCAGGAAACCTCAGAGACTCAACAGAACAAATGTTTAAAGGTTAAAATCTCCTGTTAAATAGAAGATGTCAGCTCTAAAAGCCTCCTTGCCTCACAAATAGACATTCTAAACCCTGTTTTTCGACTTTCAGATAAAAAACCTCTGGCAAGAACAGAGGTATTTTCTGTGCTTTTCCAAAGTAATTGCTTCCAAATTTTCTTTTCTTCTTTGTTCAATAGGTAATCAGACTTCACACTGAATACAGATTGCCTGGATCTTCCAAAGCTAAGAGTACTACTAAGATTGTAAAAAAATCTTCAGTCTTCCTGACAAAACACACAGATTTTTCACAGGAACCCAGATTGCAATGCTCCGCCACTAATAGCATCATGTACTCTCTGAACCTGTCATTTTGAAATAATGAGGCCTCTTTTTCTGGGACAGGACTCCAAACAGCACAGAGTTGAAGTAATTAAAACTAAAATCATTTTGTTGAGTTCTACCTTAACTGGTTATCTCGTATTACACCTTCTGTCTTTTATATTAAGAGAAATTTACAAATGTAAGATTGTAAACCACTGGGCCACTGGGCAAGCTACCCACTTTCATGCCACTTGGATCACATTAGGGGATACTTTTCATGAACCCTTCGGACCCAAATGTGGTGGAAGACAATATCCTGTGATCTTCCATAGGCTGGATGGATATTCAGTCTCGAAAGTTAACTCTGATGTCTTTGTTTCTCTGAGGCTTCTGGCTTACAATGCATTATTATATTTATTTTGCTGAGTCTCACAACAATTTTGTGAGGTAGGTAGAGTACTACTATTCTAATTTTACAGATGAAGGACCTACCACTAAGAAATTAACTGAGGCCCACCATGAGCTCAGAGAGTTCCCCCTTGTTTCCAATCTATTAAGACCCTCTGGCCAAAAATTTCTGCTTTTCTTATCTTATCCTCTCTCTTCCCTTCATTTCAGCTCCTTCAGAATTCCACTTAGATCCAATTTAGCCCATTATTATCATGAACTATCCAAACTAAAATTGAATTAAATTTATAAAAACTCCAAAGGGAGACAAGAACTTCACATATTGGTATTTCATTTAAACTTTGTTATCTCTTAGATCTTAAATATTAGTTGTGAGCATTAAATTGCAACAACTTTGTGCTTCAAAACTGCTGGTGATTGGTGGTACACTGAATCTTACCACCCAGCAAAACCTGGGCGGCAAGATTCATTAAACTCACAAACAATATCTTATCCAGGGCCTTAATGTCAGGCATGATAGACATTAGAGAAATATTCTGCCACTTAAAAATGAATCTCCACTCTCTACCCTTCATCTTCCTGAGGAAAAGAAACTCTCTTTGCCTAGTTTTTGTAACTATTTTTGTTTGTTTGACCAACTGTAAGTTTTATATTGACTTCCTATCATTTTCAGCCTAATCAAACAAAGATGAATATTTTCCACTTTTAAAGACACTTTTAATAATATATATATATATATTTTTTAAACTGCTACTGCAATAAATGTCTTTGCTCTTCTTCAGACATATTTGAATGGAAGTATCTCATCAGTTCTGCTCAAAGTGTAGCCTGACTTAATGCAGAATGTGAGAGAAATTGTGGGTCTAAACAAACGTATTTATTTCCTGACTGTTCTTTAACAAACATCAAAAACTGAGCTGGAAATCTTAATTCAATTGTGAAGTTTCTGATTTAGCTTTTGTGCCTAGCACCTGTGTCACCAAAGTAGAAATTGTAGAACCTGCTAAAGAGATTGATTGCCCTTTGGATGAAAGGTCTAGTTTTTCTCTGAAGACAAAGGCCTTTATTGAAGAATCTTCACCAATTTCAACTGTAGGAAGGTCATTCAAGGACCCTGTTCTGGGAACTTTTTCTCTCCTCATTCCAGAGTTGAAGAAAGTCAGATTTACTTAGATTGCTTTTAAGAAGGACCTTTTTTTTCTTAGAATCACATCTACTAAGAAAAGTAAGGACATTGGTAGGGTATACTGACCAAATTAATCTTCGTTTAGGCAATAAATGAAAGACAAAGGTGTCCATCCTTCCCTCTGGAACTGTGTGGATACAGAGCCCTTCAGATGTGGCTCATGCAAACAGAGGTGTTCTGCGAGAGTCACATAGAAGGGATGTTAAAGCCTCCATATGAGAAAAAAATGAAAATAGCTCATTGATTTTATATTGACTATTGGAGTAATAATTGTCTTAATCAGTTGTTGTTTTGTTTGTTTGTTTGTTTGCTATGACCCAACGACCTGACAATTAGAAAAGGGAAAGTTTGTTTGGGGGCTTATGGTTTCAGAGGTCTCAGTCCATAGACAACCAGCTCCGTTCCTTAGGGACTGAAGTAAGGAAGAACATCTTGGCAGGAATGTGTGGCAGAGGAAAGCAGCTGGGCACGTGGCACCAGGAAGCAGAGAGAGAGCTTCGCTCAGCCACGACAAAATAGATACCCCAAAAGCACACCCCAATGACCCACCTCCTCCAGCCATACCCTACCTGCTTTCAGATACCATTCAGTTAACCCCTATCAAGGGATTAATTTACTGATTGGGTTGAGGCTCTTATAACTCAATAATTTTACCTCTAAACCTTCTTGTATCATCTCACACATGAGCTTTTTGGGGACACCACATATCTAAACCACAACAATAATATTTGAATATATTGAGTTAAATAAATATATTATTAAAATTAATTTCACTTCATATTTACTTTTTGAATGCGGTCAGTGGAAAATTTTAAATGACATAAATGATTCATAATATTTATATTGAGCAGGGCTACTCGAGAGCAGAAGTAGGCAAACTTTTCCAGAAAAGGGCTAGATAGTAAACAGTTTAGGCTTTGCAAGCTTTACTACTCCATTGCAACTATCACATTCTGCTGTGATAGGAACTCAGCCACACACCGTGTGTAAACAAATGAGGAGGATTGTTCCAATGCAGTCTTCTTTGCAGAAGAAAATGGCAGGCTAGCAGCCAGGGTCTTTAGTTTGCTGATATCTGCTCTAGAGTAAGATACATATTTTAAATTAACATGCTGTTTTTTTTCAACAAGTTGTTCCTGTTCAGCAGCCTTAATGAACCAATCATAAATAAAGATAATGGAGATCTTACTGTTTCCTTTGGGTCAGGAAGAAGAAAAGTACCATAGCCTTACAGGGCTGTCATTGAGGAACCCTGGCCTCTTTCAACTAGGAGAGACTGGTTTGCATTGACTTACATATTCACTGTGTTCTGTGTTCATTTCATTGGTAGCAATTAACCAACCATGATTCCTCAGAAAGACAGAACACACTCAAGCAGTCTACAGCACCGGGCTTCTACCACTAGAAGTAAATCTCCCACAAAGGCTCAGATACCAAGTTCCTCTTTCAAGCCGGTGCCAAGGGTGTAATTTATGAACTGGTTGCCATATTGAAACAATTCACTGCCCCTCTTTGGACACTTTGACTAGTAATTCCTTTATACCCCAAATCTACTGTTCAAAGCTGCATGTGTCACATAGTTACATGATTTAATTGGCAATATCTGGACCTGCTTTTGTGGGGTATGCTGAAGTTCCTGGGGCAAATTGCAAAGTACCCTTCAGTAGCCCAAGGCATCAAACCAAAGAAATTCCAAAAAGAAATGATGCCTAAAATCATGACGCCCACAAAGAAGATATGAAAAGAAAGGAAATAATGTGCAGAACAGCAGTTAACATCTTGAAGAGTCCACCAATACTAACAAGAAATTCATGATTCTGGATACTTCTAGCATCCAACTAAAAGCAAGGACTTAATTATCTCAATTCTCAAAGTCACTGCCAGTCTCCAAATTTGTTTTCATTTGTGCTTTTCTCAAACAGAAAACAAAATTTGCCAACATTAAACATGTATGAATGACTTCTTTCACAAAAAAAGGAACTAATGAATGACTACAGTTTGCAGATACTTGTGCATTCATAGCCCATATACTCTTTCTTATCAAATGAAAATTGATATTTACACACTTGGTTCCACAGGCAATAAATTATTCCGCAATTGGGGCAGAGGGACAAGAAAGGACAGAAGCTAAGTAGCCTCAGCACTTCCTCATATCATTTCTCTGCCTATTTTGAACAGAAAGGATCAGTTACTACTTTAGGAAATAAGCAAAACAAATCATTAGTGATATTAATCATTGTCAGTTTTATTTTTCCTCCTCTTTTTTATTTAGTTAGGTGCTGACATGTATAAGCTTTAAGTAAATTGAATGTCCACTTGTATTTTATTGCTCATTACAAACCCTCAAACCACAGCAATAGTCACAGTTTATGTTAGAAACAGCAAAATCGATGTGAATTCTGGAGTTGACAATGATGGATGCAAGCCCTTACATACGATGTGCTCACAGCCTTCCAGAACCTGAGGTCCCGGGACTTGTGTGTGGCATTTGGGAGACAGGCGAAGTGGATGACATGACCAGCAGCCACTCACCACATATTACCACTCACAGAATCGCCCCTTGCGGCTCATTGACAGTGCTGTTCCAGATCTACTTCCTTTAAGAAGTAAATCCAGAAACAGAAGTCTATGGCTTTGTACCCAATGGCATTCAGGTTTTTCTAAAGCTATCCTCTGCCTCAAAAACACCCCCATGGACTCAGGGCTGGGAACCAGAGCAGAAGCCTCATGATGCCCCAGGATACCTGAGGGACACCTGGTAAGTCACTTTTTCCTTTTGGGCCTGGTCTTCTCGTTCACAAATAGCTCATAGTGCCTATGATGCATATGTTATCATGGTCAGCAAACATTTCTGAGCACTCACTATTTATCAGATATGTATGACTTAGGAGCCTGTGTGATCTCAAGATGACAGCCATCCTTGCACCTATCAGCCCTATGCTGCAAAACATTCAGGCCACGCTGGCTGATGAGGAAGATGATGTGGTTTCCACCTTTCTGTTAATCCCAGGTGAATTTCTTCCTTCCTTCCTGTCTTCAGCAAGCACTCAGTCTGAGGTGCTTTATAAGCCCCCAGTGTGCAAAGATCCACGAGACAAATATCTTCTCCTTAGATGTTACAGAGTAATTATTTATGAAATAAACCATATGATGTGATCATCTCTGATGATGGCGGTAAGAGAAGTGTGCCAGAAATGGATACCGAGATCTGGGCAACCAGTTTTGTCCAGGGGTGAGCAGGAGAAGATGTCCCCAAACAGGTGCCAAGTTTGTCAACTTCTGAAGAATGTACTGGAGACCATCAGAAGGGCACAGTAAAGAAGGTGACGCCTGTCATCCCAGGCTCAGGTGGGCATGGAGCCCCATGGGAGTAAGAGGGCAGCAGGGAACAAAGAAGAATCTAACATAGAAGTTTGTAAAATCAACTGCACATTTTAAACCTCTCTTTTGACGAATGATTTAGTCGGCTTTTTCGCTGCTGTGACTAAAAGATCTGACCAGAACAATTTCAGGGGAGGAAAAGTTTATTTGAAGGCTCAAGGTTTCAGAGGTCTTAGTCCGTAGAAGGCTGGCTCCATTCCTAGGGGCTCAAGGACATTATGGTGGAAGAGTGTGGCCAAAGGATGTGGCACATGTGATTACAGACATACACCCTAAAGTCACACCCTCAATTCCCAGCTCCTCCAGCCACATCCTACCACTTCAGTTACCACTCAGCTAATCCTTATCGGGGACTAATTCCCTGATTGGGTTAAGACTCTTACAAACCAATCATTTCTTCTCTGAACCTTCTTGTATTGTCTCACACATGAGCTTTTGGGGGACACCTCACATCCAAACCATAACAACACAGATGAATTTTCTCAGTAATTAATCTACTGAATAAAATGAGAGAAGTCATACAGTACCATTTCTGCCTATAGCTGATCTTTAAAAAAAAAAAAAAAAAGAATATACATTTTTAAAAATTGTGTGAAAAAGAAAAAACCTCATATTTCTTCCTGTGAAAATTCAGCACATGGTCAGGGGAATTTCTTTTTCTTTTCTTTTTTTTTTTTTTTTTTTTTTTTTTTTACAAAAGAGAAAAAGCCATGTTTTATTTAAAAAGTTCTAGATGTTAGGAAGAACATAAAGATATTTGTAGAAAAATGAAAATTGAGACTCAGAAATTGTCTGAAAATAAATACCAATGGCAAACAAAATCCCACTTTTAATTAAATAAATTCATGTCCTAACAATGATGACATACTAATTTTAACACACTAGACTGACAAAAAGTGAAGATTAATAATATCTAGTCTAAGAATTTAAGGTGATAGAAACTATGAGAAATTTATAATAGAAGAGCATATTGGCAGAAACATTTCTGAGAGCATTTTGACTCTGTTTCTCAAAACTCTACAGGCTGAAATCCATTAGCTGATTATTCTGTTTTTATCAAACAGTCCTACAAAGGTCTTCAATTGGTGCTCCAAAAGGTCTGTGCAAACAGCCCCTGATATATTGTATAAAAGAGTAAAATGTTGAAAATTACCACACAGCCCCTCTCTGGTAAAATAAACTATGTTGAATCAATATAATAAATTGCTTGAATTTATTTAAAAACTAAGAAAATTAATTCAAAAATTGACCTTATACTGAAAAACTGTTGAAAATGAACAGCTCTAGCTATAATTTTTATATAAAAGAGATGTACATATATGAATGCCTACATGAATACACATATGTGTATATATGTGCATTTATATACGGACCCAAAATGTTTTTTTTCCATTGTTTTTATTCTAATTTGTTATACATGTTTACAGAGTACATTTCATTTCATATTACATATAAAGAGCACAATTTCTCAAGTTGCTGGTTTTATATAAAGTATTTTTACAACAATTGTGTCTTCATACATGTATTTAGGGTGGTCATGGATAACTCAGTCTGCCATTATTCCTATGCCCTTGCCCCCTCCCCCCCCCCCCCCCCTTTGTTCTTTTTAAAGTTTTCTTATAAAGGCAAGGGAGTGGGGATAAGAGGAATGGAATTTCTTTTTCTACTATCCAAAAGGGCTTCAAAGGGCTTGACTTTTCAGCCAGCCTTCTCCCTTTCCTCCTCTAAGCATCTGTCTGCCCCTGTGTCTGCTGACTTGATACCACTTAAGCGATCATATTCCTCTGAGCAATAGGAAGGATCTTCCTGCCCATTGATTGCAGCCCACAAAACTGCTTTCCAGCTCAAAACCTTGTCACGGAATAGCAGAGCACACGCTGAGGACACGCCTGCCTGGGAACCCTTTTCCATCAGCCATATCATCTTGCTCATCTGAGACCTTGGCTGTTTCATCAATAGTCACCTTCCTTTGTAATCAAAGAAGTGACTGCCGACCACAATATCCACTGGAGGAGAAGAGTGAAGAGCCACTCTATTCTGGCAGCCATGCATCTCTCTCTACACATCTATTTTCTTCTGGCCTGCATAGTCAGAGGCAGGCCAGGTTGGAATGTCCTTTGGTATCTACAGTTGTGGTGTACAGGTGTACTCCAAGTGTAGGCATGAGCAGAATGGTGCTTTAAAGAAAGGAATTACAATGCCCACAAGACCTTCCCTCCTACCCCTGTTTTCCATTCACCTTGGGACCTCCCCACCCAGTGCCCAGCACAGCCATAGGGAGGGAGTCGGGGAGAAGTGTACAGGCCTTCTGTAAAAGTGGTCCATCCTGGTTTGGGGAGGTTTTCTCCTGCCAACCTCGTGAAGCGTCACTTCAAAGTGCTCAACATTTGTATCATGCTGTCCAGATACCTTGGAAATGCCTCAGGGGAAGAACACCTTTTTCCTCAAGCAAAAAATGAAAATAAAATTATATACATATCCTCTTTGACCCAAGACTTCAGGGTATGTCAGGGCTGCAAGACCTCTGAAGGAACCCAGTCATGGCTGGCCTAATCTAAGGAGTTAGGAATTGCAGTTTACAGCCGGGTGTGGTGATGCACACCTGTAATCCCAGCACTTGGGAGGCTGAGGCAGGAGGATCGTGAGTTCAAAGCCAGCCTCAGCAATGGCGAGGCACTTAGCAACTCAGTGAGACCTTGTCTCTAATAAAATACAAAAAAGGGCTGGGGGTGTGGCCCAGTGGTCGAGTGCCCCTGAGTTTAATCCCTGGTACCAAAAAAAAAAAAAAAAAGGAATAGCAGTTTACTTGAGATGCTCCAATTTAAAAATTCTACAGGTTGACACAGGCAGATAGAAGTATTAAGTTCCAGTGTGCTCCAATTCAATGGGATGACTGGGTCACCAATAATCTATCATGTATTTTATGAATATATAAAAGAGAGGAGCTCAAATGCTCTGACCACAAAGTAATGATAAAAAGATGTGTCCACACATTGTATACATTTATTGAAATATCACACTGTGCCTCATAAAAAATGTTTAAGTATTAAGTATTAATCAGAAATTTTTTTAAAAGCTTAAGGAGATGGAAATGATAACTACCTTAATTTGATCATTACACATCATATACATAGTTCAAACTATCACGCTGTACCCCATATGCATGTACAATTAAAATTGTAAGGGGTTGGGGTTGTGACTCAGTGGCAGAGCACAGGCACTGGGTTCAATCCCCAGCACAACATTAAAAAAAAAAAAAAAAAAAAAAAAAAAAAAAAACCTAAATAAACAAAATAAAGGTATTGAAAAAAATTGTAATAAGTTTATTTTTAAAAATTCTATAGGTCTCATCTTACAAATAGCTGTCTAGAATTATCCAAAGAGTTTTAAAATAATGTATATGCAGGGTCAGGACTCCCAATGAATAAGCAATGCCTTATCAGAGAAAATGGTGCTCTGCTAGCACCTAACTTAAAATAAGTAAACAGCAAAAGTAGGATGTCACTATGTCCTCCAGACCATAAAACTGAAGTGAGCTTGGAGCTGCAGATTGACATCAGCCTTCCTCATGCATCCACAAATTCCCACTGCCCCTCAGTCTCCGGATCTGTGGCCAGGATATCTGTTCTTTTCAAAATGTTTCGGTGCAGATGCTGACCACAGCCACAGTGGAACCTAAAGGTTCCTCTCAGAATTCACGTAACTGGACTGGTAGGTGGGTTTTATCAGAGCATGGGTTGAAATAATCCCTGTTCTGGGTCACCTTGAAACTTCAGCAGGTACCCAGTGACCACTGAGTGCCCCTCAAAAACCACCGAAGGTTTTGCCACTTTTGACAACAAAGGAATAGCAGCAGATTTCAGCAAAGAATCTGGGAACTTGTTGGTTTTTTTTTTTAACTAGTTTAGAGGAAGCTACTGCAATGTAAGCCAGCAAAGTGTATTAAACCCACTGTCCCCTCTGGAGACTCAGGGACCAGCAGATGACACCTCTAAGCTCCCAGATGAAGCTGTTCCTCCACTCTCTGCAAGGTGGAACCAACAGAATGTCCTTCCATGAATTCAAATGGTTTTGCACCGACCACTATTTCTCACAATCATGGAGCACATTGCCAAAGCAAATGGCCAAGACCAAGGTCTGGGGTGGTGGCTGTGGAAGAGAAGGAAGTGAGCTGCCCACCAAAACCTGAGACCTGGGTGCCATGGTGACAAGGCACTTTCACACCCAAGCATCAAATTCACGGGGACCGTGACTCTGTAAATGATCCCCTAGGAGTCTGAAAGTACAAACCCCACACTTAATCTTTCAGGAAAAACATTGATAATAACTCTATAAATTTTCACCCAAGCACGTCATAGTTTATGAAGTGTTTCTTTTTACTCTTGTCTTTGTATTTTTAGAAGTACGTTCTGCACACATTGCTCAGAGAGGTTAAGTAAGCTGTCTAAGGTCATATGGTTAGGAAGTGCCAGCACTAGAACATGAGAAAAAAAATAAAACTGCTGGCTTAAAAGAAATCTATGTTCTTCTTTAGAAGAAAACAACTGAAACGTAATCCATCACTTAATTCAATTTATTGTTAATTGCACTTTGGAGACTTTTTGTTAAGCTCATGAATTCCCAAATTTCTCATCACTTTATGAAGTATGTGGGGTCTCAGTGGGTGTCGCCAGTCTTTTACTCAGTTCCTGGTATATGCTTGTCCTTTCTGGACATGAAGACCTATTATGTGCCAGTCACTGGACCTGAGCCTCTTTGCAGTCTTTCTTCACAAACTCCTCAAAAGATCATGTGCAGGAGGGCCCATCAACCTATCAAGTTCAGGATCAGCCCCTGTTTTCTCAATAAAGATAAGAGATTCAACCGATTTCTTGAAATGAAAGACCCACCCTAGAAAGGAATAGAGGGCAACTTGGCCAGCCCTTTGGGGACATTGACCCCTCTGCTGCTCGTGAGCAGAAACGACAGAAGTGCACACACATTCCTACTGACTCATGTTCTTTTCATAGAAATCTACTGCAACAAGACATATAAAAAGACCATCTCACATAGTGTTGTAGATCATTATTTTATTATAACCACTTTCTTCAGCTTGTTTTCACCTCACGGCCGATAAATTGACCCAAGACTAGGAGGAGCACCTATTAGAAACAGCACATTCCTGAACCTGTAAATGACTTAATTCAACAATAATTAACATAACTGACCAAGTTGCTCAGCATTTATTTATGTTGAGCAGCTAAAGAAACAGCAGTGTCCATAGGCTAGGCTGGACAAAAATCCATTAATAGCATTAATTATAATAACTAACCTTCATTTAGTACATTCGTTATTTCAAAATCTGAAACAAGTCCCATAAAGTGCTCTACGTGCAATTTAATCTCATGCAATCTTCATATTAACCCTGTTAGCTAGCTACTAATGTTATTCCTACATTTAGAAATAAGGGGTGGTAGAAGGGTTGAGTAAGTCACCTACAGTCACATGGTGCAAAGAGCTGTTTCAATCCAGGAAAACAACAAAAGCAACACTCTAAACAATTATGTCATTTTGCCCAAGAAGGAAAATTTCAGATTGCCAAATTATTTCTTAGGTACCACTTACCAAGTTCCCAAATCCTTAAGTTTCAGGCTGAGAATTGTACAAGCACACTTCCTTTTAGGTCACTGTGACATCCTACTCCCAGGCTGCTTGTTGAAGAAGCCTCCTCTATAATATTTCAGCACCTTTTGGTAACAACGAATAGTGTAATGCAATGGGAGGGAGAGTAATGTGACCACATGGTCATTAAAGTCCTTCAAACAAACAAACAAAAAAATTTAAGAGGAAAAAAGGTGTTTTTTTTGTTTGTTTGTTTTTTTATTTTGTTTTGTTTTAAAGGGTGTTGGGAGGAAGAGGAAAAGTACCAGAGGGAAGGAGGAGGGAGAGGAGGGAGAGGAGGTGGGGAATGAAATTGACCAAGTTATATTATGTGCATGCATAAATGCCACAACAGATCTTGCTATTATGTATAATTATAATGCACCAATAAAATTAATTTTTGAAAACTCTTATAAAAAATGTCAGGGGCTAGTGGTTTAGCTCAGTGGTAGAGTACTTACTTGCCTGGTGCCTAATGTACGTGAAGCCCTGGGTTTGAACCCCCAGCACCAAAAAAAAAAAAAAAAAAAAATCTTAAAAAATGTCACGATCCAATGTTCATTCAGGCTCTATGTCCTGAGAAAATACCATTTTCATCAGATGTTAAAGCCCTTTTGGGTGAAAACTCTATCCCAGTTGGCTAAGTTATTTACAAGGCATCTTTAACCTAAAATATGAAAGCAATAAAAGCATGATACAGAATTAAAGATGAGATACTTTAAAATGACTTCTCAGTAAAACTTTCAAGAAACATAAAATTATAGGTGACTCACATTTCCACCCTTATGACTAAAAAGCAGCATTGTTCAATAACAGGCAAGCAAACACTGTACAAAATTCCTGCGGTGTTCAGGGGCTTCTCTGAATTTGAAAAAAAGAAAAAAATTTGCTCCTTTGAGTTAGCATAAGTTTGAAAGCTTGAGAGCCTTGTGGTTGTCAGAAGCTATACAGCAAACCTAAAACACAGAATTAATTTGTATTCCAGAGGTTTTTGGTCTTTCTATGAAAATAAAACCAACCACAAAATCTCTTCAGATTCTTGAGGCTGCACAGCCTCTTTAGAAACCAAAGCAAGAGTTCTCTTACAGAATTCTACCCAAAATTGTTATAGTGAATGATGATTCTCAACCAGTCTCTATCCCATGCCAATGTAGTGAGAAGAAAACTGCACTACTTCTCTGCTCTTCTGAATGAACAAGCCCAATCTGGTCCCAAGGCCTATAGTCCCTGGCTTGATGTGGCTGCTCAAGGAGTTGGTACCTCCTTCCCCAAGGAGCCTAGGACAATGGTTATTCCACTCAGCCAGAGCTGAACAGCCTTTCTCCAAGATGCACGGTTATGCAACAGTCAAGCCCTTCACACAGAACCTGCAATGTGGTTGTGACCTGACTTCATCAATGATATATGACATCTAACATCATAATTGTTTCATGTACTTAGATTAGAAGTGTTTCCCAACTTAACATCATACCATGTGAATTTTAGGTAAAATAAAGAAAAGAAAAAAAAAAATGCTGTGTCCACACTGTAGATCTCAATCTCTTTGACATTGAGAGAATTAGGGTGAACTTTGACTCAAAGTCTCCCAGGAATACTTATACACCTTACTTTCCCTTTCTTCTTTGAACAGGGCTACATTTCTTTAGAGTTTCCCTGACAGTTCTTATGCATATGTGACCCAGGCAAGAAGAAGATTCCAGAAAAGAAGCTCCAGAAAGCCTTCCCTTTGTGGGAGATATTCCACAAGACTGCTCATCATGGGGGTATTCATGGACACATGCCACTACTTTGCCCTTCTGTCACTGTTGGGTGAAATTAACTGGCACTCAGTATTCTTTCTCAACCCTTTCTAGGATATTTTCCTGGACCACAGAATCTGAGAGGCTACAAACTACATTTCCCAGATTCCCTTTCTGTTGAAGGTCCTGAGGAGACTGTCTCTGAAGCTATAAAGGTGGCAGTGAGGTAGAGGACTGACTGATGACCTTTGGCGTTGAGGCTTATTTTCCATGGTCACGATCGAGCACCCCATCTCCAGCTTCCTGAGTGATCAGTGGAGCCACAGGAGAAGGAGGAATCCAGTTCTCCTTGTGAATGTCCATCGCCAGCCCACATGGCCTGTTTCTGAATCTTCCAGACCTATAGTGATCTCCAGGCTCCTGGCTGCTGGGGTAGGCAGACCTTGCTCTGGACATGATTTTCAGGGTTCTTGGCTAGTGTCTGCTTCTGTAGTGCTTCCAGCAATTGTGTGAGTACCCAATTCTCAAAAATACAGTCATTCCTGTTTAAAATATTGAACACGGATTTTGTGTTCTGCTCTGAACCCTGGCTAGCAAATAAAATGATGAGGACTACAAAATTCCACACCTGTCACATTTGATTGTCGTATATATCAGTCAGTGCAGCACCAAGCTTGTATACATTGCATACTGTTCCCATCAGCAGACTTTTTTCAGTTACCATGGTTACCAAACATCAAAATCCCAGGAACCATCTTGGAAAATGTCCACCAGGCAATGATAATAAAGTTGTTTTATGGAGTATTGTATTAAATACTCAATAATACTCACTTTTTGTGGGGGGGGGGGAGCCAAAGTCTTTGCCATTATCTGAAATACACTTACACTTTTGGCAAAGAATCTGTGTGAGCTTTGTGTAGAAGCCACTTGACCTAAATATTTAGAGGGTCCCAAATCAAGTTGTGAGAATTTTTTTTTTTATTTTCAAAAGAGAGAGAAATAAAAAGAAGTAGGGAATGAGCTAGTACTTTTTGGAAAAAAAATAATTTTGAGTTTCCAAAAAATATCAGACAACAAAAAGCTAAGTGCTACCAATAATTAGCCTTAAAAGACAGTAGAAACAATGTTATGTCAAAGCCTTGAGAAGGCCACCTGTGCCTTAGGGAGGAAAAACCAAAAGGTTAATATGTTCCCTAGAGCTGGGTCATTATAAGGAGAAATAGTAGGTGCATCCTGCATTTCTATTGTGTAATAAACTAAATTCATTAAGGTAAAATGCTGCCTAAAAGGAATAAGAGATGGCAGATAGAGCTCCATTATTTGGAGTTTATTTGTGGACAGAGATTTTACTTCATCTTTATAATCCCAGAGCCTACCATTATGCTGGGCAGAGAATAAATATTTGATAAGGGAAAGATAGTGGGAGTCAATAAGAGAAGAAGGAGAAATAAATGCCTTAATTTGGAATTTATATTCATGCAAACTCCGAAGTACAGTGGAAGTTTCTTAAGAACTAAACATAGTTAAACAGAATAATTTAAACTAAAAACATAAGGCATGTTAAGTTTAGAAAAGAGATATGAAATCATGCCAGTTCACTGGAAACCAACAAAGAAACAAAGGAAAAGAAGAAGGTGAAGGAGAAGGAGAAGCCCACATCATAGTGAACTTGACTACCAGGTACTAGAAATAGCAAACCAAGATTGGTGTGCTACTTGAGAAATTGATAGAAGAATCCTAAAAATTTCCAAACTTTGACAAGCTAAGGCATGAACATTCATTCAAAGGAAATTGATATATACTGAAAAAATAAAAATACAAACATGTGCAATGCTGAAATTTTAGTTGCTGAATATAAAATCTGCCTTTCCAAGTATGGATTCTATTCATAAGAGGTCTAAATTACCTTATGCCCTTTATCAATCAATAACTATTTCTTCGAGTGGTACCCTAAAAACAAAACAAAATGAGTCAAGTACAGCTTCTAAGATATCTTGCAAACTTTGTTAAGAGCAGTAGCATCCGGTCCCTGCCCTCCATTCTCTGTTCCAGCCACCCTACCCTGGCTCCCTTCTGGATTCTCAGGTGGGTTCCCTGCCTCCCACCGAGGGACTTCCCAGCCAGCAGTTCCCTCCTCTCCAGCGCGCCATACAGGAACTCCTACTCCTCTCCTCAGAAAAACTGCCTGACCCTCCAATCACTTCTGTAACTTAATACAAATTACAGGAAGCCTGAGAACAATGACATGTCCTTCTCTGTATCTCCAGGACTGAGGAGAATGTAGTTGTCCCCTCTCAGCCAAAGTTTCACTTTCCGCGTTTTCAGTTACTCATGTTCGAAGAGGTCTGGAAACCCAGTACAATGCAAGGACATGTTCACAGAACTTTTACTACAGCATGTTAGTATAGTATTCTATGGTATTATTAGCTACGACAGTGTATTGTTATAGTTGTTTTATAATTGTTGTTGATCTTTTCCTATACCTAATTTGTGAATTAAACTTTATCGTAGGTATGATTATATAGAAAAGCATGTGTGTATAGATTTCAGCACTACCCTCAACTTCACACCTCCACTGGAGTTCTTAGAGTGTATCCCCTGAAGATAAGGGGGGCTGCTGTACCTGGTTCCTAATAACCTCTCAATAAATATTTGTTAAAGGAGAGGATGGATAAAATAAAGGAACAAGAAACTTTACTGGGGGATGGGAAGTGGGGGTCCCCCAGAATAAAGCAGGGTCTTAGCCTAAGACAATGTCTGGCTCAGAGAGATGAGCAGGGAGGTCTCAGGCACATCAGAATGGGCTCCAGACACCTGGAAAATAACTCCAATGAGATGCTTTATGAATTTTACAGTTTGGACTAGAGCCCACGCTAGTTGTAACCCTAACCAAAATTGTATCAGCCTCCAAAGTCGTAAATAAATCTAATTACATCCCTAAAAACAGAACATACACAAAGAATCTTAGGTAAATTAGTTTTGTGAGATTTTATGCTCAGAGCACCTTAAATGGGTCTAGTTGTATAAAACATATCAAGACTCAAAATTCACTGCTGGATCTCAACTTAAGGAAGGGCTGATCCAGGAATCAAAATACATCTAATGATGGGCTGTTATAATCAATGACAGAACTGTGACATGCAAATGATTCCTTATCCCTGGCTGTCCTCTCTACGTTCTGTGGATGGTTTTAATGTGGTGTTTTAAAAAACTATTTTACATTTTAGATACAGGCATGCTATTTTCATCTGGTCCCCCTTGTCCAAAATAAAAAGAGGAACACAAATTCTCTCAGTGCCCACAATAAAAATACAAGTGCTTGACAGTCATCCCTGGAAAGGACTTCCCAAAAGACAGATTAGCTTTAAGAGAATCTAGAAGAAAAGGAATATGTGTTAGACTCCAAAGTCAAATGCCTAGAGACATATGAAAGTAAAAAGCTAGAATATAAAGACACATGTATTTAAAGAGCTTCTTGAAGGCTTAAAAGGGAGCATTTAAAGGGAGCAATCTCCTAGGATTATGAAATTATTTCTGGTGTGGACCATGTAAGATATTAAATGAACCCGTGCTAATTTCTCTTTTTTAAAAATAAAGTGGCAAGATCGAGCAGAAAATATTGAGTTTAGAAGGGGTTGTCTGTGGCTGCGGCCGTCATTCATTTTATTTTTTTCTAGAGCTCTCTCTTCCAAAAACAACCGAAAGCCCTCACAGATCAAAATACACCAATATTCCATAAATAAAAAGCCACCAAAATAGACATGCAGAGTAACTGGTGCATGCCAAAAAGCTTCTCACCTCTCACACACAAGTTATTGTCTTAACAGAATTGGGTGATGGATGTCTTTGCCTGTCCAAACAACAGAATCAAGCCTCTACAAAGTAGAAATGAGAGTTTAACCTGAAAAGACATTGTATGGAAATGGAGCTATTTGGTGACCAGCAAGCACAGTTTCTGTGCTCAGGAATCAAAGTGACAGTCCTTTCGTTTGTAAATGTGCATTGCCTCCTATCAAATATGTTAACACCCAAGACAAAGCCAAACTTTTGCATTTTCTGATCCACCTCAAACATGCACATACATTCACATGGGCACAATTAGCCATTCTTAAATATCAAGAGACACATTCGGGACTTGGTACAGGCTCAAAAGACAAGCATGGCATCTTGCAATGCAAGTTTGTAAGTTTGTTTGTCTTCAGTCGGAGCCCAAGAATACCTATGCAAACAGCTTAATACTTCCCATCAAATGCCACAATAAAGACAGAGTCTGTTGGTGGCACAGCCAGTTTATTTGAGTTGTGTGTGACATAATGGAAAAGAAGTGTGCAGATCACCCCCCCCCCGGGGACTTTTCATGCAGGTCACACATCTTTTGAAAACACTTGTCCCTTTTAGGGCCCTGAATTTTCTCTCTCTCTCTCTCTCTCTCTCTCTCTCTCTCTCTCTCTCTCTCTCTCTCTGCAGCTGTCTAACTATGAAAAGCCTGGAAGAGATATCAAAATGCAGTTATTTTTTACAATGTGCACATTCCATCAAACCCAAGGCTTCTCTTCTGGAGTTGATGCTTCTTTTCTGATAATCATGTACCTCTCATCTTTCTCCCTTTTTCATCTCCCTAATCCATCGGATTCAACTGTGATCGCCACCATCACCTTCTAAGGCTCCAAGCCTTTTGTGCCCCCCGACCCCCACCCCGACTTGTATCTAAAAATGGCTCTGCAGGACCTTCCTGCCAACCCCGAATGGCAGGGCCACATTCTCCCCTCTCCTCTTCTCCATCTCAGGCCATGTGATCTCAGCTCCCGCAGAGAGTTCATTAGCACTAGTTTTATCTGATATTGGAACTCAAAGATGTGCATCTAATTATGAAAATGTGCAGATCACATAGCTATATATAAAACCAGACATCTGACAATTGAAGAATGAGTTTAGAACAGTGGCCATAAACCAAACACGGTGATCACAAAGCTCCGTGGTTGGGTTCTGACTTCGATTCTATTCAAAAGTGTTCATCACTTGCTCAATGTATAATCCCAAGTTTGGGAAAGAATTTGCCAATATCTTTGAGGATTTTTGTTATCCTTTTAAAAAGTGACACTAAATTCAATAGACCTAAGTTGAAGAAAGAGTTGCTGCCAGTGATGGTTGTAAACACCCAGAATGTAAAATGGCCATCAGAAAGGAGTTGCCAGCATTGTCCATTCCCAGCTATGAACCCAAGTTCAAGCTGAAGCCTCACCCGTTGCATATGGGTGGTGAGAAATGAAGCAAATCCAGCATTGCCACTGCTAACCTCATGTGTGACACACGCATTCCGAGAGTTGTCTCCTGAGTAGATTTTGAAGACACTTAGAAATGTTTCTGCAGTGCTTTGAATTCACTAGAAAAATACAGGCATGGACTTTGGAGTATGCCTCGGATGGAGTCCCTTGGGCCTCCAGGCAGGAATTGCTCTTCAGGCGTTGGGTTCACATAGCAACCTTGGCATGAAGTTAGGGGAAGTGTCTTAGTTTCTTTGGGAGGGGACACTAAATTAGGAAACAAAATATTAAATAGGTGTTAAATACTAAAAATATCTAAGCTCCAGCTGCCTCTTTCAATCCGCGCTACTGACTATATCCAGAATAATCCACCAAATGTGTCTGTGAATCAAAACACCATCCCCAGGCTCTCCTGCAGGGATGGGACATAAGCAGATCTACAACTTTCTTATCAAATGCTTTCCTGTATAGCACGCACGCTCCTACACCTGGGGGCCTGCTTTTTTGTTTTGTTTTGTTTGGTACTGGGGATTGAACCCAGGGGTGCTTAACCACTGAGCCATATCCACAGCCCTTTTTTATATTTTATTTAGAGACAGGGTCTTGCTGAGTTGCTTAGGGCCTTGCTAAGTTGTTGAAGCTGGCTTTGAACTCACGATCCTCCTGCCTCAGCCTCCCGAGGTGGTGGGATTACAGGTATGGGCCACCGTGCCTAGCACCACACCTCCACTCTCTCCCTCTCTCTCTCACACACACACACACACACACACACACACACACACACACACACTGTGTACTTTTCCCTGGTCATGCATATATCATCCACTTTTTTCCTACACACATACCACTGACTCTCCCTACCCCCAACAAACACCATTCACTCTTCTCTAAACCACACACACACACACACACACACACACACACACACATACACACACACAGCACCCATTCTTTGCTGTCTTGACCTCTTATTCCATTCTATCTGATCACCTCCAACCCTGGCAGACTGGCTCCTGTGCTTATGACCAGACTCTTTTCTCAACCATGGTTTATCACGCCTTTTCTCTCTGAAGGAGACAAAGGGTCGGTTAGATGAGAAGACTCCAGTTCTACTTCACCTCTGACACTGGCTGCCCCAGTGACCTTCCACAAGTTGGGCTAGGCTTCCTCTTCTGCTAATGGTGTGCCAATACTTATCTCGCCTTATTTCCAGGGCATATGGTAGGACTGAAGGGCAGAACAAACAAAAGAACTTAAAGAAGTATGTAACACAACCCAAACACTGGGTGTGGTATGCTCATTCATTCAGAAGGGTTCCTGTCTTTCTGGGGCAGATTTCACTGAAGCAAGTGTTATACGTCTTCCAAAAATGTTCCACAGTGGAGGTGCAAATGAGGACAATGGGTTAGAAGGACCAAGGTCTCACCCACTGATGCATGGGGAAGTCCTCAACAAGACCCCAAATGAACTGCCCTGTCCTGTCTGGCCCATCCCTTCAGTTCTGGAGAACAATCCACAATCCACAACCCACTCTGTGCCTGCTGAGGCATATCCAAGAGACATCCCACAGTCCAGGGGCAGATCCCACTTGTACAGGCCAAGAGTTCTACAGTTTTATAAGTTCTCTTTAAAAAATAAATAAACAAATAAGTAACACAAAATTACAAGTACAAAATTAAGTGTCAGCCTTTAAAGGATTCTAAGCAAGTAAAGTCCCTAAATTTTAACTGGCATCTGCATCATAGTAAATCCACCTCTAGATTCAGTTTTTCCCCATATATGAAAAGTTCACTAGGAACAGGGCCTGGGCCTTCTAATTTTAGGAAACATCTCGTAAGCTTCAAGGGAGTTCTACAGCCTACAGAGAGTGAGAACTTAAGATAAGCTCTGGCCCAGTTAGCAATTCTTGTCTGATTCCTTCTGTGAATTTTTTTTTTCCTGCTACCTCATCTAGCAGCGTAAATCCAATGATTCAACAAATACTGTGAAGCACCTCAACCCGGAGTACTCTGCCAGGCCCTGGGGCAGAGCAGGTGCAGAGAATGTCCAGGCTTGGTGGAGAGGAAGACAGATGAGTGACCGTAATGCAAGGAGGCAAGTGATGGGCTCTCCGGATTGCTGGGGAGCACAGAGGAACAGTGTTATTTTGCTTCCCAAGGGGTGGCATTGAGCAAGCCCTTAAAGACAAGGATGTGAATAAGAGCACTTCAGAAAAATTGAAATAAGAAATATACGCACATGACAATCTTGGTGGATTGCAACTGGCCGAGAAGATCTAGAGCTTTTGGTTATGGAAAACAAAGAGAAAGGGGTTGGGTGGGTATGGACAGAGTAATCCAAAGGTGGCCTGTGAAGGACATTAAGGTTAATAGGCAGATTAAGATTACCAACAAGCAGATCACAGAATATACAGTAGCCACCAAGGTCAACAGAACACAAGATAATTCCATTAGCTTTTAAGTGGAAGCCATAACCAAGGAACACATGTTAACCACTCTATTAATCAACCAATCAGTATTTGCTATGCTATATGTGCAATGCAGCTTTTCCTTGCTTTCCCCTGAACATAAGAGAAATGAATAATGTGATTCTTACAGATATTACAGATTAGTTAGAGGAGAAAACCAGCCCCCACAAACAAGCAAGAATCACTCAGTGGTCATTTGTTGGCACAGACTGAAGTGCAAAGCAATTCCAAAGGGAGAAATTCCAGTAGGTTGGGGTCAAGGAGAAGAGAAGCTTGAGTTTGACCTGGAAGAAAGGAAGATTTGAGGTTGTACCCTGTAGTCAGAGACGGGCCCGGACTCTGAGTCACATCAGGATTCCCCCTCAGCTCCAGCATTTTGCTGATTTGGGATCCTTAGACACGTTTCTTAATGGCCAGCCTTCAGTTTGCTCAACTACAAAATGAAACATCTTTGTTCCTTTCACTTAAAAATCCTGGAATGAGGTATTTATATAGCAAAGAGTATTCATTGTGTGCTGTACATATATGAAAAGGACCTAAGGGGTAAAAAAAAAAAAAAAAAAAAAAAAAAACTGGGACAAAAGGCTATTAAAAACATTGGGGAGATAGTTATTTAGATGATAATTGGTTTGTTCGGTTCCCAAGCAGCAGTAGCAGCAGCAGCCTGAGCCTGGAGCTCAGGAGTTGGGGGAGGCAGTGGGGAGGCAGATCGCCCAGGACAGGCAGGGGTGAGCTTGCTTCCTAGAACGCACAGGCAGGGAAGCCGGATTAGCCAGAGATGCCCGGCTCAGATGGGCCACCTCAGAAAAGAACGTCCTGAAGATTGAAAGGTTGGTAAGTTCACCCCACCAGGGAAGTTTCCAGTGAACTCCAGAGGGATCCTGCAGGAAGTTAGTCTAAGAAATTGTTTACTTGCGGGTGCTTAAATTCCTCAGGGCAGCCAGCCTTGAGCCATCTGGGTTTCACTGAGCACCTGAAATTGGACCTTAATGGAATAAACCGTGCGATGTAAACAAACCAGAGGAGAAGCATTCTGTGAGGAGCCCCTCAGGTTTGGAGAGGGGAGGTGGAGAGGAGGTTCTGTGTGTGTTCTGGTCTGGACTGAATTTTCTTTCAAAGAATTCAATTTGCTTTCCAGAGCAGGTGAGGAAAAGGAATGTGAAGCAGAATGATCAAATTTCATCCAAAAAGAACAGAAGTAATGGACTCAGCCACTACATTAATCCTCATCTTCAGACAAATTTTTCTTAAAGTCAGCAGGTGGCAAGAGAGTGGGCCAAAGGTGACAACTGATGAAATCTGCTCTTTCCTTCTCCAAAACCTGTTGCAAAATCCACTATCCTTGCCCCATCTATGCAAGGAAAATTGTTGTGTTGTTGTATGAATAACAGTTCCCAGGATTTCTTTTTTAATGATTAAATTTTTTTTTCTATGATTAAATTTTCATCCATGTGCACAGGGAAGGTCTCTGACTACCCTCAAGGTGGGCAGGGGACTTGGGGTGGCCAAGACCGAGTCTGTGTATCTGGTCAGTGAGGCAGTGTATGGGTGGAAAGATCTCAGGCCCTGCAACTACATTCTAGGCTGATTTAGTCACTTCCCCTCATGCGGCTTAAACAAGATGTTCATGGCTCCTGAGCCCCAGTTTCTTATTTTGCAATTTAGGCATGCCCTAAATTACCTGAATGCCTGCCTTTCCTACCTTGAAGGGTTGTTGGAAGGGACAAGATGAAGGCAATCTTTTGTTTCTTTGTGTTCTGTGGTACTGCTGATGGAATCCAGGAACTGTAAGCTGCCTGGTACCGAAAACCGGGAGGAAAAACTCTCGGAGGCAGAGTTAAGCTTTTACTACTTTACTTCTACTTTCTTAGAGCTTAGAGAGGGAAAGAAAGATTTTTCTTCTTAGCTTAGAGAGAAAGAAAGATATAGTAGAGCTTAGAGCTTAGCTTAGAGTCTTAGAAAGATAGAGCTTAGCTTAGAGAAAGATTAGAGCTTCTTTCTTTCTCTCTTCTTTCTTCCTTCTTCTTTCTTCTGTCTTCTGTCTTCCTCAGGAGCCTCGGCCTAACTCTGACCAGTCATTACTTCTTCTATCTGGTTTCTTTTCTGTAACCGCTCTGCCTACGTTCTGGCCGCTCTGATTCTTCTGACCGACCGAGTGACTGCCCGGCTGACTGAATTCTCCGTTCTCCTAACTCGGACCGCTTTCACCCGGTTATATACCTTCAGCTTTTCGGGTGCCTACAGGTGCGTCACATACATATCAGGTGGAACTTATGGCTTCCAGCTAGCTACAACAGCCCTTCCCAATTAGGGCTCCTTCAAGGAACCACTAGGTTCAGCAAACCTATACCCCCAGCCCTTTTCCTTTTTATTTTGCAACAGGGTCTCACTAAGTTGCTAAGGCTGCCCTTAAACTTGGGATCCTCTTGCCTCTCTTGCCTCAGTTTCTCAAGTAGCTGGGATTACATGTGTCCCACCCAGCTCAGCTCATCCTTAAGATTCTTTTTTTTTTTTTTTTTTTTTTTTTTTTTTTTGGTGCTGGGGATTGAACTCAGGGGCACTCAACCACTGGGCCACATCCCCAGCCCTTTTTTGTATTTTATTTAGAGACAGGGTCTCACTGAGTTGCTAAGTGCCTCGCCATTGCTGAAGCTGGCTTTGAACTCGCGATCCTCCCACCTCAGCCTCCCAAGTGCTGGGATTACAGGCGTGCGCCACCGCACCCGGCAAGATTCTTAATATCCTTCATATGAAGGATCTTTGGCATTCCTTACAGGTCCAAAATTCTAATATAGATTAAAGGACTTTGAGAACTGTTCATTATTACATAAATCGACACAAAGAATTACTATTCAAATTATTCAGCAGCCTAAGCACCTAAAGCAAGCTCCCCAAAATGGAAGCAGACACCCTGGCCCTCTCACTCTGGAAACGAGAATCACCGAGAACAAAATACACATCTTCATCAAGGATGCTAGTTCCTGGAACTGAGTGAACAGTTTCCCAGGAAAGCTACCTAAACGGTAGCACCTCCTCATTTACACAGTCCAGACTTCAAACCTTTTCAGCTGCAAAGCTACTCACAGACATCTGCTTCAAAAACAAGCTTCCTCTGACTGAAATTCATCCACATACGAACAGCATCTTCATGCCAAAGAAATTGACCTTTCCCTCAGACCTTGCAACACATTTGACCGACAATGAACATTTTGTAACATCTGTGACAAATACCATTTATTTTTAAACATTGGGAAGGTATTTCAAGAGCTCTTAAAAGGAAACCCAGAGAATTTTTAAAATATCAAGTTTCTCTTCTTAAAGTTCTATATAGTAAAGAGACAAATATTGGCCCCGATAAAAATCTAAGCAGGGACATCTGAGACCCTCTTAACACTCAGAGCTTTTCATATACTCTCACCAAAGCACCCACAAGAAAGCACAATGGGCAAATCGTCCCAGAATTTGAAGTGGGTGGATGGCACGCAAATTAGGTCACTAAAATCAGTGTTTCACTTTTAGCGTTCATGCAAAAGGTCGACGTTTCTAATTTCTAATATGCTCTTTGATGCGATGTGCATGTTTTAAATTATCCATCTGTTAAATTCCTATGTGTTCCCACATCTTTGCAGACAGTTAAAGGCAGAAGTCCCGGGAAGCTCATACTGTGTGTAATCCACAATGGCTGGTGACTGCACGCATTTTGCACCATTTCAGGCTATGGAACTCAGTTGGGTGACAATCAGCAGCTACCAGGGAGGGCAGGAGATGCCTGGGTCTCTGGTTGCTGGGATACCTACACCTCAGTCCCAATGCAGAGCACTTCTGACAACATTTCAAGTGAGGGATCTGGTCCATCACAGTAAGAATGGGCAAAAATAACAAAACAGTGATATTTTCCCATCTAATATCTTGGCTTTTTCTATCTTGTCCCTCAACTTAACCTTAGAACTGTCAAAGTTAAGATTTACTCTACCGTAAGTCTAGTAGCATGCCACTCAATGCTCCACTTTGTGAGATTCACAAGAATAAGTAGGATAAAGGTGAAATTAGAACACATCCTTTGTATTTAGCTAGGAAGCATCATGAGGCTAATGAGGTGACTATATTACACTCAGTGGGATTATTGCAGACTATTTAAACTTGATCAGAAACCACATTTTCAGATTTTGCATTATATTCTTATATTTTACAAATACAATTTTTTGCACAAGATTGATTTTCTCTAAATTTGACATTTATTTCACAATGGAGAGGAAGAGTTTTGAAGGGCAAAATAACAAGCCTCCTTCCTCCCTTCCCTTTTTTCTTCCTCTCCCTCCCTTCCCTCCTTCCAGTTTCTCCTTCCCATCTTTCCTTCTATCCCCCTACTTCTCTCTTCTCTTCCTTCCTTCTTTTCTCCTTTCTTCCTTTTTCCTTCCTTCCCCTCTCCCCCTCTTCACTCCTTACTTCCTCTCTTAAGGCTTTCCTTCCTTCCATTTTTTTTCTTCTTTCCTCCTTTTCCTTCACTCCCCTTCACCCCTTCCCCTTCTTGCCTTTCTTCTTTCCTCCATCGGTCTCGCTGGATTTCCACTCCGCACGAGACACCAGGCTGCTTTCTGGGGACAGGACAAAAAAGCCACTGTGACCACCCACACAGGGTGCAGAGCTGAGGGTAGGGTGGACAGGCATGCTGACCACTTGGTATAATGACTTGAAGACCAGCATTTGTGAAACTCCAAGGAGGGCCCCCAACCCACACAATGACAACCAGGTGAGGCTTCTTGAGGAAATGGTGTCAACCTTCTACCCTGGAGAAGACCGTAAAGGTCAGCTGGGCGCTCTCCCCATTCCCCAGCATCCTCCCAACTCAAGCACCTTTAGACAAGGACCAGGTCTCCTGTCTGGGGTCTAAATCTCACACCTCACCAACTTGGAGGGGTTTTCCCTTCTGAATACACATTCACCCTCTCTGCAAGGTCTCCAGAGCCATTCGACCCACCATGTAGGGAGAATGCCTGAGATCACTAGCTGTTAGGGATTCCTGCAAAGACCCTTGCAGTGAAATGCTGTCCTCCCACATCTACCTTTACCTGCATCTGTGCTCAGCGGTGAGATTTTGTCCACTTCTCTTGTTAAATAAATGGGTTCTTCACATGCATAAAAGATTTAAAATTTTCCTCCTTCTATGGAATAAAAAGGAGTCCTATTTACATATTTTTTAAGGAGTTTCTGTGCTAGAGAAAAAAGCTAGCAGGGGACTTTGCTTCCATGGTAGAGTTTCCCCAGAGAAGATGTTTGCAAAGCGTCACTTTTCTGCCACTGAAGTGTAGAGTTGATATCAAGAGCACTGTGTCCACTGCAGTGGGGATGGACCTAAAGTTCAGAAAGCACATCTGCCCTCAGTAATGGCCATCAGTAGTAGAAAACCCAGCCCATGTGGCCACACGGCGGGCTCTGATGTGGTCCAGCTGTTGGAGAAATCCCAGCTGAGGGAAGCAGAGGAGGGAACAACGAGTGGTTGTCCCAGGGTGGCAGGACCATGGTGGGGGCCAGGATTAGAGTGTGGTCACATTTAGAAAGCCATGCTCGAGGTCATGCCCTGTCCATTACGGGGATCAGTCAGCTGCCAGAGTCAGAGGGAGTCGTTGGGAGGAAATTTTTAAATAGGATGGAATTTATTCTTACAACGCAACCATCTCCCCCGCCCCCGTGCATTTGCTCTTTCCACTGGAGTTCTTTGAGCTATCCTGTCCCCTCTGCAATGGCACAGAGATGGCATGGGGGGAACTCTTGTCATCGCCTCCTGACTTTCCTCTGACTTCAGTTCTAAGTTGTAATCGTTTACTTTTCCTGGTAAATCCATGATCCCAAGGGGCAAAAATATAAGCGAAACAGCTTTCAAAAGTCCTGAAGCCTGAAGCCTCAATCCTCTTAAAACTTTGGTGAATAACTTAGCTAATGCTGGCAGACAGATACCAGGGGGGCATGCAAAATCTTCAAACTTCAGTGCTCAAAACCACCTAAGATGAATATATTCACAGAGCTGTTAAGAAGGCAGTGAGACATAAAATCTGAATTGCAAAACACTTGAAAATCAGCATGTTGTTATCCACAGGGAGTGACTGTTTATTTTTATCCCTCTGTAGAAAAGGTGATACTGTAGTCACCAAACACTTGGGAAAGCATTTATAGACTTCTGTAATAATTAACATTACTTTTACAGGCAGTGCCCTGGAGGTGACTAATGGAGAAAGCAAGTCAAAAGAAAAAAGTGTAGATCATTGTATTTCTTTTGTTATTTTTTTATAATAATGACAATAATAGCTAACATTTACGGAACACCAGATTATATGCCAAGCATGTGCTAAGCATTTTATATGATTATTTCCTTCATTTCTGGAAAGAGTGGGCATTAGAGGGAATTTCTTCAGTGCCTATGAATCAGATCTACTAGTTCCGTAAGGGCAGGTACTATATTTCATTCATCCTAGCTCAATGCTAGGTACAGAATGAGCATTCAAGAAATGTTTTTTCAACCATTTTCATAAAACCTGAAACTGTGTTTGATAGCTAGAAGCTAAAAATATCAACCTATTTTTTTCAGACAATGAACTTACTTAATGTGCTTTTAAAGAAATGCAGACTTAGTGTATTATCCCTTTTTATAAGATACCACTTGGTTTGGATCTTAAGTGCTCCCCAAAGGCCCATGTGTTACAAGCTTGCTCTCCAGGGTGGTGCTATTGGAAGATGGTTGAGCCTTTAAGAGGGACCTTGTGGAAGGTTTTAATAGAGGGAAGGCCCTTAAGAGGATTGTGAGCCCACAGCCCCTCCTCTTCTTTCTCTCTTTCTAATTTCCAGCCATGAAGTATATGGTTTTTCTCCATCATGCACTCTTACCATGATGTGCTACCTCACTCAGGCCCAGTGGCAATGGGGCCAACCCACCATGGACTGAAAACTCAAAAAATGTGAGGCAAAATAAACCTTTTATCTTTATAAGTTGATTTTTCCAGGTATTTGTTATAGTGATAGAACGCTGACTAATACAGTTTCTTTAAAAATGCTACACGAGAATGAAATATTGTAGGGCAAATCCTTAGAAAGCAGGGTTCTCTCTCAGCAGTATTTCAATGTCTCAAACTGAGTATTTTCATACGTATAGAAGAAAGCATTCAAGCATTGAATGCTACAATTTTCTATCCTTTTAAGTGCTGGAGATTTATAGTGCCATAAAAAGAAAGACTTCTCAAGCCTATTATTTATATATGCAATGTCCTCTGAAACAATTTACTCAATCTGACAATTAAGTACAGCAATTACAATGAATTATGGAAGGACTGGTCTAAATTAAGAGAAAAGTTGAACGAACTACACCGTGTGTCCATAAAAAGTCTATACAATCTGGCTGTTGATAAGAAATCTACAAATATTGGCAGCCTTCAGTTTAAACAAATTGCAATGCAAAAATGCATCTGTAAATTGTTGGGAATTTAGAACATATTTTCCCATCAACGTAAGGTTATACATCATGGTTAGCATTAGTTCTGGGAGGAGGTAGGAAGGTACTTGGCCAGAATCTTTGTCTTTGATCAGTGGCTTACCTGACTGACCACAGGTTCTTCCTGCTTGGGGGTAGAAGGCAAGAGAAGACGGCAAGCTCAGGTCCCCCTGAGCCTGTTGCTTTAGCCTGGAGAGTATGCAGGCCAGGATCTCGACTACTTCTTTCTCTTCCTTTCCCTCAGCTTATGCACGGATCCTCGTCTTTGGCAGGACAAGGAGGGTAGTGGTATCTGCTTGGGTTACTATAATGAAGCACCACAGACTGAGAGGCTTAATCGACAAACAAGTATTAGCCCACCGTTCTGGAGACTGGAAGTCCAAGAACAAGGTGTTGTCTAGTTGGTCCTTCTGAGGTCTCTCCTTGGCGTCCACCTTCCCGCTGCGTCTTCACGTGATCTGTCCTCTGTGCCTGTCTTCAAATTTCCTCTTTGTATAAGGACAGCACTCCCTTTGGGATCAGGGCTCACCTGCGTGGTCACACTTGGACTAAATCATCCATGAAAATTCCAAAGAAGTCCACATTCTGAAATACTGGTGGTCGTCGGGAATGGGACATACAAATTTGGGTGGAGGGGTGGGTGTTGAGTGTAAAATTCAGTCGTAACAGAGCGTATTCCTCCACAGACTAGAGTCTCAAAGGAAAGACCTATTGGCTCACCCGACCTAGGACAGCGCTAGCATGTGCTACTCAAACCTCGGACTTCCTAGTGTAGGAAGGCGGCTCTCCAAATGACAGGTAGCCCCATGCCTTTGGGGGAGAAAAATTTTCTGGAAAAAAAAAAAAAAAAAAAAAAAAAAAAAACAACTCACACCTAAAAAAACAAAAACCTGCACACACCTCCCAACCCTCTGTAAGAGGGTAATGTCCCCAAGAATATGCCAGGAGGATCCTCTAAAAGCTGAGCTCTTTCCATTAGCATCCCAGCCAAGAGACACCTTAGTCTCAACACAGGACATTATGGCAGGGAGAGGGGAGGGTAAAAGCAGGTGGGGG
The DNA here is from genome assembly GCA_025594165.1 of Tamias sibiricus. Lineage (NCBI taxonomy): Eukaryota > Metazoa > Chordata > Mammalia > Rodentia > Sciuridae > Tamias > Tamias sibiricus. The sequence goes on along the minus strand of CM046663.1, from coordinate 12,408,508 downwards.
TGGGCATTGGAAGCCTGGCGCTACCTCAAGAAGATGGCGGCAATCACTGACAATGATTTTCTGAGGCTTTACAGAAATGTTTATTTTACACAGAGAGGTTTGTTTGGCGGGGTTGGGGGGTACCAGGGATTGAACTCAGGGGTACTCAACCACTGAGCCACATCCCCGGCCCTATTTTGTATTAGTTGCTTAGCCCCTCACTTTTGCTGCGGCTGGCTTTGAACTCACGATCCTCCTGGCTCAGCCTCCTGAGCCGCTGGGATTACAGGCGTGCGCCACTGCACCTGGTTTACCCATAGAATTTTATTAAAAGTTCTGGATTCCAAGGACAGGGAATCACCTCACTGGTGAGTGGAAAGTGGGACCAAGAGAGAGAAGAGTGTCTCTCTCCTTCCATGCTGTGTTCAGGACAGGTAAACCCTGAGATGAGCTGTAAATTTGTTGGTCCTCTGTGTCCTTGTCTAAATCCCTCTATCCCAGCGTCACCCATTTGTGTTTGGATCCTCAGTTGGTCTCCTTCCAAGATGAGTCTTACACTCAAAATGTCCCGTGCCTCCAAGCCATCCTGCTACAAGGACAGAAGTCAGAATGAGTAATCCTCCTGCGCTGTGCCTATGCATTACATGTTACCTGGGAGCACTTCCATTTCCAAGCACATCTGAAGATGTATGTGAATTGAGCCGGGCGCGGTGGCGCACGCCTGGAATCCCAGCACTTTGGGAGGCTGAGGCAGGAGGATCGCGAGTTCAAAGGCAGCCTCAGCAATGGCGAGGCACTTAGCAACTCAGTGAGACCCTGTCTCTAAATAAAATACATAAAAGGGCTGGGGATGTGGCCCGGTGGTCGAGTGCCCCTGAGTTCAATCCCTGGTACCAAAAAAGAAAAAAAAAAAAAAGATGTATGTGACTTGATAGTGGAGGAAATGGGAACGTTAGAGCAGTGGAGATTCAGACATGAGCTGTTCTGGGGTGGGGACCATGAAACAAGCACCTTTGCATTCCTGAAGCCAAACAGGGGTGCCTGTTGCTCTGAACTGAGCAGGGCCAACACGGTGCATTCCTGCAGTGTGCGCCCCAGGCTGTTCCTGCCTTAGAGAGCCCGCCCATTTACCCCCTTCTGGGAATGAAGATTATCTGAAAACCTCTAAGAAAGCCCCCTACCCTGTGGCATTGGGCAAAGATGGGAAGACAGGAAAAAATGGAGGTGTTAGGTAGAAGCATTAGCACATTTGGCCTCTTCTTAAGCACCAAGCAGGGTTCTGGAGCTTTAAGGATACCAGTGCATTCAACCCTTCTGGCAACCCTGCAAGATGGGAAGCTCAAATGGCAGAGCTGTGATTCAGACCCAGGCCGCCGGACTCCTGCCCCTCAGACTGTCCTTCACCTCCCCCACCCCCGACATCGTGCCTTTGGTTTACAATCAAGGTTGAAGGAGGATAACGAATTACATAGGTAGAAATACAATCATGTGTGTCTGAGTTTGTTTAGACCAAAGTAAGAAGAGGTAATGAATTGATCAATAAATAATCATTGAAAAGCGACCACATGGAAGATGCTATGCACTGCTCTGTGAGGGCGAACAGGTCAATAAGTCTAACTCCCTCCCTTCAAGAGATCGAACTCCTGGCTCTTGGGGTCGGTCTCCTCAGGGCTCCCCAGCCTCTAGGTCACCGTCACCGCTCTGACGTAAGCCACTGGTAGCCCATGTGGCACCTACTTACAATTAGAATTAAGGCTTCCTCTTGGGCAAATATTGTGAGTGGGGGTTCTGCAGAGAAGAGAGTGGAGGTTAAGCCAGCTGCCCTCTCAGCCAGCGCCCTGGTGCCACTCACAGCCCACAGCTCTGCATCGACCCGCCAGGAGCTCCTTTCATGTTGCCCCCACTCGCCCCGAGTCCTAGGAGTGTTTCTGTGAGATCACAAGTTTTTATTCCTAGCATTCTCCACATTCTTCTCCTAAGACCCCCCTTTGCTTCTGAACACTGTCCCGGGAGCTTCTGGAGGAACTTCATGAGTGAACCCAGGACTCAGCAGGACAGCCCAAAAGTCTGTGACTCAGACTCAGGTCCAGAGGCTCCAACGCTGTGTGTCCTTGAGGTGACACTCAGACCTCTAAGCCTCTTTCCTTTTTTCCCTCCCTCCCTCCCTCCCTCCTTCCTTCCTTTGTTTCCTTTCTTCCTTCGTCCGTCCCTCTTTTCTTCCTTTCTTCCTCCCTCTTTCCCTTCCATCCCAAACCAATCATTGAATGCCTTCTCTGTGCATTGCATACACTGAATCCATGCTGTGCCACATGCAGAAGTAAAGTAGGCCCTTTCCCTCTCTTCGGGTCATATTTGGTCACCCCTGAGGCTTCTTGTATCTACAAACTCCAGACTACCGCTCCTTCAACTCCTTCCCTGAAGCCCCACTCTCCAGTAGGAGGCCCAGACTCACATTCCTGGTGCAGGGCCAGGGGACCAGTCTCCAGGACAAACACCACCAGCTGATCTCACCGCTTCATGTTCCGCCAGTCCTCTTTTCATAAATAAAGACTGTGCAAATCCACACTGAAGCCGAGCTTGCCTCAGATAGTTCATCAGATGCCCAGACACTTCTGTAACCCCAGCTTCAGCTCAATCCAGAGCCTCCACCACACAGAGAATGTTAAATAATGAGATCAGAAATAAATATTAGGTCTGCACACCAGTAGAGATGTCACAAGCAGTGCAGGATGGGGACCGATTTCAAGACTGCATGGCAAATTTTCAGCCAAGTTTTTGGGCTCTTCATCTCCTAGATGATATTCGGGAAGTAACAGGAAGGAAAGAGCCAACCACATCCCTGGAGCTTGGCTTTGGACAACAGAAGAATAAATCTTTCTGCCACTGCATTTTTCAGTTGTGAAGAGTGGTTATGGAAGACAGCATCTGAGAATGAGATTTCATCAAGGGCAAAACTGCCATTCCACAACTTTTACATGTATTTCATCTTGCACAAGAGTGGAAACCCATGTTACAGTCCAAAGAAAGAGAGGGAAGCTCATGCAGATGGAAAAAATGTTGGAACATAAGGAGTGACACAGTTGGGAAGGAAAAAAAAAAAAAAAAACAGCTTTAGATGTCCCTCCACCACCTCAGACCTTCAGAACATACCTACTGCCCATGGTGGCACTGTGGGGAGGCACTGTGGGGACACAGAGGTGACCAGAAGGAACAAAGCAGCGCTCAAAGATGACAGCATCCAAAAGATCTAAGAGCCACTTTAAGGAAATGATCAGAAGGACATAGGCCCCACAGGAGTGCTGAGAGGGCGACACAGGGGCAGTAATTTGCTTGCTATCTCCTGAGAACAAGCCGTGAAGGGAATGTTGGGTGCCCTGACCCAGAGGCAGCATGGTGCCGAAGTAGTGAAGTGCTGCGCTCTGCTGTCGGCTGTGTGATATTCAGGTTGAGTGTCCCAAAAGTCTAAAATCTAAAATGCTCCAAAAATCCAAAAGTTTGCATGAACATAGTATGTAGTGGAAAATTTCACCTCATGAAACCTAGTTTCATGTTTGAAATATCACATAAGCCAGGTGTCGTGACACAAACCACTACTAGGGAGGCTGAGGCACAAGGATCACAAGTTCAAGGCCAGCCTCAGCAACTTAGTGAGATTCTGCCTCAAAATATTTTTTTTTTAAAGGGCTGGGGATATATTTCAGTGGTAGAGCACCTCTGGGTTCAAGCTCCCAGTACCGCAAGAAAAAAAAAAAGGGAGACTTGCCTGGCATACCCAAGGCCCTAGGTTCAAACTCCAGAATAACAAAGAAAAGAAAAGTAAAGGAGTGTTCTCTTTGCCAGCTGTCCTTTCTGCTTTCCAACATCATTCTACTAAGAAATGATGTTTGGCATTGCTACTAGGATCACAGAGATAGCCACCCAGAGCCCAGGCATTGTTGAACAGCCGAGCTCCACAAACCCTGGAAAATGCTCATCTCTGAGCTACTTGGTAAAAGACATCAATAAACCCTATATGGATTAGTCATTTTCAGTTAGATATGCTCTTACTTGCAGCCTCAGACATTCTCTTACCATTTGCGAGTCAGACATGCAAGATTCTTGGGGCTCTAACTTTGCTGTTAAGAACCTGATGTGGCTTTACTGCTTACCAACTACATGACCTCTTAGAAGATCTACTGACTCACTCTGACCCTCCCTCGGTTTCTTTCTTCTGTTAAATTAGGAATAATAGCGGGACCTACCTGGAAGGGTTGCAAAGATTAAAATACAAGCATGCAGTCATTGCTCGACAAATCCTACTCATCCATAACGTCTGCAACACGTACACCCTTTGGCTCCGCTCATGAGTTGCTTCCAAGTGTTTGCACTGCAAACATCCTCTCTCAAGTCCTGCTTATGCGGGCATTGTACTTAATTAAGACATTCATCGCAGACTATGCAAACGATGTTATTCACTGCAGGCCAAATTGGAGCAATATTCTATCAGCCCTAAAGGAAAAGCACTAAATAGAAGGGGGGAAGACTTTCAGGGCTCTGATTCTGAATATGAATGTAAAACTTCACAGGATAATGTGTCTGTCCAGGGAACAGCTGAAGACAAGGTTGATCAGCCTTCTTGACAGGAAGTGGGGTCCAGAAAGCCTAGGGGAGGGGCCATACCCTTATGGCCAAGGCCAGAGATGACTGAGGAAGCCAGCTTCCAGTCACTATTCTCAGGTAATGAGTGGCTCTTTGGTCTATTCTCAGATAACCACAGAACATAAGTGCTAGATGAACTAGCCACTATCTCAACTACAAACTGAGTGGCTTTGATTTTGCTTTTGTATTATTTCATTAATATTCACTAACCTCATATGGTGCAGTGGCATAGGCCTATAATCCCAGCACCTTAGGAGGCTAAGGCAAGAGGACAACAACTTTGAGGCTAGCCTCAGCAACTTAGCAAAACTTCATTTCAAAATAATTTTGAAAAAGGGGTGGGAGGAGGCTGAGGATGTAGCTGAGTGGTTAAACACCCCTAGGGTCAATTCTTAGTACTGCAAAAAAAACAATCAATCAATCAATCAGTCAGTCAGTCAGTCAAATTCTCTAAACTCTAAGAAGTTGACTTGGGTTATACAATCTTATTTTTCTCTAAATGCAATAGAAATGTACTTCAAAAGAATTCAAAATACTTTGAAATCACCTTTCGACAAGCCATAAGATTTCTCTAGAAAGTTAACACACGTAAGGAATGTACTAAAGAGAATAATTAATACATTTTGAATGAAATAAAACAGCTCAGCATTGGAATCAAGACCAGAGTCTTCCTCCAAAACAGTAAAAGCCCGTTTCTCTTCCCACAGAAGCATCGTCTCCAGGAACAGGCCCTTCAGATACAGAGAGAAGGAAATTTCATCCTCCCTCTTCCCCCCTCCTCCTCACTGCCTGAGGCTTCACCTCCAGGATAAGGACAGTTTACAGTCCCGCCTCACTTGACCTCTGGGACACGTCCTGAGACCGTACTCTTGGTCTGTTCCATCACTATCACTGCGAGAACATTCTAGAGTGCACTCACACATCCACACACTGTGGGCCAGGTGCTCAACGTGGCCTTGTGATGCAGACAAAGAGGCGTGGTCAACACACGGAGGATGGACCTTGGCCTGTGGAACACATCACACTATTTCATAGTAAACATTTCCTTTTTGTAACTAAAAGGAGCTTACTCTAAAATAATAATAAAAGTATAGAACAGTAAATACATAAGATAGTAACAGTCATTGGTCATCATTGTCAAATATTATATACTAGACGTCAATGTACCGTTGCACTTTCCTAGGACTAAAAATACAGTACTAGGTTTGTTTGCGCGAGTATCACAACAAATATGTGCGTGATGCCTTGTATTGTGATGTTACTAGGCAATAGGAATTTTTCAGCTCCATTATAATCTCATGGGAGCTCCATTGTATATGTGATCCATGTCACTATACATGAGTGTATCTGAGTCTGTCCTGGTCAGAGTACCATAACGTCAGCCAAAGGTAGTCTTGGGAGAACGCTCACCTGTAGTATCCTGGACCTCGTCCCCCTATCAGAGATGCCTTTGATCACTGAACTTACTCCTTTATAGCAGATGGCCACCAGGTCATGTCTCCAATAGGATATATGACACACCTAGCAATTGTTATTATTGTGACAGAAGTTCACTCACAAAACTTACAAAGCATATTCTATGTGCTAGGCACTGCTCTGAGGCCTCACACAGATTGTTTCATTTTGTCCTTACAAAAAGTCTAAGTGGGTAGGGAGAATGGTTGCCATCTATAAGTCAAAACTGAGAACTTATGAGGTTCAAGAAACTACTCGAGTCACGAAATTCAGTCCAGTGCTGCTCCTCTATTGGTTTATTGTGGGAGGCCAGGCTTGAGTGGCACTGGGCTCCCATCTCTTCCTATGAATACTTGTTGACCTTAACATGACCAGATCTGTCCTTCCTTAGAAAAGATTCAGAGATCCCATCATGTCACAGAGCGGCGGGGCATAGCACTGCCTTCGTGGAAGCCCGTGCTCATTATCACCTGGTGGGATAGGGCAATGGCATTCAAAGTACCAAAGGACCCAGATGGTACATCCACCCAAGATCCCCATGGCCATGAGGCTTGGAGGCATCCCCAGATTTCTACTTCATTCCTAAGCAAAGACAAATGTTCTATCACAGACCATTCTCCTTTTCCCGGGTCTCCCATATGCTCTGAGAATATCCACTTGGAAATGACTTCTGGAGCTTGTCCAAGCCAACCTCATGGATTATAGTTACAAGATACCAAGTAAACAATTTTACTTAAAGGGGAAAAAGGCTGCTCCACAGTCTTCCTTAGTGAATTTTCAAGTTCATCAATAGCAACACTGTTTATCTGAAAAACTGGCAAATTGCTATAAATATTATACTTTGAAATACATAAAACATCTTTCTAGGCAATATTATATCATTTAGGAAGCATGTGTCTTTGCAACATCATTGAGAAGTAAATAAACAAGCATTTTAACAGAAATACTTAGAATTTACAGATACATAGTAACATTTGAGGATTGTTTTTTTCTACTTCCCTTTTATCCTAGATTCTAGAATGGCACATCAAATTTTATTTTAACATACATAAAATAAGCCTTCTAAGAAGAAGTGCTCATTAAGAATTTAAATGCCTTCATAGCCTTCACCTGCTCTACTTGAGATACAGCATTTACATTTTTTTAAAAATGAGCAGAAAACCATCATGCTCTAAAATATTTTAGCTCATCTGAACTTGATCACACTAGAAAAGAGATTTCCACCCTATGTCTAATAACTGAGCGGGTGCAGGGAATGTGGCTACTGTGAGATCATGTCGAAAGGAGGCAAAGTGATCCCACTGTCAAGCTGAGTTGGTCTGGAGCCATCAGTTCTATGCATATTAATGGCTTTGGGACTTTAGGCAAGTTGAATACTCTCAGCGGCTCATCTTTCCTTTTCCTGGTTCATTCAACAAATATTCACGGCATGCCTACAAAGCAAAGTGCTCTCACCAAATGACCTTTGAAGTCCTTTCCAAAACTAAAGCTCTACAATTCTCTTCTGTGTCTCAGTACGGTCCAAAGTCTTGGTCAGTGTAACCACGAGTGTCATTTCAATCTGTTGTTCCATTCTTTGGTGTATGTTGATCTCTGCGCTAAAAAGAATAGAAATTTTTTTAAAAAATGAAATCTAAGATACAACTTCAGGGTCTGTTAGTATCCTGTTGGGAAAACAATATGCTGTCAACACTCCATATCCTGCATTTGTGGATTCAAACAACCGTGGACCAAAATATTTGGGGGGGAAATTGTGACTGTTCTGAACATGTATAGGGTTTTTTTTTTTTTTTCTTTCTTTCTTTCTCATTATTCCCTATGCAATATAGTTTAACAACTATTTGTATAGCGTTTACATTGTGTTGGGTAGTATAAATCATCTAGAGATGATTCAAAGTCTGCAGGAAGATGTGCATAGGTTCTATGCAAAGACTATGCCATTTTATATAAGGCGCTCATGCATCTGCAGAGTTTGATATACACAGGGGGTCCTGGAACCAGTCCCCCATTGATACCAGGCAATGATTGGATGGTCAAAATAAGAGGTCATCTCCAATGTTTTAGGAGTTCAGAGAAAGGAAAAGACTGCATAAGAGGGAGGAGTAAGGAAAGATTCCAGAGAAGCAACGCCACACCTGCCAAGCCTTGATGGATGAACAGAAGAGTTGAAGAGGGCAGGAGAAGGCTTCCCATCAAGGCTGAGAGAAGCTTAGAACTCACGAGGAGCAGAGAGCAGATCAGCCCAGCTGAAACAGGAAGGAGGACATGTGCATGGAGGGCAGGACGGAAGGCAGTTCCTAGTGGCAGAGCACTTCTGATGCTGACTGCCTGGAGGGAGGCCAGACGTCACAGGCAGAGGACACAGTTCTCCACAAGATTGTCCTCGCTTCAGACAGTGGCCACAGGCCCTGGGATCCCAGGCCACCTGCACTTCTGACCAAACTGGATACAAGTTCAGGAGTTCCCTCTCAGGTTTGATAATTCACTAACATGACTCAGAGAATTCAGGAAAGTGCTGTTTCTTATGATTATAGTAATTATAAAGGATACAATGCAGGACCGGACAAAGGAAGAGACACACACAGGGCGAGGTCTGGGAGGGTCCCAAATGTTCCCTCAGGATGTGTCACCCTCCTGGCACATCGATGTGACTCACCCACCAGGGATGCTCACTGGAGCTGTAGGTGTCCTGAGTTTGTGTCAGGGCCTCATTATGTAGGTGTGATTGATGGAGTCACGGGCCATGTGCGTGAATTCAATCCCAGTTCCCCTTCCTTCCCCAGAAGTGAGGAGTTCAGTCTGAAATCACCTGACTAAAATCCCCAACCCTCTAATCACATGGTTGGTCTTTATAGCAATGCCAGCCCCTCTTCTGAACCTAAGGGTCACCATGAGCCACTTCATTAGCATAAACTCAGGCATGGTCTAAGGGGCCCACTAAGGCAACAAAGACACTCCTACCTCTCAGGAAATTCCAAGGTTTTAGGACCCCCCCCCCACTCCCACCCCCAACGTTCCAGGAAACAGGGGAAATGACCAGCTGCATTCTTTCTAATACAACAATAAGTAATTGGAAGTTATTAAGAGTTTGAGGACCAAGGAAACTAAGGGCACAGTAGAGATGTGTAGAGCTTGCTTAATCCAGAAAAAGTTAATTTCGACATATAGAGAGCACTTTAGCCAAACATAAGAAAAGAAAAACTCCCTAGGAATACTATAAACAATCTGTAAGAAGAAATTGCAATTGAAACCATGAGATTTCAAGGACCACATGAGGCAACGGAAAGAAAAAAAAGGGAACAATTTAGAGTAGAGACTTTTGACTAAAAAATAATAATAAGTAGAGATTTATAATAAGATGAAAACTGAAATAAAAAGATACACTAAATGAGGAAATATATTTATTTTCTTGAAAGGAACTTAAAGTTTGTGATAGCACAGTTTTCACAACTTCAGAGTCATGGGAGGCCCAAAGTTGGAGGACGGGGAAGTGCATTAGTTAGCGTTAAGTTAGTATAATGAAATACCTGATGAAATTAACTTTATAAAAAGAAAAGTTTTATTTAGCTCACAGTTTGGAGCTAAATATCCAATATCAAGTGGCCCAGCAGTTTGGCCTCTGGGTGAGAGTGACATATAGCAATGACAGGAGCACATCAGAATATATGTTCTCCTCACGAGCCAGGAAGCAGAGAGAAATGGAAAAGACTAGGGCCTCCCAGTCTCACTTGAGGGCATACCCCCATGCCACAGGTTCCTCTACCTCCAAATAACACCACCCTGAGGACCAAGCTTTTATATGTAGGTCTTGAGGAGATGTTCTTCCAAACCATAGCAGAAAGCATGAAGGAAATTTTCCCAGGGTGTGCTTTTTTAAAAAAAATCTTTATTATTCTAATTTGTTATACATCCTTTCAGAGTACATTTAATTTCATATTACATATAAAGAGCACAATTTTTCAAGTTGCTGGTTTTATATAAACTGTTTTTACAATAATTGTGTCTTCATACATGTATTTAGGGTAATCATGGATAATTCAGTCTTCCATTATTCCTATCCCCTTGCCCCCTCCTCCCTCCCCCATCTTTGTTCTATTTAAAGCTCTTTCATTCCTCTCATCCCCTCTCTCTTGCCTTTATAAGTTAGTATCTTCATATCAAAGAGATCATTCGACTTTTGGTTTTTTGGGATTGGCTAACTTCACTTGCTATTTTCTCCAACTCCATCTATTTACCTGCAAATTCCATGATTTTATTCTCTTTTAGTGCTGAGTAGTGTTCCATTGTGTATATATACCAAAGTTTCCCTATCCATTCATCTGCTCATGGGCATGGGGTTGGTTCCACAATCTAGCTATTGTGAATTGTGCTGCTATAAACATTGATGTGGCTGTGTCCCTGTAGTAAGCTGTTTTTAAGTCGTTTGGGAGTAGGCCAAGGAGTGGGATAGCTGGGTCAAATGGTGGTTCCATTCCAAGTTTTCCTAAGAATGTCCATACTGTTTTCCAGATTGGCTTGACCAATTTGCAGTTCCACCAGCAATGTAAGAGTGTGGCTTTTTCCCACATCCTCACCAGCATTTATTGTTGTTTGTTTTTTTTTGTTTTTGTTTTGGTTTTTGGGGCACCTGCCTTTTTTTTTTGCGGTTAGCTTTTTTTTTTTTTTTTTTTTTTTTTTTTTTGATAGCTAAGATGTGCGTTTTTTCACAGGAAAACTTAGCACCTGCCTTCAGAGCTCCCATATAAGCCTTTAACTGCCGATTTTACTTTGAGATTTGTTCTCTTCCAAATTTCAATATTCTTAACTTCCACCTGTACAGATTGCAGCCACTAGAAGAGGGCTCTGGAAGGGGGCTTGGCAAAGGGGGGACAAAACCACAGTGTGTTTAGGAAGTAGAGTACTAGTCGAGGGAACACTACACGAGGAAGAAGAAAATGGAATCTAGAACGTCTTTGGTTTCCAGCTTAGCTGACTTCGTGGACAAATAATGATCCCATTATCCAAGACAGTATATATTAGGGAGAGAAGCACATAAAGCTTGTCAGGGGCTCCTGAGACATCCACATGAAGATGGACAGGAAGCAATTAGAAAAACAAGTCTGAAGGTCAAGGGTCCATCGTTGTCATATGTTTTTAATTACTTAAGCAGAGACTCTTTAAATTTAAAACAGTATCTTTCAACTAGAAGAAAGGTTGATATTGCAAGCTTAATTATTTGTATTAATATTTGTGTTCGTGTGGGTGGGTGAGTGAGAAGGTGGGTAGATGGATGATTGGATGAATGAACAGTAGATAAAGTGTAGTGGCTAACACCTTTGTAATCAGCATTTTTTACCCAACTTAATACAAATTCTTACTGGCATTCTGTCCCTAGTATAACATTAGCCTGCCTTCCAATTTCTCAAATAAGGAAGAAAACCAAAAATTAGAAGAAAATTAACCTTTATGAAATTCTCCAACATTTATTGTTGTTTGTGTTCTTGATAGCTGCCATTCTGACTGGAGTGAAATGAAATCTTAGAGTAGTTTTGATTTGCATTTCTCTAATTGCCAGCGATGTTGAGCATTTTTTCATGTATTTGTTGATTAATCGTGTATCTTCTTCTGAGAAGTGTCTTTTCAATTCCTTAGCCCATTTATTGATTGGGTTATTTGCTTTTTTGGTGTTAAGTTTTTTTAGTTCTATATACATTCTAGAAATTAGTGCTCTATCTGATGTGCATGTATTAAATATTTGTTCCCAATTAGTTGGCTCTCTATTCACCTCACTGATTGTTTCTTTTGCTGAGAAGAATGAAAAGTGGGTTGAGGAATTTAGAACATACCTCCACAACAAAAAGGGCAATGAATTCTTGACATGGGGGGAGCCCACGACCCAGGCCTGGGAGAATTCTCCTGGAAGTCACCTAAACCATTTTGCCCGCATTAGGGTATGGTCCACCTGTACTTTCTGGAAAAATGTCTGTGCTGCATTAAGAAACCTAAGAGGCCTTTCAAAATTCCCCCCAGATTCTCCCCTGATTTCTGCATCCCCAATATTTGTGGAATGGAAAATCACTGTTGCAACTAACCTAATGCTGGACTACTATATTTTACAATTGTCTGCACTTGTCATAGACTGTCTAGGCTGAAGAAAATTTATAGAGAAAGAATATATCTCAACTGAACAAAGTAACAGATGGAAGCCTTGAACTGAGGGCTCTTGTCCATCTATCCCCCCAAGGAGATTTAACAGGATTCTGCATTTTTCTTTCTGGTAGTTTCTAATTTAAAACAAATCCAGCATGCATCTCTCAAGCCCATGGTTATGTGCCAGGAAATTCCCTGGGTGCTGCAGGTACAAAAATGAACACATTTTAGTCCCTGGGCTCCACAGTTTTATTGGACTCCCTCCCAGATCCCTGATCTCTACATACTTGGCTTGCAGACATGGCACCCTGCCCTCATGGAATTGAGAATCTACTTTGCATATAGGTAGGGGAGAGGTAGAGATGAAGATAGATGTTGCTCAAATAATTCCACACTTAGACAAAAATCACAGCTATAAAATGGGCTAAAAGGAAAAGTTGCTGAATGTTAAGAGTCTTTAATAGGAGTACCTGAGAGATTAGTGTTCCCTACAGAATTGTCCAAGTTTGAAAGGATGAGTAGGTATGAAGCAATGCATGTAGAGAAAAATGCAGGTAAAGAACTTGGCAGAGGGTCCAGGAAATAAAAAGCAGGCCTATGCAACAAACCAGCAAGCAAGAAAGAGATGGAAAAGTAAAAAGTAGGAAGCTGGGAAACAAGGTAGTCCTTACAGAGCTTTATAGGCCAGTGAAGTTTTGCATGTGATGTGAGTAATAGAATATTCTAATGAGATAAATATAACAGAGACCAGAGTAGAGGGGTGTCAAGGTGGATTTAGGGAGGCCATTAGAAAAGCATTGAAATGAGTCTAATGGGAAAGGATGGCCCCTTGCCTGGGCAGCCGTGGAGATGGAGAAAACGAAGAGAATTTGAATATAAAACTCCCCTTTTCTATCTCCTCCCCTTTTCTATCTCCTCACCCATCCATTCTTCTTCACTGCATGTTGCTGCCACGACTTGAGTCTTTCTCCTTTCTCCCCCCTCCCCGCCAGTTTCAATGGACACTTTTATTGATTGTTTAATAGACCACCAATTGCTTCTCCCTGAAACTGGAATTGCATCTTGTTTCCATGTGAATAGTGACAAGCTAATCAGAATGAGCTACTTCAAAAAGAGAGCTAAGTTAACACAGCTCACTTTGTTTTAACAGGCAAAATATAAATAGATGCACTCTAGAATGCACAATGGTTTAGTCACTAAGAAATTTAAATGAGATCTTGAAGAACCCAGGCAAATCCAGGGTGCAGTAAAGATGAGCTGAGATGCTGTGTGACTGTTTAAGGGTTCCTGGCGCTACATCTCTAGGCCACTAGCTGAATCTTGATCTGGGGGTAGGTTTTAGCTAATGTCAAGTGGAGATGCAGAAAATGCTAAGATGACTTAGGGGTCGTGCACAAGAACCCAAAGGCAGGAAAGTGCTAAACATGGCAGACAGCATCCACCCCAGGAAGGACTTTACCTTCCAGGAGCTCCAAACTAGCCCTACCACTCGTGCTCACATGGCTGACGTGAACCTTTGTTCCATTTGGCACAGCAAGTGGCCGTGTCTTCACCACCTATGATAGGATGCAGCCCCTGGAAGTGGCTTTTCATCACCTCGTCCATGAGTGCTTTGGTTCCCTGGGCAAAAGCTTCCCATTCAAAGACACCCACAGGTCCATCCCATACAATTTGCTTAGCCCGACCCACAGCCTCGGCACATTTCTTGCTGCTCTCGGGACCACAGTCCAAGCCCATCCAGCCAGCAGGTGGGCCAGAGGCCACAGTGGCTTGGCCAATCTTGGCATTCTCATCAAACTTCTCAGCAGTGATGAAATCAACAGGCATGGTAATCTTCACACCATTCTTCTCAGCTTTGGACATAAGGTCTTTGACAATCTTGGATTCCCCCTTCATCAAACAGAGAAGTGCCAATCTCCATGTTGTTGAGCACCTTAAGGAAGGGAAAAGCCATTCCACCACCAACAATCACCTCACTGACTTGGTCCAGCATATTATCGATCAGCTGAATCTTGTCTGCACCTAAGATGGCCAAGAAAGGTCTCTCCAAGGCCTTGGCAAAATAGTTCCGCTCCATATTCATCAAAGAACATCAGCCTTCTGTGGAAGATTGACTCCCACAATGGAGCTGTGGGCCCAACGTGCCATGCCAGAAGCATCGTTCACATGGACATCGCCTAGTTTGGAAAGGGAAGCTCGGAAAGCTTCTACTTTGGCTGACTCAGCTTTAACCTTGTTCCCAGAAACATCTTTCCCCTTCCCTTCTTCCTCAACATGAAAGCAAAGGTTCTCCAGAAGGATCACAGACCCAGCTGCTGGACTGGCATAAGCTTTCTCTGCTTCCGGGTCCACACAGTCCTTCAAGAACAGAACATCCTTGCCCAGCCAATATTTTCGTTCTGCAGCAACTGGTTCCAAGGAGTCTTGTCAGGCATGGGGACTCCATCAGGCAGGCCCAGGTGGGCCCTCCTCTTTTCTGCCCTGGGTGATGGCTACCACCTCCGATGCGTCTGTTTCCAGTGCTGCCACCGTCTTCCTCCCACATTGACGCCTTGCTTGCCACTCTTCAGAAGTTCACCCTCACCTTCACAGGAAGGCTGGAGGTTGATCATGGTGTTCAGGCCCAGGGGACATCCCACCCACAGGCTCGCACCCTGGCCTGCTGCCACTCCCCAAACATGCTACACTGATGGCTGGTCTCCGCACACCTGCCTTTCCCTATGCTCCTTGCCTCTTTAAGAGTTCCCTCACCTGCTTTCATGTGAGTGACTCCTCTTCCTATTTAAATTTCAGTCCAAATGACTACAATGTGGCTTTCGAAGAGATTCCACCGACCACCCCCAGCTACCAGAGGCACACACAGACTCACGCATGCACACATATGTGCACACGTGCACACGCACACATGCAAATATGGACACATGGTCGCTGCCTCTGAGTACTACTCTGCTATTGATGAAACACATTATGATGGAATTTTCATTGCACTGAGTTTTAATTGTTTGAATAGGAACAATGTTATTTTTCTGCTTGTACCCCAAGTATGTGACATGATATGATCTTAATGAATATTTGAGAAGATCACAGGGGCAGAGAGGATGGGATGGGGAAGGAAAGAGAAAATGATTTAGCAGAGAGAATAGTAGGGCTCTCTGGAGTCAGAACAGAGGCCTCTGTATTCTCCATCGCCCTACCTATACACCTGAAGCACTAACTATCAATTAAAATTTTTGAACAAGTTTTCAGTTATTTTTTTTATAATTTAATTACAAACACCATAAACTTTACATCTTCGTTATTCTCCATTGCAATGTAAGTCCCACTATGAGCTACAGGTGTTTCATACCCTGGTCTGAGCGTCTGACCTTCATTATAACAATAGTAAAACACAGGTACTCCTCAACTTAAAATGGGATCATATCCCAATAAACCCATCCTAAGTTGAAAATACCATGAATGGAAAATGTGCTTAACATGCCTAACTCATGGAATGTCCCAGCTGAGCAACGCGGCAGCACACAGTAGAGTATCCACGGTTTCCTCTCACGAACATGAGGCTGACCAGGAGCTGTCACCGCAGAACACTGCAAAGAAGGATCAGGCCACATGGCACTAACCCCAGGAAAATCTCCCAATTCCAAATTCCAGGAGTGGTTTCTACTGAATGCACATCACTTTACTACCATTGTAAAATCCTAAATTGAAACATTATTAAGCCAGAGATTATCTGTAATTATAAAATAAACGAATTGGATTAGGAACAGCTCTGTAGCTAACCTGGGAGAAATCTCTCCATTTCCTGCAACTCCACCTACCTGTTGTTGAGAAATCACCTCTTGAAAGGAGCTTAGGCGCAGATTTGATCTCTGGAGGATTCTGCTCTCATGTCATGGAGCAGTCTGGCTCCTGCAAATTTAACTGCCACCTGACAAGCGTGAGACTGTCAGTCCACCTTTTACTGTCATCTGATAGCCTAATACGTGGGAACACTTAGGTGCGCTGGTCGTCACACCCTGCAACCAACAGAAGGGCTGGCAAGGGTGGGCCCAGAGCAAGGATCCACTGGGTGTGGCTGCCCAGCTTGCTAAAGGTCATTGTGGGGCAGGAGGAGGGGCTTCCCACCAAGACAGAGTGGGAGGCAGGGGGCTGGTGGACCAGCCAAGCTCTCTCCTCACTGCCCAAACCACAGCAGCTTAGAGGTGTCCCAGGTCACACCGAGAACGAGGCACACAGCCAGACGGCCTGCAAAGTGCCGTCTGCCTGGCCTATTCCTGGCCGGGTTCCAGGTACCCCGAGCTGTTCTCCACAGTGAGCAAACCTCACGCCACTCTTCCTCACCCCAACCTAGGTGCCTAGCAGACAACTCGGGCTAAGAACACAACAGTATTCCCTGGTTTGAAAAGGAATCCAAAAAAAAGGACGTAGTTGGAGACCGAGGACAGAGGATGCCACCTCAGGGTTGGACAGAGTCATGCAAAAAGAAGGGACATGAGTTAGAAGAGTTGATTCTCCCATTTCTGACACTGTGATCTGCTCTGGGAAGAAACATACGTTGGTATGAATGTTCTAAGCTCTTTTCACCAAACACTCAACCGTTAAACGATTTAAATATAACTAAGTGTCACTCCAAGTTCGGTGATAGCTGATGCATAGCTATACTTCATTGCTTGCCTTCTCTGAGAAAAATTCTCATCCTGTTTGCTCATGGAAAAAAAGAAGGCTTCTGATTGTTTATTTTTCTATACTTTTCTTTGCCAGGCACTGAACTAAATATGACTTTACATACCTGATGTTCCAAAGCACCAGCTCTGAATGGGAGATGCCATTGTTCCCTTCTTTGGTGAGGAAACAGACATTAAGCAACTCCTCCCAAACAACAGAACTTAGCATTGGCAGAGTGTGCATCCGCACGGAGCCCCCTTTCTACCCAGAGCCTCCCAGAGTGCCATGCATCACCGCGGGTCATTAGCAGAGCTGGAGAACCCGGCTCCAGGTGCCATCCGGGCAAAATGTTTATCATTCTGGGAGTCATGTATTTACACTTAATTCATAATGAATATATCATATAATTGAATATAAAGATATTTAATTTGTGATGGTGACATTTGATTTCCCACTTGCAGTAAAGCCCAGAGTTTCCTTTATAAAAAGAAACCTTTAGTTATATAAAAGGAAAAAATAAAATAAAACAAGAAAAACTAAAGAAAAGTATTGATGATGGCAACAGTCTTCACGATGCTATTCAAATGGTGAGGCTTGACTTCTCCACACTACATCATCCGCCCTCTGGGCTTCCATGTTCCACCCAGAAACCGTTTCCTATGCTGGTTTCTGGGCACTGATAAAACATCCCACATAGCATGCGGTGCTTGTCAGTAACTTTCATCACACTGAATTATAAACCGTAGCTGTTATGCATGGAGCAGATGTCTAATCACTGAAAAGTTCCACATTTCCACTATGAATTATGCTTATTCTGGCCATCCAAAGCTGGGAAGCCTCGGAATCATCCCAAACCGATAATCTGAAAGTGTAAATGGAGACCAAATGAGACAGCTAGAAACACAGGGTCCTCCCAGCCAGCACCCAGAGTGCTTGTCAGGATGAATCAGGGATCCTAAGTGGCCCATGGTCAGCAGATTGGGCAACCAACCCTCTCAATAAGTAACCACTGAGTTAACTGCTACATGGAGAAATCGCAGATGAGTCACCCGACAATTTCTACGTATCACTTACCATAAGGCAAAGTGTCAAGCTTAGTGCTTGGAAATATATGAATAATAATCATGATTCCCGATTTCAAGGAGCTTGCACCAGACCAGAGGAATAAAAGTTAACTGTGAAAACAGTAAGCAAGGTGTTCTAGGAAAACAGGAGGAGGAAGAGGAAGAGGAGGAGGACAATAAGAATAATAAGACCATGAAGATACGGCCTGGATGGGAGAATGATGTCACTATCAGCTCAAGTTATCCAGGAAGTCTTCAGAGAAGAGATAAGATCTGAGCCACATCTCAAAAGATGGTTTAACTTGCACAGGTATAGGTAGACAAGATGGTGGGCTCGGTCGGATTCCTAAGAGGGGAGTGTGATTAGGATCTGGACCTATATGAGAAGCCCCAAAACCTGAGACACACACACACACACACACACACAAAGAAGAAGCAGACTCCTTGGTATGTCATGCAATTTAAAGGTGTGAAGCAATGGAGCGTCCCTGTGCTCTTAGGGATAACAAACACCAACTGCTATTCATATCTTTGTATTTTCAATGAGTGAAAAGAATGCCACCTAGATAAAAGCGACCTTGAGATTCAAGAACAGAAAAAACATCTTGGTTGTTGTTATTTTTGTTCACTGAAATCAAAATGCCCACACCCATCCACAAGAACATCATCAAAGAGGGAGAAATGAATCCTAGCAGCAGACTGGCCACACCTCTCCAGATAAGTCAGTGCTCGGAGTCCCCAGGTGAGATCCTCCGGGTCTATGGGAGCAGGTGGAAAACCCCAAAGCCAAGGAGGACGCTGCTTTGAAAAGGGTTCTATTGACAGCTTTCCATGCAAAGGAGCCAGAACTGAGAGTGCATGGACTATGCAGAGCATTGCCGTATTTGGAGTCAAAATGAGATCTGCCCATCCAACGTCTCCCTCTATAAGCAAACACACCAGCACTGCTGCACAAGTCGCTAGTCCCTCAGAATCGATAGCATTTCTGCTTTGAGGTCTTTGTTACTGCACACCTTGACAACAGGTTTTGGTCAAATGATCTACAAGATACCTGAACCAGGACTGACCTTGCCCAGTGACTTTGGAAGAACATTGCTCTGGCTGGCAATGCATATGCGGCTCTCCACGACTGGGCATGCCTGTTTTCCAAGGTGATCAGGGGAACAAGAATCTAACCAAAGTCAATGAGATGGGCCCCTCCAGGGACTTAACAGGTACATATGTAAAAGGCGGGGGGGGGGGGGGGGGGCTGTCTGCTAGGAAACCAAAAACATTGTGCTCAGAGGATCAGAAAGATGGGAAGAGGGTGCCTCCACCCTAGATAAGGAGGAGGTACTCTGATCACAGTGCCGACAGCAGTCCTGGAGAGGAATTGAAAACACTTTAGCTCTTGCCCCATGTGAACTGGGGCGGCCATAGCAAAGTGGTGACACCTCAGAAAGAAAAGCTCTGGTGAGGAAGGTAAAATGGTCTATGCAGCGGGCAAAGTAAATCTCCTCAGGGGTAAAGGGAGAGACAGGCAGCCTCACCATGAGAACTCACAATACCCAGTTGCTTTATATCCAGTGTCCATACCCCTCTCGGGGTTGGCATTCTCTAGCCCATCAGCCATCCTAGGACTGGACTCCCACTCTTCTTTCTCCCACACACTGCCAGCACTTCTGAGCTTCTCTTTTCCAAATGTCCCAAACCTCCACCCCCATTATGGTCCACATTCCCACCTGCTCTCTCCTGAAATCTTATAGGTGTTTTCCACTGTCATCCAGGCTCTGGTCTCCAGTATCTTTCAAAAATCCCACCATCCACACAGTGGCCAGAGAGGCCCAACCAAGGGGCAAATACACCCAGGTCTCCCTCATACTGCAGACAGACTTCCGGTGGCTCCGTGTTTTCTACCCTGAGAAGTTGCTGCTTCTCCCTGAGACATTACCTGTGCCTCTCGCCAGACAATACATTTGGTTCTGACACTCTGTAGATGCCTGGATCATTCAGTGATCCTGTTCATTAAGATAGCAGCAACTCAGCCCTGACTGAGCCACCCCATTAGGTTTGCAATGAAAAGAAACTATCAGATAATATTTACCAATCCCTTCTGCCACCTTGGTGAGTGATTCTTCCACCCCTCAGTTAGAACCAAGTTTGACAAACCAACAGTGACTTCACCAAATTTTTGTTCCATACAAGCTTGCTTTGTACTAGATGAAATGATTTGTCCCATTTCACTTTGAAAAAAAATTAAATGCACTAAAGGTTTGATACCACCAGTATGCACTATCTAAAGTATAATTTAAGCTTACACATATGTATTTCTTTCTATCTAAAGTATATTTTGGGCTTACCCACATGTATTTCTGTCTACCTATTTAAAAGTGGGAAAGCTTTGAATTATACTAGCCTGCCACAGGTCAAAGACCCACTGGGCTTATCAATAGAATCTCCAATTCCTGACTCTTTTCTCCTTTGCTACAATGTGTGATGTTCCACCTTGAAGGAAAATCTGAGGGGGACTGAGCTGATTACCTGCATGCCCCATTTCAAGAGATTGCAAGTGCTTCATGAACTGCTTCAGGTAGATGGAAAGGTCTATTGCAGCATTTTAACATTCACAATGTCACAATTTATTGTCACATTTTAACATTCACAATGACACAGCTGGGGGTCTCATTGAAGACATTGTCATGATAAGGCTTACACTCAAAGATTTAAAGACCATCAATGGTATGCTAAAGGTAAGAGAAAAACCTGAGAGACAGAATTAAATCATGTGCATACACTATGCTGCTGAGGTCTGGCTTTTTCCAAACCATTGATGTCACTTTGTCAGGTTCCACTCTATAATTGTTGTGGAAATGCTTTCTTTAGGAATCAAATTCTTAAGTATTTTTAATTCTTTCCCCAAAACTTAGCTTGCCTTCTTTGAGAGGGAATAGGGAGTTGGGTGAGAAGGACTGTTATATTAGTCTGTTTTCTGTTGCTATAACAAAATACCCAAGACTGGGTCCTTTATAAAGAAAAGAGCCTTATTTAGCTCACAGTTTTGGAGATTGAAAGTCCAAACAGCATAGCACTGTTTTAGCAAGGGCCCTCTTGACTGTGTCACACCATGTGGATGGCGTCATGAAGGGAGCACATGCAACAGAGAGAAATCACATGACACAACAAGAAGAGAATGGGTAAAGGCCAGTCCTGCTCTTGTATAACAAGGTTCCCTTGAGAACTAACAAGGGTCCCAGGAGAACTATCTTGATCTCTTCTGAGGAAAGTGCTCCCAGTGACCCAATTACCACCTACTAGGCTCCCTCTATTCAAGGTCCCACCATATCTTACCTCACCACATTGGGGACCAAGCTTCCGATACACAAACTCTTGGAGAACAAACCATATTTAAACCATAGCAAGCACTTTTAGAGGACTTCAAATGGTGCTACATGCCACCAGGGCTGAGGTGGTGTGATCGTTTGGATCTGAAATGTCCCTCAGGGGCTGGGGTTGTGGCTCAGTGGTAGAGCGCTTGCCTAGCATGTGTGAGGCACTGGGTTCAATTCTCAGTACCACATATAAATAAATAAAGGTCAATCAACAACAAATAAAATAAGTGTCCCTCAAAGGCCCATGAAGGCTTGGTCTCCAGCCTGTGATGCTATTGGGAGGTGATGGAATGTTTAAGAAATAGGACCTGGTGGGAGGAAGTTAGGCCACTGGGAGCATGTATGCCCTTGAGGGGGCTAATGGGACCCAGACCCTTCCTGTTTCTCTCTCTTTGCCTCTTCTGTGATGAATAGTCCTCCTCCATCATGTACCCCCACTGTGATGTACTGTGCCACCTCAGTACCAAAGCAATAGGACCAAGTGATCATGAACTGAAAGGTCTGAAACTGTGAGCCAAAATAAACCTTTCTTCTTTTTAAGTTGATTCTCTCAGGTATTTTGACATAGTGATGGAAAGCTAACTAACACAGGCAAGAAGAGAAAGATGTGTTTGTGCAAGTGCAAGGCCAAACACTTTCACGGCATCATTTCATATGTATTACTCCATTGGGATGATATCCAACTGTGTTGTGGTGTAAGACAGACAGGTTCTACCATAAAGAACATGCCTTCCTGTTCCCATGGAGATGAGAGCTTGGCCAGAGGTGATGGGTATGAGGCTCTGGTGCCTCAGTGTCACTAGTATGATCAGCCGTGGGAGATGGGGTGACTCATGGGCTCTAGGCTGTGACACACTCAGGATTTATCGGCTGCTCTTTGGGGGCGTCTTGGCCATATGTTTTCCTGAACCTTTGTTTTTCTGTGTCTCCCCAGACATTCTCCATACGCCTGTGAGAAACAGCAGAAAAGGTCTGGGAATGCAGACGCACGCCTTGGGTTCCTGGGGAGAGGGCGAGAGGGGGGGAATTGTTTTCTTCCATTAAGCCCTGCCCTGAGCGGAAAGAAATCATCTCTAAGCTCTTGTCTTGGGTGACATTTTCCCTGACACAGGGTTGCTTTTCCTCACCTGTCTAAACTAAGTAAAGAGGTTCCAATATCCCCTCAGCACTGATCTTTTCAGCAGATACTCAAAGGATAAAGCGAGGATGATTTATTATTCTTCTCTTTAATCCCATAGAGTGGATTGTGAACTTCCAAACAGCAAGACATTCTTCTGAGAAAAGAACCCCCCTTATCAGTTTGGCCCTGTCCAAAATAACGATGACTTCACGTTGGCTCGGGCTTCAGGATGTATTTGTCCCCTGTCAATAACTAATGCTCAGGCTTGCATTCTGCCTCTGTGGAAGGGAAATCTGGAAAGCATGAGAAACCACCCTTCTTAAATGGGAATCAGTTACAACCCACTTCCCACTTTAATTAGGCTCCCCACATAACCCCGGACAAGAGAGGGGATGGGCTCCTCCATCTCACTTGGCTCAGCTTGGGGTAAAAGCCCTTCAGGATAAACAGACATGCCAAGTTGTTTTCTTTAGAAGTTGTTTCTTTTATAAGGTATAATACCCAGGTAGGTTTTGCATACACTGTGGACAAACAAACAAACAAAAAAAAATTTTTTTTTTTAAATTGCTCTTACGGTGAATTTCAGGTACGATTATTTTTTAAATATTTATTTATTTGCTTTAGTTGTACACAATACAATGCATTTAGGTTTACGTGGTGCTGAGCATAGAACCCGGGCCACGCATGTGCAAGGCGAGCGCTCTACCGCTGAGCCACAACCCCAGCCCCTCAGGTATGATTTTTTTGATATAAGCACAGATTATTTGTTCATGCTATCGTTAGAGCTAGCCATCAATATAAGCCCACAAAGCTATAAGCATCTGCACTGCCAGAGACTAGACACCAAGGCAAACCATCTGTTTGGCATGGTTTCGCATGAGGCCATTCACGTCCTTGTCTGAAGACTTTGTGTCACTAAAGGATACAAGGTTCTTCAGGTAGACATTTCTCATTAAGTCAAGGTTGTCAAGGTGGAGTTTCACAGTAGTGCAGGCATATGTGTACACACACACACACACACACACACACACAACTACAGAAGAAGGCATTGTTAGCACAGGAGATGACAGCTCTGTTCACATTATTGTCCCTTCAGAAGACTTTCGACTGAGACAAAATGTGGAGGTGGAAGACTGTAGGTGAAATGATCCTGACCCTGTGTAGGCCTGGGCACATGCATATGTTTGTGTTTTCGTTTTTAATTAAAAAATGTAAAAGGTAATAAAATTAAAAATTTGAAAAATAGAAAAAGAAACCTGTAGAACAAGACCACTAAGGAAAGAAAAACTTTCGTACAGCTTCACAATATGTTTGTGTTTGAAGCAAAGCATTATTTGAAAAAGACTCCCAAAGCTTTAGAATGTGAAGTTTATGAAGTAAAAATCTTACAGTAAGCTACGTGTATTATTGAACAAACAGAAAAGTCTGTGTACAGTGCGGCCCAGCGGTAGTCTCCCATAGCGTGCAGTGGTGTCCTCAGCCGTCCCCTTCCTTCACCACAAACCAACTGACCCACCTGGAGCATCCCCAGTCCTGCAAGCTCTGTTCATGGTAAGTGTCCTGCGCATACGGACCATTTTGTTAAAAAAAAAATCGTTTATGCCAGATTCTTACTCTACATTTTCTGTTTAGCTATGGTTACAGTCACAGATACTTAGCATTGTGTTACAATTGCCTACAGCATTCAGCTGTAACCTGCTGCACAGGTTTGTAGCCTAGGAGCAACAAACGCTACCATGTTGCCGAGGTGTGTAGAAAGCGGCACTATCTAAGTTTGTGTAAGTGTACTCTGTAGTGTCCACACAATGATGAAATTACCTTGTGTTGCATTTCTCAGAACTATCCCTGTCATTAAGGGACACGTGATTATATTTGTTTTCTAATTCTTCACTAGAGCATGAAATTTTTGAGCATAGAAACTATGGCTCATTGATTTCTGTATCCCTCACTCCCAGCACATGGAAGGCATTCATTGTTGACAACCAGACTGACTTACTAAGTAACCCAAATGTAAGAATTTTTCTGAGGTAACAGGACACAAGTTTCTATTTTTAAAAATCAGTATTCAAAATATCTGAATAAAAAGATGTAGGATGTTCCAAAGAAATAAATCAGCTTCCCCAGTTGTCCCCCAAGTCAACTCTTAAATGATATGATTATTGTGAGAGCAGAATAGCTTCCACCATTGGGAAAACCATACTCACTGTATTAGACTGTTTTTCATTGCTCTAATGAAACACATGAGGCAGACTAACTTTATAAAGAAAACAATTACTATTTAACTCACAGTTCTGGAGGTTGAATGGCATGGTGCTAGCATTATCTCTGGTGAAGACTTCATGGTGAATGGAACCACAATGGCAGAGAGATCACATTTGAGACAGGTAGCCAGCAAAATGCTGGCTCAGTTTTAAACAATTCACTCTCCTGAGATCTAATAAAGGGTCCTATGAGAACTACCTTAATCCATTCCAAGGGCACTCCACAATCACTAAGAACCTCTTATCAGGCCCCACTTCATAAAGGTTCACTCTCTATCTCCCAACACCACCACATTTGGGACCAAGCTTCCAACACAAGAACCTGGGAGGACTCACTCAAGCCATATTGAACCCACAGCACTCACTGATAATGAAATTTAGGAATCCCAGGGTTCCTAAATTTCACAATAAATCTCTTCATTTCACAATAGATCTGAATTGTTTAAATGAATCATGTGGATGATGAGAAGTCATAAAATGGGTCCTAACATACCTGTCCCAGGGCTGGGGCTCAATGGCAAAGCTATAGGTCAATTAGAAATATGAATTACTATGCTCATGTTGTGTTTCTTAGATGGCTGATTTTATAGCCAAAAAATTTCCTATTATAAGTTCACTTCAATATGGCCTAAAAAAATGGAAATTAATTAGAAGATGTTAGAGGTTTTCCTTCCCTTTAATCTATATCCATAACTACCACCCAGACTTAGATCCCTTTAAGAACAATCCGTTCGGGGCTGGGGTTGTAGCTCAGTGCTAGAGCACTTGCCTAACATGCATGAGGCACTGTGTGCAGTGCTCAGCACTGCATACAAATAAGTAAAATAAAGATCCATCAACAACTAAAAAAAAAAAAATTCTTTTTTTTTTTTAAAAAGAACAATGCATCCATACAAGATTAAAAAAAAAAAAATCATATACAAAATGTCTCATTTTTAAAGCTTCAGTGATTAACATTGGAGAAACAAAGTCCTGAATGCAGCGACAACTGGAGACGCACCATTCAACATCTTCCTTTGTAGTAACGTCAGCGCACAATACTAGATGTGACGGTAATTCATGGTAATTAGCTCACTCCTAACAAGTTGGCTTCTTGCGTTAGAGGCAGGGAGGACCAGCTGCCTAGCCCGTCATTTTCAGGAAGGACCAAGAGACTAAGCATAGCCAATGAGCCAATGAGTGGTGATCAAAAGTGACGGAAGCGTTCAATCACCTGTGGAAGATGTTCCACTGCTCGATTTTCTTCTATTATGGAACCACTAACAGGTGAATTGGTGGCTAAGCCATCATCCTGGGTCCGTGAGGGACGACAGTAAGCAGAGCATCCCACCTACGTGAGACAGATAGAAAGTGTAGATGAGAAATAACAAGTTGTTGTTGTTGTTTTAAGCCACCACGATGTGGGAATGTCTTTGTTAGTTGTTATTGCAACTTAATCTAGTTTACCCTGTCAGATACAGTAGGTTACTGACAGAGTTGAAAACCGAGGTTAGAGCCAAGGGAAGACTGGCTCGTAGTCCCATCAAGCTGCTCACTTCTCTGTTTTCCGGGAGAGAGGTGCATTCCCAGCAGGAAGCAATGTGCGAGCAAGCCATGGATACTTTGCAATGTTATTGTGAAAATGATGTATCTAAAGCCTCCTCTACAGTTGCCTGTCCTGAGTGAGTGTTCAGAAAATGGTAGCAATTACTATGCAAATTATTAGCTCTCTCCTTCAAGACGTTTTGGGCATGATGTGAGTCAATATGATTTGAAAGTCCATCATGAAACAATCTCTATCTAGAATCCTGTCCCGGGCAGACCTAACAAGCTAGACAAGGAGTCGGAGATGGAACAGTATAGACAGACTCTCTCTACTGTCCAGTATAGACAGACTCTCACTGGGAGAAGTACAGGTTGCTATGGGAGTCCTGAAGCAGAGCCACTTCTTTAGGTATGGGCATCCAGGAAGGCTCCCTGGAGGAGGCAATGTGGCAACTGGAGCCTATGAGGCAAGCCTTGTGCAAGGAGGGGAGGACATATTGATAAATGGGCTACCCTCCCTCCCCCCCAGAATTTTCCACATCCTGAGAAAAGCAACCTTGTTTCATTCTCGGCAGGATGTTTTCTCCCCGGGCAGGATGTTTCTTTTCCCCCGGGAAAAAGCCAATAGGCTTAAAGGTCGCCCTGTTCTATGGGCAAAGAGCCAATGGCGTTGGGGTTGCTCTGGTGCACCACCCACCAGAAATCCCTATATAGGGCCCTGTTCAAGAGACTCAGACACACAGACACACGGACACACACATCAGCTCGTCGCTGATGAGAGGAGGAAGTCACTCAGACACATCAGCTCGACCCTGCGGAGAGGAGGAAGCCACTGCGGCAGCTCCAGCCCCATCGCCTCCAGCCGATGGCTGCTCCCAGTTGACAGCTCCAGCCTCCAGCCAGACAGCAGCTGCTTTAGCTGATAGCTCCAGAGATCCTAGCCGGTGCGACCAAGCACCCACCTTCTGTCCAGAGCTTGCACACTCCCCTCTCCCTGACTCCCCTCTCCCACCAGAGCTTGCACACTCCCTTCTCCCTGACTCCCCTCTCCCAGCACCTCTTCTCCGGTTTTGCTACCAGCCACTGTTGAAGGCTGTTGAATAAATCTCTTGGCTGCATGGCTGTCCCCGGTGTGACGTCTTGCCCTTCACATATGCTCATGGAAGAGGACCAGCCCCTGCAAAGGAGGAGGAGGAGTGAAGAGGCTCAAACTGAGAATATGAGGGGCGGTGCTGTGAGGGAGGGGAGGCTGCAGGCATAAAAGGAGATTCGGTCATACTCAAGGCACACCCAGACAGTCTTCCCAGCAACTAGAACTTCTCAAGCTCATCCTCTTCTCTTCGTCCACAAGGTGTAACCCGGAATGAAGTCCTGCTGGGCACAGAAGAGAGAAGAACCTGCCTGCTCTCCTAACATCTGTGCACAGTCATTCAATCACTTGCCCCAGAACCAGCTTACACCGTGCAGGGGCTGGGTCCTTTGGCATTTTGGTGTTCTATGATTCCAGAAAGACATTCTTATCTCCCCTCCTCCCATCTTACCATCAGCTTTGTGGAACCCGTATTCTCAGGCTGCAAAACCTCCAAAAGACGCACGGCATGAGTGGAAACTCTCTCCTTGGCAATCAGTGCCCCTGAATTGCTGAGGCAGGGAATGGAATGTCTACCTCTTACCCCACCCATTTTTAGGACTCTGGAACCCAGGAAACACATTCTACTATTTGCACTAGTAATGGGAAGAAGAGAGAAGCCCATCCCTTCCTTGCTCCATGCCCCTGCAGGAGGACATCCAAGGATAGACAAGAATTCCCTTTATGCCATTGGATTGGTCCACTTTCTCCTTGCCCAGGAGGAGAATGAGGCTCATCTTGTCCTGCCAGCTCCAAATTATTTCTGGCGGGTTCATCCATTCCCTCTGAAAGACTCACAGGATTAAGAGATATGGCAAGGTCTTATTATGGACATTGAATTCACTCACTCGGCACGCACCAGAGCAAAGGTTTGCACAGAAACTTGACACCCAGAGCCAATAAAGTCTGTGCCATCAAAAGCAAGTCAAAACACAATGGCATCCAGCAAAGCAGCCAACAGATTGTCAGCCTGTCCTCTTAAGCAAGAGTTTTGCAGAAGCGCCAGCAGAGAAGTTTGAGAAGAAGCCAGGAAGGGAGTGGATTCCAGGAGCCCCTCGCTGCTCCAGCCACTGCCATCGCTGCTGCTGGAAAAAACACATGCCCGCATCTGGCATCAGAGCCCCGGCAGTTGTAGAGCGCCCCGCCCCGCCTGTGTGGCCGGGAGTGCCCTCCAAAATGTGCAGCCGAGAGATGACAGGACAGCACAGGTACCACCAGCGCTGGCGGCCACGGGAGGCCCGCCAAGTGCGAGACGTCGCCATCCGACACGTGCCAACTTCTTTGTGCCGTCGTGGCTGAGCTTAAGAAATGCCAACCTTGTGTTTGCATAAAAACTCTCCAGAATAAAAAGG
Organism: Tamias sibiricus; assembly: GCA_025594165.1. Lineage (NCBI taxonomy): Eukaryota > Metazoa > Chordata > Mammalia > Rodentia > Sciuridae > Tamias > Tamias sibiricus. Next base: position 12,379,827 of record CM046663.1, on the reverse strand, counting down.
ATTCTTTTCCATCCACACCCCAGTCTATTCATGAGAAGCAGGGTGCTGGGGAACAGATCTCCAAGAGGAAGAATAACCCCAGAGGAGCAATGAAGCGGGCTGGCCGCCAGCAGCCCGGTGCAGAAGCTTTTGGAGAAAACCAATAAAAAGGGCCTAAAATCCACACATGGCTTCCAACAACATTGAAGAACAATCCCAGGGCCAAGATCTGCTCCCTTGTTCTGCTCTCTTGACAACAGGGTATTTTCACAACCAGGAGACCGGGCTTCCTCCAGAAAGAGGCAGGCAGTTTGCTCCTGTTCCTCGGCCCTGTCACCTAATCTGCACTTGGAAGTACAGTCCTGTTGCCTGTGAACACACCACATGCTACTGAGCGTGGAGGAGCCAGCCTGAGGGAGCCTGTGGGCTGAGGTGGCAGATGAACTCCCAGGTGGCTACGTCCAGGGAATGGCTAAGAGGACATCACTGTAGCGTGAAGGACAGCACGAAGTTGGGGGTTTGTTATAAGTCTGTTTCTTAGCCATTCTTCCTTAAAAGTTCAATCTAAGCCAAAACCTTACCAAAAAAATTGTCATGTGTGAGCAAGCATGGAAATGCCATATCCTTTAAGGCTCTGGACAGAAAAAAAAAATTTTTTTTAAAATAGGTTATCACTCCAAAGGAAAGAATCCCTAGACAATAGGAAAACCACTAACTTTATGCGGTTCATATAAAGTGCTCTAAACCTGAATTAGCAGCACAGTTTCATGTCTCAAAAGTTCTGCTGTATCAGACAGATGTACAAGCAACTATGCCAGACTAGACCAGTGCACACCCTTTAAAAATAAAGAAGTAGGCTTCTAACAGGTCCACACAGAAGAGTCTGGACACAGCGGAAAGCAAAGAGCCTCAGAGACCCTTTGGGTAGACACAGAGGTCAGTTGTATCATTGCTTTGGGGTGCACCTTCAGTCAAGACCTTGGCATGCCAAAGAAGCAAGCTAAATAATAAAATCTAGCCTGTCATGAGTTATTAATAGCTTAGCAAGGATGGAGAATCCCATACAGAGAGCATGGTCATTTTCCTTTCTGGAAGTCCTATATTTAATGTATGAAGTCACTTAAGCTTCCTCTGCTTGTGCTGTCCCTGAATTGGGCAAGGCAAGAATAATGGAAGTCCTTGGAGAAATAGGAAAGGGAGATCGATCTAACATCTAATTAAAGGAACCTTGGGGAGGGGGACATGAAATTTTGTTTTGTGCCTTTTCATTTTTCTTTCTTTTCTTTTTTTCTTTCTTTCTTTTTTGTTTAACACTAGGCTAAGCTAGTGGGCGGGATATAACACACTCAAGAGAGGGAAAAAAAAAAAAAAAAGCCTTGAAAGAGAGTCCGGAAAGGGAGGGAGGGATGTGGCTAGGACAATGCAAGAGAAAGCACGGATCCTGCCTGAGCCCCAAAAGGTTCTGAGTGAGCTCCTTGCAATCCCAATAGACCCTCTAGCCAAAGGAGCTTTGATACTGGCAAGCCGAGTAGCAGCAGCAACCACACTCAAGGTCACCAGCCTTGTCCCAGCCCTCTCCTTGATCCTCCCTCTTGAAAGCAAATTGAAATGCTGCTTCCACCCAGGGCTGTGTTCTGCACTCAGTCTGCACTGCGGATGATGCTTCAGCTGAAATATCAATTCTGTGCTCCCTGCAAAGGGCTTTGGAGGTGGGGGTGTGCCCAGTGTGGCCACAGAGAGGCACCAGCACTGCTCTGGGTCTGAACTTCACTTAATAAGACTTAAAATGATTCAGGGCAAAAGGAGAAAAGGGGGAAATGTATATTCATGCAAGATAAAGATTTAGAATCCATGCAGGAGAGCTATGATCCACAAAGTAATCCCAACTTAAGCCACATTACATGCCAGAAGTAAGCTGTAAAGTTCATAGCACATATTTACAAAGTAATGAAAGTCCACACATATCGTGTTTTGGAAAACAATCCTGCAAATCTGAAAGTAGATTGATTTGACTTCTGAACATTCCTTCAAATAGTTTTCTACTTGTGAAATCAAATTCTCGTCCTCGCCGGAGCATTGATGTGGAGGCATTTTATAGACGCATTATAGAAAATATGTGGAACAGGTGAGGAATTGCTGGAGGGGCCTGATGCCATTGTCTTTGAAAGAGGTCAAATTTTCCATGAGTTGAGGGCTGACAAATCAAGCCTGCTGCACTCTGTCAGGGTGGAGGATGACTAATGTTACAGGGTGGGAGGAGCCCTGCAACTCAACACCAGAGCATAATGCACTCAAGGCAGAACCTGCAGGGTTAACTTTAGAAGGCCCGATTCAGGGTTGCTGAGCTTCCCAAAGAATGTAATGCCAACTTGGCTTTTTTTGTTGTAGTGGGGGAAGGGAACAAAATCTATCTTCTTAATGTCTTCCTGTGGGTGTGATTTACTAGTCCTTTTGTAGAATCAAACATTTTGTGGTCTTCAAAAATCAAAGGATAAACTTCTTGCGTGTTCCTATTTTCATTTTTTAATAAGTATTAGTAGATGCTCACAGCACAGGGCTATTATGTAAAAGGACAATAAAGTGATTTGACAAACATCCCAGGAGCTTGTTGAATCCATGTTACTTAGACTGTGTACAGACCGAATCAACACAAAGTAGTGGCTCAGTGCGAGGAGGGCAGTTGAAGCATCAGCAGCAAGTTCTGGCACATGATCTCATCAAAGACTGGAATTAACCACAGAGAGATTCTCGCTGCTCCCTGAGAGGTCTAGACAATCCAAAGAGCCAGGATTGAGTTTGGATCGTACCTGTTTTTTTGCAAGCCTCTAGAGAATGATTTCGCTTGGAAATAGTGGCATTCATAAATCTCCCGTTCAGTTGAATCCCCCATGCCTTCTCTGCCCTGAGATTTACAAAAGGATGACGATCAACAGCCTTATTTGTCAACCAGAAGAGAAACCTGCTAGAAAGAAACACTGGGTCGTAAGCCTCTCGTGGACAAGGAGTCGTGTTTACCACTTGCTAACCAACAAGAGTGTGTTGCAGACATGGAAGAAGGAATGACCGGACAAACAAGTTGGTTGGGAGACCCTTTGCAAGGGAAAGAATCAGCTTCTCTAAAATCAAGGATGAAGAAATAGAAATGCAAAAAGGTAGGGAGAAAGGAAGCCAGCAGAGGGCAAGGACAAGGGGAGCATGTCCTTGGTTTCTTCTTTACAAACAAAGGCTGCCAGTGGCTACCCCATGAGAGTTCCTACCCTGCCAAGGTTTGTGCATTTCTGTCTCAGTTGTAATTAAAGAAAGAAAGTGTTTGGAGGAAGAGATGGGCTATAGTGAAAATGACTAGTGCTGAGGGCACAGAGGTATTGAATAAATGAAAATTGATTAAAAGGGTGAGTTTGAGCCAGAGGGGGGGGGGGAAATGAGCCAAGTGTTGACAGCAGCAAAAGCATCCTCCAAGGATTCAAGTGCCAAGAACTTTCTGGCTCTTCCTTCCTATCCCTGGGGTCACCTCCCTGTGTCTGTGCCTCTCTTCTTCCCAAAACCACCTCTTTGTAGATAAAAAGAGCGCCAGGGGAATGATGCTGCTTCACAGCTCAAGTAAAGAGTCCTTGGAACCTTGGGAACCCCATCCAGTCCTTCCGTAAGTAATTATTAAACGCTTTCTGTATGTCAAAGAGAAATCAAATGATCATAGTTAGAGCCTCAGATTTTTTTTTTTTTTTTACTCCAGAATTTTTTTATTCCAAATGGTATTTGGTTTACTCAACGAGAGCATTCATTTTAGATCTTGACTCCCATAAGCTATCCACACAGGAAATGACATTTAAATTAGAATGCCCTTTATCCATTTGCCGTGGAAGATATATATATATATATATATATTTATAATAATGGTAATATTTCAGAAACTGACTACTCTTAAGGGTGGTCCATGGTATCCACAGCTTTGGCAGCACCTGGAAACCTGCTAGAAAAGCAGAAATTCAAGCCCTCCTCCAGATCTACAGAATAAACGCTGCATTTTTAACAAGATCCCCAGGTGATCCTTATGCACACCGAATTGGAGAAACAGTGGTGTAGAACAGTCATCCTCAGACATGCATTCGAGTCACCTGGAAGGATGGTTAAACAAGATTGGTGGATCCCACCCAGGATTTTGGCTTCAAAGGGTCTAAATAGGGCCTAAGAGTTTACATTCTTCACAAGTTTCCAGGGACCACATCTTGGGAATGACTGATCCAGACATCTAGACCACCCCCAGGACATGTGGTGCTTGACATAACTTCATGACAGAATATGAAAAATTAATCTAAAGCAACAGTCCTCAGACTTGAGCCACATCAACATCTCTAGGATGCTGGGCTCCACCCTCAGACTGTGTAGGCTTACACTTCACGACAATGAAGTTTAAGATTATCAAAGACAAAAGGAGAATTTTCTTTAAAATTTTCTTTTCAATCAAACTTCTTATAGATTCTTAAAAATTAGAAGGTGAGAAGAAAGTCATAAAGTGCCAAAGTCAACCATCACTTAACATGCCGGTACCTTATTTAACAAATCTGGAGCGCTTTCAATAAAAAAGTAAACGTGATTGTTTTCTTTTCACTTTAACTCAGCATCCTCGATATGGTTAAATCTGACTACTTCATCATTCTACTATCATTTCTGCATATCTACATTGACATGATAATTATCAATCACAAATACAGCAAAATTCACTACTTTCCTTCATGTTGCCCTTGACCTTGGGCCTTGCTTAATGCCTCCATAAATTTTGACTCCTGGGACCCATCCCTCATCAAAGTGCAAACAGATTCTGGATTCATCATGCCCTTCAGCTCCATGCTTTGAATAAAGACTTGGGGAGGAATGTGGCAGAGTGTTTTTGTTGTTGTTTTCAGTAGCATTTTTTAATGTTTTATTTAAATAACACGAATAGGAGACTTCCAAAAAAAAAAAAAAAAAAAAAAGTCAGTGAAAGTGAAGAAAGGGCTGGCCCCTTCTTTGAAGCCAGTTCTATCACTTAAAGAATAGTGTGGGAACTGGGTGGATTAAGGAAGAGTTTAATCATGAGAAAGGAAAAGCAAGACAGGAGCTTCCTCCCAACCAGACTGGGGCAGGGTGGCCGTCCTGGCTGAGGACTAGTAACAGGGGAAGGTCCTGGCTTCCGAAACGCTGTTCTGATGTGTGTTGACATGACGGACCCGTTTAGACCCTACCTTTCACATCGCCATTCTCTCTTCAAAACTGGGTTTACCTACAGTGCCTCACCTGCCCTCCGCATTACAGAATAGTTGAATAGTTGCTTCGAATAGCACCTAAAGATCACGATAACTAAAAATAATTATAGAATTCCTTTGGGACACACCCTGTGGCTGCTCTAGACAGACAGGCTTGGATATTAAAGTCCTAGGTCAGGCTGCATTTCCCACCTGATCTGCAAATGACTTTTTCCACCCGTGGCTTCCTGGAACTCATTTCTTCTTACGGCTTGACCCTCCTTTCCCCCCCCCCCCCCCCCCCCACCTGTCCACCCCCCCCTTCTCCCCCCCCACCTGTCCATCCCCCCCCCCCCGCCGCTTCTCGAAAAACTTTCACAATCATAAGACTCTGATCCACATTCCCTCCCACCCCTCCTGCCTGTCAGCAAACTTGGTAATGAAGCATTTGCTTTCTCTTTCCCTCCTTTTCGCCCTTCACTTTATAGCTGTATGGAGACAGGTCCCTCTACCTGGGTAGACCTTATTACCAGGACCAAAAAAAAAAAAACACACACACACACATGTTCAGGACTCCCAACACGTCTCTTCCCAGCAAGTCTCTGTGACTAGCTGTCCTGTGTCCTCAGCTACAGTTAGAAATGAGAGAAGCAGAGGCAACGTCCTGCCTGCTCCTCCTGGGGTGCCTGCTTCTTCCTGTTTCCTGGTCTCTTGGATGGCACTGCTGATTCCTCCGTAAACGCAGATTTAAAAGTAAGCAAACGAGCGACTTCATCAGATTCTGACTCTAGAAACTTTGAAGGATAAACACTAGCTCACTGAAAAAGCATCATCGATTCAATAGCGGGTCCCGCTAATCTAGAACCCCAGAAATGTCCACACAGTTCTATGTGAAAAAAACAATTTTTGGCTTTTGACTTTTTTTTTTTTTTTTTTTTTTTTTTTTAAGTTTTGATTTCTCAGGAAGTCCCTTGACTTTCTTGCCAGCACCGCATGGGAAAATACCCAATTATAGACTATAAATAGTATGTAAAGTATAGACTATAAATACCCAATTACAGACAAGATTTAGAATTGTGAGGACTCCATGATGTCTGTTCACACCCTCCATTGGGGGCTGCTCCCCTCCTGCAGTGTCACAGCCAGCCTCCTCCACCCGTCGTCGTCGTTGCATATTTCTGAAACTTCCTCATACTCACATGGATTGGCCCAAAGCCTCCGCAATTAGTCTCAAGCAGCCCTATAAATGAGCACCTGGCTAGGTGTCACAGATCTAATGAAAGTCAGTGCGTCAATGAGATGCCTATTATACCGTGCCGCTCCCTTCTTTGTGAGCACTGTTTGGGTTTCATGGAAACCAGCGTGCACAGGAAAATACGGGCAGCTGTTTAGGTCCCCTCGGCTTAAACCCCTGTTTCACTCCAGCTATATGAAGCATGTGAGCAAACTCCTTCCATTTCTGGAGCCCTCCAGAAACATTCCCTGAATTCCAGCAATGCTGCAGGGCGGGGAGGGAGGTGGAGAGACTGCTCAGGAACAAGGGCCCCCTGGCACTGCCACCAATAATACAGAATCATTTCTCCTTGTTTCGATTGGGTCGAGCAGCACTGAAGGATTTGACAATAAAAATAGATAAAATAAAATTTTTAAAAATAAAAGAAGTGCAAAGAGTCTTCTGGGATGATGAGAACGTTGGAGAATAGCGAGGGTTCTGTGAATGGGCTCAGGGTGGCCATGTAGGCCCCACCACCAGTCACAACACGTTCAGTTGAGTGCTGACCTTGGAGGCTCCCCATTCACTGATGCACGGAGCCTTGGGTCTCGACTTTTGCAAACCCAGGGACTATGGTTCAGGAAGAGGAACCAGACATGAGGAAGAAGAAAGGCCACCGTCGCTTTGCTTTCCCTTTGGTCATTATGTAAGATTCCAGATGAAAGACTGTCCCACAGGGTTGAGGGCATTGCCCTGCCTTAGCAGTCAGCAGGCCCGAGTCCTGTACTACCACCAGTATGTTCTCGAAGAAGTCACAGGGACCTCCAGTATTCTAAGCACCAGAACCGTCCCTCTATACGACCAGAGGCTCTTCCTAAACCCCAACAGTGTTTGCATGGGGAGCCTGCACCTCAGCCTGCTGCCTTCCCCAAAGCCCCCACAGGACCTCCAAGGCCGATGCAGACATTGCCATTAGCCTTCTGCCCCCACTGGCACTAATCATGACTCTTGAGACAGAGGCTCCATGTCTCCTTATCACAAAACATTTGGTAATTCCCGGACTTTCCTATGTTAAAAGCCACTATTTAAAGATGTTTTACATTAAATGAACCTCAGTAGAGGGAGGGATCTTTCCTGGATGGATATTCCCACAAAGGAAAGCCGCCTCTTTCTGCATATTTAAGTGAGATCTTGCTCCTTTGCAGAGAGCGAATCCCTTTTTTCTTTCTGCTTAACACTTTGCCTTGCCCAAGTCATGCAAAAAGGTCACTCTTGAATGGGAGCCAAGATTCAGCTCCAGGAGGCTCCTGAGGGAGGAGTGAGGAACCAGCAGAGGACCCCCTGCCCCTGTCCAGCCCTGAGCTGTCCCAGTCACTCCCTGGAGATGAGGAGTCCACCTGGGCTGACTTTCTGAGTCTCCTTGTTTTTAGCGCTCCAGGAGGTAAGTCACAAGAAGGCAGATGCTCTGCACAGCACCAACGAAGTAGTAAGTTCCATGTGGATGCAGACAACCAAAACACACTGGGGCTGCTGAATTGGGTGTCAAGGATGAAATTCCCAAGAAGGACAGAATGCTGTAGCCATGAACTCAAGGGTAGAAGGTAACTACAGAAACCAGAAGCTGATCCTTGTCTGGGCTCTCTGTTTCTCCTCCCTCTTCTCCTCCTCCATGCAGTCTCTCACACTGTCTCTCTAAACCAACTCCCTCATTCCTTTGGGCCTCTTACAGGAAGCAGGTGCCCCTTAGGTCCTGATCTCATCTCAGAACTAGCCACATATAGAGGCTCTGGACTCCCAGATTTCCCCAGGAGCACATTGTAGCTGAGGCAGGCCATGCTATGTACCTGTTCCTCAATCCACAAATGGGCTGCCAAGGACGGGAGGAGCTCAACGTGAGCCTGTGGTGGGTGGAAAAGGGCTTCCACAACAAGCCATTTCCTACTAAGCAAAACACAATGTGGAAATACCAGCATCCAAATGCAGAAAAGACAAGGTAGGAACCTAGGAAGAAAGAAACCACTGTAAACTAGCAAGTAGATGTGCAGGCTTAACAAACCAATGAAAAAGAAAAGGAGAATACAGAAAAAGCAGACTACCTAGGGGGCCCTGACACAAGCCTAGGAGGTCACATGCTTAATCAGACACAGACACGTGCTCCAGCTTTGCCCCCTTTCTGCACCCACCGTGGCTGCAAACATTTCAGTTTTACCATTACCAGGAATTTCTCTATCCATCAAACATCAAAGGACTATCCATAGGGTCCCAAAGGCTCTTAAGCCTGTGTTAGGCCAGGGTGGTCCTGAAGCTATATTATAAATAACAATCCAAACTTGCCAGTACCTATTTAAAATAATGCAACTAAAAATGATGCCAGTATAACAGACTGTCAGCTTATATGAGAAATAAGGCAGGTGTGGCGTGGGCATGTATGTGTGTATGTGTGTGCATTGTGTGTGATCTATATGTATGTGTATGGTTATATGTGCATATTCGTATGTGTGTAAAAGAGTGCTTATGTGTGCACGTGTATGGGGTGTGTATGTGTTTAAGCGTGCGGGGTGCATGCGTATGTATTTGTGTGTACATGTGCATTACAAGTGCATGTTTACATATGTGTACATGCGTGTGCCAGTGGGGTGTGTGTGCATCTGGTGTACACATGTGAATGACCTGATATGTACACAGAGTATGTATTCCTTCCTCCTCACACATACATTTACAGGTTCCAACATGGCCTTTACCAAAGCCCACAGGCACCTGCAAGCAACCCAGCATTTGCCAAACCACCAGCCCAGGCCCACGGCTCAGAGACAAATATCCATAGTAAAGTCATAGTAAAGTCATTTGCTCCAGACAGTCTGTGACTTTAATGGAAAAGCCAAAAGTGCCTTGAGGTGGGCAGCCTGGGTGTATCCTAGTCAGGAAATCTCATCAGACTGCTTCAAGATTTCCTCAGCCTTCACTCCAAAATACTAACTGCATCGCGACCATATGAAAATCAAATCCACAAAGTAGATGGGTCTGTTTTAAATTTTTATGTAATTGAAAAAATGAAATAAATTCTTTAAAATTTGATTCTAATTTAGCCTAGCCTTTTATGGATTTTGTAACTAATCGACTATGATAGCACTTATTTTGTTCTCCCCCTAAATCTGTGTAATATACATATCCTTTATTTGTGAATAAAGATGATTGATAGATATTAGTATTTTCAGGGATTGCTGCTATTTAAATTTAGGTTATTTATTTTCTTTTTTATCAAATATGAATGAGAAGAAATAGAGACTATTTAACTGGCCATCTAAAACATACTGGAAAATGCTCTGGAGATTTATGTAGAGATTAAAAAAATAATTACAATTTTTTGCTTCCATTTGTCTAGAATATTAGGAAATATTTTTCTGGCCCATTTTGAGAGTTGTAAAAGCCAAAAATTAAAGGGATGGAAAGTGCTTTTCTTAGGGCAAACCTACTTAACATGATAGCCACTGACTATGTTTCATGTACATGAGCAAAAGAATGAGTCTGAAACATAATAAAGAAAAGATTGAAATAACTCCTTCAACCCTGCTGAAATACAAGAGGAAGTAAATGTGACTTTTAAGACACCACTACTGCGGTTAGAGCTTCCTGACATTTCTGAGCCACAAAGTTGGGTTATCCACTCACAAACAGTATCTGAGCACAAAAGCCAATCAAATAAAATAAATGATAGAAGTTCCAAATTTATTGGAGCAGAACTAAATCGCACTCATTGTTTTTTTCATTTCTAACATGAGGCGCGACGCTTGGTTTAAAGCCGAAGGCTGTGGTCAACATTCCCACAATTTAACGCCCTTTCATCCAAAGCAGTGTCACACTCTAGGTGGTCCTCAATGTTTTCCTTTACCCAGCTCTTTCCACAGCGTGTTCCTAGCTCGTGGAACTTTTTTCAGCTTTTGGGACAAAACTAGAAACTTTAGTAAGAAAACCTAAGGCCTTCAGCATGCAAATCCAAGCCTGAAATTTCACAAACATGACACACAGCAACAAATTTCTTTTACCTCTTTCAGACAACTCATTTTCCATTTGCAACAAATAATTTATAGTTAGAACTTAATGCCTGCTAGACCATGGTCATTGAAAACATATGTCGATCTGTTGTGGCTTCAGAAACAATCAGAAGTCATTTTATTTCCCATTTCAAAGACCAAAACAGTAGCTTACATTTTTAATACATAACCAATTGTTTCAAAACATCTGGACAGCTATACCTTTCTGCCTTTATAGACAGATTCTTTCTTTAAAGGCAAATAGGAAAATCTTATGAAGTCTCTTTCCTACAAATCCAACACTCTCCACTCCACTGGTAGAATTCTTTTGTCCAAGTTACTCACTGTTTCCATATTATTCAGACTCAGAGATATATCAGAAGTGTAATGTCAGTGCAAATAAAAATGTCTCTGCCTTGCATTGCCTATTAAATCTCGAGCTCTTCTTTTCTTCACCGTAAAGTCTCATCCAAACACGCAGAGTCTGATAACAAAGAACATATATACAGACGGCAGACCCGAAGGACTCTTATTGACCCATTCCTCTGTTATGAAGAACCGTGGTAGAGCACTTACCTAGCACATGGGAGGCTCTGGGTTCAATTCCCAGCAGCACCTCCATCACCCCCTAAAAAGGACATTCCAGAAACATTGGCTTTGTTGGGGAAAGCTACCTCCCAGAGAGGTAAGTCCCCAAGGACATACACTTTAAAATATTTTTGACTCTTATAATTTTAAATCATATCATATAATAGTGTGTGTGTGTGTGTGTGTGTGTGTGTGTGTGTGTGCACATGCATGCATACAAGTATGGATCTTTAAGGAAACCCACTCACAAATTTGCATCTGTTCTCCCTGGTCTCAACTTTTAAGTGGAGTCTTTCTTCAGACAACAGAACAAGGGTGCTGATTTAAAGCTCACTTTTAGAATAACTTACATGCAAAAAGTAGTCTATAATCAGAGCATGGTGGTAACCCAAAGTCATGGTTGACACCATGACAGTGGGGGTTTTTAGTAATATAGAAAATTCCCTGAATTCTTGTTTTTGAAAAGTTGATTTTCATATGTGCTTTGTACAGCCTCAATTCAATAAGCCAATACCATGGGCAGACTTTATTCTGTTTCTGCTGATCTTGCTTAGCATTTTCAGCCTTACTGTCCAGTGGAGGGGCATTTCTCCATCACACATAGGTGTAACGAAGTGCTCCTGCATTTTCTTCTTTTGCAAATTAAACCAGCACCACCGGCACCAGAAGAAAACTCTCAGCTACTGTGCATAAAAGTCTAATTGTCAAAATACTTCTCTCAGCTGGGCGGGGGTGGCACACGCCTGTAATCCCAGCACTTTGGGAGGCTGAGACAGGAGGATCGTGAGTTCAAAGCCAGCCTCAACAATGGTGAGGCACTTAGTAACTCAGTGAGACCCTGCTTCTAATAAAATACAAAAAAGGGCTGGGGATGTGGCCCAGTGGTCAAGTGCCCCTGAGTTCAATCCCCGGTACAAAAAAAAAAAAAAAAAAAAAAAAAAAAAAAAAATACTTCTCTCATGTCAGCACAATAATTAAGATCTCAACATCCATCTCTAAAGATAATGCTATCGATATCTTCCTAGGAAGATGCGACAAAGAAAACCAACAAGCTGAGTCCTGCCCACATATTCCACCAGCCAACACAGTCCCTTGGGGTAAGACTAAAAATGCCATCTTGCAAAACCACTCGCTGTTTGCAACTCGACCTTTCCAAGTCATGCTCTTTCCAGTACTGTGTGCACCATCCCATGGGGGCATCAAATCTGCTTTGGTGAATTTGTCTTCAACCTGCCATCACTTTAGTCCTCATTTTTATTACATTTACATAGGACCAGCTGTAAACCAATTAGAAGAAAGGTTCAGAAATGTCCCCAATCCCAGAAAAAGTTACCAGCTTTGAAAGAAACATTATGGAAAGGCTTATTCTAACTCCCACTTTGAGGAATTAACAATCAGTCCTAAACTCACTAGTATGTTTCTTCTCTCTCATGCTTGAGGCTGCAGAGAATGACAGAGAGCAGTGCTCCGTTTCTTTGTGGACACTTTAACACTGTTCAGTGCAATTACTAATGGATTTTAGGTATTTGTCTACATTCGCCTTAACCTCACCCTCCAATTAATGTCTGTATTTTGTCTCCTGGTGGTCAAAATGGTGGATGCCCACGGAGGAAGCTTCTAGAATTTTGAAAGAAGATTGAGGTATAAAAGTTATACTGGTTAAAGAATGTGGGCAAAAATTCTTCTGTGTACTAGCAACCCTAATTCCTTCCTCAAATTCTCAATAAGTTATAAGTACATTTTCCAGTGTCCCTCTGACACTCAGACAACCACCTGCATCCTTGACAGGGCCACTTCCGCAACAGGTGTCTCCACCTATCCAATGTCCAAAACCAAACGCACACACAAAGATCCTCACTTCCCAAGTGTCTGCACAAGTCTCTCGAGTGCTCAGACCAGAAGCCATAGAGCGATGCTGAAATACTCTTTTACTTACACTAGCATCCAACCCACCAATAACGTCTGTCTTCTTACTCTATCCTGAATATGTCCTGAATCAATCTGATCGCTTCTCACCATCTACACTTCCCCCACCCATCATCTCTCTCCCGGATCAAAATCTCAGCTTTACCTTCCCAAGCCTCTATTATTTTCCCATACCCCTAAGAGAGAAAAGCCAAAGTCTCCATTGGTGATCTCCTATTCTGCATGGTGCTCTGAAGGCAACTTCCACCTCTCTAGTCCCCACATATCACACTCTTCCAACCTTTTCAGACGTACAAGCCAGCCCTTGCCTCTGGGCCCTTGCACTTGTCATTCCCCTTACTTGGGATGCTTTTTTCCTCAGACATCTTTCATGGATCACTTCTTTTGGGCCTCAGTCAAAAGTTTCCTAATCGGAGACACCTGCCCTGACTACTCCATTTAAAAATAGCACTTCTCTCTCCTTTTCCAATATTCCTTATTCATGTACTTTCAGTTTTTCCCCACAGTGATTACTAACATATCATATACTACATATTTATGTATTTTGTTTTTCCCCACATGAGAAGGTAAACTCCATGATGACAGAGACTTTGATTTGCTCTTAGGTGACACCCGATGCATACCAGGTATTCAATCACTGCAGTCTGCCCTTCGGACTGAACATGTACAAACTTTTTTTTTTTTTTTCTTGTCATTATTCCCTAAACAATACAGAAGAACAACTATTCACTAGCATTTATACTGTATTAGGTATTATAAGTCATCTAGAGATCATTAGCTGTCTCCAGGAAGATGTGCATAGGTTCTATGCAAATACTATACTACATAATTTAAGGGACTTGAGCATCTACAGATTTTGGTATCCACAGAGGTTCCTGGAAACAATCCTCTGAGGATATTGAGAGACAACTATACTTGTTGAGTGAATTCACTAATGAATGTCATTGTCATAAGGAACTCAGCTTGAACAAAACGGCACCACAAAAGGCACTGGGTGCTGATGAATCTGTAATTCACCTTCACGCTCTACCCTCTTCATCGCCTATCCACCCAGTAGACCGCTCCAGGTATGGGCTGTACACCATAAAGTCAGACCATTTAAGGATGAACTTTCTATCAAGCTTGGGATCCTGTTCTCATTCTCCACTTAGCAGATACATTGAAACCACAGCTGAAAATGCCAGGGCTGCTGACTTCATCCTGACAACACCCCTCAGTGTCTCTGTGACCGTCTTTCCTATTTACCAATGCTGCCAGGGGATAAACTCCTTGACCAAAGATTCAAAGCCCGGCCCTGCTCCAGTGTCCAAGCCTTGGCCCACACAACATCTTTCAAGTGAGGTATGCTGGCTTCTTCCAAACCTGAGAGCTTCCTGAGCCTTTCTTGATCTCGATCTCCGTGACTTCTTCTAACTGTGATAGGCATCAGTCTCCACACACTGAAGTGTGGAAGCAGCTACTGAGGACTTACTCAGATTTGATGCCACCCCTCCTGTAACTTGAAACGAAGCACACGCTCTCTTAGATTTAATGTCTAGAATTTAAACCTGTCGGGCAGGACTTGCTTTCAAAACCCGACCAATAATACAACAATATGATTGTACGCAGACATTGAATAACTGTCCCTTCTAGTTTGAAACCAAAAATAATTAGATGGCTTTCATTAAGGGTCCTTCCTATTTTCCCTATTCAGGTTCCATTGTAAATTAATGTGCAGCTTGGAAGGTGACCCAGGCCACAAAGGGCCAAAAACATCCTTCTGATGGGAAAATGAAAACAAGGAATGATGATTTAGAATTCCAAATGTGGAGTCCACCGCAGATGTCCCCCACTGACCGTGCTGACTTTCCAAGCCAGATTTAAATATAAACTGTATTCAGTGATTATAAACAATAATGGACAGAATGCATTTTGGATTTCTCAGGAAGCTTCTTTCACTAACATCAATAAAGGACAGGACTTGGGCTGGGAGGAGTTGGTGTGAAGAGACGTGCTCAGGAGTGGCTCGTTTACCATAAACAAAAAGATGCAACATCTGGTCCTTCACCCTGATCCCTCGCATCTGATTTTACAGCTGTCCCAAAACAGAACTAAGGTCCGGAATCAGCTTATTCAATATCAGAGCTTCCGAGTTCTGCACCACGTAGCTCCAAATCTCCGGCATTGACCATCAGATGATAAAAAAAAAAAAAAAAAAAAAAAAAAAAAAGAAAGGTTCAGAGACCACCTGGATGCCTCCTCAAGGTCATGTAGCCAGGCAAATTTGCCTGTCATTTTGCCCTGCTCCCATGCAAAGTGCACCATGCTTTCATTTGCTTTCTGGTCTCTCAAAGACTTCCAGTGGCTCCGTCTGCATGGAGCAACCTAGGTAAATCTCATGAGTCTAAGCTGCTGTAAACAGATCTACATGTGGGAATTCTTCAATTCCACTTCCTCTCCCCTCTTCTCTCAGCTCCCCCAAAATTACAGACTGAGCTATAAATCTCTAACTCTCAGCCACACGCGCACGCGTACACACACACACACACACACACACACACACACACGTGCAGGCCTGCATACTGCATGAGAGTGGACACAACATCGGAAATTGTTCGCGAAGTTTGGAGTGTGGTGCACTGGTAGACCACTTGCCCCACTTCCGCAAGGCCCTGGGTTTCATCGCCAGCACCACAAAAAAAGAAAACAAGATTGTTCGTGCAGCAATTAGAAAACTGCCACCATACTACCTATCAACCCATTATCTCTACCAGGATCTGAGTCAGGCTGGAGGATATGGGTGATGAGAAGTAGTCCACAGAATAAGAGTAGTCCACTTTTCTCAACCAGCCTTAAATGGATTATCTGCCTCAATTGTGTTGATGAGTTACATCTGTCTGTTTTCTATGACGGCAGAAGAAGCACATTTTATTTTTTTAATAGCACAACACAGATGACATTGTGGCTGTGTACGTTGTCGGAGCCTTTAGCGAATATTTGTTTATACGAAGGCAGAGACATTTTTCTGAAATATTAAAATCTGAAAACCACCACAAATGCGGAGAGGGTTTCGGAGGATTTCATTGGCTCTACTGATCGTTTTCAGCTCACAAATCTCCGCTGAACCTCTTCACTTTTTCCCTTGCCCAGAAACACGTCTGCTCTTTTTATTCTTGATTTACAAGGCAAATTTGGCATGCGGTTCACTTACATATGCTGATTCGGGCTTATTGAAGGCAGGTGCACACTTTAATATATGTGGGCACAGGGACCCCCTTCCATCCTATAAAAGAATACTGGGCATGTTCTCATGTGGAATATCTGCTTGCTTTTATTCATAAACCTGAAAATCTGAGGCATTTGTATTGCTTTCACATATTACCATGAACAAATTAGGATAGGCAGAAATAATGTTCCAACCCTACAATGGTACCATATTAAAAGAATTTGAGCCAAACTTTGGCCTCTATTCCCCAACTGAAAGAGATCCCAGAACTGAGCACTACTCCCCTCTTAGTGCTTTTGCATTAACGCTGTATAAACACAATCATACTACCCCATGGGGACAAGTAAATGCAATACCACATTTCCATCAAAGTAAGACGTGTGCACGGCCATTCAGTTGTATAGGAGAAAGAAGCAGCTCCAACAGATCTGTCGTTGTTTGTACAACACTGAGCTATGAACAAGCAGTAAATGCGAGAAGACCTCATTTAGTGACCTCAAAGGTGCCTGCGTCATCTTGGTGACCGATCCGAGATACTGTTTGATGCAGCTCGCAGGTGTAAGATGAGCACAGCTGCAGGTGACGGTATCTGATATCCACAGGTCAGTGTAGCAAACATCTCCTAAGTAGGTCTGCCCTGCCCTGGGAGAGCCCAATGACAAGAGAGAAGACAAGGACAAGGTTGAGTACCTTTCGTCTGTGCCCCTCTTCACATATACAGACCTCGAAGATTCAGCAGTACATGTAGGAAATTTATTTGTTCACTTGCACATATCCAAGATTGTCAGAAATGACCAGCTCGTGTCTGAATACCGAGTGGCTAGCCCATAGGGTGCACACAGCAGTTGAAAAAAATTGGTCCTGAGTAAATGAATGAATTCAGGAAAAAATGGCTGAGTCAATTAATGTTAAGTGTAGAATGAAATGGTCGATGCTGAGAGGATATGAACACACCGAAAAAGCCAAAGACTTCATCTCAGGGTCAGTAGAACATGTTCCATTATGCACCTACGCATCTACAGAACCGCAGTACGGAAGAGTGTCCCGATGATCTTGCCCACATCCTTGTGCCCACAGAGCAGAGTTCATCAGTTAATGTATCATTAATACTTTCCGTCTATATCATATGAGGACAGAGCTGTAAAGGTCAGGTCTCGAGCCTTGGAATCATGTGCACAAATCCGTGGCATGACAAAGGTGATATATAGAACTGCGGTTTTCAGACAACGTTACCTTGCACAGTAACAAGTTTCATTTCCAAGACTTTGCTCATATTTTAACCTTCAATGTCTGCCTCAAGAAGAATCCAACTAGCTGTCCCAAATTCAAGGTGTACAAAACTAAACCTATTGCCTTCTTGACACCTACAACCCATTATATTCCTCACAGAGGGAACTGCCACCCTTCAGTCCCTGGGATGACCTCCAACTTACCTGTGCTCCCTCTCAGACTCTTCCTGTATGACTCATCCAACCCTACTAGTAAGAATGGCTAAATGCTGGGCACAGTGCTAAGCACTTCACCTATGTCATCACACTGAACTCTAAAAATGACCCTCCAAAGTAGGTATTATTGCCATCATCATTTTATGGAGGAAGGCACTGACTGGAAATCGGCCCATGATACAACTCTGAGTAAGCCAGGACTCAAACTCCATCTGACTACATGGGCCATTCAATACAGTGTTTACTGTACCACCCTGACTGGACCATAGACTAGCAGATGCCTCCTGAATTCCTCTATTTTAAAAAATGTACTACTTAGCATTAAACAAATCCAGATAACTCATGTATGCAAAATCATACTTACTCCTTCCTCATTCTTCTCCTTGACCAATGTCTTGGAAGACTAGAGAGCCCCTCATCCAATCTTTACCTTTCTCCATTCCCTTTTCTTGTCTCCCCCACATCCCGTTTTCCCCAACAGGAACACAATATATATATATACATTGTGTGTGTATATATATATATATATATATATATATATATATATATATCACAGTTCTATATATCACCTTTGTCATGCCACGGATTTGTGCACATGATTCCATGGCTCAAGACCTGACCTTTACATCTCTATCCTCATATGATATAGACGGAAAGTATTAAATATATATTTTACATGCAAAGCATTTATTCAACAACAACAACAAATATGCATAACAATGACATAAATAAAGCAATCCAGTCAAAATGGGCAAAACATTCAAGAAATCTTTTATCCACAACAGGTTTTATACACAAACAGTAGATATGAGACTAGCCAGACACATAACAAGATATTCAACATTAGTCAACAGAAAAATCAAATCAAACCACTGTGGTACTACTTCATATACATTTAAAAAGCTGACAGTACCAAATTCTGATGAGTATATAGGACAAATGGAACCTTCATACACTGCTGATGGGAGGTAAATAGCCCAATCATCCTGGAAAACTTCAAGTCCTATTACATTTAAATGAGTTGTTTCCATCACTCTGCTAGGCATCTTCAGAAACCTTCCTCATTTTACAACTATAACGTGGCACCACAGATTTTGCAAAACGCCAGCAAACTACCTCTCAAAATAAAATGAACAGGTCATAAAACGGATCATGAGCACCTACTGTGGCGCACTCGGCGGGGCAGAGCAGAGCACAGAAACTCACCTTGGCTCGCAGTCCTGCTATCTGCAGTCATCTCTTTGCACAGATGCCCACGTGGGTGCCCTTTCTCAGTGCTCCTGGGACAATGACGCTCTTACACCCCCTGGCCATGTGCACTCAAGTGGCTCAGATTCAGCTGGGCTGTGTCCCCTCCGGAGCCACAATACACCCTTTCATGCACAATCACTTATCTGTAGAATCTAAAATTCAGCTTTGTTCATCGATAGGTGGTGAATGTGGTGTCACCAGTGTCCCTTTGTTAAGACCTATCACTTCACATCACTTCATTTTCATGAGAGAAAGATTGGATATTAAATTCCCTTACACAGGGCCCAGAATCTCCCCATAATGAGCCGATCACAGAGTCGCCGTTCAGAGATGCCTTTGTTTTCTCCACACAAGGGTTTTGATGGAGAACAGAATGACAGCTAGAAAAATCTGCAGGGCAATAGATCATCCCCAAACACCTCCAACAAGTCCTCTCTATGCTCAGTCTCCCGTAAGCCCTAAGGGATAGAGCACATACAATTTCAGGTTATGTCACCTAAGGTGGGACAAAGCTTAGATCAGTTAGAGACGCCAACATATGCATCAATGCAGAGAAAGTTATTTTCAAGAGCAAAAGATTTCTACAATGAGGACATGTTTCCTAGGCAGCCTAGGTGTCGGTGGCAAGATGTTTTCATCTGAGGATTTTGTCCAATCAGGTTTCCCTTAGCTTGATCAGACTCAGGAGTTGGTACCTCTCATTTACCACAATTGTGACAATAAAGCAAACACACATTGGCAAGCATCGTCATATTACAGTATGATTAACAGGAATAGAACTGGAGGCACAATTGCTCAGAGGCCTGAACACAACATATTTACAAAGGGTCACTAAAAAGGTACACTTGGAAAATGAAACTCCCTTTTAGGCCACATGACAATATTGGCCTTTACAGACCGAGCCCAGTATAGACAACCTGAGAGTAGGAAAAAGATGAAGTAAATATAAAGGTGATGGATAGGCCCAGGCAGACAGATGCTTTGGTGTCAAATCCTCTCTGGGTGTCTGTTCACTTCCTGGTTCCAGATGATGTTATGGTACCCAATATACTTTCAGGGAGAAGGAAGAGTGTGTGACAAGCAGAGGAACAGGGTTTGCCTCATTTTAACCAAAAAGCATGAGATTCAGCACTAGAGATCAAGGCTGCTCAACAGACCTATGTTCCCAGAGCCAGTGGTGAGGACCAGGCTCTTGCATATCCTCTGCTCAGGCCCCACCCTGTCTGGCATTGCTGCCTGTGGTCAGCTGCCTGTGGCAAGTTCTGAGGAAGAGGTATGGTCACAGCAAGGCCTCTATGAACATGTGCTGAATCACTGTGGCTCAGCTACCATCTTGTAAGCCACAGGATGCAGCCACAGGATACTGTGCAGCTCCTTCAAAAGAGACAAGAATCCCAAGGAATGCCAAACACCCAGGCAGAGGGAAGTTAAAGCTGAGCATTTTGGAAGCCAGGGCCAGGAACCTGGATGAGGCTGACAGCAACATTGAGCAGTTCCAGCTACCAGGCAGGAGTCTTCCTGAACTGGACAAACTTGGTTCTATATCTGCTATGTTTTCTTACAACAATCTGTGTATGAAATTTGTATGCTACCAGTAATTGTATGTACACGATAAATACTTCATCATACACCACCCCACCCCCAAAAAACATGTCTTTTTGTTTGTCATGACAAACAGTAGGGCACGCAATGACTTTCTGTGAAAAGAAAAGAAAAAGAAAAAGAAAAAAACAGAGATGACGTGACTTGCTTCTAACACTACGACCTCCAGAAAAAGCTGAGATCTCAAGAATCAGCACCAATAGCTCAAATATTTAGAACCAACACTGGACGTTCAAGGATCTAGCCGCTGTGGAGAAGAGAAGGCCAGCCTGATATGAGCAAATTAACTAAGTGGTTATCTGATGTTTTACAGCTGCATCTACAGACTATCTAAAGATCAGGCACAATCAGCAGGTGCCTCCAAAAGAAAATGGTGGCCTTAGAGGACATACCACTGAGCCACGCATAGCGGCTATAGGCCATAAACTGCCTTTATCCTCCTTGTCCATGTTTTTTTCCTAGAGGGAAGCACCCCACTTTCTGGAACTTTTGTCCCTGATTACGTCATATTTCACGTATGTAAGAGATTATTATCCAATTCCCATTTAATTTTTTTCTCTACATCAGTATTCCACTTCACCCCTCCTGGGCCAGGTGGACTTAGGAGTGGAGGAGGGTCCCTTATGCAGTGAAACCCGAGGACATGGGAAGGTGCGACCACCGGTGCAGGCTAACGAGGACACTGGGACTTAGCCACTCCAACCCTCCACGCTGCCGTGCCACAGGGCTCAAGACCATACCTGTGGCTTTGTTTGTGGGCCAGGGGGTAAAAATGCTAACCCCCTGGGGGTATCTCACTACAAAATTTAACCATCCAAAAAATGATGATAAAAAGTGGAGAAAAAAAAATCATGTAAATGATATTCTAAGCCCCTGACACGGTGGGATGGAAACTCATCTGCTCTCTCTCAAAGGTCAGAAAAGGCTTGCTAACACACTCACAAGAACTTGCAATCTCAGTCAGAGTTGGCAAGGAGTATTTTCAGGACTAAGAAATAAGAATCAAAGCCAGGCGCGGTGGCGCACGCCTGTAATCCCAGCACTTAGGAGGCTGAGGCAGGAGGATCCCGAGTTCAAAGCCAGCCTCAGCAATGGTGAGGCACTTAGCAACTTAGTGAGACCCTGTCTCTAATAAAATACAAATTAGGGCTGGAGATGTGGCCTAGTGGTCGAGTGCCCCTGAGTTCAATCCCTGGTGCCCAAAAAAAAAACAGCCAAGTCTGTTGATTACTAGATCAGAAGTGGTTTGCACAATTTTAAGAGACATTCCAGCCAGGCGCCATGGTGCACTCCTGTAATCCCAGCTGCTCGGGAGGCTGAGGCAGGAGGATCGCAAATTCAAAGTCAGTCTCAGCAACCTAGAAAGGCCCTAAGCAACTTAGTGAGACCCTGTCTCCTAATAAAAAAGGGCTGGGGATGTGACTCAGTGGTTAAGTACCCCTGAGTTCAATCCCCAGTCAAAAAAAAAAAAAAAGAAGAAGAAGAAGAAGAAGAAGAAGCATTCTTCTCTTTGTACAGTACTTTTTCTCTCCAAGCCCAAAAGGGATGCTATGTGTCAGGAAGGATGCCTGCCCTTCCCAAAGTTGAGCCCATGACAGTTCAGAGCACACACTCTCTGCACATGATGTATTTTACCTCTAGACTGGGAAATGACTGCTTCCAGAATCTAGTTTTAAAGTATCTTGCTGAACTTTTTAAAGTGTGTTTGAAAGGCAATGTGGTCTAAGGGATAATAATAGCTGTCATTTATTGAGTGCTTAATATTTGCCAGACTCTCTGCTAAGTACTTACCATTTATTATTTCATTTAATTCCCACATCAATCCATGAGGGAGCTAAAACTATTATCCACACTTTTATGGATGATAAAGTTGAGGCACAGAGAACTTAGGTAACTTTGCCAAGCTCATACAGCAGGATAGGAATTGAGGTGGGATTCAAACCCAAGTCTGTCTGAACTCAAAATGTTAACCTAGGGGTCACTAAATATGGATTTCATTTCCGAGTCCTGTGTACCTTTAAGCAAATCACTTTCTTTTCCCCAATCTTAATCGTTGCCTTATTGCAGCTAAGATTCACATTTGCTGTCACTAAAAGTCACCCCTACTTGTCCAGCTGAAGCAATAAATGCGGTGTAAAAAACATTTATCATCCCATTCCCAGCTCAATACTGATCCAACAAAGTTCTGATAACTGATCTCATATCATAGCATCACTACAAAATGCTATCACACACACAGTTATGGTGTTAGTCAGCTTTCCATTGCTGTGGCAAAATACCTGAGAAAAATCAACTTAAGGGAGGAAAGATTTATTTGAGCACAAAATTTAGAGGTTTCAGTCCATGGTCAGCTGGCCCCATTGGGCTGGGCCTGAGGTGAGGCAGAACATCATGGCGGAGGGAAACATGTGGCAAAGGAGATTGTTCACCTCGTGACAGCCAGGAAGCAGGGAGAGAGGAAGAAGAAGAGGCTAGAAACAAGATATCCCTTTCCAGCACACACCTGCAGTAATCTCGTTCCTCTAACTAGAACCCAACTGCTGAAGTTTCTACCACCTCCCAATCGTGCTGCCAGTTGGGGGTCCAAGCCTTCAACCTATGAACCTTTGGGAGCCATTCCAGATCCAAAATATAACAGCTATCTTTTGGGTTTATTTATTAAGAATCTTGATTTGATAGAGAAGGGTCAGCTCTTCTTCACCAGAGGCAGAAATAGGGGGGGCTCATTGTATGCTTCCTGCACTCACTTCCCCCAGGTCGACACGGTGCCAATCATAAAGCAGGAGTTCAGTGAATGATTGGTGACTGTGAGGCCATTAGGATGGGCAAGAATTCAGAATCCAAGAGTGAGAAGGTTTTCCTAGGGGTTTCAGAAGTGTCACGGGAACGTGGCCAGATCATCCCCTGTGAAACCCAGTAGCCTGAGGATGGGCCGTGGGGAAGGGGGAAATGGCACGCTGGTTCTCTGACCCAGCAGAGAGAAGTGTCTGGCCCACTACCCCAGATACAGATGGCTTCCAACCTGATTCAGGCTGTAACACCCTTCTTCTGCAGCCTCAAAGAGAATCACCAAAGGATTTGTTGTCCATTTCCCCCTGGGATCCAAGACACAAAACCTAAACTCTAAAAGAGAAAAATCAAGAATAAGTTGCACCTCGTAAAAAAGAATCCTCTTAAACCAAACACATCTGGCACCACATTCAAGGGTAAGTTTGAGCAAGGAATGTTGCAAAAACAGTGCTAGAAAAGATCTGGGAAGTAAGAGCCCAGAATAGCAGAAAGTGTCAAGAGAAGAAAAAGGAGACCTTTACAACTGTATTAATAGTAGTAAAATTTCATCTAACGAAACAACACAGCGAGCATAAATACAGTAAACCAAATACGCCTGGACTTTGAAAGTGCAAGGAATTGCTCGTTTTAGATCAAAGCTTTTAAAGATAAACACACTATAGAAAAAGAATGGCGCTCGGGATGAGGGGGAGGTTAAACTGAGCTTCCACTTCTTTCTTCCAGGATCCTTCCTGGGGAGAATTCTTCTCTTTCATACCACAGTAATCAGTAACCCTCCTCTCAGGAGGGAGGAGCAGGGGAGCCTGCCCTGCGTGGAAGTGGTCTCTGTTCTCCTTTTTTTTTCTATTATAGCTATCACTTACTGAATACCTCTCATGTGCCAGGTACAACGCTGGTTGTTCCACATATTCTTGCAATAACCCTAACCTAATGATTTTCACCTAATGATTTGAAAATTGAGAATCTGAACGCTTGAGAGATTTGCCCAAGACCTCACAACTAGCAACCAGAAGGGGGAAGGCAAAGGCAACTTGGCTGATCCTAAACCCCACAGCCAAAAACTGTTTTTTAAATGATTCATTGCCTAATATGTTCCTTCAAGGTATTGGCAAATGTTAAAGAATAACATTAAATTATTCAAAATGGCATTTCTCAAAGTGTGACCTGGAGACCCCTCAGATCCTTAAAACCCTGTCAGGGTATCTACAAGGTCAAAATTGTCTTCATTCTACCACAAATTTACAGTGGAGTTTTCTAATGCCTACCTAGGCTATGCCAGCATCTTCCTTCTGATTGCCAAGAGAATATCTGTTCATGTATATTGTTGTGGTTTAAATTTTTCTCAGTCCCAATTTCTGTAATGGTAAATGTTGACAGATATAGCTCACATAAATGAAGTCTTTTTTTTTTTTTTCAGTGTGGGGGGGTCCTCAGTAACTTTTTTCCTCATCATTTTTAGGAGTATCAAGGAATCCTGAGGCTAGAAATTTTGAGAACTGCCTTTTTAAGTCAGCTGGACGAGCTCCTGATGTACAGATAGATTGGTGAGGAGTTTTTTCAATGTCCACCTTTTATTGTTAACTGACCACACTAAAATGTGGAAATTCTATTTAATCTGAAGTAGGTGTGGTACTATTTATAAAATGGGTAAGTTCTGCAGTTTTCATAAGAAGTTTATATTGCATATTTGAAATCTGGAGGTTTTTCAGGAATGTATCATAAAATCACCTGCCATAAACTGTCTCTCGGGAAACAGCAATGATAACACAACCAGTCAACCTTCATTTTTAAGCAGGTTATTACAAACTTACAAAATTTCTGGAGTCATCATTTTTATTATGATTCTAAGTGAAGCAGAGAAATATTCCCATGGTTTTGAAATCTTATCAGCTGAATTTGAAGAGATATTCACTTCCTTCAATTTTCTCGTAATTGATAACTTGCCACAACTTTGACCGATTATGAATTTTTATTGTTCATCTTATGACACAGGCCCAGAAAGTGGTGGTTGATTTGTCTAGAGTTTTATCTAGCAGTGTTTTAGCTGCTTGTCTTAGCTAATTTATTAACACCTAACGCTATTCACTGGTGCTTTACAATTCTACTTCAATAGGTTACCTAGTCAACAAAATAGGCAACAACAACAACAACAAAAAGTAAAAACCTATTCTTTGAGTTATTGTGAAGAGACATGTAAATCCAAGTGAATATGAAACTTAAGCAAAATTCAGAGTTATCTTGAATTTAATAGTCTTAGAATTATAAATATTATGCATATTATATGATTTAGGAGGATGGACCTAAACAACAGTGACTTTTAGAATAAATTCATGTGCTGTGAATAATGCATGCAAACCTCTGTTGTTGGCAGCATATGTAGAAGCTGGAAAATTCTGGAAATACTTGGAAAAGAACAAAATGAAATTAAAAAAAAAAAAAATTCTCCTAAAGTGCAAGTGTCTCCAAGCAAAGACTTCCAAGAAGAGAAGGCTCTGACTTTGATAAATCTGAACTAGAACATAGAGTACTTAATAACAAAACATGCAAAAGACATTGTATCAACCAGGAATTTTTTTAGTGTCCACTATGACATCATTGCAAAGTTATATTATTTTCTCCAGAGCGATTTCCCTCCAACTCCTTCTTAACCCCCAGGTTCAGTTGGTACAATAGAATCTAAAAACTGTTTCCAGCACTTGGTGACATCGGCCTTAAAAATGAGTGAGCAAACACTGATGCATCCTAAGTAAGAAAATTCCACTGAACCAAGAGCAAGTATTTTGTTGAAAGTGAAATCAATATGAAGTCAATGTGTGCTGAAACCTCAGATAAAGCTACTCAGGGGCCAACCCCCATTTCTGAGGTAGGACATGTTTTGCTTCACACATTGCTCTCAGCAGCACTTGGTTTGAATCCCTGCCCTACTCCTCTGGACTATGAGAATGTGGGCAGCTGCTCCACCTTCCAGAGGCTGGTGGGAGTTGCCACACTGGGAGGTCTGGGTCCAACCCCACACCAGTACCTGGCTTTCAAAAACCTCAAAATAAGACTTATTATTACTGCAGAACTATTTAAATGTAGCAACCTCAGAAAGACTAGTACCAAAAAAACAAAAAGGAAAACATCTTGAGGGCCAAGGCCGTATCCCAGTAGTAGAGTGTGAGCTTAGCATGCAACAGGTCCCGGGTTTGAACACAAAAAGAAAGAAGGGAGGGGAGGGGAGAGGAGGAGAGGAAAAGAAAACAAACAAACAAAAAATGCTTGAGTTATTGTTGCATACAACATTACAAGTAGAAATGGGAGAAAACTTTTTAAATATATTAAAGGTACTGAGCATTTGTTTTGAATTAAATAAGAGACATTTCATTATAAGACTTGTCACTGTGCAATTTATAAGACTATAATCTTATTCATCTATAGAAGAGGTAAGAAATGTGTAAACTGACACATAATATCTTTATGAAATTCATTTTGGACTTCCCTGAGCACTCAGAGGGTAGGAAAAAAATAAGCAAAGAGCAGACAGACTGTTCATCTGCTGTAACTACAGCACTTGATGCTCATTCTATCTGGCGGCAGGTGCACCTCTTTTTCTTCAGTTGCCTGAGTGGAGATACACCTGCCATCAATCAACATGCTCACAACTCTCTACAGGACACTGAGGAAAGAGCAGAAGACAGACAGATGCTGAAATTAAATATTCCCAGAACTATATCAGGTGTCATTGTTGCTCCCCCCCCCCCATCTTCCTGTGTTTCCATGGGGAGAGACTTCCATTAGAATAGCATTCCTGTTTTTTCTCTATCTTCACCCCCCCCCAAACCCCAGTGGAGAAAGAATAACATCTAGTCCACAAGAGTTGTAGAAAGAATTAGAACAAGTGCTCTAGCTGTTTTTTCCCCATATCCCAACCCCTTCCCTATTGTAGAGGACCTGGCTCCACTCTGGACAAGAATTCAGCTCTGTTCTGCAGCTGCAGTGGGCCTGGGTGGGTAAATTTAACTCAGGGTGAAATATTAGCAAGCCCCCCTCCATTATCTACAGAGCTGTGCTACATCTTATCCCGACTCCCTCTCCCCCTCTCCTCTCTCTCTCAATTTATCCAAACTTGGGTGAGAGTTTATTTATTGACTTCCTAAATTTCCAATAGCCGATACACAGACTGGGAACCTCAAGCAATAGACAAGAACTGTCATTTGAAGAACAAAATCAAATGCACAGGAGACAGCAAACAGGAAGGCAGGCAGCTTTAGGGCTTAAGCTGCAGTAAATGCAGGTCATGTGGGATTCTGCCCTTTGCAGGTTTTTGGAGCTCATAGTATTTCATAACAGGCTGGAATTCAGCAAATACTGGCCACTTGGGGCATTAACAAGCAGGAGGACAAATTGGAGGCTTAGAAGACCGGCTGGCTGCTTGGGGGCATTGGCACAGGCCTTAGTGAGCTAGGGCAGCTGAAGCAAGGATTTTCTAATGGGAGAAAGAGGTTCTTTCTCTACTGAGGCCTTTATACATTGGAATAGAAAACAATAGTTAGCTGCTTGTGCTGCTTCCCAGTGAGGCCCTGAAATGACAGACATTTGAGTTCCTTGTGTGCTACAGAGCTCTATGTGATGTTTGGCTGTGACTTATTTTAGACAGATGTGCTTCTCTGAATCTCATTACCTGAATTCAGTACCAAGCAAGGAATCTGAGAGAGATGAGGCTCTTGTTACTATGCTACTTATCCAATGGCTACTAAAAGTCACACACACACACACACACACACACACACACACACACACACCCATACCACCAGACCTCAAATTGGCACCGTTTCTAAGAATTATATTAGAATCTGATTTCGGGTATCAGAGGTAGGAATTGTGGTTTCATCCTCAATAGTGTTATAAAATTGTATTAATAATGACCGAAAATAAAATATTTTTTTATTCACTGGCAGATTCTAAGTGTGTAGAAAACCGCCTTGTTTACATTTGGTTCTCTCATCTAATAAATACCTGGGCAGGAAAAATATTAAAAAGAAAATAGCCCACAAAATCTTGAGTTGAAGTTAAGAGATGACACAATAAAATGACTAAAAGCCCAAAAGTGATGAATGTAGTTTAAAAGGCCTGTGCCTAGAATATTCTCCATCTAGGGATTCTGTTTGCTTGGATAATCAAAGAGAAACTAGATGGACTTAAAAAGCAGGCTTTAGTCTTATTATCAGATCGGGAGTGTGTTTTTTTTTTATATATATATAATGAAATAAAAATAAAGGAAGACAGGAGAGGTATCTTTGAAAGAAGTGTTGAGATTTAGAAGCTGATTTGAGGCTAAAGAGATATGAAAGGGAAATGACATCTTAATGGCAGATCACAAAAGGAAAAAGAGACACACACAGAGTTCACCATTCAAAAAGAAGGTGTTAGAAGAGAGGGCCAGATTTTAGTTGTTACAGTTCAAAAGAGACAAATGGGCCCCAAAGACACCTGAGGAACAAGATGAGACAAGCTCTCAGCAAGCAGATTGGAGTGGTTTCCCCAGAACAGCCAGGGTCCCTGAAACTCCATCTTCAAGCTGCACGAGGCCCAGGAGCCTGTAGGGGACACCGCCCTCTGAAAGCAGTGTAAAGGGGCTACAAATTTAAGATTCCAGAAAGATAACTTGCAGTCTGAAAATTATTGCACTGTGAGTACCTGGACATGGAAGATTTAAAAGTCCCCACCCCCCCCAAAAAAATTCTATTATATTATAGCTAAGCTTGAAAGAGAAATCTCAAGGTAGCAAATATAGAGTCCCGCTGACCTCCGCCCTAGCACAGCCAGGCCCAGGTCAGTCCCCCTGACCTCTGCCCGAGTGCAGATGACAAAAGGAAAGCCCCGCTGACCTCCACTAGAGTGCAGGCAGGCCAAGGACAGCCCGGAGGACCTCCAGTTGAGTGCAACCAGATCCAGGTCAGTCCCGCTGACTTCCACTTGAGTGCGGCCAGGCCCAGGTCAGCCCAGCCAACACCCGCGGAGCTCAGGCAGCCCTAGGACAGCTTCACTGACCTCTGCTCAGAGGACCGCCTCTTCCAACCAGCAGAGCACCGCAGGAGCTCAGATTCAACCATTTCAGCCCACACCAACCTGCCTGCGACCCAGCCCCAGGGTAGGTCCAGATTCCACTACCCCACACCCACCTGGGAGCACAGGCCTATCCCACTTCCATCTTGAGACACTACAGACATAGCCATAGCCTTCCCCATGCAGTAGCCCCTACCTTTGGTCAGCAGACAGGGCCTAAAAGCAGCCGCATCTCAGAGCAGGCATCCCAAAGACATCACAAGGCCCACCCTTTCAGTCCCATCTCTGGAAGACATTGCATTCATTTTGGGACACCTTCACTGTTATCTCGAGTTACGTCCACTACTGCTGACACCACCTTTAGTGGCAGTAGCATATATCAAGGGACACCTGCAGGTTCTGAAAGCACACCATTAAGGCGAGGCACAGACAACCTGCACAGATATTACAAGAGTATAGGGTAGAAACTATAATATCTCAGATCTACATTGCAAGAAAGGAAGGCAAATAGACAACATGAAAAAAACAAGGGAGGAAATACCCCAAACAAACCAGGATATTACAGTAACAGAACCCATGCTCAGAGAAGGTGATGAAATGTCAGAGAAGGAGTTCAGAAGGTTCATAATTAAAATGATCTGTGAATTAAAGAATGACCTAAATGAGCAAATACAGGCAAAAATTGATCACTAACAACAAAGATATAAGAGAACAAATATAGGTAGCAAAAGATTACTTCAAAAAGGAGATAGAAACTCTGAAAAAAAATAGTCAGAAATCCTTGAAATGAAGGAAACAATTACCAAATAAAAAACATAATAGAAAGCATCACCAACAGACTAGATCAACTGGAAGAAAGAACTTCAGATAATGAAGACAAAGTATATAATCTTGAAAATAAAGTTGACCACACAGTGAAAATAGTAAGAAACCATGATCAGAACATTCAAGAATTATGGGACAGCATCAAAAGACCAAATCTAAGAGTAATTGGTATAGAGGAAAGCACAGAGTTTCAAACCAAAGGAATGCACAATCTCTTTAATGAGATAATACCAGAAAAATTTCCAAGCATGAAGAATGAATTGGAAAACTAAATACAAGAGGCTTACAGGACACCAAATGTACAAAATTACAACAGATCTACACCTAGACACATTATAATGAAAATGCCTAGCATACAGAATAAGGATAGAATCTTAAACACCACAAGAGATAGGAATCAGATCACATATAGGGGGAGACCAATTTGTATCATGGCAGATTTTTCAACCCAGACACTCAAAGCCAGGAGATCATGGAACAACATATACCAAGATCTGAAAGAAAAGGGATGCCAACCACGAATCTTATATCCAGCAAAATTAAGCTTTAGATTCAAGGATGAAATAAAAACCTTCCATGATAAACAAAAGTTAAAAGAATTTACAACTAGAAAGCCAGCACAACAGAACATCCTCAGCAAAATATTCCATGAAGAGGAAATGAAAAACAATAATGAAAATCAGCAGAGGGAGGTATTACACTAAAGGAAAAAACCAATCAGAGGAGAAACCATGTCAAGTTAAATACCAAAAACAAACAAAAATGGCTGGGAATACAAACCATGTCTCAATAATAACTCTGAATGTTAATGGCCTAAACTTACCAATCAAAATACATAGACTAGCAGATTGGATTTTAAAAAAAAAAAAAAAAAAAAAAAAAAAGACCCAACAATATGCTGCCTCCAAGAGACTCATCTCATAGGAAAAGACATCCATAGGCTGAGGGTGAAAGTTTGGGAGAAATCCTACCACTCACATGGACTGAGAAAACAAGCAGGGGTTTCCATCCTCATATCAAATAAAGCAGACTTCAAGCTAAAGTCAATCAAAAGGGATGAAGAAGGACAGTTCATACTGCTCAAGGGAACCATACACCAACAAGACTTAACAATTATAAATATATATGCCCCAAACAATGGATCATCCATGTTCATCAAACAAACTCTTCTCAAGTTCAAGAGTCAAATTGACCACAACACAATAATTCTTGGAGACTTTAACACA
Organism: Tamias sibiricus; assembly: GCA_025594165.1. Taxonomy (NCBI): domain Eukaryota; kingdom Metazoa; phylum Chordata; class Mammalia; order Rodentia; family Sciuridae; genus Tamias; species Tamias sibiricus. The sequence continues at coordinate 12,348,476 of CM046663.1, read as the reverse complement.
CCCCTTTCACCACTGGATAGATCTTCCAAACAAAAGCTGAAAAAGAAACTATAGAACTCAAAAATACAATAAACAACTTAGACTTAACTAACTTACATAGAATATTTTATTCCTCAACGAGTGAATTCACTTTCTTCTCAGCAGCACATGAATCCTTCTCTAAAATAGACCATATAATATGCCACAAAACAACTCTTAGCAAATATAAAAAAAAAATAGAGATACTACCCTGCATTCTATCAGACCATAAGGGAATGAAATTAGAAATCAATGATAAAATAAGAAATAAAAGCTACTCCAACACCTGGAGAGCAAATAATATGCTACTGAATGAACAATGGGTTGCAGATGACATCAAAGAGGAGATTAAAAATTCTTAGAGGTGAATGAGAACACACACACAACGTATTGAAATCTCTGGGACATATAAAGGCAGTTCTAAGAGAAAAGTTCATTGCATTGAGTTCATTTCTCAAAATAAAAAAAAAGTCAACAAATAAATGACTTAACATTACATCTCAAAGCTCTAGAAAAGAAGAACAATCCAACACCAAAAGTGGTAGAAGACAGGAAATAATTAAAATCAGAGCTGAACTCAATGAAATTGAAACAAAATAAACAATTGAAAAAATTGACAAAACAAAAAATTGGTTCTTTGAAAAAATAAATAAAATTGACAGACCCTTAGCCAGGCTAACAAAAAGGAGACAGAAAACTCAAATTATTAACATATGCAATGAAAAAGGAAATATCAAACAGACATTACAGAAATACAGGAGATAATTCGAAATTACTTTGAAAAGTGTACTCCAATAAAAAACACAACATTGACAAATTTCTAGAGTCATGTGATTTGCCCAAATTAAAGCAGGATGATATACACAATTTAAACAGACCAATTTTAAGCAATGAAATAGAAGATGCCATCAGAAGTCTACCGACCAAGAAAAGCCTAGGACCAGATGGATACACAGCTGAGCTCTACGAGACCTTTAAAGAAGAACTGATACCAATACTCTTCCATTTATTTCAGGAAAATAGAAAAAGAGGGAGCACTTCCAAACTCATTCTATGAGGCCACTATCACCCTGATTCCAAAACCAGGCAGAGACAAATCAAAGAAAGAAAACTTCAGACCAATATCACTAATGAATATAGATGCAAAAATCCTCAATAAAATTTTGGCAAATCGAATACAAAAACACATAAAAAAAAAAATAGTACATCACAATCAAGTGGGGTTCATTCCAGGAATGCAAGTTTGGTTCAACATAAGGAAATCAATAAATGTAATTCACCACATCAATAGACTCAAAGATAAAAATCATATGATCATCTCAATTGACACAGAGAAAGCATTTGACAAGATACAGCACCCCTTCATGTTCAAAATGCTATAAAAAATAGGGATAACAGGAACATACCTCAACATTGTGAAGGCCATCTATACTAAGCCCCAGGCCAACATCATCCTAAATGGAGAAAAGCTGAAAGCATTCCCTCTAAAAACTGAAACAAGACAGACAAGACAGGGATGTCCTCTTTCGCCACTATTATTTAACATAGTTCTTGAAACCATAGCCAATGTAATTAACGAAAGAAATAAAAGGGATACGAATAGGAAAAGAAGAACTCAAATTATCACTATTTGAGACAATATGATTCTATACATAGAAGATCCAAAAAACTCCACCAGAAATCTTCTAGATCTAATAAACGAATTCAGCAAAGTAGCTGGATATAAAATCAATATCCATAAATCTAAGGCATTTCTGTACATCAGCAACAAATCCTCAGAAAGAGAAACTAGAAATCCACCCCATTTACTATAATGTCAAAAAAAAAAAAATACTTGAGAATCAACCTAACAAAAGAAGTGAAAGACCTGTACAATGAAAACTATAACACACTAAAGAAAGAAATCAAAGAAGATCTTAGAAGATGGAAAGATTTACCTTGTTCATGGATAGGTAGAATTAATATTGTCAAAATGACTATTCTACCAAAACCACTATACAATTTCAATGCAATCCCAATCAAAATCCCAATGTCATTCCTCATAGAAATAGAAAAAGAAATCATGAAATTCATCTGGAAAAATAAGAGACCCAGAATAGCCAAAGCAATTCTTAGCAGGAAGAGTGAAACTGGTGGCATTACTATTCCAGACCTTAAATTGTATTACAAAGCAATAGTAACTAAAACAGCATGGTATTGGCACCAAAATAGACCAGTAGACCAATGGTATAGAATAGAAGACACAGAGACTGACCCACACTTCTACAGTTATCTTATATTAGACAAAGGTGCCAAAAACATAAATTGGAGAAAAGACAGTCTCTTCAACAAATGGTGCTGGGAAAACTGGAAATCCTTATATAATAAAATGAAATTAAACCTCTATCTCTCTCCATGCACAAAACTCAACTCAAAATGGATCAAGGACCTAGGAATTAAACCAGAGACCTTGCACCTAATAGAGGAAAAAGTAGGCCCAAATCTCTAACATGTTGGATTAGGCCCCAACTTCCTCAATAAGACCCCTATAGTGCAAGAACTAAAACCAAACATTAATAAATGGGATGGATTCAAACTAAAAAGCTTCTTTTCAGCAAAAGAAACTATCAGTGAGGTGAATAGAGAACCTACAGAATGGGAGCAAATCTTTACCACATACACATCAGACAGAACATTAACTTCAAGAATATATAAAGCTCTCAAAAACTTTCACACCAAAGAAACAACCCAATCAATAAATGGGCTAAGGAACTTAATAGACACTTCTCAGAAGAAGATATACAATCAATCAACAAATATATGAAAAAATGTTCACCATCTCTAGCAATTAGAGAAATGGAAATCAAAACTACTCTAAGATTTCATCTCATGCCAGTCAGAATGGCAGCTATCAAAAACACAAACAAGAGGCTGGGGTTGTGGCTCAGTGGTAGAGCGCTTGCCTAGCACATGCACGGCCAGGGTTCGATCCTCAGCACCACTTAAAAATAAAGGCATTATGTACAACTAAAGCAAATAAAAAAAATTTAAAAAAAAAAAACACAAACAACAATAAGTGCTGGTGAAGATGTGGGGAAAAGGGCACACTCTTACATTGCTGGTGGGGCTGCAAATTGGTGCAGCCAATTTGGAAAGCAGTATGGAGATTCCTAGGAAAACTGGGAATGGAACCACCTTCTGACCCAGCTAACCCACTCCTCGGTCTATACCCAAAGGACTTAAAAAATAGCATACTACAAGAACACAGCCACATCAATGTTCATAGCAGCACAATTCACAATAGGTAGATTGTGGAAACAACCCCGATGCCCATCAATAAATGAATGGATAAGGAAACTTTGGTATGTATACACAGTGGAACACTACTCAGCACTAAAAGAGAATAAAATCATGGCATTTGCAGGTAAATGGATGGAATTGGAGAAAATAATGCTAAGTGAAGTCAGCCGATCCCAGAAAACTAAAGGTCGATTGATTCCTTTGCTATGATGATACTGAATTATAGTGGCAAGGGAGGGGGGATGAGAGGAATGAAGAAATGTTAAATAGAAAGCAGGGGGGAGGGGAGGGAAAGGGGCAAGGGGATAGAAACAATGGCAGAAGGAGGTGGACATCAATATACTAAGTGTATGTATAAAAACTCAAATGGTATGGAAATACTTTGTGTAAAACCAATGACTTAGAAAACTGTGCTCTTTATATGTAATATGAAAGGAATTGCACTCTAAAAGCATGTATAACAAATTAATTAAATTTTTAAAAGTTTTTTAAAATATTAACACCAAAAAAAACAAATAACCCAATCAATAAGTGGGACAAGGAACTGAAAACACACTTCTCAGAAGAAGATATACAATCAATCAACAAATACATGAAAAAATGCTCAACATCTCTGGCTATTAGAGAAATGCAAATCAAAACCACTCTAAGATTTCATTTCATACCAGTCAGAATGGCAGCTATTAAGAACACAAACAACAATAAATGTTGGAGAGGATGTGGGGGTAAAGGCACATTCGTACATTGCTGGTGGGACTGCAAAATGGTGCAGCCAATATGGAAAGCAGTATGGAGATTCCTTGGAAAACTGGCAATGGAACCACCTTATGACCCAGCTATCCCATTCCTTGTTCTATACTCAAAGGACTTAAAAACAGCATACTACAGGGACACAGTCACATCAATGTTTATAGCAACACAATTCACAATAGCTAAACTGTAGAACCAACCTATATGCCCTTCAGTAGATGAATGGATAAATAAAATGTGGTATATATACAGCAATAAAAGAGAATAAAATCATGGCATTCACAGGTAATTGGATGAAGTTGGAGAATATAATGCTAAGTGAAGTTAGCCAATACCAAAAAACCAAATGCCAAATGTTTTCTCTGATATAAGGAGGCCAGTTCACAGTGGGGTTGGGATGGAGAGCATAGGAGGATTAGAGGAACACTAGAGTGGCCAATGGGGAGGGAAGGATAGGGAGAGGGCAAACGGGTGAAGAAAAAAAACAAAAGATGGTAGAATGAGATGGATATCATTACCCTAAGTGCATGTATGAAGATACAAATGGTGTGAATATACTTTGTATACAACCAGAGATATGTAAAAAATGTGCTCTATAAGTATAATATGAGGTGTAATGCATTATGCTGCCATTTAGAACAACTTAGAATAAAAAATAAATAAATAAAGATAGCAAATATAGTCATGAATCACATTAACAACGTAGGATCAATGTATAGTACATATATACAAGGATAGCCCTGTAAGATTCTATATGGCCCAAGAACATAATAGCTTAGTCTGTGTAAGTACACTCTATGATGTCCACACTGCGTGAAAATTGCCTAGCAATGCATTTCTTAGAATGTGTCCCCAATGTTAAGCAACATACGACTGTATAAAGAAGTAAGATCACATGAACTTCTTCATGTGTTTTGTGAAAGGTCAGCAAAGAAGCTGTTAGTGCCTCTGACCTTGGGGCTTTGGTTTTCACACCCACCCAACAATAGGCAATATTGTCTTGGTGCCATTCAAAGTGGAAAGTTCAAACCAAAATTGCTACAGTCAAAGCCCTCAGAGGACTATAAACTAAATGAATGGATGAATAAGAATTCTCTCATGAGGACTGAAATTCTTGTCTTTCTTGTCCTATAGTCCTGAAGGAAAAACAAAACAAAACAAAAACTTTGAGATTATAAAACCACAGTTACAAATAAATTGTGTATGGGATTTTAACCAACCTATCTACATGGTTTTCAAATTCTACAAGCTGATAAGTAACATAAAGATTAATCCTGGGCCATCTCCAGGACTTTGCACAAAAACAGTCATAAAACCATGTTATCTATATATGTGCACTATGAATTGTAATTATTATAAATAAAAAAATAAATTAAAAAAATTCAACCTCGACAAGATTCTAGCAGCTAAAGTTCTGCTAAAGATGAGCTCACAGCCCAAAACTACAAAACACATGAAGAAATAATTCAATAATAGCAAGAGTCAGCACAGTCAGCAAAGAGAAGTGAATCTCAAGAAGTACAGATAATAAAACAATTTTATAGACCATACTATGAAGATTGTACTATAGAAATACTTAAATAGATTTAAAACATAGAAGAATGCCTTATTACCATAATAAAAGCATAGGCAATATTTAAAAGAACCAGGTAGAACGTCCAGAAGTAAAGAATATAGTTATTAAAATGTAAAATTCAGGGCTGGGGTGGTGGCTCAGCGGTAGAGCGCTGGCCTAGCACGTGCGCGGCCCAGGTTCGATCCTCAGCACCACCTAAACATGAATATATTGCATTGTATACAACTAAAGAAAATAAATAAATGTTTAAAAAAATGTAAAATTCAGTAGGTCCAACTGCAGATTAATGTACAAGTTAGTGGGAAAAAAAAAAAAAAAACTATTGAATTAGAAAAATCTGAGGAAATTACCAGTAATGCATATTCAAAGATACAAAAGATTAAAAAATGTTAATCAATAGAATAAAATAAATAGATTCAATTTGTATTAGAAGTTTAAAACATTTTAATATCAATCATTCCTTTTCTGTTTTATTTGTTACCTGTCATAATTTGGGTCCAGAATGAACCCAAAATGTGTTGAAGACTTGGTCCCCAGTGTAGAAATATTCAGAGGGGGGTGTTTGGAAGTTATGCATCATGGGGCTCTGACCTCATCCACTGAGGAATTCATAGCTGAAAGGACTATTGGGAGAAGGTGGAAACTGTAGGAGGGGGGACCTCAAGGGTATGCCCCTGAAGACTATAGCTTGCCACTGGCCCTTTCTCTCTTATTTTCTTTCGGCTTCCCAGCTACCAAGAGCTGAGCAGCTCGCCTTCACTACGTTCTCCAGCCATGATGTTTCTGCCTCACCACAATCCTAAAAGAAAAGGAGTCAGCCGACCATGGACTGAAATCTCTGAAACTGTGAGCCAAAATAAATCTCACCCACTTTAAGTTGTTTTTCTCAATATTCTGTCATAACATCAAAAAGCTGACTAATGCATTGCCCAGTATTCCAATTTCACTTTGCTCTTATGTTCCCAAATTAGTCATAACCATGAAGAGTTCTCTGGTCAATACTTATTTAGATTTACGATGTTTGTTAGTTTTGTGTTCAAAATACATTTTTATATCGCACTCTTTTTTTTTTTTTTTTTCTGGATTCACTATCCTTCACTCCAAAGCATATCTTGTATCTGTTCATTCAGCAAGTATTTAATATAGATTCCAGAAATAACTTAAAGTGGATTAAAGTCCTAAATGTAAAAAGCAAAAGTGTTAAAAAAAATGCATAGGTATGTTCTTTTTTTTTTTTTTTTTTTTTTTTTTGGTACCGGGGATTGAACTCAGCGGCACTAGACCACTGGGCCACATCCCCAGCCCTTTTTTGTATTTTATTAGAGACAGGGTCTCACTGAGTTGCTAAGTGCCTCACCATTGCTGAGGCCGGCTTTGAACTCGCGATCCTCCTGCCTCAGCCTCCCAAGTACTGGGATTACAGGCGTGCGCCACCACGCCCGGCTAGGTATGTTCTTTATGATACCACACCATGGAAGAATTTAGTCAACAAAACACATACAAAAATCATTAAGGAGAAAATTTGTAAATGTGATAGCTTTAAAACTCCATATGACAAAATATATTATGTTCAAAGTAAACAGCTGATTCTCAATAAAGAGGAGATAGTTCCAGCTCAAACCATGTAGCCAACAAAAGATTTGCATCCAGAATATAGAAATAATGTGACTCATCAATATGAAGTTAACTCGGCAATGAACAAATTATATGAATAGGGAATTCAGAAAGGAGGAATCCCAAACGCCCAATAAATATTTTTTAAAGTATTTTTAAGCTCTCTCTAGTAATCAGGAAAACGTATGTTGAAAAAAAGAGAAAACATCTGGCATCCATCTAATTGACAAAAATCAGCAACTCGGATAACACAAAGTGTTGAAGAAGATGTGAAAAGGCAAGAATTCATGTCACTGTTAGAGTGCAAATTGGTTCCCCTCCCTGGGGAGCAAGCAGGCCAAGTTAAAGACGTCCACATATTGCAAGATGCACTTCCATTTTAGTCATCTACTCTAAATGTCCTCACACATGCATCCTATCATAAAGTTTGCAAAAATGCTTGTGTGCTCCTGTAAGAGGAAGACAATCTAACTGTCCCTAAGAGGGAAAACAAATACACAAAGTGCTGCTTATTCATATGATGGAATATTATACAGCAATTTACACAGATATATATCAAAAAACATTATGTCTAGTAAAGCAAATGAGTTGAAAATAAACTGGCATCATTTATGTACACATTAAAGCATAAAATAACATTTACTGCTCATCAATATATCCTTGTGTGGGGGAAAACATACAAAAAAAAAGCATAGAAAGAATTCATTCCAACTTCAGGATGGTGACTTTCTATACAAAAGGTAAATGGAAGCAGGAAAAGAAGGAAGAAGGTTTTGGGGGAGGTGGGCATGGAGGGTTCCCAGGATTGAACTCAGGGGCACTTGACCACTGAGCCACACCCCCAACCTATTTTGTATTTTATTTAGAGACAGGGTCTTGCTGAGTTGCTTAGCACCTTGCTAAATTGCTGAGGCTGACTTTGAACTCACAAACCTCCTGCCTCCCCCTCCAGAGCTGCTGGGATTATAGGTGCATGCCACCATGCCAGGCAGGAAGAAGATAAGTTTAAATGTATCTTTAAATTTTGTTTATTTTTAATGAGAAATTTGCAACACCTCTCTCTCTCTCTCTCTCTCTCTCTCTCTCTCTCTCTTTCTCTCTCTCTCCAGGCAGTCCCCGACTGTCCAGCACATGCTTTTCAGTAGAAAGTGTACTTGGAATTCTGAATTTTGGAATTCTGAATTTGGATCCTGTCCTGTACTTGAACTATGTGGACTGATCCTGCCTGATGATCCCGGACAGCCGAGGAACCACAGCTCCCAGTCAGCCCCAAGATCACAATGCTGTAAGTTATGCAGTGTTGCTAAGCCAGGATGTTTGGTAAATTTGGTATTAAGTGCACTTTCCACCTCCAATATTTTCAACTTACAATGGGCTTATCAGCATGGAGCCTCTGTATATACAAAGCTAACAACTATTTTATCTTGGTTGTGGCCACATAGGTCCCCATTAAAATATTCACTTTTCATGATTGAAATGCTTCCCGTCGTTCAAAATGATTTCTTTAACTACATCATTGCAGAAAAGTAGGAAGGCGTTCCATATAAATAGTCCTAAAAAGATTGGGGGGGAGGTGGGGGAGAGGTATGCATACCAGTGGAATGAAACAAGCCCTGGATTTATGTATTAACAACAGTTCTTACATTTTTCTTTTCTCTTAACTATTTATGTCACATCTGATTTTAAAGTGAATCTGAACACTTTCAACAGATGGCCTTTTCACAATTGACCTATTAAGAATAAAAGAAACAGAGCTATAAAGTGCTGAATTTGTAACAGAAAGTCTAGACTGGAAGGGGCAGTAGGTGACAGTACCATGTGGTGGTAAAAGAGCAGCATCTGAGATAGACTACCTGGGTTTGAACCCAGGCTTCCCCAGTAACTAGTCATCACCTACACAGCCAAATGCCTCCACAAACCCAAGTTTCCTCATCTTTATAAAAGGTTCATATTGGTAGCTACTGTAGGGCAGTTATCAGGATTAAATGAAGAGATTGTGTAAAGTGTTTACTTAGCACCTCGAAAGAGATCTAGTTAAGTATTCAATAAATGTTAATTGTTACAATTACTATTTTTGTTATAGAAGTTAAGCATGAAACTTAACTTTATAAGCTTTATAACCAGCTAGAAAGTGACAAAGCAAAAAAGTAATACAAGCCATTACATTGAACTCTTGTAGGATGGATGGATGGATGGATGAATGGATAAATGGTTGGATGGGAAGGGGACAGGAAGAAAGGAATGGAGCAAAGAAGGACAGAGGTAAGAAAATTTTTCATTAATTTAAAAATAACACTTTTTTTTCCAAGTTTGAAATTCTGAATTTTTTCATGGTTCTCCAAATAAAAAACCTGAAACAATAACATAGGTGTCTGACCAAATATAAACTTAGACCTTCAATTTTCTACCCCTCTAAACTTCACTCCATTGTAGACAAAGGTCCTGACAAATGCCCCATGCCTCTAATACACTAAGAACCCCTGAGGCGCATGCACACTTGGATCAGCCATGACAGACGTTTTATTAAGGATTGCATAATGGCCAGATAGCTTGGTACCAAATAGAAGCAAGCAAACTAAACACCACAGCATTTGTTCCTTGTTACTAGAAAAGGGTTTTCAGTGAGTAGTAAAAATCACAGTAAGTTAGAATTAAAAGGGCCACTGCCTGTCTAACCTCCTCCCCAGAAAGTATCAAATCTTCAAATTTGATTCTTCCTAGGTTTTTCCATTGGCTTAATCACGCTAGCATTACATAAAAGGAAAAAAAAAAATCCTTAGAACAGGTGCCCTATTTATGAAGACATTTATAGCCACCCACAAAAATATAGGAAAATTATTATTCCTCCTCCTCACTTTTTCTGCTAAAGAGGTAGAGTGGTAAATTAGAGTGAATTGTGTGTCCTGTTGTATTTACCTAGTTTAGATCTTCACATGTACAATAAACCAAAGTTCATTTTTTATTTTTTTTTTTTTTTTTTTTATTTTTTCCTTCATTTTTGTTGCGATTCCAACACTCTTGTCCAGGGCTAACTCTGACTTTCAATTTGTAGTCTTTCAAAGAGCCAATAATTATGATAAATTGCTGTATTTAGGAAGCCTCTGGGCCTAATTTCATACCCAGAAGTTAATATTACTGCTTTTAAAAGATGGCACAACCAACTACTATCTTTATAGTTTAGTTTGTTTGAAATCTTAAAGGCTGTTGCTAATGAGGGGAACTTCACGAATATAATTCTTTCTTTAGCAGTTATTTTCTTCATAATTATCTCTATCGTATAAGGACTTAATGGTATTTTTATCCTGAAGGCTCTCTATGTAAGATGATAGGAGCACTAAGAATTCCAGCACATTCTATATGCTACAGAAAATGATAGGAAATAGGAAACTTACTTGAGTCATCTTGATGTGAAAGCAAAACACTTAAAATTCTCTCTACCCTTTCAGCATCTCATCCAACGATCCTGCAGAAACTGGGAACGTATAGGAGCCATGACTAATATCGGCAAGGCATGTTACAAACTGCCTCTGCAAAGTGACCCCTGCTCTGCCAGTTACATTTGCGTGGCATCTATAACGTGAAATCTGGTTCTCCCACACCATCATGCTCTCAGCCACTTCTTCTTGTGTCAGCATTTGGTGAAACACCTCTCCAGGTAGACCACCAGGAAATTTACCTTGTTCTTGGAAGATGGTTTGGATAGAGCCAGAGACGTGAGCCCAAGGCACTCTTCAAAAAGGCTGATTAATTTTGAAAGAACAAAAAGGTAAGATGTATGGGATTGAGGCACATTTTTCCGAGGTCTCTTGACTAAGAATTCCCCAGAAAATTCTGGCGATCACTTTCCCCACTGTGTCCCCAGCTCTCAATTCTTTTTCCTGTGTCCTCCTCCCAGGAAGTCTAACAGGTCAAAAAACGCGTCTGTATCTTGTCTAGAAAAACTCAAAGGCAGCCATCCCACACACAAATAATATGAAATAAATATTATAAAAGAGATGGTGAGAAATGACACCTTGGCTTAGCCTCGGCTGAGAAACCCAGGAAGACTGTTTGGAGTGAGAAAACACCAGCTGGGAAGCGAGGTTCAGGCGGGGGCCTGACCCCGAGTTCAGAGAGGGACGAGCAGGGCAAAGTATGTGCTCTGTTTTGTAACCTTAATTTTTATGGCTATCTGCTGGTGGGCTGTTTCGCCTAGTTCTGGTCTATTTCAACATCCATTTATGCTCCACGACGAGTTCTTCATAAACACATTTTTTACTCTACCTTGCCAAGCAGGAGTCCTCAACCCTGGAACCACCCCAGTAGCCGTAGGAGGTCTCTTTTATCCAATTTGGGGGCCAAAGGCGTCCCTTGGGAGCCCTTGCACTTGCACCTCTCCACAGCACCCCATAACTCTCAGCAAACTTCCATCCCTGACACAGACCAGGGCCCCCCACCCGCCAGGAGGTGAGTAACCTTGACCCCGTCTTACCACTGAATGCACTGATCTCATGGTAAAAGAATCCACCTGGTCTCTTAAAGCTGCACATGAAATGAACGAGTCTCTCTTACAATTTGTATTTGATATTCTTCCACCTCTGAATTTGTAAACCAGAATAAAAGGATTGAAGACGTCCAAGGAAAGAATGCTGCTCAGAGAGAAAAGTTAGAGAAGATCAACGAAGCCACCCAACCAGGCATGCAGTGGTGCCCATAATCACCCGAGGAACCCTGATGACAGAGCTGGGGAAGCAGCCTGGAGTGGAGAAGAAAGTGACTAGCTCAGGTGTCAGATCAAGGCGGGTGGGAATCTGGGCTCTGTCTCTTACTGGCAGCATAATGAAAGATGAAAGAAAAGAGACCCAATCTCTCTTCAGTTTAGTTTCTCATTTGCACAACAGTGGTGACAATGCCTACCTGCCCATGCTTGTCAGCATTCCAAGCCAGTACATGGCACACGTAGCATCCTATCATAGGGACTTTTCTCCCACTGTGTGTGTTAACCTTTTGAGTTAGGACAATAATGCTCCAAAGTGTGATGGATAGACTCTACAAATTTATGTTAGCCTGGTCTTCTCCAGAAAGTCTGGCAAATTGTGGGCTTGACTAAAAGTTCTGGCTTACCTATCTAGGAAGAAAGGGTGATCTAATAAGTGTCAATACTCTAGAATTTTCCCTCTGAGCGCAGGATCTTCATAAAACCAGTGATGGGGGTAGGGTGGGAGGAAGAAGTACCTGAGGGGTTTCTAGATTTGAAGGACACAGGAAGAGCCAACACTAGACATTCTTAAAAAAAAAAAAAAAAAAGGCCCCGGATACAAACACTCAGAAAGGAGACTAGGGGGAAGAGACAGAAACACAGAAATAAAAACAAAAGTCAGAGTCAGCCAGAGGCAGGGAAAGGAAGTTCTAGGAACACAGTTCAAAAGATGAAGGTCACCTCACCACACATCCTTGGCCCTGACCTTCATAGATAGCATCTGTTTGTAAGGCTGGACTGTGGTGGCCCTGGAGCCTAAGAGGGAGATTTGGGGAAGCCCTTGCACAGGGTAATGAGCCATTCCCTCTACTGGCTGAGCTAATGAACTACAACTGCCCCACTCTGGTTTGTGGAGAGAGAGAAGGAATTAAAAATGAGATTTGGTTTTGGAGATTTAAACTTCCCATCGTCATCATCTCTTAATTTTTTTATTGGTTTAAAAATGAAAATGAAATAAAAATCAAATCCAAGTAGACACAGTTAATGTTTCACCAACCACCTGATCTCCCCTCACTCCAAATTCCTTCTCACTTAACATTTTTAGAAGGTGTTCTCACCTCCTTGACGAACACAGTTGGATTCAGTGGAACCTCAGTATAACTTTGAATTTTTCCTTGTACACCATACTGACAGCGAAAATGGTCCCCTTGCAATTTAACCCGGATATCAGATAACTCTCGACAGAAATAATTCAAGGAAGACATTATGTGAAATGTCTTGTATTTTAAATACAAGGGCTTGTATTTAAAATGTAGTGAGTTCTCCTGAAAGAAAGAAGCTCAGGCTAGAGCATGTGGAGCCGTCTTTGCAGCCCAAATCAACCCAATACTGAAATGATTGGCATCCGGGTCAGCATCCCAGAATGGTCCAGTATTACCCATCCCAGCAGGCTGGAGTCAGAGCCAAAAGGGTGAGATGCTAATCCTTGCCTCCCTCGTGCCATTACAATGAATTCATTTCTTTTCAGCGTTCAGAAGTACCTTCTGTGTAGTGCTTGAGGCATGTTATTTACGCTTTTAATAATACAAAAAAGTCCTTGATCTTCATTTTACACGGTGACTCACCAGATCTTAATATAAACCCAGGGAAATGATAAGAAGATAGACTTGATGATGATAATTGTTCAGAAAGTGGCTGTAAAAAGGGGATCCTGCAAAGCCGTAGCGTGTTACACTTCTCCAAGACAACTTTGAACTCCACAGAATAAAATATCTGGATGGCATCAGAGTAGTTAAATCCATTAGAGAAAATGAGATCTGGTTGTCTTCTGAGCAAGACTCCAATTTACTTTAATCTGAGTTTCCAACTGTGCGATTAAAAAAAAAAAAAAAAGCACTGTAAAAAACTAAATACAATTAACATATAAGTGAATAAAATACAACTATTAGTGTTGGAAACAAATCTGCCATGGGAAATACGGAGATGAAGATGTCATTGACAGGTATCTGAACATGTAAGGTGTTCCAGGGACCGTGAACAATCAGAGTGCACAACACCCAGAGAGGGAAACAACTCCAACATCCATTGACAGAAGAGTGAATGAAGAGAATGTGGTGTTGAACAGGATAAAGCAAACCGTTTTCTCTCACTGTTCTCTCAATACCATTCCAGAACACTCTACCTACGGCACTATGTCAGCGCCCCAGAAACACTACTAACCTTGTCCTGTGTGGAGTTTATGGAGGCTGTTCATGTCATTGGCCATTGGTCGTCATCTTAGCTTCTACCCTTTTCCCCTCCCCAGAGGAAAGTTCCAACTGGCTAATCACAGGGTTGGTTGGTTTCCCTGGCAACCATCCCCCATCCAGAGGCTATTTAGGCGCTCTCAGCCACCAGCCATGACATTAGCATACAAAAGACTCTTACCACCTCAGAGATTCCAAAGGTTTTAGGAGCTGTGTGTTAGGAAATGGGATAGAGACTAAATACATATATTTATTATATTTACTTACCAAAGATGTGTGTGTGTGTGTGTGTGTGTGTGTGTGTGTGTGTTTATCACATGGCAGAAATATTCAATGGAATATTATTCAGCCTTTAAAAAAAAAAAAAAAGGAAATCTTTTCATTTGCCACCATATGGATGAACCTGAAAGACATTATGCTAAGTGAAATAAACCAGACACAGAAAGAAAACACTGCATGATTCCACTTCCACGAGATGTTTGAAATAGTCAAACGCATAGAAGCAGAGACTAGAATGGTGGTTGCCAGGACAGAGGTAGAGGAGTTAATGGGAACTTGCTATTCAGTGGATATAAATTTCACTGATACAAGATGAATAAGTTCTAGAGATCTGCTATACATTATGCTTGCAGTTAACAACAATGTATTATGCACTTAAAGCTCTGCTAAGAGGGTAGATCTCAATGTTAAACATTCTTACCATCAAAAGAAAGGGAACAAAGGAAACTTTGGGAGGTGATAGATGGGTGTATCACCTGATTTGTGGTGATGGGTGTATGAATATGAATATGTCCAAACTCATCAAATTATACATATTGGGCTGGGGGTGTCACTCAGTGGTAGAATGGGTGCTTTGCATGCATGAATCCCTTTGGTTTGGGTCCCACCATTACAAAGAAAAACACAAGCAAAACGTTATGCACTAAACGTGTCCATATTTTTGTATATCAATTTTATACCTCAACAAGACTGCTAAAACATATTAGGACACATCAAGAAAGTTCAAAGAGCTTCCTGAAAAATCTGTGTGCATCTCTCTTGTCTCTTCCCAAACTGTAAGGCCCAAACCATAGCCCTGAGGGTTAATGTAGCCAAGGCCCTTGACTTATGCACTTTTAATACATTTTCCAATAAATAACTTCCCTCACATGAGAAAAAAGAAAAATGTTCTAAAATTGACTGTGATAATGGTTGCACAACTCTTTAAAAACACTAAAACCACCAAATTGTACATTTTTAATGGGTCAATGGTATGGTATATGATTACATCTTAGTACAGTTACTATTTATAAAAACAAACAAAATGAGTGCACATGTTATTCAAAGTTCCCTAAATCTTAAGTGGGCACACAAATTCATAACATCTGCATGGATCTCCTTTGAGACAAAAGTCCAGCAAAAGAGGTTCTTTAAACCTCCTGTGGGCTAAGGAGCAAGGCAAAGTGCAGCCACAGAGCCTCTGAGCATCTATATGTCTATGTTCACATCAGCTTTTTAACATTTTTTGTCCCAGGGATTGAACCCCTTGGGGTGCTTAACCACTGAGCTACATCTACAGCTTTTTTTTTTTTTTTTTTATGTTTTATTTTGAGGCAGCTTCTCACTAAGTTGCTCAGGGCCTCACCAAGTTGCTGAGGCTGGCTTTGAACTCTCGATCCTCCTGCCTCAGCCTCCCAAGCTGCTAGGATTACAGGTGTGCGCCACTGTGCCCAGCTACACATCAGACATTCCTATCAGCTAATGTCAAACATCATCTTAAAATCCTTACCAGGAACAAATGTCTTACTTAACCAGCACTAACATGTAACATTCATTCATATATTCACTTAACAAACATTCCTACAATGTTTACTTTACCAGGAATTGTAGAAGGCAAGAACATGATTTTTCCACAAGCCCTGACTTTAAAGAGCTAAGCTTGAAAGTGAAATCATTAAACCACAAGGTGGAAAGTAGGAGGTGCTCAGAAAGTGAACCAAGTTACACACCGATGGGATTTCTGTGAGAGTTCTCTCCTGCCAGGCAGTGTGTCCTGCATCATATAAAGTGCCATCTTGTCCAATCCTCACATTGGGGACTGCTTTTCTCATTTGTCAGCTGAGGACAGGGCCAAGGTCACAGGCAGTAGTAGGGAGGGCTGCGTCCTCAGCTCTTCCACCACCTCTGTCTGCAACTCTCAGGTCTGTCTCATTTTCTGACCTTGCCCCACTCCAGCTCTGCATTTCTTACCAGATATTTGAACAAAAACTGTTAACTACTAGGCATTCCGTATGATTAATGTTTTGAACCCATTACAATGATCAAATATTAGTTTTATAGTTGCCTCCCTCAAGAGCTAGCAACAAACAGACGACATAAAGGTTACTTCTCATCAAAGTCAATGGCTCCAACAAATTTAACTTCCTGATTGCATATATGCTTCCCCATAAATTACTAAAGATAGACAAAGGTCAGAAATACTTAAGACACACTCAATTATAGTCTGGTAAGGGGTCTTTATTAGCTTTATATATCATGACCTTCAAAGAAAAAAAATCAATTCAGGGAATAAATAGGATAGAATAGGACTTAATTTAAATAGTTAAACTCATGACAGAAGAAACTAAGTACATTTTAAGATCAATATAATACCAAGTGAAATGGATGGCTCTAGAACACAATGATGAAGGTATAAATGTGTCTCTACTGGGATAGAAAGGCAAGGGACTCTACAAGCAGTTCCAGACATGGAAATCAGAGACTGTTCTTCAAAAGCACTTCAAGAGATCATAGCATTAAAAAAAAAAAAAAAAAAAAAAAAAAAAGCATTTTAAACAAAAAGCATTTAAAGAATGGCACAACGTACGTGGCCAGAATACAATAGTAAACAATTGACTAAAACAATAACAGAATTAAAGTGCTCATAAGGTACTAATAAGAGAATTATGACTATTTTAACACAGATCCACAACTTTCAAATCCAGTTTGGGTCAACAGTTTAAAGCTTATGTTTTCAAATAAACCCCCTGAAATAAAGGGACTGGAGAACACAAGCTCAGCACGTGTTAGGCCCTGTGTTCTTTTTGCAGAAGAAATAAATAATCAAAATAAATGCTGACATAAAGTCCTTCTGGTACCAAAGACCAATATTCAGGTAAAGCCCAGAGTATTGTGGAAATGTCATGGGGAGAATTTTTGTTTTATTTTTTCAATCTAAAGACAGGGTTAGATTGGGGAGATTTTGTATTTTGTTTTGTTTTATATTTGTAACTGCAAAATAAAGGACTAAATAACTAGGATAAGTCCCTAATCATTTCAGAAGCCAGAAAAGGTGCTTCTAAACACTAAAATTAGTACCTACTATTGAAGCTCAAAACAACTCAGTAATTGTATCAGGTCTGCTTTTATGTTGTCCTTGTAGCAGCATCTTCCTCTGCTCACCTATACATACACTTTTTATATATAATTGTTTTTTAAAAAAAGGATTTACTAACTAATATTTTGACCTTCGGGATTTTCTTTGAGCAAATTGCCCAATGACCTGAGCAGAAATCAACTTCCCAATTTTGATTGAATCCTTGTGGTGTAAATACGTCAATAAAAACTTTCTTTTAGAGACAAGTATCCATGAAATAGCCTTCTTACACTACCACAAAAGCAATATTTTTGCAAAGCTGGTGTGAGGTCTCAAGCACAATCTGCCAATGACATGTTCATGTGTTGCATAGCAACAGGAACACGTTCTGAGAACTGCATCATTAGGAAGTTTTGTGGTCCTACAAACATCACAATCCATCTAGATGGTGTAGCCTACAACACCCCTAGTTGTATGGAATAGCCTATTGCTCCTAGTCTATGAGACTACACAGCGTGTTACTAAACTGAATACTGTGGGCGATTGTAATAAATGCTAAGAATTAGGACCTTTTCAGCTCCATTAAAATCTTATAGGACCACTGGAGAATACATGCTCCATCCTTGACTGGAAGATCACTATGCAGCACACACAGCTTGATTGTTTTTCTATCATACATAGACTTCTTCCAATACAGTGCAAAGCCGTTGTACTCTTGCAAGTCAGGAGTCGGTCTGGCTGCTGTAATACAAATCTCTCTGCACCCTGGCTTTTTCGGTTGGCCCTCCTCATTGGTCCAACAGTTTCTGCCAACAGCCCTGTTGCTGCCGTCTGCCACCACTGTGCAATCAAAGGGCTCCATCCCCACCTGCGCCCTGTGTGCTCCATCCTCCTCCTAGAGGCTGGGGACGACATTTCATATGCTGCTACAAGCCTCACAAGGAGCCAGACATCTCCCAGGCCCTTGGTAAAGGTTTATGAATGAAGAACTGCCTTAATCCAAAGAGCTGATCATTCCAACATAGACAATACGTCCAAAGAAGAGTTTAACAGATGTGGAAGGAAGGCCTACAGACAAGCCCAGGACAGGGAGAGTTTCTTGAGCAACAGTTCACGAATTAAGAGACTGAAGGTTGAGCACTGTGCCCACTCCTTGCAGTTGTATGTGTATGGTTGTGTGTACACTGGAGATCAATGTTTATAAACAGTACGTGCTTCTCGGTTACATTGTGGTTTTGTCATCATTGTAAATTCCCTAGTTAAAGAATGTGTTTAGGTATTATTAAGATAGATCCCTGGAAGACACTACTGAAGATGCTGTTGAAACCCAAGAGTCCAAGGGGGACAGAGTCACAACACTCCTGAAGACATGCATTTTTGGAAAGGCCTATCATTCCAGTTTAATACACTACATGAAACAGTAACAATTATCTCATCGTTCTTTAGAAATCATGAAAAATCAACCAGAAAAAGAAAAGCAAGGAAATATCTTTCTTCCATAAACCCTGGGATTTGTTGACATAACCATAAAGATTGCCTTTCCCATAAAAGATGCAGAAAAAAATCTAAAAGCAACACAATGAATATATCATCTAAACAAATACAATACAGATAAAAAGAAAAACTAATTAGCATTCAAAAAACAATTTCAATTTCTCCAAATTCAAGATCACCACCTTAAAAGAGCAATTTTACATAACATGGTATCCTGATAAAATCAAAACCTCAGCTGCAGAAAGCAAAATCTCTCAAATAGTTTCCCTCACCCAACTACCTCACAATTTGGAGCACAAATCATTCCCATAAGTGGTTCATGTGCCATTCTCATCCTTGATGAATGCCATAATTTTGGCAAAAATTAAAGTCATAGCACTGGCTATTTTTGTTATGCAAACATACTAAAAAGGATTCTGGCAATTTTTTCATATTGAATCAAAGTATGTTTTCCATCTTGGTATAACTTTGTAACTGAATCAACTTTTTCTCCTCAAACTTACTAAGCTACTGAAACCTAATTTTGAATAACAGGAGAAAATAAAAAGGTATCCAAGGCAAACTTAAATGTTAAATCTGAAGATTTTGTCTGTACTGTGTAGCGTGTAATTCCATAAATATGTTAAAAAGCTCTATTATGATTTAACATACATATGTTCAGATATGTTTTATGTTACTTTGGAGGATGATTTCCCATTAGCCTCAGATTATACTAAAATAGAGATTTGTAAACTCTTATCTTGTCACATATAGTGGAACTCTTACTGACTCTAGTGTTCTGAAATACGATTATTGCCACTTAACAAAGCAGGCATTCATTTAAGGTCAGAGTTTCCAATAATTTTTAACAGGCTTTTACTTAGAAAACATGATTTGACTCCTAATAGATATATATTTGTATAGTATAGCTGTACTGCACAAGGTTTAAATAATTTTAAAAAAATAGAAATTGATTCTCTAGCAGTGTAGTGATTTATAGTAAGATATTTCTGTTTTAAGCTACCATTTTATTTTAATAATTATAATTTTATAACTTGATGATTTTGTGCAAAACATGATCAGCAAACCTATTCTGAAAGAGTGAAAAGGCACAAGAATTTTAACAAATAGAACTTGGGGAAAATCCTCTTGCAACACAAAGAATAGCAGAACAAACGGCTGCTGTTAGGTAGTGAAAAGAGATACTCAGGCAAAAGACCTGTTTTTCCACATTTGTGTAATCCTTATTTGAAGATTTATCAACATTTGTGGACATTTCTGTATGTAAATATTGTTGTATGTGCACTTCATAAGTATTGGCATTATTCCTTGACTTATCAACATTCTTGGGTAGAAAAATGCTATATAAATGTGAAACTAAGGATGTGCCAGGAACTAAGCTGGGCTCTGCATCTGCCTGATAATTTACAAGACCTGCATAAATGCAGAAGCAATCGAGTGGGTGGTCTCTAATTTCAACAAGCTCTTCTGCAAGAACGTCTGCCCAAGCCGTGGGTTTCTTCATATGAGACTCTTCCATCAGTTGCACTCTAAGCACACCTCAAAGCAAGGCAGTGACACCAGAACATCAACTTGAAATAATTTTTAAAAAGGATTTAGAAATTATGGAAGGAAATCCGAACATCATCATATTTGAATTTAGAAGTGTTTTTATTTTGATTTACACATTGCTGCTGAAGGGGAATGTGAAGGCTAGATGTGACCACAATCTCTTCACTGTTCAGGGTCTCCAAGGTCAGACCAGCTTCTCACTCTAGCAGGTGTCATCCTTGACCCTCAACACCAGGATTCCATCAGCCGTTCATGAGGAGCTCATATATAGAGAGACATACATATGCTTATATATATATACACACACACACTAGATTGTATGTATGTAGATTTGTATTTATATTATACATAATATGTGTATATTTACACACATATATTAGTGTGTGTGTATATATACACACTTTTTTTCAGTACTGGAGATGGAACCCAGGACCTGGTGCATATGCTTTACTACTGAGCCACATCTAGTCCTTGGAGCTGCAGTAGATAGAGAGAGAGAGAGAGAGAGAGAGAGAGAGAGAGAGAGACTGAATTCACAAGAAGCTACACTGAAAGATGTAGATGGCAATTTCCATTTGTCTTAGTTAACAATCACATCTTTATATGTTATTTGTTGAACAAAAATAGTAGTAAAATGATTATATTTATTCATTTTGAAAGTAGTATTAACTCTGAACATTTCTTCAAAATGTTTTCCTACTTAACTATCATTTAAGCATTAAGTACTTGAAGAGATATTTAAGTCATTAGATATGCTGAAGATATGTACTTTCCGCCAATTAGAAGATACATACAAGCTCCCTCCTTCTCTCTCTCTCTCTCTCTCTCTCTCTCTCTCTCCAACAAAAGTGAATGACTACATCACCACACTCTCACACTCTTTCCTGAAACACCACAAATGAAAACTCTGATAACATACAAAAATTCAAAGTTTTTGGACCACTACTCCTAATTCTATGCCTTCAGCTATTATTTGCTTAAATTGATGTTAAATAACATCAGTTTAAAATTAAATAATAATTTTTAAAACTAGAAATTGATTCTGTACCAGTTTAGTGACTCAAACTGAGATGTTTCTACATGTTTTAAGCTATCGTTTTATTTTCTTGATTATAATTTTATAAGTTGATGGTTTTCTGCATAAAAAAAAATCAGAATATCTATTCTGAAAAAGAGAAAAGGCACAAAATTTTAACAAATAGAGCTTGAGAAAAATCTCCTTGCAACAACTGAGATATTGAAAAATTGGTCAAAATAAAGGGACTTTGGCACTGGGGCTCTTCAAATACCTTCCATTTTTATAGATGAGAAAACTGAGCCCACAGAACGGAAGGGATTGCTAAAAGTTGTACATAATTTAGAGACAAGAATTTGGGAGAACTGGTAAATTTTCATTGTAATTACAACTTTCAGATTTTTAAAAATTCTTCTGATGATAGAATACAGTATTTTTTTAGACAAATGTTTTCTTTAAAAAGTTTAGAGAGCTGAAATAGCTGTGAACTCCTCAAATTCCATTCCTCATGATAGAATTGGAATGGACCTTTTACAATGTATTACAAATTCCAAAGGCAGAAAGGAGGAATGAGCTAGACATCTCAGATGGAAAAGGAAAAAAACAATCTCCCCCTCTAAGAACAAGCTACAGTCAACATGTCATTTAGATAAATTAATATCTTCACTCCCCAAAACTCAGCCAGATATTTTTATTTTGTTGTGGGGGGTGGTAATTTTTGATTTATGGAGAGCCTCAAGAATTTGTTGCTTAATTCTACTTTGGTAATAAAACCCTTGGATATCGTTATTTTGAAATATTTTAGATAGTCCATCATCAGAAGCTCTCATCTGCTACAAGTTGTTCAGCTCTTTCCCATTTCATACATTTCGTTCTTAATCATTCCTCGGAAGACTTTTGAACTGTAAACAATCCGGATTTAAGACCTTTAACATGAGGGGAAACATCAATATGAAACACACCCTAACAGATATTTAAACCCTCAGGTGCTTTCTATAATTCTCCTAGCTACTGCCTAGAGTGGTTATCCAGGATAACTGTAGTGTTTAAATAAGGGTGTGCAATATGGGGTCAAGGGGAGTCGGATGGGTTAATGTTTGCACAGCACTTTGGACTAGACAAACTCGACACTGGTCCTATTGTACTAAATATAAAAGGTGCTTTATTTGACACCGGAGGCCAAACAATGGTAAAATAAAATGTTAAGTGTAGGAGTTGAAGGAAAGGAGGAAAGAGGCTACACTGCTATAAAATTGATGTACAGATCTCTCAGAATTTAAACGATCCCCATTGGCTAAGCCTCTTCTGCCTGCCTTCCATGCTGTGGAAATAGACAGACTCCAACTCTGCTTTCTGAACAAGGTGTCTGCATTTGCGATTCTTGGTGCTACTGAAATTCACTCAAGTCTCTTCAGGCATATTGAAACCTTACAGAGAAGATATCTAAGAAACGAAGCTCAGGTATAAAATGAATAACTTGAGCAATGTCTCCTCTCACATCTCTGCCCTTTCTAAAAGTCTATGACTTATGTAGCATAGTGGAATGGGACTGACATTTCTCAGCTTCCTTAGAAATCATTTATATACAAATTTAACAAATACTTATCAGCAGCCAATGGGGGAAAGAGGCAGTGAAAGGGGCTAGGAGGCATATGAAATTAATACATCCTGGGTCTGCCTTGGAGCAGACTGGGGTATAGCAGAACAGATGGCAAGTCACCCAGGAGAGGTACTGCACCCACAGGTGTGACAGAAATTTAGACATTTGATTTGGGAGAACCAGAGAGGCCAATGAACAGAGAGACATTTTTGCCAAACTTTTAAAAAGGTTGCAGATTTCAACAAAGAATGATAGGGTCTCCATTCAGGATCCCATTAAAACATTATGAGAGATTTAGTTTTTAAAATAAAACTCAACCTATTCTAAAATACGGGGAGAATAACAAAAAGAGGCTTTCTTTTTGCAGAGGATATCAGAGAGCACAAGCCCCTCTGGAAAAGAATGAGGGGGGAGGGTGTGAGGAGAAAGTCATCCCCATTAAAAAGAAACAGCTTGTCCCTGAGTGGTCCAGAGCCTATAAAACTCACACTTTGTCACTTTTCAATTAATATTCTCTTTGGATCTAAGTCTTTGGCCAATAAAAGTCCATCTTTAAAAGAAGAGCACTTTCTAACCAGAAAAAGGAGTACTCTATTGTCACATTTCCTAACAATGCTGCTCCTGCCTTTAATTATGAGTGGTCCCTTCGTTCATTCAAAAATTGATTACTAAGGCCCTACCTGTTCCATGGACATACAACTCTGAGCAAGAAGTTTCCACCTGCCCTCAAGTAGCTTACAGGATTTTTGTTTCTTTATTTGCTTTGGTTTTTGGTACTGGGGATTAAACCCAAGAGCACTTTACCGCAGGGCTACATTCCCAGTCGGTTTTGTTTTGTTTTGTTGTAACTTTTTGAGACAGGGCCTCATTAGGTTGCAAGGGGGGCCTCAACCTTGCAATCCTCCTGCATCAACCTCCCAAATCACTGGGATTACAGATGTGCACCACCATTCCTGGAAAGTAGCTTTAGTTTAGTGGAGGACCAAAACAAGCAAACATTCATTCATCCTTCTAACAGATCCACTAATCTGGATGAGGGTCAATGTGCACCACTACCTCACAGACCTTGTTGAAGCCAAGAATTCACAGAATTGTGAAAGCCAAAGTCCAAGAATACCTTAAGGATCTTGTCCAGATGTGGAAAAAGTTAAAGTGATTTGGCTCCAAATCTCAAATCCACACCCTATTGTCCAGGGAACTTCCTATCACTCCAGTAGCCTCCTTCACACTCAAGAGCATTTTGGTGTCAGCGATAAAGACTTTATCAACTCCTTTGATATGCACATCAGTTAAAAGGCTTAAATATCTCTGAACACATTCAAATTATTAAAACCAGATGGTACATTTCTCCATGATCTCCTGATAAAGTCATTAAGGAAGTACAGGTGGGATATTGTTAGTAGGGTCTCAATGGTGAGAGTTCTCTGCCTGCTATTGTCTCAGAAGCCCTTTTGCTGTGCTACAGACCACAGTATAACTCTCTGCACTCTATGAAGTGTGACATCATAAAATGCTATTTATCATAATAGAGATTTGCTGTTAGTTCTATTGTCCATCATCTAAAAATGTTGAACTCACAACAATTGTACTTCATACACAATTGCTTTTTTTTTTTTTTGATAAATTTCATTGGAATCACTAAGTAGTTTGAATGCTACCAAAGGTGTCTCCATTTCATGATGTATATTTCTAATTAAGCAAGCTGAGTAGAAAAATAAGAAAAGATTATTTTTAGAAGTGGACACATGCAGGAGTGAAAAGAATCTAAACTCTTCCTACATTGGTCTGTGTGAACTAGATTGTTCATAGTTTACATCTTTGTTTTAAATTATCTGAGATTAGCCAGGCATGGTGGCACATGCCTGTAATCCCAGAACTGGGGAGCCTGAAACAGGAGGATCGCGAGTTCAAAGCCAGCATCAGCAATGGCCAGGCACTTAACAACTCAGTGAGACCCTGTCTCTAAATAAAATTTTAAAAAATACGAAAAAGGGCTGGGGATGTGGCCCAGTGGTCGAGTGCCCCTGAGTTCAATCCCCAGTACCAAAAAAAAAAAAAAAACCTAAATTATCTGAGATTACATGCAAGGAAACTATTGTATTGCTATTCACATATTTTTGAATGTGTCATTTTTCTTGGGCTTGTCAAATTCTGATCTTCCCACAAAACATCAGAATTTTTAATAATTTGTACCTCCCCCTGCCCTCTCCTGATTTTCACAGCCACCACAACTCTCCTGCTTAAATTTTACTTATTCCAATACCACTGCTTGCTGGAGGACTCATACTGCTCCAGAAAAGTCTGTCCTGTGAATAGTTGAGAAAATTGGACCAGAAGCAGAAATACCTCTCCCAATGGCTAGAGACAAAGGCTAGAGAAGTTCGATGTGACTACCCAGGATGGTCGTGGTTGGACTTCCACCAAAGCAAAGAGATGAACAACAGGCTTGACCAAAACTCCACAGCTTATTCTCCCTCGTGCTTTGGGAAGTTACTGTAACCAGAACCAGATCTTTCACCTTGCATGTAATTCTACGTCCAGCACCAATACTGTTAGACAAGTCAGAAAAGGAAGAAATGATGAACAAATCAATCGCTCAGAACCTCCAAACACTCTTATTCTAAGCCTTTGCTCAAGATGCTATCTTTGTTGGAGTCAGCAGCAAACCAAGTGTGTTGGACATGCAGAACAGGTTTGTTTTAGTTCCCTCCTCTCTGTGACAAAATATAATGCATATAATAAAACAGGACAGAAACAATATGTCAACAGCAGTAATATTCTTTTAGTCAGGGTAGTAAAAAAGTACAAATTAAAAATTAAATTAATGTTACAATAAAAAAAAGGGAGAGGAAAGTAACAAGACTAACACCTGTTTAATTGCGTGAATATAGTTTTTTCTTCACATACCTGAAGAAATGCTTTCATCAGAACCGGCTCTCCAAAGTTAAGAAACAGATTTGAACTTAGAAGGACTGAGTTGGAAACAGAGGTACCACAGCCTGCTGACAATCTTGGATGCCTGACTTTCAAACCAGCACCTGCTCCTCCTGTTGAACAGAAGATGGTTCTACTGTTTCCACCATCAGTGAAGGCTATGTTCTGAAACAGAAAGAATATGGACCTCCAGACCAAGCCAGGCTAGGAAAGGACATGCAAGGGAGTCAAGAAATTCAGTGCAGCTGTGGAGTGAAATCTCAGTCCAGCAATTTGCCCTTGCATTTAGAAGCCAATTTATATACAGGTTCTGTCCAACTTGGGCTAAAGGAAGCCACCCTCTTCAATATCCCCTTACTTCAGAGTCTACCTTGACCATTCGTGTTACTTACTACCCTTCTTCCCATCTTCTGGTGGGTCATGAATGGAGGCTGAATCCTAGGAGTGGCTAAAAGAAAAGGTGACATAGTGTATTAGTTAGGGTTTCATTGCTGTGACCAAAATACCCTTTAAAAAAAAAAAAAAAAGCACAGAGGAGGAAAAGTTTATTTGGGTCTCAAGGTTTTAGAAGTCTCAGTCCGTAGGTGGACAAGTCCATTGCTCTGGGCCCAAGGTGAGGCACAACCTCAGGGCTAAAGAGCATGGCAGAGGAAAGCTGTTCTTCTGGTGGCAGCCAGGAAGCAGAGAGAGGAAAGGGAAGGTGCCATAAGGCGGATGCTACCTTCCAGGGAACGCATGCCTCCGGTGGCCCACCTCCTCCAGCCATGCCCCTCCGGCCTACAGTTACCACTCAGTCAGTTCTTTCAAACTAGGATGGACTGATTAGGTTACATCTCTCTTGATCCAATCATTTCACTTCTGAATTTTCCTGCATGAACACAGGAGCTTTTGGGGGACACCTCGTGTCCAAACCATAACACATGCCTTTCGTGCAAAAGAATCGGTCACCAAATTGTTCGAATCGCCAGGGCTCTGAGCAGTCCCTATTGAACGTCAGCTGCTTCATCTAATTTGTTCTCTCGTCCTCCCAACGAACATCCCCTCTTGTTTGTATGTAAAATTCTGAGTATATGCTGTGTGTTCTCACTTCTTCCTTTCCAACTCTACAATGTATGCTATAGTTTAGATCTGGGGGTCCCCAGCTTGGTGCTCTTGAAAGGTGGTAGAACCTTTTAAGAGGTGCAGACAAGTGAGAGGTCTTCTGGTCACTGTAAGTGTACCCTCTAAGGGGGGTGGTGGGGTCCCCCAGCCTCTGCTCTTCCTCTCTCTGTTGTGTCCCCGCCATGAAGTAAACAGCGTTCTGCCACCCTTGGCTCCCCACCATAATGTACTGCCTCACCACTGGTCCAAAAGCAACAAACCAACAACTGACTAGGAACTGAATCTTCCAACCATAAGCCAAAATGATCCTTTCTCTTTGTAAGTGGATTATCTCAGGCATTTGGGAAAGTGGCTAACACAATTTGACTCTCTCCAGTACCACATGGTGCCAGCGTTGCCACTCATTTTGCCTTGGACACAACTCTTCACACTTGGCCAAGACTGTTGAGCCAATACACTGAAGACAGGGATTATCCTTAAAGTAATAAAATAAGGAAAAAGAAATTCTAAGGATATTCCCCCATGAATACTTCATAAGATTTGGCATGATTGAGTCCTTAACCCAAATCACCCCATCCACAGGCATCCTCAGGAAGTGAAATTTCAATATTCCAATTAACATTTATGATTCTCTTTCATTTTTATATTACTATTCTATATAGTGGTTGTTGTTATTGTTGTTTTTCAGGTACAAATCTTTAGGTTTTCTAAATATAGGTTGTCTGGAATGTCAATCTTTAATGCTTGTGTTTTTCATTTTGCCAGTGGTTTGAGAATGCAAGTGCTAATATATATACGTACATGCACATAAAATTGTAAATCACTGTAAATTGAATTGACATTCTTGATCCATGACAACCAGGTATCACTACTTATATAAGGCAAGAATGAGCAGAGCATCTGATTTTATGATGGTATGAAACACTTTTCTTCTTGATTGCCAGTGGCTTAGGGGCATATCATGAAAAGCATATTATAATCCATTTGGTAAATTTTTCATGTCACATATCCAGATTCCATAAGAGAAACATGACTTAAACCTTGAGAGTATATTTAATGAGGATGTTCTTACTTGAAATAAGTATTCAACATGGTTGCTAATGAAAATAAACTGAATTTAGAAGTAAAATTTGCATGTTAAGATATTTGCAGGGTTTTTATAAAGCAATTTATTTTAAAGCAATTAAAAAGAATACAGAATAAAATAAAATGATGCAGGTTCAAGGCAAAGCTACAAAATTATAAATGATCCATACTTGAAATAGTCTTCATTGGTTTGCCAGGCAGTATTCATGCATGATTTGACTTTCATTTATTCATTTAACAATATTTATTAAGAGCCTTTTATGAGTCAGACACTGAAGAAATAGTGAAGAGTAAAATAGATATTTATGAACACTCATGGAGGGCTTTAAAATTGAAAAGGCTGTTTACTACTGATTTAAATGAAGTCAAGTCACCATATCCAAATGGATTACACTCAAAGTACTAAAAGAATTTGCAAATATGATCAGAGTATCACTGTATTTCAACTTTGGAGAGATCAGAGAGGTGCCGAAAGATTGGAAACACAGGGAAAAGAATGGTAGCTAAGAACAGTAAATTAAAAGAGTTTTACATAAATTTCCAGGAAAAACGTGGAGTAAATTATTAAATGTAGGTTTGTAGACACTTTCAAAAGGAAGCAGCAAGCAGTAGGAACCAACATGAACTCACTAAATCACTGAATGGCTCAATTATTAGATAGTAGAACAGGAGGATGCTACAGATAACTTGGTTTCTTAATTTCCATTAGCTACTTAACAAAGACTCTCATAATATTGTTGTATGTTTTATCATGTATTGGAAAGTTTGACAATAAAGATTTGTAAATTGCAAACTGATTAAACTGTCAAATATTTTAATGAAAATAAGATCAATTTGAGTTCCCAATAATATGTGAAAGGAATGGTTCGTGGGTCTGCCTTGGAGAACGTTTCTATTTAAAACAAAAATGCAAGAAAGGTAATTTTCAAATCAGTGGATGACCTTGTATAATATGTTGTGTACTGAGATTGAGATTTAGAAGATCTCAATAGACTGAAGCAAACAAACCCCAAACAATATCAAAACACACTGCAGGACAATCATAAAGTGCTTCCATCATGTTCAAAATATAAACACCAGAAAGTGATGGCCCATATAACAGCAACTGCTGCTCAGATCAAAGGAACATAGGATGTTTTGTTTTCCTGGTAATGTTTTTGTTATACTGAAAGAGCAATTTGAATCAGTATGACCTATCGTATATGAAAGTGAACTCTTCAACCAGGTGGATAGAAGTACCCCACACAGATTGCACCCTGCTTGGGCCGGAACAAATCTGGAATGCCAAGGGGGATCCACCCAAGCATAGCTTATGAGATGAAGTGGAGACTGGAAAATAAATGCTTACGAGGAAAAATGAGGCAGAGACTGTAAAACTGGTCTTACGAGTGATCTTACATTGTGTTTTGACCCATGTGTTAAAGCCTTGATTCCCAGGGTGCCAGTATTGGGAGGTGCTATAGACTTTAAAGAGGAGAAGGTCCTTGGATTATTGGAGGAGTACCCTCAAAGGGGACTGTGGAACTCCAGCTGATTCTCATTCATTCCCACCCCTAACCCTTCCTCTGCCTTTCCAGGCTAGAGAGGTAAACACTCTAACATACTCCTCCATGATAAGTTGTGCTTACCAGAGTCCACATCAATGGGCTGCATGATCTTGGCCTTGAACCTCCAAACCCATGAACCAAAATATACCTTTTTACTTTGTAAGTAGCCTGTGGCAGATATTTCATTACAAGGGCAGAAAGCTGTGGATTAGGGGATCAGACCTCAGAGTATTTCCCATGGGGGATTAATACAGAGAAAGAATGTAATTGCTACAGGTTATGCCATGGAAAATCATTTTATTCAATGTGGATAGTCCCATAGGTTTTAATATAGCTAAGAGAAAAGAGGTAGGTAGAATATTTTTACCAATCAAATCTATTCCAAAGTAGGTGGGTTCCTCATTCTGAAGTAAGATCTTCACATAATTGAAGAAGCCAAGCAGAGGTTGAATGTACCTGTTAAGAAGGGAAGACACTGGACTGGGAAATGTTTGACTGAATCAAAGGTTTTCAAACTATAGGGTGCATCAGAATCCCCTGGGACATTTTTGAAATCTCAGATTACTGGACGTCACCCCTAGAATTCCTGGCCTGAGCTTCCTAGTTCTGGCCAGTGCCCACCTGACATGGTATTGCTCATCTGGGAACCACACTTTGAGAACCACTGGTCTACACAATTTTTAACAATCCCCACTCAACTCAGATTCAGTTCTAATGAGTCTCTCATCTGTTTCTTGGACCCTCAGCAATAGGTACTTTTTTTTTAATTTGAAAAAAGAACACTTTTAAATTAATTTTTTTCATATATTTATTTTTTTAAGGATGCATAGTAATTGTACATATTTATGGGGTACTTTGCAGTACACACACACACACACACACACACACACACATACACACACGTATACCGTGTAGTGATCAGATCAAGGTAATTGGTATAAACATCACCTCAGATATTTGTAATTTTTTTGTGTTGGGAACATTAAAAATCCTCTATATTTACTATTTTGAAATATTCAATTAATTGTTGTCAACCCTCATTATCCTACGGTGCTATAGAACATTAGCCATGATTCCTCCTAATTGACAAGTATTTTATCAAATTTACTTTGCCATTCACAATTCTAAAACATGAAATCTCAATTCTCATTATAATGGTAGGTCACTTAATCTCAAATTCATGCTCTCGGAAAAATATTGTGAACTTGAATAAAATAGTTTATTAATTGCAAGAAAAACAAACTTAGTTGGAATTTTTGTAAATTAATATGATTGGAGTAGCCTCTCAAAAGAAGCATTGGAAATACATGACTAAAAATGAAATTTTTCTTAAGACCATATAAAATGTTACATTTCTTTTGTTGTTTATATATAACAACAAAAATAATATGTTAAATTGACTGGCTTTCTAGTGTTCAATCAGCAAATGTTCAATATGTTCTTCTTATATGCAATTAGCACAGTGGCATATAGGAAGAATGTAAGACCCTTTTTCTGCCTCTAAATGCTGGAGTCCTAACTTAAAAGAGGAGTTAACACACTTTGGGGGGGGGGGATAGTAAATTTTTAAAAAGTTGTAAGACCAATAAGAGAGCTCTTCTATTGATTAATTATTTATTTAAAACATTCAGTATAGACACTGTATTAAATGATGAAAAGAAAATGGGGAAAATTACATGATCTGTGCTCTCCAAGAACTCAATCCAGCAAGTGGGTTGGGCATGTCAACAACTACAGGACATGGGATAAGAGCAAAAAGGAGCGCTATCAACCTGGCACAGTGGAGGGGAAAGGAGCTGACTGGAGAAAACTTAATGGAAGGTGCTATTTAGATTGGGTCTTGAAGAATGAGTACTAGTTTTCCAGATAACATACAGGAAGTAAAGGCATTCTAGCCTGGAAAAACAACAAGTACAAAGTCAGAGAAGCGTGAAACATCTCAGAGAGTTGAGCAAGTTGAAAGAGCCTCTGCGGGGAGTGCAATGAATGGTCAGGAGCTTCAGGGAAAAGCAGGAGGACAGATCACCTCTCCCCTGAGGGCCTCCGATGCTCTAAACTGCAGTGGGGGGTTGACATGACCGGATCTGCATTTTCAAGGCAAGGGCAGTTGTTTACATGGGGAAAAGGGCAAATCTGCACACAGCAAAATCATTTAGGAGCCTACAGCAAGAGTCCAAGGCAAAATAATGACTGAATAAAAGTGATCTCCAGGGAGCTGTGGAAACAGGGTGGGTATGAGAATCATTATCAGGAAAATCCATCCATCAATAACATCCATGAGGAATCCTCCTGATTTCTTCAGCAATACTATTCATTGAACATTTGTTGAGCTCCTCTGTGTGCCTAGTACTAGGGTACTAGATGCTGGATACTAAAGATACAGGGTTAAAAAACACCAGACAATAGCCCCTGTCCTCTTGGAGTTCACTGTCTAATAGGGCATACGTAGATAAGTAAGTAATCGCATAACTACAAATAGAGCTGGGGCCATGGCCACAAAGGTTAGTGCAAGGGATTATGATCATCTATAAGAGGAACATTGATTTTTACCTTTCCAGAGATAAAAGGAAAGGTGCTGAGCTCTGAAGAATGAGACAGAATTGTGCAGTAAACAGGTGTTCCAGGCAAGGAGTAGGGCAAGTTCCCTGAGGCAGGTGAGTTCATGGTAAATGTAAGATTTGAAGGAGACCTGGTCACCCAGGTCTGAACTAGACACCCCTCTCTTCTCTCCCAGCTAAACTGTGTGTCCTAGAAAGAGCAAATTCTATATCACCCACTACCTGGGGCTTTGCAAATACAGAAACGAAACAAATAAAACTATTGAAACAAAAGGCTATTTCCCACAGAGGTTCATCAACCAGTTGAATTCTCATCATGCCATCACTTGTTTGCTCTTCCTCCAAGTTGTAGCCATTTTTCATGCACCTGTTCAGGTCTCTCCTCCATAGTTCCCTGAGTGCTCCAGAGACCATTCAGCTGGCCATTCTGGCTCAGAAAGTGGCTCTTATTTTGGCATTTCACACACATTCTCATTGATGGGACAGCAGTGAGCAGTCAGAAGACCAGCACCATGACACATCTGTTGTTAATCCCCCACATAGCAGGTACACAGAAAATACCCAGGCTGCCAATTGATTCATTTCTTACCTCAAAGAACTTAGGCTTATAGATTTATAATTAACTTATCAAAAACACAGAAAGGCATGTACATGGTAGATGTGGAAAGCAAAATATAAATTCAGTAGGTTAAAAAAAAAAGTTTCTCATTCCAACATTATCTCTGTGTACTTTGTACAGAAGTATAGCATGGTTGTCCTTGAAACTTAGGGGCTCTATCTTGTAAATGAAAAATGAATCTTCAGTCTAAGGACATAAAAAACCTCAGGTAGGCTTTTCCAAATTGGTGTGGGAGTTAGAGGGTTTGGAGACATTCCAATCTAAGCACTGAGAAGCATTTATCAAGCACTGCCCAAGTTCATCTTCACTGTTATGTTAATATGAAATGTTCAGCAGTTATTTTGGTTGAGTTAGATTTATTACTACATTTAATTTAAAAGAAAACAATCAAACAGAAGAGGGTCCTTTCTTCTCTCTCATTAAAACATTAGGATCCCAGAGGCAAAGCAGCTAATGAAAGAAGAAATCAGAACTACATTCCATTAGGTAGAAAGTGCTAGTCCTGTTGCATGTATAATTACAGAAAGCTACAGATTTTCATACATGCACAAAACAAAGTGGAACTTTCAAAAGCAAAGGCAGGTGGCCTGCTAAAGCAGTCCCCACAATGTCTTTAGCCTGCGTGCCTCTGGCTCTCCGGTGCCCGATGCTGCTGTTAGTCAGAAGCTGTGCAAAGATGACTCTTGGTGAAAGCATCATATGGGTTTCATTCTGTTGTCCACTCATCAAGTATTTGCAGGGCAAGAAAAGACTTGTTTACATAACAAAAAAGAAAAGAGAGAGAGAGAGAGAAAATTGCTGTGCATGTCTCCAAATACAACAATTTGGTAGCAATTAGATGCTACCAAAAAAAGCATGTTTGCCCAAACTTTTACCAACATTAGGGTAATCATAGCTGTAGTTTTAAGAGTACTGGCCTTGTAAATGTGTCATGTAAAAACCTATACTATTCAGTACTTCATGTTGTTCTCAATGATATTTTCTGCTTTTCGAGTCTTCTGACCCCCAACAATCTAGAAACTCATCAGTCACTCCTTACACCATGTTACAAACAAGACCCTATTTTCTGGCAAGATGTCAAAGGCCCTGGCCAAACATCTACTTTTTCCAAGTACAATTGATAGTGGGTGACAGTGTCCAGCCCTTCTCTAAATTCTGACAACTATGTAACAACAAATAAAAAACATCCCAATGATTTACTGTTTCGATTCTACATTGTTGTGTTCTGTGTTTCTTTAAGAAAGGTGCAAGTGTACGGATGAGAGTCGTGAAACACTGTGGTTACCATGGTAATTATCTGTGTTTAGAGAGCGCGTGGAGTAAAGGCCCGTGCAGTGGTTGAAGAAGAGTGCACGTTAACGATGGCTTTTCACCAGCCTAAATCATGTTAAGTCCCCAGTTTCAAAGAAATGTTTAAAAAAAGAAAAATGTAAGCTTTCATCTGGAAGAGCCCTAAGTGCCAAAGTGTGTTTTGTTCCAGGGGCGCTACTTTCCTCCTAGTAGTTAGATCAGATCTAGAGACAGCAGTTAGGACTCAGCAGGCTATTGTTGCAAGGGATTTTCTGATCAAGGAGTCTTCCTGGATAATTTATGTGGGGATGCATTTGCTCTTTTGCTTCCCACAATCTGTTTTTTTGGCCCCTTGAAAATCCCTTTATAAATTCCAGGTAATTGCTCAAGAAAAATATCAAGGCCTGATACCTGGTGGCTGTTAATCCATGCTGCTGTCCGAACAGGATTTAGTACAAACTTAGCCCAGTGCTTCACTGATGAAGGTCGGGAGATGCTGCTTGACCTACTGATGGAATTATTTTCACTCTCTCAGGTGTGCAAAAGCAAACAGCCTATCAACTAACAAAAAATAATCAACCTGATTAAAATATAAACAAAGAACATTTCTCCAAAGAAGACAGATAAATGACCAATAAATGCATGAAAAGATGCCAAACATCATCAGGAGGGAAATGCCAATCAAAACTACAATGAAGCACCACTTTGCACATATCAGGAGGGCTATTTTCTTTTCCCAAAGAAAATAGCAAGTGTTGGAACCCTTTGACATCACTAATGGGAATGCAAAAGGGTGC
The DNA here is from genome assembly GCA_025594165.1 of Tamias sibiricus. Classification (NCBI taxonomy): domain Eukaryota; kingdom Metazoa; phylum Chordata; class Mammalia; order Rodentia; family Sciuridae; genus Tamias; species Tamias sibiricus. The sequence continues at coordinate 12,313,389 of CM046663.1, read as the reverse complement.
CTCCATTGTGGGGGGGAAAAAAGCATGGTGTTTCCTCAAAAAATTGAACACAGGATTAACCATATGATCCAGCACCCTCACTTCTGGGTACATACCTAAAAGAATTTAAAGTAAAGTCTCAAAGGAATATTTGTACATCCGTGTTCACAGCAGCGTTATTTACAATAGCCAAGAGGTGGAAGCAATCCTAGGGTCCATGGATAAATAAAAGGTAGTACATACATACAATGTAATATTATTCAGCCTTAAAAAGGAAGGACATTATGTCACATGCTACCACATGGATGAAACTTGGAAACATTACACTAAGTGAAAAGCTGGATAGAAAAAAAAGTCAAATACTGTACTTTTCCACTTACATGAGGTAATAAGAGAGGTAAAATTCATAGAGACAAGAAAAGTACAAGGGTAGTTGCCAGGACAGCTTGGGTAGTGGGAATGGGGAGTTTATGGTTTGGAATGATAAAATAGTTCTAGAGATTGATGGTTGCACAACAATATGGATACACTTAATGTCACTGAATGACACATTTAAAAATAGTTAGCATGGTAAATTTTGTGCTATGTATATTTTACCACACACACACACACAAAAAAAAAAAAAAAAAAAAAAAAGCAAAGGACCTGTCATGCCAAAGGAACTTGGGGCAAGCCATATTTGCACAGCATTATTAACATGGCAACTGAACTGTCAGCATAACCAAAGTAGTTCTGTTTTGTAACTAGGTAGTCTAAAAATAAAATGGTGATTTTTCCCTAACTCATGGCTTTCATTATAAATCCCCAGAGCAAAAATTTTTGAGGCTGAGTGATATTCACCAAAAAAAAAAAAAAAAAAAAAAAAAAATTCACGCTTCCAGGTTCTTAAGATCTTAAGATCAAGACACCAGTTAGACAACAATCAGAATCTTCCAGCAGTAGTACAAACTCCCTGAAGAAATGCAGGAACCATCCACCACATTTTGCATTAGGCTTGGCTCTAAGAAAGACAGTCTGCGTGCTATAGCCTTTCCTCACTTGTTTTATGAAACTTAAGCAAATGTTTTAGAAAGTTACTTCTAAATATTTCTAAGCTTGTGACAATAAAGATCACAAACTGATTTTGAAAATGTAGTCACTCAAAGGAAAAAAGGATAAAGGAATAACAGATGCCTCTGTTAGAAAATAAACAGTAGCTCGCAGGTCTGCAAGTTAGAAGAAATTTGTATAGTACTAATGAAAGTCAAGCTATGGGTTTAAAGGAAATTAGATACATGCCACATTTTTCAGTGTGTGGAGCAGGGGAGACTGTTGTTCATAGGATGTGAAGGCACTGAAACATTGATGTATGCTGTTGAGTTTGAATGATTACCTTGGAAGCAAAGTAAGCTGAAAAGCTACATAACAATTAGGCAGGCTGGGCTATAGCTCAGTGGTAGAGTGCCTGCCTAGAACGTGTGAAGCACTGGGTTCAATCCTCAGCACCACATAAAAATAAATAAAGGTATTGTGTCCATCTACAACTTAAAAAATAATAATAATTTAAAAACAATTAGGAAGATGATGATGATGATGAATTAAGAATGGGAAAATGCTTATTTGTGGATTTGGGTGGGCCTTAGCTTTTTTTTTTTATATAAAAGTACAAATAATTACAATGAGGATAATTAATTGTTAGCATTATTATTAGCCTAATAATAAGCTTTTTCACTAACAGACACAAATTCTGCAACAGATTTTATACAAATAAACCATGCAGCGGTGTTTCTAGAAGTGATTCTGCCACTCACTCTTTCCAAGCCGGTGGATTGTAGGGCAAGGCTCATTCATCTGGAAAGATTTCTGATTCACATTAACATGGTAACATTCTCCTGCCCTTGTTCACCCGCTGACCACTGGAAAGCTGTAAAATGGACCTCCACAAAAGACAGGAGAGTGGAATCCACACAGAAGTCATCATATTTAGCACTTTAGCATCCTGGGATTCATTTCACAACGAAAATGTCAGATTTTCATGAGTAACTTGAAACAGGAAAATATCCTGAGAGAAGAATGGCCACAGGTGTGATGGGGTTCTCAGGACTTCTGAAGTTAAAATAATCTAGGACAATACTTCACCTGCATTAGAGAATGCAAAGAGCCGAGCGGTTATTCATACAAGGTAAACTTTACTTTTACAGATGGAAAGTCGATTCCTTTCATGGGAGCTAAATAATGCCCCCAAGAGAATGTGCTTCCCTCACATGGGGGAGGACTTAACTACCAAAAGTATTTGACTCATTCTGGCTCAATTCCAGGAGAAGAATTCGACCTCTAATTGTCAGGAGATCCATCTTTAAGAAACATGTTATCATGTATTAATCCTCTGTCACCGGGGTCTTCATGCCACCAAGGCTTGCTTTACAAATATTTATTTTAGAGGTTGAAAAAAGTCCACCCTACATTTGGTAGTAGTTTTATTTCATCCACTTCAAAAAGTACAGTCAACTGTGTAACTCATGGGGACGTTCTTTGCTGCTTTGCTTTCTTAGAACACTACAGAATTGAGCTGGACAGATCTTCTTAAGGATGAAGGCTTTTTGTAAATATAATCTCTTTGGAATCAAAGCATATTTGAGACTTAGCCTGTATTGAAGAGAAAGAACTTTTAAAAAAATATATAATAGAAAGTTTGAAGTTGTAGTTTTTTGGTGTTTTGTTTCATTTTTCTTGGATAAAAGAGTAAGATAGCAGCATATTATGAATCAGGGGGTTCTCTAAGCATTATGTGCATGTGTTAAACCTAAAAATATTTTATCCATGTACATGCAACCTGCAGCCAAAGTTAGGAGGAAAAGTTCTTCTGCAGCTAAAGTTAGGAGGAAAAAGTTCTACGCTATTTTACTATTAGAATGAAAATGAATTCCCCAAAATCTTAGCTGTTTTAATTAGCAAAGTATTCCCAAAGATGCTAGTAACCTTTGCTCTCATCACTGCTTCATAAAAATTAGCAATCTTGTGATGATTAATGACAATAGCCAACATTCATGAGCACTTAGGATCTGCCAGGTACTGTGTTAAGTCATATATATATTTAAACCTCAGACCATCCCTGGGAAATAAGGAATATGGCCTCCAGTTTGCTAAGGAGAAACCAAAGATTAGAGCACTTAAACTTAATATCATGCAGTCATTAAAATTTAGCCTGAACTCCAAATCCCAGGCGCCTAGCCATTGTTGGGTTTCCCTCTCAAAAACATGATACTGATTTTTCCTCCATCCTTTAAAAAAAAAAAAAAAAAAAACCAGCATGCACTGTTGGCCTGTAATGAAGATTTCTTTTATGACTGAATTTAGCATGTTTGTACCACAGAATCTCAAGACGAGCTCACTTTTGCAAGCATTAATTCAGGGTGCTTAAGAACAGTGTGCCTCATACTTACTCCTGGGGGCCTGGTTAAGGTTTAGATTCTGATTCAGAGGGTCTCAGATGGAAACTGACACTCTGCCTTTCTAAGAAGCTCACAGATGATGCTGACTCTGCTGGTCCATGACCACATTTTCAGGAAAGAAGGTTCAGGAGCATATGAAATAAACCATTCAACTCTCGGGTAGGATTTTAAACACCAGAGCAAGGTATTGTTTAGTAAGACACAGAAAATATGTCTCAACACCTCAGGAAAACTCTCAATGGGCACTAAACTATAATCTTTTCCCCCTACTCCATCTTCTCACCCCACCTTTCTCCAGAAGGCAAGAGTGACTATCACAGAAAACAAAATGACGTACAGTTGTCCTTTGCTCTCAGAATGGCTTGGAACAAAATTTGAACATTTGGAACAGTGAGTTGCACTTTTCATGACTCATACAAAAGTGGTCAGTTAAAAAGAGAATACATCAGACACTAACAGCTTCATCCAAAGAAAGACAACTTTATTTTTTAAAGTGATCAATTAATTAAATAAATTCTTTCAGAGCCTTACAAGGACAACTTAGTGTTTAATGACAGTGTAAAAGAATACGAAAGTCATTTAAAGATATCCCCAATGTGTTACAAGTAAAGAGAGATGGTAAAATAATGCATATTATAAAAAACGGCTAGAAAAGTCTACACTGAAATTTTAATGACTGTTATCTAGGGATGAGATTTTTAAGGTGGTTTTATTTCTTTTATTGATCTATGTGTTGTAATTTTCTACAGAAAATATGCATTACTTTGAGGGAAAAAAGAAATACGTTTTTTAATCTCTAATTTTAAAGATTACTCTGCTCCAGTGTTACCCCCCTAAATCCATCACCAAAGGTGGCACAACCAGAAATCATGGGCCCCCCAGCATAGAAAACAGGAAGCAAAAAGAACCATCTGGTAATATTTGTGCAAAAGTGATGAGCCTGAGCCTACTTGATCCTCCAGAGGTCACTACCATTTATAGGACGTATGGTGGGTGGAGGAACAAGTTCAATGATTGAACAAGGGAGCCCAGGGACAGATCAAGAATATGGGACCTTCTACAGACGACGGAGCCAGTTTACACAACAACGCCACGAAGGTGGGTCTGTTTTATGTTAAAAGAGGCTTGAGAGACATTGTGAACAAGGCAATGTGTGACATATTTGCGGGGTATTATGAATGTTAGTGTCCTCCCAAAATTCATATGTTGAAGACATATGAGTGGCATTGGACTTGGGGCCTTGGGGAGGTAATTAGGTTTAGGTGAAGTCATGAGAGTAGAGCCTCCACGGGGGGATTAGTGCCTAAGTGACCTCGCTCGCTCGCTCTCTCTCTCTCTCCACCCCCCACCCCGCACCCTACCCCCACCACTCGACCACACAGGAAGGAGGGAGGAAGGGAAAGGGAAAGAAATATGGAATGAATTTAACAAAATCATATTATATACGTATAGAAATGTACCTAAGGGAATTTCACCTTTATTTATATGAAGAAAGTACCAACCAAAATTAAATTAAAAAAAAAAAATAAAAAGAGTGAAAGGAAGATCAGTAGAGGGGGGGAAAAAAGGGAGGGAGGAGGGTGAAAAACCATGGGATGGGGATTGAAATCAAATTCCTTGTATGTATAATTTTGTCAAAATGAACCCGAATCATATCTATAATTATAATGCTCTAATAAAAACAGGGGGTAAAAGAAGGCCTTACAACAAATCTTAGACCTCCCAATCTCTTGAACGATGAGAAATAAATGTCGTTTAAGTCACTCAGTCTATGGTATTTTGTTATAGCAACCTGACCTGACTAAGACATGGAGTCTCAACTGAACAAAGGAAGTATAAAAAAAAAAAAATTTTTTTTAATAACCAGAGATATTTGATTATGTAAATAATATTAATTCTTAAATGTGCAAATGGCATTGTGGTTAAGTTTTTTTTAAAATCTCTGTACTTTTTAAAGATGCAGACTGAATTACATCGGGGAAAAAAAAATGAAATGTTGGTATCAGATATTTTTGAAATGCCCTTAGCAAAAATTTTGTAAATGGATATTTAAGGAAAACAGTAAATTATCAACTCTCAAATCTGGGTGATGGATATATACATGCCTATTGTACTTTTTATCCCCCCCCCCTTTTTTGTGTGCTTGAAATCTTTCATAATACAATGTATAATCAGAGTTTCAAACCTTTCTGCACTAAAGTACTAAAGGCAAACTAGGACACAGATCCATCTGAGACACACAGATATTTTAAGCCAGAGGAAAAGCCATCCTCTATGCAAATTGAACTTTAAGATATTTATATGAACCCACTTGAATAATCAAGATAGCTGTAGGAATATCTGGACTGCAGGAGTTGTGAAGAAAGAACAACAACCTTGTGGTGTGGCTGTGTAGAGAATAGTAAGGCTGGGTTCTCAGTTCAGACAATTCATCCTGGTTAGAGAAAATAATGAGGATAATACCCAACACGTACACAGTGCTTTATGTTATATGTATTTTTAGGTACATCATTTAATTTCATCTCCATTTCGACTCCTTTACTTCCATTCTAATCTGTACATGTTACTCTCCACCTTTTTATAGACATGCTTGCAGATTCATTCCAGGAGTGTTTGCTATATGCCAGGCACCATGCGTGGAGCTGGGAACGTAGGAAATATGGCCTTTGCTCTGTCCATGAGAAACTTCCAGCTTGGATGAAGTTTCACTGTTGAAAAAAAATAGTTTGCTATAGTTTTGATCTGAAATGTCTCTCAAGTGGTGGAACTTTCAAGAGTGGAGCCTAGTGGGAATCTTTCAGGGTATTCAAGTCATGCCCTTGAAGGGGATTGTGAGACCCTAGTCCCTTCCCCCACCCCTTCTGCTCATTGGCTGTGAGATAGACAGCTTTGCTCCATCTGCATATGCACAATAATGTGCTGCCTTGTTCAGACCTAAAAGCAACAGGGCCAACACATCATGGACTGGAACCTGAAAAACTGTAAGCCAAAGTAAATTATTCCTCTTAGGTGGAAATCTAAGATAATTAGTTGATTATCTCCGATATTTGTTATAGTGATAGAAAGCTGACTAACGCACTCACCAACTTTAAGCAATGAGCCCCACATTTTGAAGAGACTGTTAGTTCAGTTTGGCTCTGAAAAATCCTTCCTCCATAGATAATTCAAGAATATTGGAAAGATTAGCTTAAGAAAAGGGAAGACATAAGAGAAAATCAATTTTGACTCAAAATAAAAGAGACCTATTCAACAAGTGTTGTCCACTAGGTTGAGCAAGTGAGGGATACTTGGGATCTCCTTCTTATGCTCACTCTCTCCCTCTTTAATTCCAGAACATTCAGAACATTCCATTAGATTCTCACTACTGATGGATCTAAAGTTTCACCACTCTCTTTCAAGACTTTCCTCAACCACCATTCCCCTGGATGGAAACAGGAACACTTTATCTCCTCCTTCACAAAGACAAGTGAAAGAACATTAGCTGAGAAAGACTTTCAGTTGAGGTGCCTCAACTTACCTGCACCACCCTCCACAGCCAAAAATACATCTTTCTCATTTCCTATGGTTTGGATATGGTTTCACATGCTAGAAGCTTGATCCGTAATTTGGTGATGTTAAGAGGTGGTGAAATCTCAAAGAGGCAGGGCCTGGTGGGATATAATTAGGTGATTGGGGCCATCACTTTGGGAAGAGATAAATGTAGTTCTCATAGGACCAGGTAGTTCCTGCAAGAATGCGCTGTTGTAAACTGAGCACACACACACAGACACACACACACACACACACACACGAATGGCCTCTTCTGCAACATGGCTAGTTTCCTTTCTATTTCTCTACCATGTTGTGACACTCACCAAAATGCTAGCACCATGCTATTTAGATATGCCAACCACAACCAAATAAACCTCTTTACTTTGAAAAGTACTCAGCCTCAAGAATTCTGTTATAATAAAAATTGACTAATACAACATCCCTTCTATCTTAGATTATTCCTCACCTGTGTCCAGGATCAACTGTATTCTCAAGTCCCTGGTCCTACTCTTCCTGAAGCTGACTTGGTCAATCTTATTGCATCCTTGCTCCTTCATTTTTGCTGGACGCAGATTGAATAATGTTCTATAGTCTATATTACCATGATAATGCATGGAACATACCCGGTTGCATAGGATTCCAGGGGATAAGTGAAATTTCTCCTGAATCATTTACTTCCTGAAATTTTCTCTCCTTCCCAGTATGTCCTATTTCACCACTATCTACCCAATTAACCAGGTCAAGCACCAAATTCCTAATAATTCTCCTTCATTTATTCCAACCCCTTTCAACTAGTAACCAAATCCTGTGGATTCTGCCTCTTAATTATGTTGAATCTGTCCCTTCTTCTCATCCACCCTATCAACACTATCTTAGTACAGATCCTCATGGTCTGTCACCTGAATTATTGCAATGAGCTAGAACCTATCTCTGGCCTCTTCTCATTCATTCCAACCTACACACTGGCAACTAGAGAGTTTTCTCCTTAAATCTCTAAAATATAAATATGACTATACCATTCCTCTTGTTAGAATCTCTCAATTCACAACAACCAAAAGGTGGAAGCAACTCAAATGTTCATTGATGGATGAATAGCTACACAAAATGGGATATATCCATGCAATAGAACATTATTCAGCCTTGAAAAAGGAGGAGATTCTGACATATGTTACAACATGAATGAACCTTGAGAACATGTTGCTAAGTTAACAAACAGATGCAAAAGGGCAAATACTCTATAATTCCATCCATATAAGGTACCTAGAGTAGTCAGACTCATAGAGACAAAAAAAGTAGAGCAGTGGTTTTAAGAGCCAGGGAAATGGTAAAATGGAGAGTTATTGTTTAATGGGTACAGAGATTCATTTGGGAAGATGAAAATGTTTTAGTGATGGAAATGTCACTGACCTATATCATCTTGCTTAAAAAGGTAAATTTTACATGTTGTATATTTTAACACAATAAAAACTTATTTGATAATTATCACCTAGAGACAAATGCCAACTTCCTTAAAATTATATCTAAAACCATGATCCATCCCCTACCTACTCATCCAAGCTCTTTTCCCGAGTTACACTAAACGACTAGCCATGCCCAGAATACTCAGTGCTCCCTGACTCCTCCAAAGCTGTACATAGACTGTGTTTCTCTGCCCAGACTCCTTTTCTGTGCAGAAGACAGTCTAGCTCAGTACTTTAAAGCCAGAGCTCCCAACTGCACTACCTATCTTTAACTCCCTGCTCTGCCACTTACTGGCTGCACAAGTTATTACTTGACCTCTTGACCTTTTCTTTCCTAATCTACAGAATGGGGATAATAGACTAGCAATCGCTAGTGAAGATTAAGTGAATTAGCACATATAAAACACTTTGAATTTTGCCCAGCATGCATAAACTCCTAGAAAGTTGTTATTTTTCAGTCACCTGAGAATATCTGATTCTGAAGAAGTCTACATGGGTGTCCATGAGCCCATGCCCTCATCACCCTCACCAGCTGGATGCTCCTTCCTCTGCATTCCTAGGTAGTAGCTTCTATATACTTCTTTCAAAGAGATACTGTCATTATCTGTTTAAATTCAGGACTCACCTATTGAACTGCGAGCTCCTGAAGGTCAGAAGCTATAATTTATCACCTTGCCATAATGCCATGGATAGCCTAGTCCCAGGCAGGTGACACACCTCACAAATGGCCAGCAGAACTCTGTTAAATAAAAGAGTTCATGTCACAGAAGGCATTCTTCATGAAGTGCAAGCCTGAACTGGGTGCTCCCGGGGTCCAGAAGATCCAAGTCTGGGAGTCCACGATTGCCGCACATGCACGGGGATATCTGCACTTCATTGCTACATGTTCACTTTAGGTGAGAAAAGAAAATCTACCCTTCAGAGGGGCTGTCCTTACCTCCACCACCCGGACCAAGTGCAGCCCTCCTGATCCCTGATACCTAAACACTTATATCTTTTAAAGATTCAAGAAATTTTAGCCCCGGACACAAGTTGAAATTAATGTTGCAATTCATTGAGGAACTATTGATCGATCATCCACCTTGTACAGGCATTGACTATACGGTGTTGAGCAAATCCTTCTAGGCTCTGCCCTTGCTGGGTGTCCACGGAGCACCACAGACACATGCTGCCATTCTGGTGACTTCACAATCTCTGCTAAAGGCTATTCTGTATGGGGACGCTCTGGGCAGAATAGAGGCAGGCGGAGGAGTTCAGCGGCTAAGTACATCCTCTAATTACTTCAATGGAGTCACTTTAATGACAATGTTATCATTGGCCAATTGCACATGTAAAAGGATCTCCATTTCCAGCTTTCACGGAAGAGGGTTCTCCCCCTCCACCACTTACTTAACCCCCTACTTCTGACATTACCTTGAACCACAGGTAGAGCTAAGGTTTCCATTTCCCTCCCTTGCCCCCACCCCACCCTCTTCACAGGACATGTTAAGCCTCAGGAAGAATGCCTTTGTAAACATCGTTTTCTGTTTAAACATGTTAATAATTGCTGAATTTTGTTCGGGGGAATGTTTTATTATAATGGCTGTTAACAGGAAGGTCTCCAACTGTCAAATCACTTCACACACTTCATATGGAGAAAAATCTAGGTGTTCCAAGGGTGGTCCGGTACATCTTGAGGATTAGCAGTCTAAAGAGACAGGAAGAAAATTGTCCAGATGAAAGGGAGGGAGAGAGGGAGAGAACAAGGAAGAGGGAGAAAAAGAGTGATAGAAAGAGAAGGAAGGAAAGAGACCACAAAGTTCACGCAAGAACAAAGACAGACTTGTAGATTCAAGACATAGTGGTACTATTTCTTCCCATGCTCTGTTTTTTCACAACCCCCCTGGGGATCTTGTTAAAACAGAGTCAAGTTCAGAAGGCTTCAGTAGGACTGAAGAGTCTGCATGTCTGACAGGTTCCCAGCCGATGCTATGGACAGTAGGATCACACTTGGAATAACGAGGTCCTGCAGCAAGCAAAACTTTCCAGGTGCGTTAATTAATATTGATTCATTCATCCCTTTAAGTAGAAATAATCAACTTCATTTTTTTTATTTCAAAGAACTTTGGGGAAAAATATTTTAAACGTCTATTTCCTCAACTATAGCCGTAGTGGGACTGTCTAAAGTAGGATCCAAGTCCCAAATCTCCACGGAGACATTTAATGGGAGAGGGAAAATAACTGATTTGAGAACAGGTGCAAAAGACTCGCCTAAGGAGAAAAGTTAGGTTTTGCGTTCAAACACAATTAAGAAACCCTTACTCATTCATTCACACCTTCTCAGCCTACCTCCAGTGTTCTCATTCCAGACCAAAAGTTTTGAAGGTAAGAATAAAATGCCCCTCATTTTTCAAATTAAATGAATACCTAAAAAGATGTAAGTTCAACCTCTATTTATGCTTCACAGCCACTAGGAAATCTCTCTTATTAAAAGATTCCTATTATAAATATTTTGTGAAATAAATAATTGCATTCTCAATTTACCTTTACCTAAACCTGGGTTAGATGATCCTGAAAAAAAAAAAAGTCTTTTATTTTTCCTGTCAAATATTCAAGATCTGTTCAGTTCTCCTAAACTTAAGATTCCACTAAATCCTGACATTTCGTTCCCCAAGAATTTGCGGATGTTCCCTGAGCCCTGAATCCTTCCACACCCTGGCCCTCCTTTCAGCCTTCCTCCCACTAAAATATTTAGACACACTAAAGGCGAAGGGTATAGAAAGAACATTCCCCTCTGTCATAAAATGAAATATTCCCAGTGCTCAGAAGCCATCACATCCAAAAAGGCTGGTGTTGCAGCAGAAAGCACCTACTCACCAGCAAGTGTGTAACATGCCAAAAGAAACACGGTGGTTCCACACTGGGCCATTTCCTGACCTAATGTCGCTGTGGGGCCACACATGTGATGCAAGTCACAAGCCTGATCTCTGCCATTGACTCCAGTTCCCTGATGGCTCCTTTTGCCTGTGGGGCTCCTCAAACCAGCAAGTGTTCAAGCAGGACCACCAGGGGCAACGACAGCAAAAATGGGGGGCCCAGCCAAGGGCACAGCTGGGAGAAGAACCACACAGCTAATTAGCTCAGGAGCCAAATGCCTATTGTTCTCCTGCATTCACGGGCAGGAACCTGATCGGCCAAACTGCTAGCCCACCAGGCAGAGCACATGCATTCCCGAAATCTGGGCTGCCTGCCAACCTTACCCGCCTGAAAGCTCCCACCCCCTGAAATCCAAGCCTGGGACCATTAGCCAAAGAGCTTGCCTGATCACGCGCTGGCACTGCAGTAAATAGGGAGAGACCACTGCTCCAGTTACAGACGACACGGGGCAACAGAGGCCACGCATCTTCAACTACACCATTGCTCAAGTGCTCATGCTAGGTATTTCTGCTGCCAACACCTTTTGACTTGCATCAGTGGTGTGCCCAGTCTTGGCCCTGGAAAAGAAAAAAAAAAAAAAAAAAACTGCTGCCAGGACATTTTGATGAGTAGTTTAGTTATGTTGTCAAACAGTCTTCGTTTGCTTTGGGGTTGCTGGGTCAGGAGATTTGTTTCTCCCATTGACATTGTTCCAAATATCTGACCCCACCTCCAAGTAACACTAGTTCAGGATGTTCGGAGGGAAGCAAGTCTCTGTTAATTCTAAATCTCATCTAATGTAGTGCCAGTTTAATATACTTTAGTGGATACCCTGTGACATTTGCATGAGAAAGAAAAAAAGAGAAAGAATAGAAGGAAGCAGGTGGGTAGAGGGAAGGACAGAAGAGGGAGAGAGATTTTAAAAAGGAAAGAAGGAAGGGAGGGAGGGAGGGAGGGAGACAGGGTAGGTCAAGGAAAGGGAAGGGAAGGGAAGAAAGAAAAAAAGAAGGAAGTGAAAAATAGGAAGATAATGCTAGGAAAATTATAAAATGAGAAAAAGCATGTTGTAGTTGGTATGAGGTGTCCCCAGAAGATCATGTGTGAGACAGTGTAAGAAAGCTTAGAAGTGAAATGATTGGATTAAGAGAGCCTTAACCCAATTGGTGCATTAATCTGCTGACAGGGTTTACCTGGGTGGTAACTGTAGGCAAGTAGGGTGTGGCTGCAGGAGGTGGGTCCCTGAGGATTGCCTTTGGGGCATATATTTTGTCCATAATGAGGGAAGTTCTCTCTCCGGGTCCCACGTCCTGAGCCGCTTTCCTCCTCCATGCCTTCCCACCATGATGTTCTGCCTCACCTCAGGCCCCGAGGTTCCCATCTACGGAGGGAGAGCCATAAGCACCAAATAAACTTCTCCTCCTCCACATTGTTCTTCTCAGGTCTTGCCGTCACAGTGATGAAAAAGCTGACTAAGAACAATTCTCTCAAAAACCCCCCAAAATGTATTTTTTTTTCCCACCATCTCACGATACCAACCAATTTCCTTCTCTTTCTCTCTCAGCCCTTGTGAATTTCAGTGAAGCAAGTCTAAAAAGAAAAGAGCTGTCTGCGATCCCATCACCCTTTCGAGAAGTTTTGTCCACTTCTTCCAACACACCAGGCTCCCATCATCTTCCAGGCAGCTTTAGATACTGTCGAATGCTTCTGATCCTTTTCTTTCTCCTTCTCCCAACCCTTCTCCCTCCTCTGACTCTCTCTTTTCCCATCCTAGGTTCTAGCTTTTTTTTCTTTCTGCTCGCTCCTTTTTTCCCCCTCATCCATCCCAGAAGCACCAATATTCCCTTCCTATGTATGACTCCCGAATCTACTTCTGCAACCTATGCATCCTTCCAAAGCATCTTGTCACAATGTAAGGGACACACCCACATGGATTTTTAAGCCAGCACCTCATACTCAGTATCTCTGAGACTGAGTTAGCATGTCCTTCTGCCTACCCCACCTCGCCACTCACCCTTTCTATGTTCCTTCCTTCTCTCTTAGACTTGCCATTTTTCCAGGCACATGGGCTCAAAATCCAGCAGCCTAGTCATTCCCAGTTCTCTTCCATTCCCACATCAGTGATTTCCAAGCAATGTACATTCTTTTTGTCATATTCTTCCCTTCCTTTCTATTTTCACTGAAAGGGAATGTGTCATTCCCTACACATTAATATACTCATGGCCTAGGCCTTTTCTAATTTTACTAGAAAAGGGGACTCAGTGTGCAAAAATATATCTTTTTTTTGTTTTTAATTAACAGCTCTATTAAAGTATAATTTGAAATTTTAATGTTTTAATATACATATACATCATGAGATGATTACTATAGCTAATTAAGGTATCCATCAGTTCACATGGTTACTTGGGTTTTTTTTTGTTTTTTTTTTTTTTGTTTTTGTTTTTGTTTTTGTGTTTTTGGTACCAGGGATTGCACTCAGGGGTACTCGACCACTGGGCCACATCCCCAGCCCTTTTTTGTATTTTATTTAGAGACAGGGTCTCACTGAGTTGCTAAGTGCCTCCCCATTGCTGAGGCTGGCTTTGAACTTGCGATCCTCCTGCCTCAGCCTCCCAAAGTGCTGGCAGGCGTGCTCCACCGCGCCTGGTTCACATAGTTACTTGTGAGTGGTGTATGGTAAGAACTCTTAAGACCTACTCCGTGAGCCAATGTCAAGAACACAAACCCCTGATTGACCCCTGCCTTTGTGAATCAGAAACCGCTAGGACAGAATTGGACATCAGAAAGCATCTTATGAACTCCTAATTTGTACAAATGAAAGAAGAAACAGGAGCCGGGTAAACTGGCCTCATCATGAGTGTTCAAATTCAGAGCCAGGTCCCTCTCATCCATCCTAGACATCACTACTAATTCTATAACTCAAATACTACCTTAAGACTCTTCATGTATAGAAGCCTGCTTGCTGAACATAGTCATCCTTTTTCTATTTTCATGTTTTGCTTGTTTTACTTCTTTGTCCTGGAGTAATTCCTCTCTGACATTCCTTTCCCTTTTCTCTATCACTAGTCAAGGCTCACCCCAGGTGCTGTTCTTCCATATAGCCTATTCTGATCCTCCCCTACAACCCTATAAAGCTGTTGCTTCCTTCTTCTAAACTCCTACAATCCTTTGCAAGACTTCTCTAGGGACATAAGCACAACTTTCCCATTACAGTTATTTGTCCTACTTGATACTGTGGACATCCTACTCATTATTTTTCATCCTTTATAGGCTCTATCAGTATGTCCTGCACAATAAAGAGTTAAACTACATTGCAATGCATAGTTCTATTAAATATTCAATAACAGAATCTGGTGATAATATGGGTGCCCAATTGGTGCTATATTGTTCAAACATCCCCACATCAGGGATGATCCAGGGATCTGGGAAAAGGAGATGGATTAAGACATTGCCACGTGAAAACAAGTAACTCTCTTCATTTAAGCACTCCAGGAGAGCTTAAATTGGGTAAGAATCTTGCATCCCCACTCCTGGAATACAAGCTGATATGGATCCAGTCCTATTTTCCCACTGCTGATGTGAGAACAAACTGAGAGTAAAAGACATTTTTTAAAGTGCATGTCACGAATGCAATTGAACCAGCTGTGGATCAGAGAGGATAGGTCTTGGGCACAATTTTAATATTTTATGAAAGAAAATCTAGAAAATCTCACAGACCCAAACCCTCACTAGAATTAAGATTATCCTGAAAGATAACTGGGCCATTTCCTACTGAACATTTCCTACTGGTTGGTACTTTCTATTCTGGGGGCAGAGAGGCACTGAGGAAGTGTGAAAAGAGCAGAAATGAGCCATCCCTTGGAAACAACTTCATAGCTAGGAATTATAGGAATTTACCCGGGCTAATCTCTAGAAATCATCTAAGCCTGGTTCGCATTGCAATTAAACTCTTAGAATTGAAGAAAATATTCCTTTTTTTAAGGATATCTTAGTATTCCTTTAGAAGAGAACTTAAATAATTATTTTTAATATTGTCCAAAAAATACGTACAAGTGATTTTACTAGAAAAGGGAACTCAATGTGCATAAATATACCTTTTTTTGTTTTGAAGTAACAACTCTGTTAAAGTATAATTTGAAGTTTTATATACATATACATTTTGAGATGATTACTACAGCTAATTAAGGTATCTATCAGTTCACATAGTTACTTGTGAGTGGCGTATGATAAGAACTCTTAAGACCTACTCTGTGGGCCAATCTCAAGGACACAGTAGAAGAAAATAGATGACAATTATGGAAGGAGAAGGGAATTGGGACAGGGGAATTGTAGGAGGTTGAACACAAGGCACAATATATGCACGTATGAATATATCACAGTAAAATCCATTAATGTATACAATTCATGATTGCATAATTATAATAAAAAGAACACATACAATATAAAACAGTATTAAGACAGTCACCATACTGTGCATCAGATATCTAGAACTTAATCATCCTGTATGACTGATCTTTGTATCCTGTGACTAATATGACTTCATTCCCCCCACCTCCAACTTGGTAACCATTACTCTATTCTCTGCTTTTATGAATTCTCCATTTTTAGATGCTACATATAAATAAGACTATGCAGTATTTTGCTTTATGTGTTATTTCATTGAACATAATGTCTGTTCATCCATGTTGTCACAAATGGCAAGATTTCCTTTATTAAGAATGATTTATATTCCATTGTATATGTATACCACATTTTCTTTATCATTCATTTGTTGATGGGTTCCTAGATTAGTTCCATATCTTGGTTATGGTGAATATCAGTGACCATTGGTATTCAGATATCTCTTTGAAATATTGGTTTCAATTCATTGAATAAATACCAGAAGTAGGATTATTATTGATTCATAAGACTATTATATTTTTAATTTATTAAGAAAATATATTCCCACCAATAGTGTGTAAAAATTTTTGGTTTTTGAGTTTTGGTTGGTTGGTTGGGGGTGGGTTTGGTTTTTTTTTTTTTTCTTTTTTTATTTATAATAGTAGTATTCCATTATATACAAAATTCCATTTTGTATATATACCACATTTTCTTTATCCACTCATCTACTGAGGAACATCTAGGTTGATTCCACAACATACCTATTGTGAATTGTGCTGCTATAAACATTGAAGTGTTTTTTTTATTTGTTTTGGTTTTGTTTTGTTTGTTTCTTATAGCCGTTCAACCTAAGGTAAGATGATATCCCTTTGTGGTTTTAATTTGCATTTACTTGGTGGCTAGTGATGCTGAGTATTTTTTCATATTCTTCTTGGCCACTTTTATATCTTCTTTTGAGAAATATCTATTCAAGTCATTTGTCCATTTTTAATCAGATTATTTGATTTTTTTCCTGCCAGGTTTTTTCAGTTCCTTATATATTCTGTATCTTAATTCTTTGTCAGGTGAAGAGTTTGCAAATATTTTCTCCCATTCTGTAAGTTATTACTTCACTCTCTTGATTGCTTCCTTTGCTGTACAGAAGCTTCTTCAGGTAATATAATCCTATTTGTCCACTTTGGCTTTTATTGCCTGTGCTTTCAAGGTCTTATCTTTAAAAAATAATTCCTATAATTATGTCTTAAAGTGTTTCCCCTGTTTTCTTCAAGTAGTTTCATAGCTTCAGTACTTACATTTAGGTCCCCAATCCATTTAGAGTTGTTTTTAGTATATAGTGAGAAATACAGGTCTAGTTTTATTTTTCTGCATATGGATGTCCACTTTTCCCAGCACCATTTATTGAAGAACCTGTTTTTATCCCAGTGTATTTTTTGGTGCCATTGTTTAAAATAGGTTGGCTATAGATTAAGGGGCTTATTTCTGGGTTTTCTATCATATCTCATTGGGGTCTGTATTGATTTTTATGCCAGTACCATGTTATAGCCCTATAGCATGTATTAATTCTTCCAACCCATGAACATAGGAGATCTTTCCATTTATTGTGTCTTCTTCAATTTTTTCTTCAGTGTTTTGTAATTGCCTTTGTAGAGGTTATTTACTTTCTGTGTTAAATTTATTCCTAGGTTGTTTCTGGGCATTTATTTATTCCTAGGTTTATTTATTGCTAGGTTGTGAATGGAATTGCCTTCTTGATTTTATTCTTAGCAAGTTCGTTATTGGAGTATAAAAATGCTACTGATTTTTGTATGTTGACTTGTATCCTGCAACTTTACTGAACTCATTTGCCAATTTTAACAATATTTGGATGGCAGCTGTAGATTTTTCTACACATAGAATCATGTCATCTGCAAACAGTGATAATTTCACTTCCTCACTTCTTATTTAGATGTTTTGTTTCTTTATTTGCCTAATTGCACATGCTAAGACTTCTAGTATTATTTTGAATAAAAGTGGTGAAAGTGGACATCCTTTTATCATTTCACATCCTAAAGGAAACACTTTCAACTTTTCCCCATTATGATGTTGGCTGTGGGTTTGAATAGCCTATATTATAATGAAACATGTTCAAGTATGTTGGATTTTATCATGTGCTTTTTCTACATCTGATGAGCATATGCACTTTGTCTTTCATTCTGTCAATGCAATGTATTACATTTATTGATTTATGTATGTTCAAACATCCTTCTATCACTGAAACAAACCCTACTCAATCACAATATATAATATCTCAGATGTGTGTGTGTTTATTTGGTTTCCTAGCATTTGTTGAAAGTTTCTATGTTCATCAGAGAAAAGAATCTATATTTTTCCTTTTTTTTTTTTTCTTCTTCTTTTTTTTTTTGTTGTTGTTTTTGTTTTTGTATCTTTATCTGGTTTGGGTGTTAAGATAACTTTGGCCTCATAGAATGAATTTGGAAGAGTTTTTCCTTTTGCAAATTTTTGGAATAATTTGAAAAGAATTTTGTATCAATTCTTTGCTAAAGGTTTGGTAGAATTCAGCAATGAAGCATCCTGTCCTGGGCTTTTCTTTTGGGGGAGACTTTGCCTTGTTGATTCAATGTCATTCCTCATCAATCTATTTATTCAGGTTTTCTATGTCTTTGTGGTTTAATTCTGTTGGGTTACATGTGTCCAGTAACTTATCATTTCTTCTAGGTTTTCCAATTTATTGACATAGATTTGTTATAATAATGCCTGATGATCCTTTGTATATCTGTGGTACTAGTTTTAATGCATCCTTTTTTATTTCTTAGTCTAGTTAAAGATTTGTTGATTTTGCTTATCTCTTCTAAAAAACAATTCCTTCTTTCATTAATATTTTGTACTTTTGTTTCTTTTATTCATTTTTGCTCTGATATTTGTTATTACTTTTCTTCTATTAGTTTTGGGATTTTTTTCTTCTCTGTTTTCCTTGAGTTGCATTGGTAAGTCGTTTATTTTAAATATTTCGCTCTTTTTTCGATGTGTACACATAAACTTTCTTCCTGGTACTGCTTTTGCTCTATCCTATTTGTTTCAAGAAATTTTTAAATTTTCACTTTGATTTCTTTGATGACTAGTTGTTTGTTCAAGAACATTTTGTTCAGTTTTCATGTGTTTGTATAACTTGTACAAACATATTTGTACAATTTCTCAAGTTCCTCGTTGATTTCTAGTTTCATTCTATTGTGGTCAGAGAAAATACATGATATGATTTCAGTTTTGTTAATTTGCTGCAAGTTTTTGTCAACTAAGATATGGACCATGCTGAAGAACATTTTCTGTGCTGATGAGAAGAATGTGTATTCTGCAGATTTTAGATGAAGCATTCTATCCAGGTCTATTAGGTTCATTTGGTGTATAGCATAGTTAAACTCTGATGCTTCTTTGTAGATTTTTTTTTATCTGGGTAATCTCTTCATTGATGAACAGGGGGTGTTGAAGTTCCCAGCTATTTCTGTTCTGGAATATATCCCTTTAGGTCTAACCATATTTGCTCTATATAATTTTGTGCTCTAGCACTGGGTGCATATTATTTACAAAAGTTATATCATCTCCTTGAATTATCTGTTAATCTTCTTTTTCTCATTTTAAAGTTTTTGACTTAAAGTCCGTTTTATCTGATATGAGCATAGCTAGCTATTCCTGCTTTCAGTTTGTCTGGAAAGTCTTTTGTCCAAACTTCACTTTCAGTCTGTGTGTCTTTACCAGTGAGGTGAGATTTTTGTAGGCAGCACATCAATGGTTCTTGTTTTTTCAATCTCTCTAGCCAGTCTAAATCTTTTAATTGGGGGATTTAATCCATTTACAAAGACATTATTGATCTGTGAGGACTTGCTCCTCTCTTTTTCTTTGTTTTTCTGGTGATTTTGCATATCTTTTGTCCCTTTCTTCTTCTCCTGTCATTTATCTTTGTAATTTGATGGTTTGCTATATGATGAGATTTGATTTTTTTTTTCTCTTTCTCTTTTGTGTACCTGCGTTTCCAGTGAGTGTTATGTTTTAATGATGGTAGTTATTCTCCTGTCACTTCTAGATATAGAGCTTCCTCGAGGACTTTTTGTAATCCCAGTCTGATGGTGATAAATTCCCTTAGTCTTTGCTTGTCTTGGAAAGACTTTCTTTCTCCTACATGTCTGAAAGGTAGTTTTGCTGGGTATGGTATTCTTGGTTGTCAGTTTTTTGGTTTTTTTTTTTTGTTTTTTGTTTTTTTGTTTTTTTTTTTTTCCTCTTTCAGATCTTTGAACATATCATCCCATTCTCTCCTGCCTTGTAAGGTTTCTACTGAGAAATCTGCAGTTGGTCTAATGGAAGTTCCCTAAATGTGAATTAGTGCTTTTCTCTTCCTATTTTTAGAATTCTATCTTTGTGTTGGATTTTTGACAGCTTGACTATAATAAGTAACAGAGATTGTCTTTTTTTCCTGATCAAATCTATTTGGCATCCTTGGATCAGGATATCCATATATGTCCCAATATCGGGGGTGTTTAAAGCTATTATTGCTATTATTTTATTGACTAGGTCTTCTATGCCTTTTCCCTTCTCTTCTTCTAAAATACATGATTCAAAAATGTGTTCACTTAATAGTGTCCCATAAGACTTGGATGCTTTCTTCATTCTTTTCAACTTGAGGTGGGGAGCGTCCTGATTGGGTCATTTCAAAAGATCTATTTTTGAGTTTAGAAATTCTTTCTTCTCTTTGGCCCTATTTGTTGCTCAGACTCTAAACTGTATTTTTTATTTGACCCTATTGAGTTCTTCAGGTTCAAGATTTCTGTTCGGTTCCTTTTTATGATCTCCTTTTTCTCTGAATTCCTCAATCAGATTATGAATTGTTTCTTAATTTCCTTGAGTACTTTCTATGTATTCTCTTGTATCTCATTGGGTTCCCTTAGAACCATTCTTTTATTCTTTTACAGGCATTTTCATTAATTTCCCTTTGTTTAGGATCTGCTGCTGGAGTGTTATTGTGTTCCTTTGCAGGTACCATATTATGATGCTTTTTTATAGTTTTCATGTCCCTGTGTTGATATTTGCACATTTGGCCAATCTATTGTCTATTTTATGGAGTGGATTTCATAGCAAAAGGCTTTCCTTACATGTGTCTTACAGTGTTCGTTTGCTATGCTCGATTAGCTTTGATTCCAGTGGAGTGCAGTAGTGTAGTCTCCATGTAACTTCTTTAGCCATAATAAATTCCTTTGTGTACAATGTGTGCCGAGAAACCAAGTGGGTGCAATACAGTGCACACAGAAGCATGGAGTCACCTGTCAATTTCCCTGGGCTGTGCAAGACTGAAGCTCCTCTTGCAGGCATGAATGAATGCTGCAGAGTAGTTCCTGTCAGTCCCTATGGGTCGTACAGAGGCAGAGTCACTCCAGTGGGCCTGTATGGGTATGGTGCAGCATGCACAGCAGAGGAAGCAGGGCACCTGCAAGGCACAGTGTGTGCCTGTCAGTGTGAGGGTGAAGAGACTTGGTGAAGTGCACACAGCTGCAAGGCTGGGCATGAGTGAGTTTGGTCTTAAAATGGCACCCTCTCACAGTATAGCATTTTCCCCACCAAGGAGGACTTTCCTGAGTTCACACTGGTTTAGAGTGGAGCAATAGACTGGTTGACACAAGGTTCTTCAATTCCGAGTCTCTGTTCCAAAGTTTCTCCATTCCATTCACAGTGTCTTTCATTACTCTTCCCCCAAAATATTTGAGCTGAATTACAGTTGTTTATGCTTTGTTTTTGCTTTTATGTAGGAAAAAAAGCACATCATATGCTTCAAGTCAGCCATCCTGGTAGAAGCCAATTTCAGGTCTTATGTTTATGTCTTCAATCTATTTGGGGTTGATTTTTTGTGTGTGGCACAAGATAAGGGTCCAAGTTCATTCTTTTGGATGTGGATCCACAGCTTTCCCAGCATCCTTTATTGGAAAGACTATGCTTTCTCCTTGTATATTCTTGGCACCCTTGTCACATCATATTATTAGTTGACCATATATGCATAAGGTTATTTATGGACTTTCTATTTTGTTCTATTGGTCTGTGTGTCCATTTTATGACAGTACCACACTGTTTTGAATACCGCCACTTTACAATAAAATTTGAAATCATGGAGTATGATGCTTCCAATTTTGTTCTTCTTTCTCAAGATTGATTCAGCTGTTTGGGGCCCAATGTGGTTCCATACACATTTCTATTTCCTATTTATATGAAAATTGCTACTGGAATTTTGGTAGGGATTGTGTTTAACCTGTAGACCTCACTGGGTACTATGAACATAACAATATTAATTCTTCCAGTCCATGAATAGGGGATGTCTTTCCAATTATTTGTGTCTTTTTTCAATTTCTTTCATCAATATTTTAAAAGAACTTTCACCCCTTAACTAAATTTAATCCTAAATGTGTTGTTCTTTTCTAAATTATTATAATTTGGATTTTTTTTACTGATTTTCTTTTCACTATATGTAAAGAAACACTACTGATTTTTGTATGTTGATTTTTACATCCTGCAACTTGACTTGATTCATTTATTTATTTTAACAGTATTGTGTGGAGTTTTTAAGATTCCCTACATAACGGGTCAATATCATTTGCAAACAGAGAATATTTAACTTCTTTTCTAATTTTATTGCTTTTTATGAGGCCAGAGTCACTCTGATACCTAAGCCAGAAAAAGACACCACAGCAAAGAAAACTATAGACCATTATCTATGACAAACACAGATGCAAAAATTCTCAATAAAATACCAGCAAACAAATTCAACAGCATATCAAAAAGATTATACACTATGATAAAGTGTATGATAAAGTTCCTTGGAACACAAGGTAAGGTTAATATACAAAAATCAACCAATGTGATATACCACATTAACAGAATGAAAGATAAAAATCACGTCAACATGATAATCTAAATAGATGCAGAACAAGCATTTAACAAAAATATCTTCAAATATACTTGTTAAATGCAATTATAGCTAAAAATATAAAATACTCTGTTCAAACTCCAGGCACGCCTTTCCTTTGGTAAAGTGCTAGAATAGAGAGCAAATGAAATGAGTTGAATAAACTGAAGATAGCAAAAAATAGAGCATTATATGGCATTTTCAGTCTCTTTGAAAATGTTTTTCTGTCAACAAATGCACATATTTATTCCAAATTCATTTCAAGTACAAGCGGACATTTTGGTTTCTTGCCTGCCAACTCTCTGGCTTCTTGAACCCACTATGGAGAACACTTGACATCTGCAAACAAGGGACAACATGACATTCGTTTACTTCAAGGTCAAAGGTGAAATGCATTTGTCATTAAAGTCCTCAGTAAACCCAGAGAACAGTCCTTTTTTAAAAGGGATGTCAAATATTTCAATGTGGTCAGAAGCACAAACAAGAGAACAGATGTTAGCGTCTGGTGATGACAGGAGCAAAATAATTTTTTCCTAAACTTTGTTCTTCCTTTTTTATGCATAATCGGTTTCTAAACATATCAAAAGATATTTAGAAAAACCTAGAAACTAATAACTCATCTTGGGCCTATGTCAAAAAGAGAAAGGCACAAAATAAATTTTAAATGTTTCTTCCCTTCCTTTCTCTCTTAACTTTGCTTAAGGGTCATTTTAATTTTTGTAAATGGTCCCAAATATTACCTATATGTTACTTTTTAGAAAGTAGTACTACTTTTTTAAGAAAGCCCTTTGAGAGCTCACTGTTGACATTAGAAGGACCTTCTTTGACCCTAGAATAGACCACTGTGACTATGCAAGCTTCCCCCTGCCCTTGACCAAGGACAGTCACTTACCTGGCCTTTACAGTCCTTCAGCTTCCACATTCCTTGTGAAGATGCTTCAGTCCATCAGTAGGTGTGTGAGTGTATTCTATAAGTTCTGAGCAGCCACATTATAAGAAGTGTATTGGGACAAAGAAGTGTTGTTTGTTCTGATGGACCAACGTGGCTACAACATTTTAAAAATAGGTCAAATCAACTTGCTAAAGTTCTGCTTTTACTTAATAATCTAAACATCCATAGGACTATGTTTAACATAATGTTCTATTATTAGTTTGGGTCACAAGCCTCAGCATAAAAAGCAAAACACAAATCAGACAATACAGGACACAAACCAATGCTTCCTGCTTTTAGAAACTGCTGGTGGATCCCTGGAGTCATCTCGTGATGCATTTAGCTGCAATTCTTTATACACAAAGATTATCAGGCAACATGAGTGATTTGAAAGCTGGAATATTTATTAGAGCTCTTCTGATTTTAAGTGGACACCATTTTATTCAGATATGCTCACACACCAATAAATTCACCATTTCAAAGAGTATAACTCTAGTAGTTTCAACATATTCTGAAGGTTGTGCAACTAACACCACTATCTTGTTCCAGAACATTTTCATCACCTAAAATGAAACCCCATACCTACTAGCAGTCATTGTCCATTGCTCTTTCCCCCATACTCGCAGCATGTGGCAACCACTGATCCCCTTCTTTGTCTACCCTGAACATTTCATGTGACTAGAATAATACCATATATATATATGTATATATATACATATATATACATATATATATGTATATATAGATAGATAGATTGGCAGGAACCAATAGACTTAAAGGTCGCCAAAAGTTCGCCCTGTTCCACAGTAAAGGGTCAAAAGTTTACCCTGTTCAACAGGCAGAGGGCTAACCGGTTGCTCTGCTCTCTGGGCAGGATGTTTCATCATCCCCGGCAGGAGCCAATAGGCTTGAAGCCTGCCCTCACACCACGAGCAGGAGCCAATAGGCTTAAAGTTCGCTCTGGTACCCCCCCAACCAGTAAGCCTCATATAAACTCCCGTCCATTCGAAGTTGGAGAGCCAGACAGAGGAGCCGAGAGCCAGCCAGCAAGCCAGACACCAAAGAGAGCAACACGGAAGAGAGCAACACGACAGAGAGCCAGCGAGAGGAAGGGCCGACAAGAAGAGAGAAAGGCGATGAGCCAGAGAGGAGACAAAAAGAGAGACCATGGAGAAGAGGCAGCCCCTGCACACTTACCCGCCTTCTCCAGCCCTGACAGCAGCTGCCCTAGCTGATAGCTCCAGAGACGGCAGCGGGACGACCAGACTCCCACCTTCCGTTCCTGACCTTGCACACTTCCTGAGCTTGCACACATATTGAGCTTGCACACTTCCCTCTCCCCGACTCCCCTCTCCCCATTCCTTTTCTACCCTTAACCAGCCATAAAGGCTGGTGAATAAATCCCTTGGCTGCACGGCTGGCCCCAGTGTGATTTTCGCCCTTCATATATATACATATGTATGTATATATATATATATATATATATATATATATATATGCTAATCCACTATCTTGAAATATATATATATATATTATATATATATATATTTATATTTATATATATATATCCTTTGTGCCTGGCTTCTTTCACCTGGCATAATGTTTTCAAGGTTCATCCATGTTTTGGCATGTGTCCAAATTTTATTCCCTTTTACCAACAAATAATATTCCATCGTATGGATATACCACATTTTGTTTAGGCATCAGTTGATAGACATTTGAGTGAGTTCCACATTGAAGCTATTTTGTGTAATAATACTGCTATGCACATTCATAGGAAGTTTTTGTGTAAATGCTTATTTTCCATTTTCTTAGAAGTAAGCACTTTTTCAACCAACTAACTTTCATATTTGCTCAATTTAAACTTATAAGTAGATACTAGGGGTGCCCCTTTCCATAATCAGGGAAGCCTCAGATGAACTGCTGGCTCCTTCCTATACATCTGACCACATATTTCATCATTATTCTCTTTCTCAGAACATTTTAGCCACCCCCAAGTTTCCGGTAAATCTCCTCTTCCTCTATACGTAACCACCATCTTGTTCCTCTTGCCTCAAAAAATTTAAGTGAATAATTAAAGAGGTCCCCCCTCTCAATATACCAACTGACTCTCATTAATTGTCCCCCAAGTTCTATACACTCTTACCTAGAGGTGTAAAAACAATCTCCTAGATCTGTACATTTGTACCTAATGCCAAGCCTTCACTTGAAACAAGTTTTAATTCTTAATGTTTAGCTATTAGTCTTCCATAGGAAAAACATTTTTCACTAAACTCACTTTCACTAAACTGCTTCTTTCCCCATAAAGTCTAGCCTAACCTGTAGTCTAAAATAACCCACCACCATGCATTTCTACTCTCCATTCATTCACCTGGAAACCCCTGCAGAATCTATTACCAGGTATAGGCCAGGCTTCCTTGCCATGTTCTGATTCAAATGTGGAAACAATAAACTAATATGTAAGAGAACACACCCCCAAGAGTTTCAAGATAGTGGATTAGCAGAAGTCGTTTTCCAGGCTGCTCAGTTGAGTGAAAGCAAGAAAGCAGACAGGCAGCTTCTCAGGAAAGTCGGTGAAAAAAAAAAGGGGGGGGGGGGACTTTACTGGAATTTAAAACTGGACATTCAAATCAGATCAGGGACTCAGGAGGTTGGATATAATAAAATAAGGAAGAAATCCCCAGCAGCACAGCCACTGCTGCAGCTGGGCCAGAAGCACCAGCCAGAGCAATGCCTCTGTGAGCATAGTAGAGGAGTAAGGGAATTAAAGGAACTGGAATTTGGGGGAGGCCCAAGGTGTGTCTGGGTACGGAGTGCTTAGAGATCAAGGACATCACCCAGCAAACCTGAAAGACACACTGCATAATATCCATGTATGGGAAAAGAAGCAACTTGCAGAGAATAAAGGAACCATTTTGCAGCCACTGCATGGGGTCTGGCAGCTGAGGGGGCTGATTCCTGGCAAACCTGAGTTTGGCCTGAAATACAGGCCCAGTAAACACACACTGCATGACATAAAGTGTGCTTAAGACACCAGTAGAAAATCAAACATGGAGAGTGGTTTACACAGGGGACAACTGGTTGTGGAAACCCACCAGGCTCTCCTCCTCCTCCTCCCAGCAGGACTGGCTGGGAGAGACTCATCTGACTCAGAAGGGCAGGGCGGGAGAGATTGTCTGGAAACTGAAACTGAGACCAGGAAACTTGGGGCCTGAAAGTGACATAGGGGACTAAGATTTGGGTCCCCCACCACATGAATGGAACCCAGGGAAGATCCCTAGGATACAGTCTTCCAGCATGGAGGTATGCTGATTTAAAATCTTCAGGCCAGTTGGCATTCAGAGAACAGACTGGAGCCCACCTAAGCCTAACCCCTACCTCCAGGAAGTCTGCCTACAGATTACCTCTCTCACTCCAGCAAGAGCATCACACTCCAGCTAACCCCACCTAAAACAGCAGAGAAGAAAAGCTGAGAATCTTTTAAACTCCAGTGGAAAGAATTCTTTAACTTTTCATCAAGATCTATTTTTTTATTCTTTTTTAACTGTTTAATTGTGAAATTAATGGTACATGGACATTAATACATATTCATATTTCTTCCCTGTAAAGCATATCTTACTGGGACCTCCATCATAATGAAGTAGAGGTGTGTGTGAGCTCAGGCAGGCTAGTGCTTGTCCATCAGTCACCTTTTAGGAAAATAAGAAGAGGCAGAGTCTTTTAACAGGTGGGGCTTAACCACGGCCCTCTCACCAGGATCTACTGCAGTGGCCTTGTGCTCAGATATTTGCACATACCTGCACAGGCGCTTCCTGAGGTGGAGAGGTGCAGAATAGGACAAAAGAGAGACAAAGAACAGAGGGCACGTGAGAGGATATGGGATCCTGGATAGGCCTCTGAAGGAGGCAAAGACCCCCTTTTAGGTGGAGTAGATGTATTAATGCAGTTATTGCAGCAGTGGGTTAGTTATTGCCCGATGGGTTCCTGATAAAAGAGTAAGCCCACCATTTCTCTATCTCCTGTTCTTTTCTCACCATATGATGTCTTCCACCATGGGATTTAAAACAAGAAGGTCCTCACAAGATGTAGCTGGTAGATCCTTGACTTCCCAGACAAATAAATTTCTTCTTTTTAAATTTTTTATTATTATAATTTGTTATACACGTTTGCAGAGTACATTTCATTTCATATTACATATAAAGAGCACAATTTTTCAAGTTGCTGGTTTAATATAAAGTATTTTTACAACAATTGTGTCTTCATACATGTATTTAGGGTAATCATGGATAACTCAGTCTGCCATTATCCAAATAAATTTCTATTTTTCATAATTTACCTAATCTATGGGCATTCTGTTATAGCAGCAGAAAATAGACTAAGACAGGGAATTTTAATATAGGGAGATAGCTACCAATTTAATTGTTTTCTTTTTATATTTTTGTTATAATTAGTTACACATGACAGTAGAATGCATTCTGAGACATCATACATAAATGGAGTATAGCTTCTCATTCTTCTGGTTGTACATGATGTAAAGTTACACCAGTTGTGTAAACATATATGTACATAGGATAATAGCATCTGATTCATTCTACTATCATTCCTAACCCTATATCCCCTCCCTTGCCTTTACCCCCCCCCCTGTCTAATAGAAAGTACCTCTGTTATTTCCTAGCCCCCACCACCACCACTTCTTGTGAATTAGCATCCACATATCAGAGAAAACATTTGGCCTTTGATTCTCTGGATTGAATTATTTCATTTAGCATGATATTTTCCAGTTCCATCCATTTACTAACAAATGCCATAATTTCATTCTTCTTTAAGACCAAGTAATATTCCATTGTGTATATCTAGTACAACTTTTTATCCATTCATCTGTTAAAGGGAATATAGGTTGGTTCCATAGTTTAGCTATTGTGAATTAAGCTGCTATAAATATTGATGTGGCTGTGTCACTTTAGTATTCTGATTTTGAGTCCTTTTGGGTATAAACCAAGGAGTGGAATAACTGGGTCAAATGGTGGTTCCATTCCAAGTTTTCTGAAGAATCTCCATGCTGTTTTCCATAGTTGATGTACCAATTTGCAGTCCCACCAGCAATATATGAGTGTACCTTTCCCCTACATCCTCACCAACCTTTATTGTTGCCTGTATTCTTAATAATTGCCATTCTGACTGGAGTAAGATGGAATCTCAGTGTAGTTTTGATTTAATTTCTCTAATTGCTAGAGATGTTGGGTGTTTTTCATGTATTTGTTGATCAATTGTATTTCTTCTATGAACTATATGTTCAGTTCCATAACTCATTTAATGATTGGGTTTTGGATTATTTGTTTTTGTTTTTGTTTTTGTTTTTGGTGTTAAGTTTTTTGAGTTTTTTATAAATCCTGGAGATTAATGCTCTATCTGAGGTGCATGTGGTAAAGATTTTCTCCCATTCTATAGGCTCTCTCTTCACATTGTTTCCTTTGCTGTGAAGAAGCTTCTTAGTTTGATTCCATCCCATTTATTGACTCTTCATTTTACCTCTTGCATTTTGTGAGTCTTGTTAAGTAAGTCAGTTCCTAAGCCAACATGGTGGAGATTTGGGCCTACTTTTTCTTTTATTAGGTACAGGGTCTCTGTTCTAGTGCCTAAGTCCTTGATCTACTCCGAGTTGAGTTTTGTGCGGGGTGAGAGAGAGGGGTTGAATTTCATTTGCTGCATATGATTTTCCAGTTTTCCCAGCACCATTTGTTGAAGAGGCTATCTTTTCTCCAATATATATTTTTGGGTGTGTTTACCTAGTATGAGATAACTGTATTTATGTGGGTTTGTCTCTGTGTCCAATAATTTGTACCATTGGTCTACATGTCTATTTTGGTGCCAATACCATGCTGTCTTTGTTACTGTTGCTGTGTAGTATAGTTTAAGGTTTGGTGTTCTGATGCCTCCTGCTTCACTCTTATTGCTAAGGATTGCCTTGGCTATTCTGGGCCTCTTATTTTTCCAAATGAATTTCATGATTGCTTTTTCTATTTCTATGAAGAATGTCATTGGGATTTTAATAAGAATTTCATTAAATCTGTGCAGGAGCCCTGTTTGGGGAGATAGCTAAGATTGCGGTTGACTATGGGCCATAGACATTTTTGGGCATTTCCACCTTCCGTAGTCTCACGGGACTTGGCCTGGGATCTCGCGGGACTTGGTCCAGGATCTCGAGAGATTTGAGCGGTGACTCAGCAGATCGAGCTAGCGCCATTCCTGCTCGGGCGCATGGGAAGAGACCAGAGAGAGAAAGGACAGGGTTATCGCTATTGTATAGATATATTGTAGTTTCTTGTAAGAGTAGGTGCCTTGGTTTCTTGTGAGAGTGTGTATGTGGTGTTAGAAATTACAAGAGACAGAGACAGAAAGATTAAAGAATATTTTCGTCTCCATCCTGTCTCCGGACTCCTTCCGCGGTGCTGTCGTTCCAGGCTGCAATCCCTTTCCGGCGACAACAAATCTGTATAATGCTTTTGGTAGTATAGCTGTTTTGACAATGCTGATTCTGCCTATCCAAGAGAATGGGAGATTTTTCCATCTTCTAAGGTCTTCTTCAATTACTTTCTTTAGTGTTCTTTAGTTTTCATTGTATAGGTCTTTCACTTCTTTTGTTAGATTGATTCCCAAATGTTTTATTTTTTGAAGCTATTACAAATGGGGTAGTTTTCCTAATTTCTTTTTCAGTGGATTTATCACTGATGTATAGAAACATATTTGATTTATGAATGTTAGTTTTATATCCTGCTACTTTGCTGAATTCATTTATTAGTCTAAATTAATTTTAACAGTAACTAAATCTATTGTCCTTAAAAGCAAAAAAAAGAAGGAAAAGTCCACTACACATGTTTACTGTTGGTTTTATGTGTGCAGTATCAGTAAATAAAACACTGCCTGGATATTTTTATCAATGAAAAAAGAGTTTTTATAATCTATATTACAAACACTTTGAATAAGGATTGTAAAATCTTTGATAATGTCAACTCCTTAAAGAACATATATTTCTTGGCTGAATTGAGACAATAATCTTTTTAATAAATTACAGTATGCACGAAAAATAAAGAATAAATCTATTGTAAAATTAGGAAGAGAAAAATAATCAATTGGCATAAAATTGGCAATAAAACTATATTAAGCAAAGTAAAACAAAGATATGGGAAAGGCTCTCACACTTATATTCTGCCATTGCACTGTGATTCATTGCAAGATGCTTATTATAGCCTTCCTGGGCTCCAGGAGAGAATTGGAAATGACCATCTATCAGAGATGAACTTACATGGCAGCCGTGGGAGGAATATGCCTTAAGGTCCCTAAGTTTGGGTTCAAATTCTACTTTTCTAATTTACTAGCCATGTGATTCAGGCCAAGTTACTTAATCTTGGTTGAGCCTCAGTTTTTTCAATTGTAAGACAGCATAATAATAGTATTAAACTTACCTCTTCTGCTTATTTTAAAAATCAAGTGAGACCTCCAAAGTAGTTACTATGCCTGGTATCATTGTTGGCTCTTGGTCCTGTCTCTTTAAGATTGGGATGGGAATTAAAAGAGAAATGCCAAGCCCCTGGCCCATAGCAGGCATGACTAAATGATAGCTCTTATAAGGAATAAATGGTTCTGAATATAAAGACATGAAATGAAAAGGATCATTGTCTTCCAGCCCCAGGAAGAACAACATCTTCCAGCCATTAATGGAGGTCTGTAGAATGAAAGCCCAACAGGGTAGCTGTAACATCCAAAGAACTACAAGTATAAGCCAACGGAGACTGCACCAGACTGTCTTAGTCTCTCCTTTGTCGGTACACAACGGAGAAAAGGCCCTATAATTCAACCACCCCATGTTCTCTGTGGGTGCCTTGGAGCATACACTGTTTCACGGAAATATATGTGGACACAGAACACTAATTGCCCACAAGAGAAGTGGCCACGTGGAATTTCTGTCTGCACAGCTTGCATTTTATGAGTCCTTCAAAGTGAGGTCCAAACAATAACAGATGGATCTTGTATCCCTGACTCCCTTCCTCCATTCAGCACAAACTCTCTCTTAATTAGAATTGTGTTTATTCAATGGGGTGAGTTGATATTTTGTATCTTGTTGTCCCAAAACATAATAAACAAGTAAACAAAAAAAGAAAAGAACTCTCTTTATGAGAAAGTGGAGCGATGATTTTTTAAAAACCCTGTCTAGCTTACATAGCCAATGGTAGGTGGTGCTGTCAGCGGGGAAGAGGTCCCTCTTTCTCACAGTGGACTCATATTTTTCAGGGTTACAGGGAAAATATCATTCATCAAAGCCACATCAACAACCGTGCAAGCATCTTTGCCTACTGGCTTCCTGGGCTTCCCAGGCAAATAATCTGTCAAAGGCTTAAGCCCTGTCAGTTTTTTCTGAGAAAACTGACAGCTCCGGAGAGGAGAAGCAGCCAGGCCGGCAGGATCTGTTTCTGGCATTTGCTGTTGGGACTGAGCTCTGCTTCTGGAGGATCAGTTTTGAGTGTGCACATCCCCTTCTTACACACTCATCGAGCTGACGTTGGAATGTACAGAAAGACAGTCAATAACCACAAAAAAAGAGTTGGATTTCCACTAAAAACAGGCTCTTCCAGCTTCCTGAGCGAATTCTATAGAAATATAATGTACCACTGAGCATAAATAGAATTCACGGCTGCTAGGAATTTACTTCTCTTTGTCTCCCTACAGAAGCAAAAGATATTCACAACCTAAGAAGAAAAAAATGAGTGAAGAGCAATTTAAGACACCTTTGAAATGCCTGCTTGGGCTATTTTTACTTTTTCTCATTCCATTGAAACAAAAGGTTCTAAAAATGGACTTGGAAAAGGCAAGTTTTAATGCAACCATTTGGAAAGTTCCTTGAGAGCAGGAGCCATGCGTTACATTTCTTTGTGTCTACTGCTGAGCAGAAAATAGTAGTAAGGAGACAGGGTTGAATGGAGAAAGGAGCAATGAGGCAATGGCTGGTCGACTGAGAAGCAAAACACTGATATGCACATGAGGAAACAAATTACTCACAAGCAGGATGCTCTCATGCAATCTCTGCCTGCACAACTTGCATCATTAGATGAGATTGACAGGGTTGAACTGTTTATAAAGTTAGCAAACAGAAGAGAAGATAGAGATACACCTTATCATGCAAATCTTAAACAGATCTTTGGAAATTTCCTTTCCAAAGGACAAGATCTCCCTTCTGCATAGAAAAGTACACATTTTTCTGCAATCTGCAGTTTGTGTGACTGCCCATTTAATCCAGCCTTCCCGAAATAACAGGGCTCACATTTATTGAGTGCTTTGTACAATGTGACAGGCACTATTCTAAGTACTTTGAATGTATTATTACATTTAATCCTCAGAACAAGCCCATTTTACATAAAAGTAGATTGAGTACCAAGGGGATGAATCAATTTGTCCAATGTCACAGAGCAAGTAAGTGGGATAAACAGAGAATTCAAATTCCTGTATTCTAACAGCAATACTCTCCCTCCCAAGATAACTTCTCTAGAAAAACTGAGTCCTTTTTGTCTCTCTCCATATCTCCCCTACCCTCTCTCACTTCTTCCCTCTCTCTTTCCTTTCTTTTTTTTTTTTTTTTTTCTCTCTCTCTCTTCCTCTGACACCGTCCCCTTCAGTGACACCCACATGGCTCACTTCCACATTTGCTCATATTGTTATTCCACTTGGAATGTCCTTTGCTCATCTTCCTAGTCCTTTGTCTGCAAAATTGTCTGAAAAATCAACTTCTCATATAAGGTCTCACATTATTATTTTTAATTAACAAATGAGACTGTATGTATTTATGGAGCACAACATCATCTTTTGAAATAAGTCTGCCTGGTGGAATGGCTAAATCAAGTTAATCAGCATGTGCATTACTTCACACACTTATCTATTTTTTACATGGAAACACTTAAAATCTACCCTCATTAATTTTCATATATATAATACATTGCTATGAATCACTATGCTGTACCTAGAGCTCTTGAGGTTATTCCTCCTGCATAAGTGAAAATTTGTGTCTTTCGACAAACATCCCCTCATGCCCACCACTCTTCAGCCTCTGGTAACAACCATTTTACTGTTTCTATGAGTTTGACTTTTTTAGATTCCACATATAAGTGAGAACATGCAATGTTCTCTTTCTGTGCCTGGCTTATTTCACTTAGCATAATGTCCTCCAGGTTTATCCATAATGTCACAAATGACAGGATCTGCCTAAACCTTATGTCACTTGTAAATTCTGTAAGTCTCTTGCTTTCGCAGAAAGTTCAAAACTCTTTGAGAATAAAGACTCTGTATTATGCTCCTTCCCTAAAGGCCTAGAAAAGTGCTAACCATAGGGTATTGACTCCATAAATACTCATTTAACTGAAAAACTAGTTTCTTCATGTGGTATAATCATTAATGCTCACCAACATTCACAGAATGCCCTACCTCCAGCCCTGTCAAGTTAAGCAGGGCCATGGGCCTATTCTAGCCAAACATACATCACACCCAGACCCGTCTCCAGGCTTCTCTTGCCCAGGTACAGGGGCAGGGGAAGCTTCTGTTGAAACAGTGGAGTCACACAATCAGATCAGCCAGTACACCATCTCCTCCAAGGGTCAACTACTGTTGAGGAGGGTTTTGACCTCCACAGACACTGAATAAGCAAGAAATAAACTTTGGTGCAGGAAGCCACTGAGATTTGCAGAACAGTCTGACCTCTCCCAAATGCCTCCCATTACAAAAAAATTTCCAAACTCAGGAATCATGCTTGGGTTGGTCTTTAGGTTCAGAATCATCCTTGCTGGTAAAAAGGAAATCAAACTCCAGGGATCTTGACTAACTTGTCTCACACTGGCTATTCCTTTGGAAGCCACATGAGCACAGGCTAAGTGGTTCACCAGCAGCACGTCCCAGAGTTTTCTCACTGCATGGGCGCTGGCCTCGGTAATTAACTCTCTTGTATGATTCCTCACCAGTTTCCGGGGGCATTTATAAAAGTGTTTTGAAAAACAGAAACTTTATGATCCAAAATGACCTTTGTCTCCTGGGTGTAGCTAATATTGAGTAAAAAAAAAAAAAAAAAAATGTTTTCCTGCTTTTTCCTTATAAATGGAACCACTTAAATGACTGAACACAAACATTAACAACTGCTGATTTGATTATTATATTTAAATGAAATGCTACTATTAAATAAAGTAGTATTTAGAAAAATGGTATTTTAAAAGGTACAAGTTGGAACTTCATTCATTCATTTATTTATTCAAGCTACTGATCCTTTGAAAGCATTACTAACTGTCCGCATACAGGACAATTCAGTGCAGTGGAAATGACATTCACTAAATAAAGATATATGTTCAGGAAATTATAATCAAGTGGTAATAAGGGACAATCATACATAAATACAATCTTACACAAATGTGATCAAGTTTGTAATAAGATTAAAGAGTTTTCTAGAAATCAGAGTACATGGAATCATTTTCAGAGTTTCAGGGATGCAAAAGCAAGTTCTATGAAGGAGCATCTTTTACCAAACCAAAAAGGGTGAATAGGATTTCAACAAATGAACGGAGTCAAGAAGAAAGGGCTCCCTGGAGGAGGGGGCAGTGTGAACAGAAACCCAAGGACCAGAAAGCACCCAGGACAGTCCAGTTGGCTAGAGTTTAGGGCTGGAAGTCATTTGGGCTAGTCACAGAACTCTAGGAGTGGCATCAACCAACCAGGAGCCAGTGGAAGTTTTTGAGCAGAGGAATTCCATGCTCAAAGCTAAGCTAAGAGTGATCAGGCAGGTGGTTGTATGCCAGGCCAGGGGACAGAGATGGGTAAGGAAAGCATCACTGTGATCCAGAGGAGAGTCACTAAAGGAGCCACCTTCACCAGGGACTGAAGATGAGATGGAAGTGGAGCTCCGGTGGCTTCATCCCTTTGAGGGAATCCTGATCTGTGGTGAGAGGTGTAGAAGGG
The DNA here is from genome assembly GCA_025594165.1 of Tamias sibiricus. NCBI lineage: Eukaryota > Metazoa > Chordata > Mammalia > Rodentia > Sciuridae > Tamias > Tamias sibiricus. Next base: position 12,277,863 of record CM046663.1, on the reverse strand, counting down.
AAAGAAGCCAGGTGAGCCTGAAGTCCCAAAGCTACAAATGGTGATGCGACCAGGAGCTGACTTGCAGGGAAACTGTGAGTCCCGCTTTCAGTAGTCTTCACTGGACAGCTGTGAAGGAGCAACCACTGGCTACACACACTGAGTGGGGTGGAAATAACGCAGGGAGCACTGGGGTCTGGGACACCGGAGAGTCCATCCCAGTGGATGTGAGGGTAGAGCTCTGGAGGCAGAGGCAGGGCCAGCAAAGGAAGGAGAGTGAGGGGAATGTACTAAATCACTGTCCATCCAGCCTAGATCCTCTGCCCAAACCTGTACAGGAACCAATTCACCCTCACTTGCAACTCGCCTGTGAAAATCAAAGTCTTCTGGCATGTCGTGGTGCTGGGCACCTGGCCAGCTTTGTATAAGGACACTTGCAAATGTCCTAGTCCTCAGTCTTTCTCTAGCAAAAGCAGCTAACTAGTTACTTACAATTTACATGAAGAAAGGACAGAAGACATAATGCTAAGTGAAGTTAGTCAGTCTCAAAAATCCAAGTACCAAATGTTTTCTCTGATATAAGGAGGCTAGTTCATCGTATTGTTGGATGGGGGGGGCGGGGTACATAGGAGGACTAGAGGAACACTAGAATGGTCAAAGGGAAGGGAGGGCGCAAGAGGGGAGGGAGGGGGAGAAAAGGAAAAAAATAGAAATAAGAAAAGGTGGTTGAATGACATGGATATCATTTTCCTAAATGCATGATTGAAGACCTGAATTGTATGAATATACTTTGTATACAAACAGTTGTATGTAAAAAGATGCTAAATACATGCACTATGAGTTGTACATATTAAAAAATATTTTAAAAAAATAAAAAAATTTAAAAAAAAAAGAAAGGACAGCATTTGTACCTCCAAATTTCCTATTCTCAGCCAGTGTATTTCTACTAGTGGCATGAAGATAAAACAAGAGGAAAGTTATGAAATTACACGAGGTCGGTGGTCTGCATGAATCCCTAGGTTCATTTCTCCATTCAGTTTACCTTTTAATAAACCTGAGAAATAGCTCAAACTAGAGCTCTTGGTATTTCTAACCCATGTCAAATATTTCATTAGTAATTACATGTTTGTAGGAAAATATTGTCTATATAGGTAGATAAATATCTTCAATGTGCTTGGAGTCATAATAATGTAGCCACACTGGAATGTGATTTCTTAAATGTATTGCAACCCCAAACAACATGTTTTCCTTTCCAGTCTATGAACTTCAGTCCCCACTGGCCCTCCCTACCATAGGTGGATGACAAAGATGGGGTATCAAAAGGAGAGGGAAGAAAAGGAGCTATATATAACGATGTGTTCTCAGCCACATGTAGGAAGTTGGCCATTGCTAAGACCATCATGAGTCAGAACTTCATACAGAACCAAATTGCATCTTTTTACAAAACACTGTTTGTATACAATGTATATTCGTACCATTCAAATCTTCAATCATACATTTAGGATAATGACATCCATCTTATTCAACCACTTTTTCTTGTTTTCCCCCTCCCTATATGCTTATTATGAATTATAATGCATACTACTATTATAAATACAACAACTTTGAATAAAAATAAATAAATAAAATGATAATAATAAAAAAAAAAAAAGAACCAAATTGCCGACACTACACCCAATTCTCTGAGCCACAGCAGGTGCAGCCAGAAAACTCAGAATCCCATGTCCCCTTTTCAAAAGGTCTTTTCCCCCAGTTCTACTGCATTCTCACTCAGGCAATCAAATGGAAGGGTTCCTCCACCACCCACTCTCTGGTCTATTATCTCTGGTTTTGTAATCCTGATTCAATTTCTTAATTGCTGTAATGACTGGACCTCAGAACAAAATCTGAATATCTCTCTCCTAAGTGGGAATCTTAGTTCGGTATACCAACATTTCTCTCAGTTTGCTATTTCATTTTGGCCTTTTGACTAGGACTTGACCCTGACTCTAATGGCAGTTTGAGAAGCAGCAACCTTGTGGCCCCTCTCTAGATACCAGCTGCACAATGTCCTCCATATTACTAGCAGAGTCTTCTGCCATGGGAAAAAAATTCCAAAAGAAAGAGAAAAAAATCTCTTTCCCTCCTTTCCAGGGAGGTGTGAGCTCTCCCACATGACAATGGACAAGTACCTTTTGTGATTTTTGAATGATTATTGAACACTCTCCTGGATATAACTAGGTACCTGGAAAGGCTACTGCTTTATAACACAGCAAGACTTGCACAGGCAAAACAGATCTAAGCAAAAAGGTGCATAAAGTGCTACATAAACAAGAAGTGATCGAAGAATGCCCTGCGAAGCTTTGTCATCCACTCAAACAATTCATAAAGGAATAATAGGACTTAGTAGCAGAGGGACCAATCAATGGAAGATCCTTAGTTCCACTACAAATAAGTGGAAATTTGAGCACTGTTTAGCAAACTCCAATCCTGGAGGATAGAGGGCTTATAAATGCAACCACATACAAATAATGGAATTGATCAACTCCTATTCCTATTCAGAAACCAGAGTGGCCAACAAGGAGATGAAATAAACTCAGATTCATTTTTCTAAAATAAAGCCAACTGCCACAGCCATGAGGCAGGATGGATATTCTCATTAAAAATTATAGTATGGCCGGACATGGTGGCACACACCTTTAATCCCAGCGGCTCGGGAGGCTGAGGCGGGAGAATCCCAAGTTCAAAGCCAGCCTCAGCAAAAGCGAGGTGCTAAAGCAACTCAGTGAGACTTTGTCTCTAAGTAAAATACAAAATAGGGCCGGGGATGGGGCTCAGTGGCCGAGTGCCCCTGAGTTCAATCCCCGGTACCAAAAAAAAAGTTGGGGAGTATATATCTCTGCTGCTTTTGGAGGCCAGTGGGAAGAAAAGTGGCAAGTGGTTTTGTTCATTGTGGTCATTTCTGTGCTCTCTCAAAAATGTCAAACTATCAAAAAGTAAAAACAAATTGCACTTTGAATCTCAACGAAAATTCATTAATTCAGATTCCCCTGGTACAAAGCTTATAATTATTCAAATAAAATCAGTTATTCTTTTATTAATAAACAAGATTGAGGGAAATGTTAAAGCCCCTAAGAGGGAAATGTAAAACATTCTTAAGTACTGTCCCAGACTGTATGACTAATAAGCTGGTCACCAGTCCTCCCATCATTCAATAAACCATTCATCCGGAGAGTCTTCCATGTGCAGCCATGAGTCACGGCACAGGGTGTTCACTGGGAGCAAATAGACATGGTACCTGCCCTTGAGGAACTTGAAATGTAATGACATATCTTACTGCTAAAACAAGTGTTTTTAGATCCTAAAAGTCAGACTTATATATATGGAAGAATTTTCAAAAACCATAAAATGCTATTCAAATGTTAACAAATGACTGATGCAGTAGCACAGGCCTATAATCCCAGCTACTGGGGAGGCCAAGGAAGAAGAATCACAAGTCCAAGGCCAGCCTGGGCAATCTTGCAACACCCTATCTCAGAATAAAAACTGAAGGGAAGGGCTGGGGTTGTGGTTCAGTGGTAGAGCGCTTGCCTGGCATGTGTGAGGCACTGGGTTTGATCCCCAGCACCACATTAAAAAAAGGAAAAACTAAATAAACAAAATAAAGGTATAGAATAATAAAAATAAATAAAAACTGAAAAAGGCTGGGGTGTAGCTCACTGGAAGAGTACTTTCCTAGATTGTGTGAGATGCCAGGTTGAATCCCCTGAGGGCAAAAAAAGTAAGTAAATATTCACATAATCCCTGTTACCCAGTTATCTATATTCTTAAAGCAGCAAAATTTCAGTCTGCTTTTAAACATCCTAGCATTCAGAATTTTCCCTAATTTGGATAAAAAGTTCTCTCCAATTAGGTGTGGTGTGCACACTTTTAATCCCAGGGGCTCAGGAGCCTGATGCAGGAGGATCACAAGTTCAAGGCCAACCTCAGCAATTTATTTTGTATTTCACAAATAAGTAAATAAATAAATAAAAGGGACTGGGGATGGGTCTCAGTGTGTTAAGCACTCCTGGGCTCAATCTCTGGTAACAAAGAGAAAAAAAAAAAAGGAATTTATTTCCAATTAATTTTGTTTAACTCAGGATAGTCTATTTAGAAGAAACTGAGATGAGATTTAGGAATCAAATTTTACCACTTTAAAGCTAACAACCAGGAGAATTAAATGACCTGTCCAACATCAAATAGCAAGTTGGTAGCAAAACTAGAACAAAAACTCAGGTCTCCTAATAAGCCAGAAAGTCTCTTTCCACATACTCTATTTTGTTAGTCCTCTATTGAAAAAAAAAAAATCATACAGAGAATAATTATAAATACAATACAATAGAAATTGCCAAGGAAGGCTTTGTATACAGATTTTGTAAATTTTCTCTGTAAGCAGATTTTTTAAAAGTTAAAAGAGAAAATAAAAATAGGCAAAGGGTCATGCAATGCACAGAAGGGAAAGTTAAATTGTAAAGAGGATCCACCTCACTGGCGATGAAGTAAATGAAAAATAAATCAAAATACACTTCACATTTATAAGAAAAGCAAATATTTAAAGTCTGGGAACACCAAATAAGGCCTAGAATATAGAGCAGTAAGAATTCTATCCCCTATTCATAGGCTAACAGGAACATCAACCCATACAATCACATTGGAGAGCAGCCCAGCAATATCCAATAGAGGTAAAGACACCGTTACCTAAAAGCCAATAATTCCACTCATAAATAGGTTCCAAACACATGTGCACAAGGATATGTGAATAAGAATGTTCTTTTTAGCATTTTAATAGGACAAGCCCTGGAAACAGCTTAATCAATTGGTATGTTCATACAAAGGCAAAATAAAGAACATTGAAAACTAAGTACATCTTCATTTATGTACATGGATAGATCCTCAAAACATTATGAGAGAGAAAAATAGTGTGAAAAACATATGAACTGTACAGTAGGTTCCGATTTTGGCAATTTTTTTGAATGCCCTAAATAATATCATATGTATTATTTTCATTTTATACTTACATAATAGAAATGCAAATAGGAATGCGGCCTATGCTAAACATGATGCAAATTAAACACAATGTAACTAAAACACCTACTTGACACTAATGTCTGTAGGAAGGACAAGAAATTAGCCTGCTGGAAGAGTGGGCCAGGACTGTGGTGGGCATTTAATTGTCCCTCTATTTTTTCTTTTTAAAAAAGATATGACAGGGCTGGGGTTGTGGCTCAGTGATAGAGCACTTGCCTCGCAAGTGTGAGGCAATTCTCAGCACCACATAAAAAAAATAAATAAATAAAATAAAGATATTTTAAAAGGATATGACAAAATGTTGTGTTCTGCCTATATGTCTCTGTATATTTTAAATATTCAATAATCTAATTTTTAAATGAAATTCTTATTGTCTTGATTGATACCATTTGTCTTTTCCATGTTAAAAATCTAGCATGCCTCATAGAATATGAACCTATACAATAAGGATGACTATGGGGAAATCTGTACTCTTACATGGTTCTTTACCAACTTACATTTGGAATGAAAAAAAAAAGATTTAAGAGAAGTCTTCAAGCACTTTTGCTGATTAACTTGAACAAATCTTGTACAGCTTTGCCTCAGTGATTTTTTTCTCAGAAGAGAATTTTCCTAGATTCCTGTTAGCTGAAATTGCTGTTCCATACTCCTCTGATTCCTGTTTCACAGATGAGAGAAAGAGATTGAGAGCAAGATACAGGTGGGTAGGTAGATAATAGATAGATAGATAGATAGATAGATAGATAGATAGATAGATAGATAGATAATAGGTAGATAGATATGGATGGAGGGAGGGAGGGAAGGACAGATAAACTTATGTGACTTTCTATCCTGTCAATTTGTAAGGTTTTGGAGTTTGGGTGAAAGCTTGAGAAATGAAAAAGACTGCAGAAAAAGAGACAGCCAGGGACAGTCCCATGGTTTTCTGTTTGATCAATAGTTCTCCCTGTTCTCCATTTACTATTTCTTATGAATGACACTCAAAGTGCTAAATCAGAGTACTACTCTCAAGTGGAAGTGAAGTCAAAATGACCCTTGGATATTCTCTTTTCAGACCTTGAGACTTGGAATCTACACTCTCAACCATCCTTCTCAAAACCAGAAACTATCTAATTAAAGGGCTGCCCTTGCAGGGATTATAATCATGACACAGACTTCAGATAACTGCTGCTCTCAGGACCTGACCCTCCTCAATGCCTACCCATCCCTCAGTGCTCTGGATTCTCTCTCTCTCTCTCTCTCTCTCTCTCTCTCTCTCTCTCTCTCTCTCTCAATCTTTTGATTGGCCCATAGTATTTATATATAATTATGAGGTATGATGTAATTTTTTTGATTCATGTTTATATTGGGTAATGATCAACCCAGGGTATTTAGCATATTCATAATCTTAAAGTTTTATCATTTCTTTTTCGAGAGTACATTTGAAATCCTCACTTCTATTTTGAGTTACATAATGCACTATTAATTATAGTCGCCTAGCTGTGCCATAGCCTACCAGAACTTATTCCTCCTGTCAAACTGTAACGCCGTACCTGTTGACTGACCTTCCCCCATCTCCTCCCACTCCTCTCCCCAGCCTTTGGTAACCACTATCTCTGAGATCCACGTTTTTAGATTCCAGCTATGAGTGAGATCATGTGCTGTTTGTTTTCTGTGCCTACCCTATTTCAGTTAACATAACATTCTCCAGGTCAATCCATGTTGTCACAAATGACAGGATTTCATGCTTTGTAATGACTGAATAATGTGTATGTATGCGATGGAATATTTATCCATCCATTCTTGATGAACACTTGGGCTGATCCCTCTTCTGCCCTTGACTCTCCCAAGTCCAACAGCCACATTCTGCTCTCTCCAGCCTCATAGCCTTCAAACTCCTCTATATCTCTTCTCTCCTGATTATGTCTTGGTTTCAGACAACAAATCATCTGATCTTCAAAAACTCTGCCCCTCTGGTGGTCTCCTTTACCACACTGCCCTTTCCCCATCCCTATAGTCAACGTGACTTTCATTATATGTTCAGCCCCCACCTTTACTATGTGTTATAACTGCTTTGTTCAGCCCTCCAACCCCAGGAACCAATGTGCCAAGTCCTGTGCTCAGCACATAGTAAATGTTCAATTAATTTTTATTGAATGACATCATTTATATTACTTCAAGGCAATATGTCCTAAGTACAAATGAGTGCTCCAAATTGATGACAGAAATGGGAAAGGGGGCTCATTGGGCTGAGTTCTGGAAAAGGGCTCTTTGAACAGTTGGTGATTGGAGAGAGTTAAAACAGCCTTGAAGGTACCTGCTTTTACAGAGAAGAGACTCAAAATCATTTTTTGTAGGGGCAGTAAATTAAATGTATAAGAGCTCTGACATTTAAAACATCATGATGGGACTCCTTCATGGAAAAAATAGGTCAGCAAAGCAAAGTCAAGTCTTCTGAGCAATATTGTTCTCCTTCAAGGCAATGGGGGACTCAAAAATATGAGGTCAAAAAAATTGGTCACAGTCTAACAGACTGTGAGAGCAACGCTGCCAAATGAACAAAAGATGTGGTCACTGTCCAGAAAACATTCGTTTTTGCTGCCTCCTGCCATTGCTTATTGGAACCAGGACAGAAAGCCCAGGTTTGAATTTAGGCTTTGAAAAATAATCTGAGTAGTGAAAAGAGTTCCTTCCAAATTATTTTGTTTTCTCATATTATTCAGTGATAATTTTAAATGTAAAAGATTAACCTTAAAAACCTAACTTATGCATGAAAGAAATTTTTTAAACTTGCATCTTTCAAGATTAAAAAAAAAAAGATTACCACCCTGAAATAGTTTTTTGGTATATGATACAGCAAGAATGTTAATAGAGCAGGAAAACAGCAGCCTGGGCCACTTGAATCTAAAACTTTCATCTTTCTCTGTTTGCGACAGTCATTAAGCAGAAGACCAGTCGTCAGCAATTTTTTTTTTTTTTTCTGGCTGTCCTGGGGAGGATAGAACCCAGGCCCTCATGCTTGCTAAACAAAAGCTCTACCACTGAACCAACCCCCAGTGAACCCTCAACAATTCTTAATGAAGATAAAAATAGTGTTCACGCCTGGAAATTTTTCATGAGTTTCTAAACCTTGTCTATAAAAATCCAGTTTTGATTAGAGATAGTCAATAATATTAACCAACTAATGTTCTGGCTTGCATGAACGTGAGGAAAGACATGACTTGCTGCCCAAACGGACACATACAAAGTGGGTGACAGCTCTTAGAGATGGCATCTGGAGAAATCTTCATCACAGATCACCCCATTATTTCAGCCAGACTCTAATGACACACTCACCACATTCACCACTTGGGTATCAGAAGAAGGACAACTGGACCAGCTTCCTCTAAGGATTAGGATACCTAAAAAGTCCTGTGAACTCAGGATATCATCTGAGCACCAGAAGAAATTGACTGCATAGTAATAGATTATCTTCCTAAATACTTACTCTTAAATGACAAATTTTATAGACAGTTGTGTCCTTTATTTAAATGTGTATCTTACTTGCTTTCATTTTATATTTATCCCATTGTTACCTATTGCTATGGTTTGGGTAACATTTGAGTGCCCCTCCCCAAAGATCCACATCTCAAGGCTTGGTCTCGAGGGTAGAATTCTTGGGAGGAAGCCGGGCACGGTGTCGCACGCCTGTAATCCCAGCACTTTGGGAGGCTGAGGCAGGAGGATCGCGAGTTCAAAGCCAGCCTCAGCAATGGCGAGGCACTTAGCAACTCAGTGAGACCCTGTCTCTAAATAAAATACAAAAAAAAAGGGCTGGGGATGTGGCCCAGTGGTCGAGTGCCCCTGAGTTCAATCCCTGGTCCCACAAAAAAAAAAAAAAAAAAAAAACAACTCTTGGGAGGTGCTGTGGTATTCATAAGGTGATGTTTAGCCGGAGACCCATAGGTCATTGGGGGCATGTCCTCAGAAGGAATGATGGGACACTGGTCTTTCAGCTTCTCTGGGTTTCCTGGCTTGAAATGTAACCACTAGCACCGACACGCACTCCTACCATGACAAGCAACCATCACCAGACTCCCACCTTATCTTACACTTGAATCTCCAGAACTGTTAGCCAAAATAAGCCTCTTTACTTCGTAAGTAGCCTGTGTTTGGTATTTAGCTATAGTAATGTGAAGCTATACATGTATTCTGTTGTTATGCTACTTATTTTGTTATTACCGCAAGAGACCTCCTTCACACTCCTTATTTCACAAGAAAACCGATGGCTTTTGTGCAACTACACAGGGTTGAAGCCAAGTTTATTGAGGCTTTTCTTTATTTATTTTTTTCTTCAATACCTGGGCTCCTGTCATGAAGGAACTTTTTTTTTTTAAGTCTCTCATGTCTTTAGATATTTTTTAATTAAAAAAATGGTTGGTCTTTGGGCTTCTAATTCAACTTCTCTTGAGTTCTCACCCGCATGTTTAACCTAGAAGAAGATGTAAAAGTCAAAACAGAGTAAACCCATCATTATGGGATCTTGTAAATCTGATCAACTCTAAATTGATTCAGCCAAAACATTTTCCATTCCTAGATGATACTACTCAATATGGAATGGGCAAATAATATTCACTATTGATCTTGGTCAAATGACCTCTATCTCTCCAGTCTCAATTTTCTCACCTGTAAAATCAAGATATTAAGCTTTCTTAAGTACTTCTGTAATTATTTTACAAAAGGGTATTCTTTAAAATCACAATACATGGCACAAAGATACTCAGTATTTCACTCCTCACTACTCTATCCCCCAGCTTCTCAAAAGAACCCATGCCTAGAAGTCAAGGAGAGTCCAGTAAATTCCCAAAAATCTCACAACCTAAAAGTAAGTCAAGTGGGTGTTTTTATACATAGCATAAAGCCAGATTCATCTAGACTACTAATTCACATGCTGTGATCATTTCATCAAGGTCTGTCCTGAGGAAGAAAAAAAAAGCAAGCTTCGTGCACAATGCAAATTACCAAGCCAAGAATATCAAATGGAGAATATTTTTAAATCCTGGCAGTGTTCTCCAATACCTTTCCACGGTTTGGAAGCTCTGCTTGCAAATGCTGATTGTAAATCTTCTTTATCAATCCATTAGGACAGGTGTTGATGAGCAAGAAATGTTAACAGGGAAGCCAGATTATTTGAGGACTAGTATAAATCATTTCCTTAATAAAATCTATATTTGGGATTTGTCTTAACTTAGTCTTATTTCCTCTAAAATGTTCCAAATAAAAGGTCATGTTAGATGGCTCAGGCTTCAAGTAAAGGACAAAGAAACCAAGGGCCATTCTCACACCTGAGAACAACATCACTGGTGTTCTGTCTTAGGCTAGATGTGGGCTGATGCTCATAATCCCCTACATGCTTCACCTGAATGCAAATTTGTTTGTCACATTCCCCAATCCTTGACCTACTTGTACAACCAGATCACTGCCTTAAACTGTTTATTTGTGATGCATTTTGCCATGCATTTTTCTCTTAGGCAAAACCCTCTGTGATTTATGGGAAAATGAAATCATGTGTTTCTGGTTAGTTTAGACTTTAAAGCACCAAAATGTGATCTAGTACAGCTATTGCAACTTCCTAAGAGTTTTTTAAAGATTTTGTTCTTAGGAATAGAGGTCAATATTTTGCACAGGAAAAACAATCCCCAGACTTAAAACCAGGTTTTAAAACTAAAAAGCTCAAGCCCATGGATTTATAGGAAGCATTCAGTTCAGCAAACTTTATGTCACTTCTACCAGAGGAATCCCAGAAATCTGATCAGCATACCATATAGGCAAGTCTGCCACTACCTTTGGGGCGGACCATAAGAGCTTAAGCTCATTTCTTCAGAGAACACTGGGTTTGGGTAATCATTTTGCTCACAAAGCCAATAATCTAGAGTTCATTTCTTCCATTCAAACACAGCATCTTTTGAGTATCCTAGACAATATAAAACAAGAGGCTCTTGAAGAGATGTTTGTTCTGTTTTGAAAGTTAAAACCTGACTACAAAATGGCTTTGCTTGGGAGTGCTCTCGGGAGATGCATGTCAGGGAGTACAAAGTTTCAAAGATGGATCAATTATGATTTTTTAAAAAAACTGTGTTCTGAGGTTCCCATCTAACTCTAAATTAGGGTAAAGTCATGAGTCACTTAATGACAGGAGTGCTTTCTGAGAACATATCCTTAGGCAATTCTGTCATTGTGCAAACATCCTAGAATGTACTCACCTGGACTGTACCCAGACTGTATAAGTCACTCAATGAGGCCTCTCCGTGCAAGCAAGAGACACAGAAAACATGAAATCTAAGAGGCTGTGGCTGGTGTAACACAGCATACTCTTTACGAAAAACTTTTTTGTAAGTATGAGTATACTCAAAAATAACAATAAAAATGCACATAAGCCAGTACTATAGTTATCTTTTATCAGTATCAAGTGTTAAACAATACATATATAATTGTCTCTACTATACTTTTGTACAACCAGTGGAGCAGTAGATTGGTTTACCACAGCATCACCACAGACACATGAAAAATGCATTGCATTAGACATCATAATGTGTGCAAATGTCACAAGACAACAGGATTTATCAGCTCTATCATGAACTTAGGGACCACATCCATAAATGGCATCCATTGTTGATTGAAATGTCTCCATGTGACACATGACTATATTATTCTTAATCCAGGGATGATCTGAAGACAAGTTATGTGCTCCTCAGAGTTATCCAACCGTGTTCATTTCCCTGCATGGCCCTGCCCTCAATACTCTCCTTGTGTCCTTCAACTCAGGCTGTCACTCCCACCCCTGGCCTTCCTGGCCTTCGTCCACCAACACAAGCAATGCTCCCTGAATCTGAAGGAGGCCATCACCATCCCAGGAGACCACCCCAAAGGAAGGAACTTAACAGTTGATGAACTTGAGTGCTTCCTCTTTAAGATGGTTGCCATTTATGCGATTTCCACAAACTAATGACCTATCGTGACTTTGGGAAACATTCATTTCTAAATTCAGAGAGATCCACTCCAGATACGTAGTTTGTGTTGTGTTATAAGATGCATCTAAACACGCTGTGTAAGGATTGGATCCTTTACATTTCAGAAATTATTATCTGAAACAAAACTACTACCATTGCTACATTAACTATAGATGGGAATTGCTATGAAGTCATTTGGGATTTTTATGTTAATGAACATATCAGAATTCAGATATTCAGATAGAGTGGGCTGGGGATATAGCTCAGTTGGTAGAGTGCTTGCCTTGCATGCACAAGGCCCTGGGTTTAATCCCTAGCACAACAACAACAATAACAACAACAAATAGACAACTGTGAGTTTCAGTAGATGAATGGATAAAGAAAATGTGGTATATATACACAAAATAAAATATTACTCAGCAATAAAAGAGAATAAAATCATGGCATTCACAGGTAAATGGATGAAGTTGGAGAATATAATTCTAAGTGAGCTAGCCAATCGCAAAAATCCAAATGCCAAATGTTTTCTCTGATATAAGGAGGCTGATTCACAGTGGGGTTAGGATGGGGAGCATAGGAGGATTAGAGGAATACTAGAAAGGCCAATGGGGTGGGAGAGGAAGGGAGGAGGCAAAAGGGCAAATAAAAAAAATAAAAAAGATGGTAGAATGAGATGGATATCATTACCCTAAGTGCATGTATGAAGACACGAATGGTGTGAATATACTTTGTATACAACCAGAGATATGTAAAAGTGTGCTCTATAAATGTAATATGAATTGTAATGCATTCTGCTGTCATATATAACAACTTAGAATAAAAGAAAAGACAACTGTGAAGAAGAAAAGATGGAAAAAGTTGTCTTATAGCACTTTTAGAACTACACCAGAATAACGTGTCTGGCCAGTCTTGTCATTGAGATAGTTCAACCTATTTATACTCAGTCTTTTTCTAACAAGAGCCATATCTACTGTTATATGGTAATAATCTCAGACGGAGAGAGCTGATAAAGGTCGTCACAGGAACCACACGTTTTTGTCTCCATAGTGACACAAATGGTAAAGACCCTTACATTTAATTCCATTTGGAGTTCCAAAAGATTATTTTTCCGCCAGACTGATAAATATAACAAGACTAAAACAACTTCAGGTCTCTTATTACCTTTTATGCTTATGAAATCAAAAGGAGAAGATAGGAAAGGTAAAATGAAAAAGTAGGTAAAAATCTTTTAGAGTAGATTTAAAGTGGATTTTTTTTCTTGCCTGGGAAACAAATAAATGGTTCTTGATAGTTAACAATAATAGTCTCCAATAGTTATGTGTCTATTATTTTCAGTTCTTTTCTTTAATCAGAACAATAGACATTATCTTTCTAGTTTTATGAGTAAGAAAATTGAGAAACTAGATCCATGATTAGTTTGTCTGGGGGTCTAAGATTTAAAGATAGGCTATTTAACTCCAAAACTCCTACCAGCCCCAGGGAGATATTTCATTTATTAAGCCAAATCAACATTTATTCAACTTCATAGAAACGGAGAGCATTTTAGGAAGACATGAAGTAAAAAGTGGATTTGTCTGTTGATCCTATCACCTCCCATTCTCTGGACAGGAATTCACAAAGATTCAATTGGCCACGCAGTTATGTGGAAAATGTAAGCAAAGGAAAGAAAGTTTGGAGCAGAAAAAAAAAATGATTAAGTAAGTTGAGAGCTGAAGATAAAAGTATGTACAGCAGGCTAGTAAGTAACTGGACAGTGGTTTGAGAGTCACACATAAACAATGAAAGCCTAGAATTCTTGGATGGTATTAAGTCACTCTCAATTTATCACCTTAGTGTTTGCCAGAGAAACTATAAAGACGCTTCTTGAAATAAAATCCTATCTTTCATTAACTCTTTTGAAAAAGTATAGCCATTGTACGATAAATTCCCTTTGATGTTCAGTAGAAGAACAAATGAGCCTCAGTGTTCCCATCTGGAAAGAGGGTTGACTTCATTCAAGGTCTAAGAATGCACAGACTCTACCTTCATCTATTCCAGAAAGTGTCCAGATCCTAGGAGCCAGACTTCATCCAGGAACCTCCTTTTCAATCCACAAGTTTCCATTTAGCCATCAGTGACATCACCCCTGAGCTCCAGTGCCACCTAGAGTTATTTCGTTCCCTACTAATCCTTCCTGTGTGGTTGTGCAGAAAGTCCTTCTTAAGTGTAGCTGCACCATAGCCTCAATAGTGCAGAATGATGCATTCCACTCAAGACTTCCAATCTATCATGTTTGCTTTGCTTTATAAATTCTTCAAGGTTCATGTTTTATTAAAACATATTCATTTACTGGGGAGGACACCTGGAAAACATTTTCAAATTATCACTCTGAAAAACCATTTAGTTCAACAAACAGCCTTCAGGCCAAAAGTAAATGCAATAAGAAAGTAGCAATGGTTCTCACAAGTCTCCTTCCTCACAGCCCACATTGTAAGATTGCTTGGATTCTGGTCTCTGTAACAGTGCCAAGAAAAGGTGGGCAGTACATAGAAAGACAGTGTTTTTAAAATGATAGATATCCAAAGCAGAATTGCTGAGGAATGAATGAACAGGGCACAGCCAGGTACCTAGGGGGCCAGCCAGCGGGAAGGGTCATCTGGACCATTTGGGCAGTGAATACTCTGGAGATTAGGAGATACAAAAATTATTCTACAATAGTCCCTATAACCAAAACTAATGAAGAATGCTTACCCACTACAGTACCAAAGCAAGTGTGGCTGTGTCTCGACATTTAAAATGTGATGTATCAGTTAGGACTTTCAGAAAAATTAAACAAGTAGGAACTCGGTAGATAGATAGAGATAGAAAGGCTTGGTAGATAGATAAAGATAGAAAGACTAAGATAAATAGATAGATAGATAGATAGATAGATACTCAGTTTAAAGAATCCATTCATATTATTAGATAGTAGATAGAGATTTAGTCTAAGGAACCAGCTAATTAAATTAGATAGATAAACAGATACATATGTAATAGATAGATAGATAGATAGATAGATAGATAGATAGATAGATAGATAAATTTATTTTAAGGGATAAGCTCGTGTGATCATGCAATTTCAGGAGTTGGCAAGTCTGAAATTCAGGCCAGCAGGCTGGAAACTCAGACAAGAGTTAATATTCTAGTCTTGGGGCAGAATTCCATTTTTTCTGAGAAACCTCAGATTTTGCTACTGGGGCCTTCAACTGATTGAATCTGCTTTACTCAGTGCCAAATGATTGCGCATGCTGATCACATCTACAAAATACTTTCACAGCAACATCTGAACTAGTGATTGACCAAACAACTGGGCACCATAGCCTAGCCAAATTGCCACATAAAATTTAACTATCATATATTGCAGAATTATTTTCTTTAACAAGGTCTTGACAAGGAGATCCCCCAGGATGGGTGGTGTGCCTGCCATGGTGAAGGAGCCCTAATTAGGAAGGGCTGTTGCAGCTAGCTGGAAGCCATAAGTTCCACCTGATATGTATGTGACGCACCTGTAGGCACCCGCAAAGCTGAAGGTATATAACCGGGTGAAAGCGGTCCGAGTTAGGAGAACGGAGAATTCAGTCAGTCGTGCAGTCACTCGGTCGGTCAGAAGAATCAGAGCGGCCAGAACGTAGGCAGAGCGGTTACAGAAGAGACAGAAGAGAAACCAGATAGAAGAAGTAATGACTGGTCAGAGTTAGGCCGAGGCTCCTGAGGAAGACAGAAGACAGAAGAAAGAAGAAGGAAGAAAGAAGAGAGAAGAAAGAAGCTCTAATCTTTCTCTAAGCTAAGAAGCTCTACAAGAAGAAAAGCTCGCTTTAATCTTTCTCTCTAAAAATCTTTCTTTCCCTCTCTAAGCTCTCTCTAAGAAAGTAGAAGTAAAAGTAGTAAAAGCTATACTCTGCCTCCAAGAGTTTTTCCCGGGTTTCGGTACCAGGCAGCTTACACCATGGGACAGGGAAAGAAGCCAGATCAGGTAAATAGGAGGAGGGACAGGAGATGTCACAGAAAGTCTGTGTGCTTTCTTTACAAAAGAAACAAAGGTAGGAAGTCAATGGTGCAAATAGCTTTCCTAGCGTCTAGGCCAACAAGGCACGCGTCTGGCATTTAATGGATATTTATCTGAAATGGCCGTGTGTTGTCAAAGTAAAACATTGATTAACCTCCATTCCTGCTGCCTGCTTCACTTGCAGTGAAAAAGATGACCCTTTCTATTTTCCATGAAAATGTTTCAACCTCTAATTCCTCAGTTCCTTTAATTTTTACCATAGGCAGCAAAACCAGAGGGCACTTGAAGAGTTGTTTTGTGTGACAGAAGTCCAGGCCGAGTGGCACACCGCTTTGAAAGATGGGTGGGTGGTGTGCAGAACTGTAAAGACATATGTGAATGCATTTATTCCTTTAAAAAAAAATGGGTGAGAAATTTCATTCAGTTTAGGCAAATTTAAATAGAAGCAACTAAAATACATGTATTCCTAAAAAGAATATCTGCATTACAGCAAAAGTGCCTTTATTATCCCAAATTAGCTGCAAAACTCCCTTCAGAGACTTGACAGGAGGTAAAAAAAAAAAAAAAAAAAAAGAGATTTCTTAAAACATTACAAAAAAAGAGAACCCCAGGATAAGAATATCCATACAATACAATTTTGTTTCGTAACATAGTCACATAGTCTTTTAATACTAAGCAATTACAGCGAAGGATAAGAAGGAAAAATCGCTGCCAGAAGTCAGAATGAAAGACCAGAAAGGATTCAAGCAAACATTTTAAAGTGTTTTTTTTTTTTTAAAGAATCCTAGTAAAAGTCTCTTAGGATCTTAGACAATCAAGAGGTCAGCATGAGGTGGTCTCAATAGGACGAAATTTATTTTAGGATATACTCCATACTACCTCTTGATTTAGAACATGTCTTTGTTCTTGGCTTCTCAGTCGACATACTTTAAATAACCCAAACGCTATGTGCAAAGTAATGTATAGCTGCTGAGTAGGGCATAAAAATGAACAACAAAGTCTCAAATATCTTAAAACCTAGAAAACATTTTTTCCTGTGTAGCTTTTACGGAATTTTTTTTTTTTTTTTTTTTTTTTTTTTTTTTTTTTTTTTTTTTTTTTTTTTTTTGCCCAGAAACCGGGTAGTTTAAAGAATAAATAGCAGGCATACAGTGGCATCAAGACCCACACTTAGGGCAATTCAGTCCTGCCTTAATATAAGCCCATTTGATTCACTTGGAAATCACAGTATCAAATATGTAGAAGTCACTGTATCCGCCTGTAGGAATTAAACAGAAAGGAAGTCCAACCATCTGTTGACCTCCGTGGCACATGGCTTTGGGAACTTACATTTTATGGTGGAGACAGGCTTGCTCAGAAACAATGGTGAAATACAAAGAGAAACAAAGTAGAATAGTGAAGGAGCCCTAATTAGGAAGGGCTGTTGTAGCTAGCTGGAAGCCATGGGTTCCACCTGATATGTATGTGACGCACCTGTAGGCACCCGCAAACCTGAAGGTATATAACCGGGTGAAAGCGGTCCGAGTTAGGAGAACGGAGAATTCAGTCAGCCGGGCAGTCACTCGGTCGGTCAGAAGAATCAGAGCGGCCAGAACGTAGGCAGAGCGGTTACAGAAGAGAAACCAGATAGAAGAAGTAATGACTGGCCAGAGTTAGGCCGAGGCTCCAGAGGACTGGTCAGAGTAAGGCCGAGGCTCCCGAGGAAGACAGAAGACAGAAGAAGGAAGAAAGAAGAGAGAAGAAAGAAGCTCTAGTCTTTCTCTAAGCTAAGCTCTATCTTTCTTTACTCTAACTCTAACTCTAAGCTAAGAAGACAAGAAGAAAAGCTCGCTTTAATCTTTCTCTCTAAAAATCTTTCTTTCCCTCTCTCTAAGCTCTAAGAAAGTAGAAGTAAAAGTAGTAAAAGCTTCACTCTGCCTCCGAGAATTTTCCTCCCGTGGCGGCGCCGTGGCTGGCCGTGACAGGCAGCTTACAAATGGTGGTCCGTCCGGGGCTCGGCAGGCAGAGAAGAAAAGCTAAGAAATAAGAGCAATGAAAAAGCATAGCCTCAGACTCAGTTGAGACCAGCAAAAAGAGTTAACAAGAGAGCATAGCCTCTGACTCAGTTGAAGCCAGTTAAGAATTAAGCTGAAGCAGAGTAGCCAGCCAAAAGCCGAAGCCGAGTAGCCAGCCAAAAGCCATAAAAAATATAGAGAAAAAGCCTTGAGCTTTAGTATAAAGAAAAAAGCCATGAGCTTAAAAGAAAATAGAGAATTAAATAGCATGGTAAAAACCATGCAGGAAAAAAAAAAAAAAAAAAAAGCCATTGAGCTTTGGCAAGAAAGCCATAAAGAAAAATAAAGAAGAGGAGAAAAAAAAAAAAAAAAGTCAAAGCCGCTTATGCAATTGTGCTTAACTAGGTGCGTTAGCTGCTCCTCAGCATTAGGCTTCCTTAAAGCCACAGCACCTTCTCAAAAAGGGCTCAAATATCCACCCTTTCAAAAATAAAAGGTGAAAAGCTAGGTAGGGACAAGAAAATAAAAGAAAATAGAGAAAATAAAATAGAGAAAATAGAATTAAAGCACCTTTTTAAACTAAAGGGAAGGAATATGAAGGAGCCCTAATTAGGAAGGGCTGTTGTAGCTAGCTGGAAGCCATGGGTTCCACCTGATATGTATGTGACGCACCTGTAGGCACCCGCAAACCTGAAGGTATATAACCGGGTGAAAGCGGTCCGAGTTAGGAGAACGGAGAATTCAGTCAGCCGGGCAGTCACTCGGTCGGTCAGAAGAATCAGAGCGGCCAGAACGTAGGCAGAGCGGTTACAGAAGAGAAACCAGATAGAAGAAGTAATGACTGGCCAGAGTTAGGCCGAGGCTCCAGAGGACTGGTCAGAGTAAGGCCGAGGCTCCCGAGGAAGACAGAAGACAGAAGAAGGAAGAAAGAAGAGAGAAGAAAGAAGCTCTAGTCTTTCTCTAAGCTAAGCTCTATCTTTCTTTACTCTAACTCTAAGCTAAGAAGACAAGAAGAAAAGCTCGCTTTAATCTTTCTCTCTAAAAATCTTTCTTTCCCTCTCTCTAAGTTCTAAGAAAGTAGAAGTAAAAGTAGTAAAAAGCTTAACTCTGCCCCCGAGAGTTTTTATCCCGGAAAAAGCATGAGCTTAAAAGAAAATAGAGAAGTAAATAGCATGGTAAACAACCATCAGGAAAAAAAAAAAAAAAAAAAGCCATTGAGCTTTGGCAAGAAAGCCATAGAAGAAAAATAAAGAAAGAGGAGAAAAAAAAAAAAAAAATAAAAGGTGAAAAAGCTAGGTAGGGACAAGAAAATAAAAGAAAATAGAGAAAAATAAAATAGAGAAAATAGAATTAAAGCACCTTTTTAAACTAAAGGGAAGGAATATGAAGGAGCCCTAATTAGGAAGGGCTGTTGTAGCTAGCTGGAAGCCATGGGTTCCACCTGATATGTATGTGACGCACCTGTAGGCACCCGCAAACCTGAAGGTATATAACCGGGTGAAAGCGGTCCGAGTAGACAGAAGACAGAAGAAGGAAGAAAGAAGAGAGAAGAAAGAAGCTCTAGTCTTTCTCTAAGCTAAGCTCTATCTTTCTTTACTCTAACTCTAAGCTAAGAAGACAAGAAGAAAAGCTCGCTTTAATCTTTCTCTCTAAAAATCTTTCTTTCCCTCTCTCTAAGTTCTAAGAAAGTAGAAGTAAAAGTAGTAAAAGCTTAACTCTGCCCCCGAGAGTTTTTATCCCGGTTTACGGTACCAGGCAGCTTACAGAATAGGAATTCAAAGGAGAACAATTAACATCAAGTTGGAAGCTGGAAAAAACTTCTCATGGGAAACCAAGGGCAACAAACTAACATCAACTGAGATTCTCCTATGTATGCTGAAAGGTGTTGACTGGTAGTTATGGTAGGACTTGAAAAAGGAATTGAATTTCAGTAAGTAAAAGAGGGTGTTCCAGACAAAAGAACCAAAGTTTACAGTCAGAGACAATGAGGTAGGCAAGATGGTCTGAAAAGCCTGGGTTCTCATAACAGACTCAAATGGTGGCTCTGCCTCGTGTTATAGAGCATTGTTCTACAGCTTCTCCCTCTCTGTTTCTTTATTT
Source organism: Tamias sibiricus (assembly GCA_025594165.1). NCBI lineage: Eukaryota > Metazoa > Chordata > Mammalia > Rodentia > Sciuridae > Tamias > Tamias sibiricus. The sequence continues at coordinate 12,257,749 of CM046663.1, read as the reverse complement.
GTGAAATGTAGATAATACCGCCCACATCAAATGGTGATAATTCAATGAAATGTTTGCAAACTGCCTGACGCTTCTATAAGTGTCTGTGTAAAAAATTAATAGCAATAAATGAATAAGCCATGCTACTATCTGTATGTTGCTCTGACAAAATACCTGAAAAAAAAAAACAAAAAATGAACTTGGAGGAGTAAAGATTTATTTTGGCTCATGGTATCAGAGGTTTCAGTCCATGGTTGGCTGGCTCCATTGTTTGTGGGCCCAGGATGATGCAGACCACCGTGGCAGAAGGGTGTGGCAGAGAAAAGCTGCTTACCTCATGGCAGTCCGGAAACAGAGAGAAAGAGAGGGAGGAAGGGGCCAGCAAACACCGCAGCAACACACTACCGCCAAGTAGGCCCACCTCCTAGTCTCCACCATCTTCCAATAACACCATCAAATTTTATTCATTGACTAATCCATTGAGCATGTCAGAGACCTCATGATCCAATCACTTCTTCAAAGTCCCAGGCCTTCAACATAGGAGCCTTTTGGAGAGACTCCAGATCCAAACTATAACACTATCTAACAGACATTCCTAATTAGCCAAAGTAAGTTCTTCAAACTTAATTTCATTTTTCTTCTGGTTCTGCATTTACTGGACCTATTTATTCTCCATCTGCAATACTCAGATACGGTGCCCATGGATGTTATTATAGGTCACACAGCTCCAAATTTCATAGCCATTTTCCTCATAGCCTTACTATGATGCTAGTGCACCAATGTATATATATGTACATATATATGTATACACACACGTTTAGTGTATATATATATTTAGTGTCTGTGTATGTGTATGTGTGTGTGTGTGTGTACCTGCCTCATTGTCTCTGACTGTATGCATGTATGTGTGTGTGTATATACATATACACAGATACACACACACACTAAATGCTCCAGAATCTTCGCTAAATATCATTATTATCTGTGAGAAAATTAGAAGGCGGGCGGATCTTCAGACACCACAAGCCAATTTGCTTTCAGTGGAAATAAAAATCTATGTGGAAATTATTGAACCATCATAGTCAGACATTTTTTTTTTTTTTTGAGTTGATAATAAAGTATCTGAAAATTTAGAGACACCTCCTAGGCCAGTGTCCAAACTTACTCTGAGAAAGACTGTCCTGTAAGAAGAAGTGCCACGGTTAAGCAGGTGTAAATCACCAATGTGACCACTGCAGTAATAAAGGAACAAGTGCTCGAAGCATGTGCTGGCAGTTTAACTAATTCCCTCATTTTACACTTTACTTTTGCAGCATTTGCCCCAAAATCTGGTTGAAGAAATATGTTCTTTACTAAACTATCCATTTCCAAGCTTGAGTAAAGCTAGATCTCAAGTTAATCATAAATGTGTTAAGATAATAAAATAAAAGTATGGCCTGATGACAGAGAATAGCTGGTAGCCCAAAGTATTTTTTAAGTTAGAAATCTTTTAAGTGCGGTGCTGATTTAAAATAGCAACAAAAACTAACCCCTTACCCCTTCCAGAGGTGACCACATTTACCTTCACTCTGAAACTCCATTAATGGCTGCTGCCCCTGTGATACTGTTTCTCATGAGCAGCAAGAGTAACTGATTTAATACTACAGTTTTCTTATTTATACTGATTTTTCTCAATCATACTAAGTGAGAGGTGTGATGAGAATGAAATTATATTTGCATGAAAGCAACTCAGACTTATTGAGCAATACCAATTTTAGCATTTTGAGGTGCCGTGGTGGATGGTTTAAGGAAAGATTCCTCATAAACGTGGCAGATGGCATACTCTTCCTTCAAGATCTCTCTTCATTGAAAGTAAAGAAATGAAGTGATTGTAAACCAGCAGTGATGCAGAAAAGGAGAGGGAAGAGACCACAAGAGTGATAATCTGCAAGAGACGATGGAATGGATGGGGCAGGGCTGAAGCAGCTACCAATTAGAGTGAGCATGCTCACCATCGGGTTTCTAGGGCTTCACTTGAAAATTAAAGGGTTATCTAGGAATCACCAGCATGTAAGCCTCAATCATGAAAGAAAAGACCAAAGTAAACTAATAGAAAAAAATACTAAGGAGTATTCAGAAATAATTTGAATGATCCAGATTACGCTCACATTAGAGAGGTCATTGTGTCCACAAAACAAGAACAGATGCTTGGGAAAAGTAGAGAAAATTGTAAATTTTAGAGATTAAAAAACATGATAAGATAGTAGAAGCATTGAGAGATAAATTAAGGAAATCTCCTAGAAATGAAAACTAAAAGAGAAAGTTTAAGGAAAAAATAATAGGCATAGGGAGTCCGTCCAAGAAGTCCAAGATTCAATCACTAGGGGTTTCAAAAGTTGGAAAAGCAGAAGGGAGAAAATTATCAGGCAATGCATTCAAGAGAATTTTCCAGAGATAAAAGATAGCAATCTCGAGATTTAAAGTTCTCCCACATGACTAGAGTGAAGAAGGACACACACTTGTGCCACACCAGGGCACACCACTGTGAGATGTAGAATACCAAGGATGAAGAGGAAATTTGACATACCTTCATGGAGAAAAATAGGGTAAGTATGAAATAAAAAACATCAAGACGGCCTTCTCATCAATAACCGTGGATGACAGAGACAAAGAGTAAAACCTCAAACCTCAGAGAGAAAATTACATTCGATTTAGAATTCTATTCACACCTATCAAAGGTGAAAGTAAAATACAGACGTGCTCAGAAATGGAAGGACTCATAATGTTTTATTCCCACACTCACTATATCAGGAAGTTACTTAATGAGGTTCCAGAGCATGCAAAGGATAAACCAAGAAGAACCAAGACTCGGGGGCTGGGGTTGTGGCTTAGCGGTAGAGCGCTCGCCTAGTACGTGCGCGGCCCGGGTTTGATCCTCAGCACCACGTAAAAATAAGGGCATTGTGTACAACTAAAACAAATAAATAAACATTAAAAAAAAAAAAAAAAAAAGAACTAAGACTCAAAATCAAGGAAGCTGTGAGACCAGGATTTGAGATTGAGTAGCTGATTAGATAGATTGGGCAAAGTCAATAAAAAATGAGACTGTGATAAGGCAAAAAAAAGTCAAGACAAAATAAAAAGCAATTAAAAACCCCAGGAAAGACAAAAAAAAAAAAAAAAAAAAGTGCTAGGAAGGAAACATAGGACTTCATCTGGTTCTACAATGAATAGAATTTACATAGTCACAATAATGAAACTATATGTTGATGCTCATCTTAATGCTCAATTTACAGAAAACTTATAGATGTACTGTTTGTAGTTAAAGACCAAACTAAAAATTTTGTTCATTTTGATATTATAAAATGAAGAGATGACAAAAGCTAAGAGGTAGAAGAATGCTGTGGGTACAAACAAGGTCAGTTTCAGGGTACAAAATAGAGAGTCACACGAGGCTTCATACTACTTAGAAGGGCCCCACGCGTGGTTGAATCATCTTCTGTCACCACCATGTAATTCATAATAATTTTTGCTCCCACGTTTTTGTTTTTCATTGAGTCATGGTGTGCAAAGTTAAAAGCTGGTGTTCTCTCAGTAATTAATGCAAGAAATAAAAGCCTACTTATACTTCTTAAGTACATGATAATTTAACAATGAAGGTATTTAAAATGCAGAATGACTATATTAAGATATGAAAAGAAAGGCTGATGGAAATGTGAAGATAAACTACACCCTCATCTATCCCATCAGAATATAGAATTAACAATATTAACTCAACAGTTGGAGATTGACAACTAACAAAAGAACCCGTTAAAAGAGATCAAAGTAGTTGTCCCTGAAGAATGAGACCAGCAAAGGGGAAGGATAGGGCCAGGGGCCAATGTGTCTTATCATAGGTCCTAATATGCTCTGCTTTGTTTTTTTTTTTTTAACCTTGTTTAAACAGTTCATTTCATGTTTTTTAAACTAACTTAAAAATCATAATATAGCAAAGCTACATTCTGTATACATATTTTATAAAGTAATTCTATGAAGAAACTAATTATATACATAAACTTTCTAATTTAATACAAATGTTATGTGATTGATATCTTAAAACAAAGTGACAAGCACAAAACATGTATGACATAGTTTCTGCCCTCTAGACATTCACTCGTTTTATAAATCATGTCTCTGCCAAGGTCAAGGGTAAGTGGAGAAAGAAGAAATTATCAAAGCTGAGTAGCTTGCAGTGGTCACATTTGCTTGAAAAGGCCGTTTGTCCCCTTTTTTTGACCATACATTGTTTTCAAAAACTAGGCATTTGTGAACAGAAGTACAATTTTTCAGCAACTCTTCCTTATTTTTGGTCAAGGATCAAAGAAATAGAGCACTTAGCCTCTGAAAAATGAGGACTACTTATCTACTAGTAATTCTAAGTTAAAAAGGGGGCAGAGTCTAACCAATCAGCAACTCTCTGTGGATTTTTCCCAGTACCTGATACAGACACAGCATAATACATTTTCATCAGGGTTGAATAAATTTTCTTTAGCAAGCTGGTTACAACCACCAGTTTATTGTTATAGATAGAAGTTGTGAGAGCAAAGTGTTTGGGAGATGGGGTCTGTTGATGCTACTATCATTCCATGTCCTGAAAAGATACTAGGCTAGGTATCGCATAATCATTCAGTGCTGGACACTTCTGCCTTAGAGGAAAGAGTAACTTTGGCAATAACTAGACCCCTACCTGCTAAAAGGTAAAATAATTAAAGACTTCATAGCTCTACTCTGTACCACATCCCCCTCCTCAGAAAACTTGAGAAAACAAAGAAATTCTAGATTGAGAACCATAGACCACTAAGTATACAAACCCAAACTTCTCATTTTCCAGAGCTTACTTAGTTGCAACATTTTGATTATGTTGTCTTCCTGTCAACAAAATCAAATCCCATCAAGGTAAAAGAATTAACATTACCAATCACATGATAATCTTCCAATGTTATTTTAACCTAGTAGCTTTCCTGCCCAAATAATGATCTAGTGATAGAACATTTGGAAGGTCTACCTTGGGCCATTCTTAAAAGGCAAAGAGGATTGAAGAACTGAAAGTACTAAAGAAAATGTTCTGCCAAACTCTGATGGCCTTGGGAGTCCTGCCACATTCCTCAATGTAAAGGGCATTTTTTGAGATCATCCCTAAAGGATGGTGTCTCCTTGGAAAAAATAAAAGCCTGTTCTCTCAAGCAGAGGGTCAGGAAGAGATGGACCCCAGCCTAAGAAATGGACCTCCTAACACTACTATGCAGCCTAACCACAGGTGCCAAAGCACCAAGAGGAAGGTAACAAGCCGTGTGGGAGGAGGCAATATGGTGGAAAGCATGTGGAGGGGAAGCAGGCCCTGATTTACTTACCTGGAGTCCAAAGAAGGGGGAGTTATTGCCCAGATAGGAGGAAAAGGGCCACCAAAGCAACATCAGTGGCAAGAACTTAAATACAGGACAATGTATGCTGTGGTTTGGATGAGTGTCCCCCAAAGTTCCATATGTAAAGACTTGGTTCTCAGTAGGGCAGAGGTGGGGCCTACTGGGAGGCCCTTAGGTCATCACGGGGAGGGGGTCATAGAAGGGGATCCTGAGACTCCAGTCTTCTCTTCTCTCTCTCTCTCTCTCTCTCTCTCTCTCTCTCTCTCTCTCTCTCTCTCTCTCCCCTGCTTTCTGGCTTGGGATGTGAGCACTTACTACAATATGCATTCTGCCATGATGTGTTGCCCTCACACAGGTGATGATGTTCTGTTTTACGAAAGATCTTTCTCTTCTTCTCCCTCTATTTATTTATTTTCACTGTGGATTTATGGATTCTTGCACAATTTGATGAATTACAGTCCATTGCTGACTTCATTCCTTTGGATGCTCAGAATGACCCTCAGGGTCAGCAATAGCTCCCTAAAATCTATACCTCTGTCCCTTAGTGGTGTCCTCACCATTTTGTGAGTACTTTCTCACATTCTGACATAACAAGAAGTCTCAGGCTCATTTTATACTTTCTGAATCAGCCATTTTTCCAAGGAGTGGTGGTTTATTTTAGTTGGACATTGGGTGAGTTTGCTTTCTATCACTGTCATAAAATATCTGAAATAATCAACTTATAAAGAGAGAACATTTATTTTGCCTCATACTTTTTGAGGTTCCAGTCTGTGATCAGTTGACCTCATTGCTTTGAGGCCTATGACAAAAAGTGTCAGGTGACAATGGCAGGGAACACATGGCAGAACAAATTCTCTCCTCATAGTCAGAAAGAAAGAAAAGAGGAAGAGACCAGGTCCTACAATTCCCTTCCAAGTCATGCCCCCATTGACCTAAGGACCTTCTGCTAGGCCCCACCTCTTAAAGTCTCCAACACCTCTCAACACTGGCCCTCCTGCAAACCAATTCCTTAATACATGAGTCTTTGAGAGCTATTCAAGACCAAACTATAGAAGGCATAATGTTGAGAAACCAAGATCTTAACACACAACGTGCTGTTAATGATTTCTTATTGGAAAGCATTTGAGGTCACCATAGAGATTTTTAAAATTTTCTTTTGGGGCTTTGCAGAAAGACTTTCTAATTTGTTGTATGGTATTCAGCAAATCCAAGGAAAAGGCTATCCATAATGCTCCTATTTTAATTTGCAAGTCCCGTGATGGTTGTGGTCAAGGATGTGGTGGTTGCTGTCATTCTAAAATCCCAGGTGTTGTCTATGGCATCAATATTTCAAATCAAGCTACAGTTGGCCATTTCTCTGACCGGTCATTTAGCCTCCACATTTGTCAGTAAGTGTAGACTAACCCTAAGTGGCTCTTCCTGTCTTTTTACCTTTTAGTGAGGACATCATAATCAAATGGGCAGCCACACCTGTCCTCTAATGAGTATTCATGTAGTCACAGGATCCACCAAACAGCTGTGTAACTCAGGGGGTTAAAAAACACTTCCTTAGCACCCCAAGTAAGGTTGTTATTTGAATAAATGTTCTACATCTTCTAAAAAAAATACCTTTCAAACTACTCACAGATTATTTGCAATCCTTTCAATGTCAGTCTTCAAACACAGCTGCAATTCCAACCCAAGCTTTCATTGGCTAGACTGTGCCCCATAAACCTAAATATTCAGTGTCATGTTATTTTAGCATACCACAGCAAAAATAATATGGGGAAAATCAACAAAATAAGCAAAACCTCTCAAGAGGTTTTGTATGTCAGGGTCATCTTTGAAAGTGGCATGACAAGTCCATATCTCAGCAACTAGATGACGTGAATTTAAAAAAAAATCCTACATGGTAAATTTGTAAGTACTATAAAATTATGAATCAAAAAATTGTTATCATATGCCACTTTAATTTTTAAACATCTCCCAATTTAGGGCAGTAAATGGAACTTCAGAGAGAATCCACAGGAAATGGTTTTAATCAGAGTCTTTCCCAGATATTTCTGCATATTGTTTAAATAGAAATTAAAGCAAGTATTTTCCATTTGTTATAAAATAAGACATTGTTTGTATTATATCTATAAAAAAATTCTAGCAATGTTAATAGTGTTTTATCACTGAAGGATGAAATTATTTTTATATTCTCATAATCCCATCTTTGTTGTAAAGATATACTAAGCATCTTAGAAGTTGGTTTTAATCATAATCATACTAAACTAATCATATACACTGTAGTAGACTTGGTAATACAGTTGTGGCAATTGCATGTTATATGTGAGATGGGCCAAGTAAGCAAATATTCATGGGTTGTTTTATGAACTCTGTATAAGTTGATAGGTTCACTGACATGTTAGGGTTTTTTATTATTTTTAATTGACACAGTAATTTTGCATATTTTTGGAGTACAGTGTGACATTTCAATCCATGTATACAGCATGTAACCATCAGACATCTTTTTTAATATTTATTTATTTATTTTAGTTGTACACAATGCCTTTATTTATTTCTACGTGGTGCTGAGGATCGAACCCGGGCCGCGCACGTGCTAGGCGAGCGCTCCAACGCTGAGCCACAATCCCAGCCCACCATCAGACATCTTTACCTCAGACATTTATCATTTCTATGTTGGGAACATTCAAAATCCTCTCTACTAGCGATCCTAAAATAATTAATTATTGTCAACCATAGTGGTCCTAGTGTGCTAGAAAACCTTAGAAGTTATTCCTCCTATCCAACTGCACCCCTGGATCTCCCCCACCATGCTCTCTCCACCACCCCACCACCCTTCCCAACCTCTGGTTACCACTATTCTACTCTCCACTTCTCTGTGACCAACATGTTAACATGGAACAAATCGTTCATGCAACAACCACAGCTACAGGAGAGGTCACATGCCACCTTCTCCAGTTACCACAGCAAGAAATCACTTTCCACTCAGAATGCCTCCCTTTCCAGGACCACATATGCAGCAGCGGCCTTCTCTGGCTTTGTATGAGTGAAAAGTGGTCTGTCCCCTCTCTTCTTGCTAGAGCAAGACACGCTGATACTTTTATTTTTCCTCACCCAAAGTCCAAATAGCATCCTGCCTCCTATCAAATAAATATTTAAGTAATAAGCCATTGAACTGATCTTTGAGTTAATCTCTCAGAAAAAAAAAATAGACCAAGAAATTCAAAATAGGAAATTCTAACACTTTCATCATCCCAGTAACTCTTAATGTCAAACATCCCTGCTTTCTCCACCATGCATAATATACTAAATACACTTCCTATAAGCATCTTACCACTGGCACAAATAAAACATTTAAGATGCATATTACAGTTAAGTGAGTACAGCTGGGTGATCATTTTACAAACAATTATCAGGGCCTTAAGCACTCTCCGTGCATGTAGCACAGGCCCAGGCAACAATAGGAACACAGAGACTATCCTTAGTGTCACCCAGACTCTACCTTCACTACCCTGCTCACCTGCAGAGCAGACTGGGAAGTTACTCGTCCTTTCTATGCCTCAATGTCTTCCTCTTTGAATTAGGGGTAATCATGAGATACTACAGATAAAGCACCTGACCATGGTGAATACACTGAGTGCTGGCTCTTATTATTACCTTTGTTGTTGTTGTTGGGATTGAACCCAGGGCTTCATGCATGCCAAGCAGGCACTCTACCACTGAGCTACATCCCGAGCCTCTATTTTTACCTTTGATGTTTCAACTTTTGTAGCCCACCCGCTCATACCAGAACCCAGAGAAAGTGTGCATCTACGCTGAGTCCAACCAAGCCTCATTTACCAGTTGCACTCTTCAAACTTTATATATTAAAATATACTCATTGAGTCAATGCATACTTAGTAAACATTCACTGTGTGGCAAGTAGGTCTGATCAATCAAGGATAACCACAGGGCTCTGCTGTATCCATATTCCTTGGCCTGGGAGCTCATTGGCTGGGAAAGTTTACAGCACCAGACTCTGCAGTGTAGAGAGTATAGTTTGTGAGGACCCAGGAAAGGACCTGGAGGGAAGGTTTCCTGGAAGAATGAATGTCAGAGCCAAAGGATGGGTAAAGATCAGTCAGACATATACAGTAGCCCGCAACCCTCATGTACAGGGATATATTCACCGATGCCTGAAACCACAAATGGCACCAAGCCCAACAGTGTTTTTTTGAATGCTGCCCAGATGATTTCCCTTCACTTTGAAAATATTTGTTCAGTTCCTATTATTATTATTTTTGTGGTACTGGGAATTGAACCCAGGGATGCTCTATCACTAAGATGTATCTCTACCCCTTTTTATTTTGAGACAGGGTCTGGTTAAGTGGTCCAGGCTGGCCTTGAACTTGTGATCCTCCTGCCTCAGCCTCCTGAGTCACTGGGATTATAGGAATGTGCCACCACAACTATCATTATAAACTGAGAACTCAACAGTAAAACAGACAAAAATTCCAGCCTCACCGAACTTTCATATTCTGTGATTGTGTGTAGGAAAACAAACCAAAGAAATAAATAAACTACCATAGGCCCCTCACATCCACAAGAGACATATCCATAATCTCCCAGTAGATGTCTGAAACGGTGCCTAGTGCCGAACCCTCTGTATACTACGTTATTTTTTTCCTTTACATGCGTACCTACAATAAAGTTTAATTTATAAACTAGGCACAGAAGAAAGTAACAATAATTTAAAAGTAAAATAAAACAATTATAATGCTATGCTGTAATAAAAGCTATTTAAAACTTACATATTGCTTATTTCTGGAATTTTCCAATTAATATTTCCCAACCACCATTGACCCCCGTTCACTATCAACATGGAAAGTGAAAATGTAGATAAAGGGGGACAACTGTACATGCAAAGCCCAAAGTGTAGGCAGCTGTTATGCTTATGGGAATTTAGAGGCCTTTACAATACAAGGTAGAAAGTGGTCAGAGAAGCACAGCTAGACCCAAGCAGTCTTGTAAATCTCATTAAGGAGAGTGATCCTGGGGATACGGAGCAAGGTGTTAAAAGGGGAGTGAAGAATGGTCAGATCAGAATAGTGGCTCGGGCTGCAAGGGAGAATGGGCATTTAAGATGAAAAGAGTAGGGACAGGAGGACTAGACAGCTATTGCAATAAACCAGGCAGGAGCTGAGGTGGCGGTAGATGGAATTGAGGGATATTAAGGAGAGAAAATCATGGGGCTTGGGGAGATGGGGTGGAGAGGAGGAAGGTACGAAAGGTGAACCGCAGATATATGTCTTGAGCAACTGGAGGAACTTTTTGAGATGGAGATAACTGGAAGAAGGGTAAGTTGGGTGGAGGCACTCACAAGTTCTGCTTTGGACCTGGTGTTAGAAGGTGCCTGCAGGATATGAGTAGATGTGATTATTATGCTGTGGAGACATGAGTCTGGTGCTACAGGGATGTGAGGCAAGGTATGGGTAAAGATGATATGAAGATATGTGGGTTCATGGGCTCCTAGCTAGTAACTGAATAACGGAGTGAAGACAAAAGGAGCACGCGGTGAGGGAAAGGGCCCGGGTAACTTGTGTGATGGCCTAGACGTTCTATGTGTTTGTGAATAGCAGGCTGGATTGCCCAGAGAGGCAGAGTAAATGTGCACTTAGGATATTCTCAAAACAGGAACAAGAAAAAGAGAGTTTGGAAGAATTCACATTTTCTGTTTCAAAACTGCAAGCAATGGTCTCCTTCATGGGGAAAACCAGTCCTCAGTTAAGCAGTGGTTATGCTCATGTTGCAATCGAGAATTCATTTGAATTTGAATTTCTCAAAGCCAATGAAAAGGAATATCAACATAATGCTTCCAGTATTTAGGGCTCCTGAAGGCCTTAATCCAATCCTAAATGTAAATATTGCCACAAGCTGGGGACCTTCAGGTAAGGTGAGCTGGGGGAGGGTAACTAGTGGGAGGAGAACTTAGGGCCAGGTTCAGGTCTCTGGGCAGAGCCAGGCCCTCCATGGGTGACGGTGGCACTTCTTGAAACAGGGAGGGTTAAATGAGGCCCCAAAGCCTTCAGGATCCCACAGGTGACATCTATTCGGTCAGCTCATTAATTCATGGTATGCGGTCTGGGTGCTGATATGTTAGTACATTCTTGTTTTAAGTAGAATTTCTGCATTTTAAAGGAGATGCTTTGGAGACCAAGCCCTAACAAAATACAGAAATCTCCTGGTCTAAATTTCAAGCTCTGAGGTAGATCTTTGAGGAGAGAAGCCTACATCCCTGTTGGGGGGGCTGCTTTTCTGGCAACTTCTAGATCACACTACCTAGGTGGCCCCATTCTGCGTCTGCCTGTGTGGATGAAGCCAAGGAGTGACCATCATTTCCCAGCCCTCTGTGTATCTGAGGCCTGGATGGCGTTCAAACCTCACCCCACCGCCCAGTCCCAAAACCACTCTGGCTCTTGAGGTGGTTGTTTATAATACTTTGGAGAAGTCAAAGTCAGGGTCATTTCACTGCCACCTTAAGATTCCTACTCAAGGAATAGCCCACAGTTGCTACAGGTCCTGATGCTGGTTGGAGAAAATCATCGATGTCCACAGAGCTGCTTTTATATAAAAGTGTTCTCTGATACCGAGCATCAAGCCCTTCTAAACACACTGTCCTCTACAGATATAAGTGTCCTCGAGGTGTATTAAAGAAACTGCATCACTTCCAGTTCAGTGTTATTAGTCACTGTTGATTATTTTCTCCCAAGTTCTCATGTGCAAAAGAGTGAGGTAGGGTGGGGAATTCTGTTTACTTGCATAGCAAGAGTTACTGCTTAACCAAGCCGTGCTCAGCATGTTTGATAAGAGACCAGAAAGTAAAAAACGTATTTTTTCCTTGGAAGTTAGCAATTAACTTATGAAAGCATAGAGATGTATTGGACTGATTGACAGAGGTTCTAGAAGGCAGTCTTCACCTGCTGCTCACCTCGTGTCAGCAACTAGCAGTGTCTCACATAGTCACCGAGGAAATCTTACTGAAATAATTCCAGGATGGATTGCAGATCTGTTTGAGTAAAAAACAGTTTAGATGTTGCAATGAAAGATGTGTGAAAGCCGAGAATAAACTGGTGCTGATTCTTTCACCATGCTCAACAAACCTGAAAGTCCACCCTCTTGTTCTGCATTAACAACTATATCCATGCTACTGACAAAGATTCCTTGCTTAACTAAACTTTAGTCAGCCCTCTGAGCCCTTCCCAATGAGGCCCATCTATGCACTTCCTTGTAGAGTGCAGTTTTAGCAAGAACCCCCTGCCACCCCTGATATCTCATCTCCCTGGATATCTGACCAGGTCCCTCATCCTCCACATCTCCCAGGTGATGACTGATCACCCTGGCCTGTCTTCACCGAGGTTGGTTTTTGCAGAATCCCACTTTACCCCCTGACGTTTCCTCTTAGTAAACTTCTATGCACTAACACCACCCTGCCCCTTGGCAATGAATCCCTGCTTGCTATGCTGTATTCAGAGTTGAACCCATCTCTATACTGAGATCTCATTCACCCTATTTCACCAGTCCTGAACAAAATCTGCTTTTGCCACTTTAACAGTTATCTGGCTCTGGGTTTGGTTTTTTTTTTGTTGTTTTTTTGTTTGTTTGTTTTGTTTTGGTTTGGTTTGGTTTGGTTTTTTGTTGTTGTTTGTTTGCTTGTTTTGTTTTGTCTTTGACACATATAAAGGTCTACAGAGAAACTCACAATAAACTTAGCAGTGACCAGCTATGGAAAGGAGGTAGAAAGGAAGGAAGCATCCTTCGGTTGTTCAAATCTTAATTTGTTCTTCATGGAGAAAACAGACAACCCTGACGTAAGGGCATTCCATCTAAAATTCACTTCTAGGGAGATAGGTCAAAGGGAACTCTTTTCTGTTTCATTTTCTTCTAAGCTTCTGAGCTCTGAACTTGAGGTTTTATAATTCTAGGTGACATAATTATGATAAGGAAAGACCAATGGACCGTGAGATAGATGGCTGTTATCACCATATCTCTCAAAAGTCCATATATCCACTCATGTCAACGTGCATATTGTGGAAAATGACATTAATACGTTTTAAGAAACCGAGCTGATGTCCAGTTGTGCACGATGCCTTCCCTGCCATTTGCTGGCACTCTGTTGGCATGCTTTAGGATGTGTGCCTTTGGAGAGGAGGAGCATAGGAACTGTTCTTGGCATGAAGCATTGCAAGCTGAACTCTTAGTCCCGCATATCCCTTGCATATTTCTCTTTTTTCCCATGTTTAAAATTGCTTTTAAGATTCTGCTATGTTATCAGAAGGGGCTGTGAACTCTTAAATGCCACCATCATCTTTCACGTTAAGTACGGGGCTTTAATACATAACATATTCATTGAGAAAACTGCTTCCTCAACCTTCTTAGGGGCCTCTCTGTCATTGCACTTGTACTCCTCTGTTTATCTAGGTGTGTTTCTTTGTTTCCACATTTATAAAGAAGAAGGACGTTTTTAACATGAGTTTCAGGAGCTTGGTGTAAAGTCTGAGAAAGTCCCCCACTCGAACTAAGATTGTCAATGAACTGCAAATAAAAAGTCAGGAGTAAATAAAAACCCAAGTGAAGGGAGAATCAAGACGTAAATTTATAACCCAGTTCTCTTATCTGATTGCTGAGGTTGCTAAGCATCTATTTCCTAGGTCCTTTCCCTATGTGCATTCTTACAATCTCATTCCCCCTTCCCTCCCTTGGTCTCCCTCTTCTCCTCCTCCTTCATCTCTTCCGTGTGACTTGAGAAGAAACTAAGATATTTGGGAATCTGAAGGTGACATATTTATGGAATTTATCTTGAAATAAACCGATCAGCAAAACTTCTACATGAAGCACACACATACACATGCACATAACTTTCAGGCTCCGCATTCCCTAGGCTTCCCTAAGTTTCTCTGGCAAGGAACATAAGTCTATATGCATCCAGTCTGGCACTTAGTCTTGCTCTTTTCACAGGTCCCAATCCACTCACTCACTCCTGGCTGCACCCCACCCTGTCTCCAGACTTTTGCCTCAGGCCACAGGGCGAAGCTGATTTCCGGCTTTGAAGCCTGTCTTGCATTTTTCTACTAAATATATCATCCCTGAATTTTTTTTTTCATTTTTCTGAGTTCTTAGGTTATATATTCACTTCTACCATCTGAAGCAACTGCCTGCCACTGTCATTTTATTTTGTTGTTGTTGTTGTTGTTGTTGTTGTTGTTGGTTTTCTCTCCCATATAAATTGACACACGCTCACTCACTCACAAAGGCAATGTAGGCTTCCCAGGTCTGCTCAGCCCATGGGGAAATCTGGGGCCTCAGAATAGCCATGCAGCAGTCTCAAGCTTTGCACACACCCACCATCTATGGACCCCCAACTTACCTTCAAACTCCTCCCTTTTCCAGAAGTCCCAAGCCCTCTTAGCAACCCCACAGAATCTGTCCTTTCCTTTGGCTCCAGCTCGTGTTCGCTGATATTTACCAGCCAATAGAGCAGCCCATACTGTGGGAGCCAAGAAAGCACTACCCCTGCTGGGGTCTCCACAAACTGTGCCCCTGGGGAGATGCCTCCCATTGTGCGTACAAAAGCTACCCCTTGAGGAAAGCAACGGCTAGCAAGCTACTGGCATGTATGGCGTCCATGGCAAGAGAAGCTGCTGGACCTGCCGGAAGGAAACAAAGTGACACTCCACTCCCTGCTGAGGGAGAATCGTCCCTGGCCCCCACCTTCATCCTGGCTTTTCTCAATTGTGCAGCTCATCAGTGAGTGCCTCTCAGTGTTGTCAAGTCTTCAAGCAGGTTGTTTCTCCAGTGTTGACCCCCATCCTACTGCCCCAGGACTCACCTCCATGGAACAGGGTAGTGCACATTTCACAGTGTGAAAAACAGACCCCTTAATGGACTCGAAGCCAACTTCCCTTCCACCCTGAGCATGCACTCTTTCCAGACATCTTTTGGTTCTTCTTGATAACAGCTCCCCAACAGACCCACCACGGCGGCTTGCTGGGCAAACCCAGACACATCTGAATCCCGGGGTGACCTATCCTACGCTCCAGCCACAATCTCTGCTACCCATAAAATGTGTGGCAAGTTATCCTGGTGCAAAGATGTGAGAAAGTTCTGGATCCTCCTATGTCTTTACCTCCATCTAGTTCAAGTTGGGTACCCTTTCTCTAAAATGCTTGGGACCAGAAGCGTGTCTGAATTCAGAATTCTTTCAGATTTTGGAATATTTGCAAGTACATAATAAGATATCTTGAGGATCGGACCTAAGTCCAAACACGAAATTTACTTACATTTCATCTGTACCTTATACACATAACCTGATGGTACTTGGGGCCAATATTTTAAATAAGTTTGTGCATGAAGCGAAGTTTCATGATACGGCAGATTCCTTCCATGGAGTCATATCAGCACACACAAAAAAAAAAAAAAAAAAAAAAAAATTCACATTTGGGAGAATTTTGAATTTCAGGTTTTAGAATTAGAGATGGTCAAACTGCATTAGATTTTAAAATATGCTCCTGATCTTTAACACAATGTTTCCATAAGGGAGAATGTCAGAGAGACTAATAAGGGAAAAGAGACAATGTTCTTGCATGACCCTGGATAGCAGCCAATCGGTGCCTCTTCTCAGGTTCTTCATCTCCTTTAGAGAATGAGACCTCCCCCAAAGACAACAGTAAGCTCCCCCACCTCCGGACGCCCTCTAGATCCTAAGATAGACACTTAGATGCATAGGAAGGTGCTAGGGGACCAATGGATAAGCAAAGGCAAGGGAGCTCAATGCTTATCAAATATCACAAGGCACCTGGCTCCCCACTCTCACTGGCTAATTCATCTTCTCCTCCATCCTATGCATTAACAATTTTAGGGAGACCTGAATTACAGGTCAAGACCTGGATGCCTGGAAAGGGCAATTTGCTCCAAATCACATAGCTGATAGTAAGGGTGATAGTGACAAAATGGAATCAACTCTTTCTTTTTCCAAACTCCATGCTCTTTGATTTAACCAAAACTTTCCTCGAGATCAAAATGTACAGAACGGCCCAGGAGAGTGGAAGTAAACCAGAATAAGTGCAAGGGTCCTAAATAACGTTAGGTAAATGATGACTCCCTGTTTTTGTCTGTTTTCTGTTGCTGTAACAAAATAGCTGAAGCTGGGCTCTTTATTGTTAAACAAATTTATTTAGCTCGTGGTTTTGGAGGAGAAAAGTCCAAAAACTGGGTGATACCATCAGTTTGGCCTCTGTGGTGAGGGCCCCTTTTGCTGTGACACAATATAACAGAGAAGCAGAAAATGGTCATGTGCAGAAGGGATCCTGTGGTGACACAGGAAGCCAGAGGGACACAGTATTCAGGAGCACTCATTTTATAACAACCCACTCTTGCAGGAACAAACCAGGGTTACACAACCACTATAGAAATCCCTTCTGAGTCTGCCCCAGTGACCTAACCACCCTCCACCAGGCCCCACATCTTAAAGGTGGTAGACCACCTCTCTACATTGCCACAGTAGGGGCCAACAGTCCAGCACATGAGCTTTTGGAGGACACACTTGAATTGTATATACATGACAGCCTTGCCACATTATGGTATCAAAGCTTTCTAAGAGTGTTTGCTTCTCACTGGATCTGTGAGGAGTATACATTCATACTGGGTCTGGCGAGTTCAAAATCTAGACCAAGGGAATCTGTAGCTTTTCTCTTTCAAGTTCTTGGCACCTGATGACATCACAAAGCTTCAGATCACCTAGGATCAAGTCCTTCGATAATTCACACCATAGGAGGAGTGAACCTTGGTGAGTTATGTCACTGGAATTTCCCTAGTGCCCAACAGAAAGGGAACCCCAAGTTAATTTTAAAAACTCTCAGCCAGGCGTGGTGGCGCACACCTGTAATCCCAGCACTTTGGGAGGCTGAGGCAGGAGGATCGCGAGTTCAAAGCCAGCCTCAGCAATGGCGGGGCACTTAGCAACTCAGTGAGACCCTGTCTCTAATAAAATACAAAAAAGGGCTAAGGATGTGGCCCAGTGGTCGAGTGCCCCTGAGTTCAATCCCCGGTACAAAAAAAAAAAAAAAAAAAAAAAAAAAAAACCTCTCACCTTTGAGATCTAAATGACAATCTCACTGTTCCTGGCCCTTCTCACTCTGACATGGATACACTTGGGCAAGATACTTGGGCCACGTCCTAACCCAGATGACTGAATTTGACTCTTTAGCCCTAAGTCCCATATCCAAAAGTCTAAGCTAAAATACACCTAGATTTTTCAATAAACAGTTTATTTGATTAGTTCCACCCTGAAGTTGTCTGCTGGGTCTTCAGTTTAAATGCAGTATAGAATAATACACAATTGCTTGTCTGACTACAAAAGGAGGATATCTGAAGTTAGAAAACATATGAGTGTTTTTTTCTTTCCACTTGCAAGTATGTAATCCGCATAATTAAATGACATGCTAACAATTAGCAATTTCAAATGATTTCTCCATTTAATAATTTAACACCTGTACGAAAGACACATGCAGGGAAAATTATATATACTTCTCAGGGTCTATTTTACTAAAAAATAATTACAGTTGGTTCACTTAAATTTTGATACCATAATTCTGATTCCTAGGTGTTAAATGACAAAAAGAAATTACACAACTCCAAGAATATTTTACCTCCAAAAAAATTTATCTCCAAGAATACTTTGTAAATATTTGTATTCATGCAAACCCCAATGAGCATTTCTTTTTAATCTTCCTTTTCCCAGTGTAACCTCACTCAGAGCAGGACGTTGCCAGTACCTGATACGACACTTCACAGACTTCTGTTTTTTCTTCTCATATTAGTCCAATTTCTAATCCCCACTCAACCAGAGAGAGATAGAAAGAGAGATAGAAGGCACTGAAGAAAGACTCTATTAATTTTATAGCCATTCAATTAAATGATTACTTCTGCATCTTCCAAGTTCTCATTTGGCTATCTGGGGGAGTATGCCAAGACTCAGCTCTAAGACAAACAAGTACAAAGCTTGTTTGATTTGACAAAGAGCTGGAAATCAAATACATGTTTACTGTAAGCTAAATTCCATGAGTGTCCTAATTAAACATTGTCTAATTCTATACATATATATATTCTAGCCCTGGTTTGAGAGTAGGAAGAAGGAGAACATTTTCTTCCTTCCCTGTTCTCCGTGTTCAATTTAAACCATCAACAACAAAGATTACTGAGATGCAACATAGCATCTTGGTTAAGAGCACAGATCCTGGAGCCAGACCTCCGGGGTCAGAATCCTGGCTTTGTCATTAATTGTGTGACCCTGTGAAAGTTACTTAACATCTTTCCACCTCACTTTCATCCTTTGCAAAAAAGAGATATTACAAGATGCCTAATTAATAGGAGGCCAAGAGAAAGCCGTAAATTAATGTGTTGGTAAATGTTAGTATTTTAAAATATTTGAAAACAAAAAGGAAAGAGAAAAAAAACTAAATGCTTCCACTAGGCATGAACAATTCCCAATCTTTTAGAAAATCAACAACTACTTAGAAACATGAGGGAAAAAATGGTAAACAGCAGTTCAGGTCAAGGATCTCTAAAATTCAAAGAAATGTTCCCAAATCTGAAATTCTGTGTATACATGTCCACATGACCTCACAAGTGGAAAATTACACACTATGAACCTTTGTTTCATGCACAGTATTATTAAATATAGTGCATAAAATTATCTCCAGGCTAGGAGTTGAAGGTTTTATGAAACAGAAATGAATTTCAAGTGTAGATTTGGATCCTTTCCTCAAGATGTCTCATTACATACATAAAAAATCTGAAATCTAAAACAGCACTATTTCCATGCATTTTAGATAAGGGATGCTCAACCTGTACAAAGAAATATAGAACAACTATTAAGTAATTATTGGAATTTGATAGTGGCTATGGGTGTTCAGCAACTGGAACATTTGCTTAAAAACAGATAATAGTTATGAAGTGCTTTGAATTTGAGAGGATAACATTTACACTGTAATATTTGCACTGTAAGTCATAAAGACAGTAGCCATTTTATTCACAACAATGGTTAACTTTAAAACTATGGTAAAGAAAGAACATAATCCACCCCTGAGCTTCCAATTCTGGTTTCCAAATGTGGGCTATTATTTTCCTGCTTTGTTTCTTTCACCAGATGGGAGTTTAGAGCAGATAAGATTCTCTCAGTGTTTCTGGTCTCCAAGAGACAAATTCTAATTTATGGCATTATTAATGTTAAATGATGATGAGGGTAAGATACAATAATTCTTTACCTTAAACTTTTAATTAAGTGTCAAGTTTGGAAATCTGTCATGTGAAAAGTCATTAACGTCTCTATTTTCTTTTATTTATTTATTTTTTTTTTTTTCTTTCAGTGCTGAGGATCAAGCCTAGGGCCTTGTGCATGCTAGGCAAGCACTCTGCCACTGACCCACAGCCCCAACCCTTTTTAACTTTATAATAAGACTGAAAATCTATTTTTAAAATGTCCATTCTTCCTGAGAGCCCACTGTGTGCCACAGTACTGTCAGTCAGAAGTAGCCTTCAGTAGACTTGACCAAACATACAAAGAGAGCTGCAGCATTTCCATCTTGACATGCTGTAAGTAAATCGCTTTCACCTTCTTTATGACTTATCTGATGCAGACCTTAGTTAAGGTCACAATCTTGGAGAGCAAGTACACATACTTGTAACCTCTGGCTTCAGTGCCACAGATCTGGCCCCCTTTATTGAACAGTTGTGCGATGCTGGGAAAGTTACTAAACCTCTCTGAAGTACTGTCTTACTTGAAAACTGGAAATAATCATGTTTGCCTTGAAGGACTATGGTGGTATTTATATTTAAATGTAACTGCAGGAGCCCTGTTTGGGGATTGACTTGAATTGCGGTTGACTATGAGCCGTGGAGATTTGGGCTTTGTTGCCTCCCGTAGTCTCACGGGACTTGTTGCGGGATCTCAAGTGACTTGGCCGAAATTGCTGATCGGGTCAGCGCCATTTTTAGTGGTGTGTTTGTCGTGTGTTAGTCGTTGTTAGAACCAGAGAGAAAAGTTATCAGAATAAAAAGCTGTTTGTCTCCAGTTCGCCTCTGAAGTTTTTCCCGCGGCTCCGTTGCTCCAAGCGCTTCAGGCGGCAACATGTAACTGTATTTATAAATGACTACAATATAATAAAGTAGTTAAACAAATATAGAACTTCCATTTCCAAGAATAATAACCATTTTAAAACTGGAAAATTTCTTCCCATAATACCATTAAAATACTAAATAAGGGGCTGGGGATGTGGCTCAGTGGTAGAGCACTCCCCTAGCATGGGTGAGGCATTGCGTTCAATCCTCAGCACCACATAAAGATAAGTAAATAAAGGTATTATGTCCATCTACAACTAAAAAATATTTTTTAAAAATACTAAATAAAATATGAAATTCCTTTTAAATGCTTAGTTGGATTTTTCAAGAAAAAGAACTCTCCAAAGGCCAAAAATGAAGAGAAAGTCAAAAATCGCAGTGAAAATGGTGGAAGTCCACACTGGCAGCACAGGTGGGGCATAAGGAGCAATCTCAGTTACCCAGAGGAGCCAGGAGGTGAAACTGAAACTCCTGTGTACAGATAGGACTCTTGAAGCTAATTCAGGGAAACAATGAACTTGCCAGTACATGCAGAGAGGAAAAAAAAGGCCTTTCTGCCTCTGGGTTTTTTTTCTTAAAAGTTTCCTCTAGACATTCAGAATCCTAGGTCAGAGCTCACACAAGTTTTGGGTTCGATCTTGCCACCCAAGAAGTAAAAGTAATGCAAAAATGTATCCATGGTCTGTCATAACCTTGGACAACCTAGAAAATCATTAAGAAGCAAAACTAGGTTCACAAAAAACACATGAAGTGAGAAACAGGCATAAGTGAGAGTCAGCAGACCAAAGAGCAGAATTCGATTCTTAAGAACTTCTCAGAATGAGGCCAGGCACAGTGGTACACGCCTGTAATCCCAGTGACTAGGAAGGCTGAGGTAGGAGGATTGCAAGTTCAAGGCTAATCTCAGCAATTTAGCAAGGCCCTAAGCAACTTAGTAAGAATTTGTGTCAAAATAAATAAAAAATGGAAAGAAAAAAAAACTTCTGAGAATGATACTCTTGTTTAGAGATGTTTTAGAAAATGAATTTAAATGACTTAAACAAAAAAAAATAACAAAAATCTAAGAAACAAGTAAGATGCTCAAGGGTTAGGAGTGTGGCTCAGTGGTAAAGTGCTTACCTACCATGTGTATGGTCCTGAATTCCATCCTTAGCACAGGAGGAAAAAAAAAGGAATAGGCAGACCTCAAAAATATAAGTAATTTATAGTAAATATATAGTAATAAATATATATAATATATACATAATGTATATGTGTGAAATATGTATAATATGTAGTAATAAAATGTATAGTCAATGAAATTACAACTTCTCAGTGGATAAGTTTAACACTTAAACAATCCTGAAGAAAGAATTAGTAAACTGAAGATAAACCTGAGGATATTATACAGAATGCAGAATTGAAAGAGAAAGATATTAAAATACACTTAGGACAAAATGAAAATTTTCTGCAAATCCCTAGGTATAATTCCAGAAAAAATGAACAGACTGGAAATTAAAGAAATGTTGTCTAGATATGAGACAAAAGATACCTAACACATTTTGAAGCCCTCAATAAATGGTGGCAATTTTATTTTTAGTCTATATGCATATGCACTAAATATATGTATATATATTTAATCTACATATAAATAATATGATCTAAACATACATATGTTTTGTTTTGGTGGTGCTGCTGAGGATCTAGCCCAGGGTCCTGCACATGCTAGACAAGTGCTCTAGCCTTAAGCCACACCCTAGGCCTGATCTCATATTTATGTGACTCTGAAGCTCAAACACCATAAATCATAAGAGCTCTCTAATCATCGTGACCTTCCACAGTCGGGCATATTCATGGCATATTATACATGAACAGAATCTTACAGGTAACTTAATCTTAGAACCTAATGAATAAGCCTGAGTTTTGATCCCAGCTCTGTCACTTATTAGCCAAGCATATTGCTTAAACTCCCTGAGCTCCGGTTTCTTCAGTCATAAAGTAAGACTAAAAACAATTCATCTCTAAAAAGGATTGCTGTGAAGATCAAAACACTCGATCTCCACATGTGAAACACTTAATAGAGAGCCTGGCACAGAATGAGCATTCAGATAATGAAAGCCATCATTATTTCTTTTCCTATATTTTCATTTCAGTTGAGAAAAGACCAGAAAAGTTAAATAACTTCTAAGAGTCACACAGAATATTAGCAATAGCCCAGAATTAGAATCCAGCTCTCCCAACCCACATACTTGTGTTTTTTTGTGCAGTACTTCACTGCTTCCCAATCAGAAATTAGGGAGCTTGAGGCTGCCCCCCCCTTTTTTTTTTCATTGTAGATGGACATAATACCTTTATTCATTTTTTACCTTAATTATTTATTTACTTATTCATAATGCACAAGTATAGCATCTTTTTACATACAACTGCTTGTATACAAAGTATATAAGTACCATTCAGATCTTCAATCATGCATTTAGGATAATGATATCCATCTCATTTAACCACCAATTTTTTTTCCTTCCCCCCCCCTTGCTCCGTCCCTTCCCCTCCCTTTCCTTTGACCTTTCTAGTGTTCCTCTAATCCTGTGTACCCCCATCCAACAATACTGTGAACTAGCCTCCTTATATCAGAAAAAAACATTCGGTATTTGGATTTTTGAGATTGACTAATTTCACTTAGCATTATATTCTCCAACTTCATCCATTTACCTGCAAATGCCATTATTTTATTCTCTCTTCTTGCTGAGTAAAATTCCATTTTGTATATATACCACATTTTCTTTATCCACTCATCTACTGAGGGACATCTAGGCTGGTTCCACAACCTAGCTATTTATTCATTTCTTTTTATGGGGTGCTGAGGATCAAACCCAGTGCCTCCCATGTGCGAGGCAAGCACTTTACCATTAAGCCACAACCCCAGCCCCTTGAGGTTACCTTTGAGAGAGCTACAGGAGACCTGGGAGCTGTGGCCCAACCTGTTTTTCCTCCTACCTTAAGATGACACCATATGTTGTGTGAAGACACAGCATACTGCCATTCAAAATACAAACGAAGAAACACTCTGGTACAATCACAGACCTGTGGAGAAGAGGCTTCAAGCAGAGAACTGGAGGACAAATCTAACACCTCAAGCCATATCCAGGCGGGTCAATGGCAACTCTGCTTCCCAGGTGTTCAGGCATTCAGGTGTACAGAGGCAACAGTCCCTTGCTCTGACTGTCCAGGGAGCACGAGTACTCGGGCATTTCAGAGAAACGCCTCATCCATGGTCTAGTGCAAGTAGCTTCTGGAACTCGGTTGAAAAAAATCAGTCAATAACAATTTTATAGAAATGTGTGTGTTCCAGAGAAAGAAAACTCAGAGGAGGAGTTCATTGCTGCGCTGAGGGAGTCTGCAAGTACAGTGTCCATTGCGCTGTCAAGAATCTAATCCCTCCCTCCCCTCGCTTTGGAAGAGGTCCCTGTTTATTCAGCAAGTATTCACCAGGAAACTGCGAAGTCTTTAAGAGCTTAATATTTTAAACATTATAAGAGAGAAAATACTTTTTGTTTCCCTGTGTCTCCTGACAAAATGACAAAATTCTAAGTTCTTAACGAGGTACTTAAAATCCTCACTGTGAATAGAATCAAGCATTCTGCTAATACAAAGCCATATTATTATATGGGAGGAAAGGGCAGTAATCATTAGAAATATATATGTTAATGAGATTCCCCCACTACTGGCTAAGACAGACTAAAGGGACCAATTTAATCCTCCCACCAGAAACTACTAAAAACTTGAAAAATAAAGGAGAAGAGGGAAAATCCTTGGAATTTACACAGAATCATAAGTAGTTCCTATCCTACCAGTCACAGTGGGGAAACTCATACCTCCTGGAGTATCACAAGCAGGGAATTAGCTCCCCAGTGAGAAAAACTAACCCTAGTTTCCAGGCTTCACTGGCAACACCTAAAAAATAGAAAAGCAATCCTTAACAATATCAAACCATTTCTACATCCAAGAACAAAATCTAAAAAAATAAATTCTAGGGATACAAATTTAGCAATCAGTTAAAAAGATAAAATTCACAATGTCTGACATCTAATCAAAAATTGCCAGACATATTTCACACTCATTTTGTAAAATAGTATTCACAATAGCCAAGAAGTAAAAGCAATCCGAGTGTCCATCAGTAGATAAATGAAAAAACAAAGTTGTGGTATACACATACAATAGAATGCCATTCAGCCTTAAAAAGGAAGGGAATCCTGTCACATGCTACTACATGGATGAATCTTGAAAATAGTTTGCTAAGTGAAGTATGCCATTCATAAAAAAGCAAATTCTGTATGATTCCATTTACATGATGTCTCTAAAGCAGTTAATTAATAGAAAGCAGGTGGTGATTACCAGTGAGGTAGAAGGTAAGGAGTGAGGTTTAGTTGTTTAATAGATACACACTTTCAGTTTTTCAAGATGGAAAACTTCTGGAGAGCTATTGTGCAACAATATAAATATACTTGGTACTACTGAACTGTAAAAAGTGGAAAAAAATCAAGCGTGCAAAGAACTCTTAATAAGAAGAAAATACAATAGAAACAAACTTAGAAGTGATAAAATTAGGTGACAAACACATCAAAACATTAACTGTATTCTATATGGTAAAAATATGTATAAAAGCAGCTGGAAGATACAAAAGATCCAAACCAATCTTCTAGAGATGAAAATAAAATGTGTGAGATTAAAAACATATTTGACTGGATTAATAGCAGCTTGTCCACTATTGGGGGGGGGGGTGAAGATTAATGAACCGGAAGACATAGCAATGTAAATTATCCAATATGAAAGGAAAAAAATCTTTTAAAAATATGGAAACAGATAACTGCAGAGTAACCTCAAAGTCTTAATGTATGCTGACCTGACTCTCCAAAGAGTGGAGAGAGGAATATACAATGTATGTATTTGAAGCACTGGAGTCATAGTTTGAGGAAAACTATAAACACACATGTCTAAGATGCTCAACAAATACCATCTGAAAAAAAAGAAAAAAAAAATAGAGGTGACTACACCAGGGCAATCAATTGTGCAATCAAAATATTCAAAACCAATGACAGAAAGAAAAACCTTCCAAACAGCCCAGTACATACATACAGAGAAACAAAAGATAAGAGCATCAGTAGATTTCTCACTGGAAACACTATAAACCAGAACAGTGGAGAAACTTTTTAGACACAGAAGAATGCCAACCTAGAATTCTATATCCAATAAGTAAATTTCAAAAGTAAGATAAAACAATACTTTTTTCAACATAAAAACAATGAAATAATTCATCACAGCAAACCTGAACTACAAGAAATATTAAAGAAAACCCTCAAACAGAAAGAAAATGTACAAGATAGAAATGTGAACATACACAAATAAAAAGATGAACAGAATGAAATATTAGATTTAATAAAGTGAAGAATATAAAAATGTGTACAAATAAATGTAATGTGAACACAGCATGATAAAGGCAAGAAGTAATGAGGGGAAAATGTTTTAGGACAAACACAGAAGGAAATGGCTAATTTTAATCAGTATGATCAGTGAATAACCCAAGAAGATGGTATTTGAATTGAGTTATAAAAGACAGGTAGGATTTCAACATATGGAAATGAAGGAAAGGACATTCTAGTCAATGGAACAGCATGAGATAAAAAATACAGAGTGTGTATTGGCAAAGTTGAATGACCACACGTGGATAGATCATAAGATGCCAGGCTTTACTGTGAGTTGACAGAGCTGGAGACAGGTAAGAACTTGATCATGAGAGCCACGATGCCTCATGAAACAGCTCAGACTTTTGGTGGGCAATGGGGAGTTGCTCAAGTCTTTGAAGCAGGAATATTTTTATTTTTTTAATTTTTTATTATTTTAATTCGTTATACATGTTTGCAGAGTACATTTCATTTCGTATTACATATGAAGAGCACAATTTTTTCAAGTTGCTGGTTTTATATAAAGTATTTTTACAACAATTGTGTCTTCATACGTGTATTTAGGGTAATCATGGATAACTCAGTCTGCCATTATTCCTATCTCCTTGCCACCTTCCCCTCCCCCTCTTTGTTCTATTTAAAGCTCTTTCATTCCTGTCATCCCCTCTCTCATGCCTTTATAAGTTAGTATCTTCATATCAAAGAGATCATTCGGCCTTTGGTTTTTGGGATTGGCTAACTTCACTTAGCATTATTTTCTCCAACTCCATCCATTTACCTGCAAATGCCATGATTTTATTCTCTTTTAGTGCTGAGTAGTGTTCCATTGTGTATATATACCAAAGTTTCCCTAACCATTCATCTGCTGATGGGCATCGGGGTTGTTTCCACAATCTAGCTATTGTGAATTATACTGCTATAAACATTGATGTGGCTGTGTCCCTGTAGTAAACTGTTTTTAAGTCCTTTGGGAATAGGCCAAGGAGTGGGATAGCTGGGTCAAATGGTGGTTCCATTCCAAGTTTTCCTGGGAATCTCCATACTACTTTCCAGATTGGCTTCACCAATTTGCAGTTCCACCAGCAATATAAGAGTGTGCCTTTTACCCCACATCCTCACCAGCATTTATTGTTTGTTTTTTGGATAGCTGCCATTCTGACTGGAGTAAGATGAAATCTTAGAGTTATTTTGATTTGCATTTCTCTAATCACTAGAGATGTTGAACATTTTTTTCATATATTTGTTGATTATATATCATCTTCTGAGAAGTGTCTGTTTAGTTCGTTGGTCCATTTATTGATTGGGTTATTTGTTTTTTTTGTTTTTTGTTTTTTGTTTGTTTGTTTGTTTTTGGTGTTAAGGCTTTTAAGAGCTTTATAAATCCTTGAGGTTAGTGTTCTATCTGATGTGCTTGTGGTAAAGATTTGCTCCCATTCTGTAGGTCCTCTATTCACCTCACTGATTGTTTCTTTTGCTGAGAAGAAGCGTTTTAGTTTGAATCCATCCCATTTATTGATTCTTGGTTTTAGTTCTTGCGCTATAGGGGTCTTATTGAGGAAGTTGGAGCCTAAACCAACATGATGGAGATTTGGGCCTACTTTTTCTTCTATTAGGTGCAAGGTCTCTGGTTTAATTCCTAGGTCCTTGATCCACTCTGAGTTAAGTTTTGTGCATGGTGAGAGAAAGAGATTTAATTTCATTTTATTACATGAGGATTTCCAGTTTTCCCAACACCATTTGTTGAAGAGGCTGTCTTTTCTCCAGTGAACGTTTTTGGCACCTTTGTCTAATAAAAGATAACTGTAGGTGTGTGGGTTCATCTCTGTGTCTTCTATTCTGTACCATTGGTCAACGGGTCTATTTTGGTGCCAATACCGTGCTGTTTTTGTTACTATTGCTTTGTAGTACAATTTAAGGTCTGGAATAGTAATGCCACCCGCTTCATTCTTCTTGCTAGGAATCGCTTTGGCTATTCTGGGTCTCTTATTTTTCCAGATGAATTTCATGATTGCTTTTTCTATTTCTATGAGGAATAATATTGGGATTTTGATTGGTATTGCATTGAATATGTACAGTGCTTTTGGGAGAATGGTCATTTTGACAATATTAGCTCTACCTACCCATGAACAAGGTAGATCTTTCCATCTTCTAAGATCTTCATTAATTTCTTTCTTTAGAGTGCTGTAGTTTTCATTGTAGAGGTCTTTCACTTCTTTTGTTGATTCCCAAATATTTTATTTTTTTGAGGCTATAGTAAATGGGGTGGATTTCCTAGTTTCTCTTTCTGAGGATTTGTCACTAATGTACAGAAATGCCTTTGATTTATGGGTATTGATTTTATATCCAGCTACTTTGCTGAATTCATTTATTAGATCTAGAAGATTTCTGGTGGAATTTTTTGGATCTTCAATGTATAGAATCATATCATCTGCAAATAGTGATAATTTGAGTTCTTCTTTTCCTATCCATATCCCTTTAATTTCTTTCGTCTGTCTAATTGCTCTGGCTAGGGCTTCAAGAACTATGTTAAATAGGAGTGG
Organism: Tamias sibiricus; assembly: GCA_025594165.1. NCBI lineage: Eukaryota > Metazoa > Chordata > Mammalia > Rodentia > Sciuridae > Tamias > Tamias sibiricus. The sequence goes on along the minus strand of CM046663.1, from coordinate 12,229,270 downwards.
TGAAAGAGGGCATCCCTGTCTTGTTCCAGTTTTTAGAGGGAATGCTTTCAGTTTTTTCTCCATTTACGATGATGTTGGCCTGGGGCTTAGCATAGATGGCCTTTACGATGTTGAGGTATGTTCCTGTTATGCCTATTTTTTATAGCGTTTTGAACACGAAGGGGTGCTGTATCTTGTCAAATGCTTTCTCTGCATCTATTGAGATGATCATATGATTTTTATCTTTGAATATTTTCTATTTCAATCTTTTTTAAGAAAATAACTTTGACCAAATGTGAAGGATAGACAAGAGAAAAAAAGTTAAAAAAAAAATTAAGGAGTTAATACAATAATCACAAGGAGTAGTCAAAGGAAGTTCAAAGTAACAAATGGCAAGGTAAGAATAAATGTAAGGACATCACAAGAACAGAATCCAATGGCTTCTTAACCAACAATATATGGGACATGAGAATCAGGGAATAACCAAGTTTACTCTAACAACACTAGCCTGAGTATTGATGAAGTGATGGCAGCTAAAAAGAAAAAGTCGTGTTGGGAATGAGGAGAGCACTGACCTGGCTTGGGAAAACACTGAGTTTAAGGTAATATTCAGGTAGAAGGAATTCACATGTTGTGAGGCACTAGACTAATTATCTGTGGGTAATGTGTGGGTTAAAGATCTAGATTTGGAATATTTGCACAGAACTGAAAGCTGAATCTCTGAAAGTGGTGCACTGTCCCTAGAGTGAAGTACACAGTCTTCCCATAGGAATGGCTTCAGGAATGCTGCATTCCAAAAGAGGGCCGGGACCCATGAAGGAGACTGAAGTCATCAGACATGAAACGGGGAGGTGGAATCAAAGCTCTGGGCATTGTCACCATCCTCCTTATCCAGGTCTGCTGGTTAAGCCCCCTTACCATCTAAGGACCAAGGCAGTCATCAACTGAGCTGTCCTCCCTGACTCCTTAGGTGAAGTGAGACCCTGACTCCTGTATGCTCCTATTACATATTGTATGCCCCCTTATTACAGCACTTACCACATTATTATAACTGTACAGATGTGTCTTTCCACACTAGACTGGGGGCTCCTAGGAAACAAGACTTATCCAACACATAGGAGGACTGCAATACGTATTTGTGGAATGGATTCCAGTATTCAGCGTGTATGTACTAGACACTTAACTAGTTCCAGAATTCAAAGTGAAGATGAGGGACAAGGACCTCCCTCTTTCAAAGTTTATATACTAACCTCAAGGGTAGGGATGGGGAACAGATTAAAATCATTCAGACAAATTATTAACAAAGAACATTACTTATTATTCTGTGATAAGTACTATGAAGGAACAAGAACCACTTGGTGTTACAGAGAGTTCTGGGAGGTCAATTGAGATTGTGTGGTCAAAGGAGAACTCCCTGAGGCAGTGGTATTTGAGCAAAGACCTGAATGAGAAGGCAGCCATGTAGAACTCCTATGTGATTTTAGGCAATAAGTGAACATATTTTAATTTGTAATTTGACTATATTATCTTGACTGCTGTGTAGAGAATTGAATAGATGGATGGATGGATGGACAGATGGATGGATGGATGGATGGATGATGGATGGATGGATGGTTAGACAGACAGACAGAATGGGAGAATGTTGAGGAAATCTAAGAAGAAAGCATTTGTGCAAATAAAAGTTTTAAGAAGGGTTAGACAGAAGCTTTTGGAAGTTGAAGGGAAGTAGCCTGTCAAGAGGGATAAAGTGGTCAAGTCAAAAGAGACTATAGCTAAAGGAAATTGACAGAGGGGGACTCTGGATGCAATCAAAGGAATAGGAGAAGGCTTATGCTTAGGAAGGAGAAGAAAGACATCAAGAAGGAGTCGGAGAGTCAAAAGGGGCCACCTCAGATGGCCAGCTTCCCTCCGAGGAGCGGTGGGATGTAATGGAAGTGCAGACTGTTAGCATGGCTACTGTAAGGATAGTGTCAGTACCCATGAGGCACAAATAAGAGCAACTTGAGAAAACCAGAGGTCAGAATGCATGGGGCTAGAATGAATTCAGTCATTAAATTGGTATGATTTTTTTTTTTCCCTAGCATTACTCAGAAGCCCAAGCACAAGAGAAAAAGAAGTTAGCTTCTGAGGTTTAACGGGGACCAGGACTCCAGACTGAGGGGTAGAGCTAAGATCTTTTCTTTCATAGCCATCAACTTCAAAAGCATGTATTGTCCTGAGTGTTAGACAATAGGTCAGGTATCTAGCGTACAACATGGAGTAAGACGTTTCCCCTATCCTTGAAGAAACTACTAATGCAAGGGAGGTGACAAGAGCAAGCCAGTCGTGTCCATCCAGTGTGACACATGCTACAGGAGAGTAAACTGAAGTTATACAGAAGCACACAGGAAGGGTGCTATGGTTTGGATACGGGTTCAAGTGTGCCCCAAAGTTCCATGATTGAAGACTCGCTCTCCAAGTTGGTGCCACCAGGAAGTGGTGGAAACTTGAAGAGGTTGGGCCTAGTGGGCAATGTCCTTAAGTCATTGAGGGTATGCCCTTGTAGGGATCCTGGACTCCTTGCTTTCTAGAGATGCAACCTTTGCTCTGACACGCGCTCCCCATCATTTCTATCTGCTACTCTCACCAGAACTGAGCCAATGCAGGCATCAGGCTTTCAAGCTCCCAAAACTGTGAGCTAAATAAGTCTTTTCTCATCTCAAGTGAGTTGCCTCAGGTGTTGCTTTGTAGTAATGCAAAGCTGACTAATACAACGGTCCTAACTCAGCCTTGGAAGTTAAGAAACTGTTCCATAGGAAGTAACTTCGAACCTGAGAACCTGAGCAAGAGAGTAAGCCCAGGTACAGGTAGAGGGTTAGGAGAGAAAAGTATAGAATATCAAATGAGAAAGCTGGGGATGGGAAAATGAGTCTGGAGGCATGGAAAGGACCCAAGTTGCAGAGTCTAGCATGCCATGCTAAGGAAGGAGGCTGAGCAGAGCAAGACACAGGCACACTTGTATTTGGGGAGAAACCACTGCTATAGAGTGAACCAGAGAAGTAGAAGCCCAGAAGCAAGCTTAAAGTTATAAATATGTCTCTTTCCACTGGGTTACATCCTTCGATTCAAAACAACAACTTCCTCCCCCAACTGGGTCAACATTAGAATGTTAAAGATAAAAAAAGGTGATAAAGATAAGGCAGGGTGTGAACCTGAATTCCAGACTCAGAGCCTGACAGGTGTACCAGAGAGCTAGGGCCCTTATCACAAATACTGCCCCCGGACACTTGGTTTTTACACCCTCTCTTATAAGCCTTCTTATTTATCATTGGCAGTATCAAACAGATTTTGTTCTATGAAAGAGAAAATATAGCACTCCTGAGCCTCGATACTGAGGATGATGGATGTGGCTGGATCTAGTCCACCCTCTGAGTCTCCTGGCTTTTTATTTAAAACACACTTGCTCAAGCACTCCCCAGGAATCAGAATCCATGAACATGGGACTTAGGAATCAGACTTTGAGGTTACATTTATTTTTATTCCATGGGAACTGAGAACTATGTAACAATTTCTGTGATTTCATTGACTTCTAGAAAGCACAAAGGAAATTTTTTAATCAATTCAAATATTCATTGAAAAATGTTTACCGAGTGCCTAACCTAGGCCGGATTTTCAATGTGAGGATGCACTGATTTTTTTTTTTCTTTTTTATGAAAAAAAATATTGGTGCATATTAATTACACAGTGGTAAGTTTCACTGTGGCATGTTTATACATGCATAGAACATTATTTGATCAGATTCATTCCCCGATGTGTCCCGTTACCCCCCAACTTCCCTCCCTCTTATCCCTTTCCTCACCACAAAGGTCTCCCTTCTACTTTTATGACACCACTTTTTTCTTTTTTTCCCTCTAGCTTCCACATATGAGAGAAAACATATGACTCTTGTCCCTCAGAGTCTGGTTTATTCTATTTAATGTGATGTTCTCTAGATCCATCCATTTTTCTGCAGATGGCATAATTTCATTCTTATTTATGGCTAAGTAAAACTCCATGGTGTACATTCATTTTATCCATTCATCTGTTGATAGATACCTAGGCTGATCCCACAACTTGGCTATTGTGCATTGTGCTGCAATAAAAATGAGCAAGTATGTATCTCTACAGTATTCTGATTTTAATTCTTTTGGGTAAATACCAAGATGTTACAGCATAGCTAGATCATATGGTAGTTCAATTTTTAGTTTTTTGAGGAACTTCCATACTGATTTTCATAGTAGTTGTACTAATTTACATCCCCACCAATAGTATATAAGAGGTCCTTTTTCCCCTACACCCTCACCAGCTTTTCTTATTTGTTTCTTGATGATTGCCATTATGACTGGAGTGAGATAGAATCTTAACATAGTTTTGATGTGTATTTCCCTAATGGCCAAATATGAAAATCTCAAATAAATAATTTAGTGATGCAGATCAAAGTCTTAGAAGAATAAGAACAAACCAATCCCAAAAGCAGAAGGAAAGAAATAATAAAGATCAGGGCTGAATTTAAGGAAATGGAAAAACAAAAGAATAATACAATGGATCCATGAAACAAAGAGTTGGTTCTTTAAAAAGATAAACAAGATTTATAAGCTAATCAAAAGAAAGAAGGCCCAAATTAATAAGATTAGAGATGAAAATGGGACTATTACAACACACACCACTGAAATCTAGAGGATAATTAGGGACTATTTTGAAAACTTATAGTCTAAGAAATTGTAAAATCTAGAAGAAAAGGATAAATTTCAAGATATAGATAATCTACCAAAATTGAACAAAGAATACATATAAAACCTAAATAGACCAATAATAAACCATGAGGCTGAAGCAGTAATAAAAAGCATTTCAACAAAGAAAAGCCAATGACCAATGGATTCACAACTGAATGTTACTAAGTCTTTAAAAGAGAATGAACACCAATTCTTCTCAAATTTTTCCATTTAAACAGAAAGAGAGAGAATGCTTCCAAACCCATTCTATGAAGCCACTACCACCCTGATACAAAAATAGAATAAGGATACATCAGGAAAAAGAATTACAGACCAAAATCCTTGATGAACATAGATGCAGAAATTCTAATTGCAAATTGAATTCAGCAACACGTTAAAATGATCATACATTACAATCATGTTGGTTTTACCCCAAGGATGCAAGGATGGCTCAAGATTTGCAAATCAATAAATGGTATAAATCACATAAATAGAATCAAGGACAAAAATCACATGATCATCTCCATAGACGTAGATAAAACCTTCAACAAAATTCAGCCCCTCTTCAGGAATCTGCATTTTAAATAAGCTTCGTGTACTCATTTTCTAGGGCTCCGTAACAAATTACAACAAAGTGACTTCACATAAATGGAAGTTGTATCTCACAGTTCTAGAGCCTTAAAGGCCTGAAACTGTAGTGTCAACAGAGCTGTGCTCCCTCTAAAGTCTCTAAGGGAAGATCCATCCTTCTCTCTCTCTTAATTTCTGGTGTGCCCATAGATCTGTGGTCTTCGTACAAGTATACCATCCTAATCCACTTTGACTTCATCTTGATTACATCTGCAAAGACCCAATTTCCAAAGGTCACACTCATAGGTGCTGGGAGTTAGGAGTTCAACATGCCTTTTTTTGGGGTCACAGTTTGTTATGGTTTGGATACATTTCTCCCAAAGTCCCATGTGTTAAAGTGTTGGTCACTAGCCTGTGGCACTATTGAGAGGTGGTAGAACATTTAAGGGTAGGGCATAGTGGAAGAAGTTATGTCACTGGGGCATGCCCTTGAAGGAGATATTGGAATCCCATCCCCTTTCTCTTCATTTCTCTCTGTTTCGTAGCCACCTTGAAATAAGCAGTTTCCTCTGCCATGTGCTCCTACCATGATGTACTGTGCCTCCACAGGCCCAAAGGCAACCAGGCCAAGTGACCACGGACTGAAGCCCATGAAACCATGAGCGAAAATAAACCTTTCCTCCTTATAAGTTGATTACATCAAGTATTTTGTCACAGTGACTGAAAGCTGACTAACACAGAGTTTAACCTACAGTGAGTTAAGCTTGAACTGTTATCACTGCTCTAAGAACTTGGATAAGATCCCATTAACAGCCCATCTTCATGGGCTTCAAGGCACAAGTCCGCCAGAGTCACATAGAGCCCCAATAGGCTGGGGTTCTGCTTACCTGCTCTGATTTGGGGAGAAGGGTTTCAGGCAGGATGTAAAACATCGGGAACTCTCTATGAAACATGGAAGAGCCCTGGATTCCATATTTTATATTTGTTTCCCCACCCGCTTTCTAACAAGATGCGCAGTCTACTTTTATGGAGGCAGGGTCACAAATAATAAATACATTATTTGTTGAAACATTGAGGTGGAGGGCTTTTTTGTCATGATGGTGTCTGGCTGTATTATCAGTCTTGGTTCCTAGGCCTGCCTGTTGCATAGAGTGAACACCAGCCATTTGTGGTCACAATGACATTTTCAGGGAGTGGATTTTTTCAGATCCTGGAGTCAGGGAACCTAATTCAAATCCTGGCTCTGCCACTTTACTGAGAGATCTAGGACAATGTACTCTAAGTTTCAATGTTCTCATCTGTAAGATGGGCATAATAATAGTAACTGCCTGGCAGGATTAAATAAGAGAATGCGAGGAAAGTTCTTGTCACATAATTAATGTTTAGTACAGGTAAGTTGTTCTCTCTATAACAATGGTCATTGTTGACACACATCTGATGAAACAGCATTCCTCTGGCTGAATATGTAACTTGCACCAGAGGAACCAATAAACCAAAACTGTCCTCTGATTGTAACAAATCAAGTGAAAACAATCTTGAGCGTGTTTTGAAGAATTTATTCTTCATAAGCCAAAACACCAAGATATTTATTTGGGAACAGTAGAGAAATGTCCTCGTCTTGGTATGTATGTATGTTCATTTTATTCTTAGTAGCCAAACTAAATTTATTATTTATGAAAAGTTTTATTATATGCCCTAAATATAATTTACTGACACAGAATTTTAAAATAACAATGTCACCGTTTTAAAACAGAAAGGTTGGGGTGCAGCTCAGTAGCAGAATGATTTCCTAGCATACCTGAGCCCCTGAGATTGATCCCCAGTACATCAAAATAAATAAATAAATTTTCAAAAAATAAAATTAAGTAAAAAAAAAAATTGCAGGTTTTCCTATTCTCCAAACCCAATAATATGCAATCAGCACAGTTGCAGATCAAAAAGAAAAGGCTGGGTTATTTTTTTTTTTAATTATCATTGTGATTAGAAGCATCAGATTAAGGCTTTGAGTTTGTTTGCTTGCTTGTTAAAGATCACATGGGTCGAACGTTCATGAAATTCACATGGAATGAAAAGAGAATGGCCCCTCCGCATAGTTCCTACCCAGGCTGGTGTGGGTGTTATTATTCTGTTGACTCACTGCATCATCAATCATAAAAATCAAAACTGACATGTCAGACAAAGGGCCAAGGTCTCCCTAAAGGCCCATGTCTCCGTCCTTTTAACACCACCATCCGCGTCACAGTTGCCTGGCCTCTGGGATCGGAACATCACACCAGCACTTAAATCATTTCTTTCTCCAAGCAGGGTCATCACCTGCCTGTTTTCCACCCATATGACAATGACCCACTTTCTGTGGGGGGCGAGAGGAAAGCCAGGTTACCCAACACCACAGATGTTTATTTCCCCCATTGACGGCTACTCAAAATAACGCCTCTTATGGAAATGATGTTGCCTGCGGATGCCAACACATACAACCAGAGAGCTAAGCCCTGTGCCAGGGTCAAACCAGACACACATGTGAGCCCTGGAGTTGTCAGGGTGTCCATGGCACAGTGATGGGCATTAAGCCAAGCATATGTGCCGTATACCCTTTGGGGGCTTATAAGGAAATGCTGAATATACTCATAGATGCATGCCACCAGCTGTCAAATATTTGGTCCTAGGGATAAAAGCTGGGGCATGGGCATAAGCATTCTTTGTATTTCATCACACTGACATCACGTGTATGCACCCTCTACCCCTTGTGCATGCCCTTGCTCAATCCAATGATCCCTAGAGAAAGTTTCTGAGACCAGATAAGGACGAGTCATGATTCATGCAAAAGGCAAATATCTGTTCAAGTCAATCCACTGAAAAGCATATTTTTTGGTTTGGGGTTTTGAGTGTACATGTGAGTATGCATGCCACACGCACCTGCTGTGCATTGCACATTTTGTAAAGTCATCAGTATGCGAAGTGAACAGGACCCAGGAGCTGTCAGCATTTCCAGGAGCAAAGAAGCCAAAGCTTAAACTGAGACCAGCAGGAGCTGGTCAAGTGCAAAAGTCAGGCTGAGGCAATTCCCAGGGAAGGGCAGTAGGAATAGATGTGGAGGACCCCAGGGAAGTCAGCAGGGCTGGAGTCGGGCTGAGAGTGGGGTCTGGGTTAGAGATAAACCCAGAAAAATACTCAAGGGCCAGATGAAAGCAGAGCTCATATGCCTTACCAAGGAGTGTGAGCTCTACCTTGAAGACAGGAGATTGTATTCAAAGCAATAATCAGGTTTTGCCTATGGAAAAATCCTTAGAGAATGAAGGACAAACCAGAGTAGAGCCATAAGAGATTAAAGAAGACCCAAAAGGGAGCTATTGGCATGATCTGGGGGAGACATTACAAAGCCCTGGACTAAGAGGACATTCACAGATGAGTTCTTGGGGACCAGTCAGAGGTGAAGTGAGCATTTTGCTGAGCACTGAAGCTTCAAGGATTACTAGACAATATAGGAGCAACAGATGACCACATCCACATCACCACTTTCCTATCCTAAGGCGCTCCCAGGCACTGTGTGAGAGGGAGGGAGGAGTGACTTGAAAATTCCAGTGTACAGCCCGCAATGTTTTCCACATGGTGCACATATAAATATTGCTCTCTGGTGTGCAGCTGCAGCTGCTCCTGCCAGCACCTGGCTCTGTTTGTCACCCTGCCCCAAACTTGTTCCAGAGAGGCCTCAATTCCAAGAGTCACCCTTCATCTCTGCCTGCTCCTGGCTGACAGGTCTCCCCTGGGACACTTAATAGGAACTGAGCTTCAGGTAATCTGAGGGCTCATCCTTTGCCTGCCTAGCCTTCCATCCCTCACTTATGTCCCCCACTTTTCCCGCACCGGAGGGATATAGGCTACCAGTCCAAGGGATTTCAGATGCTGATTCCCAGTGCTGATCAGCTCGAGAGGTCCCTGTGCTTCACTGACGCTTGAGATGACTGCAGCAGGAGGGAGGCCTAACGGTCAGGCCCACACCTCTGCCAACATTCACCAAATGCCTGCTATGTGCAGTTCGTCATGCTGGGATGATGTATTCATACCCAGAACACCTAGAACACACCTAGAGGTGTAAAACTAAAGCAAAAGAGAGGCATCAATGGGGCTAGGTAACGTACAAAAGCCAGCATGGCTTGGACCTCATTCCAGACATGAGACCCACTTTGAATTGTCAAGATGCAATTTTCAGTGTTGACATTTTTTCAGGCACTTTTGAAGCCAGTTGTTAAGCCCTGGGTAGTTTGAAATCAGTCACGATGATGAGAATCTTCACACCGTGGGATTCAGCAAATCCCCCACCCATCACTTCACCCATCTCTTTAACTACTACCGTCGAAGCGCCACATCCCTCACCTCTTTCTCCTCCCCCTCTATCACTGGAACCCATCGTAGAGGCTATAGGACACCAGCCCATATCACACTGGAGTCTGGAAAATGTTGTGCTAAACTGTGAGTTACACAGGGAGCTTGGCACAGTGAAGAGCAGAGGGATTGGAACATGGGAGTCCTAGCTTCCTGCATGCTACTCCCGGGAACGTAAGCATGGGGAAGCTCAGCCCCGTAGTTAGTGGGGTGAAGAAGACACGGCTGCTCCATCACAGGCCAAGAGGGAACTGAAGCAAGGCGGGAAGGAACAGCCTGAACCAGTCTCCACCACCTTCACCATACAGTGGGATTTGATGTCTGGGCGTTTTTATTTATAAAATGGTGATACTAACTCCTGCTCAAAGATTTCTAAGACATAATGTATAGAGCATCCTAATAGTGGATTCCTGCCATGGTTGTTGCATATCTACCTGGTCCTTTGATATCATGAGGTCCTCAAGAGAGAAGCAGAAGAAAGTAATAAGGATTCACCCAGGTCTGCTCCTATCTTTCCTTTTCTCTAAAAATCCCAGTTATTTTAATACTATAACCAGGTTGGAGTGCTCCTCAACCAAGAGTTCCCAAACCTGATCAATCATCAAAATCTTCTGCAAAACTCCTTAGAACACAGGTTCAGTCTTGCTGGATAACAGTATCTTAGTGGGTCCCAGCAATGTGCAACTTTTTTTTTTTTTTTTTTTTTTTTTTTTTTTTTTTTTTTTTTTTTGGTACCGGGGATTGAACTCAGGGGCACTCGACCACTGGGCCACATCCCCAGCCCTTTTTTGTATTTTTATTAGAGACAGGGTCTCACTGAGTTACTAAGTGCCTCGCCATTGCTGAGGCTGGCTTTGAACTCGCGATCCTCCTGCCTCAGCCTCCCAAAGTGCTGGGATTACAGGCGTGCGCCACCGCGCCCGGCAATGTGCAACTTTTTAAGATCCCCCCCCAACCAAGGAAAACTGCTGCTGACCTGAGTCCGGGACCCCCACCCCACAGTGTGCTGCCTCCAGGTGCCAGTTCAAGGCCATTCAATGTGGTCAGTATCTGAAGATCTCAGACAAGGATGGGGCCTTTACTTAGGGTTTTTTGTTTGTTTTGGTTTTGTTTTGTTTTTTATGTTGGAATCAGGAGATCTTTGCTCTAAACAATATGCGTGCTTCCTTGCAAAATAATGTAAACCAATAACAGGCTTCTATAATCCTATTTTTAAAAGGCTTTAAATAACTTTTCCAATGCAAAACAACCCACTTAAGCAGACTTCATTCATTTTACGGGCCAGTTCTAAAGCTGAACCACTAGCTCTCTGAGAGCCACACTGAACTGAAGAGAGTCATTTCATATGTCACCACCACATGGGTAACTCATGCTGTGACATCAAGCCAATAGGTTCCACATGGTATGGACCAAAGGGATGTTATTTGTGTGGCTCCCTTCACTCCCTCATTTTGGGAAGGTGCTGGCAATACCCTAACAGAATTGTTTGTGCTCTTGACCAAGCCTTTCTCCTGCACCAAAAAAAAAAAAAAAAAGTTCTTCATCTGAGCCTCTGGCTCCTACTGAACCTGGAGATAAATTCGGCTGATGTGTTTTTCCTGATAAGTTAATGTTACAGGCTTCACAATGGTGACCTCAAGTCCACATTGCAATGAACAGCAGTTCAGCCAACGCACTGAGCTTGATAGCCCACTCACTGCCTTTTAATTAAAATTCCAAGTTGGTGTTTTTGTTTTCAGAGGAAGGATGGAGCGCATCAAGGTCACTGGGTGCAGCCAGGCGCTGCCAGGGAAGAATGCCTCGCTGCATATTTACACTTCAGCAGCTCCTGGGAGGGCAGCACGCTGCCGCAGGAAGGATTTCTAGCAACTTTCAGAATGGTTTCCAAATATAAATAGCTTCTACGGCATGATATATTCTAGCAAGAAAGACTGGAACAAAAGTAAGTTATTGACTGGCAGATGCCTGCCTGCCAGTGGGCATTGAGCATCAGGGGCTGGGCTCTTTCCAGCTATATTTAGCATCCGCATTAATGTACTGCTGAACAATGCCCTTTAGAAGAGCCGCATAAATCAGAGAAGGAAAGATTACTAAAATTTATGAAGCAATCACTGTGAGAAACCCCTGGGCACAATCACGGTGATAAATACCTTGTTAAGTCCCAGCCCATCCCCACCTTATGTTTCCTGTTAACACGAGGGGTCCATTACCAAGCATTGCTACTTCCCAAAGGAGAAGCCATCTGCATTTAGGAGTTGTGCAGCAATCTGGGTCCAGTCCAACCTGACAAAACCATTCTTAGATATAAAGAGATGGAAAGTGCCGGCTAAGCAAGCACGAATTTTCCAGGGTGATCTCAAGATTTTTTTTGGTCATTTTCTTCTTTTCAATAGCAAAATCATTAAATACAGAAGGAAAGAGGCTTTCATGTTTACCCCTCAGCAAAATTTTTCATACAAATAATGGCATAAGTCAGGGTCCAGTCCTTTGTTGAAAGGTGCATCCTGGTTCTAGGACCAGAAATGAGGATTCATCACATGGTCGGAACTCCCCTGCTTTGAAAGTGCACCTCCCCGGAAGAGAGCAAGCCAGGTTATACCATGGGCAATTCTTGGGTCTTACAGCAAAGAGAGCACTTCAAGGATAGTGTGTTGCCTTGAAAGCAGGACAGAGAATTACACTAGTTGTCTCTGGTTTTTTCTGTGGGACAGCTCATTCCACAGTGGGCACACAGAGTAAATCTAATACCAGCTCCATTACTTACGAGCTGAGTGACCTTGCATAATTCCTCCTGCTCTCCCAGCCTGTGTCTCCGTGTGTGAAATGGGAATAGTAAGAGTCTGCTATGGTTTGGATATGGTTTGAGTATGTCCCCCAAAGCAGAGAGTACAGAGCTGTTCTGCCACTGGGAGCACCGTTTATTCATTGCAATATGAATTGAGTCCCTACTATGCATTCAGTATTCTATGATTGAATTTCATGCTTTTACTTTGGTCTTCCCTCCTCCAAAATGGGATTAAGTATTCTGAATTATGTTAAAAGATTACAGTGAAATAGATCCATTCTGCTAACTGATCATATTCACACAGATCACTTTTCTTTTTTCATGGTAATAATGTGTATATCATCCATGGCACACAGTTGTCAGAAATAAACTCAGCTTTATTCAGTGTAACTGAACAAAGCAAAGACCTTTCATGTCTGAAGTAATACACACTCACGGTCACTTATTTTTGCCTTAAAACCTTAGTGTCTTTTAACCATGTCAGAACACGCTTAGAACAAGATGTAGCTATTGAATAGAATAGTGCTAAAAAGTGGTGATTAAAGGCCTTTCACTAACCATAGGTATGATTTGTAGACTCATATGCTAAGCTCTAAGTAACAGAAAACAAAGGAGTCCCTTAGCTGCCCACATCCCAGGGCAATGGAACTGGCTGTTGTGTGGGGACAGGAGCATGACAAAGGCCACCTTAGCATCCTCACTTTTCACTGTTGCTGCTGTGTAAATCACCCAAAGTGAATCCTCAACCACTGCAGGACTTAGTTTCCTTGTCTGTAAAAATGCAATGAGTCCTAACCCCAAGGGTTTTGTAAGGATCCATTGAGGGACTTAAAGAATGTGGGAAACAGGGAAGTGCTCCCTCCCTGGATAACAGACTTCTCCCTTCTATCCCGTCTCTATCTGGGGCTCTGACCTGGAGAGCAAGAAGGTTAGGGCAAGGCCGCTCACAGGTGTGCCCTGCCCTCCCCTCTACCCCAAGGTATATATACAGAGGAGCTCAGGGAATATCAAAGCCATGTTTCCACCTGTCTTTTGCCCTCCACCACTCTACTGAAATCCTGCGCAATACTTCCTCAGCTCCAAGGCAAATGGCCTTTGGCAGGAATTCATTTTCTAAACACCCCACTGCCACTACTGCCTTTTTTATTTTTTCAGCATTTAATATTGTCTGGTTTTCATCTTGAAATCCTTTTGTCTTTTGGTTTCTGATATGATACTGCTGTGGGTTGAATCCTGCCTCTCTGAAGCTTTCCCTCCAAGTCTGCATTAAGGGTGCTACCTGTTCTTCTGATTCATAAATGTGTAATCAATGCCCCAATGATTCTAGACCTTTTCTCTTTCTATTCTCTGCCCTTCATCAATGTCATTCATTTCAAAAGCTTCAACTCTCCTTAAAAATCATGGCTCTCAAATCTGTTTCTGTGTTCCTTTTCCAAATTTTAGAACACAAGGTGGGACATTCAAATGCCTACAGGGCCAGGCAGGTTTTCTAAATAGCTAGAATAGAAAGAACTAGAGAATTATAAGGGCTTGGTGAGGACTTTAGCAAAGTAGAGTGTAAATAATTAATTGTTACCATGTAGGAATGAGGGCCCAGTGATTCCCAAGCCTAATGTTTTGCAAAGAAAATCAAAAAAGTGCAGATTTCTAACAAATCCTGCACTCTTCCTTTCCAATCTGAGTTTGGCAGAATGGCTCCACAAAGAAGGATGGCGAGAAGCAAATGTGTCGTTCTGCCAGCCATGAGGTGGTGACCTAAGAACACACCATCAACATTCACAAGCACATCTGCGGAGTGGGCTTTAATAATTGTGCCCCTCAGGCACTCAAAGAGATCAGAAATTTGTCAAGGAGATGGAGATTCCAGATGTGTGCAAAGCTCAACAAAACTCTCTCGGGGCCAAGGCAAGAAGGAATGTCCCACTCTGAATCCAGGTAAGATTGTCCGGAAAACATGACAAGGATGAAGATTCACCAAACCAGCGCTGTGCTTTGATTGTTTATTGCCACTTCCAATAACATTTAATCAGTGTGGATAAGAACTAGCTGCTGATTGTCAAATGAAGTTATAAAACTACTCCCAAAAAAACAGATTAATAAGCAGTTCACTTACAATTAATTCAATTTCTAGAGGTTGTTCAGGTCAGCCCCATGCAAGGCAAACAAATTGCATCTGAAATCAAATATAGCCTGTGAGTGAGTAATTAATTTACTATATTTTTCTAGACTCACAAGTTCAATGGCTATTGTATGCCTTATCTGAAAGTCTTGTTGAGACCTCAACATTTGACATATTTAAAAACCCACCCTAATCACTAAGCCAGCTCTTCATACCAGTGTCTATTACTCAAATATTCTCCCAAGCACCCAGGTTTGAAAGCTTTATATCCTTTTCAACTTCTGTTCTCAACTAAACAGCTCTGCTACATTATCTTTTCAATGATATTTGAATCTATATCCTCCATTATAATCTCACTGACACCACTAATTGTCCACTACAATGTTGCAGTTGCCTTACTGACCTCATTTTCTCTCTTTCTCCCCAGTAGTCCTACATACTACTGACCATTCAAATCTCCCTAAAATGCTCCTTTTCACATAACTCCCATACACATAAGCTTCAAAGCTTCCTGTAAACCCTGAGACTTAGCAGATATATACTCTCGACCTGGCATCCAAAGTCCTCCATAATCTAAGGCAGACACTACTAGCCATCTCTAAACATAACTTCTTATTTCTGTGGTAATAGAACTGCCAGCAACTGGCTGGGAACTTGGACACCTGCAATACAAAGTACATTTCCCAAGCTCTCTGGCAGCTGGGTGTGCCCATGTGACTAAGTTCTAGTCAATGAAATGAACTTACAGTTTTATGAGGCAGTTTCTATAAACCTTATCTAAGAGACAGAACACATATGCCCTTTTCTTCTGCTCTCCTTTGTCCCTTACTTCATTGCCCTGATGTCTAGAATATGATCCTATCAGTAAGAGTTCTCCAGAGAAACAGAGCCAATAGGGTATATAGAGATATGAAGGGAAGAAGATTTATTATGAAAGTTATCTCACATGATTATAGAAACCAAAAAAGTCCCACAATATGCCATCTGCAAGCTGGAACCCAGGAAAGCCAATCATATAATTCAGATCAAGTCCAAAGGGAAGAAAACCAGCTAAGCCAATAGTGTGAGTCCCACTGCAAGACTAAGGCTCAAAGGGTTGGGAGAGAGCTTGATGTAAGTCCTGGAATCCAAAGACCTGAGAGTCAGGAGCTCTGATGTCCAAGAACTTGAAAAGATGGGTGTTTCAATTCAAGATGAGAGAAAGAGAAAACTGGCCCTTCCTCTGCATTTTCCTTGTATTTGGACCTCAGCAGATAGGATGGGCCCACACACACTGGAAGAAGATTTATTATGATTTATTGTGATTTATTATGAGGGTGGATCCAAATGCTACTGAACCAAGGCTAATAATCTCTTCTAGAGACACCTTCACATACCCAGAAATAATGTTTTACCAGCTATCTGGGCATCCATTAGCCCGGTCAAGTTGACGATTAAAATTAATTATCACAAGGATAGAGTATAAAGTACACCACAGAGTAAAAAGGTAGAGGAGACTGGTCCTTGAAACAATGGGGTACATTTCATCCCTGGGCCTATTAGACTTTAAATATTCATGTCTTAAGTCGTGGTTACCTCTTATTTTCTGTCACTTTTAGTTAAACCTTATCCTCACTAATTTAGAAGCTATCCAACGCGTCTCTTCCCACACATATTAACCATATTTTGTCCATATCACACTAAGCTACGTGTTTTTTTCCCCACGATGTGTCTACTTTCATCCCTCTATATCTTTCCTCATGTTAAATCCAGATTGCTCTTCTCTCACTGAAAATTTCACCCCTCTCTCCAAAACCCATGTCAATCTCATATTTCAGTTCCATAAGATCTTTCTTCGGCCCCCCCTAAAGTACACAAGATAGATCCCTGCTTCTTTCTATCTACCTCCCTCCCTCCCTCCCTCAGCAACATTTTGTCTATGCCTCTCCTACTGGCCTTGCATTGCCATCATCCTAGCCCACACTCACACACACACACATAGCAGCACTGTGTGCCCACATTGCTGGCCCTGTGTATATTGAACAGAGTGGGTCTATGATATAGTTTGTTTAATTTGTATGGGAAAAAAAATCACTCAGAAGAGAGAGTTGACTGAGGAGCATGCACAGAAGGTGTTCCCCACAGGTCTTAGGATGTTTGGAGACAAAGGGTGTTGTGGGTAGGCTTTCTGCACATCTGTGGGCTGGAGTTGTTGTTTGAGGGACCTGCTGGCAAAGCCATCTCTATATCATTTCTTAGAGCCATGTCATCCCCAGATCCTAGGAACCAAGCAATCACATCAAATCACCACACCTTGCCCACAGCTGTCCCCCTGCCTTACTCCTTTCCAACCAACCCCTGGGGACAAAAGAGCCCTGGCATTAACCATTTGATCAACGGGTCGTTTTGACCCTGTATGTGATCAGATGAACATTGCACAACTTTTTGACTTAGTCATAACCACAGTTGCACCCTAAGATCCACACCTCCTTCCAGATTTTCCTTTTGGAACCTGCTCTGAATAACAATAAGAATAGCTTGGCTTGGCAGAGGGTCCAGGTTAGGATTACATGACATATGGCCCTGTTGGATGCAAGCCACACTGTCAGCTTATCCAGGGGGCTGGTCTTGATGCCTGTGAGCTGCTTACCTGAGAGCCCCCCATCACCTCTTCACACCCCAGCCCTTTGACAAAAGATGACATTTGAATATAAATAGCAAAGAAAGGAGTTGGAAAAGAAGACAGAAATATCCTCTCCAGGCCCCAGGCTACTCTGGGGCAGAGCCTGCCAGGGAATCAGATGATCGCTGCCCAACGTCTCCTGGAGTGACATATGTTCTCTCAGGAACCGCGCAGCTCCTCAGCAGGCTGGGCAGGAGGTTTGCACTGTCTCTACAAAGAGAGGTTTCTTGTAGCCGCCTCTGTCCTCCCGCCCGCGCCTCTTCAGATTTCCTAAACACAGGTTAGTGCTGAGGGTGACTGCAGACAGGACAAAGGAGAAAGGGTTTTGTTTTTTTAATATTTATTTATTTGCTTTAGTTGTACACAATGCAACGCATTTATGTTTACGTGGTGCTGAGGATCGAACCCGGGCCGCACAGGTGCTAGGCGAGCGCTCTACCACTGAGCCACAACCCCAGCCCAGGAGAAAGGGTTTTGTCACAGCTTGGATGAGGAAGGGGACAGGGCACAGAAAGAGAAGAAGGGAGAGAAACTGGGCTCTATGGGTTTAAAAAAAAAAAAAAGTCACTCTATAAGGGCCCCAAGGTCGGGCTGCTGCGGGCTCCCTCTCACTTCTCCAAGCCTCTGATCTTGGCTGTTGATCCTGCTGTCACCACAGACACTGCCTTCTTCCAGGCATTTTCAAAGGGACGAATTCAGACAAGAGACCTTGGTTTAAACCTTGGATCTGTTGTTTTTTTAGCCAGTCCTTTGCTTTTACTGGTTTTTTTTTTTTTTCTTTTCTTTTCTTTTTTTTTTTTTTTTTTTTTGTTGTTTGTTGTTGTTGTTGTTTTTATGTGCTACTTTTTGCATATTTCATCTTTTGCTTCTTTTGGGGTTTGTTTATGTGGTACTGGGGATTGCACACAGGCACCATTGAGCTATATCCCCAGCTTTTTTGTTTTATTTTAAGACCGGGTCTCACTACATTGCCTAGGCTGACCTCTAACTTGCGATCCGCCTGTCTTAGCCTCCCAACTCTGGAATTACAAAAGTGTGCACCCCCACACCAGACTACTTCTTTTTTCAGAGGATAGGAACTAACTACTTACAGTGTCACACATCATATAATGGTGCTCTTAAGATAACTTACATGAGGGCTTGGCCAACTTTTTCTGTAAAGGTCCAGACAATAAATATGTTTTGACTTTGCAGGCCATATGGCTTCTGTCACAACTACCCTGTTGCCTCATTGCAAAAGTCGACATAGATAAGACAAACTAAACAGCATGGCTGTGTTACAATAAAACTTTATTTACAAAATCAGGCAGCAAGCAAATTGAGTCTCTGAGCCGTATTTTGCAAATCCCTGCTTTAGGTGCACAAACAACTCAGATATGAAGAACTAAGGAGAGCCAAGTGTGAGAACCAGGCACCCATTCCTCTTTCTGACTTTCCAGTTCCTCATGTTAGGACCATGGAAATCTTTTATTCTCACCGCAGTCTCTTAGTAACTGTACTTTTGAATTTCATTTTGTTGTAGATGGACACGGTACATTTATTTCATTTATTTATTTTTATGTGGTGCTGAGAATCAAAACCAGTGCCTCCCATGTGCCAGTCGAGCACTCTACCACTGAACTACAACCCCAGACCCCAGTAATTGTATTTTTGGTTTTCAGTAATCAACCAGAAACTGCTATACAGACCATGAACTGTACGTTTTCATTCTCTTCTACTGCTTCATGATGCTACACTCACTCTAGATTTCCTTTCCACCCAATATCACGCTGTAGATTTTCTCTCTGGACAAAGACCTAATGGAGCATAAAATAACAACAAAAATTTAATCATGTTGTCACAAAAGTCACCATAGAGAGGGTGACATAGGAGTGGAGGCTTGGCCAGGCAAAGTAGAAAAAAAAAAAAAGTATATTCCAGGTAGAAGAAAGAAACGACTAAAGAAAACTGGAATAACTAGATTTTAATTTTAGAAAGGTAAATGGGTTTAGTATGGAAGGATAGATGAGGGCAGGACCAAGCAAGGACACAAAACAGGAGGTTATTATAAGAACCCAGGCAAATGAAGATGACCGTTGCAATGCAGGCAGTGGCAGCTAGGTTGAGGAATCATCTCACGTACAAACAGTTCTCATTATGCTGTTAAAAGAATTGTATGATGAGATAATGAAATGGAGAGGGGCAGTAAAAGAGAGAATAGGAGTTCGTTAGGAATATATTGTAATGAATCCCGTGTGTGTGTGTGTGTGTGTGTGTGTGTGTGTGTGTGTGTGTGTGTGTGTATTGGGGGGGGGGTTTTTGGGGGTTTTGTTTTTTGTGGTACTGGGCCAAACCCAGCACTTTGAGCACAAACATGTTACACAAGTGCTCTATCACTGAGCTATGTCCCAGCCTTTATGTATAATTATAATGCACTAATTTAAAAAATAAAAAGACCAGTAAAGCGATCGTGTGGAGGGAGGAAGGGAAGGAAAAAGGAGGAATTAGAGAATGAGATGGATCACATTATCTTATGTGCATGTACAGGTATGTCACAAGGAGTCCCACTATTAAGTACAATGATAAGGCGCCACTCAAAACCACTAAAGGTTAGGAGTTGATAAAGGTTTGAGCCAGGATTGAGGCTATCACTGGTTTACTTTCCATTTCAAAATACGACTCAAAACATTCTCATAACCCATCATAATTCACCAATTCTAAAGCACATCATGTCCCACATTTTGATATCTAAATTTAGGCAGTATCTTATAAGCATTCCCATAGTTTCATTTTAGTTTAATTGGTAGTATATTTTATTTCATAGTACAATAAATAATGGTGGATCACCCAATCCATGGCACGTTGGCTTTTATGGAGTATGGTGGCCATGTTCAAAACACACTAAAGGACCTAACGATTCATGTTAGTTTAGGAACACAAAACCCTCATTGGTGTGCATTGTTTGCTAATCATATTTTAAAATTTTATATTTTAAAGAAGCTTTAAGAGACTCTGAAGTATTTCCTTGAAGAAAAGTTAATCCAACTCCCTTATGTGTTCAGCACACTATGTTTTCTGGAGGGACCACAGAGATTGAGTAGTTAACTTGCTGGTGGTCAGGCAGTAGAATGTAAGAGCATGTCAAAATTAGAGAATAAAAATTGAAAGTAAACTCTATTTAAAAAATTGAGAATAGAGTATTTTGGGGGAAAGGCAAAATGCAACAGAAACTATAGGAGTGAAAAGATACTATAGAAAAAGTTAAGAGAGTTTGGTTCAGGAATTTAGCAAGCAGGTGAATTCAGTAAACAAAAGGCCTATTTTAAAACAACTTGTGACTCATTACCAACCTAGTCTATGATTTGAATTCATTCAAATACACTTTTTGTTATTCTTCAAACTGGACCATGTGAGTATCTAATAAACAGAGTGTCATGTGAGCATGTTAATTGCCTAAGTCAGGAAGAGGAGAACTTCTAAAAGGTGCCTAAGGATAAGAAACTAAAATCTCTCCAAAAGAAAAAGAACCCTGTTTTCCTGTTTCCCTTATCACACATCTAAGTAAATGTAACCAATACCTGCTAAGGTTTGTATACATGTCCCCCAAAGGCCCATGTGCTAAAGGTCTGGTCCCTAGCCTCTGTGGGATTTGGGAGGCAATGGAATCTTTTAACAGGTCACTAGTCAGAGGTGTGGGAAGAAAGTTAGGCCATTGGGAACATCCCCTTGAAGGGACTATTAGGACCTGCCCCCAACTTTCTCTCTCTTTCAGCTGCCATGAAGTGAGCAATTCTGCTCCACCATGTGCTCTCCCCGTAATGCACTGCCTCACTACAGGCCCAAAGCAACAGACAAACCATGGGCTGAAACAACAATCCAAAATGAAGTTTTCCTCCTTGTAAGCCGATTATCCTGGATAGTTTGCCATAGTGACAGAAAGGTGACTGACAGAATCCCTGACTTTAATCCTGCTCGCTCCAACCTCCGCTTCCCACCTGTGCCACACCAGTTCTTCTTAATACCATTCCACATGGCTGCTCTATTCCAAAACTCTAAATGGCTCCACAATGCCTCACAATTGTTGTCCAAATGTTTCTACCTAACTTGTAGTAAGATCCCCCTGGTCTACACATGCGACCTTAATTTCCACCCTTCCTTATAATCTCTTCTGCTGAAAGCTAATCTCAGTCCATCTTTTCTATGCCTTTTCTAAGATATTTTTCTTCCAAGCTAAAAATACCCTCTTGAAATCTCCTGCCCTTCAAGGTCCACTCCTTCATTAAGTCTTCTCCACTTCAATCAACAGGCCAGTCGAGGTGCCTACCACTCAGAGTTCCCCTGCAATGGAAAGTTTTGTGACCCCAGCACTGGGGACCCAGCTGTTTCAAGGAGCTCTTTCTGCATATGTGACCATGTTCCATATGACTGAAATTTTAGGTCAGATCTGACTGGATGAGGGTGGGCTCCTAAGCTATGCCAGGAAGCCACAGGCTGGCCAGGGGCTGATGAGTTTGCCAGATGCAAAAGCTCTGTTTAAATAAGGACAATAAGGTACAGCCAGAACAATGAGATTCCCTGTCTTAGAAGCCTCTGCTGAAGATGAAGAGAGAGGGATTCAGTCCTCTGCAGGAGTGAACACACCAGTGAGTGACCACGTTACATTAATGGTGGAGCCTTCGAGAAGGATCCAGTTTCTGCTGCTGCCGGGCCACAAGATTGCCCTGTTACTAGAGCACCCTTGGATATGGTACAATTTCCCAAGTCCAGTTTCCATGAGTCCAGGTCTAGCTCAGTTCCTGTTTTCCCTAGGAACCCAGTCTGTAGGACTTGTCCTGGTTTCTTGTGATGTCTAATGGCTGTCTGAGGTTCCATTTCCCATTCCTATCCATATAGTACCTAAGGGAACTTGAATACGTGTTAATTCATAAAACGAAAAACCTAACACATACACTGACCTTCAGCAGTCCTGTTCCTGAACATCTGTACCGTTTCTAGCCTGAGCCATGCAATTTGACACTTGCTCATAATGTCTTCTAAAGGTCACTAATTTTTGCATACATTTTAATTTTGCTCCCCCATAGTATCATTCACTTCCCCAGGGAAGGGCTCGTGGCTTGTGTTTCTTTTTTTTTTTTTAATCTTTCATAGCCTGATGACCTTGAATCAATTCTTTAATCTCTCCAAGCATCGGTATTCTCGTTTTCAAAATTGGAATACCATTTTTGCTTACTTTACTGGAAAATTGGGAAGGGCACATGAGAGCATGTCTGTGAAGTGCTTGGCATGGTGCCTGACACACAGGAGTGCTTGATGAAGGCTGGCAATGGTGGTGAAGATGATGATGAGGGTGGTAATGACTGTAGTGGTGCTAGTGGCGGTGGAGGTGATGATAGTAATGGTAATGATAATGATGGTGATAATAGTGATGATGGTGGTGATGGTGATGGTGGTAATGGTGGTAGTGTGATGCAGTTCTAAACATAAAATAGATCATTTAGGAATACTTATTGATATGGGAGTTGTTTGGCAAACTATACACTACATGAGTTACAAAGGAAAATAAGAGAGAAGGAAGTAGAAATGAAAAATCAAATTTGTAAATCAGCTGCTTGAATAGCAAGTGTTCTGTAGGATGCATTTTACTCATTTGTACGCCACAAAAAATGATCAGGAAAAATCCCAGCTTACAGATGGGAAAAATTAGAACCAAGTAAATTAAATGCCTGGCCCAATTTTACAAAACTCAGAAATAGCAATGAAGCTCTGCACAACTCTAGTGATGGTCCTTGGATATGTATTGTCTCGTTCTACTCCTCAGATCTAAATTTTTTTCAATTCTCTGCCTCTGCCCCGTCAGAGCTGTCTCACTGAGGTCTGCATTCTGACTCCAGCGTGGATGAAGGGATAGGGATGGGAGTGCTCACATTTATTTAGTGTCTAACACACCCAGAAATTTAGCCTTCACTCAATTATTTAAAGGCAAAATGGCCCTCTGAGCTGCCACATTTTCTCAGGATGAGGAAATGAGGCTCAGACAGTACTTCCCGTGATTCCTCTGAGCAAACGCTGAAACTGAACTTCAGTCCAGCACTCTGTGCCACCAGTGCCTCGGCACTCCTTGTAGGACTGTGATCAGCACCTGCCCCTCATGCCCCCAGCCCCTTAGAAGCACTGGTTCCTGAGAGGAAAGGCTTTAAGTCAAGCTGGCTTGGATTCAAACCCAAACTGAACACTGGTGAAAGCTGCACCACCTCTAGCCAATCAGCTTCCACATACTTACCTAACATCTCTGAGCCTTGGTCTCCTTGGTCTGCTCCATAAATAAGCCTCAGTGCATAGCCTAGCACATAGTCAACATCTGAGGCCGGCCATGGTGGCGCACACCTGTAATCCCAGCGGTTTGGGAGGCTGAGGCAGGAGGATCACAAGTTCAAAGCCAGCCTCAGCAACGGTGAGGTGCTAAGCAACTCAGTGAAACCCTGTCTCTAAATAAAATACAAAATAGGGCTGGGGATGTGGCTCAGTAGTTGAGTGCCCCTGAGTTCAATCCCTAGCACCCAAGAATAAAAATTTCACACACGTAATAACCATTGATTATACTACTTATTATTAATCATACTACTTGTTATAGTTTGGATCTTCAATGTCCCCCAAAGGCCTATCTGTTGAAGCCTTGTTCCCCAGCCTGTGGCACTATTGGGAGGTGGTGGAATCTTCAGGAGGTGGGGCCCAGTGGAAAGTTCTTAGGTGATTGGGGGTGTGCCCTTAGAAGGGATATCGGGACCCTAGTTCCTCTTCTTTCTCTCTCTTTACTCCCTGGCTGCTATCAGGTGAGTAGCTTCCTCTGTGACGTATTGTGCCACCACACGCCCAAAAGCAATGGAGCAGAATGACATTGGACTGAAACCAAGAGCCAAAATAAAACTCTTCTGTCTTGAAGTTGAAAGGTCAGATATTTGTTACAGTCGCAGAAGACTGACTGACACACAACTAGATCTGTTCTTCAGGTCTCTCTCTGTTCTGGACTTTTTCTTCCTCTCAGTCTTGATGTTGAACCCTGACTAAAAGCCAAAAACTAGTAAGGCCCATTGTAGAAGCACTGAAGCCGGCCCTATTCATTGAGGAACCACTCAGGCTGTGTGAAAGAGCTGGCAGGGTGAGAGTGAGAAGAAAATTAGATATGAGTTGGTAGAGCTGATACAGCAGCGAACGGGCTAATGTAGTTTTGGGCTTTGTTCCCAATTGGTTTCATCAGCAGAGAACAGAGGTGAGTCTTTTTTTAATAGCCTTTCTCAAACCCCACCTGGAAAATTACATTAAATTCCGGGCACTTCAATACCATAAAGATGTAGAAAAAAACTGAAGGGAGTTCAGAGAAGAGTAATAAAAGTGATGGGAGGTTGGGAGACTTGATTTACTAGGAAAGATTAAAATAACTAACTATGTACAGCACGTCTGGGTGGTGACGGCTGAGAAGCAGCAGGGAAAACCTCGCAGCCTATAAATAATGGGGACATGTAAACACCCGCAGGAAGAGTTATTTAGCATGGTACGAGGAGACACAACGCTGGGTAATGAGGGGAAGATGAAGAAAAGGACAATTTATGAAGAACATCAGAAAACTTGTTCTTGGTCTGTTTTTTTTTTTTTTTTTTTAAGACAGCAAGACAGAGAAAATAAAGATCCTAAGAAGTAATGTTCCAATTCAGCAGGAGAAAGTCCCATTTTTCTAAATCACATGTTTCCAGTCCCTGAATGTTTATAACCCCAAGTTACGTGGCACTTTATGGCCATTCCTTCCCATTAAGTTATACTCGGGGCAAGTGGAAATGCATCGGTTTTGACACCCCAAGATCTGATATAATGCCCAGCTCATAGCCATTGTTTCACAAATATTGACTGAAAGAAAAGGCTAAGTAAATGGCCAGTTTTCAAGGAAATAGAATGAAATAAAGTACTTATTAACAAAATTAACATATAGTACTGGTCATTTTAAGGCATCAAAAACCTAGCAGGATCATTGTCATGGACTGTAGGAGAGGAGACAAAATTTTGGTATTAGAAGGGCCACTATAACAGTCTTATAGTTCAATGATTCTCAAATATTTTTTTCCAAACTAATTCATGTATATACCTATGCTTTTCACAATTGCCAGCACACTAGTATATTTCCATCTTTCTTTCCACCATAAAAAAAAAAGTTTAGAAGTTGATGGATAAATGGATGAAGAAGATGTGGAATATACATACAATGGACTACTACTCAGCCTCTTTAAAAAAAAAAAAAAGGAAAGGAAATCCTGCCGTTTTGACAACATGGATGATCCTGGATGACTATACTCAGTGAAAGAAGCCAGACACAAAAATACAGCACAATCTCACTGACAGGTGGAAGCAAAAACAGGTGTGTTTGGGAAACTGCTAGTGTTTCAGGGTGCTTAGGCAAGGAGAGAAGGAGCAAATGATAACCTCAAAGAAGTGCCCGGGTAGTGGCCGCTGGAAAGTCATATTACAATTTGTACTACAGGCCAAGAGGGATCTAAAGTTCCTCAAGCAGACAAAGAGTGGCACAGGTCTGCTGAATCTAACTCAGGGTGCACATTTAGGAATCCAGACAGCTCATAACATATAGAGTCGATTCTTAACACTTTTGGCAAAAATATCAGACTCAATCTAAACTTAGGACTTAACACCAAACCTGACCTGCACTGATCTAAGGCTATGTTTTGCCTTGATTATCCACTTAATGTGATAAAAAAATTTTGTGCAGAAATACTACTGGGTTGGAATGAATATGAGGTGCTACCTTGGTCTCTGCATACTTAATATATAGTATGCATACTTAATATACTACTAAGTATGCATACCCATATCACCTTCTTAAAATCTGAAACATTCCAAAACAGGCCCCAAAGGGTATAGGGTTGTAGCCATGTACCATCCTGGCAGCTCTGTGAAAGATGATGAGAGGCCATGAGCTAAGGTGGGAATTCCAGCTAATGGCAGGCAGAAGGGGTCAAGCTATGGTGTGGCGTTGTGGCAGAAGGAACAGAAAGGGGAAATAATCTTGAAAAAATAATTTGGAGCCAGGCATGGTGTCACACACCTGTAATCCCAGCAATTTGGGAAGCTGAGACAAGAGGACAACCTGGACAATTTAGAGAGACCTGTCTCAAAAAACAAAAAGGGCGGAGGATGTAGCTCAGTGGTAGAGCACCCCTGGGTTCAATCCCTATTAATAATAATAACAACAACATTTATAATAATAATTTGGCAACAAATCAGCAGGATTTGGTGCTTGGAGCAGCGGGTGGGCACAAGGACTCCCAAGTTTTCTCTCGACTACCAGAACGTATGGTGTTGCTATCATTAGGTTGGTTCCCCCAGGAGGTGGAACAGAGTCAGAAAACAACATAATAGGTTTAGCTCTGAACACACCAAGTTGTAAGTACCAATGAGACATCCAGATAGAGCTATCCAACGAAGATATGTAAGTTGTATGCTAGCTCAGGGGAAATGTCCAGCTCTATTCCATGGTGATAAATTAAAATTTCATAGATGAGTCTTGAACACAAGAAGGAGAGGTGATTCAGAATTCTTTTCCACCCAGAAAGGAGAAAAGGCAGAGAAGCCCCAGCCAGGTTCCCCAGCAACGCCTTAGAAAAAGTCTGTCATACTCAACTGTGGCAGGTGCTGGAAGGCAAAGAAAAGGATCTTGAATTGCCTCGGTCTTCTGTCCCTCCTGCCAGGCCTGTGCTGGCCTGCTCACATACAAAGCCTTTTGCTCTCATCAGATCAGCTTAGCACCCAAGCACCTCTCCTTGGAGCCTCCCGTAACTCACAATGGTGTCACAGACCCATGTTTTCCTATGTTAATTCCAAAGAAACAAGTTATTAGGTGAACAATATGGTAGCAAAGCATGCACCATTACATAAAAAATACAATACACGCTTTGTCCACTTTTGTTTTTTGAGCGGTTTTTCTTTTTTTTTTTTTTAAGGTATAGAAGTAGAATAATGTGGATTTGTACTTTATTTAGAGACAGGGTCTCACTGAGTTGCTTAGGGCCTTGCTAAGTTGCTGAGGCTGGCGTTGAACTCGTGATCCTCCTGCCTCAGCTTCCTGAGCTGCTGGGATTACAGGCATGCACCACTGCGCCCAACAGATGGGTGCTTCTTTTAAAATTGAGGCAAGAAGGAGTTACCTGGGCTGGGCGTGGTGGCTCATGCCTGTAATCCCAGCACTTGGGAGGCTGAGGCAGGAGGATCGCGAGTTCAAAGCCAGCCTCAGCAATGGCGAGGCACTTAGCAACTCAGTGAGACCCTGTCTCTAATAAAATACAAAAAAGGGGCTGGGGATGTGGCCCAGTGGTCGAGTGCCCCTGAGTTCCATCCCCAGTACCAAAAAAAAAAAAAAGGAGTTACATGATCTTCTAAGCTGGCTTTTTATTAAGTATAGGTAGAAATAATGATAAAGCAACCCTATGTCCTCCCACCACTGTACCTCTAGTGCTAGATTCTTGGATACAGATTTTTTCAATCTCCTTGAATAATCTCTGAAGTGGTTTAAAAAGTCATCTATAAAATGTAGGCCTGGGCTCTAGCATAAACTGAGAATGCATAACAATATAACTAGCAAAGAGTCATTAACACACTAGCTTCATTTCGAAAGTACAGCTTTACCAAAGATTGCAAAGTTATTTTCTATAAAACAGAATTTTCCAACGCAGTGAACCTGGATGGGCAGTACTGCTCATGGGCTATTTTTTTGTTTTTGTCTTCAGAATTCATTACTCTTTTAAAGTGGACAGAACTCTTGTGAAAGATCCAGCATAAAACAGCTTTAGATAGAAAACCTAACACCCTGTCTCTGGTAGGAAAACAGACTATTATGAAATCAAAAGAACCAATAATTTAGTCTTGTAGGTGCTTGTGAACTTTTTTAGCTTTACCTATTTTTTAATTGACAAATGAAAATTGTATATATTTATAGTGTAAAACATGATGTTTTGAAGTACATACATATTGTGGAATGGCTAGATCAAGCTAATTAACATATGTATTACTTCAACATATATTTTTGAGGCAAGAACATTCACAAATTTTAAGCATATGTTACAATGTTACTAACTACAGCCACCATGATATACAATAGATCTCTTGAATTTATTCCTCTCATCTAACTGAAACTTTGTGTCCTTTGACCAACATCTCCCCAATAACTCTGCCCCAATCCCCTTGGTAATCACCATTCTAGTCTCTACTTGATGAGTTCAATTACGTTGTTGGTTATTTCTCTCCTAACAGCCCAGGACAGATGAACTGAATGCTCTGTTCCAAGGGGGCATTTAAGGATCTAAGATTTCATCAATCTCAACTCTCCATGGACCCACTAGCCCTTAGGATGCTGGCCTTGTCTGCATGGTCAAAGTTGCATCTTAAGGCCCTTTGTGCTCCATGACCTAGCTACCCACCAGATGGAACCCTGAACCTTACTGGTCCCTTGTCAAGCTCAACAAGTTTGGCCATAACTGGTACTTCCTGAGGATTCCTGGACTACCTACTGTAGGAGCCCTGTTTGGGGAGATGGCTAAGATTGCAATTGACTACGGGCCAAGGAGATGTTTGGCTGTTGCCGACTTCCGTAGTCTCACGAGACTTGGCCCGAGATCTCGCGGGACTTGAGTGAGATTGCTGATAGGGTCTGTGCCATTTTTTGGTGGTGTGTATGGTGCGTGTTAAAGTCGTTGTTAGAGCCAGAGAGAAAAGTTATCAAAATAAAAAGCTGTTTGTTTCCAGTTCGCCTCTAAACTTCTTCCCGTGGCTTCGTTGCTCCAAGCGGCCATTGCTTCAGGCGGCAACACCCTACCTGGCCAAATCCCCCTCTGCAGGAAGGATGGATTTAGAAGATTGAACAGCAGTATGTTGTTGGGATACATAAAGTAAAAGCTGGATTGTCAGGCTTGGAAGGAGACTTTCTCACTCCTGGAGTCAACTGAACTAAGTGGAGTCCCTTCACTTTTCTAACTGCCATCTGTTTCCAGTGCAGAGAGAGAGAGCAGTGGGAGGCCGGGATATGGTGAAGGTAAGTGAGACTGTGCCCACCTACTATGTGGCAAGAGGGTACCATACCTTGCAAAGGACACAAAGGGCCCCATATTTGACTGCCAGGGAAGTGAGGAGGGCCACACCAAAAATCCATCATAATTCAGGAAAAATGACAGGTGGGACTTTCCTGAAAATAGCAGTCTTAGAGGGCAGTATCCCTGTGATGCGATAATACAGTGTAGAGAAGAGCTAAGGCTGAGCGTAGAAACCAAGGTTCAAGCACAGGTATAGATAGCATGGAATGTCTAGTTTGTTACCTGTACAACCTGGGATAAACACAGTTCCTTCTTACGTTATTTTCAGAATTCAAATGTTTGTTTGCTTTTGCAACGCTGGGGATTGAACCCAGAGCCTCACACTTCCTAGGCAAGTATTCTACTCTGAGTCACACCCCCAGCCCAGGTATATAAAAGTAACTGAGGTCTAATGAGTGCTTACCGTGTACCTCAGGCACTATTCAAAATGGTCACAAATCTCCACTCACTTAATCCTGAAAGAACCCCCTTGCAACGTCAGGATAGAGAGATAGAGGAACAAGTTCTGGCATGGAGGGAAGTAGTTTTATCCCACGGCGCAAAGTTAGAAGACATGGTGGAGGTGAGATTCAAATCTAGGTAGGCATTACCTGCACGTTTTTAAACACTGGTGGGGAATGGGTGTTGAACAAATGTGGAAGAATGACACTATGCCATAACTTCCAGTATTCTTAAAATACTGCTGTCTTATTGATCTTCATCAGTCCGCACCTCATAAGAAAATATTCTTTATACACTATCATGCCCACATGTGATTAGCACCAGTACTGTTGCTTACTATTTAATAAGCTAATTCTCCTCTTTGAATAGTTATGCAGCACAGGTGGGACATGGAATTTTTAAGCCTAGTAGATTCCATTTAGAGTACAACCCTATATACAGCAAGGCACAAAAATGGTCTAATCATAGCTGCTTTGTTTACCACCCTCCAAACAAAAACCTTTCATTTCCAGTTGTAGAAAGCAAAAAATAGACTTTGATCTCCTCTCCTTTACACATAACTTGGTTTTAGACCATTAATCTATAACACTACAGTCTTGGCCTTTGTGACATATCTTAAATATAGAGTCCTGCAGTCCCGAGGATAGGAATCAAGTCACTGCATCACATGTTGAGTTAATTCTTCCCTCTCATGTCTCATGAACTTCATGCATATGTCTGAATCCTTGCACTCACTTCAAATACTTGGCCCCTAAGAGATACCAGTAACTAATTGAATGGCTTTGTAATTTGAATGGCTTTATAATTTGTTCCTACATTTGTCACATGGCCCTTAATATAGTTCCATGAGTGTGCTCAGAACCATTGGGTGTGGCTCCCTATTTAGCCTCCTGATAGTCACGTGTTTCTAAGATAAAAACAGCTAACCAGGAATTTTGAAACTTAACTGCTGTTCTGAACTAAAAATACAGAGGTAATCATTACAAAACATGTCGAAAAGATATTCAATTTGATGTTACATATGACTTTATTTTCTTGTTTTTTTTTTTTGTTTTGCTTCTGCATCTCCTTTATTGCTTATTGTAAGTCAAGACGCTTTCTCCTATGAAGGGTGTGGTCTCCCAGATGGGAGGTTTGGTTCAGCATCTGGGTAGAGAACTCTTTCATCCAGGAACTTGCCCCCCAACATTCAGCCCATTCAGCCGCCACTTTTGGGCAGATCACTCCCATCCACAGAGCTGCATTTTAGAAAATAGCAATCAGAAGTAAATATCATAATACTGTTTCCCTTCCTCTGAATTCCCCTTTGCCTACTACTTAGCAAATCTGAGGAACTCTTTCTTGGTGGAAAAGCATCAGGCTGTAGTTGTAAGAAAAAAGAGATGATTTCTGTTTTGATCCCTTGATAAGTCAGGATCAGACCTTCCCTACAGCATTCTCTCATCTACCTGACAACTTTGGAAGCTTGATATTATTTGTAATGCTTTTATATCATATTTCTACTTTTTTGTGTGATGTAATTAGTATTCAATAAACTTATTTTGTTCAATTTGACATATTTATATTTATATTCATATTTATATACTTCTCCCCCTTCCCCTGGAGAATCCCCCCCCCACATTTCTGCCTGTCCTACTCATCCCCAGGCAAAATGACTGAACTTTCTAGAACTCTACATTAACCTCAGTTTTTTAAGATTTCTAAAATTAACTTATATTTAAGTGGAAACAAACAATAGTTACTCTTGTCTAGCTTATTTTATACACAATTATTTTGAGATTCGTCAATGCTGTAGCATGAATCAGTAATTAATTCTTTGTTATTGCTGAGCAATATGACCACTGTATAGATATACCATAATTTGTTTATTCATTCACCTGTAGTGTACAATTGGGTTTTTCAAAATTTTGGGCTATTACAAATAAAATATCATGTCTTTGTATGAACATATGCTTTAAATTCTATTGAGAACATATATAGAAATGCTATGGATGAATCACACAGTAGGCCTATGTTTAACTTTTTAAGAATCCACAGAAATGTTTTCTAAAGAAGTTGTACAATTCCTACACAGCTGGAATATTCCTATTCACTGTGTGTGAGAGTTTCAGTTCTTTCAAATCTTCAACAACACTTAGTAGGGTCAACTTTTTTTTTTTTTTATTTTAGCCCTTTTAATACGTGTGTAAAGCTCATTGTGGTTTTATTTTGCATTTCCCTAATGAGCAATGATATTGAATATCTTCATGTTCTTTTTTTAAATTTTTTATTATTCTAATTTGTTATACATGTTTGAAGAGTACATTTCATTTCATATTACATATAAAGAGCTCAGTTTTTCAAGTTGCTGGTTTTATATAAAGTATTTTTACAACAATTGTGTCTTCATACATGTATTTAGGGTAATCATGGATAACTCAGTCTGCCATTATTCCTATTAGCTTCATGTTCTTATTTGCCATTTGTATATTCTTTGGTCAAGTGTCTGTACAAATCTTTGACCCATTTTTTTTTTAACTGAGTTATTTATTTTCTGGAGTTTTGAGAGTTCTTCATATGTTCTGGATATGTCGTTAGCAAACACGTATCTTATAAATACATTGTCTTAATTGCCATAGCTTTATAATTAATCTTGAGTTCATGTAGTGTCAGTGCTCCAACTTTGTTCCTTTTCAGAATTTTTTTCACTATTCCGCATGAATTTCAGAATCAGTTTGTTAATTTCTAAAAAAGTAAAATAAACAAAAAATGCTTGTAAGATTTTGATTGGGAATGTCTTAAATCTACATATCAGTTAGTGGAAAATCAACATCCTGGCAATGAATATAATATTTGTAGTATATTTGTTTTGAACATCTTTTGTCATTTTTACCATTAAATATTTCATATTTTTAATCCTACTAAATGGTATTTTATGTCAATTTCTGACTGTTCATTAATCAGATGTGGCAATGCAAGTAATTTTTGCATATTGCTCTTACATCCTGCAACCTTGCTAATCTCACTTCATAATTACAATAACTTCTCTGTAGATGTGATCAAGTTTTCTACATAAAAAAATGACATTATCTGCCAAGAAGACAATTTGTCTTCTTACCTTCCTATGTGGATGTTTTGTTGCGTTCTCTTGCCTTTTTGTACTGGATAGGAGGATCTTGAGTACAATGTTGAATGGAAATGGTAGGAGTGGCATCCTCATCTTGTTCTTGAGTTTTGAACTAAAGCCCTCAGTCTCCTAAATATGATGTTCAGTATAGGTTTCTCATAGACACTCTTGATCAAATCAAGGAATTTTTTTTTTCTATTCCAATTTTGCTGAGAATTTTATCAGGAATGGTTTGTTAAGTGCTTTTTCTGTGTTTATTGAGATCATAATGTGGTGTTTGGTAACAAAGTGAATTACATGATTTACTTTTTTATTTAAGTCAATCTTGCATTCTTGGGATAAATCCCACTTCAACATGATATCCTTTTTAAATATTTTTTAATTCAATTTGCTAAAATTATGTTTAGAATGTTTATGTCTATGTTCATGAGGGATAGTGGTCTGTAGTATTTCTTCTTAAAATATCTTTCTCTTGTTTAATTTATAAATGAATTTAAAAGTATTCCCTTCTCTTAAATTGTCTGAGTTCATCTTAAAATAGCATTTCTTTTTTCTTAAGTGTTTGGCAGAATTTATCAGAGACATCTTTTGAGCTTAGGGTTTTATGGGAAGGTTTTTAATTAAAACTACAATTCCTTTAATAAAAATAGGACTAATCATGTTATCTGTTTCTTCTTGAGTGAAATTTGGTGTTTAATAATTAGTGTTTTTCAAGGAATTTACCCATTTATCTCAAGTTCAATTTATTTAACATGAAACATTAGCTTTAAGTATTCCCAATATTCTCTTACTTTAACATCTGTAGAATCTGTAGTTGTAATATGTGTCTTCTTTCTTGATTTCTTAATTACAAAAAAAGTTGTCAATTTTACTCATTTCATAAAAATTTTTTCACTTTAGTTTTTCTATTTCCTTTATTTCTTCTCAGATCTTCATGTTTCCTTTATCCTCCTTATTTAAGTTTTACTTTTCTCTTCTTTTTCTAATTTCTTAAGATGAAAGTTGGAATTATTCACTTGGAAACTTTCTTGTGTTCTAATATTGAAATTTAAGGCTAAATTTCCCCCTATTTAACAGTGTTACAAAATTTTTATGTATGGTATTTTTATTTTTATTTAATTCAAACTACTTTGTCAGGGCTGGGTTGTGGCTCAGTGGTAGAGCACTCGCCTAGCATGTGAGAGGCCCTAGATTCGATCCTCAGCACCACATAAAAATAAATAATAACAATATTGTGTCCAACTACAACTAAAAAATAAATACTAAAAAAGAATTACTTTGTAGTTTCAGCTTTGATTCCTTCTTTGAATTATAAGTTAAAGTATGCTATGTTTTGGGGATTAGCCATAGACCTTTCTACAATTGAATTCCATTGTCAAAGAACATACTTGCCTGACTTGAACCCTTTTAAATTTATTGAGACTTGTTTTATGCCTCAGAATATCTTGGTAAATGTTCTTTGAGCACTTGAGATGAATATATATTCTGCTACTGTTGGGTGGACTGTTCCACAAATATCAATTAGATCATACTAGTTTATAGTGTTGTATAAATATTCTATATTCTTAATGATTTGTTATCCTCTTGTTCTAGAAATTACTGAAAGATGATTGTTGAAATCTTAAATTTTATTTTTTAAGTAGTTTGTAATGAAAGATTCAAACGTCCTTTTTATTTTTTTATTTATTTATTTTTTTAGTTGCCAATTAATTTTTTTTTTTTTTTTTTTTTAATATGTGGTGCTAAGGATCAAACCCAGGGCCTCACACATGCCAGGCAAGCACTCTACCACTGAGCCACAACTCCAGCCCCAAAATCTTAAATTTTAATTTTGAATCTTTCTATTTATCTTTGAAATTTTATCACAGTCCACTTTCACATATACTAAAGCTCTATTTATTAGGTATACAAACATTTTGGATTGTTAAATTGTCTTGAACATAATTTATCATTACAAAATGATAAATTTTTATTTCTGGTGATATTTTTCGCTTGTCTGAGATTAATACAGTCACTCCTGCTTTTTTTGCTTAGTATTAGTGTGGTATATGTGTGTATTTTTATCCTTTTATTTTTTACCTACCAGTGTCTTTATATTTAAAGTGCATTTCTTATAGACTCCTTACTGTTAGAGTTTGGTTTTGTTTTGTTTTGTTTAAGCCAATCTGACACTCTATGCCTTGGAAGGTTTAGACCATTTATATTTAATATGACTAACAGCATGGGTAGGTTTAAGTATATAATCTTGTCATAACTCTCATTTTATTATTTTAATGATAGATTTAAGGTTGGTACCACACACATCTTTAACTTGTTACAATACTGTTAAAGAATCTTATAGCACAATCTTACGCTTCCACTTCTTCCCTACTCAGCTTGGGCTATTGCAGTCTTACATTTTTATTTTTACATATATAATAAATCCCTCATTCTATTATTATTACTCTTGCTTAAACAGTCAATTATCAATTAAAAATGATGAAATTATCAAAAAATCATATTTACTTATCCACATGGTTAACACCTCTGGTGCTCTTCATTCTTTTGTATAGATCCATATTTCCATGTGATATCTTCTTCCTTCTACCTGAAGAATTTTAAGATTTTAACATTTTTAATATTTAAAAATGCCATTTATCATTTTAGCATTTCTTGCAGTAGTAGTCACCTAATGATGAATTCAGGTTTTGTATGTCAACAAAAGTCTTCACCTTTATTTTTGAAATATGTTTTGCTAGATATATAATTATAATCTTACAGCTTTGTTTCCAGTTACTCCACTGCCTTCTTCCTTACATTGTTCCTGATAAGAAATCTGTTGTCATCCTTAGCTTTGTTTCTTTGTAATATGTTCTTTAACTGACTGCTTTTAAGATTTTTCTCTTACAACTGGTTGTCAGCAATTTGATTAATTTGTGCTTTAATACAATTTATTTCATTTTCTTTATACTTGAGATTCATTGAGCTTCTTGAATCTCTATGTGAACAAATTTTATCAAATTTTGAAATTTTTGACCAGCATTTATTCAAATTTTTTTGTTTATTCCTCTCTCTCCTTTTTTTGGGTGCTTGAATTAAATATATATTAAGCCACTTGAAGTTGACCCATAACTTACTAATGAGGGTTTTTAGTTTGTTTTTTGTTTTTTTTTTTTGTGTGTGTGTGTGTGTGTTCTTTGTCATTTCCTTTTTCTCTGTCATTTTAGAGAGTTCCTATTGCTATAATTTTGAGAGCATTCATCTTTTCTTTTACAAAACCGAAATTGCCCCTAATCTCTTCTAGTGTATTTTTTACTCACACATTGCTGTATTCATCTCTGGAAGTCCAATTTGAATCTTTTCTTGTAAATTTCAACTTTTTGAAATGTGGAATATAGTTGTACCTGTTCAATATATTTTTCTTCTATAACATCTTTGTTGTTATGGGTCAAATGAATATTGGTTTCTTTTTCTGTCCTTGTTAAGTGTTATATTTTCCTGACTATTTGCATGTCTGGTAATTTTTTATTGTATGCCAAACATTGTATATTTGTCTAGCTCCCGGGTGCTAGCTATTTTTTATTCTATAAATATTATTGAGCATTGTTCTGGGATGAATTTAAGTAACTTGAAGTTCAGTCCTTTTTGGTGTTGCTTATAAGATATCTTAGGTCAGACTGAAACATTGTTTAGGGCCAAATTTCCCACAACTGAGGCCACTGTGTACTCTACCCAATGCACTGTGAATCTTAAGGTTTTCTAGTCCAGTGGAAAGAAACAGGCACTATTTCTGGATGGTGGTTCCTTTCCTGTCCTCAGATAGTTTCCTTACACCCATATAGCCCCTTTCTAGAGAGCAGTAACTAATAAAATGTATTTATAAATTGTTCATACATTTGTCACATGCTCCTTAATATAGTCCCTTGAGTGTGCTCATAACCACTGGGTGTGGTTCCCAAATAAGATAGCCTCATGACAAGCTGTCACATGTTTCTGAGGTAAAAATAGTTCACACAGGAATTTTGAAACTTAACTGCTGTTCCAAACTAAAAATATAATCATTTTAAAGCATGCCAAAAAGGTAAATAACTTCATATTTATGTATTTTTTCTGAGACACTTGTCAATGCAAAGTCAAACCAAAAAGGAATTCCTCTGGGAAAAATTAAATACTCCACTAAATGGTAATCAAAAGATTTCCAAATGGCCTGAATTCATCATTTAAAAGATTTGCTTTAAAGGCATGCTACTCTACTTTAAACCACATCCCCAGTCCTTTCTCTAGCAGAAATTATATTCTCCATATAAAAGCAAGAAAAAAAGCTCATGATACTTCCACAGAGGTAGGCACAAGCCAATGGGTCAATATGTATATGTATGTATGTGTATGTATATACACACACACACACACACACACACACACACACATTTGTATATATACACATATATGTATCTAGATACATATATACAAATGTATATGAAAACAAATTTTAATAATTGTCTCCATTTTCATAAACCTAGAATATAGTATATGTTTGCATATATATGTATATGAATTTCTTGCTAGATAAATTAATAAGTTTCAATGAAAATTTCCCTTCATTTGAATTTTGGAAAGTCTAAGCCATACATTGGGTATTACAGGAATGTTAGAAAATCATGTGTTGGCCAATTTTTAAATGCTTTGGCTTTTTTAAGTATAAATATAATCCATGGCTGCAAAAAAATTAACTATATTATCCAAATTATAAGAAAAAAATATTTGTTACTTGTATTTTATTTTTAATTTCCCTATAAGCTGAGTTTTTGATGTTTGAAAAATTTTATACAACGTAATGTCTATTGAAACACAAAGAAACTCATTTAAGATGTAATTTGACCATTTCAAGGTACTGAGTTATTTCAAACTCATTGAGGACAATATGGAATGCAGAATGGGGCCACAATACTGAAATCTGATTTGGGGATCTTGATATGAACCAGACATGACTGGACTGTATTTTCAGGCAGGTTAATTGTTGTACTTCAACCAAAAGCATTCTAAATACAACTCTCCCACTCAATAATAGGAATAAGCATTTTATATATGAAACAGAATGAAGACTCTTATATGAGATTAGTAGAATTCAGCCTGCTTGTTGTATAGGAGATATGCCCAGAGGAAGAAACAGGAAGCATTTACATAGGCACATTAGAGTAACCACAAAACTATAAGTTGCTTCTTTGAAGCACATCACCATAAGAAATAGCCTGACTTCTAATTTTGTACCCACTTGCCAAAGGGTCATTCATAACCTTCATCCATCTCTAGATAGTACTTTGGATGCTGGGTGAATGGCAGCATCAGCATCATGGAAATGTTTAGCCCTTAGGGTTTACCTAACTAGGGTCAGTCATGAAAGATGGGAGAGTTTCTTTCTTGCCAATATCCCTTCTTTGAATACTGCTCAAATTCAATTCTCTTTCATTTCCTAGGCCAATTTAAGATCGTGAAACTTTTCTGGGGAAACTGTAAAGACCATCCATCACATCCTGACAGTTCTGCTTATTCTGTAACTTACACCTCAGTATGCCTACTCTTTAAATGTGGGACAGGGAGGGGGAGACCCAAGACAGTGAAAATTCATGGTACTCCTGTAACTAGAAAAGGAAATCAAAGCAAGCCAGAAACTGATCAACTACAGATTTGTGATTTGGGTGAAGAAAAAAATGATGGTTTTATTCCTCCGACCAAGATGTTCAATTTCATCTCTCCAGTATTAAAGATATGGTTATATGCCCATTTATATTCCAATGAGATCAGGCACATTCTAAGCTTCATCAGTTCTTTTAGTCCAGTAGGTGATGATGTCATTGGATGTCACAAATCCACAATGGATAAACTTTTGGAATTACCACTGCTTTTTCCCTCAGATATTTCCAAGGAAGAGTAGGTGGGGTACAGAGTGGCCTCCCATTCTGTTGATTTCTAAATGAATTCATTTACTGACAAAAAGAAGTCTACCTACTAGAACCAATCTGTATCATCAAATTCGAGGACACCATCTTAAAATGCAGTTCTATTTTAAGTAATAGGACTTGATAGGGCTGCCCCTGAGTTCTTATGTTTTAATGTAAATTAAATTCAAAGTTAAAGGAGAATTTATCAAAGTTGTCCTAATTGCCTTATAGTGTCACCATACTGGTCCAACAGTATCTTAAGTGGGTACCATGTGTCAGTAATTATCTTGGGGTTGCATCTAGCTTTGTATTTAAATAACAAGATCAGAATGTTCTTTCTTGTTTTGTGAGGTTCTTTGTTTCTTCTTTCTCTCTTTCTTTTATTCTCTCTCTCCCTCTCACCGCCCCCCTCTTTCTTTTTCTCAATACTGTATCACCAGCACTATTTCATGCCATATAGCAGTGTTCAATACATATTTATTTAAAGAATGAAGTGGCTATTTTAAAGATTGTTGTATTTTCACCTTTTATTTTCCAGTTTTTCATTGTTATTTTGTTGCAGATTTTGTTGGTGACATGAGGTAAATGTGAGGAGAAAAATTAAAATTAGTAAATATTAACTAAAGTTAGTAGGGCCACATTTTCCAGATAAAAACCAAAGGTTAAAAAAAAAAAGAAAATTGAACACAAGGAATATGCAGGTAAGTCCAGGGCAACGTTGCTGTTCTGACTCAAAGACTGCCTTTCTGACCATCTCCATGAAGCAGCACCATTTGCCCATCCAACAAGGCGTAGGACCCCCTGCAAGGCTGCAGCTGGCCAATCAGCCGGCGGCACTTTTACAGCCTCTGGCTCAGCCATGAGCTTAGTTCTCAAAAAGCAAAACACTATGCTGACACATTCAGAACATCAGAGAATCTACAGCTCTCTTTTCTGTAACTCTGCTCATCCTTTCCATCTCACCTTTGACATCACGACTTTGGACCTGCCTAAGTCTGGATTTGTGCACCTCACGTTCCATAGCCCAGTACCTCCCTTGTCCCAGGATTCATCACAATATGCCAAGACATCTGTTTAAACTCTGTGGGTGCCCTCAGTGACTGTTCCGCCTTCTTTATAGCGGATGCCAGTTTCACAAAATGGAGTGAAGGAAGGAGGAAAGGGGATGAGGACAAGAAAAACAGGCAGTGAAAGATGGAGGGGAAACCCTTTAGTCAACTACAAAGCAAAGGGATGTTCTGAGGATTACTTCCCTCTAAAAGAGCAGTTCCAGTTCTACTATTCTTGCAAACAAGAAGGAAAAGCCTTCTTATTAGTAGTAAAAAAAACAAATCTTGCACCACTGTCATGTACCAACCCTGTGCGTGTGCACATGCATATGCTAGCAGCCAGGGGCAGTGGCCGGGGCCCACAAAATGATTAGAAAAAAGCCTGCATTCGTGTTTTAAAAAATAAGTTTCTCCAAGCTGGGCCATGAGCTTTATCAATAATTTTTGCCGTTTCCCTGTATAAGGAAGGTAGAACCAGTTGTTCAACTCTGGATGTTATTATACAATTTAACTCCTTAGCTCCTGGTGTTAAATTTTCCTGGCTGTCAGCACATATCACTGTAAATCATAACCAAAACCACAAACATAATTAAAAGGCCCTTCCAAGGGGGGAGGGGGAAAAAGAACAAGGGCCAGTTCCAAGTATAGCTTGCCAACAGCTTTTCAGATATCCAGTAAGTCTACTAATTTTTTAGTTAAAATTAAATTTTAAAAAATGTTTTCCAGAATATAGGCTAGAATATACTTGGAGAACAAAGAGAATTCTGAGTAAGAATTTTCTCTTGTACTTTTAGCCAAAATAGCAAAGAAGCCTCACAATAATTGTCTGACCTAAGAACCAGATGTCTGTCTAGCAACCTGACAGCTGGTGGAGGACACAGCACAAAGGAAAAAACACATTAAGAACACTTATTTTCACTTTCTTCCCAAAGAAAATTATAGAAGAGCCTACTTCTTATTTCTGCATGTTCTTTCCTGGTGAAGAAAAGGTCATATCAAAAATATTTTCTAAAAACCTAAGGGCAACCACAGGGTCATGCTGCAAGTAAAATATGTACTTACATACATACATAAATTTAAATCACACTCGGAAGGCACTGTTTACACATTTTTGACCAAACTCTCTGTGGCCGGGGTCATTCTACAAACCCGAATCACTGAATTTTGGACTGTGTACTAAAGGAGGTAGAGACAATTTATTGTTGTAATTCCTTCCCACTCCACTCTTAAGAATAAAACATCAACTTAAAAATGTGAAATGCCTATGGATGTATGTGGGTATTCTATTAGTGTGTAGACCACACGGACACACACTTGAGAGGGACTTGGTGGCTAGCACATCTTTTCAATCCATCTGGCATATTCCCCCACCCCCACCACTTCATCACCCTTTCGTGCAAGTGACCACGCACAGTAGATCTAAATTTGGCACACTTCAAGGTCAAGTGATGCAGCAAACAGAAATTGACCTCAAACAATATGCCTTTGTCCATTCACCCATCCTCGTAAATGTGCACACACTCCACATTTTGCTTGCTGCAAGTTCATAAATCTTCATCCCAGATTACTTATTTCTTCATCAAATACTTACAGAAAAGAAAAGACATCTGGATGTGTTTGTTCCTCCCCTCCAGCCCCCACACCTCCCAACCCCTAATACATACACACAGCTGTAAGAGCAAGGAGAGTGGTTTTAAAATTCCATTGGTTCATGTAGGCACAGAATCTAAAGCAGCTCCAAAATGGACATCAAGTAAAAAATACCAGTTTTCAAAAGTCTGTAATTATGTATTTACACAAATTACATAATCCTGTATGTATTTACATACAATTACAGATTATCAAGTAAATAACACAATGTTGTAGTGTTAATGAGATGAAATAGGATGAAAACACCATCAACGGAAGCCGTTCATTTATCTACAAAACAGGACCTGGCAGGGCAGGTTCCCCAACACTGACCTGGCACGTCCTTCAACACTGTTTGAGGACATTTGCATGACAGATGGAAAGGTGGTTCAGTCCATGCCGGGTAAGTCCTTGACCATGGTGCAAGTGTTGGC
Organism: Tamias sibiricus; assembly: GCA_025594165.1. Taxonomy (NCBI): domain Eukaryota; kingdom Metazoa; phylum Chordata; class Mammalia; order Rodentia; family Sciuridae; genus Tamias; species Tamias sibiricus. The sequence goes on along the minus strand of CM046663.1, from coordinate 12,187,346 downwards.
ACCAACAAAATAGTGGTTTGGCTATCTGAGCATCTGTTTATGAAACTGGAACCACCCATTCCACAGTGGCTCAGGGCTGCCATCCAAAAGGCTTTGGGTCTCTTACTACAAGAACCGGATGCAATCCCATAATCTAGAGATGACTCTACTGCCCAACAGGACAATGCCCACAACAAAACCCTGAGCCATCTACTCTCCCAGGAGACCTATTTACATAAATTGCATAAGTCAATATTTATTTATTTACAAACCATTACAGTTTATTTTATCAATTGCCAAAAGCATATAACATTTTGCTTTTCTTTAAAAAAAAAAAAAAAAAAAAAAAAGGTACCAAAACAAAATAACCCAAAAGTAGACATTAAAGTAGCATTTGCTGGGAATGCATGGAGATTTGGGTCTTTTCACAATTCTTTTTCCTTCTTTTAGGCCAATTATCTGGCGTCTCATGCTACTTTAAGTTTACTTTTGGCTGTCTTCTAAAATCAATTTCTTCCGTGCTAAATATTATACCTATGGCATCCTAGAAACTTGATTCTTCCCTGTGGTCAAATGTTTAATTTTTTAGCAAAAAACAAAAGAAAAAAAAAACTAAATGTCTTTTGGAAAAACTAAAGCCTGAATATGTGCACATTTTAGCAGCAGCAAAGGGTTAAATAATAAATAAGAACAGTACTTCTTAGAATTAAATGCAGTTCCGTTTAGAAAGTAAAAGGGGAAAAAAATCCCAAGAAAATAAATGAAGAGGACATTCTGATCCTTATCATAAATCAACTATTTTACAGTGCTTCTGTTCCCTCCCTCCAAGACAATTCTCAATCCCAATATTAGACTTAGCTTTTCCTTAATGCACATCAGCAGGAGTGCATTACCCCGTACTCCAGCTTGGACCATAGAAGGCTACGTGTATTTGCTCACGACAGTAAGTCATGCGCTTCTCGTTCATAACAGCTTTAACTTGCCAGTGACATGCTTTTATTTTTCATAGAGAATGTGCATCCGAGCAAAACAAAGTCAGAATATTAAATTTTAAAATTAGTTACATAAATCCCAACACATTTTTTAACTGTCACTTTCAATTTCCAAATGTAACTGGCTAGAAAGTGTTGTGTGTGGATGAGAATTTGTTATAAATTCCTTTTTTTTTTTTTTTTTTAAATATTGCTTTAAGAATTTGGCTCTTTTCACCTAAGTATATAGTAAGAAATAGTCTCCCTTGCCCAAGGGCAAGTTCCAAAATTATTGCTACCAAAGAAATACATATTCTTATGCTTTTCAGAATAAAATGTTATAAAAGCCTTGTAAAAGATATTCTATATAGTAACCTCCCCTCTAAAAAAATTGGGTGCTTGTGAAGACCATTTTTAAAAACAAAATATAGTCAATGAGTATAATACGTTCCCCTTCATTGTCATTATTGATAAAGATTTATTGGTTTCATGTTGCGAGTTTTACTTGAAGGGGTGCTATTACCACTTAATTATGACAGTTACACCGAAAGCAATTCTCTAAAAAAGATGTTACAATGACCCCTATGGTATGTGTATAATTTCATATTTGATAGCCAAGTGCACAAATAAAAACTTTACAAGAATGATCCTGTTAATCTGACTCTTGTCTCTTAAAAAAAGTCTGAGCTATGTAAGATTTTTTTTTTTTCTTTGTTGCTTAAGAATTCTAAATCAGTTCGATGTTTGATATTAGTCCTGTTGTTCCGGAGGTGGGCTAAAATAAAAAGCATATTTATTGTTTAGCTTTGGTATATTTTGCAATAGACTTGAACAAGTAAGACATATACCAACCCTCATATTTTCCAACCATGAAGTTACAGTGATGGAGTCACTTATGAAAGAGGAAAATTACAGACACAGAATAAAAGGTTGAGACCCAGTTTATCTTTAATCCTCTGGGATAAGCTATGAAACAAGCAGTCTGAAGAGTGAATACTCAGTGTCATGAGCGATGTGCATAAGTTTACAATAATACGGGCACAAAATAGATTGTCGCCTTTAGTACATTAGGGTCATTAGAATTTCTCATATCCATGCACCGTTATACCTACTTGCATGAATTACCACAGGTTCATAGCAGACTTTGCCATTTAATGCTTACAGAGCCTAAAGCTTCCAAAATGCCTATCTGGCCTGTACATATTTCATTAAAAATAAACTCTATATAATAAATAAATATATAAAATAAATAAAATGTTGCCTTTGGAATTTCTATAAATAAATTTAACATTTTTTCTTTTTTTTTTTTTTTTTTTTGCTTTTTTTCTTCTTTTTTTCTTTCTTTTTTTTTTTTCTTTTTTTTTTTTTTTTTTTTTTTTTTTTTTTCTTTTTTTCTTTTTTAACTAAGAGGTCTTTGCTTTAAGTTCACTGGGATGATACCAGTGAGAATTAACTGAAAAAGTCTTTTAAGTAAGACTGCACCCTCCATGCCTTTGAAAATGCAGCGTACCCTTGCGCAGGCCACCAGCCAAAAATCCTGATGAGTCGAAGTATGGCAACTGTGCTGATATAAGATGAAGTACAACTGATCAAAATTTAAAAGCTTGTCTATTTTCCCAGCATGCATCAGGCCGTTGTCCTCTTTGCTTTCTGTCTCTCCAATTTCCCCTGCTACTCACCCACTCACGCACTCACACCCCACTCGCTCAGTTTCTCTCCCCTTCTTTCACAATAAATCAAGCAAGTGGCCCTAGGCAGCCCTCCAGGAGGACCAGCCTTTAAGTGCAGAACAAAATCAGCATGTTCCCATCCAAGCTTCCATCATACATTATGCATGCGACAAAGTTTGGCAACAGTGGAGCTGAGGTGATGACACAGCTAATCAATAAGAACCCACCGCATGAAACCATTTATAGTGGTTACTTTTTAAGGGCTCAAGTGAAGAAATTGTCTTTGTCAACTTTGGCTTAGAATATCCTTATATAGTTCAGGTACTTTGTCAGGGTCCACTGGTCTAGGTAAAAAATGTGTGAATTTCTGGTGCCGTTTAGTCCTGGTCCCTTCTCTTGGAGTCCCGTCTTTATTTAATGCAACATAGTATCGCCTTCCAGTGTCCACGTGTTTATATAGATTCGATGAGTATGTATTATACCAGTTTTCTTCAAACTGTTCTCTGAATACACACTCTTGGGTTAGTTTTTCCTGTTAAAAAAGAAAAAGAAAATAAATACATTGCATGATTAGCTACTTTCTATATTAGAAGCAATATTCCATTTTGCACAAAACAAGTTGAGTATCTCTTATCCAAAATGCTTGGAAACCAAAGTGTTTGGGATATTTTATTTTCTTAGATTTTTGGAATGTTTGCATATATATTATGAGATATCTTGCATGTGGGACCCAAATCTAAATACAAAATTCATTTATGTTTCAAATACACATTATACACATAGCCTAGTGGTAATTTTATACAGTATCTTTGTGGGAAAAGTTTCCTGGTATGGAATTTTCCACTCGTGTTAAGTTGTGCTCCCAAAACTTTGAATTTGGGAGCACTTCAGATTTTGAATTTCCAGATAAGAAAATACTGATTTCTAACTCATTTAACCACATCAATGTACTTTGTATAAACTGCTTAACTCTATTAAATTTTTTAATATTTATTTTTTAGTTTTGGATAGACACAATATTTTATATTTATGTGGTGCTGAGGATCAAACCCAGTGCCTCCTGCATGCTAGGGGAGCACTCCAACCACTGAGCCACAACCCCAGCCCTTAACTCTATTAATTTAATGACATTCCGATTTCTTATTTATAATGACTAAAGCACAAAAGGCTCTAAACATTTTCTAGTAAAACTCTTCTTCAGGCCAATTATTATACACAAAAGACAACTAAAATACTGGGTCATTCTCATTTTTACTATAGTAATTATATGGTTGCCACACAAGGAGGGGGCACCTTTGCACTTAAATTTAGATAGAAGAGCCCCATGACTTTAAAAAAAAAAAAAAAAGTTCCCTATTTTCTTAAATGTCTTGCATTTCCCTCCAGCTGAGCTATAGGAAAGCCAAGGTCCCATTTAACTTCAGCCTGGGGCTCCTGCAGCCACATCACTCACAGGCAATAATGACCGGAAATAACACACATATCACATCCCAAAGCCACAAACACACTGTAGGCATAAATGTGTATATTGAAGCTGGCTCCTAGAGAAAGAGGGAAATGAGATTTATTGGCCTTTTTGCTCTTATTGCCATTTAATTGAGACTTTTAAAATCAATACCTTCCTAGATGGTGCTTTCAAAAAACACAGAAGTGACTTTAAAGTATTTACTTTGCTCTAGTCCTCCCGGCACCTTACATAAAAAGAAAACAAATACCCTACATCTGCAGGCTCTACATCCACGCATCCAATCAACTACAGACCAAAAATATTTGGAATAAAATCGTATCTGTACTGAACATGTACACACTTTTTTATTCTTGTCATTATTCCCTGAATAATATGCTATAACAACTATTGATACAGCATTTACATTGTATTAGGTACAGTAAGCTACCTAGAAATGATTTAAGGAAGATATGCAAAGGCCCTATGCAAATACTATGCCATTTGATAAAAGGGACTTGAGCATGGGCAGTCCTGGAACCAATCCCCTACTGACACCAAGAGACAACTTGTAATCAAACCCAGATAAGGGCATTTGGCATTCTTTCATTTCTGTCATTCAGACCCAGATGACAGACAGCAAATGTTACACATCACCAAAAAATATATGCCTTTTTCACATCCACATAGTTGAGAACATACTTTAATACACTGAATTCATAGATATAAATTGAGTAGAATCCATCATCTTCAACTGCTTGTAAAGTAAGTCAAGAGAACAAAGGAGAGAAGAGAAAGAATTTGACCAAATCAATCAACAGTCCAGCGTGAGGCCAGCTCCTGTGTTTCTTCCATGGACCCAAAGGCTTAAAACATAGTCCATGACTTCTGAGCGTCCACATGTCCTTATGAGTGCTCAAGTAGCCAAAAACACTGAGCAGGTTTTGGGTCATGGTGAAATTTTATTTTGTTTTGTTGGTAATGAAGATTGAATCCAGGGCCTCATACATGCTAGGCAAGCACTCTACCACTGAGCTGCACTCCCAGCCCCCCAGGTTTTTAACAAAATATCTCACTGGACAAACTTTTACTATGCAAGTTGAAATAGAGGAAAGCAAAAGAGAAAACCAATGCATCAGGGAAAGCCAAAAATGATGGGCAAACTTTAGACTGCTAACCGGGGCTTATAGGGACAAAATGAATTACAGAAAGTGAGCAGTTATCCATAGCTCTACTCACAATGTACTGCTTCCACTTAGGGAAGGCCCCTGCAGGGGCATAGGGGTGCAGAGCAGAGAGGCCACCCTTTGCCCCCTACACATGTAAACCCAGAAGGGCCTCCTGGGAAAACACATCACCTCCTGCACAAGAAAGACAGGGCTGAGTGTGATTATTTCTCCCTCATCTCTATTAAAACCCATGAAATAAAAAAAGTGTGTTGAAGCCATAATGGCTATTTTAGTCTTTACTTCCATCTGCATAATAAATAGTCTCCTTGCAGGCAAGATTATTCCTGGCTTAAAAGGGCTGGTTTTAGTTTGCTGTAATTTAAGGAAATTTTCTAAACAAATTTTGTTGCATTTATTTTTTCATTAATAAAAGGGACCAAAGTATGGCATTGGCTTTCATTTCCACAAAGGACAAGAAAAAAATTAATTCAAATAAAACTTTATTTTTTTTTAAGCAGGAAATCCTACCACCTGACACATATTACAATCTTTATTTTTTAAATGAAGAACAATTCTTGCTCCTTTTGGAGCCATGAGTTAGGCACTAGTTTGTATTGCCTTTGCTTATAAGCATACCTCAAGCACAATGGCCTTTCCTGGATCAGAAACAGATCCATGGTAACCTCCTGCTAATTTACACAGTGGGGAAAAAACTGGCTTTGGAGTCAGAAGCCTATTCACATCCTAGCTTCATCCCTCACTCACTAGAGGACATTTGTAATGGCTTATGTCACCTCTTCAAGTCTTAGTAGCCTCATATTTAAAGTAGGATTAGAACAGGTTGGGCATCCCTGATCCAAAACTCCAAAATGCTCTGAGTTCCAGAACTTTTGAGGTATCAAGTCATCACTCAAAATGTTTTAGATTTCAGAGTATCTGATTTTAAATTTTTTTGATTAGAGATAGTCAATGGGTAAAAAAACTAGGCAAATATCTTAAAATTTAAAAAAAAAAAAAAAAACCTATGAAATCTGAAACACTTCTGGTTCCAAGTATTTCAGATAAGGGATACGTAATTAAGTATCTTGAAACAGGGTTGTGACAAAGATGCAATCAGAAAACAGTGCTGAGCATAAAGAAAGCCCTCCATTAACAATGGTGTTGATATAACATTACATCATATCTCTTAGGAACAAACCTAGAAAATAGCTTATGTGATTTTTCCAGTTAAATGCATGGTCAAGAAGGCCCAGATGTGAGGTGATTTGCCCCTGGTCTATGCCACAGTATCATATCATTATGATAATGAAGTCACTAGAGCAAGAAGTTTCCAGGAGCCCTACTTCAGCCACTGCATCCTTTTCATTTTTCACTTCTCACTGAATAAGCCCTGTGGTTCCCATAGCCCCTCTCATTCATGAGACTCAGGATGCTGTTTCCCCAGGGGCAGTCATTAGGGAGGGTGGCACAGGGCTAGAGTTCACAGGCCATGTTCAGAAATGGGGTACTACAACTCTTCTTATATGCACTTTCTTTTGTCTATACTCCAAAATGCAATTATATACTATTCATTTTGCAGGAGGAAGGGACTAAGAAGGGGATGGGAGGGAGCCTGAACAAAATTCTACAGTGGCAGAAGTATCAACCTCTGAAACTGGAGCACAAGTGTGTTCTCAGTGCTTAAGAAAACATTCTCATCGTACCTTTTTTTAAAAGAATATGAAAAACTCCTTTTTAAAAAAGGCAAGTAATCTAAGAAATGGAACTAACCTTTTCACTGCTCTGTTAACATAGTTCTAGTTCCCTAGCAGGCTATTTTAGCATCATTTATACACACGTAATATAACTTTCTAGGCAACCCAGAAAATAAAGTGAATGATTATAAAACAATATAATCTACAGCCAGCAATTTTCACGATGGTTAGGAGTTCAATGGTCTTATACACAGGAGGGTTGTATAACTTCTGTTAAGTGAGATTATGCTGACATTACATTGTAAAACCATTGATACGTTTTAGCTCCTGCAATCATACCAAGTATTTCACTCTGGTAAGCTTGCATACCAGAGTGACAAAATTATCATTAAAAGTTAAAGACTGTGTTACTTTCCTGTACCATGCATAGATTTTAAATAGTTTCCTCTTAGCTGAGACTATGTCATTATGTGATTTTTATTTTAGACAGAGTAACAAGATTTACAAAAGTAATCTTTTACAATTACATTTCAGTGCTGAATGATAAAATACTTACCTGAGGTGAATATAGTTAAAGCTATGTCTTTCTATTCCAAAATTATTTTTTAACTAAAAATAAGTAGATGAAACTGGGGATGTAGCTCAGTGGTACAACACTTGCCCAGCATGAACAAGTCCCTGGGTTCAATCCCCAGAACCACAAAATAATAATAATAATAACAATAATAATTAATAATAAGCAGATGAATGCAAATTGGAACAGCAAAAATTGTATTAATCTATATTCTTACATATGTGGGGGGAGTGTCTTCAAATAAACTATACACTTTAGAATTATAGAATTCAGATGTTTTAAGACTCACCACATGTTTCCAATGCAGACAGTTTATAGAGTATTCCACTATAAAGTGATCAATTCTTGTTTTATTGTATTTCCATGTTTTAAAATTTTTTTAGATTATTTAACTATAGCTGTTTATGGCATACCTACCTTTGAACTGTTGGATTATATCACTAGGCTTGGGTGGAGAATGTGGATTTAATTCAAAAGTCTACTAAAGCTTATGCTTTGGAACAAAATCTGGTGAATGTTAGCAACTATGGAAACCTCTTTTCATTTTATATCATCAAATTCTGAACAGTGGGAAAAACTGAAATTAAAACTTCAAAACTTTTACCATTCCTGTTAACACCAAAGTATGAGATAATAATGTGAAAATTATAGTATAGCCCAGAGAATGCTTAGGAATGTTATAAGACATAGACTTATAGAGACACTAATTTAAAATACTAGACAATTTGAAAATGGGTGATCCACATGGGCATTATTACACCCACTTAAAATGGCCATTTAAAAAATGAAATCAGAATTGTTTCAAATTTGGAGACTTAGTCTGAGTTCTCATTGCAAACATATAGACTTGTGATTGCTGCTATTTTAAAACGTGATTTCCATATTAATAAACATAGGGCATAGCTTAACCACACTATTCAAATGGTTGTGTTTATTCAACTCAACTTAAAGTACTTGCTACCACAATACAAACTACTATAACACATAAATTCATGATCAGCAACTACACAGACATTGACTTAATTGTAGAGTTCCCAAACATTTTCATAAGTTAATGACTTTGATGTAATCCTTCATTCTTGTATGTATTGTCTATTACAGTCATGGTATTTAAACCTCCCTTAACCACAATTACTTGTCCAGATGTACTCTTCCTCATTAATAATCTAACAGTAAAGCCTTAATGGGAGTTGTCGCAAAGAGCAGGGTGATTAAATATAATGACTAAAGGACCATTAATAAGAAGTCAGGTCTTTTAACTCTTCTCTCCAGGGATAAGTTCCTATCTAGAGAGAAAGCAACAAATATAGAAAGAAGAGGCAGGAGGGCACTGTTGCTGATTTTTTTAGAAGCGCCAATCTAGATGCAACCTCCTTTTGCCCTCAACATGCCTCCCCTGAAGTTCTGTTTCTCAATACCTCCTCAAATCCCCTCAGATGGGCCTGCCTTAATACCCCTGTTCCTGACCAGGAAAACTGGCCCTGGAATAGTGGGAACAATGTAATCTGTGGCACCTGAATTAATGTAAACAAAACGAAGCAAACAGGCAGGCAATTTTTCATTTTTTCTCATCAAAATATGCAGAATGTGGGGGTGGGAGTGAGATTAACCAATAGGGGAGTAAGATACAACTGGATGGGACCAAGAAGTTCCGGTGTATTATTGCACAGCCAGGTAGCCATAGACAACAATTTCATACTATATATTTCAAAAAGCTAGGACAGATTTTCATGTTTTCACCATACAATGTGATAAATGAGGAGATGGATATGTTTTAACCTGATTTAAACATCACAGAGGGCTGGGAATGTGGCTCAGCGCAGAGTCCTTGCCTAGCATCCACCAGGCGCTGGGTTCAAGTGATTCAATTTCCAGCAAAAATAGCACTATATAATAGACACCACACGACACACACACATATAAAACTATCTCATGGAAGCCCATAGGTATGTATAATTTTTATGTTTTTATGTATCAGTTAAAAAATAGATTTAAGTCAGGAGCATCAGTGCCTGTCTACAGCCTCAGCCACTCTGGAGGCTGAGGCACCAGTTCGAGACCAGCCCAGGCAACACACTAGGACCTCATCACAAAATTAATGAAGTGATTAACTAAAATAAAATGTATTTTTTAATTTTTAAAATATATAATTTTTAAAACATTAAATATATATCTGAAATTAAGAATTCCTATCTTCTTTCCAATCTTAAAATTCCTGCGCTAACTAAAAAATATAAAAACAGAAAATGCCTTCTCTGGAGAAGTTGGCTACTGCAGTATTCAGGAACTCAAAGATCAAGGTCCTGTCTACCCTAGGCTCACACACACAGGCATGCATACACACACACACACACACATACACACACATCTATGCAGCAGGCTTACCAGCCATGTGGCAATAAATAAGCTGCCAAGGAAAGACCCTGCCAAATAGGACAAGTGAGACAATTTAGAGGCCTTCCTTAGAAACTGCCTATTAAAATGCATCTTTGTTTAGCAAATCATATTTGCTTACAAACTTTCTATACATTTGCAGAGATGCGGTTTCACAAGGGAAGAAAATCTTGCTCTAGGCATAACAAAATTCAAATTTGAAAAATTCAATATTCACTTTAAGGAATATTTCAGCTTATGTTAATACATAGCCAACGTATATTTAATTTTTCTACAAACACACCTATAGAAAAATTGCATCAAATTTCTTTCAGTATCTTAGAACACCAAGTTGGAAAAAATAAAATGTCATATTTCTTACTATAGACTATTACCTGATAAGAGTAGTAATATCATTCAATGATCACTTAAAAATGTACATTGAAAATATTCAAAAGCCATAATTACTTCAAATTAAAATATTACTCAGTAAAAACTGACAGTAGAATGCCCATGAAGGGTCAGACTGACAATGAAAAAGTACAAAGCTAGAAGGCTGAGAGGGAAAATTAAAGATTCAAGAAGGATACCATACAAAGGCAACCAAATCCAATAACTGTTTCCATGATAAGCACCACCTATTTTGGAAGGGGCAGAATCAAAAAAGAAAAATGTAGCAAAGATTTTCTATGATCAACAAAGCAGATTAAATTCAGCACATGCTTTGCAGAAATAAAAGGAGAGAAATCAAAAGATTAACAAGTATAATGACTGTATAAATCCAAAGATAAATTTTGAAGAACTAAGATACACAGAATTACCTTAGTAAAGGCATGCCAACCTTCCAGAAACACGCACACATGGGTGTGAGCTGGCTAATATTCCTGGGCTTTAATTTCCTTCTCTGTAAAATGAGGGCATTGGAAGAAATTTCCAAGGTCTTTTGTTATTATTGCTGTTGTCATTCTTGTGCTAAGGACTGAACTTACAGCCTCCCCAAATTCAAGGCACGACCTCTACCACTGAGCTACACTCCCACCCTGGAATCTCCCTTTTAGTCAAAGACTCTAGTTATTCAGTCTTGAAACCATCGAAATGTGGAAAGCAAAGTTATCCACAATAACTCTGGAAGGACATATTGAACAGGAAATGAAAAAAGAAACTGCTGCGGAGCTGGAAAACAGGGAAAGAAACCAAACAAAATGTGCTGCATCAGTTGCCCACTGCGGGCGGGAGGGACAGCAGGTCAGAACTGCAGACTAAATCCAGGCTTCCAGCAGCAGTCAAGAGAATAAGGTTGCTATTCCAAGGAGGAAAGGACAGGGGAAAAGGCAGCCACTTTGTCACAAGGGCCCTCCAGCTTTGTCCCTGGGGAGAGCATTTGGAGGATACACTTCTAATTACTGTTATTGTTTTCTCACATTGGGGGGCTTCCCAACATTGGCCTCAATGAACATGACCCATGAATGCCTCTCTGACCAATGAATCCTACCAACACTATGCCAATATAATGAACTATCCTAAAAGAATTTACTGCAAGAGGGCTGGGGTTGTAGCTCAGTGGCAGAGAGAGCACTTGCCTAACATGTGTAGGCACTGGGTTCGATCCTCAGCACCACATAATAATAAATAAATAAAATAAAAGGTATTGTGCATCTACAACTAAAAAGTTTTGTTTTGTTTTTTTTTTTTTTTAAAGAATTTACTGGAAGAAAATCCAAATCCTATATGAAAACAAAAAGTTAGTAGTGGGTAGAACACTCAGATCTGAGTGGAAAGTTGGACATGTGCACAAGGCAAAAAATAATGTACAATGCCAAAGAGAAATAATGCCATGGCTCCCTGGATCATTATTTGATATTTCCAAAGGACTCTTGAACTTCTCAAACACCTCCAGCCAGTGCTTATGTACCCCTGGCACCTCCATTTCTACTCAACCCACAGAGAACTCCTAAATCAGACTGAAGGGAGCTGAAGCCTGTCTCTTCCCTCTTCGTTGGGTTCCCAACTTTTAGCTCCCAGTGTACTCATGTCAAATCAGATTTCTCTATAACCAAACCCTTCTTCCTAACCCCACCATGTGATAAATGGCCCTTCCTCTCCTCAACACTGATATGACTATGTCCAATTCTCTTTGGGCCCCTCTCTCTGCTAGATTACACCATCATACTGGAAAGTGCTAACCAGAGCTAACATGATCTATTAGTCATTCTAGTCCACCAATATACCAAATGTATATGTTGACAGGGGCCTCTTTGGAAAGTGCTTTAGCCCAGCATGGTAGCACATGCTTGTAATGCCAGCAGCTCAGGAGGCTGAGGCAGGAGTATCACAAATTCAAGGCCAGCCTCAGCAACTTAGCAAGACCTTGTCTCAAAATTAAAAATAAAATAAAAAGGACTAGGGGTGTGGCTCAGTGGTGAAGCCCCCCTGGGTTCACTCCTCAGTACCAAAAACTAAATTAATTAAAAAGCGCCTTAACCCAGAAAATTGATTCTAGGTATAGTGACAGCCTCATGCATTAATTAACATGTAAACATTAAATAATAATAATAGTAACAAAGTAAATTATATTCATAATAAAAGAAACTTCTTTAGCTAAGTGGATAAATGACAATGTAACATCAACCTTGGTAATAACCTTGATAAATTAGGTTGACATTTTGTAATTTGAGAGATGCCATATAGTTATCTGTAAGAAAATTTTTATTTATTTTCAGAGACTACATCATGCATCAACTTCAGAATTCAAACTTGCAAGAAACAAAACATCAGTCTATCCGTCACACAGTAAGAACTATCAGAGGTCGCATCTGTGCAGCATCTCCATCACTGCCACAGGTATCCATGAAGAACGCTAAAGGAATGAGCACATCAGCAGCCGATGAGCCAGCACTGTGCTGGTCACTTTACAGGCATCCACTCCTCTACTCCTCACAGCAGTGCTATGAAGTGGCTATCATCAGCCCATTTTATAGTCTCAGCTCAGAAAGTTTGAGAAGATTGCCCTATGTTGCATGGCTAGTGGGCTTGATAGAGCTGAGATTCTAAGCCCTTTACTTCCACTACTCTATGCTTTATCTCCAAGCTCAAACTGTTCAGAATACAAAGATAGACTAGATCCTTCCATCAAAACACAGAAAACAGAAAAATCAACTTGAAAGATAGAGAACAAAAAAGGAATATGAGTTAATACGGCCAGTAAAAAAGTATCTGAAATACAAGGCATTTGTGTAGAAAAATGAAAGAATGAAGAAAAAGGGAGGGAGGAAAGAGAAAGCGGTCAGGAAAATAGACAGAAACTTAGAGCTTCAAGTAGACAGTAGATTATGTGAGAACACACAACACAACTCAGCAGCCAATAAGCAAAAATAATTCAGTGCTACAACAAAGCAATCACATTAAGCACTATCAGGAGAAGGATGTTTTTAGCATGACCTTGGCAAGTCTGTTCTTAGAATATTGCCTTGCGCTTTAGGCACTTCATTGCAAAGGAAAAGCAAACTTAAATGGAGATTTCAATGAAGAACTTAAAAAAATTAAGAGTGAACCAACTTACATCAGGATTTTAAGCATTTATGGAAAGTGGAAAAGAAGATAGCTCTGAGCATGTCTCTCCCACTTAACACCATAGCCTTTTAATCCTCAGGGGGAAGCCCTGTGCTGCAGGGGTGTAAGGAATGCAGGCTTTTTTTTTTTTTTTTTTTTTTTTTTTTTTTTTTTTTTTCCAGCTGGTTGTCATGATGTGGCTGATGCACACCAGGCCAGCAGGCCGATATATGATGTTTCTTCACAAGTTCAAGTCAGTCCCTGGCATAGAGGGAAGCAGGAGGGACAATGTGGCCAGGTCACTGCTGAAGATGCCCCAGGGCCCTGGCTCCCAATTGACTCCAGTAGGACCAGCTTTTTTGTGAAGCTCAAAGGCCCCTCTTAGGCTAGGTCACAGAACAACACAGTGGCAACATCTCCTGATGATACTGACAGGGGAAGACCCTCCAAATGTCAACAAAGAAGCCTCTGGCAGCAGCTGAGATAAACAGAAGTAGAGACAAGATGAATTAGGGTACATCTAATAACCCCATATTTCTAAACCCTGTAGCAAAGTCACCTTCTCTGCTGATGAGCTTTTCTATCTGCAAGAACACCAGCCCATTTCTGTCCATCTCCTCTGAACAATCCCGACATTCTCTCCTACCCCTAGATTTAAGTTCCATCCTGCAAGCTCTGAGCCCCTTTTATACATGATTCGAATATTTATTGCACCAAATTATAATCCTTGGTTTGCATGTCTGACTCTCCCAACAAAGTTGCAAATTCTTTCTGAATCAGTTCTAAAATTACCCACAAGAGGAGGTATATTTGCTTTTGTAGGTACAGTCAATTCTCATTACTCATTGTAGTTAAATTCTATAAAACGTCCCAGAATACTGAACCAATGCTCCCAGAGGAAATACAGGGTTAGGTTTCTGCAAGCCTCTAGTCATAACATTTTTGTCAAACTATCAATACATAACCTATTTCATGTGTGTTTCTGTTTAAGAATACCTTAGTTAACATATATTATCAATTCATGAACATCAGATTGACAGCCAACATCACCTAACTAAATGATTGAACAAAGCTTTCTCATGCACAAATTTGCTCCACAAGATACATCTTGGCCTTTTCTTGCTTTTACTTAACAATACACAGCACTTCAGCCCTATGCTGGGGATGTTTTATATGGTAATAACACCCAAAAAAAAAAGGCACAAAATAGGGGCTGGGGTTGTGGCTCAGCGGCAGAGCGCTCGCCTCGCACGTGCGCTGCCCGGGTTCGATCCTCAGCACCATGTAAACATAAATGCATTGCATTGTGTACAACTAAAGTAAATAAATAAATATTTTAAAAAAAGGCACAAAATATGAAATACATGGCACTAAATACATCCCCAGAAGGACCCTGTTTACCTGAGACAAGAAGGCACAGTTTGGCCTTCTTAGACCTGAGCTAGGAATATGCATGTGAAAGACTCATTTTTTTTTTTCCACTTCCCTGCACATGTCCACAACCATGAAAGTGAAACAAATATTGATTTGGGGGTTATAATCAGATTTTAGCAATTAGGTAAATTCACAAATACAGAATCTACAAATATGGGGATCAACTGTATTTTCAGCACCTACTAAGGTACCTGGCATGTATTAGTGATGGGTGATCGATAATGGTTGTTAACTTTGTGAAAGCAAGCAAGAAAGAGTGAGTGTATGAGTGTGCAAGTAAGAATGCAAGTGAACTGTGAAGACTGAATGTGAGTGTGAGAATGGATGAGAGAGTATATGAGCAAGTAAGCATGTGAACAGAAAAGTGAGTGTGTGTGTGTGTGTGAGTAAAAAAGTGGGTAAGTGTACAAGAATGAGTATGAGTGGATGTGCAAGTGAGTGAGTGAGTGTGTAACAGACTGACTAGAAAATGCTTCCAATCTGCACCCTCACTCTGAATCAGGCTGTCTGACAGTACCAATTCAAGAACCAAGGAGGATGCTCTGTGATCAAAAACAGTCTGAGACTGAGGCTCCAATTGAGGGGCAGCTTAGGGCTGTGTGGCTGACAACTTATTCCAAAAAAACAGGTGACCCTGGAGAGGTGAGATAAAGGACAGTGGTAAGAGGAAGTGGATGATAAGGAGTTCCTTCCAAGACGGCAGGAAGGTAGGAAGAGTTTAGGGGCTGTACCATTGTTGTCTCCTGGTTGTACTCACAGTCCCTGTACACACTGATTGGACTTCCCCCATGTGTACTTTATGCTCAGGACTCAGGGAAGCAGGGTAAACCCTGCCAACAAACCACAGAAATGAAACTCCTATTGCATAAACCCACTGCTCTTTTCAAATGTATACACCAAACTATTCAGTAATGAATTCATTTTATAGTGTTCATGAATTCACAGGAGCTGTTTCCACAATGCATTTTTTCAATCAAAAGATATTTATAATTATTAAAATGTGGGGCTAATGTTTTTTTTTATCCAAAAGGGTCCCTTATACCTCAAAATTGGTCAGGAACCAAATGATATACATTAACTCTTCCAGCTCAAAAATACCTACTAATAAATCAGGTACTAAAAAGCCAGGGTCAGTCTTATCTTCTTTTTGTATTAAAAAGAGAGAGAGAGAAAAGAAAGAAGTGATTGTCTCACTGACAATCCATTCGCTCATTCAATACTTTTTAAGTGTCAAATGCATGCAAGACTATTTTAAGTACTGGCGGTACCTTGGGAAACTAAAGTAACTAAGCCCTGGCTTCCCAGAGCTTAGGCTTTAGGAAATGGACAGCTTTAATATTTGTCTGACTTGGGCCTTCCTGAAATCTTCCTCTCAAGTTTTTCTCATCAGGAATCTGTGGCAGGGATTGAGACAGAAGGATTCCTGAAAATGCAGAAGAATGGAGAAGGAGTAACACTGAGGGTGGGCAGAGAGGGAGCCAGGATCATATGTGAAAGCTGCACCTGTCACAAGAATTCTGCTGTAGATTCCTGAGCCTAAAGAAAGATCAGCCCTGAGCATGTTCCCTAGGACCCCCCCCCCCCCACGCCATTCTTCAAAATCTCTCATGAACAACTTAAATCCTTCCCAGGCTGGGGATATAGCTCAGTGGCGGAGTACTTGTCTAGCATACTTGGGGCCCTGGGTTCCATTCCCAACAATAAAACAAAAAAACAAAAATAAAACACAAAACTAAATTCTTCTGATTTCTTGGGCAATTTATAGACCTAAGTTCTATGATTTGATCACACTAACTTGGCCTATTTTAAGTGTGCCTCAATCAGTGAATGTTGCTACCCTATTTAACAATGTAAACCTAAAATTAAATCAATAAAAACATTACTAAAAAGATAATTTTCCACTAACTAAAAGCCATAAGTCTAGCTGTGAAGGAAACAAATGAACCACTAAATAAAAACTAGGTCACTAGAAAGAAAAAAAAAGGCCTCCAAAGTCTGTGAAAGGAACACTAAAATCTTGCTCCACTATGTGGTTAATTCTGGTTTAAAAAGATATATATCATTCACAAAAATGGATGGTCACTCTTAACATGCATACTTATCAGAAAAGATTTATTTATTTACCTATATTCAAATCCTGATTTGTCACTTCCTATCCATGTGTGACCTTAAGTCACCAAACCATTAAAATCTCACTTTCCTCAGTTCTAAAATTTCCTCATTTCTAAAATAAGGACAGTATATGAACTAAATTATATAGAAGACACTCTACTGAGGTGCTGTCCTCTTTATCATCTAAAAATTACCATCTAATCCTTTGAAAATTGACCATGCACTTATGAAATATAAAGCAATGCTCTATTACCCAAAATGTCTGTTGAAAACCACCCATTTCCAGAATGTGCCTGATATCAGGTTGATTACTCAACAAATGTATCTCTTCATTTCCTTCATAGGAACTGCATTCCTTGGAGACTCTGTACAGGACATGTTGAAACACCTCCCATCAAAGCAATCTGAACTGAGCGCCACCACAATGACAAATTACCAAGCTTAGTGGTGAATCGCCATTTTGGTAGGATATCCTGTTCCATGAATGCACAAGGCTGTTCTGCTGTTCAAAAATTGCTCAGGATCGCCCCTGCAGAGCAAGTGCCAGAGTAAAGCTCTTGGTCCAACATGCCCCAACCCTCCCCCCTGCCCAGAGCTTTGCATCTACAACCATGTTTTTTAATGCTGGCATCTGCAGATCCCTAAAAGACAAAGGACATGATCCCGGGGGCCTCAAGTTCTCAACAAGAATGTTTTCACTTTATCCTTTCATTGAAATGAAAAAGTAAAGGAACCGCTTCGAGAATATTAAGGATTCTCCAGATGAATGCCTCATGACCCACACACCGCCACCCAAGAGTGTATAGTCAGCCCTCTACATTTATGAATTCCACGTCTGTGAATCCAACCAAGGAACAAAAATATTCAGAAAAAAAACACACGGAATCTATATTGATACATACAGATTTTTTCTATTGTTATTATTCTCTCAACAATATAGTATAATAATTGTTTACTTAGCATTTACATGGTGTTAGGTATTAAGTCATCTAAAGATGATTTAAAACAAATCTATGCCATTTTATATAAGGGACTTGAACATGAAAGGATTTGGGTATTCAAGGGGGGTCCTGGAACCAATCCCCTCATGGGCATAGAGGGGCTACCATGCTGGGGTTTAAGATTACTTTCAGTGCTAAAATAGTGATACTTACACCATCAGCATTAGTGGGAAAAGAAAAAGACATACTTGGTCTGTAGGTTTAGGACAGGGGAGACCAGATGACATCATCTGGTCTCACAGTAATTCAAATAGGAAGAAGTTGGGAGGAGCACAGAATCATCTCTAGGTGTTCTAAAGAATAGGAATGCTGAACTCAAATAAGGCTGAACCACAGCTGGCAGGACCATATTGACAGTGAGACTGCATCCTAGTTTCAAGTAACACATTCATCACATTAAACCAACTATGCCAATTTAAATTGTATCAGTCTTATGGTTTAGCTTGAATTTTAATATAAATATGATTTGAATTACAGTTGTCAAGGGGGTGTGAGTATAAGGATCAGATATAGTCTGGTGTTTGCATATATTCAAATAACAAAATAAGTTCTATAAGGGGTTCTAAGGATCTGAAATTCAATCAGCTATCCATGGACTCTATATCCGCAGATCCAACCAGTAAATCACAGATCAAATGAAAACTTACACCTGTACTGAACATGCACAGACTTTTTTTCTTGTTATTATTCCCTAAACAACACAACTATTTACATAGCTTTACATTGCATCAGGTATCATAAGTCATCTAGAGATGATTTGAAGTCTAAGGAAGGATGTTTGTGGGTAGGTTCTCTGCAAATACTACACTATTTTTTTTAAGGGACATAAGCATCCACAGATTTTGGTGTTCATGGTGTATCCTAAAACCAATACCCTGCAGATAATAAATAACAACTGTACTTTATTGTTTTGTTTTGTTTTTTCTTTTAAAGAGGTCAATATATTCTTCAATTCTGGAACAGATAGATTCACAGGGTTCCTCCTACCTATCCCACGATATGGAAACAAGCAAAGGACTTCTGAAGTTGATATACCTCTACCTCAAAGAGACAACTGCCCCAACTAGTATATGTATTAAAAGAAAGTTTGTGTGCATTAGAAACACAAGCAAAACCATCACATACTGGTTACTGATTACACAGATTCATGTAAACCAAACCTACTAGTAACACCTGTTTAGCAAGCACAAATGTCAGAATGATGGTAGGAATGGTTGCAAGGCACTTCTCTGAGACTGTAAGAACTAAGCCTGAATCCTCTGCAGCTATTCTGAGCCTTTGAGCAAGTTAGGTAACCTCTCTCATTTTCAGTTTGGTAGTGGAATGAGATAACTCATATGAAAATACCTGGACTTTATAAGTGGACAACTATAGAGTACACAGTGTTTTCACTGTGTGATGCTCAAATACAGTGGACTGTGTGTACGTGGTTCAGGACTGGTTGAATAATTGGGTCAATGAACATTTAGCATGTGCCAACTGCACATAAAGTGCATGCTGAGCCTCTGGGAAATAGAAAGATTACAAAGACAGACACTCTGACTCCAAAATCTTCATCTAGTGGGAGAGACCAACAAGAATTAAAATTCCTGGGAGAATAAAGTAAGTGCTGTAAAGGGATACACACAAGAGATGCTAGCACTTCCCAATCTGTGGGCTCTCTTCTGGCATCATTTTCACAGATTCTACACTCCACATTCCTACATCATTACAATTTTAGTGATTGCTACCTTTTTTAAGAAAACATCAAATACCTTCTATTAAGTTCAAACTTCTTGGAGATTTTTTTTCATAACATTCTTTTCTTTTCCTTTCTGCATTTTTTTATTGGTGCATTATAGTTGTACATAATGATGGGATTTGTCATTACATGTGTGTACATGCACACAATATAACATGGCATTTTTTAATGAGACATTTATTATAGCTATTTATTTTTGATGTTTTAAAGTATCTTGATAATACTGAGATAATTTAGATTAAGCTACTAAAAGTAACTTTCTGAATCATATCTCCAGTCTCTTTGATACAAACAAAAGGGACATATATAAACCTGATTCTCTGATACGCTAATTCTCTGAGTGGGCGTGTGTGTCTGTGTGCGTACATACATGCACACTTGCATGTGCAATCTAACCACCTCTCTAAATCAAGTAGGCAAGATATTCTGATCTTTACATTTGAAGTTATGGGCCCTATCCTGTCTTCCCTTCCTGTTCTGAGTCTCCTATCCACGCCTCTAAGTCCACTTTAGATGTTACCCACACAAGTTTCCCAAGCAGTTCTTTAAACACTCCTCTGAGTTCCCTTCAGTTATCTACAGTGAATTTTACACTGCACCGAATTCTCTGTAAATATGTATCTCTCAGCAAATTTTGAGATATATGTTTCATACTTATATCCTACTCACTGTGCTAGGCTCATGGTAGATATGTCTGTGAAATAAATGACTGAGCAAATGAATGAATAAATGGATGGATAACTTGACATAAGAATACAATAATCAAACTACACCCGAGAGTTAGAATTATTTAGGTTTTCCTAATCGAATCATTTCCTAATCTTTATCATCTAAAAATTACCATCTAATCCTTTGAAAATTGACCATGCACTTATGAAATATAAAGCAATGCTCTATTACCCAAAATGTCTGTTGAAAACCACCCATTTCCAGAATGTGCCTGATATCAGGTTGATATCATTAGCAATATAGTTGTTTCTATTTCAACATTCTAATAGGATATCAGAATCCTACCTATTTTTCTAAGAAGTATCATTTGTTCACTCTGTCCTTTTAGACTGACTCTCAAAGTGAACTTGGAGGTCAAAAGAAAAGCTACACAGATGAAACAGCAGATTAATATTAAAAATGCAAAAGTACATTTTAAATGAACTTCTGCTACATTGACATATTAATTTACTTTATAAAACTGATTCCTATTTCCCCGAATCTCTTATTTACTTTCTTTTATAATAAAATCAGTCTTTTCAAAGTTTTTATGACATTTTAAAACAAGAGTGTACTGAGCTTATGGAATGTCACATAGATAAGAATTTCTTTAAGATCCAAATTTTAGTGTATAATAATAGAACGATCACATCTTTCTTTTCTTTCCTTCTCTCAGTCTCATCAAGTAAAAATGAGATATTTTTATCACTCTTCATTTCCACTACCACACCAGTTGTGATAACTGCAAACCCAGTAGAAAATCTGAGATTCCAGCCCCAGTGGAACAAGATCTCCTCCTCATTCTCCCCCTCACCTCGCACAAGGTACAGACCGAAGGGAAGTAACCTGCTGCCCAGGGAGTTTACCTCCCAGCTCTACACAAAAGTGGCAAAAAGTATCTCACTGCATAAACATTCAGTGTACACAGAGATCATCATGGGTGAGGCACAGAAGACTTTCTAGTAAAACCTAAATAGTCCAAACTATAGAATTCTTGAACTCCATCCAGAAAGGAAAGTCATATATCCCAGATGTGATATTATTATATTAACTCATATATTAACTCAAGCTCATCATCTCAGAAATGAGAAAAATTTAAATAAGGGTTCATTGCCTACTATAGTAGCAGACACAGAATGAGAATTCGACCATACTCTTGTCACTACACTATCTTTTCTCCGGCTCAGCCATATCCCCCTCAGGCTGCACACATCAGGGACAACATAGACACAGTCCAATTAAAAATAGGAGCGGAAGACAGTGATTCTTCATTCAACTGGAGTTCTTAATACACATTGACCATACAAGCAGAGACACACTGAGGTCCATGCCTATGTATCTAATGAAGTATTGAAATAAACCACACTTTTTAATTAATTTTACTCCCATGAGCGTTTATTGAGCACCTGCCATGGGCAAGGGCCCTTGCTAGTTATTAGGCAATATTAAGAAGAAAAATATGGTCTATACCCTTTTGATTCATTAGTGGATACAAAAATTCATTGGCTATATTATAAATTGTACTGTTTCTAATATAATCATGGAAATATAAACATAGTATTACTGGGACCCAGAAGAAAACACAAGAAATGCTAACCAGAATAACTAGGGCTAGAGTTAGGGGTGTGATGGAGGCTTTGAAAAATAGGTGACATTTTCACTGACTCTTAAAGGGTGCTGCTTCATCAAGCAGAGAAGGGAAGAGAAAGGCAGTCCAGAGAGAGGGATTACCTTGACCATGTGTACTTGTCAGACTGCATGACATATTTGGAGAACATCAAATAGACAGACTCAAATTACATGGGGAAATGGGTCCTAGAAATGTTCTAATAATTTGATACATGTTTTATAAAATAATATAACATATGAATTATACTTTCATACATATAGTTTTGAATGAATTAATATGTGTATGTTGAGATACATAGTCAAAAATAATAACTTTTGATGGGATATGCATACAAAAAAACAAGTTTGCTGGGTTATGTGATCAGAAAAGTTTGGAGACCACTTTGATAAGCTCATAGCCCTTCCATCCACTTAAGGATAGAATTTCTACTCTTAAAAATTATTTTATTGAGTTGGACTGGGATCAACTGAATTAAATCCATATTACATACCTAAAAGTGAAATAACTGAGGGCATAATAAAGGAAAACATCATTTTATATTTTTTAAGTGTAAAAGCTTCCTTCATCTTATTTTCTTTTATTTACTTTTTACTTATAGTTGGACACAATACCTTTATTTTATTTATTTATTTTTACGTGGTGCTGAGGATCAAACCCAGGGCCGCACACGTGCTAGGCAAGTGCTCTACCACTAAGCCACAATCCAAGCTCTGCTTCCTTCATCTTATATCTCATATATCTTTCTTTGTACTTGAAAGTACTGAAAAAAGCCATTTAGGAAATAAATGTTTGCCCAAACCAAGAACTGTGTTTAAAAATTTAAATTCAATTCTTTACTTAAACATATATTTTTTAAAAAATTTATTCTCGTAAGAAGGCACTTATTAAGCATATTTAAATACCTAATCCAATCAACCTATCATTTAAAATTTTACCAAGGCAGAAAAGTCCTAATACATTTTGTGTGGTTAAAAATGTTGTGTTAGCCAAGCATGATGGCACAGGCCTGCAACCCCAGAAACTTGGGTGACCGAGTCAGGAGGATCACAAGTTTAAGGCCAGCCTTGTCAACTTAGCGAGACCCTGACTCAAAATAAAAAATAAAAAGGGCTAAGGATGGAGCTCAGTAGTAGAGCACTCCTGGGTTCAATCCCCAGTACTAGGAAAAAAAATGTGTTGTTATATTCAAATGCAGGCCATTATTTCTTGTCATCTGCAATCTTTGAATAAAACTTTAATACTACATATTTCTACTACTTATGTGTGTGTGTATGAAAATGTTGAAGTAGTATGTGTAGGAAAATATTTGCCTTTCATTTCCAACAACTAAGGACTCCAGAACTTTTTCCAGTCTGAGCTTCTTTTAATTTTCGACTTTTAGTAGCTTCAAAGTTCTCATATTTCAGATAACTTGGATTAACTTCTCATTTGACCACCAATAATTCTAATAAAAAATCTAAAAGTTCATTTCATTACAAATTTTAATGTGGAAACACTAAGTTAGTATATAGTAATAAGCTATTATTTATATTCACATTTAGCAAAAATTAAGTCCCTACTATGTACCATGCACACGTTTTAGGTACTGTACTTGTAGGAGTAAAGAGATACAAGGATGTAAAGTCATTCTCCTCCCTGAAGAGCAGAGGCAAGGACTCTGTCTCATTCATAGCTATACCCCAGCACCCAGTATAACGCCTGGTACCTGGCAGGGCACAATATATACTTCATCACTGCCTCCCCCAAGGGTCTTACAACCTAGGAGGGGTGGGAAGTGAAACTGGAGGGAGAAAAGAAACTCAATACTTGCAAATAATTACAATGTTATTATATTCTTATTCACATATAAGAATATCTGACAACAATTTCCATCTCCCTTCTCTCCTGGTATAATGGAAGTTTTATGTTGCTCAGAGGAAAGGTTTAGACTTGCTGCATGGTCTATTTCTAGTTTTAATTACAATGCTTGGCAAAGCTTGGGAGATCATTTCAATTCATTTCAAAAATAACTCCCATTCAATACAAGAAGATGGGATTTTTCACAGTCGTGAATATTTTTTTCACTTGATAATGAAGATGGTTTGGCATATAAATAAAGCACTTTCTTTGCAACTTTGGTCTAGTGAAAATGCAGAGCTGATGATCTATTAATAAAAATGAATGGCTTACAGGCTCAGTTTCATTTCTAGCTCTTTTTAGTCTAGAGAAAATGCAGCTCAAATAAAACATGGGACAAAGAAACTGACAAAGTCTCTCCTAGTACTTACCGATCCATACAGCTCCCCCTTCTCGTTCATTCCGAGGTAGAGTCCACTGTCCACTCCACGAATGCTGACCAGGCCCACTGCTATACTGATAAATTCCAGAATGCCTGTGAGACAAACAGCAGAAGACAGAGAACAGATTAGAGTACAGAGCAGGTTCTCCAGAGTCTTAGCATCCCTGAAGGTTTACAAAGAAAGCTGAGCTCAGTTCCCAACTTGGATAACTATAAAGAAGTATCATCTCTTTTAAAATCACTGCCTAAAAGAATTGATTTTGCAACTAAGTTCCATTTTACTATATTGACACAAAAATAGTTATCAATATGAGCCAAGTGTGGTGTCTCACACTTACAATCCTAACTACTTGGGAGACTGAGGCAGAAGGACTGCTTACGTCCAGGAGTTTGAGGCCATCCAGAGCAACATAGTGAGACTCCATTTCAAAATAAGACAACCAAACAACAACAACAAAAAAAAACACATAATTTACATAATAAAGAAAACATGTTAAAAATTCGAAAAAGATAATATCTACATAGAGGTGATAAAAAATTACAGGATTGATACACAGCCAATGTATATGTTCTAATGACACTACAAGTATAATTGAAAAAGGAAATGACCTACTTCCACTTTATGTGAAATTAAGTATTTGTGTATGTGCATCTTGATCTTGAACTTCTGAGCCTCTAGAACTGTGAAAAGTAAACATCTGTTATTCAAATCAAAAGAGAAAAAGTTATTTGTGTATAGGTACAGACCATAAAACGTCTATTAAGAGAAATGGTCTCATGTCACTCAAAATAACAGTACGAGGTATTATCTAAAGTCTGGATTGAAATTACCCAGTTCTTGATTGTATAACTTTATTGAGCTCCATCTGAAAAACTAAAATAGCCCACACACATCCCAAATATCTCTGCTTAAACAAAGTATTGATTTTTTAAAAAATATTTATTTATTTGCTTTAGTTGTACACAATGCAACGCATTTATGTTTACGTGGTGCTGAGAATTGAACCCGGGCCGCGCACGTGCTAGGCGAACGCTCTACCGCTGAGCCACAACCCCAGCCCACAAAGTATTGATTTTTGCTGTGCTTATCTAAACCTCAAAGTGACAGTTAAGCAATTAGGATAGCACAATATTCTGGAGGGGAAAATGCTGATTTCAAAAATGCTCTTGACTTAAAATAGGCATGGGATATTATATCCCCAAACCAAATCAAAATAATGATCTTCTTTTATTTCCTTCTTTCCCTTTGCTTACCTCACTAAGAATAACAACACCTAAGTCGGGCATAAATCCAGAATTTTATGACCACACAACAGCAGCTTCAATTTCTCTTACTGTATTGTTGTTTTAAGATGATTATCCCATAATATATTCAGGGCACTGCTAACATTCCTTGTACTCAGCCATTCCCCAATTTTGTTATAAATTAAAGTGCTATATTTTGTGTAGACTTTGGATCAATGCATACCAAATACTGAGTTCTCATTTTTAAAATATCTCTAAATATTGAAAAATTTACTTATGTTAAAGAGTTTAGAAAAAACTCAAAGTAACACTGTGCTATAGTCAGTCTCATGTGACTAATAAAAAAGCACTTACATGGATTTTTGAACAAGTAATTTTGCAACTCTCACAAAACAGACTGTGGTGAAATCAAATGAAGACAAGAACTACATAAATCTAATAAAGCAAAGGATTAACTCAGGAGGAAACTCTATTCCAAGGTGATGCAAAAAAAGAAGAGCTATTTCTTCTAAAAAAGTATTCCTGATACTTTTTTTTTTTTTTTTTTTTTTAGTACTGGGAATTGAACTCAGGGACATGCGACCACTTAGCCACATCCCCAGCCCTATTTTTTTGTATTTTATTTAGAGACAGGGTCTCACTGAGTTGCTTAGTGCCTCACTGTTGCTGAGGCTGGCTTTGAACTTGTGATCCTCCTGCCTCAGCTTCCTAAGCCCATGTGATTACAGGTGTGTGCCAGGGCCTGGGCTCCTGATACTTTTATAAGTACAAAATGTTACAGATTATCTCATGCCTAGTTTACAGAATTTCTATCTGCATATGCAAACTTATTTATTCTAATACAATGTGAAATAGCATATAGAAAAAGTGTAAAGAGAAATTACAAGTTACATTTCAAATCTAATAACCTATTTATCTGTAATGGAAGACATATCTAAAACAGGTCAGGTTATGACTAGCCTTCCCTATCTCACAAACAAGAAGATAAACGAGGCAATATTTTCATGAGATTCATTTCACATGAGATGCACTCCCTTTTGGTGTAATCATTTTATTTCACTGTACCATTTCTAAATCTTATGATTCAAAATAACCAAAACTATGGCATTGTATTCCTATTAGGAGTCTCATACACACGACTCTCTCCTCTGCTACCTGGAAGTGCATTACAATGTAGGTCATACTTATCCTGAAATTAGTGTAAGGAGTTAATTCATATCCAATTTTCATTATAACGTGAGATACAGAAAATGTTTTGCCCCCATTTAGGTCTGAATGATTTAATTTACCAGGTCAATATGGAAAGGTTTCATCATAAAACTAAAAGATACCTGTGTCCTCTAATAGGGTATATGATAATCTTTCTGTTTTCCCTCAACTTGAGGCAGCTCTGAAAACTAATAATGAGTATTAGCATTGTCCATAAGGTGCAACACAAAACATGATTTCACAAAACCATTTGGCTAGTCTACAGATGGATAATAGTAACAACAATAGTGATCATTATAATAGCTAGAATACTTAAGCATCTAATCTCTGACAAATGATAAGACATCTCTCTTTCAGTTCTCAGGACAACCATAGACACTAGGATATGTGCCTAAAGGAAACTGATATTTCAGAAGAGTAAATAACTTGCATCAAGTAATCAGACTTTAAAACCCGTTTCTTTAACTATTATGTATGTTTGTATTTGTTTTTACTTTTCTTTTCGGTATTTGTGATTTTTGTACCACTTTCATACTGGTAAGCTCCAAAATTATTATTATTGCATAATTTGAAAGGAAACCACTAAGATATCTATGTCAGGTTTTTTCTGGTACTGACAAGATAGCTAAAATTCATATGTCTTCACTTATGTATTCACAAACTCTTATTGAGGGACTATCATAAGCTAAACACCATGCCATTCATTGAGTATATAAACATAAATAACATCTGGCCAATGCACTATACCATCAAATTGATCACTAGATAAAAAAGTCCTCTCTTATCTGTAAGGGATATATTCCTTGGATGCCTGAAATCACACACAGTACCAAACCCTACACATATTATGATTTCTCCTATACATACCTAGGATAAAATTTAACTTACAAATTAGGTACAGTAAGAGATCAATAATAACTAATAAAAAAGGAAACAATTATAAAATATACTATAATAAAAGTTATTTAAAACTTATAAACTATTTCTGGAATTTTCCATTTAACATTTTCACATTACAGTTGGCCATAGGTAACTGAAACTGTAGAAAGTGTAACTGCAGATAAGGGGGACAATTGTAATAGAAAGAACAAATAAAAGATAACTGTGGTAATAATGTGGTGACTGCAAAGACAGGGAGATGTTCAGGGTATGGGCAGCATCCAAAGGTGGGTGGTTCACTCAGATTTGGGAAGGCAAGTCAGAGGCAGCTTCCTGAAAAAAAATACCTGAGGTAAGTCTCTGAGGAGCTATCCAAGCAAGAAGGAATGATCTAGTGACCCCAGGTGGAAAAGATTGCATCATCTCAAAGCACCATCCATATCTCTACAGCTTCTTAAAAACAGAGACGCCAAAAGAGCAGCCCAAATTTTTGTGAGGTCACCTCAGAGATCCCAGGGCAAATAGAAAACCTGGGTGTATGAGTCACAGCCTTTCTCCCACACTCAGAGAACACTAATGTTGTAAGGTCAGGAAGACCTGGCAACCTGGTAACGGAATCCCACCCCAACCACACTGGAATCCTTATCCCTCCTGGTACCATGTTGTCCACAATGAACTCTATAACCTCAACCAGGCCAATTAAGCCCTTGCTGGGCCAGAGTTGGTGCCAGGCAAGTGCTTCCAACTGTCCTCCCTGTTATCTGTTTATTCATGTAAACATGAGTAAGCACACTGGGCAGCACAGACAGTGCCGGATCAATAATGGCTCAGGAGGTTTCTCCAGAGACACTTGAATGTTTTATGATCAAGGGGAAAGGAAGGAAAAGAAGCAAGAGAGGCAGGAAGGAGGAAGGGAGAGAATAATGAGATTATGCCTAAAATTTAACTTGTAGGCCTTACCTGTGTATCACGGCAGCCTGTCTCTTGTTCGAGCAGATACAACCTCAACATCCCCAGCCTTAGAATGGCCACAGTAAGGGGTAGTGATGAAGTTCACATGGGATACCCAAGGTCAGTGACTAGAGTCATCTCTCTATTCTCTTTCCCTGTGGCCAACAATTCCAAATGATGATGCTCTTATTGGGCCTCATATGGTCTGATGAGGTCCAGGATTGTCTGTGGACCATAAGAAACCAAGTCCATGCCTAGACATCACCAGGTGCAATGAAAATGTCTAAGCAGTCCTCAGTCCTTGTCCCAGTCTCACTGGCTATTAGTGATCAGCCCCAGAGCTGATGGCACTTCCCCAGCTCTGTCCAAATGATCCATTAGCCCCGTGCTAGCCCAGCCTCCTAGAGACCACCTGAACTGGTCCTCACCAGGCAAAGCCAGCCATGAGAAGTGGGAGAACAGACAGAAGCTGCCTTACCCGGCCCAAATTAAATAAGCCTTGAACCTAAAAGCCCTCAACACTTAACGGATCTGCCCTCTGTTAAAATGCCCAAATGAGATAACAAAACATTTGCAGAAGGCATGAGACATATAGTCCCAGATACTAAGAAGGCTGAACAGGAGGATCACTTGAGCCCAGGACACACACACACACACACACACACATATGTGTGTATATGTGTGCATATATACACACATACATGTGAGAGAGAGAGATACACATACACAGAGTGTTGACAGAAGCATGACATGAGGCAGTCAAAATGGATGATTAAGCCCCTTCCCTGAAGATGTTCACCCAGAGAAGCCCACACCAGGGCATCCAATAAGTCCAAATCTGTAGCAACTAGAGCAAACCAGAGTTAATTTAAGAAATGACCAACTGAATGAGATGTAGAACCCCACCAATTTTTCAGCTTTCCTCTAGTAAGACACTGAAAGCAAGACACAAAGAATAAGATTTCTTAAAGGGCAAAACCCTGGAAATAAGTTTTTTTTAAACTTCCCTTTATTTAAAAAAAAAATCTCTTGTGCAATATCCACCTGACACTTGACTCCCTTTGAATGTGAGCAGCCCCAGTTGGAGAGCTCACCTGGGGTCCTGATGAAGTCTAGCACCATGCCAAGAGGTGAACCTGCTTACCCCAGGCCCAACATTCACTTTTATTATTCAACATAACCATTGCCCCAATTTTCTGCTCACTCTTTTTTCCCCTCCACTTAGCAAGGCTAGAGTGCTTTGAAAGTGAAAATACATAAATACATAAAAGAAAGATGCTTGCTCCCCCCGCCTATTACCCAGAGATACAATTCCCAGTTCTTCTCCTTGCTCAACCTTTCCTCCACACCGCTACCCCCTAAGGAAAAAACAAAGGGCTCCCTTAAGGTCCCACCTAAGTTGTCCCTGCTGCAGCTCCTGCTGGAACCACACTGACTCCCCCACCCCCACTGCTGCTCTGTGTCACAGCCAAGCTAGCCAGCCCCTGCAGTCACCTGCAGCTGCATGGGGGTGGCAGAAGTAATTTTTCCAGCACGTTTCCTTCTGCCCTTCCATTTCAGGTAGAAAATGCACCTTCTATTTTAATCAAGATGTAAACCCACCCCACCCCCCTCCCACAGCTACTCTGAAACTGAGGGTGAAGATGAAGTCCCCAGAGAGGAGCCAGAGGGGGAAGCTGGAGGCCTCTGCCGGGGGAAGGAAGAGGGTAAAAGGTGAGGCAGCAGCGGCTAGCAGGAGCGCCAGGTGCTACGAGCTGCCGCAGCCCCTCAGCCCCCTCCCTTTGCCCGCTAGCTCCCTCCACCCTCCCGGATCGCGCCTCCGGGTCCTAGCGCCGACGCAGTCTCCTTCTGGGCGGGGCTAGAAGGCAGGAGTAGGAGGCTCCCGGCACACGCACCGCGCTGCAGAGGTTGCTAATATTGGGACCTGCCGCAGAGGCAGCAGCGGGAGACCGCGGCACTGCTGTCACCCCGGGGGCCCGTTTCTCACTGCAACCGGATGAAAGACTTAAATAACCCTCCTGCCTCACACTCCTTCCCCACCCCCACTGCGCACAGCCACCCACTCAGCTCCATCCAAACGAGGGTGAGTGGCACAGCGATGCGCTAGCGCCCTTCCCCCGCGACCGACACAGGGCCGACCTACTAGCTAGCGGCCCGGGCGCCACCAGGTCCCCAACCTGGGCCGGGACTTCCGCTCTCCACCAATCAAACACCGCCCCCCACACATTTACACTGTGCCGAAGATCCTAAGGAGTAGCGATGTCACTTCCTTGGCGACACCTTTCTCCAACCTCTAGGATCGAGGAAGGGTGAGGAGATGTAGCTTTTTGTTCAATGCTCTCTTATTCGACCGCTGTACCTGTAGTCCTTGTCCGCTGACCCCAGAACGTGTCTCTCTCGCTCTCCCCACCCGCGTGGTCCCCACCCTTGCATCCTTGCTCTCCTCGGTGACAGTTCCTGAATTTCTGGTGACTCGCTTTCGTGTGTCCTACCCTAAAGGTGACTGCATTTTAAAAAAGAGAAAAAAAGCCATGGGGGGAGGTGCGTGGAGAAGCCCCAACTACAACATCCTATAATCTCTCCACGCCAGGGCACCATCCTGCTGCACCCGGGAAAATCACACAATGAAGCTGGTCCTAGCCCGCCGCGACGCCCCTGCAACCGTGCGCCCCCTCCGCGCCCTGGCACGCACCGCGGACTCCCCCCAGCCCAGAGGCGGGCACTGAAGTGGGAGCGCAGAAAAACCGGCCCGCGGAGCCCTACTCTCCGAAAGCTGTTAACAATGGCACACCGCCCCCTCCGCCCGCCTCCGCGGCCCTTTGTCCCTCACCCCTTCCCCTGCAGCTCTGACCCTTTTCCTCGCCCGGGGACCCCGACCCACCTCCCGGACACCGAGGAACCCATCGACTCTCCAAAACCCAGCTGCGTGCTTCAGAAAGAGGGGGAGGGACACGGGATGAGACTGCGGAGCTCAGGGATCCAACCTCCAGCCTGTCCTCAGTCCCCGCCACCAACTCTCCAGCAGCGGCGCGCGCCTCCAGCCGTTCCCACACCGCAAACCACCGCGCTGCCCCGGGCGGCGGCTGTCAGCACTGCCAGACCCACATTCACACAAAGAGAAAGCGAAGGGACTGAACTCGGGCAAAAATGAAAACTAAAATCCTCTAAATGCGGCTAAAAGTGTGTCAGACCCTGCCCACCGCCCCCAGACACGAGTCGTCCCGGCAGCACCGAGGGCGCACCCGATCCGGGTGGAAAGGGTGTCAGAAACCGAGCGCGTTTAGGACCGCGCGGAGCTATCCGGGCAGCCGCCTAGTGCGCTGCGGGGCCCGGGCGACCGAGCCCGCACCTGCCGGCCGCGAGCGCGGGAGGGCTGGGGCTCCGGCGGCTAGGCGCACCTAACTGGCCGCCCACGCCACTCCGGCAGCTCGCGCTGCCAGGCTAGTGGCCGCTTGGGACTCGGACACACTCGCTCTCCCACCCACGGCCGCCCACCTCCTGTTGTTCTGGTATTGACTGCTAGGCACGGCGGCAGTCCTTAAAGCGGCCAGCTAAAAAAGCACTTTTAGTAAAGTTCAGTCTTCCCGTTGCAACAACCAGAAGCTACGTTTACTTCTGGGGCGGTGGGAGAACAGTTACATGTTAACTTAATAATTGCACAGCGAAGAGCTTCCCCCGCCCCTTAAGCGGTGAGGGAAGAAGGCTAGAGAAATTTACTATTTACCGCTTTGGGCTCAGGCTCAATAGAGATCTAAAGGAGAAAAAACTGGGCCTCGAGTATCTGAAACTATCCTCATCTCAGGCCTGAGCCCTCCTCACCTTCTGGCATCATCTACAGTCCAACGAAGCTAAACATGTAGTTTAGATTGTGCTCCACATCTGGCATTAAAGCATGAGGAAGAAAAATCACCACAGGACTTTGTTTTTTACGACCTAGTTTAAGTGTTGTCAGGTGGGTTCACTCAGAAGTTAACTCCTTCCAACAGTCTGGTTGCCCAAACTGGCGCTTAATTAAAAAAAAAAAAAAAAAAAAAAAAAAAAGTAAGGGGGAAAAAAAAAACTATATTCCTCCCACCCTAATCAGGACTATGTTGGTTGACTTTGTGCTGTAGGGCTAAAGGTGCCCCAGCAGGCACGTGTGTGCAGGCATCTAAACGGGCAGAGTCACCACCCTACAGTCTGCAGCCCTCAGTGCTGAGTCACAAATACCCTCCTAGGAAAATGAAATCCTCGGAATGCCCTTTAAAATTAGCTTGCAGCTTTTGCATGGGCATGCACACACTCACATCAGAGAACCACCCAGGAAACCCACACAGGGCTGCACACTGTAGAAATTAAAAAACAGAGGTTATAACTTGATAACTAGAAGGACAAACACCCCTGGTGAGCATTCTGCCCTTTCCCAAGTCATTTTCCCCAAAGCCTCTGTCCCTGCTATTCAGAGTCTAAAATATGACTTTAGTCCTCCTCTCAACAGAACAATCAGTCAGCAATCTTCGCCTACGGGGCTTTTCAGACACACATGGGGGAATAAACGATACAATTAATTTACAATTCAAGCAGAATACTTATTAGAGGAAAAGAGGAAATCTTAATCTGGCCATAATATACCCACTGCCTTAAGGAAACTGAATGCATTTTTAAGTACTTAATAGTTAATGATTAAAGCTTTAAACTCGTGGAATCAGTCCATTCAAAAGAAACTTCCTAAATCCGATCTTCCCATTTATTAGATGCAAAAGACCTAGGGACCTGTGTTAGATTCATAAGACATGCCCCCCTTAAAAAAAAAAAAAAAAAAAAAAAAAAAAAAAAAAAAAAAGGCCTTTCAACGTAGACTTGCACCGGTGCCAGCGGCAGATCTGCAATTCCGGAGGCTTTTTCCCCCCCTGAGCTGGCAAGGCAGAGAGAGAGAAGAGACCAAGAAAGAGAAAGAGAAGGAAAGAGAGATCCCTTCCCGCACCACCACCCCCAACCACCACCTTCTCGGTAGTTACAGTCCAACATGTCACCATATGGACACTATAGGGTTAATGGTATACCTACCAAATCGGCTGTGGTCTTTCCTGGTTCCCTGGATAGTACCATTGGGGAAGATTTCTAAGTGAAATCCAGTCCTGCAGTATAGCTGCCTCCGCCTGAGAATCCCCTTTAAATGATCCAAGTCCGTGACTGCGGGTCCCCTGGGGAGCCCCCCTGCTTCGGACTGACCCAGGTGGTCACTTAACAAAACCGGGCTGTCCACCGGCAACACGGGTACATTCCCAAACGGTGCCGCATCCTGCACACCGAAATAGTTCCCAACTTCACCTAAGGGAGCCATCAGAAGACTCGGCTTTTGGAGCACAAGAATAAACAATAATGATGGTGTCAACCCAGGAAATATTAGGCGAGGTATATCCAACTCCCCTCCCTTACTGCAGATGCAGGGAGAGAGGGAAAAAAAGGTTCTTTTCTTCAATCCATTAAATGCATAAATAAAAGTAATCTGCTGCTTCACTGGCACAGGTTCAAGGTCAAACCACTGATAGTCTAAGAAACCACCACTTTATACTCACACACTGACATATTGATAAACATATCTATGTATCTCTATAGATAGATCCCCAGCTCTTAGCAGGCAGGAAGGTCTTCATCCCATCCGACCGTAATAAGGAAAAAAAATCCGTAGTTTCTCCATTTGCTTTGAGATCAGAATGACCATAGCAACTTAAATGCCTAGGCGTTATTATAGGGATTTTTAAGATGCACGGGCTACGTCAGAATTTACGGATCCTGACTCCAGGAAGGCATGCGCTGTTTTTACTCTCTAACCGACTCTGCAGACATCAGCATGAATCCTTCAAGGGGGGAAAAAATCTCACGGTTGTGGCGGCGACAAATCTCCCCTCCCAGTCCCCCCTCCAAAAAAAAAATAATAATAAAACAAAAAGAAGAAAAAAACTTTAGGCGTCCAAAGCTAGTATCCAGAATTCTCCAGAGGCTCGGCAGAGGTCCATTGGCTTAGAACCGGCGGCCAGCGGCGAGCGAGGAGAGCCGCGTCCGGGAGCTCGCGTGCCGCCCTGGCTGCCGCGAACAGGTGTTGCCGCGCCGGCTCGCGGAGCGTTGTAGCCGGGCGGAGCGCTCCTCCTGCGCAGCCCCCGCCGGCGCGCAGAGTGGCGCAGGCAGCGGCATTGGGCTGGGTTTAAGGTAGCGCCGCGGCCGCCCGGGATCCCCGCGGTCCTAGCGCTCGTCCTTCTGCCCGCGCCGCTCTGCGGCAGGCGGGGCGCAGCCATGCAGAGCGCGGAACTTCCTGGGAAGACGGTCGAGGAACCCTTGCTTCATAAAGAAAAGCAAATGAAAGATGCACAGCCAGAGGCAGGAGGAAGAAACCGTGAGTCTCCTGAGACTCCAAGTTCTCCTGCTTAAGAGAAGCTGGTAAACTGAAATCTAGCTCGCTACACTGAGTGAAACTGGGAAACTAGTTTTCACGTGGACGCTGTAATCTTGCGTCGCATTATAAAATATGAGTTAGTTGAGGGAAGGGGATGGTTTAATAGGCTTGTATGGACAAGGCAGTTTTTCTTTCATTCTTCAACCAGACACAGAAGCGCAAACTATATTGCAGGTAAGACGGTTGAATGTAAGTCATCCCCCCGACACACACACACACACACACACACACACACACACGCCGATGTGGCCACCGTTTCGGTTTTGTTAGGGCGTTCTGCTGGGCATCTTTGCGTTAGGGCTATGTTTAGGTCCCGCCCGGCCCCTTCGCTCGGGTCCCCACGGCCGCGGTGCTTTCGGCAGTGGGGGCGCCAGAGAACCGCCTCTGTCCCCGAGTTCGACTCTTGCCCCAGACTAGCGCGCGCGTCTTCGGGGAGAAGGGTGGAGAAGGGCGCTCCAAACCACGCTATTTAGGACAAGCTGTGCCATACTAAACCCCATTTTGGCACCGGGAAGAGAGAGGCGAGTTCCAGTGTCTCCCTCCGCGGAGCCTGGAGATCAGGGTGCCAGACGCTTGCTGGGCGCCGTGGGCAGCAGGCGCTCCTTCCTACTCAGTCCTGTCGCGCCGCACGTGGAAGCCCGATCTCCAGTCCCAGGTTCGGGCTTTTGCTCGCGCCCATCTGCCTTCGCGCCCAGCTGGAGACAGGGACAAAGAAACTCTCTGCCCTGGGCCACAAGGGGCTCTGCCGGGCCGAGCCAACCCGAGAGCCCAGCCCCGATGCGCTCTCTTTCCCCACCCACCCGCAGGCGCCCGGATCCCCAGTGGCTGGAGACGCGGAGTGCGGCGCACCCCAATACACATGCACTCGCTCAGCAGCCCGCCCGCGGGCCCTTGTCTCTTTCCCCTGCTCCTCTTTGTTCACATTGTCTTAGAAAAGGCCCGACTCTGGTCAAGATGGTGAAAGTTGCCAAGACTTGAGCGCTGCTCCAGACGGCGTACGAGTGAGAAGCAAAGTCCAAAACAGACGCCGGACCCCTGCGGTGGGGAAGCGAACCAAAGCCTTTTTATGGGGGAGAAGTCGGATCCGCCTTAGAAGTCAGCTAAAGGCTGGAGGTGAAGACTGGGGTTGGCCCTACTCCGGCCTTAAGGGTTTCGCCGAAACATGAAAGGGAGCAATGAATTTGCAGATTTCTGGGGTGCTAGAGATACTGGCGCCCTGGAGCGACCTTCCCCTGCTTCCCGGGGTGGAAAGAGTGCTCCGGAGGGGTAAAGGAAACGGAGAAAGGGAGCCTGGTGATCCTCCCCTCCTTCTATTCCCACACTCTTTGCCGCAGTCCAGGGTCATTGGGTGTCCGGGGACTGGCTTGGTTGGTCCTGCTTCCGAGTTTCTAAAGCCGGAGAGCCCTGCCCGATGGTATTTACAGCATTCACATCCGCGGGTAGAGAGCGGGCTTTCACGTTAACTGCTCGGTGGCAGATACAAGAAGCTGG
The DNA here is from genome assembly GCA_025594165.1 of Tamias sibiricus. Taxonomy (NCBI): domain Eukaryota; kingdom Metazoa; phylum Chordata; class Mammalia; order Rodentia; family Sciuridae; genus Tamias; species Tamias sibiricus. The sequence continues at coordinate 12,150,811 of CM046663.1, read as the reverse complement.
AAAGGAAGTGCCACTTCTCATAAACCACCCGAGTAGCTCACTTTAATCACCGAGGCAACCAGCAGCGCTGGGTTAAGCCGGAGCGTTCCTTGACCACTTGGGTACTATGCACCAGGTTGGTTACTTTAAAGAGAGAGAGAGGGGGGTGGGGGGAAGACAGGTAGCTTGATGCAGAGGGAGACGAGCAGCACGTGGACATTTTCCACTGAAGTCAGTACTGGGACCGTTTCCACCAGCTGTCTCCAACCACATTCTTTCGGTCTGGATTTAGACTGTCATCCAATGAGCAAAGTCCATTTCCACTTCTGAATCCTGCAGCGTCGTGACTGTCACTTTAAAAGGCGATGCAGCATTGAGAGAGAGAGAGAGAGAGAGAGAGAGAGAGGGCAAAGTAGCTGATGGAGCACTTTTCCAGGTAGAAGCAGGCTTCTCCGGGCGTCTCTTTCCCACTGCAGTTGGTTTAATTCGTCTGCATCCCTAACTCCACCTCCACGCAGTTTTCGCGTGTCCCTTTCCGTTGCCCATCAGGTTTATCTGTTAACGTGCAGTCGATTTCCCTGTTTAGTAATAGAAACAGTGTCCTTCCCTTTCTCCACTCATCACATCACATTTCTCCTGCACTCATCCCACTTCTATGGCTGACATCCTCAGGTTCCTCCACAGCTGTGCTATGACCACGAATTCCCATATCCAGGCCTATGAGTGTGTTTCACAAATATTCTTCAATTAATATACAGAAGTTAAGCTCCAAAGACTGTGGCCTTGCTTTCTACAGACACGTGGTATAGTTGGTTTGATAACACCTGTCTTGAAAGACTGGTGTTGGCAATAAAAGAAAAAAATACACATAAAACAAGCAACACACAACAGACACTCAAGACATTGTTGCTAACTTTATACAATTCCTTACATTGTTCTCCCATGAATTTCTGTCCATGGGGGTAATCAGCAAATATTGCTATTAATTTTAATTCCACAATTCTCTTATGCTGTCTTCTCAAAATGTTGTAATCCTTTTCCCCCTTTTCCCTAACTATGTTTCTATCATGTTTGTCATGTACCTTTTCTTCTGTCGAGTAAGTGCTTAAACCTAGATGGGAATAAATGGCAAGAAGTCAAGTTCACTACGAAAAGGAATGAGCACTAGAGTAGGAGTCCACAGATCTGGAATATGTCATCCAAGTTTCTACCTACTCCCAGTGTAATTGTGGCTCCCCTCCTCAAGGGCCCTCTGTGAGTTGCTGTAAAGATTGATTTAGATGCAGGTATGTAAAGGTGGACTGTACACTATAAAGTCCTCTACAGATTTAAGGTGGCATTTGGGGAAAAAAGCTCTGTCCATCTCTACTGCTTCGTTGGTTAATTTTCTTGGACCACCCCCCAAAATGCAAATCAGCACAGAATCCTTTCATTCTCTTCAACAGTCCTTTCATTCTCTTCAACAATAAAAGTATAACTGAGCTACTACCATTCCATCTTCATTTCCTCCATTCTCCTCCATCCCACTCCACGACCCTTCAAACTATTTATGGGTTTTTGTTTAGAAACTGTGAGGATAGCCTGGCGCAGTGGCGCACGCCTGTAATCCCAGCACTTGGGAGGCTGAGGCAGGAGGATCACCAGTTCAAAGCCAGCCTCAGCAATGGTGAGGCACTTGGCAACTCAGTGAGACCCTGTCTCTAATAAAATATATAAAAAGGGCTGGGGATGTGGCCCAGTGGTCGAGTGCCCCTGAGTTCAATCCCCACTACCAAAAAAAAAAAAAAAAAAAAGAGTATAGAACTTAAAAAAAAAAAAAGTATAGAACTTTTGTAGCCAGCATTTATTGACTATTTCCTGTGTTTCAGACAGTCTACTAAGTTTGTGCTTAGTGGAGTGAGACTTAAAATGAAATTTGAAGCCAGGCAGGGTGGTGCACACCCATAATCCCAGCTACTCAGGAGGCTGAGGCAGGAGAATCTCCAGTTTGAGGCAGCCTGGCAACTTAGCGAGGCCCTGTGTCAAAATAAAAAACAAAAAGGGTTAGGTTGTGGCTTAGGGGGTGAAGTGGCCCTGGGTTCGATCCCTAATGCTGAACAATAATAATAGTGATAATAATAATAAAGACTTGAATAAATGTAAAGGTATATATAATGTTCTAGATAGAAAAACTCAACTTTGGACATATGCAACCTTTTCTAAATTAACCTAAAATCTTAGCATCATCAAAACAAACATACCAAGTTTTTTAAATTAGACACAATGCTAAAGATAATATAGAAGAATAAAATTAAGAAATTTTTCAACAAGAAAAATGAGTGGATAACTAGCATACACTTATTTCAAATATTTTAAAGCTTCAATAAGTGAAACAAAGTAGTATTATATGAATTATTCATTTTAGCATATAAACAAACAAAGCAATAATACAGAATAGAGGTTCTAAAAATAGGCCCTAATGAATATTGAAATTCAATATATGGTAATGAACTAATAGGGGGAAAGGGAGCTATTGAGTAAATGGTTTTAAAATAACTGCATAGGCAACTGGAGAAAAATAAGTAGTATTTATTCTTCATTCTTTTAAAACCCAAACTGAGCAAATCTTTAAATGTAAAAAATAAAATTACAACAAGTGCTTAAAAATGGAAGAATTCCTTTATAATCTCAGTTGTTAAGCCCTTTCCAATTGTAAATGCAAAATCCAAATGGCTAAAAGAGACTATCAATAAATGGAACCACACACACACACACACACACAAAACATGTTTTTAATTGCACGGGAGGAAAACACAAATTCAAAAGATAAATGATCAGATGGAAAAAAATGTGCATCTCATATCAAGATAAAGGACTAATTTTCCGCATAGATAAGCACTCCTACAAATCAATGGAAAAAGTACAGCCTCTGGTGTCTGGTTTGACATGAAAAGAGCTTGGAAATCATCACTCCCATATATACAAGAGAAAAGCCAAACAAACTAAAAATCAAGATTTTTATCTTAAATTCATCAGAGAATTGAGGTCATGGGACAAACTGCTACCCTTAAAACTGGAGAAGATAAGCAGATACATAGAATCACAGCTTACAGCTTACTAGAGCACAAGTAAAGAGAAAAGCCCACAACTGGAGCAGCCTAAGTAGGACCACTTAATTGCTGAAGGCTCCTTTTGGACATGTTTAAGAGTTAAAAGTTCACAAGGGTCCAATCTTGGAGGACCCCCCACATTTCCCTGAGTTTTGTATCCAGAAGCCCCACCAAGTTCACTGAGAAGATCTGATAAAAATCCCCTCTTTCTTTTCTCAAGAGGAGGGGAGAGTAACTATTTTGAAATATTCCCAGAGCTCACTCTTCTTCTTAAGGAGGCCTGCCCTCAAGAAAAACTATTTGACCAGAGCTTAATAGTTGGGGGAGGAAAATATCCAACTCCAGCCCCCTCTTGCCCTCAGTGTATTATAGAGAAAATGCCCAAACCAAGCTCACAGACAGCCCTGATCATGGTAATATAGAACACATCCCCTCCTCTATGCCTCACTCCTCATTGGTAGAGCTCCTGTATAATACGGGTTAGAGCTAAAAGCACTGCAAGATTCAGACCCTCAGCCGGGCGCGGTGGCGCATGCCTGTGATCCCAGCACTTTGGGAGGCTGAGGCAGGAGGATCACGAGTTCAAAGCCAGCCTCAGCAATGGCGAGGCACTTAGCAACTCAGTGAGACCCTGTCTCTAAATAAAATACAAAAAAGGGCTGGGGATGTGACCCAGTGGTCGAGTGCCCCTGAGTTTAATCCCCGGTAACACACACACACACACACACACACACACACACACACACAAAAGATTCAGACCCTCTAAGTAATCTCTAGGGAATCCCAAAGATGACAGGGAAGACAAAACAAGACACCAGAGAAAATGTTAGTCTCTGACACCTGCAGCTACAACAAACAGTAAACTCAGGCTAACTCCTAGCCAGATAAATATTAAATCTATGCTCAGACCCTCTACCACAATAATTTTAGTTCAATACATCACGTCTGGCTTTCAGCAAAAAAAAAAAATCACAAGGTATGTCAAAAGGCAAAAGAGCACAGTCTGAAGAGACAAACAAAGAAGAGAGTCAGTTACAGCAGAGGTCTTGGCATTATCACACTCAAAACTTGAAGTAACTAGGATTAATATGCTAAAGTTTCTATGGAAAAAAAGTGGACAACATGCAAGAATAGATGAATAATGTAAGGAGAGGGACACCAAAGGAAAGAATCTAAAAGAAATGCTGGAAGTCACCAGACGTGGTGATGCATGACTGTACCCTCAGCTATCCCCAGCCACTTCAGAGGCTGAGACACAAGTTCAAGGCCAGACTGGGCAACTTGGTGAGACCCTGTCTCAAGTAAGTAAGTAAATAAATAAATAAACAAAATCCTGTAAAAGAAATAAAGAATACCTTTGATGGGATTATTATTAGATCAGTCACAGACAAGAATAAGTGAGCTTAAACATATGGCCACAGAAACTTCTCAAACTGAAATACAAAGACAAAAAAAGAAAACTGAAAAAATGGATCTAAATATCAAAGAAGTGTGGGACAATTATAAAAAGCATAACATATATGTAATAGGTACACCAGAAGGAGAGGAAGAAAGAAACAGAAGAAAATATGAAGTTATAATGGGTATTTTCCAAAATTAATGACAGACTCCAGACCACCAATCTAAGAAGTTCAGAAAACACTAAGGAAGGTAAATAATAAAATATCTTCACCTAGGCACATCACATTCAAACTGTAGATGATCAAATAGGATTATATGAGTGCATAATGTATGCATGTATGTAAATATCACAGTAAATATTATAATAATGTAATTTAAATCTAATCCAATTTCATTTTTTTTTTACTTTTCTATATACAAACTTCTTATAGGAAATTATGTAAGTATGTGAAATTCATGGAGAGAGAGAGAGAGTGAGAGAGAGAGAGGACACCTTACCTATAGAGAAACAAAGAAAAGAATCTCATCATATTTCTCTTCAAAAACCATGCAAGCTTGAAGAATATGGAATGAGATATTTAAAGGGTTGAAAGAAAAAAGGAAAACACCAATAATAGAATGGAATTGTCAGTTTACAGAAAAGGAAACACAAATTGTTTGTTTTTGTTTTGGGGTACCAGGGATTGAACTCAGGGGCACTTGACAACTGGGCCACATCCACAGCCCTATTTTTTTTGTATTTTATTTAGAAACAGGGTCTCACTGAGTTGCTTAGTGCCTTGCTTTTGCTGAGGCTGGCTTTGAACTCATGATCCTCCTGCCTCAGCCTCTCGAGTCACTGGGATTACAGGAGTATGCCACCGTGCCAAGCACAAATGTTTGTTTTTTTTAAAATATGTTTTTTAGTTATAGATTCTTTATGTGGTGCTGAGGATCAAACCCAGTGCCTCACACCTGGGAGGCAAGTGCTCTACCACTGAGCCACAACCCCAGCCCCAGCACAAATGGTTCTTAAACCTTAGTAAATATGCTTAAGTCCACTCATAATAAACACACAATGCAACTATGCCAACATCCGATTTTTAATCTTAAATTTGACAAATATTTAAAAGTTCTATGAAACTCTGCGTGAGGGATGGGTTTTTAGCTCCATGGTAGAGCACTTGCCTAACATGCACAAGACCCTAAGATCAATCCCCAGTACTACAAACAGCAGCAACAGAAACTACACTGTGTATTGGAGTTCCAGGGAATCAGGCACTCTCATACATTATTAAATTGGCACAGCCTTTATGAAGGGCAGTTTGGTAATATCTTAAAATTCCAAATGCACAGCAGCCCTTGGGCTGAACAATCTCTCTTCTAGTAATTTATCTTCAATATCTATGCACATATGTGCAAACTCATGTTTGCAGAAGATTCCACACTGTGGCTCTCTTTGTATTAGCAAAAGATTGGAAACAACCTGCATATCTGTCAGAATGACTGGCTAAGCAAATTATTATAATTCATAAAATACAATCTTACCTAGCTTGTTAAAATGAAAATAATAAGGTTGCTTTTTGAATACTGATATGGACTAATCTCCAAAGAATATAGTTAAGGAAAAAGTAAAATCCAGTGTATATGATATGCCATTATTTGTGCCTTACAGGAAACCTTTTATATTCATACATATAGGTAATATCTCTAGAAATTACTCAAGATGTAAATACATTAACATTGGTTGCCTTTGGAAAAGAAAAATGTATAGCTGTGGGACAAGGACTAGAAGGGAAATTTTAAATTTTCACTATATCCATTTTCTTGAGTATAATTATTTTGCAAAAAATAAACATTTAAAGTTTTAATAATTACATATTCCTGTTTGAAAGGCATGTGAGGACAGTGTCTGATGCAAAGATCTTGTGAGCAGTTACAGAAATTATGGACCATTTTCCCCATGCACTCCCAGATACATGAATTGTTAGAGCTCCAACAATGTGAAACAGGCTTTTGGGAAGTTCCCTAAGATGCAGTGACTTCTCATCTATTCCACTGTACCCTCTTGTCTTTCCATAGCCATATCCAGCTTTTTTGGTTTTTTTCCTGTCCACTTTACTTTCATGCCTATTGCTATTTCTTCCATCATAAAATGTGACTGACAAAGCCCTGGAATTTTCTCCACCTACAACTGTCCCAATACTATATCACATTGGTGGTTCAAAATGCCCCATCTCCCACTCTGTGTTTATCGTGCTTATGGTCAGTAAAGCTGCCTGGCTTCCTGATGCGACCTGTGTGTCTTCATTTGCCTCTTTATTTCCATCTCTTTTCACCATTCTTTTTTTTTTTTTAATATTTATTTATTTCCTTTTAGTTGTACACAATGCAATGAATTTATGTTTATGTGGTGCTGAGGATCGAACCCGGGCCGCGCACATGCTAGGCGAGTGTTCTACCGCTGAGCCACAACCCCAGCCCTTCACCATTCTTTTGGTCGCTCCAGCGTAACCCATTTGAACCTTTCTTTTCCTGCCTGCCAACTGCTTGTTGTCATGGAGCGCACATTACATGGAGGGACACAGACAATAAGCAAGGAAACAAGATGATCCCAGACAGGAGTACATGCCGTGAGAAAAAGGAAATAGGAGTCCTGTGGAAATGACCAGAAGCTCTGGTTCTAGGGCTATCTAAGTGACGATGACACTTGAATGATAGAAAGGAGCTGAATTTGCTAAGGGAATTCCAGGTGGAAGGATTAGCAAGCACAAGGACCAGAAGGTGGAATGAGCTTGAAATAACTGAGGAATAAAAAGGAGGCCAGTGGCAATAGCAGAGTAAGTGAAGAGATGGATCATTTGGGACAAGTGAGAGACATGGACAAGGACCAGATCCTGTGGAACCTTATAAGCTTCTAAGGAGTTGGTGGGTGTGACAAGCAACCATTTTGATTAATGAGTCCCTCAAAAGAATCCACAGGAGCTGAAGTGGATCTCAAAGAAGTATAGAATAGTGGTGACTAGATCCTGGTGTTGATTTTTCTAACTCTAGACAGTCCATACAATTTTTTTTTAATAGATTGGCATTCTCTGGAGAAATTTTCAATATTTTCATCTGTTGTTTCCATCTCTCTTTTCTTGAACATTATTTTAATGTTCCTATATCCTAATCCCAATGGTTTTATCATGGTCTGCTTCTGGTGTTTGTCTATTTTTCATTGTTGTTGTTGTCTCTTTCTTTTCATTCATCCCTTGCCCCTTTGCATATCTAGATATTGTTGATTGTATGCCAGATACTATATACAGAAGCAAAGACTCCAAAAAAAAAAAAAAAGAAAGAAAGAAAGAAAGACAGTGAACATATTATAAAATTCTAAATACATTTTTTAAAAAACCTGTCTGGTTTTTCCTCAATGCCTATATAGAATTATTAACATTCATTACATTTGTACAAGTATAGTCTGGCAGTATTTAGACAACCTAAATGCAATATACATGTTTAGTCTCAATAGAATAGGAATAAACCTGTGTCCTACAGGAAGTACTTACAAGGAATGATGCTATTAGCACTTGTAACAATAATACCATTTCACACTTATACTCTAGAATAAAAAAGCTGATTGCCTCTTTTATTTACTGTTCAAAGTTCATAATAAAGAAAATTGGTACTTTTAAAAAGTGGAGGCTCCAGATAATAGTATATTCCACCAGAGAATGTATTCCTTTTCTTCTTTTAGATAGATTGGATTCTCATCCAAACAAGAGTTGGATTGGGTTAGGACTTGATCTGTTTCAGTAAGATTTTGGTTCACACCTGTTCCTTGGGCATATCCCCTCCCACACATCCCAGTGAGCATAAGGTTTCTCAATCCTAAAAGATTGTGGGAAATCAATCTCCACCCTTCAGAGGTTTTCAAGCCCTATATCCTTTTCACCCCACAAAGCTTCAAAATCTTGCAAAAGTGTCGAAAGGGGAAAGAGATGTGTGCTTGAAGCAGGTTTTGTCCCCTGAAGGCTCTTTGATTCTTGAGAACAGAAGCCTGTGGAAGTTTCATTTGCCTTTAGAAATTTTCAGACTCAGTCCTCAGTATTCTGTAAAGCCCAGAAACTCAGCAACTATCTTGTACAGAAATCCAGTTCATTTGAAAACACCCAAAGTCTCCAACTCATCACACTAACACCATGCTGGTTAAAGCTTTGCAGGTGTCATTTTCCTTCATGTACCTCTGCATGAACCAAGTCCAATCCTCAACCTGTGTCCAGAATCAATAAATGTCTCTGGGACAGAGTGAGGCTGCCAATCATCAGCTTACCTTAGCACAGTTTTCTCTGTAATTTTAGTTCATCAAGTAGCTGTATCTTTCACAATTTTTCCTACTTGCTATAGTGGGTCTACTGACCTGATTCAACCAGCTGCATTCTATACAAATGTAGTAATTTCATATTTTGTTTTTGAAAATGAGACAATTATTCTACCAAGGATTCTACCTTTTATTTCATAGTGTTTGTTGTTATTGTTTTGTTTCGGTTTTTTGTTTGTTTGGTTTTTGGTGCCAAGGATTAAACCCAGGTATGCTTAACCACTGAGTCACAACCCCAGCCTTTTTTCAGTTTTTATTTTGACACAGGGTCTAAGTTTCTTAGGGCCTCTCTAAGTTGCTGAGGCTGGCTTTGAACTTGTGACCCTCCTGCCTCAACCTCCCAAGCCACTGGGATTGTAGGTGTGTGCCACCATGCCTGACTTCATAGTGTTTTTAATGAAATTTATTTTTAACTGATACATAGACATAAAATTGTACATATTAATGATATAACATGACATAGTTTATACATGAATGTAAGCTGCCTGGTACCGAAAACCGGGAGGAAAAACTCTCGGAGGCAGAGTATAGCTTTTGCTACTTTTACTTCTACTTTCTTAGAGCTTAGAGAGGGAAAGAAAGATTTTTCTTAGAGAGGGAAAGAAAGATTTTTCTTAGTAGCTTAGAGTAGCTTAGAGTAAAGAAAGATAGAGCTTAGCTTAGAGAAAGATTAGAGCTTCTTTCTTCTCTCTTCTTTCTTCCTTCTTCTTTCTTCTGTCTTCTGTCTTCCTCAGGAGTCTCGGCCTAACTCTGACCAGTCATTACTTCTTCTATCTGGTTTCTCTTCTGTAACCGCTCTGCCTACGTTCTGGCCGCTCTGATTCTTCTGACCGACCGAGTGACTGCCCGGCTGACTGAATTCTCCGTTCTCCTAACTCGGACCGCTTTCACCCGTTATATACCTTCAGGTTTGCGGGTGCCTACAGGTGCGTCACATACATATCAGGTGGAACTTATGGCTTCCAGCTAGCTACAACAGCCCTTCCTAATTAGGGCTCCTTCACATGAATACCTTGTGTTATGTTCAAATCAGGTTAAAAATGTCTATCTCTTCAAATATTCATCATTTCTTTATAGTAAAACTTCAAAATCCTTAGGCCTGGGGGTGTAGCTAAGTGGTAGAAAGCTTGCTTAGCATGCATGAAGTCCATACCAGTACTGAAAAAAAAGAAAAAGAAAACTTAAAAATCCTTTCTTCTAACTTCTTGAAATGTACAGTACATCATTGTTATCTTTGGTCACCCTCTATGTATTTTGTAGTGTTTTATAGTTTTAAAGGTCTTACACATTCACTTATCTCAACTGGACCTTTTACCATATCTGTGATGTAGGTAAACCAGGCTACCCGAGTCAGCAGGGGATTCACGAAGTCATACCACCTGAACACAACTGTCAGGTAAAAGGCCAGGAGAGTTTTTCTGAGTTCTAAGGTCTAGCTTGTCTATACGCTCTTCAATTTAAAGACATAAAAATAAATAGATTATATTCACCAAACAACATTATCTTCCACAATCTTGCACTTTATCAGTCTTTGTTTATAAGACTGCATGAATACAGACTCAAAGGTGAGTTTATAATATTCATGAAGCAATTACCCCAGGCACCATTTCCTACCAGATTGCAGATTGGAGAAAACATGAAATTAGAAATAACATTCTAAACTTTACAAAAGCCATATAGGAGTAAAACTGTACCCTAAGTGAACCTCCTGATATTAATTCTATGAATTGTGCTAGTATATAGACTAACCTCTAGATAACTATCCCCGCTTCTCAGTATTCTAGATAGCTTTAACAAGCTAGTCTTTCAGCAAAGGGAGCGTGTGACATCTTTAAGAATCTTCTTCTAACTGGCTTTTGTTAATCCAATAAGCCCCTTTTTGCTTGGGAAGGGTAGTTGCTGTCTAGCTGAGCTGGTCTTTCACACTGTAGTCAGCAAAACATATGTGGTAACCTCTGTAAGAAAGTTCATATGCCCAAAATTTCTCCCCCAGATTTAATACAATTAAAAAAACAAAACCTACAAAATGAAAGGCAATGGACTCCCCTTCATGAACTAGCCAGACCCAGAAGACACACAGCTAATATCAAGTTGTACAGTTGTACATAAGCATTTATTCAGGAATAATTGAAAAGCCTGAGCTCAATGGAAAATATGGTCACACCCAGCATACCACATCACATTATATAACTATAATGTTGGTATGATGTTCTTATTTGCAATACACAGGAGCTACTTCAAGGATAAGAAATTGAAGTCATGTTTAATAATGCCAAAAATAGTGGTGCTTCCTCCTGCTATACTTTGATCATGCATGTAGTATTTTAACTGGTCGTATTTAGGATTATTTATTTAGTGTGGTGTTTATTTCAATGTGTTGAACACCCAGTGAAAGGACAATAAAAAATTCTTAGTACTTCTAAGTACATTCAAATATGAAGAGAATTCTACATTTTGAGTCACTTCTCACTTAAAAAGCTAAGAAATACAACTGACAATGCTCATTATTAATCCTTGAACATTTCTTTAACAGTAACTAGAACTTATTTATTTATTTTGCTTTGCATCTGTCCTCTTGGGTTGGATGGCCATGTGGCAATTTTTCTGTCCACCTCAAGTATGTATCTGATTATGTGGATTTTAAATGATACACTAAACAGAGACCAACCCCAGATCTAAAAACCCCATGGTTTTTTCCTCAGCAAAAATTACTGGAATGTGAACTAAATTTGAAAACATAAACAAGAGTAAAACATCAGTAGTAATACACCTAAAAGGAAAAAGGTATGCTTCACTGTGCTGAGGTTAAGCAAAACACTTACACTATAGATGGTACAATATGGAGCCAGATCTTGACTCTTGGCACATATTCTTTTTTCAGAACAAGTTGAAAAGGAATGCTCTTCCATGATCCATAGATCCTTCATCCATGAAAGAAAAGATCAGGTAAAATAAACAAAAAAGAGACAGGATAGCAAAGTAGAAAGAGAATGTTCTTCAGAAGTTTTCCTGTCTGGCAGACTGGGCAAACTCTTTAACAGTCCCAAGACCAGAGCTGAAGATAGCTCAGGGACAGAGCAATTACATAGCATATGCAAGTCCTTGGATTCAGACCCCACCACTGCAAAATTCTTTTAAAAAGAAAATAGTTCCAAGACCAATGTCCTCACTGTCCAGTGGGGATGAAAATAATATTTGCCACATGCTTGTTTTGAGCATAAAAAGAAATGCATAGGTTAGTGCTTGTCACCCCCAAAATGGCTCAATAAAGGTATATTTTATCAATGAGTATAAATTAATTTTTCCTAAACAGTAAGTCTATTTTCAATAAGAGGGGGGCAGTGAGAAAGAATGTGTTTATGAAGACTAAATAATAACAAGAAGGAAAGTGGGTGGGAAATAATTTAAATATAATATGTATAGTTCTATACAAAAACCAAGAGGGAAACCTGAATGCAATAACCAAAATACTGGCATTAGTTATAGTAGGGTCACAAACTGATTTGTTTTTGTTCTCTATTTCCCAGATTTACAGTAGTGTGATTCTATTACTTTTGTAATGAACAATATTTTTTATTTTAAAAGATAAATGATGTGTTTCTCATAATAAATTACCTACTTCCTAGCAAAGACATTCAAGATATTGTTTTATATCCTCCAGAGCTATTAGAAATAATTGCTAACAATGATTTCATTCAGTTCATCATTTACTGAGAGCCATGTGACAGCCTCTAGGAGAAAACAAAATAAATGAGATAAGGTCCTGTCCTCATTTTGTCCCTTGGTAATAACAATGATGGTAATTCTCCCGTTGTAAATCAGTTTGAGCATTAAGAGTTACTATATCAGCCCCATACCACCAGGGAAACAGAAAGAGGGAGAGGGGGTAAGGGAAGAGAGAGAAAGATTGATTGCAAGGAATCAGCTTACCCCACTGTGAGGCCTGGTTGGCAAATCTGAAATCTGTAGGGCAGACCTGCGGGCTGGCAAGTCTGAGGCAGGCAGTAACCCTGCAGTCCACAAGTGGAATGTCTTCTTCCTCGGAGCAAACTCAGTTCTGCTTTTAAGGCCTGAAGCCCGTGGATGAAGACCATACAGATTATCTAAGACAATTTCCCTTTACCTAAACTGATTGTAGACATCAAGCCCATCTACCTAGATGATAGCTGGATTGCATGACCGAGTGCTGTCATCTTGCCGGGAGGACACATCAAACTGAAACTCATCAGAGTGTCTCAATATTTCTTCATTTTCTCCTACTTCCTAGTTTCAAATAAAAAGACACTAGTATGTCAGCTCATTCCAAACCCTGCCAAATACAGTCCTCTCAAGAAATAAAACACCCTTGCTTGTCCCTGTCTTCCTTCCCAAGGCCAACATGATACAATGCTTCATCATTAAAAACACAAACAAGCTAGCGTTCTCTCACTGGAGAATGCTTTAACAAGTAAGGACAGTATTCTTATTCTGGGTAGGAGTTTGCTTTAATTGTGGTAAAAACCATGGTAGAGAGGCATTAGAAGTGAGGGAAAAGCAAAATTTGCTCCCTATTAACCCTAATGTCAAATATAGAGAGGCAAAGGGTAGAGACCAGCTGTGATTGCTACACTGTAGACTCCACAAATATTTTGCTATGACTGACCTTTATTAAACTTTATTTTAATTGGAAAATCTCTTATTTAATATATTTAGGCTACAGTTCCTTACTAATTTACATAATTGGTCTTATTCATGCCATATGTGTACATCACTAGTTCTTAAGCGGGATACGTATGCTCCTAGAGAAACGTGGGTGATGTCTGGAGGCAAGTGTGGGCATTACAATGGGGGAGCGTCAAGGGAGCAGAAGACAGAGGTGATTCTACACATCCTACGGTGCATAAGACAAGCCCCACAGCAAGGAGTTCCGAACCCACAATGTCAGTAGTGCCAATGTTGAGACAGCCCAGTCTAGATCATACTAGTATGATTACAAATTTTAATCGAGTTCCCCAAAAACTAAATCTGTGAAGACGCTAATAATAAAAAGAAAGATTGAAAATCATGGCTTTTTCATTCTGGTTCTCCACTGAAACAGCATCAATAGTAAATACATACGTAAAGAAATAGATATATGTTTTTGTCAGACTTTTTTTGTCACTATAACCAAAAGACGTAACAATTTTAAAGGAGGAAAAGCAATATATAAAAGATGTGCGTGTGTGTGTTTGCATCCATTCCAACTTTAGCCAGAGCTTATCTTTGATTTTATGTATATGTGTGTGTGCATATATATATATGTATATATATATATATGTGTGTGTGTCTATATATATATATAGACACACACACACACACACATAGAGCCAGAGATAAGATTTATAATAAGGAAATGGCTCATAATCACAGAGGGTGGCAAGTCCAAAGTCCACAGGGCTAATGTCCCAGTTAAAGTCTAAAGGCCAGGAGCTGCTGAAGATCCAGGGAGAACTATATCCAAATCCAAAGGCCATCAGGCAGAAAAATTCTTACTCTGGGAAAGATCACACTTTTTAGTCTATTCAAGCCTTCAACTGATTGGATGAGGCCCACCCACATGAAGGAGGACAATCTCCTTTATTTGGTTAAAGATTTAAATGTTAATTGCATCCAGAAATACCCAAAATAACATTTGACCAAATATCTGGGCACCCCATGGCAGTCAAGTTAAAACTTTTAAAATTAACCTTCACACCCATATGGGAAAAAAAGTACCATAAAGAGAAGGAAAATTAGAAATTAATGTGTTTTTTCTTTGTTGTTGTTGTTGTCTTGGTACCAGAAATTGAACTCAGGGGCATTGGATCACTGGGCCACATCCCCAGCCCTTTTTTGTATTTTATTAGAGATAGGGTCTCACTGAGTTGCTAAGTGCCTCACTATTGCTGAGGTGGGCTTTGAACTCTCAATCCTCCTGCCTCAGCCTCCCAAGTGCTGGGATTACAAGCAAGTACCACCTCGCCCAGCTTAGAAATTAATGTTTAATATTAGGGAATCAGTTAAATCAACTAATTCAGACACATACCAATATACTATCAACTATATTTTTTAGGGTGGTAGAAGGTCAGTTAGTGCCATGGAAAGATTCCTTACATATCATTGACCTGGACTCTGCTATCATATACTTGAATTCTTAAAAAACCTTGAGCTATGACTCATTCTGGCCCAGAAATATGAATGCATTTAGTGCTCTCAGGTCCTCCCGCTTCCCAGAAGCAGAAAATAGCATCATGTGGTTAGAAGGAAATTATGATCCTCCATTCAAATCCCTACAAATGACTTAAAGAAAATAAGACAGGTTTGGGGATGTACCTCAGGGACAGAGCATCTGCCAAGCATGCCTGAGGCCCTGGGTTTTATCTCCAGTACTGGGGGAGTGAGGGGGGAGAGGCAACTCAACTAATTCTTGAGAAATTTAACAATCCCAAATAAAATATATCCTTTTAAAAAAGAGAAAGAGGGCTGGGGTTGTGGCTCAGCAGTAGAGCGCTCACCTAGCACGTGCAAGGCCCCGGGTTCGATCCTCAGCACCACATAAAAATAAATAAATTAAAAAGAGAAAGAAAAATAAGACAATGATTTAGATCTATCTTAATTTATTGATAGAAACTTAATTTCAGAGACTTTTTCTAAAATAATACACATTTAAATTACAAACTAGGATTTGATGCCAATTGATAAAATGGAGAAAGTAAAAACGTGTTTTCAAAATAATATTTCATAATTGCTCTTTTTGCTGAATATCAAGATTGCATAGGATAGACTGGTTGAGACTCTAAATCATCACCATCAAAGGATACCCTGGGAACTAAACAAAAAAAAAGAAAAAAGAAATAGTTCCAGACATGCAAATTGTGATTTTTAAAAAATCTTAAATTGGGCACAGTGGCATACACTTATAATCCCAGCTACTCAGGAAGCTGAGGCAAGAGGTTCATAAGTTCAAGATCAGTCCGGGCAATTCAGCCAGACCCTGTATCAAAATAAAACAAGGGGTGAAAAAAAGGGAGGGGGCTGGAGAAGAGGGGCAGGCCAGCAGGCAGGCAACAATTTCAGAAGCAATTTCAGAAATGACTGCTTTTCTCCATCTCTGAAATAAAGTTTTGGATCAAAGAAAGTCTTTCTAAGTTTATTTCTGACATTAATCACCAAGTAAAAATACAAAGTATTGATTTTAACATCATTGTCTGGGACCAGCCTTTCAGAATTTATAAATTTACAAACTATGTACCTGTTAATAATACTTAAATGTTTAAACGCTACCTCATTTGAGCTTAACACTCTGATCTTAAGGACGAAATATACTTCTTGACCATGTGGTATATGTGTGAACTGCAACAAAATCTAAAGAAACACTGGTTCTTATTTCCAGGATGTGACCTTTGATTATGAATCTGTTCCTCTTGTACTGAAAAGTGAGGACAATAAAACTCTGTCAGAACCATTATGAGAAGAATGCCTGTGAAATACATTGAGATCCTTAGATAAAAGGTACACATAAACACAAACACTGAAGCCACAGTATCATTATAGCTACAATAATCAACATAATCAGAAAAGTTTCCTTTAGTTATGCAGAATCAGTTACTGAAAGACATTACCTCTATTGGGTAGGCAAATGAATTTATTCTCCTTAAACTTAAAATGATTTATCAAAGGACTCTCCTTCCCACTATAAAGAGTGTCCCATGACTGGCTGCTGAGTAAAGACGCTACAGATGAACACACTGTCCGTGGACAAGGAGTTCTGGAACTTTACCAGAATTCTCCTGGGATCCTTATTTAAAATGCATATTCCCCACGAAGTCAACCAAACTTTCATAAGTACGCACATGAATATAGCACAGTGAATCCCAACACCAAGTACATCCACAAGATGCTAATTAAAAAAAAAAAAAGCTGTAATAAATTGCAGAAACATCAGTAGAGTAGAAGAAGGGAAGCACAGCAAGGGAGGAAGGGGAAGGAGAGAAATGCTGGAGACTGCATTAGAGCAAATTGTATTCCACGCTTCTGTGATTGTGTCAAAATACATCCTGCTGTTATGTATAACTAAAATGAATCACTTAAAAATGCACATTCCCCAGCACAGTAAGGTAACTACAGTTCACAACAATTTTATTATCTACTTTATAAAGAACTAGAGGAGAGGAATTCCAAGGTCCCAACACAAACAAATGATAAATGTTTGAGGCAATGTTTATGTTAACTATCTTGATCTGATCATTACACATCATGTATGTGTATTGAATTGTCACACTGTAGCCCATAAATATCCACAATTGTGTGTCAATTAGAATTTTTTTAAATGCACATCCTTGAGATCAACCTCAGAGATTCCAATTCACCCTGTGTGCGGAGATGGGACCTCAGACATCCATATTTTTCATATGTACACCCAAGTGATTCTGAGTGATGATCAGAAAACACACTTGGGGGGACTGTGCCGTATGGTGTAGCCTTTGACGTGTTTTACCTATCATGACTTTTGCTGGTTGATTTGCCTTCTCTTATCAGCTTTCCTTCTCAACCCAGAGTTTTGCAAACTTGGCTGAGCCTTGAAGCCATGTGCAAGCTGGGCACCACCCTCGAAGATTCTATGTAAATTGGTCCAGGGCCAACTCACTTCCATGCACTTTTTTGAAGAACCCAGGTGACAATCTAGTTTGAGGATGTAGTCAGTGGGCTGCAAACTGACTCTAAGTGTCCCTCTAGCTCACTTAGTCATTTCATCACCCAGCTCTGAGTACCTGAGCAAACTGCTTGTTATGGTGCCCGCAGCCAGGACTCCTACTCCAGGGGACAAGGAAGTCATAGAGGTGAAGGACTTCCATACCAAGCAGAAAGAGGTCCTTCTGAACGGGAGCCTCCCACCCTGGACACGGCCCCTGAGAGCTTTTTTGGAAACTGTTACTCCCTAACAAAGCAGATCCAAGCCCAATGAAATGAGAGAACGGTCAGTCATAGAAAATGGGATTTTCCCACTAGCAAAGTAGGTTCCCACTCTTCATGAGAAACGTTCTGCTTTAGCTGGCCAAAAATAAGTAAACAGATAGTTAATGAATTCATAAATACTAAATAAACATTTAGTCAGTGGATATTTAATGCAATTTATGTATTTATTCTTGGTTATTAAAACCAGAAGAGTTCTCTTGAGGGAAAGGAATCCTTTTTTTCTAGTAACATATACATACATACATATATACATGTGTGTGTGTGTGTGTGTGTGTGTGTGTGTGTATAAAAATACATAGGGTATTTATTGTAAAATATTAAAATAATTTAGAAGTGTAGGAAGTAAAAAATAAACAAGCTCTCCCTTTCTCTATGGGGCACGCACTAGTACTTGCTGTGTATCCTTCCAAATCTTTTTCTAAGTGCCACATACATGCATAAGGTTGTTCCTTTTAAATGGGAACAAATTATACAATTTGATATGCAGCTCACTTTTTAAAACTCAGTTCTATACCCTGGATATCCTCCTCTGTCAGAACACACAGATTTGCTTTGTTCTTAGTAAATGGCATTTCCGTTTCCATGGTGTGAATATACCCAGGCACTGCAATTGAAGAATTTTTCCCTATCTGTGGATGTCTGGATGGTCAATATTTTTTCACTCTCCAGGACAATGCCGTGATGAATATCCTTTATAACTAGGTGTAGCACTCTGGGGAAGTCAGTAACCCCTCTGCACAACTGCAGGCAGCAGGGCTCCAAGATGGCAAAAGATTGGTTCTGGGGTTGAGCCAAAAAAACTGCCAGAATCAGTGGCTATTTTAGCATAGCTGTTGTTCTTGTACTTCTTCCTGAGGAGGCTTTCCATGCCTGTTTCTGATACTCAGTTCAGACCAATAAATATGGATCAATGCCAACTCAATGCTCAGCCCTGTACTAGATGCCAAGGATCCAATGCTGCATGGGAAATACTCCCAGCCCTCAAGAAGCTATCTTTCAAGTGCCAATCTAGTAATAAAAGCAAGAGCGTAAAGGGAGAACAGAACAGAGGTGGGTGGAATGGCCTCATCGAGCCCTGATATCAACCTGTGCTTAAACCTTTTCTAATTTTGCCCCTGGACTAATTTAGCTGCTATCTCAGTATCTGCCTTTCAAGAGATGAAATCACTCTAAGAACATTTCAAACAGAAGATACATTGATCATACATACAGAGGGGGGAAAAACCTAGTAAAAATATATATTAGGGGGGGGGGAGAGAGGAGAGAGGGAGGAAGGGAGGGAGGGAGAGAGAGAGAGAGAGAGAGGGAGGGAGAGGGAGATAGAGAGAGAGAGAGAGAGAGAGAGGATCCTTAATCTGATAATCTGAAATCCAAAATGCTCCAAAATCTGAAATTTTTTGAGTGCCATCAAGATGCACAAGTAGAAAATTCTATACCTTGGAATTTTATTTCATACATAAAATTATTATAATATTGTTAAAAATACCTTCAAGCTATTTGTGTAAACTATATATGGAACATAAATGAATTTTGTTTACAAACTGCCCTGCCCCTAAGATATCTCATTGTGTATATGCAGAGATTCCAAAATCTGAAATCCAAAAGACTTCTAAACACAAACATTTCAGATAAGAGCTACTCAACCTGTGTTTCTGTTCCTCTGGAGAAGTCAGACTTCTGCAAGTTTCAGGAAAGACTATACATGATTCCTCTAATTGATTTTTGTTTTTCCCTCCATTGACCTTGCATTCTAGTTCTTGTTGTTGTCTTTCCACATGCTTGAGTTTAGATTTCCTTCCTAGTACTTGATGTGATTCATTTTGTACTATCTTCAAGTGAAGTTGGTCCCCAAGATAACAATTCTTCATGTATTTGGGTACCATCAGTAAACTCACTTCAACTATGTCTCTCCAAGCAAAGAGACACTGATTTCCTTATTTTGTTTTCATTTTCCTCACCTTTCAACTTTACACTGTATTTCAAGTTCCTTAGACCTTTTTATTCTGTAGGTTATGCTCCCTGACATGACCCAAGTATCGTGTCAAGCTTTGGCAGAGCTCCACTCTTTGTCCTTTTCACTGATGTGTTCAAGTCTCAAGAAGGAGGTGTGGGGACTGGTCTGAATTAAGTGCTCAATAAACGTTTGTTGAATGAATGAATGTCCCTATCTCATCTTCCTGTTCTAGGTCTGAACACCTGACCAGTATACTGATTAAGGATATAACCATGATTGTGCAAATTATCAAGATGTTTGATTATACCTTAAAGTCATCTGCTCATATCAAGGGGAGAGTTTTCAAGTTCTATAAAACAATGAGTGTGGCTACTTTCCAAATTTTTCTTACTCACTCAAGGCATTTTATATTCATGAGCCTTGGTGTTATGGCAATAACTCTGCCTTCAACCATGTTTCATTTCTGGTTTCTAAAAACCAATGCAGTGTTTTCATGCCAAGTCCCAGCTGTGCCATTACTGATGAGTAAGTGTACTATTTGGCATTACAGGTCAATGAATATTGAGACTTGGATCAGAAACCAATATTTGAACTAAAGGCTAATGCTAATGTTTTTATTTTCCTTTGTGAGTAATTATCTTCTGTTCAACTTTTGTTATAGAGCACTGTGGTTTCCAGAAAAAGAGTCCTTGGCTTGGAGAAACTGGGGTCGATTGACTGTCAGATAAAATAAAATAAAATAAAAGTTATCTCTTTCACTCTTTCTTTATTCTTCATAGATTTGCTGTTTCTTAAATTATGCAGAGAGAGAGAGAGAGAGAAAGAACCCTAAGAAAGGAATATGAACAACTATGAAGCCTCCATTAGACCTTGGCAGAGGCCCAAAGAGACCACCAAGCTTGCTCATAAATGCAGAGTGTCTAATAAAAATGTGATGATTATTATTATTATACATTTATTGAGCAGCAAAAATGCACTAAATTAAAAAATGTTTTTCATATCTCCTGATGGGTGTGTAGAAACTGTGGGCTGTTTGTTTGCCCTAGTAATTGGCATGTTGTCCTCATAGTCTGATGGTTGTCAAGAGTCACCATCCCGCTCCCATGCAGGTTTTCTGTGGCCCAAGGACTGCTCCTCACATCAGTACCATTAAATTATGGATCGAGTTCCATTCTATAGATTTAGTCAGTGTGAGAAAAGAATGTTTACCAAATCCTTTGAACTTTTTTCTATTTCTCCAAAAGACTCTGGAGTACTATTGCATAGTATGGTGACTGCAGATAATAATTATGTACCATAGGTTTCCAAAAGCTAGAGGAAAGGATTCTGACAGTTTTTTGCCACAAAAATTGATAAACATGATAAGATAAATATGTTTAACTTGATTTAAACATTACACAATGTATACATATATCAAACATTACATTGTAGCCTATTAATATGTTAATTTTTTATGTTTTTTGTATCAGTTAAAATAAAAATAAATTTTAATCTTAAAAAAGAAAGGACTTGGTTGAGGTTTCCATGTGAGGAATTTGCTTTTTAACCCAAAGATTACACACAAAGGTGACTTCATCTCCTACATCTACCAGTGATTTAAAAAGCAATGCAGATAACAAGTACTATCTTAGAGCAAACTCCCATTCTATTTGGAGAATACCAGAAAAGTAGTTTCTCAGAGAATTTTAGAACTCCCCCAACAACCATTATTTTATAAGCACTTTACCAGCTCTTAGACAAAGTGTCTTAACAAAATAACAAATATTTAATGAGTGAGAACCACAACTTGCATTTCCAATCAGAAACAGGTACTTTGTGAACTGCTTGCTATCTCTAAGTTCTGCAAAGAGAAGAGTAAAATACAGTCAATAGAAAGCTCTTTTCTTAAAGCAAATGAGGGTTGCTATTTTCCTTTACACCTCCTCCTCTTTAAAGCTAAACAGTGAAAAAACTCCAGCCAAAGCAGAAAGCACAGGTTACAGGACCCAACTTGACTGGGCATTATTATCCCAGCATACCTAAGGCCAGTTGCTTAAAAGGTAGCTTCCCTTTTTGCACCTACAATTATTTTCATACACAAATAGTGTATGTTAAATTGGTCATTTGTGAGCTGAATTCAGCATTGGCTCCTCATTTTGACCGAATAAGGGATCATTTTCTAGTGAAATTACATTTTATGAGTAATTTTCATGTCTGCATGCTATGGCTGAGACAAACACTTAACCCTAAAAATGATAGCAAGAGCTCTCTTTAAAACTTAAGACAGGAAGCCCGCAAATGATGCTGAGTAGTAGAGCACTTGCCTAGCATGTTTGAGGCTCTGGGTTCCATCCTTATTACTATAACACAACAATAATAAAACAACAAAAACTTAGGCCACTAAACTAATTTGTGATCTGTTTGACTAAAAAGTACATGATTCTTCTCAGGGCCAGGACTAGAATGAGGCAAGCAAGATGCCTGGGATGCATGATTTAAGAGGCCCTTGCTCTCAGGAGCTGACCCTGTGCAGATGCAACCCTACAAGGGAACCCCCTTACATTTTGCACATGAGGTACTTTGGTCACCTGAGTCCACATCCTTCCAGAATCCAGTTAATGCTGCCATTGTTGGGCAAGCCTTGTCATTCTATCACATGAGGTAAAGCCAAACCGTGTCCGCATGAGACATCATGAACCTTCCAGTGACTTTACAAGATGGGGCTTTGCTCGATAGAGGGTGGCGGTACCCATGTAGTCACACTTGTAGTGTTAAAACTTGTGGGGGCAAACTGATTTATTATTTTTAACCTGTTTTTATTGTTAATTGGCACATAATAATTGTACGTATTTATGGGATACTGTTTAACATTTCATTGCATTCAAACAATGCACAAGGTTATTGGCACACCACCACTTTAAAAAGGTGATTTCTTTTTGTTTTTGAAGATCTGGGGATGGAACCCAGGGCCTTGCTTAGGCTAGGAAGTACTCCACCACTGAGCTACATCCCCAGCCCCAAGAATTATTTTTAAATAGCATGGCACAGTTCTTACTCACCGCTAGAGTGAATCCAACCCTCCTATGAATTCCCATCACAAGAACCCTCTTCTGTCTTTGACCCTCATGAAGTGTCTGCAGTTTGTCAATGTGAAGTCAGAGGCCTTGGGAGGACAAGTGGTTCTGTCTTCAGCTTTCTGCTCCATACTTTTTCAATGAGAAAGGCAGGCGACAGGTTGTAAGAGAAGGCTCCTTCTTTTTCACTTGCTATTCCAACATTGTTCCTGCAGACAGAGTAGGTTCGTGTCTCACTCTGCATCTTTTGGCTTTCTCAGGAGCTCCTCGACCTCCAAGAGACGTGAAAACCACTTCTAGCCAACAACACTGAAGTGCTGGTCACTGAAGGGACATTGTGGCAGGCCTGTCATTGCTCAATGAGATTAGTCTCTAACTGATGCACACGGATCTTACTGAAAAGGCTATTCTGTTAATTGTTGCCATTAGCGCAACTACCATTAGGCAGTTGCCTAAAACTTCCTGAAGGGACTCGCAGGAGGCTCCAGCAGCCCCAGTTCACTCATGTAGAACAGCAGGCGCTGTGCTAATTTCCAGGCTCCCACCCATTAGGGGAGAGAAGCAGCTCATTAGAGGTCCTACCCTCTCAACGCCAATTACCCCAGGATAATGACCAAACATGGAGCATACTAGAAAGTTCAGGGCTTCCCAACCATCCCTGCCATTCATGATCTCTGTTGATTACATCCACTGAAACAAACCCCAGATCTCAAAGCTCACAGCCGGGCTTGACATAACCAGCCCTGTGAGTGCCGGGTCACGTTAATTTAGAGGCTGAGCATTTCTAGCTACCTATAGACTTTTAGAAAAAAAAATGCTTAAACATAATAGAGTAACATAGAAAGTGGTTTTGTTTCATTTTTTTTCCAAGGTCTCTACCTCTGGCAAGGAAAGAGACTTTTGCAGCAAAGTAAAGCAAAATCTTTAGTCTCAGAAGTGTTAATATCTGTAATCTTTTCAGAAAACTGAATAGAATTGAAACTAACCTGAATGACCTGTGTTCCCATGTCACACTCATTTGGGAGAAAAAGGTTGTGAGACAGGTGGGGAAGAGGCTGGGAGGAAGAATGGAATTGTCTCAGAAAAAGCAGAAAATGCCAAAAATCTGCTCTAAAAAAATGTATCTTCAAAGCTCTGGACCACAAGCACTGACTTTCGAATAGTTTTGCCCAGTGTCATTAAAATCTCACTTTAGCTTCCTTGCTCTCCTTGCACACTTCATTATTTATTTTTCAGTTTCATCCAGAAGTCACAGATTTTTGGTTTTTAGGTTTCTTAACCCACTCTTACCTATGTCATCCCCAACCCCAGGCCCACTTCTGGGACAAACAGCCCCTTTCTTATTCCTGGGTGTCATTTGAAAAGGGGCCAGGTTACTCCTGCCTGAACTTGCTCATGGCAATGTCTCCATAGTGCTGCAATAAGAAAATGTATCATTCAATTGTTTCATGACTTTAAATGAATCAACCAGTTGTTTTCTGTTGTGTAAATATTCTTTCAAATATGCAGAAGCATATTTCGAAGATGATTGTTTTACTGACAGATCTTGTTCATAGGCACTAATGAAGGAGATATTTTTACAGATAATCTAAACAGCATACAGCTCATATATTATAAGGATGCTGTTAGCAGAAACATAGCCCATGTTTTTCTAACGTCTTAACATCATACCCAGAATCCCAAAGGAAAAAGTTATAACTGTTTAGAATGTAATAGAACTGTCAAAACGACATGAAATCAACTCCATAAATGGGAAAACACAAGTTATTCTTCTATTTAATTTGTGACAGGATGAAAATATAAATTGTTGCATCCAGAAAAAAAAGGAAAAAAGAGAAAAAAAGCAAGGAATATAGGCGCCCTCTCGTGGAGAAAGTCAATACTACCACTTCTAAACAGGTTTCTCCAAATCAAATGTCCCAAATCCTGTGTACATTTTTAAAGAGGTTCATCCCCTCTTAATTATTGTTCAAGTGAATGTTAGTCATACTAGACAATGGTGTCATAGTTTCATTTGCTTTTCAATCAGAGGCTCTGCCTCCCAATTTCAAGTTCTTGAGTTAACTTAGCAGACCTACTAATAAGTTACTATTACCCTGTAAACCACCTGAGCTTATACCTAGTGTCTCCTCTGCTGAAATTTTAGACCAGATCTGGGATCACTTGGCTTCTAGAGACTCCCTTTAGCTTCTTTTGGGTCCTGCCCTTTTCAGAATATCCTGAAGCCATCATAGCTTTATCACTACACATCTAATGAATTGGTCCTTCTCTTTATCGGTGTTACCTGAATTTTATCATCATTATATGGAAAAGGTAACCTTCCTTGAATAAGTCTTATAATCATTTTCTTCAGAGCAATAATAGTGCTATTTTCTTATGTTTGTAAAACAAGCTAGGGCAAGAGCTCTTTCATAGCGTTTATTATGGTATGTTTGAATTGCTTTGCTGTTTGTCTCTGTCTCCTTCCACTGTAAGCTCTGTGAGGATGAAGACCATCTCTTTCAACTGTTGCATTCTCAGGACCCTGCACACGTTCTGGCATGTACTTCACCACAAAGAATTGCATAAATAAATGCCATTTTGAGGTGCAAATTTGGCTTGCTGGAAGCAGCAACCAATATAGTCATTCAGGTATTAACACAAACTAGGGAACAGCAAGTGGCAAGAGGAATTGTGATTGCAATCTCAAAAGGTTCCCCTTTGCCAGGAGAGAGAGCAAGAGAGGGAGAGGGAGAGAGATGTGTCAGATGAGGGCAAAGGCCAAGGGCAGCTGAATCTCTGAGGCTGCAGTATGGCACATTTGTCTAACTCAGCAGCATCCAAGCATCAGTGGGCATCAGACTCACCTGGAGGGCTTGTTAAATGCCAGTTGCTGGGCCCCACCCTGGAGTCTCTGATTCAGAGGATCTGGCATGGGGCCCAAGAATGTGCATCTCTACCAAGCTTCCAGATGACGCTGATGCTACTGGTCCAAGGACCACACTTTGAGAGCTGATATAAAGCAATGGTTCCATGCACACCCTGCCTGTACCCTAGAACTACCCAGAGACTTGTGAAAATTTGGATTTTCCAGAATACACCCAAGACCAA
The DNA here is from genome assembly GCA_025594165.1 of Tamias sibiricus. Lineage (NCBI taxonomy): Eukaryota > Metazoa > Chordata > Mammalia > Rodentia > Sciuridae > Tamias > Tamias sibiricus. The sequence goes on along the minus strand of CM046663.1, from coordinate 12,124,930 downwards.
TGAAATCAGAAAACTCTGTAGGTGAAACCCAGGCAGTAGTACTTTTTAAACCTCCCCAACGCAGAAGACTTTACCAAAGTCTGGAGCCCTATTCCTGACTCAGTGTCAGTAACAGAAACATACAATAATAATGCATCTCTTGACTACAAAGGCTTCCCCTCTATCAGCTCGTGTGAACTTCAAAAAATCCTGGGAGATAGGAAAAGCAAATTTTTAACTCAGTTTTAGAAAAGTTAGGTAGTAAGTGGGAGTTCTTGGTCTTACATCACTTTTTTTTTAATCCAATATCAATTTTAGAGTCAAACTTGAAATAGAGGCCAGGACCTAACTGGGAAACTAGAAATACCTCTTAGAAAATTTAAAGTAGCATCTTGGTGATAAGAATGATAAAAAGGCAGAGTGAAACAATCCAGGGATTAGCAACCCACCCAAAATTAAAAGAGGAGTCAGCATTTTTGGAACCGGGGTCACCTGGTAGAATTTGGACTCATGTTGGACCTGGCAGGGCCATGCCGAAGACAGACAGGGAGAAACACCCTGGCTTCTCCCTTCCTGCTAAACTTCTACCAGAGTCTTCTTTTGGTCCAATCAGTGTGGAAGCCACCTGGCCTAGGAAACTGGGAAATATAGTTTGGATGACTCTGCAGCACAGTGAAGATTAATGAAGTGAAATAGGTCCAGGATTTAAATCCTCAGTCACCCATGTTAGTTGGGTTACTTGAACAAGTCACCAGGCCACATAGAAGTGAAATTTTTCTACTCTATCAAATGTAGATTATATAGTAGATTGATTAACTGAATGAGGCGATACTTAGAGACCTTAGCACATCACTAGCACTGAGTGGCATCTTATAAACATTTACTTCTTTCTCTTCACCCTAGTCCTGTGCTATCAAATCTATTGTTCCCTCTACTCTCCAAGAATTGAAAAACCACTGGAAATGACAGTTCCATACATTAGCAATGTCAATGCCCTTCTGTGATCACAGTTGGGGCTTTCCCCATGGGACATTGCTGTTATTGCTGCCATTGCCATAGACAACACCAGATCCCAGGTGAGTGATAAAGACGGACAGCCAACAATACAATCCAGAAAGGCAATACCACTATTCCACAAATTAACGGAGACATGTGAGGTACAGACTGGCCCTGAAATTGCTACCATGCTATCAGTTCAGTGACCACAACTCTGACCTCTGCCTTCCAATAGAAATCCAAGAGGTAAAGCATTTTCTGAGGACAGTTTCAAGGGAGCATTTTAAAATCACTGTTTTTTATGTCAATCAAAAGCATTAGACTCTTTCTGGCCACCTTCCATTTACAGAAATGGATGCACATCATATAAGAATTAAAAAATAAAACAACAAAACAGGATGTAAGAGAAAAAGGATTAATCAATAATGATAGGTAAGAAAAAAGAAAGTGTTGAAGGTAGGAAATGTAGCTTCCTAGTTATTTGCTAAGAAGTTAATAAGACTTTAATTATTAACAGACTAACTTGGCAGGCTTTGCTGTTAATAGTCTATCTTCTAGAAAACTAAATGAAGCCTAATAACAAGTTGGTATTTAAAAAAAAAAAAAAAGTAGGACTGGGATTGTAGCTCAGTGGTAGAGCACTTGCCTTGGATGTCGAGAGGTACTGGGTTCAATTCTCAGCACCACATATACATAAAAAAATAAAGGTCCATCAACAACTAAAACAAATAAATAAATAAATAAAATTATTAAAAGTGAACTCTTTATCTAGAAGGAAGTACTTAACTAGGTACTACATAGCACCTGTGCCGGGCATGTGGGTGTTATCACTTATGTTAGCATGCCAGCTCCTATTGTACAAACTTCAGTGCTAAGAAAAAAAAACCTGTTCACATTGTTGGTCAGTATTTTAGAAATGTGCGGAATCCCATACCCAAATTTATCATATAAAGAAGTATTTTAAAATTCTGAGGTCAATTAGTCATTCAAAAATAAAATTAACTTCTAGAGAATTCAAACATGCAAACTAATGCACATAATAAACAAACACGTCATTAGTACAAATGTTAGAATAAAAATACATTTTCCTCTATCCAGGTGGAACCTCTTCTCCCAAAGAGTTGGACATATTTTTCATAAGTATTTTCTTTAACTATCTTGGATAGAGGAAATAATCCCAGTTAAAATAGGATGTGTTTTATAGGAAACAGTAATTATGATGTAGTTTTACAATCTGAAACTTTATTGAGGAAAAAATTATATACACTCTGTCATCTTCAATATTATTTTTAAAAGCATCACATTTTAAGATAGGCTTTACTATTAATTATTATTATTAACAATAATAATACTAATTATAATCATTAGCCCTTGGCAGCTGCTCAGACAAAGAAACTAGAGACTCAATAAGCTTCTCCGAGTTTAGCATTTTCATGCAACATATAATTTTAAAATCCTGAAAATAGATTTAAACACTAGTAATTCTATATTTGTTTCCTTAATAGTGTTGTGACGTAAGAGATTTCTTTCCAATTGAACTTGTTTCTTCCAGCTGCATACATAGCAATTATTCAAACCTCTGTAACTCACATTAGACATAGAGCTGGAGATCCTAATAAACCTTACTAGAGTTTGGAGTAAAATATATCAATTAACTTTGTTAATCTTGACATGATATATTATGCTTCTTTATTCAGCTTATTTCAGGGCCTAGAGAAAAATAATAAACTTCCATATTATAACACCAAAAATGTCAATGAAAGAAGTAATGAGATTAATAACTTTTAGAAGAATTAAAAAGAACAAAATTCCACTAAGGTTATACATGCTAACCCTTCTAGAAGTAATAATTGCACCTAAGTATCCTAATGGATAATTATGGGAGAGGAATCTGAACATGTTCAATTGCTTCACAGAATTAGTGGTAAATATAGCATGGGTGCCTTATAAGTTTTCCCAAACATCATTTACCTTTCCCAATCCTGTTTTATCCATATTTTCCAAATGTCTTATTTATATTTATATATACTACTCTGTTCTGGATCCATCTAAATTCATCTCTACTATATTCCATTTCATTAAATTTAAAGAATTCAAATTACAACTCATAAAAATTAGTCAATTTAATTTTTAAAAATCAAAGTAGGATTTGTGACATCTATTGGTTCTCAAATCCTCATACAATAAAAGAATGGCCTGGGAACTTCTGATCAAGAAGAATGGCAGTTTGGATAGTTCAAGAAGTCTTCTCACATTGGAACAAATAAATTCTGCATAAAATACAATTTTTGTTGCCGGGCGTGGTGGCGCATGCCTGTAATCCCAGCACTTGGGAGGCTGAGGCAGGAGGATCGCAAGTTCAAAGCCAGCCTCAGCAATGGCGAGGCACTTAGCAACTCAGTGAGACCCTGTCTCTAATAAAATACAAAAAAGGGCTGGGGATGTGGCCCAGTGGTTGAGTGCTCCTGAGTTCAATCCCGGGTACCAAAAAAAAAAAAAAAAAAATACAATTTTTGCTGCACTGCTACATTTGCATTGGGTTTAGAGTAATTGGATGTAGCAGGCATTACTAGGGCTCATCAGTATCTGCTTCTCCTTTTATTCTTGGGCATATGGAAGGCTATACTTCCTGGCTCTCCTTTGGCTGTAGAAATCACATAACTAGTTCTGGCTGGTTAAATATGAACAGAATGACAAGGGTCCATTTTGAGTTGGCAGAGCAAAAAATTTCACGTATAATCCTCTACACTATTTTCTCCTTTATGCCATGAAGGCAAAGAGGTTTCTCATTAAGACAGTGGAGTCACAAGATCAAAGTAACCTAGACAGTTTAGTCACAGCATGGAGGTACAAGTACACAGTAGATCATGAAGGTAATCTGACCAGCAGGAGGCCTTACATAGATGAGAATTCAACTTTTGCTGCTTTAAATCACTGATAATTTTGGAAATGCTTATTAAAAGAATGCAGCTTAGCCTATTCTAATTGATTCATGATGAAAACCTACAAGGAGAAAAAAATAGACAGTGAGCTATAACTATAGGTAGGGGCAGCTTTGCCCTGGGGATAAATTAACCTAGCCATCACTAAGAGAGGAGGTTGAGTTAAAGCATAAGAATTTAGCCAGAGACTCTATGAGACTCCATTGAAAACCCTGACTTCTGGCAGAAACAAACTTCTTCACTTTAGATCTCCATAATTTCTATACATGAAGATCAAACCACATATGAACATTCAACAAAAAATTCACAAAAGAAAAAAAAGAAATCACCATGAGTAAAAGTCAATAGAAACAAGAATGAGCTATTTAAATTGCCACATGTAGACTATTTAAAAAAAAAAAAAAGTCAATGTATTAAACATTAAAAAATAGTTGAAGATAAAATCAGCAAACTGGAGAGCTGATCTGAGGAAATTACTCTAAATGCAACATAGAGGGACAAGAAAGTGGGAAGTTTGAAAGAGGTATTAATACAGATAGGAGAATGGAAAGTAAAAGTCAAAAAGAAGGAGAAAATTGAATGGAGAAGAGACAATGGTTGAAAAGAATGACTGAGAGTTTTCCAGAATTAAAGATAAGAATTCATGGACATTGAAAGCAGCATATTGATTGGAAAAAAATTTTTAATTGTATTTTATGCAGAATTTACCTGTTACACAGTGAGAGGAACCTCTCAGACTATCTAGCTAACATTCTGCTGGATCAGAAGTTCCTAGGTCATTCTACCTGGAAGCAGCAGCATACACCTGCAATCCCGGCAACTAATGAGGCTAAGACAGGAGGATCAGAAGTACAAGGTCAGCCTCAGCAATTTGCCGAGAACCTCAGCAACTCAGCAAGAACTGTTTCAAAATTTTAAAAAGAAAAGAAAAGGACTGGAGATATGATTCAGTGGTAATCATATGTAATCAATGTCCAACCCCCAGTACCAAGGAGGGGGGGGGGAGCTGCTCCCAGGTCATTTTTATGTTGCACTAAGACTGAAAACCAATACATGTTGCAAATTCTACTTTGATTTTTAAAAACTGCACTATTCATTTGAAATGTAAGGAATAAGGTGATATTACCTAGTTGCATTTGCTTTTGAACTCATCTAGACACATTTTAGTCAATCACTATTAGCCACAGATAAAATGACTACCTAGAGAGCAGAAAAACCAAAATTGGATAGAAAAAACAAATATTGGATTGTAATATCTCAGTCACAATAATGGAGGCAAGATCAGTCAGAAATCTTCAAAATGCTGAGAATAAATAATTGTCAATCTAGAATTTTGTGTCTTGAAAAAGTATCTTTCAAAAAAAATTTGAAATAAAAAGGTATCCTGATGAATTAATAACTGGGAGTATTTAGCACTAATAGATACCACTAGAACTTTTATAAGATGTATTCAGGTAAAGGGGCAATGTTCTCAGAAGGAAAGACTGAGATGCAGGAAGTAATGTTGTAAAATAACTTATTTAAACTAAAAAGAATGTTTGTCTTTGAGTCAATAGCAATGTCTGATTTTTTAAAAATAAGAAAAAATAATAAAATAATGCATGAAAATAACATGTAAGCTGGAAAAAGAGGTCAGAGATGAAGTGTTCTGAGAACCTGAATTGTTCCAAAGGGAGCTGAGCTATTAACTTGAAATGTTAAAAAGGTAAGTATGCATAGAAAGATTCATGCATGAAAATAGAATGCAATAATTTCCAACCAGTGGACAAAGAAAAAAATGAATTAAATAAAAAAAAGCTTCCTAAATCAATGTTTTAAATGTAGAAGAGAAGAACACATGCATAGGAAAATCTAGACACCAAGTGAGATTATTGAAACAAATTGTAATGTATTTATAATCACATTCAAAGTGGACTAATCCACAACCAGAATAAATTACCCAATAAATTGTTTTTATATTAATCGAATATGAAAACAAAGAAGGTAACAAAAGAATGATGCCCAAGACAGGCAAAATCCAGCCATATGCTGCTCTCAAAAATCAGATTGAGGCATATGGACCATGAAAATTTTTTAGGCAAAGAGGTAGAAAAGAAATTCCAAATTATTACATTTTCAAAATTTTATATGCCTCAAAATACAACAAGCAAATGTTGCTATAATGGCAGAAAAAAAGTGAGAATTGTTTTTAAATTCATGAATGATATGACACCAAAGTCAGGTATATATGTGGAGGAAGAGAGTTCAACACATTTTTCTCAAGAGAAACAACAATACAAGCAGAGAAAAACACAATAGCAACTCTAACCATAGAAGAACTCAAACAACAGGCTTATTGGATATATGTGGGATACATTCAATAATTAGAAAATATTTATAATTTTCAAGCACAAATGGAACACATATAAAACGGAGAATGTAAAGCAAGTCTCTACGTTTAAAAAAATCATACATCCACATTCTCTAAATTTGAGACCAGACATTGCAAAAATTTGATAAATAAAAGTCCCTATTTTTAGAAATTGTAAGACTTCTGAAAAAGGGATCAGGAGACATCATAATGAAAAATTTTTAACATTTATAAATTATTAATAGAAATACTGTATTTGAAAATTTGTGAAGATGGACCAAAAACAGCACTTCACAAAAATTAAAGACAGATTTAAGACTGATACTTATTATAGAAAAAAAATAAAGACTAGAATCTAAGTATACACTTAAGAAGTTAGTAAGAAAAGGATAAATAACAGAAATTAACTCGATAAATAATAGAAATAATAAAATAAATAAATAACAGAAATTAACTCAATACAAAAACAGTAAGATAACAAAGAAATGATGCTCTGTGAATGTCCGAGTATCCAGATCAGTGACTACCAAGGTTTACTTTCCAACAGAATCATCTGGAGGACTTAAAATATGGATTAGATGACCACATCCCCAAAGTTTCTGATTCAGTAGGCCCAGGATGGCCCAATATTTTGCATTTCTGTTATATTCCCAGGTAATGCTGATATTGCTGGTCCAAGAACCAAACTCTAAGAACTACTGATCTAAGTTAATGTTTTAAATTCTAAACAAACTAACCATAAAGCTTCTTTCAGTTCCTGTATGGAAGACAGTTTACACAAATGCATTTATTTTCTCTCCCTTCTGATACTCTGTCAAAATGTAAACCCAAGTAATAATGAGAAGATCAGGAGAGGTCCATCAGCAAGTGTGAAATCATGATCAAGTTTTGGAAGAAAGCAATGGGAGTAATGGAGCAGAAATGCAGAGTGAAGGAAAACACAATTTCCTTGAAGACAAGAAGGGTACTAAGTTTCTCCCAATAGAAACCTAAAAAGGATCAGATTAATCTAGGATATGTTAATATCAGACTAATGAGAAAAGACAGAGAAAGTAGAGCAAAAAGTTATCAGTGAAATACACAAGACAATAATTGGGCTTCAAGTCCCTTAAGGATTTACTTGGAGAGACAGATACACAAATGAAGATGATAATTGTCAAACTCAGTCAAGCTGGATGAGTAGGAACATGGGGAAAAGATTTTATATAAGAAGTAGAATTTGACCTAGTCCTGAAAACAACCCTGCATTATACAAGTAGGCTGTGTTTCTTTTTTATTTTCTTTCTTTTTGTTTGAGTTTTTTTATGTTTCTAACACTTCCTCTCCCAAAGCATTTTGTATCATTCATGACTGTTAAAACCTACTGAATTGCTAAGAAGAATTATTCATTTTAAGTTCCTTATTTTAAAAATAAAATTTTACAAGCAATCATTGCTTCAGTGGGTAAGCAGCAGATAATATTAGAAATATTTTGTTAGCAAGATATTCAAGTCATATTTTTAAAGGGATGTATTTTCACTCCAAAGACCATGAAGTCCAGAAACACCTGACCCACACCCCAAACCCCTATAGATGTCTAATTTAAAAAGATTAAAAATGAATTTGTCAACATATAACTAAAAGGGGAAAATTAAAAGGATGAACTTTCAAATAACAATAAGATAGTTATATCTCCAGTGTTTGTATTTCTTTAAACCTTGCTCTACATTATTCTTAATTGCAAGGTCATAGGACAATAGAAGAATATAAAAATATCCTATCTCTTATATTTTATAAGTAAGGTAAAGGAGACCCAAAGGTATTAAATTAACTCATTAATTATTGAGCTCTTATTTTAATACAGATTTCAAGTTAAAGAGAAAACTTAATAACAATTAGATTTGTATATGGTGTTTTAAAAATAAATTTGGCCTATTTAGAAAGGAACTTTTGTCTGATTATAGTTGACACCAATCTGGAACAAACACCTAATTCTTCTTAAGTGGAATTTTTTCTTTCTTTTTTTTTTTTTTTTTTTTTTTGTGGTACCGGGGATTGAACTCAGGGGCACTTGACCACTGGGCCACATCCCCAGCCCTTTTTTGTGTTTTTATTAGAAACAGGGTCTCACTGAGTTGCTAAGTGCCTCGCCATTGCTGAGGCTGGCTTTGAACTTGCGATCCTCCTGCCTCAGCCTCCCAAGTGCTGGGATTACAGGCATGCGCCACGGCGCCCGGCTTTAAGTGGAATTTAATGAAAGTAAATTCATGTGTGCTAGTCTTGCAAATGCAAAACTGTGACCACAAACATCTATGAAATCATCTCAGTTTTTTAACATTTATGGAAGAAATAGGCAAAAAGTATATAACACTTTTGTTTTGTTTTGTTTTTAAGTGCCTAGGGCATTCAGTTATCATCTAAGCTTCTCTCTTCTTCCCCACGTTCTCCACAGCTTCTCCCTCTGCCAGGGTTGCAGTGGGGTGCAGGGGTATAATCTCAGTGTCCTCCATTTTTTAGAATTTATTTTGAGAAATTAGATTTTCTGGTTAAACATTCTACCCAAGAAAAGCTGGTTTTACTTGTCATTCTCCTCAACAAAATTCTGAACTACCTCATGTATTTATGCTTCTTAGGGTTTTAAGTTCACTGATTGAAGTGTGTTCCTGCTCTAGAACAATCTTATCTCCCATGGCTTCCCAACACGCCCGTGTGCATCAGGACTGAATTCTGGGCCTTCAAGCATTTTGAGCATCTTTTATTTCCTTCCTACTTCTTAATATTTCTGTTGGGTTGAACGCAGACAAGATACTTGTGTACTAGTGCCACCTATTGTTGAAAAAGTAGATGTAAACATGACTCTTGCTAATTAGACTACAGATTGAACTGATACTGGCTTGAACACTGTCAGATGATAGAACCACAGTTTTTTTTAACCTTTTATACAATCACTACTGGAGGAAAAGATACTAAGTAGTTGTGTTTTATGTTTGTTTTTATTTAATATAAAGACTATTTTCATTTTGCCACATACAATTGGACTAATTTTATGAGAATAGTGAGTATAAACACATTCCAAGCACAGAGATTAAAATTCAAGTGAAAAAATAGGTAAGTTAAATAATGAAGTATAGCACAGAGAGACAAAGTTGTCAGTGTTAACCCCATTAATATGTATAATTTTTATGTTTTCATGTATCTGTTAAAAATCAATTTTGAAAAAATTTTAAGGTATTTTATATTGATACCAACTTAAACTATGATAACATAGACATACTCAGATAAATTTTCATTTAAACTCCAAGAGTTGGCTTGAATAAGATTTTAAACATATAATTTTTAAACAAAACTTCTTTCTGTGGCTGCTTCAAAATTCAAACAAAATGAAGCATTCATTTTTGTTTTCTACTCCCAGGACCCAAAAATGTTAAATAGTTAGAAAATAAGATTGAACTAATACTGGCTTGAACACTGTCAGATGATAGAACCACAGTTATTTGCAACCTACTATGGTCCTTTCAACTTTGGGTTCTAGGAAAATCTATAATAGGATTATCATGGAAACAGAGGTCAAGAACTGGATTCCAATAGCACAGTGCCTGCCACCATCCTGAACTCCTAATCATGAAAGCAACATCAAGTACACACAGTCTTAGCATGTACTTTAGGCCAATTTCCTTCCAAAATTAAGATTGGCTTTTGAAATATCCTCAACAAATGCCCAATCATATTTTTCTTGGAAGTCCATTCCATTATTGAGCATTTATAACTGTTTTGAAAATCATCTTCAAATTAAATAAAACTAGAAATGCCTTCTACTTGATTAGAAGGTCTTAAGTACTTCAAGCAAAATTATTTTCCAATTCATTGGCTTCCCAAATAGCCCTCTAGTCTAGATATGATTGAAATATTTTTATGAAATTGTAGTCTACAACCTTTCAATGACCCTTTATAATATAAAAACCCCACCCCCAACAAGACTTCCTTCAGTAAACAGTTAGAATTATCCCTCAGTCTTCACAAGGGATAGTTTCCCTCTAACCCTTGGGTTTCAAAACCTGTAGACATTCAAGTTCTTTATATGAAATGGTGTAGTATTTGCATAGAATTTATGCACATCCTTTTGTATACTTTATCATCTCTAGAGTACTATTACCTGATACAATATAAGTGCTATGTAAAACCTTGTTGCATAGGGAATAATGACCAAGAAAAGAGTCTGTACATGTTCAGTACAAACACAACTTTTTTTTCACATTTTTTTTATCTGAAGATGTGGAACCCATTAATGCAAAAGGCCAATTGTAATTCTTCACATTAGGCCAAGAGGAGAATATGCACTCCTTTCCCTAGAATCCTTAAGTCTTTTCTTACCCTATTACTATTTTTTCTATTTTGTATGTTTTCTTCAGTAGACACAGTTGCATCTAGTAAATGCTAATGCTTTGTTTTCTTTTTCTCCAATTTTGATGTATTGATTTTAAATGTGGATAATACAGTATTTCTATAATATACAAAGGGCTGGACATATCCTTTCTCTGTCAAATTCATGCTTTAGTTAATAGTCTTCATCTCTGAGTTCAAGAATGAAGGCCTGCCTGCTCTCCAAAATTCCACACATGCATTCTCATTACCACTAGACTTCCCTAGAGCAATGTTTCAAAAACACTTCACATACCACAAGACCAAAACAGAATTGTTACTTCCCTCTTCACCCCATCTCTTCTCCCTTCGTGAGCCTCCTCCTCGGTTTCCCCTACCTTTTTCATGGCAATGCCTAGATTCTAATTGCTCTAACTTCCCCCTGATCTTCAACATTCTCTCAGCCACCAGATTCTTCTGGCTCCTCCTCTACTTTATGCTTCAAAGTCTCTTGTTCTCCACATCCTCTGCTCATGTCCTGGGTCTGGTCTTTATTTCCTGACCCCTTGACTATGGTCCTATAATTACGAATGTTGATGATGCCCCACTAAATAAAGAATGAAGCCCAAACACTTCCACCTGGAATTCAAAGCAAACCCCCTAATTCTTGGATCCTTACATTTCTTTTCATTCCTTGAACCATACCCTACAGGTGTTGTTTTTCTCCCAAAATATATCCTACTGCACTCAATCACAATACACAACACTTTTGCTCAAGTAACTTGGATGGAAAGTTCCTTCAAGGAATAGCTACTGGTTGGCATACTTGCCATTCTTGAATTTCCAGCACGAACTCTACTACCTCTTCTAAAAACATACCCATCATAATTAATACTCCCAAATACTCCTCAAACACATTGAAACTGTTCTCCAGCATTTATCCCATTTTTATCTTACATGGGAGCTATTTGTTATGAGTTTTTCTCCTATTAAACTTCAAAGTTCTTGAACCCATATACTGTGTCCTGTTCATTTCTGTATCATCCTCATATTTAACAAAATCCTTCATTCACAACGGGTGCCTTATACTTATAAGAATGAAATCAGCGGATTAACTCATAACACAATGAACTTAATCTTAAGGAAATGTTCAAAGATGTCCTTCCTATTTTCTTCACTTGTTTTTATGTCTACATACTGATAACAACGTGTCATACATTCTACTATGTGCTATGGAAATAAGACAGGATGGAGGATCTGAGAAAACTGGTCCAGCAAAATTTGGCTGGCATCAGACAAAAGAACTTGACAAAATCTGCCCCTTGGTGAGTCCTCAGAATGCTTTATGAAGGTTGCTGTGTTTATAAACGATAAAATTTCATGAAGTTCTAGAACCCTCATAGGAATATGCAGATGCCTTTTGGAAGCCCTTTGACTGCATAATATATTTCTTGCTTGCTTTGGGGCTCAAAGAATGAGGATGACAGAAACTTAGGACAGAAAAACAGAAAGGAGGCAGACAGAGAAAAGAAGAAGTTGTAGGGAAAGGCAGTACAAGAAAATAAAAGGCAGAAGAAGCAACTTAAAAGCACTAGAAGTGATTTATAATCTGCTGGGTGTCCAGCACGTGCATCACTCTGCCCTCAGGCCCCAGGCTGTCTTTGATCTTGCTCACGGCTTGTCTCATCTGTTGCCTGGAGGAGATGGAAGGACCAAGGGTCGTATGTTATTTCTTCTCTTGTTAAGCCACAGGGTCTCTCTGCAGTCCTGCTTCCTTACTACTGGAATCAGAGCTAAAATTAATGGCCTCCATATATATGTATGTGTGTATAGATTTAAGGGGACTGGGAAAGTAGCTCAGTGATAGAACGCTTGCCTAGCATGTACAAGACTCTGGGTTTGATCCCCAGCAATGCAAAAATATAGAGAAGGAGATTTTGAGGGAAGTGTTGTGGGTTGAATTATGTCCTCCAAAAAGGTGTGTTGAAATCATAACCCCCAGCACTAGTCATTGTGGCATTATTTGGAAATGGGTCAAATGTCATAAAGTTTGCAGATATAATCAAGTTGAGATCATATTAAAGTGGACTCTAATTCAGTGACCAATATGTTTACAAGAAAAAGGAGAAAGGAGATTTTACTACACACACACACACACACACACACACACACACACACACAACAAAGACAGTCGTGTAATGATGGGGGCAGAGATCAGAGTGATGCAGTTGTAAGCCAAGGAGCATCCAAGGACTGCCAGACATCACTGGGAGTGAGAACAGGCAAGAAGGCTTCCTCCCTAGAGCCCTCAGAGCCAGCATCACTCTGCCCATACTTTAAGTTCAGACCTCCAGAACTGTGAGAGAATACACTTCAGTTGTTTTAAACCACCCGATTTGTGGTAATTTGTACAGCAGCTCTAGGAAACTGATATAGGGACTAATGGTGTTGAGTAATCAGAGATCGTAGACCAGAGAAGAAAACTATAAAAGTTCTCTCCTCCTGAGATAGAAGTTAATCCTCCTTGGCCCAGATCACTAAACAATGTGGTTTGCTCTACTTAGAAAATATTTTGTAATATTAAGTTCTGGCTGGGCAATTTTGTTTTATTAATGTTTGAAATCCTAACCAGAACAAAGAAGCTATCACTGAAGAGAAGAAAATAGAAGAGTCAGCCAATGCTTGGCATCCAGTAGGTGTTTAATAAATACTTGTTGAATGAATACATGAAAACAGAATTATCAGAAAATGCCACAAGACTTAAAAGCTGAACCTCTGATCCCGATCCCCAGAGTATGAGGCATACACAGTCAGAGCTGAGTAACTCAAGAACATACGCCTACCACAAAATTCAAGAATAGTACATTTGACATACAGTGTGTATAAAGCAATATTGTATGTGGCATTGGAGCAAGCACTATATGCTCAGGTAAATAAAGTGTTTTCCTAAGCAGGTGGATTCTAGGTTGGATCTCCAGGGTAACATAGTGTGTACCCAGTGTTCATTAAAAACAAAAAGTAATGAAGTGAAAGAACAGGTTATGATATGAGCAAATAATGTTCCGTAACTTTTGTTTGTCCCCACACTTCACCTCTTCAGTATTGACGTGTTGCCTCTCTCCAGAGAAAGCGTGTATTAATTGTCAGAAGGCTCTGAGTGAGATGCTAGGACATTCATTATCCCTCACTGGCAGCACATGAGAATCTCCTCTTCCTGTACCCAAAGACCTGCACCATCCTGGCTATACTTGCCCATTCTATTTCTTTCTCCTCCTGTTTAAATACTATCATCAGTGCAATCACTGTTTAAAGATTCTCTTATGACTTCCAGCCATCACTGGAATCAAGCTTTCATTTTTTTCTATAACTCTTGAGTAGCACTGTCCAACAGAACTTTCTGAAATGATGGAAATCTTCTGTACTTTCCAATGCAGTAGACACTAGCCACATGTTACCCAAACACTCGAAATGTAGCAAATGCAGCTATAGAACTTGATTTATACTTTTTACTTTATTTTAATTCAAATTTAAATAGCCACAAGTGACTCCTGCCTACTGTGTTGGACAGCACTGTGCTAGATTATTTTTGAGAAAAGTCCAGTCTTTTTCATTGTCCCCTCACCTTCTGTTTCTTTTCCTGCAGATGCCAGTGAGACCAGAGATAGTTTAGAGACATCAATCTACACACACTCAGTCCGCTGGTCTTGAAATCTGCAGAATGTCCCAGGTATTGAAGCATTGTTGCCCCTACTCTGCCCAGTGGAAAATATTTGGGGAATTTATAAAGTTGCAGAGAAACCCACCGTCAAACCATTTGGATAATCCGTTGTTGAAAGGAATTTTATCACAAGAATGAATTAACAAACTCTACCTGGAATTTTCATCTGATAGTCCAGTGGCCTATGATAATGTCAGTCAGATGGCATTTTCTGAACAGCACTATGTACAGAGTGGATTTCTAAATTCTAAAAAGCACAACAACAACAAAAAAAAAGTGCTGATCAGGAGGGGTTTTCTTCTAATTGGGAAAAATCCATCACTCACAAAGAATAAAAATGAAATATTCAGGGTATATTTGTCATCTTACTTTTGCTCATTAATTTCATCCCTCACTATAAACTAAGCTTTAGGTTAGGAGGCAGACTCCATGCATTTATAGAATCTTCTATTCTCAGTCTAAACCCTTGCTACATCTGATTTGTCGGAGCTTCTTAGAAATTTATTCTCCACCTTATTCTTACAGAACCTGAACTTGCATTTGAACAAGGTGCCAGGTCACATGCATGTATATTACATTATTAAAAAGCACTGATCTAAGGGCTGGGGCTGTAGCTCACTGGTAGAGCATTTGCCTATCATGTGTGAGGTACTGGTTTTGATTCTCAGCACCACATATAAATAAATAAAATAAGGGTCCATCAACAACTAGAAAAAAAATAAAAAATTCTTCTTAAAAAACATAAGCAAAAAAGCATGGATCTAAACTATTCAGAATTGTCTACAATGATTCCAGTGAGTATGTGTGCTTGTTAGAAAGGTAGTGATAGATTGGTCTTCAGCTTATATTATATTTTAAGGAATATGTAAATTATTTGTAAAAAGCTCATCAATTAATTACAACTTAAATTTTAAAAGTAGTGTGTTATGTGGAAAGAGAACTAAATTGAGACTAGAAAAACCCAAATTTTCTATTTCGGACTTAATCATTATCTATTCATATAACTTGAGAACGCCATTCATTTTTTTAAGTTTCAGATTTTTTTTTTAATTTCTACTAATTTGTGTATTAAAAATGAGGGTTTTCTACTAGTTGCTCTCAAACTGGGGTCCACAACATTTTAGAATTTCACAAACGTTATGATAATACCTCAAATCATTTTTTTGTATATAAAAAAAGCCCAAAAGTGGAATTACCCATTTAACCATGATAAGGTTACCCACAATTGGCTGTGTGTGTGTGTGTGTGTGTGTGTGTGTTGCTGGGAATTGAACCCAGGACCTTGTGCCTGCAAGGCAAGTACTCTCCCAACTGAGCTATATCCCCAGCCCCAATTGTCTTTTTAACTACCACATCTTCATTGCTTCACCAGTTTGAAGTAAAGATTTACACTGTTTGAGACACAGGAGAAATTCTCTCATTTTAAGACTTGGGGAATTAATATGGAACTGAAATTTAACAGTCCTGACTGTAAATGAACCTAAATCCTTGGATCGTTAAACTGTTGTTTGAGCCCGAGTCCTCTCAGTCAGTACAGATTAGGAACAGCAAGTCACCCTTTTCTGAAAAGAGTCTTTTATACAGACTTTACCATGGATTTGATGTCAGCCAGCTCCAGACAAGACCCTCCAGGAATGATACACAGGCTACTTGCAGGGAATGTAATAGAAGAAGGAAGTAAAATATGACAAAAAACAAAGGTGCACGCCTGTAATCCCAGTACTTGGGAGGCTGAGGCAGGAGGATCACGAGTTCAAATCCAGCCTCAGCAATGAGGAGGCACTTAGCAACTCAGTGAGACCCTGTCTCTAATAAAATACAAAAAAGGACTGGGGATGTGGCCCAGTGGTCGAGTGCCCCTGAGTTCAATCCCTGGTACCAAAAAAAAAAAAAAAAAAAAAAAAAAAAACAAAGGTGATCCACTTCACAGTATTGCCTAGAGTCAAGATCCTTTTCAGTCAGACAAAAAAAAGAAAATGGATAGTTTTTCCTCTGCTCACATCTTTGTCTAGCTTATTTCTTTCTTGGACTCTGCTTATGAATGTGAAGCTTTTTTTCTTTTTAGTTTCCCAATACTGGGGATGCAACCCAGGGCTTCATGCTTGGCACTCTACCCTGAGCTATGCCCTCAACTGCTAACCTCCCTTTTCTGTTTGACTTCAGTGACTTTGTACAGTCACTATTTTATAAAATCAAAAACAGATTTGTCCCCACTAAGAATACCTGAAAACATTCCAGTCCCTCAGTGTTCTAAGGTCTTAGTAAAGACTACATTTAGATACCACACAGCATTTCATAGAAAATGTGACTTTCCTTTAAGAGTTTGTTCCCACATCCCCTACTTACACCAAACATACTTTCAAGTATAATAAAAGCTTTACCTGCCAAGGCAGCAAATCTGGCTATAATTAAAAGGAAGGAAACATTTTATACAAGAAAATGTGTTATTTGGTTAAGCACAAATATGAAAAACCATGAAAGGTGATAACAAGATACAATTTGTGTTCCTGTTTTTTATTTACTGAATAAGCTGTTAGAAGAAAAATTGTTTTAACTATGAACTTACTGTATTTGAATACATTTTTAATGTTTCACATAGTGACTGCTGTGGAGCCTGTAAAAATAACTTTAAATTCCCATGACAAGTGGAGCGTGAAGATTTGGTTTCATTTTCAAAACTGCTCCGTTGAGAAAAATGCCCTAAAAAGCAATTCTCATTTTACTCCCAACAGCTGCCGGACGAATTATAAAATGTATTTAACTCAATCTGAAATTTAGAATTTTGATCTCTGAAGAAAGTGTTTTGGAAGAATCTCACACATGCTAGGAAAAGAATTTAAAACTTAGATAAAGCTTCAGAGAGTAAGAAGCTCTGTGAAATTTTAACAAAGGGTCACTTCCCCCCCACCACCACCACCAAGAATGCTTCAGATCTATACTATACAATTTAATTCTTTATATACTGTCTTATACATGGAAGTTTAGTGCTTTATTTCTGAATTTTAAATCTAGGAACATAGACAAAAAGATACTTAATACACTCAAATTCAAGTAAACATTTATTTTTCCACACATAAGCAAATGTCACAAACGTGGAGCCATATATACTTACATCTTCTGACTATTCACCATAATAACCAACCTTTTGAATGCAGTGTATCTTTCTGAAGTTGTTGACAGCCCTTTAGTAGGAGTTATTGGCTAATAAGGATCCAGAGCCACAGTGATTTTTTCAAAGCCTATCCCAGGGAAACATCACAGATCTATAGGAAAGTATGCAAATGATCTAGTCTACAGCACCTTCTGTTTGAACTGGTGGCCTGTAGGATACACAGGTACCTTCCCATCTAATACTGCCACACTTCAGATAGGGCTAATGCCACAGCCTTATCTGTACTTACAGTGAGCTGTAATTCATCACTGTCACCATCTCTGAAAAAAAAATCACAATACAGTGTTGCAATATTATCTTTTTCTCTACATCCTTGATAATATTGGTATTTGCACCAGGGAAAAATAATAATTTGTATATTAATAAAAGATGTCCCATGTGCTATCTCTCTGACCTATCTCATTTCACTTCATTAAAAGATTTTCAATGAAATTGGTAAACACTATACATTTGTGGAAAGAGAACTAAATTGAGTATCCACAGGGGATTGACTCCAGGTCTTCCTCTCTCCATAGACACCAAAATCTGCAAACACCCAGGTCTCATATAAAATGACATAGTATTTGCCTATAGCCTTTGCTTATCTTTCCAAATACTGCAATTATCTCTAAATTGCTTATATTACCTAGTACAATGTAAATACTATATAAATAGTTGTTATAGTATATGGTTTAAGGAATGTTGTCCCAAAAAGTCTACATGTTCAATATAAATACAATTTAAAAAAAAATTTTTTTTTTGATCCATGGTTGGTTGGATTTCTGGGTTCAGAACGCACAGATACAGACAGCCAACAGTATTCTACCTACATAATAACTCAGGTTATTATGCTTCTCAATGTCTGTTTCAGCGAGATATAAAATGTTTCTTTCAGCCAGGAATGACAGTGTGAGCCTATAGTCCCAGCTACTTGGAGGCTATACTATGTATTATATATCAGGAGGATTAGTTGAGCCCATAAGTTTGAGGTTAGCCTGAAAAACATAGTGAGACCCTCACTATCTTTTAAAAAAAGCTTCTTACAAAAAGATTAAAATAAGTACTGAGTTATTTGAACCAAAATTAAAAAGTTTACTATGTAACAAAGATATGTGTGCCATGTAATTACACCTATAGATTTTTTTTTCTGATCTCTAATTGTTTAGTATCAAAATTTAGGAATCCCTTTTAGAAATTTAGGAAATCCCTTTTCCTAAATGTTCCTTTTCCATTTGGCTCATCTAATTTCATTTTAATTTAACACTTTATTTATTTTCATACTGTGGATTCAACCCAGAGGCACTTTATGGTTGAGCTATATCTCCAGATCTTTTTATATATATTTATTTATTTATTATTTTTATATTTGGTAGTGAGGATTGAACCCAGGGGCACTTGACCACTGAGCTCCATTGAGAGCTATATCCCCAGCCATTTTTTTTGTGTGTGTGTTGGGGGGGGGGGGGTACCCGGGAAGTAAACCCAGGGGCACTTAACCACTGAACCACATCCCCAGGCCTTTTTATTTTTTGAGACAGGGTCTTGCTAAATTGCCGAGGGCCTTGCCAAGTTGCTGAGGCTGGGCTTGAACTTGCGATCCTCATGCCTCAGCCTCCTGAGTCACTGAGATTACAAGTGTGAACCACCACACCCAGCTTAATTTAACACTTTATATATATGTATATATATATATATATATATATGTATATATATATATATATATATATATAAACAAAGCAACCCGGAAACATTTCTTAAATATTATGGGGAAAGCTATCAGAAATCCAGAAGACATGTAACAAACTCTCAAGACTATGTCCTAATTGAAAAGTATGACAAGTCAGAAAAGAGTCAAAGTCTACATATTTTTTAATTTATCAGCATCTTTACCACATAATACTTGAGGCTTTAAAAAAAACGATATTTAGGGCTGGGATTGTGGCTCAGCAGTAGAGTGCTCGCCTAGAACATGCACAGCCCAGGTTCGATCGTCAGCACCACGTAAAGATAAAAGGCATTGTGTACAACTAAAAACAAATATTTTTTTAAGAAATTTAAAAAACGATATTTAAAAAGATTTTTTTTTTTTCCCCAATATTGTGGTTGAACCTAGGGACACTTTACCACTGAGCTACATTCCCACCCCTTTTTATCTTCTCTTTTAAGATAGGGTCTCCTAAGTTGCTAGAACTGGGCTTGAACTTGTGATCCTCCTGTCTCAGCTTCCGGAGTAGGTGAAATTTCAGGCTTGCCCTAGAGCACCCAGGGTAAATAAAAATAAGAAGTAAGAATAATGTACGAAATGCAGGAGCCCTGTTTGGGGATTGGCTTGAATTGAAGTTGACTATGAGGAGATTTGGCCATTGTCGCCACCCGTAGTCTCACGGGATTTTGTTGCGGGATCTGGAGTGACTTGGCCGAAATTGCTGATCGGGTCAGCGCCATTTTAGTGGTGTGTTTGGCGTGAGTTAGTTGTTAGAACCAGAGAGAAAAGTTATCAGAATAAAAAGCTGTTTGTCCCCAGTTTGCTTCTGAAGTTCTTCCCGCGGCTCCGGTGCTCCGAGCGCTTCAGGCGGCAACAGTACAGGTGGTCTTTTATTTAGAATGGTTTGAATTAGGATTTATTTATTTACTTTAAAATGGTGCAAAAGTGATAAGTATTCACTAGACACTGTACTTGGAATTTTGAGTTTGGGTCTTTTCCAGAGCTAGTGCTGTGTGGTCTGATCCTCCAGTCTCTTGATACTGGGTAGCAGCAGCGACTGTAGCTCCCAGTCAGCCCTGAAATAACGATGGGAAGCCACTGACACTCTACAGTATCCTGTGTTGCTAATCTGTGAGGTTCCTTAGATTAGGTGCATTAAGTACAATTTTGAATTGATATTTTCAATGTATGATGGGTTCATTAGCATAGAACCCCACTGCAAGTCAAAAAGCACCTGTATATTATAAAGCTTATTTGGTTACTAGACATGAGCCACAAAGTTGGGCCTGAGGAAAACACAATCAGTTACAAAATTCAGAGTGTCCATGAGATAAGAGCAGATCAAGCACATAAGTATTATTAATAGAACTAAGAGAAATTTCTTCTCTGAATTTTTAATAGTGCATACAATACAACTTACGAAGCTACAATCTCTAGGATAGTCTTTTTAAATATATAACATTGAGTTTCATTTTTCTGTACAACATTCTTCAGAATAATAACAATGAGATACAGTAAATAATTGAGCACTACATTGGAGAATTTATATTAGACATATTAATAGATTGCCAGTGTATCAGGGTAATTCATGCCAGCTGTTGTAACAACCAAACACAAAGGTTTAGTCTCTTAAAGCCAGAAAAACCAGTGAAATGTAGACTGTGTTTCTCCTTGGAAGTTCTCCTCCAGTTGGTGGCTTCTACTCTAGCTATCTTGTCTGGTACACATGGCTACCCAATTTCAATGCAGCAGATGAGGAAGCAAAAGGTGGAGGAAGTTACACTGGCTCTTGACTCAGAATGGATACGAACCAATTCTCCCTACACACCATTGGCCAGCAGCAGCACATGATGACGTGGCTACCCCTCACTTTAAGGGAAGCTGGAAAATGTCATTTCTGTGTGCCCTGGAAAAGGACAATAAAATGGGATTTGGTGGGCTTATAATGTTTTCTCTTTAGCCAGGCATGGTGGTGCATGCCTATAATCCCAGAGACTCGGGAGATTGAGGCAGTAAGATCACAAGTTTGAGGTCAGCCTCAGCTATTTAGCAAGGCGTTGTTTCAACATAAAAAAGTAAAATGGACTGGGGATGTAGCTCAGTAACAAAGTGCTCATGAGTTTAATCACCAGTACCTAAATAAATATTGTCTCTACCACAACTAAGAATGCCAGACTGAGGAGACTGGATGTGATCCACTGTACGCTAGCTCTGTGGTGCATGTACATACCACACAGGATGCACAAGATGTGATACAGAATCAGTATGTTAGAACTTGTATGGTTATATTTAAATACAACAAGAGGAAGGTGGGTAAGATGGGCTCATGTCACAAGAAGCAAAGTGTTTGGACAAAACATTAAGAGTTCTATGACCCAAAGGAGTTGTGAGAGACGTTCTTACTTGATCGTGAACTTTCAGCGTATTGACAGGCGTTGCAGGATCTACTTGTTACATTATCCAGTGTTCATGAAAATAAGGCTGACAATGATGGATAACTGGTTTTGAAAGAGTACTGCAAAAGCACTGCAGACTGAAAATGATATTAAAATATCACTGAGCAAGGACAAAATAGCAGGGCTCATGCTTCATTCTCTAGTTTTATTATGAGATAAAGTCAATTAGCTAATCAGACAAAGTCAATTTAAAAAAGATAATTCTCAAGGTTATTTGAAAAAACTGTAGATTTTACATTCACTATTGTTAACAGTGAAAAATGCTGACTGTGTATTGTGCCTTGAGATATTAGCTATTAATGAAATAGAGCCGGGCTGGGGTTGTGGCTCAGTGGTAGAGCACTCGCCTAGCACGTGCGCGGCCCGGGTTCGATCCTCAGCACCACGTTAAAATAAACACATTGTGTACAACTAAAATCAAATAAAATAATTTAAAAAAAAAAGAAATAGAGCCATGGCAAGAATTCAAAGTATACAATCCACAACACAAAGATAAGACCTCTTCAAGTAAATTTTTCAGCAATACTTAATCCAGTGTTTGACAAAATTTTACTGAACTTTAAATTTTCACAAGCTCCCTTTTACATTTGTTACTAAATCACAAAGACAAAAGCCCTTGCTTTTCCTATCATACTAAAAATGATAAAAGATAATACATTCATTCATTCATTCAAGAAGCAGTTAATTGGGTGTCTATTATGGGTTGGGCATAGTTCTAAGCATCAGGAATTTAAAGTGAAGGGCAAAAATCCACACCAAGACCGCCCTGTAAAAAAAGGGGGGTTATTAACCAGCCTCTACGGCTGGAAGAGACACCAAAAGGACATGAAGACAGGGGAACCGGCAGGAGGACACAAGCGTTAATGAGGGGAAGAAGGGGGAAGAAGGGGAAAAAAAGGAACGAGTTCCTGCCTGGTGAGGGTTTAAATAGCGACTTGGGTGGGCCTGACTCCTTAGGCTGCCGGGTTGGAAGTGAGACCTGTGCGCTTGGGATTGGCTCAGAAAGGGAGAGCCCGCCCCCCCGTAGTGAATTCCCGCGAGAGGTGGGCACTTCCAGGAAGGCAAAGCTCAGACTTACAGGATAACCCAATACACCTGGGGCGTGGCTAATTGAGAACACCTGCGGGTATGGCCTGTCAGCCGGATTTTATCTAACATAAAGGATGCACGAGACAGGCAAAATCCACTGCCTTCATGGAGCTGACTTTTCAGTACAGCAGTTCTCAATTGGGACTGATTCTACCCCTGGGGCCTATTTGGCAACAGCTGGAGACACTTTCACTTTTCACAGTTGAGATGTGGCATCTAGAGGGTAGAAGCAAGATACTCTTCTAAACAGCCTGCAGTACATAGGGAAGCCCCTTACTAAATAATAACAAATATAAACATATATGTTCTGGCTCAAAATGTCAATAGTGCTGAGAGTAAGAAACCACCAAAGCTTAGTTTTATAAGAACAAGATATTTAAAGATATTTAATGTATTGTAGAAACTTTAATATACTATGCAATGAGATGGAATGTGACCACAAAACTTCTTTGGAACATATAGTACTTTCCTGGTCAATTCATGACAAAGTAATTTACACAACTGTCCCATTGAAAAGTGAGTTCTGTGACTTTCTTTTACAAAACAAGTGACTTGCATATGTTGCCCATTTCTATGACAAGTACCTGTTAGTAATATACTTACTTGAAAAAAAAAAAAAGACTCTGTCTCTTCAAGGTCAAGGTGATACTTCACCAATGGTTAAGAAAGTTACTGCTTTTTGAAAGAATTTGTGCTTGTGGTGTATTTTTGAAATATTTGGATCCCCTACATGGTTTCATTGCCAAAAAGTGATGTAATTGCATGACCTAGAAAACCCTTATTCTACCTTTTTTATAAAATCTGACCATGAGATTTTAGAAACCAGTTAGAACTGGTCTTACTAGATTGCCAGGCAGGACTCAAACTCCTGGGCTCAAGTGATCCTCTCCCTTCAGCCTCAATTTGGATTACAAATACGCATTACCACACCCACTTAGAAAATATTCAAAAGAAAGATTTTGGGTGAGTTTTAAGCCTAATCAGTCTAAAAGAACAAGTGGATGATGTTGATTAACCTGGAGACTTTAGGAACCAAATACTAACAAAAATGTCCCACAACTATGAATACAGTAGCTCCTCCTTATTCTTAGGGGATATGTCCCAAGAATAGATGCCTAAAACTGAGGGTTGTATTGAATCTATTACTTAATGCCTTTGCCATATTGACTCAGCTGTTATAACACACTGTGGTCATAACTTTGCAATTTGAGGTGTAATAGCTAAACTATCATGATTTTCTTTTTCCTTCTTCACAATTTCACGTGTAGATTCTTTTTAGCAACTTCAAGTGTAAATTTTTTTTCATTCCTTATTAATTCAAGAACTTTCACCTGTTCACTTAAAGAAAGCACTTTATATCTTTCATATAGCTGCATTGCCAGATATCAAGTGACACAGTTTCTACACAGCTTCTGTCTCTGTCAAAAACGTCCTTAATTACTTAATACTTATTTACAAAACAGATACCTCTCCCTGAAATGTGGAAGTGTTATGCAATATTTGTACAATAAACCTTTTAATCTTCTTCCCATAACTTTGGTGTCACTCCAACTTCCTAGCATTTTGTGTAATTTATGTAAGTTTTTCCTGAATAAAGTTGTATGTGTCCATTTAAGAAACACAAAAGCAAAAGAACAATGCTATATGAGTTTTCTTTTTTGAGTTCTCATCTTTTAAAAATGCATGATGAAATATTTCAAATAAGATTATGTGGATCTGGAGGTTGCTTCAACATCATCTAGTTGAGGTAAAAAGGAGAAGGTATAGATGAAAAAAGATTGGCCATGAGTTGGTGATTGTGAAAGTTGGGTTAGATGTATAATCCATAGATTTTCAACATTTTAATCGTTCTAATTTTGTCTATATTCCGCATTTTCCATAATAAAAAGCAGAAATAACACCATATTATGATTTCATTACTTCAGTTAACAATCTACTTTTGGCATTTGGATTAATGTATTTTGAGCTATGACAGTCATTCAAAACTAATGTCTAGTTAATTGAACATAATACGAGACCTCTGTATATCTATCTCAGAAAATGTAAGATTTTCCAAGCAAAAGAAGCCAATTTGATCACATTGACCTCACCATAACAGTATTAACATTGTTAAAGAGAACAAAACGTTAATTGAACCTCTAATGACAAAGGTAAATTTTGTGAAAACAATTTCATCTTTATATCAAATTTAAATTTTTGTACTGGGAGTATAACTGGTAGAGCACTTGCCTAGCATACATAATGCCCTGGATTCAATTCCCAGAACTAAAAAATAAATAAATAAATTTTTACTATGTGTTGACATTTTGTTGTAAATATATAGATTTGAGAAACAAGTAAACATATATAAATGGAGACTACATAATTTTAGGGGGCAAGCAATGCTGGGGATTTAACACTAAGCAAGTGTTCTACCACCCAGCTATATGCCCAACCTAAGACCATATACTTTTTAATGTTTTAAACAAAGGGAGCACGCTCCAACTTGTGGGACCATGAGGGGAACTCAATCTTATTTCTCTTTGCATCTTCAAGGCATGGCACCATGCCTAGCACATATTTCACACTCAATACAGTTTGTCAAATGAAAAAAGAAAAATCAAAGCCACTTTGGAGTGGCCCAGAATAAGAATTTTAGAACTGGAAAAATAAACTGAAACCAATCTCCTCATTTTCTGACAAGGAGACAGAGGCCTAGCAAGGTGAAATCACACAGTTAATGGATGTGTGGTGAAAGAAATGTTTTAGGAAGACTGAGCTGACATCCATCCATGGAATGCTTGGGAGGAGGAAAAGACTGGAAGTAAAGGCACCTGT
Organism: Tamias sibiricus; assembly: GCA_025594165.1. NCBI lineage: Eukaryota > Metazoa > Chordata > Mammalia > Rodentia > Sciuridae > Tamias > Tamias sibiricus. The sequence goes on along the minus strand of CM046663.1, from coordinate 12,099,389 downwards.
TAAGAGACGCTTGCAATCATCAGAGTGCAAGGTAATGAGTGTGAACTGGGATGATGGGAAGGGAATAAGAACCAGAGGAGGATCTGAAAGACACAGAAAAGCCTCCTCTGGGCAATTCTGTTTCACTGTCAGTGAGATTTCATCTTGACCTATTTCTACACATGCTGGTATCAATCATGATCCCCAGATATTTTTACCCATGGCCCCAAACTGCACAGGAAGACATAATTAGCAATTCTTTTGACTCATCTAAGGCCTCTTAGAGTGATTCATACCTTCCACTACACAATTATCTACCACAAATATAGTTTAACCTCTGTCTATTCTAAGCAATGGCTCTTTATAGTGTCCATTCATGTGCTGATTACTCCATTAATACATGACTGAGTCAAATCTCCAAAACATATCTTTCAGAGATTCCCCCATATTTTTCCCCTCCACCAAAGATAATCAATCTTAATGCACATTCTTCTGTACTATAACAGTAAGCAATCTTTCAGAATCAGATCATAATTTCTGTTTATCTTCCCCACATATGCTAAGATCAAAAACGCATTTGAATTCATAACTTCTTTTAAAATGGAAACACAAAGATACTGTCTTAGTAAGAACTAGTTGATATCTTTTGTTCAAGACCAATAATCCTCAGGGAATCAAAGTGTTGGTTGCCCAGAGGAAGGAAGATAATTTAGAGAAGCCCATGAATAGTGGATAAGAAAGCCAACATAAAGTCTGGGCAGGCAGAAGACAAACATGGAACAGAATGTCTGAGATGCAGAGGACAGGTGGGTGGGAATGCAGGAAAGGAGACATCAAGAGTCCAAGCTCAAATGTGCAAAGAGTCAAAGGAACTGACACCTGTTCCATATACAGTCATGTACATGGACTTTCCAATGACTGACCACACGTACAACAATGGTCCTATAAGATTATAATGGAGGTGAAAAATTCCTATCACCTAGTGATGTTGTAGCCAAATGATGATGTATTGCCCCACATTACTCACATGTGCATGGTGATGCTGGTGTGAACAAGCCTACTTGCTGCTGGTAGTATAAAAGTATAACACATACAATTATGTACAGTACACATTTGGTAATAAAGACAAACAACTATGTTACTGGTTTATGTATTTATTTTATTATATTTTCATTGTTATTTTAGAGTACACTCCTACTTAAGAAAGTTTACTGTAAACATTATGCCCTATTATACTGGCAAAAGCTTCATACATCTTATGCTTAACACATCTCTTCATTGAATCATTTTCTCTTGCATACGATTTAATCTCATGTTGTTTTTATTCATCATAGCCCTGGGAGCAACAGGCTATACCCTGTGCATATAATACAGCCCAGGCATGTAAAGGCTAAACTATCTAGCACTCTTGAAGCTCACATGATAAAAATCACCTAACAATGCATTTCTCAGAATGTGTCTCATTTTTAAGTGGTGCATGACTGTCCCTGCTGTGAAAATCATTGCATGGTACCTTCTGGCTACCAAGACACTCCAAGCCTAGTAAACACACATCATTACTAGCCTTCCCCACACACTCAGCACTATCCCTCCTCTTGTCTTGGAGGACCTTCCTCAGACTCCACCAAGATCCACATCAGGTTTCCTCTCTTCCCTACATGCTTTTCTCCACTGCTCTAGCGTTCTATGCCCTTCCTCCTTTGTGCAGCTCAATAGTTAAAAAGACTACCTGGCATCGTTTTCAAATTCAGGCCTAGTCCCTCCAGTAGGAATAAAGCTCCTTGAGGGTAGTTTTCTTGACATATCACTTTTGTCCTCCTTTCAGAGAAAAGGGCACAGAGTAAGTGAATTAAGACTGATATTTTGAAACTATCTATGTTTCTATTCTGTTTTTTCTTTAATTAGTATTTAAAACAGCCTAGATCTTATAGCCTTCTTGAGAAGCAGCAGCTCCTTATTTGGGAATTAGTTTATAAACTGCCTGGTTGAAAATACATCCCAGCCCAGGACTTTTTCTACAGCTGGTGAGGAAGAAATGAACAAAGCCAGAGCCCAAAAAGACCAATATAGTCAATGTGCTTAGACAAATGTCAGCAGCTGTCAGGGAAAATTTCATACTTAGAATGGTTAGCTGGCTAAAGATTGGTTCTATTAAAAGATTTATTTCCTTTGCAAAAGAAAAGTTTGAAGAAATTAAATTCTAAGTGGGACTTATAGAAGCCTGGGCACATAATGTGAAAACAAACTACAAAGCAGTTTTCCAAGTAAGTTCAAAGATTTTCAGCAAAAGACAACGATTTAAAATGAGGCTTTGGTCTTGAAAAAAAAATGCACCAAAGGAATAATATATTTCTTTACATTTGATGCCAAAAATTTGGAAATGAGTACCACAGAGTTTGTATTGTGCTATATATCTATTCATATAGTTATTCATTGGATGTCTAACATGTGCTGGGCATTGTGCTTAGTAGGTTCTAGAAAAAAAGAAGACATTCTCATCCACAAGTATGTCAAACTGAGGAAGAAATAGAATGTTTTAAAATATGTCAAATGATCTAATAGGAACCTATCTTGGGTTTGGGGTCATGACCGAATGCTAGATGGTGGGTACCATTAAGTGGGTAGAGGAACTGTGAATTAGACAGTTTGAAGTAAACAGGTAAAGACTGTGGTTTCTGGAGGCTAAGAATAAACTACGAGATAAGACATCCAAGGGGTCCAAACATATGCAGAATTCCTATAATCACCAGAGGATAGAAACAAGCTAGATTTCAATAATCCAGAAAAACAGAACATATGCCAACAATTACCAAAGTAAGCAGAGGTGAAAACAGACCAAAGTCTACACAGTCAGGAGAGATAGGAAAAAGCAGGAAGTGTCAGGTTAAGATGGGCTAGCAGCCTGAAATCCTGAATATTCACTCAAGCTCACTTGTGAGCACAGAGCAGAAGTAAGCCAAACCTTGAAAAAGAGAAACTCATATCTGTGTCAGGTATTTGGCTAGTCACTTCATATAAATTATGCCATTTAATCGCCTCACCCCAAACTGTGAGAGGATTGTTTACAGATGAGAAAATTGAGACTCAGAGATTAAATACCTTTCCCCAAATCAGTGATCATCTCCCAAATTATGAGAGAGCTGTTTATTGATGAGAAAATTGGGACTCAGAGAGTTTAAACTGCCCCAGATCACAGTGATCATCGTGGTAGAGCCAGGATTCAAAACTTCAGGTCTGCTTTACAAATCTGCACACAGTAAATTGGGTCCATCTACATCCTGCCTGGGAAGAAACACTGAAAGTGGTTTCAGCAGCTGGGGAAAGAGGCATCTCTAACTCCAGATAGATTAAGATAAACTGGCCAATAGGAAGGCAGCAATGACTTAGGATATATAATAACAAAGTGATCCAAGGAACTTCCATTAAGTGGTTAAATTAGATTTAGTGTGGCAGCCTTTTGTTATTTTTTGCTTTGCAAAACTTCAAGATGGCAGTGATTATATGACCAGAAGCCTTGGAACTTTTGACTTGGGCTCCTAGTCACTACATTTCCTAGTATGGATTATAATAGCCAGGAACCTTTAAGAGACTGAACAAGGAGTTAATTAAATTTCCTCAGGAAAAGTGAAGAGCAAAGAATGGAGGATCAGAGGCTATAAAATGAAGCTGAGTTGTCTGCCTTAGCTAAAACACTTCTCTCACCAAAAGAACCACCAAGACTGAGGTATTCTTCCACACCTGCAGTAGGGAAAACATCTGGGTTCCTGGTGATAAGAACATGGAGTAGGTGAGCTGCTGCATCTGATGCCAGCTTTCAGTCCAAAGTGGGATAATAGCTACCATCAAACACTGTTGGAACAGAATTTAAATTGAGCATTCAGCAAATAGTGATTGCCTGAAATCAAGTGCTTTGTCAGGGAGTTCATAGGAAAATCAAAGTTAAAAGGCCAGGATAGGATTTGATTTAGCAGAGATGAAAGAACAGTTAGGACTATGAGGATAGGAAGGAATAAACAAGACAGATGGGGAAGAGATCATTTTTAAAAATGTTTGCCAGTTTTGCAAGATGAAATAAGTCCTAGAGATAGATGGTGATGAGGTTGCACAATGAAGTGATTTGAACTTACTGACACTGATCTGGACACTTAAAATGCTTAAAATGATAAAGTTCTGTATATTTTATTATAGTTAGAAAATGAATGTTAAAGTTTGATTGCTACAAAAGTGGCATAAATAGAACACATTTTTTAAAAGTAAGTGCAATAGCTGGGCACAGTGGCACACACCTGTAATCCCAGTGGCTTGGGAGTCTGAGGGTGGAGGATCCCAAGTTCAAAGCCAGCCTCAGCAAAAGTGAAGCTGCTAAGCAACTGGGTGAGACCCTGTCTGTAAATAAAATACAAAATAGGGCTGGGGATGTGGCTCAGTGGTCGAGTGCCTGTGAATTCAACTCCCGATCTAAAAAAAAAAAAAAAAAAAAGTGTAGTTTATCAGAGGCTAGGCAAGCTGATTGATATTACTTAAAATGGGCTTTAAAAAAAGCTATCTGCAGCTTACGTAAATTTCTGAATAGCATGATATAAATCCTGTTTTGTGAAGAAATTCTTCAGCCACTATGGAAATAAGCATGAAGTTTCCTCAAAAAATTAGAAATAGAACTACCACATGATCCAGGTATACCACTCCTGGTATATTTCCTAAAGAAAATGAAATCAGCACAGAAGGGCGATACCTGCATACCTATCTTTATTGCAGCACTATTCACAATAGCCAAGATATGAAATCTGCTTTAGAAACCATCAATAAATGGATAAAGAAAATGTAGTGTATATATACCAAATGGAATATTATGCATCCATAAAGAAGGATGAAATTGCAGGAAATGGACGGAACTGGAAATCATCATGTTAACTGAGATATGCCAGACACAGAAAGACAAGTATCATATGTTTTCTCTCACATGTGGAAACTAAAAGAAAGGCCTGAAAACAGAAGACAGACTACTACTATTAAAGAAGGGGGGCTAGGAGTAGATAGTATTAAAGCACAATATATGCATGTATAAAAATATCACAGTGAAATCCACTGATTTGAACAATAAATTAATACTTAAAAAGAAGTTGTTCTTGGGCTGGTCTGGAGCTCAGTGGCAGAGCACTTGCCTAGCATGTGTAAGGCACTGGTTCAATCCTTAGCATCACATAAAAATAAATAAAATAAAAGCATGCTGTCCATCTACAACTATTTAAAAAAAATTTTTTTTAAGTTGTTAACGTAGGCAGGCTTGTGGAGCTGGGAACAAATAGTGTTGTGAAAGATGCAGAATTTTTCAGTTCCACAACCGAACCACATCAGGGATGAGATTATACTATAAAGATTATGCCCATTCTAGATCACAAATCACTTATTGTTGTTCGTGCCTATCTTATACTGCAAAGAACTGTGCTCTCCAACTTCCACAGTGCCCACCAAACACAGCATTCCCCTGGGACCTAAGGATGACTAGCTTTCCTTTAAGTGGATCAAAGGTGCCAAGGCTATGGTCATTTAATCACAGCCATATTCAAGTTTTGCAAACAAAAAAGGTCACACTACGTCTGACTACTTAATGGAAGTTCCTTGAATCCTTGTAATTATCAACCCTTAGTCCTTGATCCCTTTTCTCTTAGCCAGCTCATCTAATCTACACAATGGATGGTATTACCTTGTTTTGCTTGGTTTAGGAAAGCCTGTTTGAATTGTTTTGACACTTTGAGCCAAAGAACGCGGCCCCAGTACCCACGATAGCCTCTCGCTGCTCCAAGCAAGGCTTCCCTAACCGCATCCAAGACTCAGGACTCGAGACCGGGCTGAAGCCACCTACATCTCGCGATAGCTAAGAGACGCGAGAGTTCGCAGGTCATGGAGGTGAGGGGCGCGGTGCGCGGCGCTGTGGTGCTTCCGCAAAGATGGCGGCGGCTGCGGGGAGAAGCGCTCGGCTGGCGGCCTGGAGCGGAAGATTGCGACGTGGGCTTGCAGCCAGCCGACGGGCCGTGCCAAGCCTTGGCCCCTTGGCAGCAGCAGTGGCCGGCGTGACCCTGGCAGGGGCAGGGGCGGTCTGGCATCACGGCCGCCTGAGTGTCGCGGCCCGCGACAACAGCCTCAGCGCCTCAGCACAGGTATGCGACGGGCCTTTTCAGCTAGGACACCCAGGGTCCTCCCTTCTCAGACGCCCCCGCTGGGTCCCCGGAGAGGTGGGACTTGCTCCTTTCTGGCCATGGCCCCAGAGAGCATTCGAGGCCGGTGGCAAGCGATACAGCCGTGCTGGGGAGGATTCCAGGGAAGGTGAAGGCAGCCGACTTCAAACCCATCACCTGAATTTGGCGTGTAGAAGTGTGGGCGTGTCTTAAGGCCAAGGCTCTTAAAGCAGGATTTCTCGGTACATGGCGCCCCTCCCTCCCTCCCTCCCTCGTCGGTGAAATGACGTTCGAATTTGCAGGTGGTGTGCATCTCATACCCGACCCGAACATAGCTTATAACTTTATAAGTAAGAATTTTAGGATCGCTGTTTTGTATAACATGAAGTTGTCTTAGTAGATGACTTTTTTTCAAATATTAACCCTAAATATTAGCTGGTTGACCATTTCCGGATTTTTATTATCAACTCTTAAGAAATCCTATTACATTTTTATAAAACTTAATGTTTTAGTGGGCCGTAAATATTAAGCAAAAAGCATTTTTTCTAAGACCTCCGTCTGTCAAAGGTAAAGATCCAGTTCCCTACTTCAAAGTAAATGATATTGCCATGTAAAAATTTGAAACACTACTATTTATCAGCAAAATAGTATCAAGTGTAAGTGTATATATGTGACATTTTTGGAAATTAAAAGTACTTTTTTATTTTTGTTATGTTTACATTGCGCCTTTCTAATGAAAATCTCAAGGAACAAATACAATAAAAAGAGGAAAGCAGAACTTGTGGAATATGATTAATTATTGGCTGATAATATTTTTATTTATATTAAGATACCAAATAGCTAGTGCATGCAATAACTCCTCCCCATTCGCACACCATTTCTTATTACAGGTTGAAGAATCTGTCTTGTAGTGTATCATAGTTAACTAATCTTGTGTCAAGCAGTTCTGTTACAGGTTGAAGAATCTGTCTTGTAGTGTATCATAGTTAACTAATCTTGTGTCAAGCATCCTTGGTTTCTCTGCTTCCCTTCTCAGTCTCTTAATTCACCCTATTTAGAACCCTTGAGTTAATCTTCCCCACAGTATCACTTTAACCATACAATGTACCGTTCCTCAGAAACCATTAGTGCCTCATATTGCCTAGAATAAAATCTGCATCTTTTTTCTAGTGCTGAAAATTGAACCCAGGGCCTCACGCATGGTAGGCAAGTGTTTCCCTCTGAGTTAGATCCCCAGCCTTTGACATTTCTAAATTGATCACTCAGAACCCCTGTAATCATATTCTGACCTATTACTACTCAGATACCTTCCAACCAAAGCGATTCACAGACTGTCCCCAGAACATGAGTTGAATTCTGCTCCCGCTATTAGCAGTTTGTAGACTAATTTCACTCCATTCATCTTGTTTTGTTTTCTGGCACACTTCTAGCCTATTTTTGTTTTAAATTCCTGACTTGACCCTAAAATTTCATACCATCATAGTATTTTGGATTCTTTCTCTTTCTCCCCTGCAACTTTGTTATTTTCAGCTTAGCTAAAGTGATACAAAAACCACTTTTATCAATTGTCTTATAAAGTTTTGTGACAGAACATTTACTTTTTTAAATGTTTTATTAGTTGCTGGGGGACCTTTTTACTTATTTATTTATATGTGGTGCTGAGAATCAAACCCAGTGACTCACACATGCCAGACAAGCACTCTACCACTGAGCCACAACCCCAGCCCCAAGAACATTTACTTGATGTGCTTGTTGAATCAGTTTAAGACAGTGGTTCTCATTTTCTCTCAGTGGACATTTTCTCTCAACAACAGTGACTGAATAATGGGATATTCAGTATACCTATAACTTTACCTCAATGATTTTGACAGATATCTCTGAGGGTCCTCTTAATCCTCCACCATCACAACTTTGGGAGCATATGTGCATAGTTGAGAATTTCTGAGATAGATATTTACCAGAATTTCGGTTTTGATTAATAATATTTCATCTCTTGATACAATTTTATGTATCAGTATTATTATTGATTGTTATTTTACTTAGTATCACGTAGGGATCTGTAATAATAGTGATAATGTCCTTAACTTTTGATCATCATGCTAAATAATTTTTCCAATATAAATTGTGAATATATAGAAATGGAGTACTACACTTTTTTTGTTCCCATGTGAACAGCAGCTTGCACTTGTGAAGGTCAAACAGGAATTAAGGATATAATTCCAGGTCAGAAAATGTAGATAAGATGAAATCTCCTTCCTTTCTTTCCTTTCTTCCTTCCACAATTTCTGAAATCCTACTGTATGCCAGGCTGTATGCAAGAAGTAGGAATTAGATCACTTATGTGCTTTCAGTTTAATGGGAAAGGACAATTTTATTTATTTATTTTAATTGGTTCTTGTTAATTATATACGACAGTAGAATCCATTTTGATATAATTATGCAAGGATGGAATATATTTTATTCTAATTATGACCCCAGGCTTGTGGATATACACAATGGTGAAATTCACTGTGGTGTATTCATATATGTACATAGGAAAGTTATGTCAGAGTCATTCCACTGTCTCACTGTCTTTCTTTTTCCTATCCTCCTTCCTTTCCTTTCATTTCCTTGCCTACTCCACAGAACTTCTGTTCTTCCCTCTCCTCCATGTGTCTCTGATAGTGTTAGCTTCCACATACACACACACACACACACACACACACACACAATGGAGTATTACTCAGCCATAAGAGAAATGACTTTATAACTTTGCCAGTAAATGACAACACATATCACATTTTCTTTATCCATTCATCTTTTGAAGGGCACCTAGGTTGGTTCCATAGCTTAGCTATTGTGAATTGTGGTACTACTATAAACATTGATGTGTGGGGCTGGGGTTGTGTTCGCCTAGCACGTGTAGGGCCTTGGGTTCCATCCTCAGCACCATATAAAAATAAATAGATAAAATAAAGGTATTGTGTCCAACTACAACTAAAAAATATTTAAAAAAAAAAAAAAAAAAAACATTGATGTGGCTCCATCACTGTAGTATGTTGATTTTAACTTCTTTGGATATATACTGAGGAGTGGAATGACTAGGTCAAATGGTGATTCCATTCCTAGTTTTTTAAGGAGTCTCCATACTGCTTTCCAAAGTGGTTGCATCAATTTGCAGTCCCATCAACCATGTATGAATGTACCCTTCTCCCCATGTCCCCACCAACATTTATTGTTACTTGTATTGATAACTGCCATTCTGGTTGGAGCGAGATGAAATCTTAATGTAGTTTAAATTTGCATTTCTCTAATTGCTAGAGATGTTGAACATTTTTTTCATATATTTGTTGACCATTCTTATTTCTTCTTTTGAGAAGTGTCTGTTTAGTTCCTTGAGAGAGGGGATTTTAATACAGTGTCATAAATACTGTGGTATGTATAAATGCTGGATGCTGTGGATTCAATGCCTTTGAATTTCCAGTAAAACTTAGTGAGAAAATTTAGTAAATGACTAATATGAAAACTAATATGACCAGAAATTGTTGTTGCACTTCAGAAAACGTGCTTTAAAACAATACTTCGCAAAACTTACACTTTCATATTTTATGAAAATGTGGCATGTTGTGGGAGAATCACTTTGTAAAATTTGTAAACTTGTAGATTTACTTTGTAAATTGAGGTATTGTATTTTTTTTCCTAAGTAAATAAAATTATTTTCTTGTGTAATTGCAATTCCACTTTAGTTATCAAGTTTAATTTTTTTAAATATTTGTTTATTTACTTTGGTTGTACACAATGCAATGCATTTATGTTTACGTGATGCTGAGGATCGAACCCAGGCCACGCACGTGCAAGGAGAGCGCTCTGCCACTGAGCCACAACCTCAGCCCCTCAAGTTTAATTTTAATGTTTGGCATGTAATCTTTGTTGGCATTTTATGTTTGCATGTCTTTTGATGTTTTAATTTTGCTTGCTTTTATTTAAATAAGAAGAAGAAAAATATTTTTAAAGTGAATCTATGTAAATATTTTATATGCATAATGAAATGCCTTACATATGAACATATCTACTAACATACCTAATAAGGTGTGCTAGTGTGATTTTTGTATTTATTTTTATATTTAAATCACATATTTCCAAATTGATATTTTTTGCCCTTTAATCTCATCTTTTATTATTTTTAGTAGATTTAAGGCATCTCATCTTTTATTAAAATTAAACATTTTAATAGGTTTAAGGCAGACTGCAGCAATATTAGATTGTTTATTAGAACCTTGTATTACAGCAACAGCCATACTCTTATAAACTTCCTAATGTTTTCATCTCAGAACAACTTCATCTTTCTTACTTTTTAAAAAATATTTATTTATTTTTAGTTTTACACAATGCCTTTTATTATTTTTACATGGTACTAAGGGTTGAACCCCGGTCCTGCACGTGCTAGGCAAGCGCTCTGCCACTGAGCCACAACCCGAGCCCATCTTTCTTACTTTTAAGATTGACATGCATGCTAACTTTCGGTTTCTATTGTTCTCAATTACTGCTTATTAGCCCTCTAAAGAGAGTCATCTCCTCCTTCTGACCATCCTAATTACATCCATGGAACTGATCTCCATGAAACCTTCTTTAATTTCCTCTTCATAACTTTTATTAGTATTTTGATTTGTGCCACTAATTAACATTTGTGTTTTCTTATGAGGATATCTAGTGTCTCTACCAGCATTACTAGCCTTTCAAAACTATTTTTTATATTCCGATCCATAGCATTTTGCTGAATGTTTAAATACTATTTATAAGAATACCAAATAACTCTTTAAAAATTGTTTTAAAAGCCGGGCGCGGTGGCGCACGCCTGTAATCTCAGCACTTTGGGAGGCTGAGACAGGAGGATCATGAGTTCAAAGCCAGCCTCAGCAATGGCGAGGCACTTAGCAACTCAGTGAGACCCTGTTTCTAAATAAAATACAAAAAAAAAAAAGGGGGCTGGGGATGTGGCCCTGTAGTCAAGTGCCCCTGGGTTCAATCCCCGGTACCAAAAAAAAAAAAAAAATTGTTTTAAAAGTAGATTTAATTAGAGGGTCACAGCACTTCTGTACTTACAATTTTACATTTTCATTCATTTTAGGACATCTCTACCAAACACATACATTTTAAAAATATCTGAAATCTCAATACATACTGCCCAATGGCAGGCATGACCTCATTCTCATTGTGTGAGAATGTGAGAACTCGGTTATGTTTTTTTCACTTCTATTGAGATACATTTGTTGTTTAACAAAATCTTCATCCTTAGGAGAAGGGAAATCAGGCATAGACAAAGCTCTCAAAAAAGGAACAGCATCTCCCATAGATCAAAAGGAGAATTCCCCAGTGCTCAGGAGAAAGAAAAATGAAGAAGGCCAAGAGTGGTCAAGAAAAGGCGCTATTTTCTCATAGTGGTCAAATTATGGTAGGTAAAGTACCATAATTAGAGGATTAATAAACAGTATTGAGCTCTTTCTGATTATCAAGATTGACTTAAATGTCTGTTGAGTCTTCTTATATTTTACTTATTTTTATAACCTGCCTGGCATTTGGATTTGAGGCTCTTGTAAAGGAAAAAAAAAATAACAGAATATCCATCTTCCATCTACTGTTCACATCATGAAACTTAGTTGACTTGTTTAGATTAATTTTTAGTGATAATTTATGTAGTTAATTCTGTTACAGAAATTAATTATAAACGCTAAATTTTATATTATCATATTTGAGTTAAATGTCTTCATAGTGAGAGAAAACTAGTTGTCTCCCAACCATGCAATTCTAAGTTTGGCTTCATTGAATCTGTCAAAAAGGAAAGTCAAGATCCAGGACTCATTGAAATTCCATCTACTTTAATCCCACATTTAGTTATGAATATCTTACAGTTACCACTATAAAATTCTTACACGTCACTATTTGTCTTTTTTCTTTTATATTTTAATAATAACACTTACAATAGTCCCTGATATGAGGTACTCAGTAAATAATTTTTAAATGAGTAAGTGAATGGATGAATGAATGAGTAGAGTGCTTTGCTAAAGCTGTGCTTAAAATGACTAAATTCAGTTCAAATCCATTTGTATTCTTATGCATGCTTACAGTTTTAAAGAATTTTTACCAATCTCTGAACAGTGGCTAGTTACTTTGTAGAATGTCTCAATTTAGGATTAGGTGATGTTTTCTTGTCATTTATGTATTTTACTGTATTCTCTTAAATGGGTCATATCAGAAGGCACACAATGTAAATTTCTACTGGTGATGTTTACTAGTATCATATGGTAAGATGGTATCTGCCAAGTTTCTTTTTTTATAAGGTTAATAAGTTTCATAATTATTGATTAATAAAAATTCTTGTGGAAATACTTTGAGGCTTCATAGGGCTTTCTTTTCTGCACTGTTTATTCATTTATATCTGTTTGAACTCATGGGTTGCAGTTTTACCCATAGTGCTTCAATCCATTACCACCACAATGTATTTTAATATTTGAGCTCCACATGCAACCACTCTTCTGCAAACTACACCTTGAAAATGCTGGGCCCTGCTCCCTTGTCTTTGGCAAAGGGAATTTAGAAAGAGAGGGTGCAGCCAACTCTTGATTAGCTGAGCAGAAAGAAGAGAGCTTTTGGCTTAGGTAACACAAAATGACAGATAATTTCCCTAGGATACAGTAAATCATAGTCTCTGAAATGTCAGACAAATAATGGGAAAGAGGAGAAAAGACGCCTGGAAGAACAGCTACTGGGAAGACAAAAATAAATATCATCCCTACTAACTACTAATGCTTGCATTTTCCTATACTATGTTTGAATGTTTGTGTATTTATGCTGACCTTAGTATTGGAAAAATTTAAGGTGGCTTGGAAAATTTCTAATTACGGAAAGAAAGATGGGAAAATGTGAGTAAAAATATAGGCCACAAAGAAAATTAGAATATATGCTGTAAGATTCTGATTATGCTTGAAGCAAGTCATAATTTGATTTTAAATTTAGCAGCAGGTTCAAAGAGGGGAACAGACCAGTTGCATGCTTCTTAGTAGCCAGAAACAGAACTGATTCTGTGACTAAAAGTGTTTTCTTCTATTTCATAATGAGGATGTTGTAGCAACTTTAAAATAAATATAGCAAAAGTTTCATATGGCAAGTTCCCATCTCTTTAAGTAGGATATTTGCCTAACCAAAAAACATTAGACTGATGGACTGGTGGCAAAATGATGTAATATCATCATATGGTCATAGGAAAACTTGAATGAAGGAGTGTTCACATCTTCTGCCACTCAGATGGTGATAAGAGAAAATTGAGCTTTGGGTGTGGGAGTAGGGAAATTGTTGGTGACCTTGACAAGACAAGTGCCCATAAAATGCTGGTAACAGAAATCTAATTGGAATGTTTTGAGGACAGATTGTGAAGTAAGCAAAGAAAGTGAGTAGAGATACTTCTTTCTAGAAGTGTTTCTATAAAGGGTATTTAAAGCAAAAATGGGCAAGAAATAAGAGACCAAGGACAGGTTATGGTTTGTTTTTATTTCAAGTTTTGTTTGTTTTGAAATAAATGCTGATAAAATGATGTCATAAGAAGGCAAAAATTATTACAAGACAAGGGAGAATAATTATAGGTTGCTTTATTTGAGAAAGGACATATATGGAGTCAAGCCACAAGCAGAAAGTTTTGATATTTCTTAGCAGCAAGGATACTTCTTCCATTGTAGCAGGAATGAAAGTAGAAAGTATAGTTAATCCTAGAAGCTGTCTATGGACCCATTCCATACTTTCCTTCTATTAAAAAACAAAACAAAACCTAATTGTGAATTGCTCTGGAAAATAAGGCGGTAGAATTAGGGAGAAATAAGCCATTTCGGAGGAATCTGTAATAACTGCTAATGGAGAGTGACCCATGAAGTTAGGGGACAGGGGATAACTTAAGAGGGTTCATGAGTAATGAAAGCTTGGATGCAACAAGTATGATAAATGTAGGGCAATTGCCACAACTTCTAATGGCTTTCTTTTGGTGAGTTAGCTGGTTTGGGCTTTTTTTGGTGCGTTGGGTTTTTTTTTGTTTGTTTGTTTATTGGGATTTTGTTGTTGTTTTGTTTTTGCAGTGCTGGGATTAAACGGAAGGCCTCACACATGCCAGGCAAGCATTTGAGCCATATCCCCAGCTCCTATTGTTTTTGTTTATGTGTTTGTTTTTGTTTTTAAACATAGCTTTAGTTGTAGCCATCTACACAATACCTTTATTTTATTTGTTTATTTTTATGTAGTGCTGAGGATCGAACCCAGTGCCTCACACTTGTAAGGCAAGTGCTCTACCACTGAGTCACAACACCAGCCTTGTTTTTTTTTTTTTTTTGGTACCGGGGATTGAACTCAGCGGCACTAGACCACTGGGCCACATCCCCAGCCCTTTTTCGTATTTTATTAGAGACAGGGTCTCACTGAGTTGCTAAGTGCCTCGCCATTGCTGATGGCTGGCTTTGAACTCGCGATCCTCCTGACTCAGCCTCCCAAAGTGCTGGGATTACAGGCGTGCGCGACCGCGCCCGGCTATTGTTTTTTTTTTTAATGTTACTATAAAGTATTAATATAACACATTATTTTTCAGAAATCTTGGTATTGTGAATTTAATGCAAGTAATATGTTGAGGCATTAAATTTAAAAATTATTAAAATTCTGAAATAGAGAATACCAAAGATTATTTTTTTCCTTTGGTGTTATTTAAATTCATATTTTGAACTCACATTTTGCATTTTTAAAAAAATATTTATTTATTTACTTTAGTTGTACACAATGCAATGCATTTATGTTTACGTGGTGCTGCGCACGTGCAAGGCGAGCGCTCTGCCGCTGACCCACAAACCCAGCCCTCACATTTTGCATTTTGTGACTAAAATAAATTGTCACAAATTTTAAATAAAAGCAAAGAAGGTGGACCATCACGTTTAAGCAGTCAAACAAAAACGTATTTGCTTAGGAAGTAAATTTGCAAGCTTTATTAGAAATAGAACTCTTTTTCTATTACATTTCAAAGAATATTTAAAAATCCTAATTGGCAAGGTGGAACTTTTAATCTTCTGTAAGATCCTTAAACATTATGTGGCATTGCTTTCTTTATTTCAGGCTGCCTATATTTGTGGTGTTTATTTTTGGGGGAAAAAAAGATGTTAAAACATAAATGGTAGGTAAAACTTAGGTACTTATTGGGGTGTACTTCTAGGGTGTTTGTGTGCAATGCACTGGGTTTAATGATAGTACATTTAAAATTGGTATGCCAAGGGCAATAAACTTTACAGCAACATGCAGAAGTTTAATAACCATGAAACAGTAAGCCCAATGAAGACCAAAGCTTTCTTACAACACTAAAGCAAGAATGCAGAGAAGTTATTTTTTTTAGCTTTATTGCCTCAGGTAAAAATGTCTGTGGAAACAGATAAGTGATGACAAAGCTTTGATGTTAATAAACCCAAATGGAAGTTAAAAATCAAAGTGTGTAAATGGCTAGATTATGAAAAGAAAGATGACAAAGTTATACCTCATAATTAGATGTAATTTGTGCTTTTGGCATAGCTATTTGTCCTGCATGAATGAGAGACTGTCTTACTTTCCTTTCTTGTATAATAGGAGAGTACTTAATATATCCTATTGTAAATCTGTGGAGCTACTTTTCAGAGGGGACAAGGAGAAAAGAAAAACAAATTGTCACGTAAAAGCTTGAGAGTATTTAATCTTTCCTTTTGCAATGATATTTATTTAGCTGAACCCAAGTAAAACGTTATTATTATTTGCTCTTATTCTATAAACCATTTGTTTAAGTAGATAATATATCCAAATAAGTACTTTTGTTACTGTGGACTTTGGGATTTTATGAATTACAACTGCATAAATATTACCTAAACCACTAATAGTAACCAAGTGTAAAATTTAAATTTATATTCATAGTATAAAATGGGTAAATAAATGCCAAATATATTCTCTTAATAATAATATTAAATGTTTTCAGCTTTCAAGGCCATTGCAATATAGAAATAATATTTAGTGAATTATATTTTTTAATACAGCCTAGTTTAAATAGAAAAATCTTCATTGATATTCATGAAAGTTCCATGGATGTGTGATATGTAGAGTAAAAGTTGTGATTATTATTAAGAAATAAGGCCTTGTGAAATCTTAAAACTCTCCACATACATATTATATGTTATGTGTTATTTACTAGAAGTCTCATATCTTAAGATTTCAAGCATCTTTGTCCTCATCTCATCATTTGACCAGTGTGTATCTTGGAAATGCAAACAATTTTCAAAATGAACCTTAAATTTAATGAACCTTAAATTTGAAAGCACAGGATTTTTTCACAAACTATTGTAGATATTATTCTAAATTGTTCTGGATTCCAAAAGAAAACATGGGTGACTTAATATAATTATTGTTTGGGGTTATCACATCATTTTCTCATTCCATAATATATACTGTTAAAACAATACCTAATAAGAAGCTATGCATGAGTTGGTTCCTGTGTTTTTGTATGTATAGTGTAAATGCCAAGAGATTGAATCACACTGTTGGATGTTTTAAAGACAAAATCATTTTCAGTTTAATTTGGTCATAATTGCCCAGTTAACAACCACCTTAAGCCAGGCTCAGTGGCATACGCCTGTAATCCCACCAGCTCAGGAGACTGAGGCAGGAAGATGACAAGTTCAAAGCCAACCTCAGCAACTTAGCAAGACCATAAAAAACTTAGTGAGACCCTGCCTTAAAATAAAAAGGGCTGGGGATGTGGCTCAGTTCAGTGGTTAAGCACCTCTGGATTCAATCCCTAGTACAAAAAAAAAAAAAAAAAAAAAAAAAAAGAACAAGAACCAGCTTAAATCAGAAGCAGATCCATAGTAAGGCTTCTCTGCCTCTGTTCAAACCCATGGTCCTGGGGATTTCTAGAATTGCTCCAGGATTGAAGAACAAGTCAAAAGAATTGCTCTTTGGTGGTATAATACTCCTTTGTACTTGGCCTCAGTGGGTACCCCATAGATGGAGCTCTGACTGCCATACTGCAAAGGAAAAAGGAAACAGCAAACAGCTGAGCTCCTCCTAAAGGTTCATTTAATTATCAAATGATAAGTGATCCAGTGTCCTGCACAAGTTGAGATATATATAAAAGGCTTATTCATAAGTGTAAGATACTTTAATAGCAAGTCAGAAAAGAGTGGTAATAAGAAAGCGTTGGAATTTAACGATGAAACCATTGTAATAGAATGAAGGCAATCATTAGTATGGTATATACCAGAGACAGGCTTTCTCAAAAACTCGTTTCTCACTAATCGTATTTTGTCAGTGATAGAAGTTTGAATTATTTAATACTATTTTTTGTCTTTTTTAAACATTTGTTCTTTTTAGTTATACATGACAGTACAATGTGCTTTGATATATCACACATACCTAGAGTATAACTTCCCATTCTTATGGTTATACATGATGTGGAGTTACACTGATCATGTATTTCTTTATGAATATAGGAAAGTTATGACTGATTCATTCTACTGTCTTTGCCAATCCCATCTGCCCTCACTTCCTCCCATTCCCTGGTCCAATCCAGTGAACCTCCATTCCTCGCTCCCCCTGCCTATTGTGAGTCAGCATCCACATAACAGAGAGAACATTCAGCCTTTGGTTTTGGCTTATTTCACTTAGTATGACAGTCTCCAGTTCCATCCATTAACTGGCAAATGTCATAATTTCATCTTTATGGGTGAGTAATATTTCATTGTGTATATGTACCACATTTTCTTTATCCATTCATCTATAGAAGGGCACCTAGGTTGGTTCCATAGCTTAGCTGAGCTGCTATGAACATTGAAGTGGCCATGTTTCTATAGTATGCTGATTTTAAGTCCTTTAGGTATATGCCAAGGAGTGGGATAATTGGGTCAAATGATGGTTCCATTCAAAGTTTTCTGAGGAGTATCCATACTGCTTTCCAGAGTGGTTGCACCAATTTGCAGTCCCACCAGCAATCTATGAGTGTACCTTTTCCCCCACATCCTTGCCAACATTTATTGTTTCTTGTTTTCTTGATAATTGCCATTCTGAATGAAGTGAGATGAAATCTCAGTATAGTTTAATTTGCATTTCTCTGATTGCTAGAGATGTTAAACTTTTTTTCATGTATTTGTTGAGCATTCATATTTCTTCTGTGAAGTGTCTGTTCAGTCCCTTGCCCATTTATTGATTGGATTATTTGTGGGGTTTTTTGGTGTTAACTTTTTTTGAGCTTTTTATATATCCTGGAGATAAGTGTTATATCTGAGGTACAGTGGCAAGGATTTTCTCACATTCTGTAGGCTCTCTTTTCATGTTCTTGATTGTTTCCCTTCTGTGAAAAAGCTTTTTAGTTTGATACAAGCCCATTTATTGATTCTTGATTTTACTTCTTGCGCTTTAGGAGTCTCGTTGAGGAATTTGGTTCCTAAGCCAACATGATGGAGATTTTGGCCTACATTTTCTTATAGTGGGTGCAGGATCTCTGATCTAATGCCTAGGTCCTTGGTCAACTTCTGAGTTCAGTTTTGAGAAAGTAATCCACTTTGAGTTCAGTTTTGAGTTCAGGGTGAGAGATAGGGGTCTAAATTTGTTTTATTATATATGAATTTCCAGTTTCTCAGCACCATTTGTTGAAGAGGCTATCTTTTCTCTCCAATGTATTTGTATGGTGCATTTGTCTAATATGAGATAACTGTATTTATGTGAGATTGTCTCTGTGTCTTCTATTCCATACCATTGGTTTTCATGTCTGTTTTAGTGCAAATACCATACTGTTTTTGTTACTATAACTCTGTAGTATAATTTAAGGTCTGGTATTGTGATGCCTCCTGCTTCACTTTTCTTGCTGAGGATTGCATTGGCTATCCTGGGCCTCTTATTTTTCCAAATGAATTTCATGACTGCTTTTTCTATTTCTGTGAAGAACCTTAATTGGAATTGCATTAAATATGTATAACACTTTTGGTAGTATGGCCATTTTGACAATATTAATTCTGCCTATCCAAAAAAGTGGGAGATCTTTCCATCTTCTAAAGTCTTCATCAATTTCTTTCTTTATTGTTTTGTAGTTTTTCATTATAGAGGTCTCTCGCCTCTTTTGTTAGATTGATTCCCAAATCTATTTGAGAGGCTATTGTGAATGGGATACTTTTCCTAATTTCTCTTTCAGTTAATTCATCACTGATGTGTAGGAATGCAGTTGATTTATGGGTGTTGATTTTATATCCTGCTACTTTGCTGAATTCATTTATGAGTTCTAGAAGCTTTCTGGTGGAGTTTTTTGGGTCTTCTAAATATAAAATCATATTGTCAGCAAATAGGGATAGTTTGAGTTCTTCTTTTCCTATTTGTATCCCTTTAATTTCTTTCTTCTAAATCTGTTGATGTGATGGATTATGTTTATTGATTTCCATATGTTGAACCAACCTTGCATCCCTGGGATGAACACTACTTGATTGTGGGGCACTATCTTTTTTTTTTTTTTTTAATTTGTAGATGGACACAACACATTTATTTATTTATCTACCTATTTATTTATCTTTATGTGGTGCTGAGGATGGAACCCAGTGCCTCACACATGATAAGTGAGTGCTCTACCACTGAGCCACAACCCTAGCCCGGTGCACTATCTTTTTAATGTTTGTTTGTATGCAATTTGCCAGTATTTTATTAAGAATTTTTGCATGTATGTTCATTAGGGATTTTGATCTGAAATTTTCTTTCTTTGATGTTTTTGTCTGGTTTTGGAATCAGGGTGGCTTCATAGAATGAGTTTAGAAGGGTTCCCTCCTTTTCTATTTCATGTAATAATTTGAGGATTGGTGTCAGTTATTCTTTCAAGGTCTGGTAGGAATCAGCTGAGAGAATCTTTTGTCAGGTCCTGAAACTGTTTAGATTTTGTATTTCCTGTTCTTGGTAGGTCTCTAGATTTTGATAGCATCTATTTTCAGTTACTAACTGAAAGTTAGTAATTTCAGTGGCTGGTGGGGAATTTTAATAATTTGAGCTCAGTTGGTAGATATAGCTCAGTTGGTAGAGTGCTTGCCTCACATGCACAAGGCCCTGGGTTCAATCCCCAGCACTACGAAAAAAAAAAAAAAAAAAAGTCAATTTTTTGGATTGTTTCTTTTGTTTCAATTTCATTGATTTCCATTCTGATTGTAATTATTTTCTGTCTTCTACTTCTTTTGGTGTTGATTTGTTCTTTTTCTAGGGCTTTAAGATGTAATGTTAGGTCACTTATTTATTGACTTTCTCTTCTTTTAATGAATCAGCTCAATTCAGTGATATGTTGTATCACTATTCTCATTTACCTGTATTTTTTTATTTCATCCCTGATTTCTTCTACTATCCAGTCATTATTCAGTAGTGTATTAGTTATTCTCCAGGTGTTAGATTAGCTTCTATTTTTTATTTTATCTTTGATTTCTAATTTTATTCCATTATGATCTGATAGGATACAAGGTATTAAATCTATTTTTTTTTTTAATTTGCTGAGTTACTTTGTGAACTAAGATAAGGTGTATTTTAGAGAAGGATCCATGTGCTGCTGAGAAGAAACTGTTTTCAGTCATTGATGGATGAAATAGTCTATCATGTCTGTTAAGTCCAAATTATTATTATTTTTTAACTTCTGTAGCTTCTTTATTTAGTTAGTTTTTGTGTGCAGGATCTATCCAGTGATGAGAGAGTTGTGTTAAATTCACCCAGTATTATTGTGTTGTGATCTGTTTGCTTCTTGAAGTTGACAAGTGTGTGTTTGTTGTACGTAGATGCTCCCTTGTTTAGAGCATAAATATTTATGATTGTTATGTCTTGTTGATGTACATTTCCCTTAAGCAGTATGAAATGTCCTCCTTTGTCCCTTCTGATTAACTTTGGCTTGAAATCCATTTTATCTGATATAAGGATAGAAACCCCTACTTGTTTACAAGACCCAGGTGAATGATATGTTTTTTCCCATCCTTTTACCTTCAGTCTGTGGATGTCTTTGCCTGTGAGATGAATCTCTTAGAGATAGCATATTGCTGGGTCTTGTTTTTTAATCCAGTCTGCCAGTCTGTTTCTTTTGATTGATGAGTTTAGGCCATTTACATTCAGTGTTATTATTGAGATATGATTTTTATTCCCTGTCATTTTGATTTTTTTCTGGTTTTTAATTTGAATTAGTTTCTCCATTGACTCACTGTTCTTTCAGTGTAGTTTCTCCCTTTGCTGATTTTCACTTTTAGTTTTCATTTCTTCTCCATAAAATATCTTATTGAATAGGTCTTGTAGTACAGGTCTTCCAGTTGCAAATTCTTTAACTTTCATTTATCATGGAAGGATTTTATTTCATCTTCAAATCTGAAGCTTAATTTCTCTGGGTATAGTATTCTTGGCTGGCATCCATTTTCTTTCAGAGCTTTGTATATATTCAAGACCTCCTAGCTTTGAGGATTTGGCTTAAGATCAGCTGAGATCTGGATTGGTTTCCCTCTAAATGTTACCTGTTGTTTTTTTTCTGGCCGCCTTTAAAATTCTATCCTTATTCATTGTATGTGCCTTGGTGTGGGTCTGTTGTAATTTTGTATATTTGGGTTCTTGTAAGCCTCCTGTATTTGATTTTTTCATTTCATTCTTTAGTTTTGGGAAATTATCTGATATTATTTCATTGAAAAGACTGCCTTCCTTTGGTTTGTATCTCTGAGCCTTTATCCATCCCAAGAAATCTTAAATTTGGTCTTTTCAGTTTATCCGATATTCTTGGAAGTTTTGTTCATGGTCTCTTAACATCTTTTCTCCACAGGCAACTTTGTTTTCAAGATTATATATTTTGTCTTGGTTGCCTGAAACTCTTGTCTTCCAAGTGGTCTAGGCTGTGATGATCTTTCAATTGAATTTTTAATTTGGTTTTTTGATTCCTTCATCAAGGATTTTTTCTTTTTTTTTCAGAATCTCTTATCTCTTTATTGAAATGATCTTTCACTTCCTATATTTTCTTTCTGATTTCACTCCTTATACCATCCTTTACTTCACAGATCAGTTTAACTATGTACATTCAAAACTCCTTCTCTGACATTTCTTCCACTGTGATGTCTATGGCTTCTTTTATTGGCGTATCTTGGTTAGTTTGGGGCATTTTGTTCCCTTGCTTTCTCATCTAACAGTATGCATTTGTGGCAGTGGAGTTTTCAACCCTGTGGACTTACAGTGTCCCTAAAGTTTTCTAGTACCTCACTGTTTAGGGGAGACAAATAATAACAACAACCAAAGCAAACAATATACAACATTAAACCAAACAGTTCCTACTATTACGTCTACAATGTTAATTATCACAATAAACAGAAATGTTATGATCAGTTATTGCCTAGAATAAAAATAGAAAGTTTGCAAAAGGGTTTATAATTTCAAATGGTGAACAGGGAGAGAACAGAAGTGATATAGTATGTGATGATTATGAGGAAGGAGGAGAAAAGATAGAAGTTAAAAATTAAAGAGTAAAAGAGAGTACAATAGAAGATTGGCTGTTAGCGAGAGAGAGAGAGAGAGAGAGAGAGAGAGAGAGAGAGAGAGAGAGAGAATGAGAGAGAATCAAGGGAAACAGGTAAGAGAAAAATATATATATGTAAAGTTTAAAAATCTTTAAATAAAAAAAGAATACAAACAAAACTAACATATACAAATCAAACATCCTAGTTCTCAAAAATACTTATGCATGAGAAATAACTGGCTTCAAAAATGCTAGAAATGAGAAAAAAATGTGTATGTATAAATGTCCATGTACCATTAAGATCACAATTAAACAGAGAAAAGAAAAAAAAAAGTTGAAAAGGGGGGGGGGAATCTTGATTAAAAATTAAAGAATTCTTTCCATTAGAATTTAAAAGATTCTCAGCTTCTCTTAGCAGTTGGTGGGGTTGTCTGGAGCATGATGCTCCACCCTCTGGACTGCTGGAATGAGAGAGGTAATCCTGTAGGTGGAATTCCTGGATGCAGGGTTTAGGCTTAGGTAGGCTCCAGGCTCTTCACTGAATGCCATTTGGTCAGGAGAATTTAAATCAGCACACCTCCAGGGACCTCCCCTGGGTTTCACTCCTGTGGTAGAGGAGCCAATTCTTAGTCCTTTACATCACCTGTAGACCCCATGTTTCCTGGTCTTGAGTTCAGTGTCCAAATTCAATCTGTCCTGCCCCCAGCCAGTCTTGCAAGCAGCCAGATCGGTGGGGGAAGGGTAGAGCCAGGTGGGTTACAACAACCAGTTGTCCCTTATGTAAATATCTCTCCACCTTTGATTTTCTCCTAGCACACTCT
The DNA here is from genome assembly GCA_025594165.1 of Tamias sibiricus. Lineage (NCBI taxonomy): Eukaryota > Metazoa > Chordata > Mammalia > Rodentia > Sciuridae > Tamias > Tamias sibiricus. Next base: position 12,075,909 of record CM046663.1, on the reverse strand, counting down.
GTGCTGGGCAGTGTATGTTTCTGGGTCTGTATTTTGGGCCACTCAGGTTTGCCAAAAATTAACTCCCTCAGCTGCTGTCTCCTGCGCCACAGCTGCAAAATGGTTCCTTCCTTTGTCCTCTGCACTCTGCCTGAAGAAATAGTAGCTTCTTTCCCCATAAGGATATTGTGCAGCATACCTTTCAGTGTAGTCGGGCAGTGTTCTTATCTCTAAACATTCAGTACCCATACATCCCTCAGGTCTCTGAAAAATGCAGGTTCCTTTAATCCCTTTATCCCTCCACTTTGCTCACGGAGGGATTACTTGGGCTAGTTCTTCTGGCCCAGTCATGGCAGCAGCTATGCCTCTGGGGATTTCTTCCTTATTTTGTTATGTCCAACCTTCTGAGTCCCCGATCTGCTTTGAATGCCCAGTTTTAAAATTCCATAAGGTACCCCCGAGGGTCACCCACCTTGCTAAGAAGCTGCCTGTCTACCTTCTTGGTTTCATGCCACAGAGCAGCCAGAAAAGCGACCTCTTCTTTCTACCATCTTGAAAACCCCACTTTTTTGTCTTTAAATGAGGAGTTTATATTTTATTGGTAGGCTTCACCATTATGCAATGATTAAATCAATTTTAAATTAGAGTCATGGCAAAGTTGCTCCTTGAAACAGTAAAGAAATAATAATATTTTTATTATGGTTATTGAAATTCCTTGAAGCATATTAGGAGGGCCCTGGAGCTGTGGATTGTTTCTTGATTCTTAAAAATTATTTATGTTGGCTTTTCTTTTTATTGCAATATTTACAAAGTATAGAAAATTTTAGGGAGAAGTCAAAAAGAAACATGTAAAAACTATCTGCCTGTTATGATAAATAGCAGTAAATTGTTTACTATTAAATTTTGGAATATTATATCTTGAGTAGAAAGGTTTTAAAAAAATACTTAAAACTTTGCAGAACAATATTAATGTATTAACTAATTATTTTTTTCATATTATAGAAATAAAACCTTTAGCTCTGAAGCCAAGAATAAGTTATTATGTTCCCAATAATGTCCTTATAGTGACAGTGAGCTACTCAGTAGGCCCTTTTGGAGGGTATTCCTTAGACTATACCTACCTCCTTACTCTCCAGTCTCTTATCCATATTTCTCTTAAGTTACTTCTCTGCTCAAGCTGTGTTGGGGTCCTGTTTGAGTTGCTGGGGTTTTTAGTTCTTCCTGACCTGGGTTTAGCTTCTTTCGGCCAGTGGAGGAGGCTAGGGGAAAAACATGCCCCAGCGCAGGCGTGATCGAGAACGGTAGGGGCTGGCTGGTGGCGACCCAGCCTTCACGATGGAAGACACTCAGACCTACCAGGGAGCCTGGTCAAAGCTGGAACTCAAGTTTATTGAGGAAGTTGGACAGCTTTTATAGAAGACATAGGCCAATCAGCAGAAAGATTATAGGGACACATAAGGAGCATGGGCAAATCACATTGACCGAGCCCCTGACCTATCCTTAGGTTGGTTTCAATTCTCACAACACATCAGGGGAACACCTCCTGATTAGGCCAAGTCTATATCAGGGAGTGAAGTTTTTCCATTCTTTCGGCCGATGTGTTCTTAAGTCCCCAACAAAGCTGTATTTATTATACTTACTGTGGAGAAGGCAGCAGACAGCAGCTTTGTCACTGCATCAAGGAAAAGGAATGGGGAACATAAAAATTAGAAGTATGCAGGTATAGATATAAGATTTTATTGACTTAAGTTTTGATTTGGGTTTTTATGTTATTTACCATATTGATCGATTCATTTGTTCTTTCATTTCTTATTTTTATTTATTTATTTTTTTGGTTCTGAGAATTGAATCTAGGACCTCTTGGGTACTAAGAATGTGCTCTACAACTGAACCACACTACCAGCCCTTGAAATTTTTATGTAGCAGTGATTTCCTTTGGCACTTTGCTTTTTTCTGGCTAAATAGCAGTTGTATTTATTCTTAATTTTAATTAACATGCTTTAGATGGTGGAAAATATAAAACAATTTTAGAAGACCTGAAATGAATAGATTTCACATTTCCTATTTAGTCATGTTGGAAGCTTTTTAATATTTTTAAAGAGATCTCTACTATTACAAATCTAAAAGGGGTTGAGTCTAATATTTATCTATTATTTAAAGCTATATACAGTATTCAGATATGCCCAATGTTTAAAATTGAGGCTTTTTATTTTACTAATCATTATTGTATTTTACTACGTTATCACTCATATTGCCTGCTTCACTTTTGTCGTCTTTCTTCCCATTATAAAATGTTTTAAATGTTATATATGAAATTATTTTCTGCTTCACTGTTTCGATCACATCACTGTGTTACTCCTAGGTTTTGGATGGTATTTCCTTCAGATCAGATAATTTGTGGTGTTTGCCTTTTATCCCTCAGCAGTTCTTCTCCTCTGTTCTGACTGTACATTCTCTGTTCTAGCCCAGTACACGTTCTGTGACCCTTATTTTACTAGCTTGTTCTGTTTACACCTTAATAAATGGAAGACATCTTTGTCTATTAAAACCAAGCCTCGTTATCCAAGGGAACTTCTTCAGGTTTTATCTTGTTTACCATTTAGCCTCTGAGTTATTCAAGTTCTCACAGCCTAAGGAGTGAGTCTACCTGTACATTCATAGGAACATTGTTAATATTGGCCGTGTGTGTACATACAATACACTACTTACATAAAGTTTTATACAAATTATAAATTAAGAAAATACCTAAATAATAGCTCATAAATGTTTAAAAACTAATTTAAACTACACAAAGTGATAAAATCTATCCAAACTTTCAAATATTCAAGTTACCTTTTGATACTTCCCTGGCAATCAGGTTTGGAGCATTGGGTTGCCTGAATCATTTCAGAAATGTCTCTACTAAGCTACAGATATCTGTTCTACTCTCTTTGCAAACTCTTGGATTATTCTCTTGATTATATAAAAACACAGGATTAGATTCACAAAATAAATTTTAAAAGAGAAAGATGACCAAAATGCTAGCTGTCCATGCTTACCTCTAACATATGTATATAACAACTTACGAATTACAGGTTTTCACTGATATGCTTCTCGTATAAGAAGATTTTAATATTCAGGGGGGTCTAAATAAAGATTTTTATTTAATGTACACCTAAAGAACTTCATATTTGGTACAAACCTCATGCTGCCTGGGAACATGCTAACTTGGTATGTGATTCACTGAGTTTTAACTGCTGCTTTCCTGTAATTAATGTTAACATATACAACTCACATTTTCCCATTTTTATACCAACTCTTATAAAAGACAAAAGGATAGAGACAGTTGAAGGGGACAAGAGAGCAGTTAAAAGCTGTATAGTGGGAAATTCTGTTTCACTGATTTAGTAGAAGTTATACTTGGTGCTACCTTAAAGGAAACACACACACACACACACACACACACACACACACACACACATAAAAATCTGTCTAGTTTTTTAGGGATACAAAGCAAATGCTGTTATGGAATTTTTAAAATTTTCATTCTTACAAAATCTTTAGAAATTACTAAATGAGAGTATGGGTATCTTATGAAATATGTTGAGAAGACTAAAGTAGGCAGCTATGGTTGTAACTCAGTGGTAGAGTGCTTACCTAGCATGTGTGATGAACTGGGTTCAAGTCTCAACACTGCATATAAATAAATGAAAAAAATAAATGTCTATCAACATCTAAAGAAAAATATATATATGCATATATATATATATATATATTTTTTTTTTTTTTTTAAAGTAAAAGCAGAAAGGATTTGGCAAATGGTTGCCAGGTCTTAAATGATTTCCTCTACATTTGTACATAAAAACAGATAAAAAAACAGAGCTTGCTTGAACAGAAATTAATTTGCCCAAATATTGTATAATCCTATCTGTATGTTACTCTTTGAATTGTGTATTTAGAGTATGTAATCTTTGTATTACTTCATTTACTAGTGATTTAATTTACAAACTAAAAGAATATGAATGGCACCCATCTTAGTTGTCTTTTTTTTTTTTTTTTTTTTTTTTTGCTGGTATACTGTGTATTTTGGCAAAATGCTTGTCACATCTATTGCTCATTTCCTACAAATATATTTTGGTAGCAGAATTTTATCTTAGGAATATTGTATTTCAGTCTTTCAATGAACTCCAAAATGAAGATGGGAAAAAATCCCTTAAAACCTAAACCAACCATGGTAGAAAGCCTGAAATCCTTCAGATTATTCATTCAGATTTACAGGAAAGTGTGAAACAGCTGGTGTAATCTAGTTCAGAGCAGATTCTGTTTCTGAAAGATTCATGCCAGGCAAAAAACAAGGCAGTACCCTTTGGTACAATTAACACAGCCACCTGTCAATGGCTTTACCTCTTTCCTTTTCTTATGAAGGCATTTTTTAAAAATCTAAAATAATTAGCAGTATGCAGTAATTTGTGGTTGCAATAAAGGGAAATAAAGGGCCTTTGTGTTCATGTGTGTACTTCTTGGTGAAATTGCACATGACAGAGTATATATCTAGGTATCTGAAGATTTTTAATAAGTTATTGATAAAATTTAAAATATATAAGCATAAAAACAAAACTTGCCATTGTTTTTTAATATCACACTTTGAATTTGGAATTGATTCCCTTTTATAAAGATCCATTCATTTGTGACACACTTTTTAAAAAATATTTATTTATTTGCTTTAGTTGTACACAATGCAATGCATTTATGTTTATGTGGTGCTGAGGATCGAACCCGGGCCGCGCACGCGCTAGGCGAGCGCTCTACCGCTGAGCCACAACCCCAGCCCCATTTGTGGCATGCTTTTTAAGAACTGTTTGACAGTGTTAACCATGTACAAGGCAGAAAAAAAAGATACTTTCTGTTCTTGAGTAATTCAGTGTAGTAAGGGTCAGACAATTCCAGCAGAGTGTCATTAGAGCTTGATTAAAATTTACTGAGACTCTGTAGCTTCACAGGGAGGCAGCTAACTCAAATGGGTACTCCAGGAAGGACTAGAGAAGATAACTATCAGAATTATCTTTTTAAAATAAGTCTAATTGAAAAGAGGACAAGAGCAACTAACTGTATTACATGCTTAGCCTTATAAAGTGTCATAATTCCAATGAGAAGCAAGTAATTGGTTAATCTATCTTCTGGAAAGCAACTAACTGTTTACTGAAGTTGATCAAAGGCAGCCAAGTGAATCCTGAAGCTAAGGACATCTCAACAATTCAGATCAGCTTCAGGAAAATGGTGTGAGCAATAATCAGAACTAAGACTGTCACTTTAAATTAGGGTAATGTTTATTTTGTACAAAGACCAATTGAAAAATAATACTATCAATGAAATTTTTAAAAAGAAATAGTTTTTGTTTTTAATAAGAAATTGCAGATCTGCCTCTTAAGTTTTGTAAAATTTTGTTCTATTTTTTTAGATAAAATTCTCATTTATATACAATCAACATATATTACAATTTATCAAAGCAATCAGTCTTTAACCAAATTTCGTATAGGGTTATTGGGTGGGGCTTGAGGGATTTGTTGATAGAAGGACAAACTGCCAATTACTATTCAAACACAAGCTTTGAAAAGCCATTTCACTATGCATTTCCTTTAAGCTGAGGAAGAATTGAGGTGCCAGTCATTTTCTGGGTATTGGGATATGACCATCTGAGTGGGTCACAGAATATGGGACCATGGGGGAAAACAGGACAAAATAAACTGAATAAATTGCTTTCCCTCTTACAGTACCTAACTATGAAAGACAGCTACAGACTGCAGTTGTTCTTCAAGAAGAGATGGGAAGAAGAGAGGGATCCTTTAATCCATCCCTTCTTTACTTCATACAGTGTCATATACTGTATAATATAATATACTAAATGTTGTTATTCATATTACAGCCTCTGTTTATGAAGTCAGCCCTCTGATAGTAGCACTTTTCCCAGGCTTCCTTAAACTTCTCAGTTTCCTGGAAGTCTTTTTGCTTGGGTTATACAGATTCCTGAAATTAGTTCATAGTTTTTATCACAAAAGTTCCTTGTTACTTCTCTGTATCTACTTATCAGTTGCCCAAAGAAGGTAGATAACAATCTAGATAAATTGACTGATACCAGACCTGTTACTAGTTCTCTATTCAAATTTAATTATATAATCTTGAAAGATACTGGTCTGGAGCACATCTCGTTGTGAAAATTTAAGAAATCAAAATGTCATGGTTGATAAATAGCATGGAAAAATAATTATCAGAGTTAAGCGTTTATCTTTCTGGGATATTCACATTTGCTAATGTGATGCTTGCTTCTTTTATACTTCTGCTCTGACACCACCTTCTATAATGCCTTTCCACTAGAAAGCAAATGCTCTTTATTTATCATTTTATCTCTACAGGATTCTTGGTCATAGGAGACACATAATGTTTATTAAGTAACTTAATGTTGGATAATCGCAGAAAGAATCCACAAAGTAGTATTTACCTTCTCTTATATAGGGAAATAAGCTAAAGTAACTGAAATCATTTCTTAAGAAAAATGTTACTTAGTTAAGTTTGCAATGAATGATACTGATGATACTTCTTTGGGGAAGGGGGTGTTGAGAGACTTTAAATTAAAGCTCTGGGTTTTTTTTGTTATTGTTGTTCGTTTGTTTGTTTTTTGTTTTTTTAGTTGTACACAATGCCTTTTATTTTTACGTGGTGCTGAGGGTCGAACCGGCCGTGCACGTGCTGGGCAAGTGCTCTACTGCCAAGCCACAACCCCAGCCCCATTGTTTTGTTTTCTTTTGTTTGTAATCACTTGAAACCTAATTCTGACTTTTCATTTAGAACATAAACAAAAACATGTAATTATGACATATCTCTTGGCAGCAATGCAGGAAAGGAAAATGAGTATCTGCTAAGTGATCTAGTTAGGAAAGAAAAAGCAGTTACTAAGAGTAGATGCTTATTTCTTATTCAGCAGCATCTCCTGACAGTGGCCACCCTTCTAGAGACAGAAACTCAGTGGGGTTTTTGTAAAATACTATATATTAGCATATGCAGAGACAAAAGAATGTTACCATGCTCATCTAAGAAAATCCACCCTTCCTCTCTTCCAGCCTCTGGAAAGATGTCTAGAGTGGACCGTCACTAGATCAGACAGCATTCAGAAGTCAGAGAGAGTAGTTCCAGAGCTGCCAGGTTTCCCAGGAATGTCCTTTGTCTCCTTGGCTAATACTCTGACATTTTGTAGAATTTATCATAAGGCATAGTATATGCAGTGAATATTTCTAATTTAGTCTAGCAGTCTTTTGTTTCATATACAATAAAATCTCCCTGGGTCAGAACAAAGTGGGAAAGTTCTGTCTAATGAGTGAAAATTTCCATTTGTAAAGTTTTCTTTAAGAAGAAAAGATATTCTTTCAGTCACACCACAGAAGGTTCAAAGACAACAAAGCAATTATATTTTATCCAGAGTATTAGAAATTCCAAAATAAAGACCACAAATGTGAAGGTCTTACTATATTTTGTCTATATGTATTGAACATTTTGAAAGCTGTAACATTATTTAAAAAAAAAAAAAAAAAAAAAGCCCTTTCTTTTTCCCACTTTCTTCCTGAGAAATGCAGAGACAAAAGAATGTTCAACAAAGAACAGAGAACTAACTTTTTCCAATTTGTCACTTCATGGATAAAAAGTAGAGACAGAATGGTGAAGCACCTGTTGCTTTAAAGGCAATAAACTAGTGAAATGTTTTAACAGAAGTCATCAGCTTTCAAAGATCTCTTTTATCCAGTTCACATCACTCACTGCTCTTAATTCCTTTGTCACATTTTTTTACTGCATTACAAGTAATCCTTGAAATCCATGGAGCATTTTATATATAACTAGAACCATGTGGATGGTTCTCACATGTTCAGTGTAGCCTCAAATCCCAACATTTCTCCTGTTCCTCCTTTCCCATATATTTAGTATTAGATGCAGGTTTGAGAAGCATATCGTTGTCGTAATAGGAGGAATTCATCCCCCAGTCACCACTTTCCACCTAGGAAGGCTCTAAATGCAGTTTTGGATGGGTTTAGGATAACAGAGCCACCAACAGGCCCTTAGCTGCTCTTTGATCTCAGCCACTGCATTCCATACCCTTCCTCTCTTCCTGAGGAGCTAGTTCCTAAAGCAGCTGCTTCTCATGCCAGTCCATTGGTTATTTATATGTAACTGTATACACTAGCCAACAGAAAAGATTTTTAGAAGTATTTTATGAAATCTTATTCAGATAAAAGTTAAGATTAATAGTGTTTATTCCATTCCTTCTGGAATAGTACTGTTTATGGTAAACAGTTTGGAGTGAGTGACAAAAAATTTCTCTCCGTCTTCCAAATTGAGTAGTTTCAATGCTGTTACCTCTCAACCCACACTACTTTTATTTTCCCACATAATATATAAGGATAATCTTAAAGTGAATTCTATTTCTCTACTGTTTATTTATTGGTATTAACTCCTTAGAGAACAGGTTTTTTAAATCTTGAATACAGTAATACGGGCAACATAGTCCCAAAGTTACTTAAAGAGACTAAAATTGATCAGTCTCTCCTGAGGTTCAGGATTATTCAAACCTAAGATGCATACACATAGGGCAGTGGCAAATAAATAGATGTTTTATTTGTTTTCTCTTTCTAAAGCACAGCAGTTACTCATATATTGAGTCTTCAGGGTCTGTCATACATGTAAATGTTCTCCCTATTGCTTTTTATAAGTGTATATTTTCAGATAGTACATATATTTTCTGTAGTGTTGATGTAATCTTTATAGTTTCTTAGAATGTTTTAAGTTTTATAATGGTATTTATCTTGACAGCTCCCTATTCAAATATTTCTCTTGCATCTTTGCTCTCTGGCATTAAATCCATTGCCTCTTTGATTTTTAAATTTTTCCCATTTTCTTTTAGAATGTGATTTTCATTGTTATTTGTTGCATCTCGTTCTTGCCTTTGTTTTCCCCAGAGAATTTTGCATAGGCTTTTAAACAGACATTCTAGCCAAAAACAATGTGAATATATATTCTTTACTCTTTTCAGTTTTAATCTGAGTACTCTTATTTATCTTTCTATTAAAATATTAACTAAAGAAGAGAATGTTAATTGTTACATCAACTGTTCAGTCATTCAGCTGCCTAAAGGATTTGAGAGAGTTGGGAAGAAATCTGTGGCCTACATCTACTGTTTGGAAATTCTGTCTGTTTTACAAAGTTAGGATTTATCCCATCCCATGGGAATGGGCTTTTAGTTCGATTTTGTTCCTCCATTTGGGGTAACTTCAAATTTAGGGAAATACCCTTATAGTTCATAGGTTTTAGGTTTGTATAGCCATAAATACAGTATTTTCCTCTGCCCAATCAAGATATAACTTGCTGATGCTGGTCACCAAGTTTAATGAGTGATAGAAACTTCAAGTAAAACATTTTGTACTTTTCCATGGCTTACCCAGCCCCTGCATATTAGGAAATATCAGTAACTGCGCTACCTGTAGCCCATATGGTCCCTTTGTACAAATTAGAAACAGATACTCATTCCTCAGTGCATCCTACTGCAATTTGCTAGATGATCATAATCACTACAATCCAAGTGGTGCCCTTAGAATCATGCAGTGCACACCACTGTGCATGGCAGCCCTAACCAGTGAGGCAGTTCAGAATTTTATCTTCACCTTCATTATAGCACATTGTTCTCTCTGGAGGAAGAAACTGGTTTTCAATCTGAGTGTTATCTTACAGTTTGGTCCAAATTTTCAGTACCCAGAAAATCCTCTAGAACAAGTTTAAAACTTCAGCATGACTTTTTTAGTTCTTTTTATTTTTGTTGTTGTTGTTTTTGCCAGGTTGTGGGAGGAGTGTATGTTTTAAGAACTTTCAATTACTGCTCTCACAAATTTGTTGATTTCTTTTTTTAAAATGACATTTTGAAGATGGCACTTACCTGTAATCCCAGTGGCTCAGGAGACTGAGGCAGGAGAATGGCAAGTTCAAAAGCTAGCCTCAGCAGTTTAGCAAGGCCCTAAGCAACTTGGTGTGACCTTGTTTCAAAAAATAAAAAGGGCTAGGGATGATTAAGTGCCTGGGGTTCAGTCCCTGTTACCAAAAAAATACAGATAGATGATGATAGATAGATAGATAGATAGATAGATAGATAGATAGATAGATAGATAGATAGATGATCTTTTGATTTAACTAAGAGGTAACTCTCTTCAGGAACATTATTTATTTATTTTTGAGAAACCTAGCATAGAGTAAAGTTTTTCCCAGATTTTATTTCTAAGTGAGTTCTTATATAAATTGAGAGTAAAAACCAAAAATCCAAAGGGCCAGGGGGAGAAAGTGAAAACTTGGTTTATGCAGCAAATCTTATAATACCTGGAGATTCCAGCTTCTTCCAGTGTTGATACATTCTTCATAACCTTGAAACAATCCTTGGTACTTAACAAGGATTTTAAACATAAGCAGCAACATTTATACTGAAATTTATATCCTAAATATATTGCTTAAAATTGCAACTTGCCTTACGATACTTTTTAATCTTTATAAGCAACTGATTTAACCCTAGAAGATAATAACAATCATTTTTCTTGAAGTCCTAAAATCCCCAAATCTGTGTGTCAGCACATTGAATATAGATGTTTTTCCTGTGATGTCTCATTATGACTAGGACTAAACTAGTGGTGAGCTCTTTAAAAAGTGTGTGTTGACATTATTGGAAAGATGAAAGCATTTGCATCTTGTGTTTTAATTTTATTTGACATGTAATAGTGCTTATAACAACCCCAAACTATACCTACGTGTATTTTTTTGGATGCCTACTTTTATTTTTTTGGGAGACATTCTGTTTTCACTCACATCTCTAATCATTTTCAGTTTATATAAACATAGCACTGGTACTTTTCTGTAACATGCATTCTACAAAGTACTTTGGATGTCTAGTAAAATCAGACAGTAGTGCTGACTTACTGCATCAGTGGAGTGGGAGGTGTGCCATGTCAAATATTAAGTAAGAAATGTTTTTCTTATGAAAGACTTACATTTAAAACTATAGTTCACATTTTCCTATATTTTGAACAGAATATTCTCTACATAATTGGTTTCTCAGTGACTAAAGATCATCACCATGAATATACCAAGGGACCATTAATGGGTTATAACAAATTTGATTGGTTCAGACCATTGATGGCATGTCTGTCTGTATTATTTTTCTCTTCTGCCTCACTGTCAGGCTATTAGATCTCCCTTCTGCCCTTGGTGTATTTGATTCTAGTATTTATATGTTTTCAGTGCAAAATATACATTTTATTAAAGACATTTGGAAAATACCTTCAAAAATACCTTGTGCTCAACAAAAATTATCCCATGCTGATAATGAAGGTTACCATGGAATAGGTATATTTTCAGCAAAAATTGAAATTTTACAGAAGTTTAGAAAGGGATACATGCCAGAAAAATAAAATCTTCATAAAATGTACCAACACTCAGTACAAAGAGTTATTGAAACAAATGGTTCTAATTAATTTGTAAGAAATTTATTCAGCACTTTAAATTTAGTTTGGTTTTAAAAGGAAAAAGATTACCAATCATGTTACACCCTAAATAAAAAGTGTGGAATTATACTTAATATAATGGATTATATAGTCTGTGCAGTTAAGAATTTCCACTGACTCTTCTTCATCTACCACAAATTTGTGACATCACTCTGACTTATTTCTATTTTTGTTCTAAAAATGAGCAAGGTCTTAATGTCACCGTGCCCCTCAAACTTGGCAGATATACCCCCTTCCAAAATTACTAGAGAGATTGAAGGAATCCTCAATAGTTTTTTAACTACCGAATTTTAAGATTGTGCAAAATGATCCTTGGAGTAATTATTTGGTTTGTTTCTCTTAATCGATGTAAGTTTAAAATTAGAATTTACTTCTTTCCATCCCTGTATTACCCATCTATCCTAACTCATTTGGTAGCCAAGAGTGACAAGAAGAGGGAGACAGACTGATGACTAAAATCAATTGTGTATTGCTAGTTTTGCTTTCCATTCTGGAAAATAAAAACTGTGATAAAGAACTTATAAGGGCTGGAGTTGTGGCTCAGAGGTAGAGTGCTTGCCTGGCATGCATGAGGCACTGGGTTCAATCCTTAGCACCACATGAAAATAAAATAAAGATATTGTGTAAAAAAAAAAAAAAAAAAAACATAAATTCTTCAGACAGAAAAGCATCTCTCTCTCTCTCTCATGAAACTACAGAGTTAAAACCAGAGCTTTTGCTAACTCTGGCAATAAATAAATACCTTAATCCCAAAACAAGGACAAAAGTTGAGGCATCTGTCTTTTCTGTTTCCAGGTTGCTTCTGATTAGACTTGGAAGCAGAGCACTAGGACAAACATTTCTGCACCTAAAATTAATTATATCAGTCTTTTGGGAATTGAAATCCCCAATCATAGGAAGTCCTAAGGTATTCTTAGCAGTCTGTCAAAACAGAGGGGATGGAGGACCAGATAAGACCTCTTTCTCCCTGATACTTCATGTGGGAAGAGTAGTGAACAAGGCAGCTTTAATCTGCATAGAGAACAATTACAGATTCCCAAGGAGTATTAAAAGTATCAAATAAGATTTAGAAAGCTTACCCTTGTGGAAAATGAAGGGCCTTAGAGGTGAAAGTAGTGTCACTGCCGCAGTTCTGCTGGCCTTGTACATTCAGCATGTAGATTATTAAAATGTTTTTCTGGCCAAAAAAAAAAAAAAAAAAAACCCCTTACATTTGGAAGCAAACAGTTGATGAATGAATATGCAAGGCAGGTCATGATCATATGTGATAGGTTGTAATAAATACACATAAAGGTTGTTCAGTCCCTGGAGAGTAGAACCGTGTATTCAATCTAATGCTGATGAGTTAATAAAATACTGTATGAAATGAAAATTCATGTGTAACTAACTCACAGAAAAGTATCCCAACTAGCCGGGCGCGGTGGCGCACACCTGTAATCCCAGCATTTGGGAGGCTGAGACAGGAGAATTTCGAGTTCAAAGCCAGCCTCAGCAATGGCGAGGCACTTAGCAACTCAGTGAGACCCTGTCTCTAATAAAATACAAAAAAGGGTTGGAGGGGTAGAGCGCTTGCCTAGCATGTGCACAGCCCGGGTTCGGTCCTCAGCACCACATAAAAATAAATAAAGGCATTGTGTACAACTAATAAATAAATAAATAAATACTAAAAAAAAAAGGGGGGGGGCTGGGGATGTGGCCCAGTGGTCGAGTGCCCCTGAGTTCAATCCCCAGTACAAATAAAAAAAAAATAAAAGTATCCCAACTTGTGCAGTGCCTTCAGTTACAAAAAAAGAAAAATGGAAAAAAAAAAAAAAAACAAGTGATGCAGCTGGTCCAGGGTTTCCTAGCCACCTTACTTTTTCCTACTCTTATGTATACAGACAGATGAGGGACTTCATTTTCTTGCATGGCTTCTTCATATTCATTGTTTCAAAAACGATTTTTTAATCAACTGAACTAGACCTTGAGATTCTATATCTCAACTGATCAAGAAGTAAAAGGAAGAAATCATAATTACTTGCAGGTTTGTTTGTTTTGCTCAGCTAGCCTTTTAAAATCTTGGGGAAGACCTTCTTGTGAGGTTCTGGTCTTACAGATCAGTGATAGGACAAACATTGAGTTCAATATCCTAGAATATTGTATATATAGGTGATGAACTTCAAGATGTAAAAGATGTGCTTTCCAGAAAATATGTTCTGACCAAAAGAGAATAAGCATTTATAATTTAATGTTTTAATATGTTAGGTTTTTAAACTAAATAACCAAGTTAATTACATTGACATATAGATTAAGTGCTGAACTGTGGTGTCAGATATCCTATTTTTTTATTTTTATATAGTGTCTGATTTCTTACATATATTGTGGCAGTTGTATGAATTAACAAAAGAAAATGTCAAAATCCCTGATGATCTTTGCAGTATTCTACTTTTTGCTTCTGTCCAGTTTTGTCTTATACCCAAAAGACTCTCTACATCATGAACTTGGCTACTCAGATCTCAGAACTAACCTGAGCATAGTTTGCTGTACTATTGTTCTCTGTCTTGGCAGACTCCTGCTTATCCTTTGAGATCCAGTAATGATAATTTTCTCATAGAATTTTATTTAAAAAAATATTTTTTTAGTTATAGTTGAACACAGTACCTCTATTTTATGTATTTATTTTTATGTGGTACTGAGGATTGAACCCAGCACCTCACACATACTAGGCAAGCGCTCTAACGCTAAGCCACAACCCCAGCCCTCTCATAGAATTTATCATGAAGGGGATATATGTATATATATATATATCTTTCGTAGAGCTTTTGTTAATGTTGTGATGATCAGCTTAATGTGCTAGCATTATGCAAGTATTTGTGTGTATTATTTTATTGAAGGCCTGTTTAAAAAAAACACCCTGAGGTAGATACTATTATTTTCTCTATTCTACAGATCAATTAATTGAAAGGTAATAGAATTTGCCCAAATGAGAGAGCTAGAATTTAAATCTAAGCAGTTTTATTCCAGCTTACTCATTTTTCATGAGTCAACTGATGTAGAGAATCATTAATCCAAGGTTGCATACCTAGTAAATGACAGAACTAAATTTGAATCCTAAGCAGTTTGACCTCAGAGGTAGGGTTCTTAACAGTTTATTTGTTGTCCAACTCTCCTTTTGTAATTTCCACAAGGCTGATACCTCCTGGTATCCATCTAGTGATTCCCAGAACAATAACACATGATAGATTCTTTTTTTTTTTTTTAATATTTTATTAGTTGTAGGTGGACACAATACCTTTACTTTATTTACGTGGTACTGAGGATCAAACCCAGTGCCTCACACATACCTCTGAGCCATAGCCCCAGCCCCCTTCATGATAGATTCTTAAATTTTGAGAATGAATCAATGAACTTCTCTGCCTGAGCTAGGCATTTGTATTTGTTTTAGATATAGCTTTGATGATATTTTGACATTTGATATGCCTTCTCATTGTCTCCAAACTGCTTTCTAACTGTATTTACCTAAGACTATAAACAGTTTGGTTGTTGTTTTTGTTTTGCCTAGCTCGATTTACCAAACCCAGCCTACCACAAATATGCCACTGTAAGAAAGAGAAGGCAGAGCTGGGGTTGTAGCTCAGTGGTAGAGCGCTTGCCCAGCATGTGTGAGGCACTGGGTTCAATTCTCAGCACCACATGTAAATAAAATAAAGGTACATTGACAACTAAAAGAAAGAGAAGGCAGAAACTAGAGAAAAGGAAAGCAGTACACCCCAAACAATATGATTAGTTTACAGAACATGAAAACAGCAGCACCAATAATGAAAGAAGTCACCTGAAACCTATGAGGGAAGGAGGGAAAGAAACAACAGAAAATTATAAAAAAGGAGAGCATGCATACATGTCATCAGGAAAAGCCTAAAGATGAAAGGAAAGAAGAAACAGAAAGGAAAAGAAGAGGCTAAGACAAAGTTGGCATTTTCCACCAAAGGCTATTGTAAACTATGCTTTTAAATGTTCAAGGTAATGAAGGATAATTTTGTATTCATTACTGTGTATCGTAAATTAGCAGCATTTGGACATTAGCCACTTGTTGTAAACTAGTTAACTCAACCATGGAGTGGAACTCAACTGACTTCTGTTCCTTTGCCCAGAGTTATTAAGTAGATGATCTCTAGGTCCCTTTTAACTCTTAAATTCCATGTTAATATCACTTACACTCCATTGTGTGCAAAGCACAGTATGGTGAAACCAAAGTGTAATGTATGATTTAAGGGTTTATAGTCTGTTTGAAAAATTAGACAAAAATGGCTTGGTTTTTATTGCAGTACATTCCTAGAGATGATATAATACAGCGATGGCGTTCTTAACCATTAGATTCATCCAGTATATCTAAGATTTTATAAAAATGGTTATTATAATGAAGTAAAGCAAGATAAGCCCTACCAAGGATTTTAAATATCATTGGCAAATTAATCTGCCAGATTCTATGAAGCATAGTTTTAATAAACATAAATATATAAATACACATTGATTATACTTGTTGTCCTTTAATACACACTGTAAGCTTCCTGGTACCGTAACCCGGGAGGTTACGGTAGTTCTCGGAGGCAGAGTAAAGCTATTACTACTTTTACTTCTACTTTCTTAGAGAGATCTTAGAGAGAGAAAGAAAGATTTTTCTACTTTCTTCTTTCTTCTTTTCTACTTAGCTTAGAGAGAAAGAAAGATAGAGCTTAGCTTAGAGAAAGATTATTTTTTAGAGCTTCTTTCTTCTTTCTTCTTTCTTCTGTCTTCCTCGGGAGCCTCGGCCTAACTCTGACCAGCCCTCGGGAGCTTAGCTTAGAGAGAAAGAAAGAAAGATAGAGCTTAGCTTAGAGAAAGATTATTTTTTAGAGCTTCTTCCTTCTTCTTTCTTCTGTCTTCTGTCTTCCTCGGGAGCCTCGGCCTAACTCTGACCAGTCATTACTTCTTCTATCTGGTTTCTCTTCTGTAACCGCTCTGCCTACCTTCTGGCCGCTCTGATTCTTTTCTCCGACCCGAACTCTTCTTCTGACCGACCAAACGACTGCACGACTGACTGAATGAATTTCTCCATTCTCCTAACTCGGACCGCTTTCACCCGGTTATATACCTTCAGCTTTGCGGGTGCCTACAGGTGCGTCACATACATATCAGGTGGAACTTATGGCTTCCTAATTAGGGCTCCTTCAACACACTTTTAAAATTCGAGTGCTGTGTGATAAGGATGACCCAAACAAAACTATGTTGGTTCATCAGTCTGGAAATAGAAAGGTTCTGGTAATTTCAGAACAATGCTTTTTTTCCTCTACATAAATTTTGTTATAGCAAAGAAACTTATTCAGAACATCCTACTTACCCTAAATTTGAATGGGAAAAGTAATGTATACTGTTTAGGAAACGGACATCACTTAGTCCAGGATCTAAATAATAGCTAATTCTGGTTCTGCTCTTTATTATTTATTCTCTAGAGTCTAACTTAAGTCCTGCTGTTTTCACATTTCATGAAAACATCCTCAATTGTCCGTACCCACAATGCTTTTTCTATTTTTCGAATTTATATCATTCTTAGAAGCACTAGTGTAGGAAAGTGGTAGACTGGGGTTGATGTTGTACAGCATATGATGTAATTTACTTGCTATGTTAATCTGGCAAGCTGGTTAACCTTAATAATCTTTATAAAACGAGGTTGATTAAAAATGGTGTCTGCTTCTAGGGCCATTGTGAAGATTGAGAACATTTATATACAGCTGTTAGCAACTTGTATTATGTATACTATATACTTAATAAACATTACCTATTACTGTGTTTACTACTGTAAATTACCTCCTTAATTCGTACATGTTTTGTCTGTTCCTAGAGTGTTCTGAAATTGGTAAATAGTCAAGTACATGTTTTACTACTGAGGATGGAGGTTAAAGAGGGAAAGATAGTAGTAAAAGGTGGTGACTTGAGGCATCTACTACATATTTCATAAAGGAAGTGGTACAATTGAAATCTGAGTGATTATTTTGTATTCAGTAATAAGAATGTGAGGAACAGTGGAGAAGATTAGGAAAAAGAGAAGTATTATTGGTGCTGCCAATGGAAGTCAGAAGATTTTAAGGTAGTAGAATAAGTATGTTTATACCAGGGAGCAGGAAGAATTAAAAGCTGCCATACTAAATGGAATTGGGAGAGTGCTGGTAGAAGGGTTGTTAAGATTTTATACCACACTATCTACTAGTGGTAAGGTAGATGCCGACCACAAATTCATGGTCTGCAATTCTGACAGGATTCATCTTAGAAATTAACCTGTGAAAGGGAGCTTTAATTTCACCTTCTCCACCTTCTCTTGTTCACTAGAGAAGAACTGAAAAGGATTACATACCACCCAATCATCTAAGTCAATAAAATGACACTTTGCTGAATAGTTAATTCTTCTCATGACTCCTCAAGAATGTAAGGAATTTTTTAGGGCCTGAACCCCTTAGAAGGAAATAAAAGGATTTCTTTCAGAATAGTTTTTATATGTGATATCTATATATACATATATGTAGGTAGATAACATCTATATATACATATATATATGAGTATTATTTAGTCATAAAGAAGAATGAAATCTTGTCATTTGCAGCAAAATGGTTGGAACTAGAGAACATTATGTTAAGTGAAATAAGCCAGACATAGAAAGACAAGGACTTTGTGTTCTCTCTCATATATGGAAACCAAAAAAAAGTTGTCCTGAAGATGAAATAGTGATTATTGGAGATAGGGCTGGCAGGGGAGAGGCTGGATGTAATCAGTGTACTCTGTATTCATATGTGGAAATGCAAATTTGTTAAATAAAATGACATATCTGTGAGTATGTACAGTTAATATGTATTAATTTTAAAATGTTTTAATGCAGGGTCATGAAGCTTCCCCTGTTTTCTTCTTCAGTTCTATATTTTTAACTTTTACAGTAACTTCTTTGATCTACTTTATATTAATTTTTGAAAATATAAGAGTCAACATTGAAGAATTTGAGAATGCTTTTTCTGTATAGATTTTCAATTTCATTAATCTCTTAACAGACTGTATATTAATATTAGTATAATAAATATAAACATTCTCTAAGCTAATAATGTTTATATAATAATAATGCCCATGTTCATCCTCTTTAATTTTTTCTAATATCTAGGACTTTGCACGTTCTATGACCTTTACTGAAAAAAACACTCTAATCCACTCTCACTTCACTATCCTAGCCATATACTTTCTGTAAATTCACTGCTACAGCACTACGTACTTTCTTGTAGGAATTAATTTTTGTCTTATTTACCATTGTTATCCTGCAGATGCTTAATAACAGTTTGTTAAAATACGATGACATCTGTTGCTTTGTGTAGTTATCAATTTTTACTATGCATAGATGTATATATTTGCCTCATGTGTAAAATATTCAGAAAATATTAATGCAGTTTTCTGATTGTTGGGATGAGTATCGACTCTTATAATTAGTGTGCCTCTTTAGTTGTTTTATAGTGATTTTTTTTTGAGGGTACAGGGGATTGATCCCGGGGGCACTTAACCACTGAGCCTCATCCCCTAGTCGTTTTATAGTAAATTGAAGGGGAAAAAGAATGAAAGACTGAAGATCTTGAGTTTGGGTACAGATCTGTGCAATATTATCAAGTAATCTGTATACGTCCTGTATTCTGGTAGAGAATGTGTACTTACAGAATGCAAAAGGGTATAAAAAATGACTGCCAACCTATTGTCTAGTTCAGAAGAGAATTAATATTAGTTAAAAAGACTTAAATCAGGGGCTGGGGTTGTGGCTCAGGGGTAGAGTGCTCACCTAGCACGTGTGCAGCCCAGGTTCAATCCTCAGTACCATGTAAAAACAAAGGCATTCAGTATAACTAAAACAAAATATTAAAAAAACGACTTAGATCAGCCCAAAAGGAGCTGTTGATGGCTTTGAATTTGGAGAGTTTTAAGCAACTGAAATTCATATTTTTCTCAATTTAATTAGCAATCACTAAACATTGCATGTGTCAGGGTAGATCATAGGATTAGTAATAAGTGTGAGAAGTAGATCCAGGAAGGATGTGTGGACCAAGTAAGAGCAAGCATTGCCTTAGGAAAGCAACCCATGATGAAAGTCTGCTTTTGGATTTCACAGACATTTGATAGTTCATTCTTGTGTCAAGATTCCTGCACTGACATTGGTGTCCATGGTAACTGCCGTGTCATCTTCCTCTAGTCTGCCTAGCCACAGTGCCCAGTCATGTATAGGAGGGTGGGTGTGGTAGCTCAGAGATTGAAACCCCTTTGAGTCAAACAGACCTGATATTTTAGCATGGTTTTGCTCTATCTACTATATCAGTTTCCATATCTACTATATGTCTGTTGTCAGAGTTGTTGTGAAGATTAACTAATCTATGTAAAGTGCTAAATTAATAAAAGTGCCTAGCACATAATAAGTGCTCAATGAAAGGTTAGCAAGAAAGATTTCAGTATTGTCCTTTTCAGCAGTTGGTCAAGATCTATGTCCTATTGCCTCAGATAATCTCTAACACTAACAATATATTTACACATCCTTGTTTTTCTAGCACTTTCTATGTATGGCTTCTCATATTTCTGTAAGGAGAGTTGTTTATTACATATGATATATTTTTTCCTTATGAAAACACAACTTTACATGATCTGTTGCCTTACTAGTTCTCTGAACTTACTTTTTGCCACTCCCTTCTTTTCTCTGTCATTTCTGGTAACATTGCTGTTCCTTGAATACACGAAGTATATGCCTACCTCATGGACTTTTGCTTAGAATGTTCTCCCTCAAGAGAGACCCATGACTCATGATTCATGAATCCCACCTCATTTATCCTCTTTAAATGCCCATCCCTTCAGAAAGAGCTTCTATCTAAAGTATTTCCTTTTACACCTACTTTTCCTCTTCTCTGTTTCTTCATATCACTTTTCACCATCTTTAACATTATTTTTTGCATTTATTCCCTGTCATTCTCCCTTTCTGTAATGTAACTTCCCTCAAATTAATCTATTCACTGCTCTATCTCCAGTGCCTAAAACAGTACAAAGTAGGCACTTAGTATTTGTTAAATGAATGATTTAAAGGTTTGGGGGTTGTAAACCTACACATGAAAATTACTCTATAAAGATTATTCTAGCCGGGCGCAGTGGCACACGCCTATAATCCCAGCACTTTGGGAGGCTGAGACAGGAGGATCTCGAGTTCAAAGCCAGCCTCAACAATGGCGAGGCACTTAGCAACTCAGTGAGACCCTGTCTCTAAATAAAATACAAAAAAAAAAGGGGGGGGGGGGGCTGGGGATGTGGCCCAGTGGTCGAGTGCCCCTGAGTTCAATCCCCGGTACCACAAAAAAAAAAAAAAAAAAAAAAAGATTATTCTAGAAGTAATTGAGTTAATTGAGTTACTTCTTTTTACTGAAAAAAAAAATCTTAAAGATAAGTATTGTTGTTTTTTTCCTTTAGAAAAATGTTGACTGTGGAGCAATAGAAAAACTGTCTCTTCGTAAACAGCGGTTCATGCAGTTTTCTTCACTAGAACATGAAGGAGAATATTATATGACACCACGAGACTTCCTCTTTTCAGTAATGTTTGAGCAAATGGAACGTGAGTTTGCTTTTTTGTTTTTACATTTAAAAAAAAAAAAACTTCAGAGCTAGAAAACCTGTTTTCAGAATTGGTAACAACTTTTCTTTATTTTAATTATCATTCTTTATTTTAATTATCATTGTACCATACATTTACTTATTGTGGACTTTTCATTCCTCAGGATACAAGTACAAATGTTTATATTTATCCATCTTAGAAATAGTTGTTTTGTCTATGGGTTTTTCTAAAGAGGTAAAAAAAAATACATAAGTTTTTAAAAGCCTCTACGTTTATTCTTAATAATCAACATATCCGTTAGTTATCTTTTGGTGGTATTGATGTTTTAAATTGGCAAAAACAAATAAAAATAGATTAGAGATGTTAGGAGAGCCGCTTAATAGAATCATTATGTCATTATTACATGGGTAGAAAATCTTGAAGAAATATAATGGGAAGTAAAAATTCAAAACCTATAATTACATAAATTTATTTCATAAACAATAAACTCAGTTATTCCATGTGGTATCAAATTCTTAGTTCTATATCTGAACTACTCCCTTTCACTTGGTAGAGAACAGATTTGTGTACATATATCCCAGAAGTAGTCTATGGAAAATTTCTTATCTTCCAGGGTGCTCTGGAGTACTCCCTATAAATAGGTATCTATGCAACAGCTGAAATGGGTGAGGGCAGGGTGAACAGTCAGGGAAGTATAGATTGAATTGGAAAAGACAAAGAAGACTTAGAAAGACATTATAAATACTTTGGGATGATTTGAAAAAACAAAATGATCATAAGATATGCTAGGGGCAATAAGTTTACCAATCACTAAAACTAAAGGATTACTTTTGGCAGTACTGAGAGATGAAACTGAAAAACAAATAAGGGCCAAAGATTTCAGTGATCCTCTCTGACCATCAGAGCAATGTGTATTTGGCAGGGATTGGTGGACTTCATCTTGAATCAATGAGAGAACAATGAAAGTTTGTGAATAGGAAAATAAGTTGGTAAACATTTGTTTAGGTTATTTTACTATGGCTTATTTGGAGGGAGGTTTAGCAGTATATATCAAAAACTTTTAAATATTGACCTACATCAACGCAGTAAATTCACTACTTAGTGAATAATGAGATACAAAAAGATTTTTTTTTTAAAAGTAGTTTAACCTCTGGGTACAATGG
This sequence comes from Tamias sibiricus, assembly GCA_025594165.1. Taxonomy (NCBI): domain Eukaryota; kingdom Metazoa; phylum Chordata; class Mammalia; order Rodentia; family Sciuridae; genus Tamias; species Tamias sibiricus. Next base: position 12,053,587 of record CM046663.1, on the reverse strand, counting down.
TACACACCTGTAATTCCAGTGGCCCCGGAGGCTGAGGCAGGAGGATCACGAATTCAAGACCAGCCTTAGCAATTTAGTGAGGCCCTAACCAACTTAGTGAGACCCTGTCCCTAAGTAAAATATTTAAAAAGGGTTGGGGATGTGGCTAAGTGGTTAGGCACCCTTGGGTTCAATCCCTAGTACCAAAAAAAAAAAAAAAAAAAAAAAGGTAGTTTAACCTCCCTAATACTTGAAGAACTTGGACATTGTTTTTTCTTCCCAGCAAAAAAAGAAAAAGGCTTAAAAATGGAAAATCAACAGTTCCTCAGATTTTTCGGAAAATTGAGGGCACACTGATCTAAATACTACAGACAAGCAGATCTAGAGAATCAGAGTTTGCCCAGAGCAGAAACCACCCAGAACCCACCACTGGAACCAGTGTCAGGCAAGAATATTTAAAGGAGAATTGACTAACTACTAGAACATGTGTGGACTAGCTTGAGTGATGAAAAGCTAGCTCCTAAAGACCTAACTTTAAAGATGCCCATATGCTTTTGAGTTTTATTTTGAGAGCCCCACCAGGTTCTCAGAAGAAAGATCTAAGGAAAAAAAATTTCTTCCTTCTTTCAGGGGCTGGGGAAAATGGCCATTTTTTAATATTCCCAGAGCATCTTATTCTCCTTAACAAAAGTCTACACAGAAACTGTTTACCATAGTCCAATTGACCTGTGGACATTTTCATTCCCAATTCCATCCCCTCCTATCCTTCTTGACTGAAAACAACAACAACTGAAAAGGACTTTTTACAGGCGTAGCCCAAGGCACAGTTTGACTAAAACACTGAGAGCTGATCATCATAGGGCTGTATAACACATCCAAACACCTTACCACCACATCAGTGGAGCCCCTCTATATAAATACATCAAACAGTAAAAATAATCTAATCCTAGCCAGATAAACATAAAAGTCTAATTTTTACCCAATGCATCACGTCTAACCCGATGAAAAAGTCACAAGCCTTGCTGAAAGATATAAAGTACAGTCTGAAAGGACGAGACAAACACTGCCAGATGAAAATGCAGCAAACGTTTTGGAATTATCAGACCGGGGATTTAAAATAACCATGATTAATATATTAAGGGACCTAATAAAAAAAGCGCACAGCATTCAAAAACAGATCTTGAATGTCCCCCAAAGGCACATGTATTTCAGGCTTTCCTAGCCCATGGCACTGTTAGAAGGTGGTGGAACCTTTAGGAGGTAGGTTCTAGTAGAAGGAAGTTAGACCATTGGGGGCATGTCCTTGAAGAAGGTATTGGGACCCTGGCCCCTCTTCTTTATCTCTTCACTTTTTGTCACCATTAAGCAGCTTTGTTCCATCATGTACTTCCTGCTGTGATGTTCTTCCTTACTACAAACCCGAAAGAAATGAGACCAAATTGATCATGGGCTGAAATCTCCAAACTATGAGCCAAAATAAACCTTTCCCTTTATAAATTTATTGCCTCAGGTTATTTCAGCACAGTAATGGAAAGATGGCCAACACTGTAAGGTAAGCAGAGAGGAATACACAGAACAAATCAGAAAGAAGTGCTGGAAATTAAAAACTATAACAGGAACGGTGGATGTCTTTGATGGCTCATCAGTATAATCAATGGATAAGGAATGAATCTGAGCTTGAAGATATGTTAGTAGAAGCTTTCCAACTTGAAAAGCAAAGAGGAAAAGCAGAAATTTCAAGAACCGTGGAACGATTACAAAAGGTATAACATAATAGGAATACCAGAAGAAAGAGGAAAAGGAATAGAAGCCATAGGGGAAATAATAGTTGTACACAATGCAATGCATTTATGCTTAGCCCTAATAATGTTATTAACAAACAATAAACCACAGAGTCAAGAAACTTACCAAACTCCAAACAGAATAAATAACCAAAAATACCTGGGCATATTAAGCTTCAGAAAAATTAAAGGAAAATAAAATGTCTTGAAAGAAGCCAGCAGGGACTAAAACACCTTGCCTGTAGAGAAATAAGGTTAAGAATTATATCCTTCTTTTCATAAATCATGGAAGCAAGAAGAAGGTGAATCAAATATTTTAAACTTGGAAAGAAAAATCCACCAACCTAGAATTCTATGTTCTGTGAAATTATCCTTCAGAAATGAAGACAAAATAAAGACTTTCTCAGACAAACAGCAGTTGAGGGAATTTGATATCAATAGGATTTGCTTTATAAGAAATTGTCAGTAAGGTTCTCCAGAGAAAAGAAAAATAATATATGCTAGATCCACATGAAGTAAGAAAGATAATTAGATAAAGTCAAATCGGTATTTATTTATTTGTCCTGAAGAGAACTAACATACCAGTTTGTTCAAAATAATAATAGGGAATACCCTATTAAAAGATACTCATACATGGGGCTGGAGTTGCGGCTCAGTGGTAGAGCAGTTGTCTATCATGTGTGAGGCACTGGGTTTGATTCTCAGTACCACATACAAATAAATGAATAAAATAAAGGTCCATCAACATCCAAAAAAAAGGTACTTAGGTACTTATACAATCCATGAAGTGGCACAGTATTATTTGAAAGTAGTTATAAATGTATATTGCAACCACTGAAAAATTTTGTTAAAGATATAGAACTGTCATGCTAAGAGAAGAGGAAAAATCAAATTTTATTAAATGCTCAGTTAAAACCAGAGAAGGCAGCTAGGCATAGTGGCACATGCCTATTATCCCAGCACCTCAGGAAGCTGAAGCAGAAGGATTGCAAGCTCGAGACCAACCTCAACAACTTAGCAAGGCCCTAAGAAACTTAGTGAGACCCTGTCTCAAAATAAAAATGAAAAGCTCTGGGGATGTAGGTTGGTGGTTAAGCACCTCTGGGTTCAATCCCCAATATAAAAAAATAACAGAGAAGGCAGAAAGTAAGGAAAGACAACAAGAAAAACAAAAAAGGGCAATAAATAGAAAACATTACACATGTGTTAGATATTTATCTTGACTATATCAATAATCATTTTATATATGAATGATCTAAATTTACCAATTAAAAGACAGATGTGTTTTATGCACACTGTCTGTAAGAAATCCAATTTAAATATAAAGGCATAGATTAAAAGTGAAGGGATAAAGAAAGATACACCATGCTAACTTAGTGCTCTAGGCAACTTAGTGAGACCCTGTCTCAAAATAAAAACTTACTAAAAAGGTCTGGGAATGTGGCTCAGTGGTAAAGTACCCCTTGGTTCAGTCCCCAGTACAGGAAGGAAGGAAGGAAAGCTGGAGTAGCCAGGAGTGGTAGCATATACCTGTAATCTCAGCAGCTAGGGAGGCTGAGGCAGGAGGATTACAAATTCAAGGCCCACCTGGGCTACTTAATGAGAGAGACCCTGCCTCAAAAAAGGGTTAGAAATGTAACTCAGTGGAATAGTGCCCCTGGCTTCCATCTCTAGTACAGGGATGGGAGAATGGAAGGACAGAAGGAAGGAGCCAGCCAGAGTAGCTATAATTATTTAAGACAAACCAGATTTTCTGAACTAGGGAAATTATCAGGGATAAAAAGGGGCATTTCAAAATGATTTTAAAAGGGTTAATTGTCTAAAAATACATAACAATCCATAGTGTGTGTACACCTAACAGTAGAGCATCAAAATACATGAGGTAAAAACTGATAGAACTCTAAGGAGAGATAAACATATCCTTAGGGACTACAAAGGCTCTCTCTCTCTCTCTCTCAGTAGTGGACAAATCAAACAGAAAACCAAGGAATAGCTGAACAAAACACCACTTTCAATCAACTGGATCTAATCCAACAATAGTAGGATATGCATTCTCTAACTAACCTGGAACCATTTACCAGGATAGACCATATATGGGAACTTTTTCAAGAATAGAAATCATGTGTAAGCACCAACTTCCTCAACAAGACCCTAAAGTTCAAGAAATAAATAAGTGGTATGCCACAAAATTAAAAAGCTTCTGCACAACAAAGGAAATGATTAAGAGTGTGAAGAGAGCCTACAAAATAGGAGAAAATCTTTGCCAGCTTCTCTGATAAGGGATTAATATCCAAAAGCTTAACAGCAAAAAAAAAAAAAAAAAAAAAACAATAAATGTGCAAAAGAACTAAACAGACATTCTTCAGAAGAAATACATATAACCAACAAATATATGAAAAACTGTTCAACATCTCTAGCAATCAGGGAAGTGCAGATCAGAACTATACCAACATTTCATCTTATTTCAGTCAGAATATCTGTTATCAAGAACACAAATAATAAGAAATGCTGGCAAGAATGCAGTGGGGGGGCAGAATACACGCATACATTGTTGATGGGACTGAAAATTAGTACGGCCACTCTGGAAAGCAGTATGGAAATTCCTCAATAAACTAGGAATGAAAGCACTTTATGATCCAGCTATCTCACTCCTTGGTATTTATCCAAGAGAACTAAAATTAGTATACTATAGTGATATAGCCTTTTCAGTGTTTATAGCAGCACAATTCACAATAGCTGTTATGGAATCAGTGTAGATGCCTGTCGATAAATGAATGGATCAAGAAAATGTAGTTTATATACACAGTGGAATTTTACTTAACCATAAAGAATAACAAAATTATGGAGTTTGCTGATAAATGGAAGGAAATGAAGCACATCATGCTAAGTGAAGTTAAGCCAGACTCAGAAAATCAAGGGTTGGATATTTTCTCTCATATGTGAAGCTAGAACAACAGGGAAAGAAAGTGGGCGTGGGGGGTATCAGATTTCGTAAAGATACAGGGAAGATCAGTGGAGTGGAAGATCAAGAGGGAGGGCAGAGGGATGAGAAAGGGGAGAAAATATGGAATTAATTTAAACAAAATCATGTTATATGCATATAGAAATATATCGCAAGGAATGTCTCCTTTATGTATATTTAGAAAATACCAATCTAAATAAATAAGCAAAAGGATGATCTTTAGAATAGAAGAAGAGTAAGGAAAGGGAGGTGAGGAGGGAAAGAGAGGGGGAGAACAGGAATTGTAAGTCAAATTCATGCACGTATAATTTTGCCAAAATGAACCCAACTACTGTGTATTATTATGTTCCTTTTTTATCATTTTTTTAAGTTGTCAGTGGACCTTTATTTTATGTATTTATTTATATGGTGTGCTGAGAATTGAACCCAGTGCCTCACACATGCTAGGCAAGCTCTCTACCACTAAGCCACAACCCCAGCCCAGTATAATGTTCTAATATAATAAGAATAGAAATTATACAACATATGGCCTCAGGCCATAATAGAATTAAACTAGAAAGCTAAAAAAAATCTCAAAATGTTTGGAGATTAAACAACACACTTCTAAATAACACAAGTCAAAGAAGAAATTACAAGGGAAACTTAAAAGATATTTTTAATTAAATGTAAATGAAGACAATAGCTTATCAAAATTTGCAAGATGGAATTAATGCAGAACTTAGAGGGAAATTAAATATATAAATGAGAAAAAAAGACATTTCTATAAGCATGAATGAGCCTAAAAGCCCTAGTTTGTAATCTCTTAACTGTAGATTAATTGCAATTTCATTGATAATGCGAGTGGGTGAATGTGTTTGTGAGTTTCTATGTTTTTTGACAAGCTGATTTGAACATTTATATGGAAAAACAAGGGCCTGAACCAGCTAAGACACTCTGAAAGGGGAAGGAAACAAAATGGAGAAGTTACCTTCCCAGCCTTAGTATAAAGCTATAATAATTAATATCATGTGACACTGGCACAAGGGTAGACAAATTGACAAGCAGAACAAATTATCTAGAAACATACAAGCATAAATAATAATAATAAATAATAATAATACAGCAAGGATACCGCGGGAAAGAAATCGGAGGCAGACTGGGAATGACTGGTTCCTTTATTCTTGCTTCTTCTTTGCTTTCTCTTCTGTATTCTCCATCCCCGGTGTTTCCCCCACAGTCTCTTTAAATGCTCTTTACCTTAACAAGTATACACGTGTCACAAGCTCAACTTACAGGTGTGTCACACAGTGTTCACGGGCACAGAAAGATTCTTAGTTAATTACATTAAGGTCGGGTGTAAACAATTAAACACCTCCTCTTTGGCTCTCAGCCAGCCGCCATCTTAGCTACTTCCTCATACAAGGCTCTTATATATATATGACAGTGATGGCAAATGTTAATCTAAATCACTGGAGAAAGGAAAAACTATTCAATAAATGATATTAGGACAATTTGATATTAATATGGAAAAAAATCAGTGCTTTAAAATTTTTTAAAGATAATTTAAAATGTGTCTCTATGAGTTAGAGAAACACTTCTTAAAGAAGGCATGAAAAGCACTAACATAAAAGATTGATAAAATTCAACTATATTAAAATTAGAACTTCTGTTTATCACAAGTTGCCATGTAGAAATTTAAAAGACAAGCCAAAAACTGGCAGAATTTATCACAACACATATAATTGTCAGGACAACATTTATATATAGAACTAAAATTTTAAAAAGACAAGCAAATGAAGGATTTAAGGACATGATGTCCCAAGATATGCTGAATGTTGTATTGATTATTTCAAGCTGAAATTACTTGAAGAACTAACTGCAGGAAGGGCTGTTGGCCTGTTTTTTCCTACATGCAGCAAGCCATAAAGAGTCTTGAAAGAGGTGTTCTTCACAAACCAAGACCAGAAAATAGCCTTGATCACCAGACTGGTAATTGGGGTGATTCATTGTAGCCCCTATTAACAAACTTCTTGAAGTAACTCTTTACTTCCACTAGCTTCTACATCAACCCCACCACTACCACCAGTATATCTCTTAGTGACCTTGGTCCAAAGATCCATTGTCCTATCATTCTTTCATTCTTTCACAGATTCTTTTTTTTTTTTTTTTTTTTTTTTTTGGGTGGTAGGGATTGAACCCAGGACCTTGTGCATGTAAGGCAAACACTCTACCCACTGAGCTATATCCCCAGTCCTTACAGATTCATTATTCTTTGTCTATAAAGTATAAAACTTCTTTGGTGATTTCTTCAGATATCACTCTCTTTGTGAGGATCTCCATTTAGTACATGTAAATTTAATAAAACTTTGATGCTTTGTCTTAATCAGCTCTTCTATTAATTCAGTTCCTAGATTCAGACAGAGAACCCACATAAGGACTGGGGACTGTAACTCAGTGGCAGAGTGCTTGCCTAGCATGTACAAAGCCCTGGGTTCCAGCCCCAGAACAATAACGACAACAGTCTACGTAAGAACCAAGTAGGGGAATAAAGGGGATCTCTCTCTTTTCTACACAACCTAATTTTAAAAAAAATTTTTGACAGAAGAGATAAAATAGGCATGCACAGAAGAGTCAACATAAGAACAATGAATATAAACATATTCATCTTTAGTAGTAACTACAAAAAGGTAGAATTTTTACACCTGTTCGATTGACAACAATTAAGTCTACTAACAAAGGCTGATGATGATATAAATTATTGATGATGATCATCATCAAGGACTTCTATGCCCTATTAGTTGGAAATGTAAATTGAAGCTACTTTGTTAAGTTAAACAATGTTCCCATTCCCAGGTCTCTCTACCCAAAAGGAACACTTGCCCCTTGTGCAGGAGTATATATGTATAAGAATGCTCATAGAGCAGTGTTATTGTATTAGCAAAAAAAAAAAGGAAAATTTCCAAATGTTATTAGTAAAAGAGTGAACAAATAAACTGTGGTATATTCGTACCATGGACTTTTACTTAGTAAAAGGGAATAAATGGAGGAGAATGATTTTTCATCATGGCAGCATGAGAAGCTCTATGGATCCACTGCCCACTGAAGTGGGTGAAAAAAATTTAAGAACATTAAAGTCTCTGGAAATGGTTCTAAGGTTATACAGCAAATTAGAAATGTCTGCTCAAAAAAAAAAAAATCTAAAATTGGGTAAGAAAAGGAAGAGCCTGGGCTATTTGAACTAAGTCTGACCCATCTCAACCCGATCCCAGCTCAGTGAGATGGAAACTCATTCCAAACTGCAGCAGCCAAGAACACAGGGTTTCCTCTCCCCCATGCCCCAGTCAGAGGGCTTTTATCCTGGGAGGAACAGAGCTTCAGCATTTTTTATCCTCCCCCGAGCTACTTGTTGCAGCAGCAAAGTTCTGCAAAATGCAGCTGAGAGGAGAAGGTTTCCTTCTTTCACCAGTCCTCACTTATAGAATGGAGGTTCTGCCTTGGCTCTGTGCCACTGAGAATACTGGGGACCTGACTGCTCTTGTCTCAACTCATAAGGCAGTGTTTTCACACTAAGAAAGGGAAGTCAAGAAGACCTGAGATTACTGCCAGCCACCTCGTAGAATGGGGTCATTACTCAGGAAGAAGTACACTGTTATCCCCACTTCCAGCCCCAGACCCCTGACTTCAGAGATTTTGCATGGGAGAAACAGGTAAAACAAATAACTCCTCTCTCTTCCCAAAGAAACTGACTTTATTTTCAACAGAAGATAGAGAAATTCAGGCCTAAATCTACTTTCACAAACAGGTGTACATTGTGGTGAAAGGTAATTGGGAGGACATTGATAGATTGAGTAGGATAATAGGCTAAATTGTTGGCAGGCTACATTGCAGAAGGAGGGAGACAGCTATAAGGAACCAACCTTTGGTCATAACAAATATTAAATACCAACAATAGCCATTATTCCTTCAGAAGAACCGATGTTTGATTTGATTATCTTTAGGGCATTTTATGTTCCAAAACATTAATGAAAACAGTGGGACAATCAGACAGATAGTGGAACTCAACATTTTGGACAGGAAAAGAGACCTAAAAAGCTTCCAAAATTGTCATCCCAGGGTGACTGAAGGCATACCCAAAACTATGCCTCCTTGAAGAACATCCTCAGAGACTTTTAACACTCCCAGTGGGTAGGGTCAAGGATAGTTGTCCCTAAAATAATCCAGCCATTTACTAAACAACCAAGGAAGCATATAACAAGAACATACCCAAGGGGGAGGGGAAAATTAATACCCAGAGTTACTTCATTATCTGAAAAGTCCAGTTTCAAAAAAAAAATTATGAAACAACCAAGGAAAGAAAGTATGACTCCATTGGACAAGAGCAGGAAACAGAAACTGCTTGTGACCACAACCAGATATCAGATTTAGCAGAAAGACTTAACAGTAGCCTTTATAATTATGTTCAAAGAACTAAACTAAACCATGATTAAAGATTATAACATTTTCAACTTTTATTATTCATTGGAATGCAATTAAACCATCAGAAGATATTTAGCCAAATCAAAAATTCAGTAATTTTTCAGGCTAAATAATACATCCTTTATGCATATGATATACTTCATCTTCATTTTTCATCATGGATAAGAAAGATAATAATCTTGGTTGCATTCCTACGGATCATGATGAACAGCAAAACAAGGAAAAACAGGGCCAACCTAGTGACCCATGGTTTTAGTGTATAAACAGAAAGATACAAAACAATCTAAGAATTATTAGATCTTAAACTAATTTTTACCTGGCATTTATCTTTTTGGCCTTTTTGCAAATAATACACACTTTATTAATAGCAATAGATGAGGCTATGTAAAAACCATCTCCCCAAGGCACTTTCAAGTGGATAGGGGCTAGACATTCTCCCTGGTTCCTTGGTAGGCGTTGGGATCCTCCACTGTGTGCACTAAAAACCTTAGAAACATGCTCCTTTGAGACTTTGGTTATACAGCTAAAACACCATTTTCCCTTCTTTTAAACTCTTTTCTATTGAATTCCTTTATCCTTATAGGCTATAGTTAAATTCCAGTGACCTTCATTCTTAACCATTTACATTCCGTGCCCATCAAAATCGATGTCTGGGGCTAAGGCTGTAACTCAGTGGCAGAGCACTTGTCTTGCACGTATGAGGCATTGGGTTCGATCCTCAGCACCACCTAAAAGAATAAACAAATAAAATAAAGGTATGCTGTCTATTTACAACTACAGAAAAAATTTTTTTAAAAAGGATGTTTGATGGAAGTATGTAGAAGTTGTTCAATCCTGTTTGTTTATTTTTCCCCCCAGTGAATTAGGAAACAGTCATCAGCTGCAAATAAGAAGAGGGAAATACTGTATATATATATATATATATATATATATATATATATATATATATATATCTTCTAAAGCTGTAAGAGTTGATGGATTGAGAAATGTTATGTTTGCCAATAGACTCGTTAAATCCCGCTTGAGGTTATTAGTTCTGAATATAAAATTAGTCTTTTCAGCATGATTGTAGCTATTTTTCAGCTGCACGGGTGTTGGCATGGATTAGGCAGAGTTTTGACTCTAAGTAGGGCTGGGACTAAACAAGAACCTGTGAAAAAAGGAAAGATAATCTTGACCATGGAAACCCAGCCAGGTGGGAAATTATGACATGAGGAAGTAAGGAATAATGAAAAGATTTTTTAGAATCATATAGATAATAGGACCCAGTAGGATCAAAGAATGGTTAGAGTCAGCCTACATAAATGAGGAAAAAATAATAATGGGCATTATTAAATAATATCATTGAAAGCATGGGTCCTGGAGTAGGACATAAACTGAGTTTGACTACTGTCCATACCACTTTGTACTAATGTGTCTGTGGGCAAAGTTACCTAAGCACTTCAAGCCTGGGTTTCCATCCAAGTAAAGTGGCAGTGCTAATAGTACTATTAGTAATATAATACAGGTAAAACATGGGGGGGCCTGAACATAAGAAGCTCTGAAATTTTCACCTAGTTTTATGTAATTTTTGTAACAGGAGAAAATGCAAAAATATTGGCAGTTATTGAATTCTTCAATTATGAGTGATTTTAGTTTTTTTATTATTTTCTATATCTTTTGAAGATGTTACAGTGAGCATTATCATTCCCATATTTGAGGAACTCCAACAAGAAGTTTTTGTTTTGTTTTGTTTTTGCATTCTAGGGCTCAGACCTAGGTCCTGAAGCATACTAGGCAAACTCTATACCACTGAGTTACATCCCCAGCCCAAGTACTATTTTCAAGTATAATTCAGCCTAAGTTTGAATGGTTAAAAGCTGAAAACAAAAAGTTAATAAATTTATTTAACTTTGGAAAACAAAAAGTATCTGGTTTTTGGCTTAACTATTTTCTAAAATAGAACAAGCAGATGTTGTAGCTCCTGTGTATGCCACTAAACTTTACCGTCATTATTAGTAATAACATTGAAGAGAAAACTTAAGACAGTGCTACCCCTGTCCTCTAAAAAACTGTGTTCTACTACCTACTAGGCTATAATTTTAGTTTCAGTTCCTTGAAAGCTATTTTCCCACATCCAGGATCCCTTTCATAATTTCAATCCCCTAGAGTGAGGTCATAGTTTTAAGTCTCTGTTAACCTCTTAATTATTAGCCAAGTGTAAGCAAAAGTTGGTCCAGAATAGATGTCAGAGAGTGACTGGAAAGAGAGACCCAGTCTGGCCTTTCCTGTTCCTTACCCTGTATACCACATGCCCCTATTTATACTTGTAACATGGGATATTTTATTGAAAGTAAGCAAGTAATAACAAGTAAAGAAAGCAAGTCAGTCAAATTCAGATTAACCAGTTAGCATTAACAGTTGACTATGACAAAGGTTAAAATTAGGCACAGAGGACCACATATTATACGATTCTATTTATATGTTATGCCTGGAATAGGCAAATCCAGAGAAACAGAAAATAGATTAGTGGTTTCCTAGGAGTAGTAGAGGAAGAGGAGGAGTGACTGTTAAAGGCCTTTCCATTTTGGGGGGAAAGATAAAAATATCTTGAAATTAGATTGTGGTGATGGTTGCACAACTCTTTGAATATTCTAAAAACTGCTGAGCTATATAGTTTAGAGGGATGGATTTTACGGATTTTAAATATATTGCAGTAAAGCTACAAAAAATACCAATCTTTGGCTGGGGATATAAGCTCAGTGGTACAGCACACACTTAGAATGCCTTAAGGCCCTGGGTTCACTCTCCAACAAACACACACAGAAAGAAACAACCTTGATCCCAATTGAAAATGTTCATTTTAAATTGAAGTTTTTTACCATCTGCTATAGCTGTTCTATGAACCACCTCCTTTCTGCAAGCAGTTCCTTTCCCACCAGTGCACACTTGTGCCTGCAGTTTGGCGAGTTTCTCCTGGTTCATGATAGTTTCCTTTCATTTTATCAGAGCAGAAATGGGGCTACTGCGTGGGTGACTAGGGTTGGTGCTTCAGGCAGACCAGCTGAGATAGGCGCACACCTGCAGGGACGCAAGATAGCAGCTCGGTTTTCACCTCCTTTAATAGGCACTGGTAGGCCTTGACTATACAGTAGTGAATAAAACAAATATTGCTATTACATTAATAGAATTCACAGTCTAGTGTATTATATCTAGTATTATACTATATTACGGGTAGTAAGGTTTCATCAGAGAGAGCAACAAGAGTCAGGACTTCAGCCAGGCGCGGTGGCACACGCCTGTAATCCCAGCACTTGGGAGGCTGAGGCAGGAAGATCGTGAGTTCAAAGCCAGCCTCAGCAATGGTGAGGCACTTAGCAACTCAGTGAGACCCTGTCTCTAATAAAATACAAAAAAGGGCTGGGGCCGGGCGTGGTGGCGCACGCCTGTAATCCCTGCACTTGGGAGGCTGAGGCAGGAGGATCGCGAGTTCAAAGCCAGCCTCAGCAATGGTGAGGCACTTAGCAACTCAGTGAGACCCTGTCTCTAATAAAATACAAAAAAGGGCTGGGGATGTGGCCCAGTGGTCAAGTGCCCCTGAGTTCCATCCCTAGTACCAAAAAAAAAAAAAAAAAAAAAAAGGGCTGGGGATGTGGCCCAGTGGTTGAGTGCCCCTGAGTTCAATCCCTGGTACCAAAATAAGGAAAGGAAGGAAGGAAGGAAGGGAGGGAGGGTGGGTGGGTCAGGACTTCAAAGAGGTTTGAGAAGAATATATAGAATTTCCTTAGAACACAAGGGAGAATATTCCATATGAGGAGATAAATCAGTTAAATATTATAGCAAATTGTATTTTCAAAAATGGCTAGAGTAGGGGCTGAGGTAGTGGCTCAGCGGTAGAGTGCTCGCCTAGCACATGCTCGGCCCTGGGTTCGATCCTCAGCACCACATAAAAATAAATAAATAAAATAAAGGTATTGTGTCCAACTAAAACTAAAAAATATTTTTAAAAATGGCTAAAGTAATATTTCTGGCCCCACATGCTCTTCCAGAAATTTCTCATTTCCCATCAAGAAGTAGAGGCTGTGTCTCTTCCTCTGGAACCTTTTTGACTAACTCACCTTACAGAGCATGAGTAGAAGTGACATTATGGTTCTTAAGAAACTAGGTCCTAAAAGGCAGTATATACATAAATCCAGTTGCCAGTATTATTCTTAATAATGGGAAATTGTATGCTGAGTGCTTAAAGTCAGCAACTAGGCAAGGCTGGCTGTTCTCACTAGAATTAAACATTGAACTGGAAGATCTAGCCCGTACAGAAAGGCAAGAAAAAGGTGAGACCTGCAGATATAAATAGAAGAAAGCTGTCTTTATTTGTAGATAGCAGGATTGCTGTGTAGAAATTCTTAAAAGATCTATAGATAATAAAGCTACTAGAAGTACTAAGGAGTTTATCAGAGTCACAGGATACAGCATCACTATACAAAAATCAAAATCAATTTATTTCTTTATAGTAGCAATCTCAGGTCCGTCATACTGAGTTTCTGGAAGTCTCTATCCTTATACCTGCCCCCACTCTCTAGCAAATTACTTACCCCCTACTCACCAGGAAAATAGAAATCATTAAGAGGATTTACCTCAGCTTCTTTCTCATCATGGAATAGACTATCCAGTCCTAGAATATTCCAACACATTGTCCAGAACTAATGCACATGCTCTTTCTCTTATCTGGAATGCCTCTGACCCCATTTTTCTCAGGTAATTCATATTAATCCTTCAAATCTTTACTTAACACTTACTTAGAGAAACTTTCCTTTATCCATTTCTCCCCTAGAAGGGGAAAGCTATATATTTCCTTAGCTGCTGTATTTCATCTTTAGGTGAGTTGGGGGGTTTTCTTTGCAATACTGAAGATTGAACCCAGGGACACTGTATGACTGAGCTGCATCTCCTCCCCTTTTTATTTACTTATTTATTTTGAGACTGTCTCACTAAATTGTCAAGGCCGGCCTCAAAATGTGATCCTCCTGCCTCAGCATCCCAGGTCACTGGGATTACAGGTGTGGGCCACCAAGCCCAGCTTTAGGTCAGTTTTAAAATTATAATAAATTTCTGTGTCTAATATTATTTGTATGAATTATTTCACATTACTTAAAGTTGCAAAACAGGCTCTTCTCTTTTTTATCTCTTGAAACCATTTAAATGTTATTTCAAGACCCTACTTGGCAAGGAAGCCAGTTTTAGGCATTTTAGGAGGTCACCATTTGTCTCCCTCTAAAAGAAAAATACAACTGGAGAACACTTTTGCGCTTACTTTTTAAACATTGCAGCAAAAATGTGCCATGTATTTTGTGTAAAGAAAATAGCACCATTAAATTTTCCCTCTTTTTTTTAAATTTCCACTTGCCACTTTCATTAGTGATACAAGGAAGTTGAGGTTTTTTTGTTAATGCATCATTTTCTGCCTTGGTTTCCACAATAGTTGTGACTGAATAAAGCAAGTATTGGAGTAATCAACTTTGACACTTAGTGTCAAATTCTGATATTAATACCAAATTATTCCAGATATTTATGAAAAAGTTAGGAAATGATAAAAATACCTATTGTTGAATGTTTGTGGGTCAAAAAATTATTTACCTCGGCATAATGAAATTGAATTAAATAAATACTTTTGGTAATATTTTTATAATTATGATTATAAAATGACTATTTTGACTAGAGGCAAAGCTTTGACTTGTAACAATACCTAATTTATATAAATGCAGTATTATTTTGAGTATCAAAAGGGCTACTTGCTTGTAACAAGATATGTATACATCGTTTTTATATCTAGAATCCTCTGTAAATAGGGAGAGAATACATGGTGGGATCTCTAGAATAAGTGGACACCTTTAAACACATTCTACTTGCTGAGCCAAAATTTCATCGTAATGCTTAAAGCTTTATGCCCTCTCCTGCAAAAACATAAATAAATAATCAACCAACCCACAATGTATTTTTATTATTTCATATCAATACAATAAAAATAAAACTTTATAGCCTCAGCTTTAGGTCTACCATTTTTGCTATTTTTCCCATTCTGGTATTTCCATATATGAGTGCATAAAAAGATAGAATGTGAAGATGATGACAGAATTTAATGTGTGTGATTGTGAAAATAACCAAAGAAAGAAGTAGGAGTTCTTCCTCTGCCCTACACACACACACACACACACACACACACACACACACACACAAATTAAAGTGTGAAGATGATGATTGAATTTTTTTTAATGTGTGTAGATGTGAAAATAGCCAAAGAAGCAGAAATTCTTCTTTTGCCCCCCCCACACAAAAAATTAGATTGTTTACAGATAGATTTTATTCTTAAATAGAAAAATGTGGCCCCAAAATACTTATGACCTTGCCTTGTTAGTGCTGTCAGGAGGGCAAAGGTCATGGCTCCTGGTATAGCGGATCAGACTTTGGACCACTTATTTTGCTGCTCAGGTTTCCTTTCTGTTACAGTCCCTGAACAGGTAGGATAAAAGTAGACAACCATTTACCAAAAAAGCCTCCCAGAGCATTCTGGATTTGAAACACCACTTCTTACTTTGGGGAAAGTGTATTAACTTAGGACAAGGAAAGAGAATAGGTATTTTCTGCCATTTTTTTCCCTTAATCTAAGGATGAATTTCATGTAAGAGTGCTGCCAAACTTCTTACTAACATCATTCTCTGATTGATTTCCAAAAATGCTTTTTACAAACTAAGCTGCATTATGTGGTTTCTCCTTTTTTTATAATCAGATTCTTATATGTAAGTATCAAACATCTTATAATTAACATTGTTACTATTTTGAATTATAGTTTAAAAAACAGCAGAACCAACTTTATAATATCATGCTTAATTTGTTCTCTTTAAGAGTTGAAAGTAAGTACAAGGAGCTAAAATCTACTTTCATGGAACTCAGTTGCTTTTTTGAAAAATCTGTACAAGAAAACAAATCCTGCAGTGTTGATATCATGACCTAACTCCTCTTGCCTATTTTTTTTCTAATGTAAGATGAGGTAATAACAACCAGAAGGCTAGAATCCAGATAAGAAGACATGAAATCTTTTCCACTTTTTTTTCAGTTATTTATTCAGCAAATGATTAAATGCTAAACACAGTATTGCCTAACAGTAAGACAGATGTGGAGTCAGCCTCAGTATGTTTTATAATTTATTTCTCACCTACAATCCAGTATTATATTATTCTGTAATTTATGGTTTTATTGTTGTATGTCATTTACATGATATTGAATTTTTTGGCTTTTTTTTTTTTGTGGTGGTTGTTGTTTGTTGTTAATTATTTGTTAACAGGGATTGAACCCAGGTGCACTCAACCCCTGAGCCATAGCATGTCCCCAGCCCTTTCTTATATTTTAAAATATAAAATATTTTATACATTTTAAATATTTTATATTGTTCAAGGTCTTTCTGAGTTGCTTAAAGGCTCACTAAGTGGCTGAAGCTGGCTTTGAACTCGCCATCTTCCTGACTCAGCCTCCTGTTTGATAGCCAACCTTCTAGTTGCATGGAAGCAAACATTACCTTCTTTTCTCACTCAATTTCAAGAATTTCAAGGAGAAGGATTTTTTTTTTTTTTTTTTTTTTTTTTTTTTTTTTGGTACTGGGGATTGAATTTAGGGGCACTCAACCACTGGGCCATATCCCCAGCCCTTTTTTGCATTTTATTTGGAGACAGGGTCTCACTGAGTTGATAAGTGCCTCACCATTGCTGAGGCTGGCTTTGAACTCGCAATCCTCTGCCTCAGCCTTCCAAAGTGCTGGGATTACAGGTGTGTGCCACCGCGCCTGGCAGAGAAGGATTTTTTTTAAGTACAAAGATTTTTTTTAAAGACCTAGATTGATTTATCAGATATAAGACCCCTTAGACATCATCTTATTTCTTAAAACCCCTACAAAACATCTATATTGCCATCTCAAATTTTCAGTCCTCTTCTACCTTCAAAATGTCAGTTATTGCTTCCTAACATATGCCTTCTGAGTAGTGTGCAAAGATTAATCTCTCTTCAAAAAACTGATAAGATTAACTGTGTCTCAAAGTAAAAGTGTGCATGATAATTACATAAGTGTCACATAACTTTAAGAAAAGCCTTATGAGACATATGATCATGATCAATTTCTTTTAAGTTAATAGAATGTGTATATAAAGATAGATAAAATACCTATGTTATGCAGTTTTCTGGAGTTTGTTATCAGCATTATATCTACATATTTTATAAATACATTCACACAAGCACTTAGATTTGTAAATTAAATAGTATTTTATCCTATCTGATAATCTAATAATATGATAGTGCCTAACATTAGAATTTAGAGTTGTCATTGGCTGGCACATAATAGTTTACCAGTTAATAAAAAGTATCCTAGGGCTGGGATTGTGGCTTAGCAGCAGAGCGCTCGCCTCGCACATGCGCGGCCCGGGTTCGATCCTCAGCACCACGTAAACATAAATGCATTGCATTGTGTACAACTAAAGTAAATAAATAAATATTTTAAAAAGGAAAAAAAAGTATCCTAATATAGTTAACACCTTAGCTCACAAACATGGTCATAGATATTTCTTAAAAACTATATAGTTACATTCACAACTAGTGTTTTGATTAATGTAAAAAACAAAATCTTAACAGTTTATGAACAACAAATGTAATAGAATTCATCCCCAGTAATTTATAGTGTGAGTTAAGCAACCCAAACTACAGAAAAGGCACATCTAAAAGCACTCATTTTTTAACTTGTCACCTGAATTTTCACAGATCTTGTAATTATACTAAAGGAATAATAATTTTGAGAACAAGATTGCTAGGTGCAGTGGCGCACGCCTGTAATCCCAGAGGCTCAGGAAGCTGAGACAGAAGGATAACAAGTTCAAAGCCAGCCTCAGCAAAAGCGAGGTGCTAACCAACTCAGTGAAACCCTGTCTCTAAATAAAATACAAAACAGGGCTGGGGATGTGGCTCAGTAGTTGAGTGCCCCTGAGTTCAATCCCCAGTACCCAATAATAATAATAATTTGAGAACGGGAAGTAAAGTTTGTGATGCACGTGACTTATGTAAAAGACAAAAAATTTAATACTGTTCTGTATGTGTAAAATGGCTTGAAGCTATCATCATGAGTCTCAACAAAAGAAACAATGTAGTTGTTTTGGAATTATAGTGCTGTGGGCTGGGGATGTAGTTTAGTGGTAGCATACTTACCTGACATGCTGATGTCATCCTGGGCTCAATCACCAGAATTGTGGGAGGAAAAAAAAAAAAAAAAGTTATATGGAATTGTAGTGAATAAGAGGGAAAATGATGTAGGTGGAAGGGAGGTGGGGGACTAAAAACCTAAAAGAAATCTCCAATAAGAAATTATGAAAAATAATATCATCTTAGCATGGACAGTCATGTTGGATAGTCTTTTAAATTTGACTGGCAAGTTGTAAGCATAAAAGTATTTTTCACATTTCCAAAAAAGACAGCTTTCTAAAACATAAGTGATTTTTTTTTAAATCAGAAAAGCAATCATGTGAAGAAAGAAATCATGTGTGGCAAGAATTAATGTCTGATGCAGACAACTAAGATAAATCAAGAAGATTTTATATGTATGAAATAGGATGGTTAAGGGATTGACTTGTAAAAAGAAACTACAGCATCTCTGTGTTTATACTTAGAATTATTTAGCTCATAATTTTGATTTGAGGATATTGACTAAAATTGCAAACTTTTTAGAAGCATTCAGTTGTTTGTCTTGTGAATCATTAATGCCAGTTGAGTTTTATCAAGGAATATGAGGACTAAATACTATTTCTTCTTTGCTCCAGGTAAAACTTTAGTCAAGAAGCTGGCCAAAAAGGTAAGGGAAAGGAGTGTAGGCTTTGTTTGCTTTTGGTAAAATAGTTAACTTTGGGGGCTGGGGTTGTGGCTCAGTGGTAGAGGGCTCACCTAGCATGCATGAGGCACTGGGTTCAATCCTCAGCATCACATAAAAATAGAATAAAGGTATTGTGTCCACCTACAACTAAAAATATATTATAAAAAAAGGGTAGTGAACTTTTGTAAGTCAAATTGAAAGATTGTAATATGTGTATTTATAGGATATCGAGGAGGTACTGGCAGGAATCCGAAAAGCTAATTGTGGATCAACTTTTTTTAGAGACCTTGGTGATAAAGGTAATTTTAATTTGCTGTTAAATTTCTAGTTGTATGTTTAATTTAACTGAAGTATTATTAGAGAACTAAGGCATAAGATTTGTACCATGTTATTTAACAGGTGTTTTTAAAACAAAATAAATTTTTAAAAATATAAATAACGGCTGGGGTAGTGGCTCAGTGGCAGAGCACTTGCCTAGCATGTGTGAGGCACTAGGTTCAATTCTCAGCAATGCATATAAATAAATAAATAATAAAGGTCCATCAACAACTAAAAATTTAAAAATGTGTGTGTGTGTATATAAAAATAAAACAAAATAAAAAATAACTTCTCAAATTCTTTGAACAATTTAAGGTAAATTATTTAAAACATCATTAACTAAAAACTGGAGAGAGGGGGGATAAGGTAGAGTAAGAGAAGTAAGGATGAGACATGAGTCTAAAGAAGGTGAGAGGCCTCAGAGGTGCACCAACATATAAGGAATAGATAGTGATGAAATGCTCATGAAGGAGACCAGGGCCAGGAGATCCAAGGAGTAGAAGAAAACCAGGAGAATTTTACCACAGAGGCTAAGAGGAGAACATATTTAAAAAGGAGCTGTCAAATAAGTAAATATCAAGCAAATTAATAAAGTTGAGTAAGCTAGGACAGAGAACTGCCCATTGGATATAGCAGCTGGAAGTGCTTGACCCTTTAGCAAGTACAGATCAGTAAGGGAATGGTATCTGAAGCCTCATTGCAGGATGTTGAGAAAGTGAGTGGGGACATTAAAAAAAAATTAAGTACAGACCCCTTGAGAGACCTATGAGCAGAGAAGTTAGAGGGTAGGAGTTGGGGTGGAATGTTGGTTTGGTTTTTTTGTGGTACCAGGGATTGAACTCAGGGGCACTTAACCACTGGGTCACATCCCCAGCCCTTTTTTTTGTATTTTATTTAGAGACAGAGTCTCACTGAGTTGCTAAGTGCCTCGCCATTGCTGAGGCTGGCTTTGAACTCGCGATCCTCCTGCCTCAGCCTCCCAAAGTGCTGGGATTACAGGCGTGCGCCACCGCGCCCGGCCGAATGTTGGTTTGGTTTTGAGGAAACTTGATTATTGATTATCATTTGGCTTTATTCTTTTTTTTTTTTTTCCTTTGGTGCTGGGAAGTGAATCCCAGGGCACTTAACCACTGAGCCACATCCCCAGCCTTTTTCATATTTTATTTAAAGGCAGGGTCTCACTGAGTTACTTAGGGCCTCACTAAGTTACTGAGGCTGGCTTTGAGCTCGCGGTCCTCCTGCCTCAGCCTCCTCAGCCTCCCCAGCCACTGGGATTACAGGGGTTTACTACTATACCCAGCTATACTGTTACTTCTTATCTAAGGACTCCTGTTAGGGTATGGATCTGGAATGTCTTCCCAAAAGCTTGTGTGTTTTGAAAGGGTAGTCCCCAGTGCAGCAATGTCCAGAGATGGGGCTTTTAGGCAGTGAATCCATTATAAGGGCTCTGATCTCATCAGTTGATTAATTCATTTGATAATCAAGTGGATTGATCCATTGATAGCTGAATGGGCTATGGGGAGGTAGGATCTAGCAGGAGGAAGTTGGTCACTGGGGACATGCCCTAAAGGGTTTATATTCTCTTTGGCCCCTCCCTACCCTTTCATCCTTTCTTTCTTTCTCTCTCCCCCTTTCCCTTTCAACTCCCTTCTTCTCCTGTGCCACGAGCTAAGCAGCTTTCTTTCACCATGCCATTCTGTCATAACATTTCTGCCTTGAAGTTAGCTGACTATCGATAGAAGCCTCGGAAACCATAAGCCAAAATAAATCAATCCTCCTCTAAGTTGTTTTTGTCAGGCATTCCAATCATGGTGGCTAAGTGCTGACTAATACAGCCTCTCTTTATTTCACAAGTATAGAAAAGGTGTTCACCTAAGGTTAATGATAAAGTAATAACAGGTCTCTCCTGTTATCTGAAGAAGTCTTGAAGAATTAAGAAACAAATGTAATTTCTAAATCAGTGGTTCATGACTCTTTATTAAATGCAGACAGGTTTTTTTTTTTTTTTTGGTGTGTGTGTGTGTGTGTGTGTGTGTGTGTGTGTGTGTGTGTTTGGTACCAGGGATTGAACTCAGGGGCACTGGACCTCTGGACCACATCCCCAGCCCTTTTTTGTATTTTGTAAGAGACGCAGTCTCACTGAGTTGCTAAGTTCTTTGCCATTGCTGAGGCTGGCTTTGAACTCGTGATTCTCCTGCCTCAGCCTCCCAAGTGCTGGGATTACAGGCATGTGCCACCGCACCCGGCTAAAATACAGACAGTTTTACAGCTATTTCAAAAGATTTACAACATTCTCAAATCAACAATTTTAAAGTGAGAATATCACATAGCGCTCTATAGGGAAAGAAAACAATGACAAAATGTAAAACTCCGTGCTTAAGACAGTTAATTATGGTTCTTGTTTATAAATACCCATTTCTTTTCATTCTTCAGTGCATCATTATTTAGTGGATTACATAGAATATAATTATATTCTACATGTATTATTTCCTTACATAAACTTATTATCTTTATACCATGCCACCCCTCACCTCATTCCTTCCAATCCTACCACCAGAGCATCACTATATACTTTAAGAGTTTGACTTCTAAATTGTTTACAATGGGAATTTACTGGGATTTAGTCTGGGATGTAATGATGAAGCTTAGGTGTTTTTGAGTCTTCAAATTTAATTCATAATTTTTTCCTGGTTTTATGACCTGGGGAAATTAACCCTATTTTATTCTCAGTTTTATTATCTTTAAAATAAGATAATGATGCCTTTTTTGTGTGATTGTTGAATGAATTTAACAAAATAATATATTTTAAATATTAGTAATATCTGATACATAGCCCCCAAAAATATAATTAAGCGTATGAGCTTTAAGCCTGATTTGTATTCTCAGCATTATTACCTATGTAACCTTGGGCAAGTTAGTCTTAGTTTTCTTACCATGTGTCTAGCACTTTGTAAATTTATAATTGGAATATTATAATCTATTTTGTGTTTTTGTAAGACTTAATACTTAACCGAACCATAACATTTTGTTAGTGAATTTGTAAACTAAAATACGTAGTACCTTTTCAATCACTGTTGCTAAAGATTTTGTAAGGCTTTGCCGTAGAAAGTTCTTATTAATTTGGCACTTCAAAGTAGATTTGTAGTACATTCTTTAAATCCAAAATTCTAAAGGTATGGCTTTGAGGTATTGTTTCATGATAATACTTTTCTGACAATATTTTGAGATTTAAAGAAAGATATTTACTGGTTATGAAAGCTTGAGTAATGTCTATGGATAGAAATATAAACAATCATTTGTTTTATAATTATTTGATTTTTTTTCCCTGAAATAAGGAAGGATAAGGAGAGCATTATAATAATTTTCATCTAATGGCAGAATATTAGAACTGGATGTAGTTATTTTATAAAATACTATGTAAATAATATTTTAGAAATTCTATTAAAAATTATTTTCAAGAAAAGTTCATAAAATAAAAACTGAAAGTTGAAACCATTTTAAGAAAAAAGTATTTGAGGTATGTTAGTCAGCTTTTCATCTCTGAACAAATACATAGCAAGAAAACTTAGAGAAGGAAAGATTTATTTGGCTCTCGGTTTCAGAGGTCTCAACCCATGGTTATACAGGCATAAAATTGATGGCAGAGGGCATGGTGAAGAAAAGCTGCTCAACTTTTCATGGTGGCTTGAAAGTACAGAAAGCAAGAGAAGAAGAGACCAAGGACAGATATAGTCCCTAAGGCCACACACCCAGTAACCTACTTCCTCTAGCCATACCCCTCCTACCTACAATTATCACCAGGTAGTCCATTCAGATTATTAATCCATCAAATGGATTAGTCCACTGATGAGGTTACAGTCCTCACAGTCTAAGAATTTCACCTCTAAACATTGCTGTGTTGCCTAATGCATGAACTTTTGAGGACTATTCCATATCCAAAACATAATGAGGTAAGCGATTAATCTGGAATACTTACAAGAGAGACCAATCTCAAAGACTTCAGAAGCACCCTTTACTCAGAAAAGAAATACTCCTGCAGCCCTCTCCTGTGCTTTTAACCTTTCTAAATACTGGTAGTGCCTTTAAGTGCTGCCTGTCACTTTTATATGGAACACCATCCATACTCCCATCACCCATTAAACACCTTCCACTGGGCGCGGTGGCACACGCCTATAATCCCAGCACTTGGGAGGCTGAGGCAGGAGAATCACAAGTTCAAAGCCAGCCTCAGCAATGGCGAGGCACTTAGCAACTCAGTGAGACCCTGTCTCTAAAATACAAAAAAAAAGGGGGGGTGGGGGGACCCTGGGGATGTGGCCCAGTGGTCAGGTGCCCCTGAGTTCAATCCCCAGTACCAAAAAAATAAAATACCCAAAAAAATAAAACACCTTCCTACTCATCAGCTAACCTACTCTTTGAAACTGATATCCAGATCTACTAGAGTTCTTGCTGTTTCTCATTTTTGCATTTTGTTATACTATACTAATCTTTGCTAGTTAAACCATAAATTCTCAGAGACAAAAAAGTTATGTGGTCAGTTTTATATTCCCAGTTGCCCAGTATATTGCCTAAATGTTCTCTAGAAAATAATGGATACTCATCTAAAATTAATTATATGCTAACTGTAAACTATTCTATTTCAGAATGCAATTTTATTTAGGGGTTCTGTGTAATGAGAGCATGAGGACTAAATTTTTTTTTTTTTTTTTGGTACCAGGGATTGAACTCAGGGGCACTTGACCACTGGGCCACATCCCCAGCCCCTTTTTTTTTGTATTTTATTAGAAGCAGGGTCTCACTGAGTTACTAAGTGCCTCGCCCTCCCAAAGTGCTGGGATTACAGGAGTGCGCCACCGTGCCCGGCTATGAGGACTAAATTTTATTTTAATATTTTCCAACTAAAACTTTTCAGTAATTTATATTGATTTTCCCAGGTTAGGATTAATTGGTATTTTATCAACAAAATCAAACCCATTTAGCAGTAATGCTTTAGTAAATTTTGGAAATAATGCATCAGCTGTTTATGAACATCATAATAAAAACATGGAATTATCATCATCTGATTTTATTTTTTATCAGAGTACTTCCTTTTGACAACTTTTTGTTTTTGTGATGCTGGGGACCAAACCCAGGACCTTATACATGCTAATTAAGCAAGTATTCTATCACTGTACCACTAAGATACATCCCCAGCCCCAAAACACTTGTATGTGTGTGTGTATCTATATCTTTTTATTAGAGCATTGTACTTATACATAGTAGTTAGGTTCATTTCAACAAATTCATTCACGTATAGAATTTAACTTTAGTTCCTGTTCCCCTCCTTTTCCCTCTCCTCCACCCTCCCCCATTCTCCTTCCTCTGCTGATCTTCCCTATATTTTTATATCTGATCCTCCGCTCCTTCTTTCCTTTATTTTGCTCTGTTTTCCACGTGTGAGAGAATATATTCAACTCTTGATTTTCAGAGACTGACTTATCTCACTTAGCATAATGCTCTCCATTTTCCATCCATTTTCCAGAAAATGCTGTAATTTTATTCTTCCTTATGGCTGAGTAAAACTCCATTGTGTATATATACCACAGTTTATTAATCCATTCATTTATTGATGAGCATCTGGACTAATTCCATAATTTGGCTTATGTAAATTGTGCTGCTATAAACATTGAGGTGGTTGTAACACATACTGTGGAGATTTTAGTTCTTTTTAACAAATAGCTGAATCATATGGTGATTTCCATTCCTAGTTTTTGTTTCTTGAGACAGGTTCTCCCTAAGTTGCTGAGATTGGCCCCTAATTTGCCATCCTCCTGCTCAGCCTCCCAAGTTAACTGGGATTATAGTCATGCCCCACTGTGCCTGGTTTTTTGAGGAATTTCCATATTGCTTTCCAGAGTGGTGGTATTAGTCTGCAGTCCAACCAAAAATGTATGAGTTTACCTTTCCCCCACATCCTCACCAGCATTTATTATTATTGGGATCTTGGTTATTGCTGCTCTAACTTGAGTGAGATGAACTCAGTGTAGTTTTGATTTGCATTTCCCTGATTGCTAGAGATGTTGAACATTTTTTCATATTTTTTTTTGCCATCTATGCATCTTTTGAGAAATGTCTGTTTCATTCTTTTTGCTTATTTATTCATTATGGCCTTTTTTTGAAGTATTAAAGTTTTTGAGTTTCTATATTCTTGCTATTAATCCTTGATATATATTCTTGATATAATTTTCTACCATGCTGTAGGCTCTCTCTTCATGCTCTTGTTTCCTTTGCCGTACAGAAGCTTTTTAGTCTGATGGCATCCCACTTATTTACTCTTGGTTTTATTTCTTGAGTTTTAGGAGTCTCGTTAAGGAAGTCCGTGCCAGCACCCTATGTTTTCTTCTAATTGCAAGGTTTCTGGTCTAATTCCTAAGTCTTTGATCCATTTTGATTTGACTTTAGTGCAGGATAAGAGATAGGAGTCTAGTTTCATTCTTTTATACACACACACACACACACACACACACACACACACACATATCCAGTTTTTTCATCTGCATTTGTTAAAAAGACTAGCTTTTCTCCAAAAAATATTTGTGAGGGGAAAAAAAAACTTCTTTACTCACCTTTTCCCTCAATTGAATCATTCAAAGATTACCTTTAAAATTAGTTCCTCGGGCTGGGGTTGTGGCTCAAGTGGTAGAGCGCTCGCCTAGCATGCGCGCGGCCCGGGTTCGATCCTCAGCATCCATGTAAAAATAAACATTGTGTACAACTAAAGCAAATAAATAAATATATTTTTTAAAAAAATTAGTTCCTCTACAGTATCTATGGATTATCTAAATCTGGAAATGATTTCACATTTTTCTAAACTGTTACTACCAGAACATGATTTGTGTTAATGCAGGAGTGTTCAGAAGTAAAATGATTAGATGGTTATGAGAACTGTAATCTAATCCTAATATGAACAGACTAAGTGAGTGGGAACTATAGGGAGGTGGGGCCTAGCTGGAAGAAGTGAGTCTCTGAGAGCATTCTCCTGGGGATTATATCTTGTACCCTTGGCTCCTCCCTTTCTCTGCTTTCTGGCTACCATGAGATGAGCAGCTTTTGTCACCTTGGACCCACAGAAATGAAGTAGGCTGACCATGGACCTCTGAAACTATGAGCCACAACAAATTTTGCTTCCTCTAAGGTATTTTGCTCACAACAATGAAACACTGATTAACATACTATGTATTAGTGGTTTATAGCATTTTCTGTGTTTTGGCCTCTTAATGGAAATATAAATTATCATCTCAAAGAATTCTTGCCAAATGTCAAACCTTAGCTGAATATGGTAGCGCAGGCTGTAATTCTAGCAATTCCCAAGGCTGAGTCAAGAGGATCACAAGTTCAAGGCCAGGCTTAGCAATTTATGGACCCCCCTGAACACCTTAACAAGACGTCTCTTAAAATCAAAAAGGATTGGAGGTTGCTTAGTGGTAAAGTGCCCCTGAGTTCAATCCCATTACAAAAAAACAAAACCAAAAATCATACCTGAATCTCAGCACACCTATGGATCTAAGTATCAGTTTGTAGGAAATAAAGAAGTTAAAGGAATGTGTGAAATTATATGAAGGACATGTAATCATCAAAATTTCCTAGACTGTTGGAAACTATAGGACAAATGTGAAAACCTTATTCAACAATTAAGCTAAAGGGTAGAAGGGGGAAAAGGCAAGGGAGAACCTAAAGATTAAAAGAGATTTAAATAGGGCTGGGGTTGTAGCTTAGTGGTAGAGCACTTGCCTCGCACATTTGAGGCACTGGGTTTGATCTCAGCACCACATTAAGTTAATAAATAAAATAAATATGTTGTGTCCGTTTACAACTAAAAAATTTTTTTTTAAAGATTTAAAGAAAGGGATCAAAAGAAAAATATATTTTTTGAATCAGAAAACACTATGAAGAGAGAGTGAAAAAGCAACCCAAGAAACAAGAAAATATTTTCAAAACTCCAACAACTCAATAACAAGAAAATACAATTACAAATGGGCTAAGGACTTGAATAGACATTTCTCCAAAGAAGTTATACAGATGACTAATAAGTACATTAAAGATGCTGAGCATTAATAATCATTAGGGAAATGCAAATCAAAACCACAGTGAGATACCACTTCACACCCATTAGGATGACTATTATTAAAAACAGCACAGAAATAGCCAGGCACAGTGATGCATGCCTGCATGCCTTTAGTCCGAGCAGCTCAAGAGGCTAAAGCAGGAGGGTCACAAGTTCAAAGCCTCCACACCTCAGTAACAAGTGTTGGGGATGTGTAAAATTTGGAACCCTTGTACATTGCTGTTGGGAATGTAAAATACAAGTGCTGTGGAAAAGGTATGATGATTCCTAAATAAAAATTATGATGATGATGATGATGATGATGATGATGATGATGATGATTATCATCATAAGGCCCAGCAATTCCACTTTTGGATATGTACTCAAAAGAAATGAAAACAGGGACTCAGACAGACCCTGTTGTTTGTAGATGCATTATCCATAATAGCTACAAGGTCAAAACAGCCCAGGTGTTCATCATCAAGTGAATGGATAAACCAAATGTGGTATATACATACAATGGAATATTATGCAACCTTCATAGGGAAGGAAATTCTAGAAGTGCTACAATGTGGAGGAACCTTGAAAACATTAATCTAAGTGAAATAATTGTATGATTCTACTCATCTGAGGTACCTGGAGTAGGCAAATTCATAGAAACAAAGCGGAATAGAAGTTACAAGGACTGGAGGCAGGAGGGAATCAGGAATTATGTATGGTGTTTCAGTTTGGGGTGATGATGAAAACATCTTAATAATGATTGCATGACACAGAATTGTTTAATGCCACGGAACAGTACATTTAAAGATGGTTAAGCGTGGTGGCACACGCCTATAATCCCAGCAGCTCGGGAGGCTGAGGCAGGAGGATTGGGAGTTCAAAGCCCACCTCAACAGTTTATCAAAGCCCTAAACAACTCAGCAAGACCCTGTCTCTATATATAAAAAGGGGCTGGGGATGTGGCTCAGTGTTTAAGCACCCAAGTACCAAAAATAAAATAAAAATGGTTAAGATGATAATTTTTTTTATGTTCTGTACATATTATCCCCGTTGTTCTCTCTCTCTCTCTCTCTCTCTCTCTCTCTCTCTCTCTCTCACACACACACACACACACACACACACACACACACATAAAGTTAAGAGAGACCTGTCCAGCAAGTGCAGTTTAAAGACCTACCTTGGATCCTTGTTTGAGCACAATTTTTTAAAAGTGTTCTCAAACAGGGAAGGTTTATACTGATTTAAATTTGAAGGCATTCAGGATTTATTGGTAATATTTTAGGTGTGGTAACTATATTTAGAAGGGAAAGTAATAATCCTTTTAGAGATACAGCTTGAATTTTTTTACTTTAAAATAATATGATATGGGATTGCTTAAAAATAATCCAGTAAGAGGTGGGGAGTGAAAGGGGAATATAGATAAAACAAGACTTGGGGCTGGGGTCGTGGCTCGGTGGTAGAGCGCTTGCCTAGCACATGTGAGGCACTGGGTTCCATCCTCAATGCCACATAAAAAAATAAATAAATAAAATAGAGGTATTGTGTCCATCTACCTCTCAAAAACATACTTTAAAAAAAGAAAAGGGTGGGGCTGGGGTTATGGCTCAGGGGTAGAGCGCTCGCCTAGCACATGCACGGCCTGGGTTCGATCCTCAGCACCACGTAAAAATAAACGCATTGTGTACAACTAAAGCAAATAATAAATATAAAAAAAAAGACCTGCCATGTGCCCTGAGTTGATAATTACTTGAGCTGAGTTTCATTGAATTATTATTCTCAGTATAATTATATATATATATATATAATTTTCATTATATTCTGTCTACTTGTGTATACGATTAAAACTTTACCATGATTAAAAAGGTGTTTGTAGTTGTTGGTTGTATGTTTTGCTATTCTAATACCAAGCTCATGAACCAGAAGGAATTTTTTTTTCAAATATTTATTTATTTGCTTTAGTTGTACACAATGCAATGCATTTATGTTTACGTGGTGCTGAGGATCGAACCCTGGCCACACACATGCGAGGCGAGCGCTCTGCCACTAAGCCACAATCCCAGCCCGGGGAATTTTTTTTTTTTTTTTAATTTATCAGGAATCCATGACTTGTAAGGTTCTATTTCTATGTTTATTGTAGTTCTTTTCATTGCAAATAATGTAAAACTTGATACAATCTAGTTGAGCAAGAAAACAAGTCTAGTGACCAAAGTTATCTTCAAATCCAGCTTAATTCAGGGCTCAAGTATCCCAAGTATTCATTATTCAGGCCTGCCATTTAAAAAATGACTACATTCTCCTTTTTGAAATGCTGGCTTTATGGCAGTTTCAGGTACTCTATCTCCTCAATGTTCCTAAGTTTAGGAACTTTCTTACATCCTCAAAGTCCAGTCAAAAAAAAAAAAAAAAAAAAAAAAAACCAAGTCAGTGATCCTGCATTCTCAACAGAAATCCTATGATACCACTCTGAGTGACCCAGCTTAGATCATGCCCTCTGCCTGAACCAGTCCCTGGCACCAGGCTAATGTAACCTGCTCACTAGCTTGGGCCAGAGCTAATGCCTGTTTCTGCATTACAAGAATCAGTGGTTGACTTAGCCAGTCAATACCTACCTCTAAAGGAGAAAAATAAGGTCATCCCAGGGCAGCTGGATGTGTAACTCCATCCAAGCCAAAAGATCTGAGAATCAGGGGAATCTATAGTGTAAACCCCAGTCTGAGCATAGGAGAGAAAAAGCTGAATTCCTTCCTCCTCTGTTTTTTGTTGAACAGATTAAATAATGCCCACTCATCTGGGAGGGCAGGCTACTCTACTGAGTCTACCAATTTAATCATATACTGATATCAACCAGAAACACCATTATAGACATACTCAAATAGTAAAGTAAAAATATGTGGGTCTTGTTGTTGTTGTTGTTTACTTGGGTGAAGTTTTATTATTAACAACTCCATGAGGATACTATTAAGCCATCTAAAATGTATTTCCTGGTATGTTTTTACTTTCTGTCTTTCAGGGCTAATTTCGTATACTGAGTATCTTTTCTTGCTTACAATCCTCACTAGTAAGTATCTATAATTTTCACAGCAATCATGTGAATTCTCTCTTCTTACCAAACAGTATTTTTGAAGTTTGACATTTATGTCTTAATAATTAAAAAATATTGGTGCATTAGCTTTTATATCTACAAAATGATAATGCTGGATTAGATTATCCCTTTAGGTCTCTTCTACCTCCCATGCACCATGGCTCCCCAGAACTTTGTTTCCTAAATAAAAGCCTTATTGAACAGACAAGTCATAGTTAACCTTCACTTGTGAATATTAAAAACCCTCATCTGACATTATATACAAAATTCCTGACCAGTACTCTTCAAAAGTGTGAAAGTCATAGAGAACAAGGAAAGAGTAAAACTTCCACAAATGGAGGAGAGTAAGGACAAATGACAACTACATGCAGCATGTTATTTGATCCTAGAGTAGAAAAACAGTGTTGGGGGAACGACATGAAATTCAAATAAGGTCTGTAGGTTATTTCATAATGGCATATCAATATTAATTTCTTTATTTTGATAAATGTGCTATGATTATGTGAGATGTTAGCTTCAGAAAAAGCTGGGCGACGAATTTGTGGGGACTCTCTACTATCTTTACAACATTTCTGTGAGTCTGAAAGGATTACAAAGTTAAAAGATTTTTTAAAAACTACTCTTGAGAAAGAAGTAATCATCATTAGGAATATAGCCAAGAAAATGTAAGAATATAAGAAAGCCCCTACTACAGCTAAAGAAATAAAGTTCTCAATTACTTTTGCATTGAAGGGCAGAGCTGTGGAACAGAAGCTCCCATGGAAAAAGTGCTAAAGAAGGCAGGGGCAAAGCCTTCACACCAAATATCCACCTTTGAAAATTGAGGAAGAGTTTATTGTTTTCTCAGTTTAAGCACTTACTCATATAGTCTCAGGTGGCTTGTTTCAAATTTGAACATTATATGCAAATAGCTTGCATTTCACCAACATTTACATAATTACTCATTTTTCACTTTATTGCAGAACCTCATACTGGGTTTCATGTTGCTTTTAAAATGCTAGATGCAGATGGCAACGAAATGATTGAGAAAAAGGAGTTTTTTAAGGTAAGTAAATAGCTGCTAGTTATTTTAGATTTTCATAAAACACTTGATGCTTGTACAATAATCTTTCATTTCTATAATAATCAAAATTATGGTTGCCAGTCTAACTGGAGTGAGATGAAGTCTCAGTGTAGTTTTGATTTGCATGTCCCTGACTGCTAAGAATGTTGAATGTTTTTCATGTATTTGTTGGCCATTTGCATTTCTTCTTTGGGGAAAGGTCTGTTTTAGTTCATTTGCCCCTTTATTGATTCAGGCTTTTTTTCTCAGTGTTGAAATTCTATATGTATTCTGGATACTAATGCCCTATCTGAGACGCAGGTGGCAAAGATCTCCCATTCTGTGGATCCTCTCTTCACACTCTTTTAATTGTTTCCTTTGTTGTACAGAAGCACTTTAATTTGAAGTCATCCCACTCATTGCTGGAGAGGATGGGGGGAAAAGGTACACTCATACATTGTTGATAGGACTGCAAACTGGTACAACTACTTTGGAAAGCAGTATAGAAATTCCTTAAATGACTAGGAATGGACTGACCATATGACCCAGCCATTCCTCTTGTTGGTATTTATCCAAAAGACTTAAATCAGCATACTATAGTGATATATGCATACCAATAGCAGCTCAGTTTACATATCCTACTTATAGAATCAGCCTAGGTGTCTCCCTTAATAGATAAAGAAAGAAAATGTGGTATACATACAGAATGGAGATTCCTCCACCACAAAGAATAATTTAATTATATTATTTGCCAGTGAATGGATGGAACTGGAGAACATCATGCTATGTGAAAAACGCCATATTCAGATAGTCAAGGGTTGAATATTTTCTCTCATGTGCAGAACCTAAAGAGAAATAAGGAATTTTAACAAAAGGATATCTCACGAAAATAGGAGAGAACACCGAAGTAGAGAAAGGGGATTGAAGAGGAGGGAGAAGAAATGGGAAAGGGTAGGAACTGCATTCTGACCAAATTATGCTATATGCACATATGAATATATCACATTGAATTCAATGAATTTCATTTTTATGTGTAACTGTAGTACAAAGCAATCTGAATATAGACTCTTAGATTTTTTTCCTGCCTGTATAATCTTAGCCTAACCAATTAGAAGCACTTTTTTAGCAATGTGCCTTTATCACACAACTATAAAGCATTCAACTCTTTTTTTTTTTTTTTTTTTTTTTTTTAAATAGAAATAGCTCTCTTTAGGGCTGGGGATATAGCTCAGCTGGTAGAGTGCATGCCTTGCATGCACAAGGCCCTGGGTTCAATCCCCAGCACCACAAAAAAAAGAAAAGAAAAGAAAAGAAATCGCTCTCTTCAGTCTCATTTCTCAGAAATGAACAGCTACTTCAAAAATACCTGAGTATTTTTGAAGCTACATTCTTACCTAGGTCACAAAAGAAATCCAATGTCTCAATGTCCCCAAATAGTTAAGTTCTGCCTCTAACTTTCCAGGGTTTCCAAAAAAACACATTATTTATAGTAATAATAAAATCAGCTATTTTAATAGCAATATTATAATGGCAAATTGAGTAAGCATAATTGGTGTGTAAACACAAAACTTACACAAATATTGAGCTCAACTGCCAGGAGCCAGAGTACGAACCTGCTTGAGATTAGCCAACAGCTTCATATGCACAGAGCCTTTTAAATGAAGCTAGTGTGACTAAGATACTTGTTTTTAATTTTTTCATTAATTTAAAATTTGAATTGAAAAACTGACATTTACTTTACTTATTGGAAAACAGTATGTTTGAAACAAGTTGGGTATGTGAATCTACTCTTTCAATTGTGAATTTTACAAAATCTAAATAAAATTTTAAGTTTTTCCAGTGGAATATAAAATCTGAATTGAGACATCCTGTAAATGTCAAATATATACTGGATTTGGAAGAAGGAGAAAAGAAATGTAAAATATCTTTGTTTTTATATTAATATTTGATGAAATAATAATCTGAATATTAATCCATTTTACCCTTTTTTTTGTTTTACTTTCTTTTTTTTCCAGAGGGAGTGGTACTGGGGCTTACAGGGACACCTAACCACTGAGCCACATCCCCAGCCCTTTATTTTTAATTTTTATTTAGAGACAGGGTCTCACTAAGTTGCTTAGGGCCTCGCTAAATTGCTGGGGCTGTCTTTGAACTTGCAGTACTGCATCTGTAGTGTAACTGCTTAGAAAACTTATATTTCTTTTGGTCAGCACTGCTTCAAGATTATAGACTGAGAAAATTTTTACACGAATTTTATTTCATGCCCTTTATGAAAACCATTCTAAATGCTGAAAAGATTTTTGTACTCCTGGGTTTGCAGCTTAAGAAAGCAAGCTAGGGGGCTAGGGCTAGGGCTCAGTGGTAGAGTGCTGATCATATGACCCAGCCATTCCTCTTGTTGATATTTATCCAAAAGACTTAAATCAGCATACTATAGTGATATATGCACTCGTCTTGCATGTGTGAGGCCCTGGGTTCAATCCTCACCACCACATAAATAAAGGTATTGTGTCCACCTACTACTAAAAAAATATTTAAAGAGAAAGAAAGAAAGCTGGAGGATTCCAGAGGATTGAAGTTACATGAAATATACCTCTGGATACATGAGGTTTCACTGTACTATTCAGATAATAAGTTATATATATATATATATATATATATATATATATATATATATATATATATATATATATATGTTGTAGATGAACACAATATCTTTATTTCTTTATTTTTATTTTATTTTTACTGAGGATCTAACCCAGTGCCTCACATATGCGAGGCAAGTGCTCTACCACTGAGCTACGGCCCCAGCCTCCCCCAAAAGGTAGTAATCTCACAGAATTCATTTTCTCAAAGTGGTAGAAGTTAAATTTAGTAGAAATCTATAGAGAAAACTATACTGTTTAACTGCTTGAAGAATATGTGAATGTTCCATGTGTTCAAAAATATGTTATATGTAAGAGATGTGGGTGTGGAAAATATTTGTTTCATTAGAAAGTCAGTGTAAGCAAATGCTAGAAAATCTAGATATTTCTAAAGAAGCAGTGTGAAGTAAAGTTTATTGTATCAAAAGCAGCCTAGAATTCCTCCAAGGAGTTGAATATACTTATGTGAGTAGACTAAATGGAAAGAACCAAGAATTTCAGATATTATGGTTTTTACTCAGAACTACAGGTAAAAAAATAATACTCAAAAAGTAAGGAGGAAAGGAAATATTGGACAGATATAAGTTTATCTTTTAATTCAATTCCATTCATCCTGAAGAAAGCAGAAAAAATATGAAGAGTGATTCAATAGAACATTACTATTATATATTTATATTCCCTTGGGGACTATAGTGTTACAACATTTGGAGCTTTTGTAACAGCATTGCTGCTGTTGTACCGCATAGCTAAAGTGTGAACCTCTTTCAGCTGTTTATTCCTAAGAAGTGGAACCTCTCATGTGAGCTGTACTGTCAGGAAAAACCAGCAGTTATTACAGATTTAACAATTAAGAGTTAATCATAGTCTTCCAAAATCCATCTCTGGCTGCAGTATGAAAGATGACTTAAATGAGATTGAAGGCAAGGAAGCTCC
The DNA here is from genome assembly GCA_025594165.1 of Tamias sibiricus. Taxonomy (NCBI): domain Eukaryota; kingdom Metazoa; phylum Chordata; class Mammalia; order Rodentia; family Sciuridae; genus Tamias; species Tamias sibiricus. The sequence goes on along the minus strand of CM046663.1, from coordinate 12,018,430 downwards.
CTAGGCTATTGCAATAGTAGAGTTTACATCTTTGGGAAAGATGAAATACCATCAGGAGGTATTATGGAATAGCTTCTGTAGGACCTGGCTTCCATTTTGATAAGTGAGGGGGAAAGCAAAATTAGTAGGCAGTCCTTTTTCCAGACTACCTACTAGGAATAACGATAGCACTTATTGATCAAAGAAAAGAGTTGTACTTAATTAAAGATTGGTTATATCTACATGTACAAAATAAGTAGTATCCCATTTTAAAGATCAGCAAATTGATATGCAGTCAATATTACAGCCATAATTTGAATCAGAGCCATCCAGTTTTAGAACTCTGTTCTTTCCTCAATGTCTGCCTGCCTCGTTCTCTGAAGAAGAATTCAGAGAAGGACTGGGTTGAGAAAAATCTTGACTCTGAACTTGGAAATGTTGAGCTTGATAAACTAGTAGGATATCCCTGTAGAGAAACAAATATAGTTGACTGGCTGGAGATTCATCAAGAATTCAGCCAGGACTGGAAAACATTTTCATAGAGGTGGTAGTTAAATCATGAGACTATATGACCTCAGAGTGAGAGAATGTACAATGAAAAGGAGTAAGACCAGTCCTGGAACAATTTCATATACAAGGTTCAAGCTGAGGTTGAAAAGCAAAGAAATAAAATTGATAAGGAACAAAGTAGTAAGTAGAGTGAGAGTAATCAAATCTTAGAAAGAAAAGAATAACAACAACAAAAAAAAGTGTTTAAAAACAAACTCTTTTAAAAGTGGCTAAGTAGGATAGAAACTGAGTAGAAAGCCCCTTAAATTTTGTAGGAAGCATTGTAGAAGCATTTCAAAGGAGTGGTAGGGACCAATACCAAGAAGCAAAAAGCTGAAGAGGAGTGAATGGGAAGTACAAAAGTGGTAGCTGTAGATAAAATATACTCTTTGGCGATATCTAACGATTACAGGAGTTATTTAAGTTGAGCCTAAGGAAAAAGATATGTTTGCACAAGCTAAACCTGAAATACCAGTACCATTACTCTCTAGTTACCTCAGTGCTTCAGGGACAAGAAACAGATTTTTGACATTATTCAGGTAGGGGTAATTCATATGGAAAGGTCATAATGTATAAAGGTGATATCCTTTTAAATTAATTAACCTGTTAGAATTTGCACATACCATTAATTTCCCTAGATCTGGGTGAGCTTTCTGGTTTTATTCCTAAGAGAGACAAAGCATAGAGAGCCACAAAGTAATAAAATTAGAGGTACTTTTCTAAAGTGGACTTGGCAGAGCTCCTGGTGATGTTACTGCCATACTTAACTAGGACCACAGTTTTGATGCACTTTACAAATGTTTTGGTGGTGATATGAGGCCCAATTAGTAAGCCTGTAGATAAAAGAGGTACTGAACAATAAACTGGAAAAAAAAAAAAAAAGGCAATGGGAGGGCATGTTGTTTCCATGTTTACACAGCAATGTTAGTGTGCCTTTTCAGTAACAGTTTAATACAGTGAATTTATGGAACAAAATTGTGAATATGACTGGTTTCTCCCTAAATGTTTGAAAACTCTCAGGATTAGCTCATAATTAAGAAAACAAGAAAAGAATGTTAGGATACATCACTGATTTTTTTTTAATTTTAAAATTATGAAAAATGTCAGTCTTGTAAGCCTATAAAAGGTTATTTTTGCTGATCATAGAAATGAAACACTAAGCTTAATAACTCATATAGAGTATGTCAGGTTTATTTTTTAAAGCATTGAGAAGAAAATTACATTCATATTAGCTATCTGAATAGTGATTTCACTTTCATAATCCTTGTATTAGTAAATTTAAGTATATTTGAAATGTTCTTGAAAGAAACAGTTCATTTCAGATCAGAAAAGCATAAAGAACAGGGGTTATTTAATATATATGAATGTTTCCCCAGTAAATCTTACTTATATGTTCCACACCATAAGTGCCAAAAAAGTAATAAGAACTACTTTAATACTCAAAACATAAATGTAAGCTGGGTGCAGTGGTGTGTGCCTATAATCCCAGTGGCTTGGGAGGCTAAAGCAGGAGGATCAATCATGAGTTCAAAGCCAGCCTCAGCAACTTATCAAGGCACTTAGCAACTCAGACCCTGTCTCTAAATAAAATATAAATAAGGGCTGGGGATGTGCCTCAGTGGTTAAGCACCTTGGGTCCAATCCTTAGTACAAAAAAAACCCCCCACACACACATAAATGTAACAAAGTGATTTGAACAGCAAATGTGAAAATTATGAAATATATTAATGCAAAGTCCCACGATAATGTCCTAAAATACAAATTGCCTTAGTTTGTTAGTTTTGTATTTTGTGGTTACATATACATTTTATTAATATCCAGATCTTAAAACTATATTGCAAGTGTATTGCTTACTTCTTTATCCCAAGAACTCATAAAATAATAGCTATCTGCATGAATTGTTCTCTGTCAAGTAACAATAAACATTGCTGACAGTGATCAAAGCTAGTAATAGTTAACCATTTAATCTTTACCTTGATAGATGGTTTGTCTGCTTATGTGGGATAAGTGCCAGGATTTAAATGCAGCTTCTCTAAACAATAGATTAATGATAAGTCTATTTTCTGTTATAAGTTGTTCCTTAGGTGGTCCTTTTGGGTAGGAAAGACTGTATTCTTTTTTTTTTTTTTTTTTGGTACCGGGGATTGAACTCAGGGGCACTTGACCCCTGGGTCACATCCCCAGCCCTTTTTTGTATTTTATTTAGAGACAGGGTCTCACTGAGTTGCTAAGTGCCTCGCCATTGCTGAGGCTGGCTTTGAACTCGGGATCCTCCTGCCTCAGCCTCCCAAAGTGCTGGGATTACAGGCATGCGCCACCGCGCCTGGCTCTGTATTCTTAATATGATGGTGTTTTATGATTTTATCATGCTAAATATATCTGCTAGAGTTATTATTAAATAAATGTAAAATACCTCAGTAGGATCTATTCTTCTTGATTTTGTATCTTGTTACAGAGATTAAACTCTACATACTTCATTTTCAGCCTGAAATTGAAAATAACCACCAATACAAATTTAAGTAGTCAATTTGGCAGTACTTTCTAAATCATTCAGAATTTGTATTTAGCAAACAGATACCCTCTTGCATCTTTTACAACTTCTGTATAACAACTTCCTCATCTTTTTGTTTGTCTAACATAACACCCCTATTTCCACCATAGACATTTTTTTTCCTTTACCCACTCCTTTAATAGTTTTTAATCATTCATATCTCAGACCCAGTGTCATTCCCTCAGGAAAACTACCTGGAATAAACCAGTCTAACAGTACCCTTCCCAAGCAGTCTCTCAATCCAGTTACCCCACTTCTATTTTATTTTAGTCATAGCACTTGAGGTTATCTGAAATAACTTTTGTTTACTTGTTTATTTTCTCTAGCCTGTTAGAATGTAAGTTCAGTGGAAGCAGATACATTATCCTTTTCCACTATTTTCCTAGAACAGCACTGGTCACATAGTAGACAGTTAGTAGCTTATCATCTTGAATCAGTGTCCTGTACAACCATTTAAAAAAGAACCTTAGGGTTGTGGCTCAGCAGTAGAGCACTCACCTAGCACATGCAAGGCACTGGGTTTGATTCTCTGCACCACATAAAATAAATAAGCAAAATAAAGGTATTGTGTCCAACTACAACTAAAAAAAAAATTTTTTTAAAAGAACTTAGGAGATCAGAGAGACCTTTTGACCTAGGTCTTTAGAGGAAAATGTTTATGCTCTTTCAAATGGAAATTTAGCACAGAACTGAATGTACAACACTGTTCTTCAAAGTATACAGAGAACCCTGCAGGAACCTTGAGTCCAGACTGAAATGTTACAGATAAGACCTGACATAGCAGGATTTATCTAGGACAGAATCCACTTGGATAGACCTTTGCTGTTCTGAATTTCACACCATGTTAGAATAAATGTCCTTAAAAATTCTTATTTCAGCACCCCTGTAATCCCAGCAACTGAGGAGGATGAGGCAGGAAGATCACAAGTTTGAGACAATTTAGTGAGACCCTATCTCAAAATAAAAAATAAAAGCTGGGATATAGCTCAGTGGTAAAGCGACCTGAGGTTTAATCCCCAGTACCAAGGGAAAATTTTTTCTATTTCAATAAAATAATTCTATTTTGCCTTTTTGTTATTTTTATAACTATTTGACAATAGACTAATGATTGTAACAACTATGTTAAATATCTTATAAAAGCAAAATGTTTAGAACTTTGTATAAAAATTTATAATTAGTATTTTTTTTATATTTATTTATTTACTTTAGTTGTACACAATGCAATGCATTTATGTTTACGTGGTGCTGAGGATCGAACCTGGGCCGTGCACGTGCAAGGCGAGCGCTCTACCGCTGAGCCACAACCCCAGCCCCTATAATTAGTATTTTATGAATAACATCATTTTTTAAATGTTATTTATATGATGAATTTTTAGTATCAAAAGGTGGAAGAAGAGAAGGATCCAGATTACCATTAAGAGTAAAACAGGGGGCTGGGGTTGTGGCTCAGCGGCAGAGCTCTCGCCTCGCACGTGCGCGGCCCGGGTTCGATCCTCAGCACCACGTACAAATAAACATTGTGTACAACTAAAGCAAATAAATAAATACTTTAAAAAAAAAAAGAGTAAAACAGGAGCAGGCGCAGGCGCAGTGGCGCATGCCTGTAATCCCAGCAGGATGGGAGGCTAAGGCAAAAGGATTGCGAGTTCAAAGCCAGCCTCAGCAAAAGTGAGGTGCTAAGCAACTCAGTGAGACCCTGTCTCTAAATAAAATACAAAATAGGACTCGGGATGTGGCTTAGTGGTCGAGTGCCCCTGAGTTCAATCTTTAGTACCAAAAATAAAGAGTAAAAAAGGAGATAATGCCACAAATCCTACAGATAGCAATATGCTCAAAATGTAGTATTATAAACAATTCTTTCAAGCCTATAAGTTTGATAGCTTAGATGAAATGAACAAATGCCTCATAAAACAAAACTAACTGGAGATAAAATCTAATTCTGAATAGTTCTCTGTCAAAGGAATCAAATTTATTATGAAAGAAATGTTCATGTCCAGATGGATTTGTTGGTAACATCTGTCAGGCATTTAAAAAAGAGGTAGTGCCAAATTGAAAATTCACAAGAAAGGAAAACTTCTTCCTGTGTTATAAGACTGGTATATCTCTGATAATTGAATTTTGGCAAAAACCTAACAAGAAAAGTAAATTGTGTACCAGTTTTCTTCACAAACAAAAGTGTAAAAATACTTAACCAGATAGAGACAATCAAATTGAGTATTATATAAAACAATATAACCAAGTGAGATCTATATAAGGAATATTAAATGAACTTAATGGTTGAGAAAACAATGCAATACATCATTTTAGCAGAATAAAGGAAAAACCAGTAAGGTCATGTTAATGCACAGACAAAGCATTTGACAAACCCTTTCATGATAAAACTCAGCAAAAGTAGGAAGAGAAGAGAACTTCCTAAATCTGATAGCATTTATAAAAATTTTAATGAGGAGCTAGCAGTATAAGTACAGCATACACAAGCCCTGGCTTCAATCCCTAGCACTGACTAAATGGGATTATATACTACAGGGTGAAATACTCAGTGTTTTCCACTTAAGACTAGGAACAAGACAAAGATTTTGGTTGGGGGGTTGGGGAGTGGGTACCAAGAATTAAACTCAGGGACACTCAACCACTGAGCCACATCCCCAGCCCTATTTTGTATTTTAGAGACAGGGTCTCACTGAGTTGCTTAGTACCTTGCTTTTGCTGAGGCTGGCTTTGAACTTGTGATCCTCCTGCCTCAACTTCCTGAGCCACTGGGATTACAGGCATGTGACACCACACCTGGCTCTTTTTTTTTTTTTTTTTTTTTTTTCTTTAACCTATTTTCTCAACATTTTACTGGAAGTTCTAGAGATAAAAGCAATTCAAGAAAAACAATGAAACAGTGGTAGGTTTAAAGATTGGAAAGGGGAGGGAAAGTCTGACTTGTTTACTGTTGACATGATTTTACATAGGATATTCTAATGAACCAAAAAAAAAAAAAGGCAAAGACTTCTCAAAAATTATAACTGAATTTAGAAAGATCTCAGGATAGATCAGTATGCAAAAATTACATGTATTTCCATACACTAGTGGCAAAGTGTTGGAAAATTAAATTAAGATCAATTCTTGGGATGGGGATATATAGCTCAGTTGGTAGAGTGCTGACCTCAAATGCACAAGGCCCTGGATTCAATTCCCAGTACCACACACACACAAAAAGAATACTAAAATTAAAAAAAAAAAAAAATCAATTCTTGATTGAGTAGAGTGTCAAATATCAAAAATAATTAGAAACAAGAAAAAACATGCATTGAAAACTTCAAATGTTGCTGGTAGAAACTCAAGGAAGCCTAAATAAATAAAGAAATATAGCATGTTAATAGATTAGAAGATTTGGTGTGAAGATGTAATTTCCTCCCAAATTAATCTATAGATTAAACTTTCCCAAACTCCCAGCATGCTTTGTTTTTTTGTTTTTTGTTTTTTGTTTTTTTGGTAGAAGTTGACAAGGTGATTTCAAAGATACATATAATCGTGGAGCACCTAAAACAAATAATATTGATAAATATGAACATGCTGGATAACTCACACTAGCTAACTTCAAGACTTATGAAGACATGGTGATAATCAGACACTGTACTACTGTCCTAAGGGCAGATAAGTAGATAAGTGGAATAAAGTCTATATAGGTCATGCACACTTAATTTTCAACAAAGGCACCAAATCAATAAATTGGGAAAGAAATGTTTTCTAACAAATACATATGAAAAAAATTGGCCTATGTAGAAATATATTTGGTACAGATTCTAGATCTAATCATAAAAACTGAAACCACTAAACTTCTGGGTAAAAACAGACAATATCTTCAGGATCTAGGGGAGGCAGTTTGTTTGGGGAGGTGTTCTGTTTTTGCAGTTCTGGGGATAAAAACTAGGGTCTCTCACATGCTAGGCAAGTTCTCTACCACTAAGCCACATCTCCTGAAAGCAATAAAATGAAACTGATAAATTAGTCTTAACCAAAATCTTAAAAGTTATGCTGAAAGATACCATTATAAGAAAATGAATAGACAAGCCGGGCATGGTGGCGCACACCTGTAATCCCAGCACTTGGGAGGCTGAGGCAGGAGGATCATGTTCAAAGCCAGCCTCAGCAATGGCGAGGCACTTAGTAACTCAGTGAAACCCTGTCTCTAATAAAATACAAAAAAAGGGCTGGGGATGTGATCCAGTGGTCGAGTGCCCCTGAGTTCATTCCCCAGTACCAAAAAAAAAAAAGATAAAGCATTTGCCTAAAAAAGTAGAATTAGGTGGCTAAATTTGAGATAATTTGGAATTTAATTCAGCAATTTAATAACTATTAATAAAGAAATAGCCAGGCACAGTGGCACACGCCTGTAATCCCAGCACTTAGGAGGCTGAGGCAGGAGGATCGCAAGTTCAAAGCCAGCCTCAGCAATGGCGAGGCACTTAGCAACTCAGTGAGACCCTGTCTCTAACAAAACCTACAAAAAAGGGCTGGGGATGTGGCCCAGTGGTCAAGTGCCCCTGAGTTCAATCCCCGGTACCAAAATAAAAAAGAAAGAAAAAGAAATAAACTAAGGGAAAATTTATCTCCTAATTGATTTGAATTCGTAATTAGGGATTTTGTCTGTATCTGATTTTTTTAAATCTTTTTTTTTAATTTGCTTTCCATATGAAGATTTATACAAATGATTCTGAAAGGTAGGTGGGTTTTTTAATGTACTCAGTTTCAAGGCACTGTTTACAACTTTATAATTAATAAAAATGTCTTTATTTTAATGCTTTGTAAGTACATAAAAGGAGAAGGAAAAACATACTATGTGTGTTTGAGAATATATATATGTTTACATATTGCTTTTTTATTTTTTTTATTTGTTTTAGTCATACATGATAGTAGTAGAATGTACTTTGATACATCATATGTAATCGAGTATAATTTCTCATTCTTCTGGTTATACATGATGTAGAATCCCACCAGTCGTATAGCTATATATGTACATAGGGTTAATAATGTCTGGTTCATTCTACTATCCTTCCTACCCCCAATATATATAGCTTTTTAAGAGATATATACTTGAAAATGTAGCCATAAAGTATCAGTGATTATGAATAGAAATTCTTTTGAAAGCAAGACCAGATAATCTTGAATTTTTTTTATAACTGCTGACTTCAGAACATGTATCTTCTAAGTAAGCAACTTTCTTAGAAGAAAATTATTAGTAATAAATGCTCATTTTTTGTTATTCATTTTCTCCTTTGATTCCTACATTGCCAAAATGTTTTATAATGTAAAAAGTATTTTAATTAATATTTAGCAAATAATTAGTATATATTTTTAATAATAATAACTTGTCCATTTTTTAGGTTATTTTTAAAAACCCAGTAAATACATATATAAACTTATGTTTGCTATCTTTTTAGCTACAGAAGATCATAAGTAAACAAGATGACTTAAAGACAATGAAAACTAATGAAATAGAATGTCAGGTATGTACACACATAATCTAAATATTTACAAACAGACAATATTATGGTAGCTGCTCTATTGTGTTGTTCAAATAAGTATTCCAAATAGTTGGTAAGTCATAAATAACATTTTTAAAAGATATGCTATATTCACATGGTCCTAACTCCAAAAGGTATACAAGAATATATAAATAGAGCAGAATTGCCTCTGCCCCTTTCTGCCCAGTTCTTCCTAAGGAGAGGAGTGCTACAAATTTCCTGTGTATTCCTCAAGAGAAATTTTATGCATATAAACCACATATGTATACATAATTTAATAAATATATCTATTTAATAAATACATCTATATCTATTTTCCATGTGTTTATAAGCAGTAGCATGCTATACATGTATACATTGCTCCACACTTTTCTTTTTTTGCTTAATATATCTAGATATCTCATTCTTTTTAATGACTATATCTACTTTGTTGTATGGGTGTAGCAGTTTCTGTAATCATTCCTCTTTTGAAAAACATTTAAAGTGTATTCATCTTTGCATATTAAAATAATACTAAATGAGCCGGGCGCGGTGGCGCACGCCTGTAATCCCAGCACTTTGGGAGGCTGAGGCAGGAGGATCGCGAGTTCAAAGCCAGCCTCAGCAATGGCGAGGCACTTAGCAACTCAGTGAGACCCTGTCTCTAAATAAAATACAAAAAAGGGCTGGGGATGTGACCCAGTGGATGAGTGCCCCTGAGTTCAATCCCCAGTACCACAAAAAAAAAAAAAAAAAAAAAAAAAAAACCCTAAATGAATAATCCTATAATTATACAATTATATATATGTATGTACAATGGTGATATATATATGTGTACATGTACATATATATATGTGTGTGTGTGTGTGTGTGTGTCTTTCTAAGGGATAACTCCAGAAACACAATTGCTGAATCAAAAAGTAGAAGTATTTCTAAGGTCACTGACACACTTGTAAATACTGACTAATACCTTTTATAGACTATGAATCAATTTTCTTTCCTAATGAAATGCATGTAAGCAAATTTTTAATTAGTAATCTTTCAGTTAATCATAATTCCATGTCATGCTTTCCATGAAATTTTCTTAAATTTCCAGAGTATATCATGTTTTAGAGGATGTCTGTTTCAAAATTTGTAAAATTATTAGCAGTATAGTTCTCTTTTACATTTTATTCCCTTTGAATAATCCTGTACTGGACTTCTTTGTCTTGCATCTAAGTCTTTAAATGCTATATCCTTTTTCTAGATGTACATGTCCTATATGTTTTCATAATACCCTGAATGTCTGCAATCATAGCACATGTTTGTTTAATGTAATAGTTTTAGTTGTTTGGGTCCTTCTCTACAATGAAAGCATCATGAATCTCTTTAAGGTTGTGTGAAGTTAGAGAGCAATGCACAAGACACTAACTGCAAGTAGTCACAGAACTCACTGAAAATTATGTATATGGTTACTATTTATTATAGTGAGTAGATAAAGAATAAAGTCAGCCAAGGGAAAAGACACATAGAGTTCCAGAAAGTTTCACAAGCTATTTCAGTTATCCTCTCCAGGTGAAGACTTGGAAAGTGCTAACTTTCTAAGCAACAGTGTTTAATGATATGTACAGACTAGTGACAACTAAGGAAGCCCACTCAAGCCTTGATGTCCCGAGATATTACTGGAGTCAGCTATATAAACCTAATTGGCTGCCCACATGCCAGAATCTTAGTATCCAGCCCTTCCAGAGATCGGGCTGAACCCCTTTACCCAAAACCCCTTCCCTAAATCTCCTTGTTAGACAATCTGATGTGGCTCAAGGACCCCAATATGGCCCAGACTCCCTTGCCTTAGGAACCACCAGCAGCCCTGGACAAAGACCAGACCTGTTCTTATGTAATTCTTTATTTATACAGGTTGTGTCCATGTGCCTGGTAAAACACAAGTTATACATTACATGCTCAATTAATGTTTTGGGGTTTTGCTGTGCTGGGGATTGAACCCAGGGTCTTGCACATGCTAGGCAAGTCCTCTACCACTGAACTACATTCCCATACTCTCTGTTACAGGTTATTAAGATTGTTTCTAGAATGAAGGTATAGCAACAGTGATAAAGTATGTGCTTAGCATGTACAAGGCCCTGGATTCAGTCCATAGCACCAAATTAAGTATATATATTTATATTATTTATAATATTGCTATTAGAAGTCATGCTACAGGGCTGGAGTTGTGTAGCTCAGTGGTAGAGCATGTGCCTTACATGTACTTTTTTTTTTTTTTGGTACCAGGGATTGAATTCGGGGGCACTCGACCACTGGGCCACAACCCCGGTCCTTTTTTTGTGTGTATTTTATTTAGAGACAGGGTCTCACTGAGTTGCTAAGTGCCTCGCCATTGCTGAAGCTGGCTTTGAACTCGTGATCCTCTTGCCTCAGCCTCCTAAGTGCTGGGATTACAGGCATGCCCCACCACGCCTGGCGTGCCTTGCATGTATGAGGCACTGGGTTCCATCCTCAGTACCACATAAATAAAGGTATTATGTTATGTACAACTAAAAAAAATAATAATTTTTTTTAATTGTCATACTTGGGAGGCTGAGGCAAGAAGATTGTTTGAGCCCATGAGTTCAAGACAATCCTGGGCAATGTGCAGGATCCCATTCCAAAAAAATAAAGCTAAGCACAATGGCACACAACTGTAATCTCAGCGACTCAGGAGGCAGGAGGATCGTAAATTCAAAGCCAGCCTCAACAAATTAGGGAGGCCCTAAGTAACTTAGCAGGACCCTGCCTCAAAATAAAATATAAAATGGCCAGGGACGTAGCTCAGTGGTTAAGTACCCCTGGGTTCAATTCCTGGTACCTAGATAAATACTAATAAATATCTAAAACATAAATTTAGGATAGAGTTCTAGAGTGGAAATTCTAGGATCAAAAGGTATTGATATTTTTTAAGGTTTTGATGCCTATTGCTAGATTCCTTTCCAGGAAGGTTTTTTTTTTTTTTTTTTTTTTTTTTTTTTTTTTTTTTTTTAAACAATTTACAGTACCAGCAGCATTCAGTGAGCCTGCCATCTCTTGGCAATCTCTCTAGGATTGATCTCTTTATTTTGTTTTGTTTTTAATCTGTGCCAGTTTGGTCAGAGGAGAAGATATCTCACATAATCTTTTTAAAAAATTATTATATAGATCATTTGTATTTCTTATTTTGCAATTTTTCTTTTCCTATTTTTTTTGGGGGGGGGGTTCCTTAGGTTTTTGTTTCATATATACTTTATAAGTATTTTATATTTAAAGATATTAAACTAAGTATCAAAATTATTCAGATATTTTTCAGATTAGTTTTTGAGTATCATGTTTTGGCTATAGATTTTTTTTTTTACTGTGGTCCTGTTTACCTGTTTTTTAATTTATCCAATTATTTTCATACCTTAAAGGCCTATCCCTGTCAAAATCCTTTGTAAATACTAACCTGTATTCTTTCTTAGTTCTGGTTTCGTTTCTTTACATTTAATTTTTTCATTCATCAAAATTCATTTTGTAAGAGTGAACCTAGGGAACTTTGTGTTGTTACTATTATGTAGACTCTTTTTTTCCCTTAAGGGAAAAACTATTACTACTAAATAGGAAGTCAATTTGATTTTTTAAAAAAAAATATTTATTTATTTGCTTTAGTTGTACACAATGGGTTTTTTTGTACGTGGTGCTGAGGATCGAACCCGGGCCGCGCACGTGCTAGGCGAGCGCTCTACCGCTGAGCCACAACCCCAGCCCTCAATTTGATTTTTAATGTTTGTGTTCTGATGGACCTTACTGAATTTTCTCATGATTTTGATTTTTTTCCTAATGATTTTTTTGTTGTATAAAATCATGTTATCTCTAATATTAATCTTATGTATTATACAAAACTAACAGGAAAATATGTTAAATAATAGTGTTAATGGCAGGCATTCTGATCATTATTTTTGGCAAACACTGAAGAAGGAGAAAGTGTATGTGGACAGGTGGTATACTCAAACTTAGCAAGTTGATTCTAAAGTCATATAGAAGAATAAACCTGAGAGAACAGCCACAGCTTTCTGAAAAATACAAGTACCTCTCATTAGAGGTATCTATCCAAATAAAGTGGTATCGTGAGAAATAAAAGTTAAAAATATAAACCCAAATACATACAATTATTAGTATATATAATATAGGTAGCACTTTAAATCAGTGGGAAAATACTATGAAATTACTTGTTGATAATCCAGAAACCTAGAAGTTATTCTTGACATCTCCTTGTTCCTCCCATACAACTAAGTCACTATGTCCCATCTGTTTTGCCTCTTAAATATTTCCAAATCCATCTTTTTTTTCTGCTGTTTCCACTATCATTTGAGGAAACCATTATCATTTTCTCACTTTGAATATTACAGTGGCCTCCTAACTCATCTCCCTGCATTCACTGTCTTCTGCATATTCAGGTTGTAACCAGGGATGACTTAAGCACAAATATAAGAACTACTACTTAATTCTCCAATCAAACATCACATGGTACCCATAAATATGTACATTTTATGCATCAGCAATAACATAATAAAAATTTTTTAATAGTGTGAAAAATCCTTATAAGCCTATGTCATCTCTCTCTGACCTTCCTCCAGCCTATTGCTGTACCACTTTCCTCTGCAACAGAGTATGTGATCTAACTGCCTAGGTTCTAATGCTGCTTTCAACATTTAGTAGCTATGTCACCCTGGGCATACCTATCTACTAATCTACCCCATTGGGAAATTTGGGAGATTAAATTAGTTAATACATTACAATATCTTAGAAATGTGCTGCACACCCAAGTATATAAAGAATTTGCTGTTATACTTACTTTTGCTTTCTGCATCCCAGCCATAGAGCACCATGCTGTCTGTACCTTCAGGCCTTTACACATGCTCTCCGATTGGAATGTTTATTCTCACTTCTTTCTTAATAAACTTCTCCTAAGATTTCAAATCATAGTTTAAATGGCATTTTCTTAGTGATATGTTGCCTGAGCTCCTAGGGAGTCCTGTCTCATACTCCTGTGACTCCCTATACATCTTCCTAGCACTTTCATGCTGTGATTACTTTGTGTATCGGTGGGAGGGAGAAGGGGCATGCGCCTATTCCAGGCACTGGAGATTGAACCTAGGCCCTCAAGCATGCTAACTTGTGCTCTTCCACTGAGCTCTACCTCCAACTCCTTTATGTTTACTGTTTTTAATAACTTGCCCAACTGTCTCACAGTAATAGAAAACCATGAATCCTCAAGGACTATTATAATGCCTGGTACATACTGGGCCTTCACTACATCCTCACTAGTGACTAATGGACTGACTGACTAAACAATACTGAGTTTTTGTCACTTTTTATTTCAGAATAAATTCCAGATGAATCAGAGGTTTAAATGTCAAAAATCACACTATAAAAGTACTATGAGAAACTAATGTTTTTAGATTGTTGAGGTAGGAGGTTTTTTGGTTTTGTTTTTGAGGTATGTAATGTTCTAAAAACCATAGAGGAAAATTCTGGTAGATGTGACTATTGGTTTTTGTGGGGTTTTTTTGTTTTTTGTTTTTGTTTTTGTTTTTTTTTGTGGTACCGGGGATTGAACTCAGGGGCACCCGACCACTGGGCTACATCCCCAGCCCTTTTTTGTATTTTATTTGGAGACGGTCTCACTGAGTTGCTAAGTGCCTCGCCATTGCTGAGGCTGGCTTTGAACTCGCAATCCTCCTGCCTCAGCCTCCCAAAGTGCTGGGATTACAGGCGTGCGCCACCGCGCCTGGCTGTTATTTTTTTTTTTATGATCAACACCTCAGTGGAAAAATAAACATGAATAATCAAAGAAATGCAAGTTGAATTGATAGTGATTTTTTTTAAAATGTGTTTTTTCTACCAGATTAGCAATGATAAGAAAAATTACTAATCTATATTCTCTCAGGTTAATGTCAGTGAGCACTCTTGACAAGGAAAGTAAATTGCAAAGATATCTAACAAAATTTAAGTGCAAATGCCATTTGACTCAGAAGTTTCATTCCTGTGAACTTATAAGTACATAAAGATAAAGAACAGTATTTCTCACAGCAGTGTTTATATTTTTTTAAAAAAATGGAAATAACCTAAATATCCATTAGTAGAAATGAGTTCATTACATTATGGCAGGCATCCTTAGCTAACTCATGTTGAACATCAAACAAAAAAATATTCATTAGTCCTAAATCTAACCCAAGTGATAACTTTCTACAGAACTAACATCTTTTAAATTCTGAATCTGAAAAACACTACTTCTGCATTATGTATTCAGATGCTTCCCTATCATGTTGTCTAAAACACACATTACTCTGCTTCGAACTTTTTTTTTCTTAGGCGGAAAAGTCCTGAATATAGAGGTTTCCAGTTTGAGAGCTATGTTTATTATCTCAAAACACCTGACAGAAATCATATTTGTTCTTACAAAGCTTCAAAGGCTATTTTGATGTTTACTTTGCTTTTGGCTAAAAGTATTCTCAAACAGAGCCTACATTTTGATTTGCAATTATATGTCACTAATCAATAAACACAGGAAAAATAAGCGATTGATAGAGCATATTAGACCACAAACATCCTGTGGGAGAATAAAAAGGCTCATTTAGAATGACAGTGGTTTCTCATCAGAAACCATGGAGACCACACAAAGAAGTACCACAATATTTTCCAAGTGCTGAAGGGGGGCAGGGGAAAATTGTCAAAGCAGAATCCAAATTCCAGTGAAAATACTCTTTAAGCCCGGATGTGGTGGCACATGCCTGTAATCCCAGTGACTCAAGAGGCTGAAGCAGGAGGATGGCAAGTTCAAGGCCAGCCTCAGTAACTTAGTGAGGGAGGCCTTAAGCAACTTAGCAAGACCCTGTCCAAAATATATATAAATAAATAAATAAATAAATAAATAAATAAATAAAAAGGGCTGGGGAGGGCTAGGGTTGTAACTCAGTGATAGAGCGTTTGCCTAGCATGTTTGAGGCACTGGGTTCGATTCTAGGTACCACATATAAATAAATAAAGGTCCATCAATAGATAACAATTTTTTTTTTTTTAAATAAAAAGGGCTGGGGATGTGACTCAGAGGTTAAATGCACCTGGGTTCAATCCTCCACCACCCATACCCACACCCAAAATACATCCTTTCAGAATAAAGCAGCAGTCTGGGAATGTAGCTTAGTAGCAGAGCAATTGCCTAGCATATGTGAGTTCCTGAGTTCTATACCCAGTACTGCAAAAAAGAATAAAGCTGATATTAAGGCATTCTTAGATGAATAAAACTGAGAGAAGTTGTCAGCAATAGATCTACCCTAAATTAATGGCTAAATGAAGTTCTCTAAATGGAAAGATGACAATAAAAGAAAAAGCCTTGGAGCATCAGAAAGGAAGAATACTCTAAGCAAAAATAGGAGTAATTACAAAAGACTTCTCTTGAGATTGAAGCAAAAATTATAACATTGACTAATTTGGCTGTAAATGTAGTTATAGAGGAAATATTTAAGGCAAGGAAGGTAAAGGAATGTAAAAGGTAACTTTTTTTACTTAAACTGCTAACATTGTCACACCAGTAGACTGTATTAAATTGTATATATATAATGTAATAGCTAGAGTAACCACAAAAAAGTCTATCCAAAAAATTGTACTCAAAAAGATTATAGATAAAATTCAAATTCTAAAAAATGTTCAGGTAGCCCAAAGGAAGGCAGGAAGAAGAAAGCAAACTAAACATAAAAAAATAAAATGGCATTCATAAGCCCTAATATATCAGTAATTACATTAAATGTAAATAATCTAAATGCACCAATTAAAAGATGGAAATTGCCAGAGTGGATTAAAGACACGACCCAACAATATGCTACAATAAACTTACTTCAAATATAAAGATATAGGATACAGAATCCAAATTCCAGTGAAAATACTCTTAAAGCCTGGATGTGGTGGCACCTGTACCTTAATGAAAAAATATATAAACATCTATCAAAGAAAAATAGGTGTGGCTATCTAATATCAGATATAGTAGACTTCAGAGCAAAGCAAACTTCCAGAGACAGAAAGTGACATTCTATAACAATAAAAACATCACACAACAAGACAAGATAGCTAATCCTAAATAATGTCTATAATCAAACAGATCCTTAAAAAATGTGAAATGCCAAAACTGATGGACTAAAAGTAGACAGAGAAATTCATAATTACAATTGGAGATTTTTTAAAATATCTTTTTAGTTGTCCATGGACCTTTATTTTATTTATATGCAGTGCTAAGAATCAATCCCAGTCCCTCACACATGCTAGGCAAGTGCTCTACCACTGAGCCGCAACCCCAACCACAACTCTTTTTCACCGATCAGTAAGTAGAACAACAGAAAATCGGCAAAAAAAAAAAAAAAAAAAAAACTGAATAATACCATCAACCAACCAGATCTAATTGACATTTGTAGAATACTCCTCCCAGAATAACCATTCTTTTGGTAACCATAATAGAATAACCATTCTTTGCAAGTGTTTATGGTACATACCAACAAAGACAGTAAAAGTGTCTGGGACCACAAAACAAACCTCAACAAATTTACTAGAATTGAAACCATACAGAATGTGTTCTCTCACCACAATGGAATCAAACTAAAAATCAATAACAGACTATAGGAAACTCTGCAAAGACAGAAAGTAAACACACGTCTAAATAAATAATCCATAGATCAAAGAGAAAATCTTAAGAAAAACTAAAAAATACTTAAGCTGAATGAAAATTGAAACACAACAGATCAAATTTTGTAGAATCCAGCCAAAGCATTCCTGAGAAGAAAATTTGTAGTATGAAATGCATGCAATTAAAGAAGAGAAAATATTGCAAATTGAGTAAATAATAAGAACATCAGAAATCAGTGAAAGTCAAAAACCTTGACACCAAAAAAAACAAACAACCCAATTTATAAATGGGCTAAGGAACTGAACAGACACTTCTCAGAAGATGATATACAATCAATCAACAAGTATATGAAAAAATGTTCAACATCTCTAGCAATTAGAGAAATACAAATCAAAACTACTCTAAGATTTCATCTCACGCCAGTCGGAATGGCAGCTATCAAAAACACAAACAACAACAAATGCTGGCGAGGTTGTGGGGAAAAGGGCACACTCATACATTACTGGTGGGGCTGCAAATTGGTGCAGCCAATCTGGAAAGCAGTATGGAGATTGCTAGGAAAACTTGGAATGGAAGCACCATTTGACCCAGCTATCCCACTCCTTGGTCTATACCCAAAAGACTTAAAAACAGCTTACTACAGGGACACAGCCACATCAATGTTTATAGCTGCACAATTCACAATAGCTAGATTGTGGAAACAACCCCAATGTCTATCAATAGATGAATGGATAGGGAAACTTTGGTATATATACACAATGGAACACTACTTGGCACTAAAACAGAATAAAATCATGGCATTTGCAGGTAAATGGATGGAGTTGGAGAAAATAATGCTAAGTGAAGTTAGTCAATCCCAAAAAACCAAAGGTGGAATGATTCCTTTGATACGATGCTACTGAATTATAATGGCAAGGGAGGAGGGATGAGAGGAATGAAGGAATGTTAAATAGAATAAAGGGAAGGGAGGGACCAAGGGGATAGGAATAATGGCAGAATGAGTTACACATCAATTCGCTAAGTACATGTATAAAAACACAAATGGTGTGAAAATAATTACTGTAAAACCAGTGACTTGAAAAATTGTTCTTTATGTATAATGTGAAATGAATTGTACTCTGCAAGCATGTATAACAAATTAAAATAAATAAATATAATTTTTTTTAAAAATCAGTGAAAGTTTTAAAATAGAAGCAGTAGAAAAGATCATTGAAACACATGGCAGGATCATTGAAAAGATTAATAAAATGAAGCTGGAAATATAGCTCAGTGGTAAAGCACTTGCCTTAGCATTCATGAAGCCCCAGCATTCATCCAGTCAGTCCCCATACTGGGAACAACAAAAAATTAATAAAATTGACAAACCTCTAACAAGACTGACAAAGAAGAAATACAAACACCAATAACAGTAATGAAACTGGAGCTATCACTGCCAACCTTACAGACATCAAAAGGATAATAATTTTAAACATAAATTTGACACCTTTGATAATGGGCCAATTTCTCAAAAAGCACAAACCACCACAACTCACCTAATAAAATACAAATTTGAGTAACTCTTAAGGAAATTTAATTTTTAATTTTAAAACTCCCTAAAAGAAAATCTCCAGGCCTCCAGAAGAATTACTGAATCCACACATCTCTTTTAAGAGGAACTGAAGGAAGGAAGAAGAACACTTTCAAATTCATCACATAAATCTAGGATTACCCTGGCACCCAAACTAGAATGAGACAATTAAAAAGCGGGGAGCAGAGTGGACTGGGGATGTAACTCTGATACAGTGCTTGCCTGGCACGAGGGCCTGGTTTCAATCCTCAGTACCACAAAGTTTTTAAAAAAAAAAAGACAAACCAGTATACCTCATGCATATCCCCATATAGATATCCAGATGTACTAGCTCTTCACCAAAATCCTTAACAAGAATTAGTAAACTGAATTCATCAAGATAGTAAAAAAATAATTACATGTCATGATCGAGTATGATTTATTCCAGAAGGGTTCAGTATTCCAAAAGCAATCAATGTAACCTAGCATATTTAAAAACTATAGAGCGAAAATCATCCCATTTTAACAGTCTATGTAGAAAAAGCATTTGACAAAATTTAACAGTCATTCGTGTTTAGGCTTTGTTAAATTGAAGGGTCATTAAAATATAAATGGGAGACGGCTGGGGCTCAGAGGTGGCACTTGCTTGGCATATGTGAGACACTGGGTTCAATTCTCAGCACCGCATATAAATAAATGAAATAAAGGTCTGTCAACAACTATAAAAATATTTAAATAAAATATAAATTGGAGTGCTATATATGCAATTTAGTCAAGAACACCAATTGAAAAAACTAACATTATGAAAATTTATTTCCTGTCCTTTAAGGTAAGGGTGTTCATTTTCACAACTCTTATTATTCAACAATAATAATGCTGGACATTCTAGTCACTACAATAAGGGGAGACAAAGAAATAAAAGACCTGTACTAATAGATGATATTGTCTCTCTAGAAACTCCTGAGGAATCTACCCCTACACACACACCCCAAAATAAAACAGTAACTAATCATTGATTTTAGGAAGGTCACATTATATAAGCCAGATATATAAAAAATCAAGCACATTTATGTATACCAGCAATGACTATCTAAACACCAAAACTTAAAATACAATGCTATTTACAATTTTTAAAACAGTAATAAATTATCTTCAGCAATAGCTAGTACACCTGGATATCTATATGGGGAAAAAAATAAAGTTGAACCCCTACCTCACACCAAAAAATGATGGATAGAATATCTTTAAATAATGGCTATAGCTAAGGAATTCCTTTAAAATTATAGGGGGGAGCTGGGCTCGTTGGTGCAAGCCTGTAATCCCAGCAGCTCAAGAGGCTGAGGCAGG
Source organism: Tamias sibiricus (assembly GCA_025594165.1). NCBI lineage: Eukaryota > Metazoa > Chordata > Mammalia > Rodentia > Sciuridae > Tamias > Tamias sibiricus. The sequence goes on along the minus strand of CM046663.1, from coordinate 11,998,304 downwards.
ATGATCACGAATTCAAAAATGTCATATGGCCGGGCGCGGTGGCGCACGCCTGTAATCCCAGCACTTTGGGAGGCTGAGGCAGGAGGATCGCGAGTTCAAAGCCAGCCTCAGCAATGGCGAGGCACTTAGCAACTCAGTGAGACTCTGTCTCTAATAAAATACAAAAAAAGGGCTGGGGATGTGACCCAGTGGTCGAGTGCCCCTGAGTTCAATCCCTGGTACCACAAAAAAAAAAAAAAAAATGTCATATGATATTGAATTTGACAGTGGCTTTTTAGATGTAACATTAAAAACAAGAAACAGCACTTTTCAAAAGAAGATATACATTCAATCAACAAATGTATGAAAAAATGTTAAACATCTCTAGTAATTAGAGAAATGCAGATCAAAACTACTGAATGGCAGTTATCAAGAATACAGACAATAATAAATGTTGGCAAGGATGTTGGGGGAAAAGGCACACTCATTCAGTGCTGGTGGGACTGCAAACTGGTGCAGTCAATCTGGAAAGCAGTATGGAGACTGCTTAGAAAACTTGGAATGGAACCACCATTTAACCCAGCTACCCAATCTTCCGTGTATACCCAAAGGATTTAAAATCAGCATACTACAGTGATGCAGCCACCTCAATGTTTATAGCAGCTTGATTCACAATAGCTAAACTGTGGAAGCAACCTAGATGCCCTAGATGCCCTTCAATAAATGAATGGATAAAGAAACTGTAGATGAATGGATAAAGAAACTGTAGTATATATACACAATGGAATATTACTCAGCACTAAAAGAGAATAAAATTACGGCATTTGCAGTTAGATGGATGGAATTGGAGAATATTATGCTAAGTAAAGTAAGCCAATCCCCCCCAAAAAAACAAAGGCCGAATGTTCTCTCTGATTAGTGGATGCTGATCCATAATTGGGGGGACATGGGAAAGATGGAGGAACTTTGATGGGGCAAAGGGGAGGAGGAGAGGGGAAGGGGTATGGGGGCAGGAAAGATGGTGGGAAGAGATGGACATCATTACCCTAGGTACATGTATGACTGCACATATGGTACGACGCTAAATCGTGTGCAACCATAGAAATGTAAAGTTGTGCTGCAATTGTGTACAATGAATCAAAATGCATTCTGCTGTCATATATAAAATAAATTAATTAATTAATTAATATTACAAATGTTAAGCCGGGCGTGGTGGCGCACGCCTGTAATCCCAGCACTTGGGAGGCTGAGGCAGGAGGATCGCGAGTTCAAAGTCAGCCTCAGCAATGGCGAGGCGCTTAGCAACTTAGTGAGACCCTGTCTCTAATAAAAAATACAAAAAGGGGCTGGGGATGTGGCCCAGTGGTCAAGTGCCCCTGAGTTCAATCCCCGGCACCAAAAAAAAAAAAAAATGGATAAAGAAACTGTAGTATATATACACAATGGAATATTACTCAGCACTAAAAGAGAATAAAATTACGGCATTTGCAGTTAGATGGATGGAATTGGAGAATATTATGCTAAGTGAAGTAAGCCAATCCCCCCCAAAAAAACAAAGGCCGAATGTTCTCTCTGATTAGTGGATGCTGATCCATAATTGGGGGGACATGGGAAAGATGGAGGAACTTTGATGGGGCAAAGGGGAGGAGGAGAGGGGAAGGGGTATGGGGGCAGGAAAGATGGTGGGAAGAGATGGACATCATTACCCTAGGTACATGTATGACTGCACATATGGTACGACGCTAAATCGTGTGCAACCATAGAAATGTAAAGTTGTGCTGCAATTGTGTACAATGAATCAAAATGCATTCTGCTGTCATATATAAAATAAATTAATTAATTAATTAATATTACAAATGTTAAGCCGGGCGTGGTGGCGCACGCCTGTAATCCCAGCACTTGGGAGGCTGAGGCAGGAGGATCGCGAGTTCAAAGTCAGCCTCAGCAATGGCGAGGCGCTTAGCAACTTAGTGAGACCCTGTCTCTAATAAAAAATACAAAAAGGGGCTGGGGATGTGGCCCAGTGGTCAAGTGCCCCTGAGTTCAATCCCCGGCACCAAAAAAAAAAAAAAAAAAATTACAAATGTTAGATGTAGTAGGAAAAAAGAATGTTAGTTAATATGAAACTGCAATTATCTTTTGAGAGACAAATGGCTTAAGAATGAAAAAAAAAAACAAAAAATAAGATTGGACTTCATCAAAATCAAAAGTTTTGTTCATCAAAGGACACTATGAAGAGTAAACAAGACAACCTATATAACCTTGCAAATCACATATCTAATAAGGGTCTAGTATCAAAATACATGAAGAACTCTTACAACTCGACACCAGAAAAAACAACCCAATTAAAAAGCAGGTAAAAGGGGCTGGGGTTGTGGCTCAGCGGTAGAGCGCTCGCCTAGCACATGCGCGGCCCAGGTTCAATCCTCAGCACTACGTAAAAATAAACGCATTGTGTACAACTAAAGCAAATAAATAAATATTTTTTTAAAAAGCAGGTAAAAGACTTGAATAGACATTTCTCCAAGGAATACACAGGAACAGGAACAAAAACATGAGAAGATGCTTGGCACCATCATTAAGGAAGTGCAAGTTAAAACCTTAGTGAGATTATCACAACGTACTTAATCCAGGTAACTAAAATATTAAAATGCTGACAACACCAAAGATTGCAAAGATGCAAGGAAAAAGATGCAGATTACTTGTCTGTTGCTAGTGGGAAAGTAAAGTGATACTGCCAGTCTGAAAAACAGTACCCCTCCAAGCATTTGTTCCACAAAAATGAAAACATGTGTTCACACAAAACCTGTACACAAATGTTTTAGCAGCTTTGTTTGTAATAGTCTAAAATTAGAAACAATCCAGTGTTCTTCAACAGATGAATGATTAAAGTATGGTAATCCATACCACAAAATATTACTCTGCAATAAAAAGAAACCAGCAAAAACCTAGGTAATCTCCAGAGAATTATGCTGAGGGGAGAAAATGTTGGGGTCTTGTTTGAGTTGCTGGGCTTTTTTAGTTTCTCCCGACCTGGGTTTAGCTTCTTCTGGCCAGCAGAGAAGGCTAGGGAAAAAACACGCCCCAGCAGAGGCATGATGGAGAACAGTAGAAGCCAGCTGGAGGCCCACGCCAGCCCTCACAATGGAAGACAACCAGGGACGCACCAGGGAGCCCAGTCAGAGCTGGAACTCCTTTATTGAAGAAGATGGACTGCGTTTATAGAAGACATGGGCCAATCAGCAGAAAGATCATAGGGACACATAAGGAGTATGGGCGGATTCCATTGGCGGAGCCATTGGCCTATCCTTGGGGTGGGTTCAGTTCTCATCTTACGTCAGGGGAACGCCTCCTGATTAGGCCAAGTTCTGTATCAAGGGGTGGGAGGCAACCAGAGAGTTAAGTTTTTCTATTCTTTCAGCCGATGTGTTCTTAAGTCCCCAACAGAAAAAAAAATGCCAGGGCTGGGAATATAGCTACGTTGGTAGAGTGCTTGCTCACATGCACAAGGCCATGCGTTCAGTCCCCAGCACCACCGAAAAAAAAGTCAACATTACATGTTATGTACTGTATTCTACCTATATAGCTTTGTGGTGGTGGTGGCAGTGGGAGTCAAAGCCAGGGCCTCATGCATGCTAGGCAAGGCAAGTAACTGTTCTATCCCAACCAATTAATGTTTTTGAAATGATTGTATTATAAATATGGGAAATTAATAGCTTCCAGAGGGGCTGGAGTTACAGGTCAGTGGTAGAGCATTTGCCAAACCTGTGCTAGGTCCTAAATTCTGACACCAGCAACAGAAAACAAAACAAAACAAAAAAGTTCTTGTAGAGGTTAGAGGGTAGAGCTGAGGGAAGTTGCTGTAGCTATAGAAAGATTAAGTGAAGAAGGAAATAGTCTTTTTTGACTGTATCAAGGTGTGATATTGTACTATAGTTTTCTAAGATGTCACCATTAGAAGAAACTGAGCAAATGGTACCAGGGATCTTTTTGTATCATTACTTAGAATTTCACATGAATCTACAATTATCTCAAGAAGGGCCTAGTATCAGAATTTATTAAGAACTATATATTTAATATTTATAATAAAGAACTAAGATTTTTTTAATAAAAATATGAGAATAAATGCATGGGAAGTATGTATGTATTCCTTGGGTTGTGTGCTTATCTACACTGGGACTTTTGTACCTTTTGCCTAATTTGTTCTTTTTCTGTTTCTTGCTATAGTGCCTTTGCTAGGTTATCATGCCATATTTTTTTCCTTAGGCTTATACTCTCTGGTAGAGCATGGATGAGATTCTCTTTGATACATTGCCCATATTACCCGGAACTAATTTATCTTTTTCCCCCAACCTGCAGGTACTGCATTTTGATCCACTGTTGTGTGTAGATTGTAGGGATGAAGAGTTTTCTCAGTTAAAGCAGCGCTTAAATGAAAGGGTAGATTCTGTTCTCTCTCTGTGATCCCATTAAATATCCAACACCTGCTCTACCCCTCCAAGGCATATCCCGCCCTGAGGGCTTTATTCCCTCAGTTTAACTTAGTGCCCTGGGAGCTTGTAAGCCCTTGACGTCCTTCCTAATGCTGCTCAAGTCCCACCCAGCTGGGTAGGAGTATCTACTGGAGGTTTTCCCTAACTTGTCTAAGGGCTGTCTTCTCACCCCATTAACCTACTTTTTGCTGAATTGAAGGTTTTAATGTAATAATGTCATGTTCCCTTCTATTACTGAGAAGTTGGTTATAGGGGTAGAATTAGGAGACATGATGGAGGTTCTATACCTGAAACTATTGCTTCTTTCTCTGATTGCTCTTTTTTTCCAAAGAGTACTTAAATTGTACCCCCTTTTGGTGTTTGTTTGCTGCTGATAAATTTTTAGTGGTTTTCTTTTCTTTTGTGTTATTTATTAAGAAACTGAAGAAGAAAGAAACAATCTACTTAATTTATTACCTTTAGTGGAATTTTCACCTGTTGATTTTTGTAATTAAGAAAAACAAGTGTTTGCAAGTATTTCTAAGATCCAGCTAAAACTCAAAGACTCCTGCTTTAATTTTCAGTGATATTTATCAGAAAATACCTAGAGATCACGTTTTGAAATGGTATTTACTTTCCTGTTCTAAGCCCCCGTTTTGGCCTGATCTAAAATTTTGCTTCCTGATGAAGTCCACCTTGTGTTTCTAGTCTTTACTATTTTTCTCCTGCTTAAACAAGGAGGATAATGTAATAATGTCAGGCAAAGTAACATACAGAAGGAATGACTACATCCCTCTTTTTTCACCTTTTATTTTTCCCTGCAAGAATCATTTCTGGATATTGTCCCAAGACTTCTAGTCTATAGGTTCCATTTTTTGTCCTTATGAGTAGTTATTTGAAATCATCTGATTTTTTTAAAACATTTTTTTTAGTTACACATGGACACGATATCTTTATTTTGTTTATTTATTTTTATGTGGTGCTGAGGATTGAACCCAGGACTTCACGTGTGCAAGGCAAGTGCTCTGCCGCTGAGCCACAACCCCAGCCCAAAATCATCTAATTTTTTATAGGAACCAGAAGTGAAAGAACCTGAGATTAACACAACCCTTCAGATGCACTTCTTTGGAAAAAGAGGAGAAAGAAAACTTCACTATAAAGAATTTCGAAGGTATTGTAAATGTATTTATTTAGGAGGATGTTATGCACATGCTAAGCATGGTAGCATATGCTGTAATCCCAGGAGCTTGGGAGGCTGATGCAGGAGGATCATGAGTTCAAAGCCAGCCTCAGCAAGGGCGAGACACTAAGCAACTCAGTGAGACCCTGTCTCTAATAAAATACAAAATAGGGCTGGGGATGTGGCTCTGAATTCAGTGCCCCTGAATTCAATCCCCATTACCAAAAACAAAAACAAAAAAAAAAAAGTTATGCATAAGAAATGAAGAAACTGAATATATTCATTTCCCAATGAATATATTTTGTATCTGAGAAATGAACCTATGAAGCATGAACTAAAGTTACTTATGCTCAAAATATTCTAACCTATTATAAAAAGTAATCTGCTTTATGGAATATAGTAATTCTTTTTAGTAGTTTGATGTTTCGCCCCTGGTGTCAGTTTGTTCTTAATGCAAAACAAAGCAGCTCAGCTAGCCGGGCGCGGTGGCGCACGCCTGTAATCCCAGCACTTTGGGAGGCTGGGGCAGGAGGATCGCGAGTTCAAAGCCAGCCTCAGCAATGGCGAGGCACTTAGCAACTCACTGAGACCCTGTCTCTAAATAAAAAATACAAAAAAAAAAGGGGGGGGGGCTGGGGATGTGACCCAGTGGTCGAGTGCCCCTGAGTTCAATCCCCGGTACAAAAAAAAAAAAAAAAAAAAAAAAAAAACGCAGCTCAGCTTAAAACACGGACCATTTATTATGCCCATGAGTCTTCAGGTCAGTTGGATGTAATTCCAGTGGGGGCCAGGATAGGTTGGTCTTGACTGGACTTACTAATCAGTAAGCAGTCTGCTGGTGGGTTGGCTGATAGTGATCTTTTCTAAGGTGAACTCCACCGGGACAACTCAGCTGTGCTCCACCTAGTCTCTGATTCTCTAGCACAAGGGCTGGCCAATTTTTTCTGCAAAGGGCCAAATGGTATATATGGCCTCTGTCACAACTGCTCAACTCCACTGTTGTAGTGTGAAAGCAGCCATAACTAATACATTAACAAAGAAGACATGTCCAAGTTCCAGTAAAACCTTACATGAACATTATTCTTAATCAACTTATTTAACTTCCCTGAGCTTATTTCATTATCTGTAAAATGGGAATTATTTATATGTGTGTATTCATATATATATTAATATATGTTATATAATATAATTGTACAGTATAATCATAATATATAATGTATAATATATGTATACATATATATATATTAATGTGAATGTTTAAATATAGATAGGGTCCTGCTTAACTTCTTCCCAGTGAGAATAACTCCATACAAAACAAGATACATGCCTCCTGTGCCACTCCATTAACCAAAGTCCTAAAACAGATATCAGAAAGCAATACAGAATGGTGAGGAAAACACTGATTTGGGAGACACAAGACTTGCATCTTGTTCAAATCAATGGAGTTTAATAAAGACTTATTGAGTGCGTACTATATACTATTTGTCAGCCCGTTTCTCAAACACTAGGAATAGTCCCTCATAGGGACTCTGTAGTAAACATACAGAGAAACATTTAAATGCATTGTAGTCAATGCTTTCATAGATAAAGAAGTATTTTAGTATTGCAGAAAATCATTTAGTGCTCCCTGTGTTGAAGTTTGGGAGCAAATGAGCAAGGGAGGACCCAGTTGAAAATGAATTTATGCAGATACTGATATGTGCAGCTATTGTATGGTGTTCTTCAAATCAGTTGAAGAAGCCCATTAGCATCCCAAGGGGACATAAGCAAGAAAGTTCATACTGAGAATATGAGCAAGAAAGTAGCTCAAACTATCAAAAAGTGAAGTCTGGGCTTAAGTAAGAGGAAAATGAAAAGATGGTTACTAACATGCTCAGCACTGTTAGCAGCTACTGTTGAGTACTTACGACATACGTGGCATTTTTCTAAGCATTTTACATATATTATCTTGCCTGTCCTTGTAAGGTAAGATAGATAGGTATTCTTCCCTTTTATTACTGGAACCAGTGAACATGTATCACACCATTCATCAGCTCCATTTAGAAATAGGACATGGCCTTAGATCTATGTCTCTCTGTCACCCTCACTTGCACTTTCTCTGTCTCTGTCCAGTCACCAAATACTATTAATTCCTTTCTCATCAATAATCTCTTGGATTCTTCTACTTCTCTCTATGCCTATTGCTACTCCAGTCCAATCACTATTACCTTTCCTCTAGTAATACAGCAGCCTCTGAAAGGTCTCTTTGCTTCTTGTCTTGATTTTTTCAGTCCAAATTTTATGACTACCTTATTCTCATCACTGAAGAAAAAGAAAGATAAAAGAGCAACTTAGTGCCGGGCGCGGAGGCGCACGCCTGTAATCCCAGCACTTTGGGAGGCTGAGGCAGGAGGACGCGAGTTCAAAGCCAGCCTCAGCAATGGCGAGGCACTTAGCAACTCAGTGAGACCCTGTCTCTAAATAAAAATACAAAAAAGGGCTGGGGATGTGGCCCAGTGGTTGAGTACCCCTGAGTTCAATCCCTGGTACAAAAAAAAAAAAAAAAAAAAAAAAGCAACTTAGTTTATGTTTTTATACTAGATTTTCTACTTCCTAATTTTACAATCCTATGAGACTCAATTGAATTCCATCACATTATACAATACAGTAAAACTGCATAAAAAGAAAGGCAAAGAATATCAGTAAAATATCTTATTGAACTATCACAGTCCAAACTTGAAATGCTTCCAGTTTTAGATAATATTCTGCACTGACCCATAAAGAAACATGGCATTGAAAAATTTGTATAGCCACTACATCCAGAAAATGTAGATAACAGACTCTTGCCTACCACATAGGAAGAAGCCCAAGATAAAACTGAAGTTTTTAAGGTTTAGGGGAATCTTAAAGCAAATAATTGTTTACAGTGACAAATTTTCTCCTACTGAATTAGAATGTACCTATTTTTCACCCCATTTATTTTCATTTAAATTGTGACATGACAGTATGAAAATTTTAACTTGTAGAAAAGTGAATAAAGAGATCTGTAACATATTAAAACTCATGGAGATAATAATACTTTTCACATGATTTAGTTATAAAACAAGTGCAGCATTTCTGAGTCCTAAGAAAATAAAGTTTAATCAGATATCCTTTCAACTTATACCTTTCCCAGGAGCTATTGCTGAAAATTCCATCAACGTGCCATGTTGTTTTTATAGGAAGGGAATGTCGATCATATAGACACATGTTATTGTCCAAAAGATTATCAATATTTTTAGGAAGATCTAAGCTTTCAATCCAAAGCCATTGATTATATATAAACTTTGGTATCTGAAAAATTTTAGAAATTATTGATTATGATTAGCATTCTAAAAGCAGTGCCCCTTAAACTTGTCTGATTATTGATAATGTTTCTATATTAGAAAAATATGTTTTCCATGGAATTTTATTTTCTTTGGATATATCAAAACATATTACATAATTTTAAAATATTTATCAAAATATAGGTTGCCAGATATAATTTGCACAAATAAATTGAGTATGGGAAGTTACAGATTGAAGCAGGCATTGAACCTTACCAACTCCTCTACATCTTCTTCCCCACAACCCTTTTCACAGCACTCACACTATAACTGCTCACTGTATCAAGAGACCAGACAATTAGTAGGAAATAATGAAGGTGCTTTGAAGTCCTAGTTACAGTATTATGGTTGAATGCTACTAGTTGCTTTTATCAATTTTTTTTTGTATTTTAATATTTAGATTTACAGAAAATTTACAAACAGAGATTCAAGAAATGGAATTCCTTCAGTTTTCTAAAGGTTTGAGTTTCATGAGAAAAGAAGACTTTGCAGAGTGGCTACTTTTTTTCACTAACACTGAAAATAAAGACATTTATTGGAAAAACGTAAGAGAGAAGTTGTCAGCAGGAGAGGTTTGTATGCCCTTTTCTTTTGCATGTGATAAAGATTAAATAAGTTAGCATTTTTTGTTATTAAAATAACTTCTAAATTGACCAAGATTATTCTCTTATGGAACTATAAAATCAAGTTGAGGAATGTTTTCTACATACTATTTTCCTATGAATGAACTACTAAGAATTAGTATAGTAATCATGAGTTGACATTACCACTAAACTTAGGAATAAGACAAGAATCTACTCTGACCACTATTATTAAAAATATCATGTTGGAGACCTTAGCCAGTGCAAATAAGTAAGATTAGTTTTTTAAAAGAGTATAAAAATTGGAAGGTAACAGTTATCTTTCCACATGATGTGATTGTGTACCCAGAGAATCCAGTCAAAAAAACATTAGAAACAATAATTCAAGTAAGTGCCTGTTGCAGTGCTAATATATTGGAAGTACCTGTCCTAGACAAAAATTTCAAGTTAGAAAATGTAATAGGGTGTGTGTGTGTGTATGTGTGAAGTATGGAATGATGACCACCATTAGTAGGAAATAATGATTACTGTGCAGTAGTGAGATTCCAAGTGATTTTTATTTTCTCTCTTTATACTTTTATGTATTGTTCCAAAAAATATTTTGCAGCAGACATGTATTCTTATATAACTTTTTAGAAAACTATTTATAATGTGAAAGAAAAGATTAAACATAGTGGAAGATCCCATTATAAGCGAAATATAAATATATAACAATTAGAAATACATTTAACAAGGGCTGGGGTTTTAGCTTAGTGGTAGAGTGTTTGTCTCGCACACATGAGGCACTGGGTTCAATCCTCAGCACCACATAAAAATAAAAAAATAAAGGGCTGGGGACATAGCTCAATTGGTAGAGTGCTTGCCGTGCATGGACATAGCTCAGTTGGTAGAGTGCTTGCCTCGCATGCACAAGGCCCTGGGGTCAATCCCCAGCACCACAAAAATAAAATAAAATAAAAATAAACGTGTTGGGCTGGGGTTGTGGCTCAGCGGTAGAGCGCTCACCTAGCACGTGCGCGCCCCGGCGGGTTCGATCCTCAGCGCCATCTAAAAATAAATAAAGGCATTGTGTACAACTAAAATAAATAAATATTTTTAAAAAATAAATAAAGGTATTGTGTCCATCTACAACTAAAAAAAATTTTAAAAGAAATACATTTAACAAAAAAATGAAGAAAGCTTTCTAACATTGATGGCTATCAAAGAAAACATCTAATTATAAAGACATCCCATATTATTGAATAGGAAGTCTTATTATAACAGCCACTCTTCCTTCAGTTGGTCTATAAATGTAATGATTTTATTGCTTAAAACATCCTAGATTTACTGCAGTTACAAATTAACCCTGAAGTCCCTATGGCTAATACAACAAAGATTTCTTTCTCAACCATACTGCATTTCCATTTGGGGGCTAGTAGGAGGCCTTACCCATGTAGTTCAGGGATCCAGATTCTCCAGACTTTTTGGCACTAAAGATTAAAACCAAGGGGTGCTTTACCACTGAGTACATTACCAGAACTTTTTATTTTTGAGACAGGGTCATGCGGAGTAGTTGAGGCTGGCCTTGAACTTCTGTCCTCCTGCCTCAGCCTCCCAAGTCACTGGGATTAGAGGCATGTGCCTCTATGCCCAGCAGACTCTTCAGGCTTTGCCCCCTTACAGCTCCATTATCTCGAAGAACCACCAGGCTCAGAGGCTGTGGCAGGAAAAGAAAGGAGAAGTCAGCAACTAAATGTTTTGGCCTGTAAACATCACATGACCCTTGGCTAATGACCAGACTAATCACATGATCCCACCTAAGTGCACAGAGGCCAAAAAGTGTAGCCTTTCATGTGTGCGGGAATCAGAAGAAAACAAGTTATGGGCAGACTCTAATGTGTCTCCATAAAAATGTCATTGGATTCTCAAAAAGGAACAAGACAAGCCATAAATTTATATGAAAAAAATGTCAATATAGTATTCAAGTGTATTATCAAACCTGGGTAACTAAAGCAGTTTCTGACAATGAGTTCAACAGATCTGTTAAACAGAATATAGTCCAAAAATAGTCTCAAATACACATGGGAATTTAGAGTACGTAAAATAGTACTTCACGCCGGGCGCAGTGGCGCACGCCTGTAATCCCAGCGCTTTGGGAGGCTGAGGCAGGAGGATCGCGAGTTCAAAGCCAGCCTCAGCAATGGCGAGGCACTTAGCAACTCAGTGGGACCCTGTCTCTAAATAAAATACAAAAAAGGGCTGGGGATGTGACCCAGTGGTCGAGTGCCCCTGAGTTCAATCCCCAGTACCACAAAAAAAAAAAAAAAAAAAAAAAAAAAATAGTACTTAGTTGGGTAAAAAAAGAAATGTTAACAAATGGCATCAGAAAATTCCCTGACCATATGAAGGAGAAAATGAACATAAATCTCTAATTTATTAATTGCTCTAAAATAAATTAACAAGTTAATAAAAAATTAAATGTTAAAGAGAAAAATGAAATTGAATAAGTTTAGAAAAATTTGGAAATAGTATATTATTTGGAGTAAAATGATATGGATGTTATCTTTTTAAGCAAAACCCAGAAGTTTTCAAGGAAAATTGACAAAAATATTACCTAAAAATTAATATTTTGTTGCCTTCCCTCTTCCTCACCCAAAATTACAATCAAAGCCAAAAGAAAAACTCAACAAAATAGCAGAGGAGGGTACTGGCATCACATGTATCATCATATCACCAGTTTCCTTAATTTATAACGGGATATTTTAAAATCCATAAATATCAAGAACTTTAAAGAGTCTGGAATGTTTATGTAATATATAATGAGATCTTGAAAATCAGTGTGTCAATAACTGTAAAGTCTCAGATTTTATCTGTCTGTGAGCTGGTCTACACAATTTCATGGATGCTTGCCAAAAAATGCAAGGCTCCTGGGTCAGAGACCAAACATCTTATTCGTAGCTGAACAATAGAATGAGCATATTCATATCAGTTCCTCCTTGCCTCCCAAGTCCCATGAGGATGATGCTGAGACACCCAGGTAAGGGATACCCACTCATATCACTGCTGAGGAACCTCATCTGGTGAATCCAAATTTTTTTTTTTTTTTTTTTCTTTTCTTGGTACCAGGGATTGAACTCAGGGACACTCAACCACTGAGCCACATCCCCAGCCCTATTTTGTATTTTATTAGAGACAGAGTTTCACTGAGTTGCTTAGAGCCTCACCCTTGCTGAGGCTGGCTTTGAACTCAAAATTATCCTGTCTCAGCCTCCCTAACAGCTGGGATTACAGGCATGCACCACAATGCACAGCAAAATCTTTTATTATGGACAGTAAGCAAGCCTTCCTGACCTTTGCTGCAGTGGAGGCAACATATTTATTACACTGGGCAATAAGCAAAGGTGTCCTCTGCTCCTAAGGAAGACACTGTCTATATCCAAGGCTGTCCATTTTGCAGTCATCCTTGGAAAGACAGTCTGAAACAAAAGGGCAGTAAATGCCTCTGTTTGAAAGATGATGCAGAAACATGAGGCCTGTAAAATTATCTCCTGCAGCAAAAAGTTACCTAACAACCCATTCAAAATCTGGGGAAAGGACATAAGGAGAATAGGTAAATAGAAATCACAGATTAAGTAAGCATGTGGAAGTATTTAGCTCATTCACAAAGACATACAAATTTTAAAAACTAGTAACAACCATTTTTCACCTATCAAAAAAGCAGACATGAAAAGGGTTGCATCCAAGCTACATCAATGTTTATAGCATCACAATTCACAATAGTTAAATTGTGGAACCAACTTATATGCCCTTCAGTAGATGAATGGATAAAGAAACTGTAGTATACTACTCAGCATTAAGAGAATAAAATCATGGCATTTGCAGGTAAATGGATGGAGTTGGAGAATATTGTGCTAAGTGAAGTAAGCCAATCCCAAAAAACCAATAGCCGAACGTTTTCTCTGATATGAGGATGCTGATCCATAATGGGGATGAGGGGGGAGCATGGGAAGAATGGTGGAACTTTAGATAGGGCACAGGGGAGGGAGGGGGAGGGAGGGGGAGGGATGTAGAAAAGACGGTAGAACGAGATGGCCATCATTACCCTAAGTACATGTATGAAGACATGAATGGCATGACTCTAAAGAGCTCGTGAAAAATTGTGCTTTAATTGCTGTCAGTGACTTGCTTTTCTAAAATGATGAACAACTCTTGGTAAGTTCTGCATAAACCAGTACAGTATTTCCTTGAGTTACATGGTAATTGCAGTCCAGGAAAATTAAGAACAAAAATGAGTTTATTTGTGGGCTGGGGTTGTGGCTCAGCGGCAGAGCGCTTGCCTCGCACGTGTGCGGCCCAGGTTCGATCCTCAGCACCACATAAACATAAATGCATTGGATTGTGTACAACTAAAGTAAATATATAAATATTTTTTAAAAATAAGTTTATTTGTAACACAGAATTAGGGTCTAGGCTTAAATAATAAATAGTGTTTTCCTTAAAAACAAAATTGTGCTTTAATGTGTACTATGAATTGAAATGCATTCTGCTGTCATGTATAACAAATGAAAATAAACAAATTTTTAAAAAGAGGGGGGTTGCATCTAGGAGCTGGGGCTGTAGCTCAGTGGAGACTGCTTGCCTCGTGTGCGTGAGGCACTGTGTTCAATCCTCAGCACTACATAAAAATAAATACATAAAAAGATATTGTGTGCATTCACAACTAAAAACAATTTTTTTAAAGGGGTGGATGTATCCAGTACCTACTCTGAAGTCATGATAAGAAGAAACAGCTATTTGATTAACTTTGCTGATTAGTATACTGTTAATAAAATAAAGAAAAGTCTAGAAATATGTGAAGAGGGTGTTCTCACTGTAAAACAAGATTTTGTTATGTGTACGTACGCATGAACTAGTATACGAGTAGAATGTTTCTGGTAGGTTGTACAGGTATCAGTGCTTTATCTCTGGGGAGAGGAATTGAAGATCAGAAAAGTAACAAAATTTTTTCATTATTTATCCTTTGTACAGTTTTAATTTTTACCATGTTCACAGCCATATTGAGCCAGGACATTAGGGTAGGTTGCAGAAAGGCCAAAGAAAGTGCCCAGAGAGTGGCAAGACATAATGTTTTACTGGGAAAAGCTTATGAGAGTTTAGTGACTGCTTCAAGAAAAGATAAGTAGCAATTGGCTGAACACATAGCATCTCTGTCCTTCATTGCTTTGCCAAATAGTTTCTCCTCTCTCTCATCATTTTTTGTCCAGTGGCAGCCAGCTGGATGAGTGATACATATCCTTTCCACGGTGCCGTCAGTTCTATACCAGTTCTCATTCAGAGAGGGAGTTTATATGTTAGGGTACAGAAGCAATGACATAATCAGCATTAGCTTGCTTAATTTGCTTCTATGACCAGCATCCCAAGAAGCAACTACCCTGATCGATGTACAATGCAGACAAGTAGCTTTCTACAGATAACATTAACTTACCCTAGTCTCAGTGTACATAAGAAAAAGCCAGTGTCCTTCAAGATACTATGTATTTGGACATTCAGGGACATGTGTTTTACCATCCCCCTTTTTTCTTTAAGGATGATACACATTCATATTACTTTAGAAACTTAAGTAAGACCACGTATGTGCAAAGAACATCATCCTGAAGTTCCCTACAAATAGAAACTTTTTTTTAAAATAGTGAAGATATTACTTTTAGGTTATGAATTTTTATACTTTTTAAATTTTTTTGTAGTTGTAGATAGACAGAATGCCTTTATTTTATTTGCTTATTTTTATGTGGTGCTAACAATCGAACCCAGTGCCTCACGCATGCTAGGTAAGTGCTCTGCCTCTGAGCTACAGTCCCAGCCCTATACTTTTTACTTTTTAATGGAAAAATTCGTCTTTTAATATTTTTCTTTTTTGTTTGGAGAGATTTCTTTGGGGTTTTTATTTGTTTGACAGTGTTGGGGATGGAATCCAGGGCCATGCACTTGTTAGGCAAGCATTCTACCACTGAGCCATATCCCCAGACCTTTGTTTTTATTTGAAATACATAGATTTTGAAGTCAAATAGACGAAGGTCCATATCCTAATTGTTCCACTTAATAGACCTGGTCAAATTATTTAACTCCTAAAGGGTTACTTACCTAAAACTTAGGCTAAGATCACCAAAGTAAATGGTAGAACTGGAATTTCAATCTAAGTCTATCTCCAAACCCCAGTTTATTTATTTATTTTATCTTCTAATCAGTGCTATATTCACTAGTAAAACTAAGCAGAAGTGGCCACTTAACAGACTGTATTAGTTTCCTTGAGCTATCATAAGAAAATACCACCAACTTGGCACCTTAAACAATACAAATGTATTTCCTTACTATTCAGGAGGAAGTCAAAACTCAAAATGCCAGCAGGGCTATTTGCTGGTAAGGTCTTCTCACACGGTGCCATCTGTTTGTGTCCTCATATAGCCATTTCTTTGTGCACACGTGAGGAGACCTAGTGTTCGCAAGAGTGAATGAGCTCTGATATCTCTTTCTCTTATGACACCAGTCTTATTAGATTAGGGCTCAATCCCTATGACCTCATTTTACCTTTGTCATCTCCTTACAGGCCCTATCGCCAAATAAAGTTACATTCAAAATTTGAATTAGGATTGAACACAATTCAGTCCATAACTCAGGGCCACCCAAAGTTTACACTGTACAACTCCAGGAAACCACATTCACACAGTCTCCAGTCTATACAGTCACAGAGTGGCCCTACTAGTTATTCTCACGCTGTTCTTAAATTCTAAAACCTTTAATTCTAGTCTTATTCTGTGTCTTGAACTTTTTAATAGGCTTGCTTAGATCTAACTTTATAAGCTTTATGATAGAAAAAAAGACTCACAGTTATATATATATTGCTTAATGTATTTATAAAATTGTAATAAAACCTCTCTATTTTTATTAGAGCATTAGTTTGGATGAGTTCAAGTCATTTTGCCATTTTACAACCCACTTGGAAGACTTTGCTATTGCCATGCAAATGTTTAGCTTAGCTCATCGACCTGTCAGACTGGGTAAGATATATGAATCATTTAATTTTTATCATCCATAAGCTATTTCTGTTTTTCAACTAGATGATACCAACCAGTTTTCAGCACAATAATTTGCCTTTCATTTCTATATAGTTATTCTGGATTTACAATATCAAAAGACTTATTCAACAGTTATTGTTTTGCTTTTGCTTCTCATGCTCCTAAAAAGGAAAAGGAAATATTTAAATATGTGGCTAACATCTCAATTCAATTAAAATGTCTTACTTAGACTTACAGTTTACTCTATGTCATTTCTCAACCAAAGTTATTATTTCAATAAATTTATTATGGGTATTTTTTTATTTTAGTTCCCAAATAATAAAACCTTAGATTTATTTTTATTTCTCGTATAATGAAAATTTAGATTTATTCCACTTACACTGTTTCACCTATTTGATGGGTTGTTTTTTGTTTGTTTAAAGCGGAGTTTAAGAGAGCTGTAAAAGTAGCAACAGGACAAGAGCTCTCAAACAATATTTTGGACACGGTCTTCAAGATCTTTGATTTGGATGGTGATGAATGCCTTAGCCATGAAGAGTTTCTTGGGGTGTTAAAAAACAGGATGCATCGAGGTTTATGGGTAACATATTTTGAGTTTTTAAATAACTACCAGTTACATGTTACTAACAGTGATAATGTTGTTATCAATGGGCAAATTACAGAGTCTTAAATGGAATTTTAACCATTTATAAAGCAATTATAAGCTATAATTGAAACACTGAAATATCTTTTACATAAAATGAAATTCAACATTTTTCTTTGCTTTTAAAAAAATCTGAGGGCTGGGGCTATAGCTCAGTGGTAAAGTGCTTGCCTACATGTGTGAGGTACTGGGTTCAATCCTCAGCACCACATAAAAAATAAATAAATAAACATATTATGTGTTGATCTACAAATAAATAAACATTTTTTAAAATCTGAATCTAATAGATACCACTGTTCAGAAATCATAGCCTACGATTTGACTTTAGGCTCTATAGCCATGCAACCTTTAGATTTAAATCTAGCTTTACCATTTATTAACTGCTGGATTTTGTAGAACCACTTAATTTTCTGAGCCTCCACTCATATATCTCATCTGTATAATGAGACTACTGATAAAATCTACAAGAAAGAATTGTTAGACTTGAGTGTAAAATACTTAGCACAGCAACTGAGACACATAAAATAAATATTAGCTATTATTCACTCATCTTCACATTGGTCTATAAGACAAATAAACTTAGAATTTATTTAGATTAGAATCTGCTGGAAGCACTCATGAAAGATATCTGCAAAGCATTTCAAAAACTAGCTTCCAAAGATAATCTACATGGTAGATAGGAAGGTAGTTAGGTTGGAAGAAAGGAAAGTGGATAATAGAATATACAGTGTCCAAGTTCTTGCAGATAAGGCTATATTCATTTACAAGTTAGAAAAGCAAGCTCATTTTCCTGCAACAAACATAGTTTGTGGAAAATTAGTAAATTAGATTTTCATTAGCAAGTTTTACAACATAAAAGTTTTTCTCGAGAGGAGTGTGGAAAGGAAATAAGCAAAACCATAAATAAAGCTCATGTGAAATAATGTTTATCCTTGAAGAGAATGACTGTATATTTTACTGTTGGTTAACAGGTGCCACAACAACAGAGTATACAAGAATACTGGAAATGTGTGAAAAAAGAAAGCATTAAAGGAGTAAAAGAAGTCTGGAAACAAGCTGGGAAAGGCCTTTTTTAAATTAAAATAATAATAATAATAATATTGCAGTTATATTGCTCCAAATGTCAAAATTTGAGATTTTTTTTCAAAGTACTTGCTGCTTTTCCTTTTAAGTCTTCACTAATTCTTTTGTAATATAGAGATGCCATGTATTTGCTTTCTAATTCAATAATTTCTTGCTATATTTTCATAAAGAACTTATTAGGAAAAAAAAGTATTGTTTTACAAAATCAGATATTGGATTCTGTCCAAAGATTTAATTCCAAGTAACATTTCATGCTTTGGGAAGATGGAAAGCTTTTTATTCTTTCTTTAAACACAAAAGCATGATATGCTTTCTACAAGAGTGAATACGTGCTTATGGAAAAAAGTGCTTGATTCACAAGGCCAGTGTTGATTCCAGAAGTTGTGATGTTCCTAATAGGATAAATGAAGTTAAAACTTGAGGCTTTTCTCATTTGTATCATATTTCAATTTCACATATGTTTTATTTCAATTAGCTGTATATCAGGTGTCTTAAAAATAACATGTAAATGTATCTTATCTGGAAACAGAATAAAATATTTACACAGACAAAAAATATGCAGATGCTTTTTATTTTACATAAACTAGTGTAGGGCCGGGGTGTAGCTCAGCACTAGAGCACTTGCCTGGCACAGTGGAGGTCCTGGGTTTGATCTCTAGCACTACTAGAAATTAATGGGCATTAAAGCAAATATAAAATTGTATAAAATTTACTTATTTTAAAATAAATGGTCAATAAAATTTACTAAAAATGTGCGTCTTGTGGCTGGGGTTGTGGCTCAGCAGTAGAGCTAGCATGTGTGAAGCCCTGGGTCTCATCCTCAGCGCCACATATAAATAAATAAATAAAAGTATTGTGTCCAACTACAACTAAAAAAATATTTTTTTTAAAAAAGTGCTTCTCAAATAAGAAAATTGAAAGTATTTAAAACCAGCTTTACTTCTAAAGAACTGCTCATTCCAGGGCCATGGCTGTGAAAGTTCAAGAAGAGTCTGTAACGTCTTTTGTGAATTAAACAACTAAGCAACTTAGCAAGACCCTGTCTCAACAAAAAATAAAGGGTGGGGGGGCGTTGGGGTTGTGGCTCAGCAGTAGAATGCTTGCCTAGCATGTGTGAGGCACTGGATTTGATCCTCAGCACCACAGAAAAATAAGTAAAGGTATTGTGTCCATCTACAACTAAAAATATTTTAATAAAATAAAATAAAGGCTGGGGATGTGGCTCAGTGGTAAAGCACCCCTGAATTCAATCCCCAGTATAATAAAAAACAACAACAACAACAACTAAGGAGGGCTCATGCAACAACAGGGGAGTAAAATGAACAAAGTCAACTTGAAGGGACTCCCCAGCCAAATCTGGTACTGTTTGAGCATCAAAATAATTAAATGTCAGCCAGGCATGGTGGCACATGCCTGTAATCCCAGCAGCTTGGGAGGCTGAGACAAGAGGATTGCAAGTTCAGAGGCAGCATCAGCAAGAGCAAGGAGCTAAGCAATTCAGTGAGACCCTGTCTCTAATAAAACACACAGAAAAGGGCTGGGAATGTGGCCCAGAGGTCGATTGCCCCTGAGTTCAATCCCCGGTACAAAAAAAAAAAAAAAAAAAAAAGAATGTCTGTATGCCACTATCACACTGTTTTGATTACTGCAGTTTTCAGGGAAATACTGATATCAGAAAGTGTAAGTCCTCCAACCTTAGAAATTAGAGTAAATTGATATTTCTACTTTTTAAATATTTTTTAGTTGTTTATGGGCCTTTTATTTTATATGCTGTGCTGAGAATCAAACCCAGTGCCTCACACATGCTAGGCAAGTGCTCTACCACTGAGCCACAACCCCAGCCCTTTTTTGTATTTTATTTAGAAACAGGGTCTCACTGAGTTGCTAAGTGCCTTGCCATTGCTGAGGCTGGCTTTGAACTCAGGATCCTCCTGCCTCAGCCTCCCAAGTGCTGGGATTACAGGCGTGCACCACTGCACCCGGCACCTTTATTTATTCATGTGGTGCTGAGGATTGAACCCAGTGCCTCACATAAATTAAGCAAGTGTTCTATCACTGAGCCCCAAATTGATGTTTCTTTTTTGGGGAGGTTGAAGAGTACCAGGAATTGAACTCGGGCATTCAACCACTGAGCCACATCCTGAGCCCAATTTTGTAATTTATTAGAGACAGGATCTCACTGAGTTACTTAGGGCCTCACCCTTGCTGAGGCTGGTTTTGAACTCCTGATCCTCCTGTCTCAGCCTCCCAGTGATTGGGATTAAAGGCCTGTGCCATCTCGCCCATCTTGATGTTTCTTAATCTGCAAAAATTTCTAGTAGTAATTGGATAAAAGCTTTTGCCACCTGTTAGTCTCAAACATTATACTGTAAAGGAAGATTTTTCCCAATTACGCAGATTAACATGTTTCAAGACCTTATCCTTTAATAACTGCAAGGGATGTTTCTCTTGCCCTATTAATTGATTGACTGATTTTCATTGTAAAATCATATTCTTATGACCCAACACTTCCACTCCTAGGGACTCAAATATTTGATGCCAGTGTTCTTTGTATCATGCAGTTGGGGGGAAAAAAGGTGGAAAAAAAATGTGCTATATACATACAATGGTATATTGATAGGCCATAAGAATGAACGAGGTTCTGTTACACATTATTAGAAGAACCTTGAAAAGGAAAATAAGTCAGACACAAAAGGACTAATATTGTATGATTCCATTTATGTAGGTTACCTAGAATACATAAATTCATAGAGACAAAATAGATGCTACCAAGTTGGCAGGGTGGGGAATTATTAATAGTTTAATAATTTTGGTTTGGATTGATGAAAATATTCAGAAACAGCTGTTGGTGATAGATGCCCAACATAATGAATACAATTCCACTGTGTAATACATTCAAAAATGATTGAAATGGCAAATTGTATATCATTATACTACAATTTTTAAAAATTAGCAATGTAGTATACCAAACCCACTCAATTGTACACTAGAAATGAATGAACTATACTATATATGAAATACATCTCAACAAAACTTTGATATAGATAAAAATTATGCAGTAGATGATAGATTAAAATACAAAGTATTTAGAAATATCAAAGCCAACAAGAGGTTAATATCTGAATTGACCTTCCTCAAACTAATGACACCCAATATCTCCCCCACAACTATTTTTAACAAAACTTTGTATTCTTGTATTATTCAACTTTCTGTTACTATAACAAGTAACAGATAATCAGTTCATAAAAAGGAAAGGGTTATTTTGGCTCACAGTTTTACAGGTTCCAGTCTAAGATCAGGCAAACTCATTGTTTTTAGGCCTTTTGGGGATGGCAATGATGGGGAGGGGATCATGGAGAAAAAACTGCTCACCTCTTCACCAGAAAGAGAAAGGGAGGAAGAGGAAAAGACATGAGTACCACAATGACCTTTGAAGGCACACCCTAATGACCTAAAAGGCCTCCTACTAAGACCCACCTCTTAAAGGTTCCACCACCCTCTATTAGCACCAAGGTGAGGACTATGCCTTTATAACACCTGGATCATTAAGGGACATTTAAGATCCAAATTACAGGGCTGGGGCTGTAGCTCAGTGTAAAGCACTTGCCTCACTAGTGTGAGGCACTGGGTTTGATCCTCAGCAGCACATAAAAATAAATAAAGATACTGTGTGCTCATCTACAACTAAAAAAATATTTTTTAAAAAAATCCAAATTACAGCAGTTCTTTTTACTATCCTGAAGTAAACTCCATAGGTAAAATAACCTTCCTCTGCATTTTTTTTTAAGATAAAGCACACAAAAAAATCTCATGAGCTTCAAAGAAGTTCATCCCATTATTGATTGCAGTAGAGGGAATTTGAGGAACTCAAGTGTTCCTCACTAAGGAAATAGAAAATAAAATGTGATGAGTGTATGCTATGGAATACTAGGTATTGAACTGGAGAAACATGGGTAGATATTCAAAATATAATAGTAAGTTTAAAACATGTAAAACAAGATTTATATCAAATAAAATTTATGTCAATTAAAAATATAGCCATTTCTTGGGGCTAGAGTTATGGCTCAGTGGTAGAACACTTGCCTAGCATGTAAGAGGCACTGGGTTCAATCCTCAACACCACATATAAATGAATAAAGATCCATCAAAATCTAAAAAAAAATTTTTTAAAAAAGCTGTTTCTTGGTATCCACAGATTTATTCCAGGACTCCTATGGATACCAAAACTCACAGATGCTTAAATCCCTTATATAAATTGGTGTATTGTTTGCATAGAACCTATACATATGTTCCTGTATACCTGAAATCCTATCTAGATGATGCATAATATCTAATACAGTGTAAGTGCTATGTAAATAGTTGTTACACTATATAGGAAACGATGACAAGGGGGAAAGTCTGTACATGTTCAAAGCAGATGCAGTTTTTAAAAATATTTTTTATCCATAGTTGGGTAAATCCATCAGTATGGAAGCCATGGATGTGGGGAACCAACTGTATGGATGTGTGTGGCCATCAGGGCCGTCTTAGTTTTCCTGGAACCCTTAGTCTCTCTCCTGCCTCAAGCCTTTGCCCTTGCTATTCACTTGGCCTGTGCTCTGACTCTGAGACTTTGATAGGACTTATCTTCTATATCATTCAGGTCTGTGCTCAAAGTTATCCTTATCAAAGGGAGCATTACAGACCAATCCTGTTACTCTCCATTCTCTTGCCCTATTTTGGTCTTCTTCATAGAACTTTATCATCACCTACAAGTAATGATAAAGTGCATATTTTATTTTTTTATTTGTCAATTATTGGTTTATAAGTTCTGTGAGAATAAGGAATATTTTTTGTTTTAATTCAATTGGCTAGACCAGCTGGACTGGGGTCCCCAAGAGCAGGGCCGCTTCCTGACCCACGTGGTTGGAGTCTGGCTGGGGAGGAGCACTTTCCAACAAAGGTGGGTGACTACTCCTTGAAGAAGGCAAAGGTGCTAAGCTGACACTCTCCAATGTGAAATTCTATAGGTAAAAACTAGTTTGCAGGTCTCTGGAGACATGGAGATAAAGTTATATTCATCCGTAGAGGCTCAGGGTGAAAGTCACAAATAAGTTTCAGGAATACTTTCAAGAAGGTGGCTGCCTTAGAGCTGGGGATGTAACTTAGTGACAGAACGTGTGTTGAGATGAGAGGCCCTGGGTTCTCCCCCCAGCACCACACAAAAAAATGTATATAGAGAAAACTGAATTAGAACAACACAAATAGATATTCAAGATATAATAGTAAGTTTAAAACATGTGAAGCAAGATTTATAGCAAATATAATCTGCTGTGAATTTGGCTGCCTGGTCAAAAAAAAAAGAAAGGACACCACAAGTTGCTCCAAAAACTCTATATACTTGACCCTTCCTTCATCAGCACACTTGAAAGCTATGCAAAATATTTGAATTCAATTTGCATATTTTGGGTTTTTTCCTCCTCCTTGAGCACGTTTTAAACATTTATTATGCAGACATAATATTATGCATTTAGACAGTTATTATGCATCTGTTCAAGAGTGAGATTTCCGAATCACAGGGTGAACACATACTTAATTTCATTAAAGATTGTCAGATTGTTTTCTACCAGCAGTACACAAGGATACTCTTTCTCCAAGTCTATACTGATATTTGGTATTCCTGGTTTGTTTTGATTTGTTTTGTTGTCATTCTGATAAGCATGAGCTGGTATCTTGTTTTAATTCACACTTCTCTGATTTCTAATAAGCTCAATGTTAGACATTATGTCTAGGCAGTGAGAATAGAATTTAAATGAGCAGAGAAGGGCCAGCAAGACCCTCAGTTGCCTGCCCTTTGAATCCAGGTTTTCCTTTTCTGAGCCCACAGAGTGCCCGACATTTCTTGCTGCCCCTTAACTCTGCTGATGTAATGGATAAGCAGAAAGATAAGAGGAAAGGAGGAAAAGATTGTGCCCTGCAGGACTTGAGCATTTCATGCCAAAGAAATAAAGATCCACCATCAACAAATGCACGTGTTGAGCAGCTGGGTTAAATTCCAGCCATTTTTTGAAAAATATTTATTTATTTGCTTTAGTTGTACACAATGCAATGCATTTATGTTCATGTGGTGCTGAGGATCGAACCCGGGCCACACACGCATGAGGCGAGCACTCTACCTCTGAGCCACAATCCCAGCCCCAAATTCCAGCCATTTAAGGTGAGAAGTTTCCTGGCTCAAAAGGAGGATTCCTGACCCCTGAAGAACTGGCATCGCCTGTGATTTGTTTAATCTCACATTTTCCCATTCTGTCTCTTAAGCAGCGATTATTTAACTCTTAAGTTCTAACAGTTAAGTGGATTTGTGAATGTTTTCCTGATATTCCCCTGGAGAAGTACAAGACAAACTACAAAGTCAATTTTATGCAAATAAGCACTCAGATCTATAAACAAGAGCAGCATGAGACAGGTGAGGTACTAAGTTTTCTTTAATAGAAATAGCGTAGCCGGGCGCGGTGGCGCACACCTGTAATCCCAGCACTTTGGGAGGCTGAGGCAGGAGGATCACGAGTTCAAAGCCAGCCTCAGCAATGGCGAGGCACTTAGCAACTCAGTGAGACCCTGTCTCTAAATAAAATACAAAAAAGGTCTGGGGATGTGACCCAGTGGTCGAGTGCCCCTGAGTTCAATCCCCGGTACCACAAAAATGAAAAAGAAAGAAAAAAATAGAAATAGCGTGTCCTCAAAATCTGGGGTGGAAATTGACAATAACACCACTGGGATGTCTTAAAATCGATGAGACAAAAGGATGAAATGCAAGGGAGAAACCACAAAAGGATCTTGCAAATCACTTGGAGCCTTGTTACAGATGACTTAAAAAAAAAAAAAAAAAAATTGAATACAAAAGGTCCACAAGATGGCACTCTTGCATTTCCAAAACCTTTTTATCGTGCTTGGGCACCAAGAATGTTTAAACGAAAAACCAAGCACAGAATAAGAAAGATATACAGAAGATTACAGAATATTTCAAAGACAACACAAAAGGAAATATTGTGAGAGACTTTGGACTGACATACCTTCGCTAAATACTTAACAGTTCTTAGAAAAAACGAGCACAAGTCTTTACCACATTTATCATTAGTAGGTGCTGTTTGCTTATATTTGGTAAAGAAGGAACTTAACCTTTGGGATCCCTAGGTAACACCTTGTTACTGGTGAGGCTATGTCTTTAGCATTGTCAGTAGCAACTTTTTACCAAAACCTGATTGGTCTGATGAACTCTACAAGGTGCTAGTCTTCCAGAAGAGCTCTCTTTCCAAGAGAATGAAATGAGAGCAAGGATTCTGTTTACAACATCTGGATTTACAAAATATTTAGGAAAAATATTCAATATTGGGAGAAAAATATTTATAACTCCTAAAAATAACTCGCAGAAAATAAAGAATATTAATATTATCTCCTAAAATGTATTAATATTTCCTTTATGTTTTGCAAAATGTTGTATGAGCTCTCCCCAGCTACAAATTCTTATGAACCAAAGAGAATTCAAAGAATATTCATTGCAGCATCATTTCAAATAATAAAATCTGGAAACAATATGAATGTCTGGCACCATGAAAATGGATAAATTGTGCTATAATTGTACTATTGTATAATTATCTAGGCAGCTGTTTAAATGGTGAATGAATAAAATAAGTTACATAATATTGCTGGTCACTAAGCTATTGTCTTTGTGCTCTAACCCTTCCCCTCCATACACAGTGGGTTTTGTGATGCAGAGACAAGGACCCTGCAATACTCTGTTCCCCTTGCCTCCTGGCAGCGTGCTAGGCTCTGACCACATAGAGCAGTAAAAGGAGTTAACAAGCCTGAAGAAATGAGACAGGCTCACTCTAGCTGTGTACTGTCACTGTGATTGTGTCTAGTCTCAGCTTTCATCCCTGCAGCTCTTGGTACCAGTCTCTGGCTTTTTTTTTTTTTTTTTTTTTTTTTTTTGGCACTGCCAGAACCACCTTCATTATGTGTCCTCCCACCCACCCTGTCCCCAGGGAAACAGCACCAGCCTCTACTCCCTGAGTAGGCTGGGCTATTCCTTCAAGCTTCTGGACTTTACTACCCCCAACTTCCTTCCTTTATCTCTAGGCCCTGGCGGTGGCAGTGCTTCCAGCAAGGACATTCTCCATGTCATTACAGTGCCCTCTTTGATTTTTAAGTTCCCTAATACATATGTAACCAATTACTTTTATTGTTATCGCTGTTAAAATACTTAATGTGGACTCTGATAAAATGACCATATGCCAGGGCTGGGGATATAGCTCAGTTGGTACAGTGCTTGCCTCACATGCACAAGGCCTTGGGTTCAATCCCCAGCACCACAAAAAAAAAAGAAAGAAAGAAAATAATCCAATGACCATATGCCAAGAAATAGAAATACAAATACACGGGATAGATAGACACACACATACATATTAGAATATACATATATGTATATAAAGTGCACATACACATGTAAATGCATATATACATATTTTACATATATTTGCCCTTATATATGCATACATTACACATAAAATTTAATCCTCACAATATATGCTATGATAAAGGACACAATTATTCCCATCATATAGAAGGACACTGAATCTCAGGGAGGTTAGATAAATTCTACAATATTACATAGCTAGTAAGTGATGAAGCTGGGATATGAATCCAAATATCCTTGACTCCAAAGTCTATATTTTTCCCCACTATGTCCTTAAAGTTGTTTAGACCTTTAATGGTTTTGATGTGGTTTGTCTCCTGTCAGGAGCTGCCACACAGGAGTGAGCATGGACCCTTAGCCTTGAGCATTGGAGGTGTGTGGGACTGGCGTCCGCCCACAGCAAAGTGGAGAGCATGTGGACCCCACCCCAGCTCCGCAGGGGAATGATGCTCTGGGAGTGGGCGTCACCCAACAAGACTGAGCTATACACTTCCGAAACCCAATCCCTTGCCTATTTTGGGTTGAACTTTCTCCTCAATAAACAATTGGGTTGTCTTTCTCCCCAATAAATAGAGGATTTTCAGGTGGCTCTCTCTCTTTCCAACAGACCCTTAGGGTCAAGGGCTGTCCCTGATTCCTGCAAGCAAAAGGTATTTCTGTGCGATGCATGCTTCTTTCACCATTTTCTTATTTATTGAGGTAGCCAGATTTTGTGAACCAGCATAGGTCGCCAGCACAGTTAGCTGGTGATAGTCTCCCAAAAGTTCATGAGTTGGAAGCTTGGTCCCTGATATGGCAATGTCAAGAGGTGGTAGAGTTTTAAGAAGTGAGCCCTAATGGGAAATACTTAGGTAACTGGGGGTGCTGCCCTTGGAAAGAATTAAAGTACTTCTCCTGAGATCCTCAAACCTCCAAGTCAATTTATCCTTAATTCTGTTCTAGGGCTGGGGGTGTGATTCAGTGGTGAACACCTTTTTACCTAGCAATGTAAATAACATTACACTATTCTAAAAATACTAGAGAATATAAGCACCATATACAAGACTGCTTCCATGACTAAAATTATGGGAAGCTTGAGAACACTGTAGGAAACACATGAACATCTGTAATTCCAAGTTTCTTGTCACTCATTTATTCAATTACCTTTTATGTGCCTGGCAATCTGCTGGGCCTCACAATGGTAAAGAAAACAGAACTAGTCCTTCCTTCGAAAAGCTTACAGTCTAAGGAAAGTTACTATCTTTAATTGAATAATCATACATAGGAAAAGTACTTAAGTATATCATACAGGGATTTACCATAGACGGGATATGTGACTACAACCCATTGTGTTCCAAAAGCAGTCCCCACACCCAACAGCACAGTCAACAACATGTCATCTGCCCCTCTCAGTGTCTGGGATGCATGTGTATTCTGGCTTTGTTTACTGGGAACTGGTCAATTCTCAATCCAAAGTGATCTTACAGAGATGTCACAGCAATAGAGACAGTGCAGCTTTGTTCCTAAAAAAACCTGCTATTCTCTGGTCATTGAACTCCTTGCCTTCCACATGACTTGTGACAACAATCAATGTTTCCACTGGCAGCTGCTGAGCCAGACTATCCCCATAGCCTAAATGCAATCAATAACACACGCCTGGACTGACTGATGAATGAGTGGCCAGGACGCTTTCTGGGGGACAGACTTCCAGAAGTGCAGAAACAATAAATCTAACCAAACCAGAAATTCAAGTAGTAATCACAGTTGGGCATCTTATGACTCCACCATGCCAACTAAATCTCCGAACTCTTTTTGGATGCCTTTCCTTGGTTAGGAAACAGATCATTAGATAACCTTGTAGCAAAAAAGGAAGAAAGAAAGGAAGAAGGAAAGAAAAAGGAAAAGACAGTGATGCAGTCAGGGTCCACTGATGGATACTAAAAGCGGTGGGTGAAATTTTACAGAGAAACAGGATTTTTGCATAGTCTCAAAGTGCCTCTTCCCTAAATGCTTATTAATTACTGTAATGGTTGAACAGTCTTCTCCCTCCAGGAGGTGAAATTTAATTCCTCTGCCTTTGAGTGTAGCTTGATTTAATGACTTTTTTCTAATGAAAAATGTAGAGTAAGGAAAAAATGGTAATTTTATGATAGACACCAGACCTTCAACCCAGTGATCAAGGCTAACATTACCCATAAAAAGTCTTGTCCACATGATGTACAACCTGCACAATGTCATGAAAGGCACATCACCTCTGTGATTTTCTTCCCCCAAATTTATAAGCCCAATGTAGTTATGAGAAAATATCAGACAAATCCAAACTGAGGAACAGTCTACAAAATACCCAACCAGTACTTTTTGTTTTAATGTTTTTAGTTGTAGATGGACACATGCCTTTATTTTATTTATTTATTTATTTATTTATTTATTTATTTATTTATTTTGTGGTGCTGGGGATTGAACCCATGGCCTTGTGCACGCAAGGCAAGCACTCTATTTATTTTTTATGTGGTGTTAAAGATTGAACTCAGTGCCTCACACGTGCTAGGCAAGCACTCCACCACTGAGACACAACCCCAGCCCCCAATGAGTACTTTTTAAATTACTTATTTGGGGAGGTGGGGTACAGGGGCACTCGACCACTACTGAGTCACATCCCCAGCCCTATTTTGTATTTTATTTAGAAGACAGGGTCTCACTGAGTTGCTTAGCAACTTGCTTTTGCTGAGGCTGGCTTTGAACTTGCCATCCTCCAGTCTCCACCTCCCAAGATGCTGGGATTACAGGCTTGTGCCACTGCGCAGGGCCTTTAAATTACCACCACCACCCCCCCCCCCCAGGTATTGTTCTTATACTCTATTACAGTGCATTCTTTTTTTTAAAATATTTATTTATTTGCTTTAGTTGTACACAATGTGTTTACATGGTGCTGAGGATCAAACCCGGGCTGCAGACGTGCTAGGTGAGCGCTCTACCGCTGAGCCACAACCCCAGCCCCAGTGCATTCTTTTTAACAATGGAAGAAAATATTTTTTCTAAAGGAACTTTGGCTTTTGAGGGGGTTTAAAAAAATTTTTTTATTGCCAAATGACAAAATATGATTATATATATAGCATACAAATAAAAGAATGATCGTCAAGGGCTGGGGTTGTGGCTCAGCAGTAGAGCGCTCGCCTAGCACGTGCGTGGCCCGGGTTCGATACTCAGCACCACGTAAAAATAAAGGCATTGTGCACAACTAAAATCAAATAAATAAATATTAAAAAAAAAAAAAAAAAAAAAAAAAGACCGGATGGCTAAAAACAATGGGAGGTCGTGGGACAGAAAAAAAGAACATTGGTGGGAAAACTGGTGAAATCCTGAAGTCTGTAGTTCAGCTAATATTGTACTCTCATTAATTTCTTAGATTAGATAAACACATCATGCTTATATAAGATGGCATTTGGGAAAGCTTGGTGAAGACTACAGGACTCCCTCTATTATTTTTCTAACTTCTGTAAATCTAAAATTATTTCAAAAATAAAAAGATTAAAAAAGAAAAAAAGCCGGGCGCGGTGGCGCACGCCTGTAATCCCAGCACTTTGGGAGGCTGAGGCAGGAGGATCGCGAGTTCAAAGCCAGCCTCAGCAATGGCGAGGCACTTAGCAACTCAGTGAGACCCTGTCTCTAATAAAAACCAAAAAAAGGGCTGGGGATGTGACCCAGTGGTCGAGTGCCCCTGAGTTCAATCGCCGGTACCACAAAAGTACAAAAAAAAAAAAAAAAAAAAAAAAAAAAATCATAAGCTGGAACCATCTCTACTAATGCATACAGTACTCCTGCTATTTAAACAATAGGTAGTGGGGAATGTTAGTTTTACATTCAGCAGAGTCATGATCTGGAGAGGAGAGATTGGTCTAACACCAGGATTTGGGCAGGGCTCCTAGACAGAGCCAGGTCTTAAGAAGGGGATAAGGAGGGGCGTAAACTTTATAGGAAGAGTGCACAGATAGAAGAGTATCCATGAGCAAGTGTGTACAGAGAGGTTCAAGGAGAAGAAAGGAAGCCGAGGGGTCAGGCCCAGAGCAATTCTGGAAGGAAGGTTGTGCAGCCGAGGCTGGAGAGCCTTTTGCAGTCATGTTAAACATCATTAAAATCATCCAAGTGTGTAAAGCAGATTGTATTTTCTAAAGGCTTGCTCCAACTATGGCATAAAAGAGGAAAGAAAACAAGAACAAGCAAAAAGCAAGCTGCCTAAGAGGAAAGATTTTTGTCTCTGTTCCCCAGAAAAGTGATCAGAACATGTTTGGTGTTAAGAAAATGAAGGGATGGATGAATATGTGGAGCAGACTGTGGATGCGGGGGAGGGGGAGAGTGGGGTAGTGTCCCCGTGCAGTGGGTGGGGGTAGCAGGTGGGAGACTATTGAGCTAATTCAGGCAAGAGCCCATGGCAAAATGAGAAAGGTTAAACAAGGGAGGAAGCAAGATCTGAAGCCTCTGCTTTTTGAACGTGTTCCCAACTCCCCCCTCCCCCCCTCATTCTGCCCCCAAACTGCTCCTGCTTCTGCTCACTCTCTCCTCCCAAGAATATGGACTTGTACTGAGAAAGAATTTAAAATGAACACACAAAGTTAGTCTGGGGAAATCATGAGGCATGAGACTGCAGTCACCTAGGTCATTCTTTTTTTTTTTTTTAAATATTTATTTATTTACTTTAGTTGTACACAATGCAATGCATTTATGTTTACGTGGTGCTGAGGATCGAACCCGGGTTGCACACATGCGAGGCGAGCGCTCTGCCGCTGAGCCACAACCCCAGCCCGTCACCTAGGTCATTCTGACCTAGCACTGCAGGTTTCTGCAGATTCCCTAAAGCATAAATGATAACAAATAACCTCAGTGACAACCTTTTCCTTATTGCTCCCCACCTGGATCTCCACCCTCAGGGTGCTAGGGATGGAATCCAGGGTCTTGCACACCAGGCAAGTGCTGTACCACTGAGCTCTGCCTCCAGGCCCTATCACAGTTCTTACCTGGAATATATAATGTAAATGACCAACTGCCAATCAATGACCTGTGCTACTCCTGTTGATCAATGCAATTTTAACAACCAGTTTTGCTATAATCTTCCTTTTCTTAATCTTTAAAAACATAGCCCCCAGGCTGGGACTGTAGCTCAGTGGCAGAGCACTTGCCTAGCATGTGTGAGGCACTGGGTTCCATCCTCAGCACCACATAAAAATAAACAAATAAAATAAAGGCATTCTGTCCATCTACAACTACAAAAAAAAAAAAAAAAAAATTAAAAACTATCCTCCCCAAGATGCCACTGATTCTAAGTGGTCCCCTGTCCCCTACCCTCGCTGGGGTAACCATCCTCATATTGGCTCAAAAAAACTCTTTGTTCTCCTTCTCAGTGTACCTCAACTTGCCTTTCAGGTTGACAGCATCTTCCACTAACTCATTTGTTCCTAAAGCAAGACACAGTCCTTCTGAAGTTCTCAAAGAATGTTTTTATTGTAGGTAGTATAGGGGAGAAAATTTCCTCATTAAGGTACCTATAGTAAGACAGATTTTCAAAAAAATTTTTAGTTGTAGATGGACACAATACCTTTATTTTATTTGTTTATATTTTTATGTGGTGCTGGAGATGGAACCCAGTGCCTCATTCATGCTAGGCAAGCACTCTACCACTGATCCACAACCGTGGCCCTAGTAAGACTTAATAAGAGAAAAGCATACAAATTTACTTACTGTTGTGTTTTATGTGACAGCCTTCAGAAACAAAGATCCAAAGAAATAGAGAAAGCCATATATCTTTATGGACAGTCATGCAAGAAGTATGACTGGAAGGCAAAGGATATGATCTGATGGAATAAACTGGAGGGAACTTAGAAGACCTGTATTTTTCGATTCTTCTCGGCATTTCTGTCTTCTGGGATAAGAATGTTCCTTTCCTCTGGGTCCAGGGAGGGCACCTCTTTTGAAATTTTAAAAACTGATTTTATACTGGGAATTGAACCACAGAGTGCTTTACTATTGATCTGCACCCCCAGCCCTTTTTACTTTTTATCTTGCCATAGAATATCATTAAGTTGCTTAGGGCCTCACTAAGTTGCTGAGGCTGACCTCCAACTTGAAATCCTTATACCTCAGCCTCCAGTGTCACTAAAATTACAGGTGTGCACCACTGTGCCCAGCCCATCAGGGGCATGTCTTAAGTGAGAGTCTTTTTATTTACTTAAGAGAAAGGTAAGACCACAGACTGGGGTCATAATTAGAATAAGTTATACTCCATGTATGTATGATATGTGAAAATATACTCTACTGTCATGTATATCTAAAAAGAACAAAATATACTGTCATGTATATCTAAAAAGAACAAATAAAAAATCCTAATAAAAAAAAAAAGAGGAAGGTCAGGGAATTTTAGGGGGGTGCTGAGGATTAACCCTAGAACCCAGAGTCTCATACATGTTAGGCCCTACCACTGAGCTATACCCTATTCTCAAGTTTTCTCAATGGTCATTTCTCAAATCCACCTGTCCATTTTTTTTTTTTTTTAGTTGTAGATGGACACAATATCTTTACTTTATTTATTTCAATATGGTGCTGAGGATTGAACCTTACACTTACTAGGCAAGTGCTCTAACACTGAGCCACAACCCCAGCCTCCACCTGGGTTTTTTTGTTGTTGTTGTTGTTCTTTTTTGTCTATTATTTTCAAAATTTCATGTTTTTAGATAGAAGTTTTTTCTTCACTTACCTCTTTGAGCATGCATGCTAAATACTGTTTTTAAAAAGTCTTTGTTAGGCTACTTCCTGTAATTAGTTTTATCTCATGTGGATTCAAGTTCTCACTGTTGATTTTTATTTGCATCCTTTCTTAGTATTGGGTTTCTTCATGCGTTTTGGAACTGTAGTTTAATTTTTTAAAAAATATTTATTTATTTGCTTTAGTTGTACACAATGCAATGCATTTATGTTTACGTGGTGCTGAGGATCGAACCCGGGCGGCGCACGTGCTAGGCGAGCGCTCTGCCACTGAGCCACAACCCCAGCCCATGTAGTTTAATTTTTAAAATTTGTTTTTCTTCTCCGTTTTTTTTCCATATCTGTATCTACATGGTTTCAATAAGCCCTCCATAGGGCTTCATAGTTGCCTCTACTTGCCCTTAGTATTCATTAGTCCAGAACTACAACTTAAAATGGTATTTATGGGTTCCTGGCTGTTGGTTATAATGGCAAAATCAGAGATAAGTCACCAGAATAGCTTGCAGCTTGGCAGTCCTGGGTTAGGGGTCTGTAGTCCTCCAGTCTTCACTGAAAGCCACAATCCTAGAGATGGATCATCACAATTTTTTTTTTGTCTTCTTTGTTAGGGGATGGAGAGGACAGAGATTGGGAATGGAGGACAGAAACTCCATTTGTCTTTTAGGTGTTCCATTTTATCTGCCATTGCTGTTTTGGAGCACAGTGGTGCATCAAAGCTGATCTGAAGCAGCTTTTTTTTTTTTTTTTTTTTTTTTTTTTGTGGTACCGGGGATTGAACTCAGGGGCACTCGACCACTGGGTCACGTCCCCAGCCCTTTTTTGTATTTTATTTGGAGACAGGGTCTCACTGAGTTACTAAGTGCCTCGCCATTGCTGAGGCTGGCTTTGAACTCGCGATCCTCCTGCCTCAGCCTCCCAAAGTGCTGGGATTACAGGCGTGCACCACCGCGCCCAGCTCAGCTTTTTTTTTTAAAATTACCTTTACCTCCACCATCCTGTTTCAGGCCATGATCAACCTGTATTTATATGACCACAACAGCCTCTGAACTGGCCTCCCTGCTCTAGACTTTATTTCCTCTAATCCATTCTTCTCATGGCCAGAGTGACAGTCATACAATGTAATTCTGCTCACATAATGCCCTGCCTAATGATTCCCTTTTGTTACAATCAGTAGAAGAGATAGAGTTAAATCACTGGCCCAACATGTAGAAGAAAGGGGTTTAGGATGTTAGCTTTGATTGCTTATAGCAAAAGAACATTGAATGGGCTGGGGTTGTGGCTCTGTGGTAGAGTGCTTGCCTAGCATGTGTCAGGCCCCGGGTTCTATTCTCAGCACCGCATATAAATAAATAAAATAAAGGTCCATCGACAACTTAAAAAAAAATATATATATATATATATAAAGAACATTGAGTTACTCATGTCTGTAGACACTAAAGATAGAATCATTCCCAAAAGAGTGAAAATGTTACCATCTCCCCCGAAATATATCTTCACTGGAATGACCTTAGGACAAGGAAATAGATCAGAAATATTTTATAGATTCCATTTAAAAGCCAAAACCTTTTTAGACACATAGTGGTAATTTTGGAATCAGAAAGCAGTGTGATTTGGCTGGTGATTCCAAAAGTTAGGAATAACATCTGGATAACAGAAACCTTCAAGTGTCTATTCAATAATTACTTCCTAAATATTTCCTATTTACATGACACTGCAGGGGAAATAGGATATGTAATACTCTGCCTACAAGGTAGGCGGCAAGGTGATTCATTTCAATTAGAATCAAAACTAAATATGTATTGTCTGTCCCCAAAATGTATGTGGAAGTTCAAACCCCCAAAATTCAGAATGTGACCTTATTATCAATGTAACTAGTTAAGATGAGGTTATACTGGAATAGGGTAGACCTTTAATCCAGTATTACTAGAGATGCAGAGATAGACACAGGAAAGAGGATGCCAGGTGATAATAGAATGATGCAACTGCAAGCCAAGGAATGCCCAGGACTGATGGCCACCACCAAAAGCTAGGAAGGAGCAAGGACAAATCTTCCCTACAGGTTTCAGAGGAAGCACAACGTTGCCAACACCTTCATTTAGGACTTCTAGCTCCAAGAACTGCAAGACAATAAATCTCTGGTGTTTTAAGATCCCAGTTTGTGGTACTTTGGGACAGCAGCCCTAGGTAATGAATGTTATAGTTACTTACTTAGCATTATAAAAAAATGGCATAACAAATAGAAATTATTTCCAGCAGACAAGGAGCTTCTGGATGATATGGTATTCATGTTAAGCTTTAATATTATGATTCTGTTATGTAGAGGTGGTAGGAGGAGAAAGGGCTTTATATTCTTCCATGTCAATCTAAATAGCATCTTTAAAAATTTTTTTTGTTGTTGTTGTTGACAGACCTTTATTTTATTCATTTATTCATATGTGGTATCAAACCCAGTGCCTCACACATGCAAGGCAAGTGCTCTACCACTGAGCCACAACCCCAGCCCCTAAATATCATCTTAAAGCTAAGTCATTCTAAGCAATCTCTCTGGAAAACAAATTGTATGTAATTCACTTTAATGCCCTGGAACCTAGTGTCAACTTTGTCACTAACAGGATTTTTAAGGTATAAAACTGGAGAGACCATGCTTTATTATTTCAAGCAGTATTGTGCAGAGGTTAAATAATCATTACTTGCTTTTACTATCACTACATCACACTACAAAAGTGGGCAAGTTTTCTTCCTGGAAACTTTAGTAAGCAGTTGCTAATTAAAATCTCAGACTAACTCAAACATGGTAATAGCAGGAACTGGTATTAAGGTGGCTGACTGGAATTAAACTTCTCATGCTTTGACCTTGCATTATGATGTATTCACAATGATGCTTCTAGTATGATTACAGTCATCGCTCAGCAATCTCCAGTTGTAAATAAATTCTTGAAATTTCAGTAGTCTTTTGGGGGAAGCAGAGAAAGGACCTGCACCTTTTTTCACAACTCAACCTTGAGTATGAGTTTCAAATCAACCTGATGGATTCTGCAATGGTTCCATCCTAAATCACATGCTCCTACAAGTTTCAACTTCCAAAAGAAGTTCTGCTTGAATAACGGACGGAATTATTTCAAAGTAAAGGTACTTTTTATTTATTTTATTTTAGCTGTACTGGGGATTAAATCCAGGGCCTTATGTACGCTAGCCAAGAACTCTTATCAGAGTTGTACCCCAGCCCAGCCCAGGGGTTCTTTACAGGAGATACACATCAGAATGACCGGAGGAACCCTATAGTGATATACATTCCTCACCTGCATGCTGTGTTACAGCACGGCATTGTCATATTCGAAAAAAGCACCCAATTAGTTGGAGAGTCCTACAGACCTTTAGGGGAGTAAGTTAAGTACACAGAGTGCCAAAGCCTACAAATCAGCTAAGGATTAATTTCCAGCAGCCTCTCTCCCCTCTTGAACCTGGATCTACAAAAGCTATCCCCTGTCCCACACTCACAAGGGGGCTGCACACACACACACACACACACACACACACACAGCCAATCACTCTGTGTAGACACACACACACACACACACACCGCCAATCACTCTGTAGACACACACACACACCTGCCAATCACTCTGTAGACACACACACACACACACACACACACACACACCCGCCAATCACTCTGTAGCCTCTTGCCCTCCTCTTCTTTCCCTCCACTTCCCGGCCCGCCCAAACCCGCCACGCCTGCGGGCGGTCCCAAATGCAGGCCCCGCCCATCCTCTCCGGCCACGGAAGCCCCGCCCCGGTAGCGCGGAGACTTGTGGCTACGGCTGCGGGCGGGGGCGGGGACGGGGGTAGGGAGGGCACAGGGGGAGGGGCGGCGGGATGTGGAGTGGGGGCGGGACCAGCCCGAGGGCTGAGAGGGGCGGAGTCGCGGAGAATCCTCGGACTTTATCTTTGATTACCCTTGCCGGGGAGGCGGGAGAGCTTGGCCCGGAGCCGGACACTGAAACCCCGTCGGAGATCTGGAGTCTCCCGAGAGAGGCGAGTACGGGGCTTGACCGTACCCCGCGGATCATGGCGCCCTGGACGCCCTGGCGCTGCTGCCAGCGCGTGGTGGGCTGGGTGCCGGTGCTCTTCATCTCCTTCGTGATCATTTGGTCCTACTACGCGTACGTGGTGGAGCTATGCGCGTGTGAGTACCGGAGGGCGCGGGCGGAAGGCGGGCGTGCGGGGGCGCGGGGCGACGGCCGGGACCGGCTGCAGGCCCGAGGCCGCGCGCCCGCGGCTTTGTTGGAGCCGCGGCGCCTGGCGCTCGGGGAGCCTGGATGCCCAAGGCCGCGGGGCGGCCCAGCTAGCCCGCGGCTTCCTGGTTCCAGCTCTCGCTCGGAGGCTGCCCATTTTTCTGTCTTCTGTGACGGAATGTTCAGCAGTGCGTTTCCTCCGAACGGGGCCAGGCGACCTTCGTAGGTTTAGGGGTGTGTGTGTGTAGCCCTTATTTTTGCTTTTGTTAATATTTAAAACAAATTTGTGCCTTCCAGGTTGTTTTTGTCCAAACAGCGCCAGACGCTGGTTACCTGAAGAGCCGGCTGCCGGGGTTGGGGGAAGGGAGGTGTGTCTTTTGGTGCTCTGACCTGGAGGATGAGTGAGCCCCAGCTTCTCATTTGGAGTGGTACTTGGCCCATTTTAAAGTCCATTTCTTTCAAGTCTGAATCCTGCGACCTATAAAATGTTTGAAGACAGAATGGGTAGGACTACACATACCTTTTTTTTTTTTTTTTTTTTTTTCTTGGCTGTTTATTCTGAACGTGTTTTTATTTTTATTTATTTATTTTTTGCGGTACTGGGAGTTGAACCCAGGGCCTCGCAAGTGCTCTGCCGCTCAGCTACATCCCAGCCCGGTGTATTTCTCCCACTACCTTCAATTTTGGGGTCTTGTTTATTTTTGCCACTTTCCGTTTTTAGCACCCGATTCTCACCTGACTCCCAGGAAAAAGGATTGCAGTACACGTCAAGGATTTAACATCCTAGTTTGAATAGGTTGCCTTTATGAATGAAGGAAATCTGGACTCTTGCAGATTTCAGTCCTGTTTAAATAAGGTAGTTTTCTCCTAAAAGGCGGCAGCAGAAGGTTCCTAAATACCGCGGGACAGTAAAAATTGCTGACCCACGGTATGCTCTCAGTCATTTGAACAAATTGTTTATGATCTAGAGGGCTTCATTCCAGCTCAGGCTCCGAGACTTCCTCATTTTGTTTGTATATACACACGCACAGGCTCGCTATATCAGCCTTATTAGGAGTTAATATTGAAGACAAAATAGATACACCTAAGATGGCCATCTTAGGGCAGTGATAAACAGAAAAGATAAAATAATACTATTAGTCCTTGGTTTTAAAGTAGACTAAAATACCTCTTTGGCTTTTTTCCCCAAAGCTTCTGTTTGAAAATATTTAGTTATGGGTGAATCGAACAACTTTTCCTCTCTGGTCAACATGGTTCTTTTTGAGGAAAGTGCTAATTCAAGTTTCTAGAGTTTTTATCCGAATACTTGTTCGGGTCGTTTTGAGCTGTTAGTTGTAGGTATGTATCTCTTTTAGCATATAGAAGATCTTAGAACTTAAGAGTTTTTAGAGTTAGTCTAATTCATTATCTTCTAGGAAATTTATTGCTCAGAAGACCTATGTGGTTTATCCAAGGGTAGACATTTTAATCTTTTTTCAGATAGAAATATATAGAGTGGAACTGTAACCTGAGTCTATATCCTTATGTCTTCTTCACAACATCTTCAAATTTAGAGACACCTAACAGGTGCCATTATTGAGTATACTCTGTTGACATAGTTGATTTTCTGAAGTGTTATATTGATCTCCAAAGAACCAGCTTTTGTATTTTGTGAGAC
This sequence comes from Tamias sibiricus, assembly GCA_025594165.1. NCBI lineage: Eukaryota > Metazoa > Chordata > Mammalia > Rodentia > Sciuridae > Tamias > Tamias sibiricus. Next base: position 11,958,891 of record CM046663.1, on the reverse strand, counting down.
TTAAATCCTTTAAAATGTATTCAAGTTTCTGTGTACATTTGAGAAAAATATATTCTGTAATCAGAAGTGTATTTTACTGTTTATTGCTGGGAATTCATTTATGTCATAATGCTTCATAAATGTAATTGAAGGCAAATTGGTAATGTTATTTAAGTCTTTTCTATATTATTTAAATTATTGAAAGAGGTATGATTATCACGGATTTATTTCTCCTTGTACTTTTATCAGTTTTTGCATGATATATTTTTCAGCTCTGTAATAAGATGTATAAAATGTTAAGGATTTTTAAGTCCTCTTGATGAGTTGTCCTCTTTATAATTGTGAAATGATTTTCTTATCCCTCACAATACTATTTGCCCTGAAATCTACTTTGGCAGATGTTAACATGTCTATTAACCTTTCTTTAGATTAGTGTTAGTATGGTATATCTTTCTCTTTTTACTTTTAGCCTGTTTATGCCTTTGTATATTTAAAGTGTGTTTCTTGTAAGCTGCAACTATTTGGGTCTTGCTTTTTTTTAATGTAATCTGAAAATCTCTGCCTTTCAATTGAGGTGTTTGACTATTTACATTTAATGTGATTATTAATATTTTTAAACTTAAGCCTGTGATTTGTTGTTTTGTTTGGTTTTGTTTTTTGGTACCAGGGATTGAACTCAGGGGCAATCAACCACTGATCCACATTTCCAGCCCTATTTTGTATTTTATTTAGAGACAGGGTCTCACTGAGTTGCTTAATGCCTCACTTTTGCTAAGGCTGGCTTTGAACTCACCATTCTTTTGCCTCCTACCTTAGCCTCGGAGCCACTGGGATTACAGGCGTGTTCCACCAGGCCCAGCCTGTCATTTGTTTTTAATTTGACCAACTTGTTCTTTGTTCCCTTTCCCTCTTTTTTTCTATCTTCTTTTGGATTAATCAAAGTTATGTTTTCAAATTTTTAAATTATTTTCTTTGTTTATTAACTGTTTATTTCCTTTGTTAGTTTATTATATTTTTGTTATTTAAGTGGTTGCCTTGTATTTTTTAGCATAAATCTTTAGCTTATTACCATAGTCTACCTTCAGGTGATACACCTTTTCACATACAGTACCTTATAAAAATACTTGTTTCTTCCTTCCTAGTCTTTTTATGCTGTTGTCATGCATTTTGTGTTATGAACATCACATTATATCACTTATTTTGTTTGAACAATCTTTTGAAAAGATTTAAATATGAAGACAAATACATGTACTCACATAATTACCATTTCTAGTGCCCTTTATTCCTTTTTATAGATCATATTTCCATTTGGTGTTATCACTTTATGCCTAAAAGTGGTTTAGGTCAGCTGGAGATGAACCATTTCACCTTTTGTATATTTGTAAAATTTTAGTTTGGACTTTTTAAAAATATATGTATATATATTTCAGTTGTTGATGGACCTTTATTTTATTCATTTATTTATATGTGGTGCTGAGAATTGAACCCAGTGCTTCACACATGTAAGGCAAGCTCTCCACCACTGAGCCACAACTCCCAGCCCCCTTTTGGACTTTTTTGTTTTGTCTGTTTTGATTTTGTTGTTGGAGTGATGAGGGTGATCCCAGGGCTTTGCACATTCTGGGCAAGTACTCTACCACTGAACTATATCCCCAGCCTCCTGGGTTTTTTTTTGTTTGTTTGTTTGCAAAGTAACTTTAACAAGGTATAGTTTAAATTCCATTAAATTTACTCATTTAAAATGTACAATGTAATGACTTTTAGTAAAAATTTACGAAGTTGTGTAGTAATCATAACAATCCATTTTTTTAAACGTTTCTGTAACCTCATTAAGATCCCTCATACCCATTTACAGTTACTCCGTCTTTCTTCCCCCAGCCTAAGGGGGAAAACACTATCCATGTTCTGGACTCATGCCTTTTCTGGACATCTCATATAAATGGAATTATACAATAAGTGGTCTTTTGTGTCTACTGTCTTTTACATAGCATAACTTTTTTTTTTTTTTTTACTTTATTTTTTTTTTTTAGTTGTTGATAGAACTTTATTTTTATTACTTACTTATATGTGGTGCTGAGACTCAAACCCAGTGCCTCACACATGCTAGGCAGGTGCTCTACCACTAGGCCACCACCGCAGCCCATCATAATGTTTTTGATGTTCATCTGTGTTATAGTATGTCTCAGTGTTTTCCCCTTTATTTTCCACTTGTATATTTTTTTAAAGATATAGTTTTATTTAGGAATATATTTCTAGTACACTTCCACAAATCATTTGTGGGTCAGATTAGAATATAAATTAAAAGTATGAACTTTCTTACCATGTTTAAGTGCTTGAATAATCTTACAAGATTTGTAGTATGGTTGCATCCTGTCATCTTTGTATACATTAGAGAGCCCAGTGTTTGTAGACTTTTAATTAATATATGTTAAATTGAATGGACTCATACTCTTGTAAAAATTCTCTTGAATCATGTTGGAATTTTAGAATACAGGAACATCCATAATAATAATATTAATTATACTTATAAAACATGTATTTTACAGTCTTTGGTATTAACAACTACTAATGGCTGATTGGTTCTATATTTTCTTTTGGATTGTGAAACAGTGATTCTTATAAATTATGCTGATATTTTTTTAAAAACTTTCCCCAGATCTCATCTCCAATGGTTGGCATAATTATAGAAAAAAAATTAAAATGTGAATTAGAATTTTTTAACTATTAATTTGCTATTTTTATTTTCATATTGTAAAATGTAGTCATTTTCTGGATAACTTGACTTTGAAAGCTGTAGTGCTTTGCAAATCTCTTTATTTGCATTCTACAATTGCCCTAGCCTTTTGTTTGGTTTTATTTTTTTGGATAGCAGGTTTTTTCCTTAGAGCTGCTAGTGAGTTGATCTATTTTAGTATTGTTTTCTTTTGTTACCATATAGCAATCTGGTTTAAGAGTGCTCTATAAATATATATTTAAAACACACACACACACAAAGAAATACAAATGTATTTTCTTTCACATGAACTGAATCTTCTTCAGGACTTCCAACTGCTTCCTTTTATTTATTTATTTTTTTGGTGGTGCTGGGGACTTACCCAGGGCCTCGCACATGCTAGGCACATGCTGTACCCCTGAACTACACCCTAGCCCCTCTACTCCTTTCTTTCTTTTCTTCTTTTTTTTTTTTTTTTTTTGGTACCAGGGATTGAACTCAACCACTGAGCCACATCCCCAACCCTATTTTGTATTTTATTTAGAGACAGAGTCTCCCTGAGTTACTTAGTGCCTCACTTTTGCCTGAGGCTGGCTTTGAACCCGCCATGTTCTTGCCTCGGCCTCAAAAGCAGCTGGGATTATAGGCATGTGCCACGGTACCTGGCTCTCTACTGCTTTCTTGAAAAACAAGACATGAAAAAGGTAAAGATGTTTGACAACTTAGAAACCTAGTCAGACTATTTGGAAGAATTACATGCCTTTGTCTTGCAAATAAGCTTTGCTTCTACCTTGGCCACTTCCACGTTATGGAATAGAAATAGTAGTATGCTAATTGGAGTCTAATAGGCATCTCAGATTTAACATGTCCAAAACAAAATTCTTGATTTCTTCCCCCTCTTGAAGCTGCCCCTCTTACCCTAGCTCAGTAAATGACAATTGCATCCTTCAAGTTCATTGACTGAAAAAAATCATTCCACATCCAGTTAATCATCAAGTATTGTAAATGTACTAAAATCCAGCTGCTTCTCAGTATACTGCTACAATTATACTTCTTCAAGCCCATGTGTAAAAATCATGTCTGCAATAATTTTCACCTTTTCACATCAATAGTCTTTTTGCCCAGTCATTGAATCTAGCCAGGTCTTGTACTTGATTTGACCAGTAGAATGAGGTGGAAGTGATATTGAGTTCTGAATCCTAAGCCTCAAGACATAATACATGTTTTACCTTAGCTCTTTTGGAACATTCTGTTAGTTATGTAAGGAAACCCAGACTAGACTGCTGAGTGAGAGATCATATGGATTGTGAGGCTAGCCAAGAGCCAAAGCCTCTGATGTGTGAACAAGACCTTCCTAGCCTCTAGCCCTAGGTGAGGTGCTAGATGACTGCAGGTGGTAGAAAGAGCCCAGCTGCTAACCCTCAATTGTAGGAAATAATAAATGGCTCTATTTAAAAGCACTACTGTTTGGGTTGGTTTGCTATTTTACATTCTCACCTATATCGTTGTGCCATGGTTGTAACATCTTTTTTCATTTTATCCCAGTCTGTTCTCTAGAAAATAGCCAGAATGTTCCCTTTTAAATTAGCTCTGGACATATCACTCCTCTTCTCACAACTTGGCTGGCTTTTTCTTTTATCTAAAAGCTTTATTATAGCCTTGAAGGTACTATATGCCCTTTTCCTTATTTCTTCTCTTACATAATTCCATTTCTATTCTTCCTGTTTATCTAAAAGAAATCTACTTGTAAAACTATTGTTGCCTTTATTATTTTTGCTGTGTTAAACATTTAAGTGCAGGCACCCATCTGTTCCGGTGTGTATGCTACATAATACGGCAGCACTTAAACCTGTGTTGCTTAGATGCTTAATTGGAATAGTGTCAGACACACTCTTAAAAAATCCACATGATGATGACTAGATGCCTCTCTCAAAGAACATACTCTCCCACACACATGTTCCTGACACTTACAGAAGCCTGCTGCACTCTACCACTGCCACACTAGCCTCCTTGCTATATCTTAATCAGTGTTGAAGTTTCTTAGTAAATTATTTTAACTTACCAAATTTGTTTTCTTGCTATAAAGTGTGATAATAGTACCTAGCTTACAGAATAATATAAGGTTTGGGAAGAGTAGGCTTTCAAATGCAATTGGGGATGGAGAGAAGATTTAATAGCCACTAGTACACTTATTCTGGCCTTCCTTTTTTGGCAAGAGTTGGTATTTTGTTAAAGTTGTGTTTTCTCTCCCAAAGTCTTTAATGAGTTACGGAACATTCTCACGAAATTTTCATTTTCTTTTCTTAATTGACTCTATTTGAAGATAACATTGCCGGGCTGGGGTTGTGGCTCAGCGGTAGAGCGCTCGCCTAGCACGTGTGCGGCCTGGGTTCGATCCTAAGCACCACATAAACATAAATGCATTGCATTGTGTACAACTAAAGCAAATAAATAAATATTTTTAAAAAAAGAGATCACATTGCCAAAACATATACCTATTTTGCTATACGCTGCTGGTAGTGTCAGGAGTAATGTCTGCAAGAGGGTATGTTGTCTAAGGGAGGGAGCCTTCCTCGTCACTATCATTTGCAGTTTTAAGACTATTAATACATAATACAATTCCTATAAGTAACACAGATTGAGGTATTGCTCAAATTTGTAACATATTCTTGAATAAATAGGCACTTACACTTAAATACCCAAAGAACACATTAAAAATAAAGGTGACTATAGTTTTAGAATAGATTTCTTTAATATAGAGATCCCTAGGTCTTGAAAATGTTTTTTTAGTTGTTTTAAGACATTTCTATTCTTTTACGTTCTTTTGTTCTTCCCACTGCTTCATTTTACTAACATGAACTTTGAACCACGCATTGAATCATAGGAAGTTAATTTTCACTAACATACTAATTGAACAGCATGTAAAAACAAACACAAACATTAAAGTCTTCTGAAAAGCTTCTTAACCTTATTGCATGGAAAGGATGTCATTAGTACACGAAGGAAATAATAGCAAACACTAAAATGTCAATAGTATATATCTTTGGGTGTGAGATTATACAGATTTTTTTCTGTCTCATATGCTATGATTCCTTTTTTCCATGGATAACTGATATAAACATTCATTAAAAAGGAAGATGTTATGGTGATGAATATGGTGATTAATATCATGTACACACATTCAATAACCTCTAATAGGAGGCTTTCATATACTGTGATATGGTTTGGATCTGGAATGTCTCTCAAAAGCTCACGTGTTGAAGGCTTGGTCTCCAGTGCAGTAATGTCCAGAGATGGGGCTTTTGGAAAATGATTGGATTATGAGGGTTCTGACCTCATCAATGGATTAATCCATTAATTGCTGAACATCTACTGGGAGGTAGTGGAAACTGTAGGCAGGTGGGGCATGGTTGAAGGAGGTCATTTCTAGGGACCTTCCTTTGGGGGACTACATGTTATCCCTGGCTGCCATGAGCTGAGCAGTTTTCTTCGGCCATGACATCCTGTCTTACCTCCGACACAGAGCAGTGAACTGGCCAACTGTGGGCTGCATCTTCTGACACTGTGAGCCAAAGTGAATCTTTCCTCCATTAATTTGTGTCCAGCATTTTGGTCATGGCAGTGAAAGACTAACACATGTCTTGCTGGGGCTCAAACTCTGGGAAACAAATTCCAGATCCCAGCAGGCAAAAGAAATGCAAGGGGGGCTGGGGCTGTGGCTCAGCGGCAGAGCGCTCGCCTCACACGTGCAGCGGCCCGGGTTCGATCCTCAGACATAAATGCCTTGAGTACATATGCAGCACAGTTGGGATAGTAGATGTGCTTTATTCAAAGGCAGCAGTAGTCCCTTAGGTCTTTTCCATAGGCTTTTTTTTTTTTTTTTTTTTTTTCCAGTTGTGGTTGGACACAATACCTTTATTTTGTTTATTTATTTTTACGTGGTGCTGAGGATCAAACCCAGCACCTCATACGTGCTAGGTGAGTGCTCTAACACTGAGCCACAACCCCAACCTCATCCATAGACCTTTTCTGTGTGCAGGCCCAACGACGAAGGCCCAATGCTAACAGATTATATAAGTGAGTGCATGCTCACAAGCAGATATTTATGACCTTGAGTACATATGCTGAATCAGGGTGTTTATTACCTTGACTGCATACTAAATCATAGTGGGCTAGAAGTCTTGGCAAGGGAGCCTAAATATAGCCATCTTGGACCTACCCCACAAAATGCTAATATTTAAAAATTAAAGTCAAGATTATTGCTCCTCTGCTTAGCACTCTCTGGTCACTTTCTGTCTTGCTCATAGTGAAATCCAGTTGTTCACAGCCTCCAAGGCTCTAGATGCTATGGCCCACCACTACTTGTGACTTCATCTTTTCATTCATTCTGTTTCAAACAAGCTGCCTTGATTTTCATCTATTAGGCCATGCATAGTCCCACTTGAGGACCCTTGTGCTTCCTGCTTGTTTTTTTTAAAACCTGGAATGTTTTTCTCCCAGATTTGCACATGGTTAGCTTTCTTACTTTGTCTACATTACTGTTTAGTCACCTTTCAGAGAGGCATCCTAAGATTTTTTAAAATAAATACTTCCTCTTTCACTATCTCCTTACAGTTACCCTGCTTTATTTTTCTTCGTAATGCTTATTATTATTTGACATACAGTTATTTATATTTCTCCCCTGAATAGTATTCACTGTTGTATTTCTAGAACCTAAAATAGGGCCTAGAATGTGTTCTCGATAAGTTTTGTTGAATGAGTGAATTGATTTTATAGTTGCCAGTTCTCATTTTAGTAGAAGAGGAAGAATTAGAATGTTTTTGTGTTGTAGATAATACAGTTAATTTCAAATACAGATACTCTCATGGTCTTAAGAAATCTACATATTAATTTAGTCATTGATTGTTTAGTATTCCAGGTACTATATGTGACACTGGGGATAAAAAGATCTGTAAATACCCATGGTCAAATACATTTGGACTTCATACAATAGTCCCCATCTTTAATGTTCACAGTTCTCATTTGCATATCTCAGGTTTTAGGAAGGCCTATCATAACAATGTTATTTTGTTTAACCCAGCATTTTTCTAAAGCTTTTTTTTCATGGATTTTTTTTTTTTTTAAATGAGGATTTAAATAGATGTATTTAAATCCTTTGGTAACAAAACTCTAGTGGTAGTAATGGGTCAGGTTGGGGTGAGAGGTCAAACTGCAGGAACTCCTTTGAAGAAAGTGGTGTCACCAGTAAATATGAAGAATCTCCTTGCTTTTTATCAGAAATGGAAAAAACTCATTTACCAGCTACAAATAGTAAAGTCACTTCATCTTTTCTCATTCAACAGTTTATTCATTCTCTCCTTCCCTTTTTCTCTTTCCCCTTCCTATTAAACAATCTCTTTCCTTCTCAACCTGCCCAGGTAGGACCCAAGAGGTGTTATACCAGGGAGGTATCATTGATAATACCAAAGTTTCCTCTGGCTTTCAAACAACCTGTTCATTAGTCAGTGTAGAAACTGTCCTGGACTGTCAGCCAGAAATGTCCTGTATGGCAGCTATTTATTATGTATACCACTATGTGTCTAACATATCTTATAAGGCACTAGTTGTATTTAATTCTACCTTTAGAAGAGAGATTATTAGTATAATTTTATGGATAAATAAAGACTCAGGAGTTAATTATCTATTTCGTAGTTTTACAGTTAGTACGTAGGATCAAAATTAAAATCCACATAAGTTTAACTCTACAAGTTTTGCCCTTTCTACTGTATATTTTTATTAGAATATTTAATAGTTTATAAGCTTTATTTGCAGTCCTTTTGTCATATTTGCTTTAACTACTCAGATTTTATATTTGGAGCATTGTGATGCAAATAAGACAATCCTTTCCCTATATTTTTATATAGGTGGAAATTTGTTAATAGTACCTATCAAGAAGAATAAGAAGGAAAGAGATCTCGAACAAGGTAGGGATAGATATACCTACTAATGTTCTATAGAGTTTATTTACCAGCGGTTTGTATTTGTAGTTATTTCAAGCCATCCCTGTTTCATGGGCCAATACAAGCAATGTGAGGATAAAACACAAATTTGCTGATTTTATCTTATATAATGGCATTTTTAAAAATAAAAGTACCCATAAGTTGCTATCACTTCATAAAAGCATATCTTAATATCAAAACAGTGAAAGGGATTATTCTCTCTCTCTTTTTTTTTTTTTTTTTTTGGTACTGGGGATTGAACTCAGGGGCACTCGACCACTGGGCCACATCCCCAGCCCTTTTTTGTATTTTTTTTTAATTAGAAGCAGGGTCTCACTGAGTTGCTAAGTGCCTCGCCATTGCTGAGGCTGGCTTTGAACTCGCGATCCTCCTGCCTCAGCCTCCCAAAGTGCTGGGATTACAGGCGTGCGCCACCGCGCCCGGCAAAAAAAAAAAAATTCTCTTTTGCTTATGTTTCTTGTTTCACTGTGCCTGGTTCATTGGCTTGGATTTGTGAATCATTGCCTTAGCACACTAATGACACTAACTAGCTTCTGTCTGGATCTACACATTCCCCGTAACAATTAATACTGCTTGACTCCATGCACTGTTTAGAGCCTGAAACCCGGAAGCTTAGGTATTCCTGATTTGAACACCAGAATTTTAGAGTGCAGACTAACTGTAAGTTGATAGGGTAGCTAACAAAATGTGGTAACTCTTAAAATAATGAGGGTTGTCAGTTAATAATTTAAATTCTTCTGAGCACCATTGAAAGCACCCTGGGCATGGTAATAATTATCTTTATTGTTCGTGCACTTAATGCACTTAGTAATTTATTGTGGTCTATCCATATTATTTCTTTTAACCATCATAATAACTATGAAGGAAGTGCATTTTTCCCCCCCCCAACTTGTAAATGAATGGAGGAATTGACTTACTTCCTCAATTTAGATCTTTTCATAAATCTTCCTAAAAACTATACAAATTAGTAAGAGCAAATAAAATCAATTATAACTCAAATCTATACAAAACTGGGATATAGTGAATTTTTAAAACCTCAGTTTATATGCAAATGAGGAAATAGCATTTTGAGCATTGCTAAGTGAACTCTGGTGACTGTACCAGAGCTAAATTAGGAGGGAACTGTGCAAAATATAACAGAATGTAGTGTATGTTCTTTATTCATTCTCGGGAGAGAACGCCATCCTGAGTGGGAAATTCTGAAAACAGATTTGAAATCTGGTAGGTCAGAGTATAGCAACTGAATATCAAAAGAAAGGAACTTTGAAGGGATTTAGGACTAGAGATGGCAGCCCTGAGAAAAGTACCCTTTCTAGGGGAGAGGGTGGCACCTTGGAAACTGAAAGTACTCTGTGAAGACTTATTAGTAAAGAGAAGGGGGCTGGGGTTGTGGCTCAGCGGTAGAGCGCTTGCCTAGCACACGCGTGGCCCTGAGTTCGATCCTCAGCACCACGTAAAAATAAGTAAATAAAATAAAGGTATTGTGTCCAACTACAACTAAAAAAAAATATTAAATTAAGAAATGGGTAGAAATAAGTAACCAACTGAAACAACAAATTTAAACAAGATCATATCAAACAAAATAGTATCAAAGAAGTAGAGAACAAACAAAAATTAGACAATGAACTGTATTTCACTGAAGCAATGGAAGGTGCTCTTAAAAAATAAGAAGGGCTGGGGTTGTGGCTCAGCGGTAGAGCGCTCGCCTCGCACGTGCGCGGCCCGGGTTCGATCCTCAGCACCACGTACAAATAAACCAATTTAAAACCCATTGTGTACAACTAAAGCAAATAAATAAATATTTAAAAAAAAATAAGAAATTAAGCAAGTTATTTAAATATGTCTTCCCCGTATAGGATTGCTTGCCATGAAAATCCAACATAATTCAGCATGAACAATAATTAAAATAGCATTCAAACAAATTCCTGATTAAAAAAAATCAGAAAATGAGAACCAACGCTTTAAAAGAAAATGCATTAAAACAAAAAAAGTCAACAAAGAAGTAAAAATTATAAACAAATACCCGAGCATAAAATGTAAATATAAACAGCTGCTGAATTAAAGAACCTGTAAGTCAGAAATTCCAAAAACACTACAGAAACAATCAAAGAGCAGGAAGATTTGATATGACAGTCATCTTAACTCAGGAAAAAAAGAAAATATTATAAGTGAAAGACTAAATTACAAGAGCCAAGAAGCAGCAATCAAGATAAAGGTAAGGTAGAAGTTTGGGAGGAAAAAAAGTAGCTATTTAAGGTAGACAAAGAAGATTCATTATGATAATTCACTATTTAACACAACTTGGAAAAAAAAATCTTATTTCTCTAGAGGCCAGAAAGATATTTGGAAAGTCAAACATTCATTCTTGATCAACACTTAATAAATAAAATAGGGATAAATGGATACTTTAAAATTTTTCAGTACAACCAGGAATGAAATAGATGCTCACTATTGATCATTACTGTGTAACACTGCACTGACAGAATTATCACATTCAACCAAGAGAAAATAATCAGAAGCATAAGACATCAGGAAGAGGGGAAGCTATTTCTTTGCCAATTATATGACAGTGTATGTTGAAAAGCCAAGAGAGCTGAGTATGGTAGTGGTACATACCTATAATCCTAGCTACTTGGAAGGCTGAGGCAAGAGAATGACAAGTTTGAGGCCAGCCTGGATAATTTATCAAGACCCTGCCCTAAAAACGAATGAGGATATAACTCACTGGCAAAGGGTTCCTGGGCTCAATTCCCAGTACTAGGGAAGGGGCAGGAAGCCAAGAGAGTAACAACAGAAAACCTAAACAAAAAAGAATTGAGTAGCCAGGCTGGGATGCACACCTGTAATCCCAGTAGCTCAGGAAGCTGAGTCAAGGAGGATCATGAGTTCAAAGCCAGCCTCAGCAGTGGTGAGACACTTAGCAACTCAGTGAGACTGTGTCTCTAAATAAAATACAATATAGAGCTGGGGATGTGGCTCAAGTGGTCAGGTGCCCCTAAGTTCAATCCCCAGCACCCCTGTCCCCCTCCCCCCAAAAAAGAATTGAGTAAAAAGGCAGGATATAAAATTAGCAAACATAGCCAGGCAGACTGGCATCTGCCTATAAGCCCAGCTACTTGCTACTTGGGAGGCTGAGGCAGGAGGATTATGAATTCGAGGCCAGCCTGGGCAATACGACAAAACCCTGTGTTTTAGTAAACTTTTCTGCTGCTGCGACTAAAAGACCCAACTGGCACAATTGTAGGGGAGGAAAAGTTTATTTGGGGGCTCACAGTTTCAGAGGTGTCAATCCATAGACACAGGACTTCATTCCTCAGGGCTCAAGGTACAGCTGAACATTATGGCAGAAGAATATAGCAGAGGGAAGCAAGTCACATGTTGATCAGTCTCACGTGAGCATTGGGGGACACCTCATGTCCAAACCATAACACCCCGCCTCAAAAGTATAAAAATAGGCAGATAAAACCAAATATATATAATATTTTTGTTTGAAAATATATTGGAAGAGAAGTCTATATTTAGTAGCATTAAAAACAAAATACTTGGGGCTGGGATTGTGGCTCAGCGGTAGAGCGCTCGCCTAGCACGTGCGTGGCCCGGGTTCGATCCCCAGCACCACGTAAAAATAAACACATTTGTACAACTAAAGCAAACAAATAAAATTTTTTTTAAAAAATACTTAATCAAAATATGCTAGAGCCTTCAGAAGAAAACATTCCTAGAAATCATAAAAGTTGTCTTGAATAAATAGACATTACAAAGATGCTAGTTCTCCCCAAATTAATGTATAAATGAATTCTAATCCCAATAGTTTTTTTTTTTTTTTTTTTTTTTTTTTTCTGGTACTAGACAAGTTGATACTAAAGAACACATGGAGGTGGCGGGGCAGTCGGGGGATGAACAATTAGAAAACCCCTGAAAATAAGAGTAAAGGAGGGCAAACTTCATCGTATTTTAAACCGCACAGCTACTAAAACTCTGGGATTTGAGTGGGACCATAAGAAATCTCTTTTCCCTCAATTTTGCTATATTTTAAAAACTGCTCTGAAAATTAGTGTATTAGTTTTTTTAAAAACTGTATATTCTTGAACATGGACAGACATTGCCATCAGAACAGAATAAGATGCAATGTTCAGAAATAGATAGGAACTATAGGAATTTAGACTATGATAAAGGTAGCACATCAAATCATGGAGGAAAAGATGGGATAATTGAGTAAGTATTTGGTAAGAGATAAAATCAGTTTTGTGTTTCATGCTGTATTCCAGGATAAACTACAGATGGATAAAGTCTTATTATTTTTTTAAAAATAATATCAGACTTGTGAAAAATAGTGCAAATAATTATATATTTTTTACTCAGATACCCCAAATGTGTTATTCTGCCCTGTGTGCTTTGTCCTTTTATTTGTTCTATTAAAAGTTTGAGAATAACTTGTGGACATATTGCCCCTTTATTTATAAATTGTTTTTTCCTAAGAACAAAATCATTTTCTTCTATGACCAGAATAGTTATAAAAATCAGGAAATTAGCATGATAACATACTATTCTCTGTAGACCTTATTCAAACTTCAGTTTTCCTCCACTTTCATGTTCTGTTTCATAGTCCAGTCAAGGATTACATATCATAATTATGTGTCTCTAGTGGCCTTTTAATCTGGAATAGTTCTCAGTCTTTGTGTTTTATGTTTCTAGAGTACAGGCTTATTTTGTAAAATGTTCCTCAATTTGGACTTATCTGATGTTTCCTCATGATTAAATTCAGAGCATACGTGTTTAGCAAAAATCTTAGAAGTAATGCTGTGTCATTGAGTATGTACCATTTGGGGGGCTCTTAACTTTAGTTACTGCTTAAGATGGTGTGGCCAGGTTTTTTTCATCTGTAAAAATACAGTTTTTCTTTGCAATTATTTAAGATTCTAGTAGGCTCAGATACACCATACGGATAATAAGCCTTCAGGGAAGGACTTGCTACTCAATTGTGGGAAGTGAGGTCAGCAGATAGCTTCCAACTGCTCAGCTCTTTCCACAAGACTCACCTCACCTGAGGGTCACACCCTTCTTGGTACAGCCTTCATGCAGCACCTGAGATGGGGCCTTACTACTCATTTCAGATCTCTGCCAGTTGCCAAGGCTAGGCCTGCACTGCAGTTAGATTTCTCCTTCAGGCCAATTCTGCCCCCTCCCCTTTCCTTTTACATGTTTTGGTCCTTAGTAAATACATTGCACTTCAAATTCTATTCAGCATGGGATTTTAGGGAACCCAACTTTGACAACAAGTATCTTATGGGGAAGTATTTTCAAACCCTGTAAATAATCTGTTCCTTGATACTTTCACTTACTTACTTGAGTATTCTTGCTTCAAGTATTTATTACTATTTGTCAAATGGTGAAATTCTAATTCCATAATTTTTTCTACATTTATTAGAATTCTGGGGCTGGGGTTGTGGCTCAGTGGTGGAGCGCTCACCTGGCACGTGCGTGGCCCGGGTTCGATCCTCAGCACCATGTAAACATAAATGCATTGCATTGTGTACAACTAAAGCAAATAAATAAATATTTTAAAAAAAGAGAATTCTGTAAGGAATCATTTATCCTCCTATTATCATTTGATTCATTTGTTTACATCAGCATGCAGTTATGGATTTTATTTTATTGGTTAAAATCTAACATTCGTTTTGTTGCTCTGTCCCAGATTTGAACAATAGGAACTCCTTTTGTCTGATTTCTGTATCCTTTTGACAGCTCGCTCTCATTTGATACCACTTTTTTGCTTTTTTTAAAACTTACTTATTCTAATTTGCTACACGTGACAGCAAAATGCATTTCAATTCATAGTACACATATAGAGCACAATTTTTCATGTCTCTGGTTGTACACAAAGTAGAGTCACACCAATTACGTTTTCATTCATGTACTTAGGGTAATGATCTCATTCCACCATCTTTCCAACCCCCATACCCCCACCTTGCCCTCCCTCCTCTTTGCTCTATCCAGAGTTCCTCCATTCCTTCCATGCGCCTCCCTCCCAACCCCCCATTATGGATCAGCATCCACATATCAGATAAAACATTTGGCCTTTGGTTTTTTGGGATTGGCTTACTTCACTTAGCATGATATTCTCCAACTCCATCCATTTACTGGCAAATGCCATGATTTTATTCTCTTAATGCTGAGTAATATTCCATTGTGTATATATTTCTTTATCCATTCATCTATTGAAGGGCATCTCAATGTTTATAGCAGCACAGTTCACGATAGCTAAATTGTGGAACCAGCCTAGATGTGCTTCTTTGCTTTCTACCACCACATTTTTTCAGGCTCTTCTGATACTTTTGTACTGCTGGAATGGTTTATTCAAAATCGGCCTAATCTAAATTTTTAAAAAATATTTATTTATTTGCTTTAGCGGTACACAGTGCAGTGCATTTATGTTTACATGGTGCTGAGGATCAAACCCAGGCCGCGCACATACTAGGCGAATGCTCTACCGCTGAGCCACAACCCCAGCCCATAAATATTTTTTAAAATGAAAACATTCAAGCACTAGTAGAAAACAGGAGTGGGTGATTTTTTAAAAAAATATTTATTTATTTGCTTTGAGTTGTACACAATGCGTTTATTTTTACGTGGTGTTGAGGATCGAACCCAGGGCCGCTCACATGCTAGGCGTGCGCCCTACCACTGAGCCACATCCCCAGCCCAGAGTGGATGATCTTATAACGAGTGTTTGGTTTGGGTCTGGAATGTCCACTAGAGGCTTATATGTTAAAGACTTGGCCCCCAGTGCAACAGCATTCATAGATGGGGCTTATAGGAAGTGATTGGATCATGAGAGCAATAGCCTCATTAGTACATTAACCCATTAATGAATCCGTGATCTGAATGGACTGTTGGGAGGTGGTGGAAACTGTCAGAGATGGAACCTAGTTGGAGAGAGTGGGTCCTTGGGAGAATGTACTTGCAGACTGTATATCTTGTCCCTGACCCCTTCCTCTTCACTGCTTCCTGGCTGTCATGAGCTGAGTACCTTTCTTCTACCATGTCCTTTTGCCATGATATACTGCCTCACCTCAGGCCCAGAGCAATGAAGGTGGCTGACCATGAGCCAAAATAAATCCTTCCTTCTTTAAATGGTTTTCTTGGGTATTCATCACTGTATGAAAAGCTAATAAAAATGATAGTAATGAAAGCCTGTAACTATAACTCAGAATTGCCAAACCCAGTAGGATAAAATGGATAACATACATAAGTTGGGTGTGGTGGGTGTACACCTGTAATCCTGGCAACTTGGGAGGCTGAGGCAGGAGGACGGCAAGTTTGAAGCCAATCTCAGCAACTTAGACTCTGTCTCAAAAATAAAAATTTAAAAGCGGTCTGGGATAACAGTGACAGAATGCCTTTGGGTTCAAACCCTAGTAGTGCCCAAAATAAATGAAAACACATGAATTGTCACAGGAAAAACAAAATGAAGAAGGCTTATAAAGGAAGCTTACACTCACTTTTACATTTAAGGTAAAAATTACTTTGTAATACCAAAAACTAAAAATACTTAATTGGGTAAATTGTAAAGAAACAGGCAGTCTCACGCATTGCTCATAGCAGTATGAAATCCTAGTAACAGAGATTTTTGGAAAAGTTAAAAATACTGGGGACAGATTTACTTTTGATCCAGTAATCCTGCTGTTAAGAAGCTACACTTCCACAAATAAATGACACATTCACAAGGTTATTTATTGCCATATTGTAATAGCAAAGATTTGGACACAACCCAAATGTCTTATCAACAGAAGCCTGATTGTGAAATGAAACACCCACACAATGGAATAAAAGTGTGGTACTTAAAAAAAAAAAAAAGTGTTCTCTGTGTACTAATGTGTGATGTGTTACAATTCCTAGAATTTGTAGGCCATTTCACAAGTCATCTAGCATGGTTTCTTAAAAATGTCAGCATCAGGGCTAGGTTTTGTAGCTCAATGGGTTTGATCCCCGGCACCAAATAAAAAAATAAATAAAATAAAGATATTGTGTTCATCTACAACTTCAAAATAAAATGTCAGCTTCACATGAGATTCTGAGAAGATGATGGTAATGATTTTTTTTTTAAATTCACCTGCAAGTCATTTGATAAAAACAAAACTCAAATAGTATCTATAATAACAAAACTATCATTTGTTGGATGAGAATGAGTTTCTGACAACCAAATGGACAACTTAAACTCTTAACAGGAACATTAAATATTATCGTCTAGTCCTAAGACTAAATGAGGGTTATGAGAAAGAATAAATTTGTAATACATACATGCCTTGATATGATATAGATGCAGTATAAGTGTTAGGGAATGGAGAGAGTGTTTGTTTTTTTTTTTTTACTTTAATATTAGTAAATTATTGATTACTTTAATAATTATAGTAAATTATTAGTATTATTGTTTACTAAATATTGGTAGCATTGTTAGTCTCATTATTTTGAGATTGTTGTATGAGCAAATTCAGAGTGTCAGTATAAACTTGTGAGACATTTTATGTTTTTTAAAAGAAGTATTTACACACACATACACACAGGTACAGGGTAGGGAACTGTTGATTACCAGAGAGTCATTTAGTAAAAAATCCCAAAGACTATACTGAAAAGCTACTAGAATTTAACAAGGTCACAAGATACAAGGTCCATAAATAAAATTCAGTTGTATTTTTGAATAATAGCCGTGAACAATTAAAAATTGAAATTTAGGCCTGGGGTTGTGGCTCAGTGGTAGATTGTAAACCTGTAATTATGAGTGTCAGGAGTGTTGTGAAAAGGTGCTATGAGAATATATACTAAAGAGATTTATTTAGCCCACACTTGTGGTTAGGTAAGTCCTTTGTGAAGAAGTGACTCTGGCCATATGGCTTTGTCTATCTTGGTTTTTAAAACTCAGAACAGTTTATTTTTCCAATAATTGCATGAATACCTTTTGAGAATTAGGAGAGAAAATCACCAGAAATTGTTTGCCAGATAGGAATTTAAATTGGAACTCTACTCAGAGGAATGTGGTAACATTATGTTATCAACTTTCTTTTTTCTAGTTGTTGATGGACCTTTATTTTAGGCATTTATTTATGTGCGGTTCTGAAAATCGAACCCAATGCCTTGCACATGCTAGGCAAGTGCTCTACCACTGAGCCACAACCCTAGATCTCAAATTTTTTTTTTTTTTTTTTTTTTTTTTGGTACTGGGGATTGAACACAGGGGCACTTGACCACTGAGTCACCTCCCAGCCCTATTTTGTATTTATTATTTAGAGACAGGGTCTCCCTGAGTTGCTTAGTGCCTCACCTTTGAACTCCTGATGGATTACAGGCTTGCACCACCACGCCTGGCTCCTAGTGTTCAACTTTTGATATTTACCTATATGATTATTTAAAATGGAATCTTAGTTTTACTTTGGATTTGTCTTATGGATGAGGTTGAGCTTTTTTTTTTTTTTTTTTTTTTTTTTAATGTTTGAAGTGCCAGGTCTGGTGGCACAGGCTATCATCCCAGTGATTTAGGTGGCTGTGGCAGGAGGATAGGAAGTTCAAAACTAGCCTCAGGTATTTAGTGAGACCCTAAGCAACTTAACAAGAGCCTGACTCAAAATAAAAAGGGCCAGGGATGTGGCTGAGTGGTTAAGCACCCCTGGGTTCAATCATCAGTACCCCCCTCCCAAAAAAGAAAGATAAATCTCTTCTTGATTTGTAAATACTCAGATATTAAGGAAATTAGTTATTATGCTATATATATATATTTTTTTTTTTTTTTTGCTTTTAGTTGTACACAATGCATTTATTTGTACATGGTGCTGAGGATCGAACCCGGGCTGCACACGTGCTAGGCGAGCGCTCTACCGCTGAGCCACAACCCCAGCGCAGTTATTATGCTATCATAAGAATTGTGAATATTTTTCTCAGTTTATCATGTTAAATTCCTATATGAATTTGGGTCCAGTTGAGGACTTTCTGTTCTTTTTCATTGATCTGTTTATTCACAAACAAGTACAGTTATTTTAATAATTGGGGCATTTATGATAAAGTCATGTGCCACATAACTTTTTGGTCAGCAGCAGACTGTATACACAGTGGTGGTTTCATAAAATTATAAGGGAGCTGCCTCTGACAGGCAATTAATATCCAGAATATATAAAGAACTCAAAAAAACGTAACACCAAAAAAAAAAAAAAAAAAAAAAAACCCAATCAGTAAATGAGCAAAAGAACTAAATAGACATTTCTCAGAAGAAACAGATAATTAACAAATATATGAAAAACTATTCAACATCTCTAGCAATCAGGGAAATGTAAATCAAAACTACACCCAAGATTTCATCTTACTCTACTCAGAATGGCAGTTATCAAGAATACAAATAATACTAAATGCTTTAGGGATGTGGGGGGGAAAGGCACAGTCATACATTGTTGCTGGGACTGCAAATTTGTATAACCACTCTGGAAAGCAATATGGAGATTCCTCAAAAAGCTATAAATAAAATCACCATATGACTCAGCTATCCCACCCCTGGTATTTATCCAGAAGAACTAAAATTAGCATGCTGTAGTGATATAGCCACTT
Source organism: Tamias sibiricus (assembly GCA_025594165.1). NCBI lineage: Eukaryota > Metazoa > Chordata > Mammalia > Rodentia > Sciuridae > Tamias > Tamias sibiricus. The sequence continues at coordinate 11,939,610 of CM046663.1, read as the reverse complement.
CAATGTTTATAGCAGCACAGTTTACAATAGCCAAATTATGAAATCAGCCCATCAGTAGATGAATGGATTAAGAAAAAACATATGTACACACAAAATGGAGTTTTACTCAGCCATAATGAAGAATGAAATTATGGCATTTGCTGGTAAATGGATGGAAATTGAACACACCATGTTAAGTGAAGTAAAGCCAGACTCAGAAACTCAAGGGTTGGATATTTTCTGTCATGTGTGGAAACCGGAGCAAAATAAGGAAAAGAAAATAGGGCTGGGGAGGGCTTGTATATCATAAAGATATAGGGAAGGTGGGTGGAGTAGAAAGGAGATTGAGAGTAAAGGAAGAGGGATGAGAAAGGAGAAGAGAGGAAATATAGAATGAATTTAACAAAATGACATTATGTGCATATATAAATATACCACAGGGAATTTCACCTTTATGTGTGTGTGGAAAGCACCAATCAAGGATGGATAATGGATGAACAAAGGGAGGATCACCGGGGTGTTGGTGTGGGGGTTGTGGAGTAGAAGGACGGGAGGAGGAAATGTGGCTGAAGTGGAGTGGGTTAGGTTCCATGCATGTATGATTTTATTGGGATGAACCCAACTGCTATGTATAACTATAATTCTCAATAAAAAATAGCTTTTAAAAAAATGACAAGGGAGCAGAAAAATTCCTATCACCTAGTGATGTCATAGCTGTGAAAACATCTTGGCGCAGCACATCAGTCACATTGTGGTGATGCTGTGTAAATGAACATACTATAGTCCCAGTCATATGAAAGTATAGCACATACAATTTTATATAGTACCTAATTCTTTTTTTTTTTTTAATTTATTTATTTACTTTAGTTGTACACAATGCAATGCATTTATGTTTACGTGGTGCTGAGGATCGAACCCGGGCTGCACACGTGCGAGGCGAGCGCTCTGCCGCTGAGCCACAACCCCAGCCCCTAGTACCTAATTCTTGATGATAAATGTTACTGGTTTATGTATTTACTATGTCTGCTTTTTTGGGGGGCGGGGGGAGACAGTACTAGTGATTGAACCCAGGGGCACTCTTAAGCCTGAGGCTCTCCCCTGCTTTTTTAAAATTTTGAGATAGAGTCCTACTTAGAAAATAATCTTGGCTACCCAACAGTATTCTATGTTGTATCAGTAACAACCTCACACAGCTCATGCTTATTGCATCTCTCTCTTTTTTTGGGGGAGAGGGGGTGGGATAGGTACCAGGGATTGAACTCAGGGGCACTTCAACTGCAGGAGCCCTGTTTGGGGAGATGGCTAAGATTGCGGTTGACTACGGGCCATGGAGATGTTTGGGCATTGCCGCCTTCCGTAGTCTCAAAACTTGAGCCGAGAGACTTGAGCTGAGATTGCTGATCGGGTCTGCGCCTCTTGGTGTGTTGGTTGTTTGGTGGTGTGTGTGGTGCGTGTTAAAGTCGTTGTTAGAGCCAGAGAGAAAAGTTATCAGAATAAAAAGCCTATTTCCAGTTCGCCTCTGAACTTCTTTCTGCGGTTTCGTTGCTCCAAGCGCTTCAGGCGGCAACATTCAACCACTGAGCCACATCCCCAGCCCTATTTTATATAGTGTTTTATTTAGAGACAGGGTCTCATTGAATTGCTTAGGGCCTCACTAAGTTGCTGAGGCTGGCTTTGAATTCATGATCTTCCTGTCTCAGCTTCCTGAGCCGCTGGGATTACAGGTATGTGCCACTACACCTGGCTCTTATTGCATCTCTTGATTGCATCAAAAGACCATATAGTGTAATTGACCCGTATTATCTAGATTTGTATAAAAACATTGTATGATGATGATCACATAACACTGGAAATGCCTACTTCTCAGAACATGTTCCCATCGTTAAGCAACACTTGAATGTATTTTTTTTTAAATTTTTTTGTAGTTGTAGGTAGACAGAATGCCTTTAATTTATTTATTATTATGTGGTGCTGAGGCTTGAACCCATGCTAGGCAAGCGCTCTGCCACTGAGCTACAGCCCCAGCCCCACATGACTGTACTTTTAAAACATGCTTTAGTATTTGGCATGGTTAGTCTTACTTCATTATTCTCCTTCCTCAGCATTCTGACTTTTTTATGCAAGCTTATTGTTTTTACAAGTGAACTAGAGTCCGTCAAATTATTTTAGAAATCTTTTTTTTTAATATTTATTTACTTGTTTTGGTTGTATGCAATGCCTTTATTTTTACGTGGTGCTGAGGATCGAACCCGGGCCGTGCATGTGCTAGGCAAGCGCTCTACCGCTGAGCCACAACCCCAGCCCTATTTTAGAAATCTTTATTGGGATAAACTTATAGATTAGGGAAAATTTGTCCATAAATGAAGCCTAGTGGTAGAGTGCTTACCTGGCATGTATGAGTCCCTGGGTTTAAATCCCAGCAATGCAAAAAAAAAAAAAAAGTGAAAAAAGCAAATTTAGGGACAAGTGACATTTGATGACTCATCATATGGAAGAACATTACTTTTCTGTTTGTTTACATTTTATTTTGTGTCCCTCAGAAGAATTAAAATGTTTTCACCTATGTAAGTCTTGCTCACTTCTTACGTTTATTAGGAGGAATTTTATATTTTAGACACCTTTGTAAGTAAAACTTAAGATCAACTATCACTTCTAATGGTTGCATGTATATAGGAAATGTGTTGATTTTGCATATCAGATTTTGTACACTATGACCTCTTGTTTATAATGGTTGTTCAGTTTATTTTCTTTGACCAGCAAGAAATAAAGTTATTTAAGCTTCAAAAAGTGGTAACATTTGTCTGAGTACAGTGGCACATTGCTCTAATCCCAGGGGCTCAGGAGGCTGAGGCAGGAAATTGCAAGTTTGAGGCCAGCCTCAGCAAATTAGCAAGGCCCTAAGCAACTTAACGAGACCCTGTCTCAAAATAGAAAATAAAAAGGACTGGGGATGTGGCGCAGTGGTGAAGTGCCCCTGAATTAAATCTTCTGTACCCAAAACTACAACAACAATGTAATAACATTTGTCTTCTTTTTAGTTTTTATACCACTAAGGAAATGATAATCTTTTTAGTGTACACTTTGGTAAATAGGAAATGCTGTGTGGGGCACAGATGATATACATAAGATCTAACTATCTAATATCTAACTATCCTGCCTGACAAATCTAAGATGAGTTAAAACATCATTTAAAAGAAAAAAGTAATAAAAAAACTTGTACCTGACTTAAGTCGGAATACTTCTTTAGTGTTATAAGTTATGCTGGCTTGGGACTGAAGTAGATATATTTTGTTTTATTAAGGGAGTATTTGTGTTCTCCGATTTTATCAAGAGATTTTAGTTAAAACTGAATTTTGAGGCAGTCAGCCAACCAACCTTTCTTTCTTTCTGTATTGGCACTTTGCCACTGAGCTACATCTCCAGCCCTTTTTATTTTGAGACAGGTTCTCACTAAGTTGCTTAGGGCCTTGCTAGTTGCTGAGGCTGGCTTCAAACCTGCAATCCTCCTGCGTCAGCTTTCTGCATCACTGGGATAGCAGGTGTGCTCCACTATACCTGGCACAATAAACATTTATTAAGCATTGCTGTTGTGCATCAGGCATTGAGACAAGGAATAATAATGAGAGACATTATAGAAAATTCAAGTCCAAACAGACTTTTGGTTCAAATCATGTCCACAATTCATATAATAGCTCTGTGACCCTGGGCAAAACATTCAATTATTTTGAAACTCAGTTTACCTATCTGTGAGATGGAGCTAATAACTTGCAGGGTTTTTATTATTCTACTGTAGTGGAACACTTTAGTGTTCAATTTAGTAGATTGAGACAGATATGTCAACAAGTAATTGGGAAAAAAAAGAGAGAGAGAAAGAGAAGAGATGGCATGGTGAAGTGATAAAGTGTGCCTAAGATGGAAGAGTGAGCCAGTGGTAATAAAAAGGAGTGTTCTTTTCTGCCTAAAGAGGGACTCCAGAAGGTTTTACAAAGGGGGTAGTGTTCAAAATGAGCCCTGAAGGGACTGGAATCGTGGCTCAGTGGTAGAGCGCTTGCCTAGCATGTGTGAGGCACTGGGTTTGATTCTCAGCACCACATATAAATAAATAAAGGTCCATCAACAACTAATAAAATATTTGGGGGAGGAATGAGCCCTTAAGATGGATAAACCTGCTTGCATGCTATATGTGAAAACTTTATTCTGCAGGTGTTGACATCTTCAGGAAGGCATTAGTAGTACTGAAGAAGAAGTGCAATTTTGTTCAGCATAATGAGACTAACTTAGAGAGGGAAAGAAAGATAGATAGCTTATGGCACTTACCTGTAATGTTGGCTAGCCTCGGCCCTGAAGACTTCTTCTATTTGGACTTTATTCTGAAAGTGACTCAGGTGTTGAAGAATATTCCAACTAGGTGCGTCATATTCACTGGTGGTCTTCTTTATTTTTATGGCTTTTTTTGCCAAAGCTCAAAGGGTATGTTAAACTGCTTCAACTGAGTCTGAGGCTATGCTTTTTCGTTGCTCTTATTTCTTAGTGGGAAGATGCACCTGGTTTGAGGAAGGCTATTAGTAGAAAGATTTTTACTGAAGAAGATAGTGACAGATTTAAAAAATAGATTTAGAGGGGCTGGGGTTGTGACTCAGTGGTAAAGCGCTCATTCCTAGCACGAGTGTGTGCGGCTCGGGTTTGATCCTTAGCACCATGTAAAAATAAAGACATTATGTCCAACTAAAACAAATAAATAAATATTTTTAAAAAATAGATTTAGAATCATTAGGACTTTGGACCATCCAGAAAGAAAGAGGAAATGTAATTTCCCGAGCTGTCAGGACTAGACTGAAGTTGTTGTTGGATGTATTCATCAAGATAGTAATACAGCCAGGCATGGTGGCACAAGCCTGTAATCCCAGTGACTTGGGAGACAGAGGCAGGAGGATCACAAGTTCAAAGCCAGGCTCAACAATTTAACAAGACCCTGTTCAAAATTATAAAAAATTAAAAAGGGCCGGGGATGTGGCTCAGTGGTTAAGCACCCCTGGTTTCAGTCCCTGGTATAAAAAAAAAAAAAAAAATAGGTAATACAAAATGGAAAAAGTATAAAAGCGGTACATAATTAATTTTTCTATGCCTACTTTAATTTCTTGAGTAGTTGGGTGTTCAGAGAAAATACTCTAAAAATTATAGAATAAGTTCCTCTACTTGTTTTTTCCTGTTAAAAAAGTAATTTGTCTGATGAAACATGTTCTCACTCATGTAGAAGCTAAAAAAGTTAAAGAAGAAAATAGTATAGTAATTACTGGAAGCTAGAAAAGGTAGAGTAGAGAGAGAAGGGAGGAACATTGTATAACAGGTACCAAAATACTGTTAGATAGACGTAAGTTCTGGTGTTTTACAGCACAATATGATAACTATAGTTTACAACAACCTATTATATATTTTATGAAGAACTGAAAAGCAGGAGTTTGAAGGCTCTAAACACAATGAAATGTATAAGAAGATGGAGATGGAAATGCTAATTACCCTGATTTGAGATCATTGTACCTCATATATATGTATTAAATTATTGCACTGTACCCCCTAAATATAATATGCATCAGTTTTTTTAATATTTATTTTTAGTTGTAGTTGAACACAATACCTTTATTTTATTTATTTATTTTTATGTGGTGCTGAGGATCGAACCCAGGGCCTCGCCTGTGCTAGGCAAGTGCTCTACCGCTGAGCCACAACCCCAACCCAGCATCAGTTCCAGATAAAAGAAATTTATCTTGAGTATGGCCTTCACAAAGAAGTTGGTAAGGTACATCACAGACTAATGAATAAGTTACGGGTACCACAGAGGATGGTTCTGTTCATTCTTTTTTTTTTTTAATATTTATTTATTTGTTTTAGTTGTATACAATGCCTTTATTTTTACGTGGTGCTGAGGATCGAACCCGGGCCGTGCACGTGCTAGGCAAGCGCTCTGCCGCTGAGCCACAACCTCAGCCCAGTTCCGTTCATTCTTAAAGTTTCATTAAACAAAGAGCTAAAGAAAATGTCACAGCTATAACTATGTTAATACATTTTAAATTAACAAAGTTCTTAAGTGGTTATAGGGTTGATGATAAAGAATTTGAACATCATTTTAATGTTTTTGAAGTTTATAAAAATGACATTAAGATGAATATTCAACTTGAATTTAAATTTGTGTATAAAATGTTTAAAGTATATTTACTGTTTTCTCTTTTATTCTAGTTACTATGTCTGGAAATGAAGAAACTGGTAAGGCACTTGTAGTATTATTTTAAGACTTATGGTGTCTTAACTGCACTCCACATACTTTTTATTTAGTGATGAAAACTTATTTTTGCTTTTCAGAAAGAAAATATGTATCTTTAAATTTTAAGTAATTAAAGGAGACATAGTATTGGGTTTATTCCCACTTGGTGTATTCTCATTTTGTATTTTTGTATAAATTGAGGTAGCCATTATTTTGTAAGGCACCTAGAACTCAAACTTCTTTGGGTAAATTTATTTCAGTCTGTGTTGTATGTTCTTTAGAACTCTCTATTTAAATTCTTAATATGAATTTTAGTTGAGGGAGGGAATTCTGCTTTCATTATGTCTAAATCTCATTGGTGGTATTCTTGCTTACAAATTTGTTGAAAAATAGCACTTTCCTACTCAAAGATATTTAATAAAATAACTGGACTTCAAGATTGTAAATTGTTAATGAGTCACATAAACAATTAAGGTTTTGCCAAGATTCTTGCTTCTTACAATGTGATCTACAAAACAATATCAGCATTTTGTATGAGCTTATAAGTGAAGCAGCTCAGACTTCATTCCACATCCATTAAATCAGAATCTGCACTTTTAATAAGGTTTCCAAGTGATTTCTGTACACATGTGATTTTGAGAAATCCTGAATCAGATTATTCAGAAGGGCATATTTTGTTCCTTGAAGATGCAGGCATGATTCAAGTAAATAGACCATTTAGGAAAAAATAATAATAATAATAATAAATAAATTTGTAAAGTGTATTATGGGTCAAAGAAATTAAAGTTTTTATAATGACTAATCAAAGAGACAATACCTAAGAGGGAAAAAAATCCTTTCTTAAAATTTCACCAGAATAAAAGAAAACTTCAGAAAAGTCCATTGAGAATCAAATTTCAAAGTACAAATTGATTTTTTAAAAAATATTTATTTATTTGTTGCACACAATGCCTTTATTTTTATGTGGTGCTGAGGATCGATCGAACCCGGGCTGCGCACGTGCTAGGTGAGCACTCTACTGCTGAGCCACAACCCCAGCCCTACAAAGTGATTTGACAAAAAAAAAATTCTTAAAGAGTTGGACAGCTAGAAATTTTGAATAAAGATTTATTTTAATTACTGGAGATAATCGGATATTAAGCATATAGATCTAATTTTTGCCCTTAAATCTAATTTTTCAGTAACAGAGAAACAGACTCCATCTTGGTAGTCCTATCCTTTACGTCAGAACTATTTCCTATATATTGAAAGTACAGATACAGAAAGAGAATTTAGAAGTTCTTATGAAAGAACTTTAATATTGTCTTTTGGTTTATTTTTACCATGTATCTTAAAGAATCCTCTGATAAACTTTTTTTGTTATTTGTTTTTTTTTTTTTAATTCAGTTATAGGTGAACTTTTGAACCCAGACTTTTTGATAATAGGTTCAGATTTTTCTTTGAGCTTTGACCTGCTTAATTAACAAAAATTTTACCTTATATGTTATTTGTAAATAGCTTATAGCTCATACAAGTGACTAGGAATTTGCCTATTAACAATCACATGATGGTCTCTATCATTTTTTATATAATAAAGAATATTATATTTACTTTGTTATAATTTAATAACTATCATCTGTTAAATACTTATTATATTTCAAACATTGTGCTAAGGGCTTATTATCTACTTTTTATTTAACTGACAATTAATATATTTTAAAATAAGCTGTTTGCTTTGTTGTTCTGTAGAGCAGAAATATTCTAAAAAGATATTAAATGTTAAAAATATTTCAAGAATATTGTTTTGCATGCTTGTCTTAGTTGTAAGTAAATGCTTAAGAGGTTTGAGGGCCTTACTGTTGCTATTTGTCTCTAAGCTATATAACAGTGTTTTAATGAGGAATGAGAAGGTTTGTTGAATATTATGGGGGCCAGGCAAAATAAACCAGGTGAAGATAACATGCAGAGTAAGTTGATAAATGACCTCACAGTTGGTATCACAATAGAAGCCTAAGCTCCCTCATGCTTTTCCAAAGGAAAAACAAATGAAACAATGGCTTGGAGTCCTTTGGGTTCATTATATTTTGGTTTGGGCTAGAGGGTGCTGAAAACATAGAGAAATACAGTTTTGAGAAGCCAGAATTTTCAGTGCCAATAGTAATCGTAGCAGAAGTTAAAAGAGCACACTTCAAAATATAAGGAAGTTGTGGTTAGGGTTTTATTTTGGCAGCAAATGTTGGCTCAGAAGTAAAATGACCATTTAGATAAGGGTTTAATAAAAGGGGGGGGGGGGGGCTGGGGTTGTGGCTCATGGTAGAGCGCTCGCCTAGAATGTGCGCGGCCCAGGTTCGATCCTCAGCACCACGTACAAATAAACGAATTGTGTACAACTAAAGCAAATAAATAAATATTAAAAAAAAAAAAGTGGAGTAGAATTCAGTTTTAGGGATGACAATGAAGTCATCCTATAAAGTCCCAGAGTTTTATTAGGATGCATTGGGCATGCAGATGGAGTTACTTTCCAGGAATTCTCAGAGTCCAGGGAGAGAAGAAACTGGAGCAACACATTTGGCATTGGCCATGAAGATGAAGATGTAAGCAAGAGAGACAGGAAGCAAGGAGACTGGTTTTACTGTTGCAGCAATCCAAATGAGATGGGCAGCCTAGGCACCTGCAGTGAAAACAATGAGAAGAAATTAAGAGTTGAAAATAATTGTACTGATTACCCAGGAGATACGGGGAGCCATTTGAGGTCTGGGTCCCTGCATCAGTTAGCTGTGTGACCCCAGCATCCAGTCTCTGAAATGAACCAATACAATTTTTTTAAAAAAAGGTTGGGTTCTAACAAGGTTGTCAAGTTTTATCATTTTTAAATTTAAAAAGAACATTTCTAAAACCCAAAATATAAGCAAAAATAACCTCAGACTAAAGGAAGGTCAATACTAGCTTTATAATATGTGTTAACTTTATAATAAAAGCTTTTCTACATTGTTCTTAATCTTTTTTACTTAACTGCAGAACAGTGAAAACTATCACTTCTTAAACCTAAGAAACACTGACATAGGGAATGCACCACAAGAACCAAGAAGAATTAAGATACTTGCACGGTAATGATAATAATAGCCAGTGTTTGTTGAGGATTTATTATGTACCAGGCACTACCATAAGTGTTTTGCTTATATTTGTTCATCAGTATTTGGCAATTAACTTTATTAAAATAGGGGTTTTATTTATTCACTTTTTAAAAAAAATATTTATTTTTTTAATTGTAGGTGAACACACAATCTTTATTTCATTTTTATGTGGTGCTGAGGCTCTAACCCAGTGCCTCAACATGTAGTAGGCAAGCATGCTACCACTGAGCCACAACCCCAGCCCAAAACAGGGGTTTTAATTGAAGTCTAAGCAAATGGATTGGAAAATGCAGTGTAACAATGAATTCTGAAAGTAATAGAGAAGATTTTTGTGGAGGAAATACTATTTGATCTGAACTTTAAAAATGAGTAGAATTTCAGACTTTTATGCTTTCTTTAACTTTGTTATTTTCAGTGGGTTTGTGGTGCTCCATTACAAACTGAAAAACAGTTCAGCTACCTGGTACATAGCTCTTGCTTATTGGAAACTAGTTCTACTTCCAAATAGAAAAACTACAGAGAACAAGAAAAAGCTTTAGAAGTTGTAACAGTGAGTTAACATTTGGAGATAAAGATGTTGAAATGTTACATGAATCCACTTTGGAAACAGTTAATGTAGAAATTCAGAGTGACTAAAAAGTTTTCTTGTTAGCCTATGATGAACAGCAGAATGAAATTTAGGATACTTTTTGCAAATAATACAGGGATGAAGCTACTCAACTTTACTTATTATTCTTGGGGATTATAAACTATTTACTTTCAGTTTACAGTTCCTTGGATTTAATCTTCATAGTGATGGCTCACTTTAAATAATGTTTAAGTCATTTAAAATTATTGTTTAGGGAGAACTTGAAATATAGTGAATAAAGGAAGTTTTTTTAGCTCAAATCCTCAGCAACTTTATAAAATCAAATCTCTTCTCTGGCTGCAGTCTTAATTTATAAACCAGGCTGATAATACTTAAATTCAGTAACAGCATATTTCAAATATAATATTACATCATAAAGATAAAGTAGTTTGTATATTTGATGTTTTAGTATGTCTTAATTAAATTTTTTATTGGATTAGGTCTCCTGACCCACATATTGTGTTTTAATGTAATGCTTTTTCCTGTTTTCACCTGAATTCAATGAAATGTTATTTGTTTTTATTTACCAGGAAAGACCGTTGTTTACCTTGTGGCTTTCCATCTGTTCTTTGTTATGTTTGTGTGGTCCTATTGGATGACAGTATTCACATCTCCCGCTACCCCCTCCAAAGAGGTAAATTTAATGTTGGTAAATTACCAAATGCTTTAACTGATTATGGAATTGTTTTCCCTTGTGTTACCTATGTTAAAACTATACATAATGCATTGTTTTGTTTCCATTCATAAAATTTCTTGGTAACTCTGTACTGTGAATGTGAATCATCAGCCTACTCTCAGATACCGTTCACTGACATAGCTTAGCTGTAATAATACTTAGCTTACATGCTATGGTTTCTTAAATTAAATACATTATATTACTGAGTAAAAAAGTCGTAAGGGATAGAATTGAGTAGGGAAGTAGAGTTGATTTTTAGAAACCCTCTTAACAAAGGGTATGTTGGCACATGTCTATAATCCCAGCAGCTCTGGAGGCTTAGAAAGGAAGATGGCAAGTTCAAAGACAGACTCAACAACTTATTGAGACCGTGTCTCAAAATAAGAAATAAAATGGGCTAGGAATATAGCTCATGGGTTAAGCACCCCTGAATTCAATCCGTGGTACCAAAAACAAAACAAACAGAAAAAACCCTCCACATTTATTTACATTTTCTCAGGCATGAATAAATACACCGAACTAAAGAAAGTACTTTGATTGTAGGAAAAAATTGTTGAGGCTGTTGCTTGGCACTGTGTTGCTTAGCACCTCGCCATTGCTGAGGCTGCTTTGAACTCTTGATCTCGTCTCAGCCGCCAGAGCTGCTGGGATTATAGGCGTGCACCACCATGCCTGGTTCTCTCTTGCCTTGGTATATCCAACTTAATTCTTCACTGAAAATTTAGTATAGCAAAATGGATAATATATTCTCTAGAGTTAGAATTATCTGAGTTTGGTTTTGTACTCCAGCACATTACTTAATTTCCCTGAGCTTCCATTTTTCTCATCAGTGAATGGAGCTAACAATTATACCCATCTCTATAGGATGTTTATGAGGATTAAGACAGGTTTATCCAATAGTTTTTAACGTAGTACCTGCCACATGATTAATACTCAGATATTAGATGATGATGGTAAATATTGTTCCCTTGCATGTTACATTTTTCAAAATTCATTAAAAATTATATCAAAATACATAAAAATAGTATCAACTTCTATTTAACTTCTTTTTTAAGTTTTTTTTAAAAAATATTTATTTGTTTGCTTTAGTTGTACACAATGCATTTATTTTTATGTGGTTCTGAGGATCTAACCCAGGCTGCACGCGTGCTAGGCGAGTGCTCTACCTCTGAGCCACAACCCCACCCCTAACTTTTTTTAAAAAAAATATTTATTTATTTACTTTAGTTGTACACAATGCAATGCATTCATGTTTCACGTGGTGCTGAGGATTGAACCCGGGCCGTGCACGTGTAAGGCGAGCGCTCTGACGCTGAGCCACAACCTCAGCCCCAGCCCCTAACTTTTTAATGGAGGACATATATGCAAAAAAGTGTACATGTTATAAGTACATGTGATGAGATTTCACAAACTGAATACCCCTGTGTAATCACAAAACTCTAAGAAGCAGAACATTCCCAGAACCCTATCAGTCACTTCATGCTTCCTTCCAGTCACCCACATCACAAGAAAGTATTCTCCTGCCTTCTGACAACATAGATGAAGTTTGCCTGATTTTGTCCATAATATGAATAGAGTCATGTCATAGTATATATATAGTAGTCACGGTAATATATGCTTGTGTGTCTGGCTTCTTTCATTGGCATTTTATTTGTGAGATTCAACTATGTCAGTACGTATAGTGGTAGATTGTTTGTTTTCATTATTATTTGTTGTTCAATTGTGGTATATAATACAAATTTATTTACCAAGTCTCCTATTGATAGGCATTTAGGGAGGATTTCAGTCTAGTGCTGTTACAAATAGGGCTTCTGTAAATATCCATGTCTCTTGGGGAATAGATATTGTAGTTCTCTTATATAGGTCCCTAGGAGTATAACTGATCATAGGCTATATGTGCATTCAATATTAGTTAAAAAAAAAAAAAAAAAGCCACACAGTCATTAGCTTTTTTTTTTTTTTTTTTTAAGATACTTTTGTTCTAAGAGGTAAACCATAAATTGAGCTTGAGTTTTTTTTTTTTTTTTTTTTTTTTAGTTGTAGTTGGACACAATACCTTTATTTTATTTGTTTATTTTTATGTGGTGCTGAGTATCAAATCCAGTGCCTCGCACCTGCTAGGTGAATGCTATACCCCTGAGCCCCAGCCCCAGCCCCAAGTGTTTTTTCAAATATATTTTTTAGACATTTGGTAATTATTAGTCAATCCTTAAACTTATATTAAAAATACCATCCATTTCTTAACTCTAAATTAAAAAGGATCTAATTTTATCAATTACTAGTAGTTGTCACTGTTGAAAACATAGCATATGTAAAAAGAAAACAGTTCCCATTATAGAAAATAGGAAGTTGAAAGAAAAAACAATTTGTAATACTTTGGAGAAGCAGTATAGTGTACAGGCTGAGAACTCAAAATTCTGGAGCCAGACTGTCCAAGTTTAACTCTTACCTCTACCATTTTCTAATTGGATGAATTTGGAGACTTTTCTTAAATCCCTCCTCTGTAAATTAGGGCAATAGTAGTACATACCCCACAGAATTGTAAGAATTGAATAAGTTAGTTATATATGTGTGTGTTTATGTAGAAATTATATATAATTAATATGTGTAGAGCACTTAAGACAGTGTCTAACACATAATAAATACTATCTGAATGTTATTTTACCCTCTTTGATGGTTATTTTGGCATATTTCATTCATTTAGCATTTAGCCCAGACCTTAAGCCTTTGTATGCACTCTTCCTGAGTGCCTAAGCCTTTATCTGGTGGCCCTGCTATACGCTTCCATTTACCCTATTATGGAATTTATCATCTGGCATTGTAATTGCCTCTTTACTTGTATCTGTCACCTTATTAAATTGTAAATTCTTCGAGGGTGATGATATTTCCATTGTATTCACCACTGTACCTCCCCCATACATGATCTGACACTTAGTGTCAGATTGAATAATGATGAATTAGTTAATTATTCAGTCTTCAAGAGCCAACCAAGCTAAGCCCTAATGACAGCCAAGAATAGGAATTTAAGGTTCTCTTTCTAAGTTTACAGTATGCTGATTGAGATGGTGCCTTAGAAGTAATTATAAAGCTATGAGATTGGTGCTAATCTCTGTTAGCTCAGAAGTTACAGCAATGCTTGGAGTATCAGGCCTTAGGGGAATTGATTGAACCTAAAAAAGCAACAACAAAATATTTAGAAAAGTTAAGTTGTAAAACATGTTTTGTTTTTATTTTTTTCAGTCAATGGGTATTTATTGAGCACCTACTATATGCCTGACTCTGCTAGGCTCAGAGAATAAAAAGAACAAGAAAAACAAACAGTCTTTGCATTTTAAAGGCAGGGACAAATGATAAGTAAGCAAAATCATTGTAAATTGGGAAAATTAAGATAAATTTAGAAAAAGAACGTGATATGAGGAAATAGCATCTGAGGTGGGACATAAAATTTCTCTTCCATTGAGTTTTGTGAAGGAAAAATCAGAGTCTAGCTTAAGTACCACCATCTCCAAAATATATTTGGCCAGAAGCCAAGGTGCATGCCTGTAATCCCAGCAACTTGAGAGACTGAGGCAGGATGATCACAAGTTTGAGACCAGCCTAATCAACTTAGCAAGACCCTATCTCAAAAAAAAAAAGCAAAGGACTGGGGATATGGCTCAGTGGTAAACCACCCCTAGGTTCAATTCCCAGTGCCAAATAGAAAAGAAAGAAAAATCCCCAAACTTTCATTGACAGCCCCTACCAGCTCCAAAGTGAGATTTTAATTGTACCTTACGATATTTTGTTGATGTTGTACTTATACTGATTTGTATTTTGTAATTCTTTGTTTACATGGCTAACTTTCTTACTAGACTGTGGCAATAATACTTTTTAAAGGCAAGTTTTATTTTTATTCATCTTTGGATCCATGATACCTGAGACAATGTATTTAATTATATTTAATTGGTATTTAATATACATTAATAGCTGGGCACTGTGGCATATGCCTATAGTATGAGCTATTGAGTAGGTTGAAGCAGGGAAATTGCTTGAATCTAGGAGTTTAAAGTTGGCCTGGGCAACATAGTGAGACCTCATCTCTTTAAACATACACATTACAAACACATACGTGTGCTTATGATTTATTTTTAAATTGATTTTTAATTTTTGGAGTTCTGGGAATCCAGAGCCTCATGCATGCTGAGTATATATGTTCTACTACTAAGCTATATCCCCAACCTAATGCATATATTTTTTATTTGTAAATCACGTGGTTTTTTTTTTTTTAATTTTTAATTTATTCTTTTTAGTTACACATGACAGTAGAATGTATTTTGACATATTATACATACATGGAATATAACTTCACATTCTTGTGGCTGTACGTCACATGAGTTACACTGGTCATGTTCATATACAACATAGGAAAGTAATGTCTGATCCATTCTACTGTCTTTCCTATTCCCATCCCCTGCCCTTCCCTTCATTCCCCTTTGTCTAATCCAAAGTACTTCTATTCTTCTCTACCTCCCTTATTGTGAGTGCTAGCATCTGCATATCAGAGAGAACATCAGGCCTTTGGTTTTGGGGGGATTAACTTGTTTCACTGAGCATGAGAGTCTCCAGTTCCACCCATTTATCGGCAAATGCCACAATTGCATTTTTTTAAAATATATTTTTAGTTGTAGATAGACACAATGCCTTCATTTGTTTTTTTATTTGTTTATTTTTTAAAAATATTTATTTGTTTGCCTTAGTTGTACACAATGTGTTTATTTGTACGTGGTGCTGAGGATCGAACCGGGCCGTGCATGTGCTAGGCGAGCGCTCTATCACTGAGCCATAATCCCAGCCCTGTTTATTTATTTACTTATTTATTTTTGTGTGATGCTGAGGATCAAACCTAGTGCCTGCCACAACATCAGCTGTTAATTGCATTTTTTATGGCTGAGTAATATTCCATTGTATATGTATATTTTTTATCCATTCATTTGTTGAAGGGCATCTAGGTTGGTTCCATAGTTTAGCTACTGCCTAACACATACTTAAATGGAACCATTTGAACTCTAAATTTAAGATAGTAATGGCATTTTGTAATTTGAATTATGTTTGGCAGTTTTGAATGAGAAATAAGACTTTTAGAACCAATTTCAAAGTCTAATCTATTTTAATTTTAGTTTTACTCAATTCCTTATCTAAAATTCTGGTATCTCTCAAAAAAATTTCATTTGATTTAAGCTTCTCACAATGGCTTTATATCCTTAGCTTTTTTATTTGTTTGTTGTTTGTTTGTTTGTTTTTGTTTTTTGGTACCAGGGATTGAACTCAGGGACACTCGACCACTGGGCCACATCCCCAGCCCTTTTTTGTATTTTGTAAGAGACAGGGTCTCACTGAGTTGCTAAGTGCCTCACCATTGCTGAGGCTGGCTTTGAACTCGCGATCCTCCTGCCTCAGCCTCCCAAGTGCTGGGATTACAGGCGTGCGCCACTGCTCCCGGCTTATCTGTTGAGATTTTAGATGAAACTAAAGTTTGATCAGACCCTCTCCTGTCCAAGTATTTCTTTAACATTATACCATATGATTTTCTTTCTATCTCTGAAAATATTCAAGAGTGGTTGAATGTGTCAGAAATGTCTGAAGATCCCAGCCTTGTAGTAGGTGATTAAATAAATGGTCTCTAAAGTCTTTGGGGGTCGTGTGATTCTTTTCTGACTGCTTTCTGTCCTGTTCGTTTAACTGTGAAAGCCAAGCAAGGTAATCTAAGTAGACTCTTCTACTTCATAAAATATACTGTTAATTTAGGTTTGGTAACAATCTGTAATAATATGCTAGTAATTCTTTAATCTTTGAGAATTCCCTGACCCACTTGAATCATAACTTTCCCAACATAGAGTTGTACTATGACAAGCTATTGCTTTATTTATAACAGAAGAGTCAACAACATTGTTAAGCTAATTACTATTAGCAGTGATGGGGCATTAAGAGTAAGGGAAGGTATTTTTGTTTTGTTTGGTACTGGGATTGAACCCAGGGGTGCTTTAGCACTGAGCACATCTCCAGCCCTTTTTTATTTTTTATTTTAAGACGGAGTCTCACTAAATTGTTTAGGGCCTCAGTAAGTTGCTAAGGCTGGCCTTGAATTCACTTGGAATCCTCTTGTCTCAGTCTCCTAAGCTGTTGGGATTACAGGTGTGCACCACCATGCCCAGGTAAGAGTCAGGGAAGTTTTGTATTTGAGTTAGTGAGTAGACCAAATATGCAAAGGTAAAATTCCAGTTATGATTCCTTAACTTTTTAAAGAAAAACCCTACAAGTTAAAAAGGTTGGGGAACAGTACTGTTAAAATATAAAACATGATTAAGAGCAAGTCTCAAGCCAAACACAAATCTGAAATAGACTGATAGAAACTCAAAAGTTTTTCTTGATTACATTAAAATCAAGACACAAAAGAAGGTGGTCCTTAAAATGCTGGGGTGGCATATGAAAAGAAGAACAACTAAATGAGTAGTTGGTAGGGAAAATATTATTAAAAGAAATGAACCAGAGGCTGACCACATCGTGGAAAAAAAAAACACTAGGAAAGGAATACCAGAAATAACTCAGTAAAGGAAAGGAATCTCTCTTGAGCAAAGGAGAGTTAGATTGCCTTGATACTCTTTGACAATTCTGGAGAAAGTAGTACTATTTCTTAGCTTTTGAAAGACTAAAAATATAGTTCATGAATGACTTAGCTCATTGAGACTTTTAGCCAAAAATTATTGTTACCCCATGTTGGTGATTTCAATTATTACCCAAAGTAATCTTTGGATGTCCTTCCAAAAGTTTAGAATTTCTTGACAGTAACTTTTAAACAGCAAAATTTTTATTAATTAAAAAAAAGGTATATTAAGCCTTTTTGATGAAGGAAACTTTTTATCTGTAAAAAGCAAAGATGGCAGAAGTATGTTCATTTTCTTTGCCATTATTAATAAGGAACACAAATATCTTTTAATCTGTGTAGTTTTATTAAAATGTACTTGAAAATGAGTTTGAAGGTAAGTTTTATCTTGATGAAACACAATATTGATGGGTTGATAGTTGTTTCTCTTTCTATAGTTCTACTTGTCCAATTCTGACAAGGAACGTTATGAAAAGGAATTCAACCATGAAAGACAACAACAAATTTTGAGAAGAGCAGCAAGAAATTTACCTATCCATACCACTACAGCTTCAAGAAGTAAGAAAAACAATCTTAAGTTTTTCTTTCCAAAGGATTTTTCACATGTGTTTGACAGGATATGTTTTATGGTTTAACTGTAATGTGGATATACAACAATTACCATAAGTAATGTCTGCTGGAATAAGATTTCCTGTTTTCTCTGCATCTTTTATAGTATTTCAGATATAGATGAATATATAAATATATTGATAGAATTTTTAAGGTGTTCACTTTAATGTAAAACATCTTTTCTCTATTTTTTCCCCTAGACTCAATCTTCACAGCTAAAAATTTCAGTTATTCATAGTAAACTGTCATTTGGAAATTCTGGTTTGAATTTGACTATTGTATGTCATCACTGAGTAATAAAAGAAAATGTGTTAAAAATGGGGAGAAGTAAAAGATATGAAGGGGAAGAAACCTACTCAAGGTTATAAAAGCTGGTATTCTAAGACGAAGCTATGAGTTCCTGTGCACTGCTGCCTCCATTGAGATACATGACTGTTACAGCAGTGTTCTTTTCTAAGATTTTAGTCTCATGACAGAGAAGATCAGCCAAGCTGATCTTTTAAATACAGAAAATGGGGCTGGGGTTGTGGCTCAGCGGTAGAGCGCTCACCTAGCACGTGCGCAGCCCAGGTTCGATCCTCAGCACCACGTACAAATAAACGCATTGTGTACAACTAAAGCAAATAAATAAATTTTAAATAAATAAATAAATACAGAAAGTTTTTAAAAATTGTATTATATACTTCATCAATTGGTTCAAATACTAGATAATATTAAAAACATCACAATTTTTCTGTTTTAAGTGCTTTACACTTATGAACTCCTTTAATCTTCACAATAGCCCTATGAGGTAGATACCAGAAACTAAGACACTGTTCCTGGACAACCCATTCCCACTATATGAGTACTGGCCCCAAGGTGCTATAAGACTGAAGAAAAGAGGCAGATATGGGATTGCATGATGTGCAGTTTATTGGGGAACTTAACTGACAGAAGCATGGTCCTGGGTAGCAGCAATACCACATGGATCCCTGCAGGTTGGGTCAAGAATGAGGGGTTTGTGCCAAAGTAACTTCATCCAAGCTGGAAAGTACCAGGTTTATCTTAAGCTAATGTAAAGAATCAGGCACATTCCAGGCCCCTGGACCAGTTGTAAAGCTTTACATACCATTAATGGTATGTAAACAGATGGAAACTGTGTAGGAAAAACCAACTAGGATTGCTGTGAGGCAGACATGGTGGTTACAACTCAGAATGATTGCAGTCTCATCAAACTGAATTCAAGAAGACAGAGAGTTGAAGTAACTTGTTCAAGGTCATTGTGCTAGTCAGCTTTCCCTTGCTGTAACCAAAATAACCAAGAAGAACAATTAGAGGAAGAAATGTTTGTTTTTAGCTCACAGTTTCAGAGTTTCAGTCCATGGTCAGCCAACTCCTCACCAATTCTGGGCCTGAGATGAGACAACATCATGGCAGAAGGGTATGATGGAGGAAAACTACTCAGCATGTGGTGACTGAGAAACAGAAGGGGAAAGGGGCCACAGGGAAGATTAACCCTTTAAGCGCATTTCCCAAGTGACCCACCTCCTTCAGCCATGCCCCATATGCCTACAGTCACTATCCAATTAGTCTGCTCAAATTAGGGTGGACTAACTAGGTTACAACTCTCATGATCCAATAATTTCATCTTCCAGTATTCCTGGATTAACATAGGAGTTTAGAGGGGACAACTCATATCCAAACTATAATAGTCATGTAGACTGTATATGAGGAAGAAAACAGGGATTTAAATCCAGGTGCTCTAACTCCAGAACACACTAAGCCTCTCAACTCCAAGGAGAACTAGAAAGATCTTTACTTTTTTATAGCTATGATAAATTATGACTCAAGGATGTTTAAAAAGTGTCTGCAAATCTTTTGAAGGGGATATTGGACTGACTTTTAAAAAATGCACTTAAATACTGTCCCTTTTACATAACTAACATTATGATATAGGATAAAAAGTTGAAGCCAGGCACAGTGGAGCATGCCTGTAATCCCAGCAACTCAGGAGGCTGAACTAGGGTGATTGTGAGTTTGAGGCCAACCTCAGCAACCTCAGTCTCAAAAAGATGTGAGGTATAGCTTAGTGGTAAAGCTCCCCTGGTTTCAATCCCCAGTACTAAAATATATAAAAGTAATAATAATAAACATGGACTGCAGACCAAATTCTAGCTTTTTTCATTTCTAGTGCAGTGCAAGTCACTTAAACTTCCTAAGCCTTTGTTTTTCTCTCTTTTTTTTTTTTTTTTTTTGTGTGTGTGTGTGTGTGTGTGTGTGTGTGTGTGTGTGGTACCAGGGATTGAACTCAGGGGCACTCGACCACTGGGTCACATCCCCAGCCCTTTTTTGTATTTTATTTAGAGACAGGGTCTCACTGAGTTGCTAAGTGCCTCACCATTGCTGAGGCTGGCTTTGAACTCGCGATCCTCCTGTTTCAGCCTCCCAAAGTGCTGGGATTACAGGCGTGTGCCACCGTGCCCAGCTATGTTTTCTCACTTTTAAATGAGAATGATAATGTCTGCATCTCTGGGTTAGTCAACTATTAAATAAATAACATATGTGAAACACTTAGTAAATATCTTGGTGTGTAATAATAAATTTTTAGCAAATTTTACTTTCAGTAAATATTTTTAATAAATTAACTCAAAATTTAATTACATTTTACTACTACATTTTTACATTTAATTCTGAAAAATCTGGTTTACAATAATTATTAGCAGTTACAGTTCTACAAGGTATTTTTAACCAAAGATCCCAGAGAATTAATGAATCCCTGAGATCATAGGCAAATTTGGGGTAAGTGTAGTTTTCAGAAAATCCTGTTCATAACAAGATCATCTGTTTTCAGAGCAGTACATGTGCTTCTTAAAGTAAAGAGCCATCAACACTAAAACTTTGCTTTTAAAACTCTACTACTTTTTATTAACTGCAATGGTTTTTCTCTAGCCCAAATGATACCCATTATTACACCAGAATTGTGCTAAGCTCTTTAACAACTCAGAGAGATGTGTTGTACTTGCACCCATTTTAGAGATGAAGAAATGAGGCACAGTGAGGTGGCCAAAGTCCCTGAGTGGGGTTTATATCCTCTTTTCTGACTTTAGGTGGAGTCCACTGTCTTGAATACTATTTTTTTTTTTTTTTTTTTTTTTTGGTACTGGGGATTGAACTCAGGGGCACTTGACCACTGGGCCACATGTGCCCCAGCCCTTTTGTGTATTTTATTAGGGACAGGGTCTCATTGAGTTGCGAAGTACTTCGCCATTGCTGAAGCTGGCTTTGAACTCGTGATCCTCCTGCCTCAGCCTCCCAAGTGCTAGGATTACAGGCATGAGCCACCTCGCCCGCCACCATGCCTGGCTCTTGAATACTATTTTATACTACATTTTTACTGCCTAGAATTCCAAACTCTGATGGAAATTTTTTTTTTATTGCCTAGAATTCCAAACTCTGATAGAATTTCTTTTTTCTTATTATAGACTTAATGCATATTGAAGGAATTGGACCTTTCAGATATCAGAAGTTAGTAAAATTATTGATGCTGCTTTCATACAGGGCAATTTAGAGTAAAGTACAGGGATAGGAGGAACTTCACACTGAATTCCTCTTCGTATTTTTTTTGAGCCATATGGACATACGGTCATTGACTTAGAAAATGAGTCCTAAATACTTCTTCCCAGTTTTTATGTTCTATTTCTCAACTTCACAAGGTTGCCCTGTTCCCATTCTTCTTTCTGTACTATCCCTTCAGTTATCATTTTTTAAAAATATTTATTTATTTGCTTTAGTTGTACACAATGCCTTTATTTTTATGTGGTGCTGAGGATCGAACCCGGGCTGCACACGTGCTAGGCAAGTGCTCTACGCTGAGCCACAACCCCAGCCCCCAGTTATCATTTTTAACCATGGAGTTCTGACACTACAGTATTGTGATCATTAATTTATTGTGCATCATAATTTAATAGTTTTCTTCTTAAATTAGAACAAATTCAGGCATCTTATCATACTAACACTAACATTCCATACCTTGGCTTTGTGCCAGGCAAAGGGGTGGAGTTGTAACTGCATACAGGAATACATGTTATAGAACACCCTGTGATCTAGCTACACCTTGGACTACAGCATTCTTTCTGTTGTTTCAGGGGGTAGGTGGAGAACTGCAAACTTCTGTCCCAGAGAATCCAGTAACCATTATCTAGTCTTCATTTTCACCTTGACATGTGCCTTTCAGTTCAGTTATCTGTAGCTTATTGAACTATAGTTCCATTCTTGTATTTCCATCTTTCTAAGTATAGCTGTTCTTGCATGACCTGTTATCCAAATTCAAACTCATGTTAAACAAATTCATCCATTTAAAAATCTGGAACCATAGGGGTAGGAAGCAAGTCTGACTTGTTCACCTTTTTTCCCAGCCATCTAGTGATTTACATGTTTGTCACATGTAAATTCTCTAAATATTCATTAATAAATAAAAGAATACCTTTACCCCCACCCACTCTATTCAAATCCTGCTATATTTCTGTCCTTGGCATTATTGTTCTTCTAAGCCATTCTTGACAAGAACTTTTATTTCAGTTCAGTCTTGGAAATCCATTATCAATCCCTGTTTTATAAAGATTTATTTGATTCAGTCCCACCCAGAGCCTAGTTAATTTTACAACTTCCACAATGTCACATTCTTGAGTGGAGGATATGAGAGAAAGGGAAAATAGGTTACTTGGTTTCTGATTCTGATCTTTTTTATTTACTTAGCTTTTCTGTTTGGTATGTGGACCCTTAGTATGAGTGACTACATTTTGAGCCTGCTATGTTTTCCTTAATGGAAAATAAATGTATTTTGTATGGAAAATTTTTGTTTGTCTACATAGTATTTTACTATATGGATATACCATAAAATGCTTAACCATTTTCTTAAGTCAAATTATTATTAATATTTTTTAAAAATATTTATTTATTTGCTTTTTAGTTGTACACAATTCATTTGTTTTTACGTGGTGCTGAGGATCGAACCCGGGCCGTGCAGGTGCTAGGCGAGCGCTCTACCGCTGAGCCACAACCCCAGCCCCCAGTTATCATTTTTAACCATGGAGTTCTGACACTACAGTATTGTGATCATTAATTTATTGTGCATCATAATTTAATAGTTTTCTTCTTAAATTAGAACAAATTCAGGCATCTTATCATACTAACACTAACATTCCATACCTTGGCTTTGTGCCAGGCAAAGGGGTGGAGTTGTAACTGCATACAGGAATACATGTTATAGAACACCCTGTGATCTAGCTACACCTTGGACTACAGCATTCTTTCTGTTGTTTCAGGGGGTAGGTGGAGAACTGCAAACTTCTGTCCCAGAGAATCCAGTAACCATTATCTAGTCTTCATTTTCACCTTGACATGTGCCTTTCAGTTCAGTTATCTGTAGCTTATTGAACTATATAGTTCCATTCTTGTATTTCCATCTTTCTAAGTATAGCTGTTCTTGCATGACCTGTTATCCAAATTCAAACTCATGTTAAACCAAATTCATCCATTTAAAATCTGGAACCATAGGGGTAGGAAGCAAGTCTGACTTGTTCACCTTTTTTCCCAGCCATCTAGTGATTTACATGTTTGTCACATGTAAAATTCTCTAAATATTCATTGAATAAATAAAAGAATACCTTTACCCCCACCCACTCTATTCAAATCCTGCTATATTTCTGTCCTTGGCATTATTGTTCTTCTAAGCCATTCTTGACAAGAACTTTTATTTCAGTTCAGTCTTGGAATCCATTATCAATCCCTGTTTTATAAGATTTATTTGATTCAGTCCCACCCAGAGCCTAGTTAATTTTACAACTTCCACAATGTCACATTCTTGAGTGGAGGATATGAGAGAAAGGGAAAATAGGTTACTTGGTTTCTGATTCTGATCTTTTTTATTTACTTAGCTTTTCTGTTTGGTATGTGGACCCTTAGTATGAGTGACTACATTTTGAGCCTGCTATGTTTTCCTTAATGGAAAATAAATGTATTTTGTATGGAAAATTTTTGTTTGTCTACATAGTATTTTACTATATGGATATACCATAAAATGCTTAACCATTTTCTTAAGTCAAATTATTATTAATATTTTTTAAATATTTATTTATTTGCTTTTTAGTTGTACACAATTCATTTGTTTTTCCGTGGTGCTGAGGACTGAACCCGGGCCGTGCAGGTGCTAGGCGAGCGCTCTACCGCTGAGCCACAACCCCAGCCCCCCCCTTTTTTTTTTTAATATGTATGTTTTAGTTGTAGTTGGACACAATACCTTTATTTATTTATTATTTTTTTGTGGTGCTGAGGATCGAACCCAGGGACTTGCCCTGCTAGGCGAGTGCTCTACCGCTGAGCCACAACCCCAGCCCTCAAATTATTTTTGTTTTAATAAAAAACAATGCTGTGATGACATCTCTATTCCTCACTCTTCTTCAAACAGGCTAAGCATGTTCCTGCCTCAGGCTCTGGTTAGAATCCCCTTTTTCACAGATAGTAATATGTCTCACTAACATGCTTTTTTTCAATTTTGAACTCACTTCAATTTCAGTTTTCTCAGATGTTTCTAATATTACAATTCTTCTCTGCTATCTGTGCTATCACTATCTAATGCAGTGGGGTTTTTTTGTTTGTTTGTTTGTTTGTTTTTGTTTTTTTGGTACCCCGGGGATTGAACTCTGGGCACTCGACCACTGGGCCACATCCCCAGACCATTTTTGTATTTTATTAGAGACAGGGTCTCACTGGGTTGCTAAGTGCCTCGCCATTGGTGAGGCTGGCTTTGAACTCGCGATCCTCCTGATTCAGCCTCCCAAGTGCTGGGATTACAGGCGTGTACCACTGTGCCCGGCTGCACTGTTTATTTTAACTTATTTATTATTCCTCATCTTTTTTCGGGTGGGGGACAGTACCAGGGATTGAACTCAGGAACACTCAACCACTGAGGCACATCCCCAGCCCTTTTTATAAAAAATTTTATTTATAGACAGGGTCTCACTGAGTTTCTTAGCACCTTGCTGTTGCTGAGGCTGGCTTTGAACTCACAGTCCTTCTACCTCAGCCTCCTGAACTGCTGGTATTATATGTGTGCACCAACGCGTCCAGCTCATCTCTTCTTACAGAATGTGAACTCTATGAAGGCAGAGATTTTTGTTATTGATGTTGTTTTTAGATATACGGCAGGAGAGTGTATTTTTGGCATGTTTATACATACATGGAGTACAACCCATTCCAGTTAGGATCCCATTCTTGTGGCTGTACATAATGTGAAGTTACATTGGTCGTGTATCCATATATGAGCAAAGAAAAGTTATGTCCGATTTATTCTACTGTGTTTCCTAGTCCTATCCCTCCTCCTTTCCCTTCGTTCTCCTTTGTCTAATCCAGTGAACTTCTATTCTTCTCCCTACCTTCCCTTGTTGTGGATTAACATCCACATATCAGAAAGAACATTTGGCCTTTGTGTTTTGGGGGACTAGTTTATTTCATTTAGCTTCATGTTCTCCAGTTCCATACATTTACCAGCAAATGCCATAATTCCATTCTTCTTTAAGTAATTTTTTAAGTAATATTTTTTCTTTAAGTACTTTACTTATATACACAATGGAATATTACTTCTTTAAGTAATATTCCATTGTGTATGTATACCACAGATTTCTTTATCCATTCATCTGTTGCTGTTGTTGTTTTAATTTAATTTTATTTTTTACACAAATGGAGCACAACTTTTTAATTCTCTGGTTGTATATGATGTAGTCAAACTATTTGTGCGATCATACCCATACATAGGGTAATAATGTCATCTCATTACACCATCCCCCCATCCCTTCTCCTCCCCTTCCTCTCCTCTGCCCAACCCAAAGTTCCTCCATTCTTCCCTTGCCCCACCCCACCCCCATTGGATCAGCGTCAGAGAAAACATTTGGCCTTTGGTTTTTGGGGATTAACTTACTACAGTTAGCATGATATTCTCCAACTCCATCCATTTACTTATAAATGCCATAATTTCATTCTTCTTTAAGGCTGAGTAATATTCTATTATGTATATATATACCACAATTTTTCTTTATCTGTTCATCTATTGAAGGGCATCTAGGTTGGTTCCCACAGTTTAGTTATTATGAATTGAGCTGCTATAAACATTGAGGTGGCTGCGTCACTGTAGTATGTTGATTTTAAGTCCTATGAGTATAAACCGAGGAGTGGGATAGCTGGGTCAAATGGTGGTTCCATTCTAAGTTTTCCAATGAATCAGTGTACCTTTTTCCCCATGTCCTCACCAGCACCTGCTGTTGCTTGAATTCTTGATAATTGCCATTCTGACTAGAGTAAGATGAAATCTTAGTTTTGATTTACATTTCTCTAATTGCTAGAGATGTTGAACATTTTTCGTATGTATGTTGATCAGTTGCATATCTTCTGTGAAGTGTCTGCTCATTTCCTTAGCCCATTTATTTATTGGATTATTTGGGGTTTTTTGGTGTTAAGTTTTTTGAGTTCTTTATATATCCTAGAGATTAATGCTCTGATGTGCGTGTAGTAAAGATTTTTCTCCCATTCCATTGACTCTCTGTTCACATTCCTGATTGTTCGCTTTGCTGCAAAGAAGCTTTTTGGTTTGAATCCATCCCACTTATTGATTCTTGATTTTATTTCTTGCGCTTTTGGAGACTTGTTAGGAAGTATGGTTCTAAGCCAACATGATGAAGATTTGGGCCTGCTTTTTCTTCTGTGAGGTGCAGATTCTCTGGTCTAATTCCTAGGTCCTTGATCCACTTTGAGTTGAGTTGTGTGCAGGGTGAGAGATAGGGGTTCAATTTCAATCTACTACATATGGATTTCCAGTTTTCCCAGCACCATTTCTTGGAGAGGCTATCTTTTATCCAATGTATGTTTATGGTGGAAGGCAGAGATTTTTGCCTAGAACAATAATCTGACACCTAGAAGGTGCTCAGTATCTTGAATGAATGAATGTATGAATTGGGCAATAGTAATATATATTAGAATTTTAGTGGGAAGTAGTTTTTTTCTTTTTATTAAAAATGTATTCTCTGGGGAATTAGGGATGACAGATTTTTTTTTTTTTTTTTTTTTTTTTTTCTTTTGGTACCAGGGATTGAACTCAGGGGCACTCGACCACTGGGTCGCATCCCCAGCCCTTTTTTGTATTTTATTAGAGACAGGGTCTCACTGAGTTGCTAAGTGCCTCGCCATTGCTGAGGCTGGCTTTGAACTCGCGATCCTCCTGCCTCAGCCTCCCAAAGTGCTGGGATTACAGGCGTGCGCCACCGCGCCCGGCTTTTTTTTTTTTTTAATATTTATTTATTTGCTTTTAGTTGTACACAATGCGGTTTTACGTGGTGCTGAGGATCGAACCCGGGCCGCGCACGTGCTAGGCGAGCGCTCTACCGCTGAGCCACATCCCCAGCCCCCTTTTTTTTTTTTAATTAAAGCTATTTCAGAATTTCAAAACCCAAGTTCCATAGAATGCCTTAAAATATAAATTTTGATATTTTACCTTAGACATTGTGGTTATAGTAGAAAAAAACAGTGGATTTAGGACTTAGTAGATCTGAGTTTTGTACTAGTTGCAGTGCTCACCTCTGTGCTTAACTTATTGGTTTTGAATAAGTTTGAATTTGAAAACTGCTGGGATAACACAGTCTGAGGTTCTTTTCTATTTCTTGATATTTTCTCTTTTTTTAATATTTATCTATTTATTTCTCATTTTTTTAAATATTTATTTATTAGTTGTACACAATGCCTTTTTAAATTTAATTTTACGTGGTGCTGAGGATAGAACCCAGGGCCGCTCATGTGCTAAGCAAGTGCTCTACCGCTGAGCCACAACCCCAGCCTCTCTTGATATTTTCATTTGAGAAATTCTCCAGTGCATTTTTATTTTAGGTTAAAATTATTAGTTGTTGATTTCTCAAAGTTGTTTATTTTAAAATGTTAAGGTTTGTGTTCAAATTAGTTAAGTTTGTGCCTCCTTCAGCATCTTCCTTTTCTTTCATGTAGCTATCAGATATTGTGAAAAATGTCAGTTGATTAAACCTGATCGGGCACATCACTGCTCAGCATGTGACAAGTAAGTGTTCTTCATTTGCTTTCATTTAAACCTAGCACTGAATACTGGTGACAGAAGGAAGCGGGAAGCAATACTTTTCATACTTTATACTTATTCAAAGCATTTCATCCTCTCCCTTTATTTTCTATGCACAGAAAACTAACAAAAATATTTATATAAGCTAGAATATACTTAGAAGTAATTTTTGATTAGCTTCATGACTAGTGTATAGGATTTTCTTAAGTATGCTTTCTATGCTTGTGCTTAAGGTAATATTGATGAGAGAATAGTAATAACCCCCTTGAGAAAGAAACTTTATTTCATGGATTAGAAAGGTTATTCTGATGATTTTCTTTTCTTTTTAAATTTTTTCTTTTCTGTTTAAATTGATGTTGATATTAAAAACCTAAAAAAACACCAAAATAACTTCACAATTGTTTTAAGTTATCATCTGTAACATCTTAACCAGAAAAATATCAAAGAATTTAGTTCCTTTATATAAGTGAGAAGGTAGTATGTTAAAAGAAAGATCATTAAATGGGAATCACACTAACCTTTACTTTTAGTTAGACAAGCTACTTAACTTTCTAGGTATTAGGTTACTCATTTGTTGTATTATTTGAGGTGATCTATAGTCTAATTTTATACAAACATAAAATATGTATCCCAATAGGAGGGCAAGTTTTGGGTTTTGTTTTGGTTTTCTTTAGATTTAAAAAATAAATAGTGGTTTATTGATGGGATGAGTTTTTATAAAAACATGGAAAAAATAACCATGTCTAAGCCCATCACTGTTAATGTTTTCACATATTTGATTCTAAAGTTTTATTTTTATGACCTGCAGATGTTTAAAATAACAAAGGGATCATCTGTTTTCCATTACCTCCTTCAGTTAATTTTCAAGCTGGACTTTTCTAATATACAAAGTATTATCCTCACATCTGAATATTAAAATGTCATTTTTTAAAATTAGTTACATATGACAATAGAATGCATTTTGACATATTGTAAAATGTCATTTAATATGATACAGTGTAACTGGATATTCTCAGCTTACTTCCCAGTATAAAAAATTATGACCTCTTACCATGGAAGTACTTGTAGCCATACCAAAAATTATCTCTGCCCTGATGTTTCTCAATTGGTTCTCTAAGATACAGTTTTAAAGGGAAATTTTTAAGTCAAATAAAATAAAACTATGACAAAATAGGGAATTTTTCTGCATGGATTTTCTTATGTTTATTTGTTTCTTAGATGTATTCTTAAGATGGATCATCACTGTCCTTGGTATGTATAAAAAAACGGGAGAATGGCATAAGAGGGTGGAGAGATGGGAGGAGATTATTTTTAGAATGATTATTTAAATATTCCTTTTTTTTTTTTTTGGTACTAGGGATTAAACCCAGGGTTACATGTATACCAAATATGTTCTACTGCTGAACTACACTTCCAGCTCCAGTATTTTATATTTTGAAGGTTAATTTAATTATAGATATTATGATTGATCAATAGATATATGTGCCTATATGCATAGGGACATATTTTTATTTCAAACATTTTTATTTTTTAGTTGTAGGTGGACACAATACCTTTATTTTATTTTATTTTTATGTGGTGCTGAGGATTGAACCCAGTGTTTCATGCATGCTGGGCGAGAGCTCTACCCTGAGCCACAACCCCAACCCCCACAGGGACAAATTTAAATGTTTTTATTTAAAAATATTTTTAACGTTATTAACCCCCAAATGTTGATGTTAAGAATTAACATAAAAATTACATATTTCTTATAGAATTCATTAAAAACACATACCCATAGTTAAGATACTGCTTTCTACTTCGCAAATGGCTACTTCCAAGTAATAATAATTTAAGTGTTCTGACTTATCTTTTTTTTTTAATCATGGTAAAAAACATATAACATAAAATATGCTCTCTTAACCATTTGAAAGAATTTAGTTCCTATATACAAGTGAGAAAGTAGTATGTATATGTAAGTATATATTTCAGTAGTGTTTACCTTGTTGTACAGTCTCCAGTATGTTTACATCTTACATAACTGCAACTCTGTTCTCATTAACAAGTCCCCATTTCCTTCACCCTCTTCCCCTTCACAGCCTCCATTCTAGAATCTTTCTATTTATGAGAATTTGTGTTTTGTCTTATTTTTATAGTGTGACTTTCTTTATTCTTCTAGGGTGAATAACTGTGTGGGATTTTCTAATTACAAATTCTTCATGCTGTTTTTATTGTATTCCCTATTATATTGCCTTTACGTGGCTACATCAGTTTTAGAGTACTTTATAAAATTTTGGACGGTAAGTCTTTTTTCTATCCTAAACACATATTAAATATTTTTTAAGTTGTTGGGTTTCTAAAGAATTACTTTGTTCTTTATTATAAGTAGATATAATTGATTATTCTAGCTATAATTTATAATGGTATAGGGGGCAGGGTTACAATTTACCTTTATATATACATTTATTCGTAAGTAAAGGCATATTACACCACATATAGTGAGTTCCTTTTAGTAATCCAAATTGTACTTAACCACACTGTAATAAAGGCATATCAAGTTTAAGGAAATAATTGTCTTTCTTTGACTTATGAGACTTATTACAGTTTTACGGTAAAAGTGGCATTCTCAGCCATAGGCAACCACTAACATGCTTCCTGTCTATATAAATTTTCCAGCATTTTTTAAAATGGCAAATGTTTGAAAACAATGAAATGTTTTATCAACAGGGGACTAATTAAGCTATGATGTATCTATACAGAGGAATGGCAATATAGCTTAAGAAAGAATAAAGAAGCTCTTTATGACAAATGATGTGATCTTTGAGATGTTATTATGTGGAAGGAAAAAGACCCAAGAAGAACACATACAGTATGCTCCCATTTCTATAGGAAAATGAATATAAGCATATACTGTCTTCTGAAAGAAAGCATTAAAAAGTTGCTAATGGGGTTGGGGATATAGCTCAGTTGGTAGAGTGTTTGCCTCGCATGAGGCCCTGGGTTCAATCCCCAGAACACAAAAAAAAAAAAAAAAAAAAAAAAAAAAGTTACTAATGGTAGTTGCCTCTGGAAGGACAATTAGGAAGAAAGACATGCTTTTTACAGTTTTCCATTAATTTTGTATACCACGTACACATAGTAATCTAATTAAATTAAGTAATAAAGTATAAATATTTTAACGTATTTAATTATATATTTTAGGGGGGATAATGCTAAAAGTGTGAAAAGTTACTACCTGTTGGAGGTACTCCATAAAACTTGTTTTTCAGTGGTAGCTTTTTAGCATTATTTGATTTTTGTTGTTGTTCATGTACTATTTTTTAAAATTTAGAAATAATTTTTAAATACATTGAAACTCTCTCCCTTCATTTAAACCCTCTAAGTTTCTTGCTATTATTTATCACTTTTCTCTCAGCTCCCAAAAATGTAGGTTCAGTCCTTAGCTGCTACATTCTTGATGATCTCTGATTTGTTTCTGGTGGTCATGTGTACTTCTGTGGCATTTACAGTCACTCCTCAGCCCTAGCTTTAAACACTGCTGAAGCAAAGTCCCTAATCTCCAGTTGCTATTTTTTTAAACATTGACATGATAAAGGCATCATAAAAATCAGTATGTCTCAAATCAATGTCATGTTCTTTTCTTTACACTGTTCTTTTCTATGTTTATCTGATATAATGGGAACAAAATCTATACATATCTATCAATTGCTGGGGTAGAAAAATTAATGTCATCTTTGAATTTTTGTTACTTCATTATGAAACATAGGTCTAGAATCAATATAGAATAACTAGAAAAAGAAACAGGCTTAGTTTAAATACAAACACCTTTTATAATCTAAGCTCCATGAAAGCAAGCATTATTGCCTTGCTGGGTACTGTGGTACACACCTGTAATTGTAATCCCAGTGGCTTGGGAGGCTAAGGCAGGAGGATAGAAAATTCAAAGCCAGCCTCAGGAATTTAGTATTGGCCCTAAGCAACTTAAAGACCCTGTCTCAAAAAAAATTTTTTTTAAAGTTTCCCTCTGCCTTCGCCCCTGGGGGGGATGTGACTCAGTGGTTAAGCATGCCTGGGTTCAGTCCCTAATACCAAAAAGAAGAAAAAAAAAAAATTTTTTTTCCCTCTCCATTCATTGATACAGAATATTGCCTGGCACACAGCAGGTGTTCATTAGCCAGTTAAGATAATTAAACTTGGGCTGGGATTTTGGCTCAGTGGTACAGCGCTCGCCTAGCATGTGAGCGGCCCGGGTTCGATCCTCAGCACCACGTAAACACAGATGCTTTGCATTGTGTACAACTAAAGCAAATAAATAAATATTAAAAAAAAAAAAGATAATTAAACTTTAGTTTATTGTTTCATCATTAAAATTTTGAGTAATACTTATCTCATAAATTGATGTGAAGATTAAATTAGTATAAAATATGTGATGAGCTAGAAAGCATTCAGTAAATGTCTTTGAATTGTTTTTTCCAATTCATTGTGCCTCAGATTGTTCCTACTCCTAAACCATGTCTGACCCGTAATTTCATCTTTATCCTCTCCCTTTATTCAGTGTAGTGCCTACTAATTTATGAACAAAATATAAAACCTCCTTTTATTTTGCATATGCCTAAGAGCATGTGTTTACTAGCCATTAGCATGTCTTTTTTTTAACATTTAATTTTAGTTGTAGGTGGACATAATACCTTTATTTTATTTTTATGTGGTGCTAAGAATCAAACCGAGTGCCTCTAGTGCATGCTAGGCAAGCGCTCTACCTCTGAGCCACAACCTCAGCCCAAGCTTGTCTTCTTTGTGAAATCTCTTTTTTTGTTCTTTGCCCATTCTTTTCTGCTAGGGTCAGATATTTACATAGCAAATAATTTCTTATTGATCTTGGTGTGTATGAGCATTTCTTAAATAGAATATAGGAATTACTAACCATAAAAGAAAAGAAAAGATCTGTAAATTGAACTTCTTTTAGTTAGGCACCACAGTATGCCTTTAGTCCTAGCTGTTCAGGAGGCTGAGTCAGAAGGTTTGC
This sequence comes from Tamias sibiricus, assembly GCA_025594165.1. Taxonomy (NCBI): domain Eukaryota; kingdom Metazoa; phylum Chordata; class Mammalia; order Rodentia; family Sciuridae; genus Tamias; species Tamias sibiricus. The sequence continues at coordinate 11,906,593 of CM046663.1, read as the reverse complement.
TTGAGTCCAGGAGTTTCAGGCCATCCTGGGCAACATAGCAAGACCCAGTCTTCCTTGGGGCGGGGGAGGGTGGGTTAATTTTTATTAAAAAGCAGCTCTTAAAGCCAGATGCAATAGCTCATACCTGTTGCCCCAGCCACTCAGGAGGCTGAGACAGGAGAATCCCAATTTTGAGACTGAACTAAGGTGATCTCACTTAGGTGAGATCCTGTTTCAAAAAAAAGGAGGGTGGAGTGGGGATGGAGCTCAGTGGTAGAGCACCCCTGGGTTCACTCTTCAATACAGTAAAGAAAAAACAAAGCTGCTCTTGGAGTGAAAAGGCAAGTCTGGGAGAAGATATTTAGAATATATCACAAAGGACTCATTGAGAATGTGTGAGGCATGCCTAAAGATATTAATCCTTTTTCTGCCCTATGTCAAAAATATTTTTCGGGCTGGGATTGTGGCTCAGCGGTAGAGCGCTCGCCTAGCACGCGGGAGACCCGGGTTTGATCCTCAGCACCACGTACAAATAGAACGCATTGTGTACAACTAAAAGCAAATAAATAAAAATATTTTAAAAAAAATATTTTTCCACATTTTTCATTGGTATCTGTTGTTTTGTTTTAATCAAAATTGAATTTCAACTTTTTTTTTTTTTAAATGGCCCTTTTTATGATTTCTGATTGTTGCCTGTTCAGTGTAAGTTTATGCAAAAATTCACCAGTTTTCTTCTGGTACTTTTATTGTTTTCACTTTTACATTTAAATATTTGATTTTTGAAAGGGAAATTATTGTGTTTAAAAAGTTCTTTCCCATTTGTTCTTTCTAAAAACCTTCTGAAGATGTTTTAAAATGTGGGGTGTTTGTTTTAGGTATGGTAAGGCCCACAAATCAGGAGCCAATTGCCATTCATTGCAAAGATGTTTACTCATAGTCCTCAAAAGAGGGCACACCTTGATGGAAAGCCTCTTAGGGCCTGGTTATTTAGAAGGCAGAAAGAGGGAGGGCCAGAACCTGTTTTGTGGTTTCTTTGGGAATGCCAAGGTAAACAGATTTAGGATTGGCTAGTTTGAGTAATATCAGCAGGCCATCTCTAGTTGTCTTTGACCTGGCCCTGAAATAAATGGGGCAGAGGACTATTGCCCCTTGTAGTGTGAAAGCCGGGTGGAGGAGGTAGTTGGGAATTTGGGCTCTGGATTAGTTAGTTTGCATATGAAAGGAAGGTGGTCTCTCCCCAAATCAGCAAAGCTCTAATAAACCAGCGTATCAGGAATACAGGAAACAAGAAAATGTGGTTAATACAGAGGATCTATTATGGTTTTCACAGTTACTAATTGAGATTGGAGAAGTTAGGTAACTACCCAAATTCACTTATTTAATAGTATTAGAAGCCAGAATTGAAACTTAGATCTGTCCATCCCAGCTTCCACTGTCTACTTGCTACTTGTAGTCAGCATAATTAAAGCCCTGAGTCGTGGAGCACAATTATGTTTCCAGGAATTATCTGATAAATTTTAGAAGAATTTTTGTTTAAACATCATTAGACTTTTAAAGATTGGGTATATAAAACCAGGGGGTTAGACTGAGGATATAGCTCAGTAGAAGAACTATTTTGTGAAGGGGGGGGGGGGGGATACTGTGGATTGAACTCAGGGGCACTTGACCACTGTGCTACATCTGAGCCCTATTTTTGTATTTAAAAAAAATATTAGAGACAGGGTCTCACTGAGTTGCTTAGTGCCTTCCTAAATTGCTGAGTCTGGCTTTGAACTCCTGATTCTCCTGCCTTCTTGCCTCCTTAGCTGCTGGGATTACAGGCGTGCGCCACCACGCCTGGCTCTCAGTGGTACAACTATTGAGATCCCTAGCACTGATCCTCTCACAGCAAACAAAACCAGAGGCTGCTGGCACTTAAAATACCTTTCTATGGATTTAAGGAGAGCACCAATCCCATCTCTGTGGTCTCAGCACTCAGATTTTGGCGTCTGTTGTCCTGCTTTGCTGGGCATGTTTATTCAGTGTCCCTGTTTAAAGAGGATTCAGTGCCAAATAATTACAGTCAAAATTGCATAATTTCATATTTCTCTGTGAGAAAATTCAGTAATATTTGAATGTAATAACATTTATTCAAGAAGAAATACTTTCAGGGCCTGGCGCAGTGGCACACGCCAGCAATCCCAGCAGCTCCAGAGGCTGAGTCAGGAGGATCACGAGTTCAAAGCCAAAGTGAGGCAAAAATGAGGCACTAAGCAACTCAGTGAGACCCTGTCTGTAAATTTAAAAAATACAAAATAGGGCTGGGGATGTGGCTCAGTGGTCGAGAACCCCTGAGTTTCCCCCCAAAAAAGAAGAAATACTTTTAAACTCTTAAACATTCATCATGAATAAGAAAAATAGTAAACTTATATCTGCCTTTTCATTCAACAAATACTTATTTAGTAGTTATTCTGTGCCAATTTTCTGAGAACTTGGAATATGTAAGTGAAAAAAAGAAAGAATCATGGTTTTTTTAGAGCTTACTTTTAAGAAAAAGGAAAAAATAATAAAAGGAGATCAGGGTAAGGGATCTGTTGATTTTGTGGGGCAGGTGTGATAGAGCAAATTATATCTTTTTAAAGAGACTTAGGGTGGGATTCACTAAGAAGGTAGAATTTTAGCAAAGACTCTAAGGGAATTCGTGAATTCCAGAGAGAAGGGCATTTCAGGTTGAGGGAACTTAGGTTTCCTCAGGTTTGAGGGATGTTTGAGCAACAGCAAGGAGACTATTGTATGTAGTTGGATAAAGTATTTTTATTTTATTCTCTCTAGACAAATCTCTGTTATTTTAAAAAACTGGAAAAGTGCATATCTAAAGGGTACCTGAAATGTTCTTCAAGAACTAAATGTTCTTGATATTTTCTCTTTTGTGGTTTTTTTTTTTTCAATTTATTTATTTTTTTATTCTAAGATGTTATAAATGACAGCAGAATGCATTACATTTCATATTACATATATACAGCACTTTTTTACGAATCTCTGGTTGTATGCAAAGTATATTTACACCATTCGTGACTTCATACATGCACTTAGGGTAATAAAATGTTGTGAGAGAGCAACACTAAGAGCAACATCTTAGTATCCCTTTAAAAAACCTACAGGATTTATAAAACCTAGTGTTCAGGATAATTTTGTATAAAAATTGGTTTCTTAATACATTGTCTCTATTTATACAAGCTTTGCCGCAGGAAATCTACAGACAATTGTCCAAAGGTAAAACACATTGTTGCCATGACATTCTCATGATCTCTTCTATGACATTTACAGTGAATGTATATAATTAAAATTTGCTTCATGACATGGTGAGATAGAAGAATCACTTAATATGTTTAAAAGATAAATGATTACTCTGGGAGAAAAAAAAAGAAAAAGAAATATCACAATAATGAAGAATGGGGGATATAGCTCAGTGATAGAGTGTATAAGGCCCTGGGTTCAATACCCAGCACACATTAAAAAAAAAAAAAAAATACTTATGAAAAAGAATAATGCAAATAACTTTTTTTCATGTCCTTTTTCAAATCAAAAAGGGGAGCCTCTTGTTCTGATGGAGGTGTTTTGCCTATAGTTTCATTTTAAGAATTAATAGCACTTAAAGGTTTCCTCCTCCTCCTATTAATAGATGCTAATTTCTTCTTGGTTAAGACTTTGCTTTTATTAAAATGCATGTAGCTGAGAGCCGGGCATGATGGCTTAGGCCTGTAATCCCAGCTGCTCTGAAGAGGCAGGAGGATTGCAAGTTCAAAGCCAGCCTCAGCAACTTAGTGAGGCCCTATGCAACTTAGTGAGAGCCTGCTCAAAAAATAAAAAGAGCGCCTCTGGATTCAATTGCTGGTACTACCCCACAACCCCCCAAAACTTCATGTAACTATAAGAAGGAATAACAGAGAAGCTGTTTTCAATCATTAATACCTTGTGATAAATTTATTTATGAAAATTTCTAATTTCCTATAAAGGTAGGAATCAGAGCAGCTAAAAGCATGGGCACCTTCAAAGTGGTGTTCCAAAAACAGATTACAGAAGCACAAAAATAAAACTTAAATATATCACAATTGCTTTCTGGTTATATAGTATATATAATTAAAATAATAAATATTTTAGTATAAATGTATAAGTATTTACGTCACATTCTGGGTGTTGAGAAAAGTTAAATATACACATAAAGTAAAAAGAAAATTGTTGGGTATAAGAGTTCATCCATCTTTTCATTTTATTACTGAAAGTATTGCTGAAATTTTTTTAGGAGGAATATTGAAATGACTCTGACTTCATATTTAAGCAACCTGCTTTAAATAATACCAATTCTTTGCTTTTGTAATTATTGTTTGGAATATATATTATCTGTTTAATTATCCTTCATATCTGTTTTTTTTTTTTTTTTTTTTTGGTGCATTCAACAATCTGTGGGCAGAACTAAATTATACGTTACATTTTAGAGGTTCAGTATCCTTAAACTTTTCTTTTTTCTTTTCTCAGAATGAACTGACAGATACACGTGCAAAATTCCATGTACTTTTTCTTTTCTTTGTGGCTGCAATGTTCTTCATCAGCATTCTTTCACTCTTCAGCTACCACTGCTGGCTAGTTGGAAAAAAATAGAACAACAATAGGTAAGTAGGCTAAAATAAATTATAACTATTTAGGAAAATGACCGCAAATGAATATGTAATCTAGAGAAAGAGAGTAAGAGAATTATCAAATAATTTTGCATTTTAGTTAACTGGATCCATTTACTATATAATAAATATAAAGGTTCATTGTGTTGAAGGGTAAAGAAGTAAAACTGTCTTTTATATATACTTTCAGTAATACATCTGTATAAAAGGAACTATTTTATAAATTTTAATAAAAGTTACTTCATATATTTATATAGTATCATTTCAAAAACAAATCAATGAAAAATTAGACAATGTTTTCATGCTTAAAGAAAGTTCATCCTCCGAGAGCCAAAACATGTTTTTAAATTCCTCATTACAGTTTACCTTTTAGCTAAAACACATCAACAACACATTTCACATGTATTCTTTACATTTTCCCTCACAATTACACATTTAACTGGCATATGTTCTGTAGTTAAAGCTAAAGAATAGTGGGGAGGGGGTTGACAATTTTCTTTTTATGATGGACACAATATCATTTTTTCTTTTAATATTTGTTTAGTTGTCAGTGGATCTTTTAATTAATTTATTTATATGTGATGCTGAGGATCAAACCCAGGGACTCACACATGCCAGGCAAGTGCTCTACCACTAAGTTACAACACCAGCCCCCAGACACAATATCTTTATTGATTTTATTTATTTGTGTGTGGTGCTGAGGATCATACCCAGTGCCTCACATGTGCGAGGCAAGTGTTTTACCACTGAGCTATAACCCCAGCCCCTAAGAATAGTATTTTTGATGTATCATTATTTCCATTTTTGTGTCAGTTGTTAGTGAAACTTAATGCACTGTGTCACTAGTATCAACATTTTGGGGGTGGGTGGGGGGGTGCTCATTTTTTAAATATGAAAATATTGGGGAAGAATTTAGTTCGGTGCTGGGTGCGGTGGCGCACGCCCGTAATCTTGGGAGGCAGGAGGATCACGAGTTCAAAGCCAGCCTCAGCAATGGCGAGGCACTTAGCAACTCAGTGAGATCCTGTCTCTAATAAAATACAAAAAAGGGTTGGGGATGTGGCCCAATGGCCAAGTGCCCCTGAGTTCAATCCCCGGTACAAAAAAAAAAAAAAAAAAAGAATTTAGTGAGGTATTGAAGTAATCAGTTAAACATTTTTTTAAATATTTATTTTTTAGGTGGACACAATATCTTTATTTTATTTTTTCAATTTTTTTTCTTTTTCTTTTTGGTACTGGGGATTGAACTCAGGGACACTCGACCACTGGGCCACATCCCCAGCCCTTTTTTTGTATTTTATTAGAGACAGGGTCTCACTGAGTTGCTAAGTGCCTCACCATTGCTGAGGCTGGCTTTGAACTCATGATCCTCCCACCTTAGCCTCCCAAGTGCTGGGATTACAGGCATGAGCCACCACACCCGGCTTTATTTTATTTTTATGTGGTGCTGAGGATCAAACCCAGTGCCTCATGCGTGCTAGGCAAGCACTTTACCACTGAGCCACAACCCCAGCCCATTGGACAAACATTTTTAACCAAAGGTGATGGCATTGAGCTATTGGCATTTCAGCCTCCCTAATGTGTTTTGTTTTGTTTCAGTTGTCAATGGACCTTTATTTTATTTATTTATATGTGGTGCTAAGAATGCCTCACACTTGCTAGGCAAGCACTCTACCATTGAGCCACACAACCCCAGCCCCCGATGTGTTTTAATTGAAACATTTATGTAACTACTAATATACGAAGACAAAGAATAGTGGTTTTTGTAATGTTTCATAGATAAACTAAAAACCATATGTCCAAAGGTAATCTGTCTCTGTCAAGAGAATTGGAAGGAAACAGTTTTTAATATGGAAAAATGAACAGAGATTTTAGAGAAGCATTTAGATACTTATATTTAGATAATTCTAATCTCCTGTGTTACTGGGTCATGTAAGTTTTGGTGGTCTTCAATTGTAAGGATTTCTTTGCCCTTCCTTCCCCAGCTCAACCTCCACTGTTGAATTCTCTTCCAGTTCTATCATGTCTTCATTCCTTTTCTGTGTTAATAAATTTCCTTCTATTTATTAATTAAATTGTTGGTCTTCTTTACAGAATGTCCTGCTACCTCCTTACCCTTAACCAGAGATGACAGAGTTGGCCTACATGTAAAGCCCAAACTTTAAAACCCCCACATGAACTAAAAACTAAGAGGTTTCACATAGAAAACCAGAATTCTTCTTTTCAAATTGACAAATCTGGTAGTGGTGGGCCCCTCTTAGAGTTTAGTAGTAGCCAACTGCTAATAGATAGGGAATGAACAGTTTAATTTGCTACAGTTCTCACTGAGCCTGTTTCATTTCCTGCCCATCCCTTTAGGTATTTGAGGGATTGGTATTTCCAGGGAACCCACTATTCTTTCTGAATAATCTTTTTCAAAAAATTTATTTGAAGTTGAATATTTCTTTATTATTTTGCTGCAAATCTGTTGTTTCACTGTATAAAAATAACACCAGCAGGGGTTGGGGTTGTGGCTCAGCGGCAGAGCGCTCGCCTTGCACATGCGCGGCCTGGGTTTGATCCTCAGCACCACGTAAACATAAATGCATTGCATTGTGTACAACTAAAGTAAATAAATAAATATTAAAAAAAAAATAACACCAGCAAATGCAGTATGTTATAAAATTAAGACAGTACTGTTCTTTTGACCCTATACAACAAATGCTTTCCTTCATTCTTAGTTTTTTCTAGTGGGAAGATCAGTAAGTATATTGACCCAAATCCAGGAGTGGATATAAGCAAGTTACAATATTATATAAGGCTTATAACAAGATTATCCTTGATGTACATACTTTTATTTTATTGTAGTTGTAAATAGAATGCTTTTATTTTATTATTATATATTATTTTATTTTATTTACATGCTTTTTTAAAGTAGTTTTTACCACAGATAATTTCATGAATTCTGATACCAGAGTCTAAAGTCTACTCTAAAAATCATAAAGAATTGTAAAAAATAAATACATTTTGTGTTTATCTGCAGTCCTTGGCAAGTTCAGGGGTGTCTTCTTCCAGTTACAGTGTTGAGAGTAGTTTCTTTTTAAGTCTTCTCTCCACCACTGATTGAAGACAACTGTGCTGAAGTTATTCCACACTTGTTTATTCAGGGTACCATTTTTCCCTCCAAAATTTTACATATTTCTCATATGCTTCTTTACTTATTAGGTCATCTAGTTCTGAAGGGTCATTCAGTATCATCTTTATCAACCAACCATCTTTACAATAAGATTTGTTCACAAACCATAGATTTTCTTCAGGTGCCTCATTAATTTCAATTACTTCTCCTGATAGAGGAAAATAGAGTTTTCTGGCAGCTTTCACACTTTCCAAAGCACCAAACTCTCTTTTTTTTTTTTTTCTCAGTTTTCTCCCAATTTCAGGCAGACTATAGTAAACAACATTTCCCAGAGCTTCTTGTGCCAAAATGCTGGCTCCTACTATTCCAATACCATTTTCTGTAGTTATCCATTCATGTTTCTCAGTGAATTTACACACGAAGGGCAGAGTGGGTTCTGTGTACGGCATCCAGACAGCGCCCACCCCGGCCACCAGGGCCATGGTGGGCTTGGCAGAGGGGACACTGGGGTTGAGTGCAGGCCTCAGGTCGCAACTTTAGGCTCCACACCATTTGTAGCACCATGTTCACAAGGCTACCAAGGGTAGCCCTGCTCTTCCTCTCAGCCACTGGTGGCCAGGACTGAAGTGATACTTTTTCAAAATGTTTTGCCAGTGACCACAGTAAGAAACAAATCATTGCATATCTTGACTTAGTACATGCATAAAATACTTAAAATTATATAGATAAGCAAGAATTTCACAAAATGTCATTAATGTGAACTGTGTACATTGTGCTCATATTCCGCCATTTTATCCAGATTTTTATTCTTGTCTTTTTTTTTTTTTTTTTTTTTTTTTTTTTGGTTGTAGATGGACACATACCTTTATTTTGTTTATTTTTATGTGATGGCTGAGGATTGAACCCAGTGCTTCACACATGCTAGGCAAGCACTCTACCTCTGAACCACAACCGCAGCCCCTATTCTTCTATCTTTTGAGAGTACTTTATTCTGCTATTTCACTTCTGCCCTTCATCATAATTATCACCTAACCACCACAAAGCCATTTTCCCACATTTAATGAGTTTCTGTATTCATACTAATGCTGTTATCTCAAATAAGCAAAAGTAATCTCTTCAGTTCTGTTGGCTACTCATTCCCATAACCACACATTGGACTTTTTAATCACTTGGAACTAAAGAGCCTCTGAATATGAAATTTTAAACTTCAGTATTTCATTCCCTAACTACAATCTTGTAGGCTTTTTTATGTTATTGAGTGCTCCATTATCCAACACTTCTCACAAGATTTTCTTCTAGTTTATTTTCTTATCTTTGGCCATTCTATATCCTGTTATAAAGTGACTTCAGCAACTCTTCACAGCATCTTCTGTCCCTAGTTTCTCCCATGATTCCTTTGCTAATCCATGACCTGGGTTTTTTAACCATCTACTTTATCCACATGAACAGCAGGACTGTTGACAGATGAAAGAAACCTTAAATCCACAGAAATTGTTGTAATTACAGATTGAAGGTCTCAGACCTCACTAGAGCCCTCAAATCTGTTTGGCTGTAATGTTATGCATTTCTCGTCAGTTTCTTCACCTGTTACCCATGATATAATTCTACCATTCTTCCTACTCTTCTTATCCATTTGTGAGTCCTTCACAGAAAAATTAGAAGTCACAAGTGAACTCGTGTCTTCCCACCTTTATAGACTTCTACAAACATTTTTCCTTTCACACCTGTCACTGTCACCTTCCATCTGAACTTCTGAGGAAAAGATGTCTTTTCTGTTGTTCAAAATTCATCTTTAGATCCAGCAGCTCAGGAGTCTGAGGCAGGAGGGATTGCAAGTTCAAAGCCAGCCTCAGCAAAAGCAAGGCACTATGCAACTCAATGAGACCCTGTCTCTAAATAAAATACAAAAAAATAGGGTTGGGGATGTGGCTCGGTGGTTGAGTAACCCCGAGTTCAATCCCCAATACAGAAAAATAAAATTCATCTTTAGGTGCCTTCCCATCTCTTCTGGGATCCCTTCCTTCAGTTTTTATTCTTTCATTCGTTTCTCCCAATGCCATGGCTTCATGTTATTATCCTTAGCTTACAAAACATGCTGAAGCACATTCTGTTTTCAAAAATATAAAACTTGTGAAACCTTTATCTTTCTCTAGACCTCACTCTACATCACTTTACAACCAAGTTTGAAATAATGGTCTATAATCACCTTCTGCTTCATTCCCTTACTTGTTTTTCAAGATAATCATGATCAAGTGCCACTATCTCCATCTTTCACCTTCTCCTACCAAGATCCTCCAAGACCCTCTAAGGTCTTTATTTAGATAAAACTGGGTTCTTTCAGCTCTGTGTCCCTAGGGAACCATGACCATTTTAATGCTACTCACAAGTAATTTTGCTAAACTATAGTTTCTTTGGTAGGAATTTTGTCTCATTTTATCTTTTGAGTCCCAAATACCTGATACTATGCTATCAAGAACATAGTAAGAAATTCATAAAATGATGAGTAAAGTTGGAAGTTAGAGTATCTTTTAAAAATAGAAGGTCAAAGGCTGGGCATGTGGCTCAGCGGTAGAGCGCTCGCCTAGCAGCCTAGCACGTGCGCGGCCGGGTTCAATCCTCAGCACCACGTAAAAATAAAAGCATTGTATACAACTAAAAGAAAATTAATAAATGTTAAAAAAAAAAGTAGAAGGTCAAGGGGCTGGGATTGTGGCTCAGTGGTGGAGCACCCGCCTAGTACGTGAGCAGCCCAGGTTTGATCCTCAACACCACATAAAAATAAAGGCATTGTGTACAACTAAAAAAATAAATAAATATTAAAAAAAATAAAAATAGAAGGTCAAGTAAGATATAACATACTTCATTAGATTTTTCAGTAATACCAGATAATTATTTTGACATGTTATTTTATATGATTGATGAAAAATATACTTTTTCCCAAAAAAGTTTCAGAAATTTATCTTTTAAAAATATTTTATTTTTAATTGACACATAGTAATTGTACATATTTATGGAATATAGTGTGACATTTCAATAAATGTATGAAAAGTATAATGATCAGATTAGGATAATTGGCATATCTCTCACTTCATTTATTACTTCTAGTTTTTCTTTTTTTTTTTTTTTTGTGGTACCGGGATTGAACTCAGGGGCACTCGACCACTGGGCCACATCCCCAGACCTTTTTTGTATTTTAAATAGAGACAGGGTCTCACTGAGTTGCTAAGTGCCTTGCCATTGGTGAGGCTGGCTTTGAACTCGTGATCCTCCTGTCTCAGCCTCCCAAAGTGCTGGGATTACAGGCGTGCGCCACTGCGCCCGGCTCTAGTTTTTCTTTTAATTGCTACAAGTATTTATTTTAAATGGTATTTATGTTTTTTTATGTTGAAGTTTTATAGTTTTTTTTTTTTTTTTTTTTTTTTTTTTTTGTGGTACTGGGGATTGAACTCAGGGGCACTCGACCACTGGGTCACGTCCCCAGCCCTTTTTTGTATTTTATTTAGAGACAGGGTCTCACTGAGTTGCTAAGTGCCTCGCCATTGCTGAGGCTGGCTTTGAACTCACGATCCTCCTGCCTCAGCCTCCCAAAGTGCTGGGATTACAGGCGTGCGCCACCGCACCCGGCTTATAGTTTTTTATGTCCAAGACAATTACATCCTTTTATAATTTTTTAAATAGATTGATTAGTATATATATGGTTTTTTTTTTTTTTCTTTTAACAGAATCATTTCGTGCACCCACATTTTCATATGGAGTTGATGCACATGGTTTCTCTCTTGGATACAGTAAAAACTGGAGACAAGTCTTTGGTGATGAAAAGAAATATTGGTTAATTCCTGTATTTTCCAGGTAATTTATAAATGTAATTGTCAGAAATTATGGAGTCTGTGGTAGTCTCTCTCTCTGGTAAAATATCTTAAGATTCATTCAGAGAAGATAATACTTTGTGACATTTTTATAGGCCTTGAAATGAAAATCCAAATACATTGATTGCATATAAATTGTCTTTTTATTAGGTAAACAGTAAAGGAAAGTTTGAACAAATATTTGAATGGAAAGTGGAAAAAAATAAGAATGACTTTTTCCTTCCAAATGAAAATAAACTGGAGGCTGGGGTTATGGGTCAGTGGCAGAGTGCTTGTCTAGCATGTGTGAGGCACTAGGTTTGATTCTCAGCACCACATATAAATAAATAAAACAAAGGTCCATTGACAACTAAAAAAATGTTTTAATAATGAAAGAAAATACGGGCTGGAGTTGTAGCTCAGTGGTAGAGTGCTTGCCTTGCACGTGTGAGGCCCTGGGTTTGATCCTCAGTACCACATAAAAGTAAATAAATAAAAACAAAGATATTGTGTCCATCTATAACTAAAAGAAATAAAATAAAAAAAGAAAGAAAATAAACTGAAGTAAAGAATCTTAAGAATTTACACCTTGAGGCTGGGGATATAGCTCAGTTGGAAGAGTGCTTGCCTTCCATGCATAAGGCCCTGGGTTCAACCCCCAGCACCAAAAAAAAAAAAAAAAAAAAAAAATTACACCTCTTACCTGTAACTACAAAGATTCCATCACATATGTGAATTATGTGTTTTTCATTCTTAAAGAAAATCAAATACATATGCAATTTTACCTCAACTATAAAAGAATATATGTTCAAGATGATTCAGTTTTCATTTCTCCTTAATTCCCTGCTTTTAGGCCATCTATATACCAAAGACATTATAGAAAAGGGGGAAAATTTTTGAAATTGAAGTGGCAGATTGGTATGAGTCATAGGGGTTTTCCTCTTTTTTTAAAATATATATTTATTTTAGTTGTAAATGGGCCTTTATTTTATTTATATTTTGTGCTGAGACTCGAGCCCAGGGCCTCACACATGTTAGGCTGAGCCACAACTCCAACCCCCATAAGGTTTTTCCTAAATTACCTTTTGTTGTGTGGTTGAAAATGACTTATTTGGACTTCATTTTTGAAGGACATTTCTGCTTGATAGAATTCTAGATGTTATTTCACTGTCTCCTGACTTGCATTTTTTCTTATGAGAAGTTTGTGGTCACTCTTAATTTTTCTCTTTCTATATAATGTGTCTTTCCTCTGGTTGTTACTAAGACTTTACCACTACTTTGATGAAATTTGATGATGGCAAACCTTGGTTTAATTTTCTTTGTGTTTCTTGTGCTTGGAGTAGTTGATCTTCTTGCCTCTGGTTTTGTAGTTTTCGTCAATATCAGAAAAATTGTTAACCATTGTTTCTTCGATCTTCTTTCTCATTACTGCAGCAACGTCAATTACATATGTATTATACTGAAGGTTTTCCCACAGCTTAGTTAATGTACATTTTTGTTCCATCTTTGTGTGTTTCATTTTTCATAGATGCTATTGCTTTGTACTCAAATTTATTACTTCCTTTTGTTTACTTTTTGCATTGTCTTCATGTGTTCAAGATTTTTCTATGGGCTGGGATTGTGGCTCAGCGGTAGAGCGCTCGCCTAGCATGTGGGCGACCCGGGTTCGATCCTCAGCACCACGTACAAATAAAACTCATTGAATAAAACGCATTGTGTACAACTAAAACAAATAAATAAAAATATAAAAAAAAAAGATTTTTCTATTCCCAAGTGATTGGAACAGGACTAATTGTTTTGAAGGTTATTTGCTCTAATCAATGAATTCATTGTTTGGGGTTTTTTTCCTCCCTTTCTTTAAAGATATGTTTCTCTGTTATCTTCTGCTTTGCATGGTTTCTGACCAACCAACCTCTTATTTTATTCTGCTGTTTGCAAATTGCTGTCATCACACCCCCATGTTTCTAAAATTTTAACGTTTTCACTGATTTTAAGCAGTTTGAACATGATGATATTCCTTGGTGTTTATTCTACCTAATGATCTTTAGGCTTCTTGGATCTGTGAATTTATGGTTTTCATCAGATTTGAATAATTTTTATTGGTTCTGTCTTTAGTTGGTTTGTTTTATATTTTTTGTTTGTGTGGTTTTATTTTGCCTACTCTGTTCTTCTGTTCCTCTTCTCCACCAGTTTTTTTTTCTACTCTCAAGTATATATATATAAAATTGCTTTATAGTGACCCACAAGTCATTTGCTGACTTGCTGTTCTGTCCTTGTCCCCCATCTTCTTTTCTGTATTTGCTCCATTTTGGTTAGTTTCTCCTGCTTTATCTATAAATTCATGGGTCTCTTCTTCTATATTGTCTACTGTGTTGGTAAGCCTATCCAGTAAGTTTTTTATTATAGATGTTGCATTTTTTTAGCTTTAGAATTTTAGTTTGGTTCTTTTTTATATCTCACATTTATTTTCAATGTATCCACTTTTCCTTTAAAGTCACATTTATAATCACCATTTTGAAGTCTCTCACTGAAATTGCTGATTTTCCGATTGTTTTCAGTTGGTTTGCACCTCCACCCCCCTTAGCTGTGGATCACATTTTCTGCTGCTTTTCATGCCTAGTAACTTTCTATTGACTGGTGACATTTTGAATACTATTGCTGAGTATCTAGATTTTATTGTCTCTATAAAGAATTGAATTTTGTTTTGGCAGGTAGGTACTTAACGTTTCAGCATGGGGTTGTTGTTGCTATTTGTTTTTATGGGTACTGGGGACTGAATCCAGGGGTGCTTAACCACTGAGCCATATCTGCAGCCCCCTTTTAAAATATTTAGTTTAGAGACAGAGCCTCATTAAATTGCTAAGACTGGCTTTGAAATTGCGATCCTCCTGTCTCAGCCTCCAGAACTGCTGGGATTACAGGCATGCACTATTAAGTCAGGCTCAGTTTGGGATTTTTGAGGTTTATTTTAAGCTTTACCAGGATGGATCCAGCATAGCATTTTCTCTGTGGCTGGTTTTACCCTATAATAAAGGAGGGGTCTCTCCCAAAACCATGTGTTCGGTGAGATCTCTGTACTCTGCTGGTCAATTTTAATACCTCCCTGTGGAAGCTATGAATCTGTTCAATTTATACTTCCCAATTGTTCTTTTCCAAGTTCACCTGTGTAGCTTACTGTTTATCAGAAGATTTAAGTACAGTACTATGGATATATCTGTAGCCATTTCTCTGTTTATCTTCCTCTTTCTCAGCTGTGTCTTATAAATTCTTTCCCCTTCTGGTGCTGAGGTTCAGGCAGAAAGCTGGGACTCACTTGTTTTATTTTTCTTTTTTCTGAGACTAAGGTTCTGTCCAGTTTGGGTATATATATATATATATACATATATACATACATATATATATATATATATATATATATATATATATATATATATATATACATTTGTTTGTTTTTAGTTGTACACATGCCTTTATTTTTACGTGGTGCTGAGTTTCGATCCCAGCCGCGCACGTGCTAGGCGAGCACTCTACCACTGAGCCACAACATCCTGTCTGTTTTTTAAAAAGTTATTTTGTATGCTGTTCAGTTTCTGGCTGTTTAAGACTGGGCAAATTTACCAGTTATTCTCTCTTGGCTAAAGGGGAAGTCCCTGTTGTATACAATTGTGGTATGTTAAGCACGTATACTAAAATTGGATTGATATGGAGATTAGCATGGCCCCTGCACAGGAATGACATACAAATTTGTGAAGCTCCATATTAAAAAAAAAAAAAAAAGTGAAAGTAAGGTATAATTTAACCTAATTTTTTAGGCTGTAAGCTTCTTGAAGGTAGAGATTTTCTTTTGTTCACTGCTATATCCCTAGTGTGTAAAATATTACCTAGAGGGCTGGGGTTGTGGCTCAGTGGTAGAGCACTTGCCTAGCATGTGTGAGGCACTGGGTTTGATCCTCAGCACCACATAAAAATAAATAAATAAATATATTTTTAAAATATTACCCAGAATATCATAGGTATTCCACAGATACTTGGGGTCTTTATTGTTTTGTAGTGCTCAGTACTAACTAGAGAACCAACCTAGGACCTCACCCATGCAAGGACTCCAGTGCTGAGTTATATCCCCAGCCCTGGATATTTGTTTAATGAATGTTATTGAATGAATAAATACGTGGAACTTATATCTTGAATTTCATTTAGCCTGGATGATGTCTTAAATGATTATAATGAAAACTCAATTATCCACATACTTGAATAGCTCTGTTTGAGGTGCCAACGAGGCATCATGATCTTTAGTACATTATTTCTAACTATATGTAAATTATAAAAGAAAATAGCCTTCAGTGGAGGTAGTAACTGTCTAAATTAGAAATCCTAGGAATTATTCTCTGAAAAGACGATTTCTTTCTGCCATGCCCCTGAAAGACATTAAATTTGACCATTTTGAATAATTTAATATGATTCAGGTTATTGCTGTTTCTCATTATGCAGTTTGGGTGATGGTTGCAGTTTTCCAACTCGCCTTGTTGGGATGGATCCAGAACAAGCTTCTGGTACAAGCCAAAGTGAACATTCCAGAAGGTGTGCTTTTATTTTTTTCCCTAAATTTTTCAGTATTCTCTGCAAAAACACTGTATACATGTGTTATACATACATATCTTATGAATATATACAACAATAATCCAGTAAGCCACCATAGATAAGAAAAAAATTCTATATAAAGTTTTTAACTGAATGTTAAATATGTGTATGTGCCTAATATGCGGGCTGGGGATGTGGCCCAGTGATAGAGCTCTTTATTGGAACACGTGAGGTCCTGAGTTCAATCCCACCACTGAAAGAAAAAAAATTTTTAAACTAGGACAATCACAAAATGTTAGAAATGTCTGGGCAAACTAGGAAGCTAGTAAATATGTTGCATCTTCCTAAAAAGTGAGGTATTCTTTCAAGATATGATTAAATATTAGCTTATATTAGTTATTTTTTCAAACAAAAAAATTAGTCATTATACTAGTTACCATTTTATTTTGATAAGTAGGTTTTTAGCTACAGTGTCAAAATAATGAGGATTCAAACAATTTTTTCTTATTAATCTTAAGGAATTTTTTCTCACAATATTTGCATGGCAAGCAGATTTTCACCAATTTGGTGAAAAAGTTCGTTTTAAATGAAATTTTAAAGAACATAGAGAAAATTCTGTCAAAGTGAAATAGTTGAACCATATTTATAACAGATATAGATTATAGAGGAGGAGGGGTCAAAAGTTTCAAGCTAGTGGGCTGGGGATATATAGCTCAGTTGGTAGAGTGCTTGCCTCACATGTACAAGGCCCTGGGTTCAATCCCCAGCACCACAAAATAAAGAAAGAAACAAGCTTTAAAAAAAAAAAAAGTTCCAAGCTAGCATGTTAATATTAGAAGGCATAGGCCTTAGAACCTACAACCTAAGGCCTTAGAACTTAAGAGTTCTAACATTTATTGTAGTCTCTGAACAAGTCATTGAAACTAAAGGGGTTACTGAAAGGGTTAAAATGATGTGTGTGTGTGTATATATACATGCCTAGGACACTGTCTGGCCCACAACAAACACCAAGCAAATTTTCATTCATTTTCCTCCTTTCCTTCCTCCATTCTCCCCTTCCCTGGTTCTCTTAGCTAGAAAAAAAGAAAAATAAGTCTACGCTAAATCACTAAATCATTTTTTCCCCTTAGATCTAAACTGGCGAGGTAGAAAGCAGAAAACTTGGGAAATGACAGGTAATTTTTTTGTACTGGCCACAGACATAGCTCCTCACCTGTCCTCATAATACCTTATGGCACCTGATTAACATAGTGTTAAAACTTTTCAGACTGGCCTCTGAAGCTTTTTTCTTTTGTCTAATTGTTTCATTGGCAGTTTTAGAATGCAGATTCTTGGGTCCAGAGAGCCATTTCATGGGGGGGTCTGTGGGCGTATTTTCCTTTTGAAGGTGGCTTTTTCAGAGGGCTGAGATCTCATGAGTTGCCCTCACATATTTAGGAGAAGGAGTACTAATATGCTGCTTATTAATTTATTAAGTATCCTTAGTTGAGTATTAAACTATTTACTAAGTTTTTTGTTCCTCTTTTCAGTATTGGCTCAAATCAACCTTTTCCTATCAGACCACTTAGTGAATCAAAAAACCGTTTGTTGGACAATGAATCTCAATGGCTAGAGAATGGAGCTGAAGAAGGTGTTGTCAGATCAGGTAATAATTCTCACCTGAAAACACTGCTTCACCTATTTGATTCAAATGAAAATCAACAGATTTAATAAATGTTGAAAAACCAAAACAATGTGATATTTTGAAATACTGAAATGTGAAAATTCGTAATAAAATGTCTTGTACGTGGGGTGTTTGTGTTTATTGGCGGCTTCTATGAGGAAAGGGGGCAGAGAAAGGCAGGTATAGTGACTGATGTTTTTTGTTGCATTCAGCTGGTTGTTTTGTTTCCCAGCCACACATTTCTTCAATGATGTGGAAAGTCCTTTTGACCTGGCTGTTTCGAATAATGTTTTAAGCAACATTATTCTATAGGGTTCCAGCCTGTAAATTGAAAATAATTTTTTAAAATTATAGTACTCTTCAAGAGTACACTGGACCCAGTGTGGTAAGGCCCATCTGTAATCCCAGCTGAGGCAGGAGAATCTCAAGGTGAAGGCCAGCCTAGGCAATTTAGTAAGACCCTATCTCAAAAATATTTTAAAGGAATATGGGGACTGGGATATAGCTTAGAGGTACAGCACTTTCCTAGCATGCATAAGGGCCTGGATTCCACCCCCAACACTCCCCCCCCCCCCCCCCCGCCCCGCCAAAAAAAAAAAAATAAATAAGTACACTGAATGTGCTTTAACTTTATATGCAGTGCTAAGCTCAAACCCATAGATGTTAGGCAAGTGCTTTATCACTTAGCTACACCTCCCCCCTCTTGTTTAAACCTTTCTTAATGACTCACTTCATGAATTGTAGAGTAGTTGATGAAATTGAAGTGGGATTTTTAATCAGATCTGGATTTACAGTATCCTCTGGCCACTTAACTAGCTGAATACATATATGAGGTATTTCCTTTTTTTAGCAGGGGAGTACTGAGGATTGTACTCAGGGGCACTCAGCCACTGAACCACATTCCCCAGCCCTATTTTGTATTTTATTTAGAGACAGTGTCTCACTGAGTTGCTTAGCACCTCTCTGCTTGCTGAGGCTGGCTTTGAACTCACAACCCTCCTGAGCCACTGAGATTACAGGCATATGCCACTACGCCCAGCATGAGGTATTTCTTAATAGGAATAATAACATTATCATGATCTTCTTGCACTGTAAAAAATAGTTTGAGATGTTAAAATCAACTTGTACCAACTCTAGGAAATAAACTGAAAACTTGCTGTCGGAATTTATCTTCTTTAGGAAGAAGCATTCCTTTGGCTTTTAGCAGCATTTAAAACATTTTCTTAAATTAGTATGTTTAGGATCTTCTTTAGGATCTTGTATAAGATCAGTGGAAAAATTCATTTTATGGACTTTTAAATTATTGCTGCTTAACATCTTTAATGCCGATGTATATTATAGGGATAAACATGAAACTAGACTTCTGACACAATGCTCTTTATTCACTTTTCTGTGTAGAGAGGCAAATGGTTGGTGCTATTAACATATTTAATGCTTCATAATATATGTCTTTACTGTAATCAATTTTACCATTTAGCCAGGAACTTAATATTTTTTTCATGTCATATGTAATTATGTGCTTACAGGGACAAATAACCATGTTACAGTGGCAATAGAAAATTGAGTACCACTTGTTCATAACTAACCATTTGATAAAACCAAGGTAAGACAGTATAAAGGTAATTTCCTTGAGCAAATGTAGTTTATACTTGCATATTTCATAACCTCAAAACATTTGTCTTTTTTTTTTTCTTCTCTTTTCCATTTTATCAATACAACAGTGTAGGAAAGACTGGAGGGTAACATATGCCAAAATTTCATTTCTCTTACTACTTCTAGCACAATGAAAAAAACATTTGTTGGGTAGATTAATGAAGAAAAAATGGAAATAGTTTGATTGGTATGTGGACAACTAACCTTTTCAGTAAACAGTACCTTATTAGTTTTTTTTAAAGGTGACTTTTGCCCACTATTGAAGAAATTTGATCCAGAGAAGAATGATTAAAGGCTGAAAAAGATTTTTTAAAAAAAATATTTATTTATTTACTTTTAGTTGTACACAATGCAATGCATTTATGTTTACGTGGTGCTGAGGATCGAACCCGGGCCGCGCACGTGCGAGGCCAGCGCTCTGCCGCTGAGCCACAACCCCAGCCCCAAGATTTTTTAAAAATATTTATTTATTTGCTTTAGTTGTACACAATGCATTTACTTTTACGTGGTGCTGAGGATCAAACCTGGACCGCACACATGCTAGTCTACCGCTGAGCCACAACCCCAGCCCTGAAAAAGATTTAAGATGTTCATTGATGTTATTTATTTAGTTTTATAAAACACAGCAACAGATTATTGCTATGTAACAAATTATCACAAACTTACTGCTTAGGACAACTGTGCACAGTTACTATACCTGTTCCTTTCCAGCAGTTCAGTTTTCCAAAGGTATCTCATCTGGAGTCTCAATTAGGAGGACATCAGCTTCCTTGATTGCAGGCTCATCAAAGGCTAATCAGGTCCTTACAGCAGACCTGGTGCCTGTGTCCACAGTTAGAGCTGGAGCCTAGGATCTAGGACCGAATGAGATCACAAGCTTGGGATGGCTGGCGGAGTGTCTCATTGGGCAGAATAGGCTGCAGTCTGAAGAGGAACTAAGTGTATGTGCAAACATGGATCAGGGACTTGCCACCAAGAGCTGTAGCTATGGAATAGCACTTGTTCCTGGAGAGGCGTTCAGCACTGCTTCTACTTTGCTTCTTAATATAGGCTGGATACTGGCTGAAGCTTGTGGTTGTTGAGAATCACTAGCTGAAGTTTCTCTAATGGTCATTGTGGGAACTTCCCCTTATCCACAACAAACTCAGAAGAGGTGAAGGTAGATATGAGGTCTCCTCTAATGATTCCATGTTAACATCAGGATGTACTATAAGAATCCCCCTCTCTTAAAATAAATAAGTTAATTATTTAAAAACAAAATCCCCCTCTGCTAATCTTGATTGCCTTAGGAGTAGAAAAGGGGTATTCCATACTTACTGCTTATTTAAAAATCCTTATTAAATTTAGTAACATTGGGGATGGGGTTGTAGCTTAGTGGTAGAGCACTTGCCTAGCAGTGCAAGGTACTGGGTTCAATCCTCAGCACCACATAAAAATGAATAAATGTGTCCATTTACAACCAAAAAATTTTAAAGACCTTTAGTAACATTAGCTGGGCACTGTGGTGGTGCACACCTGTAATCCCAGCTACTTGGGAGGCTGAGGCAGGAGGATCAAGAGTTCAAAGCCAGCCTCAGCAACTTAGCAAGGTCCAAAGCAACTTAGTGAGACCCTTTCTCAAAAATAAGGAGGGCTGGGGATGTAACTCAGTGGTTAAGTAAGTACCCCTAGGTTCAGTACCTGGTACCAAACAACATTTATTTAATTAAAAAATAAATTTAGTAACATTAAAGAATTTATTTCCTATCTTATAATACTATGATCTTTGTTCCTTAGCCCACAGAGCCATATATATTTTTGAGAAATAAAAAAAAACAAGTTTTAACTAATTCAATTGTTTCTGTTTTCATAGGTGTATAAAAACACATTATCGACTGATATTTTCAATTTTATTTGCAAGAAAATGGTCAATGGATTGAAATAATTTGAGTATAACAGAAGATATATTTTTTAAAAAAAGGAAGCCTTTGTACAGTTCGCTGGATCCACAGGAGCACTACAAGCAGAATGATGCCTTAATTTTAAGTGTCCATTTGTGCATTGACTCACAGCTCAAAGTGACTTAATTTTACTTTGGAAATAACACTTACCTGTTATGACATGCTATAATATGTGCTGTCATCACTTTTGTGGCATAAGTATTTTTTTGATATCTGAATTACAATATTAGAATTGTTTCTTGGTATTCAGATAGGTTCTCACTCCAAAAACAAACAAACAAACAAACAAACTAAAAACTTGTCTTAAATGAAGTATCTCTAGTGTAAATGGTGGTTGAAAGTGATTACTATCCAAATTACTGTTGCTTGTACTGTATAAGGGAAAGAAAATAACTGCTTTTTTATTGAGTATTTGCTAATTTATAATTACTGTTTTATACTTTTCAACATTTTTAATAAAGTTTTTTATTGTTGGCTATAATAACACTCAGAATGATTCAGATATCTAAATGTAATCATTTAGAACATAGACTTCATTGGGATAATTTATTGATGGCTTAGAAGAATTAGTACAACCATGTAGTATAGTATATGCCAAAGACCTAAAAGAATCTTGGCAGTATAAAAAAATATTTTGGGTACTCTGCTTTTTTTTGTTACTTTTTGTTGAACTTTCAGGGGTTATTTATATGGGCAGGGAAACACAAAGGTATGTGTGATGTAGAAAAATTGGGCACAATAGGGATAGATGGAAGTGGCTAGAAGAAAAAGAAAAAGGTAGACAGGATATTGTAAGATGTTAAGATATTTTCAAGCCAGGTACATTAGCACACACTTACAACCCCAACTCCTCGAGAGGCTGAGGCAGGAGAATTGCAAATTTGAGGTCTAAGAATAAAATAAAAAGGGCTGGTAGTAGAGTTTTTGCCTAGCACGCATGAGGCCCTGGGTTCAATTGCCAGTACTGAGGGAAAAAAAGTTTTTTGTTCAGTGCTAAAGGTATTTAGAATAAAACATGCTGTTGAGTTGACTTTCAAATTTCAATTTAAGTAATGACTAAATTTTTCTTTGAAACTTTTTATAGTGATCCTATAACTTAAAGTGATTTAAAGTATAAACTAGGAAAAATACTTGAGAATAATACTGCTTTTAGGAAGAAATTCTAAACCTGAGTAGTCATTTAAAATTCCCAGTCTCTGAGAAGTGGATTCTACTCTTAAATGCAAAATCTTAAATCTGACTTTTAATAGCAGGTTCTTCTCACCAGATATACTTTTCCTTTTAAAATCTAACTTAAATGACAAGAATTGCTGTATTCTAGAGAATAGTACAATATCATATTAAAAGATAATGTAGAAATGTTACTCCTCATTTATACTGTTCAGTCAGATACACATTCTTGAAAATGATTGGTTGCTTCCAGTAGGGGGGTAGAGAGAAATCTTAGGCAGCATAAGTAAGTATCATATGTAAAATGGAAGTGTGTGTCCTCGGTATTTGGACTGGATGATTTCTAACATTCTGCAATACCTGGTTTTGCAAAATAACCTTGTTTTTTATCCTTCTAACAAATATTTTAGCAGTATCTTCTAATGTTAACCAGTATACACCAGGGATAACTGTATAAATCTAGCATAAATTTTGTAGCTGATGTTCTAAGATTATAGTTTGAAGGATTTGCCTAATTCCCACAGGCTATTAAATCTTAAGAAGTAATTTTTCCCCCCTTTGGAACAAAGGAAAAATTTAGCTTTGAAAACAGTTTGGAGTTCTGTAGTATGGTTTCTTTTACCTTCATTTCAACTCTTTAATCCTAATTCTGGAAAACTAGAATGAGAGTTAAAAGAGATATCAGTTACCAACCAAAAACATGTCAGTTTGGTGGTTTGCATATTATAAGGATAAATGTAAATGTTTCTCCATACTTGACCTGTGTCATCTTCAGAAATATTCTAATCCTTTTTGTATATCTATATTTAGATCAGAGGATTTGCATGCACTTAGCTAACAATTGCAGAAGCTTAATTTTCCCCTTTAACCTATTCAGGCACTTTTGTGGAATTAATAATCTTTCTTAATTTTCCTCAGTTGTTATTTAATATCTTTAATAACATAGTAAATACCTTTCCAGAAATTTTCAGTTTCAGACTATTACTGTAGTTAACTTTGATTTAATCACAGCCAATATTTTGCCATATTCTAAATAATCTAGCTGAATTTATTCATACATTTTTACTGACCATTCATTAAGAGCCCACCAGTGGTGTAGGAACCAGGAAAAGGCTGCCTCTTTGGTATTTCAACTGGTATTGATTACTGATATCAACTATTTGGGGAGAAAAGGTTAAAATGAAGCCTTGCCAAAATTTCTAATTACTATTTTTCATCCTTCAAACACTTAAACATTGGTGATGATACTGAGGAAAAACAAGGTTGAATTTCAGGTCTTGCCATTGCCATTAAAAACAAATTAGACAGGAGACTTGGTTTACCTGGGTACAGACTTGAAGATTTGGTACCTGAGTCCTCTGACCAATATCACTATGCCAAACCAAAGAGCAGCTGCAGTTTATTAGTTGTTGAAAATGAACATGTTTACAAAGCTTAGTGCATCTTTACATAAGAATGATTTTTTAAAAAAAACTTT
Organism: Tamias sibiricus; assembly: GCA_025594165.1. NCBI lineage: Eukaryota > Metazoa > Chordata > Mammalia > Rodentia > Sciuridae > Tamias > Tamias sibiricus. The sequence continues at coordinate 11,882,518 of CM046663.1, read as the reverse complement.
TTACATATGCAGTGGTTATGATCCAATGTGTCACAAGTGAGTATAATTCTAAGATTAGTTTAAATCAAATATACAGTGTTTACTTGAATTTTTATTTCTGTTAGAAAGCAGATTTTGACTATGTTTACAAGAGTGTTTTAAGATGATCAGACATGTGAGATTCTCCATGCAGTTGTCTTTGAAAGCAAATGTATACACAAAGGGCATAGTGTTAGGACCTGCATATTTTGGGGATTGAATAGACAGTAACTTACATGTAAGTTTCACTTACATTTTGTTCTAGGGCTAGCACTGCTGTCAATGAAAAGTATTTTTAACTAATTTGTTATTAAGAAATTAACCATATTTTTGAATTTCAGCCAAAATAAAGACCATATCAAAAAACCTGTTAGATACAGGTAGTCTGTAAATCTGAAATCCATGTTTCATAATGATGTAAACTGTATTTTTTTCAATTTAAATTTAAAATACAATGTAGATTAAGAAAGGTCCATATTTTTCTGATGACTTCACTCTATATTATTTTGTTGGGTTGCATATAAAGAAGCAAGGAATTGTATTTGTAATAAAAGAGTAAGAAAGCTACTAGCTAAGTGAATTATATTTGTATATGATTGCAGATGAGTCTATGCCCATTTAAAAGAAAAGATGGACTCTATTTTAAAAGTGATCTTTAATATGCTTTTATAGAAACAAATTTGAAATACAGTTTACCTTGGTTGTCTTATGAAGAACCATAAACCTTGTATTTATTTCTCATTTGTATAATCCTGGACCATGACTTAATGTTGACTCTTGTCTTTTGGATGGCCTAACCTACATTAACATTTATGCAGAACATTTAAAAATTTTTTTCAAAAATCATATTTACTTTATTAATAAATAAATAAACCATCTTTTTTTGAACAGTTTTTTGTTTTTGTTACAAAGTGGTATTTGCCGGATGAGAAAAATATTATTTTGGTCAACTTGAAAATCTCATAGTAGTTAGTTACAGATTGACTAATAATTTAGGAAAACTTCCTCTAAGATAGGTATTCAGTGCAACAAAGTTTTATTTACTAAGTTTTATTCAATACCTAAAGGGTTTCACTTAGCTTTTACTGATCATAATTTCAGAAGTTAAAGATCTCTAATATCTTCACTGTAAAGTTGTTGACTCATGGCTAAAATGCCAAGTAATTGATTTTATCTTGTTTATTCTTTTATGCTATCTATGTTTGGGTTCCATTCAGTTCTAATACTGACTGACAAATAAAAACAGAAGGCTCTGAGGTTGAGCTATGATTCCCAGTTCCTAGGATAGTTAAATTTCAAAATATTCACAAGAACAATATAGAAGCCAGTAGAGATGAACCAACCTTTCCCTACCCTGTTCATTATTTTGGGACTAGAGAGGAGGAATAACTACTAAATGGCCTGATTTGACACTAAAACAGTAGCACACGTAACATCACTGTGGCCTTACTTTTCTCATTTCTTATAGACTGGCTTTTTGGAGCCCCTTTGGCAATTAGTTATGTTGGTCTCTTACATGTTTTATTGTGTCTTCCAGAATATACAGGGATGGGAACTAGGTTTTTCAATGCAACAGATTTTTATGGGTGTTTTAACAAATTTGTAACCGTGTGTGTGTGTGTGTGTGTGTGTGTGTGTGTGTGTGTGTTGCTGGGCACTGAACCCAGGGCCTTGTACATGAGAGTCAAGCACTCTACCAACTGAGCTGTAACTCCAGCCCCACAAATTTTGTAACATTAACGTTACTGTCTTTGACCCCACCTTGTCAGTGCCTTCCACCCGATGGGATTTAGGTGATGCTTGCACTCCGTAATTCATCACTTGTGGTTCTTAAACCACATCACTTGTTCTTATTTCACTTTGTTGTTTATTATACATACTTTTCAAGTCAACTACTATAAATTCTTGAAAACTGATTTATTTTTGTGGTAGCCAACCACAGAATGAACACAAGATCAGAAAGGAATTGTAATGAATTTCATGTCCATTAGATTTACCTGTAGTGTTCCTAAGTTCTCAATACAGTAAGTACCAGAACCTACAATATTTTCCTAAATTTGAAAAAAGATTAATCAAATGTTCATTTTAGTAGTAGTTCATGTTGGTGCAGTCTCTGGAGAACACTTTGGTTTGGCAATCCATCAAGTTTTCAAATGTCCATATTTTTTGACTCCTCAATTCTACTTTTAGGAGTTACATAGATATGTTGTATTTTGCTTTAGGATATTAATCACAGGACTGCATGAAGCAAAGCAAGACTACAAATGGCATATATGTCCCACTTTTATTTATGGTTGCAGATGCTATTAAATATCTGAAAGGATATACAGTCAATGTTAAGGTTGCCTCTAAAGAGGGAAACCAGAAATAGACAATGTTCTAGCTGGGCAGGGTGGTGCATGCCTGTAATCCCAGTGGGTTGGGAGGCTGAGGCAGGATTGCATGTTAAAAGGCAGCCTCAGCTGGGCGCGGTGGCGCACGCCTGTAATCCCAGCACTTTGGGAGGCTGAGGCAGGAGGATCGCGAGTTCAAAGCCAGCCTCAGCAATGGCAAGGCACTTAGCAACTCAGTGAGACCATGTCTAAATAAAATACAAAAAAGGGCTGGGGATGTGGCCCAGTGGTCAACTGCCCCTGAGTTCAATCCCTGGTACCCAAAAAAAAAAAAAAAAAAAAAAAACAGGCAGCCTCAGCAACTTGGCAAAGCCCCTACGCAATTTAGGTATACCCTGTCTCAAAAAAATTTAATTTTTAAAGAGGGGGCTGAGAATTAATAGCCCCTAAATTCAATCCATGGTACAAGAATAAAAAGGTTCTGTTTCCTCCATATTCCTTTTTGTACCATGCGCACATACTACCCAAAAAGAAAACATACAATGCTAGACCACTGCTAACCATTTGGGAAAAAATAGAGCTCCTTCTTTTTTACAGTGGTACTTCAAAACAATGCCATATGGCTCACTAACTTAATTACTTCAAGATGAAAGGTACTGCAAGAAAATATGGGATAAGAAAGGTATATAATGCTGGTAACATAAGAAAACAGTACACAAAAAGTGAGGGACTAAGTAAATCCTGGGCTTAATCCCCCAAACCACAATAATTAGTTTATTGGATATAGAATGGACTAAATTCACAGAAGAAAAAAAGAGTTGTCAGTAATACACATACAAAAAGATGTTTACCTTCATTAAAGAAATGCAAATGAAAGTAAATATTTTTTCTTAGGATAATTGCTGAGGATTTAGGCATAGAAGCATTTTTGGTAGAATGATCTAACTTTTTTTTTTTTTTTTTTTTTTTTTTTGGTACTGGGGATTGAACTCAGGGGCACTTGACCACTGGGCCACATCCCCAGCCCCTTTTTGTATTTTATTAGAAGCAGGGTCTCACTGAGTTGCTAAGTGCCTTGCCATTGCTGAGGCTGGCTTTGAACTCGCGATCCTCCTGCCTCAGCCTCCCAAAGTGCTGGGATTACAGGCATGCGCCACCGCGCCCGGCTTTTATCTAACTTTTAAAAAAAAGGAATTGGGCAATATGAGTCAAAGTTTTTACTGTACATAACCTCTGTACTGGGTGATTTATACAGAAAGGAATAGAAGGCTCATTCGAGAAGCTTTTTTCTTTTTTTGAGAGGTGTATTAAAAAGTAATAAATGGAGAGGCTGAGGCAGGAGGATCGCGAGTTCAAAGCCAGCCTCAGCAATGACAAGGCACTTAGCAACTCAGGGAGACCCTGTCTCTAAATAAAATACAAAAAAGTGCTGGGGATGTGGCCCAGTGATCAAGTGTCCCTGAGTTCAATCCCCAGTACCAAAACAAACAAAAAAAGGTAATAAATGAGGCTGGATGCAGTGGTGCATGCTTGTAATTCCAGTAGCTGAAGCAGGAAGATTGCAAGTTCAAAGCCAGCCTCGGCAGTTTAGTGAACCCCTAAACAACTTAGGAAGACCCTGTCTCAAAACTTAAAAAAAAAAAAAAAAAAATTAGGGCTGGGGTTGTGGCTCAGCGGCAGAGCGCTCGCCTCGCACGTGCGCGGCCCGGGTTCGATCCTCAGCACCACGTAAACAAATGCATTGCATTGTGTACAACTAAAAGTAAATAAATAAATATTTTTTTAAAAAAAATTAAAAGGACTGGGGATGTGGTTTAGTGGTTAAGTACCCTTGGGTTCAATCCCTGGTACAAGAAGGGGGAAAAAATGTAATAAGGAAAAACAGTGTTCATCAATGTTCATCACATGAAGCCCTTTAATGGTTTTGTTTAGCTATATTCGTATAAATTGAAGTATCTCCACGGGAACGATTTGAAGACATTAAGCTAAAATACCAAGCTGTAGAAGTACATATATATCACAGCGTGCCAATGTATCTTAGTATCTATGTGTTCAAACTTGGCCCGATAAGCACCTGCTCCAGAGGATGCGTGAGCCAGCTCTGCTTTCCCAATGTCCACATAAGACAGGAACAGGGGAGTACCTACAGACCCTCGGACCCTCACAAAAAAGGATCTGAAATGGCAAGGCGGCACTTGAGTGGCAGGTGAGAGAACCCAAAACTGCAGTGAGTCTTGGAGTTCTAGGTACAGAGAGGAAGAAGTGTTACGGCTAATGATCTGACCATCAGAAATGATGACAGTCAATTTGGAAGATCAATCAACTATGTTGTAACTAGCTGCTATAAGCTTTTCCTTCAATCTTTTAAAACAATTATGATGTCTTTGCAATATGTCACTCTTCTTGATGTGGAGGATTTGGCAATATGTCTGAAAAGTACAATTTGAAAAACAAGTTTTCAGGCTGGAAGTAGGCTCAGCGGAAGGGCACTTGCTAATAAGCATGTGTGAGTCCTTGGGTTCAATTCCCAATACTACAAAAACACCACCAAAAATCTTTATAATCTTTTTGTTGAAGTTCACTAGAAAGAAACATTATCTTCTGGAAGCCACTTTTGGAAATGCAATTTTTACATCATTTCTTGGACTTATTCAAGCCCATTTTTGGAGGGGACAGCAAAAGGTAGTTGAGGGAGGAATATGGTTCCTGCTAGAACATATATGTTAGAACCATTGTACCATTGTGTTAACACTCCTGTGTATAAAGTGATTAAACTTGGGGCCTTCATTAAAACAGCATTTTTACATTTTTAGAAGTGCTCACTGTATGTTAAAAGTAGATGTGAAATAGTGTTAATATTTTCAATTTTCTTAGATTATCTAATGGGCTAAACCACTCTGAAAAATAACATTTATCAAGTGGGGGGAAAGGCACACTCATACGTTGCTGGTGGGACTGTAAATTGATGCACCCAATCTGGAAAGTAGTATGCAGATTCCTTAGAAATCTTGGAATGGAACCACCATCGACCCAGCTATCCCACTCCTTGGTGTATACCCAAAAGACTTAAAATCAGCATACTATAGTAATGCAGCCACCTCAGTGTTTATAGCAGCTCAATTCACAATAGCTAAACTGTGGAAGCAACCTAGATGCCCTTCAATAGATGAATGGATAAAGAAACTGCAGTATTTATACACAATGGAATATTACTCAGCACTAAAAGAATAAAATTCTGGCATTTGCAGGTAAATGGATGGAGTTGGAGAATATTATGCTAAGTAAAGTAAGCCAATCCTAAAAAAATAAAGGCTGAGTGTTCTCTCTGATATGTAGATGCTGATCCATGGCGGGGGGGGGGGGGGGGGCAGGGCATGGGAAAAATGGAGGAACTTTGGGCAAAGGGGAGGGAGGGTTGGGGAGATGGACAGAAAACATGGTGGAATGAGATAGACATCATTACCCTAGGTGTATGTATGACTGCACATATGGTGGACACTACATCCTGTACAACCGTAGAAAGGTAAAGTTGTGCTACAATTGTGTACAATGAATCAAAATACATTCTGCTGTAATATATGCCTAATTAAATAAATACATAAATAAAATAAAAATAAAATACATTTATCAATGCTTTTCACTGAGTAAATGGAGGGGAGAGAGAAGGAAATTGTGCATTGATTTAGCATTGCTGTTCATATAGTGTATATTATTTTCATGTGATAGAATATATTTTTGTACACTTTTTGGTTAAATTCATAAGGAAGACAATTTTTTAATTTTTTTTTTTAATTTTTTACTTTTTGGTACTGGGAAGTGAATCCAGCAGCACTCAACCTCTGAGCCACGTACCCAGCCATATTGTTTATTTTATTTAGAGACAGGTCTCACTGAGTTGCTTAGCACCTCAGAATCTGCATACTGCTGAGGCTGGCTTTGAACTCACAATCTGCCTGCCTCAGCCTCCTGAGCCCCTGGGATTACAGGCTTGTGCCACTGTGCCCAGCCTAGGAAAAATTTTTTTTTTTTTTTTTTTTTTTTTTTTTGGTACCAGGGATTGAACTCAGGGGCACTCGACCACTGGGCCACATCCCCAGACCTTTTTGTATTTTTATTAGAGACAGGGTCTCACTGAGTTGCTAAGTGCCTCGCCATTGCTGAGGCTGGCTTTTAACTCATGATCCTCCTGCCTCAGCCTCCCAAGTGCTGGGATTACAGGTGTATGCCACCGCGCCCGGCTAGGAATACTTTTTTAAGAAATACAATACCTTTGGGGGGCAAAAGGGTGAAGGGAAAAAAAAAAAGATGGTAGAATGAGATGGATATCATTACCCTAAGTGCATGTATGAAGTCACGAATGGTGTGAATATACTTTGCATACAACCAGATTTGTAAAAAAGTGCTCTATATGTGTAATATGAAATGTAATGCATTCTGCTGTCATTTATAACATCTTAGAATAAAAAATAATTTTAAAAAATACCTTTATTTATTTTTATGTCGTGCTGAAGATCAAACCCAGTGCCTCATACATGCTAAGCAAGCACTCTACCACTGAGCTACACTTGCAGCCCCAGGAAGACTTTTAAACAGTGCTTTTAGAAGTAAAATTCTAGCTGAGCACAAGGGTGCACACCTGTAATCCCAGCAATTTGAGAGACTGAGGCAGGATTATCACAAATTCAAGGTCAGTCTCAGCAATTTAGTGAGGACCTAAGCAATTTAACGAGACTGTCTCAAAATATTAAAAAATAAGAAAGAGATGGTGATGGCCAGGCGCGGTGGTACACGCCTGTAATCCCAGCACTTGGGAGGCTGAGGCAGGAGGATCTCAAGTTCAGAGCCCGCCTCAGCAATGGCGAGGCACTTAGCAACTCAGTGAGACCCTGTCTGTAATAAAATACAAAAAAGGGCTGGGGATGTGGCCCAGTGGTCAATTGCCCCCGAGTTCAATCCCCTGTACCCAAAAAAAAAAAAAGAAGAGTGAGAGAGAGAGAGAGATGGTGTTGTAGTGTTGTAGTGCAGTGATAAAGTAACCCAGGGTTCAATCCCCAGTACAAAAAAAAAAAAAAGTGAAATTCTTAATCTACCTCTGTAGTACAATATGCATGTACTTTGTTCATTGGATAGGTTTGTAAGAGGAAAAAAAGCAAGAAGAAAGTGTTCTGTGCCAAAATGTTCAGATTTAGAAGACATTTTCCAATTTTAACCATTATTTTAATTAACCATTATTTTAATCATGTGTGCATTTTATTCCAAACTGCTGTGGGTAAAGTGAATATTTTAGGTCCTCCTCCTTGCCCCCCCCCCTTTTTTTTTCCTTTTTGCAGTATTGGGGATTAAACTCAGAGCCTTGCACATGCCAATCAAATGCTCCACCACTGAACTGCACCCCTCACCCCTAGGTCCATATTTTAATATCCACTTTTTCTAGGTGTTTTTTTTTAACATTTATTTATTTGCTTTAGTTGTACACAATGCAACGCATTTATGTTTACGTGGTGCTGAGGATCGAACCCGGGCCACGCATGTGCTAGGCGAGCACTCTACTGCTGAGCCACAACCTCAGCCCCCGTTTCTAGGTATTTTTAAGTTGTTTGTACAAATAGTAAAATGACAGTTTTATAGTACTTTAAATTTAACTGACACATCAAAGACCAAAATTGTACACATTTGTGGGCACCATGTAATGTTTTGATCACATTATGTAAAGTTCAATTCGTTTTGTTTTTGGCTATTAAATTCCAAACTAATGTCATCTGGTGGTTTATAAGGAAAGACTGTCTCTGGAACATGTTATTTCATCTCTTTGGGCTATATGGCATTTAAGAACTCTGAAAAGTTACTAACTATAAAAAAGATTCTGTTCTTTAGAAAACACTCCAGATTACACTGCAATTCCAGACATGTGTTTTACTTCCATGCCTGTTTCTAGCAAATGAAATTAAAGTTCCTTGTTTTGAAACAAGAGTATCTAGATGTCTGAGGTGATGACCTAGATGAGCTAGAATAAAGTGTTTTATAGATATCATTTTAAACTATTTAACAAATATTTTGTAGGTGGAATTGTTAAACTATCTTTGGGAAGGGTACCCTTTTAAGGTGAAAGTTTAGGTTGTGTTAACTTGGGAATGTTGCTGATATTTCTGAGCTTCAGTTTCACATTTGTATAGTGGGGATATCTAGACTGTTGTAAAATATAAATTGCCTGCCTTGTTAGAAGTTGCCTTCCATTTCTTCAGACCCAAAAGTTTTTTGTTTTTCTGGCACCAGGGATTGAACTCAGGAGTATTGGACCACTAGGCCACATCCCCAGCCCTTTTTTGTATTTTTTATTAGAGACAGGGTCTCACTGAGTTGCTAAGTGCCTCGCCATTGCTGAGGCTGGCTTTGAACTCTTGATCCTCCTGCCTCAGCCTCCCAAGGGCTAGAATTACAGGTGTGCACCACCACACCTGGCCCAAGGGTTTTTTTTGAGGGGTGCAGAGGTGTACTGGGGATTGAACTCAGAGGCGTTTAACCACTGAGCCATATCCTCAGCCCTTTTAAATATTTTATTTAGAGACAAGATCTCACTGAGTTGCTTAGGGCCTTGCTAAGTTGCTGAGGCTGGCTTTGAACTCATGATCCGCCTGCCTCAGCATCCCAAACAGCTGGGATTACAGGTGTGTACCACAGTGCCAGCTCCAAGGTTTTATTTTGCCATTATTTGCTTCTCAAATGTCTTCTGAGATTCAGATTAATTATTTTTCTAACATCAAAGTCACAGATATCTGACCTACATATAGATCAGAGCAACTGAAGACTATTTGTGGTTTTAAGCAGGTTGTGGGTCCTCTTCAGTATTCTCCTTAATCGTGATTATCACCATTTCCAGGCAGGAAAATAAAAGTTCAGAGATACTAAATTTGCCCATATGCACCAAACCAACAAAAGGCATTCAAGTATTTGCATACCAACAAGAATATGACATATTAATAGTCCAGTTTGCTTTAACATTATGACATGCCTAAGTACTGTTAATGTTCAATGGATTTTTTTTTAAATACCAGAGTGCCTCCACCACAGCCTTTATTTAATTGCAGATATTAAAATGTGAGTTATCTAAAAAACAACATATGGTATTTCTTGTTAATAAAAAAAAACATGGAATGCTGGTAAATAAGATTAGCACTCATACATTAGTCTTGGAGTTTGTACTTATCCTAAGCAATCATTAGGCTATTTAAATGTCACAGTTAAGTTTGGACATGTATAATCTCAATACCTGTCCAAAGTATACATATGTATGTAGACTAAAAGGAAAAAATATATGATGATTATTTCATTAATGGTAATGGGACTTTTTTCTTCTATGTATTTTATAAATTTCTATTAATTTATTTATAGCATTTAACAAGACTATTATACAGCAATTCAAACCCAAGTCCCCCTCATTACAAGTTCAAGTTCCTTAAGTGTTTCCTCATATATAAAATAGTCCCAACTGTATGTGGGACAAAGTGCTGCGGTGTCTTTTTTTTTTTTTTTTTTTTTTTGTACTGGGGATTGAACTCAGGGGCTGAGTTCAACTTAGGGCTGAGCCACATCCCCAGCCCTAATTTGCAATTTATTTAGAGACAGGGTCTCACTGAGTTGCTTAGTGCCTCACTTTTGCTGAGGCTCGTTTTGAACTCGAGATCCTCCTGTCTCAGCCTCCTGAGCCGCTGGGATTACAGGCTTGTGCCACCAGGCTGGGCTCCAGGGTATAACGAACATTGTCAACTGGTGATTGATATTGTATGTCAATAATCCTGATAAATACCTTTTACCCCACTTAAATGTCTACTTTTAGTAGTCAAATCCCAGAAGAAAATGTTTTGTTTTTTTGGTTGGAGGGGCATTACTGGGTTTGAGTCTACGAGCAATTTGTGTGTTTGTGGTGCTGGGATTAGAACCCAGGGCCCTCGCATTCAAGGCAAACCTCTACCAACTGAGGTATATCTCCAGTCCTAGGGGCACTTTTACCTCTGCGCTATATCCCCAGCCCCCAGCCCACGGTTTTTGGTTAAATTGTTGAGGCTGGCCTCAAACTTGCAACCTTTCTGCCTCAACCTCCCAAGTTGCTGGAATTACAGGTGTGTACTTAACCAGAAAATGCTAATTTTAAGAGCACGTTAAAGAGAAAGAGAAAGGGGGGGGGGAATGGATGTTTAACTGGAAAAGCACATAGTTCCACTTAAGGTGAGGCAACTATTCTTGACAAAAGGTAGACAAACTATTGTTGCACAATAAAGCCCTATCAGATATATTTAAGCAAAGACCCCAAATCATACTTTGTAGTTTTATTACAGCTTTCATGTAAAATAGTTTATATCATTAATGACTCAGGAAATCCCTGATATCTCCCTATCAGGTTAAAGAAACAAAACACATTAGGTCAGTGATCACATTTTAAATATCAAGGCGTTTTGAGCCCCCGATACTCTATAAGCTAAGACCATTAACTTCATGTTTGTTCGTTAAAAAAAAAAATTCTGGTTTAAAGTCTCACATTTAAATAGAAACTACAGGGTTAGTTTCTTTGTTTGCTTATTTGTAGTTCCAGGATCAGGTAAAGACAGGGCAGATGAGGGCTCAGGATTAGGACCATTTCTTGGTGACATTGAGATGGTTGAGCTGATCTGCAACAAGTCTATGCGGGGGAAACCTGGAAGTGCTGGCCGCCTTGATGGCCTCGAAAGCCTGTGCCCTGCGCACGCTGGCGTGGCCGTACTCCTGCTCCGCGGTCATGTAAGGCATGCTCAGCCAGTAGTGGTTCTCCGCCTCGATCTCCAGGCGACGGATCATGTTCTGCTTCGCCAGCAAAGACACCGCCCGCGGCCGCCGGTGCTTCCCGATCCACTGCCTTCCAGGAATGCGATTGCGGCAGAGGAGAGCAGTGAGGAACATGGTGTCTGCTGAGGAAAGGGCACATAGCTAGAGAGGCAGGCTGGAGCCCGCCGGGCCGGAGAGGAGAGAAGAGGCCTCGCAAGCCCGGCTCACTCGCCACTCGCGACTCTAGTCCTGGCGCCCAAATGCGCACTAACCCCCGCCCCACAACACAGGAAGGAACTACTGTCTAAAGTGGAGGAAGCGGCCTCCCCTCGCACCCACCGAGGCCATCGACTCACCAGCCACACTCCCAGGGACTTCGTGCCCCTCCCGCTGCCGGCTGACGCGACTGTGGAAGCTCGCGAGCCTCTCGGGGGTCACCCGGTATCTTCTCGTGATACTTCAGCTCTCGCGAGAGAAGGCTCTTGCGCCTGCGTGGAAACAAGGACATTTCCGGCACCTACAGATTCAAACTAGTGGCGGGTTCGCACGTAGCCTGAGCGCGGGTCTCTCTGCTCGTGCCTGGATTCTGGCTCATCTGGCCTCACCCATGGACCCGATCCGGAACTTCTACGGCAAGTTGCGGTCTCTGGCCAGCACACTAGACTGCGAGACGGCCCGGCTGCAGCGAGCGCTGGACGGAGAGGAAAGCGGTGAGTGAGGCGGGCGGGCCAGTGAGGGTCTCCGCTTTTCAGCCGCGTTGGGTGAGTTTCCCCGCGACTCGGACCCGCCCCCGGCGGCGGCCGGAGGGGTACGCGCTAGTAAAAATGTACACATTGACCGAAGGGGCTCGAGAAGTGCTTGGAAAGCGATACCAGTGCGGTTGCTGCGCCTATGAGCTCCAGGGGCTGCAAGTGCTACATTTATGGTTCTTTTTTAATGGACACATAATAATTGTACATATGTATGGGACGTGATTTATTCTTATGGTCCTCAGTTGTATAGTTGTGTCCGCTTTTAGTTCCATGGATAACCACAGTACTTTTCTTTTTTTAAGTTGTTGGTGCACCTTTGTTTTATTCATTTATTTATATGCGGTGCTGAGAATTGAACGTAGTGCTTCACACATGTGAGGCAAGCACTCTACCTCTGAGCCACAACCCCAGCCCACCATAGTGCTCTTGTCATGTGATAAAAAGTAGCATTATTATTATGTTGTTCACTATTATTATGTTGTGAAAAGAGAGAACTAGCCCTTATGAATAAAAATCTAAGTTGACAGATTGAGCTCATAAATATACACACATTTATGCATGATATGCCTTCAAGACATGTTTTGTGCTTATCAGTAAAAACCATGTAAAAAATATAAACAATTTCTTTTTTTAAATGCAGCCTTGTTCTTTATACCATACATGTATAGTGACTCTTGTCTTACCTTTAACGTCCAGTCACAATAAACGTCTGTATTTTCCCCAGTAAATTATATTGCCAACACAAACACTAGCATTCCAGACTACTGTTGGTTCTTTTAAATAAGTAACCTTTTTTAAATTTTGTTGGAAAAGTTGTTCAGCCGGGCATAGTGGTGCTCGTGCTCACCAATAGTCCCAGTGACTTGGGAGATTGAGACAGAAGGACCCACGGTGGAGACCCTGTCTCAAAAAAACAAAGCACTGGGGATGTGGCTCAGTGGTGAAGCATCCCTGGGTTAAATCGCCATTACCAAAAAAAAAAAAAAAAAAGTGCTTCTGGTTTTGAGATTGTTTCATAAGTGTCATAATTAACAAATCTACCCATGTATGATCAATTGAACTTTGAAAAGGGTACCAATAATGCACAATGGAAAGAGAATCGTCTTTTTAAGAAATGGTACTGAGAAAACTTGCAGGACAATGAAATCATACCCTTATACCATATGCAAAAATCAACTCAAAATGGATTCAAGACTTAAATGTAGTACCAGAAACTATAAAACATCTGGAAGAAAATGTAGGGGGAAATCTTCATGACATTCCTTTTATATCAATTAGATTGTGACTAATTTGAAAGTGTGACTATAAAATTAACATGTGCATTGTAGGAAATTTCAGATATAGAAAAGTAAAAAGAAGAAAATCACTATTCCATATAACCCCACCATCAGAAGACTGCACTATTAATGTTTTGTAGCTTTTCTACCATTCTTATTTTAGGTTCTGTGTGTGTGTGTGTGTGTGTGTGTGTGTGTGTTTCATTTGTTTATGTAGTTAAGATAATGTTATGATAGACAAAAACTGCATTAACATTTTTGGGTTTTTGATACATCTGCTGAAGTGCTTTTCACAAAGCTTGTGCTAATTCATTTTCTTACCAACATATTATTAAAATTAAGAGAGTGAAAAGGCAAATTAAAGACTAGAAGAAGATATTATCATACATATTTCTGACAGAAGACTTATATCCAAAATGTTTAGAGTAGCTGGGTATGGTGGCATATGCCTGTAATCCCAGTGGCTTGGCAGGCTGATGTAGGAGGATTGTGAAAATCAAAGCCAGCCTCAGAATCTAGCAAGGCCTTAAGCAACTTTGCTAAGACCAAGTCTCAAAATTAAAAAAAAAAAAAAAAAAAAAGAAGAAGAAGAAAAAGGACTGAGGATGTGGCTCAGTGGTTAAGTGCTCCTGGGTTCAATTCCCAGTACCCCCCCCCCCCAAAAAAAAGTACCTACAAATTGATAAGAAAAAGGCAGACAATACCATAGAAAAATTCAAGTATTATTTCAAATTATCTTTAGATAGTCATTAAATATATGAAAAAGCATCAAATTTATTAGTCATCAAGGAAATGAAAATTAAATTCCAACATAGTACAATTACATAGCTATTAGGATAACTAAAATTAAAAAGAGGAAAGTACCAAGTATTTGTAAAGATGTAGAAAAAACGAAACTTATATGCACTGCTATTGGGGAGTGTAAATTGTAACAACAAGTTGGAAAACCATCTGGCATTATGTACTAGAATTAAATATATGTATAACCTTTTTTTTTTTTTTTTTTTTTTTTTTTTGGTACCAGGGATGAACTCAGGGGCACTTGACCACTGGGTCACATCCCCAGACCTTTTTTGTATTTTATTAGAGACAGGGTCTCACTGAGTTGCTAAGTGCTTCCCCATTGCTGAGGCTGGCTTTGAACTCGAGATCCTCCTGCCTCAGCCTCCCAAAGTGCTGGGATTACAGGCGTGCGCCACCGCGCCCGGCTATGTATAACCTTTAATACAGCACATATTCTAGGTCCTTAGGGTAAAGAATTGTGCATATATTGGCACCAAAGACATGCTGGGGCTGGGGATGTGGCTCAGTGGTAGTGTACTTGCCTATCATGTGCAAGGCACTGGATTCAATCCCAAGAGCACTGCAATAAACAGTCAAGAACCAGATACTAAATGTATTTTTTTTAAGATGTTCTAGAAAAATTTAAAGCAAGAGTAGTCATAATGGTTCCAAAATAGATACAACCCAAAGTTCATCAACAATAGAATAGATATATTGTAGAGTAGAATATTGTTTAGCAATGAGCATGGATGGATTGGAGATGGAAGAACACAGAGGAATGGCACAAAGAATGTTGAATGAAAGAAGCCAATCACAAAAGAATACATACTGTCTGAGTTCATTAAAGAAAGTTCATAAGCAGGTAAAAAACTAAATGGTTTTAGAAAATCAGAGTAAGGTTTACCCTTGGGGGGAGGAGAGGGAGGGACTGAAAGACTTATAAAATTTTAGTAATCCTCTTACTCCTCCCCTTCTCTCCTCTTATTTATTGAGCTGAGGGCTGGTTATCCAGCTAAAAATTTGTGAAGTTCCTCAAGCTATATACTTAAGATTTTTTGTTACAGCTGTATTATGTTATAGTTCGATAAAGGTTTTAAAGAATAGCCTTAACACTTTTTTTTTTAACAATTGACAAAAGATAAATTATAAGTAAATATCTACAAGGATTTTAAGAAACTACATTTAATCTTTTTTTCTTCCATATTTTTCTTGTATTCATTGAACTGTTTTTACTTTCAACATATGTATTGAAGACTTTGATGATTATCCAGTGAGAATTTTACATGATCTTCATTCAGAAGTTCAGACTTTAAAGGTATTAATCCTACAATATTAATTTGTTGTTTTTCTGTGGAAATTTTTTTAGCTTAAGTATACTTAGAACTTAGAGAAATTGTAATATATTTTCTTTCCTCATGAAAGGATGATGTTAATTGTCTTCTTGATAAAGCAAGATTGGAAAGGCAAGAAAACATTGATTTCATAAAGGCAACAAAAATATTGATGGAAAAAAATTCAGTGGATATCATAAAAATAAAAGAGTTTTTCCAGAACTATGGATATAATCCACGTGTCAAAGAAAATTCAGGTTTGACTAACTTTCATTTTATAACATATGGCTTAGTATTAAAGAAGGCAGCATGATTAAAACAACTGTAGGCTTAGCCATAGTTTCTAGTTCTCTCTCTGCCATTATATGAATATCATTTCATAAACACTTATTCAATACTCATGTGTGCTGGTCAGTGATACAATAGAAAAATGGGTTTTGCTCTCCTTTTCACCATGCTGGATGAGAACCAACATAATGCTACATGAAGGTTTTATTTTTTAGTTATAGATGGACACAATATCTTTAATTTATTTTTATGTGGTGCTGAGGACAGTGCTTCATGCATGGTAGGCGAGCGCTCTACCTCTGAGCCACAACCCCAGCCCCTTAGTTATAAAATTTTGATGCAGGGTAGTATAGCACATTGTCGCCAAATTGCCTGAGTGCAAATCTTTATTCCACCACTACTTCTTGTATTATCTTTGGCAAATTACTTAACCCCGTGCCTCAGTTTCTCATTTGTAAGGCAGGGATGTTTAATATATCTGCTTTATGAGGCTGTATCGTGTAAAGACTAAATGACATAAAATTTGCTTAGAGCAATGCCTGGCATGTCCATCATTCTATTATTAACTGTGGTTGCTATTGTTCTGCTCATACCTCTGAATGACCAAATGACTAACTTTAATATGCTTCGTTGTCTTCATGCCTGTTATAAAATGGTCTTTGTACATAAACAAAACATTAATTAAGTTCAGTAAATATGTATTGGGGATGCAGTTCAATGGTAGAGCACTTGCCTAGCATGTATGAGGCCATGGGTTCAATCTCCAGCACCACCAAAAAAAAAAAAAAAAAAAAAAAAAATCAAGGATATGTTTGGAAGATGTATTAAGTAGTCCACATGGTATAATAGAAAGTATTTGTTGTGAAAGAGCCACACATTCAAATACTGGCTCTTTCAGCTTTCAATATAACATGTGACCTTGAATAATTTCTCTAAATTGTTTTTTCCTCCCTTGGGAAATGGGAATATAATCATACCACTGATTAAGCAGTAATAACAGTGATGGTCTTATTTTATTAATCTTATCAGTGACAGTCCTGTGATAAATACAACAGTAGGTTTTTGGCAACTCTTGTAACATTTCTTAGAATTTACAGAAAGCACAAAGCCAGAACAGAATTCAGCAAATCAGAAACTCTTCAGGGACTCAGAAGCCATGTAATCATAGTATAAAACCTATAGATGGTTGAGAAAGTGTCTATGTTTCAAATGTTCTCCCATTATCTTTTCAACTAGGATTTTTGATAAAGGTGTTCCAGACTGACATAAGATACAACTTATTTTTGTGTAGTAGCATTTCCTTTTAAATTTAAGCATATGGAAATTAATGTTTTAAAATATACATTGTGCTAAATCTAGAAGAGAGTTGGGTGCAGTGGCGCACACCTGTAATCCCAGCACTTAGGAGGCTAATCAGGAAGATCACGAGTTCAAAGCCAGCCTCAACAATGGCAAGGCACTTAGCAACTCAGTGAGACCCTCTAAATAAAAGGGCTGGGGGGCTGGGGTTGTGGCTCAGCAGCAGAGCGCTTGCCTCGCACGTGCGAAGCCCGGGTTCGATCCTCAGCACCACGTAAACATAAATTCATTGCATTGTGTACAACTAAAGTAAATAAATAAATATTTTTTTTTTAAAAAAGGGCTGGGGATGTGGCCCAGTGGTTGAGTTTGAGTACCCCAGAGTTCAATCCCCGATACCAAAAAAAAAAAAAGAATTTATTAAGAAAAATTGGTAAATCACATTAGTTGAACAAGTAAGAAAATTGGCCTTTAATTTGGAAGTATTGATTTTTTTTCATCTTTAATACCTTAGTTTGCTTTCCTTCTAATATATGATCAAAATGGAATATGAGTAATACCAGAAAATTTACTGAAGGGACAATTGAAATAGAATTTAAGATTTTCTGTTCTGCTGTTTTACCAGAATGTTACCTTTTTGATTCTTCCTCCTAGTAGGTAAGCAAGAACTCACTGACTCTACCCAAGAGATGGCTAAGTGTGAAAAGTTTGAAAAGCCTGATGTGAAGGATGATATGTCTGATCCTTCTGTTCTAAGCAGTTCTATTTCTGAGAAGACTCCACGTAGTCCACAGCTTTCAGATTTTGGACTTGAGCGATATATGATATCCCAAGTTGTACCAAACCTTCCACAGGCAGTAAACAATCATAAGGAAGAGCCTGAAATTCAAACTCCACCTATGAGTCAGTCACTAGTTAAAATACTAAAAACTCCAAAATGTACTCTAAAAATGGATGATTTTGAATGTATAACTCCTAAATTAGAACATTTTGGTATCTCTGAATATACTATGTGTTTAAATGAAGATTATACAATGGGACTTAAAAATGTGGAGACTATTAAAAGGTAAGCAGCTTTCCTAAAAGGTACATTTTTATTTTATTTCCTAAATATTTTGCATTTACTAATTTTTGTCCTAGGTGAAATGTTTCAAACATTTTTTCTTTAATATGTTTTTTGATACTTTATATTTGAAACTTCTCTGAATCACCAATTCTATTAATAATAAAGTACAAATTATTGGTTTCTTTAGATGAGAGGCTACATAGAAGGAATCGTGATAAAGGCCTGAGAAAAGATGGTATTTATAGAGATAGGAAAGGGGGGAAAATTAAAGGAATAAAATTAGTAAGAATTTGTGATTGCTTTGGTTAGAGAGGAGGATCTAGGATAAACTCCAGATTTCTGGTTTATTGCCTGGGATGATGCTAGGGAAAACAACTAAGGTAAGAATACCTGAAGCTTGTGGGAAAAGGCAGTATGTGTGCATGTTGATTTTTGAGGTGCCTGTAGACATATTTATTTCCTCTTAGATATTTCAATAATAATTTGAAGCTTAATGTGAATTCAGTGCTAGATTAAAAAGACCTGGGTGTGATTAGTGTGGAAATGCTAATTAGAACCATGTGAGTTACAAAGAAAACACCACTTATTAAAATAGCAAACAGTATCTAAGGACAAAATAATATAAATATATACTAAAGGTATTTTTCTATTCTGGGATAATTGGTTAAGTGGGGAAAAATCAAGTAATCTTTACCTCATGTCAAAATAAATCATAGGTAGATCAAAAGTAAATATTTGCTTAAAAAGTAGAAGTAGCAATTTTATATATTAAACAACCAAAGAAAATACATTTGAACTACCAGTAATTTTAGTCTTGAAAAAAATGACTAGTTCTTTTTTGGGGGCAGGTGGGTACCAGAGATTGAACTCAGGGGCACTCAACCACTGAGCAACATCCCCAGCCCTATTTTGTATTTTATTTAGGGACAGGGTCTCACTGAGTTGCTTAGCACCTCTCTACTTGCTGAAGCTGGCTTTGAACTTGTGATCCTCCTGCCTCAGCGTCCTGAGCCACTGGGATTACAGGCATTCACCACCCGCACTTGGCAACAAGTTCTTAATCTGTATCTGTATACTAGTTGTAAAATTCTACTTTATGATTTTGAAGTTATGAGGTATGCAGTTCCTATATTTGAACTAATGAGAATTTACAACTTTCCTTTAAGTCAGAGGTTGTTAACCTCTTTTGAACCATAGGTGGATGAATGGACAGATGGATGGATATATAATTGTTGTTGTTTTTCTTAAAGGGCGAGGCAGGGTGGCATATGCTTGTAATCCCAGTAATTTGGGAGACTGTGGGAGAAGGATCACAAGTTCAAAGCCAACCTTGGCAATTTAGAAAGACCCTGTCTCAAAATAATAAATAGGCCAGGCGCAGTGGCACATGCCTATAACCCAGCAACTCTCCCAGCAACTTGGGAGTCTGAGAGGGGGATCGCAAGTTAAAAGCCAGCCTCAGCAACAGTGAGGTGCTAAGCAACTCAGTGAGACCCTGTCTCTAAATAAAATACAAAAATAGGGCTGGGGATATGGCTCAGTGGTCGAATGCCTCAAGTATTTTGAATGCCTCAAAATGCCCCTTTTATTCAATAGAAGAATAAAAGAGGAAAAAAAGAAAATTTAAAAAGGATTTGTTCATGGGACATTGTTTCCATGAAAGAGAACTGAACTAGTCCAAACTTATGTTATATAATAAGATTAAGTCTTATCCCAGAGGTTTAATGTTAATTCTTTTTGACTTTATAATTTCCCTCTGAACCACACCAGTGAGAAGACCATAGAAAGAGAACCCATGACCAATAATTTTTCTGTTACTCCTGGCCCCATAATCCAACAGTTGGAAAAAAGTGGTGAGTGCAAACATCAAGCTTACTTCTCAGTCATATTCTTTCCAGACGATCTGTACAAAAATGGTTTTGTCAGGCTGAGGTTGTACCTCAGTGGTAGAGCACTTGCCTAGCACATGTGAAGCTCTGGGTTCAATCCTCAGCACCACATAAAAATAAAATAAACAAAGATATTGTATCCATCTACAACTAAAAAAAAAGCATTAAAAAAGTGGTTCTGTCACCTTAGACACTATGGTTTTCCACCTTTTTATTTTGTAATATCAAATTTTATTAAATACCATTCCATTTCAGGGTAAGTATGATTTCATGCAAGAGAAATATAAAATTTTCTGGCATGTTTTTAATATTCTTTTGGATTATGTTTAGTATTTGTCAGCTTTTTTGTTTCTAACATTTTAACTTAAGACATATTCACCAGTCTGATATAGAGCCATAGTACTTTTTTTTTTCTTTTATTTAGCTCGAACCTATTGGTTAGAGTTATATATTACCTTTCTTACATAACTCATACCTAGAATACACCAGCTATTTTTTAAAATTTTGGTTTTTTAGATGGTTCAGTAACTCAAAGAAAATATTCATGCACTTTTGTGTTTGTGCGTGTGTGTGCTGGGGATTGAACCCAGAAAAACATTGATTTTTATGAAAATACAAAATAAACAAATCGTAGAGTTTTGTGATTTCTCTGAATAATTCTTTTTTTTAATATTTATTTGTTTGTTTTAGTTATACACAATGCCTTTTATTTTTACATGGTGCTGAGGATTGAACCTGGGCCACGCACGTGCTAGGCAAGCGCTCTACCACTGCCCCACAACCCCAGCCCCTCTCTGAATAATTTTTATAATTGTGTGAGCTATACCAAATTTATTGGTAGACTTTTAAAATGGCTTTATCAGATCTTTGCAAAGTTTTGGACATATTTTTAGAAAAGTTCTTTTTGTACTAATTTCACTGGCAGGTAATTAAATTATGTTATTAATTAATAAGTACTACTGGCATAAACAGGTTTTAAAAATACAACTGATAAGCTGGGCACGGTGGCACCCGCCTGTAATCCCAGCACTTGGGAGGCTAAGGCAGGGGGATCATGAGTTCAAAGCCAGCCTCAGCAATGGCGAGGCACTTAGCAACTCAGTGAGACCCTGTCTCTAATAAAAATACAAAAAAGGGCTGGGGATGTGGCCCAGTGGTCGAGTGCCCCTGAGTTCAATCCCTGATACCAAAAAAAATACAACTGACTCATAGTAGCTCATAGCTCACCTTGTAAGAACATGATTGTATTAAAGAGCTGCTGATTTAAAAAAAATTTTTTGAACATCACCTCATATCCCACTCAACTCAATTCCCAATGAAGTATACAAACATTTTAGAAGATGAAGGAGAACATCTATAACTCCTGAAGTGGGATGGATTTATTAAAGAATAGACTGCTTATTAAAATCCTTTAGTATATCACATGTCACAGGTAACGTGTTTATGGGAGGAGTGGGAAAAAATAATCTAGTTAAATGGAACTTTGTTAAGAGTTATTGTATTTTGGTTTGACCCTATTTTTATCCCACAAGAGTACCATTATTACCATTTTATAGTCCATACTTAATAAAATGCAGTAGTTTGTTTACAGCTTTCTATATTTACATTGTTTGTTATAGCCCACTCATTTCTTCTGGATTTAGCTGTGTGTTTTGTTTGTTTGTTTTTGTGGTACTGGGGCTCAAACCCAGGGGGCACCCTTCCACTGAGCTATATCCCCAACGCTTTTTGTTTTTTATTTGAGACAAGTTCTCACTAAATTGCCGAGGTTGGCATTGTACTTTTCAATCCTCTTGCTTCAGCCTCCTAAGTTGCTGGGATAACACATGTGTGCCACTACACCTGGTTTAAACTCATTCTTTTTTTGGTACCAGGGATTGAACTCAGGAGCACTTGACCACTGAGCCATATCCCCAGCCCTATTTTGTATTTTATTTAGAGACAGGGTCTCACTGAATTGCCTAGTGCCTCGCTTTTTGTAAGGCTGGCTTTGAATTTGCAATCCTTCTGCCTCGAGTCTCCCCATCCACTGGGACTACAGGCATGTGCCACCACACCTGGCTTAAACTCATTCTTAAATGACAGTTTAGTTGGATAAAGATCACTAGATTGACAGTTATTTTTCTTCAGTGTTGTATTTTATTTTGCTGCTAATCATTGTTTTTCTTTTTCTTTTTACCTTTTTTATACTGAGGATTGAGTCCAGGGGTGATTTGCCACTGAGTTACATCCCCAGCCCTTTTATTTTTTAAGACAGGGTATCACTGAGTTGCTGAGGCTGGCCTCAAATTTGTAGTCCTCCTGCCTCAGTCTCCTGAGTTGGTGGGATTACAGGCACACACCACCATGCTTCGCTTATACTTGTATTTTTTAAGCTATTAATAATAAAGCACATGGCTTAGGGGGTGTAGCTTAATGGCACAGTGCTCTGAATTCTAATCCCCAGCACCACCAAAAAAAAAAAAAAAGCACACAGCTGGGGCTGGGGCTCAGCGGTAGACTACGCACGTCTTGTATGTGTGAGGCCCTGGGTTCAATCCTCAGCAACACATAAATAAAATAAAGGTATTGTATCCACCTATAACTAAAAAAATATTTTTTTAAAAAAGCACAAATTATGTTAACAACACAACTTTTTTTTTTTTTAATATTTATTTATTTGCTTTAGTTGTACACAATGCAATGCATTTATATTTACGTGGTGCTGAGGATCGAACCCGGGTCGCGCACGTGCTAGGCGAGCGCTCTACCGCTGAGCCACAACCCCAGCCCTTAACAACACAACTTAAAAGTTGAAATCTTCAGGGGCTGGGATTGTGGCTCAGCAGTATTGCGCTCGCCTAGCACGTGCGCGCCCTGGGTTCGATCCTCAGCACCACGTACAAATAAAAACACATTGTGTACAACTAAAGCAAATAAATAAATATTAAAAAAAAAAAGTTGAAATCTTCAATTTATTTTCAAATCTTTATTTTCACGAACATTTTATGTGTCTTCTAGATGTCGAGTGTACGAATTCCCCATTGGCACCTACATTCTGCACTCCTGGTCTGAAAATTCCTTCCACAAACAACAGCACAGCTGTGGTAAATTCCCATAGAATTGAAAGCTCTAATCTTTCTCCTAATGACTCAGATACTACTTCTAGACTCTAAAACGGTCTGTTTTTATTTGTTTTCTAACTCACATAAAACCTAGGTTTTCTTTCCTTACAGAGATTTAGGATCTTTACATATTTTTAAATCGGCATTAGGAAGGAATAATTGACATGAAATAAACTACATATATTTGGAGTATAGAATTAGATTTTGACACGTATTCATTTATAAAGCTACCACCACAATCAAGAAAAACAATATATACATCATCCCTAAAAGATTCCTTGTGTTCCTCAGTAACCCTCTCCCCACTCCCAAGAGGTTCTCATTTTAAGCAGTCTGTTTTAGAAACTTACATAAATCCAGCTCTCAGGAGGGTTTACAATGTATTTCTAGAGGGTATTTTACCAGCGTAGATCAAGAACTTTAAAAAATTTTTAGACTTTTTTTTTTAAAAGATATTTATTTATTTACTTTTAGTTGTACACAATGCAATGCATTTATGTTTACGTGGTGCTGAGGATCGAACCCGGGCTGCACACGTGCGAGGCGAGCGCTCTGCCGCTGAGCCACAACCCCAGCCCTAGACCTTTTAATCATGTGTCAGAATTTGTTCTAAAGCCACCTGGGACAAAGATTTATAACCAGTTATAGGAAGAAATATGAAAAAGGGAAATAATTTAAAATATCAAATGAAACATAAGCAGAACTCAATAAGGCATATCCATAAAATCTGGTGTTAACTGTCATGTTTTGAAAACAAAGACTATTTTCAAGAAATATTTAATCATGAAAAATGACATGTAAGTGTTGTATACACAACACATTGTTGTACACATTTAAAAAAAATGAATGAGTAGAAATATACTTATGTGTAGTTCTCTGGGAAACAGATTTATGGGTGTTTTAATGTTTTTTTTTTTTTTTTCCTCTCCAAATTTTTCTAGTTAACAAATTTACTATAATCAAACCTTATCACTTTGTTATTTTTGTTTGTTCTTGTGGTGCTGGAGATCAGACCTAGGGCCTCACGCGTGCTAGGCAGGTGCTCCATCCCCAGCAACATCCCCAGCCCAACCTTATAACTCTTTTTTTTTTTTTTTTTTTTTTTTGTGGTACGGGGATTGAACTCGGGCACTTGACCACTGGGTCACATCCCCAGACCTTTTTCTGTATTTTATTTAGAGACAGGGTCTCACTGAGTTGTTAAGTGCCTCACCATTGCTGAGGCTGGCTTTGAACTCGCGATCCTCCTGCCTCAGCCTCCCAAAGTGCTGGGATTACAGGCGTGCGCCACCGCGCCCGGCTCTTATAACTCTTTAGAGTCAGTGTGAACACTTAAGACAACCAGTACTTTAGACAACCACTATTGTAGTGGGGTATCCAACAGAACTATCTGAAATGATGGAAATCATTTATAATCTGTGATATTAAATATGGTAGCCACTAATTACATGTAGTTATTGGGCCTTTAAAATGTGGCTACTGGGGCTGGGATTGTGGCTCAGCAGTAGAGCGCTCGCCTAGCACGTGGGCGACCCGGGTTCGATCCTCAGCACCACGTACAAATAAAATGCATTGAATAAAACGCATTGTGTACAACTAAAAGCAAATAAATAAAAATATTTTTTTAAAAAATGTGGCTACTGATCTGAGGAACTAGTTACTATTTTTTTTTTTTAATTTCTTAATACTGTTTAGTTTTAATTAATTTATTTAGTCCCTTATGACATATATTGGCCAATGCAGGTGTACACAAATGCAGTGCTGGGTTGTCAGTTGAAGTATCAGGTTATCTGTCTGCTGGCACTTGCCATTTACAATTAATTTACTTCCTATGTTTCTATTCTATTAATAACTCTGGCCCTGGGGAAATGGAGTTACTTACCCAGGTAGTTAATTTAGCATGAAAATTGCAAACTCAGCTTACTTCCTATCTGCTTTCTTCTTGGGAGTGAGCCTGCTTGCTAGGGGGTGTGGAAACACTTTCTTATCCATGCTAGGATTCTCATCTGGCCCAGAAATGGGGCAGGTGAGTCCATCTATATCTGGGGTTTAGTCAGCATTCCATTCAGTTCTTATAGTAAGTTTTTATTGATAATGAAGATGGTATTTTGCCCTGCATATGCCATTCCTTTGTCTTTCTAAATTTTGTTTAGAACAGTTATAGAAGAGAGTCATTTGGAGGCTTACTCAGAGAAGAGACACCAACAGAACTATCAGGTTTTAATTTTTAAACTACTGCTATAACTCAATTATTTATTTTTATTTTCTAGGTATCTACAAATTATCCATTATCAAAAATAAATAGTTCATCAAATGATGTGGAAGTTAAAGATTATACTCCACTAGTTTTTTAAATTCAGATGAATGCTTTGAGAAATTTATGGATCCCTCTTCTCCTACATTTTCTTCTTATGAGAATCTGCTTAAAACACCTACACCCCCAGAACTAACTACAATTCCAGAAGATATTCTCCAGGTTATTTTTTAAGACAATTTTATTTTTTTCTGATACTAAAAATTTGAAACCGCTTATAAGCTGTCAAAAGGCTAATGTGGTGGCTTTGGTATTGATACAATCTAAATTCTAGGTAGATAGGCCCTTCTAAGAACAAACTGGTTTCTGAGCTCAGTATAAGCTAGTGACTTACCATATTTTTAGTGAGCTTCCCACATTTTATACCAATGGGGCATTTTCCTCTTTACGTTTAAAATGTATTCTTATATTATCTCCAATGTTGTTTCAGCTATGGTTTCCACGTTGACCATTATTTCATTGGAAGTGTTGCAGACAAAGTCAGAAATGTCATTCACCCTCAATTCTTCAGAGCAGGGTATCATTAATTACATATCAGCTTCTTGAACTTGAGGCTTCTTGGCCTCAGCTTGAGAAACACTTATTTACATGTAAATATCTGATTCCTTTTTTTTTTTTTTTAGTTGTAGATGGACACAATGCCTTTGTTTATTTTTATGTGGTGCTGAGGATCAAACCCAGTGCCTCACACATGCTAGGCAAGCACTCTACCACTGAGCCACAATCCCAGCCCAAATATCTGATTCTTGAATGTAACATTTGCCATAACCAGTCTGATTTATTTGACAGTCCTCTTCCTTAACAGAAGTTAGAGTGTTTGGCTGGTATTGCTTAGGCATGTGAATTTTGTTTTGTTTTGATACCAGGGATTGAACCCAGAGGCACTTAACCACTGAGTCCATATCCCCAGCCCTTTGGGTTTTTTGTTGTTGTTGTTGTTGTTGTTGTTGTTGTTACACTCAGGGGCACTCGACCACTGAGCCACATCCCTAGTCCTATTTTTTTGTATTTTATTTAGAGACAGGGTCTCACTGAGTTGATTAGTGCCTCACCATTGTTGAGTCTGGCTTTTTTTTTTTGGTACCGGGGATTGAACTCAGCGGCACTAGACCACTGGGCCACATCCTCAGCAATGGTGAGGCACTTAGCAACTCGGTGAGACCCTGTCTCTAAATAAAATACAAAAAAGGGCTGGGGATGTGGCCCAGTGGTCGAGTGCCCCTGAGTTCAATCCCTGGTACCACAAAAAAAAAGAAAAGCCATAAGAAGGATAACCACTTGGGAAAATATCTAAATGTCATCAGAATTGACTCAGATCCTAAGATATTTAATTATTTGTTATCCTGTCTTTTCTGCTTTTCTGGGTAATACATACAGTAGTTGAATGAGGAAGGAGTGAGTATAACATGTTCCCATGGTTTACTCTTCCTTTTTTTTGGTTGGTAATGGTGATTGAACTCAGGGGCACTCGACCACTGGACCCCATCCCCAGCTCTTTTTTGTATTTTATTAGAGACAAGGTCTCACTGAGTTACTAAGTGCCTCGCCATTGCTGAGGCTGGCTTTGAACTCGCAATCCTCCTGCCTCAGCCTCCTCCCAAGTGCTAGGATTACAGGCGTGTGCCACTGTGCCCGGCTTATTCTTCTCATTTCTATTTGAAAGGAACAAAGCCTTGTATTTAATGTCACTTATTTTTTTAAATGATATATATTTTTTTAATTTGTAGATGGACACAATACCTTTGTTTTATTCATTTATTTTTATGTGGTGTTGAGGATCAAACCCAGTGCCTCAGTGTACCAGGCAAGCACTCTACCACTAAGCTACAACCCCAACCCCTTAATGTCACTTCTTTTTTTTTGTTGGGGGTGTTTACTGGGGATTGAGCTCAGGGGCACTCGACCACATCCCCAGCCCTATTTTATTTAGAGACTGGGTCTCACTGAGTTGCTTAGCACCACACTTTTGCCAAGGCTGGCTTTGAACTTGTGATCCTCCTGCCTCAGCCTCCCAAGTCATTGGGATTACAGGTGTGCACCACCACACCCAAGTTTAATGTCACTTCTTTATGTAGGAAAATGATGCTGATATATCAGTCTCCTTTTATGATCTTTAAAACTGATAATCTTTCTTTTAAACATTTGTTTCATGTTTTTCCCTGTTTGTAAAGGTATAATTTTGCTCTTGGGGGCGTGTACTTGTTTGCATTATCCTCAGTTAGGAGTACATTTTAGAAGCCTTTCAAACCTTTATATCCAGTTAAATTTCTAATATTTCCATGTTTTCCTTGCTGTTGAATGTCTGCAGGTACTGCTAAACAAAATAGTTTTAAATAACCTTTATCTTTAAATTTCCCATGACTTTTCTTGAATGTTTTCTAACATCTTCTATATTTGTTATGTTATTCATATGACTTGATAGAAAAAAAAAATTGGTTTTTGTTTTAGATTTTGTCAAAATACAACTCAAAACTAGCTACTCCAGTAGCAGTGAAGGCAGTGCCACCCAGGAGAGGTCTCCTCAAATACGAAAGACAGAATATCCAAGATGCTGGTGACAGAGAAAACTGGTGAAAGTGAGTATGCTACTGTTCTAAAGAAAATATGTGTTAACTGAAGAGGACATTTAAAAACTAACATTAGAATGGTAGTAAAAATAATTTATAATCAACATTTGCCAATTAGGCTAATAGCTTGTCTCTACTTTCGTGTGTGTGTGTGTGTGTGTGTGTGTGTGTGTGTGTGTGTGTATGCTGGGGATTTTTAACCCAGGGCCTTGTGCATGCAAGGCAAACACTCTACCAACTGAGCTGTATCCCCAGCCTGTTGTCTCTACATTTTGACATAGAATTTGTGATTCCTGAATCTCAGATTCCCAAATTATCCAGTTTGATATTATCAGTAGGATCTAATCCCAACTGTTTTATAAGTAGCAGCCACAGTGTTGTATCATCTGTTTTGTTGGAGGCAATTAAATGTTTATTTGTATCTTTATAGAAACTCTAGTGGATCTATCCATTTTAGAAATTGAACAGAATGAGATCAAAGCAGAGCTGGACTCAATTTGTTAATTCCCCTCTTTCCTTTTTAAAAACTGACCAGTTTTAAAGAGGAATATGGATATTTATGTCATGCTTTCTATGAAATTTTGATTTGGTTTAAGCTTAGTCAGATTGATTCGTAGTTCAGTCACTGATGTTAAATTGTCCCCACTTAATCTATCAGAATAGATTAAGTAATAGCAGGGTATAGGACAAATAATTTTAGAAATGTAAATGCTAGCTTGCTACATATCACCCCTGATCTTCTCACAGCCAGGTGGCCTAGGCTGTCTGCTAGCTCTGCCATTCTGTCATCTTATGACTCTTGTTTATATTTTTTGTTTAATCAGTACTCTTTTAAAGACTACTGCTATTTGCACATGACAGAAACACAGTTTAAACTTAGAAACTAAGTGAGAAATTTCCAAGTTAGGCAACTGCACTGTCATCAGTGGAGATGGCAGGAAGTCTCAGTTGAAGTTAGGCATTCATTACTGTTCCAGTGTGTTTTTCTGCTCTTCTCTGTTTTACAGGGTTTTGGTTTCATTCTCACATCAGCTCCTTCTACCACATGGCAGCTGACCTTTCAAGCTCTGCTCTCCAGCTTGGCCACTCAACAGATCCTGAACTTCACTCTCTCTGGAAGGTTTCATCGTCTGAGCCTGGACCCACAAGCCTCCTGTGTACTATTGGGTAGGGCCACAGGAGCTTTTAGAATTACCTGGCAGATTCAAACTGCCCCATCCATCAAGCCCAAGATCCATCTGATTAAAAACTGGAAAGAACTTTTCAAATTACAGTCAACAGGAAAATAAGGACCTACCATACTGTGGAGACCAGCTAAAAACTTAAGATTAGTTGACAAGTATGACTAGGTGCTTGAAAGGCTTGGCTTTAAGAAATTCAATATGGTAAAGATTACCCTTATAATTGTGTTTTTGAAAGTCATATGAAAGACCTGTGACATTGACCTGTGTTGATTTTTGTCAGAAATTTGTCACTAAAATCATTATTTCTTGGCTAGGAATTACTATAGTTTGAAGTATGATTTTTGCTAAATATAGTTTGATTTCAAGCTATTATTTTCAAGGTAAAGCTCTAAGTCCACCTTATATATGCTGATAACTGCTATTTACTATATGCGTATAACAGCCCATAGAACTGGATGAGATTGCTGGAGGAAGGAGTACAAAGAGGGTGGAAAGAGGCAGAGTGATCTAGCACAAGGTAGTTGGGAAAAGTGGTCAATTATTTTAATACTTTACACACATCAAGTAAAAAGAGGACTGAGGATTAATCACTAGATTTGGCAAAGTTGATTTAACAACACTAATTTTGGTGGAGTACTAGTGAGGGAAGTCTGTGGTCTAAGATGACAGGGTGAAGAAGTAGACAATGGCTTTAGACTGCTCTTTTGAGGTCTTGTTAATGAAGGGAAGAGAAATGGCTACCTCTAGAGAGGGATGTGGAGCATAAAGACTTTTTTTTTTTTTTTTTAATGTTTATTTACTTTAGTTGTACACAATGCAATACATTCATGCTCACGTGGTGCTGAGGATCGAACCGGGCCGCACACGTGCAAGGCGAGCACTCTGCCACTGAGCCACAACCCCAGCCCCAAGACTTTTAAAAGATGGGCAAAAAAAGATTTAGGCATTTGCCTGCAAGGGAGCTGCATTTGTTTTATAATGGCCTTGGGCCTTCAAATTTATTTTATTCAAAATTTATTTTTTTCTCAATCTTCCCATCTTCCTTATGATCTTAGCTTGTTATTTAGAATGGTGATGCTTCCAGCTCAAGATTCAAATGTTGGGATCTTTCCAGCATGTCTTCACAATGCTGTTCAAATGAAATCCAGTATCCTGATTTGACCCCAGCTGACTTCTCCCTCCTGCAGTGTGATACCCTAGCCAGACCACCACCATCTTTGTTTTCCCCACTCTTCCTGCATCAAGCCTTGCACACACTAAAACTCAGATCCCAGCTCTTAGAATCTCAATCCCTCAGTGACAGTGAACAGACCTGGAGAAAGTAGAAAAGAGCAGCACACTTCTTTTCTGGAGGTGGAGAAACACCTGGAGCTGCTTTTTACTACAGAAACAGCCTTCCAAGTATGGAACCACCACACAGGACCCCCTAACAAGAAGAGTGTGACCCCCATGGTCAGCGAGGCTAACACAAGCAAGCTCTACCCCTGGATTTCCAGTGAAATGATCCACAAAAGCCCTTATGATTAAACTAGCTGAACTTTTCTGGTCATTTCAAACTTTTAGTTCTAGATGATATTTTATGGTGTCTCAAATTAAATGTCATTATGTCAGAAACCAAGTATCCTGCCAGCATAAGCCCCCCTCCCCACCTTTTGGTACCAGGGATACAGGTGTGCATCAACACAACACACCCCCCACCCCCGTTTCTCTCTTTAGCACCCATTTTTTGTTTGGCCTTCACATTACTTGGTAGAATTTGTAATATTTATTTGAGTGTACATTTATTTAATGTTTTCTGCCCTCTGCCCTGCTGGATTACAAGCTTGATAAATAAGGACCTTGTTTGCTATGTTCATTACCCTCGTACCTAGCATGTTTATTCAATGAATTAGTGATACATTAAATAAACAGATTTTACTGTACAAGGCATAGTTCCTCAACCTATTTATTTCTTTACTTTGAAACAGGCACCTTATTTTTCAGATGAGGAAATTGATGCTTTAATGATTCACTTTTCTTTCCCATTTCACGCCAAGTCTTTCTGATGGTTTCCAATTTAATCTAAGATTTACCTTACGCTCTGCCATTATCCCATTTCCCCCTGATCATCCCAACAGCATTTGGCATTCCTAGCTCCTTGTGTTGAACCCTCAACAGTGCATAGTTACATGAACTCATTTCCTCTTTTGTTTGTACTGTATCCTTATTCTGGAGTGCAATCCCACTTGTCCAAAAGACAAGCTCAAATGCCATCTCCAGAATACTTTGTTATCCTACCTTCAGTAGCAATTTGTTTCTCATGGTACTTTTCTGTCCACCTTTTATCATAGTTTTCCTCCCTGCTAGACTATAAGATTTTCTGGGGAAAGAAAAATCTGTATCTGATCTTTGTAATTGTTTGGCCCACAGCACCTGGTACCTAATATAGGGTGGGGTTAAAGTAATCAGGAATACTGTAAATTCTCTGCCACCTTCCAATAACTACTATTTAGAATTCACAGATTTTAAAAATCCCTAAGGAGGCTCACCTCATTCACAATTTTAAATTGCTTTAATTTCATTAAATTCTGTTAGATTGTCTTAGGAGTTTGTTGTAATTGGGGTGATTTTAATTGTAGGGTTAGGAAAGTCTGAACAACCAAAGGCACAAAGGAAGGGGATAGAAATACCCCTTTTTCTCCTGAAAATAGCAAAAGTAATTCCTTTTACTGGCCCAGAACCCACAAAGGCAGGCAAATGGGGCTGGTGAGGGTGGGAGCCCTTAAGTAGGTGGGTGCCTGGCTATAGTGGCTGTGGGGTTGATGAAAAACTAAAGTTCCTGCTGTGGAACAAAAGCAGAATTTCATAGGAACAATGGATGGAGAGGTGGCTATGAAGGCCCTGATGCCACATATGTTAACTGATCAATTAATGGTCATAAGTTTACTGTAAGAGAACATGCTCTAACAGGTACAATAAATGCCATGTTGAGTGGCTTGTTTCTAATCAATAAAAAACAAAGCAGATAGATCCCATTTGGCTATTCTTATACTCATTCTAGAAACCATGGCATCTTAGGAGATATTTGTGGTTTGTATGAAAGTTGAATAAAGCAGGTCCATTTATTTTCGATGACTCTTGGCAGAATTTGATCACTGAAGATAATTCAACTTTAAAAACTGAGTGGAAGACAGACTAAAGAACTGAGGATAAGGGGCTGGAGTTGTGGCTCGCCTAGCACGTGTGCAGCCCGGGTTCTAATCCTCAGCACCACATAAACATAAATGCATTGCATTATGTACAACTAAAGCAAATAAATAAATATTTAAAAAAAAAAAAAAAAAAGAACTGAGGATAAAGGAAACTGAAAGAACACTTACTTCTTGAAATGTGTTTCAACTAAATTGTTGTTGGCTATCTACTTCAGAGATGTTCTAGTAGGCATCAATCTCATCAGAAAATGGAACCCATGGTCACTGCATCTCAGTTGTAAGGGTTAAATGAGATGATGTTAAAGTTGTGCCCTGGCAAAGTATTTGACATAGCTAAGCACCTAAATCATCATTATGATAAGCTTGGTTTTTAGAGTGTTCCCTTCTCAGTTTCACAAAAACCAAGTTTGGAATTTGTGTTTGATTGAACAGAAATAGGTAGGCTAAGTTTGGCTCTTTATTAAAGAATAACAAAGAGTTGTAAATTTTTTAAACGTGGCCTAACAATTTAATAGCTTTTTCTCTCCCCCCCACTCATACTTGCCCCTCACATGCACATGCATACACACACACACACACACACACACAGCTGATCTCTGAAACATTTCCTGAGTCAATGAGTATGGGCAATAACCATTCCGGTTTTAGACACCGAAAGTCTTAAAAGACATGGGCCATGTCATGTACATGTTCAACTCAAAAAACCTATAAGCAATTGAGGCAGTTAGGGAAGACACTGAATCACTGAGGAAGATGCTGTAATGGTAATTACCACTTCTATGTCTGAGAAAATAGCTCAGTTACTACTTAAAGCCACACCTTCTCAGCAAAGTCAAAGGAAAACAAGGACTAAGCCTTGATTTTTAGTATTATAGCCAATAACAAACTCACTGTGTATTCTTGAACTTTATACTTTTGGTAGAAAACTGAAATCTTTAAAGGAAAAATATCATGTTGGAACCAACAGAGGATAGTTGGGCAAACCAGCTAAACCACTTTATTTTAAACTAGTGAGAAAATAACATGGTATTAACAGGAGAGCCCTTGTAAGATAAGAGATCACACCATATGAAAAATTTGGCTTCTGAAGGTCCTTAATGTGGTTCCCATCCATTGGATCTACATAGTAAATCATATTCCCCCTTTCATGTCCCACAAACAGGAGGGTAATCATGGCTATTCTCTAAAAGGTTATTAAACTCAGGTCCATCTAGTCTGAATGAATATACAAGCTATGGATTTGGAGTAAGCTACAGCAAAGAACCACTAAGATCTAGGTTCCAGGTTCATCACAGAATCCGATTTTAAATGACTGTTTTGTATGCACAAGATAAGACTCACTTTACTGAAATTATGTGCACATTTTTAGCACTTTTTTCATTTGGGGATTTCAATTTTCTACTGTCACACTAAAAGTAATTAGGCTTTCTACACACTGTCATATAAATTATAAACTTCAAAATGAGAATCGAATACTGCATTAAGACAAGTTTCCAGTTTTAAATAAATTCCACTTTCTGGCTAATAACCAGTCTTAATTGTTTCTTATCCACCAAGCACTATCTTAGGTCTTCAACTTTCATAACCCTAAGGACTAGTGTCTCCACTAACCCCCCCCCCCACCCCCCCCACCTAAAGGGACAGATTCAAGTAATTCATCCAAGGTTGCAGAGCTACTGGTACAATCAGAATTTAAATGCTTTGTGCACTGCTCTTAATCACTGTGCTATAATGCCTCTCAAATCAGATACACACTAGTCCCCAGCACATAACAGGATGTGTAAGAGATTTCTTTTTTCATCCATTTCTCTATTTTTCAGATCTTTAAGATAAATAAATCTTCCTACCACTACCCTAAGTTCTAACCCTCATTTCCTCAGTATTGATTCCTGCCTTCAAAATGTCCTAGCCTCCATTTTAAAGCATAAAAGTCCTCACCATAGCACTGTTCCCTAGCCTGTGTTGTTGCACCCAAACCAAGGCAGGCCATGTCTTCCAACACAATTCCTTCCGCTTGTTTCAGCTCATACCATTCCAAAAAGCCTCTGCTGCCTCACTGTCACAGGTCCTTTTTCTAACTGCATACTCTAGTCTACAGCACAAACTTACGCTAAATTTCATAGTCTCATGGTCCTTTGGGACTTAAAATAGCCACCTGCACTACTTTGTATAAACTTAATATAAGAGATGAAACCCTATTCCCATGCCTCCATTGACTTTTACATTCAGACTGATTGTACACATATATTTAACAGTTTTACACACATTGCTAAGAGCACTTTTCTTCATATTTTACAGAGGTGTGAAACATACAGACTTTCTATTAATATTCATACCCATAGTACATCCAAGTCTAACTCCTAAATAGATGCATTACAATTTGCTTAGAATTTAAAGGCTTAATGGCAAAAATCAAGGGAGGAAAGTATATGTAAGTTTATTTTACATAACTGGCTGAAAAATAAATTCAAGATAGTAAATAAAATTTAATATGGTCTCATACGCCCTGAAGGAGGTGGTGCTCGATTTGGAGGGGTAATGGCTATGTCCAAATAATCGCCTATTTGGAACTTCTGCGACTGCAAGGTCATGGAATCGTCAGTCCCCTTTCTGCCAGACATGGTGCTGCCAATCTCCTTAACTCTGCAGGAAAGGAAATCAACTGTTACTGGACCATAAATTAAGTGTGTATGTGCTACAAAACTGAACATAGGATTGAATTTGCTCTATTTTATAACAGTTAAAAAATTACAGTACTACATTAAGCTAAACCAGATATTAAGATAACATAAATACTCTCCCCCTCCTATAACACTGAAGAGAATTCATTAAAGAAATTATCCCTATCAGTTAAAACATGCCCAAACCAAAGAGATTATAGGAATTAAAAGTGAGGAGTTACTTACCGATAGCCAGGTCTTTTAAGATCCATAAAAACAATTGCAAAATTGAAGTGTGTTCCCTTCTTTCTAGCTTCTGGGTAGACTTCTTTTACTAAACTAGTTAGTTCTTTCAAAGTTGCATCCATCCTGAATTTAAAAAAAAAAAAAGACAATTACATATGATTAGTCAGCAATAATGGAACAAGGATAATGACAATGAGTTTTTACATGTGTCTTATGACTTGTATTAGAAAATGGCAGGGTCTTAACACTTAATTTTTTTAAAATATTTATTTATTTACTTTAGTTGTACACAATACAATGCATTTATGTTGTACGTGGTGCTGAGGATCGAACCCGGGCCGCACACGTGCAAGGCGAGCGCTCTGCCGCTGAGCCACAACCCCAGCCCCAACACTTAATTTTAAAACAGGTAAAAATACTATTTGCTTCTACATACTCCCTGTACGAGCTCAATGTTGTTTTTGATGAATTAAAGTCAGAATCTTAAGGCTCAGTGGTAGAACATTTGCCTAATAGGCATGAAGTTCTAGGTTTGATCCCCACCATAAATAAACAAATAAATGTGGGATTTTAAGAGGTTCCATATGCTATCTTCTATTGATATGTATCTTCAGTGATTTACCTCCCTAAAGGCCGCTAGTCCAAATTAATTCAAATACACAAAATAATTGTATTTTGTCATTTCCAAGACATGTAACTCTTCCACATTTAGAATCTCAGAAACTGGAAAGCCTCTTAGAATCAATGTACTAAGAAAGCATTTTCATAAAAATGTGTGATGGTTTTTTCTTTCTTGGATGGAATCTTATGATGAATTTTATAACAGGGTCCTACAGCCAATTTAGTATATGAAATTTTCAAGACAAATCATAGGGTCCTTTCATAATAAGATTCTTACTCTGCAAATATTTGAACTCAGAACTTAATATAGTCTCCTGAGCTAATATGGTCACAATCTGGAAAAATCTTTATATATAAGCGTCTTAGAAATAAAAACCATCCAGTATACATTTTTATATTGTTTTCTTTTTTTTTTTATATTTTTATTTATTTGCTTTTTTTTTTAGTTGTACACAATGCATTTTATTTGTACGTGGTGCTGAGGATCGAACCCGGGTCGCCCACGCCCTAGGCGAGCGCTCTACCGCTGAGCCACAATCCCAGCCCCTTTATATTGTTTTCTTCCATGACAAGTGATAAAATGGTTTAGAACCTGAAACAATACTGCCAGTAGAATGCTAGAAAATGGCACAAGGACACTATTTATGAAGAATGAGGACTATAATGTACAACATCAAGCAGGGAAGTCAAATCAAACGGTTTATTTGATTTTAGCTCTGTACTCTAAAAATCACCACCACACCAAAGCACTGGCTTTAGCTATACTGATGACTACATCATCTTCCATTTTCTATTGCTCCCAAATCTTTCTCAATATATCCCCATAACAGAACTCACTAGTCTTCTCCCCCAAAAACACGCTTTCTCTGATATTCCTATAAAAAATACCATCACCTGCCAGGCACGGTGACGCTCATCTGTAATCCCAGCAGTTCGGGAGGCTGAGGCAGGAGGATCTAAAGTTCAAAGCCAGCCTCAGCAACTTGGTGAGGCCCAAGGAACTCAGCAAGGCCCTGTCTCTCAATAAAATACAAAAAAAGGGCTGGGGATGTGGCTCAGTGATTTTAAGCACCCCTGGGTTTAATCCCTGGTACAAAAAAAAAAAACTATCACCCAATGAGATGCCAGGTCATCATCCTGAGCTTGTTCAAGTCTTCCCACCTCCTTTCTGTTACAGTTTTTTCTATCTAAATAAAAATCAACATCTATTTTTTTTCTCCATCACTGCTGCTGTTGCTTAATTTCAACCGCTCATTATTTAACCCTGTATATGCCTCCAACTCATCTGTGTTTTTCAAAGTTTATTTTTTCCAGACAAGGCCACACTATGCAGCCATGCAAAGGAGAAGCTCTGCATGACTGCCTTTCCCAATTGATATGTGCACACTGTTTAAAGAAGAAAAAAAGCCATATGCAATTATGCAACAAATTATATCCCAAATCTCACCAATCAAGAAATAACCAGCCGGGCACAGTGGCGCACACCTGTAATCCCAACACTTGGGAGGCTGAGGCAGGAGGATCATGTGTTCAAAGCCCACCTCAGCAATGGCGAGGCACTTTGCAACTCAGTGAGACCCTGTCTCTAATAAAATACAAAAAAGGGCTGGGGATGTGGCCCAGTGGTCAAGTGCCCCTGAGTTCAATCCCCAGTACCACAAAAAAAAAAAAAAAAAAAAAAAAAAAAGAATGAAAAAAAGAAATAAGCAGTAGGCGCTGGGGTTGTGGCTCAGCAGTAGAGCCCTCGCCTAGCAGTGCGAGGCCCTGGGTTCGATCCTCAGCACCACGTAAAAATAAATAAAGGTATTAAAAAAAAAAGAACAGTAATAATACATCATTGTGAACATTTTTTCATGCATATACATATTACATTGCTAGAGGGAAAAAAATTCCTAAAGTATCAAGCATATGTCAATGCTGAGATAATACAAAAATATAATTCATACTACAAACATTATGCCTTTTTGGGGAGGGCGGGGGGGGTACCAGGGATTGAACTTAGGGGCACTTGACCACACCACCAGCCCTATTTTGTATTTTTTTGGAGATAGGGTCTCACTGAGTTGCTTAAAGCCTAGCCTTTGGCTGAGGCTGGCTCTGAACTCTCGATCCTCCTGCCTCAGCCTCCCAAGCTGCTAGGATTACAGGAGTGAGCAATCATGCCAAGCTAACATTATACTTTTAATAAAAATCAATTTTGGGGGCTGGGATTGTGGCTCAGCGGTAGAGCACTCGCCTAGCATGTGCGCGGCCCAGGTTCGATCCTCAGCACCACATAAAAATAAAGGCATTGTACACAACTAAAACAAATAAATATTTTTTAAAAAATCAATTTTACTTCACCAGAAGAAAATAAAGTCAAATTGAAGCATCCAGCAAAACTTCAGATAAAGAGTCACAGTTATTCATAGTTATCCTTCCTCTTATATAATTTTGTAGCCTATTTTAATTTGTCTGAGTTCATAGTCTATTCTGCAATCATAAGTAACCCTGGTCATTTTAACTTTGTCCCTAGTGAACTCCAACGCTGGCATTAACTCTGACGTCAAACTTGATATTCCTGTCTTGGGGGTGACTTTTTCTTTAAACCTGGTATTTGGATGTTCAATGATTTGAATACACAGTGTATATTAATCATATATACCG
The DNA here is from genome assembly GCA_025594165.1 of Tamias sibiricus. NCBI lineage: Eukaryota > Metazoa > Chordata > Mammalia > Rodentia > Sciuridae > Tamias > Tamias sibiricus. The sequence goes on along the minus strand of CM046663.1, from coordinate 11,844,153 downwards.
GAAGGGACTCTCTTTCCTTTCTAAAACATTTCCCATACTGTCATAGTACTCACAATCAACTTGGGGAATTTGGTTCACATCTTTCATCACTTCTGACAACATGAACAGCTTTCCACCCTCTGTGGAAGATCTTCTCAGGTAAACAACTGAAGTGCCAAGTACTGCGTTCTGACTACTAAAGTTTGAGGACAAAGAGAATGCAAGAAGTGTTCCCTTGGGGCTTAAGTCTTTGCTGAGTAACTGTGAGGCTCAGTATTATGTGTCAACTTGGCAAAGCTGTAGACCCCAGTTACTCAACCAAATTCCAATTTAGGTGTTGCTGTGCGATATTTTGTAGGTGTGATTAAAGGCTATAACTAATATGCTTCAAATTAGGGAGACTAACCTATATAACCTAGGTAGGCCTGATTCAATCAGTAGAAAGACTTTTAGAGTAGACCTAAGACTGCCCCAGAGAAATTCTGGCTAAGGAAACCAATGTCAGCTCATGTTCATACTCAAGGATTCAGCCGTTCTTGCTGGAGAGGGCCTGCCCTACAAATTAATGCCCCAGGGGCCTAGCCAACCTCACAGTCACATTAAGCCAATTCTTTGCAATAAACCTCTTCACCTCTCTCTCCTACTGGTTCTGTTTTTCTAGTTTAACTCTAAGAGAGAGATGTCAGTAATTGTCTTCCAATAATCTGTTTAATGAGCACCCAAGCACAAGAAATATAACACTTCTGTGGTGTTTGGCTTGTTCCTTAAACTCTACACAGCACTGCCTCTGTTGGGATCCTCTTCTACCAATTTCTCCTTACCTGGTCTTAGGACTGCTTGCTTTATGGTCAGCCCTTATCTGTGGGTTCCACATCCACAATTCAACCAATTACAAACTGAAAATATTCAGAAGAATATTTTGGTCCTGTACTGAACAGGTACAGACTTACTTTTTCATCATTAGTTCTTGAACAACACAGTATAACAACTATTTACATAGCATTTAAACTTTACTACGTATTATAAAATCTAAAGATGATTTAAAGTATGCCAGAGAATGTGCGAAGGTTTTATGCAAGTATTATGCTATTTTGTATAAAGAACTTGAACATCTTAGGATCTGGGTATCCATGAGTGTCCTAGAACTAATTTCCCACAGATACAGAGGAATAACATTTTCTTCCAATAAACTGATCTCACTATAAGGAAGGGAAGTATTTTTTCTTTACTTTATAACCTCAAAACAGTACCTAGAAAATTAGAAATCTTATCTATTAGGAAAAATTTCATCTTGGAAAATAAGTTTTCAATAAAGCCATTATTGAATAACTCTTCTCTGTTAAGTTATATCAACCTTCCTGGAACTTTTACCCTTGAATGACACTGATGTAAAAGAATCACAATATTACATAAATTTAACAAGCTCTTCCAAAAAAGGCACTCCTAAGTATAAATCTAAAAGAATAGAAAATAGGGATGCAATCCCATATTTATACACCAATGTTCATAAGCAGCATCATTCACAACTGCAAAAAAGACTGAACATTCAACAGGTGAGAAGATAAAATATGGGGTACACATAGCCGTGGAATATTACTAAGCCTTGAAAAGGAAATTCTGATGGATGCTACAACATGGATGAACCCTAAAAACAATGTAAGTGAAATAAGCCAGTCATAAAATGACAAACATTGTAATAAATCCACTTATAGCTAAATTCACATAAATGGAAAGTTGATTAGAGGATACCAGAAGCTGGGGGAGAAGTAACAGAAAGTCAATGCTTAATGGACACACCTTCTATTGGAAGGAAAACGTTTTAGAAATGGTAGTTGCACAACAAAGTAAATGTTAATGATACCAACTGTACAGATCAAGCACCAATTACAGGTTTACAGTAATAGTCCTAGTCTGGACTAGGGCACAGGAGAGATACGATATAAAACATTTGGGTGCCAGTTTTCACTAAATTCACCAAAAAGCTTTTCCGCTAAGCTCCAGGGCAGAAATCACTAGGTTTTCGGTGGTGATACATATTTTTAGTGTTATTAAATGGAAACGACTTTTTTTTTTTTTTTTTTTTTTGGCACTGAGAATTGAACTCAGGGGCACTCTACCATTGGGCCACATCCCCACATCCCCAGCCTTTTTTAGTATTTTATTAGAAACAGGGTCTCACTGAGTTGCTAAGTGCCTCGCCACTGCTGAGGCTGGCTTTGAACTCGCGATCCTCCCGCCTCAGCCTCCCAAGTTCTGGGATTACAGGCGTGAGGCACCGCGCCCGGCTAAATGGAAACGATTTTTGAGCATAACGAGCATCACTCAACAAACAACATCACTTCCACCTTGCCATGCTTTCTCGGCACCATTTATTCTACTGAATCCCTCGAGAGCGCTATCGCATTTTAATGATCTAAACATGGTTCTTGTACCAGGCAGCCATAATGCTGATAGCAACCTCCTGCCAATGCTTACCAAGCTCAAAACTTTCAATATTAATCATAAAAGCTACCAGATAGGCAAACCCCCTTTTACCATTACAGCAGAAACCTCTGAGAACCACACCCAAGGGCCCCATGTGGAGATGAGAAATTCATATTAAAGAAAGTCTTAATATGAATAATATTAAGTCTTAATATGCTGTAGCCCGGCAAGAGCTGAACCTCCGGATGGGCGGCCGAGGGTCCTCGGCCCCGCCCCCGCAGAGCTCACCAAGTATAAATCTGCAGCTCGCTGGAGGGTACGTTCCCGCGGGAGAATTCATCCATTCGGTGGTGGCGGCCGTTATTGGTGGTGAAGACTCGCAGCAGCAGCGGGCATGTCTCGAGGAGAAAGGAAAAAGCAGGGGAGACGTTAAAGCGGCAGCGGTGAATCCGGAGCTGGGAGGCGTTGCGGCCTCTCGGCTGCCCCCGGACCAAACACACCGCCTTCTCCCGCACGCAGGCCGCATCTCTCTGCCTTGCCGGGCCCGTTCCACTTCTTCCCCTACCCCACAGAACAGGGGTCCTCACCTTCTCGCGGTCAATTGGCTTCTCTGGCTCTTTCTTAATCTCCTCCTGGGTAACGCGCGATTCCACCGCCATCTTCCTCCTTCTGCCCGCGAGACGCTCGCCCTGACCTCCGACCCCGGCAGCGAACATGAACACGAAGTCTCTCGCGAGGAGAAGCGCGAGAATTTATACAGCGCCAGGAACGGGGCGGGGCGTGTCCCGACGCAGGCGCACTTAGTTGTGCGGCGCGGGAGCCCGGGTCGGGCGCGGGTGTGTATTGTGCCTAGGGAAAGGAGAGCGTCGTCTGGCGCAGGGCGGAAACTCTGCGGGAAAGGTTCCTGGTTTGTATCCCTGTGATGAGTTGGCCAGCTTTTTTTTTTTTTTTTTTTTTTTTTTTTTAATACCTTGAACGCTCACCCGTGAACTAAGGTTAAAGTGGTGTTTTCATGCACAGTGATGAAAACCTTAAAGAGCAACATTACAGGCGTTAAGCAACAGCCTTAGCAAAATGTCGATCTTTCTGAAATGAATAACAGACTCCTATTCGGACCTCTGGGATATGACAAGAGACGCTGCAGAGAGGGAAGAGTAGATGTTTTTCAGTAAGTGGTGATGAAACAATCTGTACTGGGAAAGAAAATGAACTGGGCTCTCCCATGCCGCACACACAAAATTCACACAAAATTCAAGCGGGTCCAAGATATGAACAATAAAAGCAGAACTTTGGGAAATAACGTACTGGAATATTTTCATAACCTGTGGATAGGAATATATGTTACCAAACTCACTAATCAGAGGGCTGGGGTTGTAGCTCAGTGGAAAACCTCAGGCCTAGCCCACATGAAGCACTGGGTTTGACCCTCAGCGCCACATAAAAATAAATAAATAACATAAAGTTATGGTGTCTATCAACAACTAAAAAAAATTTTTAAATAACTCATTAATCAGAAAAAAATGATACATCTGACTAGATTAAAACTGGAAAAGGGGGCTGGGGTTGTGGCTCAGTGGTAGAGCACTTGCCTAGCATGTGTGAGGTATGGGTTTTGATTCTCAGCACCGCATATAAAATAAAGGTCCATCAACAACTAAAAAAATAAAAATAAAAACTGGAAAAGAAAAATTGAAGCAGGGCGTGGTGGCACATGCCTGTAATCCCAGCACTTGGGAGGCTGAGGCAGGAAGATCGCTAGTTCAAAAGCCAGCCTCAGCCATGGTGAGGTACTTAGCAACCCAGTGAGACCCTGTCTCTAAGTAATATACAAAAAAGGGCTGAGGACTTGACCCAGTGGTCAAGTGCCCCTGAGTTCAATCCCCCCCTCCGCCCCCTACCAAAAAAAAAAAAAAAAAAAATTGAACCTTCAAAATACATCATAAGAAAATCATGAGCTGGATAAGGTGTTTGTGAGCCATGTCAATTGGCAAAAGCAACTATCCATGTGTAAGAACTTAAAAAAAAAAAAAAAAAAAAAAAAAGACAACCCAGTCAAAAATGGTAATATATCTGAACTGGTGCATTGAAAATGAAATCCCAAGGACCAATAAACATATAAGATGCTCAAGGTCATTATTAATCAGAAGTTCACATTAAAGTCATACCAATTCATTTTAATTGATTGGTTTAAAACTATTCCCACTAGATTGGCAAAAATTAGAAACTCTGACAGTGGCAATTGTGCACACATCCTGCTGGTCAGAATGTAAACAGGTAGACCCACTTTGGGAACTAGGTTGGGATTATTTAGTACAGTTGAAGTATGCATACTTTAACAAGTCCACTCCGTGTGTGTGTGTGTGTGTGTGTGTGTGTACACACAATGTATGTATATACATATATATATGAAAATCTTGTTCACATGTATCCAGAGACATTACAGGAATGTGTTTAGCAGTATTGTTCTCAAGAACAAAAATCTAGAAACATACCACATGTTTATCAGCAGTGCAATAACTCAACTGTGGTATACTATACACTATACATAGGATCTACCAAACAAACTGGGTGTGGTGGTGCACACCTGTAATCCTAAGTGATTCTGGAGGTTGGGGCAGGAGAATTCCAAGTTTGAGGGCAGCCTCAGCAATTTAGCAAGGCCTTCAGCAATTTAGGGAAACCCTGTCTCAAAATAAGAAACAAGAGCCAGGTGGTGGTGCACACCTGTAATCGCAGCAGCTAAGGCAGAAGGATTGTGAGTTCAAAGCCAGTCTCAACAACTTAGCAAGGCCTTAAGCAACTGAGCAAGACCCTGTCTTTAAATAAAATATAAAAAAGGTCTTGGGCTGGGATGTGGCTCAGCGGTACAGCGCTCGCCTAGCACGTGAGCGGCCCGGGTTCGATCCTCAGCACCACGTACAAATAAACCCATTGTGTACAACTAAAGCAAATAAATAAATATTTAAAAAAAAAAAAAAAAAAAAAAGGTCTGGAGATGTGGCTAAGTGGTCGAGCACCCCTGAGTTCAATCCCTGATACCAAAAAATAAATTAATTGATTGATTAAATTAAATAAAAAGGACTGGGAATGTGACTCAGTGGTTGTTATGGTATGAACATGAGGTGTTCCCCCAAAGCTCATGTGTGAGACGATGCAGGAAGGCTTAGAGGTGAAATGATTAGTTATGAGAGCCTTAACCTAAATAGTGAATTAATCCTCTAATAGGGATTAACTAAGTGGTAACTGAAGGCAGGTAGAGTGTAGCTGGAAGAGGTTGGTCATTGGGGGAATGCCTTTGGGGTATATATTTTGTCCCTGGTGAGTGGAGTCTTTCTTTCTCTCTGCTTCCTAGCCATGATCTGAGCCACTTTCCTCAGCCACACTCTTCCACCATGACATTCTGCCTCACCCCCACCCCATCCTGAGTAATGGAGCTGGCAGTCTATGGACTGAGACCTCTAAAACTGTGAGCCCTCAAATAAACTTTTTCTCTCTCTCTTTTTTTTTTAAATATTTATTTATTTGCTTTAGTTGTATACAATGTGTTTTTTTTTAGTTTTACGTGGTGCTGAGAATCGAACCCGGGCCGCGCACGTGCTAGGCGAGCGCTCTACCGCTGAGCCACAATCCCAGCCCTAAACTTTTTCTCTTAATATTGTTCTTGTCAGGTCCCTTGGTCACAGCAGTGAAAAAGATGACTAAAACAGTGATAAAGCATCCCTGGGTTCAATCCCCAATACCAAAAAACAAAAACAAAACCAAAAATCTACTAAATAAGCCTGGTGCAGGCCTGAAATCCCAGCAACTGTCCAGAAAAGCTAAGGCAGAAGGATTGCAAGTTCAAGGTCAGTTTCTGCAAAATAATAAAATCTTGTCTCAAAAGAAAAAAAAAAAAAAAAAAAAGAAAAGAAAAGCACTGGGGATGTGGCCCAGAGGTAAAGTGCCCCTAGGTTCAATTTCCAGTAGAGAAGGGGTGGTGGCGGGCAATCACAAAACTACTAAACAATAATGAAATACTACAAAGGAACGATAATTTATGAATTATTGGTACATGAAACAATATGGATCAGAAACATAATGGTGAGTATGAGTAACCAAAGACAAAAGAATATACTGTGAGTCAGGCACGGTGGCACAAAAATGCTGTAATCCCAGCAACTTGGTGAAGCCAGAATTAGACAGGCAGTCAGCATAGATAGGTAAATCAAGTCAGGTCAGATCAAGAAGACCAATTTTGAGTGAGTCCTGGGAAGTTGGAGACTGTCCTCTGAGGGATTGAAATGTTAATTCCTTCAGAGCCCTTCCTCCACCCTTATCAAGAACCTGCCCCTGCTCTAACCTATTGCTAAGGTAATGGGTCCCAAGAACTGCCCCTCCCTACAGGGAGCTATAAAGTTGTTAATTAATGTGTCCTGGGCTGCCCCATCCTGCCCTTCCTCCTTCAGTTCACCTGTTTCCCACCTTTTGGCCATCCCACCCAGCATTCCCAGGCCTAGTTATACAGGCAGGAAGAAGAAAGATAAGGGGAAGAGCAGGAGAATAAAGAAAGCCTAAGACATATAAAAAGGGCAGAATGCCTTACTTCTTGGGATTCCAGGATACCAACAATGGCCCCCTTCTCCCTCCTGGGAGAAGTCTATGTCACTCTTTTTAAATAAACCCTGCTTTATATGCTTGCCTTGCCTTGGTGTGCTTCTCTAATGTTCAAACTTCAACATTTGGGGGAGCAGAACTCATCATGGGTAACCAGCGGTATCATTGGGAGGCTGAGGTAGGAGGATCTGAGTTCAAAGCCAACCTCAGTAGCTTAGTAAGGCCCTAAGCAACTCATAAAGACCCCGTGTCTAAATAAAATACAGAAAAAGGGCTGGGCATGTCGCTCAGTGGTTAAGCACCCCTGAGTTCAATTCCTAGTACCAAAAAAAAAAAAAAAAAAAAGGTAAATGAATAATCAATACTTTTTTTTTAAAAATATTTATTTATTTACTTTAGTTGTACAGAATGCAATGCATTTATGTTTACGTGGTGCTGAGGATCGAACCCGGGCCGCGCACGTGTGAGGCGAGCGCTCTGCCGCTGAGCCACAACCCCAGCCCCTGGATCAATACTTTTTAAAAAGATAGAATAAAAGGAGCAAATCCTAGAGGAATATATACAATAGGATTCAATTCATGCAAAGCTTAAAAATAGTAAAATTTAGGACTGGGATTGTAGCTCAGTGGTAGAATGCTTGTCTCAAATGCGTGAGGCCCTGGGTTAGATCCTCAGCACTACATAAAAAAGTAAATAAACAAATGAAAATAAAAATAAACAATGAGTTTTTTTTTTTTTTAATAGTAAAAATGTAGATGGACTAGGTGACATGCTAGTAATCCCAGGGACTCTGGAGGCTGAGGCAGGAGGATTGCGAGTTTAGGCAATTTCTAGGAGACCCTGTCTCAAAATACGTAATAAATAAAAAGGGCTGGGGATGTAGCTCAGGGTTAAAGAGCTGTTGGGTTCAATAGCACAGTGAATCCCCAGTACCACACACACACACATACACAAAAGAGAACTCCCCAAAATATTGTTTAGTGGGGAAAAGCCACAAGTGATAAAACTGTAAAGGGAAATAAGGGAAAGATAATAAACATAATAAAAATAATAATAATAAAAAAATAAAAAGTGTTATCTTGAAATATAAGCTCAGGTAAGGCAAAGTAATGAAGGGCACTTTGGGCTGCTTAGACAATAGAAATATCTTCTCAGGAGAGATGTGGTTTTTCATTCTTTAAATTGCAACTATGCGTTTTAGACACTATTCTATGGACAGTTTAGATCACTTTCAAACATTTTTGTTTTTTAAATTGTGCTGAGAATGAGACCTGACATGTTCAACTTTTTAAAAGAGATATTTAAATTCCCTCTTCATTTCTGTGATTCTAATTTTAAATCCTTGTTGAAACCTCCATAGTATTAACATGCAGACACAGGAGGGCACTCTAATCAATCAATTGGGGGAAAACATTGAAACTGAAAATAAAGAAACTAGCACATTTTTATAGGGAAGATTTCATGTCTTAGATATAAGTTCTCATTTGGGACCTTTCCAAGAAACCAGTTCTTATCAAAATGGAATTCCCCAGTACTTTGAGCCAGTAGAACTGCAGGTATATTTTAGAATGGTTAGGGTAGCTTATCAGCATCCCTCAGTCCACTACTTGGCCTTTTTGGATCAACTCTGAGTACAAATTATATTTAAGTATATGCACCTTTTCTGTTTTTCTTTGTAATTTACAAGTATTTGGAATTTACAACAATAGACAAGTATTACTCTTCAGAGTATACACCCCAAATTATTTAAAGAAGGAACTCAGATATTTTTTTATACCAGTGATCACTGCAGCATTATTCACAAGGGCTCAAAGGTAGAAACAGTCCCTAATGTCTTTCAACAGATGAAATGACACAAACACAAACACAGCCTTGAAAAGAAATGAAATTCTGACACATTCTACAACACAGATAAACCTTGAAAACATTATGCTATTCCTTAAAAGACTAAAAATAGAACTACCATATGATCCACCGATTCCACTATTGAGAATATATCCAAAGGAAATGAAATTATACAAAAAATATACTTGCACTCCCATGTTTATTGCAGCACTATTCACAATAGCTAAAATATAGAATTAATGCAGATGCCTTCCAAAGTATGAATGGATAAATAAAATGTGCTATATTTACAAAAGGGACTATTATTCAGCCATAAAAGAATGGAATTCTGCTATCTGCAGCTACATGGATGGAACTGAAGGTCATTATGGTAAATGACATAAGTCAGACACAGAAAGACAACACATGTTCTCATTTGTGAGAAACTAATAAGCTGAGACTTGCAGAGGAATGGAATGGAGAGTGGCCACTAGACCCTGGGAAAGGGGAGGGCAGAAGCAAGTTCAATGAGGGACCAAACCAGAATGGAGGAATTACTTCTTTAGCATGGTAGAGTAATTAGAGGTTAAAACACTCTGCATTTCAAAATGACTAGAAAGGAAAAGTATGAAAATCCTAACACATAAAAATGATTAATGTTTGAAGATATGGAAATGCTTATTACCCTGATGATTATTATACATTGCATACATGTATCAAATTACTATAACTTACCCCATAAAGATGTACAAATATTATGTTTCAATAAAAAACATTATGCTAGGTGAAATAAGCCATACACAAAAGAACAGAGGCATAGAATAGGCAAATTTATACATAGAGAAAGTAGAATAGAGGTTATCAAGGGGGATAGGAAGAGGGGGTGTGGGGAGTTATTTTCTGTTTGAGATGATGAAAAAATTCTGGATCTGGACTGTAGTGTTGGTTGTACAGCATTGTGAATATACTTAATACCATGGAATTGTACACCTGGAAGTGGTTGAATAATACATTTTGTTATAAATTTTATAATAATTTTAAAAATTAAAAAAGTGAACATCTAAACTATATGAAAATAAGCCATCAAACTTTCTTCACTCTTCTTTTTCTACTCCCCCTTTTACATGTCTCAACATTATAAGTTGGGAAAAGGAGATTATCTTAACTAAAATCAGAAATATGTTTTTGGGTTTTTTTTTTTTTTTAGATATAAGTTCTCATTTTTGGGACCTTTCCAAGAAACCAGTTCTTATCAAAATGGAATTCCCCAGTACTTTGAGCCAGTAGAACTGCAGGTATATTTTAGAATGGTTAGGGTAGCTTATCAGCATCCCTCAGTCCACTACTTGGCCTTTTTGGATCAACTCTGAGTACAAATTATATTTAAGTATATGCACCTTTTCTGTTTTTCTTTGTAATTTACAAGTATTTGGAATTTACAACAATAGACAAGTATTACTCTTCAGAGTATACACCCCAAATTATTTAAAGAAGGAACTCAGATATTTTTTATACCAGTGATCACTGCAGCATTATTCACAAGGGCTCAAAGGTAGAAACAGTCCCTAATGTCTTTCAACAGATGAAATGACACAAACACAAACACAGCCTTGAAAAGAAATGAAAATTCTGACACATTCTACAACACAGATAAACCTTGAAAACATTATGCTATTCCTTAAAAGACTAAAAATAGAACTACCATATGATCCACCGATTCCACTATTGAGAATATATCCAAAGGAAATGAAATTATACAAAAAATATACTTGCACTCCCATGTTTATTGCAGCACTATTCACAATAGCTAAAATATAGAATTAATGCAGATGCCTTCCAAAGTATGAATGGATAAATAAAATGTGCTATATTTACAAAAGGGACTATTATTCAGCCATAAAAGAATGGAATTCTGCTATCTGCAGCTACATGGATGGAACTGAAGGTCATTATGGTAAATGACATAAGTCAGACACAGAAAGACAACACATGTTCTCATTTGTGAGAAACTAATAAGCTGAGACTTGCAGAGGAATGGAATGGAGAGTGGCCACTAGACCCTGGGAAAGGGGAGGGCAGAAGCAAGTTCAATGAGGGACCAAACCAGAATGGAGGAATTACTTCTTTAGCATGGTAGAGTAATTAGAGGTTAAAACACTCTGCATTTCAAAATGACTAGAAAGGAAGAGTATGAAAATCCTAACACATAAAAATGATTAATGTTTGAAGATATGGAAATGCTTATTACCCTGATGATTATTATACATTGCATACATGTATCAAATTACTATAACTTACCCCATAAAGATGTACAAATATTATGTTTCAATAAAAAACATTATGCTAGGTGAAATAAGCCATACACAAAAGAACAGAGGCATAGAATAGGCAAATTTATACATAGAGAAAGTAGAATAGAGGTTATCAAGGGGGATAGGAAGAGGGGGGTGTGGGGAGTTTTCTGTTTGAGATGATGAAAAAAATTCTGGATCTGGACTGTAGTGTTGGTTGTACAGCATTGTGAATATACTTAATACCATGGAATTGTACACCTGGAAGTGGTTGAATAATACATTTTGTTATAAATTTTATAATAATTTTAAAAATTAAAAAAGTGAACATCTAAACTATATGAAAATAAGCCATCAAACTTTCTTCACTCTTCTTTTTCTACTCCCCCTTTTACATGTCTCAACATTATAAGTTGGGAAAAGGAGATTATCTTAACTAAAAATCAGAAATATGTTTTGGGTTTTTTTTTTTTGGTACTGGGGATTAAACTCAGGGGCACTCGACCCCTGGGCCACATCCTCAGCCCTTTTTTGTATTTTATTAGAGACAGGGTCTCACTGAGTTGCTAAGTGCCTCGCCATTGCTGAGGCAGGCTTTGAACTCATGATCCTCCTGCCTCAGCCTCCCAAGTACTGGGATTACAGGCATGCGCCACCATGCCCGACTAAAAATCAGAAATATGTAAAATTTTACATACTATGCCTCAGTCAGTCACTAACAGCCTGACATTGTTAAGATTAAGGATGGTGGGGCTGGGGTTTGGGCTCAGCGGTAGAGTGCTCGCCTAGCACATGCTAGGCGCTAGGTTTAAGCCTCAGCACCACATAAAAATAAATAAATAAAATAAAGGTATTGTGTCCAATACAATTAAAAAAATATTTAAAAAAAGAAAAGATTAAGGATGGTGCCACGCATGGTGGTACATGCCTGTGATCCCAGCAACTCGGAAGGTTTAGGCAGGAGGATTGCAAGTTCAAAGCCAGCCTCAGCAATTTAAAGAGGCCCTAAGCAACTCATCAAGACTCTCCAAATAAAATGTTTTTATAAAAAAGGCTGGGAATGTGGCTCAGGGGTTAAGTGCCCCTGGGTTCAATTCCCAGTACCAAGAAAAAAAAAAAAAAAAAAAAGATTAAGGATGGCTTTCTGATGGCAGGAAAAAAAGTATTCATGAACACCATATAAAATGTGTTTCTGTAGAAGATTTAATAGAATATATTTTTAAAAATTTGTGGGGGGGTGCTGGGGTTGTGGCTCAGTGGTAGAGCGCTCGCCTAGCACGTGAGCGGCCCAGGTTTGATCCTCAGCACCACGTAAAAATAAAGGCATTGCGTACAACTAAAACAAATAAATAAACATTTTTTAAAAAAATTTTTAGCCGGCGCGGTGGCGCACGCCTGTAATCCCAGCACTTTGGAAGGCTGAGACAGGAGAATCGCGAGTTCAAAGCCAGCCTCAGCAATGGTGAGGCACTTAGCAACTCAGTGAGACCCTGTCTCTAAATAAAATACAAAAAAGGGCTGGGCATGTGGCCCAGTGGTCGAGTGCCCCTGAGTTCAATCTCCGGTACCACAAAAAAAAAAAAAAAAAAAAAAAAAATTTAGTTGTAGATGAACACAATACCTTTATTTTATTTATTTATCTTTATGTGGTGCTAAGGATCAAACCCAGGGCCTTACAGGTGCTAGGCAAGCACTCTACCACTGAGCTACAACCCTAGCCCTAGATTCTCTTTTTGAAATGAGGCAAGAGAGTCAAATTAAAAGACTGATTTCTTTTAGTGCCTCAGGTTAACTGATTTCATGAAATCTTCCTGAAAAAAATCACTGTTTTCATAATTACTTAGTTATTATATTATTTAGTTATTATTCATTATCTTGCATGTTCAAATAAAGTCACTGCAAAATACTGAGGGCATATTAATTCAGTTGAAATAGAAATTTTTTTATTTTAGGCATTTAACCATTAAATTTGTAAAGAGCAATTGTTGGGAAGGCTTGGTGGCTCTTCTGGCCCTACTTCAAAAGTTGCACATGAAGAAAGATGTGCAATAATTTTGCAGTTCTTTGGGATTAGGAAATGAACGTGAATAGATAGATGTCTTTGTGACATTGATCTTGACATCTGTCATGGCATGAATAAGATTTAAGGACCTGCCTTATATCTACCTGACACTAAAATATGTGTTAAATGATTTTAAGACATTTTAGTATGTTAACATAATAACCTCAGGATCATATTCTCACCTTAACATTTTTATAGTAATAATAGTAGTTAATATTTATTGATCACTGCTTCAGAGTTTGTTGTTGTTTGCTGTGTAACAGATCACCTGAAAACAAAAGCTTAAGACAATAGCCATTTTATTTGGGCTTGGCTAAGCTAGGCAGGTTTGCTGACATTATTTGGCTTCCCTCATGCAAATGAAGTTATCTGAAAGCTTAACTTGTGGTGGGGAGGGGAGGATAATTGCCTCTCATATTATGACCTCAGGGTTTGAAGAAATCAAGAGCAGAAGCTGCAAGGCATTTTGAGGACTCATCTCATTAGCTACACAACTTCACTTTTGCAGCATTCTATTGGTCAGAGCTAGTCATGCCAAGAAAAGTGGAAACCGTTTCTTGGCAGGAGCTATAGCTAAGACACATTGCAAAAGGGCATATATACAAAGCAGATAAAAACTTGTAGTCATTTTTTTTTCACAATCTACGCTCTAGACAGTTACTGCATGTTTTGCATGTATTATCTCATTTAATTTCCCCAACTAACCTATCATATGGGTATATTACTAAATGAGAAAACAGAAACAGAGATGTAACTTGATGTTTCTAATAAAGGAAATGTTTATTAAGAGTTCTTAGCGAGTAAAACCATACCAATAGCAGAATAATAGAATCTTATGTGAAAAAGCAGGATGAAATATTATGTATAAAGTAATTCAACTATGTTTTGAAGACATGTGCACATGCCGGCATTCTGGAAGAAAATATTTTAAAATATTAGCCAATTCCTCTGAGTCAGAGGATAATAGATAATTGTAATTTCCTTTTTAAAATATATTTCACAAATTTTTCATGAGTACATATTTATCTTTAGAAATTTAAAAGTAAGGGTTGGGGTGTAACTCAGTGGTAGAGCACCTGCCTAGCATGTGTGAGGCCCTGGGTACATTTCCCAGCACTGGAAAAGAAAAGCAATCTGAATAGGTTTATATTAAATCAAAAGTTAAAAACTTGGGGCTGGGGTTGTGGCTCAGTGGTAGAGCGCTTGCCTAGCATGTGCACGGCCTGGATTCGAGCCTCAGCACCATGTAAAAATAAGGGCATTGTGTACAACTAAAACAAACAAACAAATTTTTTTTTAAAAAGTTAAAAACTTTCCAAAAAGAAAAAGAAATTAAAAGATAATATTTTTAAAGTACACCAGTGGAAAAAAATGTATGCCAGTATACAAAACTCATATAAACGATAGGTAATATAGGGGCTAAGGATGTGGTCCAGTGATAGAGGGCTTAGCTGGTATTGGTGAGACACTGGATTCAATCCCCAGGACTGCAAGAAATAAAATTAAATCAAATTAAAATAAAGTAGTCTGAATAGGTCTATATTGAATCAATAGTTTAAAATCTTCCAGAACAGCCCCAGGCCCAGATGGTTTCACTGCTGAATTCTATCAGACATTTAAAGGAAAAATTATATCAATTCTCCATAATTTCTTCAATAAAATAAAAGCAAGGAGAATATTTCTTAACTCATGAGTTTCAATTCAATGAGTTGTAAGAAATCATAAAAAGTAATTCAGATTATTCACCAACGTTCACTTGCTGAATCAAAATCTGTTTTACTACATTTTTCCTGAAGTACAATTTATATTGTGAATCTCATCAAATAATTGTGAAACTAATTCCAGTACTTAGCAGCATAGTTCCACTTTTACACCCATGTTTGTCTCCCCCCTCCCCCTGTCCCCCCCTGTCCCTCTCCTGCCCCTCCATCTCTTTTCTCTCCTCTCCTCCCCTCTTCCTTCTCTCTCTCTTTTCCGTATTAGAAATGGAATCAAGAGCCTTGTGTAAGTGCTCGACCACTGAACTATGTTCCAGCCTTTTTATTTTGGAACAGGGTCTAAATTGACCAGGTTGGCCTCAAACTTGCTATCCTCCTGCCTCAGCCTCCTGAGTAGTCCACTTTTGATCTTTGGACAAGAATTGTACTGTAAGAAAATCAGATATGCTTACTGTACTTCTTATGTATTTTTAAAATTTTGTAAATGTGTTCAAAGTTAGCCTCAGCAATGGCGAGGCACTTAGCAACTCAGGGAGACCCTGTCTCTAATAAAATGCGAAAAAGGGCTGGGGATGTGGCCCAGTGGTTGAGTGCCCCTGAGTTCAATCCCCAATACAAAAAAAAAAGAACAACTTGTGCATCTTGGGATCTGAGATCTGGATATCGGGTGGGGTGGGGTGGGGTGGTGGGAGGAGGACAAGCAATCACCCAGGGAGGCTGGGCAATGGGCAGGATACACAGACTTGTTTCCCAGAACAAGCACGGAGGGTCACCGCTGTGGCCACCGGAGTGGATTCCAAAGGTTTGGCTTGCACATCTCCTGGAGCCCAGAGACTCTACAAACTCAGGGTTGCTAACAGTTTGGTGTCTGTGTGCTAAAGGAGCCTCTGGGGGCATTTTAAGCATAACTACAACTACACTAGGCCAATCATGATGCTCTGACCACTTGAGCCATTTATCCACTTTGTAGACAGTGAACAGAAGAAGACAGAAAACAGCTATGAGTGCCCTTGTTCATATTCATATCGTAAATACCAAACTGGTGGTCACAGTGTTTTCTTATTCTATGACTAAACATTATGACACACTTTAAAATGCTACATGGTATAGAAAAAAATGATTTATTCAGAACAGAAGCAATCGCTTATCACCTATTGGGATGGAAATGTGCGCTGGTGAGGACACCTGAGGCCTCACTTCCATTGAGCTGTTTCCCTACCGCTGAATCCTCACTAGGGTTGTGACTTATCTTGGTGGCAACCAAATACAAGTTCAGACAAATATTTCTTCCAATCAATTTCTTCCAAAGTGCTTAGTTCAGTTGGGCATGGTGGCACACACCTATAGTCCCACAACTGCTGGGGAGGCTGAGGCAGAGGATCACTTGAGCCCAGGAGTTCAAGGCCAGCCTGGGTAACAGAGAGAAACCCCTCTCAAAAAGCAACACAACAACAACTAAAGCCACTCTGTTCTGAGCCAGGAAAAAGGAAAGAGGAAAGCGTATGTTGTATGCATAATACATTTAGAAATGAACGGCCAGGAGAGACAATAACTCTAATGGGCACACTTGCTGTTTACTAAGGAAAGTCACAGAGATGAGTTATAATCCTGGACTACTGAAAGGGGACCAACAAGTGGCAGTTAGAGGTCAGGTGAAAAGAGCTTTAGTTGGCATCAGGATGGTTACACCAGAAAGAGGCACCAGGTTATTTCTAGACCTTGTACTTGCAGTGAAGTAGTAATATGAAAATGATTAAGAGACCCATTTTATCTAAACAACAGTGAGTGGCATTATTCATTTGGATTTTTTTTTTTTTTTTTAACATCTAAACCAGAGATTTTTCAATACTGGCTGCCCATTAGAATCACCTGAGAAACTTTAAACAACACCAACAAAAAACCAGCTGAACCAAAAGAAACTGTGGGGAAAACCCTGGGCCTGGGCAGCTGCATGAGCTCCCAGGACTGGGAACCACTACCCAAGCTTCATGCTCACTGACTTGGGAAAGTACAAGTTTTTAAATTCAAGAAGCTAGGCAACTTCCTTCTCTCTCTCTCTCTCTCTCTCTCTCTCTCTCTCTCTCTCTTCTCTTTCCTTATTTATTTATTTTGTACTAGGGATGGACCCCAGGGGCACTTTACCTCTGAGCCATATCCCCAGTTCTTTTTATTTTTTGAGACAGGGACTTGGTACGTTTCCAAAGCTGGCCTCAAACATTTGATCCTCCCACCTCAGCCTCCCTAGTTGCTGGGGTTATAGGCCTGTTTCACTGTACCTGGAGAAGCTAGGTAATTTCTGTATAAGGCTACCAAGGCCTTGCACCTTGCCTCTTCATTTTTAAAAAAATGTTTTTAGTTGTTGATGGGCCTTTGTTTTATTCATTTATTTATATGCGGTGCTGAGAATCGAACCAGTGCCTCACACATGTGGAGGCAAGCGCTCCACCACTGAGCCACAACCCCAGCCCCACCTCTTCATTATTTATCCCGATCTAGTCAAAAGATTTTTAAAAATATCTGTTTATTTGTTTTTTAGTTGTACATGATGCCTTAATTTTTACGTGGTGCTGAGGATCAAACCTGGGCTGTG
The DNA here is from genome assembly GCA_025594165.1 of Tamias sibiricus. NCBI lineage: Eukaryota > Metazoa > Chordata > Mammalia > Rodentia > Sciuridae > Tamias > Tamias sibiricus. Next base: position 11,826,672 of record CM046663.1, on the reverse strand, counting down.
CACATGCTAGGTGAGTGTTCTACTGCTAAGCCACAACTCCAGCCCTACAATTTTAAATTTTAATTTCATGTCCTGAAAAATAATTCAGCTTGAGAATTAAAATAGTATATTTTTCTTCATAATTCTTCCATGATATCTGGGTCTTTAATAACATCTAGTTTGTAACTCAGCTCATTTTTTTTTTTCTTCTCTGCTATGGTATATAGAGTGATTTGTAATTTACATAGAGGATATGAATTGGGAGTGTCTAGGTAGCAGCTGGGACCCTACTGTGAATTGTGTGTCTTTCTTTAAACAGAGAGACAGCAGCCAGCACTTCCTGCTTTGTGTGTACACACACCCTAGCCTGACACTGACCATACAAGCTGCTGCTCTGGACAGAGCCCAGACACATGCTCAGTGAGTTCTGGGGACTTTGCAACAAACAATACACTTCTGAAACTTTAGCTTTATGGTCTAAAGAAAAGGAAAGCCTCTCACAGGGAGCATGGACTGCCGCTAGTTATGGTAGTAAATATACTTAAAGTCCCTATAAGGTCACCTCCAGAGAGTATTTTTTGATAGGTTTGGGTGGTATGCACTTGGCCTGTGGACAAATCTCTGAGAAACACCAGACTATGGGCAGGGCAGGGGGCTTTCCACAGGAAGAGTGAGTTAGGAAAGCTGAATTCCTGACTTATAAAGGTTGTTTTGATTGGGTGTGTTAGACTTTATAGGGCTCTCTCTCCCCTCCCACTGTCTTCGCCCCCACCCCCCATAGTGCTTGAGGATGTGGGGATGGAACCCAGGGCCCTGCGCAAATAGGCAAGCACTCTCCCAACTGAGCCGCCCCTCCACCCCCCAGCCCTCTCTCCTTTTTGTCTTCCACCACCATTAATTGCCGCTTTCCTGGGATGCTTGGGTACTATATTTCCCAGGTCCCCTTGCCTCCAGGGTTCTAGGATTTTCATTCTGCCAAGGGCAGGTACTCATGAATTATTTGAAAAGCAAAGAGATGCAGAAGCCAGGAGCAGTGGGGATGTGAGGAGCAGAGATCAAGGGGGGGGGGGGCTCTGTGGCAGCCCCAGGCTTCCCCCAGGAGGCACCCTGCTCTTGTGTAACCACTGTGGGGGGTCCTGACCAGGAAACGAGTGGTTTCTCAAGGCAATTTCCTGAGTTGGTCTCAGCTCCATGATGAACCTGCTAACGCACACCTGCTTTCCTGACTTTTGTTCCTTTAGTCTTTCCAGCAGTTTTGTTTTGTTTTTTTTTTAGGGGGTGGGTACAAGGGATTGAAACCAGGGGTGCTTAGCCACTGAGCCACATCCCCAGCCCTTTATTTGTTTGCTTGTTATTTTGAAACAGGGTCTTACCAAGTAGTTTAGGACCTCATTAAGTTGTTTAGGGCCTGGCTGAATTGCTGAGGCAGGCTTCAGACTGTGATCCTCCTGCCTCAGCTTCCCAAGCCACTGGGAAGTGCTAACAGCCTCCAACTATTTTTTTTTTTTTTTTTTTTTTTTTTTTTGGTACTGGGGATTGAACTCAGGGGCACTTGACCACTGGGCCACATCCCCAGCCTTTTTTATATTTTATTAGAGACAAGGTCTCACTGAGTTGCTAAGTGCCTCACCATTGCTGAGGCTGGCTTTGAACTAGTGATCCTCCTGCCTCAGCCTCCCAAGTGCTGGGATTACAGGCATGCGCCACCACACTCGGCTCAGCCTCCAACAGTTTGTTGTTGTTGTTGTTTATTTTTGGTACCAGGGATTGAACCCAGGGGCACTTAACCACGGAGCCACATGACCAGCTCTTTTTTATATTTTATTAGAGACAGGGTCTTGCTGAGTTGCTTAGGACCTCACTAAGTTGCTGAGGCTGGGTTTGAACTTGCAGTATCCTCCTGCCTCAGCCTCCCGAGCCACTGGGATTACAAGCATATGCCACCACACCCGGCTTCCAACAGTTTTTTTGTTTGTTTTTTGGTGGGGGTGGAGGGTGATGGGGGGTGGGGTGGGGGGAGGTACCAGGATTGACTCAGGAGCACTGACCCCTGAGCCACATCCCCAGCCCTTTTTTATCTTATTAGAGAAAGGATCTCACTGAGTTGCTAAGTGCCTTACCATTGCTGAGGCTGGCTTTGAACTCGCGATCCTCCTGCCTCAGCCTCCCAAGTGCTGGGATTATATGCATGTGCCACCACACACCCCGGCTTCCAACAGTTTTTAAAGTATCTGATTCTGTAAATTAAATCCCTTTCTGTTTAAAGCATCTAGAATTGTCTCTGTTCTTTTTTTATTGAACATTGGCTGATAAAGTAATCAGTACCAGAAGCAGCTCCAGGAAACAACTCTCAGGTAGAATCTTCGTGCCTTTGGGTTGCTATAACAAAATGCCTTAGATGGAGTAAAACAACAGAATTTATTTCTCATAGTTCAGGAAGCGGGCACGTTCAAGATCAAGGGGCTGGCAGCTTCTGTGTCTGAAATGGGCCTTTCCCTCAGGAATGGGGCCCCTTCTATGAGTCTTCACATGGTGGAAGGGCAAACAAGATCCCTTAGGGCTCTTTGATAAGGGCAATAATTCCATTTATTAGGGCTCTACCCTGATGATCCAGTCACCTCCCAGAGGTCCCAACTCTTACTACCAACACATTGGAGATTAGATTTCAACACGTGATTTTGGAGGGCACAAACATGCAGACCACAGCAGTGGGGTCCTAGGACTGGTTGTCTAAGCTAGATCTGAAAGCAGTGATGATTCCATCATGGTGGAAATGGGATCTTGGAGGTACATAGCATTCAGTACTCCAACAGACGGTGACTTTGGTTATTATCTGTGTAAGCAAAAAATGAAGGCAACTCTTTGTGAAATCAAGTATCCTCTAAAAGACACAGTGAGGGGAATGGGGCCTACAAGGGCTAGAGAGTAAGCTTGTCGCCAGGCACAGTGGCGCACGCCTGTAATCCCAGCACTTTGGGAGGCTGAGGCAGGAGGATCGCGAGTTCAAAGCCAGCCTCAGCAATGGCGAGGCACTTAGTAACTCAGTGAGACCCTGTCTCTAAATAAAATACAAAAAAGGGCTGGGGATGTGATCCAGTGGTCGAGTGCCCCTGAGTTCAATCCCCAGTACCACAAAAAAAAAAAAAAAAAAAAGAGAGAGTAAGCTTGTCTATTGTTGGGGCAGGCCCCAAATGGCTGTGGTTAGGCTTCCTCAAAGAGGCTTTGCTATGTTGTGTTTTTAGTGTGTAGCCAGGACTGGGAATCAGCTCTGTTATGGCTAGTCAAGGCCAGAAACACTCTGATTCAGCTTCAGTCTTGAAGGTCACAAACATTAACCTGTGAGCATGCGCCCCCTTATGTAATCTATTGGCTGCGTGCCACCCTTGGCATATAAAAAGGGCCTATGGAAAATGAGGGCTTATAGACTGCTAAAATGGAACTCAGGGCTAAAGCTGAAGCTGGAGGCTGTTACTACCTCTCAATAAAGCATGTCTACTATCCTAACTGCCTGTTGCATCTTTCTTCTCCTGCTGGGCCCCAAACTTGTTTGAACCCCCTAACGTGACACCTATTTGGGCTGTACAAAAAGCTTAGAAAAAGAAAACTTCATGCTCAGAGCTTGTAATTTGTGATTCAAGGCATAGTCAGAAAACCAGCATTCTTCAATAACTGCCCTAAAAGAAACTCTTGCTTTTCTTTCCTTTTTTTTTTTTTGTAACAGAGATTGAACCTAGGGATGTTTTAACTACTGAGCCACATCCCCAGCCCTTTTTATATTTTATTTAGAGTGCTGGCTAAGTTGCTGAGGCTGGCTTTGAACTCATGATCCTCCTGCCTCAGCCTCCCGAGCCACTGAGCCCAGCAACCTTTTGTTACTTGTAGCTGCAGGGCTAATACCTTTTCAGACAGGCCCCCAAAAGACCTGAAAATTGAACCAGTCAACTACAGAACTACAGAATATGTTGAATTTACTGCCTACCAGTTATTCTGTAAACTTTGAGGATATGATGAAGAAAGCAGGGACTCTGAATTGAGAAGGGGCATTTGGACACATTTGGCTGGATGTGGGTCCTCCAAACTTCTCACTTTCACTAATTATTTCTTGCCAGCAGTGGCAGCCTCCCCTGTCTTGTCTGGGGAGATGTGTTCTCCCTTGATTGAAGCCCTGAGTGATATCATCTCAGGTTGATGCATTTTAAGGGAATATTTTCAAGATCTAAGCCCATCTCCTCATTTTCTCCAGACTATAGACTACAATCAGCAGCTCCCAGGGGTCAGGTTCAAATGTTATTCACAGAGAGCAAGAGATCTGTGTGGTGAGAGGACTGTGAAATACTGGTGGGAACATGGAACTGTTCACAATCTCCTGAGTCCTTTCTGGAAAGTCCTGACATTCTTTTTTTTTTTTTTTTAATTACTTACTTATTCTAATTTGTTATGCATGCTTGCAGAATGCATTTCCTTTCATATTACATATAAAGGGCACAGTTTTTTAAGTCACTGGTTTTACACAAAGTATTTTCACACCATTTGAGTTTTTATACATGCACTTAGTGTAGTGATGTCCAACTCATTCTGCCATTATTCCTATCCCCTTGCCCCCTCTCCTTCCTTCCCTCCCCTTTGTTCTATTTAACATTCTTTCATTCCTCTCATCTCACTCCCTTGCCATTATAATTCAGTATCATCATAGCAAAGGAATCATTCCACCTTTGTTTTTTGGGGATTGGCTAACTTCACTTAGCATTATTTTCTCCAACTCCATCCATTTACCTGCGAATGCCACTATTTTATTCTCTTTTAGTGCTGAGTAGTGTTCCATTGTGTATAGATACCAAAGTTTCCCTATCCATTCATCTACTGATGGGCATCTGGGTTGGTTCCACAATCTAGCTATTGTGAATTGTGCTGCTGTAAACATTGATGTGGCTGTGTCCCTGTAGTAAGCTGTTTTTAAGTCCTTTGGGTATAGACCAAGGAGTGGGATAGCTGGGTCAAATGGTGGTTCTATTCCAAGTTTTCCTAGGAATCTCCATACTGCTTTCCAGATTGGCTGCACCAATTTGCAGCCCCACAAGCAATGTATGAGTGTGCCCTTTTCCCCACATCCTCGCCAGCATTTATTGTTGTTTGTGTTTTTGATAGCTGCCATTTTGACTGGAGTGAAATGAAATCTTTTTTTAAAAATATTTATTTATTTACTTTAGTTGTACACAGTGCAATGCATTTATGTTTACGTGGTGCTGAGGATTGAACCCGGGCTGCACACGTGCGAGGCGAGCACTCTGCCACATCTCTAGCAATTAGAGAAATGCAAATCAAACTACTTTAAAATTTCATTTCACGTGAAATTTTAAAGTAGTTTACATTTGCATTTTCTAATTGCTAGAGATGTTATTTTTTCATATATTTATTAATTGATTGTATATCCTCTTCTGAGAAGTGTCTGTTCAGTTCCTTAGCCCTTTTGTTGATTGGGTTGTTCGTTTTTTTGGTGTAAAGGTTTTTGAGAGCTTTATATATCCTTGAAGTTAATGTTTTGTCTGATGTGTTTGTGGTAAAGATTTGCTCCCATTCTGTAGGTTCTCTGTTAACCTCACTGATTGTTTCTTTTGCTGAGAAGAAGCTTTTTAGTTTGAATCCATCCCATTTATTAATTCTTGGTTTTAATTCTTGTGCTATAGGGGTCTTGTTGAGGAAGTTGGGGCCTAATCCAACATAATGGAGATTTGAGCCTACTTTTTCTTCTATTAGGTGCAAGGTCTCTGGTTTTATTCCTAAGTCCTTGATCCACTTTGAGTTGAGTTTTGTGCATGGAGAGAGATAGAAGTTTAATTTCATTTTGTTACATGAGGATTCCCAGTTTTTTCCAATACCATTTGTTGGAGAGGCTGTCTTTTCTCCAGTGTATGTTTTTGGCTCCTTTGTCTAATATAAGATAACTGTAGATGTGTGGGTTAGTCTCTGTGTCTTCTATTCTGTACTATTGGTCTACTGGTCTATTTTGATGCCAATACCATGCTGTTTTAGTTACTATTGCTTTGTAGTACAATTTAAGGTCTGGAATAGTAATGCCACCAGCTTCACTCTTCTTGTTAAGAATTGGTTTGGCTATTCTGGGTCTCTTATTTTTCCAGATGAATTTCATGATTGCTTTTTCTATTTATATGAGGAATGATATTAGGATTTTGATTGGGATTGCATTGAAATTGTACAGTGCTTTTGGTAGAATAGTCATTTTGACAATATTAGTTCTACCTATCCATGAACAAGGTAGATCTTTCCATCTTCTAAGATCTTCTTTCATTTCTTTCTTTAGTGTGCTGTAGTTTTCATTGTACAAGTCTTTCACTTATTTTGTTAAGTTGATTCCCAAGTATTTTATTTATTTATTTATTTTTTGAGGTTACAGTAAATGGGGTGGATTTCCTAGTTTCTCTTTCTAGGGAATTGTCGCTGATGTACAGAAATGCCTTTGATTTATGGGTATTGATTTTATATCCAGCCACTTTGCTGAATTCATTTATTAGTTCTAGAAGATTCCTGGTGGAATTTTTTGGATCTTCTATGTATAGAATCATATCGTCTACAAATAGTGATAATTTGGGTTCTTCTTTTCCTATCTGTATCCCTTTTATTTCTTTCGTCGTCTAATTGCAGTGGCTAGGGTTTCAATAACTATGTTAAATAGAAGTGGTGAAAGGGGGCATCCCTGTCTTGTTCCAGTTTTTTAGAGGGAATGCTTTCAATTTTTCTCCTTTTAGGATAATGTTGGCTTGGGGCTTAGCATAGATGGCCTTTACAATGTTGAGGTATGTTCTTGTTATCCCTATTTTTTCTAACGTTTTGAACATGAAGGGGTGCTGTATCTTGTCAAATGCTTTCTCTGTGTCAATTGAGATGATCATATGATTTTTATCTTTGAGTCTATTACATTTATTGATTTCCTTATGTTGAACCAACCTTGCATCCCTGGAATGAACCCCACTTGATCATGGTGCACTATCTTTTTGATATGTTTTTGTATTTGATTTGCCAGAATTTTATTGAGAATTTTTGCATCTATATTCATTAGAGATATTGGTCTGAAGTTTTCTTTCTTTGATTTGTCTCTGATTTTGGAATCAGGGTGATATTAGATTCATAGAATGAGTCTGGAAGGGTTCCCTCTTTTTCCATTTCATGAAATAGTTTGAGAAGTATTGGTGTGAGGTTTTTTTGTTTTGTTTTGTTTTGTTTTGTTTTGTTTTTTTTTTTTTTTAGGTCTTGTAGAACTCGGTGTGTATCCATCCGGTCCTGGGCTTTTCTTGGTTGATAGCTAAACAAAGAAACTATAGAATTCAATAATATAATCAATAACTTAGATTTAGCTGACATATATAGAGTATATTATCCATCAACAAGTCAATACATTTTCTTCTCAGCAGCACATGGATCATTCTCTAAAATAGATAATATATTATGCCATAAAGCAACTCTAAGCAAATATAAAAAAGTAGAGATACTACCCTGCATCCTATCAGATCATAATGGAATGAAATTAGAAATCAATGATAAATAAGAAACAAAACATACTCCAACACCTGGAGACTAATATGCTACTGAATGAACAACGGGTTGCAGAAGACATCAAGAAGAAGATTAAAAAATTTCTAGAGGTAAATGAGAACACCAATACAACACACTGAAATCTCTGGGACACTATGAAGGCAGTACTAAGAGGAAAATTCATAGCATGGAGTTCTTTCCTTCAAAGAAGAAAAGGTCAACAAATAAATGAACTAACATTACACCTCAAAGCTCTAGAAAAAAGAAGAGCAAATCAACCTCAAGAGCAGTAGAAGACAGGAAATAATTAAAATCAGAGCCGAAATCAATGAAATTGAAACAAAAAACACAATTGAAAAAATTGACAGAACCAACTGGTTCTTCAAAAAAATAAATAAAATTGATAAGCCATTAGCTATGCTAACTAAGGAGAGAAAAACCTCAAATTACCAATATCTGTGATGAAAAAGGAGACATCATGACAGACACTACGGAAATACAGAAGATAATTAGAAATTATTTTGAAAATTTATACTCCAATAAAATAGAAAATAAGCCGGGCACGGTGGCGCATGCCTATAATCCCAGCACTTTGGGAGGCTGAGGCAGGAGGATTGCGAGTTCAAAGCCAGCCTCAGCAATGGGGAGGCACTTAACAACTCAGTAAGACCCTGTCTCTAAATAAAAATACAAAAAAAAAAAAAAAAAAGGGCTGGGGATGTGACCCAGTGGTCAAGTGCCCCTGAGTTCAATCCCCGGTACCACAAAAAAAAAAAAAAAAAAAAAAAAAAAAATAGAAAATAATGGCTGGGGTTGTGGTTCAGCGGTTAGAGCGCTCGCCTAGCATGTGCATGGCCCAGGTTCGATCCTCAGCACCACGTAAAACTAAAAAGGCACTGTGTATGACTAAAGCAAATAAATAAATATTTTTAAAAATATTTAAAAAAATAGAAAATAACAAAAGTGTCAACAAATTTCTAGAAACATACGATCTGCCCAAACTAAATCAGGATGATATAGACAAATTAAATAGATCAATTTCAAGCAAAGAAATAGAAGAAGCCCTGACATTCTTGTGACAGGTGTTCTCTCAGCCAAAAACCAACAATGCCCCTGGATATCTACTGGTCAAGCTATAGGAAGGTCTGAGCCCAAGGATCTGCATGCCTTGGCTCTGGGGGGTCTTATGCTAACATGAGACTCTAGTACCTCTCTAGTACTTAGTAGGACAGCTCCTTGATTTGTGCTTTTTTTTGCCCCTCTTGGTCTCCTTGGAATAAAAAAAAAAACTAGTCCAAGGGAGGATTTATCTTTCATATTTCAATCTTTGATATAATATTATCTGGAAAAATAATAAAGGTATTTCAAGCCAGGTGCAGTGGCACCCACCCGTAACCCTGGTGGCTCTAGAAGCTGAGGCAGGAGGATCGCAAGTTCAAAGCCAGCCTCAGCAACTGTGCAAAGCCCTCAGCCACTTAGTAACACCCTGTCTTAGAAAAATAAAAAATAAAAAAAACTGGCTGGGGATGTGGTTCTGTGGTTGAGCACTGCTGGGTTCAATCCCTGGTGCCAGGGGGGAAAAAAAGTATTTCAATTTATGGAAAAAGAAGAGAGAATTTAAAGTAATATGCCAAGTGTTAGCAGTGGTTGCCTCAGGTTGGTAGAACTATGGATGATGTTTTTCTTGCTTCTTTACTCTTTTCTGTAACTTTCAAATTTCATACAATGAACATATATTACTTTGACAAGGTGTCAAATTTAATTTAATTTTAATTTTAAAAATTAAAATATTTAAAAAATATTTTAATTCAGCTGAGCACGGTGGCGCATACCTGTAATCCCAGCATACTTAGGAGTCTGAGGCAGGAAGATCACAAATTCAAAGCCAGCCTCAGCAACTTAGTAAGGCCCTGAGTAACTTTGGGAGACCCTGTCTCAAAATAAAAAAAAAAAATGGGGGCTGGGTTGTGGCTCAGAGGTAGGGTGCTTACATGGCATGTGTGAGGCACTGGGTTCAATCCTCAGCACCACATATAAATAAATGAAGAAAATAAAATAAAAAGGTCCATCAACAACTAAATGTATATGTATGTGTACACACACACACACACACACACACACACACACACACAATTTTTAAATAAATAAATAAATGCTTTTAATAAAAAAGGACCGAGGATGTGGCTCAGGGGTTAAGCACCCCTGGGTTAAATCACTGGTACTCCCCAAAAAAATTTAATTCAGAAAAATAGATTGAGTGAAGTAAAAAAAAAAAAAAATTCTTATAACTACTAGGCAGTAGTTAGAACTAATTCTAAAAAGATGTAGTTTGCATTGTACCCCATAAGTAGATACAATCATTATTTGTCAAATAAAAATAATTTTTTTGTACCGGGGATTGAACCCAGGGGGTACTTAACCATTGAGCCACATTCCCAGCCCTTTTTATTTTTTCTTTTGAGACAAGGCCTCACTAAGTCACTTAGGACCTCACTAAGTTGCTGAGGCTGGCAGAGGTTGGGCTGAGACAGTTGTGGCTTTTGCAAGTGACTTAAACTGAAGGCAGGAATTTAAATGGTTTAGAAGAAGTAGCGTTTTTGGTTTTGTTTTTTTTTAGAGAGAACTAAAATTTCCTATCTGATGTATAAAAAAAAGGAATACTAAAATTTAAAGTGAGAACAATAGGTGTTTCAAGTGCCAGCTGGGCACTATCTGTAACACAGGTAAAGTGGGTACAGCCTTCCTGTCTCTCTCAAAAGATTTTGGGACATCCTCAAAAGATTGGATTGAACTCTTTGGGCCACATAAATAGGTGTCCAGTAAATCCTTTACATCCTACAGCCAACAGGAAAAGCCTTTTTAATTATTTCTCAAACTTCAAAATCTACAAAAATTTAAAAAAAAATAGCAATTTTCACTATATACAAAACAATCACTATAAGCAAAGTCATAAAAAACAAATGACAGCCGGGTGCGGTGGCACATGTCTGTAATCCCAGCACTTGGGAGGCTGAGGCAGGAGGATCGCGAGTTCAAAGCCAGTCCCAGCAATGGCGAGGCACTTAGCAACTCAGTGAGACCCTGTCTCTAATAAAATACAAAAAAGGGCTGGGGATGTGGCCCAGTGGTCGAGTGCCCCTGAGTTCAATCCCCGGTACCAAAAAAAAAAAAAAAAAAAAAGACAATCCAGAGAAAAATGCTGGAAACTATGCTATGGACACTGGACTATTCTAACATATAATAAGTTCTTAGAAATAGAAAAGGAGAATCCAAAAGAAAAACAGACAAATGACATGAATAGTTTACAGAAAAAGCAATACAAAAGGCCTTTGAAGGAATGAAAAAGTGTTCATCCTCTCCCATTATCAGAGAAAAGCAAATTATTAAAACAACTGAGATTTCACTTTTCACCTCCAAGTGTTGAAGAAATAGTCACTTGCATGCATTGCTGATGGGATTACAAAGTGGTACTAACCCTATGGAGGATGCCTTATCAATACAGTATTTAGTCCTATTAAAAATGAATTTGAGGGCTGGGATTGTGGCTCCGTGGTAGAGTGCTCCCCTAGCGTGCGCGCGGCCCGGGTTCAATCCTCAGCACCACATAAAAATAAATCGCATTGTGTACAACAAAAGCAAATAAATAAATATTTTTTTAAAAAATGCATTTGAGGGCTGGGGTTGTGGCTCAGTGGTAGAGCGCCTAGCATGTGTGAAGCACTGGGTTTGATCCTCAGCACCACATATAAATAAATGGATAAAATGAAAGTCCATTAATAACTAAAAATAATTTTTTAAATGCATTTGAAAGGCATTCTCTGTGGTATACACCTGTAATCTCAGCTATTGGGAAGCAGAGGTAGGATTGCAAATTGGAGGCCAGCCTGGGCAACTTAGTGAGACCCTGTCTCAAAATAAAAATAAAAAGTGCTGGGGATGTAGTTTGTTGGTGGAATGCTTACCTTGCATCCACAAGGCCAGGGATTCCCTCCCCAGTACAGCAAAAATGCATATGACCCTGCAACCCCATTTCTGAATGCTAATCTTCAGATACAGGTGTGTGCACGCAAAAGGCTATATTTGTAAACTAAAGAACAAGTGACTTAAGACTAAATAACCCAAATGATTATCCATAAGGGTCTGGTTAAATGAACCCATTCACCAAAAGGAGTATAATGTGGCAATAAAAAAGAATGCAGACACTGTCATTGTCCAGGATATATTGTTAAATGAAAAGTTGGGTGCAGAGTATTGTAGACAGTGCACTACATTTTATGCATAAAAGGGGGAAGGGGTGGGTAAGTAGGATCATTTGCATTTATTTATAAATGCACGAACATAGAAAAGACCTGTAAGAAATTAGTTACTTAGATAGACAGTATACCTTGTTTATGTGTGTGTGTATACTATTTTGAACCATGTAGGTGTATTAATCACTCAAGCAAGAGATAAATAAGTTTTAATATAAGTAATTAAGAAAACAAAACAAAGCCGGGCACTGTGGTGTAGGCCTGTAATCCTAGCGGCTTGGGAGGCTGAGGCAGGAGAATCACAAGTTCAAAGCCAGCCTCAGCAACATAGCGAGGTGCTAAGCAACTCAATGAGACCCTGTTTCTAAATAAAATACAAAAGGGCTGGGGATGTGGCTCAAGTTCCCCTGAGTTCCATCCCTGGTACAAAAAAAAAAAAAAAAGAAAACACCACATATATAATAAATGTATAAAATGAAAGTCCATTAATCACTAACAAATAATTTTATTAAATGCATTTGAAAGGCATTCTCTGTTGTATACACCTTGTAATCTCGAGCTAATTGGGAAGCTAGAGGTAGGATTGCAAAAATGGAGGCCAGCCTGGGCAAACTTTATTGAGACCCTGTCCCTTAAAATAAAATGTAAAAAGTGCTGGTGGATGTAGATTTTGTTGGGTGGAATGCTTTTACCATTGCATCCACAAGGCCACGGGATTCCCTACCCCAGTACAGCCAGAAATGCATAAGAACCCTGCAACCCACTACCCCAGTTCCTGAATGCTAATCTTCAGGATACAGGTGTGGTGGCACACAAAATGGCTATATTTGTAAAACTAAAGAACAAGTGACTTAAGACTAAATAACCCAAATGCATTAATCCATAAGGGTCTGGTTAAATGAACCCATTTCACCAAAAGGAGTATAATGTGGCAATAAAAAGAGAATGCAGACACTGTCATTGTCCAGGATATATTGTTAAATGAAAAGTTGGGTGCAGAGTATTGTAGACAGTGCACTACATTTTATGCATAAAAGGGGGAAGGGGTGGGTAAGTAGGATCATTTTGCATTTATTTATAAATGCAACGAACATAGAAAAGACCTGTAAGAAATTAGTTACTTAGATAGCAGTATACCTTGTTTATGTGTGTGTGTATACTATTTTGAACCATGTAGGTGTATTAATCACTCAAGAAGAGATAAATAAGTTTTAATATAAGTAATAAGAAAACAAACAAAGCCGGGCACTTTGGTGTAGGCCTGTAATCCTAGCGGCTTGGGAGGCTGAGGCAGGAGAATCACAAGTTCAAAGCCAGCCTCAGCAACATAGCGAGGTGCTAAGCAACTCAATGAGACCCTGTTTCTAAATAAAATACAAAAGGGCTGGGGATGTGGCTCAAGTTCCCCTGGAGTTCCATCCCCCTGGTACAAAAAAAAAAAAAAAAAAGGAAAGAAAACAAAACAGTGCTCACTGAGGGGCTCCAGAACAAAAATAAACCATTATTTATGATTTGTTTCTTTGTTTTGTTTTCAGTGCTGATGATCGAACCCAGGGCCTCAGGCATGCCTAGGCAAGTGGTCTACCACTGAGTTTACATCCCTAGCCCTATTGCCTGTGTTTTCAGGTACCAGGACACTTTAATATCATTCTTGATATGCCCATGTTGAATGATGACTTTATGAACCTTTTAAACTCTATTCTTTTTTTTTTTTTTTTTTTTTTGATACCAGGGATTGTACCCAGGGGCACACTTGAGCCACATCCCCATCCGTTTTCTTTTTTTTTTTTTTTTGTGAGATTGGAACTCAGAGGCATCGTCCACTGGGCCACATCCCCAGCCCTGTTTTTTGTATTTTATATTAGAGACAGGGTCTCACTGAGTTTGCTAAGTGGCCTAGCCATTGCTGTGAGGCTGGGCTTTGAAACTCGCGATCCTCCTGGACCTCAAGCCGCCCAAAGTGCTGGGTATGACAGGCTTGCGCCACAGCGCCCGCCGCTCCCATCCCTTTTTTGTATTTTATTTAGAGACATAGGGATCTCCATCTGAGTTGCTAAGAGCCTCGCAAACTTGCTGAGGCTGGCTTTGAACCCTTGATACCCTCCTGCCTCAGCCTCGGAGTCACTGTATTACAGGCGTGCACCACCACACCTGGCTTTTAAACTCTGTTCTAATTAGATGTAACCAAGTCTTTCTAGGCCAAACACCAGGCAATGAATAAACTGACACTTATTGAATGTTAGTTCCTTCTTCCTTCCTTCCCTTCCTTCCTTCTTCCTTCCTTCCTTCCTTCCTTCCTTCTCTCTCTCTCTCTCTCTCTCTCTCTCTCTTTTCTTTCTTTGTACTGGGATTGAATTCAGGGGCACTTCACTGAAGCCACATCCCCTACTCCTGAGGCAGGAGAATCACAAAATTCAAAGCCAGCCTCAGCAACATTATTTAGAGGCAGGTCTCACTGAGTTGCTAAAATGCCTTGCCTTCAACTCGCTGAGGCTGACTTTGAACTCATGATCCTCTGTCATAGCCTCCCGAGCAACTGGGATTTACAGGCGTGTGCCACCACACCCGGCTTATTTCATTCCTTCTCTTAGAGGGTAGGGTCTGTATTGGTTTTTTTCCTTGCGTCCTATGGGTTAGCTTGTACCTAAGATCCAAGATTTGACAAATGTTGGTTGAAACTGTGTAGTAAACAAATGAATGAATGAGCGACCGACAAATTGGTCTTACTTAATACATTTAACAATGTATGGGAAAGTAAACATAAAGCAAAGGTGATTGTTTTAGGTACGTCTTGAGTTAGACTCCTACTGAGAGCAAGGCAGAAAATTCTCAAAACCTAGATCTGCATTACAAATTTCGTGTGTGCACAATCTGTCATTGCTAAGACCATGATGTCATCATAGCCTGATAAACAGAATGACTTCGAATCGGAAGCCCCGAGAGATTCCACTTTAGCTATGAATTACTGCTAAAGGTACAATAGTTTCCTTGGACGGTGCTTAAAAGGGTAGTTGCAAGGGACAGGCAATATCATTACAGATATTTCACATTGTCAGGACTGTGTTGACTTTTCCTGCTTGGCTTCTGGTGGCCTGCCACAAAGATAAGGCAAAACTGGAATTCCCTGGCTGAAAGCATGGCCAGACTGCATCTTTTGTGACAGCAGCTGGGTGGGGAGAGGTGCTGCCACCAAGAGGGGAAATTTCAGGTGACCAATCTCCATTCCTGGGCAGTTCAGTGGTCCCAGGGCTGAAATTCAGGGATAAGGCCATCATAAAGACATGCTGAATCTCCATACTACTTTCCAGATGGGCTTCACCAATTTGCAGTTCCACCAGCAACGTGAGTGTGCCTTTTTCCCCACATCCTCGCCAGCATTTTATTATTTGTTTTTTGGATAGCTGCCATTCTGATTGGAGTAAGATAAAATCTTAGAGTTGTTTTGATTTGCATTTCTCTAATCGCTAGAAATGTTGAACATTTTTTCATATATTTGTTGATTGTATATCATCTTCTGAGAAGTGTGTCTGTTTAGCTCCTTGGCCCACTTATTGATTGGGTTATTTTATTTATTTATTGATTGATGTTAAGGCTGTTAAGAGCTTCATAACTCCTTGAGGTTAGTGTTTTCTAGCTGATGTGCTTGTGGTAAAGATTTGCTCGCATTTCTGTAGGTCCTCCTATTCACCTCACTGATTGTTTCTTTTGCTGACGAAGAGGCTTTTTAGTTTGAATCCACGCCCATTTATTGATTCTTTGTTTTTAGTTCTTGCACTATAGGGGTCTTATTGAGGAAGTTGGGGCCTAAATTCAACATGATGGAGATTTGGGCCCTACTTTTTTTCTTCTGTTAGGTGGCAGGGTCTCTGGTTTTGATTCCTAGATCCTTGATCCACTTTGAGTTAAGTTTTGTGCATGGAGAGAGAAAGAGATTTAATTTTATTTTATTACGTGAGGATTTCCAGTTTTTCCCAACACCATTTGTTGAAGAGGCTGTTTTTTCTCCAGTGAACATTTTTGGCACCTTTGTCTAATATAAGATAACTGTAGGTGTGTGGGTTCGTCTCTGAGACTTCTATTCTGTACCATTGGTCAACTGGTCTATTTTGATGCCAATACCATGCTGTTTTTTGTTACTATTGCTTTGTAGTACAATTTAAGTTCTGGAATAGTAATGCTACCCGCTTCATTCTTCTTGCTAAGAATTGCTTTGGCTTATTCTGGGTCTCTTTATTTTTCCAGATGGAATTTCATGATTGCTTTTTCTATTCCTATGAGAAATGATATTGGGATTTTGATTGGTATTGCATTGAATCTAGGAAAACTGGGAATGGAACCACCATTTGACCCAGCTATCCCACTCCTTGGCCTATTCCCAAAGGACTTAAAGACAGCTTTACTACGGGGACACAGCCACATCAATGTTTATAGCAGCACAATTCACAATAGCTAGACTGTGGAACCAACTCCGATGCCCATCAGCAGATGAATGGATAGGGAAACTTTGGTATATATACACAATGGAACACTACTCAGCACTAAAAGAGAATAAAATCATGGCATTTTCAGGTAAACGGATGGAGTTGAAGAAAATAATGCTAAGTGAAGTTAGCCAATCCCAAAAAACCAAAGGTCAAATGATCTCTTTGATATGAAGATACTAACTTATAAAGGCAAGAGAGAGGGAATGAGAGGAATGAAAGAGCTTTAAATAGAACAAAGAGCGGGGGAGGGCGGGGAGGGGAAAAGGGGATAGGAATAATGACAGACTGAGTTATCCATGATTACTCTAAATACATGTATGAAGACACAATTGTTGTAAAAATACTTTATATTAAACCAGCAACTTGAAAAAAGAAAAAAAAAGAAATGCTGAACATGGCATCTTTCAGATCCTTACTGTAGCTCAGTGGGAGAGCACAGAGATACTGTGCTGATATTCCCACATTTTGACTTTCCAAAATTTCCAAGATTATTTGTATTGACTTAAACTTTTAAAGTTGTATCTGTTTATGATGCCTATATAAAGATTATTCTAGGCTCTTGGTTATATTCATTGTATGGAAATAAAAAGAAGAGAAATAACGAATGAAAATGGAAATAAGAAATGAGTTATGATGAGTTACTAGGCACCAGGAGTCCCAGAGTTAGGGTGCACACATTAGGTTGTGGCTTTTGTAATTTCTCATGAAGAGAGAAGGATCTACAAGAGAGGTTTTGGTGCAGGCTTAACAGAGTCTACGTGTTGTTTTCCGTTTGTTTGCTTGCTTGTATTTTGTGGTGCTGTAGCTCAAAACCACCTCCTTGTGTATGCATGACAAGCACTCTACCCAACTATTGAGCTACACCCCCTGCCCCTAAAGCCTGAGTTTGATTTGCAACTCTTTTATGTACTAGTGTAACTTTGGAAAAATGACCTACTGTCTTTGAAACTTAGTTTTTCTCCCTTCCAAAAAAAAAAAAAAAAAAAAAAAAGGGATGATTAAAAACTCACTGGTTCAGTAACTATCCCAGATGTCCTGCATAGGGCATTTGCTCCTTTCTCCTCCCAAGCGTCTACTTCTTCCCTGGGACCACTTCAATAGCATTCTAGCCAAAATGTGGGGGGGCCCTTAAACCTATCCCTCTTTGATCTGGTCTCCAAACAATGCTCTCCAACTCTAAAAAGTTAGCATGCATGAATCTCCTGGGGAGTTTTGTTAAGATGCAGGTAGATATAAGTATGTCTTAGTAGGGGTCTGAGACTCTGGGAGTCCCCAGACAATATTGCTGCGGTTGTCCATTGGGAGTAACAAAGTTCCATTAACTCTGGCAATAAATTGAATGCAAATTCTCTCTCTCTCTCTCTCTCTCTCTCTCTCTCTCTTCTCTCTCTCTGTGAGTGTGTGTGTGTGGTGTGTGTATGGGTTGGACTTAAAGCCTTGTGCAGGTGAAGCAAATCCCTCTATTACTGAGCTATACCTCCAGCCCATAAATACATATCCTTTATTTCCAAGACCCACCACAGACACTTTAAGCTTCAGCAGTCAGCTCTACAGAGACACCTAAGTACAGAAGCTCCAACACACACTTATTCTTGGGTCACCCTAAGCAATTCCATCTCACTTCTAGAGTCTCTTGGTTATTGCAGATGGATGTTTTTCTAGTCTCATTTTTATCTTGCCTCAAGTTTTGAACATGATGCTTGACCTCCTTCCCACGATTTCAACCTTGGCTTTGTTAATGATTTAGGTTTTACACATATGATGCTGTACTTGGCTACTGTCCGCAAACCCTGTGTATGCAGGAACAGTTATGTTCTGAGAATTCAGACGGTTGCTTCAGACCACGGTGCAGGGTGATGGCTGCCACCCCCTGCATTGGTTGTAAGATTGTACCTGGATAATGACTCTATCATCTGACCAGCGCTGCTCAGAATTTCTCTGAATTGTTTATAGCACCAACTGTGCAACATGTGGTTTGGACTTATGTATATCTCCACCAATGATATATTTATTTTTCTTTTAAATAAAAGAAAGCATAAAGTAGCCCTCAAGATCAGGAGACTAGAATCCATTTTGCCTGGATTTGCTCATGGTTCAGCACTTTCTAGCCCTGGGTGTCCTTGGAAAAAATTATTTGGTGTAATGATTTGAAATGTGTCCCTTTCAAAATTCAGGTTTTGCCATGTGACAGAATTAACAGGAGAGGCCACTAAAATGTGATTAGAAAGGTCCCTCCCTCATGGATGGGAATAAAGGCTTGTTTTTGTTAAAAAGACTGGCTTATCCCAGCACTTGGGAGGCCTGAGGCAGGAGGGTCGCGAATTCAAAGCCAGCCTCAGCAATGGCGAGGCGCTTAGCAACTCAGTGAGACCCTGTCCTCTAATAATATACAAGAATGGGCTGGGGATGTGGCCCAGTGGTCAAGTGCCCCTGAGTTCAATCCCCCGGTACCACAAAAAAAAAAAAATAAAAAAAAAAAAAAAAAAAAAGACTAGCTTGCCCTTCCCCGTTCTCCTGTATAAGGAAGCAGTGTTCCTGCCCTCCAGAGGATACAGCCCTCCTCAGCTAACCAAGTGTCGATACCTTTGTTCTCAGATTCCCTAGTCTCTAGAATGGTGAGAAAACAAATTTCTGTTCTTTAAAAAAATTACCCAGTCTCAGGTATTTTGTTATAGGAGCAGAAAAGGAACTAAGACATTTAGCATGTCTGTGCCTCAGGAGTTCACCTCTGTATTAGTGAGAAAATCGATACCAAACTAAGAAGATTAAAATTATGGGGGCTGGGGATATAGCTCAGCTGGTAGAGTGTTTGCCTTGTATGCACAAGTCCCTGGATTCAATCCCTAGCACCAAAACAAAAAAAAAAAAAAAAAAAAGAGAGAGAGAAAGATTAAATTAAATGAAGTAATATTTGCAAAGCACAGTGCCTGGCACTTTAGTGCTTGTAAGTGATATGTTTTTGGTATGAGGGTCACAGGGGAACTACTTTTTGTACTTATGAGAGCAGTTGTATGGTGAGATATGTTTTTAGGATCTAGGTTTTGATTGCTTATTGTATTAATATATTTTTCAATGAAAAGATCCACTTAGTTTGTCTACTGTCTGTCTAGTCAGTCATAAGTGGCAGAACTTTGGGTATCTCAGAAAGATTCACTACAGAGTAAAACCCCTGCATAGATAGCCTACAATCTGCTGAGCCCTCAGTTGTGTGGACCCTCTACTTGGCTGTTTGTTGTGAGCTCAAGTTCTCAAAGATCACCATGAAGTGGTACTGTGACCACGACAGTCTTCCTGCAGGGGGCAGTAAGGGTTCTAAAGGAAGGCTTGACTTTTTCTGACTGAGTAAAGGTGTCCCTTGGCTAGTGAGAGGCGTGTTGGGGTGGAGTAAACGCCCTTGTGGTAGGATAGTGTCAGGAACTGCAGGAGGGCAGGAGGAGGGGTAGACTGCAGGGAAGAAAGGTGATGCTGCATAGGTGTGATGGGCTTCTGGGCATGAATGCTCCCCATGTCGCCTGAGCATCTGTATGGGATGGCCCTGGGGTGCTTATCTACCAAGTCACGCAACATCTCTGCCAGCCCAACAAGTCAAAAGGCAGTGTCCTACACATACACCTTTTATAAAGATCAGGACGTCTAACCACGTTTTCAACAGTCCCCTTTAATATGATTTGCCACACTGACTCACCCCACATACAAGCCCATTATAAGCCCCTACTAATACAGGCAAGTAAAATCTGAGGTTAGGTTGATCACACAGGTCTTGCAGCTTCTCTTATAAGAACTATTCACATATTAGTAACTCCTTCAGGAAACAAGTAAAAATGGTATTTTCTTCTATTCTAATACCTCAATAGACTACTTTGTTTGGGGGGGGGGGCGCGGTACTAGTGTATCTGAACCCAAGGGCATTTTACCACTAGCCTATCTTTCCCTAGCTCTTTATATTTAAATTTAATTTCAGAGATAGTATCTCATTAAATTGCTTATGACCATCACTAAAATTGCCTGAGGCTTTGGCCTTGAACTTGCAATCTTCCAGCCACAGCCTCCATGAGGATCCCTGGGATTTAAAGGCATGCATTCACCGAGTCTGGTTTTCATCCTATAGATCAAAATCCATTAGATTTAGAGGTTTTTGTGCTTTGTGTGTTTTTATAATAACATGTAACAAAAGATAAATTATGCCCGCCCAAATCACATTTCTATATGTTATAAATCATAGATTAGGAAAACATCACATGTCACAGTTTTATATCTTATTAAAAAATCACACTACTTTATTTTCAAAAGTAAAATCAATATGCCCAAAAGTACTCCGCCAAGATTGTGGTATAAACAGAAATTGAGAGCCCTACTTGCATTTATTTAGTAAGAATTCCCCAAGTGATTACACCTATCAATACTATCAATAAAAATCATTTTTCATATCTAGCTTAGTAAGGCAATAGCCATCAGAAACATACAATACAGAAGCATCAAACATAATAGAAAAAACTAGTCCGGAGTGCGGTGGTGCATGCCTGTAATCCCAGAGGCTCGAGGAAGCTGAGACAGGATGATTTGTGAGTTTCAGAAGGCCAGCCTCAGCAAAAAGTGAGGGCGTTAAAGAAGCAATTTCAGTGACACCCCTGTCCCCTCTAAATAAAATATACAAAATATAGCTGGGGGATGTGGCCTCAGTGGTCAGAGTGTCCCTTAATACAATCCCCATTACCCGCAAAAATAAATAAATAGAGTAAATTAAATGATGAAAAAAATAAAAATCGAATATCATTTTTCTCCATTAAAGTCAAGAAACATGATGGAATATATTTTATTTATAGATTAATAGTGAGAGTAATTTTTTCATGCAGTTGTAGATAATGAAATAAGGTAAGAAAAATTAAAGTGAGTTTTAGTTAAATAGGCAAGTGGAAAGGCCCAAGACTATAATCATTTTGTGCCCATGATGTGATGGTCCTTTTTTGAAACAATTTTTTAAAAAACTTGACAAAAAATATTGGAATATATGGAGATGAGAGGAGTAGGAGATGAAAGAGGAGCGACAACGTAGAGTGAAGAGGTGTGAACAAATAATAATTTATTTAGTATATTGGTACTGGTGTACTGAACCTAGTGGGCCACTTATACCACTGATGAGGACATTCTCATCTCCATTTATGTTTATTATTTTGAGACAGGCGTCTTGCTAAGTTTGCTTAGGGCCTCCTCTAAGTTACTGAGGCTGGCTTTTGAACTTGTGGATACTCTTGCTTCAGCCTCTTAATCTGTATGGGTTTATAGGCATAATGCTGCTGCAACCCAGCTAGTAATTTCTCTTCTTTTTTTCTTTTCTTTTTTTTTTTTTTTTTTTTTTGGTGGCGGTGGGGGGTACCAGGGATTGAACTCAGGGGTCACATCCCCAGCCCTTTTTTTGTATTTTATTAAAGACAGGGTCTCACTGAGTTGCTAAGTGCCTCCCATTGGTGAGGCTGGCTTTGAACTCGCCATCCTCTTGCCTCAGCCTCCCAAGTGCTGGGATTATAGGCTGTGCGCCATCGCGCCAGGCTGGGGATTTTATATAACATATTTAAAAAATATTATTTATTTGCTTTTAGTTGTTACACAAATACTTTTATTTTGTACGTGGTGCTGAGGATCGAACCCATGCCTAGGGTAATGTGGTATAACCGCTGAGCCATACAACCCCAAGCCCCTTAATAAACATTTTATAAAAAAAGATGTAAGCATGTGAAGCAAATGTTTCAACATCATTAATTATCAGGAAATAGGCAAATTAAAATAACACACATATTAGGTTCTTGGTTTTTTTTGTTTGTTTTAGTTTTGTGTTGTTTTGTTTTTATGGCAGTGCTGGTGATCAAATTCTATGGGCCGCATGCAATGCTAAGCAAATGCTCTACTACTGCTGGACTATATCCCAAAGTCTTGAATTTTTAAAACTGGTACGTGATTAAAATGAACAAAATACCAAGGCAAAGGATTATGATGTAACTATGAGTTTTATACCACTGGTTAGTAAGGTATAAAATGGATTCCAACCACTTTGAAAACCAGTTTGAGGGAGCTTCTTTTCAAGTATTGTTTATAAAATTCCACTCCTACTTATGTACTCGAGAGAAATGAAAATGTTATGTCCACATAAGCTGTACACAGATGTTTACAAATCCAAATTAGAAAGACCCCCAAATAATTTATTAACAAGCAAGTAGATAAATAAATTGGAGTATATTCATACAATGAAATATACTTTAGATTATAACAACAACGGAACAAATCAAAAAAAATATTCTGCTAGGTTAAAGAACAAAAAACAGAAACAATAGAATACAAATCTTTTTTTATTTCATTTAATAGAGAAAATTCTAGTAAAAAGCAAGAAATGATCTCTAATGACAGAAAATATATCAGTGGTTGTCTAGGCCCAGGGCAATAAAGAGATTAATACGGAATTTTTTTGGTGGATGTGATTTAAAATTTGTTTCTTATTATTTTAATTGAAGTTGTACACTTTAAATGGTGTGCATGTCATGTTAATTATATCAATAAAGTTGATTTTAGTAAAGCATATTACTTAGGTGCTAAAGTCTACCACAAGTGGAATTAGATGAGTAACTCAGGGGTCACATCCCCAGCCCTTTTTTGTATTTTATTAAAGACAGGGTCTCACTGAGTTGCTAAGTGCCTCGCCATTGGTGAGGCTGGCTTTGAACTCGCCATCCTCTTGCCTCAGCCTCCCAAGTGCTGGGATTATAGGCGTGCGCCATCGCGCCCAGCTGGGGATTTTAATAAACATTTTAAAAAATATTATTTATTTGCTTTTAGTTGTACACAATACTTTTATTTTTACGTGGTGCTGAGGATCGAACCCATGCTAGGTAAGTGGTTTACCGCTGAGCCACAACCCCAGCCCCTTAATAAACATTTTATAAAAAAGATGTAAGCATGTGAAGAAATGTTCAACATCATTAATTATCAGGAAAAGGCAAATTAAAATAACACACATATTAGGTTTCTTGGTTTTTTTTGTTTGTTTTTGTTTGTTTTGTTTTGGCAGTGCTGGTGATCAAATCTTGGGCCGCATGCATGCTAGGCAAATGCTCTACTACTGAGCTATATCCCAAGTCTTGAATTTTTAAAACTGTACGTGATTAAAAGAACAAAATACCAAGGCAAGGATATGATGTAACTATGATTTTCATACACTGGTAGTAAGGTATAAAATGATTCAACCACTTTGAAAACCAGTTTGGAGCTTCTTTTCAAGTTTGTTTATAAAATTCCACTCCTACTTATGTACTCGAGAGAAATGAAAATGTATGTCCACAAAGGCTGTACACAGATGTTTACAAATCCAAATTAGAAAGACCCCAAATATTTATTAACAAGCAAGTAGATAAATAAATTGGAGTATATTCATACAATGAAATATACTTAGATATAACAACAACGTGAACAAATCTAAAAAAAATATTCTGCTAGGTAAAGAAAAAAACAGAAACAATAGAATACAAATCTTTTTATTTCATTTATAAGAAATTCTAGTAAAAGCATGAATGATCTCTAATGACAGAAAATATATCAGTGGTTGTCTAGGCCCAGGGCATAAAGAGATTAATACGGAATTTTTTGGTGTGATTTAAATGTTCATTATTTTAATTGAGTTGTACACTTAAATGGGTGCATGCATGTTAATTATATCAATAAAGTTGATTTTAAAAAGCATATTACTTAGGTGCTAAAGTCTACACAAGTGGAATTAGATGAGTGATATACACTTTATTTTAAAACAAAACTAGTTTTCACCAAAAAGTAAACTACAATAAAATAAAAAGCATATTAGTATTTTATATTATATATTTTTATATCCTTTGCTTCTTTCTTTTTTTCCTTTTACTTTGTGTTTACTTGTTGAATAGGAAAAATTCTTTAAGAATTTTAATTTAATCGTAAGGGTGCCCCAGATATAAACTTTATGGATCCATTAAATTTATTAGCCCTCCTTTTTTAAAAAATTTCTTTGTTTTAGTTGTACACAATGCCTTTATTTTTATTATTTATTTATTTATTTATTTTGGTACCGGGGATTGAACTCAGGGGCACTCAACCACTGGGTCACATTCCCAGCACATTTTTTGTATTTTATTAAAGACAGGGTCTCACTGAGTTGCTAAGTGCCTCGCCATTGCTGAGGCTGGCTTTGAACTCACGATCCTCCTGCCTCAGCCTCCCAAGTGCTGGGATTACAGGTGATGCCTTTATTTTTACGGTACTGAGGATCAAACCTGGGCTGCGCATGTGCTAGGTGAGCACTCTACCTCTGATCCACAATCCCATCCCTTATTGATCCTTCTTTTTAATTCTGTTCTGCTATCTTTGCAGTTTCATCTAGTGCTTAGTCTTGACTTTCTCCTTTGTGTCAAGCCCTTATTGCCTTCTGAATAATGTTTGCTCCCTTTGGGTCACTTAGCTCCCCCTTGACAAAATTACACACTTTGGGCTTTCCACTGTTGGGCCTAGGTGGAGAAGAATACCTTGTTCTCATCTGTTAATAATCCAGCTTCTGCTTCAGTTCACTGGCCCAATAAGTCCCATAGGGTATAGGAAATCTACCAGGCAGGGTAGGGCACTCTGCTTGGGCTGTCTGAGTGCAGAGAGAGGAGGGGGAAAGGCCAGTAAAGACTTTAAGTACAGGAAATGCTCTGAAAATTTTACTGAAGGGAATTGGCTTTATTTCTCAAGTGTGCCAGTCTTTAACTCCTAATTTTCCTAGTTACTGATAAAAGACAGAGCCAGGTTCTGAATGTGCTCACTGTTGTTTTCTGCACTCTACAACATAGAATCTTAATTTCAATCTCCATGGATGTGGCTTAGTGGTAGAGCACTTGCCTACATGCTTGAGACCCCGAGTAATCTCAACTTCAAGCACTGTTGCTCTCAATCACAATTGTACTTGAACAAGAGAACCGTCTTCCTTCAAGGACTGGTGGGTGAACAATGAGGACTTGCGGCTGACTTCCTTGTGCCCTTAAAAGCCCAACAAGCAGAACGATTATGTGTGTGGGGAGGGATCATTGAACAAGGTCAGGGAGGCTGAAAGACAAGGCACATTTGTTGTAAGAGTGTTTGGATACTCCTGTTTTCAATGGCTTGAGTTTGTGATGGGCAACCAAGTGACATGGACTATCACAGAAGCCTGAGTGAGAGATCAAATTTAGACATGCAGTAGTTAACTACACAGAGGGTACAATTAAAACTATGAGAATGATAAACTGGCAGAATGGAGTGTGGGTGTGGGGAGTGGAAGGGTAAAGAGATGGAGGCAAGGGACCTACCAGTAGGCCTCTTTTTTTTTTTTTTTTTTTTTTTTTTAAGATATCATCTCTTTATTTTAACGTGGTGGTGAGGATTGAACCCAGGGCCGCACACGTGCTAGGCGAGCGCTCCACCTCTGAGCCACAACCCCAGCCAGTAAGCCTCTTAATTAATTAAATCATAGAATTTTAGAGCAGGCCAGGATATTCGAGATCATACGGAGTCCAACCACTCCAATTTTTAAGACTTTTTAAAATATTGTAGATGGTCCTTTATTTTATGTATTTATTTATATGTGGTGCTGAGAATCGAACCCAGTGCCTCACACATTCAGGGCAAGTGCTCTACCACTGAGCCACAACCCCATCCCCTAACCACTCCAATTTTGTAGATTAATAAACTTCAGCCCAAAGGAGTTAGAGGACCTTTCTAAAGTCTTACGGGTTAATAACTGACTTTAAATATAGGACTTCTAGTCTCCTTCCTGTAAGTCAAGGACTAGTGTTAGTCAGCTATTCATCACTGCAGCAAAATACCTGAGGTAACTTGGAAAGAGGAAAGTTTTGGCTCACAGTTTCATATATTATGGTCGGTTGGCTATGTTTTTAGGACTGGAACAAGTCAGAACATTATATGGGGCAGCATGTGATAGAATGAGACTGCTTACCTCAGGGCATCTAAGAATCAAAGAGAGAGAGAAAGAGAAAGGAAGAGTCCAGGATCCAACATCTTCTCCATGAGCATGTGCTCAATGACCTAACTTCCTCCCACTGGGCTCCTCCTCCTCAGGATTCCACTACTTCCCAGTGGAGTCACAGGCTGGAGACCAAGCCATTAACACATGGGTCTTTGGGAGGAACTCCAGATCCAAGCTAGAGCGGGGATCAAAGACCTGAGTGTAAGCCCACCTCCTTCATCTCCTTTCAGCTAAACTGTCAAGGAGATATACTTTTGTAAGATGCTTTATATTTTGCCGGGCGCAGTGGCGCACGCCTGTAATCCCAGCACTTTGGGAGGCTGAGGCAGGAGGATCGCGAGTTCAAAGCCAGCCTCAGCCATGGCGAGGCACTTAGCAACTCAGTGAGACCCTGTCTCTAAATAAAATACAAAAAAAAAAAAGGGCTGGGGATGTGGCCCAGTGGTCGAGTGCCCCCGAGTTCAATCCCCGGTACCAAAAAAAAAAAAAAAAAAAGCTTTATATTTTATCCTAATTCCACTTTTGCTGGGGGAGGGGTACTGGGGATTTGATTCAGGCATGTTCTACCACTGAGTTACACCCGTAGGCCTCTACTATTTTTTAAAAATTGAGACAGGGTCTCACTAAGTTATGAGGCTGAACTCAAACGTGGAATCCTCTTGTCTCAGCCTCTTGAGCAGCTGGAATTATAGCCATGTGCCATTACGCTCAGCTCAAATTCCACTTCTCAAATTATATTTAACTAATAAAAGAAATTGAGAGGAACTGTAATAAACCAAATGGAACCAGACACCCAGGGAAAATAATCTCCCATCATTGAATCATAATATACAACAATTCAAGTCTTTGAAACTGTAAGGACATCAATGCACCAGCTTCTCAAGAAAATATACATTTGTATAACTTCTGTTTATTTTATTCTTCCTATCCATTTTTTTTCTGCTCACCCCTATTATGGTTTGAATGTGAGGTGTCCCCCAAAAGCTCACGTGTGAGACAATGCAAGAAGGTTCAGAGGAGAAATGATTGGTTTTGAGAGTCTTAACACAATCAGTGGATTAATCCCCTGACAGGGATTAACTGTGTGGTAATTAAAGTGTTTGGGGTGTGGCTTTGGGGTATATATTTGTATCTGGTGAGTGGAGTCTTTCTCTCTCTGCTTCCTGATCATCCTGTGAGCTGCTTCCCTCTGCTACACTTTTCCACCATGATGTTCTGCCTCAGGTCAAGCTCCAAGAAATGGAGGCAGCCTTCTATGGACTAAGACCTCTGAAACTGTGAGCCCTAAATAAATCTTTTCTCCTCTATAATTGTGCTGCTTGGGTTCTTTAGTCACAGCAGTGAAAAATCTGACTAAAACAACCTCTAAGTTCTACCGGTTTAAGTCTACAACACCAAACACTGTTATTTGTATCTATACTAAAACTTGCTAGACCAATATCCTTGATGAACATAGATGCAAAAATTCTCTATAAAACCTGGCAAATTGGATACAAGAACACATCAAAAAGAAAGTGCACCACGATCAAGTTAGATTCATCCCAGGGATGAAAGGATGGTTCAACATACAAAAATCAATAAATGTAATTCATCACATCAATAGACTTAAAGATAAGAATCATATGATCATCTCAATAGATTAGATTATGTGATGTTCTTGCTGAATTAATAACTCATGGTTATTGGTATAGCAGGCTTTTATAATTGATTTATATCTTACAAATTTCATTGGATATTTAGATATAGTTTTAGCTAATTAATAAACCAGGGAGCCAGGTATGGTGGCTCATACCTGCAATCCCAACTACTCCCTTAGGAAGCTGAGGCAGGAGGTTAGCCTCAGCAATTTAGCAAGACCCCACCTCAAAATGAAAATTAGAAAGGGCTGGGGATGTAGTTCAGTGGTAGAGCACCCCAGGTTTAATCCCCAGAACCACTTAAAAAAGTTAGGGGAGTGTTTTTTTTTTTTAAATATTTATTTATTTGCTTTAGTTGTACACAATGCAATGCATTTATGTTTACGTGGTGCTGAGGATCAAACCTGGGCCGTGCACGTGCTAGGCGAGTGTTTCTACCGCTGAGCCACAACCCCAGCCCCTAGGGGGAGTGTTTTAGTCAGCCTACATCATGGCAGAAGAATGTGGCAGAGGGAAACAGCTCACATGATGATCAGAAAGCAGAGAGAGACTCCACTCTCCAGATATAAAATATATACCCCATAGCCACGGCTCCAATAAACCACTTCCTCCAGCCACAACCCAGCTGCCTCCCTTACCACTCAATAATGCCATCAGGGATTAATTCACTGATTAGGGTAAGGCTATTATCCAATCATTTCTCCTCCAAAACTTCTTGCATTGTCTCACATGTGAGTTTTGGAGGACATAACCAAAACAGGGGGTTTGGGGATATAGCTCAGTGGTAGAGTGCTTGCCTAGCATGCTCAAGGCCCCGGGTTTCATCCTTCATACCAAAACAAATAGATAAAAGAAAATGAATAAATAAACCAGGGAAGTTTCTTTTAAAATAGAAGGTTAATAACCTGAATATACAAAGAATTTGAAAAGCTCAACAACAACAACAAAAAACCATTTAATAAATGAGCAATTAAACTAAATAGACACTTTTCAAAAGAAGAACAAATAACCAATTATATATGAAAAAATATTTAACATCTTTAACCATCAGGGTGTTATAGTCAGCTATTTTGCTGCTGTGACAAAAGTCCTGACAAGAACAATTTGAAGGAGGAAAAGTTTATTTGGGGGCTCAGGGTTTCAGAGGTCTCAGTCTATAGATGGCCAACTTCATTCCAGGTCAGAGGGAAGATAGAACATTATGGTAGAAGAGCGTGGGGGAGGAAGGCAACTGGGAACAGGACACCAGAAAGCAGAGAGAAAGAGAGGGAGAGGGAGAGAGAGGGAGAGCGTGTGTGAGCTCAACTAGGGCAAACTACGTACCCCAATGGCACACCCCCAAGGACCCACCTCCATTAGCCACACCCTATCTGCCTACAGTTACCACCAAGTTAATCCCTATCAGGGGATTAAAAACGAATCAGGTTAAACCTTTTATAACTAACTCAGTCATTTCTTCTTTAAACTTTATTGCATTGTCTCACACATGAGCCATTTATTTATTTATTTATTGAGACATGGTCTCACTAAGTTGCTTGGGGCCTTGCTAAATTGCTGAGGTTGGCTTTGAACTTGCAATCTTCCTGCCTCAGCCTCCCAAATTGCTGTAATTACAGATGTGTGCCACCAAGCCCAGCACACATGAGCTTCTGGGGGACACCTTATATCTAAACCATAACACAGGGAAATGCAGATAAAAATACTACACTGAGATTCTACCTCACTCCCATCAGAATGGCAATCATCAAGAATATAAATAAAAATAAATGTTGATGAGGATGGGGAAGGGAAAGGAACCCTTACACACTGTTGGTGGCCATGTAAATTAGCACGGTCATATGGAACTTAGTATAAAAATTAAATTTGGAATTATCATATGATCCTGAGTTTTTATCCCAAAAATTAAATATGGCAGATACATGTAAAAGTTACATGCCCACATTTCAGCACAATTTATGATGCAATCAGCCTAAGTGTCTGTCAACAGATAAATGGGGTCTGGGGTTGTTGCTCAGTGGTAGAGCACTTACCTAGCACATGCGCAGCCCTGGCTTCGATCCTCAGCACCATGTAAAAATAAATAAATAAAATAAAGGTATTGTGTCCAACTACAACTAAAAAATAAATACTTAAAAAAAAACAGATAAAAGGATAAAGAAAATGCAGTATGTCTACCCAATGGAGTTTCATTCAAATATAAAGAAGAATGAAATTAAGTCATTTGCAGGAAAATGGATGCAACTAGAGAGGTTCATATTAATCAAAATAAGCCAAACTCAGAAGGTCAAGGGTCATATGTTTTCTCTCATATGTGGAAGCTAGAGAGAACAAAAAAGAAAAAGGAATCTCATGAAAGTAGAAGAGACTGTTTGTTAGGATGGAAGAAAGGTATCAGGACAGAGAAGAGGAGGAGGCAAGGGGAGGTACTGGGCAGTGAAACTGATCAAATCATGTTATGTGCATGTACGAATATGCCACAATGAAGCCCATTATTCTGTATAATTAAAATGTACCAAAAATAGATGATATAAATATAATATTTGTAAATAAATATAAATATAATCCTCCAAGTGCCCCCAAAGGCCCTTAGGCTTAGGTAAAAATTGGTTAATGCTACTTTTTAGATTCTCATAACTGGCTCCTGCTCATCTATTCTACCCAACTCTCCTTTCCAGACAGTCCCCCAAATAGTCCATCCCTGGTCCTTTGCATACACACACACACACACACACACATATGTGTGTGTGTGTTTGTGTATATAGCCTCACACTCTTCACCCACCAAACTCCATTTATCTTGCACATTTCAATGTATCATACCACAGGAAGCTGCGCCTGGCCCTCCCTTCCCCTACTGTGTTGGTCAGCTTTTCTTCTCTGTTGACCAAAATACCTAACAACAACTTAGAGGAGGAAGCGTTTATTTTGGCTCACGGTTTCGGAGGCTCAGTTCCCAGTCAGTCAACTCCACTGCTCAGGGCTTGAGGAGAGGCAGAACACCACAGCCGAAGGGAATGGCTGAGAAGAGCTGCTCAGCTCATGGTGACCAGGAAGCCAGAAAGAAAGAAGGAGCCAGGGGTACAAAACATAATCCCCAAAGTTATCCCCCGTGACCCATCTCCTCCAGCCACATCCTGCCTGCCTACCCCTGCCACCCAGTACAGTGATCCTTTCAAAGTATCAAATGGATTAATCCACTGATTAGGTTACAGCTCTCATAACCTAATCATCTCACCTCTTCATGTTCCCGTATTAACACAAGAATTTTGGGGGACACCTAATATCCAAACCCTAAGACCCACGTAACACCTTGAGCTTCCCCTGTCATGGCACTTTTCAGCAGACAGTAATGTCTTGGAAGTCTGAGAGCTCTGTGAAGGGAGAGCCCAAGGCCCATATATATCTTACTGATTGTTCTATTCCTAGCCCTCAGAAGACTAAGCTCAGTCCATAGGGACTTCAATCAAGTGTCCACGTTTTCTGAGTCCTTCTGGTCCCTATTGGAAGGCCTCTCTCTCAGCCATATGCACACACATTTCCTTAGACCTGGGCCTTCTCAGCTGCTCTCCCTATGACTTGATGGGCCACAGGACTGCACCAAGTCGTCTTCAGGGCTCGTACTCAGGAGCCTTACCTTCAAGCCATGGCAGCTGTACAACTCTGGTGTCCTACAGAGCTCAGGGATCCTCAGAGGAGCTCATGATCTCCTTGAAGTATGGGATCCCCTCTCTTTTCCAGAGTTTATTCAGGCTGTGCCAGACTGCTATTCAAAGGCACCACCAAAGTATGACTATAACTCTGTCAATGCATGTCCATTAGAACAGCCAAAATCTAGAACACTGAGAACACCAACTGCTGGTGAGGACCTGGAGCAACAGGAACTCTTGTTCATTGTTGGTGGTAATACAAAATGGTACAGCCACTTTGAAAGACAGTTTGGTGTGTTTTCTTATAAATTAAACACTCTTACTAGATGATCCAGCAATTATGCTCCTTGGTATTTACCCAAAGAAGTTGAAAACATGTCCACACAAAAACCTATAAAAGTATATTTATAGCAGTTTTATTCAAAACTTGGAAGAAACCCAGATGTTCTTCAAATGTCCTTTATTTATGGATAAAAACTGGACCCCATACGATGAAAATTTTTTAAAAATTTGTGGTTATGATGGACAACATGCCTTTATTTTGTTTATTTTTATGCGGTGCTAAGAATCGAACCCAGTGCCTCACATGTGCTAGGCAAGTTCTCTGCCACTGAGCCCCAGCCCCAGCCCATAGAACAAAATATTATCCAGCACCAAAACCAAATGAGCCATTGAGTTCTGAAAAGTCATGGAGGAAACTTAAATGAACGTCACTAAATGAAAGAAGTTAAAGTAAACACTACACAGGATGTGGGGGTATAGTTCAGTGGTAGAGCACTTGCCTGGATTCAACCCCTAGTACTGCAAGAAAAAAATTAAACTAAAACTACAGAGCCAGGCACAGTGGTGCACGCCAGTAATCCCAGTGGTTTGGGAGGCTGAGACAGGAGGATCTCAAGTTCAAAGTTCAGCAAAAACAAGACACTAAACAACTCAGTGAGACTCTGTCTCTAATAAAATACAAAAAAGGGCTGGGGATGTGGCTCAGCGGTCGAGTGCCCCTGAGTTCTGCCTCAGCCTCTCAAGCCACTGGGATTACAGGTGTGTGCTACCATTTCTAGACTTATTTGTTTGTTTGTTTGTTTTGTATGACTTTTTGAAATTTTTTTGTTGTTGTTCTTTGCAGGAGCCCTGTTTGGGGAGATGGCTAAGATTGCGGTTGACTACGGGCCATGGAGATGTTTGGGCATTGCCGCCTTCCGTAGTCTCACGAGACTTGGCCGGGGATCTTGAGAGACTTGGGCCAAGATTGCTGATCGGGTCGGCGCCATTTGGTGTGTGGGTTTTTGGTGGTGTGTGGTGCGTGTTAAAGTCGTTGTTAGAGCCAGAGAGAGAAGTTATCAAAATAAAAAGCCTGTTTGTTTCCAGTTCGCCTCTGAACTTCTTCCCGCGGCTTCGTTGCTCCAAGCAGCCATCGCTTCAGGCGGCAACAGTTGTTGTTGTTTTGGTACCGGGGATTGAACTCAGGGGCACTCGACCACTGGGCCACATCCCCAGCCCTTTTTTTGCATTTTATTAGAGACAGGGTCTCACTGAGTTGCTAAGTGCCTCACCATTGCTGAGGCTGGCTTTGTACTCGTGATCCTCCTGCCTCAGCCTCCCAAGTGCTGGGATTACAGGCATGCGCCACCATGTCTGGCCCTTTTTTTGAAATTTTTATTGATACTTTTTAGATAAGTATAACATTAGGATACATTTTGACAAAATCACAGAATATAATTTGCTCTAATTCAGTCCCTAGCTCTTCCCCACTCCTACCTCTACTGAGCTTTCTTTAATTTATTTATACTGTTTTAACTAAATCTAGAATTACATTTATAGCCAAGCACAGTGGCATGTACGTCTGGTCCCAGCACTGGGGGGTTAACCTGGGAGCATCACTTGAGCCCAGGAGTTGGAGGCCAGCCTGAGCAACACTGTGAGACCCCATTTAAAAAAAAAAAATTTTTTTTTTCTTTTACCACATGGACATCTCTATATGTAATGAGAGCATGGCATTTTAATGGTATTTTATCCCAGGGATATACCAAAAGTATTAACCTGCATGCCCTGATTTGAATGTCCTCTCCAGAACTCAGTTTGAAATTTTAAAAAATATATTTATTTATCTGCTTTAGTTGTACACAATGTGTTTTACGTGGTGCTGAGGATCAAACCCGGGCCGCGCACATGCTAGGCGAGCGCTCTACCGCTGAGCCACAACCCCAGCCCTCAGTTTGAAATTTAATTGCTTTTGCAAGTGTTGAGAGGTAGGACCTTTAAGAGCTGGTTAGGTCATGAAGGTTCTGCCCTCATGAATGGATTAACACCATTACCAGGGGAGTGGGTTAGCTGTGGTGGGAATGGCCTCCGGATAAAAAAAGGATGAATTGGGCCTGATTTTTCTACCTAGTGCTTGCACACTCACGCTTGCCCTTCAGCCATATTATGATGCAGCATCTTCATCTTTGCGCCTCAGCAGATGCTTGGTGCACAGCACTTGGAGTTAGCCTCCAGCACTGTGAGAAACAAATCTCTTTTCTTTATAATTTATTCAACCTGTGGTATTCCATTATAGCAGCAGAAAATGAACTAAGATGTTTACTTTTAAGCAGAAAATGGACTGTCTCTGGGTTTTTAAAAATTTAAACAAACTGGGTAAGTGGTCTTTCACATAATCTTCGCATACTGAAATCCTGGTTTTTAAAAAGATTTTGCCATGGAAAAAGGTAGAGAGACTAGTATAGTGACCCTCCAGGAATCTCATCCAGCTTCAACAATGACCACACAGGGGCATATCTTGGTTCTCTTCTACCTCACCTGTGTTCTCCATTCCACATCTGGAAGCTACAAGTCCAAGATCCAAGTGTCGAAGTATTCGTTCCTTCTGAAGCCGGGAGGAGAATCTGTCCCAGTCTCCCCAGATTTTGGAGATTTGCTGGAAATCTTTTGTCTTCCTTGGCTTGTAGACACATTGCTCAGATCTCTGCATTTATCTTCACATGTCATTCTCCTTGTGTATCCCTGTGTCCAAATCCTCCCCTTATTTTTATATTTATTTATTTGTTTTAGTTGTACACAATGCAATGCATTTATGTTTACATGGTACTGAGGATCGAACCTGGGCCACGCACGTGCTAGGCGAGCGCTCTACTGCTGAGCCACAACCCCAGCCCCCGATTTCCCTTTTTTATGAAGACACCATTTAAATCGGATTAGGGCCCACAACAATTATTTCATTTTATCTTGATTGCCTCTATAAAGACCCTATTTCCAAATGAGGCCACAATCTGAGATTATTGGAGGTTAGACTTCCAAGCCTACCTTTTTTTGGGGAACATGGCTGAAATGATGGGTTTCTGAAATTTAAATATCAGAAGTGTAAGAAATTTTAAGCCATGCATGAGGGAAAGACACACTTCCATAGAAATATAAACTCTTTAATAAAATATATTCTCTCTTTCTTGCAGGAGCCCTGTTTGGGGAGATGGCTTAAATTGCGGTTGACTATGGGCCATGGAGTTTTGGGCATTGCTGCCTTCCGTAGTCTCACGGGACTTGGCCTGGGATCTTGTGGGACTTGGCCCAGGATCTCGAGTGACTTGAGCCGAGATTGCTGATCGGGTCAGCGCCATTTTGTGGTGGTGTGTGGTGCATGTTAGTCATTGTTAGAGCCAGAGAGAAAAGTTATCAGAATAAAAAGCTGTTTTTTTCCAGTTTGCATCTGAACTTCTTCCCGCGGCTTCGTTGCTCCAAGCGGCCATAGCTTCAGGTGGCAACAGGTGGCGGCCCGTACAGGGACTTTGGAGCAGACAGGTAAGAACTGAAAGGTCTCTAAAGATGGGTTTGAATATAACTGAATCCCAAGTGACAGAGGCTATGCAAAGACTCCTTGATATACCTGACTCTGTTCTCAGTGAGAACTGTTCTCAGTGAGGAGGATATAGAAAAAAGTGAAAGTGATCAAAAAAGCGTAGCTTCCACTGGGCCAACTAAGACCAGTAAAGAGAGTATTAGAAGAGTCCCCAAAATGACAAAAATCCAAGCTATTAGAGCTATTCGGGAGTTATTGGTGATAGCTGAAGGATACTTGCTCTTAATGGAACCTGGGCCTCAGGATATTGCTGTCAGTGAAATTAGCAGTGGTGAGGAATCTAGTAAAAGTGATCCTGAGAAAATGAGGAAAAAGAAACTAAAAAAGACCAAGAAAAAGGACCGCCAAGTAGAGGAACCACTTGTGTCCTCTACTCCCCCATGGGTGGAATCCATTACAGAAAATATGAAGGGTATTACTAGGCATTTGCATACCCTAGAAACAGAAATAAAAAGTCTTTCCGATCGCTTATGCGCTCTCGAGGGTAACTCACAGATACATTGGGAACTGCCAGCATTTGAAAAGAAAAATGGACAGAGGGTCCAGTAGATTTCAAAACAATAAAAAATCTCAAAGAGGCAGTAATGACCTATGGGCCCCAAGCTCCTTTCACGTTGAGTATGCTGGAGTCCCTTAACACCTTTAGCCTAACCCCCTCAGACTGGAAAAGTCTATGTAAAGCAGCAGTAAGCAGGGGGCAATACTTGGTTTGGCGATCGCAATTCCAAGAACTTTGTATAGAAACGGCTAAAAGAAACGCAGCTGCTGGATTTGGAAACTATAATATAGAAATGCTCACAGGAGAAGGGCAATTTGCAGACTTACAGGCTCAAAAAGATTATGACCCAAGTGTATATACTCAGATAAATGCAGCTGCCTTAGAGGCATGGAAAACTGTACAAGGACCTGGGGATCTACAAAGTAGCTTGTCAGAAGTGATTCAAGGACCTAATGAGCCATATGCTGATTTTGCTGATCGACTTTTGAGAACTGCAAGTAGTGTGTTTGCAGATGTTGATCAAGCTATGCCATTAGTTGTTCAATTAGCGTACAAAAATGCTAATAAATACTGCCAAGCAGCCATCAGGCCATGGAGAACTAAAAAGGATCTTTCCGTATATATACAACTATGTAAAGATATAAATGATGCCTTTGTCACAGGAAATGTGATTGCAGCCTCAATGAGAGGTGCTTCCCCTCGAAATTTCACAAAGGCTAAACCTAGACATTATAATCAATCAGGATATTTCAGGAAAAATTATCATAATAAATCAGGCTATTCTAGGCAAAATCCCAAAAGAGAAATAAGACCAAGCTCATACCGTGCCCCAGGCCGCTGCTCCAGGTGTAAAAAGGGAAATCATTGGGCCAATAAATGCCATTCAAAATTTGACATCCATGGAAATCCTTTGTTCAGGAATTCAAAAAATGGGGCACGGGGCCCAATACCTGGGGGCCCACAGATGTACGGGGAATTGGAGGAGGAGTATCCTCAAGCATCCACTCAGATGCTTCCCCGACACAATCCCTACTACCAATCAACTCCCTTGCCAGAGGAACAAGAGGAAATGCATGATTAGACCTCTGTTCCACCGCCCGAATAGTGTTAACACCTGAAATGGGGGTTCAACTGATTCCCACAGGAGTCAGGGGACCTCTTCCTTCAGGGACTGTAGGACTTATTATCGGGCAAAGTCTTAAAAGCTTATTAGGTTTGCAAGTGACCCCAGGTGTAATAAACTCAGACTACAAAGGGGAAATAAAAATAATGCTTAGCTCACCCCAAAGTATAACTTCTGTTAATCAAGGAGATAGAATTGCTCAGTTGCTTCTCCTTCCAAATTTACATAATTCATTTAAAACGAGTATGCCTCAAACAGGGAACAATAGAGGATTTTGTTCCACTGACTCAAGTCCCATGGCTTGCTGGGTTCGAGACTGTTCAAGGAGGCCTATGTGTAAAATAAAAATCCAAGGAATAGAAATGGAGGGATTAATAGATACTGGAGCTGACTCTTCCATTATTAATTTATGCCAATGGCCCAAGCACTGGCCTCTGCAAAAAGCTTCAACCAGTTTAAGAGGCTTGGGATATAATAACCTCCCAGATAAAAGTGCGGTAATTTTAAAATCGGAGGATGATGAAGGCCATAAAGGAACATTTCAGCCTTATGTTTTACCTAACCTACTGGTTACTTTATGGGGAAGAGATATTTTGCAACAAATGGGAGTACACCTTGCAACCAAGCCTGCAGGTGTTAAATGTGAAAATCTACAGGGTAATCTTAACCACAAAAGAAATCATTATCAAAAAGTACAGAGTAATCTAACCCTAAAAGTAATCATTATCATAAAGGAAAAAGATATTTTTTTTCGGGGCCACTGAGAAAATAATTTTGAAAATACCATGGCTTTCTGATAAGCCAGTGTGGGTCCCTCAGTGGCCCCTATCTAAAGAGAAATTACAAGCGGCCCACCTACTAGTTCAGGAACAATTAGAAGCAGGACATATAGAACCTTCCACCTCTCCCTGGAATTCCCCCATATTTGTGATCAAGAAAAAGTCAGGAAAATGGCGATTGTTACATGATCTTAGACAAATCAATAAAACCATGCAACTACTCAATAAAAACTACTCAACCTGGACTTCCTAGTCCTGTAGCTATTCCAAAAAATTTCCATCTTATTACTCTTGATATAAAGGATTGCTTCTTTTCTATTCCCCTACATCCTCTGGATGCCCCCAGGTTTGCTTTTTCAGTTCCTTCTATTAACAATAATGGCCCTGATCAGAGATATCAATGGAAGGTTTTACCACAGGGAATGGCTAATAGCCCCACCATATGCCAAATATATGTGGACAAGGTTATCCAACCCATTAAAAATAAATATCCAAACCTCATGTGTCTACATTACATGGATGATATTTTATTGGCCCACCCTAATCAAAAAATCTTATTTAATATATTCAGTGACGTGGTAGAAAATTTTTAAAAATATGGATTATATATAGCAGAAGAAAAAGTTCAAACCAGATCTCCCATATTATATTTAGGATTTAAAATCATGGATACTTTTGTTAGACCCCAAAAAATTTTAATAAATAAAGAACATTTGACCACCCTCAATGATTTCCAAAAACTACTGGGAGACATTAATTGGCTTCGCCCTACACTAAACCCCACTACTGGCCAACTAAAACCTTTATTTGACATCCTTCGCGGAGACCCTGATCCATCTTCACCGTGAACATTGACTCCTGATGCTAGGAGAGCTTTAAAGTTAGTAGAAAAAGCCATCGAAGGAGCTCATTGTGATAGATTTGATTTAACTCAACCGCTGATGTTGATTATTATTTCTTCACAATATACACCCACAGGAGTATTTTGGCAACAAGGGCCTTTATTATGGATACATTTGCCCGTCTCTCCTAAAAGTATAATTGAGTCTTATACCTCCATGGTGGCTAAACTTATTCTTCAAGGACTTAAGACTTCTACTAAAATATTTGGCATTCACCCTGCTACTATTATTATTCCCTATTCATCATCACAGATTGAATATTTATGCTTCAATGATAATGATTGGGCTATAGCTAAATGCTCTACTTCTGCAAATTTTGATAATCATCTTCCTAAGTCTCCTATATTATCTTTTTGTATTAATCATCCTATTATATTTCCACAGGTAATAAAAAATCAACCTATTCCTAAGGCATTTAATGTATTTACAGATGGGTACTCAAATGGTACTGCTACAGTAGTCACTAAAAAAGAAAATATGACTTACATAACTGCACACAAATCAGCTCAACTAGTGGAATTGGAAGCTGTGGTAAGAGCTCTGGAAAATTTTAGGGACCAGCCCGTAAGCATTTTTTCAGATAGCCACTATATTGTACAAGCCGTCCCTAAATTAGAGTTAGCAGGACCAATAGCACCTCATACTCCAGCCTTTAAATTGTTTTATCAAATACAAAAACTTTTGTGGGCAAGAAAAGAACCTCTATTTGTAGGCCATATTAGAGCACATACTAATTTGCCTGGTCCCCTCCATGAAGGTAATCAAAAGGCTGATGAACTTACAAAAACAATATTTATACTTTCAGTGCTACAACAAGCTACTTTATTTCATTCCCAGTTTCATGTCAACAGCACCACCTTGTAACGTAGGTTTAAAATCACAAAGGAGCAAGCCAGAACAATTGTAAAAGATTGTAAATCTTAGCCGGGCGCGGTGGCGCACGCCTGTAATCCCAGCACTTTGGGAGGCTGAGACAGGAGGATTGCGAGTTCAAAGCCAGCCTCAGCAATGGCGAGGCACTTAGCAACTCAGTGAGACCCTGTCTCTAAATAAAATACAAAAAAGGGCTGGGGATGTGGCCCAGTGGTTGAGTGCCCCTGAGTTCAATCCCCGGTACCACACACACACACACAAAAAAAAAAGATTGTAAATCTTGTATGACACATTTGCCCAATCCTCATTTCAGCGTTAACCCTAGAGGATTAATGCCCAATCATTTGTGGCAGATGGATGTTACTCATGAGCCAAGTTTTGGAAAATTGTGATTTATTCATGTGACCATAGATACATGCTCAGGCATGATTTTTGCTTCCTTACATTCTGGAGAAAAAGTTAAAGATGTTACATCTCATTGTTTGCAAGCTTTTGCTGCATTGGACATCCCCAAAATGCTTAAAACAGATAATGGCCCTGTATATACGTCCTCATCTTTCAAACAGTTTTGCGCAAAATTCAATATATCCCATAAAACAGGCATTCCATACAATCCTCAGGGTCAGGCCATTATTGAAAGAGCAAACCGCACACTGAAAATTATGTTATTAAAACAAAAAGAAGGAAATTGGAAAAGTCCTAAGGACAGATTGGCTGTTGCCCTGTTTACCTTAATTTTTTTAACTTTAGACTCTAATGGTTATTCTGCTGGAGACAGACATTGGAATCCACACCAACAACATAAACCTTTGGTTTACTGGAAGGATGTTCTTTCAGGTACATGGAAGGGTCCAGATCCAGTATTAATTTGGGGGAGAGGATCTGTTTGTGTTTTTCCAAAGCACGAATCATCTTCAATATGGATACCATCTAGATTAATAAAGCAGGTACCACATCAAAATGATCAAGATGAAGTTGCTGAAGAATCAAGATTAATAAAAAAGGTACAAAATCAAGAGGACCAAGATGAAGGTATGGAATGATTCCCTCAAAAGAGTCCTTCAAAATATTTCACAACTTAAGTGTCATTCCTCCCGGCAGGGATGAGGAGATCTCTCTTTAGTGTGCACACAATTGTATTTTTTTTTCTTTTTATACATGTCATTATGTCTGTACATTTGTCTACATTTCATGTTAATGTGACGTCACAAATATATGTTTGTATGTTTGTGCGTCTGTCCAGTGTGACGTAACAAATAACAAAGCGCTTATGAAAAAAATATATATATATATATGGATCCAAATAACTTTAATTCATTTTAGGTTAAGAGTATTTAATTAAGGGCTGGGGTTGTGGCTCAGCGGTAAAGCGCTCGCCTAGCACGTGCGCGGCCCGGGTTCGATCCTCAGCACCACATACAAATAAACGCATTGTGTACAACTAAAGCAAATAAATAAATATTTTTTAAAAAAAGTATTTAATTAAGAGTAAATAATTTTATAAATGAAGGTACTTTCAGTTTTGATTTATAGGTGTCCCTGGGACTTCTCTTTAGCAAACAATATGACTAGTGCTATATAACCTGATATTTTGGTGTTTTGACATAAGATTGTTTATTTGTTATTAACTTCATTTGTTTAATAGCTCATTAATTTCAATTATCTCAACAGGTAAAAGATTGCTCTGTATACAGAGACTTGAGGGTTCCAGCTAACAAATTATTTCTCCAAAGTGCCTTTATCTTTTCTTTAATCTATCTTTAATGCAGTAATTACCCTCAGTCTTTCTTTGTTTTGTTCTAAATATGATATTTTTCCAACTTATGTTTGTAGAAGTTCAACCAGTGATGTGTGTGAACAAAAATCAACTTTAATTTTCTAATCTAATTATTCTATTTTGTAGTTTGACAACTCGCCTCTTGACTCAGTGCTGCAATAGCACTGCCTTTCCTTTAACAATTGATGCTTGAGTTTCTAGGTAGCGGGCCCTGAAGATTTGCCAGTGGCATTGTCTAGACAGGGATCGCGGTCGCCGCAAGCATCCCTGCTGTTCAAGCATCAAACAACCTCACCAACAGTGTGGCCTCTGCTCTACATGCATGGGGCCTCCTACATCAACGTGTTATAACAAATGGACATTTTGATCTTTCATTGTTTGGGACTTTACGGGACAATGCCTTGCGGGTATTTGTCTAGAGAATTCAGTGTTACTTGATGGAACTTAGGGCAGCTGATTTGTTTAAACAGTTTGATATGCTATGCAATTTGGCTCGTCACCAAAAGGCTTGTCGCCTTAAAGCCGCAACATCTCCTCACAATTGGACGGCTATTAAAGGGCTCCATTGGGTGGCTGGTTAGCCAATGACGGGTAAGATCCCCAGAGGGGGACAACCTAAGACAGGCACAGTCGCACGGGACAGTCTCATGTGGCCGACATATCAACCTAAGACAGGAGTCAAGGGCACAGCCTTGATTATCCGATGACGGGTAAGAATGTTGGTTGCACATAGACGTGCTAGAGCATCCCCTCTTTTAAAACAAAAGGGGGGAAATGCAGGAGCCCTGTTTGGGGAGATGGCTTAAATTGCGGTTGACTATGGGCTATGGAGTTTTGGGCATTGCTTTCACTACTCTTTTTTATTTTTTTTATTTTGATACTGGGGATTGAATTCAGGGTCACTTGACCACTGAGCCACATCCCTAGCCCTTTTTGTATTTTATTTAGAGACAGGGTCTCACTGAGTTGTTTAGTGCTTCACTTTTGCTGAGGCTGGCTTTGAACTCGCGATCCTCCTGCCTCAGTCTCCTGAGACGCTGGGATTACAGGCATGCGCCACTGTACCCGGCTGCTTTCACTAATCTTAAGGATATCCGAGAAGATTTGGTTCACAAATTCAGGACACCATGCCAATAGAATTTATCTTTCTGGGTGTGATGGTTTAGCTATGTGGTGTGGAACAAGGTAAGAACATTCAGAGATGAAATGATTGGTTTAAGACAGTCTTAACCCGATCAGTGAATTAATCCCCTGAGGAGGATTTACTGAGTGGTTACTGAAGGCAGGTAGGGTCTGCCTGGAGGAGGTGGGTCACTGGGGGATGTGGCGTGGGGTATGTATTTTGTATCTGGCAAGTGGAGTCTCTCTCTGCTTCCTGATCGTAACGTGAGTGCTTCCCTCTGTCACACTCTTCTGCCACCATGTTCAGCCCCATCTCAAGCCCTGAGGAATGGAGCTGGCCTTCAGTGGACTGACCTCTGAAACCACGAGCCCCCAAGTAAACATTTCCTCCTCTAAAATTGTTCTTCTCAAGTCTTTTAGTCACAGCAGTGAAAAAGCTGACTACAACAATGGGAGGTGTTTTTTCCTGTTCTCTTTCATTATCCCCCACCAAGTTTCCTGGCCCAAGTGGGGCCCCGTCATATCACTTCCAGGAGGGGACACTTCTGCCACGGGCACATCTAGATGTCCAAGAAAGTGGAAATCCTCCACAGCCACCACCTCATCCTTGCACTGCAGCAAAGAAAGGCCTCCTGTGGAAGACCTACGTGACCTCATTAATGCTTGTGAAGTGTTTTGTTTTTTTTTTTTTTTTTTGCTTTTGTTGTTTTAAGTGAAATGCAGCTTCCCTCTGTCCCCCTGTCCAGAATGAAAGGAATGCTTACTTGTTTTGTGTGTCAGAAAGCCTAGAATTTTTCTGGAGACTAAGCAGTCATTGGCATGGCTTAGTGACTTCCACACCATTCTTTCCTGATCTTTTCACACGGGTTTTGTCCTGAGGTGATTCCAGTACTTAGGTTTCCCACTGTGGGAGGAAAGTGGAGTTCCTATTCTCCTCCTCTCCAGCCTCATGGGCCATTCACACACCAGAGTGGTTCCACATTGCTTGCCAAATGGCGCACAATGCCATCTGGCATGTCAAACCCTTTCCCCAGAATCTTTGATCCTAATCTGTAGGCAAATCCTGTCCAGGAGGTGGGATGTGACACAAAATATGTAGAAGAGGGAGAAAAGCTCAAATTGGAGTAGAGGGTAGAAACTGCTGGTAAGCTTTGCAAAATAAGCAAGCTAGGTTTTGATGAGAGAGGATGGGGAGGAGTTGTAGGTGGAGAAATATGTGGAAATCCAAGGTGCTAGCAGTCACCAGCAGGTTGGACTCTGGTGGTACCTGAACTTGACCTTCCCTACTCTCTTGGGTCATAGTGGTTTTGCAACCAGAGAGCCTTAGCTTTCTAGAAAAGTCCGTTGTTCAAATATTTTCCTCTAGCCAGGCTGGTAGTGCACGCCTGTAATCCCAGCACTTGGGAGGCTG
This sequence comes from Tamias sibiricus, assembly GCA_025594165.1. Classification (NCBI taxonomy): domain Eukaryota; kingdom Metazoa; phylum Chordata; class Mammalia; order Rodentia; family Sciuridae; genus Tamias; species Tamias sibiricus. The sequence continues at coordinate 11,782,777 of CM046663.1, read as the reverse complement.
AGGCAAGGAGGATCGCGAATTCAAAGCCAGCCTCAGCAATGGCAAGGCACTTGGCAACTCAGTGAGACCCTGTCTCTAATAAAATATGAAAAAGGGCTGGGGATGTGGCCCAGTGGTTGAGTGCTCCTGAGTTCAATCCCCGGTACCAAAAAAACAAACAAACAACAACAACAAAAATATTTTCCTCTAAAATAAAAGTCAACTTTTTTCTAATAAAAGTCAATTTTTCTACAGCAGTCTCATTAGGCCTCTGAATTATTGCATGTAATGCTCACAAAACCTGATGAAGTTCATACTGCTCGTTTCACCACGTTTTTCAGGTGCAGTGACAGTGACTCACTGAGGTCAGGTTTCCCAGTAGGAGGGCAGGATGCAGCCAACAGAGTCTTTCTAGGGTGGTTGGTGCTGAAGACCCTCCCATGGATTTTCTCTTCGTATCCTCACACTTCTCAAGATGCTGTTGAATCCCCCTTTCAAGAGACAAGAGGCTCATTAACATGCCCAAGATCACACAAGTCTGATTCAAATACAGTCCTAATGAAGACTCTTTCTAATACACCAGGTGGACCTGTCTAGCAGATGGTCAAGGAAGTCTTGCCAAAGTAGAGTTGCCTAACTGAAGGTGGCATTAGGTATTTATTAGAATCCAGGGTTGTTATTTCTAAAATCCTTTTTTTTTCCTTTAAAAAATTATTCCATTTTCAAGAAATATACAGTAGTCCCCCATTATCCATGGGGAATGCATTTCAAGACCCCCAGTGAATGCACCACCATACTTAGCTGTTTTTTTTTTTATTTTTTTAATATTTATTTATTTGCTTTATTTGTACACAATGCAATGCATTTATGTTTACGTGGTGCTGAGGATGGAACCCGGGCCGCGTACGTGCTAGGCGAGCGCTCTACCGCTGAGCCACAACCCCAGCCCTTAGCTGTTTATTTTTGAAATTTTTCATTTGATATTTTTTGGACAATGGTTGACTGTAGGTATCTGCAACTTTGGAAAATGAAATGGATTGAGAGCAGGGAACTACTATACTTGATATTATATACATTGAAAACTGTACACACAGGCTGGGGTTGTGGCTCAGTAGAGCACTCACCTAGCACATGCGCGGCCTGGGTTCGATCTTCAGCACCACGTACAAATAAACTCATTGTGTACAACTAAAGCAAATAAATACATATTAAAAAAAAACTACACACACACTCAGATATCTACACTAAAATTTTCAATATGGACAATAATACACTCTCTCTATGTTTTCTCCTACATATACACACCTATGATGAAGTTTTTAATTTATAAATTAGACAATAAGAGATTAATGACAACACTAATAAAATAGGAGATTTATAATAATATTATTAAGTACAACAGTACTACTATAGTTGATCTGATAACTGAGATTGTTAGTGACTAACAGGAGAGTAGTGTATACAGTGTGAATACACTGAACCAAGGGATAATTTATGCTACAATAAAAGTTATGTGAGGGCTGGAGTTGTGGCTCAGTGGTAGAATTCTTGCCTAGCACATGTAAGGCCCTGGGTTCAATCCTCAGCACCACATAAAAATAAATAAATAAAATAAAGGTATTGTGTCCACCTACAACTAAAAGATATTAAAAATTTTAAAAAGTTATGTGAATGTGGTTTCTCTGTTTATTTAAAATAATTTTTGGAACCAGAGATTTAACCCACTGAGCCATATCTCCACCCACCCGTCTTCCCCTCTTTAATTATTATTATTATTTTTTGAGAGCGGTTCTCACTAAGTTGTTTAGAGCCTCTCTAAGTTGTTGAGGCTGGTCTTGAACTTTTGATCCTCCTGTTTCAGCCTCCTGTGTTGCTGGGATTACAAATGTGCCCCACCATACTTCACTGTTTATTTTTTTTTATTTTAAAAAATATTTATTTATTTACTTTAGTTGTACACAATGCAATGCATTTATGTTTATGTGGTGCTGAGGATCGAACCCAGGCCACGCACGTGCGAGGCGAGCGCTCTGCTGCTGAGCCACAACCCCAGCCCCACTGTTTATTTTTGAAATTTTTCATTTAATATTTTTGGACAGTGGTTGACTGTAGGTACCTGAAACTTTGGAAAATGAAATGGATTGAGAGCAGGGGAACTACTATACTTAATATTATATACATAAAAATGGTACACACTCAGATATCTATACTAAAATTTTCAATACATGCACATTAACATTATCCATTTATTAACACATCCATCCTACAGAGATATTTAGATATTAGTGCAGATTTGTCTATTAATGAAATCAATTTATCCAAATACCAGTACTTGAATTAGTTATTTCCTTAAATATTTTTTAAAATATTTATTTATTTGCTTTAGTTGTACACAATGGGTTTTATTTGTATGTGGTTCTGAGGATCGAACCCCGGGCCGCGCACGTGCTAGATGAGCGCTCTACCACTGAGCCACAATCCCAGTCCCTCCTTAAATATTTTTTAATTGAAATGGCACCATGTTAACTGTACAAAATTCAGGAAAAAGTTTAAATTCCATAACCCTATCAGGCAGTGATAGCCTGGTTGTCACTGATCAAAGTGGTTTTCATTAGTCGTTTTTGTATCTATATCAGAATCTATCTGCATATATAGCGCTTATATAATATATATATATATTGTATCTATACTACTATCTGCATACATATATATGTACATGTACATATATATATATGAAATTTGTTCTGCAAATGTGAAAGGATATGTTTGTTTGATAACCTTTCAAAAAAAACTTTCAGTATAAAATACCACAAAAAAATATACAATCTGGTAACTTCCTATTTATGCACTATATAGCAAACATCTTAACATGTCTTTAACTCTTCATTTAGAGCATGATGTTTCATAAGTCTATAGTATTCTACTTTGTGAGTGCAACACCTCTCTGGGATTCTTGAATTGCCTGTGGTCAAATAATTTTCTGATGTGAATTTCAATTCATAAGTAGGTCCCTTATTTGAAGGTTGTACACGTTCTTCCATACCAGCATATCAAATCTTGTAAGCCACAGTACTACCTGTATCAGGATCACCTAGGGCTCTTAACAAAACTTGCAGATTCTTGGATTTCTACCTCAGTCTTACTGAATATAGATATCAGGGTTTGGGGTCCAGAAATCTTCATTTTAAATAAGCCCATATGGGAAATTCCTATGAGAATTAAAGTTTGAGAACCACCGGACTTTTATCACTTTAATGTATGCATTCCTCTTTAGGGTGTTGTTATCTGAAATGATGGAGGTGGTAAACTCTGCTTGCTTTCATGTTCCTCAGTGACACCTAGACTGTACCGTCTCTGTCTAATGGGAGGGTGGGGAGAGATGCCAAGCTGTTATCATCCTCTCATGAGTACCCTTGGGCAAGCCACTCTCAGACTGAAGAGTCTTAATTTTCTCATTGCAAAACCATGATAATTAAAATAATTGTTTCAAAAGGTTGCTAGAAAGACTACCCAAGATATTATCTATCAAAATCTCTGCAAATCAAAGCCTGCTCTAAAATATTATTATTATATCCATACTCAGCTCTTTCCCCTCTCAATCACCAATGTCCTGGTAATGGTTACTTCTAGGCTAATGATGGCAAATATGGTAGTCACTAGCCAAATATGTGATAGTTGAACACTTAAAATGTGACTACTCTGTATTTTATGACAAATATGCCATAAGTTAAAATATACAACAGATTCTGAAAACTTGGTACAAAAATCAGAGAGTGAAACATCTCATTAATAAAATTTTTAATATTGACTACACATCAAAATAATAATTTGGGTTAAATAAAATATATTATTAAAATAATTTTCACTGGGCTGGGGTTGTGGCTCAGTGGTAGAGCGCTCGCCTAGCGTGTGAGAGGCACTGGGTTCGATCCTAAGCACCACATAAAAATAAAATAAAGCGCCGGGCGCGGTGGCGCAGGCCTGTAATCCCAGCACTTTGGCAGGCTGAGGCAGGAGGATCGCGAGTTCAAAGCCAGCCTCAGCAATGGCGAGGCACTTAGCAACTCAGTGAGACCCTGTCTCTAATAAAATACAAAAAAGAAAGGGCTGGGGATGTGGCCCAGTGGTCAGTGCCCCTGAGTTCAACCCCTGGTACCAAATAAATAAATAAATAAAAATTAAAAAAATAAAATAAAGGTACTGTGTCCACCACCAACTAAAAAATAAATGTTTGGATCCAGGAGGAAGATGGCGGACCGGACCAGAGAGAGGAGACATTAGGTGGCAGTCACTAAAAGTGGTGTAGTAGAGCATACGGCTGAGTTACCAGCGATAACCCTGCAACCGCGGGGGAGCCAAGGCCTTCGTGCTTCTCTGGGGCACTGAGACAGCAGAATACAGCGAGGGTGAGTCTCCAAATTGCTGACTCCCCGGGACCCCGCGTGGGAAAGGAACAGCGGCACTAGGATGAGGGCGGTGGCGCCAGAGTGGAACCGCGGGAGAACAAAGACCCTGGCAGCAGCCGCCATGCAGAACAGCGCGGAAAGAGAGATGCGGGCAGCTAGGCGGCCCCGACTGCTTTCACGCAGGTAGCCTGGCAGGTGTACATGCCCAGGAATGCCAATCAGGTCCTGGGGGTAACTTTACGCCCAGGGACAGCGATCGCTGCCATTTTTGAAAGTAGCTGCAGCGGACAGAGAAGGAGGGAAGGAGGAAGGGAGAAACACCTGTGCGCGGAAACCTGCGGGCATCCGAGGAATTGGCGAGGGCTCTGAGGGCACCCCACGTCTGGGAAGGCTACGAACAGCCAGCCGGTGAACTCGCATCTGAGTCCAGCCGGATGGCCCCGTGACTCTGCAACTGTGGGGTGCGTGGAGTGCAGGCGCCTACTTGACAGATGGCCCTCCAGTGCCATTCACCACGTGGCCCAACTTCCAGCGCCAGCCTTCGGCTAACCAGGGGTGCAGACTTTACTCCTCCGCAATTACTCTACAACAGCCAGGGCAGGTTCGTGATAACTTGGTTAATGGCTGGAGGGTGAGGAGAGAACCCTGAAAACTGACATCAAGCATCTGCATCTACTGGATGTGAAGGAAAACAGAAAATCTTCCCTAAAGTTAGCTTGACTGAGACTTATTTGTGGGTTCGACTTTGTGTTTTTTTTTTTTTTAATTGTGTGTGTGTATGAGAGAGAACATTTTTTCTCTGTCTCTTTCATTTATTCTTTACTGTTTTGTTTGGTTAGTACTGTTTTCCTTCCTTATTTTTTTTTTAAATATATTTATGTATTTACTTTAGTTGTACACAATGCAATGCATTTATGTTTATGTGGTGCTGAGGATGAACCTGGGCCGCACACGTGCTAGGCCAGCGCTCTGCAGCTGAGCCACAACCCCAGCCCCCTTATTTTTTTTTTATTAATATTATTTTTTTCTTTCTCTTTTCTTCTTCTCTCATCTTTCCTCTCCCCACTTATGCACCGCCCTTGCACTCGCAACAGAGGTGAAAACAAGTTTTATACATGAGTTAGGATTTTGAGAACTGGGGCAACTGTATAATACATCAAAGCGATGTTATATATAGTTTCTTCTCTATTTTTTCATTCACTTTCTCTTTTTCTCTAATTTCTACTACTTTGACATTTTTTTATTTCTCTCAACATATACATAAGTTTGGTTTATATATACATGGGTCTTCCCACTAACTTGTTCACTCCAATTCTTTTCTTCTCTCTTCTGCTGATATTAAACTACTTCCGCAGATTTCTCTTTCACACTGCCTAAGAAAAAACAACTCAATATCCTCACCTCCTTCCTCCTAAGCATATCACCTCTGTGTCTGATATTATAAACCCCTTTACAAACCTACAGAGTATATTGGAGACAATATCTGAATTCACTAATTCTGTACATGTGACTAAATTGTGAATATCTGAATAGAAAATGTCTGGTTTTAGAGTGTAAAGTGTTTATATGGGGATCTGATAGCATTGTACTACAGGAGCATCATAAGATAAAAACAAAAAAGTCAAGGTTCCACAGTGCTAGAAGTCACTAAGCAATATGAAAAAATAAGGGAAGAAAGTGTCCCAAACAAATCAATATACCTCTGTTGTAGATTCCATGGCAAGCACAGTAGATGAAATGACAGAGAAGGAATTCAGGAGGTACATAATCCAAATGTTCATTGATTTCAAGAATGATATAAGGGAACAAATACAGGTAGTAAAAGATCATTTTGACAAAGAACTTCATAAACAAATAGAAGAAACAAAAGATTACTTCAATAGGGAGATAGAGGTTCTAAAAAGAAACCAAACAGAAATTCTGGAAATGAAATAAGTAATAAATCAAATTAAATGTTCAATTGAAAGCATCACCAACAGATTAGACCACTTGGAAGATAGGACCTCAGAAAATGAAGACAAAATATATAATCTGGAAAAAAATGCAGACCACACAGCAAAAATGGTAAGAAATCATGATCAGAACATTCAAGAAATATGGGATAGCTTAAAAAGACCAAATTTAAGTGTTATGGGATAGAGGAAAGTATAGAATTCCAAACCAAAGGAATGAGTAATTTATTCAATGAAATAATAGAAGTAAATTTTCCAAACATGAGGAATGAATGGGAAAACCAAAGTTCAAGAAGCTTACTAAACACCAAATGTACAAAATCACAACAGATCCACACCATTCACATTATAATGAAAATACCTAATATACTGAACAAGGAGAGAATATTAAAAGCCACAAGAGAAAGGAATCAGTTACATATAGGGGGAAACCGATTAGATTATGTGCAGATTTTTCAACCCAGACCTTAAAAGCTAGAAGATCCTGGAACAACGTATTTCAAGCTCTGAAAGAAAATGGATGTCAACCAATAATCTTATATCCAGCAAAATTAAGCTTTAGATTTGAGGATGAAATAAAAACCGTCCGTGATAAACAAAAATTAAAAGAATTTACAACTGGAAAGCCAGCACTACAGAACATCCTGGGCAAAATATTCCATGAAGAAGAAAAGAAAAACAACAACGAAAATCAGCAAAGGGAAATATTAAACTAAAGGAAACACCAAGCAGAGGAGAAACCAAATCAAGTTAAATACCATAAACAAATAAAAATGGATGGGAATACGAATCACATCTCAATAATAACACTGAATGTTAATGGCCTAAACTCACCATTCAAAAGACACAGACTGTCAGACTGGATTAAAAGAAAAGATCCAAAAATATGCTATCTTCAAGAAACTCACCTCATAGAAAAAGACATCAACAGACTGAAGGTGAAAGGCTAGGAAAAATCTTACCACTCACATGGGCTGCAGAAGCAAGCAGGGGTTTCCATTCTCATGTCAAATAAGGTAGACTTCAAGCCAAAGTTAATCAAAAGGGACAAAGATGAATATTTCTTACTGCTTAAGGGAACCATTCGTCAACAAGATATGACAATTATAAATCTATAGGCCCCAAATAATGGAGCACCTACATTCATCAAACAAACCCTTCTCAAGTTCAAGAGTCAAATAGACCACAACACAATTATTCTATGGGACTTCAACACACCTCTTTCACCACTGGACAGATCATCCAAACAAAAGCTAAATAAAGAAACTTTAGACCTCATTAATACAGTTAATAACTTAGACTTAATGGACATATATAGAATATTTCATCCCTCAGTGAATGAATACACTTTCTTCTCAGCAGCACGTGGCTCCTTCTCTAAAATAAACCATATGTTATGCCACAAAGCAATTCTCAGCAAATATAAAAAAGTATAGATACTACCCTTCAGTCTATCAGACCATAATGGAATGAAATTAGAAATCAATGATAAAATAAAAAATTTAAAAAAAGCTACTCCAACACCTGGAAACTAAACAACATGCTACTGTAAATGAACAAGGGTTGCAGAAGACATCAAGGAAGAGATTAAAAAATTCCTAGAGGTGAATGAGAACACAGATATGTCATATAGAAATCTCTGGGACAGTATGAAGGCAGTATTAAGAGGAAAATTCATTGCATTGAGTTCATTCCTTAAAAGAAGAAGAGAAAACAACAAATAAATGACTTAACATCACACCTCAAAGCCCTAGAAAAAGAAGAACAGATCAACACTAAGAGCAGTAGAAGACAGGAAATAATTAAAATCAGAGCTGAATTAATGATATTGAGACTAAAGAAACAATTGAAAGAATTGACAAAACTAAAAGTTGGTTCTTTGAAAAAATAAATAAAATTGACAGACCCTTAGCAATGCTAATGAAAAGAAGGAGGGAAAAAACTCAGATTACTAACATCTGTGATGAAAAAGGAAATATCACAACAAACACCTCAGAAATACAGAAGATAATTAGAAATTATTTTGAAAACTTGTACTCTAATAAAATAGAAAATATCGAAGGCATTGACAGAATTCTAGAGTCATATGAATTGCCCAAACTGGATCTGGAGGCTATACACAATTTAAACAGATCAATTTCAAGTGAGGAGATAGAAAATGCCATCAAAAAGCTACCAACCAAAAAAAGCCCAGGACAGGATGGATACACAGCTGAGTTCTATAAGACCTTCAAAGAAGAACTAATACCAATACTCTTCAATTTATTTCAGGAAATAGAAAAAGAGGGAGCTCTTCCAGACTCATTCTATGAGGCCAATATTACATTGATTCCAAAGCCAGGCAAAGACACAGCCAAAAAAGAAAACTTCAGGCCAATATCTTGAATGAACATAGATGCAAAAATCCTCAACAAAATTCTAGCAAATTGAATACAAAAACATATAAAAAAAGATAGTGCACCACGATCAAGTAGGATTTATCCCAGGGATGCAAGGTTGGTTCAACATACGGAAATCAATAAACATAATATATCACATCAATAGACTTAAAGATAAAAATCGTATGATCATCTCAATAGTTGCAGAAAAAGCATTCAACAAAATACAGCACCACTTTATGTTCAAAACACTAGAAAAACTAGGGATAACAGGAACATATCTCAACATTATAAAAACTATCTATGCAGAGCCGGGCGCGGTGGCGCACGCCTATAATCCCAGCACTTTGGGAGGCTGAGGCAGGAGGATCGTGAGTTCAAAGCCAGCCTCAGCAATGGCCAGGCACTTAGTAACTCAGTGAGACCCTGCTTCTAATAAAATACAATAAAAAAGGGCTGGGGATGTGGCCCAGTGGTCAAGTGCCCATGAGTTCAATCCCCAGTACCAAAAAAAAAAAAAAAAAAAAAAAAAACAAAACAAAACAAAAAAAACTATCTATGCAAAGCCCCAGGCTAGCATCATCTTAAATGGAGAAAAATTGAAAGCATTCCCTCTAAAAACTGGAACAAGACAGGGATGCCCCCTTTCACCACTGTTATTTAACATAGTTCTTGAAACTTTGGCCAGAACAATTAGACAGAAGAAAGAAATTAAAGGGATCCAGATAGGAAAAGAAGAACTCAAATTAGCACTATTTGCTGATGATATGATTATATACATAGAAGACCCAAACAACTCTACCAGAAAACTTTTACAAGTAGTAAATGAATTTGGCAAAGTAGCAGGATACAAAACCAATACCCATAAGTCAAAGGCATTTATGTACATCAGTGACAAATCCTTGGAAAGGGAAACGATGAAAACTATCCCATTTACAATAGCATCATTTTTTTTAAAATAAAATACCTGGGAGTCAACTTAACAAAGGAGGTGAAAGACCTCTAGAATGAAAACTACAGAACACTAAAGAAAGAAATTATAGAAGACCTTAGAAGGTGGAAATACCTACCTTGTTCCTGGATAAGTAGAATTAATATTGTCAAAATGACCATATTGCCAAAAGCACTATACAGATTTAATGCAATTCCAATCAAAATCCCAATGACATTCCTCAAAGAAATAAAAAAGCAAGCTGGGCGCGGTGGCGCATGCCTGTAATCCCAGCTCTTGGGAGGCTGAGGTGTTGCCGCCTGCAGCAATGATACCACGGGAAAGAATTCGGAGGCAGACTGGGAATTAGTAGGTTCTTTTTTTTTTTTTTTTTTTTTTTTTTTTTTGTGGTACCGGGGATTGAACTCAGGGGCACTCGACCACTGGGTCACATCCCCAGCCCTTTTTTGTATTTTATTTAGAGACAGGGTCTCACTGAGTTGCTCAGTGCCTCGCCATTGCTGAGGCTGGCTTTGAACTCGCGATCCTCCTGCCTCAGCCTCCCAAAGTGCTGGGATTACAGGTGTGCGCCACCAAGCCCGGCTAGTAGGTTCTTTATTCTTGCTTCTCTGCTGACTTCTCTCTCCAACTCCAACTCCAACAACCCCCAACACAACTCCAACCCGACCTGGATAAATACTCTTCACCTTAACAAGTATACACGTGTCACAAGCTCAACTTACAGGTGCGTTACACAGTGTTCATGGGCACAGAAAGATTCTTAGTAGATTACATTAAGGTCAGGAGAAAACAATTAAACGTCTCCTCTTTTGCTCTCAGCCAGCCGCCATCTTAGCTACCTCCTCATTAAGTCTCTTACACTGAGGCAGGAGGATTGCAAGTTCAAAGCCAGTCTCAGCAATGGCGAGGTACTTAGCAACTCAGTGAGACCCTGTCTCTAAATAAAATACAAAAAAGGGCTGGGGATGTGGTCCAGTGGTCGAGTGTCCTTGAGTTCAATCCCCAATATCAAAAAAAAAAAAAAAAAAAAAAAGAAAAGAAAAGAAAAGAAAAGAAAGAAAAAGCAGTCATGAAATTCATCTGGAAAAATAAGAGGCCCAGAATAGCTAAAGCAATCCTTAGCAAGAAAAGTGAAGCAGGAAGCATCACTATACCAGACCTTAAATTATACTACAGAGCAATAGTTACAAAAACAGCATGGTATTGGCACCAAAATAGACTGGTAGACCAATGGTACAGGCAGCTCAGATAATCGCGCCGTTAAGGGAGATAGCTGGGACGGAGGGGGTTGTAAGGTTGTATCCCATTCTCCATGTCTGATCTTTCCCAAGTTGAGTGCCGCTTGGGTTCCTTTACAACAGACCCTACGACGCACATAAAAGAATTCCAATGGGTCACCCAAGCATACAGCCTTACATTTCATGACGCATACTTTATTTTGTCAAATACTTTACTTCCTGAAGAGCGTAGGCGAGTCTGGGAGCAAGCCAGAGCATATGCAGATGAGACTCACAGAATGAACCCAAATTTCCCCATTGGTCCTGAGGCGGTCCCAGACAGAGACCCACACTGGGATTACAATGCCCCAGGGGACGTGGTCTTAAGGGACCAGTTTTTGATGTGTATAGTAGATGGTCTGAAACGAGCAGCTCAGAAACCTGTTAATTTTGATAAGCTACAGGACATTATTCAAAAGAGAGAAGAGACCCCCTCTGAATTTTTAGATCGGCTCACGAAGGCCCTCCAAAAATACACAAACTTAGATCCTGAGTTCCAGGGGGGCCGTCAAGTCCTTATGACATATTTCCTGTCTCAGAGCTACCCCGACATTCGAGCTAAGTTAAGGAAATTAGAATTGGGCCCTGTGACCCCCCCAGACTGAGATTTTGGCCACGGCTTTTAAAGTCTATCATAACCGTGAAGAAGACGCTGAACGTCGCAGGTTTCTAAAGCATGAGAAGGCTGAGCGATCAAGGTTCCAAATGTTAGCTCAGGCCCTTAGGGGCCCTGACGCTCAGGCCTCAAGAAAAGGGGCATATAAGTCCACACAGGAGGAACCCCCAGGGCCTTGCTTTAGGTGCGGGAAAGATGGACACTGGACTAGAGAATGCCCTAATCCCAAGCCCCCTAAGCGCCCATGCCCAAAGTGCTCCAAGATGGGCATTGGGGCATTGACTGCCCCAGCTCCTGCAGGGGGGCTGGACCAGTCACAAACCCCAGCCTGCTGGCACTGGCCACGGAAGACTGAAGGGGCCCAGGGGCTCCTCTCCCGACCATTGACATCGCATTGAAGGAGCCCAGGGTTACTCTCCTTGTTGATGGACGCCCCGTGAATTTCCTGCTAGATACAGGAGCCACCTCCTCAGTCTTGAGGGAGTTTTGGGGCCCCACCATAGCACCATCCCCTATTGTCGGGGCAGAGGGAAATGCTATTCGCCCCCGCAAGACTCCTATGCTGTATTGCTGTCTTCACCACCATCCCTTCACCCACCAGTTTCTGGTAATGCCTCAGTGTCCTGTGCCCCTATTGGGCAGGGACATATTGGCCAAATTTCAGGCCTCAATCGTGTTCTCCAATCTGCCTAGCTCAGTCATGCTTCCTGGTTCGTCTTGCTCCGTCTCCTCCCCCATTTTTCTTCTTACCGTTTCAAAGGCCACTGACCCATCACCCCCTACTGATGCTGATGAGGAAACCCCATCGCCCCCTAGTGATGTAAGATCCCCTCAGCCCCCTACCGAGGCAGAAACCCCCCAACCTCCTATCGACACAGAAACCTTTCATTACCCTGTCCCCGCCGATTTAGTGGACCCCAAAGTCTGGGATACTCAGACTCCCTCCCTTGTACAGTGTGACCCCGTACAAATCTACCTTAAAGATCCCCAACGTTTCCCCAATAAAGCCCAATATCCACTTCCAGCCGCGAGCCTCGGAGGTCTTCAACCCATCATCTCAGATCTTTTGTGGAAACGCTTTCTCAGACCCACCCATTCTCCTTATAACACCCCTATATTGGCAGTTCAGAAGTCCAATGGGTCCTATCGGCTAGTCCAAGATCTTCGTCTCATCAACGAGGCTGTCAGGCCTATACACCCCGTGGTCCCAAATCCTTATACTATTCTTTCCCTAATTCCTTCCTTATCCACCCATTTCTCAGTAATTGACCTGAAGGATGCCTTCTTCACTGTACCCTTAGCCCCAGAATCTCAAGACCTCTTTGCCTTTACTTGGACAGATCCAGATACCCGGTGTTCCCAACAGTTGACCTGGACAGTCCTCCCTCAGGGTTTTCGAGACAGCCCCCATATCTTTGGTCAGACATTGGCTGCAGACCTCAAAGACCTTAAATTCCCTAATTCCACTCTCTTGCAATATGTAGATGATCTCCTCCTCTGCAGCCCTTCCCTCTTCACAGCTCGTGAAGACTCTTACACCCTTTTAAATTTTCTTGCTTCTCGTGGGTATCGTGTCTCCTCGTCTAAGGTACAGCTTGCCCAGACCCAGGTAGTATATCTAGGAGTTCAGATTTCCCATCAATTGAAGGCCATTACTGTGGACAGAAAAGCCCTCATCAAGGAGCTCTCATGTCCCAAGACAAAGGAAGAGATTCTCTCTTTCCTAGGGCTAGCAGGATATTTCCGTGCCTGGATTCCTAATTTCTCTCTTTATGCAAAGCCCCTATATGAGGCAGCTAAGGAGATTGAGGGAAAATTCCTTCCTGACAACATTCAGGCCGAGTTTAAACATTTGCAGCAGGCACTGTCACAGGCCCCAGCCCTCCATCTCCCAGACCTCCTTCAGCCATTTACCCTTTATGTCCATGAAACGAAGGGTTTGGCTCTTGGTGTTCTAGGCCAATACAAGGGCACCACCTTTGCTCCAGTTGCCTACCTCTCTAAACAACTTGACCCCACCGTTCGTGGATGGGCCCCCTGCCTTAGGGCTTTGGCTGCTGCTTACCTACTTCTGCAGGAATCAAAAAAGTTGACCTTTGGTGCCCAGGTTACTGTTGCCTCTCCTCATCATCTAAAAGACTTACTAACCTATAAGAGCCTTCAAACTCTCCCACCCTGTCGCATTCTTTCTCTCCTTGTTTCCTTTTTGCATGACTCCTCAATCACCTTCCAACCCTGCTCCTCTTTACACCCAGCTTCCCTTCTCCCAATCTCCTCAGAGCCCCCAGAAGATGATTGTATAGAGACACTCGAGGCTTTAATCCCCCATCCCTCCCATATTCAAGAGGGACCACTTCCTGATCCTTCCTTAATTTGGTTCACAGATGGCAGCTCTTTCTTTAGGGATGGGCAACGTTTTGCTGGATACGCTATCGTTTCCCTATCAGAGGTTATTGAGGCAGCACCCCTACCCCCCCCAACACCACAAACCAACGGGCTGAATTAATAGCTGTCATTCGTGCCTTCGAATTAGCTGCTGATCAAAACCTCACCCTTTACACAGACTCAAAATATGTCTACCATATTTTGCTTTCCCATTCAGCAGTATGGAAAGAGCGAGGGCTCCTGACCACAAAAGGTTCTGCAGTTACTAATTCTAAATTAATATCAAAACTTTTGCAAGTCTCTCTCCTGCCCAAGCTAATAGGGATTTCCCATTGTCCTTCACATCAAAGTGGAGACTCTCCCATAGTTCAGGGAAACACGAAGGCTGACAGGGCAGCAAGGGAGGCAGCACTATCTTCTCCTTCTCTTCTGGCTCCAGTCCTACCTACTACCCAGACCCCCACATCCCCTTCCACACAATCAATCCTCTCCTATCTCCATTCCCTTTTCCATCCTAACCCTCAGGCCCTCAAGACTTTCGCTACCTCCTTCCTCACCCTGACTCCGGAAGACACACAGTTTCTCCATCAGCTCACCTCAGCATACACTGCATGTCAGTGCACCAACCCATATACTCCCCTTAAACCAGGAACATTTCCCTCTCACCAAGCTCGAGGCCAGCTTCCAGGAGCTGATTGGCAGATAGACTTCACCAACATGCCAGTTGCTCGGAGGCACAAATATCTCCTGGTTTTGGTAGACACCTTCTCTGGATGGGTGGAGGCCTTCCCTACTTCCAATAAAAGGGCTTCCACAGTAGCCTCCATTCTAGTCTCAGAAATCCTTCCCCGTTTTGGATTGCCCACGTCCATCCAGTCTGACAACGGGCCTGAATTTGTTTCCCAGGTTACCCAAAGTGTTTCTACTTCCCTTAATATCCCTTGGCATTTTCACATCCCATATCACCCCAAGTCCTCAGGGAAGGTAGAGAGGACTAATAGGACTCTTAAGGATGTCCTGACTAAACTCTCCCTAGAACTCTACTTAGACTGGGTCAAGTTACTCCCTCTTGCCCTTTTTAGGCTCAGAGTCCTCCCAAAAAAGCCCTCCTTACTATCCCCTTTTGAGGTTATGTTTGCACGACCAGCCCTTCCACCCGGAGTTTCCCCAACTCAGGGACCCCTACCCAAAGATCTTTCTCTTCCCATCTTGTCCTTCATTAGACATCAGTTATGGAAGTGCCAAGATTTCATTCTGCCTGACCCAAATAGACTCACTACTTCATTTCCATTGACACCCGGTTCTTGGGTATATTTCTCCCCTCCCCAGGACACAGGAACGGTCTCCCTTGTCCCAAAGTGGACAGGCCCCTTCCAGGTTGTGCTGTGCACACCCACGTCTGCTAAGCTTCGTGAAACCTCAGGGAATTTAACTTCTTGGATTCATATTTCCAGACTGAAACCAGCTGAAGATCCACAAAAAGACAACTACTTCAGTATACTTGCTCTCCCATTCCCACTGGTCGCCTAAAAATTCGTTTCTCTTGTTTTCCTGATACTGACTCAAAATAATCTTTTCTGTTTTTTCTCGTTTTGAACCTTTAACCAGTTTTTCCCAGGGACTATCAACTGTTAAAAAACCAACGAATGACTTTCCAACCAGAGACCCCTGCTGAGTCCTGCCCTTATGCTGCCACCAGACACTCATTATAACGTGCTTCGCACTCTCCATTGGCCTCTTCACCGTAAGTCCCACCTGGTGGAACACAGGCCTATGGAAAATAATCCATCTCACCTTCTTTCCCTTTGTTGCTTCCATAATAGTGTTACCTGCAAACTCGCAAGATCCACAATTTCTACATGCTCTCCGGCTGACTCCCCCGGTGACCTCTGCAGAAGCCTGGTTTGACACCCTCACCGATTTATGGCTTCAAGGAACCTTCATCCAATTCACTCCTGCAGAGATCCATCTTTATGGTGCCTGCCTCCTGGGAATTCTTTTAACCCTCAAGCCTGACCTGCCTGCCCGCATTCCTCCCTCCCCCCAAAACTACCCCACGTCGCCCCATTTCAGCTCTGAAGCAGCCAGATCGAAACACGATGCCCCGCTTCCTAAGAAATCAAAAAGGGGGGAATGTTGGATTCCAGGCAGAAGGCTGCACCTCCCAGGCAGAAGGCCACACCTCCCCAGGTGCTTTGTGAAAAACTACAACTCCCAGGATCCTCAGCGTGACCAAAAAACCTGACCAGCAAGTCCCCCTGTCCACTACCCCCCCCCCCGACCTCTGCTGGCCTATAGGACAAGGACTCACTCCAAGGGGGTTTTATGGCCCCTACTCTATTTAAACCAGGACCGGACTGAACTCGCTCTCTGTTCCTGCTCTCCGTTCGTTCCCCACGGTTTGTCCCCATCCCCTCCACGTGTTTCTTTGGTAATTCAATAAACCCCTTTCCTTTTCCTATACGACAGTTCGAGCGTCCGTCCCCTCCTGCAAATTTCTCTAACAGAAAGAAATCCATTTACAAAAATTGCTGTTTAGTTAATGATATACACGTTCAAGTGTTGTTTAGGGATAAAGTGTACTGATACCTGCAAATTACTTGGAAATATGTATAAAAAATAAACTTGATGAATGGATGAAAGGATGAGTGGATAGATTTGTGATTAAATACATACAGTCATGTATTACATAATGATCTTGCAGTCAACCATGGGTCACATATAGGATGGTGGTGCCATAAGATTATAAGGGAGTCGGGGCTGGGATTGTGGCTCAGCGGTAGAGCACTCGCCTAGCGCGTGGGCGACCCGGGTTCGATCCTCAGCACCACGTACAAATAAAATGCATTATTGAATAAAACGCATTGTGTACAACTAAAGCAAATAAATAAAAATATTTAAAAAAAAAAAAAGATTATAAGGGAGTTGAAAAATTCCTATCAGCCAGTGACACTGTGGCTGCCTTAACTCAACGCAATGCATTCCTCTTGTGCTTCTGTGTGTGGTGATGCTGATGTGAAAAAACCTGCTGCATTGCCATTTGTATAAAAACGTCGCACATATAATTATGTTTAGAACACCGTGCTTAATAACAATAAGTGACTATCTTACTGGTTTATGTATTTACTATACTTTTAATCACTATTTTAGAGTGTACTCTTATTTATATAAAAATGGTTCCTATAAACAGTATGACACATTTTATGAGCTGCAGCCTCCTGTATCTCCTGTTTACTGTCTCTTGATTGCATGGAGAGACCATGTGAAGTGATTGATCTAGACCATCCAGGTTTATATAAGTGCACTCTTGGAAGTTTGCACAATGATGAATTTAATGATGCATTTCTCAGAATGTGTCTTGGTGTTAAGCCACATGTGACTGTCCATCAAAATATCAATAGAAAAACCAAGGTCTGTGGTTCTCAAAGTGATGTATGGACACTAGCAGCAACAACATCACCTAGAAACTTGTTAGAAATGCCCATTCTCTGGCTAGAGACTCTTGGGGTGGGGCCCAACAATCTGTTTTAACTATGTGATTCTGCTGCAGGCTGAAATTCTTTTAACACATATATTTTTAGTTATAGATGGACACGATACTTTTATTCTATTCATTCATTTTTATATAGTGCTGAGAATCAAACCTAGTGCCTCCCACATGCTAGGTGAGCGCTCCACCACTGAGCCACAATCCCAGCCCTTGCAGGCTGAAATTTGAGAACTACTGGTATAGTTGAATGTCAGCAAGTTTTCTTTTTAAAGAAAAATTTTTAGTTACTAGGGATTGAACTCAGGGCACTCAACCACTGAGCCACATCCCCAGCCCTATTTTGTATTTTATTTAGAGACAGGGTCTCACTGAGTTGCTTAGCACCTCGCTATGTTGCTGAGTCTGGCTTCGAACTCGCAATCCTCCCACCTCAGCCTCCAGAGCCTCTGGGATTATAGGAGTGCATCACCGCACCTGGCTGCAAGTTTTCTGTCTCTTAACATTTCCATAATAAAAAGTCAGGGCAGAGAGAAGATCACATAAGGAGCACCCTCCACAAGTGGCTATGGACACCCTTCTATCATCAACAACCTAAACTTTTCTAATAAGCATAGTGGGTGTCCAGTTTGGTTTCTCATTGGTAAAAATAGTCATTTTATTTGGCAAAACTTATCATAGAAATGGATTCCCATTGGCGAATTTAAAGATATTCAAGTACAAATTGGTTACAAACAATCAGACATGTCCCCATTCGCAAGAGCAAGGTGAAGAATTCAGAAGCCTGCTTCCTGTACTGTTTTGGTATAGGCTTTGAGGTTTGAAGGCTACTCTCAGTCCAGGTGTCAGTCTTTGCTGAAATGTTGGATTTGCCACCACAAGATTATGGGTATAGCAACTAAAAGGACAGAGAGCTGGATATTCTTGGAGTCTATAGAATAGGTTGAATCAACCATGCTTGCTTTGCTAATAAATGTCTTCCTAAGGGGTAGGGATGTACTGCAGTGGTAGAAAGTATGCTTAGCATGTGCTAAGGTCATGCATTCAATCACCAGCACCACAAAAACAAAAACTCCAATAGATCTCTCTGTGTGTCTGAATTTGGTTGGAGATTCACTTTTTTTTCTTTAATGTTTTTTAAAAAAATATTTATTTATCTTAGTTGTACACAATGCTTTTATTTTTACGTGGTACTGAGGACCAAACCCGGGCTGCGCATGTGCTAGGCGAGCGCTCTACTGCTGAGCCACAACCCCAGCCCGATTCACTTTCTTTATAAACTGGTAATGAGATGTGGGAAAGTAGCCAACCCTAATCACTTCAAAAATTTTGGGGAGCTACCTTTACCTACCAAAATCAACCTAGCAGTTGTGTGTGATCAAGCTGATGGTGTCAGTTATTATTTCACATACCCACACAATTTTGGAAAGTTTAGTGTGGTTGTTGTGCCAGAAATTCAACTGTTCATTGTCACTACTTTTAAAATTCCTTCTCAAGCATTTATTGAAAAATGCACTGCATTTGGATTTTATTTGATTTCTAGTTAAAATTCATAATAACCGGCCGGGCAAGGTGGCGCACGCCTGTAATCCCAGCACTTTGGGAGGCTGAGGCAGGAGGATCGCGAGTTCAAAGCCAGCCTCAGCAATGGCGAGGCACTTAGCAACTCAGTGAGACCCTGTCTCTAAATAAAATACAAAAAGGGCTGGGGATGTGGCCCAGTGGTCGAGTGCCCCTAAGTTCAATCCCTGGTACCAAAAAAAAAAAAAAAAAAAAAAAAAAAAAAAAAAAAAAAAAAAAATCATAATAACCTACTAAGGATATCATGAAAAAGTTAACTAGACTTCTTTTTGCCTCTCAAGTTTTGAAAAGTATTTACCCATTATTACAGACAGTTTATTTCACGTGGAAGGAAATCTAATGATTTGACATCATCTCTCTTTACATTTAAATCTACATTAAGTCTTTTATCAGGCTACCTCTTCAGGTAGTTGATACTAGTCTAGGAATTCTTAATCTTAAGTGGATAGCACTCAAGTAGGTTTGTGAACTTAGATGGCAAAAAAAAAAAAAAATGTTTTTATGTTTTCTAACTTCTAAGTGAAATCGAGCACTTCCTTTCTTTTCATCATGAGTGTAGGCAGCACATCCCAGTGATACTGCAGTATCTGTGACTTTATCTCCCATAGAAATCAGTATTTTCATTCCATATCACAATTGCTATAGTTATTCCTGAAAGATTACCTTGGTCATCTCTTCTGAAATACTAAGGAAGTTGTTGGAGCTGCTATCAGATCTTTTTTTTTTTTTTTTTTAAATATTTTTAGTTGTAGATGGACGTAAAACCTTTACCTTTGTTTATTTGTATGTGATGCTGAGGATCAAACACAGTGCTTCATACATGCTAGGCAAGGGCTCTACCAACACCACACCAGCCATCAGATCTTAATACATAAATAAAGAAAAAGACATGTTACTATATAACCAGATTTTTAAAATATTTGATTATGATTGGTTTCCTTTTTAATTCTATGTGTTTCATATCATGCATTAGAAAATATTCTGAGACAGGTCCACATGCTTCCTCAGACTCTCAGTGGGGTTCATGGCTCAGAAAGGATTTCAAATCCCTCCTTGGCCAGTCTGAGAGATGCTCCATTGAGATTTATTTCAGGAGCACAGAAGGATTAGAAATACCTCTCGGGCTTTGCCAGCCAGACTTTGATGATTATTCTAAATTCAAAGGAACTAGAGGGAGGAAGTTGGCAAAGTGCAGGATGATGGAAAACCACACTTGCTCAAGAAGTCAGACCAGAAGAGGTGGCATCTGCCACTGTCCTTTTCTGTAACTTCCTTTGACGTTCCACTGAGCCTCCCATCTGGGCCTGGTGACTTGTTAATATTTCATTGTTATGGTAATACCCTTTGCTATTAAAATAATAATCTCCAAATTCCTTGCTTTTGGTGTTAGTCTCAGTATTTTCCATGGCATCCAAACAAAAGCAGATTTATTGCAAATATATTGCATAGTTTTCAGTGAAGCTCAACCTTGGCCCATTGTACAGAAATTCATGATAAATTGCTCCTGGTTTACAGGCTGTAAAACCCAACTGGGGCTGTTCTAAGTTCAAGATAAACACAGTGTGTTTAATTTTAAAATAATATTAAAAGTAAAAAGGAAAGAGAAATAAATGGAGGAAGGATGGAAGGATGGAAGGAAGGAAGGAAGGAAGAAAAAGATAAAAACCCATTAATTTTATTAAAGGGATTTTAAAGGTGCTTGCTGACTGCTACCCTCTGGTTATTTTTTTTTTTTTTTTTCCTTTCCAAATTGTGGTAAGAATGTTTAACATGAGCTATTATCTTCTTAACAAATCTTTATTTTTTTATGCTGGGGATTGAACCTGGGTACTGCACGTGTTAAGCAAGGGAGTGCTTTACCATTGAGCTATACTCCCATCCATTAAAAAAATTTTAAGTGTACAGTACAGTATTGTTAATTACAGGCACAATGCTACATAGCGGATGTCTAGAATTGATTCATATTGTCAAACTAAAACTTTACACTTTTGAACAGCAACCCCTCCCTTTATTTCCCCCTTTTCCCTCAGCTCCTGGTAACCACCATTCTACACTGACTGCTTCTGTTTGTGTGACTGTCCTAGATACTCATAGAAGTGGAATTATGCAATAGTTGTCCTTTTGTGACTGGCTTGTTTCACTGGTATAAGGTCCTCCAGTTTCATTTCTGTATTGTAAATGACAGGATTTCCTTCTTCTTCTTCTTTTTTTTTTTTTTTTTTTTTAGCTGTGAATGGAACTCAGGAATGCTTTCAACTGAGCTCCATCCCCAGCTCTTTTTATTTTTATTTTTAAAAATTTATTTGTTCTAATTAGTTATACATGTCTTTTGATTTTTTTTTTTTTTTATTTTGAGTCAGGTGCTTGTTAAACAGTTGAGGCTGGCCTCAAACTTTATGATCTTCCTGACTCAGCCCCCCTAAATCACTGGGATTAGAGGTGTGCACTACCACCCCTGGCAGGATTTCCTTTTTTTTTTTAAAGACTGAACACTATTGCATTGTATGAATAGTCCACACTTTTTCCATCGATTCTTCAGGGGACATTTAAGTTGTTTCCCCGTATTGCCTATTGTGAATAGTGCAGTGATAAAATGGGAGTGCAAATATTTCCTCAGCATTCTGATTTCAATTCTTTAGGATAAATATCCAGAGTGGGGGTGCTATATCATATGGTATTTCCATTTTTAATCTCTTGAGCTACCTCCATACTATTTTCCCATAGTGACTACTTCATTTTATATTCCCATCAACAGTGTAGAGGGGTTTTAATTTCTCAACATACTTGTCAATACTTAATTTTTTAAAATAGCCATACTAACAGATGTGAAGTGATTTTTTAAAATATTTTTATTTATTTGCTCTAGTTGTACACAATGCGTTTTATTCAATGTGTTTTATCTGTACATGGTGCTGAGGATCGAACCCGGGTCGCCCACGTGCTAGGCGAGTGCTCTACCGCTGAGCCACAATCCCAGCCCCTGTGAAGTGATCTTATTATGGTTTTGATTTGCATTTCTGTGATGATTAGTTGTATAGAGCATCTTTTCATATACCTGTTAGCCATTTGTATTTCATCTTTGGAGAAATGTCTATTCAAAATATTTGCCCACTTAAAAATTGAATTTTTAAAAGCTATTGAGTTATAGATTTTCCTTAGATATTTTAGATATTAACTCCTTATCAGATATACAGTTTGCAAATATTTTCTTTTTTGCTTCCAGAATTTTCATTCTGATGTAGATTCTCTTGTTTATTTTTGCTCTTATTGCCTGTGCTTTTTGTATTATATTCAAGAAATCAATGTCAAGATCAATGTCATGAAGATTTCCCCCTACATTTTCTTCCAGAAGTTTTATACTTTCTGGTATTACATTTAAGTCTTGAATCCATTTCGAGTTGATTCTTGCATATGGTATAAGGGTCCGATTTCATTGTCCTGCAAGTTTTCTCAGTACCATTTCTTAAAAAGATGATTCTTTTTCCATTGTGCATTCTTGGTACCCTTCTCAAAGTTCAATTGATCATACATGGGTATATTTGTTAATAGACTTTGTATTCTGTTCCTTTGGTTTATGTCTCTCATTATGGAAGCACCATAATGGTCATATGCTTTTAATTATCGTAGCTTTAATATATTTTGAAATTGGGTACTGTGATGCCTCCAGATTTATTCTTTCCTAAGATTGTTTTAGCTACTTGGAATCCTTTGTGATAACAAATAAATCTTAGGATTACTTCTTTCAAATTTTGTGAAAAATGTTGTTAGGATTTTGATAGGAATTGCTTTGAATCTGTAGATTGTTTGGGTAGCATGGACATTTTAAACATACAGACACTTTAACAGTATTAAATCTACTAAGTCTGGAACATGAAAAGTCTTTCCATCCATTTGTGTCTTATTTAATTTCCTTCATTAATGTTTCCTGGTTTCCACTGAACAAGTCTTTCACCTCCTTAGTTTATTCCTAAGTATTTTACTCTTTAATGCTATTATAAATGAACTTGTTTTCTTAATTTCTCATTATTAGTGAATAGAAACACAATTGATTTTTTGTATGTCAATTTTTTTAAATATTTCTGTTTTAGTTGTAGTTGGACACAATACCTTTATTTTATTTATTTATTTTTACGTGGTGCTGAGGATCGAACCCAGGGCTGCACACATGCTAGGTGAGTGCTCTACCACTGAGCCACAACCCCAGCCCCTGAGTGTCAATTTTGTATTTTGCAACTTTACAGAATTTATTTGTTCTAACTGATTTTTTATGTGGGTGTGTAGAGTCTTTGGGATTTTGGACATCTCTGTTTGCACATGACATGATGTGCAAACAGAGATAATTTTACTTCTTCTTTTCCAATGTGGATGGCCTTTTATTTCTTCTTATCTAATTGCTCTGGCTAGAACTTCCAATGCTATGTGGAATACAAGTGTCAAGAGTGAGCATCTTGTCTTGTTCCTGAACTAGAAGGCAAAGATTTCAGTTTTTCACCATTGAGTATGATGTTCGCTGTGTGTTTTTCATATATGACATTTATTATGTTGAAGTAATTGACTTTCTTCCTAGTTGGTTGAGAGTTTTTGTCATGAAAGGATATAAATTTTGTCAAATGCTTTTTCTACATCTGTGGAAACGACATATGATTTTTTACTCTTTATTCTCTTGTTGTGGCATATCACATTGAATTTTTTGTGTGGTATTAGTGATTAATTAATGTTTGTGTGCTAAAACATCCTTGTATCACAAGAGATAAATTCTACCTGCTCACAGTGAATAATCATTTTAATGTGCTATCAAGTTCAGTGTGCTTGTATTTTGTTGAGAATTTTTGCATATATATTTATTGATGATATTGGCCTGTAGTTTTCTTTTTTCCCTTTTTTTTTTTTTTTTTTTTCAGTGTTGTTGTCTGGCTTTGGTATCAGGGTAATAATGCTGACTTCATAAAATGAGTTTGGGAATGTTTGTCTTCCTCTTCAATTTTTTGGAAGAGTTTGGGATTGTTCTTAGTTTTCCTTTAAATGTTTGATAGAATTCACCAGTAAACCCATCTGGTCCTAAAGTTTCCTTTTTAGGGGATTTTTGATTACTGATTTGACCTCCTTACTAGTTGTACGTCTGTTTGGATATTTTATTTCTTCCTCATACTCTCTCAGTAGATTGTATGTTTCCAGGAATTTCTCTCTTTATTTTTTTCTACTAAGTTATCCAATATGTTGGCATAAATTGTCCACAATAGTCTTTTAATGATCTTTTAAATTTCAGTGATATCAGTTGTAACACCTCCTTTTCCATTATTGATTTTATTTATTTGAGTCTTTTCTTAATCTAGCTAAAGGTTTGTCATTTTTGTTTCAAAAAGCCAACTCTTAGCCCTGTTGATTTTTTTCTATTGTTTCTGTATTTTTCTATTTCCTTTATTTCTGCTCTAATCTTTATTTCCTTTTTTCTAGTTTTGCATTTAGTTTGTTCTTTTTTCCACAGTTCTTCCTTTTTAATGTAGGCATTTATCACTATAAACTTTCCTTTTAACATTGCTTTTGGTATAACCCATAAGTTTTGTTTAGTTTTTTGGAGGGACTGGTTCTTTCTTTCTTTTTTTTTTTTTTTTTTTTTTTTTTTTTTGGAACTGGGGATTGACTCAGGGGCATTCAACCACTGAGCCCTATCCCCATCCGTATTTTGTATTTTATTTAGCAAAAAGTCTCACTGAGTTCTCAGTGCCTCACTGTTGCTGAGGCTGGCTTTGAATTTTCAATCCTTCTGCCTCAGCCTCCTGAGTCTCTGGAATTACAGACATGTGCCACTGCACCCAGCTTATTTTTAAAAAAATATTTTTTGATACTGGGGATTGAAATTGGGGGCACTCAACCACTGGGCCACATCCCCAGCCCTTTTTTGTATTTTATTAGAGACAGGGTCTCACTGAGTTGCTAAGTGCCTCGCCATTGCTGAGGCTGGCTTTGAACTCGTGATCCTCCTGCCTCAGCCTCCAAAGTGCTGGGGTTACAGGCGTGCTCCCCAGCACCCGGCTTATTTCTTTCTTTTTTAAGCATATAAAGCAGGGTTTATTTAAAAAGGAATAACATATACTTCTCCCAGGAGGGAGAAGGGGGTCATAGCTGGTATCCTGGTATCCCAAGAAGTGAGGGTGTTTTGACTTTTTATATGTCCTAGGCTTCCTTTCTTCTCCAGCTCTCTTCCCCTAATCTCTCTCCTTCCTGTGTACTGACTAGGCCCAGGAGATTCTCTGTGGGATGGCCAAAGAGTGAGAAGCAGATGGACAGGGGAAGGGAGGGATGGAGCAGCCCAGGACCTGGATGGAGCAGCCCAGGACACATTAATTAATAACTTTTACAACTCCCTGTAAGGAGGGGCAATTCTTGGGACAGGTTACCTTAGCAACAGGTTGGAGCAAGGGCGGGTTTTTTTTTTTTTTTTTTTTTGGTACCAGGGATTGAACTCAGGGGCACTTAACCCCGGCCCATTTTTGTATTTTATTTAGAGAAAGGATCTCACTGAGTTGCTAAGAGCCTCACCATTGCTGAGGCTGGCTTTGAACTCTTGATCCTCCTGCCTCAGCCTCCCAAGTGCTGGGATGACAGGCATGCGCCACTGCACCCAGCTAGGGGCAGGTTCTTAACCAGACACTCGTCAATATTCAGTATCAAAACAGTTGCACTATTGGTTTCTCTTTCTTCCAATTGGCCCAAAGAGACCACAACAAAGGAGAGTACATTTTAAGCCCATAAGATGAAGGATAAGCTAACAGGCCTCACAGAAACCTCACCTAGAATTTCTCTGTTTGGGATTGGATTGGGAAAGAAATCGAAAGATCAGTACACTGCCAGCCCAGACTGTAGGACTCTCACAGCCAGATGGGGTGGCCAGGTACCCCAACCCCAAAGATGCAAAGTTTCAATGACATAAAATTTAAAAAGTTTTGTACATAAGCTATTCAAGATTCTCTAGCACTGACTGATACAAAGCACAATGAAATGGCACTTTTAGATACAGCAACTTCAGGCTCAGAAAAGTGTGATGAGTTTCATGTGGGTAAATCAATGGTAAAAACATAATTTTCCTTTTTTTCCAAGGAGGCAGGAGAGCAATTAAGTGGTCACCTCAAGATTAAGGGGCCCATGATCCATTGTGTGAATGCTTGGGAAGCAGGGAGAGATGGGAGAAAAATTTGGCCTCAGGGCTAAGGATATGGCTCAATGGTAGACCATTTGCTGAACAGGGAGGAGGCCCTGGGTTCAATCCCCAGCACCACAAAAACAAAAAGTCTCAGAGGTCTCACCATGTTAATTTGGTCATTTCTGATGGGAAAAAAAAAAGTAAAAAAAAAAAAAAAAAAAAAAGAATAAAGTTGTGTAAAGATACCTTAAAGCTAAAAACAAAACAAAACCAGCCGGCGTGGTGGCGCATGCCTGTAATCCCAGCACTTGGGAGGCTGAGGCAGGAGGATCACGAGTTCAAAGCCAGCCTCAGGAATGGCGAGGCCGTTAGCAACTCACTGAGACCCTGTCTCTAATAAAATACAAAAATGGGCTGGGGATGTGGCCCAATGGTCGAGTGCCCCTGGGTTCAATCCCTGGTACCAAACAAACAAACAAACAAACAAACAAAAAAACCTGAATAGCGGGTTTTGTTTTTTGGCTAACTCCTCTTGGAATCACCTTCCTTGTTTGGCTGGTACTTTACACAGAGCAATGAGGTTCCCCACAGTAGTATTTCCCTGAGTTCTGTTTGGCTCTCAGTAAGGCAGGGAAAAGTTACCTTCCAAAAGTGAGAAGGGAATTAGATTGCTGCTTCAGAGCTATAAAGTTATTTGGAATGTTTTCCATATGGTTACTGTAACAACAAAAAAAGTAATCACAAAATGTGTACATCAAAACATGCTTTTAAAGACAATTTGCATTGTGCTCACGTTCCCTTAAATGTTGTTCCCAAAGGTGCTCAGCTGTAAGAGCCTTAATGAGGAGGTAGCTAAGATGGCAGCTGGCTGAGAGCCAAAGAGGAAGCGTTTAATTGTTTTCTCCTGACCTTAATGTAATCAACTAAGAATCTTTCTGTGCCCGTGAACACTGTGTGACGCACCTGTAAGTTTAGCTTGTGACACATGTATACTTGTTAAGGTGAAGAGTATTTAACCAGGTAGGGTTGGAGTTGTGTGGGGGTTGTTGGAGTTGGAGTTGGAGAGAGAAGTCAGAAGAGAAAGCAGAATAAAGAACCTACTCATTCCCAGTCTGCCTCCGAATTCTTTCCCGTGGTATCGTTACTGCAGGCGGCAGCAGCTACAGGCGGCAGCGCTCAGCCTCTAGCTCAGCTAGAATCTCTGGGAAGAGGCAGAGACAGTTTGCTGGAAAAGACAAGGGGGTGGGGATAGAGGGGATGTTGAAAGGAGAAAGCAACCTTCCAGTTAAAGATCAGGCTTGTGGCTCCGAGGTAGAACGCTCACGTGCGAGGCCCTGGGTTCCATCCTCAGCACCACATAAAAATAAATAAAACAGAGGTATTGTGTCCAACTACAATATTAAAAAGAAAAAAAGATCAGCCCTCGGTTTCAAGGTCAGCTTTGGGCTAGCTGGCCTCTGGCGGAGTCACGGTCAGAGGGCAGAGGGAGGAGCAGCAGCAGGGTGGGGGTGGGGAGCTCCACATCTCATTCAGGTCAAGCAGAGTCTGGTCCAGCATCCTTTGTGTCCAGAGATGCTCCTGTTCGGTGCATTTTGGCTTGTATAGAAGTCATGTCATTGAGGGCGTGGTCCAGCTCCTCACTGATGGACTTGTACTTCAGTTTCTGTGCATAGAGCTCATCTTCCAAATCATCAATTGTCTTTTCCAGTTTGGCTACTGATCTCTTGGCAAACTCAGCACGGGTATCTGCTTCCTTGAGTTTATCAGTAAGAAACTTTATGTCTGTAATCCCAGCACTTGGGAGGCTGAGGCAGGAGGATCGTGAGTTCAAAGCCAGCCTCAGCAATGGCGAGGCACTTAGCAACTCAGTGAGACCCTGTCTCTAATAAAATAAAATACAAAAAAAAAAAAAAAAAAAAAAAAAAAAAGGGCTGGGGATGTGGCCCAGTGGTCGAGGGCCCCTAAGTTCAATGCCTGGTACCAAAAAAAAAAAAAAAAAAAAAAAAAAAAAATCTTTATGTCTTCCTCATATTTGTCTTCTTGGGAGTACTTTTCCTCAGTAGCATTCAGACACTTCAGTTTCTGGTCTCTCAATCTGATCTTTTCATCCATCTCTCTGCAATCTCCAGTTGGAGCCTATGGTTCAAGGAGGCTACCTCCGCCTCAGCCTTTTCCTGGGCCCGCCTTTTTCGCTCAACTTCCCACTGGAGGCGCTCAGCCCTCTCCTGGGGCGTCATCAGCTTGCTGCTGCAGAATCTGAACCTTGAGCTTCCCCGCCTCCACAGTGGTGATCCTGGCCATGGTGCCCACCCCTCCGCTCCACGAAATCTGCCTTCTCGGCCCTCTGCTCGGTGTTGCAGCCGCTTCTCACCTAACACGTAAGGTTTTTTTTTTTTTTTTTTTTTTTTTTTTTTTTAATATTTATTTATTTGCTTTAGTTGTACACAATGCAATGCATTTATGTTTACGTGGTGCTGAGGATCGAACCCGGGCCACGAGGCGAGCGCTCTGCCGCTGAGCCACAACCCCAGCCCAACACGTAAGTTTTGATACTCTGTATTTCCACTTTCATTTGTCTCAAGGTTCATTCTCTACTTTCCCTTTTGAGTCTTCTTTTACCCACTGGTTGTTCAGAAGTGGTAATATCTATATATTTGTGAATTTTCTAGATTGCGCTATTAGTTTCTAGTTTCACTCCATTTTGGTCAGAAAAGATACTTGGGTGTCAGGCATGGTGACACATGCCTGTAATCCCAGGGACTTGGGAGGCTGAGATAAATAAGAGGATCACAAGCTCAGGGCCAGCCTCAGCAGCTTATCAAGGCCCTGATCAATTTAGCAAAACCTGTCTCAAAATAAAAAAGGCCAGGGATGTAGCTCAGATGGTAAAGCAGTCCTGGGTTCAAGGGCGTGGGGGTGGAGGGAGAGAGAAAGAAAAGATAAAGAAAAAGAAAGATACTTGTTCTATTTCCTTAAAGTTGTTGACTTGTTTTGTGACCTAATGGGCCCTACTCTAGGGGATGCTTCATGCACACTTGAGGAGAATGTATCTTCGGCTGTTGGATGGATTATTCTTTCTTTCTGTCTGTCTTGTCTATCCACACAGGCATGCACACATGTGGCTATCATGTCCGTTTGGTCTACATGTCATTCACGTCTGCTGTTTCCTTATTGATTTTCTGTCTGGATGTTTTACCCATCATTGAAAGAGGGGTATTGAAGTTTCCTACTTTTATTGTATTGCTATTTCTCCCTCAGTTCTGTCAAAGTTTGCTTCATATATTCAGGTGCTCTGATGTCGGGTGCATGTGTAATTGTTATGTCTTCCTGGTGAATTGATCTTTTTATCATTAACGTCCTTCTTTGTCTCTTGTGACGGTTTTCAACTTGCAGACTATTTTGTCTACTCACCCCTGCCCTTTTTACCATTTGCGAAGAGTATCTTTTGCCACCTCTTTCTTCACTTTCAGCCTATGTACATCTTAAATCCAAAGTGATTATCTTATAAATAGCATATAGTTGGCTCTCACTTTTTTTTTATCCACTTATCTACTCTATCTCTTTTGATTGGGAATTTAATCCATTTACATTTAAAGTAATTGTTGATAGAAAAGAACATGCCATTACCATTTTGTTCATCACTTTCCACCTTAAACTATGATTTTTGTCCCTTTTTTCCCCCCTCTCTCTTGTTATATTCCTTTGGGTTTCATTGATTTTTAAAATTTATATATACTTTTTGGGAGGGGAGTGCTGGGGATTAAACCCAGGACCACTTACCATGGAGCTGTCTCCAGCCCTTTTTATTTTTTTTATTTTTTATTTTGAGACAGGATCTCACTAAGTTGCTGAGCCTAGCTTCAAACTTGTGATCCTCCTGCTTCAGCCTCCTGAGCCACTGGGGTTACAGTGTACACCATGACAACTAGAAAAATTCATATGTTTGGAGTCCTCCTTTATTCTTTTGTGCCTCTTCTACCTGTTATTTTTCTTGTGGTTACCTTGGGGCATACATAAAATATACTTAACAATAGTGTACTTTAAGCTGATAATTACAACTTCAATGCACACAAAAACTCTACATTTTTACTCCCCTCCCTACTTTGCTATTGACATTATAATTCACATATTTTGTATTGGGTATCCACTAAAATTTTAGACCTATAGTTATTTTAACACTTGTTGTCCATTTTTATCACTATAAGGACATACCAGAGGGAGGCTGAGTTTGAAGAAGAAAGATTTATGTGGTTCAGAATTCTGGAGATTGAAGGGCATGGTGCTCACCTGGTGAGGGCCTCATGACAACATGATGACTAGAGAATGTGTGAGAGGGAGTGGTCACATGACCAGGCAGGAGGCTAGAAGGATTCAGGGCTCAGGCTCACTCAGACTTCTTCATGTAGCGTATGCTGGGTCCCATTAATGTTTTTAGACAGGTGACACAGGAGCCAGTGCCTCCGCCCACACAAAAGTTAGAAAGTTGGACATGCAGTTCAATTCCTTCCTTTCCCTGAGAGAATCCTTGAGATGGGCTCTCCTTCTGCTTACCTGAGGCTGTGCTGAGACTAGGGCTTATAACAAGAGAGTGTCACTGTTGAATTTTCCCACCAGCTGGTTGGCTGGATTTGGCCTTGCCTTGGGTGTAGACGCCTCTAGAGGTTTCTAGTTTTCCAAATAAGGCAGTTTGTTTATTTCTTATTGTTGAATTGCTGTATCCATGGGGTAGGGAGTGTTCAGGTCTATCTATTTCACTAGCTTGCTGATATCATCTGTCTGATTAATTTTAATGGAACTTATAAAAAAATAGAGTTAGATCTGGAATTGAAACCTGGTTTTACCACTTTCCCCCATACCCGTTCTGGGCTTCTGGGAGGAGGCCCCAGCACTGGCATTTTTTAAAACTCAAAATCAGAGGTTGGCCACTGGTAATAGACAGAAGTAATAGCCATTTGCTACTAACCATTAAATATAAAAGCTCCCTCTCAAGTGGCTTTCTAGTTCAATTAGCTTTTTGTTTGTTTGTTTGTTTGTTTTTGGAGAAGGGATACTGGGGATTGAACTCAGGGGCCCTCAGCTACTGAGCCACATCCCCAGCCCTATTTTGTATTTTATTTAGAGACAGGGTCTCATTGAGTTGCTTAGCGCATCGCTTTTGCTGAGGCTGGCTTTGAACTTGTGATCCTCCTGCCTCAGCCTCCCGAGCCAATGGGATCACAGGAGTGTGCCACCGGGCGCAGCTCATTAACCATTTCTGCCACCTCGTTTCTCTGAACGTACCCAGGGAGAAGATGAGGAGAATTGCGTCATAGGTGTATTAGTTTTTCATCTATCTAATAAAATACCTGATATCGTTAACTTAAAAAGAGAAAAGGTAGATTGCGGGTCACAGTTCTGGAGTTCCCAGGCCAGGGGTGGGTGAACCCATTGCTTTGGACCTCTGCGGGGCGTGCTGGCTGGCAGTGATGGGAAGCATATGGCAAAGCAAAACCTCTCACCTCACGAATCAGGAAGAAGAAAGAGGAAGAAGCTGGGATCCCACAGTCCCCATGACTTAAGGACCTCCCACTAGACCCCACCTCCTAAAGTTGCGGCTACCCCTCAACGGTGCTACCCGGAGGACTAAGCCTTCAGCTTCTGAACTTTTGGGGGTCATTCAACCTCCGAACTACAGCACCAGGCTTCAGGACACAGAGAGAGCTGTAGGGTTTCCAGGATGCCCAGCTCCTGCACCCTAAACTCCCAGGGCCCACCGCCATCCCATTTCCCTTCATATGCCCTTTTCCAATTTTGTTTTTTAATATTTTTATTTATTTGCTTTTAGTTGTACACAATGCGCTTTATTCATACATGGTGCTGAGGATCGAACCCAGGTCGCCCACATGCTAGGCGAGCGCTCTACCTCTGAGCCACAATTCCAGCCCCCCCCTTTTCCAATTTTTCAAAATGAGAATTGATTGCTTTTTTTCCTGATCACAAAGGTGATATTTGCTCGTGGAAGTTATAAAGATAAGCCCAAAAATGCAGTTGCCATTTAAAAAAAATTCCTTTTATATTTAATAACTCAAGCCCTCTGAGTTCCTTCTGCTGTCTGACTGCCATCTGCCTATATGTCTAGACTGGGTGGTTCTACTTCAGAATACCCTGTGTGACCTCTAGCCTTATGTTCACTATTTTTGGGACCAATATTTATAGAGGTGGGAAGGTTTTTTTTTTGTTTGTTTTGTTTTGTTTTGGGCCATATTCATATCATACACTGTACTTTGCTTTACCAAATTTACTTCAGCAACATGAATGCAGTGCCTATATACATACAAGGTGAAAGGCACTGTTGACTTGAATACCTTGAATACCTTCAGCTGTTGTCAGGAAAGAATCCAATTTGCTAAGATGTTTTTTTACAATATGCTTCCTTACAAAAGGAAAAATAAAAATTGGTAATGATCATGAATACTAGAGGAATTTTAAAAACTGTCCATGGGCTGGGGCTGTAGCTCAGCAGTAGAGAGCTTGCCCAGCACATGTGAGGCACTGGGTTCAATCCTCAGCACCACATAAAAGTCAATAAATAAAACAAAGGTATTGTGCCCATCTACAACTAAAAAAAAAAAAAAAAAAAATTAAAACCAAACCAACAAACAAACAAAAAAAAAACTGTCCAGATACCTCTACTCAGAAGTGATCTGACTCCCCTTCTTGTGATATGGGCTTCAAAATATCCACTCCCCACATTCTCCATAAGTAAAAGAGTTATTTGAACCAATAAAATTCAGGATTAAAATGAAATGACCCCAAGGGCATCCTCACTCGAAACCTTTGATATTGAGCAGCTTCTTCCTAACACCTATGTCAGCCAAACTGTGAAACCTGGAGTTCTCGGGGCGAATGGAGCAAATTACTTTGGGCGCCAGGAGCACTGGGGGGTGTTTTTTCTTATAAAACATTTTTTTTTTTCCTTCTGTTGTCCCCACCCCTCTCCCACTCTTGACCTTGAAGAGGAGGAACGCTTGCTGGGAGACATGGGTCTGCTCAGTATCAGTCTCCTCCTCCTTGGAAGGGACACTGTCAGAGGGCCAATGTGCATATGAAAAGGAAATGTTCATAAAGTCTTTCACACGACAGTGGGCACCTAGCAGGCACAGAATAAGAGGTAATTGTTATTATCGTTATTTATCCCCCCCCCCCCACTCGTCATCATCGCCATCATCATCACCTCACTCCTGCCACACTACTTCTGGCATAGGTGTGGTGGTTTGCTGATGCCCAGGTTAGATTTATTTCTCCCTAGAGAAAGAGAGATAAACGTGAGAACTTTCATCCTTATAATTTCACTGTGTTCTCTGGTATCGCCAAGTAACATCAACTGCTAATAATCAACCCAGACTTGTCATTAGAGAAAAGCTAAGTGAGCCTGTGAAGGACAAGCACCAAGGGCTGAAGGTGAGCAAATCACTGCGTCTTTAAGCCACCGGGAGACTTGTTTAAAATGAACTGTCCTTAAGGGAACCTGGAACATCTTCTCGTTTCCAAAGGAAAAAAGCTATTTAAAAGGACTTGGGAGCCAACACAAAGAAGCATGCACTCATCAACACGGGGCAACAGGGGGAGAGAAATGACGCTGGATTGAAGCACCCCACGGTATGTTTAAATCCACATTTTTAAGTGATACCAAGTCAAACAGACAAAAACATTATGGGTCACTTTTACAAAATTTAGGTAGAGAATAACTATTATTTTGAAAACTAGTAAGACAAAGGGAAATAATAGGTTATTTCCCCTCTCCTATTAGAATGGAACCTCAAGATGACCAAGTACTTGTCACAAGGAGGTTTCTCCTTGTGTCAGAGTTCTAGCTGATAAGACGGAGTGCTAGTGTGCAACCTCCTTCCACCTATCACAAGGTGAAGGGCTAGGGGTGGAGCGTCAGCATTTTCTAACATAGCACCAGGAATATGTTAGTCAGCTTTCTGTCAGTATAACAAATAACTGAGATAATCAACTTAGAGAGGAAAAAAGGGCTTGTTTTGGTGCACAGTTTTAGAGGTTCCAGTCCACAATCGGTTGGCCATGTTGCTTTTAGATCTGTGGAGAGGCAGAACATCATGGTGGAGATTGCCTGATGGCACAAAAACTAACACTTACCTCATGGCTGGGAAGCGGACTTGAGAGGGGAAGAAATGGACTCCACGATCCCCTCCAATTGCATGCCACCAATGACCAACGCACCTCACATTAGGCCCCACCTCTTAAAGGCTCCACTACCTCTCAAGCACCAAGCTGGGGTCCAAGCCTTTACCACATGGGCCTTTGGGGGACATTCCAGATTCAGGCTATCGCAAGGAAAAACAACCCAACACCAGGTGCCTCCCAGTGGAAGTGTACCTCTTCCATTTAGCCAACAAATCTAGGGGCTGGGGGTAGCTAGAGATAGGTCCATGCTCAGCACGCGTGAGGCCCTGGGTTTGATCCCCAGAACCACACATAGATACACAAATGAAATCTGAACCTGATAAACCGGTCAGCCCCACCACCAATATGCAGAATATAAAGAAGATACGGAAAATGTTAAATAGCACCTTAGGAATGCAAGCTGCAAAATCTAGACTGGAAAGTTCTATAGGACACGCTGTCTGGTTTCTTCAATAAATAAATTGTAAGGAGAAAAAAAAAAAAAAAAAAAAAGGAAACTGGAAGGCAAAACTATAGCTTACAAGGGACTGAGACATATTCATCAATTGTAATGTATGGACTTCGTTATGACCCTTAGAGCCTGTGTGCAAAAACAATTCAAAGAGCCTTCAAAACAATATCTTAAAAAAGGCAATTAGAAATTTGAACAGTGCCGGGCATGGTGGTGCATTCCTGTAATTTCAACACTTGGGAGACTGAGGCAAGAGGATCGCGAGTTCAAAGCCAGCCTCTGCAATGGCGAGGCACTTAGCAACTCAGTGAGACCCTGTCTCTAATACAATACAAAAAAGAGCTGGGGATGTGGCCAAGTGGTGGAGTGCCCCTGAGTTTAATCCCAGGTACCAAAAGAAAAAGAAAAAGACATTTGAACAGTGATGCTATTTGGTGATATTAATGGATTACCATTAATTTCTTTAGGTGTGATAATCATGTTGTTACCCTTTTCACTTAATTGACATAATTCACATGTACTAGAATTTAAAATGTATAGTTTCGTAGTTTGGGGTATATTCACAAAGCTGTACAACAATCACCAAAGTATTTTAAACACCTTAAAACACCCCCTATACCCATCAGTTATCATTACCCAAACTCTCATTCCCTTCATCCCCTGACAACCACTAATTTATTTTAAGTTTCTATGGATTGCCTATTCTGGAAATTTCATAGCAATAGAATCATATAATATGTGGTCTTTAGTGTCTTGAATCTTTTATTTCACGTTTTCAAGGTTCATCCACATTGATATCATTATATTAGTACTCCATTCCTTGTTTCCAGGTGAATAATATTCCATTAAATGGATATACTACATTTGGTTTATCCACTCATCACTTGATGGGCGTTTGAGTTGTTTCTGTTTTTTAGCTAATATAGATATTAGCTAAAAAAATAATAATAATGCTATGAATATTTGTGTACACATATTTATGTACAAAATAAACATCTTCACTTTTCTTGGGTTTAATTGCTAGGAGTACAATTTCTGGGTCATGGTGACTTTCTGTTTTACTTGTTGAGGAACTGTTTAACTATTTTCACAA
Source organism: Tamias sibiricus (assembly GCA_025594165.1). NCBI lineage: Eukaryota > Metazoa > Chordata > Mammalia > Rodentia > Sciuridae > Tamias > Tamias sibiricus. The sequence continues at coordinate 11,746,889 of CM046663.1, read as the reverse complement.
TGATCATACTTTTTACGTTCTCAGTAACAACATATGAGGTTTCCAGTTTCCCCACACCTGAGTCAACAGTTGTTATTATGCTTTTTATTTTTATTTATATGTTTTTATAGTCATCTCAGTGAGTGGAAGGGCCATCACATTATGGTTTTAATTTGCATTTCTCTAATGACCATGATGTTGAAACCTTTTTCATGTGCTTGTTGGCTATCTATATATACATAGTTTTGGAGACACATTTATTCAGATCCTTTAATTGTTGAGTTGTAAGATTTCTCATGTATTCTGGATATTAGCTCTTATTAGATATATGATTTGCATTTTTTCCATTATGTGAATGTCTTTTCACTTTCTTGATACTGTCCTTTGAGGTATAAATTTTTTTAATTTTATGAAGAACAATATTTTTAGCTGGGTGCGGTGGCGCACGCCTGTAATTCCAGCATTTGGGAGGCTGAGGCAGGAGGATGGCGAGTTCAAACCAGCCTCATCAATGCTGAGGCACTTAGAACTTAGTAAGACCTTGTCTCTAATAAAATACAAAAAAAGGCTGGGGATATGGCCCAGTGGTCGAGTGCCCCTGAGTTCAATCCCCGGTAACCAAAAAAAAAAAAAAAAAAAAAAGATCAATATTTTTATTGTCCCTAGTGCTTTTGTCAATATATCAAGAAACATTACTTAGTCTAAGGTGGCAAAGATTTGTGCCTTGTTTTCTCCTATAAGTTTTATATTTTTAGCTCTCACATTTAGGTCTTTGATCCATTTTGAGTTAATTTTCAAATATGGTGTGAGGTGTGGGTCTAACTTCATTCTTTCTCTTATGAATATATAGTTGTTCCAGTACCATTTGTTCAAAGGACTAGCTTTTCTCCATTGAATGATCTGGGCACCTTATAGGAAATCAATTGACTATAGATATATGAGTTTATTTATTGACTCTTAATTTAATTATATTTATTGTATTCTTATGCCAGTATCACACATACATTGACTCTTTTTTTTTTTTTTTTGGTACCAGGGATTGAACTCAGGGGTACTTGACCACTGAGCCACATCCCCAGCCCTTTTTTTTTTTTTTTTTTTTTTGTATTTTATTAGAGACAGGGTCTCACTGAGTTGCTAAGTGCCTCACCATTGCTGAGGCTGGCTTTGAACTCACGATCCTCCTGCCTCAGCCTCCCAAGTTCTGGGATTATAGGCGTGCGCCACCATGCCCGGCTTATAGTAGGTTTTGAAATTGAGAATTCAATTTTTTTTTCCTTCAAGATTGTTTAAGCTATTCTGTCCTTTGCAATTTCGTATGAATTTTAGGATAAGTTCATTCATCTCTAAAAAACAAACAAACAAAAAAACCCAAAAAAGATATTTGGAATTTCAATTCAATTGTATTGAATCTGTAAGTCAATTTTAGGTTTATTTTCATTGTGATACTATTAAATTGTCCAATTCATGAACACAGATATATTTCCAGTTATTTAGGTCTACTTTAGTTTTTTCGATGTTTTGTACTTTTCAGTGTACAAGTCTTGTACTGTTTGCTTAAATTTATTCCTAAATGGGGCTGGGGTTGTGGCTCAGCGGTAGAGTGCTCGCCTAGCATGTGCGCGATCTGGGTTCAATCCTCAGCACCATGTAAAAATAAAAAGGCATTGTGTGCAACTAAAACAAATAAATAAATATTTTAAAAAATTATTCCTAAGTATTTTATCCTTTAAAATATTATTATAAATAGATTTTCATTAACTTGAATGATTAGGTCTAATAGTTTTGTATGTGTTAGTTTGTGTGTGTATGTTTTAGGTGCAACATCATGTCATCTGCAAATAAATATAATTTTACTTCTTCCATTCTCGTCTGGATGACTTCTATTGTTTTTTTTTTTTTTTTTTGGGGGGGGGGGTTACCGGGGATTGAACTCAGGGGCACTCGACCCCTGAGACACATCCCCAGCCCTAGTTTGTATTTGATTTAGAGACAGGGTCTCACTGAGTTACTTAGCACCTCACTAAATTGCTGAGGCTGACTGAGTGAACTTGTGATCCTCCTACCTCCTCCTCCCAAGCCACTGGGATTACAGGCGTGAGCCACCCCACTGACTTCTATTGTTTTTTTTTAAGTGTCCTTATTTCTCAGAGATAAATGCTAAAGGTTTACAGAAAAAAAGTGATGTCTAGGACTTGCTTCAGAACAATGAGGTGAAGAAGGCAGGAAAGAAGTGTAGGTGAAACAAGATAGCCATGAGTTAATTGGTAAAGCTGGGGATGCGTAGGTGGGGGCTCATTTATAACAATCTCTTTATTTTTATGAATGTTTACATTTTTTTCCATTAAAGGATGGAAATGGAGGAACATAATTTTTAGCAAAACAAGTCACACTCAGAAACATATCGTGTTTTCTCTCATATGTGGAAGCAAGAGGGAAAAAGGGGGGCTGGGGGGAAGGGAGGCAATGGAAGCAGAAGGGAGACCTTTAGAGATGAGGGAGGGAGGGACTGGGGAAGGGAGGAGGGAAGGGTGGAGAAGGTATTGAGGAGTTAAATTGATCAAATAATGTTTTGGGGGTTTTGTTTTGTGTGCTTTGTTTTGTTTGGTACCAGAGATTTTAAAGCAGGGGGGCTTTACCACTGAACTACATCTCCAGCCCTTTTTTTTTTGTGTGTGTGTGTGTGTGTGTGTGGTACCAGGGATTGAACTCAGGGGCACTCGACCACTGGGCCACATCCTCAGCCCTTTTTTGTATTTTATTAGAGACAGGGTCTCACTGAGTTGCTAAGTGCCTTGCCATTGCTGAGGCTGGCTTTGAACTCGCGATCCTCCTGTCTCAGCCTCCCAAAGTGCTCATCTCCAGCCCTTTTTATTTTTTATTTTGAGACAGGGTCTCAGTAAGTTGCTTAGGGCCTTGCTAAATTACTTGGGCTGGCCTTGAATTTGTGATCCTCCTGTCTCAGCCTCCTGAGCTGCTGGGATTACAGGCACATGCCACCGCATCAGTGATCAAATTATGTTTTTTTGGGTTTTTTTTTGGTACCAGGGATTGAACACAGGGGCACTGGAGGAACACTGAGCCACATCCCCAGCCCTATTTTGCATTTTTATGGTCTCACTGAGTTGCTCAGCGCCACGATTTTGCAGAGGCTGGTTTTGAACTCACAATCCTCCTGCCTCAGCTTCCCGAGCCGCTGGGATTACAGGTGTTGTTAGAAAACTGCTGAAACATAGTTAACTTAGCCGGGAACACTGTGTTAGTGAAATAAAAGGGTTTATTGGGGTGCCACGTGGGCAAAGGTAAATCCTCCTGCCTCAGCTTCCCGAGCCGCTGGGATTACAGGTGTTGTTAGAAAACTGCTGAAACATAGTTAACTTAGCCGGGAACACTGTGTTAGTGAAATAAAAGGGTTTATTGGGGTGCCACGTGGGCAAAGGTAGGGAAAGGAAGGGAAGGGGGGTAGGGAAGGGATGGACGGGAATAGGGACAGGCAGGAACCGAGAGAGGCAGGAACAGAGCGCAGGAACAGAGAGAGATTTCAGTCCAGGGCTGGTTTAAATAGAGTAGGGGCCATAAAACCCCCTTGGAGTGAGTCCTTGTCCTATAGGCCAGCAGAGGTCAGGGGGTGGAGGTAGTGGACAGGGAACTTGCTGGTCAGGTTTTTGGTCACGCTGAGGATCCTGGGAGCTGTAGTTTTTCACAAGGCACCTGGGGAGGTGTGGCCTCCTGCCTAGAATCCAACAGGTGTGTGCCTCCAGCCGGCCCAAATTATGTTTTTATGTATGTATGAGTAAGCCGTAATGAACTCCACCATTCTGTATGATTAATATGAACCAATTAAGAAAAAGTAAAAATTTCATTAAAAATAAAATGAAAGCCGGGTTCGGTGGCGCACGCCTGTAATCCCAGCACTTTGGGAGGCTGAGTCAGGAGGATCACGAGTTCAAAGCCAGCCTCAGCAATGGCAAGGCACTCTCAGTGAGACCCTGTCTCTAATAAAAATACAAAAAAAAAAAAAAGGGCTGGGGATGTGGCCCAGTGGTCTAGTGCCGCTGAGTTCAATCCCCGGTACCAAAAAAAATAAAAATAATAAATAAAATGAACACGTTTGAAGCCATCACAGATTTTGGGCTCAGAATCTCTGGAACAAATGATTAAGGTATCTTGGTTTTGACAAGCTCCTAGATGATTCCTGCAGACATCAACGTTGGAGGACTTCTGCCCCCACCTGTGGATCAAAAATAAACAGAGTCCCAGCACTTGGGAGGCTGAGGCAGGAGGATCACAAGTTCAAAGCCAGCCTCAGCAATGGGGAAGCACATAGCAACCCAGTGAGACCCTGTCTCTAAATATAATACAAAAAAAGAAAGAAAAAAGAACCGAGCTTTCCTGAGTGTCTCTGAGCCCAGCCGGGGTCCGCTCCAGGTTTTCTCCTGGTGCTTTGGCAAACCCAGGCCTGTATTCTGGAAGCAGTGATGAAGGATGCCCCTTCACCTTCACAAAAACCTGTGATTTAGCACAGTGTTATTTATACATTGGCCTATTGTATATTTTGGCTGCTTGGAAATGTTAGATTTCTTGAATTTACCACTCAAAGGGACTAATTCCATTAACAACAACAACAAAAAAAAGGCAGTGAAGCCAAGCATACATGGTTGAATCCAAGCTTCTAAATGAATATTCGACTTGTTTAAACCTTTTGTCTTACCACCATCAGTCACACAAGTTTAAGTGTTCATTGTCTTCAAATTAAATATCAGATTCAAATTAACTGTGCCGAGTCACACAAACCGATTTTTTTTTGTTTCTGCCAAATAGCAGTTCAACAGAGGCAGGTAGTAGTTTTTAGAATATAAGAAAAAAAATGTGGGTCTTTTTTTTTTTTTTTTCCTACCTTCTAGATTTTGGGGGTGAAATTGTAGGTCTCTGAGCCTAATCTGGGGGTGCTATTTTAAAATCACGTTTCCGGCAGTGAGCCTGTGTTTCAACCAAGCAGGATGCCCACCCCCCCACCCCCACCCTCACCCTACCCCCACCCCACGCCCCTGGCAGGAAGCCTGTGTTCCTCCCTTGTGTTTTCTTGGCAGCAGCCCCCATTGAACCTCAGGTTCCAGCTGAGCCCTGAATTTCTGTGTGATACCCTCTGAGCACTTCAGCCTTTGTTGGTGGGTTACTTTGAGCTTCTTGTTGTTAGGTTGCTCTATAAAAAGCATCTGTTATTATTTCTCTTTCATATGGGGCTCCCCCATCAATCCATTCTGTTCATTCTCTTCACAATCCCTCAGCACACAAGTATTCAATAGATGCTATTGGCCGGCATCCAGTCCTATCCAATCCTATTAAGTAGCACACTTACAGAAACAAAGTATTAATATACTATTATGGGATTCTGGGCACTACAAAGAAGATAGTAACTACGCATCCAACAGGCAAATAGAACTTCCACCCAAATGGCCATTTTGGGCAATCCGTGCATTGCCCAAATTTATGTTTAGCACTTATCAGTGCATCGATGAACACAAATTCAAATATGAAATTCATTTTTCAACTGAGCAGACAAATGCTTGTTTTTCACACCAATAAAAGCCTGCACATCAGTGTTTTTTCCATTGTGCCTTTCTGTAGAACTCACATATTACATGACTTCATTGCAAATTAACGTCCAGTGCTGCCAGGGAATTTTCAGGGCTGAGCCCCTCATACTGGCATTTGTCCTCACTCGGCCCACTTGGCATTTGGCATAATGCCTGTTAGATAGGAGAAGTGTTTCCTGGAAGTGAAAGAACAGATTCCTCTGAGCAGTCGTCCTGGTGTGAGGAATTAACTTCTCTCAAGGAAGGAATTGAAATCATGTGACCATCTTGCTTCACCCCTACTCTCGCTTTCTGACATTCTGAGAGTTTTTCAGTGACACATTCTGTTGGGTGTCACCTCACATGGCATGCCTGAAGGACTCTCACCTCTCATTTCCAACTGAGTGCGGTGTGTGTGCGTGTGTGTGTGTGTGTGTGTGTGTGTGTGTGTATCTCTTTCTTAACAAAGCACAGGACTGGACTTGGATCAATTCACCTAATTATATGATGACTGTAAAAACAAAGCTATAGGGTGAAAAAAGTGAAGTAGAGACATAAGGCTATGGGCTCTCAATAAGTTGAGTGTCATTTTCCGTGTATTTATAGTCTAACTTATAAATCCAGTGTTTCTTCTCTTTGCATAATAGCATTAAAGAAAGACTGGAATTATCCTTGAACCAGAACCCCGAATTTCAGAGCTCCTCCATAACACATTGCTTTATTCTTGCCAAACAAAATACTTGTCAGGACTTAAAATGGCTTAGAATTAATTCCACAGCTGGCAGTTATGATGTTTGACTTGTGGTGTTCCTTCCTAAGGTTAGGGAAATTCCATTCAAAGTCCCCAAATTCTTTTAGTCTTTTTTTTTTTTTTTTTTTTTTTTTTTTTTTTTTTGGTATGTACAGCATGTAGAATTTAGTGTAGCTTATTTTTTAAAAAAATTATTCAATAGCTACAGGATGTTTGTTACAACTGTGCCTTACTTAAAAATCATCAAAACCACCTTTTTTTAGTTGTTCTGTTCATGATTCCTAAGAATGCACAGCTATGGGCCGTAATTGGCAGCATGTGGTGCCATTACCCTCTGTAGAAATACATTTCTCTCCTCAAGTTTGACGTTAATAATTTGATTCATGAGACTGAAAATTCAGGGGGCTGGGGTTGTGGCTCAGTCGTAGAACATTCACCTAGCACGTTCGAGGCCCTGGGTTTGATCCTCAGCACCACATAAAAATAAATAAAATAAAGGTATTGTGTTCAACTACAACGAAAAACTAGATACTAAAAAAAAGAAAAGAAAATTCAGGAAAAGCTTATAAACTTTATTTTCCCTTCTAGAACGTTCTTTCTACTGTGTTGATATTTGCTAAGCTCCAGCTCCTTTGAATTTTTCCTTGCATAAAAGGTTTATTTATTCAACAATCACATACTCCATGCCAGGGCTTCACATACATTATCTGACTTTGATCCTCATGACACTGTGAGATAGGAATTCCTGTTCTGCAAATGAGAAAAGCAAAGCACTAACAAGTTTTAAGAAACTTGGTCAAGCCAGGCATGATGGCACACACCTGTAATCCAGCAGATCGGGAGGCTGCGATAGGAAGATTGCGAGTTCAAAGCCAGCCTCAGCAAAACTGAGGTACTAAGCAACTCAGTGATACCCTGTCTCTAATAAAAGTACAAAATAGGGCTGGGGATGTGACTCAGTGGTTGAGTGCCCCTGAGTTCCATCACCAGTAACCCCCCACCCCCCCAAAAAAGAAACTTAGTCAAGATCTCAGGACTGACCAGATATGTCGGCTCTGATGTTGGGGGTCCTTTTCAGACATGCAACTGCCTCCCAGACTGGAGGGCATATGCTTCTAACCAAAGATCAGGAAAGACTTCTTGGAGGAGGTGGCAGGATGGGGATGTGTCTTAAGAGCAGATAAATGGAAGCTTTCAGAGAAACTAGTGGCAAAACTATTAAGGATCAACACCATAAAGAAATTAAATAGAGCCAGGCGCAGGTGATGCATGACTGTAATCCCAGCACTTGGGAGGCTGAGGCAGGAAGGTCACAAGTTCAAAGCCAGCCTCAGCAATGACAAGGCACTAAGCAACTCAGTGAGACCCTGTCTCTAATAAAATAAAATAAAATAAAATAAAATAAAATAAAATAAAATAAAATAAAAGGGCTGGGGGTGTGGCCCAGTGGTCGAGTGCCCCTGAGCTCAATCCCTGGTACCAAAAAAAAAAAAAAAAAAAAAAAAGAAAAGAAAAGAAATTAAATAGAAACACAACACGTACACAGCATTCCTGGGCATCTGAAGTTAAATTGATCCTTTAATAAGTAATTCATTTCAATTGTTCTATCACATTTATTGAGCACCTCCTACTTGCCAGGCCTTGCTCTGGGTGCTGAGGATGAACCAAGACCAATAATCTCCGCCACAAAGCATTCGATAGTAGTGAGATAAGGCCTCTCCTTCCTTCTCGCCTTCACTTATTAATTCATATATATCCCCATCCTCCAGGAACCCCAGAAGAAAAAACCTGGAGAAAAGCTTCAGAGCAGATTCTAGGCAGGCAGAGCAGAGGTGTATTGGCATCAGCTCCCGCCCAGAAGTCTGTCTCTCTCCTGATCCAAGATGGGTGGCAAGCAACCCACTTTCACCTGGGCATCTTCAGTTTCCGACATACCACCGGGGTCTCCGTTTGTCCATTCCCTTCGTTGGTTCAGAGTCTGGTTGGCTTGGTCCTTGAGTCTGAGGACTTCCTCGCACCCTTGTGCCTGCCACACTACTGTGCAGAATGTGCCTGCTCTCGTTTTTTGTCTCCCTTCCTAGACAGAGAACACTTCCAAGAAGAGGTTGGCTTACTCTTCTCTCCATGCAGCTTCACACAGGCCAGGGTGCCGGAGGGCTGAATCAGGGTCGAGGACAGAGCGAGAGGTAGATCTGAGAACAAAAGAACTCAGAGAAGGGGCTGGGGTTGTGGCTCCGCGGTAGAGCGCTCACCTAGCCCGCGCGGCCCAGGTTTGATCCTCAGCACCACATAAAAATAAACGCATTGTGTGCAACCAAAGCAAATAAATAAATATTAAAAAAAAAAAGAAGAAGAAAAAGAACTCAGAGGAGATAGTGAAAGAAAACTCCAGGCAACATCCTGAAGGCCTTCAGAAGGGAAGGTGGGGTGGACCTGGTGTTGGTTAGCACTGACAGGTGGACAACTGTCTTAATCTGTTTTGGGTTGCTACAACAGAATACCTGAGACTTGGTATTTATAAAGAAAAGCAATTATTTCTTATAGTTTTGGAGACTGGGAAGTGCAAGTTCAAGGTGTTGGCATCTGGTGAGGACCTTCTTCTTGTGTAATAACATGGCAGAAAACTGTAATAAAATAAAATTTACCATATGTCAATTAAAAAAAAAAAAACATGGCAGGGAGTATTATATGGTGAGAGAGCAGGAGTGTGCAACCTCAAGTCTCTCTCTCTTATAAACACTAATCCAGGGGTAGGAGCCCTCTTCAAACAAAGACAAGACTGCGCAGCATGCTAGCTTGTGTGCGCGCATGCATGACTTTGTCAGACAACACGGTACAGGCCAGTATGTATGCACATGTGCGACTCTGTCGGACAACTTGGTGCCTTCAGTAACCATGTATGCATGTGTTTCACGGACAAAAGAAAGCCCACGGGGCACACTCGGTGCACATGTTCCACTCCACTGATACTCTGGGCATATGTGCGACCCTGCTGGGAACCTCGCCAGTGTGCCTGTGCAGCTCTGCCTGTAACTCACTTATGATTTTATAGTATAGAATACCCATGCAAAATATATTTTTCCATATGCAAGAGACAAAGGGGCTAATCTGTAATGGGGGACTAGCATAGTGTGATAGATGCCTGAAATTATGGGTAGTACAGAAGCCCATATATACTGTTTTCCCCTATACATACATTCCTATGATAAAATCCAATGTATAAATCAGGCACAGCAAGAAATTAACAACAATAACTAATAATAAAACAGAACCATTATACAGTATTCTGTTTTTTGGGGTTTTTTTGTTTTGTTTTGTTTTTTTTTTTTTTTTTTTTGTGGTACCAGGGATTGAACTCAGGGGCACTTGACCACTGGGCCACATCCCCAGCCCTTTTTTGTATTTTATTTAGAGACAGGGTCTTACTGAGTTGCTAAGTGCCTCGCCATTGCTGAGGCTGGCTTTGAACTCGCAATCCTCCTGCCTCAGCCTCCCAAAGTGCTGGGATTATAGGCATGCACCACTGAGCCCGGCTCTACAGTATTCTGTAATAAAGTTTACATGAATATGGTCTCTCACAAAATTATTGTGTTGTACTCAGCCTTCTTGTGAGAAGTTGAGATGTCTTAATATCTACATGATGATGTAGAGAGGTGAATGATGTAGCACTGAGATATAGCATTAGGTGATGGTGTAACAAACAGTTTTACTTGGACACAAACACCACAATACCATGATAGTCGACCTGATAAGGAAGTTGGCTACTAAGAAAGTAACAGGCAGGTGGCATATACAGTGTGGATATGCTGGACAAAGGAATGATTCATGGCCCCAGGCAGAAGAAAGCAAGTCAGGGAAGCCTGGTGCGGTGGCGCACGCCTGTAATCCCAGTACTTGGAAGGCTGAGGCAGGAGGATTGCGAGTTCAAAGCCAGCCTCAGCAATGGTGAGGCACTTAGCAACTCAGTGAGACCCTGTCTCTAATAAAATACAAAAAAGGGCTGGGGATGTGGCCCAGTGGTTGAGTGCCCCGGAGTTCAATCCCCGGTACCAAAAAAAAAAAAAAAAAAAAAGAAAGAAAGAAAAAAGAAAGCAGGTCAGGGGCTGGGGTTGTGGTAGAGCGCTTGCCTGGCATGTGTGAGGACTTGGGTTCAATCCTCAGCACCACATAAAAATAAATTAATCAAACAAAGGTATTGTGTCCATCTACAACTAAAAAAAAAATTTTTTTTTAAAAGAAAAAAAGCAGGTCAGCAAAAGATTTCATCATGATACTCAATTGAAAACTTATGATTGCTTATTTCTAGAATTTTCCATTTTAATATATGGATCATGGTTCACTATGAATAACTGAAACCACAGAGAGTGAAACCATAGATAAACCATATATATTCTTTGTTGTTACATTCATTTCTTTGTTCTGATTTTTAAAGAAATTGAAAGTAAAATATTTTTATGGTTCCCTAAAAGCATTTTGAGCTCTGGGGACTGGGCCTAATGCCAACCTTGGCAGTTCCTCTGCCCAATGGTGAGTCTGAGAGGAGAAATCTTTCTTATCAGGAACAAGGTCCTATGTGACCAAACCTGAGAAAATGAAGGGGATGTGGGTCATGAACATGTCCTTCAGCTGCTCCAGGTAAACACATAACCCAGATGGAGACCGTGCTGCTGGCTCTGAAAAAGGAGACACGTCCCCAGATTGTGACCCCTAATCCCTCCTGTCAGTGCCACCAAGAGGGAACTGGTTTGGTGAAAAACTCTTGGGGCCATTTGGAATGAGTAGACTTGTGCAGATGTTGACAAGGTGCTTGTGCAAGTTGGCACAGGCTCCCACCCACACTCCCAACCTTTCTAGAAATTCTGCAACCATCCCTGCCTGAAGTGCTGCTCCCTCCTGCTTGGCCCTGCCCCCCTTGGTGTCATTCCCTGGAGAGGGCCAGCCTTCCCTGCCTCTCAATCCCCACTAGGTAGGTCAGTCTCTCGGTTGGGGAAATTAGACTGTGTGACACCTGATACTGTTTCTCACCACATATTGGTTTTTATGATTATTTGATTAATGTCCATCTCCTCTCTAAACTGTAAGTTCTATGTCTGCATTTGCCCACCATGATGTCTCAAGGCTTAGCACTGTGCCTGGAATTCAGTACATAGTGAATGAATGAATGAATAAAAAAAAAAAAAAACATGTAATTCCTGAAATTCCACCTAAACAGATTCATTCCTTTGGATCTCAAAGGCTTTATATCTCCTGGGGTTTTCATTAAGATTCAGGGCTGAGGGTGTAGCTCAGTAGGAGAGCACTTGCCTAATGAGGCCCTGGGTTTTATCCTGAGGCCCTGGGTTCCGTCCTGAGGCCCTGGGTTCTGTCTCCTGAGGCCCTGGGTTCCGTCCTGAGGCCCTGGGTTCCATCCTGAGGCCCTGGGTTCCGTCCTGAGGCCCTGGGTTCCGTCCTGAGCCCCTGGGTTCCGTCCTGAGGCCCTGGGTTCTGTCCTGAGGCCCTGGGTTCCATCCTGAGCACTGGAAAAAGAATTTAAAAATCTGGAGGAAAGAAATTGAGAAATTAACTTCCAAAACCAATTCTACAGTAATATGGTAGGTGCTCCAACCCAACAGGAGCCCCCAGTGTCCTTTGGGTTTTGTTCCTGCTGGGAATTCAGTCTATTCTAACCCTGGGCTCTCTGAGCTTCTGCTCCAAGTGTATATCCTGACTTCTCCCCGTGTTCCTGCTACTTCTTCCCTTCCTAGCCAGAATTTTATCAAAAAAATTTCTCTAGATATCTGTAACTAATATGCATTCAACATTTGAATAGTTGTACTGTCATTAGAGAGAACTTCAACTCATGTTGATTTTGAAAAATAAATGGTACATTCTTTACTGAAGTGCATACTAGGAGGAGGTAACATGGAAGCTTAGAAACCAGCAAGAGCCTGGTAAAGACAAAATCTGTTATGTCTGATCTGTCCATATAAAATGTGTCTAAGGGGTCTGGGGACATAGCTCAGTTGGTAGAATGCTTGCCTCACATACACAAGGCACTGGGTTCAATCCCCAGCACCACAAAATAGTAGTAGTAGTAGTAGTAGTAGTAGTAGTAGTAATAATAATAATAAAATGAATCTATAGTTTAATCCCAAGTTGTGATTTTTTAATGTAGTTTTAACATTTAAAAATATTTTCCAGCCGGGCGCGGTGGCGCACACCTGTAATCCCAGCACTTTGGGAGGCTGAGGCAGGAGGATCGCGAGTTCAAAGCCAGCCTCAGCAATGGCGAGGCACTTAGCAACTCAGTGAGACCCTGTCTCTAAATAAAATACAAAAAAGGGCTGGGGATGTGACCCAGTGGTCAAGTGCCCCTGAGTTCAATCCCCGGTACCACAAAAAAAAAAAAAAAAAAAAAAAAAAAATTTTCCTAGCCGGGCGCAGTGGCGCACGCCTGTAATCCCAGCACTTTGGGAGGCTGAGGCAGGAGGATCGAAAGTTCAAAGCCAGCCTCGGCAATGGCAAGGCACTTAGTAACTCAGTGAGACCCTGTCTCTAATAAAATACAAAAAAGGGCTGGGGATGTGGCTGGTCAAGTGCCCCTGAGTTCAATCCCCGGTACCAAAAAAAAAAAAAAAAAAAAAAATTTTCCTTTTGTGTTCTTGAAGTTCTGGGATCTGTGAGATTCATGCTTCCATTTTTTCTTTTTTTTTTTAATTTTTTATTTGTTATTTTTAGTTATTCATGACAGTAAATGTATTTGACATATCATACATACATGGAGTATAACTTCCCATTCTTGTGGGTGTGCATGATGTGAAGTTTCACTGGCCGTGTATTCATAGATGAATACAGGAAAGTTATGTCCCGTTCATTCTACTGTCTTTCTTATTCCAATCTCCTTCCCTTCCCTTCATTCCCCTTTGTCTAATTCAGTGAACTTCTATTCTCCCCTCCCCGCTCTTTATTGTGAGCTAGCATCCACATATTAGAGAGAATATTCAGCCTTTGGGCTTTTGGGGATTAGTTTATTTCACTTAGCATGGTAGTCTCCAGTTCCATGGTTTACTGACAAATGCCATAATTTTGTTCTTCTTTATGGCTAAGTAATATTCCATTGTGTATATGTACCACATTTTCTTTATCCATTCATCTGTTGAAGCGCATCTAGTTTGGTTCCATAGTTTAGCAACTCTGAATTAAGCAGCTATAAACATTCATGTGACTGCATCACTATAGTATCATGCTTCTATTTTCAAAGAAGTAATCATAACTACTGTTTGAAGGTTGCTTTATATTTTCACATTATTTGAACAATGCAGCTTCAAATCTATAGGTTTTAATAGCATGTAATTATACTGTCCATTTTATTATCATCACAGAATCTATTCAGTATATACAGATATGAACATGCTCCAGGATCTACAGAAAGTCCTTTTTATAACGTAGTTTTCGCTAAATTTAAATGCAACTATTATTTACCTTATATTCACGATCAGATGCTCCACTTGCTCATATTCTGACCTGGAAGGAAAACATTAAAATGCAGATTTAGGCATTCATAAATAAATCAAATCCTATTTGGTGATGATTTAATTTCGTATTATCATCAGTATTAGTAAAAATAATACATTTGTTGTCAGTAGCCATTTACAGGTAAATGTTCTCTTTATCCATTCTTTTTTTTAAACATTCTTCTTTTTTAGTTGTAGGTGCACACGATACCTTTATTTTATTTATGTGGTGCTGAGGTTCAAAGCCAGGGCCTCACACATGGGAGACAAGTTCTCTACAGCTGAGCCATAGCCCCAGCTCCTATTCATTCTTATTTATTATTATTTCCTTAAAGTTCTAAGGCCCTGTTATTTCGAAAGTTATGAAGTAAGGTTAATTAAAATCAACTATGTGGCAAAAATAATATTTCCTGTTATAGTAAGTATCGAAATCCTTGGTGGTTTTAGTGCTACAGATGATAGACAGTAAAGATATGACCTCTAATTTCAGAATTAGGGTAACAATAGCTAACCTGAGCGAAAAGAGGAAAGAAAGGGTGCACTTACTATTGTTATTTTGTTTCTGCCATAAATATTTATGGAACTTCCATTTGTTCACTGATCATGTAAAAGAAAATTCCGGGGGAGTTGAGTGGCTACTATGTACAAGGCAAAGTTAGATATTGTGGCAGCTACCACGCCCACCTAAATCCTAACCCTAACCTCAAGGAACTAAAAGTCTAATAGGATTAGAACAAGGATACCCAAAACCATGACATCAGACCATTCCTCAGGGGGAGGAAAGTCCCCAGAGCCTCTCAGAGTTCAGATGAAAGCAAACTGTTCATTTCTGGCTGAGACCATCATGGACAACTTCTTGGAAACATTGAAGAATAGGTGATAAAGGATGTTGCTGAAAAAATATGCCACAGGGCTGGGGGTGTGGCTCGGCGGTGGAGCGCTCACCTAGCACTTGCGCGGCCCGGGTTCGATCCTCAGCACCACGTAAAAATGCATTTTGTACAACTAAAAGCAAATGGATGAATATAAAAAAAAAAAAAAAAAAAGCCAGGCGCGGTGGCGCACGCCTGTAATCCCAGCACTTTGGGAGGCTGAGGCAGGAGGATCACGAGTTCAAAGCCAGCCTCAGCAATGGCTAGGCACTTAGTAACTCAGTGAGACCCTGTCTCTAATAAAATGCAAAAAAAAGGTGGCTGGGGATGTGGCCCAGTGGTCGAGTGCCCCTGAGTTCAATCCCCGGTTCCACAAAAAAAAAAAAAAAGAAAGAAAGAAAAAGCCACAAACTGCTTGTTGCGGTGGCTCATGCCTGCAATTCCAGCAGTTTGGGAGGCTGAGGCAGGATGATGGCAAGTTCAAAGCCAGCCTCATCAACTTAGGGAGACCCTGTCTCAAAAATAAAAAAATAGAAAGGTCTGGGGATGTGGCTCAATGGGTAAGCACCCTTGAGTTCAATCCCCAGTATGTGTGTGTGTGTGTGTGTGTGTGTGTGTGTGTGTGTAAAAGCCACAAACTTAATGGCTTAACACAACATAAATTTATTATCTTATGGTCCGGGAGGTCAGAAGCCCAACCTGGATCTCACAGGTGTAAACCAAGGCAGCAGCAGAGTTGCAGTCCTTTCTGGAGGTTTGAGGGGACAGTTTGCTGCTCCTTCAGGTTGCTGCAGAATTCACTTTTTGGGGGGTTGTAGGAGTGACATCCTGTTTTCTCACTGGTTGTAAACTGAGAGCTGTTCCAGTTCCTGGAGGCCCTGGCATTCCTTGGCTCGTGGCCCCTTCCTCCATCTTCAAAGTTAGCAGTGAGCAAGTCCTTCTCATGCTGTCACATCTCTCTGACCCACCTTTCTGCCTTCTGCTTTTTAAGGAATCATTTGATTACTGTGTGAATGATCCAGGATGGTCTCCCCCTCAGGGTCTGTACCCTTAATCACATCTGCAAGGGCTCTTTTGCCACTTCAGGTCACACATTCACTGATTCCATGCATTAAGGTATAGGCATCTTTAGGGAGCTATTAGTCTGCCTACTACAAACGGGAAGGATTTCAAGCAGGAGAGAAACTGAGGAGAGGACACCCAGGCCTGGAAGGGCATGCATGACCAGGGCATGGAGATAGATCCTATCCAGAAACAGCCATTTTGCTAGACTGGGTGCCTCAGGTATATCCCTGCACCTGGACACAAAGTGCACACACAGGGAAAGAGGGCAGAGGATGCCAGAAAAACAGTTTCACTGTATGGTGGTGAATGTCAAGAGGCAATGAGGGGGCTGGGGTTGTGGCTCAGCGGTAGAGCACTTGCCTAGCACGTGCGCGGGCCCGGGTTCGATCCTCAGCACCACATAAACGTAAATACATTCCATTGTGTACAACTAAAGGAAATAAATAAATATTAAAAAAAAAAAAAAAAAAGAGGCAATGAGGGTTTCCGAGCAGGATGTGCATTAGGAAAACTAATGTGGCTTAGAATGGGTGGGACAAAGGAAAAACTGAAACTAGGGAAGCCCACTTAGGCCACTGCATTAATCTAAAAATGAAAGTCAGGGCTAAAAGCTCAGTGGTGGTGTGCTTGCCTAGCATGTGCAAGGCCTTGGGTTTGATCCCTGGCACCACAAAAACATTTTTAATTTAAAAATTAAAATAAAAGGGGATGGCAATGTTGTGATCTCCTAATCAAGTCCAGTTTTTCACCTGTGCTGTAGGTAATCTCTGCAGATCCACAGGACTCTAAGTGATTGATTTTATGGGACTGCTCTATACAGTGGCAGCAACAGAATAGTATTAATATTAATATATATGATTCCTTGATCCCTCATTCTTCTCTGGCTACCATTGTTATCACTTTACTAACCTTTCCAACTTAAATTTCTAATAAGAGGGGCTGGGGTTGTGGCTCAGCGGCAGAGCGCTCGCCTCCTCGCACGTGCGCGGCCCGGGTTCGATCCTCAGCACCACGTAAACATAAATGAATTGTATTGTGTACAACTAAAGTAAATAAATATTTTTTTAAAAAATTCTAATAAGAGTTTGTGGGTGTGCATGTGTGATACTGGGTCCTGAACCCAAGGCCTCAGGTGTGCTAGGCAAACACCCTACACTGAGCATCACCCCCAGTCCTTTTCTTTTTTTTTGGTGGTGCTGGGATTGAACCCAGGGTCTTGTGTTGTGCAAGGCAAGCTCTCTACCAACTGAGCTATATAGCCCCAGCCCATCCCCAGTCCTTTTTATTTTTGGTTTTGAGACGGGTCTGGCTAAATTGCTGAGACTGGCTTGGAACTTGTGATCCTCCTGCCTCAGCCTCCTCAGTGCTGGGATACAGGCGTGCACTACCACACCCAGTACCCAGTGGAATTTTGCTTGTTCTTTGCTCCTTAACTCATGATAGCTTTCTCCCATCCATTTAGCTTCTACTCTTGTCAATCTACCATCAGAGAATTTACTGAGGTTCCAGTAACTCCATGTTTTTTTAATGCAATGGACATTCTCTCTCTCTCTCTCTCTCTCTCTCTCTCTCTCTCTCTCTCTCTCTCTCTATATATATATATATATATATATATATATAGTTGTCAATGGACCTTTATTTTATTTATTTATATGTGGTGCTGAACTTGAAACCAGGGCCTCACATGCACTAGTCAAGTACTCTACCACTGAGCCACAACCCCTTCCCTTTGTTTCTGTGAAGCCATACCTATCTCCAGCTTCCTGACAGCTCATCTGTTTCCTACGCAGGCTCACCTTCCCTCTACGTTGCCATTAAATGTTGCATTTCCTCAAAATTTAGGTCCCCTCCCCATTTCCCTCTCTGCTGTTCACAGAGGCAAAGTCAGCCAAAGCTTTATCCTCAGTAACCACCCAGGGGATATGTAGAAGACTCACAAATCAGTGCTTACAACTGCCTTCGTAGCATTTCCATTCACTCCAGACCATTTCAAAGATAACTCCAAAAACACACTTACGACACTATCACCCACCACTCCTAGAAATTAGAAACCCAGAAATGATTACCTTCTTCCTTGACCACAGAGCCAATCCCATCTCTGGGATCTGCAAGTTTCGCCACTGTTGCTTCTCCAGTTCATCCCCTTTCCTCCAAGGCACAGTCACTCTCAACTACTACAATGTTCTGGTCAGTTTTTCTCCTTCTCCTTGGTTCCCATTCTCTGCACAGCAGCCAGAGTGATTTTGCGAAAATGCCACAAATCATGTCACTTTTCTGCTTAAGACTCTGTCATGACTTCCCATTGTTCTGCATGTAAACACTGAAATCCCTAAAATGACCCATGAGGCCCTGGGTACTGTGGCCCCTGAATATCTCCCCACCTTTGCCTCTTGGCTGTCACCCCTTCATCTGCTCATCAGAGTGGTCCCTTGATTGTCTGACATGCTATATCATGTTCCTTCCCTGATAGGACCTTTCCCCATGGAATACAGTAGTCCCTCCTTATCCATGGGTGATACACCATAAGATCCTTAGTTGATGCTGTTCAGTACTAACCACAGATAGTACTGTCCTCTATAAGTTAATGCCTTTTCCACCTCGACTAAGCACTTATCATGCACTGTGGCCATAACTTTTGCATTTTTAGATGCAATGGCAAAATTTACGCTAGTTTCTTTTTCCATCTTCACAATTTCACAAAGATGTGTTCTTACTGTAGGTCTTAGCAAACTCAGCATACAATTTTTTTCTTTCTTTTTTAAGTGAAGAACTTTCACCTTTTCACTTAAAGGAAGCATTTAATAGCTTCCCTTTGGCATATATGAATTGCCAGTATCTCTACTCTTGTGTTTTGGGGCCATTGTAGAGCACAATAAAGGCTATATGAAGATAAGCACTGTGATACCACAATAGTCTGTCTGATAACCCAATGGCTACTAAATGGCTAATGGTTGGGTAATATATACAATGCAGATACACTATACAAAGGGATGAATCACATTTGGGTAGGACAGAGTGAGATTCCACTATACTTCTCAGAAAGGTGCACAGTTTAAAACTTATGAATCGTTTATCTCTAGAATTTTCCATTTAATATTTCAGACCTCAGTTGACCTCAGGTAACTGACACTGCAGAAAGCAAAACCTCAGATAAGAGAGGACTATTGTACTTTCTCTGTCCTTTATGTTGCTGTTTTTTTCTCATCTATCACAGCTGAAGTGTTCCCTGATTTCTTAGACCAGGTTGTAGCCCTGCTATTGTAAGATCTCACAAGAAAATGCGTATTTCCCAAATTTCCATTCATTTGTAGCATTATCCGATTATTACTTACCTTTCCCAGTGGACTTGTAAGCTCTATGATAATGTCTATGTTTATTATTTTATAGATGGTGCCTGATAACCATGTGTTGAACAAATGAGGTCAACAAATATGGCATATTATAAGTGCTCAATAAATATTTATTGAGTGAATATGCATGTTCCCTTTTAGACCATTTTGAGTTTGAAAGGTTGTCAAGACATCCAGGTAGGAATGTCTAGCAAGTGGTTGGACATGTGGAAATAAAAATATGGGACTTAGTAATACAGATTATAACTCTCATTATCCATGATACAGAAAAATCTTGCTTATGCAAACTATCACGGAAAAAGGGTATAGGTTGATCAAAGCAAACTTAAGATCTTGTATTTCTTTGGAGTCACCTTTCCACGTAGGTATTTCTGGACACCAAACGTTTATGAACACTGGGCACTATGATGCTGTCCACTGGAGTGAAGTCCTTGAATCTCATCTCTCTACTTGTTTACTTGAGCTCCAGTTAATTTTCTTTCTCCTCTTAGAGTATCTCCCAAGTATTTATTTCAAATTTCAACTCCTCCTTTCCTGAAGTATTAGGGGTTTTATTGGTTTTTTTTTTTTTTTTCTTTTTGTGGAGCTGGGGATTGAACCCAGGGCCTCACACTTATAAGGCAAATGCTCTACCACTGAGTTATACCCTACCCCTGTTTTGTTTGTTTTATTAAGACAGGGTCTTTCTATGTTGCCCAGGCTGACCTTGAACTCCTGGGCTCAAGCGATCCTTTTTTTTTTTTTTTTTTTTGTAGTTGCAGATGGACAGATACCTTTATTTGTGTATTTTATTTTATTTTATTTTATTTTATTTTATGCGGTGCTGAGGATGGAACCCAGTGCCTCACGCATGCAAGGCAAGGCTCTGCCACTGAGCTACAGCCCCAGTCCTCAAGTGATCCTTCTGCCTCAGCCACTCAAGTAGCGGGGACTACAGGTGGACACCACTGCATCAGGTTTTTAACTTGCCAATACATAATCACAGAGCTATTTCACCTCGTTGGCCTACTTCTCTGTTTACTTTATGTCCCTATTTCTCTAACATCCTCCCTACTCTCTACAAGTCCATTCTCTACATGCCTCAAATACCAGGCTTTCTCCTGACTTCATTTCTATCCTTCCCCTCTTCTATCTTTACCTGACATATTGGTTCTTCCTCCTGTCTTTCTGAAGGGTATTAGCTCTAGGCCATTTTTCAAGTTCCAACTCTAAACCTACAAACTCTTCTTAGCCTAGGGTTATCCATTATCAAATACCATCTGCAATGACTGCGGCCTGGTTTGTGTAGATTTCCATTTGTTCTCTGAAATTTGGCAACTTCTTTGTCACTGGTTTGCGTCTACTTCTGCGTGTGAAATCCCCTTATCATAATCTCATCAAAATGTTCATTTTGTTATAGAAATTGATTTTGTCGAGATAAGAGATTGGGCCTTAGACTTTGTTTTTCCTAAAGCAACTTGTACCAATATTGACTTCAAAAGATTAGATTAAGAAAGTGAACGAGCCAGGTGTGGTGGTGCACACATGTAGTCCTGGCTACTCAGGAGTTCTCAGCAGAAGAATCACTTCAGCCTGCAGGTTTAGGGCCAGCCTGGGCAACAGAGTGAGACCCCAGCTCAACAGCAACAATAATAAACATCTGAATGGAAGGTTTTGGAGCATATAGAAGTAAAACTCCACCTTTTCAGGGGATTTTTTTATTTCAGTTATAGACACAACAGCATTCTGCTCATATCTGCATATGAAATAGAAGTTGCTGCCAACTATAAATATGATGAGGAATATGTGAATAGCTGGTGTTGCTGTCAAAGCTCACTTAGCCTAAGGAGTAAGTTAACAAGGGATGTGGTAAGGAAGAAAATATGTTGTAGCAATTCACTTACTAATATAAAGTGTCAACATAAGAATTCTCTAAATGCAGAATGTGATTTGTATCTTCATAGTGTTGCTTTGAGCTCTTTTGGGAATGGATCTTCTCAAATTATTGAGCAATACTGACTTATGCAACCGCATACTTTATTACTCATCTGAGAAGCAGAGTGGCTATTTAGAAAATGAAGTTACCTTGGCATTCCCAGAGGTGGCCAGATGGGCAGATCTACAGGGACTGGTCAGGGGGCTGCCCCAGATAATCCCTGAACCCTGGCTTCCCTCTAACTATACAATGGATACTTCTCTGGAGTTCATGATTTTAATATTGGAAAATACAGGCAAGAATTACTATGTAATATTGGACATTCCCCACCCCCCAGCATCCAAATTGTTTTCCTTATTGTAAAAAATAACACTTCAAAAGTGGTTAAGGGCTGAGGATGTTGCTCAGTGGTAGAATACTTGCCTGGCATGGGCTGGGGTTGTGGCTCAGCGGTAGAGAGCTTGCCTAGCACGTGCAAGGCACTGGGTTCAATCCTCAGCACCACATAAAAATAAATAAATAAGGGGCTGGGGTTGTGGCTCAGTGGCAGAGCGCTCACCTCGCACGAGCGCAGCCCGGGTTCAATCCTCAGCACCATGTAAACATAAATGCATTGCATTGTGTACAACTAAAGTAAATAAATAAATATTAAAAAATAAATAAATAAATAAATAAATAAAGATACTATGTCTAACTACAAAATGCTTGCCTGCCATGTATAAGGCTCTTAATTCAATCCCAGCACTGAAAACAAACAAAAAAATAAAGGAAAAAAAATGGTCAGAATGGTTAAAATTTGTTATGTGTATTCTACCACAGTTTTTAAAAAATTAAAACTTAAAAAGAAAATTAGTGAAACTTTTTTTTTTAATATTTATTTATTTGCTTTAGTTGTACACAATGTGTTTACATGGTGCTGAGGATCGAACCCGGGCCGCGCACGTGCTAGGCAAGCGCTCTACCGCTGAGCCACAACCCCAGCCCCATTAGTGAAACTTTTAAAAACACAAGGTATAAAACATTTCTGGCCATTCATTTACTATTTATCTGTAATTCTCTATTTTTTAAAAATGAAATTGACCACAAATATATAAATAAATATATATTTATTTGTTTTAGTTGTACATAATGCCTTTATTCTTACGTGGTGCTGAGGATCGAACCCGGGCAGCGCAAGTGCTAGGCGAGTGCTTTGCCGCTGAGCCACAACCCCAGCCCTATCTGTAATTCTCTTAAAAATAATAATACTTACTTTTCTGTAAATCCGACTTCCAATGATGTAAATCCTAGGAGAAATGTCCAGGAACTGAGGGAGTAAAAGTCTTTTAATAGTTGAATAGCCATTACAAAGTCCTAGTTCTCTGCAGAGGGAAAGCTTTTAGAGATAAGAAATTCTTTTTTTTTTTTAAATATTTATTTATTTGCTTTAGTTGTACACAATGCCTTTATTTATTATTACGTGGTGCTGAGGATCGAACCCAGGCCACGTGCTAGGCAAGTGCTCTACCACTGAGCCACAACCCCAGCCCCTAGAGATAAGAAATTTTGTTAGCTTTTACTTTACATACAAACTTGATAAGTTCAGTAATGTTTCTTAGCTAAGAGCAGATTAGCTGAAAATGAGTAAAGTATAATGTATTACTAAAAACTGGACTTTTGGTAGCAGAGAAAATAAGTAGTTAATTAGCTAACAGGCAAAAGGGGGTAAGTTTCCATTCTATATTTATTTTCAACACTCAACACACTTAAATATATATACATATGTGTGTGTGTGTGTATTTTAGTTGCAGATGGACACATGACTTTTATTTATTTATTTATTTTTATATGGTGCTGAGGATCAAACCCAATGCCTCACACATGCTAGGCAAGTGCTCTGCCACTGAGCCACAACCCCAGCCCCTCAACATATTTTTGGTTGTTAAGATGTATGGAGGATTTTCCCCACACACCAAGCAATTCTCCAGTAGACATGAACTGGGCATCCTATAAAAATTCAGTTCAGTTCTGATACTACCTACCCCAAGTTAGAGTCAGATCCCACAGCTTGAAGGCTCAGTCCTACAAAAGTGCCCCCACTAGCCGGGCGTGGTGGCGCACGCCTGTAATCCCAGCACTTTGGGAGGCTGAGGCAGGAGGATCGCGAGTTCAAAGCCAGCCTAACTCAGTGAGACCCTGCTTCTAATAAAAATACAAAAAAGGGCTGGGGATGTGGCCCAGTAGTCAAGTGCCCCTGAGTTCAATCCCCGGTACCAAAAAAAAACAAACAAACAAACAAAAAAAAAGTGCCCCCACTTTGCATGCCAACCTCAAGAAGTTGGTTGTCACCTATACTCCTGACCACCTGACCACAGATTGGGGTTCTTACTACCCCTCCTCAGGTTTGATGAATTTGCTAAGTCACCTCACAGAATTAAGGGAAACACTTATATCTGCCAGTTTATTACATCAATAAAGGACATTATAAAGGATCCAGATGAAAAGCCAGATGTGGACCTGAACGGATTACCTTCCCAGCATATAGATGTGTTTCATCCCAGAAGCTCCCCAAATCCTGTAGCTCAGGAATTTTTATGGAGGCTTCATCCTGTTGGCATGATTGATTATTATCTCAGTTTCCAGCCCCTCTATTCCTCTCAGTGGATGAGTGGAGGCAGGAGGCTGAAATTTTCAACCGCTAATCATGGCTTCATCTTTCTGTGACCAGCCCCCATCCAGGAACCCACAAAGTTACCTTGTTAGAAAAAAAAAGATACTTCTATTACCTGGGAAATTCAAAGGGATTTAGGAGCTCTGATTCAGGAACTAGAGTCAAAGACCAAATATTGTTTATGTATGTGTGTGTGTATGTGTGCTTGTGTGTGGTACTGGGGATTGAACTCAGGATGCTCTACCACTGAGCTACACCTCCAGCTTTTTTTTTTTTTTTTTTTAAATTTAAGACAGGATCTCATTAAGTTGCTGAGGCTGGTCTCCAACTTGTGATCTTTCTGACTCACTGAGATTATAGGCATGTGCCACTGCACTCAGACTCAAACACTAAACAAAATATTTTTTCCTAGCGCCCCTATCTCCAAAGGCATTAGGAATTCTCTCTGGGAGCAGGTGTGTGTATATTCCTTCAAAAAACAGACAAAAGGAACAGGATATGAAGAGTTATTATTTAATCAGTAGAGAGTTTCAGCTTAGGATAATGAAATTTTTCTTGAAACGGATAGCAGCGATGGTCATACAACATTGTGAATGTACTTAATACTACTGAACTGTGTGGTTAAAAATGGTTAAGTGGGGGCTGGGGTTGTGGCTCAGCAGTAGAGCACTCGCCTAGCATGTGTGTGGCCCGAGTTCGATTCTCAGCACTACATAAAAACAAAAGGCATTGTGTACAACTAAAACAAATAAATATTTTAAAAAATGGTTAAATGGTAAATTTTGCAATAAGCATATTTTATCATAATAAAAAAGTTAAATAAAAGAGTTCAAGTTTATCACTGAAACAGAGTTCCTGACTAGTAACTCTCAGCTGAAGTTCTGTCAGTTTGCAAAACCAAAATCTTCTAATAACAATAGATCAGGAGATTACCCTGGCTGACCCATAGAAATGGGTAATCTATATATTTTTAATTTTTTTTTAGTTGTCAATGGACCTTTATTTTCTTTATTTATATGTGGTGCTGAGAATTGAAACGCAGTGCCTCACACTTGCCAGGCAAGTGCTCTACCACTGAGCCCAACCCCAGCCCCAGAAATGGGTAATATTTTTAAACTTTTACACACTGTAATCATAACATCTTGAGTTTATCTGGAGAAAGCCTAATAATTCAGTGTTTCTAAGCTCTGCAGTTGGGTCTATCAAGATTCAAATTCCAGTACTTCGATCTTGGGTAATTTACTTGGGTTCTCTGTGCTTCAGAGTACTATTCTATAAAAAGGGATTAATAATATGGTCATTTTTTGGATTAAAAGAGAGACTGCCCAAGTTCAGGGCAATACCTGGTACAGAGAAGGACACATGGACATACAGTATATATATGTGAACCAATTTTTTCTTTTTTTTCTTTTTTTTTTTTTTTTGTGGTACCGGGGATTGAACTCAGGGGCACTCGACCACTGGGTCACATCCCCAGCCCTTTTTTGTATTTTATTTAGAGACAGGGTCTCACTGAGTTGCTAAGTGCCTCGCCATTGCTGAGGCTGGCTTTGAACTCGCGATCCTCCTGCCTCAGCCTCCCAAAGTGCTAGGATGTGAACCAATTTTTACACTGTGGTTTTGCTACTACAGTAAGCTTTGTGCTCAGTTGGCATTGTGTGATCTCAGCTGTATACATTATGTGGCTGATGATTTAATTTGTTAAAATTTTTGTTGTTAACTATCCTACTGTAGGTATGTCAGAAATTATAAGATAAAAATTACCTAGAATCACCATATCCATAGACTACCACTGTTTAAAAAAATATATATATTTATTTGTTTTAGTTGTACACAATGCCTTTATTCTCACGTGGTGCTGAGGATCGAACCGGGCCGCACACGTCTAGGCAAGCACTCTACCACTGAGCCACAACCCCAGCCCAGACTACCACTTTTAACATTGGGCTGTATACTATGTTTTGAACCTTAAAAATTACGAGTAAACAAATTATAAAATGAGAACCATACTCTATTTTGTCACATGCTTTTTTTTTTTTTTTAACATTTCTATCAGAATGGAATCTCTGATAAATCTAACAATTTTGTACACCGTGGTAACCCTAATGCCCGGTTTAGTACATGGCTCATAGTAGATACTTAAAAGACAAGCAACAACAACCAAAAAAACAGAAGGAATGAATGACTCTTGTCAACAAATATGTATCCACAAAATCACTAATCATAACATTCTCCCATATAAGTGTGTCATAGTTTTCTCCACCCAAGCCCAATCTTGCAAATTTGTTTTCAATTTGTCCCTATTTACTCTTTTTTTGAAAATATGTCTCTTCTATGAATTTTTTAAAAAAAGGTTTTTAGTTCTCAATAGGTCTTTATTTTATTTATTTATATGTGGTGCTGAGAAGCGAACCCACTGCCTCATACATGCAAGGCAAGCACTCTATCACTGAGCTACAACCCCAGCCCTCTATTCTTGAAGATGAAAAAAATTTTAAATGTTTTTGAAACAGGCACAAAGAATAATGTAGCATGCATTATGGAACTCTATCACCCAGAATCAACAACTTTTAAAATTTTGGCAGTTTGATTCAGTTTTTCAAATCAAAGCAAGCAAGCATTGTATAGTAGAAGTCCTAATTTTTCTCTCCTGTCCAATTTCCTCCTTTCTTCTATATAGGCAACAGCTGTCATGCTTGGTGTGTACTTTGTAGTCTAAGTCTATACTTACATAAAGTATGTGATTGGTACAGGTTCTGTGGGTTTTGCTTATTTATAAATATGGTATCATATATATAGTTCTACAACTTGCTTTTTTGGGGGGGAGTACCAGGGATTGAACTTGGGGGCACTCGACCACTGAGCCACATCTCCAGCCCTATTTTGTATTTTATTTAGAGACAGGATCTCACTGAATTGCTTGGGGCCTAAGTTGCTGAGGCTGGCTTTGAACTCATGATCCTCCTGCCTCAGCCTCCCAAGCCACTGGAATTACAAGCATTAGATTACAAACATTGCCTGGCAACTTGCTTTTCTGAAAAAAAAAAAAAAAAATTCACATTGGTTTTAATTTCTGTCTGCAATCACTTATCCTCTGACAAGTACAGTTAGTCCCTTTTATTTTATAATATTCTCCATTTGACTAAAGTTTTTTTTCCTCCTTAAGTAAGTTTATGCTTTTGAAGACAGCACAGGGGCAGGACCTTAAAACACACGTGTAAGTCTTCTGGCAGTCAGACATGTGGCTTGAGGCTAGGGTGGAGAAAGTAAGGTGAGTGTGAGAGTGAAAAGATACACAGGTTAATGCAAGTGGGGCCCAGATTTTATAAAATATTGGAGACTTGTTCTGCTCCCAATACTGTCCAAAATATCTGGGTAGCAAACAGGATAAGGCTGAAAAATGAAATTGTATTCTAAACTGCTTGACAATGGTTTAATTATTGCAAAACAAACAAACAAACAAAACAAAACAAACAAACCCCAAAAAAACAGAAATCAGGAGAAACATCTGAGAAGTTTCCTTGGAAGGGCTAAGAATTTAAAGGAATTAGAGAAATGAAGGAGGGGAGGCAAGTGCACCCAGGAAATGAAGGCTGGTGAGGTGATTAAAATAGTCCTGAGATGGCAAAGGGGTGCAGCTCAGAGCTTAAAAACCCTGTGATTACACATGTGCGGCGCTGGATTCAATCCCAGCACCAAAAAGCAAAAAATAGCTGGGACTAAATGATCTTCAGTATTGTTTCTTCTGAAATTAAAACTTGAAAATGTCACAAATTTATTAATTAAAGAGGAAATTAGATTGAGGAAAAACTGCATTAGTCTTCACTGTCAATGCCACAGACTGTAGGTGGTAGGAAGTGTGATGTTAAAAGGAGGGCCAAAAGTAGATTAAGAATTTGGCATCCATTCTATTATTTCTACTCTGCATCTCTGCACAGTGCCTGCTTATGTCCTTGAGCCAAATCCTCAAATGCAAATACCATGGAGTGGCTGAAATGCAAAAACCACTGTCTCACTTGTTGATACATATATTACTATTTTGTTCTTTACAAGCAAAACACTTTTCATAAAATATATATGGGGGAGATAGTTGATTAAATCCTACCTGATTAACTTGTATATGTTAGATAGCTTTGTTTATTACTTGAGTCATGGTCCCAATAGCTGTCCCTACTACTTTCAGTGACTGGCACCTCGTTGGAAACTTGCAGCTTCCTCGGGCCTGCTAACTTACTTTTTTCACCAAGAATGGTAGGAGATATTTAGGAAAACGTGGCTTGAACGACAGTTATCAACTTTGAATACAAGTACAGTGGAGGGGGTCAATACAAGTACAGTGGCGGGGAGAATGACAAGAGCGCATCTGGGTCCGCGAGGCCCGCCCAGCTCCCGCAGGCCAGCTGAGAGGCCGCGGGCAGGTGGCGTCCGCGGCTGAGGCCCAAAGCGGCTGCTGGGCCGGGCGGGACGGGGCGGAGCGGCCGGCTGCCGAGGAGCAAGGGCCGCAGGCGCCCCGCCCGGGCTGGTATGCGGCCGAGAGTGACGCGGGAGGCGGAGTCACGTGACGCCCGTGGAATGCCAACAATGTAGCGAATGTCCCACTTGGGTCTGCGCGTTGGAACCGCGGCGTGAGCGCCCCAGGAAGATGGGAGCAGCCGCCGCCCGCGCCGCCGCCGCCGCCGCCCGGGGCTCCCCCGTCCCTGCGGAGTCAACAGCAGCTCCAGCCACCGGCGCCTGGTCGCCCGGCGCTCGAGGCCCAGGAGCCGCGGGCCAGGACGCCCCCGAGGGCGTAGACCGCGCCCCAGGAGGTGAGGGGCCGGGACCGGGGGGCGTGGGGCTGCGGTTGGCGGCCGGGCGGACGAAAGTTTCCGTGGACCGGCAGAGCTTCAGGGCTCTGGGCGCCCACCCTCGGCCGCTGCAGACTACGGCTCCGGGAAGGACGCCCCGCTCGGCGGGGCGGCCGGGCGGAGGAGCGGGGAGCGGGCGGCCGAGGAAGTTTGGCCAGACGGGAGCTGCGCCCTGCCCCCACGGCCCGGGCCGACCCGGCCCAGGGGCCGCCTCCGCCCTGCCGCGGGTTGTCGCGGGCGGGCAGCGGGGAGCCCGCCGGGCTAGTTCCTCGGAGCCGGAGAAGTTGGGAGAGAGCGCCGGGCCCGCGGAGAGCGCGACGGGCGGGGGCCGGCGGGGCTGCGCCGCTTTGTTGTGCAGCCGCTGAGCTCCCGGCTCCTGGCTGGGCAGGGGCGGCCGCGGGCCGGGGGCGGCGTCTGTGACGCTCGGGGCTACCCGAGAGGCAGTCAGCGCAGGGCACGTCTCCACCTCCACCGTCCGAAGGGATGGCGGCTGGGCTTTTACCCAAATGCCGGGTCCGGCGCCCCTGACAGCACCAGGACCGCGCGTCTGGCTGCGCCGCGGTCGCACGGAGCTGGGGCGGTCCCCTCAGGCCGTGCCGCCGTATCGGGGGCCAGCCAGTTCCACGCCAGTCCACCGCGGGCGCGCGCCTTCTCCCCTGGGTGCGCTCTCCCCGCCCTGTCCTCCCGGTGCCGCGCCGTGCACTCCCTACTCGCCCACGGGCACGCCGTCGTCGGGATGCCTGCAAGCTGCGCCCGCTCCTGCCCCTCTCCAGCTTCTCTGTTCCTCCATCGGGTGCCCTACTGGCCGCGCCGTCCACCTCGCGGGCCCATAAGTCCCGCCGAGGCTGCGCCGCTGTTCCCGGGACTGGCCCTGCTCCGGCTCCCCCGAACCGCACTGGCCACGGGGTGAGCAGGCGCCAGGCCCTGCCCGGCGTCCGCTCGCGCGACCCTTGCGAGTTTCCCGGGTCTTGGCGGGACTCTGCCAGAGCTGCTGGAGCGCTTGCTTTCGTGGCTGTGAGAGCGGGGCCGTTGCATAACACGCCTTTCCTGCGCCCTAGTTCAGCTGACTTTTCTGGGACTTGTCTTTCTCTTCTGATGCAACCTCACCTGCAGTTAGTTTCCCGGCTGGCCTCCGGACCTGCGGGTCTTGACAGAATCCACGTCTTGCCAGTTCCTTTTTCCTGCAGCCTAGCTCAGGCACCCAGGAGGATCTTCTTTGGCGATGAAGTCCGGCAGGACAGCCGGCCTAGAGCAAACGTTTCGTTTGGGGAGCCCAAGGCTCCAGTGCCAGGGGTGGTAGTAGCCCTCCAGGAAGGCCAGGGTCCTGGGTGACCTGGGCTGCGGGCAGCGTGTTCTGAGGCCCTCGGATGAAAGTACAAGCAAACTTCACTGTGATTTCTAAGATTTTTTATTGATGAGCAGTTTTTACATTTTCATCTTTCTCTAGCATGGACGTGAGTGTCCTTAAGAGCATTATGTTTGGCAGGTAAAAAATTCAAATTCATAGCCCAACAGCTCTCTTCACAAATAATTCAGCAAATATGAACATTTTTTAAAGGAAAGTTTGCCCACATTTATAAAGAAACTTAAATATACTGAAATTTAGGTGGAAGACCACAAAAAAGGTGTGTGATCCCACACAGGTGTTCTGCTTAAAATTTTACCGTAGCAGATTAGGGGCCTGTTGGTAGTCATGGAAAAAGCAACGTGTGGCTGTTTATTAAGAAATTTGTATGAATAGGTCTTGTTCCATATTGTAGTTTAATATCAGCTTAAATTTGAATGATGCCCACCATTTTTGAGTGCTAAATTAACAGACAGCTGCTTTTTTTTTTTTTTAGCAACTGTTGTAATAAGGTAGTAACAAAAATATTCCAAAGTAAGAATGCAGAGACTGTTCAGAAAGACTGTTTTAACTGTAATAAACAAGGCATTCTGTTATTCAACCTCTCAAAAATTTTGTTTCATTAAGTAAGTATGGAAAACACTGTCGAATGAATCTACCAGCATTCCTTTGAGATTAATATATTTCAAAATATCAAGCAATTTAAAATGGTATCTGAACAGAGGCCATCATGCAAAAAATATTAAGACAAATTACTAGAATCATTTGTAGAGCTGGAAGTGATTTTTCTAGCTTCTCGATCTAGTTTGAAATAGTTTGGTAAATGTATTTTTTTCCTTAGCAAATCACCCAGTTGGTGGGAGGGATTTTCCTTTGGTGGGAGGGGAATACTTTTACAATATGATGCCTTGTTATTTTAAATGCTATATTGTAAATAACCAACCCTAGGCTCCTAAAACCCACAGGAGGGTGGGGTGGGGGCTGAAGCTGATCAATTCATTCTAAACACACAGGAAGGATTTGGGGAAGCTTTAGGCATGGAGTGGGGGGTGGTGTTCTATTTTGTATTGAAAAAACCTGACCAATACAACTTTTGAAAAGCTGCTTTTATATTCATTTCGTGGTTTTAATAACCTGAAACTTGTAGGGAATATTCCTTACTGGCCTTTTAAAAATAGGGGACTTGAAGAAATGCAGAAAATAATCAATGCATTTTTTTGTCTTGACTGAAATTTTGTTCTAAAAAGGGGTAAAAATCCTGACCCACAGAATGAAAGAATTGGGCTTGAGACCCTGTCTTCTAACTAAAATATTAGAAAGGGCTGGGGATGTGGCTCAGTGGTTAAGTGCCCCTGAGTTCGATCCCCAGTACAGGGAAAAAAAAAAAAAAAAGCCTCTTGCTTAGTAATTTCTCTGGACAGACTAGGCCTCCAAATTGCACAAGTCCTGGGCATTGATCCCATTGTATGCTAGGTCGTTGCCCCCCTCTATGAAGGGCTTCTAGAGTTTGAAGGCAGCCCCCCCTCTTTTTTTCCTTACTTTTAAGGCCAACGTTATTTGATTTATTGCTTCAGTTAGAAAGTATCAATAAAACAAAGTAATGTTGTAAATAAAAATAATTGGTGGTGATGCTAAAATTAGGGTGGAAGTTTGGCATTGCTTAATGTTTGCCCTTCACTCTGCAAAGATTTTATGTTGGTTATGGTCTAGACCATGTCAACTTAATTGTGACAAGTGGTTTCTTTTAAGTTAAATAGTTTTTGTTCTTATGCCAGTATTTGACATACATAGGATTTTTTTTTTTTCCCCCCTGGAGGATGAATGGAAAATCTTGTATTTTGTAGCATTGGTTTGTATTTGTTGTTCACGCAGACTGTTAGGATATTGTGGCATATCCTATAGATCCTAAATCAGGATGGTAAGGTCTTAAGAGTTAGTGTAAGTTGGATTTTGAATGGAGCAGGTCTCAGTTCGGAATAGCGAGCTTCATTGCCCCCAGGCAGTTATCTTGAGCTGGAATGCTAAGGGCCAGCCCTTTCCATTACTAATTAACTCCATCCTACCTCCTGAGTCTCACTCCTGTTTTTTCATTAAATGTCCCTAGACAGCACTTGCCCCCTCCCCAACAATTGTCTGCCTGTTCATTTTTCTTTTGTAAGTTTGAGCCTTTTCACAGGAAGTTCCAGACTCCAAGAATAGCTTTACACTTCCTCCATCAAATCATAGCCCTTCAGCCTTTCCAATTTCAGTGAAACATCCTTTCTCTAGAAGGCTTTCTCCAAATAATGTCAACACCTTCCTGAACAGTGCTCCTCCCTAGAAGGAACAGTGCTCCTCGATAACCATGTGTGGAGAGGTTCTTGGGCAGTCACAGTATTTATACCTATGTCCATGGCAGCAATTTTCAAACTAGGGAGTTGGAGCATTTCTGAAACTTGGAGGGGTGGTGCAGAGAGGGCAGGGCTTTCTCAAAGATGGAGAACCCTGCTGGGATGGCCTTGACTCTAAGGAGACCCATCCTGTTCACTTGCTTGCTGTTAAGAATGCTGCAAAGAAGTAATAATAAATTTATCTTCAACCTGGTCACTCATTTGAGATATCTTGAGTACAAAGGCCTATGGCTCCATTTATTTAAAATGCCACTGATTTTTGCATAATTTGTATCATACAAATACCACATACAAAGCTGTCTAACGGAGAATATTGTGATCTTCACCCGCCACCAGACTGTAGGCTTATTTAGAGGCAAATCCCTGTTTTCCCTGTGAAACTCATAATGTCCTCTGACACTGCTAACCTCCCCCTTATCCCAGGCTTTGTGATGACACTATTTATGGGAGAGTGGGAGTTCTAGAGTGTTCTCCTAAATCCCCAGAGGAATGCAGTCACTGCTTTCCTCAAAGACCCTCATTATGCAGGGTAGCCCTTAGCCTGTGGCTTCCTGGCCTGGACCAAGCCACCATGGGACATCCGCATGGTGGTTTATGATTCTGACATTTAGCATCTGGCTTGAGGCCTGGCCCATCTGCCTGATTTAGTTTCAGCTTTGCTAGTTAATTATAGTAGGGATATGATTTAAATAATAACTTGAATTTTAGGTCCAAGAAATACTTTTTAAAAAATGCTGATGTGTGTCATTAGTGTGGGTCCCCCAGGACATCGGTTAGGTTGGTTCCGTGGTTGGTGCTTGATGTGTGTTTGGCTCGTGAGGGTTTGAAGCACTAGGATAATTAGAATAAAAATTCTTGAACATCTGATAGCATTTTCCAGGGTTCGATTGAGGATTGGAAATGGGTTTGGTAGGACCAGATTAAAGGGATGGTTAAAATATTGCTCTCACATTGTTTACATAAGCCACCTATGCTAACCATGGGATTTGGTAGTCAGCTCCAGATTTGACAATGAGGTGGTTTTGTTTTGTAAGTTTTTATAGCTTTAAAATTCCAAAGTCTTGTAGTTTCTTTTAAAGCATATTTAAATCAATTGATGATGCTAAAGAAATTTCAAAAATTAGACTTACTTTGGTCAATGTCCCCATTTCTGAAAGCCCACATTTCTGAGTCATATTTATAAAACTCTTGGCGAAAGAAAATTTCCTGTAGGTCAAATCTTAGTAAGATGGTAAAGGAGTATGTCACAGTAGCTCATCTCCAGCCACAGTCTTGATTTGACTGATGCGTATTCTCATGAAAAGTTCTTTTAGAAGTTCACAATTTGGCCATGAAATCAGCTGCCTTCAAACTAAAGTTTAAAACACAAGGTCCCAAGCTGAGAAAGTACTTTCGCCATTTATGAAACTGAAAAGGAAGTTTTATTCTTTCTAGATTATTTTGGTAAGAACAGTTTATCATAGCCATTTTACATACTCTCTTAAGAAAACAGGAACAAATCCTGGGGTGTTCCTAGAACTGGTCCTGGGGTTCCCAGAAGGCTGTGGTAGGAGTTGGAAAGAAAATCAGAACAGGGAATGGTGTCCTCCTCCTCCCTGCACAGTGAAGAAAACCAGGTGGTAGGTTTATGGGGTGTCATTGACTAATCCTCTCAACCTTTCTGTATGTTTGAAATTTTTCATAAGAATGTTGGGGGAAGGGAGGAAAGAAAGAAAAACCAAGACTCCTGACCCCGCTGCTGTATAAGGGCATAGCACCTGGTATTTCTTAACTCATGTATAAATACAGACACCAACACAGGGCTCTCCTGCCTTGGGTTTTATGATTGGAATGTTTGTAGGCACGCGGGTACTCCAGGAGCACGACTCTGGTAGAGGGTAACAGTAGGATTGGGGTGCAATGTGCAGCACCCCCAGAGCTTAGTTGTCCCTTTGGATAGGGACTTTGCTAGTCTTTTTACTTGTGAGCTGTGTAGAAAGGAAACCATTATTCAAACATGAGTTACCTAAACATGAATAGTTAGATAACTTCTTTTTTCCATTTTTGTTTAAACGGAGGTAAAATATATATTACATTCTTTAATCATTCATAAGTATGTAATTTAGTCTGGTGGCATTAAATATTCATGCCATTGCTGTAGATATTACCTCTGTCTATCCCTAAAACTTTTTCATGAACCCATTAAATAATAACTCCCCATTCCCCTCTCTCCTGGTAACCTCTATTCTTCTGACTTTGAATCAGCTCACTCTTGGTAACCCACATTAAGTAGTCTCATACAATACTTGTCATTGTGGCTGTTTTCTCCACTTAACACCAGGTCCTTGAGGTCCTTCTGCATTGTAGCTGATGACAGAACTTCTTTTTGATGGCTAAATAATATGCCATAGTCATGTGGCTTTTTATAGCTGTTCTGTATATGCTTTCCTCCTGCTCGTTTCGTTTAGATCTATGTGATAAACCTCAGAGAAAGAGCTCTATTGACTCATGGCGCTGTGTTCCACACTCCTGTAGCACCTCCTTGGACTGCAGGGTGGGAGGCGTCAGCCCCACTGTGGTCCTGTGTCTGCCATTCAGCAGATGCATCGCCGACCTCCGTGCTCTTTGCCAGGCAGCAGATGTGGTAACCAAACAGAATGCTCCTGCTCTCTCCATCTTACAGCTCAGGGCAGTCAAGAGGAATCGTGCCCATCAGCCTTATGTGCGGTGACTGTACTGTAGAAAGGACTGAGTGAACGGCAGATCCCTTAGGACGGGAATGTTCTACAGCAGGAGTTTTATGCTGAGAATCTAGAAGTAGGAGTGAATCAGGCTAATAATGGTGGTGGGGTTGTTTGTACCCAGCAGAGGTAAGGGTCCTGCTGAGCTCCTGAGGTAAGGAAGGACCTGGTACTATGAACTTGAACAGTGACAGAGTCAAACCAGACCTGGTGATGGGCCGCTGTCAGTTCCTGAGGCTCAGATGCTGCTCAGACCTGAGCAACTTGGCACCTGCCTGCACATATACATTTTAGTCAGCCTAACAATTGGAGCCCGATCCTCTTCTCTGTGCTTTTCTCTCTTCAAAGTACAAAGGGAGCGACTTTAACTTTCTCAGCATTGTTCTCAAATACTCATTTAAAGAGGAGTCACTTGGGATGAGCATGAAATTCCTGTTTCTGCATTCAGTGTGTTGCCTTTTCCATTAAGCCCATCTTAATTTTCCCCTGGCCTTATCTCCTGACCTTATCTCTAGCCTTTTTGCCTAACCCATTCTCAATCTTTAACTTAATTAGCGTGTTAGCTTAGCATTACTGTAACCAAATATTTTGAGGGTAATTGGCTTAAAAGAGTAAAGTTTTATTTTGGCTCACTGTTATGGAGATCGTAGTTGACGGCTGGTTAGCTCCATTGCTTTTGGGCCTGTGGCAAGGCAGCATATCATGACAAGAGTGCTTTGCAGAAGAAGCTGTTCATCTTATGGTATCCAGGAAGCACAGAGAAAGAGGAAGCGTCTGGGGTCCTACTATCCCCTTCAAGGCTGCACCCCCAGTGACCTGAGACCTCCCACTGGAACCCACTTCTTATTTTTTTTATATTTATTTATTTATTTATTTTGGTACCGGGGATTGAACTCAGGGGCACTTGACCACTGGGCCACATCTCCAGTCCTTTTTTTGTATGTTATTAGAGACAGGGTCTCACTGAGTTGCTAAGTGCCTCACCATTGCTGAGGCTGGCTTTGAACTCGCAATCCTCCTGCCTCAGCCTCCCAAGTGCTGGGATTACAGGTGTGCGCCACCACGCCCGGCTAGACTGGAACTCACTTCTTAAATGTTCCTCCGTCTCCCAGTAGCACCAAGCTGAGTACCAAACCTTTAACACGTGGGCCTTAGAGGACATTCTAGATCCAAACTATAGCAATTAGTAATGCTCATAATTGGCCATGTATCATGCATTACAGATCGAGAGTGAGTTCACAGACAGCACCATATGTGACTCTCAGGGCAGCTCTGTCAGACAAAGCGAGGTTTTAGACCAAGCAGGAGGCTAAAGCTTAGGGAAGACAGGCAGCACGTGCAGACAGTCTAGACCTCAGTGCATGAGCTGGGGACAGGCCCAGGCCTCCCACCTTTAACTGCTGCTTTTTGGGTACTAAACACCCATCCTCTTTTTTTTTTTTTTTCAATATTTTTTTAGATGTTGATGAGCCTTTATTTTATTTGTTTATTTATATGCGGTGCTGAGAATCGAGCCCAGGGCCTCACACGTGCTAGACAAGCGCTCTACCACTGTGCCACAACCCCGCCCAGCACCCATCCTCTAAACAAGCCTCCCCAACCCTGTCCTCATCTTTGGAGGGGGCCCCTCCTCCACAGCAGAAACTGTTCTCCTGGTGGTCCCCACTGTCCGTAGGGCTCAGAGAAGGGCACCACCTGCGACTGTTTTCCAAACCTGAAACAGCTTCTCCACCTTTCAAACCAGTTCCCTCAGTGATCATCAGAGCTCTGATGGGTGATGGGTTCTGCCCTTTGCTCTTGAATCTAGTCACTACGCTCTATCTTCCAGGCAGTCTGTTTCAGAGCTCTATAATTCTTTAGGCAAACTGGTCGTCACACATATTGTACTGTATTTAAATAATTGATTTTCTTGTCCGCTTCCCCATCTTGAAGTGCAAACACCTTAAAGTCAGATGTTGGTCATTCTTTTCCCCATGCCCAGGACCTAGTAAGAGGGCCATCTCTTGTGAGTGCAGGTTGTGCACTGCTCAAGGGCCCTATTTGCATCTATTTGTCGGCATATTCGGTTTGTGTGGAAAGCTCAAGAGTCATTTGTGTTGTCATAATAGAGTAGCATGCAGGTTTATGTGAGAAAGGAGTGCCTTGTTCTCCTCTCACACATGTGCCGCATCAGCCACCATCGGGTCTGCCCGTAAATATACAGAAAATATTTGACATGGTGGGGAAGCAAGGTCTTGGACTAGACCAGTCAATTCTTGATACCTCACAGCTCAGGGCCTCATACCATGGCAGCCTTAAAGGCATCAGGCACCATGTGTAACAGCCCCAGAATGGAAACAGCCTCCGTGTCCACCAGGGGAAGGATGTACCAGTGGGTTATGGTAGAGTTCTCCATGGAGTAGTACTCAGCAATGAAGTATGACAGCTGCTGCTATACTTTATGGGTAGGAGGAAGCAAACAAAATGTATGAAATGGAACTTAATTCCATGAATATAAAGTACAAAGCCTAGTCAAAGGAATCCTGGGGTGTTAGAAGTCACTAAGGTGGTTTCCCTTAAGGCGTGGGTCTGTGGGGGGCTGTGAGCTTCTGCGGTTATAGTAATGCATGGTACACCTCTTGCCACAGTTGCTGTTTTCATAAGAGTGTGATCTCTTTGTGGATATATGTCCTTACGATTTATGCATTTTAACACATATGTTAAACTTAAGTAAAATATTGTCCCCACTTTCACCTCTCCCTGCCAAAACCTCACTGCTCCTCTGAGCTTTCAGCAGCTACCCTTTTTTAGAGCAAATTCCAGAGAGAGCTTTGGAACCGTAGAATCCACCAAGGCCTCCTTCAGCTGCTCCCAAGTCCCCTCCCTCTGCTGATATGACTGAGCAGAGACATCCCCTCCTCCTGGCTTTTAATGTAGAACTTTCTCATTGCTCTTTTTCTTCATTGTGAACTGTCTCCTGTGGCTCTTGATGTTTTCGTAGCTGAACGACAAGCAGCTTGCTCTTCTCTGCAATCTGCTGGTGTCACTTGGAAGCAAAACAAGACTTTCACATTCTGCCACTCCTATAAGGAACATCTCCTGGGAGGGACTTGAGCCATCTTATCAGAGAGCAGACAGGCCACTGACTGGGTAAATGTCCTGGATGCTCAGGGCTCCCCCACCTAGGCCTCTTTGGCCATGGTGTGATGAGATCCCGGAGCCCCCCACTCCCTCCCTGGGGTTGCTGCTCCACACCTAGCAAATGTCCTCTGCCTGGAGTCCACCATCCAGTCAGGTTCTAGACTCAACTCTTGGAAGGACAGTTCTGGCCAGGTCCCTCCAAAGCTTAACCACAGACGGTGGCTTCCCAGCTTCTGCACTTGAGTCCCTATCTTTTTTTTTTTTTTTTTTTTTTGTGTAGCGGGGATTGAACTCAGGGGCACTCGTCCACTGGGCCACATCCCCAGCCCTTTTTTGTATTTTATTTAGAGACAGGGTCTCACTGAGTTGCTAAGTGCCTCGCCACTGCTGAGGCTGGCTTTGAACTCGCGATCCTCCTGCCTCAGCCTCCCAAAGTGCTGGGATTACAGGCGTGAGCCACCGCGCCCGGCTGAGTCCCTATCTTGACATGCCACGAAGACCTTTCCAGACCGAGCCCCT
This sequence comes from Tamias sibiricus, assembly GCA_025594165.1. NCBI lineage: Eukaryota > Metazoa > Chordata > Mammalia > Rodentia > Sciuridae > Tamias > Tamias sibiricus. Next base: position 11,708,300 of record CM046663.1, on the reverse strand, counting down.
GCCACCTCTGTGGTTTCACCCAGGAGAGCCCCTCCCCCACTGAGGTGAGTGCGGTGGCCGCAGTCTGCACGCGGCCACAGTCCTCGCTCCAGTCCTCTCTCGTTTGCGTCTCCCATGCCCTCCAGTTGGGATTCCATTCTTCTCAGTGCTTAGATTCAATTATCTATTTCACATCCTTCTGACTTTCTCCTTCACTCTTCCATCCTTTGGACGCTTTCCCCCTTCATTTTGGGCTTTTTTTTTTTTTTTTTTAATTACCTTGTTTATTTACCTGCCTCACCTTCACCTCTCAACTGTAAAACTTGTGGAAGATGAGATTGTTTGCTCATTCTGTTGGTGCCTGACAGTAGGCCTTTAATATGTATTTGCAAGGTAGATGGGGGTGGATGTGGGGTAGAGGAGTGGGGCGGGGGATTAAGACATTTTGACAGGGAGGACACCCTCCCTGCATAGGTCAGGCCTCTCCCTTGCACTGGTGTTTGTCATGAGGGGAGTACGGCTTCCCAATGAAAGGTGAGAAACCAAGTGATCAGTGTGAATTCCTACTGGAAAAGAAATAACTCTTCTGTGTATTCCCAGGCATCCACGTCACTGCTAGGATCCTTCCTGTGTGCTTGGCAGGCTCTTGAGAATCCCTCCGTTTTTGTTGCAATGTGACTTTATTGTTTTAGAAAGTTAGGTCTTTCTACACAGACGCTCAGACCACGAAGTCACTGGAAATGAACGTGTTTGCAATATGCCCCATTTTACACCAATTAAGCAGCGCTCTGGGCTTCTGGGCCACAGCCAACCCCAGGCCCAGGGGAACCTCAGCTGTGCCTGAGTCTAATAGTTCACTGTCTGTATAGCCTTACACAGTCATCTCAGTGACTTCAAAATACTAGAAGTTGTACATTAAAATAAGGATATTAGGGTCTGGGGTTGTGGTTTAGTGGTAGGGCACTTGTGGCATGTGTGAGGTGCTGGGCTCAATTCTCAGCACTACATATAAATAAATAAAGGCCCATTGACAACTAAAAAAATAAATAAGGATTTCATGTTGTAAAAGAGTCTGGTTCTTACCTTCTAAGTAGAATCTTCTCTCAGTTACATTGAGAAAGCGAACAGTAAAAAAATTTTAAGACCACTGTTCCCAACAAGAAAGCAATGGTAATTTTAATGTCATTTCTTAGTGTTTCATATTGTAGATGGTTATGTAATAGGGCCATATAAATCATTTCATATAAAACCCCTTGGACAGTGCCTGGCATATGGTAAGTACAGGATAAATGCTAGCTACACATATTAACTTTTTCCCACATGAAAATGTCTATGAAGCAGAGTCCCATTTTATAGTTCTAAAGTTCCTAACGGAAACCAACAGTCCAGAGCCCCTCTGTCTCCTCTCTTAAAAGATGCTCTTTTGGGGGTCAGTTTTTCTTTGTTCGTTAAAACTCAAGGTCTTCTCACCGAGTTTTGTGGAGTAAGGAGGTGGGTGAGGTGAGAGCAAGGCGAAGATGCCGAAGGGGAATAAGCCACTAGCTTCTGCATTATCTTAGGGACATGGGCTCTGCCTTTACCACCATAGTCATCCCTGCTGGTTAGGACAGCTGGTTATGAAGTAATTGTACAGTGAAGTATTTGTTTCAGGTCTGGAGGCTCCTGGGGTTATGTTCCAGTAAGCCCATCATAAGTTGGAAGTACTCTAAGTGGAAAATGCTTTGGTCCACCTCTCCTCCTGCACATCCTAGCATAGCCCACTATAGAACATCACTGGTTTCCCCTGAAGATGCTAGGCTGACTGGGAACAGGTCACTGCCACTGCCTAGCATCAAGAGAGGATCAGACTGCATATTGCTAGCCTCGGAAAAGATCCCAATTCAGAACCCCAAGTATGGTTTCCACTGAATGCGTATCACTTTTGCATTATCTTAAAGTCAAAAATTTTTAAGTCAAACCATCCTGAGGCTGACAGTACTGCAGATTGGATCACATGTATCATATTACTCAGTACTCAGTACCACTCTGCTCCAAGTCTGGTTGGAGGTTGCATATCCCAACGTGCTGAGTGAGGGAGGTTGACCAACTCATCCAATTTGGCATGGCTGACAGATGACCAGAGTTGGCTGTTAAGGGTACTGTCAGGGAATTAGGCTGGATTTTGTTTTCTGAATGAAGAACAGCAGAGTAGTTGATGAATTAGGCTTGGGGTAAGTACACTTCACCGTAGAAAAGTGACTCTGTGACGCCTAGCTCTGTATAAGGAGACCATTTCTGTGCTGGAGTGGTAGGTGGTCTATACTGATAACTTATATGATGCAGCCATTTGTTGTTAATGTGGGCAAGGTGCACTCTGAGAATGAAATCACTCATGGGTGCCCAGTCCCCTTCCACGTAGGTATCAATTTCTGCAAGAAAGATACTTTTTATTTTGCTATTCATTTCATGTCAAAATATTAAGTGTACACCTTGTAAAATTCAAGGAGGTCATTATCTTCAGTCTCATAATGCGCCATCTGGAAACTTCTTTCCACTGCAGTACAGGACACCTGTAATGTGACAAGATTTGTGTTGTCAAAGGAAAGTTGAGCTGTAGATGTTTTATGAGCAAAAATTTCCAAAAAATATGGAAGGAGCCCAGGTGGATAGAGAGGTGGGGAAGGCCACAGGATGAGGAGTGTGGACCAGGACTTGATTGGTTGTTAGGGGCAAATCAGAAGTCCATCCAGAAAATTTAGCCCTAAATACTCAAGTCATGGATTTCAAAATGAAATTATATCATAATGAAATATTTTAAATGTGTTATCAATTGTTGAGACTACTGTTCTTGCCCTGATTTAGATATTTGTGGAGATTTACTTGATTGCAGACTACATGTTACACGAAACATCTTGGGACACTCCCGGATGTCATGTGTTTTGACCAGAGCTGAAGAGTATTCTGGTCATCTATGAAAGGCGCCAGGTGGAATATTTCAAAGATCACTATCCATTTCTACAAAGTAGCATTAACATTATGTGAAAACCACAAGTGAACATGTTTTTTCCCCATTTATTTTCTTTTTCAGAGAGTGATGGTCTTCAAGATGAAGAGTCTGGAGAATTTTCGGTTCTCTATAGGAATTATAAAAATTGAAGGAAAGAAAATTTTCAGAAGGAAATTGTTTTGAAAGTATGTTTACAACTAACTGATTCTATTGACTATTTTTTTTTTTTTTTAAATAATAAAACACTTTGAGAAGATTGTATTTATGGTAAAAGGAAACTGGACTAACAATGAGGCCAAAGACTTTTCCTGCCACAACTTATTCTGGGAATAGCCGGCAGCGACTACAAGAGATCCGTGAGGGGTTAAAAACAGCCATCCAAGTCTTCGGCTCAGGGGCTGCCCGTGGGACCAAACAGTGACACTTCCCTGGATTCCAAAGTCCTGGGGAGCAAGGATGCCACCAGGCAGCAGCAGATGAGAACCACCCCGAAGTTTGGACCCTATCAGAAAGCACTCAGGGAAATCAGATATTCCCTGTTGCCTTTTGCCAATGAATCAGGCACTTCCGCGGCTGCAGAAGTAAACCGGCAAATGCTGCAAGAATTGGTGAATGCAGGATGTGACCAGGTAGGCACAGACCTTCTCTGGCTTCCCTTGGGGGTGGTTACAGTGAGGAGCCACTTGGAGGATGTTGGGGGCAGCCAGAATCCTTTGGCAGCTACTTTGAATTGGTTATTGCTCACTGAAGTGTCTTGTTAAAAATCAAGGGCTCTTTTATGTATCATTGAATTGTTCTCTACTTTGTCTCCAAAATAGTCCTTAGGTGCTTTTCTTTTCAGGCAAGATGCAGAAGTTGCTGAACTCTCCCCAAATCGTCCCACACGTACTTTCTGTTCTATTCTTCTTTCTTTTTTGGTGCTTGGGATTGAACACAGGGCCTAAGCATGCTAAGCATGTGCTTCACTACTGAGCTGTATCTCCAGCCCAGTTCTCTTCTTAAGATGATGAGAATGGCTTTCCTACCTAGCCTTTTCTCTGGGGTTAGAGTTATCCTGAGCTATCATGGGGAAGGGATTAGCTTTCCTTTTGTTTTGTTTTGTTTTGTTTTGTTTTGTTTGGGTTTGTGTATTTTTAAACTCTTTTTAGGAGTGTTGGCTATACATTGGCTATTTTCTGTTTGCTTCTATTTTAAAAAACAGTGTATACACTGTAATAGGAGATGTAACTATATGCAGAAAATGAGAAAAACCAGAAAATGCTTGAGAAATCATCAAAATGTGGTGACAGTATGCTTTACCTTCTCAGTTGCACATTCATTAACAAATGTGGCATCAATTAGACATAAATACACAACTTATAGCCATATTCTTATGGTTCTTTAATAGTGTACATATCCAAATAAAATACAAGTTGAGAAACAGGACAATATAAAATGAAACTAGTGTCAAACCAAGTATAAATGTAATTAGTAAAATGTAACTATAGCAAAACTATGATTGTATTATAGAATGACTTATGAAAGCCAGTGCTTTATAATTCCATCTGTCATCTTAAAAATCACAATTTTACAAAATGGAAATAAACTCTGTAGTTATGCTGCCTTGCAAAATTAGAAGATTTCATGCTCAGAGCACATTAGGATGGCGTGAGCACTTTTAGTTTCCTAGAAATAACCTAATTATCTACCCCTGGAATCACAGTCATAGGAAAAGGCTAAAAGTGTCATCTTTGTTTTCAAAGACAATCTCAATCCTCTTGTGTAGAACTTAACAGAGAAAACTGACACTTCTCAGATGATGTTTGTAAAACAAATCCTGCTATTTTGTAGGGGGCGTCCCTGTCACTGGGGGATATGCTGGGATTAACTTGTGTCTAGCTAGCATTGTGAGGTTGAGTTGCGTTTGCAAAGCACAGGATCATGAATAATGTGGTGTGGAGTGTTTTAGCAGTGGAAGCTGACAGCAAAGGTATGACCTTGCTCATGGTAAAAGTATGAAGTTAAATATGCTGCCAAGTGCTAGTCCCTGACAAAAAAGCAGTGGTTTTGAGCATAGGAAAGGAACAGTCCCAGGGAAACATTGCAATAACATTGCAGAGCTGCTTTCAGGCCAACAGTAAAGCCTAAAATCTTCTCCTGTAAATCAGTTGCAAACAAAAGAGGCAACCAGAGCCCTGGTGTTCTTTTCTGTTGTATTTCAGCAATGAGAAAAAGAAAAAAGTCAAGCAAACAATCCAAAGTACAGGTGGGGTCTTATTAGGGTAAAATCCATTAATGATAATTACATTGCAAGAAATAATGAAGTGAATACTATTTCTTATGTGGTAAAATACAAATACAGGAAAATTAAGGATCATGATACCAATGAAGTTCCCATCAAGATTTAATTTATGTTAATTGCTAGTAGAAGGGGCTCCGTTGCCATATTTAATTCTCCTGAAAATTATTCAGTCAGTTTGTGTCTAGATGCACCTCCACCCATACCTTCCAACTCAGACAAGGGTATATTTGCTTTTAAAAATTTTTGGTAGGAAGTTCATTATATGAGCTCGAATAATGTGAGGAAAAGATCGGTGGTGCCTCTGAAGCTGTGTTCATCTGTCAAATAAAGCAGATTATTAGAATTCCTGTATAATAGGTAAAGAAAATTCCTATCTTTGTACCTTTCCCCCCTTTGTCTCCTATTGTATTAGATGCAGTTTTAATTCAGAGGCAGTTTTGTTCTGTATTTTGAATTTAAGTGCTAACTTTAAATCTCTGTATTCATCAGAGTGGCAGTAAGTGCCTTGTTTTCCCAAGGTCTTGCAGGTGCTAGCAGTGGCACCTGCTTTCACATGCAGTATCTTATTTACTGTATGTGCATCTACACACCTTTCCATTTTATCTGAACTAAGGCTTATTGAAAACATTTCCTTCAGTGGTTGTGAATGAATGTTTTCTTTTAAACTTTTTGTTAAAGTAAAATTCGCATTTTAAAAAAATGTATAATTTGGGCTGGTGTTGTGGCTCAGTTATTGTAGACCGCTTGCCTAACATGTGTAAGGCACTAGGTTCCATCCTAAGCATAACATAATAAATAAACAAACAAACAAATAAAAATGTATAATTTGTAATCTTACAGCCAGGTGAATTTTCACATATTATGCATATCCACGTAACTAGTATGTATGGGTTTATTTTAAATCAAAATGTCTAAAAGTGAAAATTTCTGGAAAATGTGAAAGACTTCATTTTCCATGTGATGATATAATATGTCAAGTAATATGATAGTCATAAATCTTTTGCATATAAATTACTGAAGACTTGTGGAAATTCCTATAGGTAAAAAGAAACTAGGCCAATAGGTTAATGTTCCTTAAGGGAAGGAGCTGCTTTTTAAATATAACTTTGAGGAATTGGAATGTTAAGTTTTTTGATTACAAGATTCATATTTTGTATCACTGAATACTTGGTATTGGCATAAGTAGTCACTTAAATTTAGCCTTTACTGTCTTATAACATTCAGTTCTTTCTTCTTTTAATCTTTATGGTTTCAAATAATGTTTCCAGGTTTTCCTCTTCAGGGTTTTTAAAAGCACTGAATTGATTTGCAGTGATGTTAAAGTACGTAATGTTTCTCTGTTCCACAGAAGCAGTGGCTTGTATTTTCCAAGTGGCAGTGGGTTATCAGGTTAAGCCCCTCCATGCCACGGTGCAGAGGTGTTGCTGAGCTCACTGTACTTAGGAGTACAGGAGTGTAGGTCTTGGGAGAGTGAGGACCCAATGCTTCCAGATCAGGCCCATGGCTCTAGAACTCCTTAGAATAGCAAAGCAGTTTATCAAAGGAGGACTTGGGTGAGAAATCTCTTCCAGATGTGAGTACTTCTCACGTGCTTCTGCTTCCCTTGATAAATCAGCATGCTTTTTCCTTCTCTGACAACCTGCCTTCTGACCTTGGTAGAGCCTCCCTCTTATCTGCTGAGAGGTGCCCAATTAGTGGCTCAGCATCCATATATTTCCCTTGTCCTAAATTTCTGTGTCAGCTGTAATTTTCCTAATCCTGATTTAGTCCACTTCTCCTCCACTTTATTGTATGTGTTTAAATTAAATCTTTAATGGAATGAGGATAGGGAGAATGTAAACAAAGTGTTTTTTTTTTTTTTTTTTTTTTTTTAACCCAATTTGGCAGAAGGAAAATAGCCAGTAATTGAGATGTACATTCAGAGGCAGGCTTCCTGAAAACAATGACCACTGCACCCAGGGAATCTGGGATGGATCTGGTTATTAAGCAAAGGAAGTCAAATGCATTTTTAAGCCAAAAGGGCAGAAAAAAACAAGTTTCTCCACCCACCGTACAAGTTCTTCACATAGCACTGCAAGGGTGTGTGGCATGAGTTCAGGGGCAGGTGGGTCTCACGTGGGAATAGCCCTGGTGTTTGCAGATACCTGTGTGCCAGGCACCATCCTAAGCACTTGCCAGGTATTGTTTCATCAGAACTGCGCAGCAGTCATTTGGATGAGGCAGCGTCCTGTCCCACCTGAGCACTTGTGAACTGGCCTGTGTGCAGAGTGCTCCTTATACTTGCTTGTTACTCATATGAAACAAGTGATGGGTCTGAGAGGAAGGAGTCAGTGCACTACTCCCTGAGGGTGATCTTTCAGCGATCTGGCTTTGATGTGTCCTGTGTTCACCACTGCCCTTGTTGCTGGATGGCTGCTGCTTTTACAAGTTCCATGTTTCCATTTGCTATGACTTCTCCCCCTTTTCCTCACATTCCCTGGTGCATCCTGTTGTCACTTAATCTCTCCCCTCACTTCGTTGGACCCATGCACAGAATTTGCTGGCTCTTTTTTTTTTTTTTTTGTGGTGCTGGGGATTGAACTCAGGGGCACTCAACCACTGGGTCACATCCCCAGACCTTTTTTTGTATTTTATTTAGGACAGGGTCTCACTGAGTTGCTAAGTGCCTCGCCATTGCTGAGGCTGGCTTTGAACTCGCGATCCCCCTGCCTCAGCCTCCCACAGTGCTGGGATTACAGGCGTGCGCCACTGTGCCCGGCTTTGCTGGCTCTTGATGCCCCCTCTTGCTCCAGCTGCAGATTCTAGTCCACAGCACATGCTCCCTAATTTCCCAGTGCCAGTGAGCTCTCTCTGATAAGGATGTGCAGTAGGCCTTCTCCCAGATACCCCTTTGCACTCATTTATTTGGGGACTGTTTCAGTCCGCTTTGTCGCTGCTGTGACTGAAGGACCTGACTAGAACAGTTTTAGAGGAGGAAAAGTTTATTTGGGGGGGCTCGCAGTTTCAGAGTTCTCAATCCATAGACAGCAGGCTCCACTCCTTGGGGCTTATGGTGAGGCTGAACATCATGACAGAAGAGTGTGGCAGAAGGAGGCAGCTCACCTGATGATCAGGAAGCAGAGAGAGAGAGACTCCACTTACCAGGTACACGTGTTTCAGTGAAAGCCCTGTGCCTAGTGCTCCACCCACTCCAGCCACACCCCACCTGCCTTCAGTTACCAATTAATCTCATCAGGTGATTAATTCATTGGGTTAAGGCTCTTGAAGCCCAATCATTTGGCATTCTGAACCTTCTTGCATTGTCTCACATGTGAGCTTTCTGGGGACAGCTCACATCCAAACCATAACAGGGACTTTTTCCACATACTAGTTTTGTTGGATAGTTGGGTCCCCTCCCATCTTCCTCCTATTTGGACTCTAATATCTTAAGGCTCAAGTTTATTATTATTATTATTATTATTATTATTATTATTATTTTGTGGTACTGGGGATTGAACTCAGGGGCACTCGACCACTGGGCCAAATCCCCAGCCCATTTTTGTATTTTATTAGAGACAGGGTCTCACTGAGTTGCTAAGTGCCTCACCATTGCTGAGGCTGGCTTTGAACTCGCGATCCTCCTGCCTCAGCCTCCCAAAGTGTTGGGATTACAGGCGTGCGCCACTGCGCCCGGCTATTATCATTATTTTTAACCACTGGATCTTCCTTATGCTTCACTGGGAGATGAGCTGTTCCTATTTAGACTTCATAGCAACCTCACTCATCTGCAGTGGATGCACAGGCCTTCTGTTGGTAGGTTGTTGGGCTTTTTCTTGTCTCACTTTCACTCTGCTTGAGGACTGGATGCTGGAGGTTTATCCCTGTGTGCCCAGAAGGCCTCCCAGCTGCTTCTTTGGGGCATGTGTTCAGTGAATATTTGCTGGAGCAGGGCTGGGGATGTGACCCAGTGGTGGAGTGCTTGCCTGGCCTACTCAAAGCCCTGGGTTCAATCCCAGCAGAAAAATAAATTACTGAAGCAGAGATGATCCATAACTAATCCAGGTGAAAGCCCTCCTCTCTGTTGTCAGACTTGGAATAGATGTTTAACTGAAAGGCAATTCTTATATTTATTCTGTTTAGTTCTAACAATATGCATTATTGAGGGCTGGGGTTTTTACTCAGTGGTAGAGCGTTTCCTAGTATGAATGAGGTGCTGGGTTGGAACCTCAGCACTACATAAAAATAAATGAATAAAACAAAGGTATTGTGTCCATCTACAACTAAAAATTTAAAAACACAAACAAACAAAAAAACAATATGCATTATTGAGAGAGACCTAGAGAAATAGCACTAAACTGTTGTTTAAGCACTAAAAGACCTAGCACTAAACTGTTGTTTCTTTGTCTTGGCGAGAGGCAGAATCCCATCCCAGGATTGTTTCACTGAAATAAAGGTTTTTGCTAATGAAAAAAAAAGAAATTTAGATAACATACATTTCCTCTTCCTCCTTCCTCTGGAAAGGGAACCACTTTTTGGTGTGAATGATCACTCACACTGCCCTGAAATACTAACCGAAGGAAGAAAGGAACACTTAGGTTTAGGAATGTCAGTGATTTAACAGGAAGTCATATCACAATGGCTTTTGGGTGTAGCAGTTCCTTGCCTTTTCCCCACTCTTTTTTTTTTTTTTTTTTTTTTTAATGCCTTTCAAATCAAATTTGACCCTGCCAAAAGGTAAACTGTGTACCTTTTTAAAGTAGGATTGAAATTATCTTAGGGCTGGGGGTGCAGCTCTGTGGTGCAGTGGTTGCCTAGCCTGTGCAAGGCCCCTGGGTTCCATCCCTAGCACTGCAAAAAATGTAAATAAATACATACTTTAAAAAAAATATTTATTTAGTTGTACACAATGCCTTTATTTCTACATGGTGCTGAGGATTGAACCCGGGCCGCGCACGTGTTAGGCGAGCGCTGTACCGCTGAGTCACAACCCCAGCCCAGTAAATACATACATACTTTTTTTTTTTTTTGGTACCAGGGATTGAACTCAGGGGCACTGACCATCGGGCCACATCCCCAGCCCTTTTTAAAAATTTTATTAGAGACAGGGTCTCACTGAGTTGCTAAGTGCCTCGCCATTGCTGAGGCTGGCTTTGAACTCGCAATCCTCCTGCCTCAGCCTCCCAAGTGCTGGGATTACAGGCGTGCGCCACCGCACCCAGCCCAATAAATACATACTTTTTAAAAATTAAATTATATACCTTTCTGTGTCCTACTCCCACTCTGCAATCTTTATTATCTTACTGAAGTGTGTTCCTTGTGTAGGTTTGGAAAATATGAAACAGGATAAGAAGAAAATTCAGACGGCCTGTAATTCTTTCAGCCCAGATACAATCACTCTTTAACATTTTCAGTATAAAAGTGGCCACCTTTTTTCTAATAAAAATCTGTACAACGTTGGGCCTGGGGTTGTGGCTCAGTGGTAGAGCGCTCGCCTAGCACGTGTGTGGCCCGGGCTCGATTCTCAGCACCACGTAAAAAATAAAGGCATTTATAATTTTTTTTTAAATGTGTACAATGATATGTATTACAAAACAGTGTCTAAATGTAATGTACACATCTATTTTTTTGTAACAGAACGTGGTCACGTGGCACATGTTGGTTGTGACCTGCTCTCTCCCCTGTCACCCTTGGGCACTCTTCTCTGTCAGTTCCCTCCCAAAGCCCCTCTGCAATTGTCCTCTGCTCTTTGGGGCCCAGGTCCCTGCCTTCGCTCCTGGGATTGCAGCGTCTTCTCCATCTCTCCTGCCCCTCTCTCAGGCCTTCCCTGCTTAGTATTCTCCTCCAGGGAGAGTGCATTCTGGAAAGGGAAGGTTTTGTCACTTCCTTTTTGGAAACTTCTCACTGTCCTTGGGCTGGTGCTCTGGAGCCTGTGGCCTCAGGCCACACCCACGCCTGCAGTCCTGCCCTGGGTCTAGTTCCCAGCACTGCCCCCCCCCCCACCCATGCCTGCAGTCCTGCCCTGGGTCTAGTTCCCAGCACTGCCCCCCACCCCGCCCGCTCCTCTTGATGGCAGCCTCCATGTCAGTGATTCAGAAGAGCCTTTTGACCTTCCAGTATAAATTAGACCCCTGTTCTCTCTCATTACACTTTAATTTCCCCATGATACTTCTTATCAGAACTTGTTGCTAAGTAATCGTACATTTTGTTGAATATCCACCTCCCCTATAGTTTTTAAGCCCATGTGGTGGCAGCTTTGTTCTGGTAGTATGCTCTGGGACCCAGATTCACAAGCTCTCAAAAACAGACGATAGTCTGGTGTGGTGGTGCATACCTGTGATCCTCATCACGTTGCCTGCAATCCCAGTGGTGTAGGCAGCTGAGGCTGGAGGATCACAAGTTCAGAGCCATCCTCCGCAATTTAGTGAGACCCATCCTCAGCAATTTAGCGAGATCCCGCAATTTAGCGAGAGCCTGCCTCACAATAAAAAATAAAAAAGCTGGGGATGGCTCAGTAGTTAAGTGCCTCCCCAGTACCAAACCAAAAAAAAAGCGGAAATGATTTGAATGGTAGGCAAATGGCATATTATGAGAGGGGTTCTTACTAAGTGTTTGATGCTAGACCCGCTTTCCTGTTACAATGGACTTTTGAGGATTATGTCTTTTCTCTCCCCACTGAGTGACTAACATTTTTTTTTTTTTTTTTTTTTTTTTTTTTTTTTGTGGTACCGGGGATTGAACTCAGGGGCACTTGACCACTGGGTCACATCCCCAACCCTTTTTTGTATTTTATTTAGAGACAGGGTCTCACTGAGTTGCTAAATGCCTCGCCATTGCTGAGGCTGGCTTTGAACTCGCGATCCTCCTGCCTCAGCCTCCCAAAGTGCTGGGATTGATTACAGGCGTGCGCCACCGCGCCCTGCTAGAGTGACTAACATTTATAAGTGGTGCAAGTCCTAGGTTGACATTGGAATCTGTAGTTCCAGTGGATTTGCAAGAAAGAGCCGGGCATTCAGGCAAATGAACAAAGCCTGCTCCTTTAGGAGATGACAAGGTACCTGGGAGCAGTGCTTTCTGGCCCTCCAGCTCAAGTTGCTGCAGATTCTTGGCTGGTTTGGGAACAACTGGCTACCAGTCTTCTGAGGTGTTGGTTCCTGCTGCCCTTAGAGAGATGAACCCCTGGGCTCTACAACCTTCTCTCATTATCCTGGTGCCACATGGTTGAGAGAATATAGGTATAGGTATTATTAGCATTCTCTGTATGTACCATTATGTGAAAAATGTTGAAAAATCACAATATGGTTTGTTTTAAACACCTGTTAGGTCACACCCAACAGTTTCCTATTAAAAATATTATTTACTGTCATGTGGTTGTAGGGTCCGGGTTGTCATCATGTACAGCCAAGGTTAAAAATCACCATGGCCTAGAACCTCAGCTTGATGCAGGAGGTAGGGTGTTAGATGAGGGGTTCTGGGTTTTAAGTCTCGGGTTTGCATGCAGTCTATTTGGGGACTTCTCTTTCAACTGTTTCTTTCACAGCCGAGCTATTTGTGGATTTAGAGAGCAGGGGAAGAAACCAACAAGGAAATTGAATTTTTAAATGTTGTCCAACAGTAATCTCTTTTAGAACTATTTTTAAAAGAGTCATTATGAGTTTCACATCAGTTAATCACAGTCACTAGCCAACTTCTCTTTATATGGGTATTAAAACCGAGTGACCGGAAGCATAATGTACCCACTACGAAATTTTTATATATTAGGTTTTACCTATCTTAGATTTCTTTATTTTGTTAGTGGCGTATTTGGAAGGGAACTTGTTTTTCATAATTATATTTCTCCAATTTTAAGTTTTCTATAATTGACTTATTTTATTCGTGGAACAATTTGAATTTTGATGTGTTCTTGATGTCTTACCTGTAGTGTGGGAAACGATGGGCACTTTCTCTTCCCACTTTACCATTCCCCTGCCCTTCATTCTACCCAAGGCTTTTAACCTGGCCCTGTAGAAGCAGTGAGTACTCAGTGATGCTCCAGGTGTTAGCTAAAGGCAGGCTGACCCTATATTGAAGTCCTGCCTGAACTTGCTTGCCATGTCTCTCGAGAATTGAACTGAGCTGCCCAACAGGCATACTACCAATAGGTAAAACAGGGAGGATAGCTGGAGGTGAGGTGAGCAGGCAGGTGGCTTCGTGTTCATGTGCACCAGGTGGCATCTCTTCAGTCAACATTCCAGGCAAGAGGCAGGAGAAGGGCAGCAGAGCACCACTGGAGCCCTGGCTTTTGGTCAAGGAGCTTCTGCCACGCCTAACTGGCCAAGACCTTGGGGTCTAAAACAGCCTTGGAAATGGATACTTTGATTGGGCATGTGGCCATTCCTAACAAAACTGGATAAGGAAGAAAGGGAAGATGGCTCTTGTTAGGCAACCCTGGTAGAACCATGTGTCATCAACCATGTGGCACCAGGGCAAATGACTTTCTTTCTGATTCTTGAGATTATTGGGGTAATAATTATTCTTGCCTCATGAGTTGTCCTGCATGCCAGAAAGAATATGTCTATGGTGGCTGGTGTGTATAGTTGGTGCACAGAGATGGTGGCCAAACCCCAGCCCTGTGTCATCAGTGAAGTAGTCGAAGAGCTGGGTTCAGGGCACTGTGGCATATTTTACTAAATAACAAGATTATTGTTCTCTTACCAGCCTCGCAGCTACTGGTCCCCTTTCCCATAGAAGTCACATGAAGAAAATATGCTCAAATTCGGGGAATGTGTGTGTCCTTGTGGCTTTGATATGTATTTGGGGTTATGACATTAGAAGAATTATTAATCATGTGATAGAAATAAAGGTTGTTTTGTACAAAAGTAAATGATTAACAGTGAAAAATTTCCCTAGCCAACAGTAAACAGTCAATGTAAACTTGAAGCAACTTCATTTGGTTTATAAAAGCTTTTATTCAGTAAGAGAGCCGTTGTAAAACTGGTGGCATTGGCATCTAGGAGGCCCAAGAATGTGGCTGAGCAGAGTGGAACAAATTGGACTCTGTGCCAGCTGTCAGCCTCAGAGTGAATTAGAGACCTCAGGGACACTGCATGTGGCTCTGTCACCTTTCCTTTCTGTCTCCATGCCAAATGGCTTCATTGAACTCTGCTGTTTTTGTATTTCCGTTTTTTCTGGTGTTTTAGGCTATTAATGTTTGGGCAAGAGGCGTCACCTCTAGCTGGCAGTCTTGCTGTGGTTGCTTCCAATCTGCCATGTTCGCATCTCTACCTGTTTGAGCTCCCTAGTAGGGCAGCAGAGATAGCTGACCCTCTTCTTTCAGAATTTCCTTGGTCGTTTCATAATTCTTCCTCTAGACAAGAAGGTGTGTCTTCTCTCTCTGTCTCTGTCTGGGCTTCTTTCTCTCCCCCACCTCTTACTCTCTCTCACCCTTTCTCTGGCACAAGAAAGTCTGGGAGGAATTCCTAACAAAGAAGGTGAGGCCTTTATCTTGGACTTGTCTTTGGCGCTAGTCTTCACTCCAGCTATTATATTGATGTACTTTCCCTAATACCTACTATTTTTCCAAGTGATTTTCAAATCTGTCTTCTTGCTGCAAGAACCCTTCCCTATATGCCTAGATTCTTCTAAATAGTCTCGGGCTCCGTAATTCTTCAATAAACTTTTTCCAAATGCAACTGTCAGCCACTCCTTACTGCACTCGTTCTCCTCTGATCTGATCTCTGCTTAATAATCAAACTTCATTATTTCTCCTGTTATCGGTCCAGCCCTCCTGCTTCCCTTGGGTCTGCCTTTTACACATCACCTGCCACCAAGTTGTGTGACTTTCTCTTGCACTGCCCTTATTCATGTTGTACCTCTACATGAGTGTACTCCCCCAGCCCGCACAGCTCCCCTCCCGTGCAGTCCCGCTTCCACCATTTTCTCCAGCCATTCAGGTCTCACTTTTCCGAATTCCTGTTTGTGTCAGTACCATCCTGGAAATCTACATGGGGATTTAGGGATTACCTAATCCAACCCAGTCTTCCACTGTTGAATTAACTCAGGCCTAAAAAGGTGACGTGGTCAGAATTAGTCTGCACAGCAAGTGAGCATCTGAGTTGGAGCTAGAAGCTTCCCAGTTGTGCCCAGGGGACTTGAGAGAGCGCGTTCTCCTGATACATTATATCAATCCCCTGCCACATTTCTCGCATAGGAAATTTCATTCATTAATCCACTGCCCAGAAGGCAATTACTGTTATTTAGTTATGTACATATTTCTTTTTTGGTTTTGGTTAGTGTTTTGTTCTGGAGAATTTTAGAAAGTAAAACAGCATAGTGAAATGCCACACATCACCTTACTTTAACAGTTGTCAGTACACTTTCTTGCCAGCTTCCGTCTGTGGGATTTTTGTTGTTATTGTTCTGGGGATTGAACTTGGGGTGCTTAACCACTCAGTCACATCCCCAGTCTTTTTATTTTATTTTGAGACAGAGTCTAGCTAAATTGCTGAGGCTGGCCTCAAACTTGCTATCTTCCTGTCTCAGCCTCCCAAGTTGCTGGGATCACAGGCACGTGCTACCATGCCCTGCTCTCTGTGGGTGTTATGGTTTAGATGTGAGGTGTCCCCTAAAAGCTCAATGCAAGAAAGTTCAGAGAAGAAATGATTGGGTTATGAGAGCCTTAACCATTAGTAAATTAATCCCCTGGTGGGATTAACTGGAGTGGTAACTGAAGGTGGGTAGATACTAAAAATAATTAATAAAAAAGAAGGCAGGGAAGGAGAAACAAAGGTACAAAAAGCCTGGTGAGACAAATAGGAATGGCAGACCTAAATACTTACATAAAACTATAAAGGGTTAAAAACTATAAAGGGTTAAACACCCCAATCAAAAGGAAGAAATTATCAGGCTGACTGATAAAGCTGAGTATTTCACTGAGTATTCTTTTATTTTCTCTCTGCTTAGTATTGATCTCCTCATTATGGCCAGTACTTTCAAAGTGGCTTAACAAGGATTGTGCCAATTCTTGGGCAAGGGGGAGTAAGGTGGCGCATGCCTGTAATACCAGCACTTGGAAGGCTGAGACAGGAAGATCGTGAGTTCAAAGCCAGCCTCAACAATGGCGAGGCACTTAGCAACTCAGTGAGACCCTGTCTCTAATAAAATACAAAAAAGGGCTGGGGATGTGGCCCAGTGGTCGAGTGCCCCTGAGTTCATTCCCCGGTACCAAACACACACACATACACACACACACACACATACAAAAGAAAACATCAGGCAAAATCACAGAAACAAGCTATACTCTAAAAACCCTGTGACTGGAACCCCTATTTTAGTCCTATTCAGACCGCAGAGGCTGATAAATAAACCAGTTCAGACCTGCAGGGCTACATGGCCAACAGTAGCTTGTCTGCATATCTCTGCCTCCCCCTAACCTGGACCATTAAATGAGGGGTTGCAGTAATAATCTCACTTTTTTCCTCTGTACTGAGTGTGGGAGACCCTACCATCTGTGAATGAACTGACTCAGATTCATTACCATCCTATATGATGCTATGAATACTGTTAAGAAATAGTGTCTTGTTAAAGTCAAGACCTGAGCCTGTCTTGGTTAATAATTTTGAGTCCCAGCTGGGCGCGGTGGCGCATGCCTGTAATCCCAGCACTTCGGGAGGCTGAGGCAGGAGGATCACGAGTTCAAAGCCAGCCTCAGCAATGGCGAGGCACTTAGCAACTCAGTGAGACCCTGTCTCCAAATAAAATACAAAAAAGGGCTGGGGATGTGGCCCAGTGGTCGAGTGCCCCTGAGTTCAATCCCCGGTACCACAAAAAAAAAAAAAGAATCTTTTATTCGCCAGGCATGGTGACACACGCCTGTAATCCCAGCATCTCAGGCAGCTAAGACAGGAGTACTGTGAGTTCAAAGCCAGCCTCAGCAAAAGTGAGGTGCTGAACGATTCAGTGAGACCCTGTCTCTAAATAAAATACAAAATAGGGCTGGGGGTGTGGCTCAATGGTTGAGTGCCCCTGAATTCAATCCCCAGTACACACACACACACACACACACACACACGCACGCAAGTAATGGGCAACATACAGATTTATGGAAGGTGGAGGTGGAAGTAGCCCTCCGTAAAGCGGAGCACAGTGGACCAAGCATGAGAGGCTCAAGGCCCGATGTCTGGAAATAGTGTCTTATATGCTGAGCTCTGAGGCAATCTCTTCCCTGTATAGACCTGATTGAGGACCTTACCCCATTTGCTTCTATTTTTTATGATACCTGATTAGAATATTGTCCAATTTTCCCCCATTGGTTACTTTAGAAAACCTAATTAGAATACTGTCCACCTTACCCCCATTGGTGGTTTTGGATTACCAAACTTATGGTTGGAATTATTGTGGGCGATAAGTCCTCAGTGGCAGGATGACTTGTCTCCCTGTCTTGTCCTCTTGTGGCATTTTTCTTGTACTCTGCCTCTGTCTTGGTGTCTTTGTGTTTCCGTAGTATTCCTTGTCTCCATTCCCCTGCCTGCTTGAGTGTTCAGTTTCTCTAGTTGGTAAGCATAGGATTCCTAAAAGCACCTTGACAACGAATAAGACTCTTTCCTCTGGCTTTGGCACAGCCTGCTTTATCTCTTTAAATGTTTGGGGACCAACAAGATGTATTTTGTACGGTTAGAACAAGGGCCAGTGGATGCAAGGTCTATGTGGACTGAGCTTTGTATGAGACAAAGAACGGCATAATCTGGAGGTGAGATGGTAGGAATTTTAGGGTACTAGAGCCAGTGGGAGAGAAAATGGGTTGTGTTTGAGGAGTTCTAAGACATCTTAGATGTATGGCCTCAAGCAACAATTCCAAACCCTAGCCGCCCATTAGACTCAGGGTGAGCTCTGAAGACACACACACACACGTGTATACAGCTGCATGTGTGCACACACTTATATGTACATATGTACACACACACATTTACATGGTCATACACACATACTTGCACCTGTGCATACCCCTCACATGCACATATACCCCTAGATACCAGCTCCATAGGTTCTGATTCCATTGGCCTGCGCGTGTTCTGGGCATCCGTATTTTTCTAAAGCTCGTCATCAGATGTGAGGAACCACTGCACTGTGTTCTCACCAGTTTCATCGTTGTACATCACCTTTCACTTGAGTGTTATAATACCAACTCCTCCCAGGAAGAAAGCGTGGAAACACATAGTCCAAGCCCTGTTCTGGTGTCCTCTGTTGGAATGGTGTGTGGAACTGAGCAGATTGAGGAGCTCTTGGCTTCTGCTGCTCTGTGACAGAACTGGTTTCTGTGGCCCTGTGTGAGGCATCTGGAGCTCTGTCAGGGCAGCCATGTGTCACGAGATCAGTGCTGACTCCAGGGTAGAGTTTTCAGCAGTTTCTACTAATGATAAAGAGAAACCTGAGCATCTAAACCCTGATAAATTAATAAAAGCTTTAAAATGGGTTGGAATAAGGACTTAGAAAAGGGTTTTGTTTCTTCTGGAAACTTAAATGTGCATATCAGAAGTGCCCTTTCAAAAAGTTGAATTATGGGAAGTTTTTAACATATTCAGAAGCAGACAGAATGAAATAATGAACGCTTTTATCCCCACGGCCCAGCTTCAACAGTGACCCATGCGTGGCCTGCCTTGTTCTGTACTCCTCCCTCCCCTGTCCTCCCAAACTCTCTTAAAATAAATCTTAATAGAAATGCCTTTTAATTTTGAAGAATCAGGGTCCCCTTCTCTACCACTGCTGTGTGCTTTAAAGATAGTAAGGCGAATTCAGAATAGAAGGTGAAGGGACAGTGCTGAGAAAAGCTTCTCGGTCCATGTATCGTGGATGGACACCCTGTGGTGTGACATAGTGGCTCTGTGTCAGTCTGGGTTTCCTGAAAGCAGGCATGGCCATGGCTTGGAAGGTTTTGCTTGAATGACAGGTTTGCCTGTTCCACATGGAGCAGAGTTGACTTCTGTCCCGGTAGCATGGTAGGAACACTGTGTTCTATGGAAACACTATTCCTGTGATGGGGAACCATACTTATTCTTCCTGCACTTCTCAAGGCAGTCAGTGTTCCCCAAAACTTCAGAGAGGTGCAATGAGACGGCCTGTGGCCATGCTGACCACGGGTGACTGACTGACAGCACACAGCCTTAAATCCTGTGCTGTAAGCGGCTCATTTGTAGCCACCTAGATGTGTTTAAAAGAAATAAATGGTGATTTATTTTCCCCCTTAGTAAGTAAAAGCAAGTTCTTGTTAGAATGCGGTTTTATTTCTGGAGAATGGCTTTCTGTCATACCTTTTCTTTTGGTACTTCCTGGGTGAATTGCCCTGTGCACAGAGACAATGAGAGCATTTTGATTTTCTGCTCATAGATCTGTCAGTGGTGGCTCTGAAATGAGGCAGCTGCTTTCAAGTCCTTCTTTGACTTCTGTATTGGAGAACTAGACTTGCCTATACCAGAAGCTCCTGGCAGGTTCCCATTCCAGTGTTTCACAGTGGAATTTGTATTGTGCATCTAGGTATATTTTGTGTAAACTGGTTGATTTTAGGGATTGTCTGGAAGGAAAAGATGTGCGCCTGCCTCCAACCACTTTTTTTTTTTAATATTTATTTATTTAGCTGCACACAATGCAATGCATTTATGTTTACGTGGTGCTGAGGATCGAACCCGGGCCGCGCACGTGCGAGGCGAGCGCTCTGCCGCTGAGCCACAGCCCCAGCCCCTCCAACCACTTTTGTGGAGTAGGAAGCTATTAACACATTATTAGCCCATGTTTCCTGTTCTCTAGAAAAATGTGTTAGTGAGGCTCAGTGCAAAGGCTGAGGTGGGAGGACCTCCTGAGCCCAGGAGTTCAAGGCCAGCCTGGGCAATATAGCAAGATCCCATCTCAAAAAAGAAAAATGTGTTAATGCAAAAGCAAATTGTTCAGTCTTTATTTATTTGTTTATTTATTTATTTATGTGTTTATTTTGAGAGATTAAAAATACTTATAAGATTCAAGGGAGATATGAAATAATTTAATATGCACGGGTTGTTATACAAGCTTTCAGTTGTCTGTTGTAACTCAAATTGTGTTTACTGATACCCCACTCTACACCAGGCACTGTCTACAGTGCCTGAGATGTGTGAAGGAGTGGGTATAGTTGTTAAATCTACTTTACAGAGGAGAAAACAGACACAAGGATGAAGAAAACTTTCCCCCATTGCACAGGGAAAGGTGGCTGACCTATGATTCAGACTCAGGTTGGATGGCTCCCCACACTTAACCCTGGGCCACTTACAGGACAGGTGCATGAAGAAGGGGCCAAGGAAGACTCAGAAGGAAAATTAACCAAATAGAGGGAACTCAGGAGGGTCTAAGAGTACTGGGCAGAGTGGCATGCACTGTTGGACCTCTGGATGAAGAATGTCAGAATAAGTCACCCCTGCCTTCTTGGCCTCACCGCCCAGGCAGGGTGTGATCTGCCTGGGGACTCCTGCTCTCTCCATCAAGCCCAGATGGCCCTGGCTGGAACCATCCCTCCCCCTTCTGAACTCTTGGTCCTAATATATTACTTTCATCAGCCCCATGGCATAGTTTTGCTTTTCATTGTCAAAAACCTTGTCTCCTTATCTGGCCCACTGGACAGTAGTAAATGCCTTCAGTTTTGTTACAAACCTAGTCCAGTGCCCACAGTTGACAAATGTTGTGGATAGGATCCTCTGTCCCAAATCAGAAAGAAACTTGCCTTTATTTATTTCCAGAAAGAGTATTTTTTAAAGTATGTTTACTTTCTAATTGAATTCTAAATATTTTTCACATGCTTAAGAGAATGTCTTTAAGTTATAGAGGGCTTTTTGGTCTGTTGATTTTTTTTTTTTTTTTTTTTTTTTTTTTTTTGGTGTAGGGTGGGGTACCAGGGATTGAACCTCAAGATGCTTAACCACTGAGCTATATCTCCAGCCCTTTTTATTTTTCATTTTGAAACAGGATCTCCCTAAGTTGTTTCAGGCCTTGCTAAATTGCTGAGGTTGGTTTCGAATTCATGATCCTCCTGTTTCAGACCCCAAATGGCTAGGATTACAGGTATGTGCCACCATGCCCAGCTCCAAAAAATCTCCTTAAGAATCAAGACTAGGGGCTGGGATTGTGGCTCAGGGGTAGAGCACTCGCCTAGCACGTGCATGGCCCGGGTTCGATCCTCAGCACCACATACAAATAAAAATGCATTGTGTACAACTAAAGCAAATAAATAAATATTAAAAAAAAAAAGAATCAAGACTAGCTGTCCATCCTGTGTATAACTGAAGCCAAGGGAAATCCATCCAAATGAGTGAAGCCTAAGTCAGCTTAAAATTTCCTGCCTCTACATGGTAGTTTTCAGTTTAGAGACTAGAAAGAAAACCTTGGCACGTAATTGAAAGGAAACATTTTCCAAGGCCTCACATTATTACTATGAAGAAATGAGTCATCTTTGTAATGGAAGGTATCAGTTGCTGATGGTCTCCAAGCATCCTTTAGTGTCCCCTACTTTTCAGAATGCAGAGTAACATTTTTGAATTGGTCAAGCATTAAGTGTGGTCATCCCTAGATCTCCCTGGAAATTGGTTTTAGGACCCCCTGTGTATACCAGGATCCAAAGATGCTTAAGTTCCTTATATGAAATAGTACTTAAAAGTACATCCTCCCGGGCTGGGATTGTGGCTCAGCGGTAGAGCGCTCGCCTAGCATGTGCGCGGCCCGGGTTCGATCCTCGGCACCACGTACAAATAAACACATTGTGTACAACTAAAGCAAAGAAATAAATATTAAAAAAAAAAAGTACATCCTCCCATACAAGTCATGAATAATTCTTATACTGTATTATTTAGGAAATAATTCCAAGAAAAAGAGTCTGCCATTTAAAAAATTTTAAAAAATATTTTCAATCTGGTTGACCAGAATGAATTGAGTCTTAAGTAACAGCGTGAAAAATAGCACCACCTATAAAAGAGAACAAGTGTTTTTTTTCTTCTTTGTTTTCATTTATGAAAACATCACCAACCATCCAGACATCAGCTCCAGATAGAATGCTAGTTTCCTCCACATGGGAAGATGATGTGACTGTGGACTGTGCTCCATGTCTTCCTTCATCACGCCAGCTTCTGTCCAAGTGCCAGGCACTTTGCACGGGGCTTGGCTAATGATTTATCACCTCCTATAATTGCTGTGATGTTTCAAATTCTTAGAAATCTGAAAGGGAAGCATTTATAATGAAGATGAATTTGTTACCAGTTTTGCAATAGTCTCCTGTAGCAATTGGTGTGCATGTTTTTTCTCATGAGTAATTTGGTGCCATAATTACTCTAATGTCTTAGTCAAAATGCATGGCCACACATCCTGCAAGGCATTCTTCTTTGTCTTGGTTGTCCTGATCTTCAGAGGACTGGACTTAATGATGGGAAGCAGGGTATTCTGTGAGCTTTGTCAATGAGAGGTTTTTCCTGTAGATTTCTCACTGTGATGTAAACAAACCAGGGTGGACATAGAGTATCAGCTGGCTTTTAGTGTAGGTCACATGAGAGACTACTCTGGGCACCTCAGCATCTGCAGCAGGGCACTGCTGTTTCCTGAGTGTTGGATAGGGGTGAAATGCAAAGAAATTTCATTTCAGGTACCTCAGAAAAGTTTCTGGCCATTTTGAAGAACTGATACAAAAGGGGAAGTGGAGCTTTTTGCAAACTGCTGGTTATAGAAATCAATTTAATTTTTGACAGTCCCCTGAATATTAGTTATAACATCTACCGAGGAAAAATTTTAAAAGTTGAGTATTAGTAAAGCCAAAGTAACTTTGCTTGTCTTCTTATGATAGACGTTTATGAGTAATTTGGGGTTTTTGTTGAATTCATGTGTGTGCTGTGGCTTACTATACTTTTGGCTGTGTTAGCTTTTTTTTTAATAGAAGATGGACACAATACCTTTTTTTTATTTTTCTGTGGTGCTGAGGATTGAACCCAGTGCCTCACATGTGCTAGGCAAGTGCTCTACCAACTGAACTATAACCCTAGCCCTGTGTTAGCTGTTTTTAATGATGCATGGGTATTTCCTTCATCCCATCTCAGAAACTGCACCACAGTGTCTGCCACCTACCAGAGTCCTGGTCCATCCTGTATCTGAAACGTGGCATCATCTTGAGTAGGCTCCTGAGGGGAACAACAAAGCAGCACAAACTCCACCCGGCACAGGAGGTAGCTCTGCCTGCCCTAGCCATCCTCCAGCTGGCTCCATTTCCATCCCTACAGGTGATTTGGACTTTGACTGCCAGTAGGTGATGTCAGAACCCTTCAGACAAGGGATTTGATGATGGAAGAAGAGTCAAGAAATGTGTTCCTACCCATTCTTGGCAAAATGAGGTTTGATTCACATCATTGGCACTGTTACACCTCAGTAATTCAGGAGGTTGGTTCTAGGACACCCCATTCCAATAACAAAATCTGCAGATGCTCAAGTGTCTTACAAAATGACATAGTATTTGCATAAAACTTATGTATGTCCTCCCGTATACTTAAATTGTGTCTAGATGACTCATACCAAATACAGTGTGAATGCTTTGTAAACAGTCATTGTACCATATTGTTTAGGGAATAATTACAAAAAAGTCTTTGTTCAGTACAGACATAATTGTCCTTTTTGAATATTTTTCACCCAGGGTCAGTTGAATCCATGGTGCAGAACCTGCAAATATAGAAGGCCAACTGTATGTACAAAGAACCCAGAGAGTTATGTGGTTTTTACCTAGAACATCATACATACATTTAAAATTCAAAAGGATTTTTTTTTTTTCTTTTTTGTGGTACTGGGGATGGAACCCAGGCCTTCACACATGCTAGGCAAGCGTGCTACCACTGATCTATTCTTCAAGCCCTCAAAAGGAATTGTTCGTCAGCGTTAGTCACTGATTCTGCACATCTTGCAGGTGTCTTCTGTGTGCCAGGCGCTGTGTTAGGTCCCAAGGATACAGTGGTGAATGTGGTCTGCATTCTTAGAGTTACAGTCAAGGCTTTCATCCAGGCAACAAATAGATTGTCCGGACCTCTTTCAAAAACTTAACTGAATTGTCATAAAACAGACAAGCTGTTAGAATAGTTTAGCTCATCCCAGCTAGAAAGAAAAAAAAAAAGTTATATGTTATTTGTAAATTCCTAAGAAAGGAATTGTCATTTAATCAATTGTGTAAACTTAAGCAACTCAACTTTTTTTTTTTTTTTTTTTTTTTAAGCATCCTGTTCCTCCTTTCCTTGGCCCCTGTGATATTTATTTTCATCACTCAGATTGGACTTTGAGGCCGACGGCAGCAGTGCTGGGTACAGAATCAGATTTCTTCCCAGTTCAGCGAAGTCAGCTGAGTATGTTTAGGTGCTAGGCTGACAGTTTGGACCATTGTGACTCGGTGGCTAGGCAGGAGTGCTGCTTGCACGCACAGTGTTAGCTTTGCCATATACTACTTCAGTGTTATGGTAAAACCTTCCTAGCAAGTATATATATATTTCTTCAAAAACACTTCCTTCACAGCAGTTCTGTAGCAAAGCTTGTGCTTTATTCATACTGCAGTATTCAGCTAAGCCAAGCCGCAATGGCAGCAAAGGGTGGCGTTTGGTGTTTGTTTAATCTAGCTGAGTTACTGCTTTCTTTGGCTAGTGTGTTTCAGTATTGGAATTTGGTTGGGAGGGATCATGTGGCCAGAGAGAATAGCCAACTGCCTTGCTAAATGCCCTCTTGTTCACTTTCATTTGTGAGAAAACAAGAAGGAAAGCCACTAGATTTGGAAGTGCCCCTCCTTCCCTTCTAGTGGGTGACCTGAGAGCAGCGTGGGCCCCTCTTCCCCTACCCTTGACCTAATGTTGCCCTGTTCCTGCTTTTTAGGATAATTTTCTTTTATCTCTTTTCCCTATATTATTTGGCATTTTAATCCCACTTTTTTTTCTTTTAATATTTATTTATTTGTTTTAGTTGTACACAATGCCTTTATTTTTACGTGATGCTGAGGATCGAAACCAGGCCGTGCCCGTGCTAGGCGAGCGCTCTACCGCTGAGCCACAACCCCAGCCCTAATCCCACTTTCTTATTTCATTTTTAAGGACATTTCAGAGAGTAAAGAGATCTTTCCAACATAAACATGAAAGGGACATCAAGAAAATGGACCTTTTACAAAGGCCAGGACTTTATACCAGTACAGCTTTTTGGGTACAGCCCTCCAAGTAACCCTATCCTTACCCTTCCTGTTTTGGATCTTGTCTACAGAAAACTGGGCTCGTTCCATGGACTTTGCCATTATCAAACACTGGTTTTTACTTTTATTAGATATAAAAATTCGTATTCTCTTAAGCACATTAGTCATAGTTAAAGAAATGGGAATGATTTTAGGCTTCTAGCCAGGACAACTGTTCAGATCAGTTGGGACCAACACAACACAATTCCATAACCCTGATGCTATTGATCACCCCAGAAAGCAGCCCTGCTCTTCTGTCCCTGCAGCTGACGGGTCATACTTGGCTGAGCAGGCAAGCAAAAACGTTCAAATATAAAAACATACCCTTCCACTAGAATGGAAAGCTGCCTTTGCTGCTGCATCCCCAGTGCTCGCAGCAGAGAAAGCCTCACAGTTTGGTTCTTGAGTAACTTTTTTTCGGTACCAGAGATATTGAACACAGTGATGCTTAAACCACTGATCCACATCCACAGCCCTTTTTATTTTTTATTTTGAGACAGGGTCTCACTAAGTTGCTGAGGCTGGCTTTGGACTTGTGATCTTCCTGCCTCAGCCTCCCAAGTCATTGGGATGCACCACCACGCACAGCTAGTAACAGTTTTGAATAAATTAAATATTACAGTTGAGACGATGAAATCACTCATTTGTAAAAGGTGTCTCTACTTTAGTTGCTTTACAATAGGAACAAAAACTTTGAGCATCTCCTTTTCCCACTAACCCCCATCCACGTTATCTTTGTAACTTTGGTAAATTAGTAATGCACTTTAGTCTCAGTTTTCCCATTTTCAAAACATGGCTGGTAGCCTAATGCTAGATTTCTTGTCTAGTACATACAAGGTTCTGGTTTCAGTCCCCATTATATCTAAATAAAAAGATGAAAGAGTCATTTTTAAAAATATGGCTGGTAATGCTTATTTCCTAGGATGCTGCTGGGGTTGACAGGTAAAGATCCTGTCACAGCCCCTGGCCCTTCATCTTCTCATTCTACCCATTTCTTTTAAAAATCTGCCAAGAGCCGGGCACGGTGGCGCTCGCCTGTAATCCCAGCACTTTGGGAGGCTGAGGCAGGAGGATCGCGAATTCAAAGCCAGCCTCAGCAATGGCGAGGCACTTAGCAACTCAGTGAGACCCTGTCTCTAATAAAATACAAAAAAGGGCTGGGGATGTGGCCCAGTGGTTGAGTGCCCCTGAGTTCAATCCCTGGTATCAAAAAAAAAAAAAAAAAAAATGTGCCAAGAGCTTGGACTCTTTGTTGACTGTGCAACAGAGCCCTCCTGAGCATTTTCTAAGAAAATAATATTAAGGTAGGAACTACCACCACATAAAAAATTTGACCAGAAAATTTCCTAGTTGAAGAGTTGAAGCATTTGGCGATTAATAATAAATGCAGCATTCTGGTTTTGTTGTGGTTTTTTGAGCTTTGTTAACTCGTCAGTAGCCAGCCACTATTTTATCCCAGATTTTCCAGAGTCAGGAAAGAAGCATAGTAGATTTTTTTAAATTCCTAGAGCAAGGCAAAGTCTCTTAGCAGTAGAGAGACCAAGATCCCCCTTGCAGTCACCCAGCACGTGTCACTCAGCCATGCAGAAGAGCCATTTCCTCAAAGAAAATGCCACCGGATCCAAAGGAGTTGTTTGTATGCTTTCTGATTTTTAGTTTACTGGATCTCCTTTGAGTACATGTGGCCAGTTTAAAAACACTAGTTTTCTGCCAAGAGAAATGTACCTCCAGCCAGATTGCCTGTAGCAAAGTATCAGAGTACAGATTTCATGAATATCTAGGACCCCTGGAAAGAGGGAGAGGATCTGTAGACACATATTCACCTTCCTTAAAAGCCAATGTCAGTTTTTGATAAGGGCCGAGTAAAGAAGAGCAGATATTTCAAAATAATTGCCAAGAAAGAGGTGAGAAGAAGCAGGAAGTGCCATAAGTCCTAATCTGAGATGATTGGTAGTTAATTGACATGCATTTTTGTAAAAACCATCAAACCACCCTGATGGTACTATCTTTTTTTTGGTTGGTTGGTTGGTTGGTTGGTTGGTACTAGGGATTGAACCCAGGGGCACTTAATCAGTGAGCTGAGCCACAGCCCCAGTCCTTTTTATTTTTTATTTTGAGACTGAATCTCACTAAGTTGCTCAGGGCCTCACTAAGTTGCTGGGGCTGGCTTGAATTTGTGAATCTCTTGCCTCAGCCTCCCGAGCTGCTGGGATTACAGGCGTGGACCACTGCACCTGGTTTGATATGTGTCTTTGTCAGTATTTTTTAATGCTATAATTTTTTTAATTTTACAAAACCAAGATCATTTAGTGTGTGTTGTTTGGTTCGTTTTGGCTTTTTGGAAAACTTGCCCAAATATCCATGGGCTCTCAGCTGTTCATGTTTGGGAGTGATACACTAAAGACCATTTGGGAGGACTGTGGGGTGGGCCTGTGCATTGAGGGGCTTTATGGTCAGGTGATTGGGTAGGCAGCCGGACTCTTCACTGGGGACCCATCAGTTCATGTCTGATGTGCTTATCTCTGGTGCTGTTGGGTTTTTCCAGAGGAGATCCTCAAATCTTTGGGGTTTGAGGGACTTAGAAGGAGACGAGAGTTGAAAGACCCATAGTTGATTTAATATGTTCACCCTCACTCAATCCTGTTTTATTCCTGTGCTTCTTGTCTGCACTCCCTATGTAGTAGTCTCTGGTTCAGTGTCTGTGGAAGCAGGAGGGGAAAATCAAGGGACCCCAGGCGCTCTGCATATGGTCCTCTAGGGAGGCTTCTTTTCCACCTTCACCCCAACCTCATTGCCCTGTGGCTTATAGCATGTGCTTGTGTATCATCCTTTGCTAGATGGAGGAAGCTACCATGCCTGCATCCTGTGTCTCTATTTTATCAGGTATCAACATTTGTGTGTGTGTGTTGGGCGGGGGTTTGTACCAGGGATTGAACTCAGGGGCACTCAACCAGTGAGCCACATCCCCAGCCCTATTCTGAGTTGTTTAGCACCTCACTTTTAGCTGAGGCTGGCTTTGAACTCACAATCCTCCTGTCTCAGCCTCCCAAGCCGCTAGGATTACAGGTATGCGCCATGACACCCAGCATCCTTTCTGTAATTTTCAAGAAGACACTATTTAGCCTTGTCCCCAAATGCAGAATTACGTCTATTTCAGGTCCATTGTTTCAAAAACTCACCTATCCATCTCTCTGTTGTCTCTCTACCTCTCTCACACCCACATGCCAGTTCTCTCTTTCTGATTGGGTACAATCCTTTCTCTCCAGTGATGAAAAGTTTATGAGAGACGATTAGGTTGGAAGGACAGGAGGCTAAGGTGGCCTGGCTTGTGCTTGCCCCCTGGTAGACATGCCATTGCAGAAGGTTCTGAAAGCTCTTCAAGTGCCCAGAGTCACTAATTCAGTGATATGTGTCCTGAGTTTTTGGTGTTAGTGACATAGAATAAATAAAAGAAGAAATTCCAGCTGGCAAATCACAGCTAAATCTTAAACAAAATAATGGAAAATGGAAGCTGTTGTAGAGATTCTGGGCCTTTGGAAATGTGAATAAAAAATTAAACTCCCAGGGAGGTTGAGATGGGAGAATCACTTAAGCCCAGGGGTTTAAGATCATCCTGGGCAATATAGTAAGACCTCTCCTAAGGGGGGGGGGGGGGGGGGGGGAGAGGAATTAGAAAGTGAAGAAATAGGTAGCTGTTTTTTTGTTTTTGTTTGTTTGTTTTTTTCGTACTGGGGATTGAACTTAGGGGCACTCGACCACTGGGCCACATCCCCAGCCCTTTTTTGTATTTTATTAGAGACAGGGTCTCACTTAGTTGCTAAGTGCCTCAGCCTCCCAAGTGCTGGGATTATAGGCATGTGCCGTGGGCTAGGTAGCTGGTTTCTAAAAAGCCTCCAGGTCAGGGCCAAAGGTGTGTGTCTGTGCTGTTTTCAGTAAGAGGATCTTTCTAATAGAGACGATGGTAGCATCTTGCAGGCAGCATTTCATTTGTATAGATGTGAAGACCAGCCAGTCTTCCCACATACTCAGCCGACTGAATTCCAAGAGCCAGCATTGGCCTGTAGCCCAAATAAGAGAAAATCTGTTCTTCCAGAGTCACGTTGAAGCTGTTTGTGCTTTGGCTCTGATGACTCTGTGGCTTGTTTTTTGGCTCTCTCAATGCTTGGTTAATGACACAAGTTAGTCCTTTCTAAACTCAGTCTCATCACAAAACGGAACTTAGGTGGCAAAACAATCCACCTGTAGAGGTGAACTTGCTATCCTCTTTTCCTTTTCAGAGACATGGATGGCAGGTGCTGGATACCAGGGCACCAGGGACAGACAGTCGCTGCCTTTGAGAACTGCATGCATGTCTCAGGCACAGTTTTCCTCCTCCACTCACCAGTGAGATTTCTCTGCCTTCTCACAGACCACTGCCCCCATCACCTTTCTTGCTAAGATTTTTCTCCCTGCAGCATCCTGGGTAGAAATGAAATCTTTTCCTTTATGAAGACCTTTTTCCTCTGAAGGTAGAGACCCCAGCAAGAAGTGTGAATCAAAACATTCGTTAATTTCCTTCCTTTTAAAAAAATATTTTCTTTTAGTTGTAGATGGACACAATACTTTTTTTTTTTTTTTTTTTTTTTTTTTTTTTTTTTTTTTGGTACTGGGGATTGAATTCAGGGCACTCGACCACTGGGCCACATCCCCAGTCTCCCTTTTTTGTATTTTATTAAGAGACAGGGTCTCACTGAGTTGCTAAATGCCTGGCCATTGCTGAGGCTGGCTTTGAACTCGCGATCTTCCTGCGTCAGCCTCCCAAGTGCTGGGATTACAGGCGTGCGCCACCGCACCCGGCTCTGGACACAATACTTTTATTTTATATATTTATTTTTATGTGGTGCTGAGGATCGAACCTAGTATTTACCACATGGTAGGCAAGCGCTGTACCACTGAACTACACCGCCAGCCTGTTAATTTCCTTCTTAATTCTGCCCCTTACCACTTGTATGAGCCCTGGCAGAAGTGGCCAGATGGCCTTTGTCTAACCTGATCTTTTTCTCCACCCGTGTCAGGGACAGCATTGGAAGTTCAGAATAAAGTTTACAGATGAATTGTCTCAACTGGGAAAGGCCTTCTGACTCCCAGCCTGAGCCCACCTGGGAAGGGAGAGAAAGACGCCCTTCAGCCCCGGGCCAGGCAGCCCTGGCCAGCCTGAGCATGGGCCAGCAGAGGGACCAGGAGGCTGGCTCTGACTCTTGCTGCTACAGACCCTACACTATTGAGGTCAAGTGGTTTTCTTTCTCTTTGCTCTCTGCATACAATCCTTTCCTATCCCCCAGACGGTGTATGGAATCACCTTCTGAAGGCCACCCAGCCCCACCCTCCATCTGACAGCTCCTTTTGCAATTGTTGCCTCCCTGGCTTAGTATTAGGTTTTCTCTTGTGTTGGGAAAACATGGAGCTCTGCCTACTTTGTAGATGGTTCCTAGAATTTTCCTTAGTACTCCATCCTTCATGGGACCACAGTTCCTTCAGCTAGAATGCTTCTGTGCTGTCTGCAGAAGGCTTCCTGGCTTTCCCTAAGCACTCAGAACACCAGGCTGGTCTCTCTCCCTGGAGTGATGACCATGGCCTGAACTGATCTGAATTTTCTTCTTTGTTTTCTTGGAAAATAGAAATTGTTTCCAGTAAAAATGAGGCACATGATCATTCCCCCTGTGGATTTTGTGTATTATTTTTCGGTGAATTATACAAGCCAGATTGTAGAGTACCTGATGTCCTTCTAATAAAAACAGGGATTTCTTGGTAGGGACCAGTTCTGGAAGGAGACAGAATCCTGCTGGCGAAGCCCTTGTACAATCTCAGGTGTGCTTGGTTCTTACTGGTGCTGTTAGAGCAGAGGGTTTCCTGTCAGAGCAGGGGGGCCCTTCCAAGGTTGGAGGCTGGGGTAGGAGCCACTCAATGCTGTTATCTTGTTTTTTTTTTTTTTTTTTTTTTTTTTTTTTTTTTTGTACCAGGGATTGAACTCTGGGCCACATCCCCAGCCCTTTTTTGTATTTTATTAGAGACAGGGTCTCACTGAGTTGCTAAGTGCCTCACCATTGCTGAGGCTGGCTTTGAACTCTTGATCCTCCTGCCTCAGTCTCCCAAGTACTGGGATTACAGGCATGAGCCATCGCACCCAGCTTCAGTGCTGTTTTCCTAAAGCCCTGAATGACAGGCTGGCTATGTGCACATTCTCCCATCCTTTCCTAAAACATTTTTGGCGGGGGCAGGTAGTACTGGGGATTGAACTGGGGGGCATTCAACCACTGAGCCACATTCCTGAGCCCTATTTTGTATTTTATTTAGAGACCGGGTCTCACTGAGTTGCTTAGTGCCTCACTGTTGCTGAGGCTGCTTTGAACTCTCGATCCTCCTGCCTCAGCCTCCTGAGCTGCTGGGATTACAGGTGTGCGCTACTGTGCCCGGCTCCTGAAACATTTTTGAAAAGTGCTTTTGTATGTTATGTTCTGTTGGTTTTCATTATTTAAAAAAAAAAAAATTGGAGTGTATTTTTCTCAAAAAGAGATTGGATGTAAGAACAAAACCATTTAAAGATATAATAGTAATAATTTTGTAGTAAAATATTAATCCAACCAAATGTTTATTTTAGGGCCTGTAAAAGAGACAAGATGTAAAAAGGCGCTCCTTACTGCTGATCACACAGCCAAACTATAATAAATAAATTAAAGTAGTTATTTTACTATTAGGGTCATTATAGGAAAACTAGAATAACCTAATGGAATATACTGGAATTTTAAAAAAAAAAATGTTTATTTAGTGTTTCAAACTTCACTGCTCACATCAGCAATCAGTATTGGGTAATGATCTTATTTTCTGGTGAAATGTTATTTCTTAGCATTTTGTTTAATCTTTGTGTTAATAATGAAATAAACGTAACTTTTCAGAAAACTTTCTGATCCTAACAGTAAATTGAGTTTTATTGGGCAAAAGCTTAGGAGACCTAACCATTAAAAATTTAAGATAAAATCAACAGAGTTAGCCGGGCGCGGTGGCACACGCCTGTAATCCCAGCACTTTGGGAGGCTGAGACAGGAGGATCGCGAGTTCAAAGCCAGCCTCAGCAATGGCGAGGCACTTAGCAACTCAGTGAGACCCTGTCTCTAAATAAAATACAAAAAAGGGCTGGGGATGTGGCCCAGTGGTCGAGTGCCCCTGAGTTCAATCTCCAGTACCACAAAAAAAAAAAAAAAAAAAAAAATCAACAGAGTTGTTTTCCAGATTATAGACAGCAGAAAAAGAAGTAGGGTCAATTTTCAATTATTTGTTTAACATTTTGTGTGGCTTAAAAACAATGCTAATTTATTATTTCTGATGACCCTGTGGATTGGCGGGGCTCAGCTGGGCAGTTCTGTTCCATTTGGTATCTGCTAGGATTTGTATAGCTTATGCCCTTGAGAGCTCAGCTGGGGCTGGACACACAGGATTCTTCACTCATGGGCCAGAACCATAGCAGGGCTGGTTGGAACAGCTGGACCTTGCCGAGTCTTTCAAGTCACTGGTATTTAAGGGGTTAGAAGTAGAAGTAGCCAGACTTCTTGAGGGCTGGGCTCAGAACTGACAGTGTCACTTCCTGCCATTCCATTGGTCAGGGCAAATCACAGAACTGCAACCTGCATGTATGGATATGGGGGCAATTGCTGGCGCTTATTTCTAAATATTTTTTTAAATATTTATTTATTTACTTTAGTTGTACACAATGCAATGCATTTATGTTTACTTGGTGCTGAGGATCGAACCCGGGCCGCACACATGCGAGGCGAGCGCTCTGCCGCTGAGCCACAACCCCAGCCCCTATTTCTAAATATTAACACAGAATAGAAACTGTAGATATGTCAAAACTAGTAGGGAATTTGGGACAGACTAAGTTTCCATGGAATGTGCCCCATACTTCTCTTCACATCTATCAGTGGTGGAAAATGTTAAATCTTATTTTTAATAAACATCTCTTTTTAATATTTATTCTTTAGTTGTAGTTGGACACAACACCTTTATTTTATTTATTTATTTTTTTGGTACTGAGGATTGAACTCAGGGGCACTCGACCACTGGGCCACATCCCCAGCCCCCCTTTTTCTGTATTTTATTAGAGACAGGGTCTCACTGAGTTGCTAAGTGCCTCGCCATTGCTGAGGCTGGCTTTGAACTCGCGATCCTCCTGCCTCAGCCTCCCAAGTGCTGGGATTACAGGCGTGCGCCACCGCGCCCAGCTTATTTATTTATTCTTATGTGGTGCTGAGGATCAAGGCCTTAAACCCAGGGACTCACACATGCTAGGCGAGCGCTCTACTGCTGAGCCACAACCCCAGCCCCAACAAACATCTCTTGATGATGGAGTTTTGAGTTAAAAGGAACTTTGCGGGCTGGGGTTATGGCTCAGCGGTAGAGCACTTGCCTAGCCAGCCTTGGGTTCAATCCTCAGCACCATGTACAAATAAACGCATTGTGTACAACTAAAGCAAATAAATAAATATTTTTTAAAAAAGTTAAAAAAAAAAAGGGGGCTGGGGTTGTGGCTCAGCGGCAGAGCGCTCGCCTTGCATGTGCACGGCCCGGGTTCGATCCTCAGCACCACGTAAACATAAATGCATTGCATTGTGTACAACTAAAAGTAAATAAATAAATATTTAAAAAAAAATAAGGAACTTTGCGATTAACATGTGAAATTTTATCTTATTCTCTCATTGGACTCAACTGTGACCTGGAGAATTTTTGTGACCTGACTGTAATTATGTAGCTATATGCAGTGTAGGCAGTTTTTATTATAATGGAATTTGACATATGTGAAAGTATTCTTGTCTAACAAAAAGAAATCATTGCTATTTCAACATAAAAAAAGTAAAATCAAACTTTTATTTTCCTCATGTTCTAAATAGGCTCCTTCTTCACAGACACGGTGATATGTACTTTGTTATAATACTAAGTGAGCATTTTTCCATGTCGTTTACACTGCTGAAAGTTTTGTGTTTTATTCATTGTTGCATGCTCAGTATCCAGAACAATAATGGATGCTCGGCAAAAATTTGTCAAGTAAAATAATTACAGTTATAGGAAGTGTTTCTATAGCTATGTTAAATATATTCTAAGAAATATATTAATACAGCTAACTTTTGCCATAACTCCCACCT
Source organism: Tamias sibiricus (assembly GCA_025594165.1). Taxonomy (NCBI): domain Eukaryota; kingdom Metazoa; phylum Chordata; class Mammalia; order Rodentia; family Sciuridae; genus Tamias; species Tamias sibiricus. Next base: position 11,673,687 of record CM046663.1, on the reverse strand, counting down.
CACACCCTCATATTTATACCTAACTCTGACAGATATCTTATTAAGGACATTTATTTTTAAAATACAATTCTCTTTAGCCGGGCGCGGTGGCTCACGCCTGTAATCCCAGCACTTTGGGAGGCTGAGGCAGGAGGATCGCGAGTTCAAAGCCAGCCTCAGCAGTGGCGAGGCACTTAGCAACTCAGTGAGACCCTGTCTCTAAATAAAATACAAAAAAGGGCTGGGGATGTGACCCAGTGGACGAGTGCCCCTGAGTTCAATCCCCGGTACCACAAAAAAAAAAAAAAAAAAACAATTCTCTTTTAGCCTGAAAACCAGTTTTCAAAACTGAAATTATTTAACCAGGTTACCAAAAAATTTAATAACTCTTGATACTTAACAAATATTTACCTGAAAGAGGTTTTAGGGTTTACACTGACACCAAAAGTATATAGCTGTCAAGCATTTCACCAGCCCATTTATTTTATAATTACCAATTTTATTTTGGTCCTAACAACAGTTGTGTAAAATGCTATTTTGTTTTATTGGTGTTTCTTTGATCTGATATTAGCAACTGAGACAATTTTTCATGTTGGTTTAGTTTTAGGCCATATTTCTTCATTCCCTGCCTGTAAGTTATTTTTAAAAATATATTTTTTTTTCCTTAGAATTGTTAAGCATTTATCCTCCTCTGTGCACTGGCTGAAGAATGCATTAAGATGAAAGAGCTGTGGCTTCCCCGGCAGACACTAGGAGGCCACTGTCAGGGGCTAAAATTTCTGTTTGTTGCATTGATGTACATTTTCCTTTCAAGTGCATTCATTGAAAATTCAAAGATTATTTCCATTTTTCCTTCACTTTGTTTTTTCAGGCACAGCTTGAAAACACACACACACACACACACACACACACACACACACACACAGCTTTGTGAGAGCCCATGCTGAACTCCGTTCTCTTCAGGAAGTACATAGAATGCAAAGAAGGGTGGGTGCCCCGTGATTCACACACTCTGCCTGAGGCTGTGTTTCTGATTAAGGTCTGACAACTGGCAGCAGGATGCTTGGAAACACTGTGTTCCACTTCACTTCCAAAAGAGCTCCTGGAAGCACTTTGCTCAGGGAATGAAGCACAGTGGCCAGCTTTGGAAGGGCAGCTTGGGGCCTGAGCAGGAGGCCTTTGCCAACCAAACCTTGCTTTGCTTTACCCTGCTCCAGCTGAGGAGCAGCACCTTTTAGAAACACCATCTCCTTCTTTCTTTTCCTTCTCAGCGCTCATCAAGAAGTTGAGTCCTGGGGCTGGGGTTGTGGCTCTCATCAAGAAATTGAGTCCTGGGGCTGGGGTTGTGGCTCAGCGGTGGAGCATTCGCCTAGCACTTGCGCAGCCTGTGGTTCGATCCTCAGCACCACGTAAATAAACACATTGTGTACAACTAAAACAAATTTAAAAAATTAAAAAAAAAAAAAAAGAAATTGAGTCCTTTGGGTCCCATATCAGCAGGGCCACCATGGCCTGGGGGCTCAATTCCTTTAGCCCACACCTCTTGGGCACGCTTTCTCCCCATCAGCTGAAATCACAAGCTACTTGAGAGAGACAAAGACAGGCAGACGAGACAGATGAGGGCCCCTGGGAGGCCCAGCAAGTCCAGAGTGCTCATTTCCAGTTTTTCAGCCAAACCTCATAGTTGGAATGTTAAAACATTGGGATATGACTTTGCTAATGTTTGAAAAATGCTTCTTCACCAGGAAGGGGTGAGGGAGGATCTCCATAGGAAATTCCTTCCTTCATACATAATAATTTGTCACTGAATTTAAATTACTCTCAGTCACGTAGTGATGCCGGTAAAAATGTTTCTCTGCATAGAAACTGTGGTCCCAGCTCTTGCCTTCTTTGAGCTGCGTGAGACTGCAGAGGCAGATCTGGGAACTGCAGCCATCCCTGCAGGACTTGAGTGTGGCAGGGAAGCGCACAGTGGAGAATGGGTGATGTCAGGAGAACAGAGGTGGCCCAAGTGTTCTTCATGATGGGATCCTGCCCACTGGTTGTTGGCTTCCTGTCATGTGGGCGGCCAGACTGGCAGGGCAGGGCTTCTGAGGGAACACCCCCACCATGTGGGCTGGGCAGGGAGTCCATTGAATGGTGACACAGCTGCTGCAGAGGCTTGGACCATCTCATGGAAAGCTCGGGAGTTGGGTAGAGTCCCCTAAATGAAGCCACCAGCCCATGATTCTGGCAGGCAGTGTACCCCGTGCCTGGGCCATTCATTGGGCTGGGGATATAGCTCAGGGCAGGGCACTTGCCTAGCATATATGAGACACTGAGTTCAATCTCTAGGAGCCACTCCCTCCCCAGAAGACAAAATTTACATAACTAAGGTGGAGTTTATGAAGACTGTTGGTGGCATCAGGAAACCAATAAGTTTGAAACCTCAGTTTATCTTACCCTCCTTAACCTCCCAGTCTCTATTTTAGACCAAATATGTTACTGAGTATACATAATTCTTATAGGCCAATGATCAAGGAGTAGTCTTTAGGAAACAATTCTACTTAAAATTTTAAGAAAAATGTGAATAAAAGTAATTTAAATACTCAAGACGTTAAATGCAGATCTATGACTCCAAATTGCCATTTAATATGCTTTGCATTATAGAATATAAAACTACCCCACACACACCACCTATGGATTGTCAAGCTGACACCCAGGACAATTGAAGCCTCCCATAATTCAATATCCCACTGTCTTTTTTGGCTGTGCCAAAAAACAACCGGCAAATTATTTCACTTCTAAAAAAATAATAAGATCATTTGCTATTTAAAAAAAAGGATGAGGTAGGCAGGATTCCCTCCTTTTAAAAAAATGTTTCTAGACTACTAAAACAATTGTGTTTAAAAATATGCTCTAGATTACACAAGAAGGGAGTCAGAGACCACTGATAAGACATGGTGTGGGGGCTGGGATTGTGGCTCAGCGGAAGAACGCTCACCTAGCACGTGCGTGGCCCGGGTTCAATCCTCAGCACCATGTAAAGAATAAAGGCATTGTGTACAACTAAAACAAATAAATAAATATTAAAAAAAAAAAAAAAAAAAGACATGGTGTGTGGGGCTGGGGTTGTGGCTCAGTGGTAGAGTGCTCACCTAGCACGTGCACGGCCCGGGTTGGATCCTCAGCACCACGTAGGAATAAAAGCATTGTGTATAACTAAAATAAATAAATATTAAAAAAAAAAAAAAAAGACATGGTGTGTGATTCTTTCTGCTTCATTGGAGGCTGGGCTCTCCTGATTTTCAGTTTCCCTGCTTTCTGCTGGTAAATCTTCAGTTTCTTGTTTAGCTGCTTCAGCCTATTTTCCCTTTGCTCTCCCCTTTTCCCTTTGGTTTGCATATTTTTGAATTAATTTTTTAAAATATTTGTTTTAGTTGGACACAATGCCTTTATTTTTATGTGGTGCTGAGGACTGAACCTGGGCTGTGCACGTGCTAGGCGAGCGCTCTACCACTGAGCCACAACCCAGCCCCTCAAATTAATTTTTTAGTTGTAGTTGGACACAATACCTTTATTTCATTTATTTATTTTTACGTGGTGCTGAGGATCAAACCCAGGGCCATGCACATTCTAGCTCTACCACTGAGCCACTACCCCAGCCTGGTTTGCACTTTTTCATCCAAAGATTTATCCTTTCCTGCTACCTTTTGGGGCTTGATTTCCACTTTTGCAGGGGCAGGTTTAGCTGACAACCTCACTTGTCTCTTCTTGGGATTTGAGAGAAAAAAGGCACCTGTCATGGAGGCAAAGGAGTTCACAGATCACCCACTCACCACCCCACCTCCAAGAGAAACAGAGCTCACCTCCTCCTTCCCATCCCCTTTGGCCCAGGTGACCTTCCTCTTGGGCATCCTAGCAGTGGGGGGAACTTACGCGCTTGTGGTCATCCTAGCTCTTATTTTTTATCTTGAGGCAGGGTCTCACTAAATTGTTGAGGCTGGACTTGAACTTGCCACCTTCCTGCCTCAGCTTGCCAGGTTGCTGGGATTAGAGTGTCTTTGGGCCAGCGCTTCATTTTTTTTTGCCAGAGACACCTAAGATCCTTCTGTGAACTATAACGGCTAACCCTAAAATAGTGTTTGATCCCTACAGCAACTCGGTTAGCCTCATTTCACAGATGAGAAATAGAAGCTCAAAGTAAGTAAAGAGTTTGCTGAAGGCTGCACAGCTGCTAGGCAGCACAGGGGAGACACAAAATCGGGTGTCTGGTCTCTATCTGGGCTCAGCACTATCCTGCCATTTTTCTGAATGGCTTAGTACAATTCTAGGTCAGGACTCTAAACAATGATCTCTAAACATTGTTGAGAAAGGAAGGTAAGAGGCCAGACTCCTCAGTTGGACTTCAGGCTCACCTCTCTGCAATGCTGCCTCCTCAAGAGATCCCTGCTGCTCCCCACTATGCCTCTGCACATATTCCCTGTCACCCTAAGACTTTGTGTTCCTGATGGATTTGAAATGCATTCTGGATTTCCTTTAGCTCTTAAAACAGAGATGTTATAGAGGGTGGGAGCGTAGCTCATAGTAGATCGCTGCACTAGCATACACAAGGCCTGGGATTCAATCACTGTCACCACAAAAACAAAACACCATAGCTGTATAGATACATGTAGTAGCATCTTCTGAGAGCTAATGTATAGAAACTACATATTTGCTCCATGAAGGGTGATGCACAGATAACAAGAGCAAGCCTCAACCGACTTAAGATTATTTGAAGGTTTTATTTATAAACAAGCTGGCTCATGAATGTGGTTGTTTTACGACTTGAAACACCCCTATGAGCACAAGTCTTCACTTGTGGTCTCCTCCTGTTGATTTATCTTGGTGAAGTTCCTAGATTTGAAGCATGGATCTTGAAGGAGTGGGAGAGTTTTGAATTTGTACACAGGTGACATGGCCTTTCATGAAGTTGTCACCTCCTTGACTGTTATCAGGTGCTTAAGTAAGGAGCCCGGGCTGGCAATTCCCTCTGAAGGAGACAGGTCAGTGGTCATGTTTCACAGGAAGCAACTGAACGGTCAGTGCTGATTGAAAGGTTTGTGGTTAGTGTTGACTCTGACTGGCATGTTTTTCAATGGGCACCAAACGCTCCAGGGCTATCCTGCTAAGATGTGGTCTTGAGCATGCCTTCTTCTAAGCCCTTGAGTGTCTTGCAGACGTGATCTCATCGAATAGCACAGCTGTGAAGTAGGGAAGGTGAAGTGTCATCGCCTGTCTCTGGGTGAGGAGGGAGTACTTCAGGCCTGAACTCTGGTGCCTTCTCCCCATGGCTGTTCCAGATGGTGTACAGTTTGTCCTTCCTGTCAACCCAAGTGCCACCTTACAGAACAGCTCTCTTCTTATTACCACTTCCCAATCTGCCTCTTAAGCTGTCACTTCTGTTCCTTCCCTCTGATGCCACCTGTGTGTTTGGTGGCACCTCCTCAGGCCTCCCATCTCACTTTTTCCTGGTCCCCTCTCTTGCTCTGCCACTTGGCAGGGTCCCACACCCACAGTACTCCTCTAGAGCCAAGTCCACTCAGCTAGTGTACTACCAGGAAGAGAAAACTTGGTTTAATGTTAGATGATCATTGGATATTAAACACTTAATTTGTTCTAGGTGCTGTGTGAGGTAGGAGGACATAGCCATGAGTAATGTGGCATTTAAGAGCCTTCCAGTTTCTCCTGGTCCTAATGGAGCAGACAGACAGCTGAGGGGGATAAAAGTCAGGAGTACCACAAGGCCTCTCCAGGGGCAGTGGGGACAGTGCTGTCTCTCCACAGAATGCTTCAGTACTCCCATGGTGACTGGCTGCCACCAAGTGGCCCTGTGCAGCCTCCACTGAGATCATCATCCTGTGTCCTCTTTATTCCCTCCTGAATGACAGGGTCTTTTCAGTCTCCTCCTCCTCCTGTCCACCTCCCCCTTGCCCTTCACAGTGCTCAGCATTTCCATCGATAGATGCCCCTTTTGCTGCCTCCGCCCGCTTCATCCTAGTCCAGGAATGACCCTTCATGGGGTTCTTTCCCTCTCCTCGCCCTCCCTGTCGCTCTGCAGCCATGTTTCTTTGTCCGCTCCTGCCCCTTTTGCTTCCCTGCCTGAGAGTGCCTTGAGCTCTGGGCACCCTGCGGCTGTCCCCAGGTCAGACCGCTCGTGTCCCAGTTTGGAAGCTCCCCTGACTTTGCAAACAGGGCAAAACCCAGAGTAGTCTGGCCTTGGTCTTTGGCTCCCTGTTCCCTGTCTCCTCCTGTCTTCAGTGCTGCTGCCATTCAGCCCACTCCTCCGCTGTCCTCTGCTCTGACCAGTCCCTCTGCAAGAGAATACCTCTTCTCTACCCCAACTTTCCACCAGCCCAAAGACCATCAGTCTTTAAAAAGCCAGGTGTCCCGCCCCCCCTCTCTTAGGTGGAAAGGAGCCCTCTCCTCTGACCCTCTTCCATCCCACTTGGACCTCACCTGCAGTGGCCACCAGTTTCTGTCTTCTGTTGATCAGATCTGGCCTGGAGAGGTGCAACTTTAAGAGACCTGTCCTGTGCCTACAGGGCTCCAGGGCTCCTACTTCTCTTTCCTTTCTAGTCACATTCCTAAGGGAGATCTCTACTGCCATAGCCAGCAATGGTCATTGTAAACAGTAGGCTTTCAATAAGCATTTCATTCTCATGAAAATATAAGGGAGAACAGTGGAGTAGAGGAAGGGGATGGGAGGGGAAGATGGAAAAGAGGAGGCATGAGATTGACCAAATTATGCTATGTGCATAATTGCAGTGAATTCCACTTTTATGTATAACTATAATGCACCAATTAAAAACCAACAAAATAAATAGAAGGAAGACCAGTAGAGGAAGGGATTCAGTAGGAGGGAGGAAGGAAAGGAAAAGTACTAGGGATTGAAATGGAGCAAGTTATATGTATTTATGAAAATGTCATAAATGTATATATGTATATATAGATGTCATTAATATGTATAACTATATAACATTCTAATAAACAAAAACATGTTTTAAAAAATAAGCATTTCAACTCATCATCTGGTCCCAGAATTAGCCTGAACTCGCGGGGTGCGCCACCACGCCCGGCAAAAAACATGTTTTAAAATAAGATCATCTGGTCCCAGAATTAGCCTGGGGGTGAGACTGGGGTTAAAGCCAGGTTCTCGGACTCCTGCTATTCTTCTTCCCATGAAACTTTTCTGGTTTTAGGTTCACTTTGAACTTACCAGTCTAATCACAAATGTTCTCTAAAGAGAAGAACTTTTTTTTTTTCTTTCAGATCCACCATCAAAGTTCTCATTTTGAACTCAGGGGCACTCGACCATTGGGCCACATCCCCAGCCCTTTTTTGTATTTTATTAGACACAGGGTCTCACGAGTAGCTAAGTGCCTCACCATTGCTGAGGCTGGCTTTGAACTTGCAATCCTCCTGCCTCAGCCTCCCAAGTGCTGGGATTACAGGCGTGCGCCGCCGCGCCCGGCTCTCATATGTTCTTGATATAGGCTGCTGTGGTGTGGTGTATGCTTGGCTTTTGGCATCTGCAGGACATGCACATTCTGAGTCATCTGTAGCACCTTGCAGGCTCTAGCAGTCACAAAGAGGCAAAGTATCATAGCACAGTCAGGCACAAAGTGAAGAGAGAAGTCACCTGTGGCTTTGTTTTATGATCATGGTGACACACTCTTACATCTTCATGCTTCCCTCCTAGGAGATGGCAGGCAGAGCACTCAAGCAGACCGGCAGCAGGAGTATTGAAGCCGCCCTGGAGTACATCAGTAAAATGGGTTACCTGGACCCCAGGAATGAGCAGATCGTGCGAGTCATTAAGCAGACCTCCCCAGGTGAGCCCAGGCCAGCAGCATGGTGGATGAAGACGATTGATTTGTGATTTGAGAACACAAAACAGTTTGCAGGAAAATGTCCAGTCTTCCCTTGGTCAATAGATAGTCTCTTAACACATTTTGTCTTATGCATCTAACAGGTAAGCTGAGCCTGCTCTGTCCTGACAGTAAGGGCCTGGAGGGGACCCTACCACAAGTGGTAGATCATGGGACTTTCTTAGGTGCTCACCCCACCCATCTGGAATAACCTGTGGTGCTCCCAATCTGGAGAGTTTGCTTGTTTTGTTTCATATTATGAAAGATTGAAAAACTAAAGTGAGTAAAAATGTTGTTTTTACTTGCTATTGGGCCTGGAGAAGTCTTTAAAAAGGAAGGCCTACCAGTCCTACAGTGTACCTTTTCTCACATCATAGCCTTTAAAAGCTGCCCAGTGGAAGGCACCTCTCCAGGCCAGTAAGCTGGGTTTCCCCTAGTGTCCCCTGGGAACACCTGAAGGCATCTGCTCTACTTCAGTGACTATCAAGGGATGTTCCTCTCTGAGGATGGAATAAATGAACCCTATTTTTGGCACATGAAGTCCCTGGGGTGTAATAAAGGATCCCTGATAATTTGCAAAAGGAATTTTACCCATCTGTGGAAGACCTGGTATGAAGCTCAGTTTATGTAATGAATGAGAAAATCTTAAAACCTTTGTTAAGTTCTATCTCTGTTGTTGTTGTTAAGGAGAACATACATTTCTGTTTTCTTCTTGAAAGAAGGAATTTCTTTAACCAGTCTCCAGCTGGCCATCTATGTCATGATTCTTGAGTTCTGCGGCCTTAGAGCATGATACCAAAGGGAAACACAGCACCCACACACGCCCTGTAATGATTTCCCTCCTAATTGCCTTTGGTGTGGTGTGCTCACTGATGCATCTTTTTAGCCCTAGCAACACAGAGCCATCATTGGGCTCTGACTTCTACTTAATGCCAAGGCTACTGAGGCCTTCACCCTGCCAGGTATTCCAGGGTGGGTGAGGGGGACACAGCCTTTGGACTACAGCACCCTCTGCCAAATCAAGCACAGCAGAACAGTCATTGTAAGGAGCTGAAAGGAGCCTTTGTCCTTCCTTCCAGGCGTCTGTTTTAAATGAGGAGAGATTTTCAAAATGGAAAAGTCAGGAATAAGGAAGCAGCAGCAGAAATCCATCTGGGTATTTGCAGAGGGATTCTGTGTGGTTTTTATTGTTGTGTATTTGTTTTGTTTGGTTTTAATAAAAACAAAAATCCCAGAAAATCTCTTTAATTTGAAAAATAGATGAAAACAAAGTAGACATTTCGACAATGACTATGATTCCACTGTTAGAGAAAAGGAGACTGGGAGTCATGTGACAGTAAACTTACTGTCCTGGGCATGTCAAGGAGGAAACAGAGCTGGCTGTTCAGATGGTTCCCTAGCATGGCTGGGTGCTATGTTCTCAGGGGTGGGAGGGATGCTCCCCAGCAGGACTGGGAAACTGTCCTCCCTATGGCCAGTGGCACTCCTCTGTACCCTTTGGCCTGAAGTCCCCCCCCCACAATGCCATATAAGGGGAGCCCTCAGTTGAAGACCCTGTGCAGCCACTTGACCCCAAGGACATTGCCAGTGTGGGGATCGACCTGAAAGTGCTAGAACTGGCACACTCCTCTCATGCTACCTTCCCGTTCTTTCCACTGCAGGAAAGGGCATTGTGCCCACCCCGGTGACAAGGAGGCCCAGCTTCGAAGGCACAGGCGACGCGTTCCCATCCTACCACCAGCTGGGTGGTGCAGCCTACGAGGGCCCAGGCTTTGGCACAGATGGCCCCGCGGCACTGGAGGAGGTGCCTCGGCAGTACATGGACTTCCTCTTCCCAGCAGTTGGTCCCCACAGCCTGCCTGGCCACCAGCACCCACCCAAGGCCTATGGCGCCAGCATAGAGGCAGCGGGAGCACATTTCCCGGCCACCTGCCCCGCCGGTCCGTCCCTGCCACTTCCAGGTGCACACTATGGCCGCACGCACCTCCTAGTGCCCGGGGAGCCCCTGGGCTACAGTGTGCAGCGCAGCCCCTCCTTCCAGAGCAAGACTCCGCCCGAGCCAGGGGGCTATGCCGGCCTGACTGCCAAGGGCCAGGGGGCCCCGCCAGGTGCGGCCATGGCCTTCCCCGCGCCCACTGCCGGACTATATGGCCCGCATGCGCACCACAAGCAGGCTGGCCCCGGGGCCCACCAGCTGCACGTGATGGGTTCCCGGGGCCAGGTGTTCACTGGCGACAGCCCACCGCAGAGCTTGCTGGTCCCCTCAAGAAACAGCCTCAATGTGGATCTGTATGAGCTGGGCGGCCCCCCTGTGCAACAGTGGCCCGCAGCCACGCTGGCCCGCCGTGACTCGTTGCAGAAGCCAGGCCTGGAGGCGCCGCGCCAGCACGTGGCCTTCCGGCCTGACGGCCCAGGACCCAGCAGGACCAACTCCTTCAACAGTCAGCAGCCGCGGGCTGGTGCCCCGGGCCAGGCCGAGCCTTCCCTGCCTGCCCCCAACACGGTCACGGCCGTGACGGGCCGCGCACATCCTGCACCCGGTGAAGAGCGTGCGGGTACTGAGACCCGAACCGCAGACGGCCGTGGGGCCCTCCCACCCTGCCTGGGTGCCCGCGCCTGCCCCGGCCGCTGACGGCCTGGACTCGAAGGATGAGCACGCCCTGGGCCTGGGTGCCGCTGGTGTCTACCCGCTGGATGTGGAGTACAGTGGCCCAGACCGCAGATGCCCGCCGCCCCCCTACCCCAAACACCTGCTGCTGCACAGCAAGTCCGAGCAGTACGACCTGGACAGCCTGTGCGCCGGTGTGGAGCAGAGCCTCCGTGGGGGCCCGACTGCAGAGCCCGCGGACAGGGGCGACAAGAGCCACAAAAGTGCCAAGGGGGACAAAGGTGGCAAGGATAAAAAGCAGATCCAGACCTCTCCAGTGCCAGTCCGCAAAAATAGCAGAGATGAAGAGAAGAGGGAATCCCGCATCAAGAGCTACTCCCCGTATGCCTTTAAGTTCTTCATGGAGCAGCACGTGGAAAACGTCATAAAGACCTACCAGCAGAAGGTCAACCGGAGATTGCAGCTTGAACAGGAAATGGCCAAAGTAATTTCTCCTTTTATTCTTGCCGTTTGCCCCTGGCTCCTCTCTACTGGTAGTGGAAATCACAACAGAGAAGTACTGTTCCTAATTTATAGATCTTTATCACAAACCCATATCACAGGCCATGATCTGGTTATGGGACCAGCAGCTTGGAGTACGCACAAATGTGAATGCCAGGGCTGGGATTGTGGCTCAGTGGCAGAGTGCGAGGCCCTGGGTTCCATCCTCAGCACCACATAAAAATAAATGAATAAAATAAAGGTATTGTGTCCAACTACAACTAAAAAAAAATTTTTTTTAAATGTGAATATTTCCCTTTCTCTATTTCCTCTTCCCTCTGATTTCAGGAGACTGTGATAACTGTCCATAATATTGCTAAAAGGCAAATTAGCAAGTTGATTTTTATGGTGTGTCTTTACACAAATTTTATTAAGGCTGACTTATTAATATAACGTTTTGGAAGAGTAGAAACAAAGTCTGAAGTTCTAAAAATTAAAATTGGGATTCATAAAGAAAAATATATCTAGTAATAACCCATCTTTAAGTTTGTAACTAATAAAGAATATTTTTTTTTTTTTTTTTAAATATTTATTTATTTACTTTAGTTGTACACAATGCAATGCATTTATGTTTACGTGGTGCTGAGGATCGAACCCGGGCCGCGCACGTGCGAGGCGAGTGCTCTGCCGCTGAGCCACAACCCCAGCCCTAATAAAGAATATTTTAAACATACTTTAATTGACACTCAAGTGCTAGAAAAGGTGATTTTTAATGAAGTTATTCAAATTAAAGTGTAACACTAAATTCAAATCACACAAATTTAAATCTCTTCAAATTCTAAAAATCAAATGTGTGTTCTTCCTATTGTCTGCATATATTGACTTGTTTTGTTTTCCCATTTCTTTTGAGCTAGTAAAGTATTAGATTGTTCTTGGAGTTCCAGGAATGTTGTGGTCCCTTTTCCCACCAACTTTCATTAATAGAGGTTTTCCTTAGTTTTTAGAGCCTAAAGTCACCTAAAGAAAGAACTCTGTTCTGTCATACTCTGGATTCCAGGTTCGTATCTACATTTGAAAATAAGGAACAAACTGGTGATTATTTTGCTTATAGTAGATTAGACCCGTTCTTCTGTTTTTTTCCTTTCTGTAGAGCCCACTCAATTCCAGGGCCTCCCCTGCTCCCATCATTTGCTTCTATAGGATCCCTCTAAGGTGACTCCTTCTGATTTTCCTTGTGTACAGGCTGGACTCTGTGAGGCTGAGCAGGAACAGATGAGGAAGATCCTTTACCAGAAGGAGTCAAATTACAACAGACTGAAGAGGGCCAAGATGGACAAATCCATGTTTGTGAAAATCAAAACCCTGGGGATCGGTGCCTTTGGAGAAGTATGCCTTGCTTGTAAGGTGGACACTCATGCCCTGTATGCCATGAAGACCCTGAGGAAGAAAGACGTCCTGAACCGGAATCAGGTGGCCCACGTCAAGGCCGAGAGGGACATCCTGGCTGAGGCGGACAATGAGTGGGTGGTCAAACTCTACTACTCCTTCCAAGACAAAGACAGCCTCTACTTTGTGATGGATTACATCCCTGGAGGGGACATGATGAGCCTGCTGATCCGAATGGAGGTCTTCCCTGAGCACCTGGCCCGGTTCTACATTGCAGAGTTGACTTTGGCCATCGAGAGTGTCCATAAGATGGGCTTCATCCACCGCGACATCAAGCCTGACAACATTTTGATAGATCTGGATGGTCACATCAAACTGACAGATTTTGGCCTCTGCACTGGATTCAGGTGGACTCACAATTCCAAATACTACCAGAAAGGTATTATCTTAGGCATGCTCCGTCCAGTTTCCACATCTTGATGTATCTTCCCATCCCAGTGGCCTCTAATCATTTTAAAAATTATCCATCACTCCATTATTGTATAACTTGGTGTGATAACCTTCCCTCCCTAAAGGAAGAATCTGATACGTGTGAGATTTTTTCTTAACCCATTAAATTGCACATTTTCAATTATAAATACTTCAAAAAAATTTGACACAGGTGTATTAAAGTAAGTTGGAAATCATACTCTAGAGCTCATATTGTATTATTATATTAATATGTCAATTATGAGTCTCTGTGTAAGTATGTAATTAGCCTCCCAAAGTTTTACATACATTACATACTATAAATTTATATAGGTGTTCCACATCTGGGCTGATGTGACAAAATTCATTGTTAGTGGATTTTTTTTTTTTTTATGATGCTACTGTTTTTCTTTTTTTTTTTTTTTAATTTTATTTTTATAATTTTTAATATGTACAACTCATAGTGCATATATTTAGTATCTTTTTACATACAACTGTTTGAATACAAAGTATATTCGTACAATTCAGGTCTTCAATCATGCATTAAGGAAAATGATATCCGTCTCATTCAAAAACCTTTTTTTTTTCCTCCCCCTCCCTCCCCTCTTGCTCCCTCCCTTACCCTCCCTTCCCTTGACCATTCTAGTGCTCCTCTAATCCTCCTATGTACCCCATCCAACTATACTTTGAAATAGCCTCCTTATATAAGAGAGAACATTTGGTACTTGGATTTTTGAGACTGACTAACGTGTTAGTGGATTTAAGGTTTACTATATTGTAGACATGTTGTCATGGGGCCTTTGTGAAGAACCATCACTCTCCCCTATTTAAACAAGCCTTTAAAAAGTAAAAGTCTCAGAGCTGAATACAGTGGTATGTGTCTGTAGCCCCAGCTACTCAGGAGGCTAGGCCAGGAGGACTGCTTGAACCCAAGAGATGGGGGCCTGCCTAGGTAATATAGCAACACCCCATCTCAAAATAAATGAATAGAAAAGTCTCACAGCCTCCTAAGGAGTCCTCTTTCATAGCTAACCTGGATCTAGTTCAACTCCGTTTCTGGTGGTTCTGCTATTCGGAAAAGTCAAAAACAGCTGGTCACTCTTTTACTGGGATGTTCAAGCTGGGATGCTTGAAATAGCTGTTTTTTTTTTTTTTTTTTTTTTTTTTTTTTTGGTGGTACCGGGGATTGAACTCAGGGGCACTCGACCTCTGGGCCACATCCCCAGCCCTTTTTTGTATTTTATTTAGAGACAGGGTCTCACTGAGTTGCTAAGTGCCTCGCCATTGCTGAGGCTGGCTTTGAACTTGCGATCCTCCTGCCTCAGCCTCCCAAAGTGCTGGGATTACAGGCGTGCGCCACCGCGCCCGGCTGAAATAGCTGTTTTAATCCCATAGCCCAGACTCTAAAAAACTCAAAATGAACCTAACTCATTCCCTTTTTCTGGAATTTGTTACTTTTGTTCATACTTTTTAAATTCTCTTTAATTTTTCCATGCTTATCATAAAATATCTTGCTAGGCAGGTGTTAGCCCTTTTTTTTTTGGTGGGGGGGTACTAGGAATTGAACTCAGGGGCACTGAACCACTGAGCCACATCCCCAGCTCTATTTTGTATTAATTAGAGACAGGGTCTCACTGAGTTGCTTAGCACCTTGCTTTTACTGAGGCTGGCTTTGAACTGGCGATCCTCCTGCCTCATCCTCCCCAATGGCTGGGATTATAGGTGTGTGCCGCCGCACCCAGCAAGTGTTAGCCTTTTGACATTAACCCCAGAATGATGCCCCAAAGTTCTTCCAGCCTGTCTATTCACAGTGTCTCATTGCCAGCTCAGCACAATGTAGTTGGCTGTTAGTGCTCCAGCCATCATTTCTGCCTTGGCACTGATGTTTACCTTCCTACTTGTGTCTCAGAGCCCTGGGACAACAGCTGCCCCTGCGGAGCAGTTGGGAGGATCCTTGGTCCTAACATGTCAGCAGCTGGTTGGAATTACTTTTCTGCTAAGCTATGGATTTTGTTTCATTGTTTAGTAGTGAAAATTCATCTTATTTTTTGTTCTCTTCTCTTACTACCCATGATTCCTGGGCAAAGGGAACCACATCAGACAGGATAGCATGGAGCCCAGTGACCTCTGGGACGATGTGTCTAACTGTCGATGTGGGGACAGACTGAAGACCCTGGAGCAGAGAGCACGGAAGCAGCACCAGAGGTGCCTGGCACACTCCCTGGTTGGAACCCCAAATTACATCGCACCAGAGGTGCTCTTGCGCAAAGGTATGCCCTTGGGCTGCTTACTCCCACAGCCAGCTTCTGGCTTAAGGCCACCCTTACCTTCAGCTGTGTGGAGCCAGGTGACCTCTAAGAAGTCTCTCCAGCTCTAGCTCTCCAAGACTAGACTGTCCCTAACAAACAAGCCTCCTGCTTCTCATCTCTGTTCTGGAAATACCCTTGCTTCACACACCATTAGGCCAGTGTCTACTTGCCTTTTGCTCTGGCTGGGATGTGTGTGGTGTAGACTTTCTACCTAGGGACCCAGGAATGGCTTTAGAATTGGTTTCTACAGAGTCAAATGATGGAAACAACATTCATAGTAGTGGCCACAGGACGCTACTCAGTCTGCCTAAACCATCATTTGTGGGCTCTCTTTTTTTTTTTTTTTTTTTTTTTTTTTGTGGTACCGGGGATTGAACTCAGGGGCACTCGACCACTGGGCCACATCCCCAGCCCTTTTTTGTATTTTTTTATTAGAGACAGGGTCTCACTGAGTTGCTAAGTGCCTCGCCATTGCTGAGGCTGGCTTTGAACTCGCAATCCTCCTGCCTCAGCCTCCCAAAGTGCTGGGATTACAGGCGTGCGCCACCACACCCGGCTTGTGGGCTCTCTTTTTTAACTCTCCTTTGCCCAAGTTCCCAGCCAAGTTATACCAGATCCAGCACACAAATATTGTTTTCCACCTAATCTCCCTACTAGCCCAAAACCTCCTAGGAGGTAAGATTCGTGGACAATAGTGGGCATGAAATCACCAGTACTATTAAAATTTGTCTCCTTAGATGGATGTTTCATTCCTTCAAATATAACATCTGGTTCAGACCAAGAGGATCCTTCAGTGATCCTGCATGACCTGTAGTGACAGTATGCTGTTGATCTGATTCCATATAATAAATCTAGACTTAGGCTGCCTTTTCCTTCACACACATGGTTGGAAGTGTTTGCAGCCAGCAAGACCAGTCCAAGTCGAGGGTTCTCTGTTGGCTGTGGTAATCTAAGGCAGATTACTGAACCACTCAGCACCATGAACGCGGCGGTTAACTCCTCGAGAGCATATGAATGCTAACCCTGGTGCCCGGAAAACGCTTCACGTCCCCTGCCGTGTAGCCTCCAGTGCCACCTGGGGCTGGAAGAGATGAGACGGAGGGAGTGCACAGGGGTCCAGCAGGGCTCTCCGTAAACTGACCTCACACGTGTTTCCCGCTTAGGAAGGATTAGGTGACACGATGACTATCCTGGCTTGATTGGAACCTGGGGTTCTGAAAGAAAAGTGGGAGAATATTTCAAAGATAAATAAACTCGCTTCACAGAATCCTTGAGGCTGTCCCTGATCACCCCAGCTGGGGACTCTGGGAGAAATGCCTGGCTCTATCAGGGTCTCATACAAGGAATATGTCTTGGGTTATGGTGAATATTCTCCACTTGTCCCCTTTGCCAAAATAGCCTGCGCTCATCCTCCTCACCTTTATGTTCTTCAACTTGTTCCAAAACTGGCTTGGAAGCCCCCCAGGAAGCCCTCCCTGCGTCCTCACCTGCCCATTCCCCAGTCATGGCACTTTGTTTTATGAGTGTTTGTTTATGTGATCTTTAAGAACTTAAAATTCCTTTTTTTTTTAAAATCACCCCTGGTTGATCTCAGGGGTGCTTTGCCACTGAGCTACATCTCCAGCCCTTTTTATTTTGAGATAGGGTCTCAAAGTTGCGGAGGCTGGCCTGGGACTTTGGATCCTCCTGCCTCAGCCTTTTGAGTAGCTAGGATTATAGGTGTGTGCCACTGCACCGGGCAAGAACTTAAAATTCTGATTAACATCTTGTATTATTGCTAATAATATCAATAATCTTTTTAAATTAAAAAAATTTTTTTTCTTACTATAAAAGTGTTCTGTATTCAGTACAGACTAATGACTGAAAAGTGGCCGTGGCTTCCCCCCATGATGACTGTAGCACCCTGATCCCAGCCCTTCCAGCCCACCATTCTCAGTCCTCCTGTGCAAGGACAGGCATTTATGTAGGTGTCTCTTCTACCAGTACAGTACCACGTTAGTCTGTTTTCCCTCTTCACAATGAATCTGTATGTTCAGGGTCTTATAGAACTTGCTTTTAAGAAGACTCTGCCAGTGCTGGGATTGAGTGAATGACCTTTGTCTTTCAGGGTACACTCAGCTCTGTGACTGGTGGAGTGTTGGTGTGATTCTCTTTGAGATGCTGGTGGGACAGCCGCCATTTTTGGCTCCTACTCCCACAGAAACCCAGCTGAAGGTAAGCAGAAAGGAACATACAACTGCTTTTCGCAGAGCACTGGACTTTTCTGATTCATCCATGGATCCTTGGTTGGTATTTGACCTCTCTATTCTGAGTAGGATGGAAATTGCAGTTTTATATACTGAGGTTATTTTAAAGTAATATTGTCTTTTAAAATTATTATCTCTTTTTTTTTTTCTTTTCTTTTTTCCAGTACTGGGGATTGAACCCAAGGTCTTGTACATGCTAGGCAAGCACTTTACCACTGAGCTATTTCCCCAGTCCTTTTTATTTTTATTTGAAGCAGGGTCTCACTGTATTGCCAAGGGTAGCCTCAAACTCAAAATTTGCAAGTCTCTTTCCTTAGCCTTCTGGAGTAGCTGGGATTACAAGTATGCACCATCACACCCAGCTATTAGCCATTTAAAATTTTTCTCATTTTGATAAGTAAAGCCACAAAATTAGACCTGAGTCCCATGTATTTGTGTATCTGAAATTTTTAATCCATTGTCGGTATGGCATCTTGGTATTCCCAGGCCAGAACGACAAAGTGGAAGGGCACATGCAGATCACCTCTCACAGCCACTTGTGTCTACTTTGCAAAGAGCAAGCAGAACGTTATGACCTGAAGCTAAAGAAACCAGTGTGTTTATTTGGATGTTAACACTGCTGTTTGCAAATTATCAGCTAGGTGGTTAGGCTAATTGTGTGTATTCTTAATATTCATTTGAAATCATTGAATCATTTAATACTAAATAATTCATTTTAGAAATGACAACCATTTGCTTTCTGAAATAAATTATTAGTTAGGGATTGAATTGAGCATCTGAAATCTTCAGTGGACTTAGCCATTGATGCACAATTTAGGAAATTTTCATATGCCCTCAGGTCCATGATAGAGCCTAAATTTAGTCTAAGAAAACCTTGAATTAGGGCTGGGATTGTGGCTGTGGCTCAGCGGTGGAGCGCTCGCCTAGCGTGTGGGCAACCCGGGTTCGATCCTCAGCACCATGTACAAATAAAACGCATTAAATAAAACGCATTGTGTACAACTAAAAGCAAATAAATTTTAAAAATTAAAAAAAAAAAAAGAAAACTTAAATTAAGGCTTAGTTTCACTCTAAGAATAATACAATTGCAGTTTGGCATTTTCTGCATCTTTATTGAATGCTGAAACTCACTAATTTGCCTGCATAATAACCCAGATTCTTTTTGTATGGTGGTAAAATATATGTAACATAAAATTTACCATTTTAACCATTTTGAAGTATACAATTTACTGCCATTAAGTACATTCAAAATGTTGTGTGACCATCTCCACACTCTATTTCCAAATATTTTCAACATTCCAGACAGAAACTTCACCCATGAAACAATAACTACCTTTTCCCCCTTCAGCCCCCTCAGCCTCTTGTAACCTCTATCCTTTCTGTCTCTGAATTCACCAAATTTAGGTACTTCATGTCTTTTCGTGGCTACCTTATTTCACTTAGCATAACATCCTTAAGGTCCCATCCATGCTATAGCATGTGTCAGGATTTCCTTCCTCTTTAAAGCTGAATTATAACCCTTTGTGTGCATGTGCCATACTTCATTTATCCATTCATCAATTGGTGGACATCTGGGTTGTCTTTCCCACTTGGCTTTTGTGAATGGACATGGGTGTACACATATCTTTTTCAGTCCCTGCTTTCAATTATTTTGGATATATACCCACAAGTAGAATTTCTGGATCATATTCTATGTTTAACTTTTAGGGAACTGCCAAATTGTGGAGAATGCCAAATTTAGGTACCTCACATATGGGGAATCATATATTATTTGTCTTTTTGTGATTGCCTTATTTCACTTAGCATAACATCCTCAAGATTCATTACTGTTATATAGCATATGTCAGAATTTCCTTGCTCCTTAAAGTGCTATTTTACTTTCCCACCAGTAGGGTATATTGGTTTCAGTTTATCCACATCCTTGCCAGTACTTATCACCTCCCTACACACAACTTTTTCCTAAATAGTAGCCATCCTAGTGGATGTGAGGTGGTATTTCATTGTGGTTTTCACTTTATTTCCCTAATGATTGGTGATATTTAGCATATTCATTTAATTATTGGCCACTTTGTATATTTTCAAACATACAGGTTTTTAAGAACTCTGCCACCTTTTTAAAATTAGATTATTTGTTGTATTATAGTTATTTACACATTCTAGATATTAACTCCTTTTCAAATATATGCTTTGCAAATATATTCTTCTGTTCTATAGATTAGTTTTTCATTCTTTCAACAATGTCCTTTGATGCATAATAAAAATTGTTGGTTTCCATGAAATCCAGTTTAGTTTTTCTTTTCTTGCCTGTGCTTTGGTATCATTTCCAAGAATCACTACCAAATCCAGTGTCAGGAAGATTTACCCTGTGTTTTCTTCTGAGTTTCATAGTTTTAGCTTTACTTAAAAAAAAAAAAAAGACTCCTAAGGTTTAAAGCAGCCCTCTCAAACAAATGCCCATCTAATTCTATGCCTCACCCACTGTCCTGTTACCCAGCTGGTAGCCAGTTATATTGACGAGTGTATTTAATGAATTTCCCAATGGCTGTGTACTGAGGTTGAACATTATGAACACGAAGCTATGGCCAAGGATCCTTTTTTTCCTTCCCCCATACAACACTCATCAACCATTTTCTAGGGCTGGGGGTGTAGCTCAGTGTACTTGCCTAAAAATGCTCAAGACCCTGAGTTCTCCAGCACCAGAAAAATCGATCAACCAACCAACCATTTCTCAGTGATAGTGAGTTTTAGTGATTTCTGTGAAATAGCACAGCAGCAATCCATTTGTATCTATAGAAGCAACTCATACATCAGTCTCTTCATCTTTATGGAAAGCATTAAATTCTTTGGCTACACAGTATTTCTGATGGAAGAAAATAAGTATCTTTCTGTCTATATTCCCTTCATTCCAAGCCTTGGGCTGTGAGCCACCTCCCAAACCACACTGCCTTAGAGCTCCCCTGATCAACACTGCATCTCCGTTGTCTGTTTTAACTGCCTCCCACTATGAAGCTGGAATGGTTTAAAAGCCACATCATCCAGTACTGTCCAAGAACTGCCCTAGCGGGGCCTTGAGTCAGAAGGAGAAAAAACTAAAACTTTGGTGCTGTTGTCTCTTTAGGTGATAAATTGGGAAAACACACTCCACATTCCAGCCCAGGTCAAGCTGAGCCCCGAGGCGAGGGACCTCATCACCAAGCTGTGCTGCTCGGCTGACTGCCGCCTGGGGCGAGACGGGGCCGACGACCTGAAGGCGCACCCCTTCTTCAGCGCGATCGATTTCTCCAGTGACATCCGGAAGCAGCCTGCCCCCTACGTTCCCACCATCAGCCACCCCATGGACACCTCAAATTTTGACCCCGTAGATGAAGAAAGCCCTTGGAGCGAGAATAGCGAAGGCAGCGCCAAGACCTGGGACACGCTCACCTCCCCCAATAACAAGCACCCCGAGCATGCATTTTACGAATTCACCTTCCGGAGGTTCTTTGATGACAACGGCTACCCCTTTAGATGCCCAAAGCCTTCAGGAGCAGAAGCTCCCAAGTCTGAGAACGCAGATTTAGAAACTTCTGATCTGGTGGACCAGAGCGAAAGCTGCCAGCCGGTGTACGTGTAGGCTGTGACCCGGTGCCCACAGCTGGCCTCTCCAGGGCCCGGGAGCCCTGTTGAGTGGGGTCCTGAACAGGCAGATGGAAAGTGCAGGGCGGCTTTGATTACATCACTTGAAATTCTGGTCTTCACCAAGAAAACCCCAAACCAACAAGAAACTTAAAAAAAAAAAAAGACTGAAGTCCAGCAGATCTTCATTTCTAGATTCTGTTTGATGGTGTCAGGAAAGGTCAACAGGTCTTGGATTTGGCTTTGAGGGCCTTCACTGCATTAAAATAAGATTTTTAACAGTACAGTTTAGAAAGAGCACTTATTTTGTTGATATCCAATTTTTCTTACTAAATTATAGGGATTAACTTTGACAAATCATGCTGCTGTTATTTTCTACATTTGTATTTTATCCATAGCACTTATTCACATTTAAGAAAAGACATGAAAACTGAAGAACATGTGATAAGAAATCTGTGCAATAATGTTTGAAAAAAAAAAAAAAAAAGATAATGCTCTGCTCAGATGTCATGGAGACCATTTTATCCACACAATGGTTTTGTTTTATATTTTTTCCCCACATTTCAAAATTGTGATATAATGTTAAAAGCTGCTTTTTTTTTTTTTTTTTTTTTTTTTTTTTTTTGCTTTTTGCATATCATAGTATAATAGAAAGTGTGAGCAAAGTGATATGGTTGTGATTTCAGGTGTCTGGAGTGTGGAAAGTACTGCATGAGCAGGGTTTTTCTATTATAAAATTTACCGTATCTTGCCATTCACAGCAGGTCCTGTGAATATGTTTTTACTGAGTGTTTTTAAATGAGGTATTTTAGACAATGTGCTGATAATGTATCGTGTGGGTGAATTCTTCGCTATGATTGTATCCCTTATTGTTTTGTTAAAGAAACGCAGATGTGTAACTTGAGAAGTGATTTTTGTTTGTATGTCTTGAGTATGATTGGATTCTTTGGGGAGTAAACATAAACTAAACTTACATACATCAAAAGGGACTAATTCAGCTATACCAAAACATTTTAAATTAATCATAGATCTGTGTCTATTTCTTGCTCTTTTCATTCTTGGTATAGCTGGCATGTGGAATCCAATAGCTACCCTACTACTTAATTTTTTCACCAACAGCCCACACTGAAAGGTTAAATGAACGTTATTCCTCCTATTGTCTTTAGACAGCTGAGACGAAATCGAACAATCTTATGGTTCTTCCCACATTTTTTTAGTGTGCTTTGAAGTGTCAAAGCTTGGTTTAAACAATATATTTAGACAAATGTATTGTTCAAATCATTCAAACATTTTTCTAAATATATTCTTTTGTAAAAAAGCAAAGATTCTTCAAAGTAACATTGGAATAAAAAAACAATTAAGCCATACATATTTTCTTAGACGTATAGGTGTATATATAACTATATAGATAAACACACAAAATATTCCTATTTCAAATTAGCGTGGTTCCTATTTAAAGTGGTTTATATTTGAGTAAAAAGTTCAATTCTTTTTGCTTTTTAAAAGAACTGATGCATCATATGTTTCATTATATTATTCCACATATTTTTCCTTGAAGTTCTTAGCGTAATGTATCCATTATTTAGTATATATCTAGGCAACAATTCTTATAAGTTTTAATGTCTAAAAAAACAATTCCTGTGTACTGGTTTACATTTGTATGAATGGCATATTCTGAAGTCTGCTGTGCTTGTATCATGACTTACAGTATTTTCTCTATTTTATAGTAATGCCATGTTGTTATTTACAGCGCTCTGACATACTTTCATGTGGTAGGTTCTTTCTCAGGAACTCAATTTAACTATTATTTATTGATATATCATTTGCCTTTGAAAAGCTTCTACTGGCACAATTTATTATTAAAATTTTGAGTCCAAATCCCTTAGGTGGTGTCAAGTTTTATTGGAATTTGTAAGATCTTGTCTTTTTCAGCATTTTATAATTCCCCCCAACACCACACACACACACACACACACACACACACACACACTTGTGATTCACATGCAGCCAGGTTTATAAACTACTGACAGAGCTGCTGTCATGAGAGAACATGAAGAGGTGTCTCCCAGACGAGGCTCTGTCTCAGAAAGGGCCTGGAATATGGAAAAAATGGGTCTTCAGTCAGACAGACTAAACCAGGCCATGGATCTGTGGCCACCTTCTGTTCTATAAAATGAGGGTAAAATGTATCTCTTTTTAGGGTTTTGAGTGGCTTAAGTGGGATATCAAATATATATTTTTGTGGATGATAAAATAAATCATGAATAGGAGCTAATTCCTCTGCATCATGATACAGTTAAACTAAGGATGATCGTAGCATCTACCCTTTCATTTAGAATGATCAATAGTATGAAAAAATTTGGAAAAGATTGATTTAGTTTATATTAGCCTTTCAAATGGGTATAGTCATCTGGTTTAAAAATCAAGATATATGCCCACACTTGTAATCCCAGCAATTCAGGAGGCTGAATAAGGAGGATTGCAAGTTTGAGGCCAGCCACAGCAACTTAGCAAGACCCTAAACAACTTAGTGAGACCCTGCCTCAAATAAGTAAATAAATAATAAAAGGAACTAGGATGTAGCTCAATGGTAAAGCACCCTTGCATTCGATCCTGAGTATCAAAAAATATATCAAAACATCTAAATGAATATACAAAAAAAATTTGCTCATTCATCTCCCCACAGACAAAAATGATAGTAGTTTATTGTGCATCCTTAGAGAAATGAAATCTTATGTAGTACACAGTATAAGGAAATGTGTATGTTCTTTATTGCTTCCTACAGAAATAGGAGAATGTTATACTTTTTTTTTTTTTTTTTCATGGTACCGGGGATTGAACTCAGGGGCACTCGACCACTGGGCCACATCCCCAGACCTTTTTTGTATTTTATTTAGAGACAGGGTCTCACTGAGTTGCTAAGTGCCTCGCCATTGCTGAGGCTGGCTTTGAACTCGCGATCCTCCTGCCTCAGCCTCCCAAAGTGCTGGGATCACAGGCGTGCGCCACCGCACCCGGCTCATGTTATACTTTTTTTGTGGGCAGCTTTTTTTCACTTGATAATGTACGATGTGTCTTGGCAATTATTTCAGCATGGAAACTTTTTTGCAGTGTTACGGATCAGACTCAGGGCAAACATTCCACGGAGCTACATCCCCAGCCCTCTTCATTTTTTATTATTACTGCATAGTATTCCATTGAGATGCTGTTATACTCAACAGTCTCATATTGATAAGAATTCAGTCATTTCTGATCTTTTATTATTGCACTGTTAGAATAAACAACCTCATATTGTCATTTTATATATGGGAAAGTAAATATATAGGACAGACTCCTAGATGTGGAATTGTAAGGGCTGTAGTTATGGCTCAGAAGAAGAGTGCTCACCTAGCATGCATGAGGCACTGGGCTCAATCCTCAGCACCACTTAAAATAAAGGTATTGTGTCCACCTAGAAGTGGAATTGCTAGGTCAAAGTTAGATTTATTTGCAACTTTTATTGCCAAACTGCCCCACATTGATATTGGGAGAAAGTACTCTATAGCTCTTCTGCACACCTCGTTGCATATGCCAAGAAAGCAGGATGGGACCCTCTACCTGGGCCATTTATCATGGTTTGGTTAGCAGTGAGCAGCTTGAAAGCAGAAGGTGTTCTTCAGGCAAAGAACTTTGGGTCCACCTGGGTCTAACACAGTGGGTCTTGTCCATTTGGAGCAAGAGGAACTGACAAACGTGAATGTTCATGCTGCACGCTGTGCTCTGAGAAAGTGCTTTGTCTCTGATCCAGGAGTCTCGTCTCTTATGCCAGCATCCACGGAAGGATTAAGGATAAAAATAAAATCTCAGACCTGACAACAGGTATTGTGTCAATGTATACTCCCAATAGAATTAAATACATGGGACTGTTTGCCTACAGTTTACCAACCACACAATGTAGTATCAACCTTTTTGATCTTTGCCCATTGACTTAAAAAAAAAAAATAATTACCTTGGTGTAATTTTAGTTGATACTTATTTGGAAAAAGAAAAAAAAATTGAGCATCTTTGTATATGCTTAACGTCTACCTAAATATCCTTAAAAGTAATAATCCTAATTTATGTTTTGGGTATTGATGTTCAATGCCTACTTTAGAGAACCCCAAAAGATTTCCATTCCCTGCCAGTTTTGGTGGCATGCTGCCTGCAATCTCAGGGACTCAGGAGGTTGAGGCAGGAGGATCACAAGCTTGAGGCCAGCCTCAACAACTTAATGAGGCCCTGTAAGAACCTGTCTCAAAAAAAAAAAAAAAAAAAATGTGGAGGGGGGTCACTGGGAATATGATCAGTGGTTAAGTGCCCCTGGATTCAATCCCCGGTATTTAAAAAAAAAAAAAGAAAAAATTCCATCCTCTTCTCCTTCTTCATCTTCTCTTTCAATTAAAGTGAACTAATTGGGCTCACAGCTAGATAAGAGATCACAGAGACTTGCAGCATTTCTGGCAGATTCCATAGGAAAGGAAGCTTCTGCTCATGACATCACAGAGGCATAGCCAGGCCTGGCTTCTCCATGTTTGTGGTTATGCTTGGGTGTGACTGGAGTCCATGGAGGGAAGAAATAGCTTATTCCATTCCTTTCAGTTTCCTTCACATTTTTCATGCTATGTGTTTCTTGTTAAATCTAAATATAAGTCATAAAGACAAAAACATTAAACAGTATGGTAGGCTTCCTCCAAATCTTCTGTCATCTAAATCATTTTGCTTCCCCTGCCACTGCAGGTGCTGTTGATGGAACCCAGGGAGCCTTGTTTATGTTAGGCAAGTGCTGTACCACTGAGCTACACCCCCAACTCAAGTTGCATATTTTTTTAAGTATTTATTTATTTGCTTTAGTTGTACACAATGCAACACATTTATGTTTACGTGGTGCTGAGGATCGAACCCAGGCAGCGCACGTGCTAGGCGAGCACTCTACCACTGAGCCACAACCCCAGCCCACATATTTTTTTAAATAGTTTGTCAAATTCATCCTACTTTCATTTTTACATTCACACACAGAATTGTATATATTTACCAGTTAGAATATGTTTTGAAGTACATATACATTGAGGAATGACAGCTGTTAACATGTGCATTATATAATGTAGTCTCAGCAACTAATATTTTATTTCTACTAGCAAAATTCAGCATAATGAAAAAGATTAGCCAGGCATAGTGGTACATGCCTACTTGGGAGGCCAAGGTAGGAGGATCATCAGTTGGAGGTCAGCCTAGGCAACACTACAAAATGAGACCTGTCTCAAAAGTTTTTTTTTTTTTTCTATTAAGTGCATATTTATAAGTAGTACTATCCTAGTATTAACCACTGTATCAGTAAAGAACCTTTCGTAGTGGGCCATAGTAGTACATGACTATAATCCCAGCTACTAGGGAGGCTGAGGCAAAAGGGTTGCAAGTAGCCGGGTGTGGTGGCGCACGCCTATAATCCCAGCACTTTGGGAGGCTGAGACAGGAGGATCGCGAGTTCAAAGCCAGCCTCAGCAATGGCGAGGCACTTAGCAACTCAGTGAGACCCTGTCTCTAAATAAAATACAAAAAAGGGCTGGGGAGGTGGCCCAGTGGTTAAGTGCCCCTGAGTCCAATCCCCGGTATCACAAAAAAATAAATAAATAAATAAAAAGGGTTGCAAGTTCAGGGCCAGCCTCAACAACTTAGTGAGACCTTGTCTTAAAATGAAACAATAAATAATGGACTGGGTATGTAGTTCAGTGGTAGTGCACCCCTGGGTTCAGTCCCCATTCGAAGGAAGGAAGGAAGGAGGAAAAAAAAAATATTTTCCTTGGTAAAATTGTCCATTTCCAAAATTAGAAGCCAAAGATATGGGGAAAATAATCTTATTCACCTTAGAAAGAAAATCTATTGCAACTGGGATGAAATACTCATGGCCTATTACTAAAGACAGAAAACTACCCTGAATGGCAATGTGGTTCTGTTCCCAGCTCACATCAAATGGCATTATATGTTTGTTTCAACCATCAGACATACTTTAGAAAACAAGAAAAGGGGCTAGGGTTGTGGCTCAGCAGTAGAGTGCTCGCCTAGCGCGTGCTCAGCCCCTGTTGGATCCTCAGCACCACGTAAAAATAAAAGGCATTGTGTACAACTATAAAAAAAAAAAATTAAAAAAAGAAAAAAAAGCTGGGCGCGGTGGCGCATGCCTGTAATCCCAGCACTTTGGGAGGCTGAGGCAGGAGGATCGCGAGTTCAAAGCCAGCCTCAGCCATGACGAGGCACTTAGTAACTCAGTGAGACCCTGTCTCTAATTAAAAAAATAAAAATAAAAAATAGGGCTGAAGGATGTGGCCCAGTGGTCAAGTGCCCCTGAATTCAATCCTTGGTACCAAAAAAAGGAAAAAAAAAGAAATGTCTATTGCTCTTATTATTTTTGCATACTGTATTCTCTCTTCCTGATGTTCTAGGAGGTTTTGTTGTTGTTGTGTGTTTTTATTTTTCGTTTAACTTCTTTCCTTTCGTTTTTTAGAGAATGTCCTTTAATCATTGTTTTAGGTTTAGGTCTACTGATGACAAATTTTGTTTTCCTTCATCCAAGAATGCCTTCATGTAGTCGCCTGAAGCGATGGCCGCTTGGAGCAAAGAAGCCGCGGGAAGAAGTTTTGAGAGGAACTGGAAACAAACAGCCCTTTATTCTGTTAACTTTTCTCTCTGCTCTAACTACACCCTGACACGCAGTCCACGCTCCTCTAACCTCCAAAATGGCGCAGACCTCCTCCACAATCTCGCTCAAGTCCCTCGAGATCTCCGGCCAAGTCTCGCAAGATCCCGGGCCAAGTCCCATGAGACTACAAAAGGCGCCAATGCCCAAACATGTCCAAAGCCCGTAGTCAACCACAATTTAAGCCATCTCCCCAAACAGGGCTCCTACACCTTCATTTTTCTCTCCCTTCCTGAAAAGAATTTCCATTGGCTATAGGATTCTAGGTCAAGGGCTCTTTTTTCTTTTTTCTTTTCTTTCTTTCTTTCCTCTCTTTTTCAGCAGTTGAAAAATAATGACCCACTTCATTTTGTCTTTGGAAGAGAATCTGTTGTTCTAATTCCTTTTCCTCTAGAGATAGATAAAGTATTGTTTTTCTCTGGCACTTTTTTTTAAATATTTATTTATTTGCTTTAGTTGTACACAATGCAATGATTTATGTTTACGTGGTGCTGAGGATCGAACCCGGGCAGCGCACGTGCTAGGCGAGCGTTCTACCGCTGAGCCACAACCCCAGCCCTTTCTCTGGCACTTTTCATGATTTTTTTCTTGGCTTACTTTTCAGATGTTTGATTGTGTACTTTGGACTTCTTTGTATTTAACCCATTTGTGATTCGCTCAGCTCAGCTCCTTGAATCTGTAGGTTCATTGTCTTGCCAAATTTGAAAAGTTTTCAGCTATTATTTCATTCAGACTATTTTTACCCCCATGACCCCCGCCTTTCCACTTTCCTCCTAGAACTCCAATGATATGATGTAGAGCTTTTGTTATAATACTTGAAATTCAGTTCTTTTTCCTTTCTTTCTTTTTTCCAATTTTCTCTCTTGTTCACACTGAGAAATTTCTGGGGTTTTTGTTGTTGTTGTTTGTCTTTTGGTGGTGCGGGGGATTGAACCCAGGGCCTTGTGCACATGAGGCAAGCACTCTACTGCCTGAGCTATATCCCCCAAATTTCTATTATTCTTTCTTCCAGTTCACTGATTCTTTCCTCTCACTTTCTTGAGCCTATCCATTGAGCTTTTCATTTTAGTTATTATGGTTTTTTAGTTCTAATATTTCCATTTAGAAGTTTTATTTTTTTCTTTATAGTGTCTATTTCTTTGCTGAGCTTTTCTTTTTCATTTGTTCCAAGAGTATTTGTATTTGTTCTCTGAAGCCTTGTTATGATGGCCAATTTAAAAATCTTATGTAATTCTAACATCTCTGTCGTCTTAGTGTAGGCATCTATTGATATTTTCCACTCAGTTTTGAGCTCTTCCTGGTATAATGACTGATGATTGATGAAAACTAACTACATTTTTGTAGTATGTTCTGAGAGTTTGGATCTTCTGTTTTTATTTTGTCGTTAGCAGTACTAGGGTTGAATCCAGGGTCTTGCACATGCTAGGCAAGTGCTGTACCACTGAGCTACATCAGCTCTTTTTACATTTTATTTTGAGACAGGCTTTTACTAAGTTGTCCAGACTGGCCTCAAACTTGCAATCCTCCTGCTTCATCCTCCCCTGTAGCTAGGCTTACAGGTATGAGCCACCACACCTCGAAAGGATCTTCTGTTTTAGCTGGCTAGCAGTGACATTGCTTTGCAAGGAAAAGGTAGACAGGTGGCCTCAATATTGCCTGAGAAGGTAGAAGATTCCACTCAGAAAAAGAAAAAAGAAGAAGATTCCACTCAGACTGGAATCCATATTGTGTCCACCACAAGGACCTGTCCTCATTACCACTTGACAATGGTAAGCAAAGTCTGGACTCTCCACTTGGCCTCCTCTGATGCTACCCTCGCAAGAAGTGAGAGGAACACCCATCAAAATCCAGGCTCATCACATGCTTTCTACTTAGACCATCCGGAGGTAAGGCATTAACAGCCAATGAGGTTGTAAATCCCAGCTTCCTACTTTGGAATGCTCTGACATCACTCTGGCAGGAATGTTGGGGCATTCAAGGAATTCAAGGCTTCCCATTCAGTCTTTGCAAGCATGTGTTGACTGGAATAGTGTAGCTATTGTCTCAGTGCTATCTTCCTAGTCTCTCCCTTGTCCTTTGGCTACAGGGAGAAGACTTGTTGGGACTCTCTTTGTCTATGCTTGTTGGCATTTCTGGGTTGCTAACTTCTTCACATCCAAGCCTCATATAAAAAGGCATAAAAAAAAAAAAACCAGAAAACTCACCCCCATGTCATTCCTCAGGTACAGAAGTTCCTACCTGGTCTGCCTTCTTCTCCCCACTTCTTAGTGTCTTGTGTTTATATGAGTTTTAGTTGTTCTTAGTGGAAGGAATAAGAAAAAGTACATCTACCCCATCTTCCTGGAAGTAAAATTGGGTTTTGACTTCAATTTTAATTTTAATTAAAATTCTTTTTCTTAGTCACATCAGCCACATTTCACATATGCAGGAGGTACATGTAGTTAATGGCTACCATTTTGTCTAAGAGGATCAGTCTTTGCATTGACAAACATCTTGCTGAATCTGGAGACTAGTGTGAGCAAGGATTGTGACACTTGGGCAATGGAGAGTACAAAGTGTTCCCCAGGAGCAGGGTGGTCTGAAGATGTAGGGTGCATTCAACACTGTCAGGTTCAGTTGCATCTGTGTTTTATTCCTTTCCTGCCTTGCTGCTCAAACTACTTGGTACCTTCCAACAATCACCAATTTTCTGATGATTCTTTAAGCTGGCAACTAATGTACCTGAAATTGTTTTCTATTTTGTGTTGCTATAACAAAATAGCACACTCTGGGTAATTTTAAATGAACAGAAATTTGTTTTCTCACAGTTCTGGAGACTAGGACAGCCAAGATCAAGGTACCAGCATATGGCGAGGGCCTTCTAGTGCGTTATCATGTTGTGTGCAGAAAAGGCAGAGGAAAAAGCAGCCAGACTCACCCTTTAATAAGTTCATTTATCCCACCAACAAGGGCAGGGCTCTCATAGCCAAATCACCTCTCAAAGGCCCACCTCTTAATATTGTTACAATGGAAATCAAACTTCAGAGCTGTGCGTGGTAGCACAAGCATCTAGGTGTGGCACTCAGGAGGATGAGGTGGGAGGATCACTTGAACTCAGAAATTCAAGACCACACTAAGGCAGCCTATAAAAAAAAAGGGGGGTGGGAGCAAACATCCAAACTATAGCATAGATAATGATAGCTTAACCAGATAATAATAATAACAAGCCGGGCGTGGTGGCGTGCACCTGTAATCCCAGCACTTGGGAGGCTGAGGCAGGAGGATTGTGAGTTCAAAGCCAGCCTCAGCAATGGCGAGGCACTTACCAACTCAGTGAGACCCTGTCTCTAGTAAAATACAAAAAAAGGGCTGGGGATGTGGCCCAGTGGTTGAGTGCTCCTGAGTTCAATCCCCAGTACCAAAAAATAATAATAATAACAACAACAACAACAACAACATATGTATGGCATGCCCATCCTCTCCTAAAGACAGCACCAATCAATCAAGGCACACCTGGCCAAACCCAGAGTTAGCCTCAAAATCCAACTCAGTTCTCAGAGCAGTTCTTATTAATTAATCAAACTAAGCACCTGAGATAAAACCTACTTGCCACTCTTGGTGTAACCTCTTAATGTCCCCTCTTCCTCCCTTGATCCTGATCTCTCTGAGTTCCTATCAAAGTCTCAACTCATTTTCACTTCCTTCTGATTCCAGCACCAATGTGATCAACTTTGTCTTATTCTTTGTTTTACATTAGTGCCTCTGTACTCTTTTATTTTTAAATTCTAGAAGTAGGACCATATAAAAGAAAGAGTCCTGGGCAGGGAGTCCTGGGCCTTGATTCTAAGTCTAACTTGTAGAACTTTGGTTTAGTTAGAATATATGTCAGGTATATTAGTTCTAATGGGGCAGAGGGAGTCTGAATTGGGGTTTTTATACTGTCTGAGTTCAGAGCTGGTTTCCAAGAGGTGTCTCAGCAGTGGATGAGGTGAGGGTCATCTGTAGTATCAGAGCACCTGTTCTTATTCTTTCTACTTTTTGTTAGGTGTAAAAAAAAAAAAAGACATTCTGCTAGCATAACAAGTTTAAAGATCACTGTTTAAGCCGGGCGCGGTGGCGCATGCCTGTAATCCCAGCACTTTGGGAGGCTGAGGCAGGAGGATCGCGAGTTCAAAGCCAGCCTCAGCAATGGCGAGGCACTTAGCAACTCAGTGAGACCCTGTCTCTAAATAAAATACAAAAAAAGGGCTGGGGATGTGGCCCAGTGGTCAAGTGCCCCTGAGTTCAATCCCCGGTACCACAAAAAAAAAAAAAAAATCACTGTTTAGGTGATTGGTACTGTCCTTTCTTTTGTGTTTAAAATTCTTTGTTTTTTATAAATATAGTAAGCATATATTATTTTTTTAAAAGTTACAGTCCTAAGAAAAGTCATCTCTGTCCATCTCTGGCTATTTCTTGCTCCCCAAATAACCACTCTCAACTTCTAAGCTGTTTTTTTTCTGGCATTTCCATTATCTTACTAACATGTTTTTAATGATTTTTCCTTTTTTCTTTTCAGTACTAATTAAATCCAGAGCCACTCTACCACTGAGCTATATACCCAGCCCTTTTTATTTTGAAACACTATCTCACTAAGTTGCTGAGGCTGGCCTCGAACTGGTGATCCACCTGAGTACTGGATACAAACACGTGCCACCATGGCTGGC
The DNA here is from genome assembly GCA_025594165.1 of Tamias sibiricus. Lineage (NCBI taxonomy): Eukaryota > Metazoa > Chordata > Mammalia > Rodentia > Sciuridae > Tamias > Tamias sibiricus. The sequence goes on along the minus strand of CM046663.1, from coordinate 11,641,313 downwards.
TTGTTAATGGTATTTCTTTTCTTTTTTCTTTTTAAATATTTTTAGTTGTAGATGGACACAATACCTTTATTTTATTTTATTTTATTTTTTTTTTTGTAGTACCGGGGATTGAACTCAGGGGCACTCGACCACTGGGTCACATCCTTCAGCCCTTTTTTTGTATTTTATTAGAGACAGGGTCTCACTGAGTTGCTAAGTGCCTCGCCATTGCTGAGGCTGGCTTTGAACTCGCGATCCTCCTGCCTCAGCCTCCCAAAGTGCTGGGATTACAGGCATGTGCCACCACACCCAGCTTAATGGTATTTCTTGATTGATATATTTTACTTTTTTTTTTTCATTTGCTTTGTTTTCTTTGAAACTATAGGTTTGGGTTTTTGTTCATTTTTTTTTCCTTTCCAATTTTTACAATGGATCTATCCAAGGCCAGATTATTATTCATAAGTACAAATGCCTTGTCCTCCTCCTCCTACAGTCTGAATGGGTTGCTTTCCAAACATGACTAACAGTTGTCATTTCCAGAGCTCTCTTTGTCTCTTTCCTGTATTGGATCCCATTTTGGCCAAATGTTGTATCTTCCTTTTTCTTGATTTATGCTTGGAAAAATTTTTAGACCTTGCTTTATGAGAATGTCCCTTTTCTACTTGACTGAAAATATGAGTAGGCATTAAATTCTAGGGTGAAAATTCACCCTGCATTTTGAAGACAGTGTGCTCTGTTTCCCTGCTTCTGGTGTTGAACTGTGAGAGGTCTGATCCTCAGACCTGTAAAGTGACCTTTTAATTTAATTTTATTTTAATTTTCCTAAGAAGCATTTAAGATCGTTTCAGGAGAAGCAACAGGCTCTATGGTGCAATGGATAGTGCATTGGACTTCTAGTCAAGACTGGAGTGGTCATTTCATGATGATGTTCCTTGATATAGATTGTTTTTTATGTATTGTACTAAGTGGTGTCGGAGTTTCCAATATAGAGGCACGTGCATTTAGGTTTTCAGATATTTTCTTGCATCAATTCTCTCAACTTTATTCCCTCTGTTCCTAACTCCTGTGGGCTGGATATTGGGTCTCCTGACTGACCCTCTATTATGCTTAGGTTTTCATGTGTATGTCTGTTTTCCCTCTGCTCTCACACCACGGTAATCAACACAAGGGACTCCTGTGTTCTCCAAAGCTGTAGGCAGGGCTAGGGATATAGCTCAGTTGGTAGAATGCTTGCCTCACATGTATGAGGCCTTGGATTCAATCCCCAGTACCACCAAAAAAAAAAAAAAAAAATGCTGTAGGGATTTCTCTCCATCAGCAAGCAATCAATTTTATAGCCACACAAATGAGAGGAGTACCTGCTAATGCAATTCAATTCAGACAGTGACCACCTGGAAATAGCATCATATCTCATAAGAATGCCCCTCACTGCAGGTGCCAACTGTGACCAAGCTCTGCCATTAACACAGACCAGACAAATTTGTGTCTTACACACTATATCATTTTCATCAGCTTTAATCCACCAAAATACTCACGGTTCACTTAGTGTCATGATCAAGGCAATCACATATTTTTTATTCCATTCCAATCTCTCTCTCTCTCTCTCTCTCTCTCTCTCTGTGTGTGTGTGTGTGTGTGTGTGTGTGTGTGTGTGTGTGTTGGAGAGACATACTGGTTATTGAACTCAGTGGGGCTTTACCATTGAGCTACACTCCTACCTCCCCGCTTTTTTAAGTTTTATTTTAAGACACTCACTAAATTACTCAGGCTGGCCTCAAACTTGTGATCTTCTTGCCTCAACTTCCTGAGTAGATAGGAATATAGGTGTGTGCCACTGTGCCAGATATTCCAATCTTAATTAATAATATCTACAACACTTAAGTCATCCATCAACTTTACATAATGACATATAGGTTATAAAACACCTAAGAAAGCATTAAGGTGACCTTAGGGTTTTAAGAGACCAGACAAAGAGCAAAGGCAGATACAAATAAAAAGTCACCATATATAGTGAGACAAAATGATGACCTTGTTTAGGGCATAGAGCTGTTAAGGGCAAGGAACTTGTTCAAGGTGAGAGTCCAGACAGCAGGGCAGTTTTGAAGTGGGCCAAGTTAAGCAGGGAGATGGAGCTGAGCTAAAGTCCCAGATGTCAGGGGTTTGTCACCTGTCAATCTTGTGATGCATTCACTGGATGGTCTGATAAGATGATGGATCAGGGTGGAGCTGGAGATCAGTGGCAGAGCACTTACCTAACATGTGTGAAGCACTGGGTTTGACAGCACCACATAAAATAAATAAATTAAATAAAGGCCTTTCTGTCCATCTACAAATACAAAAATTTTTTTTTTTAAGATGATGGGCCGGGTACTGTGGCGCACGCCTGTAATCCCAGCACTTGTACAGGAGCCCTAATAAAGGAGATAGCTAAGATTGTGGTTAGCTGTGAGCCATAAGCATTATCACCTTCCATGGTCTCGTGAGACTTGGCCCGGGACATTGTGGATCGGGTTGGCGTCATTTGCATGATCTCGCGAGACTTGGCCCGGGGGATTGTGGGTCGTCGTAGGAGCCATTTTGTGGTTGTTAGAGGAATGGCATGTGGGGATGTTGTTAGAGCCGGAGAGAAAAGCTGACAGAATAAAGAGCCTGTGTGTTTCCAGTCTGCCTCTGAACTTATTCCCGCGGCTTTGTTGCTCCAAGCGGCAATCACTTCAGGCGGCAACACACTCGGGAGGCTGAGGCAGGAGGATCGCGGGTTCAAAGCCAGCCTCAGCAATAGCAAGGCACTTAGCAACTCAGTGAGACCCTGTCTCTAATAAAATTCAAAATAAATAAAAGATGATGGATCGGGCTGGGGTTGTGGCTCAGCGGTAGAGCACTTGCCTAGCACGTGCATGGCCCGGGTTCGATCCTCAGCACCACGTAAGAATAAAGGCACTGTGTACAACTAAAACAAACAAATATATATTAAAAAAAAAAAAAAAAGATGATGGATCATCGAGTGCCACCATACCATCTGAGGTGCCTCTCCTTTCATGGGTTTCAGGTGCCAGGACTGCATTCATCAGTGGTCTGGTGTGTTTGATAAGCTCATGGGCCTGGTTTCTCTAATATGGGAAATGGTGTCAGATCCCACAAGCTGAGGGATCGGTCCTCAAGAACCCTTCCACTTGAGATGCCGATTGTCATACTCAGGCTACGCTGTTGATATAGACCTGGCATGTTTGTGTCTTTTCAAAATGTCAGAATTTATTGAATAACAATGAATTCACAAGCTATATAACGTTCATTGGCTTTAATTCACGAGAATATTCCCACACATGCATTTGTGTACTTCTGATTTAATTTGAGAAGTTCACAGTTTTTTTTTTAAATGAGTTTGTGCCTGAAGATTGTACATTGTACGATCATCTGGAGGTTATTCTTTTCTATAAGTTCTGTATGTCCGACATCTGCTGATTATCTGTTTGCCCAGACAAGTTACAGTAACCACGTCATTCTGCCTTAGGACTTGTGCTCAGTATAGGGAAGCTCGCACCGCAGAGCTGAAGCTATCACGGGAAAGCTTCAAGCCTTCATTCTTATATTCTGACAAAAGAAAATTTAAAGTCAGAAACCAAAAGCCATGCAAGAGAACTTTATTATAAGTGACAGTAGCATGGAAGTAAAATAAAAATAGCCGGGCGCGGTGGCGCACGCCTGTAATCCCAGCACTTTGGGAGGCTGAGGCAGGAGGATCACGAGTTCAAAGCCAGCCTCATCAATGGCGAGGCACTTAGCAACTCAGTGAGACCCTGTCTCTAATAAAATACAAAAAGGGCTGAGGATGTGGCCCAGTGGTCAAGTGCCCCTGAGTTCAATCCCCGGTACCACAAAAAAAAAAAAAAGAAAAGAAAAGAAAATAATAAAGCAGGGCTGAAGTTGTGGCTCAGTGGTGGAGCACTTGCTTAGCATGTGGAGGGCACTGGGTTCAAACCTCAGCACCACATAAAAATAAATAAATAAAATAAAGTTCCATTAACAACTACAACTAAAAAACAAAATGAAAATATTAAAATAATAATAATAATAATAAAGCAAAAGCAAAATAAGGCTGAAGCAGAGAGCCCTCAGAGAGAGAGAGTAGGCTGTCTCCCAGCAGAGAATGAGGATGGAGACAATGCTGTCTCCAAATTTATTTTTTTAAATATTTATTTATTTACTTTTAGTTGTACACATGTATTTATTTTTACATGGTGCTGAGGATGGAACCTGGGCCGGGCACGTGCTAGGCGAGCGCTCTGCCGCTGAGCCACAGCCCCAGCCCTCCAAATTTATTATTGCTTGATGTTTACCAGGAGAACTGGGGACTACTTTCTGTGCACTTCGCCCATCAGGTTTTCAACTCCTACTTCAAGTCCAGCAGTGGAGTTTTTTACCTTAGTACATGCTCTGGAACTGTCGTGGTGGCCATCCTAGTCAAGGGGCCTTCATCTACAAGTCAATCCTATGTTAATGTGGGCATTGGGTCGGAAGTCAGTCAGAAGTTACCTTAGTGTACCCGAGCCACTAAAGAATATCCTCTTCCACTGCGCCTGGTGAGGCACAGAGCTTTCATGCCCTCTTTGGAGTACCACCCTCCGGGAACCTCCATGCGTTCAGCTGTCCAGAAAATCTCTGAACCCTATTCTTTTGAATGTTTTGGCTTTTTTGTTTTGGTTTGTATTTGGTATTGGGGCTACCCAGGGGCACTTTACCACTGAGCCACATCCCCAGCTCTTTTTATTTTTTATTTCAAGATAGGGTCTCACTCGGCTGGGGCTGGGGCCCAGTGGTAGAGCACTTGCCTAGTACATGTGAGGCTCTGGGTTCGATTCTCAGCACCGCATCATTTAGATTTAAAATAAAATAAAGGTCTATTGACAACTAAATATATATACATATATATATATCAGATAGGGTCTTGCTAAGTTGCTTGAGGCCTACCTAAATTGCTAAGGCTGGCCTTGAACTTGTGATCTTTCTGCCTCAGCCTCCCAAGTCAGAGATTACAGGTGTATGTCACCACACCCACCTCTTTTGAGTTTTTATGGGAGCTTTATTACATATGCATGATTGGTTCATCCTTGGCCATTGGTGATCAAGTTAACCTCCAGGACCCTCCCCTCCTCAGAAGTTGGGGGATGGGGTTGAAAGTTCCAACCATCTCATTCCGACTTGGTTTTTTCTGTGGCTGGCCCCCATCCTCCTGGCTACAGGCCATTAGTCAATACATTAGCATACAAAAGGTACTTATCACTTTGAAGATTCCAAAGATTTTAGGAGTTGTGCCAGGAAACTGGGACAAAGACCAAATACATATTTCACAATATCACAGTGTCCTGTCATCCGTGTCTCTATTTTATTTTCTGGAAGATTTCATTGACTTTTTCATTCAAGTTTTATATTAACCTTTTTGAGGTAGACATTATCTTTTTAATTTCCAAATACACGTTCTTGTCCTCATCAATTTGTTATTATGTCTTCAATATTTATCTTTATCTTTCTTTCTTTTTTTGGAGGGTGGGAGGATATTGGGGATTGAACTCAGGGGCACTTGACCACTGGGCCACATCCCCAGCCCTTTTTTGTATTTTATTAGAGACAGGGTCTCACTGAGTTGCTAAGTGACTCACCATTGCTGAGGCTGGCTTTGAACTCGTGATCCTCCTGCCTCAGCCTCCCAAGTGCTGGGATTACAGGCATGTGCCACCACGCCCAGCTCCTATTTTGTATTTTTATCTTTATGTTTCTGAAGTTACTATTTCAACACCTCCCCCACTTCCCAAATTGTTTCTATTTCCTCTAAATTCCTTTTTTAATCCTTGTTTCTTTGTTTTGGCCTTGTACTTTCATTTTGGAGGTTTTCATTAAATGATTCTGACCATCCTTTTTTAAATATAATAGCCTTATTAATAAATAATTCACATACTATAAAAATTCCCCCATTTCAAGTATATAATTCAATGGCTTTTAGTATATTTACAGAGTTGCACAATTATCACAATTTTAGAACATTTTTATTACCCCAAGAGAAATCCTGCTCCCTTTAATAATCACTCCCCAATTTTAAAATTTATTTATTTATTCTTTTTACTGGGGGTTGAGTCCAGGGGTGCTTTACCACTGATCTATATCCCCAGCCCTTTTTTGTATTTTATTTTGACACAGGGTTTCACTAAGTTGGTTAGGACCTCACTAAATTGATGAGGCTGGCCTTCAATTTGTGATCTTCCTGCCTCATCCTTCTGAGACACTGGGATTATAGGCCTCTGCCACCATGCCTAACTCACTCCCCATTTTTAATCTCTAACTCCATTGCCAGCTCTAGACAACCACCAATCTACTTCCTGTCTCTGTGGATTTGCTTCTTTTGAATATAAATGGAATCCTATACTGTGTTGCCTTCTTTGGCTTATTTCACTTAATATGTTTCCAAGGTTCATCCATACCGTAGCATGTGTCAGTACTTCATTTATTTGAGAACCAAAATATATTCCATTGCATGAATATGCCAAGTTGTATTTTTTCATTCATCAGTTGAAAAACAGTTGGGTTATTCCTGATTTGGGGCTATTATGAATAACACTGCTGATAACAGAACCACAAGTGGCAATTCCCTTGGTCCTTGTGTCCTTCATGAGAGAAATATGCAGGCAAGGTGCAGAGATTTCACAAAAGAAAGTTTTATTAGGCAAAGTGTGTGTAATGATGGCCTTAGGCCTTAGCCTAAGCAACTCCATTTTAAAAACCTGCAGTCTCCCCAGGCACAAACCTGCAGAGCCCTCCAATACATCATCAGGCATAGCCTGGTAAACATGTCATAAACAAGTCACTTTCCACAACTCTGATAAGAATCAGAGTGAAGTCACTTGGTATAAACATGTCACTTGCCTTAACCCTGATAAGAGTCGGAGTGTAAAATTAGGGCAGAAGCCACCAAAACATATGCCTTGGCTCTGAAATGTAAACTGTCACTAAGAAAACCAGTAGCAGCTGATAGGGACCCAAAGGGTGAGCAGAAGCTCCAAAAACTAGTATAAATAATAGAGCAAAAGGACAGACATTCAGCCAGCCGATACTGATGCACACCTGCCAGAGAGCCTGATGAGGACCTGGACTGACATCCCACCTCTCCTCCTCGCCCGCCTGATCCTCTGCACGGTCCTCACCGCTCTCAAACTCTGGACCCTGGTGAGAACGGTGACGTCTCCTTAGGACCGGCTCCTCAACCATCCGTCAACTCTACTAGAAAAGAGTCCTCCTGTTGGATTCTAGGCAGAGGCTGCACCTCCCAGGCAGAAGGCCACACCTCCCCAGGTGCCTTGTGAAAAACTACAGCTCCCAGGATCCTCCAGCAAGTCCCTTGTCCACTACCACTACCTCCCCCCATGACCTCTGCTGGCCTATAGGACAAGGACTCACTCCAAGGGGGTTTTATGGCCCCTACTCTATTTAAGCCAGCCCCGGACTGAAATCGCTCTCTGTTCCTGCTTGTCCCTGATCCCGTCCATCCCTTTTCCCCCTTCCCTACCCCCCCCTTTCTTTCCCTACCCTTGCCCATGTGGCACCCCAATAAACCCTTTTATTTCACTAACACGGTGTTCCCAGCTAAGTTAACTATGTTTCAGCAGTTTTCTAACACCTCCACCAGTTGCTGACCTGATCACTGTTGGCTGAGTGTTTGTGCATCTGCTGGACTCAAGACCTAAGACTCAGGGCTTCAGATCTGGCACTTGAGCTTAGCATGCAGAGGGAATGTCTGCAATAAGTCTGTCACGATTAAGTGTGTTTGCAGTGCTAAGAGTTAACTTATAATCGTTTGCTTTGAATTGATTATGTCTATTGCAGTGCCCAGCATTAAGGATTGTCATTTTCTTGATGAAGAACCTATTGAGTGAATTGTACTGAGTGATTTGAGTGAATAAAACATTGAACAGGGCAGAAGCACGTGGACATTCTTTATTTCTCCCCTCGATTGCATAAGTCTCACCTTTGCCCATCGCGACAGTGAGGGTGAAAGCATGCTCATATTTCTTTCTTTTTTATTTTCATTATTTTGGTTGTAGGTGGACACAATACCTTTATTTTATTTATGTGGTGCTGAGGATCGGACCCAGGGCCTCACACATGCGAGACAAGTGCTCTGCCGCTGAGCCATAGCCCCAGCCCCTCATATTTCTTTTTTTCTGTACAATTTATTTAATTTTAAACATGTCACTCGAACCGGCCATATCTTTATTGACCAGAGAGGAGTGCTTTACTGTGTGTATCTATCTTCTCCCCTGCCATGCAGGCTAACAGTCTGGAATTTTTGTTGGAAGCTACTTATCTCCCAGGGCCCAAGGACCTATTGTTTCTTGAAATATGGGAAAATTAATTATAAACCTGAGAGTTTAGCATCCCTCCATCTCCTATAAGTTAACACTTACCATTCCATTGCTCATATCTAACACTAGCCTAACACCAGCCTAAGAGCCTAAACTTGCTATGTCCAAGTTTTGTCTAGGGATGTTTTCATTTCTCTTGGTGTATGCCCACTAGGGAAATTGCTGGGTCAAATGGTAAATCTATATTTAACCTTTTGAGGAAATGCCAGGCTATTTTTCAAAGCAATTGGACCATTTTACATTCCCACCAGCAATGTATGAGGGCTCCAATATCTCCACATCTTCACCAATACTTGTTATTATCTATTTTATTTTTTTTTAATATTTATTTATTTGCTTTAGTTGTACACAATGCAATGCATTTATGTTTACATGGTGCTGAGGATCGAACCCGGGCTGCGCATGTACTAGGCGAGCGCTCTACCGCTGAGCCACAACCCCAGCCCTATCTATTTCATGATAGTCTTTCTGGTGGTTGTAAAGTGGTAGCTCGTTGTGGTTTAGTTTTTGCATTTCCCTGAAGACTAATGGTATTGAATCTCTTTTCATGTACTTATCAGCTTTTTTTTTTTTTTTTTTTTTTTTTGGTACAGGGAATTGAACTCAGGAGCACTCAACCACTGGGCCACATCCCCAGCCCTTTTTTGTATTTTACTAGAGACAGGGTCTCACTGAGTTGCTAAGTGCCTCGCCATTGGTGAGGCTGGTTTTGAACTCATGGTCCTCCTGCCTCAGCCTCCCAAAGTGCTGGGATTACAGGTGTGTGCCACTGTGCCCGGCCTATTATTGGTTATTTTTATATGTTTATGGAAAAATGTCTCTTCAAACTTTGCCTATTTGAGGGGGGCAGTTACTGGGAATTGAATCCAGTCCCCAGCCCTATTTATTTATTTATTTTGGGTACCAAGGATTGAACTCAGGGGCACTCAGCCACTGAGCCACACCTCCAGCCCTATTTTGTATTTTATTTAGAGACAGGGTCTCACTGAGTCACTAAGTGCCTCGCCATTGCTGAGGCTGGCTTTTAACTCATGATCCTCCTGCCTCAGCCTCCCAATACTCTTATTTTTTCTCCTAAGTATTTTATAGTTGAACCCTTACATTTAGATCTGTGATTCATTTTGAATATTTTTTGTTTGTGGGATGAGAAGAAAGGATCCAATTTTGTTAATATGTATGGGGATATTGAGTTGTCCTAGAGCCACTTATTGAAAAGACTAACTATTCTTTTCTCATTGAGTTGTCTTGGCGCTGTTATTTAACTGGAGTGGGGCTGAGGCTCGGGGGCAGAAAACTTACCTTGTCTACTTGAAGTCCTGGGTTCGATTCCAAAGTATTTTAGGATTTTCAAGCTATTTTTATGTTATTGACTTCTAGTTTAATTCCACTGTGGTCTGAGAACAGATATTATAGGTTTTCTATTCTTTCAAATATGTTAAGATACAACTTACGGTCCAGAATGTGACTGATCTTGGTGCATTTTCTTTTTCTTTTTTTTTTTGTACCAGGGATTGAAATCAGGGGCACTAGACCACTGGGCCACATCCCCAGCCCTTTTTTGTATTTTATTAGAGACAGGGCCTCACTGAGTTGCTAAGTGCCTCACCATTGCTGAAGCTGGCTTTGAACTCGTGATCTTCCTGCCTCAGCCTCCCAAATTGCTGGATTACAGGCGTGCGCCACCGTGCCTGGTGCATTTTCTGTATGAACTTGAGAAGGAAGTGTATTCTGCTCTTGAATAGTCTACAGAGAGATGTCTATAGATAGATTATGACCAATATGCTATATTCAAATATGTTCTTACTGATATTATTCTTACTGGATCTCTTCTTCTTCTTCTTCTCCTCCTCCTCCTCCTCCTTTTTTTCTTTTTCCTCTTCTTCCTCTTCCTCTTCCTTTTCTTCCTCTCCTCCTCCTCCTTCTTCTTTTTTCTTTTATTGGTCCTGGGGATTGAACTAAGGACCAAAGGCCTCACCCATGCTAAACAGGTGCTCTACTACTGAGATATACCCCCAACCCTCAGATCTGTTCATTTCTGATAGAAGGGTGTTATATTCTCATTATGTAATAGTGGTTATAGTGTAATAGTGGTAATGGTGGGTTCATCTATTACTCCTTGAAGATCTGTCAGTTTGCCCCATGCATTTTAATGACCTGTTGTTAGGCAACTTACACTAATGATTGTTATGTCTTCTTGGAGTATTAACCCCATTTTTTATTGTGTAATATGCTTTTTATTCCCCGATAAATTTCCTTACCCTGAAGTCTTCTCTGTCTGAAATTAGTATAGCTATTCTTCCTGTCGATTAGTGTGGATATGATCTTTCTCTATCTCTTTAATCTATGTGTGTTTTAATATATCAAATGGGTTTCTTGTACAAAACACATAGTTGGCTCTTTTTGCTTCACTCTGAAAATCTGTCTTTTAATTGGTTTATTTGGACCATCGATAATTAGAGTGGTTTACTGATATCATTTGATTACTATATTTATTAGTATTTGTCTCTGTTCTTTGTTTCTATTTTTGTCTTCCATAATTTTTCTGCCACAAAAGGTTTTAATTGAGCATGTCATAAGATTCCATTTTTCTCTCCTTTCTTTAATCATATAATTAAACTTTTAAAATCTCTTTAAAGTGGTTTCCATAGAGTTTACAATACACATTTTATGAATAATCCAAATCCACTTTCAAATAACAACATACCCCTTCATGGATAGTGTAAGTCCCTTCTAAAACCAGACATTCTGATGTCTCCCTCCTGACCTTTGTATCATTGCTGTCATTCATTTTACTTGTATATAATTATATATAATCAAATATACTCTTGCTCTTATTTTGAACAATCACTTATTAGGTACATTAATTAAAACTAACAAAAAATGAAAATTTTCAACTTTACTTTCTTTATTCATCCTGATATTATTTTTTTTTTTTCTTTTTCTTTTTGTAGCAAGAATTGAACCTGGGGTCTCTTAACCACTGAACCACACCCTGGTCCTTTTTTATGTTTCATTTTGAGACAGGGTCTTATAAGTTGCTTAGTACCTTGCTAAGATACTGGCTAAGAGTTTCTGGGATTATAGACACGTACCACCACAGTTGGCTCTCTTCTTCATGTAGATCCAAGTTTCTAACCTATGTTATTTTTCTTCTCTCTGAAGAATTTCTTTCAAGATTTCTTGCAGGGAAGGTCTACTGACAACAAATTCCACCAATTTGAGTTTATCTTTATTTTTGTTTCATATTTGAAGGATAATTTCACAGGCCCAGATTTTAAGGTTGGTTTTTACTCTCAACACTTTAAATGTTTCACTCCATTATCTTCTCATTTGCATTGTTTCAGAAAAGAAGTCATATGTAACTCTTATTTTTGCTTTCCTGTAGGTAAAATGATTAGGGTTTTCTGGTTGTCAATTTTCCCGTCTAGTCACTTGTGGGATTTTAAAAAAAATATTTGGCCGGGCGCGGTGGCGCACGCCTGTAATCCCAGCACTTTGGGAGGCTGAGGCAGGAGGATCGTGAGTTCAAAGCCAGCCTCAGCAATGGCGAGGCACTTAGCAACTCAGTGAGACCCTGTCTCTAATAAAATACAAAAAAAGGGCTGGGGATGTGGCCCAGTGGTCGAGTGCCACTGAGTTCAATCCCCAGTACCAAAAAAAAAAAAAAAAAAAAAAATTTGATATCTATACTTTAAGCAGCATTATATGCCTTAAGTATAGAGACTTTGTAGTTTGGGGGCAGGGGGAGTTCTGTGTATTTTTTTGTCTTTGTATTTAACCTGTTGATAGTCTCTGAGCTTTCTGGGTGTGTGATTTGGTGTTTGACATTAATTTGTGGAAAATTCTTAGTCATTACTGCTTCTGTCCCTTTCCCAACTCCTTTCTTTCTGGTATTCCTGTTGGCTATTTTATCCCTTTTGTGGTTGTCCCACAATTCTTGGATATTCTTTTTCTCTCTCCTTCTCTTCAGTCTTTCTTATCCTTATTTTTCTGTTTTGGAAGTTTGTATTGGTCATATATCCTTAAGCTCACAGATTCTTTTTTCAGATGTGTCCAATTTGCTAATGAGTTCATCAAATGCATTTTTCATTTCTATTTTAGTGCTTTTAATCTATGGAGGATTTTATTTTTCTATTTTTGTAATGCTGGGGCTCAAACCCAGGGCCTCACATGCATTAGCAAGCACTCTACCACTGAGCTATACCCCCAGGCCCTTTAGAGTTATTCTTTTTTTTTTTTTTTTTTTTAATTTAAAATTTTTTTTAGTTGTAAATGGACATGATACCTTTATTTATTTATTTTTATGTGATGCTGAGGATTGAACCCAGGCCTTCACACATGAGGCAAGTGCTCTACCACTGAACCACAGCCCCACCTACCCCTTAGAGGTTTGTTCTTGTTCTTTTTAGATCTACACAACAGTAGGGTGTTTTTTTGTTTTTGTTTTTGTTTTTTTTTTTGTACTGGGAATTGGACCCAGGGCACTTAACCCTTGAGCCACATCCCCAGCCCTTTTTTATATTTTACTCAGAGACGGGGTCTTGCTGGGTTGCCAAGTGCCTTGCTAATCTGCTGAGGCTGGCAGAACTCACAATCCTCCTGCCTCAGCCTCCTGAATTGCTGGGATTACAGGCATGCGCCACCACACCCGGCTAGTAGGGTATATTTTGATGTATTATACATATGTGAAGTGTAACTCCCATTCTTACGGTTGTACATGGTGTGGAATTACACTGGTAATGTAGTCATGTATGAACATCTCTTATTCCCACCCCCATTCCCTTCCCTTCATTCCCCTTTGTCTAATTCAATGAAGATCTATTCTCTCTGCCCCACTTACTGTGAGTTAGCATCCATGTATCAGAGAACATTCAGCCTTTGGTTTATTGTGAGTTCTCACCAGCTGTCCATGCTGATGAGATGTGCTGGGTTCAAAAGAGCTGGCTGCAACATTAAGAAAACGGTGAAGAAATCACACAACACACAGACATGAGTTTCTCATATGGAGGGTAGGATGGCTTTGCGACCTTAAGGGTCAGCTGGGAAAGAGACCATGCACCCGAATCTCTTTATTTTTATAATGGGGGGGGGGGCCACAAAGGAGATTCGACATAATATTCTTCACCAAATAAGGCAGGGGATAAGATTTCAAAGGTGTAATCATGCTTCATGATGTCTTGTGGTCGGCAGATTGACTGACATCTTAGCAAGTCACACCCATCTCAGGTGCTGTGTGGGATCACAGGCAGAGCGAGAGTAGAGGCACACTTACATCACATAGCCCAAGCAGTGTGCAGTGCCAGACCTGTGCCCTCATATAGCTCCAATGTGCATAGCTCACACACACAGCCCACGGATGGCTCACGACAGGGATTGGCTTATTTCACTTAGCATGATAGTCTCCCCCCTTAGAGTTTTTGACACTTGTTCACACTGAGCCTCCAGCAATTTGTCATTTACAGCCCAAATTTTCTTACCCCAGCACCATTTCCTTCCCTGGTAAGTGTTGATTCTCTGTATTCACCTACCTGTTTCTTGAATTGTGGGGGCAATGGTTTTTCCTGTGACCTCACTTCTTTTTTTATTTGGTACAGGGTTTGAACCCAGGATTGCTTACCCACTGAGCCACATTCACAGCCCCTCTTATTTTTTATTTTGAGACAGGGTCTCTCCAAGTTGCACAGGGCCTCACTAAGTCCCTGAGGCTGGCTTTGAACTTGCAATCCTCCTGCCTCAGCCTCCTGAGCCACTGGGATTCAAGTGTATGCCACTGCACCCAGTGACCTCACTTCTATTATAAACCTAAAAAGACTTGCCAATTTTTTCATTTTGTCCAGCTTTTTACTTGTTATTAGAATGGAGTGGTGACTGCTAAGCTCCTATATGCTGGACCAAAAACAGGAATTTCTGAAAAGAGATTTTTTTTTTTTTTAAGAAATAATTTAAACACAGAATTGGAGAAAAGACAATAGCAACACAATTTTTTTAAAGAGAAACTTTTTTTTTTTTTTTTTTTGTACTAGAGATTGAACTCAGGGGCTCTTGACCCAGTGGTCACATCCCCAGCCCTTTTTTGTATTTTATTTAGAGACAGTGTTTCACTGAGTTGCTAAGCGCCTCATCTTTGCTGAGGCTGGCTTTGAACTCCCAATCCTCCTGGCTCAGCCTCCAAGTGCTGGGATTGCAGGCTTGCACCACCACGCCCAGCTAAAGAGAAACTTAAAAAAAAAAAAAATTTTTTTTTAGTTGTTGATAGACATTTCTTTATTTATATGCAGTGCTGAGAAATGAACCCAGTGCCTCCCACATGCCAGGCAAGAGTGCTACCGCTGAGCCCCAGCCCCAGCCTCAACAGCAGCGCAGTTTTAGGAGTTCAAACATAAATGGTTAGACTCAAGAATTATGAGTCCTAAGCAGACATCATAAAGAGTTAAGAACAAACCCAGTTTACTCCATAAAATCCTTGAAAGGCTCAGAAAATGGCAGTACCTAGAACCTGGCATAAGTGAAAAGATTGCTACAATGAGGAGGATTGGCCAATAATCTAGTATCGTTTGCATATGAGGTGTCCCCCAAAAGCTCACGTGCGAGACAATACAAGAAATTTCAGAAAATAAATGACTGGTTTACAAGAGCCTTAACCCAATCAAGGAATTAATCACCTGATGGGATTGAACAGTAACTGAAGGCAGGTGGCTTGTGGCTAGAGGAGGTGGGGCACTGGGGGCGTGGCTTTGAGGTATATTTGTATCTGGTAAATGGAGATCTCTGTACTACCTGATCATCATGTGAGCTGCTTCCCTCCACCACACTTTTAGGCCACTGATGTCCTGCCTCACCTTGAGCCCCGAGGAATGGAGCCTGCTGTCTATGGACTGAGACATCTGAAATTGTGAACCCCCAAATAAACTTTTCCTCCCCTTAAAATTGTTCTGGTCAGGTCTTTTAGTCACAGCAGAGAAAAAGCTGAAAAAGCTGACTAAAACAAGCCTATTACCCAGATCATCTCTCTGCTCTTATCAGACAAGAGACTGCCTTAATCTGGAAAAATGATGGGAAAGGTATTGTCTGATGATGATAAACTGGAGAGTTACTACACACAGCTGCAGTTACTACCCAAAGATTTTGGCGGAACTATGGGACTGTCCAGAGTGGAATCAAGTGAACATAGGAATACTGAATTCTTCACTCCTCTTCCCCAACCTAGCTCCTGGATTCCTAGCAACAAGTCCTTCATCCAGTGGGCAGAAGATCAATGGTCTTCTCTGTGGCCTATGAGCAGCCTACAAGGAAAGACTTGAAGGTATTGATACCAAGATCCTTCAACCAGAGGGCCCAGCAAGATTGCCTTACACTGAAGCTTCAGCCACACACTGGAACATCCAGGTGGCATTGAGTATCCAGCTCTCAGAAAATGCTGTGGTTTGAATGTCCCCACCCAAACAAACTCATGAAAATTCAATCCCTGTTGTGAGGTGTTAAGAGGGTGGGAACTTAATTGACTATGGTAGTTGGAGGTGAGTCCTTTGGGAAGTAATGAAGATTAAATGAAGTCATAAGGGTAGGCATTATGGCATTTTTGTTGGATTCCAGGCAGGAGGCCACACCTCCCCAGGTGCTTTGTTAAAAACTACACCTCCCAAGATCCTCAGCATGACCAGAAAACCTGACCAGCAAATGCCCTGTCCACTACCCCCCCCCCCTGACCTCTGATAGCCTATAGGGCAAGGACTCACTCCAAGGGGGTTTTAGGACCCCTACTCTATTTAAAGCCAGCCCCAGACTGAAATCGCTCTCTGTTCCTGCCGCTCTCTGTTCCTGCTCTCTGTTCCTGCCGCTCTCTGTTCCTGCTCTCTGTTCCTGCCGCTCTCTGTTCCCGCTCGCTCCGGCTCCCGTTCGTCCGCGCGGTTCATCCCCATCCCCCCACGTGTTTCTTTTGGTAATTCAATAAACCCCTTTCCCTTTTCCTATACGACGGTTCCAGCGTGCGTCCGTCTATCCTGCATTTTTCTAACAATTTTGGTCCCCAAAAGCTCTGAATTCATGCAGGAATATTCAGAGGTGGGATGAGCAGATTATGAGAGCTATAACTGAATCAGTCCACACTAGTTTGAATGGACTCACTAGGTGGTAACTGTAGGCAGGTGGAGCATAAATGGAGGAGGTAGGCTACTGAGAATGGGCCCTGGAAGGGTGCATCTTCCCTGCAGCCCCTTCTGCAGCTCTCTCTGCTTGCTGGCTGCCAGTAGTGGAGCACTGCTACTCTGCCTTGCCCTGCTACCATGATATTCTACCTTACGTCAGGACCAGAGAAATGGAGTCAGCTGACCAGGGACTCAATCTCTGAAACTATGAGCCAAAATAAACTTTTCTTCCTCTAAGTTGGTCTTATTGGATACTTTGATGATAGCAGTTAGCTCAGCTTTATAATCTAATGGCACTGTGGCCTTATAATCTAATGACATTGTGGCTTTATAAGGAGACCCTGAGCTTTATAGGAGACACCTGAGCTAGGATACTCAGTCCCTTTTTCTATATGATGTTCCATGTCACCTCAGGACTCCAGAGGAGGACCTCACCAGATGCTGCCTCATCTTGAGCTTCCCAGCCTTCAAAATCTTAAGTCAAATAAACTTCTTTTCCTTACAAATTATCCAGTGTGTGGCATTCAGTTATAACAACAGAAAATGAACTAAGAGATAAATCTCTGAGGACTAATATAAACCTAAAGGAAGCTTCTAACATGAATTATGCTGACAAAAAAAAAAACACAGAGGGACAAACAAAAATACACCCTAGGGGCTGGGGTTGTGGCTCAGCAGTAGAGTATTCACCTAGCACATGCGAGGCACTGGGTTCGATCCTCAGCACCACATAAAAATAAATAAATAAGGGGCTGGGGCTGGGGCTCAGCAGTAGAGTGCTCGCTTAGACATGCGCGGCCCGGGTTCAATCCTCTGCACCACATAAAGATAAACGCATTGTGTACAACTAAAGCAAATAAATAAATATTTAAAAATAAATAAATAAGATAAAGGTATTGTGTCCAACTACAACTAAGAAATATATTTTAAAAAATACTCTAGGGCTGGGATTGTGGCTCAGCGGTAGAGCGCTCGCCTAGCATGTGGGCGACCCGGGTTCGATCCTCAGCACCACATACAAATAAAACGCATTGAATAAAATGCATTGTGTACAACTAAAAACAAATAAATAAAAATGTTTTTTAAAAAAAAAAAAACACTCTAAATGAAGGAGACTATGGAAGGAGAAGAAAGCTTCAACAAATTATCAATATTTTCAAAATGACAAGAGTAGATGTCACACAATAAATCTGCACATTTACAATATCAGTTATTTCATTTAAAAAAAATTATCCTACTCAGAAGTCTGAGGCAGGAGGATCACAAGTTTGAGGCCAACCTGGGCAACTTAGCAAGAACCTGTCTCAACAAAAGGAGAGGAGAGATATAGCTCAGTGGCAGAGCACTTTTGGACTAAGTTCCCAGTAACTCAAAAATAAGAATCTCATAATTCAGCATTGCTTCTTTTCATATCACACCTGTTAAATTCTCTTCTCAAGGTAATGTGCTCATGATTTTTCTTGTGATAAAATCCTTAATAGTATCCCTGAAGTGTACTAAAAATAAAAATATGACTTCAAGATAATTTACCTAAGAATGACATTTGCCCTAACTTAACCATAGTATTGAAAGGGTGCAATTGTTTAACATTTGGCAAATAATCTTGTTTTATTTCATTATCTTTCTCATTAGTAATTATTTTTTTTAAATTTACTTGAGTTGGAAACTAAACATGAGGAAACATTTTAGGTTTTACTGTAATTCTTTCCCTTTTTGCCTAATAAATAGTGCTTAAGTGTATAATACATTGTAGAGTCCATTTATAGCTAGTCTAAATAGTAATGTAGAGGTATAAATTATCACTCTTCTATAATGTTTAAAATCTCATTTTAGCTATTATTATTTATAATACAAGAGGAGACAATTGATCTCTTTTTGTTATAGTTGCACAGAATCCACTGTTGAAAAATTGAGATTATATAATATTGTCCAAAGCTATACTATACCCAGATTTTATACACATTAAAATTATTTTATAAAAATATATATACAAAAAGAGTAGATGTTACAACTTCAAAACAAAAGCAGGATACTATTTTTAAAACATTCAGAGAACAAGACAACCTTTTGAAAATTACAGTTCAAAGCCAGCCTCAGCAATGGCAAGGCACTTAGCAACTCACTGAGACCCTGTCTCTAATAAAAATACAAAAAGGGCTGGGGATGTGGCCTAGTGGTCGAGTGCCTCTGAGTTCAATCTCTGGTACAAAAAATAATAATAATAATAATAATAATCCTACATGTTTCCAGAAAGACAAAACAGCTTACATACAAAGAATCAATAATCAGAATGACTTTTTTTTTTTTAAATACCAGGACTGAACCCAGGCCCCCTTAACCATTGAACCACATCCCCAGCCCTTTTTTTATTTTTATTTTGAGACAGGGTCTTGCTAAATTGCTTAGGAATTCGCCAAGTTACTGAGGCGGTTTTGAACTTGAGATCTTCCTGCCTCAGCCACCAAGTTGCTGGGATTAAAGGTGTGGACCACAGCACCCAGCTAGCTTCACAATGGCTTTATACTTAACACAGTTCTAGACACTAGAAAACAACGGAACAAAACCTGCAAAGCGTGCAAGAATAATTGTTTCCAACTCAAAATTATATACACAGAAAATGTTTCTTAAGTATGAAGATCAAGTAAAGACATTTTCAGACATCCAAAAATTAAAAACATTTTCTTCTATACATTCTTTTCCAAAATGCTATTGGAAGATGTGCTACACAAAGCCAAAACTTAAACCAACCTAGAAGAAGATATGGGGTCTGAGAAATTATAGTCAATAAAAGAAAGGATGTTGAAGCCATCTGGGATGTCAGCCACACACCTCTTGTAGAGAGCAAGCCATTTGCATGGGATATGTCAGAGGCGCTAGGAGAGATGATCAAAGAAGATGTTGGTTCTTAGTGAACAGTTGGAGTGGATTTGGGATAAGTACATTGAAAATTAGACAAAGGGAAAACACAAGACAATTATGAATTATAGAGAAAAATAAAGGCTGCTTTCTTAGTCAGCTTTTTCTCTGCTATGACTAAAGGACCTGACAAGAACAATTTTAGGAGAAAAAGTTTATTTGGGAGCTTATGGTTTCAGAGGTCTCTGTCCATAGATAGCCAACTGTATTCCTCAGGGCTCAAGGTGAGTTAGAACATCATAGCAGAAGTGTGTGGCAGAGGAAAACAACTCAGGATATCATGATCAGAAAGTAGGAGAGGGAGAAAGAGAGACTCCACTCGCCAGGGACCCCAAAGGCATGGCTCCAACAACCCACCTCCTCCAGCCACACCCTACTTGCCTATAGTTACCACTCAGTTAATCCTTGTCGGGGGATTAATTCACTGGTTGGGTTATAGCTTTCATAACACTTCTAAACTCATTTCGCCTCTAAACTTTCTTTTTTTAAAAAATATTTATTTATTTGTTTTAGTTGTACACAATGCGTTTAGTTTTACCTGGCGCTATGGATTGAACCTGGGCCCACCCACGCACGTGCTAGGCGAGTGCTCTACCGCTGAGCCACAACCCCAGCCCCTCTAAATTTTCTTGCGTTGTCTTACGTATGAGCTTTTGGGGACACCTGATATCTAAACCATAAGAGCTGTGTAGAAAAGTAAAAGGAATTATCATTTACTACTGTTTGGTTCATTTGGGAATAACATTTACATAGTTATAATAGTGAAATATTGAATATTGATTTCATTAAAATTATGTCAATACTGTATTAGGATGGAGGATCAAGCATGAGTAGTGAGGGCAGAAGGTTTAAAAAGAGTTACACTCTTAGCCGGGCGCGGTGGCGCACGCCTGTAATCCCAGCACTTTGGGAGGCTGAGGCAGGAGGATCACGAGTTCAAAGCCAGCCTCAGCAATGGCGAGGCACTTAGTAACTCAGTGAGACCTTGTCTCTAATAAAATACAAAAAAAGGGCTGGGGATGTGATCCAGTGGTCGAGTGCCCCTGAGTTCAATCCCCAGTACCAAAAAAAAAAAAAAAAAAAAAGAGTTACACTCTTGCCTTCTGTAATGGGAATTAATGAGTTCTTGTCTAAGATGAAGAACTTGAGGTGCTACATTTATAAGCATGTGATAGCGCTAATCCAATTCATTCATTCATTCCTTTTTTCTTTCCTTCCTTCCTTCCTTTTTTCCTTCTGTGATGTTGGAGCTCACACATCCTAAACAAGCACTCTGACTGAGCCATAGTCCTTGCCCCAATTTTCTTAATGATGTCTTTTAAAGAGCAGATGATTTTAATTTTGATGAAGCCTAACTTATTTTATCTTTTATGGTTAGTTCTTTTCGTATTCTATTTAAGAAATCCTTTCCCACTCCAAGATCATGAAGAGATTCTCATATTTTCTTCTAGAAGCTTTTTAGCTAAGATCCGTGTCAAACGAACTTTTCTCTTTAGTAACTTTCGTTAAAGTGAATGTGTCTCGCTTCCCATAGATTCCCCAGTACCTAGCATGGAGTGGGCCCTTGGAATTTTTATTAAATTCATTTACTCTGGGGCTGGGGTTGTGGCTCAGAGGTAGAGCGCTCGCCTAGCATGTGTGTGGCCTGGGTTCGATCCTCAGCACCACGTAAAAATTTTTAAAAAATTAAACACATTGTGTACAACTAAGGCAAATAAAAAAATATTTTTTTTAAGAATTCAGGGGACTGGGATTGTGGCTCAGCGGTGGAGTGCTTGCCTAGCACGTGTGAGGCCCTGGTTCGATCCTTAGCACCACGTAAAAATAAATGCATTGTGTACAACTAAGGCAAAATAAATAAATATTTTTAAAAATTCATTTACTCTTTTATAAGCTCCATTGGAGCAGGGCCTGTGTGTTACAGATGTTTGTTTTCTCTGTGCTTTTCCTACCATCCAGTGCCTAACACAATGCTACAAATAATAATAACCCTCAAGGAAGAGGTGCCCAAAGAACCCCAGAGCAAAGGTCAGAATTGTATTTCCACGTGGGAACAAAGGCCAGGCTCTCTTTGTCCCAGGACTCAAGACTTTCCAGGCATGTCTCTACAGATGGAGAGGAGAGTCTTTCCCTGAACTCACTACAGCAACTGGGAGCCACTGGGAAGTGGACCCAGACAGGCCTCCGGGTCAGCCTCTGGTCCTGTCTTCCTGGGGTTTCACACACTACCGAGAAGCTCATTGCTGGGCCTTTGGTTGGCAGGTCTGTCTGAATTTTAAAGGTAGTTTTGCCTGTAAGCTGAGGCCATTGCTTTTTTCCCTGGGAAAACCTTCATTTTAAACTTTACCTCATACTAGCATGGAGGTAAAGTGAAAACAAGCCAGTCCAAAAACAAAAACAAAAACAAACAAACAAACAAAAAAAAAAAACAGACAAATACTGTTAGCTTGTAGGCAGGAACTTTTAGGGTCAAGCACCTGTGCTTGCTGGGGAAGAAACTGCTTGCTGCCTCCCCTGACAACTGCTAACATCCATTCAAGCTGCTTTGTTGTTTTTGTTGTTGTTGCTCTCCTAAAAAGGCCACAGGAACAGGTTTAAACCAGCTAAAGCCACCCAGTCCCTCTTCTAGGTTACACAGAGTAAACTTTGTTCATTATAATTTCATTATAATGTTAGATCCTCCACTTGAGGAGTGGTTCTGTCCACCATTTTAAAACGTATAATAGCCAGGAATGGTGGCACATGCCTGTAATCCCTGTGGCTGGGGAGGCTGAGGCAGGAGAATTGGGAGTTCAAAGCCAGGCTCAGCAACTTAGTGAGGCCCCAAGCAACTCAGCGAGGCCCTGTCTCTAAATAAAATATAAAAAAAGGGCTTGGGAGCCAGGTGCAGTGGTGCACACCTGTAATCTCAGCCCTTGGGAGGCTGAGGCAGTGTTGTACACAATTTTCAGGAAAAAAGTCTCACAAGCCACTCGCGTAGTAGCCAATGAAGCCTTTATTCTGGCCGGGGCCACAAACTATGTCCAGCACAAAGCAGGATAGTAGAAAATGGCGCCTACTCATAGCAAGGGCAGGGTTTATAAAGCAAACGGTTAATAGTCCCTCAGGCCCTCAGGTGGAGACTGTTTAAGGGTGGGTCAATGGGCCATCAGGTGGAGACAGTCCAAGTCCAGTTTAATTCGCCTTTGCTTATAACAGCAGGAGGATCGTGAGTTCAAAGCCAACCTCAGCAATGGCGAGGCACTTAGTAACTCAGTGAGACCTTGTCTCTAATAAAATACAAAAAAGGGCTGGGATGTGATCCATTGGTCGAGTGCCCCTGAGTTCAATCCCAGTACAAAAAAAAAAAAAAAAAAAAAAGAGTTACACTCTTGCCTTCTGTAATGGGAATTAATGAGTTCTTGTCTAAGATGAAGAACTTGAGGTGCTACATTTATAAGCATGTGATAGCGCTAATCCAATTCATTCATTCATTCCTTTTTTCTTTCCTTCCTTCCTTCCTTTTTTCCTTCTGTGATGTTGGAGCTCACACATCCTAAACAAGCACTCTGACTGAGCCATAGTCCTTGCCCCAATTTTCTTAATGATGTCTTTTAAAGAGCAGATGATTTTAATTTTGATGAAGCCTAACTTATTTTATCTTTTATGGTTAGTTCTTTTCGTATTCTATTTAAGAAATCCTTTCCCACTCCAAGATCATGAAGAGATTCTCATATTTTCTTCTAGAAGCTTTTTAGCTAAGATCCGTGTCAAACGAACTTTTCTCTTTAGTAACTTTCGTTAAAGTGAATGTGTCTCGCTTCCCATAGATTCCCCAGTACCTAGCATGGAGTGGGCCCTTGGAATTTTTATTAAATTCATTTACTCTGGGGCTGGGGTTGTGGCTCAGAGGTAGAGCGCTCGCCTAGCATGTGTGTGGCCTGGGTTCGATCCTCAGCACCACGTAAAAATTTTTAAAAAATTAAACACATTGTGTACAACTAAGGCAAATAAAAAAATATTTTTTTTAAGAATTCAGGGGACTGGGATTGTGGCTCAGCGGTGGAGTGCTTGCCTAGCACGTGTGAGGCCCTGGTTCGATCCTTAGCACCACGTAAAAATAAATGCATTGTGTACAACTAAGGCAAATAAATAAATATTTTTTAAAAATTCATTTACTCTTTTATAAGCTCCATTGGAGCAGGGCCTGTGTGTTACAGATGTTTGTTTTCTCTGTGCTTTTCCTACCATCCAGTGCCTAACACAATGCTACAAATAATAATAACCCTCAAGGAAGAGGTGCCCAAAGAACCCCAGAGCAAAGGTCAGAATTGTATTTCCACGTGGGAACAAAGGCCAGGCTCTCTTTGTCCCAGGACTCAAGACTTTCCAGGCATGTCTCTACAGATGGAGAGGAGAGTCTTTCCCTGAAACTCACTACAGCAACTGGGAGCCACTGGGAAGTGGACCCAGACAGGCCTCCGGGTCAGCCTCTGGTCCTGTCTTCCTGGGGTTTCACACACTACCGAGAAGCTCATTGCTGGCCTTTGGTTGGCAGGTCTGTCTGAATTTTAAAGGTAGTTTTGCCTGTAAGCTGAGGCCATTGCTTTTTTCCCTGGGAAAACCTTCATTTTAAACTTTACCTCATACTAGCATGGAGGTAAAGTGAAAACAAGCCAGTCCAAAAACAAAAACAAAAACAAACAAACAAACAAAAAAAAAAAACAGACAAATACTGTTAGCTTGTAGGCAGGAACTTTTAGGGTCAAGCACCTGTGCTTGCTGGGGAAGAAACTGCTTGCTGCCTCCCCTGACAACTGCTAACATCCATTCAAGCTGCTTTGTTGTTTTTGTTGTTGCTCTCCTAAAAAGGCCACAGGAACAGGTTTAAACCAGCTAAAGCCACCCAGTCCCTCTTCTAGGTTACACAGAGTAAACTTTGTTCATTATAATTTCATTATAATGTTAGATCCTCCACTTGAGGAGTGGTTCTGTCCACCATTTTAAAACGTATAATAGCCAGGAATGGTGGCACATGCCTGTAATCCCTGTGGCTGGGGAGGCTGAGGCAGGAGAATTGGGAGTTCAAAGCCAGGCTCAGCAACTTAGTGAGGCCCCAAGCAACTCAGCGAGGCCCTGTCTCTAAATAAAATATAAAAAAAGGGCTTGGGAGCCAGGTGCAGTGGTGCACACCTGTAATCTCAGCCCTTGGGAGGCTGAGGCAGTGTTGTACACAATTTTCAGGAAAAAAAGTCTCACAAGCCACTCGCGTAGTAGCCAATGAAGCCTTTATTCTGGCCGGGGCCACAAACTATGTCCAGCACAAAGCAGGATAGTAGAAAATGGCGCCTACTCATAGCAAGGGCAGGGTTTATAAAGCAAACGGTTAATAGTCCCTCAGGCCCTCAGGTGGAGACTGTTTAAGGGTGGGTCAATGGGCCATCAGGTGGAGACAGTCCAAGTCCAGTTTAATTCGCCTTTGCTTATAACAGCAGGAGGATCGTGAGTTCAAAGCCAACCTTAGCAATGGTGAGGCACTTAGCAACTCAGTGAGACCCTGTCTCTAATAAGATACAAAATAGGGCTGAAAGATGTGGCCCATTGGTTGAGTGCCCCTTAGTTCAATCCCTGGTACCAAAAAAAAAAAAAAAAAAAAAAAAAGGGGGCTGGGGATGTGGCTCAGTATTTAAGTACCCCTGGGTTCAATCCCCAGTACCAACAAACAAACAAAAAGCATGTGATCTGTGACATATGAAGAAACGTGATCTCAACGTGCACATGCTTAGGCACGTAGCTACCTCTACATGCAATGACAAGTCTCTACAGTGTGAATATGCTTCAATCTCCCCTTAGAACTCCTTTGCTTCCTTTGTTCAGGGAGAGAATGCTTTGGACATTATCCCCAATAGTCTCTCTCTCTCTTTATTTTTTTTAGTTGTAGTTGGACACAATATCTTTATTTTATTGATTTATTTTTACGTGGTGCTGAGGGTCCAACCCAGGCCCACACATGTTAGGAGAGCACTCTATTGCTGAGCCACAACCCCAGCCCCCAATAGTCTCTTTATTTGCTGAAAGTAATCAACATTTCTTCACTGTTTTATTTCCTGGTGTGGTTGTTGGTTCGCACTCACCAAGAGGAGAGCCCACTATGCTCGGGAGCAAATGCCATTTATATGAGGTATTTAGAGTAGTCAAAATCAAAGACAGAATATAGAGACAGAAAGTAGATAGCCTGCTTTCAAAACAAAGAAACCTATTGGTTTCAGACTGGCCACTGGGGGCTGGAAATAGGGGAGAAAGGGGAATTGTTTAATGGATACCGAGTTTCAGTTTTGTAAGATGAAAATGTTCTGACAAGTTGTGAGATAGGAATTTGGGGATATAAAAAAAGGAAGATACACTGAGTCTCAAAAAGAAGAGCCCAGGAGCTGGAACCTTTGGAATGCAAAACAAGCAACTCCTGAGCAACCCAGCCCATGTTCTTAGCCCATGTCCTTGACCTGAACCCTGGGCCGTCGTCCTTGCCTGCAAAAAGTGACACGATGTGAGACAATGTGCAAGCACTAGAAGAAGTGTCACAAAATTGTATAATTCCTCTCTGACTCCACCTCTGGTTCAGCCCCCATCCTTCTGTAAATATTAACACCCCATACCAAAGGGTTTCTGTTTTTCCCTGTGGAGATGACTCATATTCTCCCTTAAATGTATATTCCTTGCTCTACCCCCAAAGCTGCTCACTCTCAAGATAGCCAACAGTCTCCCTTGAATGTGTATCTGGTGTGTGCTAAGATCTTTTGTGATACATATGCCAAAGACCTCATTTGTCCTGAGTCTGCTAGGTAGCAGATAGATAAGAGAGGTAGGAACGTGAGTTAAGGGCATGATTCTACTGGGCCTACAAGCTGGTCTACCATGTGCTTTCTTTTAAAAAGCAACTTACCTCAGGCCATTCTGGCCCTACTCTGCCTCCAGTCAATACCATAGGTAACATTTCTAGGCAAACAACCTGTTATCTGTAGATTTTTCTTAGTCTAGGCTCTTGATTGTTAAGATTCCTCCCTGCTGATAAGAACACAAAGTTACCCCTGAAGGGGGGACATTCATGACCTTATCAAAGCCCGTGATCATAAAATCTATAAACAAAACAAAACAAACAAGTTTCAATGAAAGCTGGTCAGTAGGGGTCAAGAACTGTCTTTATATCTTTATATATCATTTTAATATTATATTAGTAAAATGTGCCCCCTCCCATGTGTTTTGCTTGGGAACAGGTGGGTAAGATCATGCATGATAAGGACTTAAAAAATCTGATGCAGTTCTACTGTCAGTCAAAAGTTGAGAAGTGGGACTGGAGTTGTGGCTCAGTGATAGAGTGCTTGCCTCACATGTGTGAGGCCCTGGGTTCAATCCTCAGCACTGCATATAAATAATAAAATAAAGGATCCATTTACAACTAAAAAAAAATTAAACATTAAAAAAAATTGAGATGTGGTAGCTGGGTGAACTTTTTAGAAATTTTCGTAAGACCCCCCCCCCAATAAAACTGGGGAACAAGAGGGTGCTAGGTCTCTCCCTCCTGACAGTGCTTTCTTTGCTATACTTTTACAACCTTTTATGTCTTACCTGGATTTTCTCGTGCAAGAACACAGAGCTAGCTGGGTGCAGTGGTACATGCCTGTAATCCAAGCAGCTGGGGAGGTTGTGGTAGGGGGATAACAAGTTCAAGGCCAGCCTCCGCAACTTAGCAAGACCCTCAGCAACGAGATGCCCTCAGTACCTTAGCAAGACCCTGTCTCAAAATAGTAAAATAAGAGGTCCTGGGTTCAATCCCCGGTACCAACAAAACACAGAGCTGAGAAACACAACACAACCCCCCACACGACTGCCCAAAACAAGTCAAGGTTCCCCTCTCTGGGAACTCTTCTGGTGGACTGTCCACACAACAGTATGAATATATTTAACGTGACTGAATTGTGCACTTCAATTGTTAAGATGAAAACTTTTATACACTTTCTACCATAAGAAAACAAAAAGAGCTGGGTGCGGTGGTGCACGCCTGTAATCCCAGCACCTGGGAGGCTGAGGCAGGAGGATCTTGAGTTCAAAGCCAGCCTCAGCAATGGCAAGGCACTGAGCAACTCAGTGAGACCCTGTCTCTAAATAAAATACAAAAAAAGGGCTGGGGATGTGACCCAGTAGTTGAGTGCCCCTGAGTTCAATCCCTGGTAAGACACACAAAAAAAGAAAGAAAACAAAAAGATTCCATAACTCAATTTTAAACTGATGTTTAATACATGCGTACAATTCAGGAAGGGCATATATGAAAGCTACAATTTAGGACAAGAGAACGTGGGATAAAGTCTAAAGCTGTTTCATTGGAATATATCTGAGAAATGACATTTTATTTTGTTTCTTTTATTTAGAGACAAGGTCTCATTGAGTTGCTTAGTGCCTTGCTAAATTGCTGAGGCTGGCTTTGAACTCACGATCCTCCTGCCTCAGCCTCCTGCGCCTCTGGGATTACAGGTGTGCATCACTGTGCAGCGCAAAAACCCACGCCGGAGACCACCGTGTAGTAAAAGGGTTTATTAACTGGCCCCTAAGGCCAGTCAGGACCAAAGGGGCACATGGAGGGGAAGGGAAGGGGAGAAAGGGAGAAGGGAAGAAGGGAGAGGGGGAAAGGAAAGAAGGAAGAAGGGGAAGGGGAGAACTGGTGAGAAGACAGTGGTGAAAAGGGAGGGGTTCTGGACCAGCAGGGGCTTAAGTACAGAGGGGCAGAAGCGTGACTTGTATGGTCTGGATTGGCTCAGAAAGGGAGAGCCCGCCCCTGGGGTGAATTCCCGCGAGAGGTGAGTATTCCGAGGATTAGAAAGGGCGGGGACTCGAAGCCTGCCAAAGGTGGATTCTCGCAAGAGATGGGCACTTCCGGGAAGTTAAAGCGCAGGCTCACTGGATAATCCTAAAGCACCTGGGGGGCGTGACCTGTCAGCCCGATTTTATCTAACACACTGCACCCGGCCCAGAGAAGTATAGAATTATTTAATAAAAGTGTTATCAAAAGCTTGGTCCTTGGGCAGGGATTGTGGTTTAGCGGTAGAGCGTTCACCTAGCACGTGCGTGGGCCAGGTTAGATCCTCAGCACCACATAAAAATAAAGGCACTGTAGCCGGGCGTGGTGGCGCACGCCTGTAATCCCAGCACTTTGGGAGGCTGAGGCAGGAGGATCGCGAGTTCAAAGCCAGCCTCAGCAATGGCGAGGCACTTAGCAACTCAGTGAGACCCTGTCTCTAAATAAAATACTAAAAAGGTCTGGGGATGTGACCCAGTGGTCAAGTGCCCCTGAGTTCAATCCCCGGTACCACAAAATAAAAAAAAATAATAAATAAATAAATAAAGGCATTGTGTACAACTAAAGCAAATAAATAAATATTTTTAAAAAATCAGTGGCAGAGCAGTGAGGGCTATATTCAAAGCATAAAGTGGACCACTATTATAAAAGTACCTTAAATGTCTACAGAAAAACTGGGGGGGGGTGGGGGGAGAAAACACAAGAACTACTTTCAGCTACTAATCCAATAATAACTGTTGATCAGTTTTTATTGCACAAAACATCTCTACATCTGCCTCTACCATGAATTGACCATCGCAGATCGCACTTTCCATTGATAACAATGGCTGGTCACAAAATCCATAACCGTTTGGGCTGGATGAGGCTTTTCAGCTTAAAATACTTTCATGTCCATGATCTAATGTAATATATCTCACAGATTTAAAAGCTAGTAAATATCATTCATTTCATTTGACAGTTGAGGAAACTAAAGATTGGGAGACTTGCCTCCCCAAACTAAAACATGTCATCTCTGTGCTCTGAACTAAAATCTTCAGAGTCCTGTGTCCTAGTCAAATTTTTTGTTCTGAAAAGAGAATACATTCTTCTTCACAATAAATAACCCTCTGTTCACAGCAGCTTTGTTCAGAATAGCCAAAAGGTGGAAACAACCCAAAGTGTCCATCAGCAGATGAATGGATAAAGAATATGTGCTCTATCCATACAATCACATATTATTCAGCCCTAAAAATAAGGAACTGTTAAATTGTTAAGTGTTGTGGCCCCATCTCTCAGCCACAACCATTAATTCAGAAAAGCTGGCAATGGGGGATTGAGAAAAGATAAACAGAGAGAGAGAAAGCTGGGGCTAGATGGGACATTACCCTTTGATGGAGGAATAATGACCCAGAGTTGGTACAGTACATTTATTATACAGGTTTCATCATCAAAACATTATTTGTGGGAAAGTTTCAGCAAAGCAAGCAATGTGAAGGACGCAGGACTGGTGAGACATTAGGGTTATCTTGTTATGCTCAGAATTCTCTATCCCTGGGAGTTGGTGCCTGGGCTCAAGGTCCTGACTGATACAACTCTGCATCTTTGCATGGAGCCTCCTCAGGCCGGGTTTCACCATAGCAACTGGGCCATCTTGACCTGAACCCTTGCACAGGAAGTTCCCAGTGCAACGCAGCCACAAGGAAGTCGGCGAACCATGATTCAAGTCACTGCTCTCCCCAGTTAAGATGGTGAAGTTTATGTTATGCATGGAAGGAAGAAATCAAGAGAGGAAGTGAGGGAGGTTGGGAAGAAAGAAGGAAGGAAGGAAAGAAAGAAGGAAGAAGGAAGGAAGGAAGGAAGGAAGGAAGGAAGGAAGGAAGGAAGGGAAGAAGGAAGGAGGGCTTCAGGGACTGCAGGGCCCGGGCAGCCTGGGCACTGTGTAGGAGTGTGGTCCAGGTCACTGGCTTCTGGGAAGTTGTCACCAGAAGCCTTTGGCAGAGCGAGCTCAGCTACCTCTGCATCCCTATCACCATTTCTGCTGGCCTCTAACAGAAGAGGGTTTTGATTGTCTTAGTTGCCAGGTACATGCCCAGATCCCATTCAGAGCTGCGGACCATGGAGTCCCTGTAGGAGATGTATGAGGGTGGGGGTGTGCTCTCCCAAGGCGTGCATGTGTACAGTCGTGCAAAGAATGCTTCCGTGTGTTTATGTTCTTGTCTCTTCAAATCCGGCAGCATCTGTTCTCACTGTGCGAGCATATGTCTCCCCTCCCTGGATTCTCTGATCTTGTTAGAATCCAGTTATTGGGCATCCTTTTTCAGTCATTCCAAGTGTCTCGACATCTTCTCTGGAGGGTTAAACTCAAGATAGCAAGTGTGCTTAGCTGTGTGTCATGAGGGTCTCCTGTTAGTGCCTAGGGAAAGAAGAAAGCATTTCCCTTTTCTAAACAAAATTATTATGAAAGATATCAAAATTGTGACTCAGAGCTCAGGTCTGTCATTTATTAGTTCTGTGATATAAGCAAATCCCTATATCAATCCCACCTGTATCAAAATCCTACTAGTATCTGTGTCTGTTTTATGGGTATTAACTATCCTGTTAAGGGTCTCAGTGTTCTCAGTTCAGTTCTACAAATGTTTAATGAACACCTACTATGTGACTGGCACTATCCAAAGGGTGATGTCTTCTCTTCTTCCTCCATCAATCAATATTTTTATGTGTCAGATACTGCGCTATGTGTTGGGAAAAACACTGAGGAAATTATAATGTGGTAGTGTCAAAACTATGATGGAGGCCGGGCATGGGAGGCTGAAGCAGGAGGATCACGAGTTCAAAGCCAGCCTCAACAATTTAGCAAGGCCCTAAGCAACTCTATCTCAAAATAAAACAAAAAACAACTAGAAACATGGCTCAGTGATTAAGCACCTCTGGATTCAATCCCTGGTACAAAAAAAAAAAAAAAAAAAAAAAAAAGCAAGTATGATGGAGAAGTAGAAAATGCAACTGGGGGCTGGGGTTGTGGCTCAGAGGTGGAGCGCTCGCTTAGCACGTGTGCAGCCCAGGTTCAATCCTCAGCACCACGTAAAAATAAACGCGTTGTGTACAACTAAAACAAATAAATAAATATTAAAAGAAAAGAAAATGCAACTGGATCACCTGGGAGAGACTGGGAAGTCAAGAAAGGCAACCATGATAAAGTGATGTCTACCTGAGACATACAGATCAAGAGAGACTAGATAAGGAGGCATGGTGGGGGTGATGTTATAGTATAACTGGAGCTTCACATTTGGGCCTACAGGAGGTGTGAGGCTGGTAGTACAGATAAGGTCCAGGTCATAAGAACCTTTTAAGTCTTACTAAAGAATTAGGACACATTAGCCAAAGTTGGTTTCTGTCCACGCGACTGAAGAACTCCACCAGGTTCAAATTGAATCATAAGCTTTGTACATCTCAAAACTAGGGAGGAGCCAGGTGCGGTGGCACACGCCTGTAATCCCAGCAACTTGGGAGGCTGAGGCAGGAGGATCACGAGTCCAAAGCCAGCCTCAGCAATGGTGAGGCACTAAACAACTCAGTGAGACCCTGACTCTAAAAAAATACAACAAAGGGTTGGGGATGTGGCCCAGTGGTCGAGTGCCCCTGAGTTCTATCCCTGGTACCAAAAACAAAAACAATAGGGAGGAACTCAAGAAACAATCTGGCTGAGAATGAAGCTTCTAGACAGATGAGGTATTATTAGCCCTAGTTTTTAGGTGGAATGGCTCTGAGATTAAGCTACTCTCCAGTGTCAGATGAGAGTGCGCTATAATGAAAACCAGGTCTCCCATCTTTCAGGGTAGAATGGCTCATTCCCTAGGACTTCTCTTCTTGTCCCATGTGGTTTCTAAGTATGATTCTTTGCTTTGGGAGGGAATCATGTCAGTGGAGATAGTATACCCAATTTAAGCATGTCAGTTAAATATAATAAGAGAAAGAGAAGTCGCAGTAGCTGGTAAGAGTAAATGTGGCAAATAGTACTTCTTTTAATATCCAGAATGACCCTTTTGGGATGATGATGATGATGATGATGATGATGATTTGGTACCAGGGATTGAACTCAGGGGCACTCCATCACTGGGCCATATCCCCAGCCCTTTTTCGTATTTTGTTCAGAGACAGGGTCTGAGTTGCTAAGTGCCTCACCATTGCTGAGGCTGGCTTTGAACTCACAATCCTCCTGCCTCAGCCTCCCAAGTGCTGGAATTACAGGCATGTGCCACAGTGCCTGGCTTTGGGATTTTTTTTTTTTTAACTGAAGATTGAACCCAGGTATGCTTTACCACTGAGCTACATCCCCAGCCTTTTATATTTTTTATTTTGAGACAGGGTGTCATTAAGTTGCTTAGATGGGGTTTTTAAAAACAGCCTCCCACCTTAAAACATAGTTTTACTCCCTTTTTAAACTTCTCTTTTACTGAACTTAATTCTCCGTTTACTTAACTGTTTTTGAGTTGAACCAATCAAAGAAATTTAGCCCTGGTGACTTGGGCAGCTAGTTCTTCGAAAGATAAATTATCCTGAATTGGATTCTTCTAGAAAAGGTTGTTAGTGGGAGCCCCCTGGTGGCCAGGGCTGTGCAGACTGTAGCTGTATAATGAGGCAAATAGCCTTTGGGTGGTTTTAAAAAGGAACCAATGGGCTGCAGAGCTGAAGTAATTTTCTTTTCTTTTTTCTTTTTTCTGCTTTCTTTAAAATTTGTTCTTTTTAGATATACATGACAGTAGAGTGTATTTTACATATCATACATACATGAAACATAACTTCCCATTTTTGTGGTTGTACATGATGTGGGGTTATACTGGTCACATATTCATATATGAACATAGGAAAGTAATGTCCAATTCATTCTACTGTCTTTCCTATTTCCACACCCCCAGTCATTTTCAAAGTAAAAAAAAAAAATGTTGGCACACACCTTTAATCCCAGCGACTCTGGAGGCTGAGGCAGGAGGATCACGAGTTCAAAGCCAGCCTCAGCAACTTACCAAGGCCCTAAGCAACTCAGCAAGACCCTGTCTCTAAATAAAATATAAAAAGGGTTTGAGGATGTGGCTCAGTGGTTAAGCCCCATTGGGTTCAATCCCCAGTGCTCCCCCCTCCAAAAAAAAAGAGTTGTGTGGTTTACAGTGACTTGTGAGAAACCCATTTCTAAACAGACTTATCTCTGGTCTCTGTTGAGATCTTACCATACTAGTTTCTGCTAGAGAATTGTTTATATGATTGCAAAGCTTGTAATTTAAGACTAGAGTAACAAGTCTCAAAGTGTGGTCTGTGGACTGTTGGGGTTTTTTAAGTTGCTGGGGTTTTTAGATCCCTCCCTGACCCGGGATAGGCTCCTCCGGCCGGCGGAGAAGACTGGGAGGAACACGCCCCAGCAGAGGCGAACTCAGGAACGGCAGGGGCCGGCTGGAGGCCCTGGCCAGCCCTCACGATGTAGGACAATCAGAGACGCACCAGGAAAAACGGAAAGCACGAACTGGGTTTATTGAGGAAGTTGGACAGTCTTATAGAGGACATGGGCCAATCAGCAGAAAGATCACAGGGACACATAAGGAGCATGGGCGTATGCCATTGGCGGAGCCATTGGCCTATCCTTGGGGTGGTTTCAGTTCTCATCTTACGTCAGGTGAACGCCTGTTGGCCAGGCCAAGCTCTCTTACCAGGAAGTGGGAGAAAGCCGGAGTTTCTACTGGCGTGCTGTTTAATGTGCCCAACAGTGGACTTCAGAATGTATGTCCACCAGCTTCTGTTTTCTATCTACATACCTGAGAGAGGCTGGACTTGATCTCCATCTTCAACCAAAACAGTACATCACAAGAGATTGCAAACAGAAGCAGAAATAAGAATCCCACTGTCTGCCATTAAACCAGATAGATATATTCAAGAGATTTGCCAAAAAAAAAAAATATTTTTTTTTTTTTTTTTTGGTACCAGGGATTGAATTCAGGGATACTCAACCACTGGGCCAGCCCTTTTTTTGTATTTTATTAGAGACAGGGTCTCACTGAGTTGCTAAGTACCTCACCATTGCTGAGGCTGGCTTTGAACTCACGATCCTCCTGCCTCAGCCTCTTAAGTGCTGGGATTACAGGCTGTAAAAATTTTTATAATGCCACTACTCCCACAAGTTTTGTTTTGTTGTGGAAAAGATAGTTATTTTTGTTATGATTTGGATATAAGTTGTCCCCCCAATAGCTCATATTCAATACAGGAATGTTCAGAGGTGAAATGATTAGATTGTGGGAGCTGAAACCTAATCAATGGATTAATTCACTTGGTGGATTAAAAATTTGGATTACTGGGTGGTAACTGTAGGCAAGTGAGGTGTGGCTGTGGCTGGAGGAATTTAGGTCACTGGGGCATGTCTTGGGATGTGTATGTTATCCCTTGCTCCTTACCCTCTCTCTGCTTCCTGGTGCCATTAGCTAAGGTTTCCTCAGCCATGTTCTTTGGCCATGGCTTTATCTCAGGCACAGAGCAATGGAGTAAACCAACGATGGACTAAGACCTCTGAAACCATGAGCCCAAAATAAACTTTTCCTCCTCTAAGTTGTTCTTGTCAGGTATTTTCGTCACAGAGATGAAAAGCTAACACTTTGCATCTAATACGTTATGAAACACAGAGTATCATACACAAGTGTATCATCCAGCTTTTGTTGCTACACTACGTGGAGAAACAATCTAGCTGCTTCTCCCCAGTTTGATCAAACTGTATAAAATTCTTTTTTCCTTATTTGCTTCTTTTTCTTTTTTTTAAACAGACTGTTCTTATTTTATTTGTTTATTTCATGTGGTGGTAAGGATTGAACCCAGTGCCTCACATGTGCTAGGCAAGCACTCTGCCACTGAGCTACAGTCCCAGCCCATAATTTGTTTGTTTCTTATGTGCTAAAATGGTTGAATTCTGCCAGCCAGGATCCAGCAACTCACTTACTTGGCTGCCAGTTACCATGACTTGTGTTAATATGTAATGGCTTTATAATTGCTATTCTTCAATTAATGCATATTCTCTAAATTTCTCAGTTTTAATTTCTAGTATGAAGAACATTGATAAATGCAGTCATCTCTTGGTATCAGCCAGGGATTGGATCTAGGGCCCTCATACAGATACCAACATCCTCTGATGAATTCACATTCTTTATATTAATGACATCGTATTGGATAGAAGCTACACACATCTTCCCACATACTTTAAATCAGATGACTTAAAATACCTCTGTGAATCTATCCTTATTTTATTCTTTAAACATTTCATTTCTATATTCTGAATAAACATATATGACAAAATGTTTCATGCAGGTTTTCTTTCTCTTTATTTTTCAGAATTGCAGCTGAGACCCAAAGCCCTGGTCATAAAATGTTAAGACCTCTATATTGCATATTTAAGTATAAATTCACAGAATCTGAGTTTTTCAACCTGCTCTATATTACCTTTGTGCAGAGTTTGGATATTATCTTTAAAAACATCAGTTTGGGCTGGGATTGTAGCTCAGTGGAAGAGCGCTTGCCTAGCATGTGTAAGGCACTGGGTTCAATTCTCAGCACTACATATAATAAATAAAATAAAAAAAGCTCCATCAACAACTAAAAAATATTTTTTAAAAAATATTTTGATTTAGTAGGAAAAAATCAGTTGTTTTAATATTAGTGAGATCAAACTTTTTTACACTTATTAATCTATTATTTATTCTTCCATGACTTTCCTTTAATGTGAACATTTAAAATTTTTTTATCAAAGTGGACATTTTAAAATATTTTTAAATGTCAATATTTTCTAAATTTTCTCTAAAAATTAATTCTTTTGAAGTATGAAATTGGACAGAAAGGCTAACTTTTGTGCTAACTGGTGTCTTCTCTAAATTTCAAAATTCCCATTTAAAAAAATTAGGGGCTGGGATTGTGGCTCAGCGGTAGAGCGCTTGCCTAGCATGTGCGTGGCCCGGGTTCGATTCTCAGCACCACGTAAAACTAAAAACACATTGTATACAACGAAAGCAAATAAATAAATATTTTTTAAAAAATTAGAAGTCTAGCTGGGCGCGGTGGCGCACACCTGTAATCCCAGCACTTTGGGAGGCTGAGGCAGGAGGATCACGAGTTCAAAGCCAGCCTCAGCAATGGTGAGGCACTTAACAACTCAGTGAGACCCTGTCTCTAATAAAAATACAAAAAAGGGCTCGGGATGTGACCCAGTGGTCAAGTGCCCCTGAGTTCACTCCCCAGTACCAAAAAAAAAAAAAAAAAAAAAAAAATTAGAAGTCTAATTTTCAGAGACAGAAAATCAAGTTTCTTCCTCCTCACTTCTAGATAAAAATAATTATTTGAGAAAGATAAAAAGAGAAGAATTGCCCTCCCTCATTACAGAAACCTCAAAAGTTTTGCGAAGTCTGCAAGTGCTTCAAAAAGTCTGCAAGTGCTTCAGAAAGCACTGAATGCATTTTTCTAATAATAAATGATTTTTCCCAAAGTATTAGGAAGAAACCAATGTTTGTGACATTTTCTTGTCTGAGTCTTAGTGATGTTTACAATTCATCCTTTCTGATGGTTCTTTATTCCTCTATGTGGAGATCTTATTCAAGATCTTAGGTGAATTTGAAAGGCACAAATTAAGTAGATTCAGTAGATCCCAGACCATTTGAGTTCAGAAGAAAAAGTGAGCAAATGAACTCAACAGCTCCTGTTCATGTGAGGAATTGAGATCTAAAGATAAAAATAACAAATTCTCCTCAAAACCTTATTTATGCCAGGCTTAGTGGCACACGCCTGTTATCACAGCTGCTTGGGAGGCTGAGGCAGGAAGATTGCAAGTTCAAAGCCAGCCTCAGCAAGAGCAAGGTGCTAAGGAATTTAGTGAGACCCTGTCTCTAAATAAAATGCAACATAGGGCTGGGGATGTGACTCAGTGGTTGAGTGCCCCTGAGATTCTTTCTCAAAATAAAAATTAAAAAGGGCTGGGGATGTGGCTCAGTAGTTCAATCCCCAGTACCAAAAACAAAAACAAAAAACACCTTATTTATTTATTTGTTTTTTTTGGTACTGGGGATTGAACCACTGAGCCACATCCCCAGCCCTTTTTTATTTTAAGAAAGGATCTCACTAAGTTGCTTAGGACCTCGCTAAGTTGCTGAGGCTGGTTTGAACTTGTGAAAATCATTTTTTTTTGGGGGGGGGGTACGGGAATTGAACTCAGGGGCACTTGACCACTGAGCCACATCTCCAGCCCTTTTTTGTATTTTATTTAGAGACAGGGTCTCACTGAGTCGCTAAGTGCCTTGCCATTGCTGAGGCTGGCTTTGAACTCGCGATCCTCCTGCCTCAGCCTCCCAAGTGCTGGGATTACAGGGAAAATCATATTTTTAAGATGTCAAAAGGAAGCATATTTTTCAAGTAATAGTTTCCTTTATTATATTACTGATTAGTACAGATAACTAACCTATAGCACTAACAACCTCATATTAACTGTTGTCTGGACTTTCAAGAAAGATTTTTCCAGATTCAAGAAGGCTTTAGTACGTGGGATAAAGAAATAATTTCAGACTACAGAAAGAAAATAAATGTGTTACCTTGAATATGACTTCAGATTTTTTCCCTAATTAAATTTTTTTCAAATATTTATTTATTTGTTTTAGTTGTACACAATGCCTTTATCTTTTTATTTATTTTATTTAATTTGTTATACATGCTTTTAGAGTGCAATTCCTTTCATATTACATATAAAGAGCACAGTTTTCCAAGTCATTGGTTTTACACAAAGTATTTTCATACCATATGAGTTTTTTATACATGCACTTAGTATATTGATGTCCAACTCCTTCTGCCATTGTTTCAATGCCTTTATCTTTACATGGTGCTGAGGATCAAACCGGGGGCCATGCACGTGCTAGGCGAGCGCTCTACCACTGAGCCACAACCCCAGCCCCCCTAATTAAATTTTGTGTGTGTGCACACGTTTCAGAATTTTGAACTTCAAGAATTGATGGACTAGAGACAAAACCTTCAATTGAACTTAGAAGTAGCCTCATGGTGTTGGTTTCCTTTGACAGCTGGGGAATTTTCTTTTCATTTCTCTTTTGAGAACATTTTTTTAATTTACTGATAGTCCATCTTTAGATGTTTCTTTCTCATGCATACTTCATTTGTTTTATTAAAAAGCAAAGTCCTGGGGCTGGGGTTGAGGCTCAGTGGTAAAAGCACTTGCCTAGCATGTGTGAGGCCCTGGGTTCGATTCTCAGCACCACATATAAATAAATGAATAAAATAAAGGTCCATCAACATCTAAAAATATATTTAAAAAAAAAAAAAAAAAGCAAGGCCCTAAAAAGTGAGACTAGTTAATCTGGAAATAACAAAATTCTTAGGTCTCCTTGTCAGATACAACCAAACAAAGCCAATCACGAAGATTATTCTTCCTAATGTATTTCTTGGTAAGTTATTTCAAATATCTTTTAGAGAATGCTTCTGAGAAATAATTGATTTTATTCTTGAAGCATTCAATTTCTGAGATTTCCAGTTTTCTCACTGACTTTAACCTTCTTCTTCAGAAACTGTTCAAAATTTCCAGAATCAAAAAATCCCATCTTTTGCTGGATAAAAAAGGTCCAAATTAAACTTCCAAGTTGTTCTCTTAGGCTTCTTGTCTTTCAGTAGCACCATCTTGACAGCTGGCTATGTGATCAGAGCAGAATTTTCCATTCAGGTTATTGTTTCTGTAAGTGGTAACTCACAATTAAAGTCCTTAGAACTCTCTGAATGGGGTTTGGTTGCTGGTCTTCAACACATTTCATTTCCAGAGATCATCTGAGAGTTTTTTTTTTGTTTTTTTTTTTTTTTTTTTTTTTTTTTTGTGGTACCAGGGATTGAACCCAGGGGCACTCAACCACTTGGGCCACATCCCCAGCCCTTTTTTGTATTTTATTAGAGACAGGGTCTCATTGAGTTGCTAAGTGCCTCGCCATTGCTGAGGCTGGCTTTGAACTTGGGATCCTCCTGCCTCAGCCTCCAAAGTGCTGGGATTACAGGTGTGCACTACCATGCCAGGCCCATCTGAGAGTTTTCAGTGGATTTTTTTTTTGCATGTTTCTCTTCTGAGCCATTGAAGATTATACTAAAAACTGTAAATAGATAAAATTTGCAAGTATTCTTTCTTTCCATAACAGGTTACATGACCATATCTGAAACACAAACAGATACTAAAAGTGGAACTACTTTATGCAAATGCATTTGGTGGTTTGATTTTCTTCAATTTGGAATATATACATAGAATATGCTGACATTGAAGCTAGAATCTGACAGGCAGTCAGTATAGATAGGTAAATCGAGTCAGGTCAGATCAAGAAAGCCAATTTTGAGTGTGTTCCAGAAAGTTGGAGACTGTTCCCTGAGGGATTGGAGTGTTAATTCCTTCAGAGCCCTTCCCCACCTTATCAAGAACCTGCCCCCCTGGGCTGGTGTTGTGGCTCAGCAGTAGAGTGCTCGCCTAGCATGTGCACAGCCCTGGGTTTGATCCTCAGCACCACATAAAAATAAATAAATAAAATAAAGGTACTGTGTCCAACTACAACTAAAAATATAATTTTTTTTTTTTTAAAAAGATCATGCCCCTGCCCCAAACCGTTGCCAAGGTAACCTGCCCCTCCCTACAGGGAGCTATAAAGTTTTTAATTAATGTGTCCTGGGCTGCTCCATCCTGCCCTTCCCCCTTCAGCCCA
Source organism: Tamias sibiricus (assembly GCA_025594165.1). Taxonomy (NCBI): domain Eukaryota; kingdom Metazoa; phylum Chordata; class Mammalia; order Rodentia; family Sciuridae; genus Tamias; species Tamias sibiricus. The sequence continues at coordinate 11,601,307 of CM046663.1, read as the reverse complement.
TCTGCTTCTCACCTTTTGGCCATCCCACCAGGCCTGGTCACTTATACAAGGAGGAGAGAGCTATGGGGAAGAGAGCAGGAAAACAACAAAGGAAGCCTGGGACATATAAAAAGGCAGACCTGCCTCGCTTCTTGGGATACCAGGATACCAGCAATGGCCCCCTTCTCTATGTTACCCCTTTTAAATAAACCCTGCTTTACATGCTTGCCTCGGCGTGCTTCTCTAATATTCAAACTTCAACATTTGGGGGAGCAGAACTTGCCACTGACAACCGGTGGTGTTGGGGACGTTAAGAACACGCCAGTAGATATGATAAACCAGCCTAATTCCATCTTAAGACTGGGAGCCATCCTGTCAAAAAGTTATGAAAAGCCCACTTCAGTTTTCTATGAAATGCTAGGATTCCTATTTGGCCTGAGCTTATTTTGATGTTTTAAAATTGTTTGGCATTCATGCCCAGGCCTTGAGCTCACTCAGGCCTGGCTTTCCTTGACCAGATAATAACTCTCTCTCTCTAAAACTAATGGTGCCTCATAAACTTTTTTTTTTTATATTTATTTATTTACTTTAGTTGTACACAATGCAATGCATTTATGTTTACGTGGTGCTGAGGATCGAACCCGGGCCGCGCATGTGCGAGGCCAGCACTCTGCCGCTGAGCCACAACCCCAGCCCCCGCCTCATAAACTTTTTTTTTTTTTTTTTTGTGGTACCGGGGATTGAACTCAGGGGCACTCGACCACTGGGCCACATCCCCAGCCCTTTTTTGTATTTTATTAGAGACAGGGTCTCACTGAGTTGCTAAGTGCCTCGCCATTGCTGAGGCTGGCTTTGAACTCGTGATCCTCCTGCCTCAGCCTCCCAAAGTGCTGGGATTACAGGCGTGCGCCACCGCGCCCGGCTCTCATAAACTTTTGATGTGGGGTTTGACTATACTCCCTTCCTTGGAATGCAATGCCATGTAGATTATTAGTTTGCTACTTGCTCTTGAATTGCATATGTCTGACCTTGTTAGCTATAAGTTCCCAAGATTTTTTGTAACTCTTTGAACTACAAAAACCTTGTTTTCCCTGAGAGCGGGGCTGACCCCAAGCCCAGTGTTTGGGAGGGGCAGCCACTGGCCAGCTCTCTTTGTGTGTATACAATATAAGCTTGCTTTAATTTAAAATTGGAGTTGGTGGTCTTTTCTTTGCGTCTTAGATCAACAGATAGAAACTTGGCCTAGCCAAGGGACGTTCCCCTGACATATGTCGAGAGGTCAGACTGCCACTAGGATAGGCTAATGGCTCCACCAATGTGATCTGCTCGTGCTCCCTATGTGCCCCTATGATCTTTCTGCTGATTGGCCCATGTCTTCTATAAAGGCCGTCCAACTTCCCCAATAAACCAAGCTTGTGCCTTGACCGGACTCCCTGGGGTATGCCTGATTGTCTTCCATTGTGAGGGCTGAGTGTGGCCACCAGCTGACTTCTGCCTCTTCCCGATTCCGCCTCACTGCTGGGGCGTGTTCCCCTGGGGTTGTGGCTCAGCGGTAGAGTGCTCGCCTAGCACGCGCACGGCCCGGGTTCGATCCTCAGGACCATGTAAAAAATAAACGCATTGTGTACAACTAAAGCAAATAAATAATTATTAAAAAAAAAAAAAAAGAATGATGATGCCATGGTTTACAGTGGAAGAAACGCTATGAGTCCGGTGGTGTGGGCAGGTTCCTGGATGTCACAGGAGCTAGCACAAGGAAAAAGACTGCTTGGGGTAGGACTAAGTTGTCTGAGACTACTCCCTGCCTCTTCCAAAGGGGACCGTGCACTGCGCCCAGATGAACTGACAGGGATGACTGGACTGATGGCAATTGTCACTCTTCCCTGCACCAAGAATTCAAAAGCTTAAAACAGGGCTCTGCTTTAGTGCCACCTGGTTTTTATTCTGATACTTTGTTAGAAATGCCAGGTGCCACCGTAAATAAGACATGGTACTCCGAAGTAGCTCTGCAACACGAACTTTACTTCTGCAGAAGGGTGTGCTACCGAACAAAGACTAGCAAGCAAGCACTCTCCAGCACTCAGTCGGGCTGTTTTTATTCCTAAGGCAGCACTGCCCCTTGCTCTGATAGGAGGAGCTCAGGTTTACAATCTACATGATTGGCTAATTTTAAAATTGGGGTGGGGAAAGGGAAGGGCTACAGCTTTGGTTGGCTACCGGTTGGGGAGTTCAGACTACAGGTGTGTTTTTTTTTTTTTTTTTTTGTAATGGGGATTGAACTCAGGAGCACTCGACCACTGGGCCACATCCCCAGCCCTTTTTTGTATTTTATTAGAGACAGGGTCTCACTGAGTTGCTAAGTGCCTCGCCATTGCTGAGGCTGGCTTTGAACTCGCGATCCTCCTTGCCTCAGTCTCCCAAGTGCTGGGATTACGGGCGTGAGCCACCATGCCCGGCTCAGACTACAGGTTTAACTTTGCTAAAAAGAGAACATTAATCTTACAACATTTAGGGCTGGGATTGTGGCTCAGTGGTAGAGCGCTCGCCTAGCACGTGCGCGGCCCGGGTTCAATCCTCAGCACCACGTAAAAATAAACGCATTGTGTATAACTAAAGCAAATAAATAAATATTTTAAAAAATTCCAAAGCAGGTCCTTTAAAAAAAAAAAAAAATCTTACAACATTTAGAGGATGATAATTGGAGGGCCCTCAGAGCACGGTGCTGCTCACCTGTAATCCCAGGCTTGTGAAGCTGAAGCAGGAGGATCCTGAGTTAAAAGCCATCAGTGAGACCCTAACCAACTGGGCTAGACTCTGTCTCTAAATAAAATATTAAAAAGGGCTGAGGATGTGGTTCAGTGATTAAGTGCACCTGGGTTCAATCCCCAGCAACTACCCCCCCCAAATTTTAGTTTATGAATTTTTTTTGGTACCAAGAATGGAACCAGGGCCTCACATATGGTAGGTAATCACTATCCCTGCCTCCTGCAAGGATTTGCATTCTGTTCCCCCTCCACCAAAAACCTCAAGCCCCACTCCTGTCAAAGATTTGCCTAGGGCTGGGGTTGTGGCTCAGCAGTGGAACACTTGCCCAGCGTTCATAGCCCTGGTTCAATCCTCAGCACCACATAAACATAAATGCATTGCATTGTGTACAATTAAAGCAAATAAATAATTTTTTTTAAAAAAGACTTGCCTAACCAGTTCTTCTGACTCTGTCCCTACATATTTGTTTAAAAGGAGTACTCATATTTGAAGCAAAACCAAGGTCTTTCTGTAGTCTTAAAATAATTCTTTCTTCAAAGTTCTAAATACTAAATCTGGAAGCTAAGTGCTTCAAATTTCAAGTTTAATGAAAGTAAATAATTATGACCTGTAGAATGTAACTGAATTAAATAATCCTATCTGCTTTATATCATTGTTCTACAAACACTTGTGATCAATTTATGTAAACATTCCTTGTGGATTTTGCAAACATTCAGTCTTCAATTTCAAGCATTCAGTATGTGCAAAATGATGCTCGATACATGCATCAAATATCTTACTGCTCAATATCTTTTTGTCAATTTAACATAGGTTTTTTTAAAAAAATATTTTTCTTTATTTGCTTTAGTTGTACACAATGCGTTTTGTTCAATGCGTTTTATTTGTACATGGTGCTGAGGATCGAACCTGGGTCGCCCACGTGCTAGGTGAGCGCTCTACCCCTGAGCCACAATCCCAGCCCTTAACATAGGTTTTTATAATGGTTCAAACACAAGAGTTAGCCATGCCATTCAAGGATGTTTAGCTGTTTTGTTATCTATTGGGCAGGGAAAAGGGGCAGCTCATTATGCAAATTTGACAGAACACAATAGAAATTTGCAAAATATGTCTTGTTTCTAAGTGACCATATAAATTCAATAGTACCTTCCTGGAAAACACAGATGAAAAGGAAAACTAAAAGAAAATGTTGCAGTCTGCAGGTAGCTTGATAAAGAATAGCTACCTTGGGCAAGGGTTGTAGCTCAGTGGCAGAACACTTGCCTAGCACATGTGAGGCATTGGGTTTGATCCTTAGTGCCACATAAAACAACCAAATAAAATAAAGGCATTCTGTTCATCTATAACTACAAAAAAATTTTAAAAAAGATGCCTACCTTCATTTTGGTGGAAATGATATGCCAAGAAATTTTGTAGACCCTTGAAATTAGCACAAATCTCACTTGCAAAATCATATCACCAGCTCCCTCTGCTGTTTGTTAGTTCTATTTGAACTTGGAGAAACCACAGTAGTACCTTCTGGGCTAAAACATTGTGCACGATTCAGGATATATATATATATATATATATATATATATATTAAAATATTTATAAAATATTTATCTATTTATTAGTTGTACACAATGCCTTTGTTTATTTTTACGTGGTGCTGAGGATCGAACCCAGGGCTGCGCACGTGCTAGGCGAGCACTCTACCACTGAGCCACAACCCCAGCCCCCAGGATATATTATCTACTAGATTAGACATAGGCTAGCAGTTGATGTCAGTATGATCTTTTTAATGTACGTAGGTATGTAGGTATGTATTACGTATTTTTTGGTGGTACTAGGGATTGAAATCAGGGACTCTCTGCCAGACAGACAGGGTTTCATTAAATTGCGAAGGCTGTCCTTAAACTTGCCTTCCTCCCACCTCAGCCTCCCCAGTCATGGGGATCACAGGCAGGTGACACTACACCCAGCTAATGTCGATACCACAGTGCTATGGTTTCTAGCTCCCCCGAACCCGGTTTGCCCCCCCTCCCGGGCATCATCATTCTTTACACAGGCAAGCTGCTTTGATTTTGGCTCTTCTCAGCCATCAAAGGATGTCTTGGGGTTGGAACTGTTTGATGTCACTTAAAAAGTCTTAGCCACAACCCCAGCGCCGCGCCCCGCCCTGTTTTGCTGACATCTCTGCAGTAAGCCTTCATCACCCACCACAGCCACCAACTGTCCAGGCTCTATATTCTGCTGTCCTACTGCAAAAAACCAACCCCCATTCTCTCAATGATACCTTTTCAGTCTTTCCACAGAGGGTCCCTCACTTTTGGCAGCATTGTGAGGCTCATAAGTCATCCAGTTTCCCAGGACAGGCACCCCCCCCCCCTACTCTGGATGACTTTTCTATGAAAGAGCATCATGCACTTGAACAGTGCAGCAAACCCCACCCTAATGATAACTTGTTAAAACTTGAGTTTTCCACTATAACGCAACACAGTTGTGGGAGGGGTCTCTACATCAGATAGGCTCCTTTAAAGTCTTTGAGAATTTATAACTAACTCATACCACGGTGTTCAGTCAGTAGAGTTAGTCTCAGAGATTTCTCCAGGAAAAATACAAAATCTTTATTACGGCTCAGGACTTTTTAATTGATTGAATATCTTACAATAAGCTTCATAACGAAGGTAGATCATTGTTCCTGGTTATTGTTTAGAAGTGTTTTACTTAAAAGGAGAGTTGCTAAATAAATGCAGAAGAAGAAGAAGAAGAAAAAGAAGGAAACAAAAATCTTGGTTTTGTGTTTTAAAAATAAACTATTCAAAATAAATTTTACACTGGTGATGTGTGAGAGCAGGAATGAAAAAGTCACTCTAAAAAACTTTTTTTCCAGACTGGGGTTGTGGCTCAGTGGTAGAGCACTTGTCTAGCATGTTCATGGCCCGGGTTCAATCCTCAGCACCACGTAAACATAAATGCATTGCATTGTGTACAACTAAAGCAAATAAATAAATATTAAAAAAAATTTTTTTTCCAATTACTTACTTTGATACACACATCAAAACTGCTATGGCCAGGCATGATGGTGCATGTCTGTAATCCCAGCAATTTGGAGGCTGAGACAGGAATATCACAAGTTCAAAGCCAGCTTCAAGCAGCTTAGGGAGTCCCTAAGCAACTTAGCAAGAACCTGTCTCAAAATTTTAAAAAATTTTAAAAGGACTGGGGATGTAGCTTAGTGGTTAAGAGCCCCTGGGTTCAATTCCCAGTAGCAAGAAAAAAAAAAAAAAAAAAACTGAAAACAACAACAACAAAAAAATCTGTGCTATGTATTAATACAAGTATTTAATATTTAAGAAATCCAAATATTAGCAATTCACATATACATATGTGCATAATTAAACCTTCTTTGAAAGAGAGATTTTCCCTTTTGGTTTGTCATGTTTTTATTTCTAGGGAATTATTCTAGGTTCCTGTAAATTTGATATCATAATACCTCTAGTTCTGTACTGCTGTCTTCAAAGGCCTTAGAACATTGGGTAATAAGATCTCTTAACCTGCTGGGGTTGTGGCTCAGCGGAAGAGCGCTCACCTAGCATGTGTGAGGTCTTGGGTTCGATCCTCAGCACCATTTAAAAATAAATAAAATGAAGCTATTTTATCCAACTAAAACTAAAAAAAAAAAAAAAATCTCTTAACCTTTTCTAGGTCTGACACCAAAAAAACAAATAATCCAATTGATAAATGGGCTAAGGAATTGAAAAGACTCTTCTCAGAAGAAGATAATGATTAATCAACAAATACATGAAAAAATGCTCAACATCGCTGGCAATTAGAGAAATGCAAATCAAAACTACTCTAAGATTTCATTTCACTCCAGTCAGAATGGCAGCTATCAAGAACACAAACAACAATAAATGTTGGAGAGGATGTGGGGAAAAAGGCACACTCATACATTGCTGGTGGGACTGCAAAATGGTACAACCATTATGGAAAGCAGTTTGGAGATTTCTTGGGAAAATGGGAATGGAACCACCCTATGACCCAGCCATCCCACTCCTGGGTCTATTCCCAAAGGACTTAAAAACAGTATCTTCTATATAGAAGGGAATAATTCTAATAAATAGTGTTCTTATTTAATTTAAACTTTAGAGATGCCTGCTTAATAAAAGAGATTATGCTCCTCTTTGATTCTCTCATGTAGAATTGAATAGTCTCTCACTTTTGCATCACTTATATTGTAATGGTTAATTTGAATTGTCAACTTGATTGGATTTAAAGATGCCAAGGATTAAGAGGATTATGTGTGTGTTGATGGAGTGTCTAGGAATGATTGGCATGTGGGATAGCCAACTGAAATGGAGACCCTCCCTAATTGAGGGCAGCACCAACCAATAGGATGATGGCTTGGATGGAATGAAAGTTGGAAGAACAAGGACACAGCAGCAGATGCAAGCTTGATTCTTCTAGATGGGTTTCTTGACTGCTGCTGTGATCATCTGAGGATATCGGACTCTCACTTCTTCACTCTTCCAAAGTGGATTCTCCAGAAGCCTTTGATCTTGGACTAGGGTAACACCGTAGATCCCTCTTGTTCTGGGGCTTCAGACTCTTGAACTGCACAGCTACTGGTTCTTCCGGCTCTCCAGCCTGCGACAGTCATCATGCATTATCCAGCTTCTGGTCGTGTAAGCCAACCTAATAAGTCTCCCTGTTATAATAATACTTCCTATTGATTCTGTTCCTCTAGAGAACCCTAACACACATACAATTCATTGTTATTCCTCACCAAGATTCTTGGTTCTATTCCCCTTGTGACTTGCAACCTTGTATTAGCGAGACAAGTAACTAGGTTTAGAATATGCAGATTGTAGCTCTTAACACAGTGAGGTTGACTGACACAAGCTGAATGGTATGTGTCTTCGAGATGTGCAATTGGTGGGACTCACAATCATATTGTGCATTTGATGACAGCAGCTGTCAGGTAGTCTAGAGTGGCATCTCTTGCGCTTGGGAACATTCTAAGCATTCAGTTCCTCCCTTTATTTAACAAGAGAACTGATTAGACTGTAAGGCCTTATTTCAAGCATTTGAAAATGTGGCATTTTAATTCTTAGTTGAATATGTTATAACTAATTTTTTTTGTACTGAGTATTGAACCTAGGGGTTTTTAACTGCTGAGCCACATCCCCAGCCCTTTTCATATTTTATTTTGAGACAGTGTCTCACTAAGTTGCTTAAGGCCTCACTAAATTGCTAAGGCTGGCTTTGAATTTGTAATCCTCCTGCCTCAGCTTCCCAAACTGCTGGGATTACAGGCATGTGCCACCACACCCAGCTGTCATAACTAATTCTTGTTGTTGTTATTGTTGTTCTAATTAGTTATACATGACAGTAGAATGCACTTTGATACATCATACATAAATGGAGTATAATTTCTCATTCTTCTGGTTGTATATGATGTAGAATAACACTGGTTGTGTAGTCATATATGTACATAGGGTAATAATGTCTGATTCATTCTTCTATTCTTCCTAACCCCAACCCCCCTCCCCTCCCTTCACTCCCCTCTACATTATCTAAAGTAACTCTATTCTTCCCTAACCCCCCCCCCCCCCACCTTACTGTGAATTAGCATCACATATCAGAGGAAACATTTGGACTTTGTTTTTTGGGGATTGGCTTATTTTGCTTAGTATGATTTTTCTCTAGCTTCATCCATTTACCAGCAAATGCCATAATTTCATTATTCTTTAAGGCTGAGTAATATTCCATTATGTATATATACTACAGTTTCTTTATCCATTCATCTGTTGAGGGGCACCTAGGTTGGTTTCATAGTTTAGCTATTGTGAGTTGAGCTGCTATAAACATTGATGTGGCTGCATCACTCTAATATGTTGATTTTAAGTCCTTTGGATATTAACCGAGGAGTGAGATAGCTGGGTCAAATAGTGGTTCCATTCCAAGTTTTCTGAGGAATCTCCATATTGCTTTCCATAGTGGTTGCACCAATTTGCTGTCCTACCAGCAATGTATGAGTGTACATTTTCTACCACACCTTTGCCAACATTTATTGTTGCTTGTATTCTTGATAATTGCCATTCTGACTAGAATGAGTTGAAATCTTAATTTTGATTTGCATTTCTCTAACTGCTAGGTATATTAATGTCAGAATATTATAAGGGTTGAAGTCTTTAGCCCCCCCCATACCCGGGATGGACCTCCTTTGTTCAGCAAAAGAGGCCAGAGGGGCCTACCTCAACAAGGAGACTACTAGACTAGATTGGGAAAGTAAAGGCCACTGATATTCCCTTCCCCACCTTTAGAAGGCTCAGGAACATACCAGGGAGCCCAGTCACAGGTCAGTGCAGGAACTCGGTTTATTGAGGAAGTTGGACGGTCTTATAGAGGACATGGGCCAATCAGCAGAAAGATTATAGGGACACATAAGGAGCATGGGCAGATGCCATTGGCGGAGCCATTGGCCTATCGTTGTTGGGGTGGTTTCAGTTCTCACAGCGACGCCCCCTGCTTAGCCTAGGTCCTGTAACAGGGCAAAGCAAGCAGCCGGAAAAGCCAGAGTTTTTCCATCCCCTTGGCAGACAGTGTAAGGTCCTGACATATTAAACATTTTTTTTGTATATATGTTGATTGATTGCATTTCTTGTGTGAAGTGTCAGTTCAGTTCCTTAGCCCATTTATTGATTGGGTTACTTGTGTTTTTTTTTTTTTTTGTTTTTTTTTTTTTGTGTGTGTGTGTGTGTGTGTGTGTGTTAAGTTTTTTTGTTTTTGTTTTTGTTTTTAGTACCTGGGATTGAACTCAGGGGCACTTGACCACTGGGCCACATCCCCAGCCATTTTTTGTATTTTATGTAGAGACAGGGTCTCACTGAGTTGCTAAGTGCCTCACCATTGCTGAGGCTGGCTTTAAACTTGCAATCCTCCTGCCTCAGCCTCCCAAGTGCTGGGATTACAGGCATGCACCACTGCACCCAGCAGGTGTTAAGTTTTTTGAGTTCTTTATATATCCTGGAGATCAATGCTCTATCTGAGGTGCATGTGGTAGAAATTTTCTCCCATTCTGTAGGTTCTCTCTTCACATTCTTGATTGTTTCCTTTGCTGAGAGGAAGCTTTTTGGTTTGAATCCATTCCATTTATTGATTCTTGATTTTACTTCTTGTGCTTTAGGAGTCTTGTTAAGGAAGTCAGTTCCTAAGCTGACATAGTGAAGATTTGGGCCTACATTTTCTTCCTTTAGGCACAGGGTCTCTGTTCTAGTGCCTAGGTCTTTGATCCACTTTGAGTTGATTTTTGTGCAGGGTGAGAGATAGGGGTTTAATTTTATTTTGTTACATGTGGATTTCCAATTTTCCCAGCACCATTTGTTGAATAGGCAATCTTTTCTCCAGTGAATGTTTGGCACCTTTGTCTAGTATAAGATAACTGTATTTATGTGTGTTTTTCTCTGTATCTTCTATTTTGTACCACTGGTCTACATGTCTGTTTTGATGTCAATACCATGATGTTTTTCTTACTATCTCTTAACTAATTATAACATTAAAAATTAGTTAGCTGGGGTCTGGGACTGTGGCTCAGTAGCACACTTGCCTGGCATGTGTGAGGCACTGGGTTTGATTCTCAGCACCACGTATAAATAAATAACATAAACATCTATCAATAACTAAGAAAAAAAATCAGCTGGTTAGCTGGGAGTGGTGGCATAGGCCTATAATCCCGGTGACTAAGGAGGCTTAGATAGGTAGGAGGATTGCAAGTTTGAGGCCAGCCTCTGCAACTCAGTGAGGCCCTAAGCCTTTCAGATCCTGTCTCAAAATAAAAAATGAAAAAGGATGCCCCTGGGTTCAATCCCCACTACCAAAAGTAACAAAAGCAAAACAAAACAAAAAACCAAAACAAAGCAAAAAAACAAAGTTATACTCTCCTAAATATTCTGAACATTAAAAATAAAGCATTAGGGCTGGAGTTATGGCTCAGTGGTAGAGTGTTTGCCTAGCACATGGGAGGCACTGGGTTTGATCCTCAGCACCACATAAAAATAAATAAATAAAATAAAGCCAGGCATGATGGCGCACACTTGTAATCCCAGCAGCTCTGGAGGTTGAGACAGGAGGATCATGAGTTCAAAGCCAGCCTCAGAAATGGTGAGGAGCTTAGCAACTCAGTGAGACCCTGTCTCTAAGTAAAATACAAAATAGGGCTGAGGATGTGGCTCAGTGGTTGATTGCCCCTGAGTTCAAGCCCCAGTACCAAAATAAATAAATGAATAAATAAATAGATAAAATAAAGGTATTGTGTCCATCTACAACTAAAGATATTCTTTAAAAATAAATACATAAAATTAAAGAATTAAACCAGTTAAAATTCCTAAACCTTATTGATATCCCTAAAGAACTTATGTAAATTATATTTATTGATATATACTGTCTAAAAAATCAAAACTGAGAAATTAGAAAAGTACTTTTTTTAATTTAAAAAAATTTTGTTATCTATGGACAAAATTTCTTTATTTATTTATGTAATGCTGAGGATGGAACTCAGTGCCCCAATCATGTGAGGCAAACAGTCTACCACTGGGCCACAACCCCAAAGAAAAGAAAAGACGCGAAGAAAAGACCACCGACTCAAGTTTTAAATCAAATTAAAGCAAGCTTATATTGTGTACACAAAGAAGGCTGGCCAGTGACTGTCTCTCCCAAAACACCGGCTAAATAGAGATCAGCACTGCCCTCTGGGAAGACAAGGTTTTTTTTTTTTTTTTTTAAATATTTATTTATTTCCTTTAGTTGTACACAATGCAATGCATTTATGTTTACGTGGTGCTGAGGATCGAACCAGGGCCGCGCGCACGTGCGAGGCGAGCACTCTACTGCTGAGCCACAACCCCAGCCCAAGACAAGGTTTTTATAGCACAGAAAGTTATTTAAAAAAAGGGGATGTCCTAGGAACTTACAGCTAACAGGGTTCTGGCAAATGTGATATAAAGGCAGATAGCAGGCTAATGATCTACCTGGCTTACCATTTCAAGGTAGGGAGTAAATTAAGATTCCTGTTGGAATTTATGAGGCACCACTGAGGTTTTAGGGAGGTTGTTATCTGGTCAAGGAGAGCCAGGCCTCAAGGTAGGGAGTAAATTAAGATTCCTGTTGGAATTTATGAGGCACCACTGAGGTTTTAGGGAGGTTGTTATCTAGAAGGCAGGGGGACGGGAGAAGGAAGAGGACAGAAGAGGGAGAGCAGGTCAAGTAGCCAGGCCTGTTCAAGGAGAGCCAGGCCTGTAAGAGTTCAGAGCACAGGGAGGAATTCCAAACAAGGTTAGCCCTCAGAGTATGGCCAGGCCAAATGAATATCTTTGGTAAAGCAGAAATGAATTTTTTACAAAACTTTATGGCTCCCAATCTTAGGATAGAATTAGGTTGTGTTCATCACCCAGCCCCCCAATAATTATCCAATTAAAATAATGAAAAACTTTTTAAAAATAAAATAAATGGAATCATGTGGTATATGACTTTTAAAAAAAAAATTTCTTAGCCCATTACAAATTTTAAAAACTTAAGAATTTCTTGGTTTTTTTTTTTTTTTTTTTTTTTTTTTTTTTTTTTTGGTACTAGGGATTGAACTCAGGGGTACTTGACCACTGGGCAACATCCCCAGCCCTTTTTTGTATTTTTTAAATTAGAGACAGGGTCTCACTGAGTTGCTAAGTGCCTCACCATTGCTGAGGCTGGCTTTGAACTAGAGATCCTCCTGCCTCAGCCTCCCAAGTGCTGGGATTACAGGCATGTGCCACTGAGCCCGGCTAAGAATTTCTTAAACCCATTACAAGTTAAGATGTTTTAAGAAAAGTCCCTTTTGAAAATAGAACGTTTTGTGAGAGGAATGATATTGTTTTTATATTTTTGCAAATTTGTTTAATGTCAGTCTTAGAAGACCACTGAATTTTCATAAATGTCTCTGCATTCAATCTAATTTGATATCCCATATCCCATAGCATCCGGAAAATACCACTGTTTACTTGAGAGAAAGAGACTGAAAGATAGTATCTTAATTTTTAAAATAGGTATTTATTATTGGTATTACAGATTGAACCCAGAGGTGCTTTACCACTGAGCTATATTTCCAGCCCGTTTTACTTTTTATTTTGAGTCAGGGTCTTATTAAGTTGCTTAGGGCCTCGTTGAGTTGCAGAAGCTGGCCTTAAATTTACAATCCTCAACACTTGAGTGCGGCCAGGCTCAGTTCAGTCCCGCCAACCTCCGCCCGAGCACAGGTGGGCTCAGGTCAGCCCAGCCGACACCCGTGGAGCTCAGGCAGGCCTAGGACAGCTTCACTGACCTCCGCTCAGAGGACCGCCTCTCCCAACCAGCAGACCACCACAGGAGCTCAGATTCAACCAGTTGGTCCCCACCAACCTGCATGGGACCCAGCTTCAGGGTAGGTCCAGAGTCCACTACCCCACCCCCTCCAGGGAGCACAAGCCTAATCTATTCCCATCTTGAGACACTGCAGACATAGCCATAGCCTTCCCCACAGAGTAGCCCCTACCTTTTGACAACAGACAGGGCCTAAAAGCAGCTGCATCTCAGAGCAGGCATCCCAAAGACATTGTAAGGCCCACCCTTTTAGCCCCATCTCTGGAAGACATTGCATTCATTTTGGGACACCTTCACTGTTATTTCGAGTTACCTCAGCTACTGTTGACACCACCTTTAGTGGCAGTAGCATATATCGAGGGACACTTGCAGGTTCTGAAAGCACACCATTAAGGTGAGGCACAGACAACCTGCACAGATATTACAAGAATATAGGGTAGAAACTGTAATATCTCAGATCTACACCGTGAGAAAGGAAGGCAAATAGACAACATGAAAAAACAAGGAAGGAAAGTACCCCAAACAAACCAGGATACTACAATAACAGAACCCATGCTCAGCGAAGTTGATGAAATGTCAGAGAAGGAGTTCAGAAGGTTCATAATTAAAATGATCTGTGAATTAAAGAATGACCTAAATGAGCAAATACAGGTAAAAATTGATCACTACAACAAAGATATAAGAGAGGAAATACAGGTAGCAAAAGATTACTTCAAAAAAAGAGATAGAAACGCTGAAAAAAAAAAAAAAACAGTCAGAAATCCTTGAAATGAAGGAAACAATTAAGCAAATAAAAAACACAATAGAGGGCTGGGATTGTGGCTCAGCGGCAGAGCGCTCGCCTAGCACGTGTGCGGCCCAGGTTCGATCCTCAGCACCACGTACAAATAAACGCATTGTGTACAACTAAAGCAAATAAATAAATATTAAAAAAAAACACAATAGAAAGCATCAACAACAGACTAGATCAACTGGAAGAAAGAACTTCAGATAATGAAGACAAAGTATATAATCTTGAAAATATAGTTGACCACACAGTAAAGATAGTAAGAAACCATGATCAGAACATTGAAGAATTATGGGACAGCAGCAAAAGACCAAATCTAAGAGTAATTGGGATAGAGGAAGGCACAGAGTTTCAAACCAAAAGAATGCACAATCTCTTTAATGAGATAATATCAGAAAATTTCCCAAGCATGAAGAATGAATTGGAAAACCAAATACAAGAGGCTTATAGGACACCAAATGTACAAAATTACAACGGATCTACACCAAGACACATTATAATGAAAATGCCTTGCATACAGAATAAGGATAGAATTTTAAAGGCCGCAAGAGAGAGGAATCAGATCACATATAGGGAGAGACCAATTCATACATATTATGGCAGATTTTTCAATTCAGATGCTCAAAGCCAGGAGATCATGGAACAACATATACCAAGCTCTGAAAGAAAAGGGATGCCAACCAAGAATCTTATATCCAGCAAAATTAAGCTTTAGATTTGAGGACAACACAAAAAACTTCCATGATAAACAAGAGTTAAAGGAATTCACAACTAGAAAGCCAGCACTACAGAACATCCTTGGCAAAATACTCCATGAAGAGGAAATGAAAACCAATGATGAAAATCAGCAGAGGGAGGTATTACACTAGAGAAAAAAACAATCAGAGGAGAAACCATGTCAAGGTAAATACCAAGAATAAACAAAAATGGCTGGGAGTACAAATCATGTCTCAATAATAACTCTGAATGTTAATTGTCTAAACTCACCAATCAAAAGACATAGACTAGCAGATTGGATCAAAAAAAACAGACCCAACAATATGCTGCCTCCAAGAGACTCATCTCATAGGAAAAGACCTCCACAGGCTGAGGGTAAAAGGTTGGGAGAAATCCTACCACTCACATGGACTGAGGAAACAAGCAGGGGTTTCCATCTTCATATCAAATAAAGTAGACTTCAAGCTAAAGTCAATCAAAAGGGATAAAGAAGGACTACATACTGCTCAAGGGAACCATACACCAACAAGACTTAACAATTATGAATATATATACCCCAAACAATGGAGCAACCACGTCCATCAAAAAAACTCTTCTCGGGGCTAGGGTTGTGGCTCAGTGGCAGAGCGCTCGCCTCGCAAGTGTGTGGCCCGGGTTCGATCCTCAGCACCACGTAAACATAAATGCATTGCATTGTGTACAACTAAAGTAAATAAATAAATATTAAAAAAAAATTCTTCTCAAGTTCAAGAGTCAAATTGAACACAACACAATAATTCTTGGAGACTTTAACACACCCCTTTCACCACTGGATAGATCTTCCAAGCAAAAGCTGAACAAAGAAACTATAGAACTCAAAAATACAATAAACAACTTAGACTTAACTGACTTATATAGAATATTTCATCCTTCAACGAGCAATTACACTTTCTTCTCAGCAGCATATAGATCCTTCTCTAAAATAGACCATATATTATGCCACAAAACAACTCTTAGCAAATATAAAAAAAAATACATACTACCCTGCATTCTATCAGACCATAATGGAATGAAATTAGAAATCAATGATAAAATAAGGAAAAAAGCTACTCCAACACTTGGAGACTAAATAATATGCTACTGAATGAACAATGGGTTGCAAATGACATCAAAGAGGAGATTTAAAAATTCTTAGAGGATTGAACCCAGTGCCTTGCATGTGCAAGACAAGCTCTCTACAACTGAGCCACAACCCCAGCCCCAAAGAAATGAACTCTAAGAAATGATTTCAAAACATGTTTCTCTCCTAGTTTTGTAAGTTATTTTCTATCTACAAGTAGTATCTAACTTTAAACCTGACTTTAATACTCCCACTTTTTTAATGGTTCTATTGTACCCAATTTGCAGGAAAAAAGTCTCACAAGCCACTCACGTAATAGCCAATGAAGCCTTTATTCTGGCCAGGGCCACTATCTACATCCAGCACAAAGCAGGGTGGTAGAAAATGGTGCCTGCTCATAGCAAGGACAGGGTTTATAAAGCACAGGGTTAATAGGCCCTCAAGCCCTCAGGTGGAGACGGTTTAAGGGTGGGTTAATGGGCCATCAGGTGGAGACAGTTTAAATCCAGTGTAAGTCGCCTTTGCTTATTACAGTTCTGTAAATAATGATACTTATAGTAAGTCAATAATATTATTCTGGAATAATATTCTGGAATCTCTGGGATTACAGGCATGTGCCTATTACCTTTTTTTTTTTCCTTTTTTATTTTGAATAGATCAGTTATTTAATTAGGTTCTTGGAAAGGAAATTTTGAACACCAATTTGTGAGCATACATTCCATTTTTTAGAGCAAAAATGGATCGCATGTAGCCCTGGAGCTGAGGAATATCTTTGATTTGGGGTAAAATTTGTGAGTCTACACCTTTCTGATCAACCTTGTGCTGCTCTATAATCTCATATTTCTCTTTCACTGTGTTGAAGCCTTCCCATTCCTGGTGTCTGGGCTTCTGCACTTCTTCTTGAAGTAAGCATCAGTGAGGTGTTTTCGGATTTTTCACATTGCTGTTATCAATCTCTGTGGAGGTGGCAATAACAAATTTCTGTTGTGTCCTATGCAGAGGAACTCAGTTGTGAAAGATGTCAAGATGTCCCATCACAAGTAGCAAGCCACTGCTCAGCTGTTCAGGAAAAGCACTTTCTTGCCTTGGTGACACCTGGTGAGGATGATCAAGATGGTCCAGGAGTGGTGCTGGCTTGGATTTTTTTTTTTTTTTTTTTTTTTTTTTTTTTTGGCTGTGGCTCAACAACTTAATGGTCCTGATAACCACCATTCTTGTCACCACTGGCTGGTTTTGTAACAGTAGCAAGAAACTTCTCCTTCTTCCTCTCAACCTTGGATTTAGCAGCTAATACTTTCTTTTGTACACAGCCTTTTGGGAATAGCAATTCCTCTAACCAGGACAGGGTTTCCGCTGCAACGGAGCTTACCTTTCTTGGGTTTCTTAGCCTTAGGGGCTCCCTGCCGGGGCTGCTGAGTTATGAATGGGGCCGAGGTCTAAGCTACCCCCCTTTTGGGCTCTAAAGGGGGTTTTCTTTCTGCCCACAGAAAGAAAACAACTTACCTGGCGAAGATGGGCTTAAGGACAAAATAGCTGAGTGTCTCCTATCTGTCTGCTGGACAGATACCACGCCACACCCAGGGAGTTTTGTATAGCAAGCGAGAAGCCAAAACTCGGATATATTGACCAGGCACTGAACTTAAATAGGCCTAGAACTAACCAATCAGCCAGCAGGGCGGTTCGGTCTCTCACGCTACGTCATAGCCACACCCCTTTGCTTAGGCCCGGTCCTACTAGGGCGTGGTAAGCAGCCAAAGTCCTTCCCCTTGGCAGACATGAGTCCCAACAATTCCCCTTTTTTGTTTTATTTAAAATGGGGTCTCTCCATTTTATATTTTAAAAATGGGATGTCCCATCTTGTAGGGTGTCCAACTCATTTGAGAGTGTGCCTGTCTAGGTTGATTTCTCCTCTCTGGGAAAAATCTTACCCGTCATTGGCTATCACTCTAGCACTTTAGGTGGACATACCTAGGGCCAGCAAGTGGCCAAGGGGAGCACATGGGACATGACAGTCACCTTTGGGAAGGCTTGACTGGATGACAAACCTCTGCATCCTGTTAAGGACCGTGGCCAAGCCTGTAGGGCTATAGCTCAGCGTGACAGCAGACCACCCAGCTGTATCAATCTGGCTAGTTCTATAGGGCTAAAAGTGCACACAAAGACAATGACAATCAGGGATTTCACCAAAAAGAGAAAGTCCACCCAATTAGCAGGGATTTTATCCAAGGGAGAAAGTCCATCCATTTAGCTTAGTTTAAAGGAAGTCTTTTGGCATAAAGTCCGAGCAATTGTCACAGGAATGGGACTCTTCTCTTAGAGTCCGAAGGAAGCCTGTCCAGCATAAAGTCCAGATAATTGTTACAGGAATGGCACAGTCTGTCTTCTCTCATCACAGAGGGTTGAGATACTGACAAAGAAGGAGTCCAAGATAGTGTTTTTGATGAATTTTGGAATGGATGTGATGAAAAGTTTAATCACAGCAGGACAGGAGATTTGTCATGGTGTTTTCATTTCTGTGGAAAAAAGAAAGGATCACTCCTCAAGAGCTTGTGCTCTTCAGTAGTCATTTTGGTCGGATTGGCAGTATTTGAGATCTCTGGCAGGCACCCATATAGGGTTTTGTTCTCCCATAGGGAAGACACATCCAAAACCTCTGCCAGCACTTATTAACGGATCAGGACCTCTCCAGACTCCAGTTAATGGGTCTTTCTGTCGGACCTCAACTTTTACATAAGGCGTTTGGTTAGACCAGTGTCTTTAAAATGCAGACAGAGGCTGCTGTTTGGAAAAATTTAAAATATTTAAAGTAAGCATAGCTGTTTTCAACTGGTCATGGGGGTTGCTTCCCCCATTTTTTTTTAAATATTTATTTATTTGCTTTAGTTGTACACAATGCAATGCATTTATGTTTATGTGGTGCTGAGGATCGAACCTGGGCCGCACACATGCGAGGCGAGTGCTCTACCGCTGAGCCACAATCCCAGCCCCAGCGTCCCCCATTTTGTTTTATTAATTGGTCCTTTAGGGTTTTATTATGTCTCTCTATGATGGCTTGTCCTTTTGGATTATATGGGATCCCTTTGGTATGCTTAATATGCCAAGTTTGGAAGAACTTTTGTAATGATTTGCTCACAAAACAGGGTCCATTATCGGTTTTAATCTGTTTTGGCAATCCAAGAATAGCAAAGCATTGTAAAAAGTGACTTTCAGCATGTTTAACTCTTTCTCCAGAGTGTGCTGTGGCCCAACAAGCATGTGAATAAGTATCTATGGACATAAATACATATTTTAATTTTTTAAATGGCACATAAATGGGTTACATCAGTTTGCCAGACAGCGTTGGGCTGTAGGCCTCTGGGATTTACCCAGGGGACTGGAGAGGTGGGACTTGTAAGAAGGGCAAACAGGACTTACATGTTCTTACAATCTTTTTAAAATCTTTTATAGGAACTAAAGGAAATTTATTATGTAGACCTCTCCAATTTAAATGAGTAAGGTCGTGAAGACCTTGGGCTAACTGAAGGTCTTGTTGATATGGGACTGTAACTGTTAATACACCTGTGGTGGCCAAACGGTCAGCGGCCTGATTTCCCTCAGAGAGGGGCCCAGATAAGCCTTGATGTCCCCTAAGATGTTGGAGGAAAACAGGTTCATTACGCCCCTTTAACAGGGATCGAACCTGAATCATCAGAGGGGTGATAGGATTATTATCTATCTTTATATATGAGGCATTTAGAGTAGGTAATAGGTTAATTACATATAAACTATCTGAGAAAAGATTCATAGGCTCTTGGACATGGGTCAAGGCTAATGCAACAGCATATAATTCTTTAAATTGAGCAGAACCAGTAACTGCTTCAAAGTATTGTGTCCTTTGGCCTGAGGATGTGTGGAATACTACAACTGCTGACCCTTATTTTCCTCCATCTGTGAAGACATTTACTGCCTTGGGGAGTGGCTTGCTGGAAAAAAGGATGGAGGGGGTCCACTCCATTTGGGAAAAGAAGAAGTCCATTTGGTTGACCCGTAATGACAGTCAACTTTTCCTAGAAATCCTTCTAAAGCATAGGAGACTCTAGGGTTGTTTCTCCGTATCCACTCAAAGTCTGACAAACGGTAAGGAATTTTTAAAATATCTGGGTCTTTTCCATAATGCCTCAATGATGTATCTCTCTCTTTTATTATAAGATCTGCTAATTGATCTAATTGGGAATAAACTCGAGGTGCTCCTCACACAGAGGAATGTATCCACTCTAAGGGATTTCCCATCTGGGTGAGCACAGCTGTAAGGAGCTTAGCACCTGAGAAAATCCACAGATGTAGAGGTTGCTTTGGTTGGTATCGAGCCAATTGGGTTGAATTGAGGGCATCTTGGACTTTTTGTAATATTGACAGATGACTTTCTTTTAGTAAAATCACATCAAGGGGGATTTTCCCCGTAGCAACTCAAAGAGAGGTAATAAATCCTCCGTAGAGATATGAAGCCATGGTCTTAACCAGTTTAGCTCTCCTAATAGCTTTTGTAACTTTGCCAAGGAATAAGATTTTTGAATGACTAGTTGAGGTTTGAGAGGACAAACTGAGTCTAGGCTAAGTTTTGTCCCCAATATTTTAAAGGGAGGAATAGTTTGTATCTTATCATTGGATATGTGTAACCCTCCTTTTTCTAAGAGCTCTCGAAGGGTTAGGTAAGCTGAGTTTAGTTGTTGGACATCAGCAACTCCCAGGATGATGTCATCCATATAAACATATAGGGTGAGCTGTGATTTTTTCATTAATGGTGACAGAAGACACGAAACATAATATTGACAAAAGGCTGAGCTGTTAGCCATACCTTGAGGGAGAACTATCCATTCATATTGCTCATCTGGTTTTTGAAAATTGACTGAGGGGACAGAGAATGCAAACTTTTCATAATCATCTGGATGAAGAGGTATTGAAAAATAACAATCTTTAATATCAATAACAATTAAGGTTAAATCTCTTGAGATAGAAGGGATCTAGGGGAGGCCATGCAGAGGCGTGCCTACAAGGAACATCCTATCATTAATTTTTCGGAGGTCTTGTAACATCCTCCATTTCCCTGTGGCCTTTTGTATAACAAAAACAGGACTGTTCCATGGGCTAAGAGAAGGTCTAATGTGTCCTAGGGCTAACTGTTCTTGGACAATTGTCCTCAAATGGTTTAGTTTTTCAGTAGGAAGGGGCCACTGCTCGACCCAGATTGGGGGGCCATCTCGCCATTGAATGGCAGGAACTTGGGGAGCAGTGGCCCTTAGGATTGGGGGTGAAACCCTATTTGATGATTGGAAGTTTTTCTCTCCATATCTTTAGTTAATATATCATTTTGAAGCTCTCTATGGGTTGTAGTAATGTAAGCCTCTGCTTCTCCTAAGATGTCTTGGCCTAATAAATTAGAAGTTAATCCAAGGGCCACAAGGGGACGAACTTCCCCTTGGTTTCCATCTATATCTCTCCATTTAAGCCAATTTCTGATCTCTTCTGAATGAGTGTTTCCACCTACTCCAAGTAACTGAGGCCCTGGAATTAGTTCCCATTGGGGTGGAATCTCTTCCTTCCTTAGTATAGTACGATCTGCCCCAGTATCAATTAAGCAACGAAATTTTTTTCCTGATATATAAATATCCATCTTTGGTCTAATCCCTGGAACAATAGGAACTGTCCAATGGACCTAAGGGGGACTGTGAGCAGGGGAACCTCCTTGGTGTAACGGGGCTGGAGGCTGCCCCTTCAGGAGTTTAAAGGTTTCCCCTGAATATCAAATTTAGACCTGTAATCCTTTTTCCAATGATATCCTCTTTTACATCTAGGACAAAGTGTTCTAGGGGCAGCTGGACTTTGAGTCTGGCCAGGGGAGCATTCTGGAGGCCGACCAGGGCCATTGGGGCAGTCTTTTTTAAAATTGCCTTGTTGTCCACACTTAAAACAGGCTCCTTTTCCATTTAAAACTGTTGTTAATACCTCAGTGTGGGCATTAAGGGCATTGGTCAATACTTGAGACTGGTGAGTTGTCGAACTCACATCTTTGGTGGCAATAATCCATCTCCCCATAGATCTATCTTTTAACCCAGCACAGGCCAGCTTGTGATCTGCGGTCATCCCTTCCCGAACTAACATTTTTGCAAATTGGTCCCTCATCGTACCAGGTGGAAATTTCCTTTGAAGGCTTTTTTCCACTCTCTCAATAAATGTAGCCAGATCCTCATTAGCTTTTTGAGTTATTCCAGCTATAGGAGGCTCTGTAGGGCCTTCCTCTAGCTTTTTCCATGCTGCCAGCCCTAAAGCTCGCACCTGTTCTCGGTATGGAGCTGATAATGCTGCTTGTTGAATTCCTGTGGCATATTGGTCACTAGTTCCTGACAGCATCCCAAAGGTTATTGGTATGGGAGGATTTGCAGTTTGGTTCCTCTCAGCCTGCATATGGCATTCATCAGAAAAATATGCACACCATTTAAGGAATAAAGGTCCTGGGAGCACAGCTTTGGTTAGATCTTTCCAATCTCTACTCGTACAGGCGTGATGGGCGAGACTTTGTAAAATACATTCTGCCCATGGCAAATTTGGCCCATCCTCTGCCACAGCTATTTTTAATTCTTTTAACTCTTGAGTCTCCCAGGGGTACCAAATTTGAGGTCTGTCTTCCCTAGGATTTAAATTAACTGGAAATGCCATTACAGGTGAAAGCCCACCAGAGGGCGCTAGCAGCTGCTGTGAGATTGGCACCTCTTGGTAAAGCGGTGGGGCAGAAGGCTCAACAGGGGCTGGCTCATAAAATGGTGGATCCCGCTCACAAGGTGGTGAGCCACGTGGCCGGTGGCCTTTGTCCTCAGGGAATTTGTTAGAGCTCTCTAAGGGAGGGGCTGTAATTTTTTCTAATTTCCCGGAGCGAGATTTCTTTGTTTTTAGGGATTGGTTAGGCCCGGGAGGGGCTGTTTAACTCTCCGGACCGGGAAAGATTAGATATTTTATTTTCCTGCAGGGCCTGTTCTGTTACCTCAACTCGTATGATCTGAGGTGCCTGCTCTGTGGCCTCTGCAGATTCTTTTGCTGTCTCCAAGAGAGAGCATGTTTTTAGGGCGGATAAAGTTGGATAAACTCCCGGAGGCGGAATTTCCCTGTATTCATGTTCTCGCTCTCTTAAAATTGGTTCCACTTCGCGCCATGTTTTCCAAGAATTAAAATCAGAATTTGGGAGCCAGGGAGCCGCCCGTATTAATGAATTTCAAATCACTTTCGCTTGGCTATCAGATATTTGGAGACCTTGCTTTCTTAAAATACATCGTCATGCCTCGAGGGCTGGGTTTTGAGATTTTCTAAATGTTAATGCTTGCCCCATAATAGAGGGTATCTTTGCCAGAGAAAGAGACACTGCGTCTCTAACCGTGTTAAGCCCACCGATAATTTTCGTGCCCCACGTTGGGCGCCAACCTGCCGGGGCTGCTGAGTTATGAATGGGGCCGAGGTCTAAGCTACCCCCCTTTTGGGCCCTAAAGGGGTTTTCTTAAAGAAAACAACTTACCTGGCGAAGATGGGCTTAAGGACAAAAATAGCTGAGTGTCTCCTATCCATCTGCTGGACAGATACCACGCCACACCCAGGGAGTTTTGTATAGCAAGCAAGAAGCCAAAACTCGGATTTATTGACCAGGCACTGAACTTAAATAGGCCTAGAACTAACCAATCAGCCAGCAGGGCGGTTCGGTCTCTCACGCTACGTCATAGCCACACCCCTTTGCTTAGGCCCCGGTCCTACTAGGGCGTGGTAAGCAGCCAAAGTCCTTCCCCTTGGCAGACATGAGTCCCAACAGCTCCCTTTTTAACCTTGCCAAAGGCATTAGCCTTCTTGGATCCAGGTGTCTTCTCCATAGTGTCCAGCTTCTCAGTATATTCGCCCACGATCTTGTAAAATGGGAAAGAGAACTAAGTACCCCCCTATTATTTTATTTATTTAAGCAAAGCAGTCAAATTTTACATTAAAAAAATAATTTGCCTAATATACTACTATTTAAAAAATTCTAAGTGTGATAAAGAACATATACATTTACCATCTAAACCATTTTTCAAATATTTAGTTTTTTAGTTATAGTTGGACACAATACCTTTATTTTATTTATTTATTTTTACATGGTTGCTGAGGATTGAACCCAGGGCTGCACACATGCTAGGCGAGCGCTCCACCGCTGAGCCACAACCCCAGCCCACCATCTAAACCATTTTTAAGTATACAATTCAGAAGTGTTAAATATATTCAAATTTTTTCAAGTATTGTCCAACAGATCTCTATAATTTTGATCTTACAGAACCGAAATTCTAGCCAGGTAAAATGGTGCATGCCTGTCAACATGCACAACAACTTGGCAGGCTGAGGCAGGAAGATTGCAAGTTGTAGGCCAGTCTGGGCAACTTAAGGAGACCATGTCTCAAAATAAAAAAATGCAAAGTGGAGGGAAATCTAACCTGCCACATGGCTGCTGGTTGCTCCGAGTCCCCCCAGCCAAAGGCCGCCTCTGAGGGGCCGGTGGCAGGAACAGTGGGGACCCTGCCTTGCCTAGAGCTGCCTACCTATGCTGCTGCTCCTGCTCTGGTGAATAGCCGCTACTCCTGCCTGGTGGGCTCGCCGCATCGAAGGCACATTGCTCTGTCGCCCCGCTGTAATAAGCAAAGTGACTTAAACTGGACTTAAACTGTCTCTACCCAATGGCCCATTAACCCACTCTTTTTTTTTTTTTTAAGTATTTATTTATTTGCTTTAGTTGTACACAGTGCAATGCATTTATGTTTACGTGGTACTTAGGATCACCGGGGTGCGCACGTGCTAGGTGAGTGCTCTACCACTGAGCCACAACCCCAGCCCTCATTAACCCACTCTTGATGGCCCATTGACCCCCCTTAAACCCTCTCCACCTGAGGGCCTGAGGGCATATTAACCCTGTGCTTTATAAACCCTGCCCTTGCTATGAGCTGGCGCCATTTTCTATTACCCTGCTTTGTGATGGACGTAGTTGGTGGCCTTGGCCAGAATAAAGGCTTCATTGGCTATTACATGAGTGGCTTGTGAGACTTTTTTCCTGAAAATTGGGTACAACATTTGGAGTCCCCTAGCAAGATTCTTTATTCTCCTTGCCCTCACGCCCAAATTTGGCCTCCTGTGCCGGATTGCAGACTCCTTCTTGGGGTAGGGGAGAGCTCCTGAGAGAAGTTCCTCAGCCTTGCCCCAAGAGGACTGCTGCTCGGTTCTCAGGACGCCTCTACGAAGCCGCCTGTTTACCTGTCTGGTGAGATCTCTTTTGGGGGATAAGGTCAGACTGGACGCAGTCGCTTACACTGAATCCCAGGACAGGGCGAGACTTCGCTCCTGTCTACCTGGTGGGTCTCCCTGTGTGGCCCAGTCTGGTTGTCTTTTGTCCTTGTGTCTGTTTATTTCTTGTATAGCTGATCTTTGTTTGTGTGCTAGCATTCTCCTTGGTTTCATTTCTTCCTCCCTCCCTCCCTCCCTCCCTCCCCTGTCAGCCTGGAGCCTAAGCTGGCAGGGCAGGGGGAGAGTAGCAGAAACGCAGCACAATAGCAGAGCCCTGCAAGGCCCGCCCAGGCCAACTCCTCCAAACACTTTTCCTGTCTGAAGAGCTCGAGTGGCGGATCTGGCGGGAAGCCCAGCAGTCCATCCTTGGACCCAACGGCCTGCCTACAGATGACCCCGTTTTGATCAACAGGGTCTTTCCTTCTGCTCACCTGAACTGGGACCCCAACAGTGATGGAGGTAAGGAGGCTCAAGATTGGTTTTAGCTTTTGTAACTCAGTCTGCCCCAGATATAAAGAAGAAGTTGCAGAAATTAGAAGGGTTTGAAGGAAAGGTAGTGTCTGAATTGGTAGAAATTGCCCAACAACAACCGTACAACAACCGCGACCCCCCCTCAGGAAAGGCAAACCCAAAAGTTGGCAAAAGTTTTATTGGCCACCACGGGAAATTGACTGAATGGTCCCCCTAGAAGGCAGTATAATTCTAGGAGCCAGAGATTAGAAAAAATGTGCCTTAGGCATAAGGTATCTGCTCACAATTGCAGTTCCCCACCCTTCCAGACCTCAGCCAGGACTTGCATTGAATGCAAATGGGGAAGCAAGCAAGCTTAGGCCCCAGAAGAAGGGGAAAAAAAAGGTTAAATTGTCTTTTACCAGAACTTGCATTACCAGCCTGACATTTTTATAAGACTCTTCTTTTTCTTGAGATCTACAATGTATTTTTTTGAGCTCATGATTTTGATCCTATGCACCTAGGTTAATGTTTTTGATCATTTCTATTTTTTATTCAACTATGGAGTTTTTAAACATCTGTAACATTGCAATGGAGTGCAAAAAGCTACAAGGCCTTTGCTATTGTGTTACATGTGCACAGTTGTGTTCTGTGTTTATGTCTAAATGTGTGTGAACGCTCATGAAAATTTAAAAAATGGATCCAAATACCTTTAATTCACATGATTTAAAAGGTTCAATTTAAATCAGGTAAAATAAAGGTGACTTTAAAATGAAACTTACAAGTCTCTCTAGGTAGTCAAAAATTAGTAAAATGTTGTCTAATATCCCTTGGTGCTAGAACTTCTCTTCAGTGTTGGATTCCAGGCAGGAGGCCGCGCCTCCCAGGCAGGAGGCCACACCTCCCCAGGTGCTTTGTTAAAAACTACACCTCCCAAGATCCTCAGCGTGACCAAAAAACCTGACCAGCAAGTCCCCTGTCCACTACCCCCCCCTTGACCTCTGCTGGCCAATAGGGCAAGGACTCACTCCAAGGGGGTTTTATGACCCCTACTCTATTTAAACCAGCCCCGGACTGAAATCGCTCTCTGTTCACGCTTGCCTCGGTTCCTGCCTATCCCTATTCCCATCCATCCCTTCCCTACCCCCCTTCCCTTCCTTTCCCTACCCTTGCCCACGTGGCACCCCAATAAACCCTTTTATTTCACTAACACAGTGTTCCCGGCTAAGTTAACTATGTTTTAGCATTTTTCTAACATTCAGCAAGGAAGGAATGGCTAGTGCTGTTCAGTCTGATATTTTGGTACACAATATAAGCTTGCTTTAATTTGATTTAAAGTTAGAGTTGGTGGTCTTTTCTTTACCACCACAAATTCTGAAGCCAGACCTTTGCTCTGGGACTCCGGGATGGAGTGCCGCCCAGGGGGTGCGCACCTTGAGACGTTCCAAGGCTCCGGGATTTGCCTTCAGTCCTTGGGATTACTGGAGTGAACTGCCGCATCAAAAGAATGAGCAAGCCTCCAGTGGAGAAAACCTCCACAGGTAAGTGGTGCCCCCATAACATCTGGTATCTGGTTTTGAGATCTCTTCTGGGGACAGTGAGGTGCCTGGCGAGGCACATACACTCCTGTCCGTGGCAGTAGCAAAATGTCTCACTGTCCTCTGGTCCTGGTCTCGTTGGGAATTCCTACTGGGGACAGAGAGGTGCCTGACGAGGCACATACGCACTCCCGTCCAGAGCATTAGCAAGACATTGCACTGCTCCCTGGTTGGTTTGGCTCCTGGTTCTTGTTCCCTTGTGTCTTGTTCTGTGTTCTATGGTTTTTCTGCCTTTTCATCATGTGTCTTCTCTGGTGTAAATGTAAGAAAAGTGAATTTGTAAGTAACTTTGTTTGTTAGACATCTGATTAATTTTCAAGGTTAAAATGCTAACTGTTACATATGCCATCAAGTACTCTTAACTCCTTGAATTCCATTGGGTAACATTATTGATTGTTTTCATAAATTGGTAAATTAAAAAAAGAGGTATTAAGGTTGCTTTGTCATCACTGGAAAAGGTTGAAGTTCCAGCAGGTATAATTCTATATGCTTGAACATTGTGTTCTCCTGAAGTGGTTAACAGATGTGTGTGATTCTGTATAAAGGTTTATAAAAGATTTCTGTGTATGCAGAGGCTCAAAGATTTCAGATGTTTCCATTGGGAGTACAGTAAATAACAATATTTTTTATTGAGATAAAAAGTTTGCCTAAATTCAAATTATTACAAGGACTGTTTGAAATTGTGAACAAAAAAAGGGGTTAACAGGTGGGAGAAAGAAATTAGAAAGTTGTAGATATGGTCACCTAAGTGATGTAAAAGCTCTGTGAAAGTTGGTTAACTAAGTATATAAAACAATCAGGAAAAACTATTTAAGGTTTTTTCCTAAGGTCAAATATTAATGTACTGATATAAACCAAGGTTTAATCAATGTGGTAAGAGGACAAAGATTTCTTAAAACATTAATTTACCCATAACATTATGTTTATTAAGTTTTGGTTTTTTGAGCAATTAATCTGAAAGAAATTAAGAATTATACAGCTATGGTTGAATGACAACTATTATTTTGAAATATTATAATGTTATTTCTTTAAGAGCTAAACTTGATGAATGTAAAAACATCAATGTAATTATGGTGGAGTAATACTCATCTTTGTATATTAAATATGTTCATATCTTTCAGGTATACAAGCCTTGAGGTGAAAGCTCTAAAAGAGCATTTTATCAAGTTGGTGTTCTCCAAACTAGAGTTGTATGGTAATTTTAGACTTATAAAGATAATACATTAGAGATTTATTTATATTATTTAAAATGTGTTCTATACCTAGACCTGTTGTCAATAAGATATAAGGTTTTATGTTACTTTTTACACTGGGCTACAATTTAAATGTATTTTTTAAGTTCATGAGAGCCTAATCTGTATAAAGGTTAATATTGTAAAGCAGAGATCAGCGTCAGAACTAAAATACCTGACCTAAGGTTCATAAAGAGCTTCACCTTGCCTAAAATAAGGCTCTTCCTTCCACATTTACTGCATGCCAGAGTGGCTCCAGGGCAGGCCAAACTTCAGTTTGTTTACGGTTATGGTCAAAAGAATGATTCTTGTTGTTAAGAAACAGGGGTTGCTGTATATAACTCAGTCAAAATTCAAGATGTTTATTACACAAAGTAAATGTGTTTTTACTCTTGTTAATTTCATTTTGTATTTTTCCTTGTAAATGGTCTAAATGTTGCCTGTTAATGTTTTGCAGAGGTATTGCTTCAAGAACACAATCTGGGTTAATTTAAGATAATAAGCAATCACCTAGGATGGTACAAACCCCAATTAATGGAAAGGGTAAATGACAGTAAGGTTATAGGCATTAAAGTAAAGCCCAGTGCTCTTAATTTAAGACTGGTGAGACTCTTGCTAGATGTTTAAGATCAAGACTTGAAGTTAAATTAAAAGGGGCCAAGGAACCCAATGTATGGCTCTTGCCCTCAGAGTCGGTCTGATTCAGGGAACAGGGAACTTCTCTAAAGAGCTTTGCAACTCTGGGCCACATGGCCTCCTGAGCAGGGAGGCTATGAGACATCTGGAGAAGAGAAAGCCAATCAGTGCACTTGCTAAAAGGAGGGTCCCTAGAAAAGGGAGAGACATCCCTGGTGCTTTCAAGGGAAGCCGCAAGGTCAAGCAAGACCTGGACCCATCCGAGGGCAAAAAAAGCACTAGCAGAACAAAAAAAGCTGTTCTCAAGTTCCCCCAAGAGTTATTCCCATCGGAAATCAGCTGACTCTTAGCAATAGATAAAAGCAAAAGTCTGTTTGACCTGCTTCATCTTAAACACTTAGCAAAAACAGTTAAAACCGAAACACAACCATTCCTGGGCATTTAAGAAATAATAGGTAAATGTAACTTAAGATACACACTTGTATTAGCCCCAAGAATTGGTAAGACTGGAGGCTACAAAAGAGATCCTTAGGCAGGAATGCCTGATAACTATAAAAAGAAACAGTTTCACTATTAAGTGACTGCCAAGTCAAAAGTTTTTAGTGAGTTTAAGGCCTACAGATCTTCCTAACCTACACAGGTAGGGTTAATATTCAGTAGTATGATTATCTAGCCCTAAGTAACAGAAACAAAGGGTTCTCTACTGGACACAGAGGTCATGCCAGTAGAAAGATTTTATAGGATCAGATGACATTAAGTAGCTTGACTACCATCTTATCAGGATAGTCATCTGATCTGTAAGATTAAAAGTTAAATATTTTGTGTTTACATTCCTGATAACTCTGTAGATGTTAAAGTTATATTCCCAAATAAAGGCCATGTCCACTCTGGCCTTATTATGGGGATAACTTCTCAGCTCTCACACCTCCTGGTGAGAAATTATTGACTGCTACCATATTCGTGGTGTACATTGATATGTTCCAGATGCTGCAACATTTATTCAGTACTCATGTTTTTTGGTTCTCTCATAGAAGCACTGGTCCCTGATGACAACCTGTTCTTTCCCAGGCTTCAATCTGACCTGACTTCTAATAAGGGAACTCCAAACTACTTGCCCCCATCTCGTCACCTCTGTTCAGCTTGAAGAAGCCAGATCTGGTCATCTTCCCCTTCCCTTACAGTAAGGAGCTCCTAAAGCCAGACTCTGTTAGGCAGTTAGTATAGATGGGTAAATCAAGTCAGGTCGGACCAAGAAAGCTAATTTTGAGCAAGTCCAGGGAAGTTGAGGACTGTTGGGAAACTGTCCACTGGAAAATTGTAGTGTTAATTCCCTCAGAGCCCTTCCTCCACACTTGTGGAGACCCTGCCCCTGTCCCAACCTGTTACCAAGGCAAACTGTTCCAGGAATTGCCCCTCCCAGGAGGAGCTTTAGGACTTTCAATATCACCCCTTCTGTTGCCCGTCATCAGGGGAGTCCCCAGTGCCAGCATTCAGTCTCGCATTCAGTCTCGTCGATTCTGCCTGCTGGTTTCTCAACCAAACATGGGGATGGCAGATTATGGAGGAGAACAAAGATTTGTTCTCCCCATAAGAGCAGTGGGGAATGTAATAAGCAAAGGTGACTTAAACTGGACTTAAACTGACTCCACTCCTTGATGGCCCATTAACCCACCCTTGATGGCCCATTGACCCACCCTTAAACCCTCTCCACCTGAGGGCCTATTAACCCTGTGCTTTATAAACCCTGCCCCTGCTATGAGCAGGCACCATTTTCTACTATCCTGCTTTGTGCTGAACATAGTTGGTGGCCCTGGCCAGAATAAAGTCTTCATTGGCTATTATGTGAGTGGCTTGTGAGACTTTTTTTTTTTTCCTGAAAATTGGGTACAACACCGCTACCTTAATCGGAAAGGCACCGGTATCCGTGAGCAGCTAGATGCCGAGCTCCTGCGCTATTCCGAGAGGGTACAGTTAATAACGTGTCTTCTAGCCACATTGGCTGTTTAGTACACGGGTGTTTGTTTGTTTGTTTTTTTAATATTTATTTATTTGCTTTAGTTGTACACAATGCAATGCATTTATGTTTAGGTGGTGCTGAGGATCGAACCCGGGCCCCGCACGGTGCTAGGTGAGCGCTGAGCCACCACCCCAGCCCCACATGGGTGTTTTAATGCCTCAATCCCTAAACCTGAGCAGATGTCATCTGAGCAGTGGCAAACCCTGGAGATAAACATGGGTGATGAATTAGAATTTGAAGTATTTCGTTTAGACTCAGATTTTGCATTGGAGGAAAAATAAATATTGTCTGTTTGCAATCCAAGCACCCTGATGTTTCTGAAGAAGTAACAGAAACTCTTACTGAGGAATCTGTTGAAAAAATTCCAAAGAAAAAGAAAAAGATCCAGAAATTTAAGAAGTAAATGATGGTGCCACGGAAATTTTGCAGGTATCACTCCAAAGAGGAAGAGCTACAGGTTAGTAATAACACGAATGGCCTCTGTGAGGAAAAGCCAAAGAAAAAGAAGCAGCACCAGGAATATCAGGATCCTATTTTTCAATGTGGTGACTCCAGTAGCTATCAAAGTGACCATAAAAAGGAAAAAAAAAAGAAAAGAAAACACAATGAAGAGGCTGAACTTTCACCACCAGTTCTGGAATGCTCACCTAAGAAGAAACGTAAAAGTAATTGTCTTTAGTGCATTTTAAGTATGGTTTAGTTGATAAAAGATTTATACACAATAGATGAGTATATGTTTTGAAAAATGCTTATGTTGTGCTGGGTGGGGTGGCACACATTTGTAATCCCAACTACCCAGGAAGCGGAGAGGTCAGTCTGGGCAACTTAGACCTTCTCTCAAAAAGAGCTGGGGATGTAGCTCAGTGCTAGAGTGCCCCTGGATTTAGTCCCCAATACTGTAAAATAAAAAGGCTTATGGATACCAGTAATTTATAAAACAGGGAACACTTGATTGAGAGTTGGAGGTTTTTTGTGCTAACTGGCTGATTTGGATAGGACCCATGTTATTAAATTGCCATTTTATTGTAGACAGAATAAAATGGTAAGAGCTGCTCCTTGATTTACGGAGATGATGCCCCTGTGTGTACTTAGCATTATTTTAATCTCTCCATTATAATCTGAATCAATAACCCCTGGTATAACATTAAAGCCTAATAAACTCTTGGAACTATGCCCAAGGATTAGTCCCACAGTTCCTGAAGGGAGAGGTCCCCTGATTCCCGTAGGAATCAGCTGAACCCCCATTTCAGGTGTCAGGACCATCCGGGCAGTAGAACAGAGATCTAATCCTGCACTTCCTCTTGTCCCTCTGATAAGGGAGTTAATGGGTAGGAGGGATTGTGACGAGGAATCATTTGGATCTGAGGGCATTCCTCCTCTAGTGCACATTCCTCCTCTAGTGCCTCGTACATTTGTGGGCCCCGGGGCATTGGGCCCCGTGCCCCGTTTTTTGAAATCCTTGATAAATCATTTCCATATATATCATATCTGGAACGGCATTGATTGGCCCAATGTATACCCTTTTTGCACCTGGGGCATCGGCCTGGAGCGCGGTATGAATTTGATCTTATTACCCTTGGGGGATATTGCTTAGCATATCTTGGTTGATTATAATACTTTTGTCTGGAATATCCTGTTCTAGGTTGAATCCTTTGGGAATTTTGAGGGGAGGAATTTTTCATCACTGCAGCAATTACGTTGCCTGTGATAACAGCCTCGTTAATGTCTTTGCACAGTCTGATATAAATTGATAAGTCTTTTTTACTTCTCCACGGCCTTATTGCATCCTGGCAATATTTATTAGCATTCTCGTACGCTAATTGGATAACTAGAGGCATAGCTTGCTCGACTTCGCCAAAAACTCTAGATGTTGTTTTTAAGAGTCTCTCTACAAAATCAGCGTAAGGTTCATTAGGCCCTTGTATAACTTTTGATAGGCTGCCTTGCAGATCCCCTGTGCCTGATATTGTCTTCCAGGCTTTCACAGCTGCAGTGTGTATCTGGGCATACACACCTGGATCGTATTGTAGCTGATTTTGTAGTTCATCGAACTGACCTTCCCCTGTGAGCATATCTATATTGCGTTGAGGGAAACCTGCTGCAGCATTTCTCTTTGCTATTTCTGAACAAAGTTCCTGGAATTGAGTTTTCCAGATTAGGTATTGTCCCCCACTTAGTACCGCTCTGCATAGACTTTTCCAATCTGAGGGGGCTAAGATTAGGGTGTTAAGTGACTCTATCATACTTAATGTGAATGGAGCTTGAGGCCCATAGGTCATTACCGCCTCTTTAAAATTCTTTATTGTTTTAAAGACTAGGGACTCATGATATCTTTGTCCCTTTTCATTTTGAAATACTGACAGTTCTAGGTGCTCCTGCGGTCTGTG
Organism: Tamias sibiricus; assembly: GCA_025594165.1. Taxonomy (NCBI): domain Eukaryota; kingdom Metazoa; phylum Chordata; class Mammalia; order Rodentia; family Sciuridae; genus Tamias; species Tamias sibiricus. Next base: position 11,567,950 of record CM046663.1, on the reverse strand, counting down.
TTGTTCGAGAGCGTATAAGCGCTCAGAAAGGCTGCCAATTTCTACCTCAAGGGCACGTACTTTCTGATCAATACTCTATTGTTTCTGTTAGTTATTCTATCCATGAAGGAGCAGAGGGCACTAGTGGTTTCTCTATTTGACGGTCTTTTCTCTTTTTTAATTTCTTTTTGTTCTTTTTGTTGGAGACTGTGCTCCCCGAATCGCTTTTTGATTCCTCCTCACTACTAGCTTCATAATTCCTAACTGGCTTAGTGGAGGAGACCGTACTGTCATGGTTTGGCTCCTTGTTACTATTATCACTTTCACTAGTATCCTGAGTTTCAGCTTCTAAGGAGAGTACATACTCCTCAGCTAATTTTATTAAGCTTCTGATGGCTTTTGCAGTTCTTACTTTTTTTTTTTTTTTTTTTTTTTTTTGTACTGAGGATTGAACTCAGGGGCACTCGACCACTGGGCTACATCCCCAGTCCTTTTTTTTTTTTTTTTTTTGTATTTTATTAGAGACAGGGTCTCACTGAGTTGCTAAGTGCCTCGCCATTGCTGAGGCTGGCTTTGAACTCGCAATCCTCCTGCCTCAGCCTCCCAAGTGCTAGGATTACAGGCGTGCACCACCGTGCCCGGCCTTACTTTTTTTTTTTTTTTTTTTTTTTTTTGTGGTACCGGGGATTGAACTCAGGGGCACTCGACCACTGGGCCACATCCCCAGACCTTTTTTGTATTTTATTAGAGACAGGGTCTCACTGAGTTGCTAAGTGCCTCGCCATTGCTGGGGCTGGCTTTGAACTCGTGATCCTCCTGCCTCAGCCTCCCAAAGTGCTGGGATTACAGGCGTGCGCCACCGCGCCCGGCTACAGTTCTTACTTTTGAATTTACATTACTACTCTCCTTGCTGGTCTCAACTGAGTTAGAGGATATGCTTTCTTGTTCACTTTTCTCACTATCCTCTGAGTTCTCGATATCAAAAATTTCATTCGTGGCTTTTATAAACCAACTTTTTGTTATATTTGCTCCCATATTTTTAAATTTTCTTTTTTCTTACCTTGCCGCCGAATTCCCTGTACGGGCCACCACTTGTTGCTGCCTGAAGCGGAAACCGCTTGGAGCAACGAACACCGCAGGAAAATTTGGAGGCAGGATGAAAATGAAAAAAGGTCTTTTATTCTTCTTCTTCTCTCTCCGGCTCCAGGAATCACTCCAAATGCTCTAACTCCAACCACCACCTTCTTCTTCCCCACACACACTAACGAACTCACCCAGTTATATACATATAGCTTTAACAAGGACACGTGCTTACAGCTCGAGCTTACAGGTGCGTCACGCAGTGTTCACGGGCATACAAAGATTCTTTGGATAATGTATTACTCTCAGGTGGAAACTAGAACATCTTTTATGGCTCTCAGCTAACCGCAATCTTTAGCTATCTCCTTGATTATAGGCTCCTTCAAGTCATTTTATGCTATTTTGCTTATTTTGTTTTCTTTAATCACAGTTACTACAGTGTTTCTGTTGTTTAACTTAAAAAAGTGATTTGCCAAAGAAGCTTCTGGAATCTCTAGAACCCTTGAGTACCACGGCACTGTCAACTGGTGCATAACAGTATTTACTACACTCTCCTTTGAGGTGTATGTGTATTTTAATTCTGAAAATTGATGGAAAGTGCTCTTACCTTGTACTTGTTCATTTGTGCCTCATTTGTGTTAGAGGAAGAAAATAGATAAAGATAGGATAAACAGGATACTGACCAGTGGGAAATTTCTTGATTACTTTTTATTCATTGGAGTAGGCCATAAGAATTGTTTTAGAGAGGAGACTAAGAAAATGTTAAATGTTTTATAACTTAGTGGAAAACAGTAATGAAATGAGAACTGGTTGAGACTGATAATCAGTATATAGATATGCATTTATTTACCAAAGTTATAATGGCAAACAAGGTAAATAAACGTAGTTCCTTTCCTCATGGAATGTCATAGGAGAAACAGATGCACACATATAGTATTAGTAAGGAAATACGGAATATTACTAATTGTGTCAAATGCTATGAAGCAAAAACTTGACCACTCCTATTACTTGTCTTAGTATCTACAAACAGTCACATGGTTCAGTTGACTCCTTTGTGTCAACCATTTTGTTGCCATTTTTCTAGTGCCAGACAATTGTGTGCTAAGCTCACAATTATCAATCTAATATTTGATAATGAGTAAATTCTGCCAGTGGAATATCTAATCTATAAGAATAAGATAGAATTTGGCAAGTGACAGACAACTCACAACATGTTGTCTACAAGTAGATATGTCAGACAATGGAAAGGTGCAAGACGATGTCTTTCATTACAGTTGAGATGGATTAGCCCTTGAAATGTGACTAATCCAAATTGAGTTATGTTGTCAGTATCAAATATACATATAATCAAAATCTGGTATGTAAACTGTATCCATTTTTGTATTGGTAAAATTAAAATAATTTTGGTTTAATGGGTTAAATAAAATTTAATTTTGGCCTGTTTTAAAAAAAGAAAGAAAAGAAAAGCGCTGGGAATATAACTCAGTGGCATATTGCCTTCCAAGTATACCAGTACCAACATTGCACAAGGGTTCCAATTTCTCCACATACTCATTCACAATTGCTATTTTGTTTTTCTTACATGTTTTTTTTTTTTGCATAGATGTGAGTTATCTCACAGTTTTTTTTTAATATTTATTTATTTGTTTTAGTTGTACACAATGGCTTTATTTGTACGTGGTGCTGAGGATGGAACCTCGGCCACACACGTGCTAGGCAAGCACTCTACTGCTGAGCCACAACCCCAGCCCTATCTCACAGTTTTGATTTGTTTTTTTCCCTAATGACTGGTGATGTTGAGTATCTTGTGTCTTTTGATAAACAGAAGTTTTAAAAATTTTTATGTAGTCCAGTTATCTGTTTTTACTTTTGTTGCTTATTTATTGGTGCCTTACCTTAGAGTACATTACCAAGTCCAAGATAATGAACTTTTACCTCTATGAATTCTTCTAAGAGTTTTAAGGTCTTACATTTAGGGCTTTGATCCATTTTGAATTATTTTGTGAATATGTTGCAAGGTAAAAGTCCAACTTAATTCTTTTGCATGTGTCTATTCAATTTTCCAAATACAATTTGTTGAAAGACTGCTTTCTCCATTGAATAGTCTTGGCACTCTTTTTTTTTTTTTTTAATGTTTATTTGTTTTAGTTGTACACAATGCCTTTATTTTTACATGGTGCTGAGGATCGAACCCGGGCCATCTTTTTTTTTTTTAAATATTTATTTGCTTTAGTTGTACAAAATGCATTTTTTAAAAAATATTTATTTACTTTAGTTGTACACAATACAATGCATTTTACGTTTACGTGGTGCTGAGGATCGAACCCGGGCTGCGCACGTGCGAGGCGAGTGCTCTGCCGCTGAGCCACAACCCCAGCCCCCAAATGCATTTTTAAAAAAAATTTTTACGTGGTGCTGAGGATCGAACCTGGGCTGTGAACGTACTAGGCGAGTGCTCTACCATTGAGCCACAACCCCAGCCCAGTCTTGGCACTCTTGACAGAAATTATTGATGAGATATGTAAAGGTTCGTGTAGGGGCTCTCCATTTATTTCATGTCTGTTATTATGCCAGTGCTATATTATATTGATTACTGTAGCCTTGTAATAGGTTTTGAAATTAGAAGTGTAAAGACTTCTGACTTTGCTCTTCTTTTTCATGATTGTGTTGGGTATTTGAGGTCCTTTGAAATCCCAAATGAATTGTGGGATGGATTTTTTCAATTTTTGCAAAAAATACCACTGGGATTTTTAGCAGTTGCATTGAATATGTATATCACTCAGATAATATTAACATCTTAATAATTTTGAATTTTGCAATCCATGAGAAATAACTATCTTTCCATTTATTTGTATCTAATTTTGTTCAGTAACATTTTGTGATTTTCATTGAATGTGACTTCTACATCCTAGGTTAAAAGTATTTCATTTTTTTCTGATGTTGCTATAAATAAAGTAATTTTCTTAATTTCCTTCTTGGATGACTCATTAATATATAGAAATGCAACTAGTGTTCGTATGTTGATTTTGTAACATGCAATTTTGCTGAATTCATTTATTTGTTCTGCCAGATTTTTGTGGAACTTTTAGGGTTCTCTACATGTAAGATTATATCATTTGTAAATAGATAATTTCACATCTTTCTTTCCAATTTAAATGTTTTTTATTTCTTTTTCTTGCCTATTTGTTCTGACTAGGACTTCCAGTACTATATTGAACATAAGTGGTAAAAGTGGGCATCTTTGTCTTCATCTTAGAAGAAAAATACTTTCACTATTTTATCACTGAGTGTGATGTTGGCTGTGGAATTTTTCATATATGCCTATATTATGTTGAGGTAGCTTTTATTTATTTTTTAAAAATATTTATTTATTTACTTTAGTTGTACACAATGCAATGCATTTATGTTTACATGGTGCTGAGGATCGAACCCGGGCCATGCACGTGTGAGGCGAGCGCTCTGCCGCTGAGTCACAACCCAAGTCCAGCTTTTATTTTTTAATGTTCTTAGTTTGTTGAGTTTTCTTTCCTTTTTTATTTTTATTTTTTATTTTTTATTTTTATTTATTTATTTATTTATTTATTTTGGTACTGGGGATTGAACTCAGCAGCACTAGACCACTGGGCCACATCCCCAGCCCTTTTTTGTATTTTATTAGAGACAGGGTCTCACTGAGTTGCTAAGTGCCTCGCCATTGCTGAGGCTGGCTTTGAACTCGCGATCCTCCTGACTCAGCCTCCCAAAGTGCTGGGATTACAGGCATGCGCCACTGCGCCCAGCTTTTATTTTTTTAAATAATGAAAGAGTGTTGATTTTGTAACTGTTTTTCCTACGTGAAAATATGATTGGCAGAAGTGCTGGGGAGTGATATTAGACAAATTATATTGTTATGTTGTGTGCATGTATGAATATGTAACAACAAATCCCATCATTATGTCAACTATAATGCACTAAGAAAAAAATGTGGAAATAAAAAATATAAAATGCTATTATTACAAAGTTAAGAAACAAAAATGACTGGTGCTGGGCATAGTGATGCACTCCTGTAATCCCAGTGACTAAATAGCTGGGACAGGAGGATTGCAGTTCAAAGACAGCCTCAGCAATTTATCGCGGTCCTAAGTGATTTAGGAATAACCTGTCTCCAAATAAAAAATCTAAAGGGATGACAATCCCAGAAAACCAAATGCCAAATGTTTTCTCTGGTATGAGGATACTGATCCATAAGGGGAATGGGGAGGGGGAAGCATGGGAGGAATGGAGGAACTTTAGATAGGGCAAAGGGGAGGGAAGGCAGGGAGGGGGCAGGGAGGTAGGAAAAATGGTGGACTAAGATGGACATCATTACCCTAAGTACATGTATGAAGACATGAATAATGTGACTCTACTTTGTGTACAACCAGAGTCATGAAAAACTGTGCTCTTTATGTGTACTATTAATTGAAATGCATTCTGCTCTCATATATAACAAATTAGAATAAATAAATAAATTTTTAAAAAATCAAAAGGGCTGAGGATGTGACTCAGTGGTTATGTGAACATGGATTTAATCCCCAGCACCAAAACAAAAACAAAAAACCATGATTGGCAAGGTTCCACAATCCCTTTCAAGGGCAAACCCTCAATGACCTAAGGACCTCCCACAAGGCTCCACTTCCTAAAGGTGCACAGCATCTCCCAATAACACCACTCTGTGAAACAAGTCTTTAACATATGGACCTTTGATGGACACTACCCATATTCAAACCCTGGCAATGCTGAGCTGTCTTTTAATTCCAGGAATAAATTCTGGAATTATACCTGATCATGGTATATTCATTTTTTAAAATATTTATTTATTTGCTTTAGTTGTACACAATGCCTTTATTTTTACATGGTACTGAGAATTGAACTCGGGCCACGCACATACTAGGTGAACACTCTACCGCTGAGCCACAACCCCAGCCCCAATTCTTTTTTTTTTTTAAAAATATTTATTTATTTACTTTAGTTGTACACAATGCAATGCATTTATGTTTACGTAGTGCTGAGGATCGAACCCGGGCCGCACACGTGCGAGGCGAGCGCTCTGCCGCTGAGCCACAACCCCAGCCCCCCCAATTCTTTTAATGTACTCAAATTCTGTCAGTATTTTTCTGAGGCAATACTCATAAGGAATATTGGTGTATAGTTTTCTTGTGTTGTCTTTGGCTTGGTGTGAGGGTAATGCTGGCCTCATAGAATGAGTTTGGACTTATTTTTACCTCTTACGTTTTTCAAGATTTTGAGATTAATATTAATTCTTAAATGTCTGAGATAATTTACCAGTGAAACCATCTGGTACTAGGCTTTATTTTTTAGAAATTTTTGTTGTTGATTGTTGCTGGATATTGTTAGGAGGATTTTGACTAGTGATACAATCTCCTTGCTAGTTATAGGTCTATTCAGATTATCAATTTCTTTGTGATTCAGTTTTGGAAGGTTATGTTTCTAGGACTTTTTCCATTTTATTTACATTATCCCATTTGTTGATGTCACAGGAAAGCAGGGAGCTGAAACTCCAAACCTCATCGGTTCTTGGGTTCCTATGAAAGAAGATTTAAAGTCAGACACCAAAAATCATGCAAGAAGCCGGGCGCGGTGGCGCACGCCTGTAATCCCAGCACTTTGGGAGGCTGAGGCAAGAGGATCGCGAGTTCAAAGCCAGCCTCAGCAATGGCGAGGCACTTAGTAACTCAGTGAGACCCTGTCTCTAATAAAATACAAAAAAAAAAAAAAAAAAAAAGGGCTGGGGATGTGGCCCAGTAGTTGAGTGCCCCTGAGTTCAATCCCCGGCACCACAAAAAAAAAAAAAAAAAAAATCATGCAAGAGAACTTTATTAGAAGTGAAAGTGAGGTAGAAATAAAGTAAAAGAAAAGTGAGGCTTAAGCAGAAAGGATTCTCAAGGGAGAGAGTGGGCCGTCTCCAAACAGAGAATGACAAAGGAGACAATGCTGTCCCCGATTTTATTACTGTTTGAGTTTACCAGGAGAACTGGTACCACCTTCTGAATCCTTTGCGAATAGATGTTCAACTCCTTCACCTCAGGCAGTGGAGTTTTTGACCTAGTTGGTCCTCTCTGGCACTGTCATGGTGGTGGCCATCCTATTTAGGAGGGCTTCATCTACAAGTCAATCCCATGGTAATGTGGGCACTGGGGTCAATAGCTGGTCAGGAGTTACCTTAGTGTGCCTGAGCCACCTAAAGGAAATCTTCCTTCCCAGAAAACTGGAGACACTTATAGCCACAATTCCTAGCTTTATGTCAACATCAATGGACCCTATCAAGAGTTATTCCTGTTAATCCTTTTCTCTTCACATATTTCTCAATTAGCTCTTTTAGCTTCTGTTTATTTTCTACAAATGAACCGTTTGCTTTCTTGTCTCATTGGAAGTAGTTTAAAAAAGGACCCTAAAGTAATTTAAAGAACACTTGTGACCTTGCCTGCATGCATTCCACTGCTCATTGCTAGCTACTACCTAACATTGATATAGTTGTTCATAGTATTTTCATATAATCTTTTTAAAAAATTTCTGTAAAATCAGTTGTAATATCCCCTCTTTCATTTCTTATTTTATTTAAATTCTCTTCTTAGTTAATTTTTTTCTAATTTGTTGATATTTTCAAAAAACAAAAACAACATTTGTTTCATTGCTTTTTTCCCCCCTATTTTTTTTCCTGTTCTTTATTTCATTTATCTGTTTAATCTTTCTTTTCTTTTTGGGGGGCAAGGGGTACTGGGAATTTAATCCTTTTACTACTGAGCTATATTTCCAGCTCTTTTTATTTTATGTTTTAAAACTTTGAGAAAGAGGGGCTGGGGATATATCTCAGTTGGTAGGTAGAGTGCTTGCCTAGTATGCACAAGGCCCTGGGTTCAATCCCCAGTGCCACTCAAAACAAAAAACAAAAACAAAAACAAACAACAAAAAGTTTTGAGAAAGGGTCTTACAAATGCTGAGGCTGGTCTCAAACTTGTGATCCTCCTATTTTAGCCTCCCAAATTGCTGGGATTACTGGTATGTGCCATCGCACCCAGTTAATCTTAATTTTCTTAATTCTGCTAGCTTCAGGCTTAGTTTTGCCTTTGTTTTAATTCTTTAAGGTGTAAAGTTAGGATGTTGGTGTGAGATCTTTCTTCTTTTTAATTTGTTTGCAGCTATACAGTTTCCTCTTTGCACTGCTTTTGCTACATTCCACAACTTTTGATATGTTGTGTTTTTATTACATTTGTCTCAAAATATTTTTTGGTTTACCTTTTGAATTCTTCTTTAACCCTTTCATTGTTCAAGAGTGTGGTGTTTAATTTTCACATATTTGTGAATTTTCTTATTTTCCTTATGCTGTTAATTTCTAGTTTCATTTCATTATAATTGGAAAAGATAATTTGTGTGATTTCAAATCCCAGTTCCAGGGCTGGGTTGTGGCTCAGCAGTAGAGCGCTCACCTAGTACAGGCACAGCCCAGATTCGATCCTCAGCACCACGTAAAAATAAAAACGCATTGTGTACAATAAAGCAAAAAAATAAATATTAAAAAAAATCCCAGTTCCACTATTTCTGAGGCATGTTACTCGACTACTGTCTACCTCAATTTTCTCATTTGTACTTTGAATTAAATAATAATATTTATCTTGTAAGGTTTTTGCTAGGATTAAATGAGTTAGTAGATGGAAATAAATAACTTAGTGTCTTTCATGTGGTAGTTGTGTTGAAAATATAAGCTATCATATGGTATCAGTACCAGATTGATTGGCATATTTTGTTTATTTACTTTTTCAGTACTAGGGATTAACCCATGGCCTTACACATGTGAAGAAACACTCTACTGCTTAGTTATAGCCTCACCCCTTAGGGTATTCATTATTGATATCAAGTTCTTAAATATTTCAATAATCCATATGTTGGTCTGTAATTCTCAAACACTAACTGGGCATACTAAGGTCAATTTACTTCTGACCTTAACTACTCATAGCTACTGCAGACTCCAGAAGCTAAGGGTTCAGTCTCACAGCATTTCCTTCAGTTCAGAAGGCAGTTGGCAGTAACAAGTCTGGGGTCACTCACAGATCTGACCCACTGAGTCTAAATTGAGGATTTCAAAAATCCTCTTTTAAGGTTTAATAATTTGCTAGAATGACCTATAGAACTCAGGAAAACACTATGACATTTACCAGTTTTTTATAAAGAATACAGTGAAGCCGGGCGTGGTGGCGCACACCTGTAATCCCAGCACTTGGGAGGCTGAGGCAGGAGTTTCGCAAGTTCAAAGCCAGCCTCAGCAATGTTAAGGCACTTAGCAACTCAGCGAGACCCTGTCTCTAATAAAATACAAAAGGGGCTGGGGATGTGGCCCAGTGGTCAAGTGTCCCTGAGTTCAATCCCTGGTACAAAAAAAACCCAAAAAACAGTGAACAGCTGGATGAAGAGACACACAGTTTGAGGTTTGGAAGAGTCTCAAGCATAGGAGCCTCTGTTTTCCCTGAGTTGGGGTGTGTCCCTATAGATGGGGGGATGGATTCATCAACCTCCATCTCCTTGTTGAATAACTCAAATCTCTGGTGTGCCTCTCCCCACCTTTCCTCCTCAGAGGCCAATGGGTGAGACAAAGTTCTAACCTTCTAATTACTTTGTCTTTCTGGTGACCAGTCCATCCTAGGATACCTCATTAGCTCAAACTCAGATGTGATTAGAAGGGGCTTGTTATGAATAACAAAAAATAATCTTACCATTCAGGTGCATTTTGCCTAGAATCAGGGACAAAGACCAAATGTACTTTTTTTTTTTGGTACTGGGGATTGAACTCAGGGGTGCTTGACCACTGGGCCACATCCCCAGCCCTTTTTTTTTTTTTTTTTTTTGTACTGGGGATTGAACTCAGGGGCACTCAACTACTGGGCCACATCCCCAGCCCATTTTTGTATTTTATTAGAGACAGGGTCTCACTGAGTTGCTAAGTGCCTCGCCATTGCTGAGGCTGGCTTTGAACTTGCAGTCCTCCTGCCTTAGCCTCCCAAGTGCTGGGATTACAGGCGTGTGCCACCGCGCCTGGCTCCCAAATGTACCTTTTATAGCATAGTTGGAAAGAAGTGAGAGAGATGATGGAATATGAATGAATTAACTGTTATTATTTTAAATGTTAGTCTTGTCTTTTCAAATATATCTCAAATTCTTTGGAAGCAAAGATGACTCCATTTTCAATAACTTACAGCATCAAGCAGTGTGACAAATAAACACTCAAGTGATTGCCATGCTGTAATAACAGCAAAACCTTAGATTTACATTTGACTTCACAGCTTTATAAAGTTGTCTCAGATGTATTATCTATTTGAATTTCACATACATGCAATGATCTCTATTTTATAGATGATCAAACTGGGGTCCTGAGGTGTTAAATTACTTACTCAGTAAACACAGTTCATAAGAAACAGAAATACAATGCAAATACAATATATCTGATTTGAATTTCAGTCATTGTGCACTTCACCACATAAGATTTTTGACTACTAGACAGGTTACTCTCTTGGTCCTAAGTCACTTAACTTCTTTGATCTTATTTTTAAAATCTGTAAACCAGGAAATCCTTAAAGTATTTTCAGTTCCCAGATATCAAGATTCTATACTCTGGGTCTGGGGTTGTGGCTCATGCGGCCCAGCTTTGATCCTCAGCACCACGTAAGAATAAAGGCATTGTGTATAACTAAAACAAATAAATATATATTTTTAAAAAAGATTCTATACTCTCTACATTATCTTTTAGTTTTAAACTAGCATTATCTATTATGTACAACAGTTGGCTATCCCTTTGCACCACAATGTCATTAGCAGGGATAGTGAGCAGCTATATTTTGGTTTAACAAATGTTTCCATAAAGTAACTGTTTAGGAAAGACAGAATATAAATTTGTCTATAAAGCAAATCCCATTGATGGAGAATAAGAAGGGATGTTTTGGAGCCTAAGGCATTACAGGTGTAAAAAGAATACTCTGAAACTAGAGGGGGTGTATTAGTGAAATGTTCTTGATTTTAACCAGGCATCTTAACCATTTTCTAACATTTCTCTCATGCCTAGTGACAAATTATTTGAAATTTCTTCTCCTCTTCTATTTTAGAATGTGAAGAGCATGGAGGATAGGCTGAAATACTACTTTGATGACTCCTAGAATGTTATTATTGAATAATGAGTCAAAGAATAACAAGTGTTAGGCATTGGAAGAGAATTAACAAATAGGTCAGCTTTAAAGTGCTTCCAATATTGAGATTCTACAACTTCAATTTTGCCCTGAAGTTCTTGGCTCTCAGTTATGTGAGATGTCTATAACTTAATTTATAAAGCCTCAAATTCATGCTGGTGATGTAGCTCAATGGCAGAGTACTTGCCTGGCACATGCAAAGCCCTGAGTCTGATGCTCAGTTATACTTAAAAAAAAAAAAAAAAAGCTTCAAAAACAATGTTAAAATGAAAGGAAGCATATTCATCCTCATATTTAATATTTTTTCTTCCTTTTTCTTTTCAAAATATTTTTGAAATGCATTTTTATTGGTGCATTATGATTATACACAGTAGTGGGATTCTTTATGCCATATTCATACATGTACATAATTTGATCAGTTTTATTCACCATTACCTTTGTTTTCCCTACCCTTCCCCCTCTCCCTGATTCATTTGCTTTATTGTATTGAGCTCCCTTATATTAGTATTACTATTTTAATTAGTGCATTATAAATATATACTATATGTAATATAAATACTATATATTATATATACTATATAAATATATAGTGCATTATGTATATATAAAAGCAGGATTCATTGTGGTACATTGGCCTTCCTCCTCTTTCTTAAAGCATGTCTAGTTGTAAAGTTCTTATGTAATTGCACAAAACAAATGCTTTGTAATCTGAGGCCCAATCTTAAGTATTTATTAAGCCTCAAATATTTAATGTCACAAATTTCATTTATTATATTTCTGCAGATATATAATTGATCTTAGGTTAATTATGTTTGGTTGAAGCTACAGTCATTATGCAATCTTTTTGAGGATTTCTAAACTTAGTAGAATATTTGTTGAGTGTCTGCTATTTGTTAGGTACCATGATAACCACTTCTTAAAGAAAAAAGGACCATTAACTGCTTTTTGGATCACTTTACTCTTTGGTAATGAAATAAAAGGCATTTCCTTTCTCAAACAATAGAAATCTCATTAATTTACTTTCTCAATTTCAAGTTTTAGAGATGTCAAATACAAGAAATAATGGAGCTAATAATGCAATTCTGATGCAGTTCCAAAAGGCAGAAAAGGCACCAAAAGGTACAAGTTACAGAAGAGATGTCAACTCAAAAAACAAAACAAGCCCCTCACTCAAACCACCGTGTGCTTAAAACTAGTTTGAACACTGAAATAGCTGATGTTAGGATCACTTGCCTGGAATGTTGTAAAATAAGACTGAAGAGCTGGACGGACACAGATACTTAAATGCACCTCTCATCATAGATTGTATACTTAATATTACGATTATAAATTCCCTAAACACGACAAAGCTGATGGCAATTGGGGTCTTTCTGCATTCAAGGAACCAGGTGGTCAAGGTCAAGGTTTCCTGTCCCTGCTTTTTCCTTCTATAGGAGGCAGCCCTTGGAAAGTGAAAATGGTTAAGTGCTAAGGGTGGACTTTCCTGTTAGGGTCCACATAAGTTTAGATAACTCTCCAGACGAAGGTTCTCCATTAAGAAAACGAAGAGTTCTATCCTGGAATGCTTCCTCCTCTGGCAAGAAGGAACGGTGAAACAGATGTTCTGAGAGGAGGTGAGCTCTCAGAATCAATCGGAAGCGGGCAGAGAAGTTCCAAGGAGGCGAAGTAATCAAGCTTAGCGCTAATGCTTGGAAAGAAAAACAGCGGCAGGAGCGTGCGACGTGAAGGGCAGGGGCCTGAGGGAGGGAGCGGGCGTCCGCGGGTGGCCGGGTGCTGGGGCTCACTGCACGAGCTGGGGGCCAGAAGGTCCGCGCGCAGAAGAGCACGCATGCGCGGAGCTCAGAGCCGAGTGGGACGTGCGGCCGTCGCGGTCTGGGCAGATAGCCCGTCTCGCCCGGCGCCGGCTGCAGCCGCCTTCACCGTAGCGCGGCGGCCTGGCTCACACTCGTCCCCTCTCGGCCGCCCAGGACCCGGCGGCATTGCCAACGCCATCGAGGCCGCGACGCCGGCGTCGACCGCGGCTGCGACGGCCTCGGGAGCGCATGAGGCTCCGGGGTCGTGGCGGCGATTGGCCGGTCGCGGCGCCCGCTCCCATAATGCAGCGCATGGCGCGTCATTGAAGAGAGACCATGATGGCGGCGGCGCTGGGGCCCCCAGAAGTGATCGCTCAGCTGGAGAACGCGGCCAAAGTTCTGATGGTGAGGACGCTGCCCCCCCGGGACCCCGGGACCCACGGGCCGCCGGCCGGCTCTGCAACGTCTGGCCTTGCCGCCCGCTGGGCCACCGACCAGGAAGGGCCTCCAGGGAGCTCTGGAAGTGGAGGAGGAGGTGGCGGTGGCGTGGCGCAGGAGTCTCCATCCTACTTTCCTCCTGCCTTCGTCCCCGTTTTCTGGGGCTGTCCCCATTTCCTGGCTGCCCTGCGCCCTTGCAGGGTGTTGGAATGTAGTGGTGTAGAATAGAGGGTTTCCTGTGCTACGGGCTTCACTTCACGCGGTGTCGGGCAGATTGGATCTTAGAGCCAGGCGCCGGCAGGGAGGTCGGGAAAATTTGTGGGGCAGTGTGCCTGTCGTGGAAGGAGTCGGTGCCGGGACGGAAGGGATGGCACCGTCCAGGTGCTGTTAGCAACCCTTGTTCCCTTCTTGCATTCGGGTCTTCTAGCGCTTTCCCTGACATGCAGCCACCCCTGGGGTAACCGCGCCCGGCAGCACGTGGAAAGGCTGGCCGGAGGGAGGGACCGGAATCTTTGGGACCAAGGTCATTGGGGCAAAACTTGGTCCAGTACCGAGCTCCTTCTGGGTCGCTCATTTGGAGAATTGAGTCTTTGGTACTCTTTAACTTCATTCTTACGCCCACAATAAATAGTTTGATGAGGTTATTTATTCAGGGAGTTTGAGAAGCCAAGTCAAAGTATTGAAAAAATAAAAGTATTCCATTCAGGGAATAGAAGTAGGATAAACTACATTCAGTTATTCAGTAAACTTTTATATTTGCTGGCTCAGCTTTTGTTTTTGTAAATTAAGACACTTTTAACGTGTTTGTAGTTTTTTGAAAGGTAGATGCTCATTTGATTATTTGAATTGGTTCAAACGTTCAAATAATTGAATGCAGCCAGATTTAGTTGTCTTTTTTCCTTTTAGTTCGATGATAAGGTTATGTGATCTAACATCATACTTAAGAATATTGGAATTAATTCTAGCATAGTTTGTAGTTTCATTTATCAAGTGTTATTTTCATACACACCACTAGATATTTTAACTTCTTCTTCTTCTTTTTTTTTTTTTTTTTTTTTTTTTGGTACCGGATATTGAATCCAGGGGCACTCGACCACTGGGCCACATTCTCAGCCTTTTTTTGTATTTTATTAGAGACAGCGTCTCACTGAGTTGCTAAGTGCCTTGCCGTTGCTGAGGCTGGCTTTGAACTCGTGATCCTCCTGCCTCAGTCTCCCAAGAGCTGGGATTACAGGCGTGTGCCACCACACCCGGCTGATATTTTAACTTCTTAAGAAATTGACAGGTCTAATAAAAGCAGGATTTACTTGCTTCCTTATGAGTTAAGATAATGTATGGTTTTGCTACAAAGCTGGCTAGATAACATTTCCAAATTCTTGATAAGGTAAGTCCAGAAAAAACTACCTAATATCCCCCTTAATACAAGGTTCTTAAAGCCCCTGACATACGGGTCTTATTGAAATTTTTCTGTGAGTTAGTGGCCCTATTTTCGTTAGAGTCTGGAAGGAGTATATGACCCAGACAAACAACAGTACTTATTACTTAAATGGATACAATCGGTGTTCATCATTGGCCTTTTATAATCTGTGTGTGTACTTACCAGTACCTTTCTTGGTAAGGCTGGCATTTTATCAGCTATAAAGGGTAGGTAAGAAAATGATACTAAATACTATTTAATGAATGGTAGATATTGAACTTGATGCTTTACATACTTTACCTATTTCATGAATCCTTCTACAGCTTTACAATGTTAAGAGTTAAGGGACCAGGGTTACATGATTGCTAGGTGACTGAATTAGGTCTTGAACTCAGGTCTGTTTGACTCTAAAGCTGTATCCTTCCACTCTACCCCACTACCTCTCATATGTTGTATAGATACCTGTTTACATACTTTTTATCATTTCAGAGAAGAGTATTGAAAAAAATGATATTAAAGATAGGAAATTACTTTTTTGGAAATTTCTACATACTATTGGAAAGAGTAGTAGCAGTTACCTCCTTACTTCCTCAATGTAAAGGTTATATTCAAATTTATTATCATTATTAATAGCTATCATTTATTGAGTGTGTTTGAAGCACTGTGCCAAGCACTTGACATATATTAACTTATTTAATTCTCAGTAACTCTGAGATATTGATATTATTACTCTTATTTTCATTTTGTAGACTAAGGAACTCAAACATATAGGCACTAAGTAATTTACCCAAATTTACATGGAAAATGGAAGATTGAGGATTCAAACTCAGGTTTGTCTGTTACCAGCCTATGGTTCTTAACCTGGAACCAGAAAGGAAATAAATTAATTCATTTAGGGATAATTAAAATTATTAGTGATCCTTCAATTATCAAGCATTAAATATATAACTAAAAATGGTGATTTTAGCATCTATCCATCTGTGGGTCTGAGTTGACTTTTTTTTGGGGGGGGGGTACCAGGGATTGAACTCAGGGGCATTCAACCACTGAGCCACATCCCCAGCCCTGTTTTGTATCTTATTTAGAGACAGGGTCTCCCTGAGTTGCTTAGTGCCCTGCTTTTGATGAGGCTGGCTTTGAACTCATGACCCTCCTGTCTCAGCCTCCGGTGCCTCTAGGAATGTAGGCATGTCCCGCTGTGCCTGGCTGTGAGTTGATTTTTTTATATAGAAAATTGCTGTGCTTTAGCTGTTAATAAATTTCAGATTCAAGGTAATTAGTAATATATTTTGTAATTATATTTGCATACTTCTTCCATTAGGTTATCCATATAGTTCTTTTATGAACTCAGAATTATAGTGCACAGAACAATCTTTTCTTTTTTTTTGTGGTACCGGGGATTGAACTCAGGGGCACTTGACCACTGGGCCACATCCCCAGCCCTTTCTGGTATTTTATTTAGAGACAGGGTTTAACTGAGTTGCTAAGTGCCTCGCCATTGCTGAGGCTGGCTTTGAACTTGTGATCCTCCTGCCTCAGCCTCCCAAAGTGCTAGGATTACAGGCCTGTGCCACCGCGCCCGGCTAGAACAATCTTAAGAGAACTTTTAGTACAGTCTTTGAGAGTCCAGGATGGATATCGAAAGGAAATCGTAAGCAAAATTTTTGGTGCAAACACTTTTAGTATTAGTGTCTGTAGACTTATTAACTTCTCTTAGGTACTAGAGATTCTGGAAAATAAGCGTCTCTAAGACTTCTTTCTTCCATTCTACAGATGGGGGAAACTAGGGTTCAAAGAGGTAAAAGTGATATGTCCAAGGTAGGTCACAGAGCAAATTAATGATGGGCTGCTCTAGAGCCCTGATCATTAGACTCCCATTTCAGAACTTCCCCACCCCTCTAATTCCAGGGCTCAATACCCTAGGCCTTTCACATGCTAGGCAAGTGTACTGATTAAATTATGTCCCTGGCCCCAGAACTCTTTTTTTTTGATTACTTTTTTATTACAGCATTATAATTATACATAGTATTCAAGTTCATTTTGACAAAAATCATACATAGAAGGAATTTGATTTCAGTCGCCATCCTTCCCCCACCTTTTCTCCCCTCCCCCCTCTTTCCCTTTATTCTCCTCTATTCTCTCCCTTTATATTCTATTCCTCTAAACTTTGTTCTACATATACATAAAGGTGAAATCCCTTTGGTACCTTTATATATTAATATAACATGACTTTGTTAAGTTCATCCCATTTTTCTTCTCCTTTCCTTCCCTTCCTCACTTTCATTGTCCAGCTCTCCTGATCTTCCCTGTATCTTCATGATATTCGATCCCCTCCCTAACTGCCTTCTTTCCCTTATTTTGCTCTAGCTTCTAGACCCTTGATTTTCTGAGTCTTTTTATTTCACTTAGCATGATTTTTCTCTATTTCCATCCACTTGCTGGCAAATACCATTATTTGATTCTTTATGGCTGAGTAAAACTCCATTTTGTGTGTGTGTGTGTACATATATATATATATATTTTTAAATATTTATTTATTTTAGTTGTATACAATGGCTTTTTATGTATATGTGGTGCTGAGGATCGAACCTGGGTCGCGCACGTGCTAGGCGAGCGCTCTACCGCTGAGCCACAACCCCAGCCCAACATATATATATTTAACATTTTCTTAATTCATTCATCTGTTGATGGACATGATTCCATAATTTGGCTATGGTGAATTGTGCTGCTATAAACATTGAAATGACTGTATATTGCTCTAGTATGCTGATTTTTAAGACCTTTTGGATAAATACTGAGGAGCAGGATAGCTGGGTTGTATGGTGGTTCCATTCCTAGTTTTTTGAGGAATCGCCACACTGCTTTCCAGAGTGGTTGCACTAATTTTCAGTCCCACCAACAGTGTAAGAATATACCTTTTCCTCCACATCTTCATCAGCATTTTTTTTGTTATTTGTAAGAATTCTTTTTTTAATCCTTCAATTTTTTATTCAACTATCTTCTCAAAGCCAACATATGAACATTAGATTTTTTTTGCTTGATGATACATTGTAATACATTTAATTCCCATTCCCACTTTCCCCAGGGATGATTTTCTTGGTGTCTATATAGGAAATTTCTAATTGTATAAAAGCATACATATATAAATATTAAAAATCTACTTATTTTGAAAATGAGATTGTATAATCTAATTCTAATCTAGTTCTACTGAGGTTATTGGATAAAGTGCCAAATATGAAGTACTATGTTGGACCTATCAGGTAAAAAAAAATGTTTTTTTAGATCTCGGCATAAGGCAGGATTTTTCTCCCCAAAGGTATAGTAATCAGGGAATTTTTTTTTTTTCGTAGATACTTGTAAATACTGCTTCATCTTTGGATTCAAGGCAGTGAGATTACTTGCTGCAAAATAAATTTAAAGGTGAACAAACTAGAATGAGGAAGGATGTTGTTGTAAATTAGTCACAGTATGAAAGTGAAATTCTTTTGAAAACATTGTGCACAAGTAACATTATTTAAGTTGGCTTTTGCTTAAAAATCGAATCCTACAGTTTTTTTTTTTTTTTTTTTTTTTTTTTTGTGGTACCGGGGATTGAACTCAGGGGCACTTGACCACTGGGCCACATCCCCAGCCCTTTTTTGTATTTTTATTAGAAGCAGGGTCTCACTGAGTTACTAAGTGCCTTGCCATTGCTGAGGCTGGCTTTGAACTCGCGATCCTCCTGCTTCAGCCTCCCAAAGTGCTGGGATTACAGGCGTGTGCCACCACGCCCGGCTCCTACAGTTTTTTTAAAAAAATATTTATTTATTTTAATTGTACACAATGCCTTTATTTATTTTTACGTGGTGCTGAGGATTGAACCTGGGCCGCACATGTGCTAGGCGAGTGCTATACCGCTGAGCCACAATCCCAGCCCCTAATCCTACATCTTTTAGATGACTTTAGATAATTATCAGAGTTAGTAGAGCTAACCACACATCCTGTATTCTATGTGGTGAGAATCTTCCTGACTCTTATGACTTTAGCAGGTTACCTAAAATGTAAACCTAAAAATTTAGTGATATAGCTGCATAGTATATATTTACAAGTTACAGCAGTAATGCCCAAATTCATTTTTTTAAAGGATAGTAACAATTCTCAGATACATAGAATAAAAAGTCTCCCTCTTTATTTCCTCGTGTGCCCCTCCCTGTTAACAGTTTGAATATATTTTGACCTTTTCTCCTGTGTTTTCATAATATGTATTATGTAGCTTTTCTTTTTAACATTTAAGCAAAATACATTATAAACATTGTTCCTGATTAAAAAAAAAAAAAAAAATCTTAGCTATACCATTCTGAACAATACATAATTCAAACTGTGGTACATGGGGAGAAGTAAAAGTTCCCTAAGCTCCCATTCCCACTTTCCCCAGGGATGATTTTCTTGGTGTCTATGTAGGAAATTTCTAATTGTATAAAAGCATACATATATAAATTTTAAAAATGTATTTATTTTGAAAATGAGATTGTATAATCTAAATTTGTTTCCTGTTTTGTGAGTAGGTATAAAATATAGGATGCATTTTGATTTCAGAGAAAAAAGCATTATCAAAAAGTTTTAGTGTTCTTACAGTGTTAACACCACATTCATTTGAACCATGAGTTTAAAGAGTGCTTTATTCCCTTTTTTCCTTGAATTTTCATGGTTTTGTTCCTATATACCTTAGGTTGTTTATAGTTGTCCTCAGTGGTTGTATAATACGATGAGATTGTTTAGAACATACATGTTAACTGATATATTTTATAATTTTATTTACTTGTCTTAATGAGGTTAGTAAGTCTAGATGAGAGGGATACATGACTAATCTTTATATATATATATATATATATATTTTTTTTTTTTTTTTTTTTCTTGTTTTCCTTTTGTGATGCTCAGAATCAAACCCAGGGCCTCATGAGCTATATGTCCCAGCCATTCCTAGTTTTTACTGTACTGGAATTTGGTTAATATCTTTGAAAGTATCTGCAGATATGTAGGGAAATATTCAAATTCTTACTTGATTCTCATGTCAGTTCTGTAAATAGGATGACGTGATAGTGTAAATTTTGAAGTCTGGTGCGGTGGCACACACCTGTAATCCTAGCACTTGGGAGGCTGAGGCAGGAGGATCACGAGTTCAAAGCCAGCTTCAGCAATGGCGAGGCACTTAGCAACTCAGTGAGACCCTGTCTCTAAATAAAATACAAAAAAGGGCTGGGGGTGTGACCCAGTGGACGAGTGCCCCTGAGTTCAATCCCTGGTACCACAAAAAAAAAAAAAAAAAAAAAAAAAAAAAAAAGATTTGAGTTGGGAGGGAAAAAAAAATTGACTAATTTTTTAAAATTAAATTTTAAAATTTGTTTTAATTAGTTATACATGACAGTAGAATGCATTTATGCACTTTTATATATCATACATAAATGGGATATAATTTCTCATTTTTCTGAGAAAACTTGACTAATTAATTAGAAAATATACCTGGAAAAATAATTACATGAGAATAACTAAGATTTATTTTATTATTATTTTTTTTTAACCAAGGATTGAACCCAGGGGAGCTTAACCACTGAGCCACATCCCCAACCCTTTTATTTTTTAATTTGAAACAGGGTCTGACTAAGTTGCTTAGGGCCACACTAAGTTGATGAAGCTGGCTTTGAATTTTCCATCCTCTTGCCTCAGCCTCCCAAGATGCTGGGACACACCTGGCTCCCAAGAATGTTTTTTTTTTTGGTACCGGGGATTGAACTCAGGGGCACTCGACCACTGGGCCACATCCCCAGCCCTTTTTTGTATTTTATTAGAGACAGGGTCTCACTGAGTTGCTAAGTGCCTCACCATTGCTGAGGCTGGCTTTGAACTCGCGATCCTCCTGCCCCAGCCTCCCACGTGCTGGGATTACAGGCGTGTGCCACCGCGCCCGGCCCAAGAATGTTTTTAAAAACCAAAAAATGAAGGATTTGGGGGACTTTATATACCAATTATTAAAATGAGTACATAAGTGACAATAATTGAAACATTGTAGCATTGGCACTGGAAAATAATAGAAAATTTGAACAGAAAAGGCCAGAAGCAATGAAGAATAAAAAAAGTATTTCAAGTTGTAATGGTATGAGGAAACAGACACTGTTAGTAGAAGTATAAAATGTGACAATCTTCATAGATAGTTTCATAGTATGTTCTAAAAGCCTTAAAAATAAATACTTTGACCCTAGCTGTTTCACTTTTATCTGCTTATTCAACCTAGCAAATACTTTTATGTATACAGAGGATGCTTCCTGTAGTATACTTTGCTGTAGTGAAGAATAAAACAATGTAAATGTCTATTTATAAGAAAATGGTTTAATAAACTGTGTTATTCTGTATTAATGGAATTTTATGGAACTCTTGAAAATATGATAGACCTGTTAATATGTGTTAGGTTTTTTTATTTTTATATTTTATTTCATTTTTTAAAACTATTTATTTTTTAGTTGTAGTTGGACACAATACCTTTATTTTGTTTATTTTTTTATGTGGTGTTGAGGATTGAACCCAGGGCCTTGCACGTTTTCAGTGAGTGATCTACTGCTGAGCCACAACCCCAGCCCTCATTTAAAAAAAAATTTTTTTTTTAAAATATTTATTTGCTTTAGTTGTACACAATGCGTTTATTTTTCCGTGGTGCTGAGGATCAAACCCGGGCCGTGCACGTGCTAGGCGAGCGCTCCACCACTGAGCCACAATCCCAGCCCCCCTCATTTTTTTTAATGTATTTTTTTTAGTTGTAGATGGACACAATGCCTTTATTTATTTATTTTTATGTGGTGCTGGGGATCGAACCCAGTGCCTCACAGGTGCCAGGCAAGTGCTCTGCCACTAAACCATAACCCTAGCCCCTTATTTCATTAAAAAAATTTTTTTTGTGGTACTGGGAATTGAACCCAGGGGTGCTTTACCACTGAGCTACATCTTCAGCCCTATATATTTTATTTTTTGCAGGGTGGGTATAGGGAATTGAGCTCAGGGGCACTAGGCCACTGAGCCACATCCCAAGCCCAGCTGGCTTTCAACTTGCAAGCTTCTTGCCTCAGTCTCCTGAGTATCTGGAATTACAGGTATATACCATCGTGCCAGGTGGTAGGTTTTTTAAATGGCAAGACCTGATGTACATGGAAAGATGTTAAAAATAAAAAGGTATAGAACAGCATATGTGATCCTGCTTTTGTTTTATAAACAAGAAATGACTTCGTGCATATCTGTATACACAAAAACAGAATTGGAAGATATATATTGAACTCTTTTAAGAATGGCTGTGTGTACATCTGTAATACCAGCTACTTGGGAGGTTGAGGCAGGAGCAAAATAAAGATGGAGACCAGTCTGAGCAACTTAATGGGACTGTCTCAAAATAAAAAAAATTAAAAGGTTTGGGGATATAGCTCAGTAGCAGAGTGTCCCTGAATTTAATCCCTTGTACCAAAGGCAGGGACGGGAGAGAATGGCTGTCTGGGGAATGAGACAAGAGTCTTTAAGTCTTCAATTTTCATGTTCTAATATAATTTGAAATTCTTAGACTATGAAACTATTAAAATAAATCATGTATAATGAATACATCATTTTAGTAAATTTGAATATTGCATGTATTTAGGAAAATCTGTGACTGTTTTCTTGAATGTCTTATTATTTTATGTTTAATTTTTGCAAACATGGAATTTATTTTTCACTAACATAAAAATTGTACATATGTGGTTACCATGGTTTTTTGTTTTTGTTTTTGGTAGTACTGGGGAACAGACCTAGGGTCCACACACACGAAGCAAGCACACTACCACTGAGCTACCTCCACAGCCTTTTTTAAAAAAAATTTATTTTGAGATGTCACTAAGTTGCCAAGACTGGCCTCCAACTTTCAATTCTGCTTTCAGCCTCCTGAGTAGCTAGGATTACAGGATATGCCACAACATCCAGTTTGTGTAATTTTTTATACATGCGTAGAATGTGTAATGTTCAAATTAGGGTCTGTAATTATTTTTATCTTAAAATTTAAAAATGTACCATGGCTCAGACTGAGTTAAGACTACATTTGTGGCTTTCTACTTATTAAATAGGTTTTTCTCTTTCCACAGATTTCTTTGATCATTGCTAAGTATTACTATTAACAAATAAAAGGAAAAATATCTTTTGAGTACAAAGAATGAATAGAAACTAATGAATTTTTGTTTTAGAGAAGAGAGATTTACTCTATTCACTTGTAATTGTGGGAAATATTAGGTCAACTATTGAGGGACAGAATATTTTACACTAGAGGCTTTCAAAGTTTAGAATGTACATAATTGGTCTTAGGTTGACAGATTTTTTTGCCTTACCTATAAAGGTCCTGATTTAGTAGTCTTGTTTTATTCCATTTCCTTATTTTTAATGGCTTTCTTAGTAGGTCTGAAAGCTCAGCATCGTTATCGGCCCCTACTTTGTGTTCCAGTTATAAGGCTGGAATCTACTTATTGTCTTTGTTTTATAGCCTGGCTACATAATTTGCAAGGTACAGTGCAAATGAAAATAGGAGGCCCTTAGCTCAAAAAGCAGGGAAAAAAGTGCCATTAAAATTGTAAAATATAGGGCTGGGGTTGTAGCTCAGTGGTAGAGCGCTCGCCTAGCACGTGCGCGGCCCGGGTTCGATCCTCAGCACCACGTAAACACATTGTGTACAACTAAAGCAAATAAATAAATATTTAAAAAAAAATTGTAAAATATAGGGCTGGGGTTGTGGCTCAGTGGTAGAGTACTTGTCTAGTATGTGTGAGGCCCCGAGTTCAATTCTCAGAACTGCATGTAAATAAATAAAATAAAGGGCCATTGACAACTAAAAAACTATTTTAAAAAATTATAAAATATAAAGCATTTCCTTTAAAAGTATTTTATTATTCATAATAGGGATATAGTAATTTATGAGTAACAATAAATTTATAAGTTGCAAACATTTTTGGTAACAATTTTATATAATACTTTTATGTGCTATTTTGATTGGTCATGCAGTTTTTCTGTGGCTTGTTTTTTTTTCCGTAAACTCATTAGGTTTTCAACATTTTTACTTTTAGCAAATTCATTTTTAGTCATTGTAATTGAACGTGACATCAATTGCTGTTGCTAAATACTAAATTACACATTTTATAACTAGGTTAGCCTTCTCTAACCTATACATGTGTATGTGTATATATCTCCACAACCAAAGATAGAAAGTAAATTCTTTTCAGATATATTTGGAGAATGTATAAAAATATGATTCACAAGTTTTGGTTTTGAGAAGGATCTTTTCACTAATGCATTTGTTGCTAGAGCTGTTATATTTATAGGCTGTAACAGGATAATTTTCTAATTATTTTGAAATAGCACATTTAGAGCTGACGATTCTTGCAGAATTTTTTTTCTAAAAAGATTTAACTTCATAAAATCAGTTTTATGTAAATTTGCATTTAATTATGTGTAAGTTTATAGAGTATTTTTTTTTGGCAATTCTTGTTACTTAATAGAGGTCAAATAAAAAATCAAAAGTAGTTTCACAATTTGTACATAATTAAATGCTTGTTTATGTGTCCTGCTGCTGTATTTTTTTTTTTTTTAACCAAAGGGCTGCTTTATCACTGAGCCACATGCCCAGCAACCCCCTTTATACTTTATTTCTATCTATCTATCTATTTATCTATTTATTTATTAATATGTGGTGCTGAGGATCAAACACAGTGTCTTACATGTGTTAGGCAGGTGCTTTACCACTGAGCTACAAGCCCAGCTCATGCCCAGCCCTTTTTATTTTTTATTTTGAGACAGGGTCTCACTAAGTTATTTAGGGCCTCACTAAGTTGCTGAGGCTACAACAAAGTTGCTTTTTTTTTTTTTTTTATAAATACTTTCTTCATTGTGGACGAGTGCCCCTGAGTTCAATCCCCAGTACCACCAAAACAAACAAACAAACAAACAAACAAAACCCCAGCCCCTTGGGTTATCTTAAGTCTTTATTTGCCATAAAGATTAGTTTGAGTTTACCCATTAGTGCAACTTCTCTGAGATTTGCAGTTTTGATGTTTTTAACTGTCAACAATGGGAAAAATCTGATTTGAGAGAAGCAACACATGAAGTAGAAAGATGTGAAGCCTTTGAAGTTGGTCAATAAGAACAGTGAAGTTCTGAATAAGATTAGGGTGTGGAGAAGATAGATATCTTAAATTTTTTTTAATGCCAAAGTAATTCTCAGTGGTGAAGAAGAGTGAATATATAGTTTGGGGAAGCTCTGTCCCCAAAGCAGGCTCAAAATTTGTTTTCTCAACTCTTTTGTTAAAAATTAATAGAAATTTTATTCTAATCCATAATACAAAGTTTTTTGTTTTAATCGGAGTTACTTGCCCTCAGTCTTTGAATAAGACTACTAATTTTAGAAGGCTGGTGTATAATTTGTGGCTTCATGATAGGTAAGGATTAGGGAACTAATTAGAAAACAAACCAGTAGTAAGGTAGTGACCTAATCAGATGAGTTCTTAGAAAAATCACCTTAGTGCTCTGTTAATATATAATAAGCCCATGTAGAAAGATTATTGGGACCATAGGAATTGAAAGGCAGTATAACAGATGGGCTGAACTGTCTGGATTCCTTTTGGTTCCAACAGTGACTAGCTGTGTGACATTTTGGGAAGTAAATTAACCTCTGTCTTATCTCGTTCTTCATCTCTAAACAGGGTAATAATAATAACTGTCTCAGGAATTAATGTGAAGATTAAATGATTTAATTTACATTGAAAGGAAAGTGTTGCTGGTGGCATACCCAGTGACTCAGGCAGGAGAATTGCAAGTTTTGGTTTTTTTTTTTAATATTTATTTATTTGCTTTAGCTGTACACAATGGGTTTATTTGTACGTGGTGCTGAGGATCGAACCCGGGCCACACACGTGCCAGGCGAGCGCTCTACCGCTGAGCCACAACTCCAGCCCAGAATTGCAAGTTTTGAGACCACCCTCAGCAACTTAGTGGAATCTTGTCTCAAAATAATAATAATAATAAAAGGGCTGGCAATGTAATGCAGTGGTAAAGCACCCTTGAGTTCAATCCCCAATATTGGTCAAAAAGAAGAAAAAAAAAAAAAGTATTTAGCGTCTGGCACATAGTAAGTGCTGTATAAATGTTAGCTGTTATTTTTTATATTTTAATGTATCAAATGACCTTGCCTCAAAGCACATAAGTCAAGATGACCTTATAGTAACATTCAGTAAGTAAATATTTGTTAATCAAATTTCTTCTGGAGTGGTGCTGACTGATAGAATTTTCTGTGCTTATAGAAATGTTCTATGTTCACTTTCTCCAGTATGGTAGCCACTAGCTGCTTGCACATGTGTCTATTGAGCACTTGAAATGTTGTAGTGGAATGGAACCATAAGTGTAGTAATGGCTACATGTTGGATAGCACATGTCTAGAGTATGGCTGTATGTCTCCTGGCATTTATCTTCTGATTTATAAATACGGATTCACATTTTGAAATATTCTAGCTTATGATTTCTTCTGGTTGTTGCTATTCCCACTGTCAAAATACAGTACTAATTCTAGGCATTAAACACATCTTTAAAAGGTTCTGTCTTCTTAGCACTTCTGGTTCCTTTTCTTGCTCTAGCATTATCAAAACAATACTTTTGATAACATTGATGGTATATAATGCTCAGAGGATGGGTATATTCTTTGCTTCATAATTATGAATCATTTTCATGTTTAGATTTATAAAAATGAATTAGAATGATCAAAACATATTTTTCTTCACCTTTATATACACACCTGTGTTTAGCATTTTTTCATTTGTGAATTGTCTCAAGTAAATTTTTTTCACACAGGTAGCACATAAGTTGAGAAAATATTGTCAGCAAAACAGGCATGTCCAACTTTTTGTCACAGAGTATTGAGTAATGAAGTAATTTTTACCTAATAACTAACTGGATAAGAACACCATATTTCTTCCTTGTCCTTATTACAGTTTATTCATTATAATTGGATTTGAGAAAATTCGTGTAGGACAGGGTTCTCAACTTTGTCACCATTGGCATTTTGGGCTGGATAATTCCTTGTTGTCAAGAAGGATGTTTAACACCATCCCTCCCCTCGATCCACTGGTTGCCAGTAACACTTCCCTGTTGTGGAAACCAAAAATGTTTCCAGATGCTGCCAGATGTCCCTGAGGGGGGAGGGAAAACTGCCCTAATTAACAACCTCTGATGTAAGATACCATCATCTGAGATTATACTTATATGATTACTTTTACCATCATTCATTGAGTGTAATGCAGCTCTGCCTCTAAGAATTTTTTTTGTACAATGGTAGTAAAGTTCCAGTGTGATGGCTACTAGCTGTGGCTGCTATTAGGCATTGAAATATGGCTAATGTGGAACTAAAATTTTAATTTGTCTTAAATTTACATGGTATAGTAAATAGTGATTAGTGGCTACTATATTGGAAACATGGAGAGTGCTGCTAGATGTTATTCTGTGTTCAGATTTCTTCTAATTTTCCTCATAATTGTAAAATGTATTCCACTGCCTGCTTTCTTTGTCATTATGGGTAGAAAATGAAAAATTCCTGTTTCTCAATACCGTTCCATTGAAACCTTTTATTATTTATTTTTTGGCACTGGGGCTTGAACCTAGGAGTGCTTTGCCACTGAACCACATACCCAGTCCTTTTTTATTTTGAGACAGGGTTTTGCTGAATTGTTGAGGATCTCACTGAGTTGCTAAGGCAGATCTCAAATTGTGTCTCAGCCTCCTTAGTCACTGGGATTACAGGAATGCACTACGGTGCCCCGCCCCATTGAAATACTTAATCTTTAGACTATATAGATAGTTTCTCTAGATTTCACACCTTTTTGAATTTACACCTTCTTAAATTTAGCAATTATAGCAAAAATTTTAATGGTAATGTGTTTATTTATTTATTTATTTATTGCCTCCCTTATCTAAGTTATTTATTTATTTATTTTTATTTTTTTTATTTATTTATTTTTTTGTGGTACCAGGGATTGAACTCAGGGGCCCTCGACCACTGGGTTACATCCCTAGCCCTTTTTTTTTTTGTATTTTTATTAGAGACAGGGTCTCACTGAGTTGCTAAGTGCCTCGCCATTGCTGAGGCTGGCTTTGAACTTGTGATCCTCCTGCCTCAGCCTCCCACAGTGCTGGGATTACAGGCATGCGCCACCGCGCCCGGCTTAAGTTATTTATTTAACCCTTCCATTTTTAGTGTTTTCTTTGCATAGTTGGGAATAATTGATGAGTTCTGATGAAATAATCCCTAAGATGATGAAGTAGCACAGTGTTTCAACATGTAGAAAAAGTGAGATGACTGTGATTCTGTTATGTATTATAGATTTTAAAAAAGGGTCCATTGGGAGGCTCCATGGCAGAGTGCTTGCCTAGCGCATATGAGGCACTGGGTTTGAGTCTTAGCACCACATAAAAAAGTGAACAAATAAAATAAAGGCATGATGTCCATCTACAAGTATAAAAAAAAAGTTAAAAAGGGTCCATTGGGGCTACAAAGTAATTTCAAGATAGAATGAGTTTTATTCTATTTTTAGAAAAATTTCTGTATTCGCAAGAAAAATTAAAAATAGTGAAATAGTAAATATTTAAAATAGAACAGAAACAAAAACTCAGTAACTCCAAAAATTTTAAAAATTGAGTCTAGTGGGCTGGGGTTGTGGCTCAGTGGTAGAGCTCTTGCTTGCCTAGCACGTCGCTGCCCGGGTTCGAGCCTCATCACCATGTAAAAGTAAAGGCATTGTATACAACTAAAACAAATAAATAAATATTTTTAAAAAATTTGAGTCTAGTGCCCTGAAGACAAGTGGATAATTAAAAGAATGCCTTTGTTGTCTCAACATTAGTGTGATGTTTCCTATAGTTGGGTTTTATTTTTAAATTTTTAAAAATTTTTCTTGCCGGGCGCGGTGGCGCACGCCTGTAATCCCAGCACTTTGGGAGGCTGAGGCAGGAGGATCGCGAGTTCAAAGCCAGCCTCAGCAATGGTGAGGCACTTAGCAACTCAGTGAGACCCTGTCTCTAAATAAAAATACAAAAAAGGGCTGGGGATGTGGCCCAGTGGTCGAGTGCCCCTGAGTTCAATCCCTGGTACCACAAAAAAAAAAAATTTTTTTTTCTTAAAAAAAGAGATTGGGTCTCACTATGTTGCTCAGGCTGGCCCTGAATTTGTGGCCTCAAGTGATCCTCCTGCCTTAGCTTCCCAAGCAGCTGGGACTATAAGTGCACACCATTGTACCCTGCCCAAGTTTTTATTTTTATTTTTATTTAATTAATTAATCAATTAATTTTTCTTGGTACCAGGGATTGAACTCAGGGGCACTCGACCACTGAGCCACATCCCCAGCCCTTTTTTGTATTTTATTAGAGACAGGGTCTCACTGAGTTGCTAAGTGCCTCGCCATTGCTGAGGCTGGCTTTGAACTTGCAATCCTCTTGCCTCACCCTCCCAAGTGCTGGGATTGCAGGCATGCTCCACTGAGCCCAGCTTATTTTGTTATCTTATTTTGTGTATGTGTGTTGGATTTTTTTTCCCCTTATGGAATTTGGAATTTGATAATCCTTTGTTTATCATTCCATAGCTTGGATATCATAAACAGTGTTAGTGATTTTTAATTTTATTCTTTTGTTGGCTACATTAGACATTTTTTTTTTTCAGATATTTATCCACTTGCGTTAGTTGTACACGATGCGTTCATTTGCACCTGGTGCTGAGGATCGAACCCGGGCCACGCCCGTGCCAGGCAAGCACTTCACTGCTGAGCCACAACCCCAGCCCTACATTAGACATTTTAATATGCTCAATAATATTTAAGTCTAGGGCTGGCTGTGTAGCTCAGTAGTAGAGCACTCAGTTTTGACCCTCAGCGCTGCACTCATCTCTCCCAAAAAGATTATACAGATGAAATTTATATATGTATGTATTTCTTGAATGTGTGTGTGCTGTGACTGGAACTCAAGGTCTTGCACATGCTAGGTGAGTGGTGTACCACTGAGCTATATCCCAGTCCTAATCTTATATATTTTTTAAACCAGAAAAGTTAAAAAATTAAAAACACCTTAATCCAGAGTTTTGTCTTTTTTAAATTAGCAGTTAAAAAACACAATCAGTATTTGTTTAGATTGAGTCAACATAGGTAACAATTTCTTCTTTTTCAGTAATAGGGATTGAACCCAGGTGCACTTTACCACTGAGCCACATTCCAGTCCTTTTTATTTTTTCTTTTGAGGCAGGGTCTCACTAAATTGCTTAGGACCTCTATAAGTTGTCAAGGCAGATTTTTAAACTTGTGATCCTCCTGCTTCATCCTCCTAGTTGCTTGGATTACATGCAGGTTTGGCATTACAGGTTTGGCAACAATTTCTGTATTCCATAGTCCCTTGCATTCAAGATTTTGTATCTGAGATAACTTTAGAATTTCTTTAAGGAGAGTGCTTAGGTGGTATGCTCACCTGATATTTATTTGCATGATCATGCCTTTTAATACACTAACCTTGGGGGGGAAAAATCACTTCTTTGGATATACCTTTTTTTTTTTTTTTTTTTTTTTTTTGAGGAACTGTGGATCGAACTCATGGTCTTGCAGGTGCTAGGGAAGCACTTTTATCACATGTTTCTGTTCATGTTTTATCTACATCTGCCCCCCAGACACAAATTTCTTTTTTCTTTTCTTTTGGTACCGAGGATTGAACTCGGGCATTCAACCACTGGGGCACATCCCCAGCCCTTTTTTATATTTTATTTTAGAGACAGGGTCTCACTGAGTTGCTAAGTGCCTTGCTAAGTTGCTGAGGCTTGCTTAGAACTCCTGATCCTCCTGCCTCAGCCTCCCAAGCCAACGGGATTATAGGTGTGTGCCAGTGTGCCCAGCTAGATACATATTTCTAAGTTAATAGTTATTTTCCCTTAGTTCCCTGAGCATGTTATTCTTTTCTCTTTTCAGACCTCTTGTTGCTTTAAGAAATCAGTTTCAGTCTTAATACTTTGAAGGTAATATAGTTCTTTGGCTGCTAAGGTTTTTCTCTTTGTTGAATTCTTCAGTTTCAATGTGATATCAGTAATATGACTTTATTTGGAACTCATTGGTCTGTTTTTCTCTTTTTATTTGTACCGGGGATTGAACCCAGGGGCACTCGACCACTGGGCCACATCCCCAGTCCTTTTCTGTATTTTATTTAGAGACAGGGTCTCACTGAGTTGCTAACTGCCTTGCCATTGCTGAGGCTGGCTTTGAACTTGTGATCCTCCTGCCTCAGCCTCCCAAGTGCTGGGATTACAGGCCTGCACCACCGTGTCCGGCCTTATTGGTCTTTCTGAAATTAGTTTTAGTGGTTTGTATCAATTTTGGAATAGTTCCTGCCATTTAACACTAACTTCTCATTTCCTCCTTTCTTCCAACCCTTATAACCACCATTTTACTTTCTTTCTGTATGAATTGACTTATTTTATCATAAATGGGGTCATTCGGTATTTGTTCTTCAGTGTCTGGCTTATTTAATTTAGCATGTTTTCAAGGTTCATGTTGCAGCTTCTGTCACAATTTTCATTCTTTTTAAAGGCTGAATAATATTTTATTATAAAAGTACACCACTTTTTGTTTATTCATTCGTTTATCAATGGTCATATTTGGTTGCTTCTACCTTTTCATAGTGAATAATGCTGCTGTGAACATTCTGTATAATCTATCACAGTCTTGCTTTTAGTTATTTTGAATATATGCCAAAAAGGAGAATTTCTGGGTTATATGGTAATTTTATGTTGAATTTTTTGAGGAACTGCCAAACTGTCTTCACAGTGGCTGCTACAATATTTTACCTTCCCATAAGTATTTCACAGGGTTTCAGTTTTTCCATATCTCACTAAAACTTATTTTATGTTTTTAAAAACAAGTATACACACAATTTAATTTTTAAATTAACACATAATAATTGTACATATTTCCATAAAGTACGTGATTTAATTAATGTATACAATGTGTAATAGTCATATTTTCTGTTTAATAGTGACCATCCTCAGAGATGAACTGGTATCTTACTTTGATTTGCATTTTTCTAATGATTAGTGATGTGATTATTGACTATATATCTTCTTTTTTAAAAAAATATTTTTTTAGCTGTAGATGGACACAATATCTTTATTTTTATGTGGTGGTGAGGATCGAACCCAGTGCCTCATGCATGCAAGGCAAGTGCT
Organism: Tamias sibiricus; assembly: GCA_025594165.1. Classification (NCBI taxonomy): domain Eukaryota; kingdom Metazoa; phylum Chordata; class Mammalia; order Rodentia; family Sciuridae; genus Tamias; species Tamias sibiricus. Next base: position 11,535,769 of record CM046663.1, on the reverse strand, counting down.
CTACCACTGAGCTACAACCCCAGCCCTGTGTATATATATTTTCAGATTATGTTTATTTTATTATTATTTTTTTAAATGTAGGTGGACACAATACCTTTATTTTATTTATGTGGTGCTGAGGATCAAACCCAGGGCCTCACACATGTGAGACCAGCGCTCTACCACTGGGCCATAGCTCCAGCCCCTGATTATCCTCTTTATTCAGGTTATTTGTTTTTTGGTATTTTGTAGTTCTTTACAGATTTCAGATATTAATCTCTTATCAGATACATGATTTATAAACATTTTCTCTCATTCCTTGGAATTTTTTTTATTATTTTGATAGTGTCATTTGACATATAATAGTTTTTTTGTTTTAGTTGGATACAGTACCTTTATTTTATTTTTATGTGGTGCTGAGGATCAAACCCAGTGCCTTGTATGTGTTAGGTGAGCGCTTTACCGCTGAGCCACAACCCCAGCCCCTACAATAGTTTTTAATTTTGATGAAGTCTGCTTCTTATAGTTTTCCTTCATCTTTTTAAACATAGTATGTATTTTGTTTCTGACATTTCCAGCATCGTGAGTTTTATTGGCTTGATTTCTTAATTTGTTGCTCTGCAGATTCATAGTGGCTTACATTCTTGTGTGTTTTGTACACTTATGTATAGTAGTCCCCCCTCCCTTGTTATTGTTGGGGTATATATTACAAGACATACTGAATATAGTATTGAACTGTATATACTAAATTTTTTTCCTATACTGTATACACAGACTTAAGATGAAGTTTAATTTATAAATTAGTCAAAGTAAGACAAAAACAACAATAATAGTAAAATAGAGCAGTTATAATAATACATGTAATAAAAGTTATGTAGTGCTTATGAATTTTTTTTTCTGCAATTTTCTACATAATATTTTCAGACTGGATTTGACTGCTGGTAACTGAAACTATGGGAGAGATGAAACCATGGAACGTGAAACTGTGGATAAGCTGGGCCACTACTGTATTAACTCTTGGAAGTTATTCTGGGAAACTCTGAAGCCTGGATTAAGATGTGTTTTTCCAAGTGTCTAGGAATATGACCAACACAGGACTACTTTATAACTGAGTTCAAGTGTTTTGGAGTACATGGTTTCTATTATATTTGGGCAGGAGATCTATTTTGGTGCTTACTTATTATTTGTTGTTTGAAGTAATTTTCCTTTTTTTTTTTTTTTTTTTGGTACTGGGGATTGTACTCAGGGATCCCTGACCACTGGGCCACATCCCCAGCCCTTTTTTGTATTTTATTAGAGACAGGGTCTCACTGAGTTGCTAAGTGCCTCACCATTGCTAAGGCTGGCTTTGAACTCGTGATCCTCCTGCCTTAGCCTCCCAAGTGCTGGGATTACAGGTGTGTGCCACTGCTGCACGGCTTCCCTTTTTTATCTTACCATTGAAAATACAGACTGTCAAATCCCCTTTCCCCTTCTATCTTCCTTTCTCACTTCCTCCTTCCTGATGTGTTTTTGTTTGTTACATAGTTTAACCTTGTGCCAAGGATCCCAGCTTTATGTGGAGGGATGTTCGCTTAGATCCCCACCTTAGATGGACCCTAGTTTTATCCTATCTTTTATAGCCTAGGCAGTTGTTAAAATGGAAACTCAAGGTCAGAAGGGGTTGGCACAAAATCTCCAGGTAAATGAGTACTTGCTGACATCTTTGTATTCCTGCTTTTAAGCTTCTGATAATTCCTTAATTTACAGAAAGCCCAGAAATGCATTTTAAATTAAAAAAAAAATCACCATTTTTATTTGATTTTCAGTGGAAAAGTTATTTAAGGTACCTAGTTAGCCGTACTGTGGAGAATGAAATGTACACTCATTTAAAGAAATGCAGTGTTTCAGATGAACAAAAAAGCACATAGAATAATATAAATCATACTCATATGCCAACCTACCAGATTAGTAAATAATATATGGCCATTTTTTAAAAAAACATATATCCCAGATATACTTGAAGCCCTCTTTGAGTTTCTTTAGACACTATTCTTCAGCTTCAGATTCTTCCACAAAGGTAACTACAATTTTAAAGTTGCTTTTCCTTTTTTTCTGTGCCTTTATCCCTTTCCAACAAAGGTAAATCATGTACTACTAAAACATTTTTAATGTAAATGATACATCATCATACATATCTTGTCATTTGCCTCTTAAATTCAGAATAATTTTCAGAGTTTTCTCATAGTGGTAGATATAACTCTAGTTCAGTCATTTAATTGCCTTATAAACCACTGCATGACTGTACTACCATGTATTCTCTATTGATGGAAATTTGAATTATTTATTTTTCTTCCTTGCTATTATAGTGCTGTAGGAACAACTTTGTGGCTTTTATGTGTATGTTCTCTAGGGAATACATGCCTAGAAGTGGACTAGCGCATACCTGTTGTTCAAGATCACCAATTTATTCTAGATGATCCTAAATTTCAATGAATGTTCTGTTTTACCATCAACAGTTTATAATAGTCTGCGGTACGTCAAAGTTCCCAAACACTTGTTTTTGTACTTAATTTGTGTCTAACCATCAGTCAGAAATAGTAGTACTTTGTTTTAATTTGCATTTTCATGTTTACTAGTGAGGTTTATTTATTAACTTTTCTTTTTTTTGAACTGGGGATTGAGCCCACAGGTTTTACCACTGAGCCACATCCCCAGCCATTTTTATTATTTATTTTGAGGCTTAGTCTTGCAAAGTTGCTTAGGGACTCGCCAAGTTGCTGAGGCTGGCCCCAAACTTGGGATTTTCCTGCCTCAGCTTCTCAGATTGCTGGGATTACAGGTGTATGCCGCCATGGCTGGCAAATTTATTAAATTTTAAAAGAATTTGTGGGCTGGGGTCGTGGCTCAGTGGTAGAGCACTCTCCTAGCATGTGGATGGCCCAGGTTCGATCCTCAGCACCACTTAAATAAACATATTGTGTACAACGAAAGCAAATAAATAAATATTAAAAAAAAGAATTTGTACTTTTTATTGCTTAAGAAATCCTTCCCTACACTGACATTATCCTCTCCTATTTTCTTCCTAATGTTTTGTTAAAGTTTTGCTTTTCTTTTTTAGATCTTAAATTCATGCAGTAGTTTTTACTATGTAAATTTGAGTAAAATGATTTATGTTTTGCTTTAGAAATATCCAGTTGTTCAGCACCATTTATTTATTTTCTAAAATTAATTAATTAATTAATTTGTTCTAGTTTGTTACACATGACAGCAGAATGCATTTCAATTCATAGCACACAAATGGAGCTCAATTTTTCATTTCTCTGGTTGTACACAAAGTAGAGTCACACCATTTGTGTCTTTATACACATGCCTAGGGTAATGATGTACATCTCATTTCACCATCTTTTCTACCCCCCATGCTGTCTCCCTTCTCCTCCCTCTCCTTCGCCCTATCCAAACTTCCTCCATTCTTTCCATGCTCCCCACACCCATCCACATTATGCACCAGCATCCACTGATCAGAGAAACATTCAGCCTTTGGTTTTTTGGAATTGGCTTACTTCACTTAGCATGATATTCTCAAACTCCATCCATTTACCTGCAAATGCCATAATTTTATTCTTTTTTAATGCTGAGTAATGTTCCATTGTGTATATATGCCACATTTTCTTTATCCAGTTATCTACTGAAGGGCATTTAGGTTGATTCCACAATTTAGCTATTGTGAATTGTGCTGCTATAAACATTGATGTGGCTGTGTCACTGTAGTAAGTTGATTTTAATTCCTTTGGGTACAAACTGAGGAGTGGGACAGCTGGGTCAATTGGTGGTTCCAATTCCTAAGTTTTCTAAGGAATCTCCGTATTGCTTTCCATATTGATTGCACCTATTTGCAGTCCCACCATGTTCAGCACCATTTATTATAGTCTGTGATTTCCTTGCTGATTTGTCATAGGTTATGGGTCTGTTTCTGGGAGTGTCTCTTTGTTTCATTGTTTGTTTTTTCTGCTGTAATATTGTTTTTAAAATTATAATTGTACCTTTATAAGTGTTCATATCTGATTGGGCAAGACCTCCTGTTTTTCTTTTTCAAGATTAATTTCATCCTTTTTTATGTGTTAGGACAACCTTATTGAGACTTTTTTTGGGGGGGTGGGGTGTGGACAACTGAGGAGCACTCAACCATTGAGCCACATTCCCAGTCCTATTTTGTATTTTATTTAGAGACAGGGTCTTAGTGAGTTGCTTAATACCTCACTTTTGCTGAGACTGGCTTTGAACTCGCCATCCTCCTGCCTTGGCCTTTGGAGTCAGTGGGATTATACGTGTGCTCCACCTCGCTCAGCTCTGAGATTTTTAATGTGAATTGTATTAATTATTATTTACTAATTTTGGGGGACCTGTATGCAGCTTTTTAAAAAAATATTTATTTATTTACTTTAGTTGTACACAATCCAATGCATTTATGTTTACGTGGTGCTGAGAACCGAACCCGGGCCGCGCACGCGTGAGTGGAGCGCTCCTCCGCTGAGCCACAACCCCAGCCCCTGTATGCAGATTTTTAAATGCAGTCCTGTCATGAGATAATTCATCAGCATTTTGCAGAGATATAGAGAAGTATCTGAGGTTTTCCAATTGGTGTGCCACAGAGGTGGAATTAGAAACCAGATCTGTCTTTCTCTCCTCTGTTCCCCTCTCTTTTTTGCAGTGTTGGGGGGATCTAACCCAGGGCCTCAAATGTGCTAGACACATGCTCTACTACTGAGCTACATCCGTAGTTCCAACACCAGGTCTTTCTGTGTATCCTGTTCTTGTCATTAAAGCAGGCTGTAAGATTGTGTAAGGGATTTTTTATATAGTATACAAGTTTATAAACTGAAAGAAGGAAGTCAGAGCTGAGGATAACTTTTAAGATCACTGTGGTGGGGGTGTGGTGGTCAGGGAGAGGAGAGATGAAGAACATGAGGTTGTATGGGAGGGAAGAGGACATAAGAGAACGTTGTGGGAGAGGGAATATCTTGTAAGAAATTAGAAGGCAGTAGAACAACATTGGGAGAAAGAAGGGTTTTGAAAAGGATGACATATACAGGAAGGATTTTTGAGACAGTCTTATACATTGCCTAAGTTTGGTGCTTGTCATGTAGTCATGCTTTTTTACCTTTTGAGAATAAGAATAAGGTAATTTCTGAGAGAAAGTAGTAATGGCTGTCAAAATAAGATGAGAAGGTTGAGAGGAAACATTATTTTTTTTGTAATTTTATTTACTTATTTTTAATGTGTTTCTGAGGATTGAACTCAGTGGCTCACACGTGCTAGGCAAGTGCTCTACCACTGAGCCACAACCCCAGTACAAGAGGAAACATATTTGAAAGGACACTTTTGAGTTATCTGTTAGGGAATCACAGGCATTAATTGGGGCAGTGACTCTCAATTTTGTTTAGCTGGAAAGGACTAGTATCCAAAACTTTGTTAACAATGTTCCATCTAGAATATTATGAAATATTGCTATGATAAATTTAAAGTAACAGTGTATTATTTTGTGTTAGTAGATTTAAATTTAGATAGAAGTAGTGGTAAGCTTGGAAGATTTAAGAAAAGATTATAGAGGGAAAAAATGTTGAGTAAATTCTTATGAAAAATTTCAGTGATTGAGTCAGAGACTACCGATATTTATGTTTTGGGGTGGTACAGCTGTCTTTCTAATTAGAACATTCAAACATTTATTCCTCTAAGATGATTCAGGAATTAAAACTAAGAAGTTCTTTTTTAAAAAATATTTATTTATTTGCTTTAGTTGTACACAGTGCGTTTATTTGTATGTGGTGCTGAGGATCGAACCCGGGCCGTGCACATGCTAGGCGAGCGCTCTACCACTGAGCCACAACCCCAACCCCAGAAGTTCTTAACATGAAGTTTGTGGAATTACTTCAAAGCATGTTTTTCTTCTACTTTTGTGGCTTATTTTCTATCTATAAGTAGTTCATTATTTTAAATCTGACTGTAATATTTCCACCATTTTTTATGGTTCTATAAATAATGATTTTATTTTTATTTTTATTTTTTATTTTTGGTACCAGGGATTGAACTCAGAGGCACTCAACCACTGGGCCACATCCCCAGCCCTTTTTTTGTATTTTTATTAGAGACAGGGTCTCACTGAGTTGCTAAGTGTCTCGCCATTGCTGAGGCTGGCTTTGAACTTGTGATCCTCCTGCCTCAGCCTCCCAAGTGCTGGGATTACAGGCGGGCGCCACTGTGCCCGGCTAAATAATGATGTTTGTAGTAACTAAAGAATATTATTCAGGCTGGGCACTGTGGCTCACGCTTGTAATCCCAGTGATATGGGAGGCTGAGCTAGGAGGATCGCATGTTCCAAGCCAGCCTCAGTAATTTAGTGAGACCCTGTCTCTAAATGAAATATAAAAAAGGGCTGGGGATGTGGCTAAGTGCCCCCTGGGTTCAATCCTTGGCAACCTCCCCGCACTCCCCCCCCCCCCCCCCCGTGTGTATGTGTGTGTGTCTAAAATAATATGTATATAATAAAAAATAATATTCTGATTTTTTTTTTTTTTTTAAACTAAGATAGCTGACAGCTACTAGTCTATCCAACTACATGTCCTCAGCAGTAATAATTAAGGAAGTTCAGAGAGCATGGTCTTCAAAGTTACACAGACTTAAGGTCTTGGATTGGTTAAAATATTTATTAACTTTGTGATCTTGGGTATGCAATGATTTCTGAATCTCAGTTTCTCTATACGTAAAAGAGGGGAGATAATTCCTACAGAGATGTTGTTGGGATTAAATGAGATAACATATGTAAAGAATTTAGCACTCTGTCTGGTAAATAGATGGTAGCCATTGTTAATATTTATAAAAATTATAATTATTGCTTCTCAAGGAAAAAAAGAATATAAGATTTGTGGGATATGAGATTGGGATTTCTGACTGTTTTGAGGAAAGGATTAAGCAGCCTGGGCGGTGAGGAAGCCAGAATAAATAAGTAGAGGCAGAATTTGTGGACTCCTAATTGTTTGTGTAATTGTTGATTAACGCCTATATTTTTTTCTTTCCTAATAGAATTCCAAAAAGGCAGGGACTGTTTTTCTTTCTTTTGTATCCCTTGATTTTGGAAAAGTGGTAGTCATATAATCAGTGCTCATATACTGTTTAGAATAGAAACCAAAGATTTTGTTTTTTTCTGTTTTCCTCCATCCTATAGCCCCAGTACTTTTAAAAAAAGCAAATAACTAAACATGTGTTTAATCCTTTTTTCAGTAAATAATCTCCAGAGTTCCACTTTGAATGTTTTCATCTCTGAGACACTGGTTGTGTTCTCTAGGACATTTTGTAAACTGAAGGCATTGGGCCACATCACCGACATGGTGCAGCTGGAGCCATAGATATCAGTCGGTTGAGTTATGATTTACACATTCTAGGTTTTGTGCTGTTGTGACTCTTGAGAAACAAACCTAGTTTTCCCCATCCCTGTCTTTATTTCCCGAGGACCCTGGGATTGGTCACCTGCTGTTTCTTTTCCTGCTGTTTCACCACCTATTGCTTCCAACTCTTCTGATTTATTTTATTCCATTTCTGAAGTATGAGCCCTTTAAAAGCTTTTGCTATTAGTGTCAACAGTAGAACATAAAGGGACTACAAAAAAGGCTCCTTTGTTCCAATTTCTTTACTGAAACTTCACAATTTTTGTAAAACACCCTAATGTCTGTATTGGGTCCTGGAGGAAGACTTTTATGGGAGATTTGCTTCCTTTCTACTTGCAAGTCTTAAGAAGGATGAGTTTTAACGTACATTTGATCCTTTTCTAAAAAATTTATTTAGCTGGGCACAGTGGTTCACACCTGTAATCCCAGCACTTGGGAGGCTGAGGCAGGAGGATCATGAGTTCAAAGCCAGTCTCAGCAATGGCGAGGCACTTAGCAACTCAGTGAGACCCTGTCTCTAATAAAATGCAAAAAAGGGCTGGGGATGTGGCCCAGTGGTTGAGTGCCCCTGAATTCAATCCCTGGTACAAAAAAAAAAAAAAAAAAATTATTTATTTTAATTAGGTATATATGACAGCAGAATGCATTTTGATTCATTGTACACAAATTATAAACACAACTTTTCATTTTTCTGGTTGTACACAATGTAGCGTTGTACTATATGTACAATATATATAGACCTATGCATATACCAAGGGTAATGATGTCCATCTCATTCTACCATCTTTTCTGTCCCCATACCCACTTCCCTTCCCTTCCTCCCCTTTGCTCAATCAAAGTTCCTTTGTCTTTCCCATGTGCCCCCACCCCTCCCCTGCCCCATTATGGATTAGCACCTGCTTATCAGAACATTTGGCCTGTGTTTTTTGGGGGGTTGGCTTACTTCCCTTAGCATGATATTCTCTAACTCCATCCATTTACCTGCAATGGCCATAATTTTATTCTCTTAATGCTGAGTAATATTCCATTGTGTATATGTACCACAGTTTCTTCATCCATTCATCTACTGAAGGGCATCTAGGTTGGTTCCACAGTTCAGCTATTGTGAATTGAGCTGCTGTGAACATTGGTGTGGGCTGTGTTACTATCGTATATTGATTTTAAGTCCTTTGGCTATAGATTGAAGAGTGGGACAGCTGGGTCAAATGCTGGTTCCATTTTAAGTTTTCTAAGGAGTCTCCATACTGCTTTCCATACTGGTTGCTCCAATTTGCTGTCCCACCAGCAATGTATGAGTGTGCCTTTTCCCTCACATCCTCACCAACACTTATTGCTGTTTGTACTCTTGATAACTGCCATTCTGACTGGAGTGAGATGAAATCTTAGTTTGATTTGCATTTCTCTAATTGCTAGAGATGTTTAACATTTTTTAATATATTTGTTGATCGATTGTATATCTTCTGAGAAGTATCTGTCTGTTCAGCTCTTTAGTCCATTTATTGATTGGGTTGTTTGTTTGTTTGGTGTTAAATTTTGTGAGTACTTTATATATCCTGGAGATTAGTGCTCTATCTGACATGCGTGTGGCAAAAATTTGCTCCCAAAATGTAGGCTCTCTATTTTTCTCATTGATTATTTCTTTTGCTGAGAAGAAGCTTTTTAGTTTGAATCCATCCCATTTATCAATTCTTGATTTTATTTTTTGTGTTTTAGGAGTCTTGTTAAAGAAGTCAGGGCCTAATCCGACACCATGAAGTTTTGGGCTTATTTTTTCCTCTATTACGTGGAGGGTCTCTGGTCTAATTACATTTGATCCTTTTAAGTATAATTGCTGTTCACAGTTTGGAACCTGTAGTCATACTACCTGGATTTAATTTCTTGCTCAATTTCCTGCTAGTAATGTACTTTGGGAACATTATTTCCACCTTCTTTGCCTCAGTTTCCTCATCTGTAAAATGAGCATAATAATTATACTGTAGTCCCCTTCCTTATTTACAAGGGATACATTCCAAGACTACTAGTAGATGCCTGCTGTGGATAATACTAAACCCTTTATGTAGTATGTTCTTTCCTATACATACATATATCTATGATAAAATATAATTTATAAGTTAGGCCCAGTAAGAGAGTGACAGTAATAATAATAATAATTTAGTAGAGCAATTATGACAACATACTATCTGAAAATTACCACCATCACTTATCTTGTGTTTGGGAGGGTTGCTCGAATACAAGCATTGGGATACTTTGACAGTTGATCTGATACTCAGGATAGCTACAAAGTGACAGCCACTAAATGACTAATGAGTGGGTAGTGAATGGTCAAGACAAGCGGATGTTTCATGTCCTTGGCTAGATGGAGTGTGATGGCAATAGATTTTTTTTTTTTTTTTTTTTTTTTTTGTGGTACCGGGGATTGAACTCAGGGGCACTTGACCACTGGGCCACATCCCCAGCCCTTTTTTGTATTTTTTTAATTAGAGACAGGGTCTCACTGAGTTGCTAAGTGCCTCGCCATTGCTGAGGCTGGCTTTGAACTTGGATCCTCCTGTCTCAGCCTCCCAAAGTGCTGGGATTACAGGCGTGCACCCCGCGCCCGGCTGCAATAGATTTTATCATGCTTTTTGGAACCGCACACAATTAAAAACTTAAATATTCTTTATTTCAGGAATTTTCTATGATATGTTTTTAAATCACAGTTCATTATGTGTTAATGAAAACCTCAGGAAAGTGAAGCTGAAGATAAGGGGGGGGGATTACTATATCTTTTACAGCTGGGCGCGGTGGCGCACGCCTGTAATCCCAGCACTTGGGAGGCTGAGGTAGGAGGATTGCGAGTTCAAAGCCAGCCTCAGCAATGGCAAGGCACTTAGCAACTCAGTGAGACCCTATCTCTAATAAAAATACAAAAAAGGGCTGGGGATGTGGCCCAGTGGTCGAGTGCCCCTGAGTTCAATCCCCAGTACCACAAAACAAAACAAACAAAAAAACCCAAAACTGTATCTTTTATAAAGGGTCAATATAAGGATGAATAAGATTACCTTCCTCCATTTTCCCTTTCTCCCTTCCTCCTTGTACATCTGTGTATGTACATGTATCTATCTAAAATATTGCCCTGCAATGCTAAATATTAATAAGTGCTAGTTGTTATTATCATTAAGTGCCTCTTCCTTTTATATTTGGTAGACCCTAGGAATTTAGAAGTGAATAAAATAAAGTCCCTGGTGTCAGAGAACTAATAAAGAAAAGGAGCCAGGCTTGGTGGTACATGCCTGTGATCCCAGTAACTCAGGAGGCTGAGGCAGGAGGATTTCTTTTTTTTTTTTTTTTTTTTTTTTTTTTTTTTTTGTGGTACCGGGGCACTCGACCACTGGGTCACATCCCCAGACCTTTTTTGTATTTTTTATTTAGAGACAGGGTCTCACTGAGTTGCTAAGTGCCTCGCCATTGCTGAGGCTGGCTTTGAACTCGCAATCCTCCTGCCTTAGCCTCCCAAAGTGCTGGGATTACAGGCGTGCGCCACCGCGCGCCCGGCGAGGATTGCAATTTTTAAAAAAATATTTTTAAAGGTGTTGATGGACCTTTCTTTTTTATTTATTTATATGCAGCGCTGAGAATCAAATCCAGTACATGCTAGGCAAGCACTTAACACTAAGATAAAACTCCAACCCCAGAATTGCAATTTTAAGATCAACCTCAGCAAATTTAGACCCTCAGTGACTTAGGGAGACCCTGTCTCAATAAAAAACAGAAATGACTGGGAATGAAGACTTGCAGTCCATTATGCAAAGCTGGGTAACAGAGATATGTCCAATGTACATCATGGAGGTGGGAGAGACATCAGTTGTGCTCAGGCCAGTTGGGGAAAGGTTAGGGAAGACTGATGAAGGAAGGAGAGACTGAAGGAGATTTTTGAAAGATAAGTTCAGATTTCTGAAGGTTAAAAAGTTTGACAGCTATGTTGTGCAGGTCAGTACCACCTGCAGAACTTTGAAGGAAAATGTGTTTTTGGTTTTGACTTTCAATCCTTTGAACCTTTGAGGGCTGGATTTTTTTACTTTTTATAAGTGTTTTGGGACTTTGTATTTGGAAACCATACCGAAGTTAATTTCAAGTAGGAATTTTGTTTATTTATTGAGACAGGATCTTGCTATGTTATCCAGGCTGGCCTCAACTCCTGGGCTCAAGCAATCATTTGCTTTAACCAGCTGAGCAGCTGGGACTATAGGTGTGCATCACCACATCTTGCTTTCAAGAAGGAATTTGAAATTTTAGTTTTAGGAGTGTCATCTTGCCATTTAATATATTAATTTGATGATTTTATTGTTTGTGTGATAGTATTCAACTAGGTGGTTAATGGATTAGCATTCTCTATTACATTAACAATTTATTTACACCAGTTCTTCTTCTTCTTCTTTTTTTTTTTAATATTTATTTATTTGCTTTAGTTGTACACAATGCGCTTATTTTTACGTGATGCTGAGGATCGAACCCGGGCTGCGCACGTGCTAGGCGAGCGCTCTGCCGCTGAGCCACAACCCCAGCCCACCAGTTCTTAGTATATTAAATGTATGTGACTATCAGGGTGTCTTTTTGGACCATTTCTTTTAGAAACAATTTTTATTTGTAGAATAATAAGCGCATTAGTTTGCATAGGATAATGAGAAGAATGATTTAGAAATTGCCTAGGTAATCCAGAATTGACTTGTTGTACATAGCAGTAGAACATGGATAGTAGCGTTTACTAATATGCCATATATTTAGGGTATAGTGAGCAAACAATGAGGAGATACCTTGTAAAAATATAAATCCATCTTGTTGGATAGGGAAAATATTGGGAATAAAGAATTTACAGATGGAAGGACCAAAGTATTTATAGGATATAGTTAAGCATTTCATAGTATTTTATTACTAAAGCCTTTTAAAAACCAGTATTGAAGAATTTAGCACAATTCTTTAATGGAAATATTTTCATTTTTTCTAAAAAGAACAAATAAAAATATTATAAAAAGAAAAATTATTTTTATCTAGAGGACTGTAGAGGGTGCTAGAGCATTAGGAATAATCAGAACGGACTTTCTATTGGAATTCACTTAAGTCAGTATCACAGTAGTTCATTTTTCTTGGTTATACATTTTTTAATTATTATTTTGACTGAAATTAGAGCGACAGATATTGCAAAATTGATATTATTTTTAATGAATTGATATAATGAACTTGGTTGCAAAATGGTTTTCATCTTTCAGATTCTTTTTATATAGTTGAAATTATGACCCTCTCACTGTGTGTTAGAATAATGTTTGTTTTTCTACTATCTACTTGATTAGCTTCAGAAACAATTTTGGTAGATGGTAGAAGAATAAACCTTTATTACTCTCAAACTAGGATTGGTAGGCTGTGTAAGCAATCTCTTCCCCTTCTCTTCAGATGTTTCAGGATCAAATGATAACCAAACCATATAATGGGAGTATATATTTTAGGTAGATGGGTTCAGAAGAAAGGTTGTTACACCAAAGTGGAATTTAAAAACCTGAGCAGACTTTAAAATTATTTTTGGTTAGATAGAAGTCCTGGCTTTTTTGACTGATAAATTTATTATTTAGAGAGTAGTTTCTTAAATTCCAATTTTTAAAAAAGATATTTTTATTTATTTGCTTTAGTTGTACACAATGCGTTTTATTCAATGCATTTTATTTGTACGTGGTGCTGAGAATCGAACCTGGGCCTCCCACGTGCTAGGCGAGCGCTCTACCGCTGAGCCACAATCCCAGCCCTTAAATTCCAAATTTTAACTGTTCCCTAGTTTTTCTTGTTTAGTGGTGATTTTAGAAATTTAAGGTAGAATTATTTGATCCTTTATCATAAAGAATTGTTTTTACAAATTGTTTTTTAGTAACTTTGGTTAATTTTCACCAGTACTGAAGAATTTGGGCATTATTTGAATTGGGTCAAGTCAGACTGAGTGGTATATTTTGGAATAAAAGTTTATAATAATTCACCAGTCTTTTAAAATATACAAAAAAATATTTGGCATCTATGTTATAAAATGCAAGCAGCTTTGAAAGGATTCTGATCAAATGTTGCCAGGAGTTTCTTTTTTCCTGAAATTATAAATATTTTTCATGAAGTTTTATACTATAATTTCTTTAAGAGTCAAGTGAAAATTTGTTCCCCTGTTGCTCCTTCACAGAGTGAAAACATTTTCTTTTGTGGGTAAAAGGATTACTATTGTAAAAGCTTTCTTATTAAGTTACTCTTTGTTTTTAATTCTCAAGGCACCACCTTCCATGGTCAATAATGAACAACGCCAGCATGCAGAACACATATTCTTATCATTTAGGAAATCAAAATCACCATTTGCAGTTTGCAAGCATATTTTGGGTAAGTATTCACTTTAAAATATTTTGAATAATCTGGTTTTTCTGTCCTGAGCATGTATTGTTTTAAATTTCTTTTAAAAATAGGTAGATTTGTGTAGTTAATAATTTTCTATTAATAATTATCATACTGCAGTGGCTCTAAAGATATTCTGAGAAACCAGAAAGGAAACTTTGTTCTTACTTTGGACTTTTTCCCTCTTAGATATTGTGTTCAATAATTTAAGGCTGTTAATGGTGGGGGAAAACTTTTTTTAGTTGTTCTTAAGTGTCATATCATTTGTTACAAGAAATATAATATATCTCTTCCCTAGTGTTAATTTGAAAAAAGATTGTTTTTAGAGGGTTCTGTTTTCTTTAGTTGTATTCCCATGGGTTTTTTTTTTTTTAAAGCCGTTTAATTTGAACTCCACTTGCTTAGCAGTTTTCAGTCACTTTTCTGATAGGTTATCACTGTATATCATAAAATAAAGCACTTTTTATTTTTTAAACTTTTGTGAGATTTGTCTTATGAGTACCTTACATGTACAGAAGTGATCTCTTCTAAAATGACCAGAAGAATTAAAATCTCTTGTCCAAAGGTGGCATTTTCTAAAGGTTGTATACATGACATTGCCATCTGCTTCTTAGATACTTTTCAATAATAGTAAGGGAGATTTCACTGGATATTGTTATTTTGTAACCTGATTATTGTTGAGTGTTTTCTTAGTTGGAGCCATCTTTTATATAACATGTATTTAAGGCTCTGAAAGGCTGTTTGAGTCATCTATGAACATAAAATTGGTTAATTGAGTATTTGGAGCTAAAACATCTGAGCTTTTATTCTTGTGCTTTTAATAGGGGTTTTGTGTTACCACTACTCTAGTTTCCAGATTGAAATAAGCCATAATTATGGTTATGTGTTAAAAATGCTTTATATACAAGAGTTTATAAGACATATTAAGTTGTAGTGGAAAGAGGACTGGAGTTGCAACTGTGAGATCTGGCTGCCAGTGGCACCTGCTACACTGTCACTTTTAGGAAGCCAGCTTCTCTTGGGCCTCCTTTTCATTTGCATTGAGGGAATAATGATATCTTTGCCTTAACAGATGTGGCTGTCTTAAGTTGTTGTGAGATGCAGATGTAATTACATATAAAAACACTTTGTGAACAATATGTTCAATGTCATATCCACATTACCTATTTAATATAGCTTTTTAAGAATATGACTAGCTTATAAAATGCTATGTTTTTTGTTGGCAAGGAATTAACAGTAATGGTGAACATGGCTCTTATATCATTCAGGAGTTCTTACTGTTAAGAGCAACAGTTTTAACAACTCTTTCAATTCTAAATGAGGCCATTTAAATTAATTTACTTATAAGTCATCAGTTTTTATACTTGGATGGATTTCTTTGTTACTAGGAAAATTTCTTATCTTTACCTGTGAAGAATATTTAATTTAATGTTAAAGTAAAAGGAGCAAGACTAAAACGTCAGCATAAAGAATTTAAGGGGGGCTTACCTCATCCTTACTGCTTTGAAATTGTTCATCATTAATAGATTTAGAAAACCATTGTGTTAAACTGTTAACCTAAAATTAGTCTGGTGTTTATGGCTTATGCCTTACCTACATTAATTAGAATTCCATCAGTGTTCCATCTGACTTTCTGTTGTAATGGAGTTGTCATTCTAGATTGGCTGGAAATAGTTGATCTAAGTTGTAAGTATTTTATTAGAGCATATTTGTTTATATCATTCTTTCCTTTCTAGAGTACATATATTTTATGAAGTACTATTGCTTTTTTATGATTTGAGCTTTTTTGGATTACTATTGTTTTCTTGAAAAAAATTCTAAAGAGTAGTATTGCTAGTTCTGGCCATGCTTTTAAAATTAGTTTGGGTTTTGAGACATTAACTATTTAAAAGGTGGAGTGCATGTATGACAAGCATAATCATTAATGTACTGCAAAGCCCTGTGTTACATTAATGTTTACATCTAAACTTCACAAAAAAAAAAAAAAAAAAAATCCTTTTTAACTCCTTACTCAGTTGCCACCAGCACAGAAGGGCAAATTCCTCTAAGAAGACTTCTCATACAAGTGGCAGTCAATCACAATTCAGAATTTTCACATTCTTATTTAGGGATTATATGTCATTTTTGTAGAATGTCTGGGAAATATATTCTGATAAAGGGGAGATTTTCTCTTTGATGCCTCCCTTTTCTGGTCTCTTAAAACTCTTCCTTCTAACTTCTAACTTGTGTTTTATATGTTCTTATTTTTCCTCATTTTTTTCTCTTATCTTTTTGTTTTCATTTTAGTTTTTTTTTTTTTTTTCTTTACTCTTTTTCTCTGTGTGTATGGTCTGTGTGTGTGTGCATGTTGCATGCTTGTGTATTTTGTCAGAAGAGCACTTGTAGCCTACTTCACCTCAGAAATCTTTGGTGCTTTGGAATTTACTAATTTTTTAGGGTCAGATATTTCCTCAAAAAACCTGTCAGTTCTGTTCTTGTTAAAGAACCAAGAACTGCGAGGGATTGGCTTACCTTTTCTGGAGTTAACTTTGTAGCATTCTTTTGTCCTTTTCAGGGGGAGAAATGAGTTTGATTCACCTTTTATCTGAAAAATAGGCAAAACAAAATGAAACAAACTAGCAAAAAGTCAGTAAGACCAATAAACTTAGACTTCTTTGTATTTGGAAAAATTCTTTAGTAAAGCTATCAATTTTGTCGTCTTTCATTTGAGACTTTATTATTGGTTGGTGGGCATAAATATCATTAAGTCAAAAAAGAAGACTTTTTGGACTTTATATTTTCTGTGCTTTGGATAGAAATCTTTAAGGCCAGAGAAGAGGTTGTAGTAGCTGAGCATCAATGGCTTATTTTTATTCTCTTAAAAACTTTTTTTGATCAGAATGTAGTGCTTTTCCTCTCATTAATTTATTTCACTTAAACTTTTGTCTGCATGGTTTGGTCTAGTTTCAGATGACTGATGAGATAAAAATGAATTTTACATCCATAGTTATTATTAAAGAAAGTTACTGTGGTTGCAAGCAAGGGAAGGCATTTAGCTAAAATGTTCTCAAATAATTTATCATCTTGGCAGTATGCTAGTCAGTGACAGATCTTCTTAAAGTGATTAATGAAGAAATTCTAGATAAATTACGTTCTTTATGAAAATCTTACAATTTCAAGCATCTTTAGCAAGGAGTAAGAATAAGGCTCATGACACAGGAGTTCTATCTGCTATCGGTAGGCTTCTAATGTTCCTTTAGTTTCTCTTACACTTTTTTTATACTATATGTAAGTACAGATTATGAAGACTATGTTTTTTTATGAGAAGGGAATATTTAGGAAAATTCTTACATTAAATTGGAATTTGGCTTCCTTTTTCCACATTCCTCCATTCTTAGTAACAGCTTCTTGTAGGAGTAGTAATTTAGAAATCTTCATTTAATACCATGCACAGGTAGCTAAGAAAAAGTTATGAAACTTGTTGTATCTCGAAAACTGAAATATCACTATTCTATTATAATAGCTACCAAAAGGGCAGAAAAACCTAAGATATAAGTACAAATAGTTAAAAATAAGTATGTTTCAGTGCTCATGAGTATCAAAAGGTGCTTATTTGGTCTTGTCTTCAGTGGCAAATGCATTAGGGATGAATTGGTGTTGCTAGGAACATTTGCTAGGCTTATGACTTCAAATTTTCTCCCTTTACTCTTCTGGAATCAGTTTCCTCAGCTATAAAATGTAGGAATTGTATTAGATGATCTGTGGAGTTCTAATTCTAAAATTCTGAGTTCCACAGAGTTTATTTACCTCCTTGTTAAAAAAAATCTATGTTAAAGATTTCAGGTTCCTTGCCCTTTAAAATTGCAAGGAAAATGAAGACAGGCAAACAATCATTTTCTTCTACAAGGGGATCATAAGTGAGAGATTATTTGAATTACCTTTATGAGACAGTACCATATTTCTCCTTAGCTTATTTCTGTTTTAAATCTTCTGAATAAAATCCTCATTTTTTCCCCCTCCTGGAACTTTAAACATTTCTTTTTATAATAGGATCACACTTTTTAGAAGTTACTGCTTTGTTTTATTAATTATTATATTTTTATATGTTTTAAATTTTTGTGAATTCTAATGATCTCAATTAGAATTTATGTTAAGGTAGCATGGAATAATAAAAGTTTTTTTTTTTTTTTTTTAAAGATCCAAATTGGTTCCTCTTACTAGTTTTGTTATGTTTTGACCTCCTATATAGTAGTAAAATGTGATAGGAATTTATGTAGTCTACACCTTTTTCCCCTTATTTTTATAGCTAATTGTGTCAAGACTACTCACAAGATTTTTAAATGACCTGAGCTTTTGAACAAGAGAGAAAACAGTGTGCCTGGGTTGTATCTTCATGCTCTTCTGATAAGTTCTTGAAGGTGCCATTCTATACTCAGAGTTAATTTCTTTTGAATGCTCATGTTCAGCGATCTTGGCAAATAATCTGGAGTCTAATCATAGACTTTTCAAGAATTTCACGTGATGGTTATTTTTCAGACCTTCAGAAAGTTTCTACTTTTTCTTGATTTCATTTTGACTATTTCTCCCTTTTGATAATGCTGTTTGGAAACTGATTGTAGTGGTATTGGTGGATAGGTGAAAAAATAGAAAATTAATATAAAATATTTATTAGATATGTTAATTTTCTATTTTTTTCCCCCCAATTCAGTTTTTAGTTCAGAAACTATGACTTGCTAGTTAAGGCTGGGTCTTTCCTAGTAGCTTTGGGATTTTACTTAGTTTGATCAGTACTGCAATCAGAAAATTCATGAGAACTTCTCACCTTGTGTAAATGTAGCTCATTTTGTTTTAACATTTTGAGAAAAATAACATCAGCATGTTTGTATTTATTTCTGAACTTGCTATTGGAGATGGGTCATCCTGCTGAAGGTTTAATTACTTAAAAACCAAAATAATTTAACAGCATGGCTCATCACAAATAGTAATGTTCAAGGACCAATTTAATAAGATACTTTTCAGATACAAAGGTCTGTTTTTGCACAGGGTGAGAATCTCTTAGTATATTTTCTGATTGCTTTATATTTTTTATTTTTATTTTTTTTAAAGCTGTGTTATTTTTTAGTTCTTCATGCTTTGGAAGTAACAGTTGAAGAGAGGTGAGGAAAGTTTGTGAAAATTGTGATCGGTGATTAGCTGCCACCTGCCTGAGGTGTCTTCTGAGAGGAACTAACCTCTTTGTGGTGCTAGAGCAAGGTCACTGGATTAAAAAATGAACAGGTAATCATCTTATTCCTTGTCTGAAAAGTTCTGTTTTAAAATTAATAAATGCAAAATGCCCAAGGTAATTTGAACTACAGTTTAAAGAAAGTTTTTAATTTTCTCCTCAGAAACTAGTAAAGTGGACTATGTCCTTTTTCAAGCTGCCACAGCCATTATGGAAGCAGTTGTCCGAGAGTGGATTCTCTTGGAAAAAGGTAGCATCGAGTCACTGCGAACATTCCTTTTAACCTATGTCTTACAAAGGCCTAAGTAAGTATATGGAGGGAGCACTGCTGAAATACTTTTGTTAAGCTTATGTATCTGTCTTTTTAGAGCGAGCTTTCTCTTTTTTCTTTCTTTTTTTAATGATTGGTGTTTGTGATTAAACTCTATATGGGATTCATAGTTTAAAAACTAATTTTAAAAACTAAATAAATAGATCAGAAGAGTAGAGGAAAGGGAACAGGGAGAGAAGAGGGAAGGTAAGGGAAAGTACTGGGGACTGAATTAGAGCAAATTATATTCTGTGCTTTTATAATTATGTCAAAATGAATCCTAATGTTGTATGTAACTAATATAAATTAATTAAAAAGCCTAAAAAAATTAAAAAACGCTTTATGTACATATGATTGTAGGTTGTTTTTGTATTTTATTTTTCCACTTGACCTTTATTTAATTTATTTACTTATGTATTATACGTGGTGCTGAGGATCAAACTCAGTGCCTCATAATACTAGGCAACTGTTCTACCACAGAGCCACACCCACAGCCCTTGTTTTTGTATTTAATAAAACCTTTTCTTTCTCTCTCTCTTTCTTTCTTTCTTTTTTTTTTTTTTTTTTTTTGGTTGGGGGGTACTGGGGATTGAACTCAGAGGCTCTCGACCGCTGAGCCATGTCCCCAACCGCATTTTGTATTTTATTTAGATACAGGGTCTCACTGAATTGCTTAGGGCCTCACTTTTGCTGAGACTGGCTTTGAACTTGTGATCCTCCTGCCTCAGCTTCCCAAGCCACTGAGATTATAATACCTTTTCTTAAGCTTACCGTGTTAGGTTTTGTTTCTTTGATAAGATTGCTGAATATTGGGTTTTTTGTTGAGTCCTAAAGAATTTCATTATAAGTAAAAGATGATCCTTAGACTCAGTTGAAACTCTTTTTTTGATATTTCCTTTTTTCTTCTTTTGGTGCTTAGTATGGAGATGGTTATTTTTTTTTAACAAGTTTTAAGTTTAGAATGGGATAATTATTCTAAGATATAAGTGAGCATTCCAAGACAGGGGAAAAGGGAGAAATTAAGTACCATTAACAAGTCAAATGTTATATATATATACACAGAAACATACATAGAAAATGTTATATAAAGGAAAGTACCAAATTCTTTTTAAGTTTCCTTTGAGGAATGAGGTGAAAGTGAATTTTCTTCTGTAGGTTAAACATTTTATAAGACTATGTATTTATTGTTTGTATGATTTCTTGAGGAAAATCATTATAGAGCTTTTGGGGAGAACTTATTTACTAATTTTAAGTTCCCCTAAACAAAGTGTTCTTTTAAGAACAGGCAATGCATGTTTTATGTTCACTTTTTGTGCAGTTGAATACTTTAGATATTTAATTCCATATTCTATGAGAAAAGTTTATTATGTAATAAAAAATGCATGAAGTTGGGAATGGTGATGATAAACATATACATAAAAACTTATAAATTTTCCTCCAAACATGTATTTGAAACAATTTAAAAGCTTTTCAACGAAGTTGAGAGAATAGTACATTGAATACTTTTCTTAGTAGTGGCTCAGTTAACATTTCATTACATTTTCTCTGAGCCATTTGAGAGTATGCCTCACACATCATAATACCTTATCCTTAACTACATGATCATGCCTCTCCTAAGAGCATACTCTCAGTATGACATATACTGTTGGTATATTTTTATTATTTAATACATTTCTAATTCCTTATTTTGAGCTGTCCATTTGTCTGATTGTTATTTATATCCCTTTTCTCATCTCTTTAAATCTAGAACTATTCTGCCCTTTTCATCTTTCATGTCACAAGCATTTTAATCTTATAGAATGCCCTAAAATGTGAGCCAAACTAAAAGTTTTTGGCTTCCTACATAGGTAGAACACTACAGGTTGTATAGTATTGAGTAATGTACCTATGTCTATTATAGTTGTGTAGTTCGCATTTCTTGCTCAGAAATTTTTCTTTTCTATTTTTTCCTCTCCTGTGGTAAAATTTATATGGAGTGAGATACATAGTGCTCCTTTATAGTAAGATCCCTTCAGTGCTGGGGATTGAACTCAGGGCCTTGGGCATGCTAAATAAGTGCTGTAGCACTGAGCCACATCCTTCGTTCCACAGTCCGTTCCCCCTGCCCCCCCCCCCCCCCCCCACCTTTTTAGAGAGGCAGGTGTAGCATAGTAGTTGAAATAGGGACTTGTAACTGACTTCTGCCACACTGAAACCTCGGGCAAATTACTTGACTAATTTTTGTGCATTCATTTTAAGATTATTAAATGGAGTGAACAGTAGTACTTAACCCCAGATTGTTATAAGGATTAAATGTGTTAATTTTTGCGAAGTGTATGTAAAGCCTTGCATATCATAGGATCTCAGTGCTATTATTTATTTTCTAACACTTTCTAATTCTTGTTGATGGATATTTATAAAACTAGCTTTATGTAGCTTTCAGCTCTATTTATTTATTTGTTTATTTATTTATTTATGAACCCAGGGTGCTCTACCACTAGGTAAAAGGCCTATATCCATAGCCCTTATTATTTTTTATTGTGAGATAGGGTCTCACTAAATTGCCTGGGCTGGCTTTGAACTTGTAGTCCTCCTACCTCAGCCTCATGAGCTGCTGGGATTACAGGTATGTACCACCATGCCTGGCTTTATATATATATTTTCTAATTTGTATGGGTATATGAAATTATTTTGCCCCCAAAAATGTATAAAAATTTCTCTTTGGTCAACAAACGTTTTTGTACCTTAAGCATTTATTTGCATACTGAACGAAGGGTGAGTTGTTCAAATCTAATATTTTGAATATTTTTCACCTCAGGCTTGACCTAGGGAGAAGTATTTATTCATTGGCAGGCAATGTGTTTTGCTTATAATAGTGTTCTTAGAATGGGTGGTTGATATGGGAGATGAGTTAAACAGTACTAACAGATGCTTCATGTTATATGGAGGTGCCTTGGGAGCCCTTAGCAATAACTTCCTGGACAAAGTGACATCATAGTCTTAGCAGAGAGAGTAGAAGTTAAGAGGCCTGGAAGTGTAAGAGCATGGAACTAGGAACTGAAAAATGTTCAGTAGGTCTGCAGTTTTGAGTGTTTATGGAAGGAATGAGGTTGGAAAGGGGAGCAGGCACCTGACCATGAAGGGCCTTCTAAATGGATAACCATATAACTTATGTCCAAACTGGGACAACTCAGAGAGAGAAAGTAAGCATTGTTAATAATTTTGTGGACAGTAGGTAATTGAGACGGCTGTAGGAAAGCCAGGATGGGCCCCATAGCTGCTTGTATCCCAAGGGCACATGGTTGTTATATCTTTGTGGCATTTGAGATGCTGTATATAAATTCATGTTATATTTATTTAAAAAAAATTTTTTTTTTTTAGTTGTAGGTAGACACAATACCTTTATTTTATTTTATGTGGTGCTGAGGATCGAACCCAGGGCCTCACACATGCGAGATGAGTGCTCTACTGCTGAGCCACGGCCACAGCCCCTAAATTCATGTTTTATGAGCCATACCTTTAAGAAAAAGTTGAGAAAAGATGTTTTAAATCTCTGTGCCCTTGTAATCAAATGGGTTTTGCAAAATACTTCAACTTGAGATAGGTGTTTTTGCCATCATACAGAGGAGCAGAGCCTAGATAGGAAACTTTTAAAAGTTTGTTTTAGAATATGTGTGTTTCCATAATATACCTTGGATAGCTAGAATTTTCCCTTTTCATGTGGATGGTAGTGGGATTTATAATTATACACTGATTGGAGATAGATGGTAGATCAGAATTTTTCTTTTCTAATTTTTTTTTTTTTTTTTAGTTGTTGATGGACCTTTATTTATTTATATGTGGTGCAGAGAATCAAACCTGGTGCCTCATGCATGCTAGGCAAACGCTTTACCACTGAGCTATGACCCCAGCCCAGAATTTTTCTTAATATTAGTAATCCCCCTCCCCAAATATTTAACAGGGAACTCATTTAACATGTATTGAACACTGCCTAAAGTGCCTAGTACTAGGCACAGTCTGAGGGACATTTAATCCTTAATAATTCTGTTAGTGTTACCCTCATTTTACAGATGAGAAGACATAGGCTGTGGGTACTGGTTTGTCCAGGGTCACACAGTCAGTAAATTATGTAACTTGGACTTGAACGTAGGTTTTCTGGCTTTGGAGTTTGTACATAACCGTAGGGTATACTGGTCTCAGATATAAAGGATATTATTAGTAGTTTCAGGCCTAGTGAGAAATTTGGGAGTATTTTTATTTTAAATTTAGGTAAATGTTTTCATAATGATTTTTATGTTTTATAGCCTCCAGAAGTATGTTCGGGAACAGATTCTATTAGCCGTAGCAGTAATTGTAAAGCGAGGATCATTAGATAAATCAATTGACTGCAAAAGCATTTTTCATGAAGTCAGCCAGTTGATAAGTAGTGGCAATCCCACTGTGGTGAGTATGCAATTTGTATGTATAAGTATTAAAAAATTTATTTTTTATTTTTATTTCACAACTAGCATTATACTTACAGTAGTATGGATTTCTACATAAAAGAAAAAGTGTGCTAATAAATCAAGACATTTTCACTTGTTCATGTTTTCTTTGCTTTTTTTTTTTAAATGTGTGTATGTAATTTACATGTATTTTGCTTTTGCATTTGACTGTTTTTTATATATTGCATTCATAATCATCATTTTAATTGGTTTACAATACCTTAAGTTAATATACCATAATATTCTTAACCATTTCTATCACTGACTTACATCCCCTAGCCCATTAAAAATTCTTTTTTTGAGACAAACTTGCCCCAGCTGACCTTGAACTTGGGATCCTTCTCCCCTAGACTCCTAATTAGCTGGAATTATAGGTCTGTGCCTCTGAGCCTAGTATTTTTTCCCATTTTTAATAAACCTTGAACAACTACTGGTAATTACAGAAATATTTGAATTAAAATATAAAATGACATTTAACAACAACAAAAAAAAATCATTAATTGTTGCCTGGGATTGAGCTGCAGATACTTAACTCATGATAACTGTTTGAATTACTGAATAATCCTTAACTCATACATAAATTAGATTGGTAATACCTGTTCATTCTGATTCTTGGCAATTAAATCTTTAAATATTTTGGATAGTTATTTTGTTTTCCCCTTTGCTTTCACAGTTTTTTTTTTCTTGAATCATTTGAGAGATATCTATGTGAGGCCATATATCCTACAATTCTTTTTGAATTCCTTTGCATCTTCAGTGGCCTCTCAGTAAGGGGTGTGGTTTTTATTTTTTTTTCATGGTGCTGGGGATTGAACTCAGGACCTTGTGCATGCTATACCCCAAGTGTATGATTTTAATGATATGATTGATGCCTTGAGATTGAGATGTAGTTGTACATTTTAGGAGGGTTGTGTACATTGTCCTTTACTTTCCACTTCTACCTCCGGCCTTTTCACCATACGTGACTATATGCTTATCTCACTGCCCTGGACATCTGCTAGGGTCTAGACTGAAGGAATCCATAAGTAAGCTTGTTAGAACTATGGAACTCACTCACTAAACATGCCCTAAGTTTCTTTCTTCCCCTTTGGAATTCACCAGTGATCTAGTCTTTATTTTTTCCCTTATCAATTTTATTGAGGAATAATTTGCATACATTACTGCATTTATTTAAAATCTACACTTAAGGAGGTTTTTGTAATTATTTATAATAATAAACTACTACCAGTATCAAAGGTGCAGAATATTTGTTTTGATTTTTTTATTGTGTGCATTTGTGTGTTATGCCATTTTTGTGGCAAATTTTTTAGGTAGTGCTGTTCAATAGAACTTTATTGGTTGTACAAATGTTCTATATCTGTTCTTTTTTTTTTTTTTTTTTTTGGTACTGGGTATTGAACTCAGGGGCACTCAACTGCTGAGCCACTATTTTGTATTTTAGAGACAGATTCTCACTGAGTTGCTTAGTGCCTTGCTTTTGCTGAGGCTGGCTTTGAACTCGATCCTCTTGCCTTCTGAGCCACTGGGATTACAGGCATGCACCACTGTGCCCAGCACTATATCTGTTCTTTTCATTATGTAGGTAAACCAGTGATATGTAGCTTTTGAACATTTGGAATGTGTGAGGAGGAACTGAATTTTTAAATGTATTTAATTTTTTAAATGTATTTAATTTTAATTCATTAAATTCAAGTAACCATATATAGCTAGCGGCAACCATATTGAACAGGGCAGTTCTAGAGATATTGGTAATCCAAGCATCTAATTTTATGCCCTTTTACTTTAATATTGTATATATCTTAGTATTGTAAAATCTAATTATTTATATAAAACTAGAAAAATGTACGTGTTTGAATAATTGCATTTTATAAAGCATTTTGATTTTATGTAGTGAAAATTTCTTGAAAATGATCCTGTGATAGTTTATTTACAAGTTTTGAGATAAAAATTATTGGGAAGATAGTTTTTTACTTAACATTATTCTGTATAGTCTAAAAGATCTTATTGGTAGATGGGTTCTTCATTTCTGATGGAGAGCTTTGCTCTTGAAGATTGATTCTTCAGGGATACCCCCATTTGTTGCATAATTACAGTCTTGTCAGTTGTGCAGATTTTGATAGTAATTTGCTTCCAAACTTAATGGCATGTGTACAGTCCAATACTGGCTGTCACAGAGGGCTGAGGGAAAAAGTGCTGGCTACTATGGCCAGGGAAAAGGTTTAGAACAGAAAGTCCTACTGCATACTAGCCCTGAATGCTCTGAATCAAGTTACTTCTCATATTTTAGATTTTGCTTTAGCATATCTTGTTTCAGTTTGACAGTCCTGTAGTAAGAGTCAAGCTCATTGCAATGGACTGAATTTAAACTTGAGGAACTTTACCAGTGACACTGAGATCTGTCTACAACTAATGCCCTTCCCGTGCTAGTTTGGTGATCATTCCAGCTGGGATTTTGTTGTTGAGATCTGCAGCCTGTCTTCACCCGCTACAAGTACCCTGTTGGCACTGGGACACTGCAAGCAAAGGATAAAGAGTCCCTTGCCTCTCTCAGGAATGAGCACATACTCGGGAATTGTGTTCTCTGCTTCCTTTCCTTTGGGGTAATTTGACCCAGCACAAAAAGTAGTCTACTACAAACTGACAATTGGGTTTTTCCAAGGCACTGAAATAACTGATGTTCTGAGAATGATTAAAACAGATGTAGCTGTTTAGTTAGAGAAGATTTTGCTATATTCACAGAGTGTATACTTTGAGAATAAGTGGATAAATTTAATAATTTCATAAAATACTCCACAACAAAGATTTTTTAAAAAATATTTATTTATTTACCTCAGTTGTACACAATGCAATGCATTTATGTTTACGTGGTGCTGAGGATCGAACCCAGGCCGCGCAAGTGCGAGGCGAGCGCTCCGCCGCTGAGCCACAACCCCAGCCCCACAACAAAGATTTTAAAAGTTGAATTTCTAATATTAGGGCCAAGAACTTGTAAAGTAGTAAGAAATCAATAGTGAGAGGTAGAATTTCATTTAAACATTGTAAGATAAATTGATTTTGGTGACCACAATGAAAACATTAAAACTTAAATAATCTGTATTTATATGGCAGGTGAAATGCACACAATGGCCATCCTGTTTGTCCTTGCTCATAGCTTGAAACTAGCTCATTTAGCCTTTGGAAGAGTATTGGGTTTTGGTTGGTTGTTCCCCTGTGCTAGTTTCATGAATGTGTTTTATCCAAGGGGGAGTGTAGTGTAATAAAGCACTGGTTTTGGATTCATACTTAGGTTTAAATTATAGCTTTGCCATTTACTGCCTATGTAACTTGAACAAATTATTTAAATTCTATAGGCATAAATTCCCTAATATGTAAACTAAATGTGATGATCCCATTTCAGGGACTGCCCATTAAGCAGTATTTGTGCTTCTCTCCCGTGTAGCCTCTTACCCCTTTTTGTAGAATCTTTAGAACGTGAACTATGTAAATCATCTCTATCAAACTTTTAAATATTGAAAAGCAGAAGAAAGTATTCTTAATGAAAACTAATTATTAGTATATTTTAAAAGGTACAGATAAGTAATAGATGAGTTTCTTTTACAGGTTTTAAGAAGTACCTTATACTCTTGGTTCTCTCCAGAGAGTTTTATGGAAAGATTACATTCAATTCATAAAACCTTTTCTATTCCTTGTGTCATGATGTGTGTTCTTAGTGTAGTTATGCATGTATGATTATTAAGTAATATTTTATGCCTGTCTTTGTGGGCAGGCTGTTTTACTTCCATGATTATAAAGGTTACCGTGGTTACCTCATCTCAGTTGGCAACTGTTAGAGAGGCATATGGAAATATTCCTTCCTAGGGAAGCAACTACATTTTAAAAAAATTTTAGGCTGAAAATTTTAATGTTTCATGTTTGTCTTCCCTTGAAAGTAGCAGCACTACCTTAAATCACTTTTAAATGTGTTTAATTCAGCATTTAAGCCCTTCCCTCCTCTTTGCCATGTTAAAGAGAAGTGAGAAATTCACTTGTCTACAGCATTGCTGCCCCTGGATGTGATAGCCAAGTTAATCTCTCTTATCACAAAGTCTCATTGACGTTTGCTTAGAAGAGCAGCTGGAAGTCTGCTTTATGTATGGCAGCCTTTCATAGTTTATTCTTGGTAATAAGGCTTCTGGGGCAAGAGCCAGGCTATTATAAGAGACAATCCTCTCTCTGAACAAGAGCATTTTATTTTGTCAGCTGGAGTTAGTGTTTGAGTTTCTTGTGCTTGTGACAGTAAGCTGGTGAGAAAGGCAAGTTATCTCTGAAGGGCCTTCCTCCCCACCCCCCACCAGCATGAAAATAATGGCTTTGACTAGAAATGAGAATGCTGCTGTAAAGCTTTTGATGTGAAGACAAGAGTTGCTTAAAATTGTTAGCTAGTTTATTAATTTGAATTTTCTGTACTTCAGTGAAAGAAGACTTCTGTGAAGACTTTTTCATAACCTTGAGACCTTATTGCATTGCCTTCTGTTTATTTTACATATTTAAGTCTTTTCTTTGAAATTTTATAAACAGCTAAGAAAAAATAGAGAACATCATGTATTTTGTTTTCCACTTTCTTCTTGTTAACATAGTGACAAGCATAGAAATAATCTTTGATTAATTAATTCAAGGAATATATACTGAGCATCTACTACATTACTTTAATGATGCTGTAGTTACGCTTATCTTTTTAAATGACAACTGTCTTTTAATTTGTTTGAATGTAGATAACAATCAAGAGGTGGGGGAAAGAAAAAATAAATAAAGCCAAAACATATGATAGTTATTTTATGGTAATAGTAAAAATACCCCTTCAACTTTACCTGCTACATTTATATAGCACTTTCAGGTGTATTATTTAAATTGAACCTTAGGGCAATCATGAATTAAACAGGGCAGAGGGTAGTAACCAGTAGACAGCTGAGGCCACATTCAATGAAGTGCCTTGCCCACAGATTTTTAAGTGGGAAATCTTGGCTTGTTAGAACCCGGATTTTTTTTTGTCTACTGGGCCAAACAGTTAAGATTCTCACACTGGATGCAAACAGTCCTTCAGAGCGTTTTTTACTTATTTACTTATTACAGTGTTTTTTTTTTTTTTTTAACTTATTTAACTTATTTTATTTATAATACAGTTTCAATAAATTTTGTTATTTTGTTAAGTTTGTTTGCAAATGAAAATAATAAATTTAGAGCTACCTGTTGGTGGTAAATTGCCAGCAGCAGTGAGTGACAGACAGGCTGCTTAAGAAAAGCTGTGAAGCAGACATAAATCAAAAAGCATGGATCTGTGACACCACTGTGTCAGAGGCTTCCAAGTAGTCCCGAGTAGTTGCTTTATTCTTTTTTTTTTTTTAATATCTATTTATTTACTTTAGTTGTACACAATGCAATGCATTTATGTTTACGTGGTACTGAGGATCAAACCCAGGCCCGCACATGTGCGAGGCGAGCACTCTGCCGCTGAGCCACAACCCCAGTCCCAGTTGCTTTATTCTAACATTAGGTAATAACTGCTACTGAAATAATTCTTTTAGAAAAATACAGTTTACTCACCACACTTAAAAAATTAACAGACAACGATTTAAATCTTTGTGATCTGGCATAAATAAAGCATTATTGTGTTAACCTCTTAGAAGTCTGAGATTTGGACTCATGGTGTTTGTTTTTTTTTTTTTAAGTTGTTGATAGAACTTTATTTATACATGGTGCTGAGAATTGGAACCCAGTGCCTCACACATGCTAGGCAAGTGTTCCACCACTGAGCTACAACCCCAGCCCCGGACACATGGTGTTTTGTTCTGGTTAAATTCCTGTTTACTTTAATATGACAATCACATACTGCTTCTCTCAGTCAACTTTCATCTGATTTCACTGAAATTATTTACAAGAGTGTTTGTTTCTGACCCTCCTAAATATTGTATTGCTGTCTGCAATACAATAATATCTAGTTCTTATCTCCAATATAGAATCTAGTTCTGACTCTGACGCTTAAAGTTAGAAGGGGAGTTAAGAGGTTATACACTTAGGATGGCCACTGGGACCTAAATTTCTGAAACAAGCAGTTAGAAAACTTCTGTAAGGGTATGAAAGAGGTAAAGCTGTGATCTCTTGGCAGATTTGATGCTTTTTCTCCATTCCCTCTTTCTCTGTCCTTTGAGAGATCATTTTTGCCTTGCTTCCCTAGCTATCTTCATGACAATACAGTGTGAAGGTAGCTTAATTTTAAGGGGATTTAATTGACAAACACTGAAAATGAGTAAACTTTCGTAACTGAGCCTAAGACATTTTGTGATGTGTTTAGTACCTCTTTGAATAGGGAGAAATACTTGTTGACATGTGTTAAAATACTTTGCTCTCTTAATGTGTAATGATACTCATCTTTCTCTGATGAATAAATTTCTGTTCATTTGGCACCTTTGAATCAGACCTGTATAATGTTTAGTGTTTATGACGCTGATCTCATATCCTTACAGGATTTCCAAATTAAAGAGAAATTAAACTAGTTGATATCTTTTAATGATGCAGATCTCTTTCAGAATTTTAGTTCTTTGGATGCTGATAATTTTTACATAGTTAACAATTTCTGCATGCTGCATAATTTATTTTTATGCATTTCTTAGGTCTTTAGTATATGTGGATATAGAAAGCATTTTTAAAGATTTGTCTCTTCCATAAGTGTAAAAAGTAGAATGTAAAATGATATATGTGGATTAATAGCAATGACATAAAAAATGCATTAAGAAATAGAAATGAGGGGCTGGGATTGTGGCTCAGCGGTAGAGCGCTTGCCTAGCACGTGCAGCGGCCCGGGTTCAATCCTCAGCACCATGTACAAATAAACCCATTGTGTACAACTAAAGCAAATAAATAAATATTAAAAAAAAAAAAAAAAGAAAAGAAATAGAAATGAGGGCTGGGTATATAGCTCAGTTGGTAAAGTCCTTGCCTTGTATGCACAAAGCCCTGAGTTCAATCCCCAGCACCAAAAAAAAAAAAAAAAAAAATAGGATTATAGGCAATTTTCATTTTTTATGTGCTTTTCTGAGATGAAGATACACTGTATTATTTTTGTTGGATGAAAAAAATTTAAGAATGAAAAATCCTTTTGTTCAGAGAGCTGTCTGTAATGATAACTCATTTTGTTCCTAATTCTCATATATTAAGAATGTACTTTTAGCCAGATGCAGTGGCACGTGCCTATTATCCCAGCGACTTGGGAGGCCGAGGCAGGAGGATCACAATTTTGAGATCAGCCTCAGCAATTTAGCGAGGCTCTAAGCAGCTTAGTGAGGCCCTGTGTCAAAATAAAAAAATTAAAACGTCTGGGGATCTGGCTCAGTGGTTAAACATTACTGGGTTCCATCCCCAGTACTCTGGGATAGGAGGAACAATGTACTTTTATGGGTGAATTTGTTCATCATTAGTGTGAAAGTTCTCTCTTTTGGAGGAATGTATTTATTACTAAAACTTAAAAGCAGTTATATGTTCCTAGGGACTCCTTCTTTGTCCATTGAAGTTTGTAGCTAAAGGAGACTTAAAAATCTTTCCTGATTCTAGCTGCAGTAACCTCAGCAAGTCTTTCACCTGTCTTTGCTTATCAGTTTCCTCCATTCATTTGTTTCATATCTTTTCTTTTCTCTTTTTTTGTTTTTCTTTTTTTTTTTTTGGTACCGGTGATTGAACTCGGGGGCACTTGACCACTGAGCCATATCCCTAGCCCTATTTTGTATTTTATTTAGAGACAGGGTCTCACTGAGGTGCTTAGCACCTCACTAAATTGCTGAGGCTGGCTTTGAACTTGAGATCCTCCTGCCTCAGTCTCCAGAACTGCAGGGATTATAGGCGTGTGCCACCACACCCAGCATTGTTTCGTATCTTGACAATAAACATGTGTATAATCTTAGGAAATACTCATTTCACATGAAATTAAAGCTTTGCTGTATGTATTTAACATTAGAGGTGTTTTACCGAAAATTTTAATGTGATCATAGTTTAAATGTGCCATTTTGTGAAGACAACTCAATCTGTGGTAAGTTGTAAATTACTTGTGGAAAATTATTATGGATTGTTTATTTGTAAGGATGATGGTTTGTCCAAGGAGTGCTTCTAAATTTTTTATGCTTGCCTGTTTTTTCATATAAGTTGTGTGTTAATTCTCTTTTCAATAAATTGATTATCTCATTTTAGAGTCTCTTAAACATTTAGATATCTGTTCCCAAGGTCCTTTTCACTGAATTCTTATTTAGGAAGTTTAGGTGAAAATCTAAGGCTAAGACTTATAAAAAATACAAAATATTAAAAATTGTCTTCAGAACCAAAAGATCTTGAAATTCATTTTTTAGATCTTTGTGAATTAGTTTTCATTTGAATTTTATTAATTTGATTTAGTGTGCCTTTTTATTGCTTTATTTTACACCTGTCTTTCTAGCTATATTTTAAAATTGATGTTTGCATTTGATCTAACTTAAATGTGTGTGTGGAGTGTCAATTGCTGGCACTTTAATCATTAACCACTATTTTAAAAGAAAGCCATTTTTTAAAATTATAATTTTGTTAACTCATTCCTTTTCATGGGGGGAGGAGGGTACTGGGAGTTGAACCCAGGGGCACTTGACCACTGAGCCACATCCCCAATTTTGCTAACTCACAAAGCTATTGGGAGAAAACCTGCCTTTGGGGCCCCTCTTGCACTATAAGAGTTCTGTTCCCATTTCTATTGTTCAATAAATTCTACTCTTAGAAAAACAAAACAAAAAACAAGGTTATCTTACTCAATAAGTTGCCAAAGTCCCTCTAAATTGTAAAATGACAAGCGATAAACGTTTTTTTTTTTCCCCCCCCAGGAGAGGCTTTTGTGCTGGATTTCTCAGACCATGGCTCTTTTTTGGGCCATGCAAAAGCAGTTAAACAGCTGTTCTTTTGAAGATTTGGGGAGGAGGGAACCTTTTATTTTAAAATAAATATATACTTTAAAGTAAAATTTACAAAGTGTGAGGGTCTGTGGTAGAGCACTTGCCTAGCATGTTCATGACCCTGGGTTCCATCTCCAGCAAGGAGGTGTGGGGGTCCACACAAAAAAATCAGCCGAACACCAAAGCCTGTGTGTGTGTGTGTGTGTGTGTGTGTGTGTGTGTGTGTGTGTTAAGATAAACCAGGAGCACTCAGAGAATTTTTATCATTGTAGAAGGCACCTTCAGATTCCCCAGATAATTTACAGTTAATATATGGAATTGTGTGCCTGCTATAACATATTAGTTATATAGTCATACTTATTTTGGTTGAGATTAAGAGGTGAATAGGGGGGCTGGGGTTGTGGCTCAGCGGTAGAGCGCTGGCCTAGCACTTGCGCAGCCCTGGTTCGATCCTCAGCACCACGTAAGAATAAAAGCATTGTGTACAACTAAAACAAACAAATAAATATTAAAGAAAAAAAGTAAATAGGAATTTCTCTTTTGTTTTTACATTTTTAAAGGAAAATTTTCAGATGTATATAAAAATGAGCACTATGTCAGTTTCCCATGTAATCATCACTTACCTTCAACAAATATCAACTCTTTCCAGTCTTTAGAATTTAATTTTACATATATTTGCTAAGATTTTTCCAAGATAAGCATCTGTAAGGTCAAGGTACTAACATCAGAAGCATTTCTGAACAAAGATGCTGCATGCAGTTGGTGGGTGGGTCTTAGCTGTGTTCAGCTGTTGTATAAGCTTGCAAAAATAGTATCATCTTGACTTTAATCTTTTGGTTGTTCAGCGGTAGCAAGCATATTTCTTTTTAACCCCTGGAAACATGCCAAAATAATTTGTATTGTTATCTCCATCCTTGGCACCTTGATTCTAAATAGTCTATGAAATAGACTATTTAGTCTAAATAGTCTATAAAATTAACGATTCTAAATAGTCTATGAAATAGACTAAATAGTCTATGAAATTTAGTCTAAATAGTTTACAGAATTAACGATTTGATATTCTGAGCCTATTAGAATTAGAAAGAAGGAAAATACTCGTTTTTTTTATTTTTAAACATTTTGGGTACTGATTGATATTTTGGAGACTGTTAAGTCTGTTTTAGTGCTCTCTTCACAAGCACTACACTAAAGTTGGAATGAATACAGAGAAAAGTAAGATTAGCATGGCCCCTGTGAAGGATGACATGTAAATTTGTGAAGTGTTCCATCTTTTTTGGAGAATGAAATTGACCAAATTATTTTCATGCTACAAATGTGTCACAGTGTCTCCCACCATTTTGTATAATTATAATGTGTCAATTAAAAATTAATTTAAAAAGTCTGTTTCACTTTTCATCTGTTTTGGGATACATTTTACAAGTATCAGAACATTGAGTCAGACAGACCTGTGTTCAAATCTCAGCTTGCCCTATACTTACCCTCTCCAAGTCTCATTTCTTTCAATTGTAAAATGGGATCTGGTTTATTGTGCAAATTAAATAAAATAATACATTCAACATTGATTATTTTAAAATACCATTTGAATTCTGTCATTAAATAGTATTGTGTCCTAAGTTCAAGGCCTAAATGGATTTACCGCTGGAATTGACAAGCATTATTAACACCAGGCCACCTAGAAAGGAGATCTAATTTTCGGACTGATTATAAGATCTGAAAATGTAATGGATAATGTTTTGTTATGTTTGAACAAATGTTGTATTGAAACAAAGCATTGAAAACAATAATGCCTTAAAATTATTTCTTACCAAATACAGCAAACGCTGGCCTGTTCTATTTTAACTGCACTATTGAGTGAATTCTCAAGTTCAAGTAAAACTAGCAACATTGGACTGAGTATGGAATTCCATGGTAACTGCAAGAGAGTTTTTCAGGTATTAGCATTTTTGTTCTTGTGTTTTAATTATTGGATCATTTTTGTTTGTTCCTAATAGATGAGAACATTTATGTAGATGAATGATTTCTTGTACCCAAGCATTTGTGTTGTGATTTCATAGAATATAGTGAAGTGATAAGTTTAGGCAATGTAGTTGACAGTTTTAAAAATTACTTATTTAATTCTAGTCTTGAAACAAAACAGAGAATATGACTATAAAGATGCCTTAGTTTATTATTTTCTTACCATGTTTAGATACAAGTGATTCAATTGATAGGATTCTGCTGGCCTTAAAAATAGGACTGGCAGAATGCCAAAGAGGGCCATGTATTTAAAATGTTATTGCAGATGGTGTGGGCTCTTTGTCTCTCATATGTATTGTTTGGCTCTGGAGTAAAGTTATGTGAAGGCATTGGCTTAAATCCTAGGGCTCTGCACTATAGCAACTGACTCTAGCTCTGCAGTAGTTGTCAAAGACTCCTCTCTATGGAGTAGCATTTATATTATAGTAAATGGTGTCACTTGAAAGCATACTGTGATGTAAAAATTCTGAGTAGTCCTCAAGATGGAAAATGTTCTTAAGGAAATAGTGTCTTCCAGTGGAAATTTTAAGGTTCTTTTTTGTTTTATTTTGTGGTTCTAAAAGGGAATGCATTTTAAATAAGTTTTAGATACAAAAATGCTTGTGATTTATTGATGATAGGAAGAAGACCTTCGTCAGATCTTCATGTTAACTGTTGAAGTTCTGCAGGAGTTTAGCAGGCGGGAAAACCTCAATGCGCAGATGTCTTCAGTGTTTCAGCGTTATCTTGCACTCGCCAATCAAGTCTTGAGCTGGAACTTTCTTCCTCCAAATTATATCCTTTTAACAACTGAACAGTTTTTTTGCGGTAATTTTCATGGATGACTTAATTATAGCCCAGAGTCATTTGTCTGCAGGTTTTATAAAATGTGTTGTTGAAAGAAACATTTTTATTTTTCTTTAAGAAGTGAAATTTAAATTTATTTTATCATGCCACAGT
The DNA here is from genome assembly GCA_025594165.1 of Tamias sibiricus. Classification (NCBI taxonomy): domain Eukaryota; kingdom Metazoa; phylum Chordata; class Mammalia; order Rodentia; family Sciuridae; genus Tamias; species Tamias sibiricus. The sequence goes on along the minus strand of CM046663.1, from coordinate 11,500,106 downwards.
ACAGTGGACTGCTTAGAAGATTTTAAATTCCATTTAGTATTTTATAGAAGAGAGTGGAATATATGGAAGCATTTGGTGACTAATGGGGCTACTGCTAATTTAAGGAGGAGCAGTATTCCTTGCGAATTAAGTGGGAAAAGGTGGTAAATGCATTTTTATTAAGAAACAGAACCATTTTCTCCCTGTATATGTGATTATATTGAATTTTAAGACTACTTTGGAAATCTTTATGGATTTTGTTCAAGTATAGATAACAAGTTAGTAATATGTTTATTCTTCAAAGGCCTTAAAGTTTAAAAATATAAACATTTCACATTTAGGAAATTGTTTATAATACAAATAAATTCAAATGTGTTATAGGTACATACATCTGCTTTTTAAAATCATTTTCTAAAGTAGAAAAATTTCTATTTTAGAAAGCAGTTTCTTAAAGTTATAATTTGCCATTCTAGAACATCTACTGCCTTTTGGTAGACTGAAACAGTAATATATAATGGCTACCCATTTGTAGCATAATTAAGTCAGACAGACCTGGGCTTAAGCCTCAGCTGATGTTAGGCAAATTACTGAACCACTGAATCTTAATTTTTCTCAATGTAAAATGAAGATATACATTGTTGTATGGTTTAAATGAAACAATACATTTAAAACATCTAGGATTAGCTACTGTTGAGAGAGCATCTTGAATAAAATAGTTCGTCATTTAACTAGCTATGTCACAATTCTCCTTCTTGATCTAATACACTTTTATATAGTGTAGAAAATTAACTTAACCTGTTTTAGATGGATTTAATCAGGTCTTTCTTAGGGATCTGAGGCTGGGATTATGTTCAGGAGAAAAAGTCTGGTGATAAGCAAATAGATATTGAGTCATATCAGAGATTTTGGATGAGACTCATCTTTAACAGCCAGGAGCTATTACATTCACGTACATAGAAGTTTAACAAATTGTGACTGCAAAACTGGGATTTGAAGGCATGTGGTGGGTCATAACCTTTTCTACTATTTTCAAGTTACTGTATGTATGTAGTAGAAAACTTAACTGTGGAAGGTTGTATGGGGTAAAGTGTCTGTGACTCCTCACACAGAGTTATGGATAGTCAATAGTGACTGCTTTGAGGGGTGAGACTTACACTGAGTTTGTCAGTTTCTCCTTTGTCCCTTATTCTTTCATTATTTTCCTCCTAGTAACCAATTTTATATTTTCAGTATATTAACTTAATTCGTTTTAAAGGCAAATATTTTCTTAGCCTTGTTTTTTTTTTTTAATCCTCTTTGAGTGTTGCATTTTTATTTTTGCTCCAGATTATGTTTAGTTTTGTTTTTAAAAGTTGTTAAGTCAGACTTTGGTTATAGGTTTAGGGATCATTATAACGGGATCTTGAAGTGGGGGAGAGAGATAATACTCCCTGCTCTAGTTTTTTTGGAAAGAAAAAAGATATTGAAAAGTCTTGGGTAAAATTTAAAAGTATCAGGCTATATGGAGCTATCAAAACATTTTATATATATATATATATATATATATATATATATATATATACATATACACGTAGGGAAGTCAAGACAGTTGCATTGCATATATTGTAACCAATTTTAAAGTCTGTCTTAAAGAAATGTGTAGTTGCTTGGATGGGAGTGGCTAATTTATAAATGGAAACAGTTCCTTGGGAGTTTGGAAACAGTTTGTCTGAAAGATAAACAAACATATAATACTTGTAAGTCCTTAGATAAAACTTTGGAAAACCTGTCGTCTGAAAATGATAAGCACTATTGCAGTATTGCCAAAGAAGTAATTCCTTGTTTAAAGAAAGTGTATCTTGATCATGAGGATGGTCTTTTACTGGCTTATGAGTGCTTATGTGACCATAAGTTCCATTTGTTGGCAAACTGAACTACAACCAAGTGTTCCTTCCTTTGAGTGAATTAGCTTTAAGCATAGGAGAAAGAACTTGGCAATAGCTGCTGTTTTATAGCAAATTAGGGAAATCATTATCAAGGAACCCAATTTGGACTAATATCTAATTTTAGCAATTACCTGGAGATCACCCATTTGATCATTAAGGAAAGTTGAATAATTGTTTAGTTTTTGTACCATGGAGAGGGTGTAAGATTGAAACTTAGGGAAAAAATGGGTTCAGTTGATGATTTCTTAAAAGGTGATTTGTGTTTTAGGGTAGACAAATGAATAGTAAGAAGCCTTGTATAAAGTGTTTGTATATTTTATGTCAAATATATTTGGTCATTTAGAATGGTATCATATTAAATGAAACTTGTAAATTGTCTACATAAATCTGTTCTCATAATTTTTTGTAGTTGCTTTCTTTTTTTGTATTCTTATTTTGATATAATTTGAAGCATAAAGAATAATTCTGAAGGCTGGGTCTATGGCTCAGTGGTAGCTCACTTGCCTAGCATGTGTGAGGGACTGGGCTTGATTTTCAGCACCACATATAAATAAATAAAATAAAGATCTATCAATAAATATAAAAATATATATAAAAAAAGAATAATTCTGAGAACTTCCATTTTTGCCATTTGTTAACATTTTATCCCATTTATTATCTCTGCATACATTGTACATTTTTATGTATGTATGTAAACATACCTTTATTTTTTCTTTGAACCATTTGAGACCAATTGCAGACATTATTCCTATTTACCTGTGAATATTTCACTGTACATTTTCCTGTATTCAAGAATTTTAAAGGAGCCAGGTGCAGTGGTGCACACCTCTAATCCCAGTGCCTCAAGCAGCTGAGGCAGGAGAATCGTTGAGTTCAAATCCAGCCTCAGCAACGGCAAGGTGCTAAGCAACTCAGTGAGACCCTGTCTCTAAATAAAATACAAAACAGGGCTGGGGATGTGGCTCGGTGGTCAAGTGCCCCTGAGTTAAATCCCTGGTGTGTACACACACACACACACACACACATACACACACACACACAGTGAGTTTTAAAGGGGCTGGTGGTGTGGTTCAGTGGTAGAGTGCATGCCTAAGAAGTGTAAGGCTCTGGGTTTAATCCCCAGTACATCAACAACAACAAATTGTTTTGAAATTGTAGTGCTTTCAGAAGTTATGAGAATGTCTTGCAAGATCGTAGATGCAGTTTTCAATACGAGAAGTTATCACATTGATAAAATATCATTATCTGATTTACATCCTGTGTTCAATTTTTGTCATTTGTCTCAATATGCATTTTCCTACAAATATACATTTGCCTATTCTGGACATTTTTTAAAAAAATTTATTTACTTTAGTTGTACACAATGCAATGCATTTATGTTTACGTGGTGCTGAGGATCGAACCCGGGCTGCGCACGTGCGAGGCGGGCGCTCTGCTGCTGAGCCACAATCTCAGCTCCATATTCTGGACACTTTTTAAAAAAATATTTATTTATTTACTTTAGTTTTACACAATGTAATGCATTTATGTTTACGTGGTGCTGAGGATCGAACCCGGGCCACGCACGTGCGAGGCGAGCTCTCTGCTGCTGAGCCACAACCCCAGCCCTATTCTGGACATTTTATGTAAATAGATTCTCATAATATGTGGTCTTGGTCATTGGCTTAATTTAGTGTAATGTTTTCAAGTTCGTATTGTATATTCTCATCAGAGATATTATATGGCTCACTCTTAGACATAGTGTGCATCTTTTAATCACTGTTCTGCTCCTCTTTATTACCAATTTCTGGGATAACACATTTGTGTTTATTATTCATCAGTTGATGGATAGTTGGGTTGTTTCCACTTTTTGACTATTAAGAATAATATTGGGTTACGGTTGTGGCTCAGCGGTAGAGCGCTCACCTAGCACATGCGCGACCCGGGTTTGATTCACCACGTAAAAATAAAGGCATTGTGTACAACTAAAACAAATATTTAATAAATAAATAAATATGTATTATAAAAAAAGAATAATATTGCTGCTAGTTTCATTTGAATACCCCTCTAATCCCAGCTACTCAGGAGGATGAGGCAGGACAATTGCTTGAGCCCAGAAGTTTCATGCCAGTCTGGGCAACATAGGGAGACCTCGTTTTGTTAGCACACAAACAAAAAGAAAGCTGCTTATGAGTATCTGTGTATAATTTTCATGTGAACTTATGTTTTCATTTCTCCTGTACATACCAAGGAGTAGAATTGTTGGGTCATATGGTAATTCTATGTTTAACCTTTTGAATAATGGCCAAGCTGTTTTTCAAGGTGATAGTGCTATTTTCCATTTCAATTCCCACAGGCATTATATGACGCTACTAATTTTTCCACGTCTAACCAATTCTTGTTACCTTTGTTTTTGATTATAGCTATCCTAGTTGGTGTGAAGTGGTAGCTCATTGTAGTTTTGATTTGCAATACTCTAATGATAAATGAGGTTGAGCATCCTTTCATGTGTTTATTAATCATTTGTATATCTTTGGAGAAATATCTCTTCAGGCCCTTTGTTCATTTTTGATTGGCTTATTTGTATTTAAAAAATTATTGAGTTGCAAGAGTTCCTTTATGATCTAGATGTGTCTAGATATGTCTGTTAGTAGAAGTGTGATTTTCAAATATTTTCCATTTTGTCAGTTCTTTTTACTTTTGAATTGTGTCCTTTGAAGCCCAGAAAGTTTTAGTTTTACCTAATTCTTAAATTTGTTGTCATATCTCAGAAACCATTGCCATGTCCACAGTCATAAAGATTCATATTTATGTTTTCTTCTGTGACAGACTTCTTATTTATGTCTTTGATACTTTTTTTTTTTTTTTTTTTTGTGGTACCGGGGATTGAACTCAGGGGCACTCGAGGGCACTCGATGGGGCTGGGCCACATCCCCAGCCCTTTTTTGTATTTTAATTAGAAACAGGGTCTCACTGAGTTGCTAAGTGCCTCGCCATTGCTGAGGCTGCCTTTGAACTCGAGATCCTCCTGCCTCAGCTCCCAAGTGCTGGGATTACAGGTGTGCGTCACCGCACCCGGCTATGTCTTTGATAACATTTTGAGTGAACTTTTATATGTGGTGTGAGGTAGTAATTCAACTTCATTTTTTTGCATATAATACCCAAGTGTCTCAGCAGATAACTGACTATTGAACAAAAAGATTAGAAGAGGGTGGTAGAGGAAGAAATACCTGACAGTACTATGTTGGTCACTGTCTCTGTTAATATATGTAATACATGCAACATATTACATGCATGTAATATATGTAATATGTTAAAATATAACTTAGTTGCCCTAATACTAGTTTCCTATTTGAAATACAGATGGATCAATACAGGAGGTAATTATTTGAATCACTGGTCTATGAGGTTAAATGTGCATGTTCAACCTACCTATTTGGTAGGAATTGCATAGTATTTGTTGGTGAATAAAATAATTTGACTGTAGACCAACATGTATATTAGATTGATTAGAAGGAAATTTGAGGCCTTAGCTAAAGATTTTGGGAATGTCATTGGGAAAACCAGGTGAAGCTGACTTAGGCAGTGGAGCTGGGATATGCAGAGAGATGGTAACAAAAAAATGTAAGGATTAGGGGTTGGGGTTGTGTCTGAGCGGTAGAACACCCGCCTAACATGTGTGTGTGTGTGACCCTGGGTTCGATCTTCAGCACCACACAAAAATAAATAAATAAAATAAAGGTATTATTGTCAACTATAACAAAAAATAAATATTAAAAAAGTGTAAGGATTAAATATTTAGATATTAATGTTTAAGGGCCTTAATGCTGTCATATTTAAAATTTTGTTTAATGATGATTTTAGGCCAAGATTTACATAGATACAAAATTTTACAAAAGATACCACAATTCTGCAGTAGAAGAAGCCATGTGTTGGTATGTGTTGCCAGGTTTTCAGCTGGGACATGCTGCTCAGTTGGGATATTTGGCAGTTTTTGGAGACAAGTTTGCTTGCTATAATTGGGAGAATGCTACGGGTAATTAGTAGATAGAGGCCAGGGATATTGCTAAACATGTCACAGTGTAAGAAGAACCCTACAACAAGCAGTTATTTGGTATGAAATGTAAATATTCATCCACACCAAAACTTATACAATAAGCAATATTTTTCATAATGGGCAAAAAGTAGGAACAAGTCTAATGTCCACTGACTAATATATGGATAAATAAAATGCAGGAAACACATAAAATGGAATATTGTTTGTCAGTTGAAAGGAATGAAGGAAGTACTGATACATGAAACAACGTGGGTAATCTTTGAAAACGTTGTACTGAGTAAAAGAAGCCATTCACAAAAGACCCCATATTGTCTCATTGCATTTATATGAAAAGTTTAGAACAAGCAAATCAGAGACAAATTAGTGGTTATATAGAGTGGGGGCAGTTGGGAAGACATAGGAGATGACTGCTAAAGCATAAGGAGCCGCTTTTTCAGGTGATGAAAATGTTCTAAAATTAGATTTGTGGCTCTGAACATAGTAAACTATGGATATAATAAAATCACTAAGTTGTATGCTTAGTGAGAAAATTGTGACTTATATCTTAGTGAAGCCTTTCAACTTATCTCTTGATCCTTTGTTATCCTTCATGCTGCTTTGCAGGTCAGCTGCCTCCTGTTGGTAGAATTACATTGTAGAGGGGGTTAGAGTTAGAGTTTGAGGAATCGTTCCTGTGATGGGGATATTGAAGCTAAAGGAGTGGGAAAGGTCATCCAAAAATAAGCAAAGAGGAGCAGTGTCAGGACCCTTGGTGCAACAATAGTTAAAAAGCAGGAAGAATCAAAAGAAATGGAGAAGGCCAGTTAACACAGTGGAGGGAAGAACCAAACAAGGAGAATTTGGGAAATGGGTGAGAATTTCAAACAATAAAGGTGGTCAATATCATCTGTTACCCAAGGGTAAATTGGAGGTTATTTGTAGTCTACATCTGATATTAGTTAGGCATAGTTGATCATAGGGAGATCTGTTTAAGTAAGGGACAGGTGCAAAAGCCAAAGCTGATTGAGTAGTGATTGTAATTAAGTGGAGGATGAAATGTAGATATTTCATAGAGCATCAGCTGTGATTTGGGGGAGTGGGAGTTTGGGCCAAGGGAAGGTTATGTTTTGTGGTTTAAGTGATCTATTTATTGCCCACCATCAATATTAGGAAATTAGCCATCACCCTAAAGAGAAACCCTGCCCCCTTTAGCAGTCATTCTCCCCTTTTCCTCATTCTCTTCTCCCCATTCCTGCTCGTGTCAACCACTAGTCCACTTTCTATATCTAGACATTTGACTATTTGGGGCATTTCAATTAAATGGAATCAAATAGTTTTTAGTCACTTTTATTTTTAACCCGGCATGTTTTCAGGGTTTATCCATGTGGTAGCTTGTATCTGTACTTCATTTTATTTTGTTCACAAATAATATTCTATTGCGTGGATACAACATTTTTTGTCTGTTTATCTGCTGATGGGCGTTTGAGTTTTTCACTCTTTTTGAAGGTAGTATCCAATATAATAATGCTGCTGTGAACATGCACAAGGTTTTGCACAGATATATATTCTCATTTCTGTTGGGTAAATACCTGGGAATAAAATTACTGGGTTGTATGGTAACTACACATTTATTATTTATCATTTGGATCAAGTCCTGGGCTGTTTTTCATAATAGCTGCACCATTTTACATTATCTTTATAGTGTATGAGAATTCCAGTTTGTGTCCTCACCAGTAGTTTATAGCTAACCTACTGGGTATGAAGTGGTATCTCATTGTGGCTTTTATTTGCATTACTTTGTGCTAATGAACTTCTTTTCATGTGGTTGTTGACTATTTATATATCTTGGGAGAACTGTGTATTTAGATTTTTTGTCCAGTTTCTAATTATGTTGTTTTTCTTTTTTAAAATTATTTAATTGTGATGCCCACGAGTTCCAGAAGTCTGGGTAACATTAGGAAAAACCACACTTTCCTTAAAAAAAAAAAAAAAAGAATGTTCCAGAAAAATTTTTGTGGAGCATGGACATTTTGTAGATTCCATAGGCTCCTGGTACTTGTAGCAAAAATCCTGTCATAGTTGTGGGCTTCAAGTCTCAAGGGAGTGCAGGAAGTGGGAGAAGAGACCTTCAGAGAAGACATGGCTTTCCTAGAAGAGAATATAGAGGATATAAATAGCGCTTAGAATAAGTCAGTTGAATGCTTAAGCTAAACAAGGCCCTGGAGCAGCTAGTCTGTTCCTAGTTCACTGAGTGCATTCATAGATTTAAGCCAGGGCTGTTAATTTGTTTTGAGCCAGAAGTGAAAGTGCTCTTGTGACTTTTCTTAAGGAGGTTCACCATCTACTTCAAAATTTGCCACTGAGGGGACAGTTTTGAATATTCAATAGGAAAACTGTTCCAACCTCCCAGCCTCCTCCAAACTTGAGATGTCAGCTACTAAGTAAAAATTCAGAAGCTCTGGTATGCTATTTATATCATTGATGGGAGGTGGTTAAAAGAATGATGCTATGATTTGTTTTGAAACCCTCTTTTAGAATCAATTGGGAAAGTCAAACAGTGCATGAATTTTGTGGTTGGACTTTTGAAATTAGGTGAATTTTTTGATTTTCCTTGAAAGGGAAAGTTTGCACCTTTGACAAAAAGTTTTGCAAGGCCCAAGACATCAGTGAAGTTGTTTTTGAGAATGTGAATAATGAGCTTCTATGGCATAGTTTTGCTGAGCTTCTGGTCTTTCTTATACCACTTATTAATATCCAGAAATTGAAAGGCAAGTTATTTTCATGGTGTATTCTTTCTTTCTTACTGGTGCTTCTGATAGTGGCAGTGCAGTAGTCACCAGTGGCAAAGAAAGTTCCCTCTGGAGATTGGCCCATCATGCCTCACATTATAGGGTATAAACACACCTTCTGTTTTTACTGTGTTAAGAGTTGTTTTTTACTTGTCTCACATGTGCTACAGAGTTAAGTGCACAGGGTGCAGCCACTGAAATTAGGAATCTAGATGTCGGAAATGAATGTTTTTTGCAAACTGAAATTGTTTTCTCTGAGGAAAAATGTATTATGTTTACATCTTTAATATTAATCATCTTAAGTACACTATTTAAGTGTGCTTCTCAGCCACTGTCTTCTGTTCCTTTCCAGGCATAACCAACTTCTTATCACTGGAAATGACATGACTCAAAGGATTATGTAAATGTTCATTTTTAAAAAATCATCACATTCAATTTTTAATGTCAAGAATAATGGAGAAGCCGGGCACGGTGGCTCACGCCTGTAATCCCAGCACTTTGGGAGGCTGAGGCAGGAGGATCGCGAGTTCAAAGCCAGCCTCAGCAATGGCGAGGCACTTAGCAACTTAGTGAGACCCTGTCTCTAAATGAAATAAAAAAAAAAAAAAAAAAAAAAAAGGGCTGGGGATGTGACCCAGTGGTCGAGTGCCCCTGAGTTCAATCCCCAGTACCACCAAAAAAAAAAAAAAAAAAAAAAGAATAATGGAGAGTGGGGCTGGGGTTATGGCTCAGTGGTCAGGTGCTTCCCTGGCACATGTGAGGTGCACTGGGTTCGATCCTCAGCACTACATAAAAATAAATAAATAAAATAAATGAAAGTATCTTGTCTGTTTACAACTAAAAAAAATTTAGAAAAAAAGAATAATGGGGAGTGTTTGTTAGATGACTGCTAACAATGCTCCTTCATTTGCTAGTTCTAGAAAGAGGATGGACACTAAAAATATTTTGATGACTGGAAAAAATTGAATTTTTTAGAGTTCCTTATACTAGTTCTAGATGCAAGTTCCCTTAACAACTGTAAAATTTTGATGTCCAATTTATCTGTATTTTATTGTTTGTGCTTTTGGTGTCATATTTAAGATTGCTTTGCCTAATTAAAGTCACAAAGATGTAATTGTACATTTTCTTCAAAGAGTTTTATGGTTTTGACCCTTAAAACTTAAATTTAGGTCTGTCATTGTTTTTTAGTTAATTTTTGTATACGGTATAAAGTGGGGGTTCAGATTCATTATTTGGCTATAAATGTCCTATTGTTCCAGTCCCATTTGTTAAAATAATGTGTAAGTCTTGAAATTGGGAGTGTCAGCTTCATTCTTCTGTTTCAAGATTATCTTGCTATATCTCTTACATTTTCATATGAAATTTAGGATAAACTTATCAAAGTCTGCAAAAACCAAAGCTGGAATTTTGATCGGAATTACTTTGTGATCTGCTTAGGATCTTTAATATCTTTTAACAGTGTTTTGTAGTTTAAAAAGAACTTTTGTTAAATTTATTCATAAGTATTTTATTCTTAAGTCAATTATAAATGGAGTTTGGGGGGGGGCAGAACTGGGAATTGAACTTGGCCTTACACTAAATGGATTTTTTTTTTTTAACTGTAGCTTTCATTTTGTTTGTTGCAAGTGTATAGAAGTAAATACAAATGATTTTTTTTGTAGTTGATCTTGTGTCTGTTACCTCGCCAAACTTGTTTATTAACTCTAGTGGTATTTTTAGTGTTCTTTTTTTTATTTTCTACATACATGATTATGTCATGTCATCTATAAATCAATATTTCTTTCCTTTTTTTGGTACTGGGGGTTGAACTCCGGCATTTAACCAACTGAGCCACATCCCCAGCCCTTTTTATTTTTTATTTTGAGACAGGGTCTAAGTTGCATAGGGTCTTGCTAAGTTGCTGAGGCTGGCTTTGAACTTAGGATCCTCCTGTCTCAGCCTCCTGAGACTCTGGGATTACATGTGTATGCCATTGTGCTCAGCTATAAATCATTATTTCTTAAATTATCTGTATATGCAGGTTCCCTGTGTACAAAAGATGATTTATGAAAGCATCCATTCACCTAGACCTGGGTGGTGCAAGGTCCATAGCTTTTGGGATCCGTTAGATGTTAAAATTACCCTTCACCCCAGTGAACTAATTTCTTTGGCTTTTGTATACCCATCTCTGTTGAAAAGCAAAACCCTTCTGCTTCTTATTCTATTTTGGATTATTGTCCATCAAAAGTGTCCTAGTTCTTTGATCCTCTGTCTTGATATCTCATTCTAAAATAGGCTTTGAAGTCCTGGATGGTCTTTATCTCTGCTTCCTTTTAGCGCTTTCCTCCATGCTCTTTCTGGTATAGTCACACTCACAGGCTAGGTTTCCTTCTACCTTGGCACCTTTGCCCTTAGCGTTTCTTCGCCCCCTCCCCCCCAAGCCTAACTGTATCCAGCTTTATTAAGGATACTGTTCATAAACAATCATGGTATTTCAGGCAGGACATGGGCAGACAATCGTTAACAGTATACAACAACTTTCAAACTCCCTTCTTGGATGGACTACCAAAATCAGAAAGCCACTATAAAACCCAATGAAGTCTTCATTTGATGCTCTGAAAAGGGAAAGTTTAGAGTGAGGGTTGACATTTCACATTTAGCATGTTGTTTAACAACTTTTCACGAGCCAACCCTAACTTTCAGGAAATAAAATGAAAATGGCAAAAATTATTAATTAATCCGAAAATCCACAATCTAGAAAAGGAACTGCTGCTCTTCTGAGGGACACTATTTTCAATGATGTCACTGGAAAGTCCATATTGCCCCCCACACTGGTAAAAACCAATCATTGGGAATCAGGTCCCAACAGGTCTGAGTTTAGGGGAGTTAAGTCTATGCCAATGGCAGAGAGGGAGAGGAGGACATAAAGATGAGTTTGAGTTTTTCCATACCACAAGGCATTTGTGCCAAGGTGGCTATGTGTGTCAACATCAGGGAATCCCTCCTCTTGAGGGCCAAGAGGAAGTCTCTCAAAACTAGAAGGGAAAGGTATTTTCCCCCACAGCAGTCCAGCTTTGGAGACATTCTACTAGTGATGTATGCTCCTTCCCCGCAAAACAACAATGAAGTGTTCTGTAACAACATAGCTTTAAAGGGTGGGGGAAAGTAAAGCAAAATTCTGCATTTCTATTAAACTTTATAAAAAATAGTATTTCAAACTGTACAGTCACCAGAACTACACGGTTATCAAAAGTGCACACACTTCACTTGGCATCTCTAGCACCTTCCGCTTTCTGTGCCTGGTCTGTTTTGGCATCTCCATTTTCTGCAGGGTTATTCCCATCCTTGCCAGCATCGGTTTTTTCCCTTTTTCCCTTTGGGTACCTTCTCTCCCTTCTTTGCAGGGGCCTCTTTAGGCTTGGGCTCTGGCTTTGGAGGAGCAGGTTTAGAAGACAACCTTGCAGACAACCTCTTCTCTTTGGTTCGTCCTTTACTTGGCTTTATCTCCTTTACCATCCCCTTCAGCCTATAAAACAAAGACAAACTTAACAGAACTCTTTCTCTTGCGCATGGGGGGATGCAGCAAGCAGCGCACGACTTTGGTTGGTCCGGGGGTCGTTCTGTCCCCTTCTAATTCACACTGCTCCCCTTGGCGTTTCTTTGCCTGGATGAATTTTCCCTGTTTCTGCCTCAGTCACCCATTACTCATACTTCAGCTGTGTACCCTAGACTAGATCAGCTTTCTTTGTCTGTGGCTTCCTTATGCGTGTCATATGTGATTTCTTCTCATTTGGCTTACTCACTTCTTGGTTGTTATTTTCATTCATTAGCTTATTTAATTATTTTTAAGTAATATCTGTTACCTACTTTACAAAGCTTCATGAAAGCATGGATCATGCTTTTGCTTACTGAATTGTAAACAACCAGCACAAATATTTATTGACAAATATTTATTGAAGGAAGGCAGTTTAGAAGTGTTAGGTCAGTTCTTAGATATATGTTTAGTAGTAATTCAGCTGGTGCCCATAAATGCTTATGGGTTTTGGCAGTTGTAGTCATAAATGACAGTATCATTTTGCAGTAACAATGCTTGGCAGGTATGTTGGCTTTAGTAATATTTCTTCTTTTAGTTTGGTTATATTCCCTCTTATTGGTATTCTATTTTTGTGGATCTGGTTTGGTTTTGGTAAAAGAAGATTTTTATTTAATTTAACTCTCTTGCAGTAAGTTAATTGGATCATGAAATGGTAATGGAAAACAGAAGCATTCACCTAAATTTAAGATTTTCAGTCAGGCCAATCTCAATCTTATGAGGCAGGGCTTGAGAAAGTGTTTGGGTGAGGTAGTACTCATCTGTTTTCAAAAACTTTTTAATTGCTTGGGCCAAGTGCCATCTATCCAATTTGACTCATTCGTTCTTTGCTGTGCCAGAGAAATAGCAGTTTTTATTTTTTGAAAAATTAATAACGAAAGGGATTAAATATTTAAGAAGAAAAACTGGACTTTCTCTTGCTCCTGAAGTAGTTTAAAATAAGCCGGGCGCGGTGGCGCACGCCTGTAATCCCAGCACTTTGGGAGGCTGAGGCAGCAGGATCGCGAGTTCAAAGCCAGCCTCAGCAATGGCGAGGCACTTAGTAACTCAGTGAGACCCTGTCTCTAAATAAAATACAAAAAAAAAAGGGCTGGGGATGTGACCCAGTGGTCGAGTGCCCCTGAGTTCAATCCCCAGTACCAAAAAAAAAAAAAAGAATATAGAAAGATGGACAGAGTAAAGTATTCCTTTGGAAAAATGGACATTGTGATTGCAACATCTTCCTAGATTGTAAAATACTAATAAGAATAGGCAATGGAAATTTTCAAAACTGTCCACGTTTGCTCAAGGATGATTTGTAGGTATTGTATGACTCATTTAATTTATTTATTTATTTATTTTTTTTTTTTACTGTCAGTCACCACCACAAAATATTCTTTTTGTTTTTGTTTTTGGTACCGGGGATTGAACTTGGGGGCACTCAACCACTGGGCCACATCCAACCCTTTTTTATATTTTATTAGAGACAGGGTCTCACTGAGTTGCTAGGTGCCTCGCCATTGCTGAGGCTGGCTTTGAACTCGCGATCCTCCTGCCTCAGTCTCCCAAATGCTGGGATTACAGGCATGTGCCACTGCACCTGGCTCTACAAAATATTCTTATTAAAGGTGTTAGTAAATGAACAAGAACTTACTTTCCTTTCCAATGATGGCAATTCCCCTTTTCAAATTAATGTAATTGTGGCACATGCATATAATTCAGCTACTTGGGAACCTGATACAGGAGGATTGGAAGGTCATCCAGTCTGGGCAACTTAGTAAAACGGTGTCTCAAAATTTAAAAAGAGGGGTGAGACTGGAGATATGGCTCAGCGGTCGAGCTCTTGCTGCCCAAAGCCCGGGGTTCAATCCCAGTACCACTCAATAAAAAACAAACAAACAAAACCTCTTACTGATAATACTGTCTGTTGGAGATCTTGAGACAGAAGACTTAATAGGATTATCCAGTGACAGTAGCAGGGTGCAGTTAAGCTTGTGCTTCTTGCTATTGGCCTAGTGTGTGTTTGTTTCTGGTTATATAGTTCTAGAATAGGGCAGGTGGTACATATGTGTATATCTTTGATTTCTCAGAAGTTGGTGGGCTTTCCTAAATGGAAAATTTTAGAGCTAGAGCTGGATAGTGTCTTCGTGAAGAAGAAGCAGGGAATAGGGAGTTAATTCTTCACTGTTCTGTAGTGCAGTAGAATTTGCATGTTGCTGTAGCTGATTTTCCAGGGGATTAGGGTGGCATTGAGCTTAGAAGAGTGGTTAGGTTTTAACACCTCAGAGCTGGATCCCTTGCTGAAACCCTGGCTAAGAAGAAACCATTGTACCATAACTCCTGGATCCTTAATGTAGTGAAATATGGGAAAGTAAAGATTGGTGTGTATGACATTTTAAAAAATATATAGGCTAGGATTTTTGAAAGACAAAAAGCAATTCTATTTGACTATCATTGGTGGAATCATTTTTTTTTGTTAAAAAGGAATGAATTCTCTGATACAAAATACATATAAAATGAGTTAAGTCTTTACTTTAGAAAAATGTATAAACATATTTCCTTCCTTCCTTCCTTCCTTCCACCAGGGATTGAACTCAGGGGCACTGGACCGCTGGGCCACATCCCCAGCCCTTTTTTATATTTTATGTAGAGACAGGGTCTCCTCCCTAAGTTGCTAAGTGCCTCTCCATTGCTGAGGCTGGCTTTGAACTCGCAATCCTTCTGCCTCAGCCTCCCAAGTGCTGGGATTACAGACGTGTGCCACCACGCCTGGCTTAAGAACATTCTCATTTTACTCTTAATTTGAACTTTGGTAAAATGTTTAACCAATGCCAATATGTTGTGATATCTGTTAAATCTGACTAGAGTATAATATGTGTAACAAAAGATTACTTAGTATGTAATTGTTCATTGTCAGGTTGCTCTTTTATTGGTGACATATTTGTTTTAAAAGATAAAAATATGATATCCAGATATTATAGCATGTTAAAGTAATGTCTATAAGGCAAGACTTATACAACTTTTTTTAAAAGATGTTTTTAGTTGTAGATGGACACAATACCTTTATTTCAATTATTTATTTTTGAAATAAACATGTGATGCTGAGGATTGAACCCAGTGCCTCTCGTGTGCTAGGCAAGCACTCTACCATGGAACCACAACCCCAGCCCAAGACTTATAAAGCTTTTTAAAAGGAAACTGTTGTTTTATTAAAACTGTTATTTTTAAAATGAAATGACAACCTTTAAATAATTTTTGAAAATAGTGTTCTAAGAATTGGAGTGCTAAAAATTTGAATTCTGATGGTAGTGGTTTTGTTTTTAATTCTTATCTGGGGGGGTGCTGGAGTTGTGGCTCAGTGGTAGAGCACTTGCCTGGCATGTGTGAGGTCCTGGGTTCAATCCTCAGCACCACATACAAATAAATAAAATAAAAGATCCATTTACAACTAAAAATTATTTTAAAAAAAGAATTATCTGGTATAGAAATGGTATTCTTTTCCACATTTTTTATTGGTGCAATATAGTTGTATGTATTGATGGGAAGGAATGGTATTTTTGAGATTTCTCATACGTATATACGGAAATATTTGGGAATCCAAGTTAAAAATTGAATTAGTTAGTTCTTTAAGTTTGTTCTTTAAGTTTGTTCTATTCATTATTACATTGTTATTTTTGTCGTTTTAATGTTTAACTTTTCATTTCAACGTCACTATAAAAATTATAGTTTCTGCATTTTTATTATGAAAAAGTGGTTTTTAGTTATGCTATGTTGGCTGATTAAAAAAAGGTAGTGGGCTGGGGTTGTGGCTTCGCCTTGCAGTGCGCGGCCCGGGTTCGACTCAGCACCACGTAAACATAAATGCATTGCATTGGTACAACTAAAGATTAAAAAGAAGGTAGTTAGGTCTGCAGTGTTTCTCAGTGTAGATTTTTCGGCAAAAATAAGTGCAGCCTCTACATGGTGCTTTTCAAGTATACTTTCTCTTAATAGAGAGGAAATGTCATGCCAGAAATAAAAATCCTTTCCAGATTTGGAGTTAAGGTGAAAAACACAACTTACATGAACCTTAAAATAATTAAGGGGAAGAATATTTTCTTATAGATATCAGACATAAAATTCATAAATGTCCTCATGCTTTTTGGCCATATGTAAGAAATTCAGATCTTAATATTCTATTCATCAGCTTTGTAAAGAATTTTAAGCATTCAGATTGGGCATTAAATAAAGATAGTGTGTTTTATAAAACAGACCATAATCAGGAGAGCCTGGAGACAAGATTTAAAGAAGTAAGATTTGATGATTTTGAACATGACTTTTAGGTGAGAAGTTGCAGTGAATTCCATTTCATATTTGGAAAAGCCTTTTCTCTGACCCCCTTAATATAAATAACTGGGATGCAGAAGTATTGGTGGATTATTTCTTTTTATAATTAATTAAAAAAGCAGAGGAGTTATGTAAGAACCTACATTTTGGTTTAGTTTCCTTTAATAAATCTTTGTGTTCTTCTCTTACTTAAAAGCTCTGTTGCACCCCTTGCTGAATGTCACTGGCAGGCTTAGAATGCAGGAGGTCTCTTCATTCACGTGGAATAAATTTTTCTATATTTTTAAAAGTAGCAAAACCCATAAATATCAGTTACCTTGTTTCTGCCACCTCACTTCTCCTGTACTTGAACTGACTGGAGCTTGGACAGCTTAGTTTTCTCTTGTGGTTACAACACTTGAAATGTTTGCCTTCTTACCCTGATGCTTCGTGCTGTCTGCTAGCCGCTAAGATAGTATAGGGTCTACTCTGAAACCTGCCATTTTATTGTGATTGTGTGAACCCATTTGAGACACACCTGTAGTTCTGAGACCAGCCTGGGTAAGACAGTGAGGACCCATCTCATAATAAGCAAGCAAGCAAGCAAGTAAATAAATAAATAAATAAAATCATGACACCTTTTATAAGCATGTAAAATATTAATTCAAAAATTTCTCATTGAAGATGTTTAGCAATTATGAACATATATTTTGTATGTTATATTTGGATGTTCAAAAAGTAAACAACTTAATACCATTTTAATATCAGATTCAAATTCCTAGGAACTAGAACTAGATTGGCATAATTCTCACAAATTTGCTCTACACAGTATTTAATATAGCTTAGTAAATAAATTTCATTCCTGAACAACTTATATATCAAAAGTTACCTTTTAATTGAATAAATGGCACATTGAAAAATAAGGATAATAAAAATGGAGAAGAATAAATGGAATAGTTTTCCATTTTTATTAAGTAGAAACAGTTGCCTTACTTAGAGGATTTATTTTATGTACTAAAGCCCCTTTAAATTTCAAAGATAGATTCCAAATAGAATGGCCAGTTTTATCAGCTGTAAGTTCACAGCCAGTCTTGTTTCCTATATACTCTGCCAGCCCTAGAATATACTGAAGCAAATCCCAGATGTCAGATAAATTTCATCCATAAATACTTCAGTTTCTGTACAAGATAATTAGATCACGTTTCAACATGGAAAAAGATCTAGTATCCAAGTAGTATATTGTATTGTGTGAAAACAGGTACCTCCTAAGAAAATTAACTCACTATAACTCTCAGTATTCATTGGCCCCACCCCTTTAAAATTCAGGTTTAACCTTACCTTTGATCTCTGCCTCTTTCCCTGTACTCCCACAAGGGGGCAGTAAAGGAAGAAAGAAGTGAAGTTTACATGAACCTGATTTGGGTTTCATTTTTGTTAATCCAGTTAATGGAGTAGCAGAACATTTTGGGTGACTTTTTAGAAGCAACTCACTTTTCAAAGAGAAAATCTTAACTTTCTTAAGAAGAGTTAAGCTGTCTTCAAAAAAATTTTTTTGGAGTCATTGTCAGCCTTTAATTTTCTTTGTGAATAATTCTCTCTAAAAATAATGATTTGGGCTTTAATGAAAATATTGCATTTGAATTTATAGCTAATTATTTTTACTAACTGTAGTCTTAGATAACTATTGTTAAAAGTTCTCATTGAGTGATGTGAATGTTTCCTAGTTAAGGTATTTGAGCTGGACATTGATTAGCAATGCAAGGGGCATAATACTATCTTTATCCCTAACCAGCATTTCCCATTTTGAAAAAAGCCTCCTTGAGTGAATTGTATTTATAAGCACTTACAAATAGATATGTTGCTTTATTTATCGTAAAAACAGTATTCCATTTGAAGCATGTTTGATACCTGAATAGCCTATAAATTGCTGTTTAGTCCAGGGATTTTAAATGTATACGGTTTTATGCCAACTGATTAGTTCAGTTGGCATATTTGGTACTATGATATGGGGGAGTTTTTCCTCTTAAGTATGATACAAGTTTATTCTTGCTTTTTTTTTTTCCCCCGGTGGATGTATTTCTTTTGGAAAAATTGCTGTGTTTCCAAATAGATTGTATATTGTTGTAACTGTTAAAAGGTATTGGGGAAATGATGGGACAAATGTGCAGAAATTGATTCTTCTTTTTTTGTCTCTTGGCTTCTGTTTGCAAGTTGTGTTTTTCCTTTTGTTGCCACCATAGAGTTCTCTGATTATCAGAGTTCGTATATCCCTACAGCATGACACATAATTACTATGAAACTGGTATCTTGCATTCCTATAGCATTCTTTTTTTTCAGCGCTTAATGCCTTTTATTCCTTAGCTTCATGCATGAATTATGTGGCATATGTGAAGAGGCTTGAACTGTTTCCATTACATTCTTTCTGGCTGGCCCCTGTTATATTTAGGGTATACTTATACTTTAGACAAAGTAAGAATGTTATTGTTGTTGACCTTGACACCAGATAACTGGGCAGACATTATATAGCTATGTTTGAATCCTCACAAAATGTGCTGTTGAAGCCAACAGAGTCCTGGCGGGAGACTCTTCTGGACAGCAGAGTTATGGAACTTTTCTTCACAGTAAGTCTTAGTCTTCATCTCTGGTAGCAAGGGCCATGGAAAAGAGGAAATGCCTTTATATTTTAAAATAAAACAGGACAAGTTACTTTTCTCCTTTATAGCCTTTCATCAATATATCTGCCTAAATAAATTACATAAAAAGGTTCTTGCTTATTTACAAAATATATTGTGAACTATTAAGGGTTTGGTATCCTAGAGCTTCTCCGACTTTTTATCCCAGGACCCTCTTACACTCTTAAAAGTGGAGTACCCCCAAAGAGTTTTTGTTTAGTTTATGCTTAACCACAGCTATTATTATTATTTACTCTATTAAAAATTCAAACTAACTTTGAAAAATAATTTTTTAATTCATTTAATAAAACAATAAGAGTTTGCATAATAAAGGCATAGTAATAACATTTTAATGGACAAATAAACATTTGTTTTTGAAAACAAAAAATGTTTCATAAGAAGAGTAACATTGTTTTACTTTCTTTTTTGCTTCCTATACATTTTTACAAATCTCTAATGTCTGCTAAATAGAAAACAATAGATTTTCTTGTCTCATTTGCATTCAATTGGTATCCCATATCGTGTGGCCTTATACATTTGAGACAGACTGGAAAAGGCAGGTACTGTGTTTGTATTATGAAAGCAGTTTTGCTCTCATACACAACTGGCAGGATCTTAGGAACCTTTAGTGATCTCCAGCCATACTGAGAGATATGCTGTTCTATAGTTGTGGAGGTCTTTTTATGAGACCTGGGTTAATTTAGTATTATTTAATAGCAATTTATTTCAAGTATAAATTTAAACCCTTTTTTATTTTTTTGTTAAATACAAAAAATAAGCAATATATTTTCATATTTGCCAAAAAGTTTCCCCAGTAGAATTTAAAAAACAAAAAGTGTGTGTGTGTTGGGTGCTAATTTGCAGTTATAGGATGAATATACTAGTTAGTTAGATATAATGACTTGGATAGAAATCCAAATAAAGACCAATTAAAAAAAGAAGAAAGCTAGTTTGCTGAATTCTAACCATTAGTTACAGTTTCTTACCTTCTTTTGTATTTTGAAAATATTATGCACAAGCATAATATTGTAATTCTGTGGTATATATTTTAAAATACATGGAGCAGGTTATCCACCCTGAGCATTAATCACCTAACATTTTCTGTTTTATTTTTTAAATTGTTTTTTTAAAAATATTGTTTTAGATGTTGATGGACTATTATTTTATTCATTTATTTATATGTGGTGCTGAGAATCAAACCCAGGGCCTCACACATGCTAGGCAAGTGCTCTTACCACTGAACCACAACTCCAGCCCCACATTTTCTGTTTTAAATCAGAGAAATAATGACTAAAACACTATCAAGATCAAAGAGATAATTGTAACTAAAATGTAAAACTATTGCCTGCCTCATCTGACAGGAATTGTTTTGATAAGGATCCAAGTTCACTTCTTTGTATTATTCACTCGACTGAAAGTAGATCCCACTCCAGCAGTTTTTGAAAAGGTGGAAAACTTGTCGGTGGCAGTACTGGAAACAACTCCACCAAATCTGAACAGCTGTCTAGACAAACCAGACAGCTGCTCCTGTCAGCTGTGAACTACCACATGCAAATAACTTTTGAATTTGAAAATTAACCCTTTTTTACTTTGTTATTCTAGCAGTTTTATGTGTGTCTTTTCATTTAAGCAGGTTATAAACAATTTAATTTTGTATTTTGTCACAAAAATCGTAATGGCTCACTTTTCTATTTAATTAGATTTTTGTTAAATTCACTTATGTGAATTCATTGCCTAATTTAAAGCACTTTTCCAGTGTATAGCACTATTATGGTAGATTTGAATAGATATACATAAACATACTGTCACATGGGATCAAGACTCTAATTTGTTGATATCTGAAATTTGGAGTATTTTTGGTTGCCTTCTGCCCCTCAGAAATTTATAAGCTTTCTTGACTTTTCTTTCTCCATAACGTCTTGGAGAAAAAACCTAGTCTTACTAGGTTTTCCTCCTGCTTTTTTAACAGATTTTACCTGATCTTGCTTATGGTCTCTTCTTTCTTTGCTTATTGCATAAATATTGGTGTTCATATCTTAGTTTCCAACTTTGCTGACTTTATACACTTTCTTAGGGCTATTGCTTCCACACGTAGGATTTCAGGCACCACTTCACCGATGACTCCTAAATCTATATTCAGCACAGGCTGTTTCAGATTCCCAGAGCCTTGTAATCCCAAGTGCTTACTGGATATTTCAATTTGGATGGACCACAGACTTCTCACATTTAACATGTTCCAGTAGAATTTGTCATCTTACTAACTTGCTTTCTCATCTTGATGAATAGCCTCACTATTCACTGCTCCGGGTGTCCTGCTAGATTTGCTCTCTCTTATCCCTCACTTCTTTCCCTTATTCAGGTGATGAATTCAGTTTTTAATTGAAATACATATTTGTGTATGAGGAAATACATGTTTGTGTATGAAATACATCTTTGTGTAGTGCGGACATTGAAAGAAGGGCAAGAATATGTAAGAATGCTTATCATGAGTTTTATGATAAACTGATATTTTGATTCATATTTTGGGGAAAATAAATTAAGCTTGCACAATATAGGCAGCTCCAAAGACAGTAAACTCTACATTATCAAGGACAGTTAATTTTACATTATCAACATTAGCTGTTTCATTGAGGGTATTTTTCAGTTCCTCACTTCTAGACCAGCAGTGAGCAACAATCTGCCTCACTGGGTAGAGGAGCTTGTAAGCAGGGTATTTCTTGCTGCAGACTGTATTATAGCTGTTGATAGAATGTATCCTTGCACATCACACTTAAATGTTAATTAGGTTTCAAAATGTGACATGAAGTTATAGTTTATTGATGAAGAGCATATTAAAATGTTATATTCAAGTTCACAAACTAGACAGAGTGCATATTTGAATTTATATATTTTATCTTGAATTTACTATATAAAACATATAATACAATAGCTTGAAGAATATTTGTATTCTATATGTGGGATTGGTGGTGGGATTGGTGAACTTTTTCTGTTATTGGGCCAGATAATAAATATTTTAGGCTTTTACACATCATGTGGTCACACTCAACTCTGCCTTTATAGCACAGAAGTGGCCCATGGTAATACATAAGCAAGTGTGGCCAGTGTTCCATTTAAACTTTATTGATGGTCATTAAAATAAGAATTTTGTATAATTTTTACAGGTTATGAAATATATTATTTTGATTTTTTTTTCCCTTATCACATATACATGAAAAAACTAGTTGTAACCTCATGGTCATACAAAAACCATGGGCAGTGGTTTTCCAAGTCCCGTTCTAGACCAAAGAGTGTAACACATTTTAAGCATGTCAATAGATTAACTTTGTAATTTTTAGAGATGTCACTGCTAAAATGGCCATAGTAAATATCAGGTGGATTTAGATGAATAGTTGCCAGATAATTCTTCACTGAATATTTTTTGTTTATTTTTCATATCATAGAATGAAATCTGAGAACATTAATAATACTGTAAAATTAGAATGCAGTATTTTGGGAGCATTTCCTTTCATACGGAACATGGTATAGGTGTTTCCCATTAGTATTGCACAATAGAAATAAAAACAAATAAAAACAAGATGAGCTTTTAAGTAGACTAATGTATAATTTAAATGAAATTTTTATTTAAAAAATTTTTAGTATTAAGGCAGTGATATAGGATAAAATAAGATTCAAACAAATCGTAAGCAGTTTCAGAATTAATGAAAGCATAGACTCATGTTGTTTGAATGAATGAATGATTGAATGAATGAATGTATGTAACGGATTGAGTGGTATATTGGTTTTCTAAATTTGTAACTGTTACTTCCAATAAGGCAGCATCTATATACTCTTGATTGAACTTGTCTGCTAACTTTAGCAAGAAGCTGTAGTGAGGCATAGTTAGCATAATACAGATGACTGTCGTTGTTGCTGTTTTTAGAATAAGCAGTATGTCTGACTGGCTGGCATCTGTTTCTCTCTTTGTCATAACATGCTGGAGACTGTTCAATTTTCAAAATGTAGGTGGCCCTCAGTTAAAAATTAATTGATAGGTTTAAAATCATGGGCTCTAAAGTCAGGTGGACTCAGGGGCAATTTTCAAATTAGTTTAATTCAGGAATGAATTTCTAGAAATAATCAGCTACAGTGAATTTTTCTCTTACCTCATTCGGCATGATAGACACGTGATCCTTACAAAAGAAGAATTTATTTTTATGGATTAGTGATTCTTTCTAACAGGTACATCGAAAAATCAGAGAAGATTCAGATATGGCACAAGATTCGTTGCAGTGCCTTGCCCAGTTAGCTTCTCTTCATGGACCCATCTTCCCAGATGAAGGATCACAAGTTGATTATCTAGCACACTTCATTGAGGGATTGCTGAATACTATCAATGGGTAGGTATATTTACCCTTTATAACTTAAAAGGGAACTTTCCGGGTTTTCCTTGTGCTTAACAGTGAAGGAAAAAAGACACTAGTCGTTTTTTTTCCTCTGTTTTATATTTTGAAGTAAAGTCATATGGCTAATTTGGAATTAATACACAAAGATATGCCTTTAAAATGAGTAAGTGATAATATTTGCATGTTTGGAAATGAGTTGTAACTTTTTTTTTCTACTACCACTTAATAATCCTCATTCCTTGTTTTATAGAATTGAAATAGAAGATTCTGAAGCTGTGGGAATCTCCAGCATTATCAGCAACCTGATAACTGTGTTCCCTCGAAATGTTTTAACTGCCATTCCCAATGAACTTTTCTCCTCCTTTGTTAACTGCCTCACACACCTCACTTGTTCTTTTGGTCGAAGTGCTGCATTGGAAGAAGTGGTGAGTAACTATTGTAAAATAAATCATGTCTTCTTTTCGTGAGGAAATTTATGCTGCTTTTGTGACATTTTCTCATGAAATATAATTATTTTAAGTGTTAGTAGCTGTTGTTAAAATTATGAATTTGTTCATATATGTAAATTAGTTGGCAACATGTGTTTGGAAACATGACCTTTAAAATTTGGGGTTTCAAAACAGTAGGTGAAAGTTATTGGTCGTAAGATTTTAATTTTGAGATAATTGAAATTTATTACTTCTCTTTAAAGTTTTGTGAAAAACCCATTTCACAAGTTAGCAGGGTACTACTTTGTATTTGGTGTGATTATGTGTAATTTTATATGTATATTTATTTATTTTGATAATTTTTATTTTGGACTTTTTTGGAAATTATGTAAATGTGATTCAGTTCAAATCGTAGCCATGCTTATTTTGATTAGACACTTCTTTTACTCTTTTTTGGTAGAAAGGCTTAATAGTATATTTTGGTAGGAGTATATTTTGGTATACTTTATAGTATATTTTGGTAGTATATTCTAATTTTACATTAAAATTAAGACTAATAATAATACTAATGATAATTTTAGTACAGATTTTTAGATGTACATTTTTTAAGTTTATATTTAAATTTAGAACACACGTACTAAAACCCCTTGAAAACACAGCTGCTTTTATAAGTTACTGTGAATAACTACATTAATCATGGAAAATAATGGATTTTGTCCTAAAAATGGTTATTGTTGAAATTATTCATTTTTATGAATCAAAATGTGAGTCTTTTAAAAGATTATAAGAGTAAAAACAGTATTTGTAGATATCTGTTAGGATATCTGTAGTTTCAGTGGGACTCTGGCAGTGTGTCGGCTTTTTGTATCCCTTCAGAGGTGTTCAGAAAATGAAGAACTCGGAAATGATTGTGTTTATGTAGTGGGGCACGTTAGTGATTTGATGAGAGGAAAGTAACTGGGTCAGACAGGGATTTATCTGATGGAAAATGTAAGTAGTAGAGGAATAGAAATTTAAAGTCATCATTTGTGAGGTTTAAATTTCTCAGGAAGTAATTTTATATTCTAAACGTGAAAGTCCATGGAAAATTCAAGTATTTAAGCGTTACTCAAACTCCTCTCAGATCATCCCAGATTCTGAACATGGTTTCATTGTACTTTTCCCTCTTGGTTTATTTTTTCCCCTAAGCCAGGTAGATTAAAGATTTAGCATGTTGATCTCATATTTAGAAACATAGCTACCTTTTAGTTTCTATTTATGGATTAAGAGCAGTCCTAACATTTCATAGAATTGCTGAAGATATATGACATTATTGGTTTGCAAATTTTACATTCAAAATTTATTTATTTTAAGCAGGAGGCTGACAACTTGACAATATTTCTGTCAAGTTTTAACATAGAAGTATTGGAGTATAGAAAGCCTAGATAAACTTTCAGAGAAGCAGATACATCTTCTCCTTGTTTCAATGAGGATATACTCTGATGTGCCTCATAGGTTTCATTTCAGTAAAGAGTTATAAATAAATGTTTTAATTGATGTTCATATTTAATAGTTCTTTTTGAAAGTAATTGGTCACCTATTATAAAGATCAGAGGGTAACAGTTTGTTTAAAGCTTTGCATTAATTGTGGAAGCCACATTGGGGAGGTTTGGTGAAGCTGAAGACTGAGGGGGTAGTGAAGACGAAACAAATCCTCCTAAATGTCATTTCAGCCTCAGTATTTTATTGTCTGGGGAATGTGCAGCTAATACTAAAAGTCAAACCAGATTGAACTTTCTGGATAGACTATTCTATTGTCTTTCGTTAACTTGGTCACCCACTGGTTGCATTGTTAGTTCATAACACGTAGTAGTTGTCCTGAGATGGGAAAGTGTATGAGGGAATGTTCCATTTTTTAAGGAAATTTTGAGACATTAATTCATTTAAAAAAAAAAAAAAAAAGGCTTGGGAGCCAGTATGGTATTGAAATATCATGAAATTTGGTGGGAAACAATATAGTCATGAGCTGAGTAATCGTTAAGTGCAGGAGTTTGGGCAAGCTGCTTCCCCTTTTCTGAATTTGTTTTCTCATTGGTAAAGTCAGGATGATAATCCCTTCTGATATTTTATGGCATGGATTAACTGTACAAAAGTTCCTGTGTAGTGTGCACAGTAAAATGTAATAATTTTTAAAAAATGAACCTTTATAATTTTAATTTTAAAAAGTGTTTTCTGTTTTTCTTAAATATTGAAGGAGCTTCTTTTCTATAAGAAAACATGTTTTGCAGATAGACTTTTGTTTTATTATAATACTTTTTTCGGAACAGTTATTTATTTAGGAATACATGCTAGATTCTGTTTTTTCTAAGTAAATCTTGTCTTTGATGGCAACTATATTGCTATACAAAGAGAAGGGAAAAAAAGCATTTTCATAGGAAGAAAAATTCTTGATACTGGTGTGTTTTAGAAATATGTCCTTGCTTAGGGACTTTTGCCTTTGTGTGAACAGATTGTATTTATGACTACCATTTGACGTGCAGTAAACTGAGATTCAAAAAAAGTAGTTCCAGTCCTCTGCCAAGTTGTGCTGTTAAAGTTTCTTGGTATTTCTTGAGATTTCATGATGCTTCATAAAAATGTTGTTTATTAAACCCCCAAATCTAATTATTATCTGTTTCTGGACTGAGAAAGTGAGAATGATTGTAGAGATGAAACACTATTGTCTTGAAGATTAAAATTCTAAATAATTATTGTTCATTTTAATATGTAAACTATGTCAAAATATTTATTATACTAGTACGTGCATTGGTATTAGTTTAGTGAAATTTGAGGAAGAGATGACCTGAACTCTATATCAGTTTCTTTCTTGATTTCTTTTGTCTGTAGAGTGTTTTTAGTTCAGTTCACAAGTAGGATCATCTGAGAGGCCATGCAACAGATTGAATAGAGTAGCTGTCACGACAACCATGTGTTCTGTGTATGTATTTTGATGTGTGTGTAAAGGGAGGTATGACGATAGACATACTTTATGAAGGAAGAACATTTGGTTTTAAGGTTATACTTATAACTTAATCTCAGGACCAACAAGATAAGGTAGAAAAGAAAAAAATACTTGATAAACTTGTTAGGAAGTTCCTTATAGAGTGCAATGCAGTAGAATAATTTTGCCATTTATTCAGTGAGTGAGGGCATTTAAAGGTCAGCATTCTGGATTCAAAATCTACTCTTGTCAGTTCATTGGGTGATCACTTTGTGGGAATGAGATATGGTGAAAACGAATATAGTAAAGCTAAATTACAGATTGAGAAGATTGAGAAATCTTAGCATCTCCATAAGAAAAAATTAATTAATTAATTAATTAATTAGTTAATTAGTTTGTTTTTGTGGTGCTGGTGATTGAACTCAGGGCCTCATGCATGGTAGGCATATACCCCTACCATTGAACTGCATCCCCAGCCCTTATTTTCTAGAATGGTGGTGTCAGTACAGTGTAACTGTGTTATATAACTTGCATCTTCTCTCATGAAAGAAAAGCTTTTCTGAGAATCCTTACCAGCCTCCCTGCCAAGTGTTTCTAATAGCTAGGAAAAAATTATTTGATGATACTAAAGAGATCAATGTGATTATCCAGCCCCTGCTCACCTGCATACATTTCTCCAGCATAAAAGATCATAGGAAAAATGGAAATGATGTGAGAGTATTTTTTAAACCTTATACATTGAAAGTACATTTCTTTTTTTTTAATATTTATTTACTAGTTGTACACAATGCAATGCATTTATGTTTTCGTGGTGCTGAGGATCGAACCTGGGCCGCGCACGTGCGAGGCGAGCGCTCTGCCGCTGAGCCACAACCCCAGCCCTGAAAGTACATTTCTTTATAATAATAACCATAGTGTTAGCTCTGTGATGATATTTGGAAAAAAAATGGTTAGCATCTTAAATACACTTATTATAAGAAGTGTTAATATGAATTATGTCAATGTTTTATTTTATTCTGGTTGGATTATAATTTTACTATTCAGCGTTTTACGACTTTGTTATAACGCAGTTTTGATTGTTTAAATCCTAATACATAACCAGTGCTTAAATTTTATAGAATTCTTATACTTGAGAGAATGTATGATGGATTTAGAATAAAGCTTATTTACTTTGATAATATTGTTCCATGCAACATCCCTGATATTGTTTATAATGCTAGTATTAGAAACGTAAACATAAACATGAACCCTATGGATCCAGGGTTCAAAAATGAATGCTAGAGTGAGGTGAAAAAGATTGCCCTTCAACCCATTGTAAGCCAGAGGAGTTCCCCACATGTCAGCCTGCTAGGAATACCACTGGGTCAATTCAGTTTTAAAATTATGTATTAACAGCTACCATGTGCCAGGTGTGGTGTATAATATGTATGCATTACTTTGCATTAAGAATTTGGAAATTCAGGGGTTGGATGTAGCTCAGTTATGGAATACTTGCCTAGCATGTGCAAGCCTTGGATTCTGCCAAGTGTTGCAAAAACAAAAAACAAAAGCAAAGAGCATTTACAAAGGAAGAAAGTATGTTAACCAGAGTAAAACATTTCAAAACTTGTTCTGTAAATTAAAACTTGTTTATGTTTTTGTGAGGGTATATAGAATCCTCTTGTCTATAGGATTCTACTATCTCAGCTGCAATACTTGTCTTTTAAATCAATTTCTCTTGGGGGATTTCAGAAGCCAGGAATACTGTCAGCTGCATAGGTAGTACTCTAAAGTTATGTTAATTTTGTGAAGGACTAGCTAGAAAAACCAATATAAGTAGGTAATGGATTGATTCCATCGGTTTCTAAATTCTTGCTTTCTTTAAATAGAGGGATTTTGAAAATCCATTTATCACTTTTCTGTCATTCTTGTCTATTAACATTTATCTCAAACACACTATATTAGGCAAGAATCTAAAATACAGCAGAGGAGTAACAGTATAAACAAACATGGCTCTTTCATTTGAATTTTCATATGTCCTTGTTAATGTTTTACACTATGCAGTGCAATATTTTTTGTGATTTATCATTGGGCTTGGTGATTGTGCCACAGCCTGTAAATTTTCAACTTTTTGAAATATTCCATCATACAAATTGTAAATTTTATATATTATGCTATTATGAAGAGTAATAGAATTGAATAATTCTGTATCAGTCACCCAGATTTTAATAATAATACATTGATAGAGCCTGAATTTTCATCCCCATCCTGTTTATTGCAAGCCAAGTTTTGTTGTATAACTTGTTTCTTCCAGATGATTTTTTTTCTGTTAGTGAACTTCTCAGCCTGTGTTCTTTTTAACATCCCATCTCTGATAGTTGAATTTGATTTTCATGTTCAAGTTCTTAAAAACCACAACATAACAGCAGCCTCAGGTTGGAAATATGGAACCCAGAGTTCCATAAGGCTAAGGAGCTTCTTAAATTTTATTTCTTTAATAAAATTTCTCACCCACCTCATTGCTTTTTTTCTGTCTGTCTCTCTGTCTCTCTGTACTAGGGTTTGGAACCCACGGCCTCACGCGTGCTACCTAAGCACTCTACTTCTGAACTACATCCCTGTC
Organism: Tamias sibiricus; assembly: GCA_025594165.1. Lineage (NCBI taxonomy): Eukaryota > Metazoa > Chordata > Mammalia > Rodentia > Sciuridae > Tamias > Tamias sibiricus. The sequence goes on along the minus strand of CM046663.1, from coordinate 11,470,500 downwards.
CTTTTTTGTGTTTTAATTTTGAGACTGGATCTCACTAAGTTGCTCAGGCTGGTCTCAAATTTGTGATCTTCTTGCTTCAGCCTCCCGAGTAGCGGGGATTATAGGCTTGTACTACCATACTAGGCAAATCATACTTTTCTTGCATAACCCTTGTTATGTAAACATGAAAATAATTTGGGGTTAAGGAATACAGCCCAGTGGTAGAGCTTGCCTAGCATATGTGAGACCCTGGGTTCAGTCCCCAGTACCATGGAAGGAGGAATGGTGGTAGGGGAAGTAAGATTTGATGATTGAGAAAAAGATTTTCAATTTCATTGAGAAGATTTGGTTATTTGTTTTTCGTGGGAAAAAAACGTAGTGGGAAGAATTATAGCAAATATCTACTAGTAACCATAGTTCCATCATTGGGAGGGATAGATTTAGAGTTGTTTACAGTACAATAACCAAACTTTTTAATTCCCCTGATATGATATTTATCTTGTATGCCTTTACAGTGTCTAATATTACGTTTATCTAGATGGATAGAAATATAAAGACATATCAGTGCAATTCTAGGTTCACAGCACAATCTGAGTGAAAATACAGAGTTTCATATTCCCCCACTAGCAACGTGCATAGCCTCCTCCCCATCAGCCTACCTCCATCAGTATCCCCCCTCAGAATGTGGTACATTTTTTAGAATTGATGAACCTACACTGACACATCATTATTGCCCAGATGTGTCCACCATTGTAGTATCATACAGAATAGTGTCACTGCCTTAAAAATCAAATCCTCAGTCTGGCGTGATGTCACATGCCTGTGCTCCCAGTGGCTTGGGAGCCTGAGGCAGGAGGATCACGAGTTCAAAGCCAGCTTCAGCAAAAGTGAGGTACTAAGCAACTCAGTGAGACCCTGTCTTCTAAATAAAATACAAAATAGGGTTGGGGATGTGGCTCAGTGGTCAAGTGTCCCGAGTTCAATCCCCAGTACCAAAAAATATCAGATCCTCTTGTGTTCCACCAGTACATCCCACCCTACCCCCTCAGCCCCTGACAACCATTAATCTTTACATTGTTTCTGTAGTTTCTAGAGTGTCATATAGTTAGAATTATACAACAATTTTTAAAAATATTTTTTTTTAGTTGTAGCCACACAATACCTTTATTTTTATTTATTTTTATGTGGTGCTGAGGATGGAACCCAGGGCCTCTCATGTGCTAGGCACGAGCACTCTACTGCTGAGCCACAACCCCAGCCCAGAAACATAGAGCAATGTTAATTTTAATCTCTGAAATTCAGTATGTCAAGGGTAGGGGACAGATTGACATACTGAAAATTTTCTTTCAAAAGCTTTGTTTGGCAACATTTTCACACAAAAATTAACCACTGCTTTTGAAGTATATAGTCAACATAATTACCAAAGCATAAAAACAGGATTTTTCCCCCCCTGTGTCTGAGGGTTGCATATTAACTTCTTGTGCACTTGCAAGTTAATTATGGGCAGTGAAAGAGAAGTGCTGATATCATATTTTGATTACCTTCTCCACCCTCCATTTCCAAATGGAGTAAAGTGGGGTCAAGTAGTCTCATAAGCTCTAAGCCCCTCTCCAAAGCCTTTCTGGCAGCAGGCCTGACAATACCGTGTGCATGAGCACATAGTGTCTAGCTTGGTCTCCTTAGTCATCTCTGTGCACGTGCTGCTGGCTTCGCTGTTGGGTTTTGGCCAGAGTGGCTATGGAGCAGGGCCAAAGTATTATGAAAAAGAGCTAGGTTAGGTTTCAGTTCTCTGTGATTACACTGGAAGATCTAGTTGCCAATTGTCATCAACCACATTTCTCACGCTTTGCCTGATGAGTTACTTGTACTGGTATTCACAGGTTACCAGAATTTTTTTTTCCCCAAGGGTCCATAGTTTTTTTTATTTTAAATTGCCATCCAGTGAATAGGAGTCTACCCGTGATCTTCTCTTTTGCTTGTATCAGGGCTTTATAGATGGGATTATTGAAAACTCTTCCAATAATAGAAAGCTGTATAAGATTTTTATGTTTTATTTAAACTTTTCAGTGTATCAACTATGATAACATATTTGATATATACTAAAAAACAACAAATAGTTCTTAGAAAGTGTTCTGCTTCTTTTTTCTTTTGAGATGTAGGTCATAGGATGCTGTTCCTAAGTTCCTGTTAAGATATGTTACCAGTCTGTTTATTTTGGCAAGATAAACTGTTAAGACCTAACAAATGATGTCTGCGAAGCACATGCTTTGTTAAGTATATAAACAGGCCACAGATGTTTCTATGGGAAGAAAGTATTTTATTCATCTGTGTTCCAGTGTTTAGCTCTTAGCATTTCATACATTTTTGTTGAAGGGAGAAAACTACCTTCTTCCACTACTAGCAACAAATCAAGCACTGTGCTTAGGTGTTTTAGCACTCTTTGATTATTTTATATTTGTTCTGTCATTCACCCTCAATCATATGTGACTTTATGATGTCACATATAACATGTAGTTCTAAAATATAATCAAATAGCTATGTGTGTGAACCCACAACTCAACAACTCGAGCATTAGCAGTATCTGATGCTATTAGCAAGTTGTATCTGAGGCTCATCTCCCTTATTGTTCCCCTAACTACTCCCAACAGCAGAGATAACTGACTACTGGTCTGAAGTCTTACCATTTCTTTCCGTTAAAATTTTTAATCATATATATGGATTCCTATAACTATATCATTGAATATTATATCACATTTTATCCATTCTCTTATAAATGAATATTTGAGTTCCCCTCCTTTGCCACTACAGTGTTGCTATAAATATTCTTTTATATTTTTCTTTTTCCTTTTTTTTTTTTAATGTGTGTGCGTGTGTGTGCGTGAACGCACGTGCGTGTGGAACTGAACCCAGAGGCCCATACATGCTAGTCAAATGTGGGTTACATCCCCAGCCCTTTTGAGAAATTTTTTTTCTTTGTTTTTGGGGGGTGGGAGGTACCAGGGATTGAACTCAGGGACACTTGACAAATGAGCTACATCCCCAGCCTTATTTTGTATTTTATTTAGAGACAGGGTCTGACTGAGTTGCTTAGCACCTCGCTTTTGCTGAGGCTGGCTTTAAACTTGTAATCTTCCTATCTCTACCTCCTGAGCCACTGGGATTACAGGCTTAAACCACTGCACCCGGCCCTTTTGAGAATTTTTCTAAGGTATGAATTTAGGAATGAAATTTTTGGATTTTAGGATATGTAAATGTTCACTTTTATAAGGTAGTGTCAAAGTATTTACTGAAGTAATTCGATCTATATACATGTTCATGAGTGGTGTGTATGAATTTTCTTTGATCCATATCCTCTCCAGTACTAAATGCTAAACAAGTTCAAATAGTCTTTGCTTTCTCAAATACTAATAACATTAAGCTTCTTTTCATAATGATGCAATTCTTGTGATTCCTCTTTCGAAATGCTTATTCCTGTCCACTGCTGTTTTTGTTTTGTTGTTACTAATGCTGTTGTTTGTTTATGTAGTGCCTAGGTAAAACCCAGGGCTTTGTACATTTTAGGCAAGTGCTCTATGATTAACTATACCCCCAGCCCTACATTGACCATATTCCTGTTGAGTTGTTGATCTTGATGATTTATACAGATTTTTAAAAAATGTTCTGTATACTAATTTTTTGTTGGTTTTGTGTTGCAGATCTATTCCCCTGGTTTGTTTTTGTTTTTCCTTCCATTTTATGGTCTTTTCTTTTAATTTGGAATAAGTTTAAATTTATAGCAGAGTTGCAAAGATACAGAACAGAGAGTTTCCGCATATCTTGTACCTAGTTTTCCCCTAATATTACCATCTTACATAACCACAGTACCTTTGTTAAATATTTTGCCTTTCATGATATTATCATCTTAGAACTGAAGTAGAAATCCAGTTTAATTTTTTTACATGGATAACAGGATATTTCAGCACATTTATTGAATAGTACTTTATTTTTTTTTCTTTCTTCTTTTTTTTTCCCCCCCTTGGTACCAGGTATTGAACTTAGGGGCACTTGACCACTGAGCCACATCCCCAGCCCTATTTTGTATTTTATTTAGAGACAGGGTCTCACTGAGTTGCTTAGGGTCTTGCTAAGTTGCTGAGCCACTGGGATTATAGGCGTGCGCCACCACGCCTGGCAGTACTTTATTTCTTGATGATCTGCAGGACCAATCATAGCTACCACATACTTAGTTTTCATGTATAAGTGGGTATTTCTGTTTACTTCTGTACTTCTATATAACAGTCCTAATAGGAAGTCTGGCTAGGTGGTAGACATGTTACATCACTTCATTTTTCATCAGAAGAGTCTTGAGTATATTTGGTTCTCTATTCTTCCATGTAAATATTCAGTTCATCAGGTTGAATTGTGGTTGCTTTTGTAATCTTTACAAATAGTGGGCATCTCTCCAGTATTAACTTCCTCTGATCATGATTGTGGCATTTCTGTATATTAATTTAGGTCTTAATATTTATTGTCTTTTAACAAAGGAACAATTTTTTTTCTTAAGAACGATTATTTTTGTTGATATCATGTCATATATTTTGTAAACTTCATTTTCCAAATTATTTCTGGTATAAGAAATGCAGTTAGTATTTGTATATTGAGATTAATAACATTTCAGAATTTTTATTGATTCTAATAGTCCCCCCCGCCCCCATCCTACTGGGGATTGAACCCAGAGGTACTTTACCTCTGAACTACATTCCTAAAAAATGGGGGTACCGGGCTGGGGTTGTGGCTCAGTGGCAGAGCGCTCGCCTAGCACGTGTGCGGCCGGGGTTTGATCCTCAGCACCACGTAAACATAAATGCGTTGCATTGTGTACAACTAAAGCAAATAAAAAAAATATTTTTTAAAAATGGGGGTACCAGGGATTGAACTCAGGGGCACTCGACCACTGAGCCACATCCCCAACCCTGTTTGTATTTTATTTAGAGACAGGGTTTCACTGAGTTGCTTAGAGTCTTCCTGTTGCTGAGCCTGGCTTTGAATTCTTGATTCTGCGGTTCTCCTGTCTCAGCCTCCTGAGCTGTTGGGGTTGCAGATGTGTGCTACTGCCCGGCTTCTAACCACCCCCCACCTTTTCTTTAACATTTATTTTTTAGTTATACACAATACCTTTACTTTATTTATTTATTTTTATGTGGTGCTGAGGATCAAACCCAGGGCCTCAAACGTATCAGGTGAGGGGTCTACAGCTGAGCCACAACCCCAGTACCCCCACTTGATTTATTATTTTGAGACAGGTTCTTGCTTAGTGGCTTAGGGGGCCTCACTAATTTCCTGAAGCTGACCTCAAACTAATGATTTTCCTGCATCAGCCTCCTGAGTTGGTGGCATTATAGGCATGCCACTACTGTGCCCAGCTGATAGTTTGTCTTCAGAGTCTTTGGTTTTTCTATGGATGATGATATCTGCTATGAAAAATGACAATTTGCTTTTTCCTTTTCAATCTTTGTAATTTGTATTTGTTATTGTTTATTTCTTCCTTTTTTAAAAAAAATATTTATTTATTTACTTTAGTTGTACACAATGCAATGCATTTATGTTTACGTGGTGCTGAGGATCGAACCCGGGCAGCGCACGTGCAAGGCGAGCGCTCTGCCGCTGAGCCACAACCCCAGCCCAATATTTCTTCCTTTTGTTGTATACTGATGAAAACAAGTGGTAATAGAAGATACTTTTTTCTGTTACATCATTAGAAACAATGTTTGCTATAGGACATTGAGCTATCCTTCGTGGGTATTGATATTAATTAAAAGCTTATCTGTACAATCTATTAATGTGGTAAATTACATATCTAGATTTTTAAAAATATTTATTTATTTGCTTTAGTTGTACACAATGCATTTATTTTTATGTGGTACTGAGGATCAAACCTGGGCCTCGCATGTGCTAGGCGATCACTCTACCACTGAGCCACAACCCCAGCCCTCTAGATTTTTCTAATGTTAAAGATTACCCTGCCTTTCTGAGCTGAGTCCAACTTGATCATGATATGTCCTGTTTTGTTTTTTTTAAATGAACTGTTGGATTTGCTTAGTATCAAAGTTAAACCAGCTTCTCATGTTACTCTCACACTCATTCTCTTTGGATCCGTTTGTATAAAATTGGTTATTTTGGTTTTGTTTGGTTCTGAGTAGTTCAGTAGGTCTCACACATAAATCTCCTGAAATTGGTGTTTAATTCTGGAGAAAACTAAAAAAACGAAAGAAAATTTAGATGTAGATGGACACAATACCTTTATTTTATTTATTCATTTTTATGTGGCATTGAGAATCAAAACCACTATACCACTGAGCCACATCCCTACTAGCCACTCTTCTGGGGGAAAATTTTTTTTTTTTTTTTTTTTTTTTTTTTGGTACCAGGGATTGAACTCAGCGGCACTAGACCACTGGGCCACATCCCCAGCCCTTTTTTTGTATTTTATTAGAGACAGGGTCTCACTGAGTTGCTAAGTGCCTCGCCATTGCTGAGGCTGGCTTTGAACTCGTGATCCTCCTGACTCAGCCTCCCAAAGTGCTGGGATTACAGGCGTGCGCCACCGCGCCCGGCTTCTGGGGGAAAATTTAACTAAATTTCTTAAATGGTTAGATAGGGTAATATTCATTTTTTTCTTTTTAATCCCTTGGTCCAATTTGCCAAGATAGATTTTTGTAGGAGATTGTCAATTTCTAATAAGTTGTTATTTTTACTTTTATTTTGTTCTTCACAAATTTCCTTACTAATGTTATGAAAATGGTATGCTTATTGGAAAAAGTAATTCAAACAATGTGCAATGTTAAAATTATCCAAAAATTCCATCACCTGTCACATCGAATTTTTTAAAATTTGTTATATATGACAGCCCAAATGCATTTCAATTCATAGTATACATATAGAGCACAATTTTTTCATGTCTCTGCTTGTACACAAAGTAGAGTCACACCATTCATGTCTTCATACATGTACTTAGTGGAATGAGATGGACATCATTACCCTATGTTTCCTACAACCATGCCCATTCCCTTCCCCTCCCTCCCCTTTGCCTTATCCAAACTTCCTCCATTCCTTCCATGCTCCCTCCACCCACCCACATTATGCATCAGCATCCACTTATCAGCGAAACATTCAGCCTTTGGGTTTTTGGAATTGGCTTACTTCACTTAGCATGATATTCTCAAACTCCATCCATTTGCCTACAAATGCCATAATTTTATTTTTTTTTTAATGCTGAGTAATGTTCCATTGTGTATATATGCCACATTTTCTTTATTCCTTCATCTACTGAAGGGCATCGAGGTTGGTTCCACAATTTAGCTACTGTGAATTGTGCTGCTATAAACATTGATGGGGCTGTGTCACTTTAATAAGTTGATTTTAATTTCTTTAGGTACAAACTAAGGAGTGGGATAGCTGGGTCAAATGGTGGTTCCATTCCAAGTTTTCCAAGGAATCTCCTTACTGCTTTACCAATTGGTTGCATCAATTTGCAGTCCTACCAACAATGTATGAGTGTGCCTTTTTCCCCACATCCTTGTCAATATTAATTGTTTGTATTCTTTTTTTTAAAAAAATATTTATTTGCTTTAGTTGTACACAATGCAATGCATTTATGTTTACGTGGTGCTGAGGATCAAACCGGGTTGTGAACATGCTAGGCGAACGCTCTACCGCTGAGCCACAACCCCAGCCTGTTGTTTGAATTCTTGATAGCTGCCATGCTGACTGGAGTAAGATGAACTCTTAGAGTAGTTTTGATTTGCATTTCTCTAATTGCTAGAGATGTTGAACATTTTTTCATATATTTGTTGATTAATTGTATATCCTCTTCTGAGAAGTATCTGTTCAGTTCCTTGGCCCATTTATTGATTTTTTTTAAAAAAACATTTATTTATTTGCCTTAGTTGTACACAATGCGTTTATTTTTACGTGGTGCTGAGAATTGAACCCGGGCCGCTCACGTGCTAGGTGAGTGCTCTACCTCTGAGCCACAACTCCAGCCCTGTTTTTTGCTTTTTTGATGTTAAGATTTTTGAGTTATTTATGTATCCTAGAGATTAGTGCTCTATCTGATGTGCGTGTGGTGAAAATTTGCTCCCGTTCTGTAGGCTCTCTTTTCACCTCACTGTTTGTTTCTTTTGCTGAGAAGAAGCTTGAATTGTTTTATCATGTGAATGATGGTCTTTCCTGGCATCTCCTGATTCACATGTGGACCTTTTTAAAATTTTAATTATGGAATTTTAATACTTGTTGGAAAAGCAAAAAATTAGATGTAAACCAAGTTACTTGTAATTTCATTTTCTAAAACTTATAGTTTTGATGCACCTTCTTCTAGGTTTCAAGGCATAAATTAGACTTAAAACAAAATAATTGCTTTTCATTAATATTATGAGCCATTTCTTATATCCTTTACTGGTAAACAGTGGAGAAATGGTTCAGTAAATCAATTTACTACTTATTCCACTATTTTAAGTAGTGCCATATCAAACTTTCTTATATGTAAATCACCATGTTTTCTTATATCCTTTACTGGTAAACAGTGGAGAAATGGTTCAGTAAATCAATTTACTACTTATTCCACTATTTTAAGTAGTGCCATATCAAACTTTCTTATATGTAAATCACCATGTGACTTTCCTGTTCAGTAGACATTCCTAAGGAAGTAAGTTTCATTTTTAGTTAACCCTTCAAGCATTTCCCCCTGCTCCATTAGGCTTCTTTTCACAGCTGCTTTTCCATAAATCAGGCAATCTTTTGAAAGAGTGGTTAACTCCTAGAGAGAAGGATAAAAAATAATGAGCAGAACAGTTCAAGCAATGTTAGAAGTCTTTTTTTTTTTTTTTTAATAGTTCTCTTTGTTCCATATGAGACTTCTTTCTGGTAGCTTATATAAAGAACACTTAAAATGAAATGGTCTTTTAAAACTTGCAAAATAGAATCAGGATAAAATCAAAACTTAGAAGAAAAGAATAGCTCTGACACACTGTGATTTTTTAGTCTTCTTCCAGACTATATTCTATCTATGTGGGTTTCCAAACTCTTGTCTTTGCACATTTGGCTTCTCTCATACCACACATTTCTGGTATTTCTCAGTGTCTTCTTCAGGCTCCTATGTGGGCTCTGTCTTTGTCCTTATTTATTTTTTTCATCAAACTAGGGCCTCTTGTATGCCAGATAAGCACTCTGCCACTAAACTGTGTGCCATGTTCTGTCCTTAGTTGTTTACCAACACCTTCCTTTTAGGTGAATGCACCTGGTTTTATGATTTGAAAATTAAATATGTAGGTAATTATATGCCACATTTATATTTCCAGCCCTCTTCCCTGCAATCCAGATATATATGTCAGTTAATTGAACATCTCACCTGAATTTCTTATTTACATCTTACACTGAACATGTCCCAAAGAGAAACCTTCCTTTCCCTGTACATGTTATTTTATTCAATCTTTAGCATTTTAGGAAATAGGCCACCATCTTTCCAGATGCTCAGGATAAAATTTCAGATGCCACCTCTGCTTTCTCTTTTCCCTCAGACTTTCAGTTCCTTTCCTCCAAAGTCTTCACTCAGTCTGGCCACTTGTCAACACCTCCCTGCTAGCCTAAGTCACCATCATACTTTGCAGTACAGGTAGTGTGCTTTTCTTTTAAAGAGCTGTATTATGTGTTATCACTGTTGATAACATTGCAGCGGCTTTTTGCTGCAATTAGAAGAAAAGTACTCTCCTTTCAAGGCTCCCTGAATCTGTTCTTTCCTGCCACCCCCATCCTCACCTCAGGTCCTTTCAGGACCTATCCCTATATACTCCAGGTCCACTAGCATTCTTTCTGTTGTGTGAAATTCCTAGCTCATTCCTACCTCCTGGGTTTTGAAACTTTTAAAGGTAAAATGACCTTTTAGCAAATTAGCTCTGCCCAGGGAGATTTTGTACCACAAATAGCTCTGTAAATTAGCCTGTTGATGTGGATTATCTCTCTTATCTGTTTCTCTGAAAATCTATCCCTTATTTTTAGTAGTTTAATTTTGGTATAAAATTTTAACTCAGAAATAGCAGTTCTTCATGAAGAAGAAAGAATAGGAAAAAGGAAATTAAGAATAGCAAGCTCACTAGTTTGACTAAGACTGTGTGCAGAGAAGTGTGTGTGTATAGCATCATGGTTTGGTTAATGTTCAAATCACCTAGAGGTACAGTTGCATGGTACTCTTGTGGCGAGGTCCAGTTAAGCTGGCCAGCTTGGGGAGACATCTGGGTTATTATCTTTTTATCTAATTCTACCCGTTGATTTTTCTTCAATGAAGGGACAGTTTTGATACTTACCTAATATTATGAATTGTTAGTGGATATTATATTTCTTAAAAACAATACTTTTTTACTGTGCAGAATTTGCTTATCATTTTATTATAAAATGAGTTATCTTGTTAAGGAATGTCTATGAAGCTCTGCTTACATGTTGTTAAATATGCTGATTAGGAGACATTCATTTTTATCATTGTTCATTTTCCCTAAAATCATTTAAAAATATTGGGCCAAGGCTGTGGCTCAGATGTAGAGGCTCTGGGTTGTAGCCCCAGCACCATCAAAAGAGGAAAAAAATGAAAAAAAAAAAAAAAAGAAAATAGGTAGGAAGTTCCCATCTTATCTTTATATTCTAACATTTTTTTCTTCTTTACTTTAGAAAAATGTTAATACTATCTTTGCTTGAAAATACATGCTCCAAAAAGTCCTGAACAGGTAGTCTTCTAAAATAAACAGTATTTCAGATTGCATAAGAATCATTTAGACTAAGTTAGAAAGATTTTAGAAAGTTTAATTAAAACAGTAAGAATCATGCATTTTTTTTTTTTTTTTTTTTTACAGGAAAAACTTATAAACTGTGTGATTCTTTATGATGCCCATTTTCTTTCTCTGGACATTTGTTTTATGAGTGTTTTTTTCTTTTAGCTTGATAAGGATGATATGGTATACATGGAAGCATATGATAAATTGTTGGAGTCCTGGCTAACTTTGGTCCAAGATGACAAACATTTCCATAAAGGCTTTTTTACCCAACATGCAGTTCAAGTTTTTAATTCCTATATTCACTGCCACCTAGCTGCTCCAGATGGCACCAGGAATTTGGTAAGTTTTAAGACCAGGTGGTAATTAAAAATTATCATAAATTCTGTTTCATCTTATAGTAATATATAAAACTAGAAATTTAAGATGGGCCCCCTGAGAAAATTTGCTGAGTGCAAAAGTGGCCCTTGTTGTGTAAATGAGTTCTTATATTGGGGGGCGGGTGACAATTGCTTATAGTTATCTCCTTTCAGTTTTCATTTACCTACCTCTGTCTTGCTAGTTGTGCAGTGCTAATAAATGACTTCTTGTATTCAAAGGACCAGGAATGTTAAAGATCATTTTATTGACAAGTGAAATTCTCCAGTGTGGGAGGTGGGTTATGCGTGTGCAGTTAGCTGTGTTAACTTTATGCACTGGGGAGTGATACTTCTACATCTTTTTGTGTTGTGCCCCTCTTTTGATAACCACTAGAGCTGTTGCCATGGTTAGAAAGGAGTCCCTGGATAGCTGCACTGAGGGTTGACTTTGTCCAGCTCTTCTTTCCATCTGCAGTTTTGAAGCTGTTTTGTAGGGCTTCAGAAAATCCTGAACAAGATAGTGCAGTTTCTCAATTGTTTTTTCTTTCACCTGTAATAGACTGCCAATGGTGTAGCCTCTCGTGAGGAAGAAGAAATAAGTGAACTTCAAGAAGATGATCGAGACCAGTTTTCTGATCAACTAGCCAGTGTAGGAATGCTAGGAAGAATTGCTGCAGAACACTGTATACCTCTTCTGACAAGGTACACACAGTCCAAAGAAACCCCATGGAGCAAATATTCTGTATTCACAATTCCCTGGAGAGCACTTAAAGTGTTTAAAGACTTTAAACACCCCCACCCCGTATCCCAGCACACTGGACCAATGGACAGAAACATACTCATGATTGCATTCTTTGGCTTATACATTTGGAGCCCAGGCACTACAGCATAGATGGCAGAGAGATTATGGAAAACATGGTATGAGAAACGATTTGACCCATATCAATAAAAAGTTGGAATAACCAGTTTTCAAATGCCTGTTGTAAACCTTGATTGTTTGTAAAGCATTGTTTTACTTCTGTGTCATAAACAGTAAATTAGAATTCCTATGGTGCTGAGAGAGAACAATTGTGTACTATAATACTTTCGTATATTTGTTTTTGTGCTAACATCTTAATTTATGTTATCTAGTATATGGAAGTTATAAAATTGTTCTTCATCTTTGTGTATTGAACTTCATGAAGCTAATTGTTTTGGTTTTTCCTCTCTTAGTTTATTAGAAGAAAGAGTAACAAGACTCCATGGTCAGTTACAACGACATCAGCAACAGTTACTTGCTTCACCTGGTTCAAGCACCATTGATAACAAAATGCTTGATGATCTCTATGAAGATATTCACTGGCTTATTTTAGTTACAGGTTGGTTAGTTGTTTCTTTTTAAAATGTAGTTGTCAACTCAACAGTTTAAGCTCTAAAAGAAGCTTGACATATTAAAAACAATAGTTCATTTAAAATATTGGACAAAATTTGGGTATAATATTATTTGCACAGAGCTTTGGATTTTTTTTTTTTTTAAATACTGACTAACATTTATTCATTGCCTATTGCACACCAAATGTTTCATGTGGATCTCATCATACCCTACCAAAATCATACTGTTAAGTATTGTTACTGTTACCATCATCATCATTATCCCCATCGAACAGACAAAAAGGCCGAGAGTATAAGAAATTAGACCAAGGTCACATTGCTATTAATTTTTGGAGCCAGAATGCAAATGTAGGCAGTCTGGCTTTTAGGATTTTCTTCCTTGACCACCATACTGTTAGTGTTTATTTTAAATAATCAGGGAAAATCTTGGCTTTTGGAAAGGCATTCTTCAATATTGATTTCTAGTATAAATAATAGCAGAAATCATATTAACTTTATAGATGATGTTGCTGAAAATTATTAAAAGGTAGTGGATTAAAATGCCTACATGTCACTATGAATTATAAATTGATGAATAAAACATTTGTCCTTTGTATTTTTGAGGGTTGATAATTTGAGAAATTGAAAGTTTCTTCTCACCAACTTGAAATTAACATATTAACAGTTATGATTTACTTTCACATCAATTTATGTGATGTATATAAATCAAATAAAACTGAAAACATTTATAGTGCAATTTGGTAAATGTAGATTTGTTAAGTGTTCATTTTTAATTTTTTTTAAACTGAAGGCTACCTCTTAGCTGATGATACTCAGGGAGAGACTCCGCTAATACCTCCAGAAATAATGGAATATTCCATTAAGCATTCATCTGAAGTTGACATTAATACAACACTTCAAATTTTGGGATCTCCAGGAGAAAAGGCTTCTTCCATCCCAGGGTACAACAGAACAGATTCTGTGATTAGGTAATATGAACTCTATAGCTGTGCTCTTGTAATTTATACTGTTTTATAAATATTGAGTTGATGGGTAGATAACCAGAGGGATAGGCACGCTGTAAATCGGATACATGAAATAAAATAAAACTTGGAGAAGCCTTGAAATACACAAGGATGGCAAGTACTCAGTATTATTTAGGCAACCCCACTCTGGTGGGAATTGACAGCTATTTCTAGTATTGAAGAAAATAAATGTAAAATTACTCTAATTAGGAGACGTGGAAGAGACATTCAGTCTAATGTACTATGAACATAGCATTTGTCCATCAGAAAGTAGTACTGAGGTATGTACAGTCACCCTTAATAAAGGGGAAAGGAATTTGAGGTTCTTAGGAACCAGGCAAATGTTAATATGTATTTATTGTTCATGAAAGCTAAAACTACATTTTATTGGCTTTCTTAAGGAAAACTGTAATTTTTTTTCTTATAAAATGGAAATATTTATCTTGAATATGTGAAACAATGAGAGCCCTGTAGGGGGATTTACAAGGTAGCAGAGTGCCTCCAACGAGAGAGGATTCACTTTAGTCTTCCCAATAGTAATGGCAAGTTTTTCATTAATTCTTAATGGTGAAGTTAAGGAGGGGTAAATATGGACTAAATAAATATGCTCTTTAAAAGTGGATTTGAATACAGTATTTTAAATTTGAGTATTTTCAATTTAAATTAAGAATGTAGGCAGAGATGTCACTAATAACAATTTTTTTTTTTTAACACAGTTGTAAAATCAGTAACTTAGGCAAGCTGCTGTCCCTTCTATTCTTAATGAAAAAAACATGGACATCATTTAAATCTGTACAAAAGAAAAAAATGATTTTTTTTTTTTTTTTTTTGCAAGTTGTAATACTAAGCTGATATCAATGAAATCTTTGGGAATTCATTTCCTTTAAAATAACAACTTTCTATTTGAAAAGTTTTAAATCACCCTCTGGAATTACTATAGTCTTTAAATTCAGTATCTGGAAATCAGTGCTTTTGCTTTGGTTTATTTCATGGTGAATGTTAATTTCAAAGACAACTAATTTCAGGGTGCTGTCATGTATTCTTTGTCATATTTCTTGCCTGGGTAGTACCATTAGGAATGCTTTCCTTGTATTTTAAGTGCTTTTTCAATTTTTTTTCCAGTCCCAGGTATCAGTGTGGGAGCAAAACATCTTTGTATCTGAGAGCACAGACTATGGAGGGTTGGGTAACCACCCCCCCCCCCCCAAATAAAAATGTCCCCATGCTTTTTTTAATCCAAAGAATTAAATGTGAAATTAACTGGTATTTAGGAGAAATGTTCCTTGTTTGACCAAAACCATAGTTCACATTCATTTGAGAAACTATCATTTAACAAATAATTATTGAGCACTTAACTATGTAATAGTCACTTTAATGGGTGCTTGGGATATATCAGTAATAAAATAAGCAAAATTCACTCCTCCTTTGGCACTCCCTGTAAAGAAGAGATGATCAAGAAGTAAAATGGTTTTAGAAAACAGTAAATATTATGGGTAAAAACCCAAGCAGGGTAGGAGAATCAGAGAGTTATTTTAGTTTTTCAACAGTGTGATGTACATTGGCTTTATTTAGGAGGTGATTTGAGAGCAAAGACTTGAGGTTTGTATGGAAACCATAAAGGTGTCTGGGGAATGAGCATTCGAAGGAGAACAGCAGCTTATACCAATGCCCTGGGCATATCTGGCATGTTCAAGGAACAGCAAGAAAACCATTGTGGACTAGGCAGAGTGAAGTAGAATTTTGTAAGAGATGGTTTTAGGAAAATAGAAAGAAATCAGATAAGGTCTTTAGAACTATATAGCATCTTTCACTTTTGCTCTGAGTGAACTGAAGTGCTATCGCAGAGTTTTGAGTAGGAAAATTACTTGTGTGTTAAAAAGATTGCTCTGCTGTATCAAGAGTGAATGATCAAAGTGTAAAGACCAGATATGTGACTAGTTATTATAATTAAAGAAGATGATGGGGTCCAGATCAGGTCAACCATAGTAGAGGTCATTAAAAGTTAAAAACACTGATTTATTTGGTTGACTTTTAGTTTATGAAATGCAAATGTGATGTAGGATTGATTTAGGAAACTGAGTGCTATCTGGAAAATACAGTATTTTCAGTTAGCATTCTTAAGGAACTCAAGTAGAATTGGGGTATTAATCTTGGGATATCAAAAATAAAAGATATTTTGATCAGTGGTGTCTTCAGTTCCCCTTCATGATGGGATCTGAGGATATGATAGGAAGACCTGTATGCACCTAGTGTACTGGCAGGGGACTTCTTGGAAGAAGTATTTAACCTGCTACCTGCAGAATGAAAGGAAGGCAAACAGTGCTCAAGGCAGAGATAAAAGCAGAGGTGGGGAGAGAGAAAACTCGGTGTGGCTATTGTGTGAATGTGGTGGGAGGAGCACTGGTCCTGGTGGGTAAGGTGAGGTTGAGGCAGGGAGGGTGCTACAGATGGGCTCATGAGTAGGAGTGAAACTAGGGGAAAGGATTTGCAATAAACAAGTGAACACATCCAGTTGTTTAGAGTTATGTTCTGTGGAAGATAGAGTTAAAGGATAACAAAGCAAGTTGGGAAGTATTTTGTTAGTAGTTTTGGAGTGAAAATAGAAAAAGGCCCTTGGGTTTGAGAGGTCTGAGGGAGCTCCCAGGCATGTGCTGATTGTTGGCTGTGGTGGAGAGGAGAGAGAAAGGATGAAGGAAGGCACTGGGGGCTCCCCTGTGTCTGCCAGACCACATCTGTCTATCTATATTTATTTAGTACCAGGGATTGAACCTAGGGGCCCTTAACCACTGAACCACATCCCCAAACGTTTTAATGCAGGAGCCCTGATTGAGGAGATGGCTGAGATTGCGGAAGGCGGCAATGTCCAAATATCTCTATGGCCCACATCCGATTTTGGCTCAAGTCTCATGAGATCCTGGGCTAAGTCCCGTGAGACCACGGAAGGCGGCAATGTCCTAATATCTCTATGGCCCGTAGCCAACCGCAATCTCAGCCATCTCCCCAATCAGGGCTCCTGCGGTTTTTATATTTTATTTAGAGACAGGGTCTCGCTGAGTTCCTCAGGGCCTTTGCTAAGTTGCTGAGGCTGGCTCTGAACTCATGATCCTCCTGCCTCAGCATCCCAAGCCGCTGGGATTACAGATTATTCACCTTTCTTCTACTTGATGAAAGGTGGAAGCTCTCTCACTCATTCTGACTTTACTGTGGGGATTGACAGGTATATAAAAGATCACAGAGTGCTGAATAAAGAAGCAAGTGTAAATAGTGTGGTGTTTACAAGAGTCAATGTACAATTAGGAGGTTTAGCTCATTGTGTTATGTAACATTGAGCAGGACCTAATCTAGTGTCAGCTAAGAGATTATTAAAAATAATTTTTGATGGTAGATCTCTGTCATTTTTGTCATATAACTTAGAAGAAATTTAAATAATTGGGTGACCTTGCTGTTTTAAAAATACCTTCTTTTTATTTATGTGAACAAGGTTTTTTCACTGTTTATATCCATTAAAATGAAAAATACAAACCAATTGTGTTTCAATTTTGGCTCATCCTGGCAATAAGTAATATTTTTTCACAGATACATGAACTAAATGGGAAAAAGAAAACACTACTATGTTAGCCTCAAGAAATGCATAAAATTTTATTTTTGTTTCATGATTTAAGTTTGTGTTGTTTAAATATTACAATGCTAACTCAATCCAGAAAACATTTTAAAATGCTGTCTTATGATCATTGGGAATTGTTAAAAATTATCTTTTAATATCTAGAGAGTTGTATCATAGAATATAGTATGATCAGCAAATATAGCATACATATTTATTAGGATATGTTCTATAGGGAATTGGAAATGAAAGAAAATTTTGTTCACATTTTAAATAGATGGTGTTAGCTATAAGAACACTGATTGAATTCTAGTATGTAAACATAGTGTTAATGTAATCATTTATTTAGAATTCTGGTGGGCTGGAAATGATCTAAAATTATTTAATCTTTGAGGGGGCACGGGGAGGTACTGGGGATTGAACTCAAGGGCACTTGACCACTGAGACACATCCCCAGCCCTATTTTGTATTTTATTTAGGTCTCACTGAGTTGCTTAGCACCTTGCTTTTGCTGAGCCTGACTTTGAACTTGTAATCCTCCTGCCTCAGCCACTGCACCAGCAAATTATTTTACCCTATGGGGGAAATTTTGGTATAGTAACATAAATGAAATAATGAGGTTATTGGAATATTTTGTTTGCATACCCCCTAAAATAAATTTTGAAAGTTTGAGCACTGCTATATAAGGATTTCATGGATAGTGAGAAAAAAGATTCTAGGATAGAACCTTAAAAACCTCCTGACTGAAAAGGAGGTGGTCACATTTATTGGGAAAAGGAGGACTGACTATCAGATTTGGAGATAAGGCTTGGTGCTCCAGACATTCTAGATGAGTCAGTTCCAGATCTTACACCATAACAGATCTTGTGTTTTATGGTATAAAATCAAATGCTGTGCCTACCAGGGGAGTTTTAAGTAGTAATGGAATGCTGAAAGAATTTGGCATGCAATCTGAACATTTAATTTTGTGTATTTCTCCATTTTTCATCTGTAGACAGTAATGCTGAGATTTGCACATGCAATGATGTCTCTAGTGTTAACTTTCTTCCTTCTCTTTATCTTGTCTCCTGCTTGTCATTCATTAGAAATATATTAAGGCATTTGTCTACAATCCTGTTGATGAGATTTTCAAGTATTTACTGGCCTAAATCCAGGGAGTTGAGAACAAAAATGGACTTTTAAGAAAAAAATATAGTTAGACAACCTCTCAGTCAATAAAAGAATAAATGACTTCTGTTTTATACCTACAGGCTGTTGTCTGCCGTTCTAAGGGTTTCAGAAGTTGAATCTCGAGCAATAAGAGCAGATCTCACTCACCTACTAAGCCCTCAAATGGGCAAAGATATTGTTTGGTTTCTAAAACGTTGGGCCAAGACTTATCTCCTTGTGGATGAAAAACTGTATGATCAGGTCAGAATGTAAAACTTCTAAACTTCCTTTGGATTTATGATGATAATTATAAAAGTGGGAACATTTTTCTTGTTGATTTTTCTCATCAAAATGGAATTGGAGCATTTTTTTTGCACTGAAGAGAACTGAGGATTCTATTGCTACTTTGTAGCTTTTCTTAGAGCACATTATTGGATTGTTTATTTTACCAGTGTTATACAGATAACAAAATTGGGCACAGTGGCACATGCCTGTCACCGCAGCAGCTCAGCAGGCTGAGTCAGGAGGATTGTAGTTCAAGACCAGCCTCAGCAACTTAGCGATGCCCTATCTCAAAAAAATGAAAAAAGGCTGAGGATGTAGCTTAGAGGTTAAGCACCCCTGGGGTTCACTCACTGGTACAACAACAAAAAGATAACAGATTGCTGTGTGGGAATTAACCAATATGTTCTTTGACTTTATCATTCTAGTGTGTTAATATGAGAATAAAATTGACAGAAAAATATCATTGGAAAATAAAGAGTGAATTGAGAATGTCTTTTTCGACTTAGGAAATCGATAATTTATAATGTGAATAAGTACTACTTTGGATTTAGATTCAGTTTTTCTGTGGATTATTTTTTCAGATGATCGAGCTTTCTGATCTCACAACATTTGTTTTCTCTCTTAAGATAAGCCTGCCATTTAGTACAGCATTTGGAGCAGATACGGAAGGTTCTCAGTGGATTATTGGCTACCTCTTACAAAAAGTCATCAGTAACCTCTCAGTCTGGAGTAGTGAGCAAGACCTTGCAAATGATACTGTGCAGCTCCTTGTCACTTTGGTGGAAAGAAGAGAAAGGTAAACCCATTGTTGGAGAAAATGTATGTGGAGGGATGCATGCACACACACAGAGACAAACTCATGCAGTGGGTGTGTGTTGGGGGGAGTACACACTTCAATTTGCAGGTGTAAGTCCAGATAGATGCTCCTCCTCTTCTTCGTCTTCTTCGTCTTCGTCGTCTTCTTCTTCATTGTCATCTTCTTCATCATCGTGGTCTTCTTCGTCTTCTTCGTGTCCTCCTCCTCCTCCTCCTCCTCTTTTTTTTGGTACCAGGGATTGAACTCAGGGGCATTTGACCACTGGGCCACATCCCCAGCCCTTTTTTGTATTTTATTAGAGACAGGGTCTCACTGAGTTGCTAAGTGCCTCACCATTGCTGAGGCTGGCTTTGAACTCACCATCTTCCTGCCTCAGCCTCCCAAGTGCTGGGATTATAGGTATATCATTATTGTTGGTATTACTCTTGCCATTGCTACTATTTATCAAATTTTTATAATTTGCTACTTATTATGTTAAGGGTTTCATATGTGGTATCTCACTTAATCATTAACAGTCTCAGTTATCAATCAGCGTGAGATTGAGGGCTGTTGTAACTGTCATTATCCCTATTTTGTAAATTAGAAAACTGATGTTTAAGAGAGATTAATTAATTCCAGCTGGTGGTAGTTGTGTATGCCGTAGCCTCGCCTACTCAGGAGGCTGAGGCAGAAGGATCACTTGAGTTCATGAATTCAAGACCAGCCTGAGCAATATAGTGAGACCCCACCTAAAAAAAAAAAAAAAAAAATCCAGTTATCTTTAATTTTCATTTTTTAAAAAATTACTTATTCTAATTTGTTTTACATGCTTACAGAATGCAATTCATTTTATATTACATATATAGAGCACAATTTTTCAAGTCACTGGTTGTGTACAAACTATTTTCACACTATTCGTGTCTTCATACATGTACTTAGGGTAATAATGTCTAACTCATTCCACCGTCATTAATTTCATTTTCTTAATATATGTGAAAGTAATACATGTTTTCTTATTTCTACCCAAAGGGCAAACTTAGTAATTCAGTGTGAAAACTGGTGGAACCTAGCTAAGCAGTTTGCAAGCCGAAGTCCTCCTCTTAATTTCTTGTCAAGTCCTGTGCAGAGGACACTGATGAAGGCTCTTGTCTTAGGGGGTTTTGCACATATGGACACAGAAACCAAACAACAATATTGGACAGAGGTAACAGTTCTCTATAATTTGATTGCACCCTCTTGTGTAACTCTGTAGTTGCTTTATCTATGTATCTGTAGTCTATGGGGATAAAAATATTCCAGTCATAGCTTTTTTTTTTTGGGGGGGGGGGGGTTAGTTGTAGATGGATAGAATGCCTTTATTTTATTTGTTTATTTTTATGTGGTGCTGAGGATCGAACCAGTGCCTCACACATGCTAGGTAAGCACTCTGCCACTGAGCTGCACCCCCAGCCCTCAGTCATAGTTTTTTAAATTTTTTTTCTCTAGTGAATGTGTTGAAGCTTATTACTTGGCCAATACTCAATTATCATTTGTCCATACCGGCTTCTGTGAAAACATTGAATATTATGAAATGTTCTATATTTTAGGCATATTTTCCTGAGTCTGATGAGGGTCTAAACTAGTGTATTAAAATCTTTAAGGGGTTGAGGTTGTGGCTCAGCGGCAGAGCACTCCCCTAGCAAGTGCATGGCCCGGGTTCAATCCTCAGCACCACGTAAAAATAAAGGCATTGTGTGCAACTAATAAATAAATAAATATTAAAAAAACAACAACAACATAGTCTTAAAAAAAATCTTTAAGACTGGGAAGATAGCTCAACAGCAGAGAAATTCCCTAGCATGCATGAAACTCTGGGTTAGATCCCCAGCATTGGGGAAAGATGGAATTATGACATAAAAATTGGTGAAATGTTTAGCTTCTGGTAGTTTGGGGGCAAGCTTTGGCATTCCTTTATAGGTATATGCATCATCCTGATATGTCTTTGTGTTCACATGGTATTCTTGTGTGAGCATCCACATCCAAATTTCCCCTTTTAATAAAGTACCAGTTATATTGGATTAGGAGCCCACTCTAATCCAGTGTGATTTCAAATAAGTTCACATTCTGAGGTGCTTGAGAATTGGATTTCCACATAAGAATTTCATGGGGACATAGTTCAATTCATGACAACCACCATGGACATATTACATAATAAACCTTGAATCGGGGATTAGGTGTATATGTAGGTTACAGACCTGCAGTCCTTATGTCTAAAGTTCTCTTAATATCTGAAAAGGGGCATGGTAGCAAATCAGACAGTTGTGTATGGCCTCAGAACTCAGAGGTCACAGGCTGTATGTTTCTAGTTTAAGTAATTATATTATTATATGGAATTAAGGTACTGCTCCCATGACTGTGAGTACTCTTGTATAGTACAAGACTTAGGATCTGGAGTTAGTGTTCTATGCTAAGAAGAGTAGGAAAAGTAAAAGCTGGCAAGAGCTTTGTGTTGGGTTCTCCTTAGAACAGAGGTTTGCAAACTGCAGCTGATAGGTGAAATATGCCCTGTTTTTGTAAATAAAGTTTTGTTGAAACAATTGTTTACATCTTCTCTATGGCTCTGTACTATACACAGTGTAGTCTTAAAATATTTACTCTGACCCTTTATAGAAAAAACTTTGCTGGCTCCCTTCTGTAAAATCTTAACCTTTTTCTTTTTCAAAATGTTTTTGCTAATCCCTTGAAAAGAGGTGGAGTGAAATTGCACAGTTTTGTGAATGGTACTGAAAAAGTGATATTTCATGACTTGGGTGTCATTTCTTTTCTCTCTCTCTCTCTCTCTCTCTTTTTTAACTTATTTATTTGCTTTAGTTGTACACAATGTGTTTATTTTTATGTGGTGCTGAGGATCGAACCCGGGCTGCACACGTGCTAGACAAGCGCTCTACTGCTGAGCCACAACCCCAGCCCGGGTGTCATTTCTTTGTGTATGCCAGAAGTTATCTGTGATGACCCTCAAATGGGGAATGTAGTGTGTAGTTAGATATTCCTATTTTCTGTGCTTGAGCTGCCTCCAATAATTAGAAATCTTTTGGAACCTAAATATTGATCCAAATTGAGGAACTAAGTAAAGCATGTTTAGAAAGTTCATGCTGTACTTTTATAGGTTCTTCAGCCACTTCAGCAGCGATTCTTAAGAGTGATAAACCAAGAAAATTTTCAGCAGATGTGTCAGCAAGAGGAAATCAAGCAGGAAATCACTGCTACGCTGGAGGCCCTGTGCGGCATTGCTGAGGCTACCCAGATCGACAATGTAGCCATTCTTTTTAATTTTTTAATGGACTTCCTTACCAATTGCATTGGGTTGATGGAAGTTTACAAAAATACCCCAGAGACTGTCAATCTCATTATAGAAGTTTTTGTTGAAGTTGCACATAAACAGATATGCTATCTTGGAGAGGTGAGCACTTTCTAGTTTTTATCTCTTCAGGATTAAAACTCTTCAAAGCTACAATAATGTATTGATGCATGTTTTCTAAAATAAATTTATCTTTATAAAAGATCCTTCAAGGGCCGGGTGCGGTGGCCCACGCCTATAATCCCAGCACTTGGGAGGCTGAGGCAGTAGGATCACAAGTTCAAAGCCAGCCTCAGCAATGGCGAGGCACTTAGCAACTCAGTGAGACCCTGTCTCTAATAAAATACAAAAAAAGGGCTGGGGATGTGGCCCACTGGTCAAGTTCCCCTGAGCTTAATCCCCAGTACTCAAAAAAAAAAAAAAAAAAAAAAAATCCTTCAAGAAGACTAAAAAAGAATTCATGATTCAGAGGAAGTCATGTCTAATAATATAACTTGCCCTAAAATTTTTTAGAAAAAGGCTAAATTTTAAATATCACTGTACTCTTAATATATGCTTTTTTGTTAGTTGTTTAAAATATTCAAACATTAACAATAACAATTATAGCTACTATTTGAATTTTGAGTAAACGTACACTTCTCTACTTATTTCCCAGCTGGATTCTACCAAATAGAATAATTTGTGCTTGTTTTCTTACAGTCCAAAGCTATGAACTTATATGAAGCCTGTCTTACTTTGTTGCAAGTATATTCCAAGAATAATTTAGGGAGGCAAAGAATAGATGTTACAGCTGAAGAAGAGCAGTACCAAGACCTGCTTCTCATTATGGAACTTCTTACTAACCTTCTGTCAAAAGAATTCATAGATTTCAGTGACACAGGTAAAGTATAGTGTGATGGTTCTTAAACCTGATTGTGATTGTTGTTTTTATTAAAACAAAAGATGTTTGAAGTGAAAACTGATGAAGTTCAATTTACAAAACAAATTAAAGTAGATATCTTTTGTTGAAATGAGGGTGAGGACCAAGCCTTCCTGCTTGCCTTTCGTCTTATAATAATAATGTCTTCAGCTGGGCATAGTGGTGCTTTCCTATAGTCCCAGCTACTCAGGAGGCTGAGGCAGAAGTATTACTTGAGCCCAGAAATTTGCAAACCCCCCCCCCCAAAAAAAAAAGTGGCCTCCTTTTTTTTTTTTTTTTTTTTACTTTATACTGTATATCAGGCCCTGTTCTTCTTACATAGTATGAAGTAGATACCATTGTTATTCTCACTTTAAAGAGGAGGCAATAGAAGAATAGAGAGGTTAAGCCACTTACTCACAAGTATTTAGCTAGTAATTTGGGATTAAATTTTAAAACCCAGCAGGTGACCATAGACTCCATTTTCTTCAGAGTTGTGTTTTATTGACTCCTGTATGTCCTCTGAAGTGGCCACCCCAAGAAACCTAGTGCTTTGTGGAGTGTAGTTTGGGAAACCCTCGTAGGATACAAAACCCTGAGCTCTAAAGTTGACAGGCCACTTAACTTTTAGTAGCTCATCAATAACATGATATGAGGAAAGTCAGTTAGCCTGCCTGTTTTCTTTATTGACTGGTAAAATCTACCCACTACCCACCTGCTTAACCCCACTGCCAAGCTTGTCTTTAAAGTAACTAAAACTTGTTTTATAAGAGAAACAAACCATATCTAGCATGTATATGTTATGCAGGCATTTGTGATAGTAGACTTTTTGGCTTCTCCCTTGCAAGAGTCTTAAATTAGTGCTATAACATCCCACTTTAGTCATTGCACTCAATCTTTGAGATTGTTCTTGCTCTGTTTTCTTTACTGATTGTTTTCCTTCTTCACTGAACCATGGTTTTTCCAGTATCTGTCCTGTACTAGGCACTGTCAAAGTTCACTGTCTAGGAGCTTTATTCAAGTTAACCATGGCTAATGAGGTGAAATGGTTTGAAAAGCACTGTCCTAACTTTGCCTCAGCAAATTCTTTCCATTTTGTCTTCAGGCCCAGGTCCTCATGTTTTCCATATTCCCATGTTTTCTAAGTCCTTTGGTCTGTGCTTTATAGTCCCAGGGTGTTAAACATTTTCCAGGTCATATGCACCTCTCCCTCAAATAGTGTGCATTATACCATCCTACAAGGTGGTTTGTGGACAAAAGTCCAAAAGGAGGCTCTTTTGTATATTTTCCAAGGGTGGAGGGACCCCAGGTTAAGAACTGTGGTGAGGAACTGTGACCCAGTATTAAACAATTTGTACATTTAGATGATTTACTGTCAGAGGTACCACTATATTTCATAAATCAGCTCATTGTTTCAGATTTGTTATTTCCAGAAGGATTATCAGTTTCTAGGTTCCCAGTTCTGACTGAAACTATCAGGCCCCATCCTACTAACTCCAGAAGTCTACATTTTAAGAAAGCTCCCTAGACTTCTTAGATGTGCTGCCTTATCTGGAAGGTAATACTATATACTTCTTTCAGAATAACTTTCCTGGAATAATAATTCCATCATGTTCATACCTGCATATGTAATACAGTAGATCCCAGCACTGGCCAGTGAAGGATTATAATAGAATTAAACATTTCCAGATGTTAGGGATGATAGGTCTCCGGCCAGTTTGTAGCATCTTCTCCTCCTCCCCCCCCCTCCCCCTCCCCCTCCCCCTCCTCCTCCCCCTTCTCCAATATTTTTTTAGTTGTAGATGGACACAATACCCTTATTTTATTTGTTTATTTTTATGTGATGCTGGGGATTGAACCCAGTGCCTCACGCATGCTAGACAAGCTCTCTACCACTGAGCCACAACTCCGGCCCCAAATCTCCTCTTCTTGCCTCTCTGGGAAACCGACACTGTCTTCTCACTGGAGTGTGGATGAAGAATCCTTCCCCAAGTGCACCTTCTGAGATCTTCCCTTGGGTTCTAGACTTTCTGTACTAACTTTCCTGAATCCAGTAGGGCTTATACCTCTAATAAAGGGAAAGCCATTGGTATTTTTGGAAAGGTTTTTTACATGGGAGTCTTCCAAGACTAATATGGGTATGGTATATTTTGCAGAGTTTCTATTGAAAGACATAGAACTACCAAAGGCATTTGGAGGGCAAAGACCCTCTCTATTATCCAGACTATAGTGTAGCTGCACTTTCTTATGTCACCATTCTGGGACAATATCGTAGAGCAAACAAGAAAGTTAAGCAGTTGAGGAAGAGATTTACCAAATAAAAGCAGTAAGATTGGGGCTGGGGTTGTGGCTCAGCAGTAGAGCACTCGCCTGGCACGTGCATGGCCCGGGTTCTATCCTCAGCACCACGTAAAAATAAATACATTGTGTACAACTAAAGCAAATAAATAAAATTTTTAAAAATATTTATTTATTTGCTTTAGTTGTATACAATGTGGTTTTTTTAGTTTTACCTGGTGCTGAGAATCGAACCTGGGCCGCACACATGCTAGGCGAGCGCTCTACCGCTGAGCCACGATCCCAGCCCCAATAAATATTTTTTTTTAAAGATTAAAATCAAGGCCTGGGGCTGTAGCTCAGTGGTAGAGTATTTGCCTCACATCTGTGAGGCACTGGGTTTGTTCCTCAGCATCAGATAAAAATAAATAAAGATATTGTATCCATCTGCAACTAAAAAAATATTTAAAAAAAAATAGATTAAAGTCAAAATAAAAGATTAAGAAATCGACACCAGAGTGCTCAGGGTAGTGAGAACAAAATAAAGGTAAAATGTAAAAATGGGGTAAAAAGAATAAAATAAGGGTGTATAGGGTTTAAATCTGAAAGAAACCAAAATAAGACTATTAAAATAGAAAATTTTAAAGAAATAGCATTAGCTGATAAAATAGATGATACAAAGGAAGATAATATTTTATTACTTTTAAAATGAAGTTTACAGATAGCTGAGACAAAATATAAAACTTTAATATTTAAAAAATTTAACATGGTAAGCTGGGCGTGGTGCTGCATGCCTGTAATCCTAGCAACCTAGGAGGCTGAGGCAGGAGGATCTCAAGTTCAAGGCTAGTTTCAGCAATTTGCAAGACCCTGAGCAACTTAGCAAGACCTTGTCTCAAAATGAAAAATAAAAGGCTGAGAATGCAGCTCAGTGGTTAAGTTTCCCTGGGTTTAATCCCCAGTACCAGAAAAAAGAGATAAACATGCTGAAGTGAGATATTTAAAGGAAAACTGGAGTTGGTTTCTGACATTATTCATTAAGTGGTGCTCCTGACTCCTTAGCAGAGCACTTGAGAGTCCTATTCAGCTCATTCACGTCAGCCTTTGCAGCCCAGAGAGACCTGGAACTGATGGGCAAGCCATATCTCCTTGGATGGAATAGACCAATCTGATGTTCAGAAAATATTTGCTGACCCTTTCCAAACATTTGCTTTGAAAAATGGGATTTTTCAAGCAGAATTGAGATTTTTAGAGAAAGTTCAGAATTAGGCTGAAAAAGTTATTTTTAAGTAAAAAAATCTTACCATTTTATCTTTAAAGTAAAGAGGAAGAAAAATTACCCATACCTTTTGATACTATCCAGAATAAACTGTAGGTTGCATTTTGGGAATTTCTTCTTTTGTTCTTTTTGTAGCATTTCATTGGCAGTCGTGCTCCAAATAAAATTTTTATGTTCTGCCTCCATCCCCACCTTCTGTACTGGGGATTGAATCCAGGGGCACTCTGCCCTAGACTTTTTTTATTTTGAGAAAAGTTCTTAATGAGTTGTCTAGGCTGGACTTGAACTAGCACTACTAGCACTACTGCTTCAGTCTCCTGAGTAGCTGGGATTATAGGTGTGTGCCTTTGTACCTGGCTTTACTTTTTTGATTAAAAGAGAAAAAATTCCCAGTAATGGGGATTGAACCCAGGCCCTCGCACGTATTAGACAAACACTCTATCACTGAGTGTTTGCCCCCAGCCCTTTGTCAATAAAATTGTCATGACATTTTAATGGGATTGTGATATTTTAGAGTCTAACCTATTTCCCTAATATTGGGCATCTGGAATATCTACCCTTTTGCTCTTATAAATACTAATGTATTGAGCATTTCTGTAGACAAGTCTCTGTGTGAATTTGTTTATATCCTTACTAGATAAAGTGCTGTAAGGGCTGTATATATCTACATATTAATATACACATTTCTTTTAGTATAACCATCACATTATATCCTAACCAGCAATAAAATCCTGTCATTTAAAAATATTTTTTAATTCAAATGAATTAGAAATAGTATCGTTGCCGGGCGTGGTGGCGCATGCCTGTAATCCCAGCATTTGGGAGGCTGATGCAGGAGGATCACGAGTTCAAAGCCAGCCTCAGCAATGGTGAGGCACTTAGCAACTCAGTGAGACCCTGTCTCTAATAAATACAAAATAGGACTGGGGATGTGGCTCAGTGGTGGAGTGCCCGTGAGTTCAATCCCCAGTACCAATAAATAGATAGGTAGATAGATAGTATCGTTTAAGGGCTGGGGTTGTGGTTCAGCAGTAGAGCACTCACCTAGCACGTGCACGGCCCAGGTTCTATCCTCAGCACCATGTAAAAATAAAGGAATTGTGTACAACTAAAGCAAATAAATAGATATTTAAAAAAATAGTATCATTTGAAAATTTGCCCTGCCTTATAGTTGGAATGAACTATTTTTTATTGAAGTCAGTGTTTGTTCATGGATGTTGCTCACTTAGCTATCTATTCTTATTAATAAGTGTAGATATTTGTTTTAAGGGTAAGAATTATTTGTCATATTCCTTGCTACTCTTTCACACTACTTTTTTTTATATATAATGTTTTCATTTCCATATTTTCCCTCAGTCCTTTTGAGCTTAGAAAGATTTCGTACACCCAAGACATCAAATAGATATTACTATACAAATCATGTAATTCATAGCATGGCTAGTGTACCAGTAAATCTTACCTTTCGTTTTATGTTAGAATAAGCATTGGGTTTACTTTTATTTCTAGACTCTCTCCTGTCCTTACCTCCCCAATATTGCTCTATCAAGCACTCAGGTTCCCTAACAAATAAGGTGCAAAAGGATGGAATGGGGCTAGACCTACCAGAGATTTATATTATAACTCATGAATGTGTTTAGACTAAAGGGCTTGAATTTATTTTTATTTTCACAAAGACTTTGGAGATTTCATGATCTTATATAATCCATAAGACTGCATTATTTCTATTTTAATAGATGAAGTGTTTAGAGGACATGAGCCAGGTCAAGCAGCAAACAGATCTGTATCAGCAGCTGATGTTGTTTTATATGGGGTAAACCTAATTCTGCCCTTGATGTCACAAGATCTTTTGAAGGTAATTAAAGAAACGAAATGTGAACTTTATACTATACATTGTTGAAGTTCAAAAATACTTTAGACATTAACAAACCTGTGATTTAATTAAGGAGTTATATCTGTTAAGTGTACATGAAAATAACGCGTTTGCATTTCTGTTACAGTGACTTGTGCTTGCTTCTCAGTAACACAGGCTCTAGAGTTGTGCGTGCACTGGTCTGTTAGTGACTCATTTTGTTGGGGAGTGCTACAGAAAAAAAAAAGTGTCCTAGAAAAGAAACATTTCTGTTTGCAGTTTTTTTTTTTTTAATATTTTTATTTATTTGCTTTTAGTTGTACACAATGCGTTTTATTCAATGCGTTTTATTTGTACGTGGTGCTGAGGATCGAACCCGGGTCGCCCACGTGCTGCTAGGCGAGCGCTCTACCGCTGAGCCACAATCCCAGCCCCCATCTGTTTGCAGTTTTGATTCCCTCATTTGTCATTGTATATTTGGACATTATTCTCAGGCTGAAGGATTGAGAAAAGGAGGGCATTTTCCAAGCTCTTCCATGTAAAAATGGGATGGTAAGAAACCAAGACTAACATAATTTAAAATGTTTACACTTTCTGACTCCATTGGACCTGGGTTTCACCAGTCATTACTGGGCGATGTGTGGATGAGGCTGACCTTTTCTTTCCTAAGTACCATAGGAAAGGGCAGTCTCTTAGATGAGTTGTCATGGGGGGATAAAAGTAAGGACAAGGATAAGGAAGGAGATGATGGGTATGTATGTGCATGAGATAAAAGGGATGAGAGAGTGATAGCGGGAAGGAAGAGAATAGAGATTGAACTGTATTTGGAAGGCAAAGAACCAGAATAAGGATGCTGTTAGAGTCCGCAGGCTCTCAACATATGCTTCCTTCCTTCAGAAATGTTTTAAACTTTTGGAAATGATCCTGACAACCCATGAGCCAGATGTTCATGTGACATCCAGTAGGATGAGAAAATTGAGTCAGCTCTGTATAATGATTTGCTTTTAGGATCTGTTTGATCAAATAAACCGTTAAACATTTAGATGTATATTTTCTCAAGCATTGTTAAATTAGATTGTCTACTTTTACCTCAGTCCTCTAGGACTGTTAAAGAAGAAAATAGTTGGGCTGGGGTTGTGGCTCAAGTGGTAGAGTGCTCGCCTAGCATACGTTAGGCACTGGGTTTGATCCTCAGCACCACATAAAAATAAAATAAAATATAAAGATATTTTGTCTACCTAAAAAGTAAAAATAAATATTAAAAAAAGAAGAAAATAGATTTTGAAAATTTAAAAGACTGAATATCACTCTGCTTGATGTATAATTTACCTTCTATATTTCCATCACTTTTGAATGGAAATAAGCACATTTATAAAAAGGACTTATTCCTAGATCATTTATTAGATTTCACTGCTGTGTTTACTTGTTCAAGGTAAACATAGATTATCTGGAATTGACTATAGCTTTTATTAGTGATCTAGAATATAATTGTTTCTACTATGTATTACCTTTTTTGCCTAGTAATTAGTAAAATATTGCCTTTATTATAACTTATTTTTAGATTTATTTAGGTTTTCCTGTTTTCTGTATTTTGTACATGATTTAAAGAAGTCATTGTATAATAAAAGTCTGTCAGTTACTTTATTGCATTAATGAAAATGAAAATTAGATACTATTGAGCATCTACATATCTAATTTCTTTTTTCAGTTTCCAACGCTTTGTAATCAATACTACAAATTAATCACATTTATCTGTGAGATTTTTCCTGAAAAAATACCACAGCTTCCTGAGGATCTTTTTAAAAGTCTGATGTACTCCCTAGAACTAGGAATGACATCGTATCCTTTAAATGAACATTATTCTCAGCTGGGGGAAAAGATGTTACTTAAAGAAAAGTTCTTTAAATTTGTGTTTTTAAATTTTTATTTTGTAGTTTTAGTTTTATCTCAAAAAGGCTGTCATCTCTATAACTGCTCTATTTCTGTGTTTCTTTTGTTAATTTGCCTAATCCTGTCCTCTTTACATAGAACCCTAAGGCATTTGGCCCCTCATCCCATCATCACTCCTTCAATTGGCAATGTCATATGTTATTGCTGGATTTGGGGTCTTAGTCCCCTAATGATAGAAAATAATATGACTTCTTATCAGTTGTATATATCATAAGCAGAAATAAGCTAAACATCACCACCTCCAGATTAAAAACTCTTATGGGTCATCTAAAAAACATTGGAAATTATCTTTCCTTCATAACTCAAGATACATTGCATACTAATCTGCACACGCATCTGAATTCATTTCTAGAAATAGTCATGTATTTGATACTGGCTTTTTTTTTTTTTTTTTTAATCTTTTGTGACTCAAGTTATTCCAATTTAGTTTGCTCTTTGACCTTCATGATCAGAATGAGTTCAGAGGTTTGCCAGCTCTGTCTGGAGGCCCTGACACCATTAGCTGAACAGTGTGCAAAAGCACAAGAAACAGATTCACCACTTTTTCTAGCAACTCGGCACTTTCTTAAGGTAAGATGTTTCAAGAAAAGTCATCTACTTTGATAAGTATAGTCAGTGTACATAATTTTTCAGAGAAAAGGAAATAATACTTTCTGTTCATGGTGGGTTTTTTGTTGTTGTTGTTGTTGTTATGTTTTTGAGATCAGTTCTTGGGATATATTGTTTTCATCCACTTTCATTTGTGTTCTTAAAAATTGAAGTGGTAAATATAATGGGGGAATTTGATAATTCAAGTATCACGGCAAGTATTTACAAGATTCTTTTAGAAAACCATTTTATTTAGTTTTCAGATTATTGTAATAAATAGAATATAACTGCCATCCATTTCTTTGTGGATTTGGGGGAGGCCAGAGTATAGGATGATCAGCCTATATTTTTATTTAGAAGTCTTATTATGTAATTTCAGCTGGTTTTTGACATGCTGGTTTTGCAAAAGCACAACACAGAGATGACTACCGCAGCTGGTGAAGCTTTCTACACGTTGGTGTGTTTGCATCAGGTACTGGACATGCCTCTCTTCAGGGGATTCTTCTTGTTAGAAAGATGGTGGGTCATCAACACCTCAATACTTACAGGATCAGTGTGACTCAGACTTGCAGTTATATTTCAGTGAGGCAGTATTTCTTTTTCTTTTCTTTTTTACCTTTGTTTATTTATTTTATGTGGTGCTGAGGATTGAACCCAGGTCCTCGCACATGCTAGGCGAACGCTCTACCGCTGAGCCACAACCCCAGCCCCAGTGAGGCAGTATTTCTTATCTTCCTTATTAACTTTTTCTTTTTAAAGGTAAGCTTTCTTTTTTAAAAAA
The DNA here is from genome assembly GCA_025594165.1 of Tamias sibiricus. NCBI lineage: Eukaryota > Metazoa > Chordata > Mammalia > Rodentia > Sciuridae > Tamias > Tamias sibiricus. Next base: position 11,438,201 of record CM046663.1, on the reverse strand, counting down.
AATATTTATTTATTTGCTTTAGTTGTACACAATGCAATGCATTTATGTTTACGTGGTGCTGAGGATCGAACCCGGGCCGTGCACGTTCGAGGCGAGCGTTCTGCCACTGAGCCCCAGCCCCAGCCCCAGCCCCAGCCCCAGCCCCATTCCTTATTAACTTTAAGTTTTTTATTTTGTGTTTATCTGGCAAGCTGTTTGTCAGCCCAGAAGCATTTTTTTTATTATTTTTAGTTTTTGAATTTTAAGTTTTATTTAATTTTTTAAAAATTTTTATTCATAGTAGTATGTATTACAGTTCATACTATACATATATAGCATCTTTTTACACAAAACAGTTTGTATACAAAGTATATTCACAGCATTCAAGTCTTCAATCATGCATTTAGAATAATGATATCCGTCTTATTCAACCACTTTTTTTCCCCCTTCCCCCCTTGCTCCCTCCCTTCCCCTGCCTTCCCTTTGACCATTATAGTGTTCCTCTAATCCTCCTATGTACCCCGAACCAACAATACTGTGAACCGGCTTAGCATTTATTTTTCATTCTCTACTTTTGTGAGTCATCCTTTGTAGCAATTACCACTCCAAAGCTTATCCTTAAACAACTATACAAAGAGCCAGGAACACAAACATGAATAGTATTGAGTGCTTTGAGAAACTAACAATTTTTTTAAAAAATATTTTTTAGTTGTTGATGTACCCTTCGTTTTTTTTTTTTTTTTTTTTTTTTTTTTTTTTTTTAATATGTGGTGCTGAGGATTTGCTAGGCAACTGCTCTGCCACTGAGCCACAACCCCAGCCCGAGGAACTAAAGTTTTATAAAAGAGACAAGATGAATAAAATTGGGGACCTGGAGAAGTTTGCCTTCATAAAGTATAAAGAATAGCGTATTATTTTGTTTTATGTTGTAGAAAAGATCAGATTATTTTATTTTGTTGAACCCTTAAGGTCTAAAGCAGTACTGATCTGTGGTTAACGTAACAAAAGAAGTTGGGCTTGCTTATCTGTCTCTATTTCTTTTATTCTGATAGAGTAGGTATCCTTCAGTATATAAGAACCATGTTGAGCCGGGCACGGTGGCACACGCCTGTGATCCCAGCACTTGGGAGGCTGAGGCAGGAGGATCGCGAGTTCAAAGCCAGCCTCAGCAATGGGGAGGCACCAGCATGGCCAAGTGATTGGCTAGAGAAACTTTGCATTTTATTATGCTTTCTAGAAAAGGAAGAATTTAGGGGAGGTTCATATACTTAAAACCCTCTTCCTTTAGACTTCCTGTGCCATCTGCACCCAAGATGAAGGTGCTCTAGGACCTAATTTCTTGCACTCTGCTCTAGTGGCCACTTTCTGCTGATAATATGCATTCAGTTGTGTGGCCTTTCTCTGAAATTTGACTTCCTTGATGTTTACTAGGAAAATAGGTCTTTTGTCCCACATGTATAAGCCATTCCTCTCTGGTTACCTTTATTGTCCTTTTTGGTTTTTGTTTTTAATATATTTATACTGTTTTGAAAAGAGAACAGGGAGTTGAGAGTAGCTAATAGAATCTCCTGCTGGCCCGACTCCAGAAGTAATACCATTTCTTACCTACTAGTAGGGAAGTGATTTATGATTATACTTTGTCTCCTCTGAGCAGGCCTCTCTCTTGGAGAAGGCTGTTAGGACAGCCATCCTGGCTCCATGTTTTAGGGGGAGGGCTGGGATGCTGCACTCTATTCCTCTTTCAAAATGCTCTGCCTTCACCTTTGAGAAAGCTCTGAAACACTTCTCCACCATGGTTATGCTCCCGGACACCTGCTGTAGCCCTGTGTGTATCTACTGTTTTCAGAACTGAGTTGACAAATTGTCTTTACAGGACTTTGGGGAACTATTCAAGGCCATATTGCAGACTTAGGTTATGTAGAAAATTAAAGTAAATATGAATAATGTGCTTTGCAAACACAGAAGAGGCAATACTACAAAGTTGGTAATGACGTGGATCTGGAACAAGATTGCATAGAGTTGTCAGCTTCTGCCTCTTAGAACCCCACATGCAGTAACTGACAGAGTCTGTGATACTCTTAGGAAGATACATTCTTATGGGTACCTTGTCTTTTCCACAGGCTGAATATTCTGAACTGGTTGAGACATTACTATCAAGTCAACAAGACCCAGTTATTTACCAGAGATTGGCAGATGCCTTCAACAAGCTCACTGCAAGCAGCACTCCTCCTACGCTGGATCGGAAGCAGAAGATGTCCTTCCTAAAGAGTTTAGAAGAATTTATGGCAAATGTTGGTGGTCTCCTTTGTGTAAAATAAACAACAAAACTCTATGCTTAATATAGATCCTTTCTACAAAGTGCACTGAATTGCTGAAAGTTGACTTGAGTCTTGTCCTGTTCCTCAGTTCTTTTGGCCATTTTGGATTTTGGAGAGCCTGAAACTTCAATATGGAATGCAGTTGAAACAGGAGAGGTCAACTTTGAATCAGCTTCTGCTGTTAGGTGTTAGCCACAAGGTGTCATATACATGTCTTCTAGATTTTGAATGGTGACTTAAAATTTTCAAAATGCAATTCCATATATGTGCAAACAGATATGGGCACCAAGAAATACATATTCAGTGCCTTTTCCCCTTTTATCAAAGCATAGGTGGCTAGCCAAAGTTTAGAATTTTTTAAATTAAATATTAGGTGGATGTTCTAGGCAATGTTTCTCAAAATGTTGTCCATAGACCACCTGCACCTCCTAAGGATCTGGTGAAAAGGAAGAGTCTTGGGCCCAACCATAAACCTTTAGTCAGAATCTCTGGTGGTTGGACGTTGGAGTCTGCATTTTAGTAAGCTCCTCCCCTCCATTACCCCAGAAATTCTGAATCAATGCAAGAGACATTGAAAACTCTTTAAGAGGTTTTGTGTTTTCCACCTTTAATAATTAGGTTTGTGATTCAGCAGGAAAAAAAAATCACCAAATGTTTGTTGACTTCTTGTTAGTTGATGTTCTTTCTCACTCTCTCACACTCTTTATTTTCTTCTTTGTCTCTCTTCTTTCTCTCTCATCAACCCATGTTACAGGTTTTGTGTAATTAATACAGGTCTCTAATCATACTCTGATGCCTGAACTTGAGGAAAATATGTGTATATTTTTGTTCCGTAAAAAGAACTTCTAGGAACTGTAGCCATTTCATTGCCTTAATTTTAAGAGGGGGGGAAAAGAAAGCAGATTTGTTTTAGTAAGAAATCAAGTCTTGATGCTCCAGAGTTGGTTTAGGGTATTAGCTGCTATGAACCTGTTGCCCCTTTTGATGGTGTATTTATGTAGGTTTTATGAGTAAAACAAAAGGCTTATCCCCATGTATTTAACTTTCCAAGTGTGTTTCTATCCAGCCACACAGCCCATATCTACTCTGAATAGCTTGCTTAAGCAATAACTAATTTTAAAGGATGTGAATTACTGATTCACACAATAGAATTACTATTGCACGTTGGGGCATTAGGGGCAATAATTATGAAGTGGGTGTTATTCTTGCATCACAGAAGCCACGCATATTTAATTTTAGAGATTAAAAAATCCACTCTAGATCCTCTAGTTTGATCTTTCTAATCAGGATTTTTTATACTGCTGTCATGCTTCTCTTAATAATGTGTACCAGCTTAAATTATGGAAATGAAAGCTAATTTATAAACTGTAGGCATGTGAAACTTCACGCTTTACAGTACCAGAATCTCACAACACAGTGACAAGTAGAGGATTCTGGCATAGGTGCATTCGAATTTCTGCTGCAGAGGGGTAGGCTTTCTCCTTCCACATATCCTTAATAACTATCTGCTAACCCACCCTGCAAGTGCAGCTGTTATATTTGAATTGCACATAACATATACATCTTCACATGTGATCCTCTGCAAAACTTTGTGTAACTGTGCTAAAGACAGAGAGGACAAAACTGGAAGCATCTAAATTACATCCCACCTGTGCATGTGAGTGAATGCGAGGTCTACAACCATAACTTTTTGAGGATCATTTCTCTTAACTTGATCACCACTGAGTAACAATAAAAGTGGAGCAAAAACATCTTACAAGATTGTGAGGAAGAAAATTAGTATCACTCTTGATGAAAGACATTTTTGTATTTCAAAAAATGCTTTGATTGATGTTTTAGTTTTTTTTTTTTTTTTCTTGAAGTGATGTGCAGCAGTGATCACTGTGTTTTGCATTGTTTTTTTGTGTGTGTGTGTGTGTGTGCTTCCTCACTCCCTCAAGCCTCCTCAGCACTTGTGAGTAGTGTAAGTGTATATGTGTGATAAATATGGTCCCTGAGACACAAGGATGCTGAGACCCACAACTGACTGGCCAGGACAAAACTATAATCAGGTTTTTATTAAAAGTAAAGATGTGTAGGAAAGGAATGCCTTAGTAAATAAAAAGGCATCTGTATTTAAATAACTTCTATCCAGACAGAAATATTTGCTAAATTTTCCCAGATTATATTATAATTCTCCAATTTTATTGACCGTTTTAAATTAAAAACAACATTTACTTCAGATTGGACCAAATAATGTTTAAGAGATCACCAGAATGTTGATTAGTGGCAAACCAGGTGGGGTGGGGGGTGATACCACCACATTTTAGGTAGTAGGGATACCACTTAATTGCACCAACTAGACTCTTCAGGGTGTTTTGTGTATACGTTTGCCTAATTAAATGTTTGTTTAGTCTGAATCTTTTATTTTCCCAGTTTTGTCTTAAGCTATGTTTATTAGCTCTTCAGATTTTGTTTCACTTTGCTTAATGCTCTTGGCCCAGTGGGTATTGAACACTGGCTGAATTTAGTAAATTGGTTTTTCCAATTAAAACTGACTGTTAATTTGTTAAAAGTTTTTTTTTTTTTTAAACAGAAACATTATTTGTGCCCTTTTTTATATATGTTAAAGGGACACTGTTAAGTGTTTGATTTTTAGATTGTTGTGCTTTATTAAATTTCTGTTGTTCACATAATAGCCTTTAAACTTAAGTTTTCCTTGTACCCTTTGTTTGATTTGTGTTTCATTTTTGTTCCTTATTGTTTCCCAAGGCACAATCACTAAGGAGTCCTAAGGCACAATTATTAAGGACTTTGTATGCTCACAATTTGTATTAATGTAACAATACCTGTAACTCCGTTCTTATAGTTCTGTTAAAAGGGGTGGTCTGATTTTATGGTCCTTGTGCTGGATGGGTGGCTGCTGATAGCCAAACTACTTGACAGTATTTGACAGTGTTCTTTCCAACACAGTTACTTGGGTCTTTTCTGCCTGGCATTCTCATACTTTGTTGGAAGACAGTGGCATGTTAACATCACTGCATTGAGTTTTCATCTGGTATAAAGTGTAACATTTTCCATAAACAAACTTTGCAAGTTTTTGCAAAGTAATTTTAAGAATTCAGACTTATTTTTATTGTTAACTGTGTATCTACTTAAATTACATTGCTCTGTTCAAAAGAGATGATTACTACTATTTTTTTTTCCTTCATAGTTTTCATTTCAAAACAAGCTTCTATATAATCCCCCACCAGTCAGCATTACTAATACTGTCCTTGCTGTCTTGATTGAACTTTCTCCTTTACCAAAAATGTCAAGTTTCTAAAGTCCTAACATTACCATGTTTCTGTTTCTGTTAAAATTTCTATGAACCCCTCAAGTATTGAAGGGAAACTAGTTGTCAGTTTCAAGGATTACAAGTTTGAATCTCCTGGTGGACAGTGTTGGTGTTACCCTGAAAATATTATTTTTATGTTACAATTTTACTTGTATTCTGTTTGCCATCTCTGTTGTTAGAGGTGGTTGTTGTTGGACCTTGCTAAGTTAGCTGTCTCTGACAGGTAATTGTCATTATTGGTTCCTGAATAAAATATTAATGTTTTTAAGTTAGAAGGAACCTCAGTATTTTTTAGGGGTTTTGTTCTTGTTGTTTTTCAAACCAGAGAATAAGGTACTGATTCAGATATGAAGTTTTAACATAATTTTCTGTAAATTTTTTCCATAAAAGAGATGATTTCAGGATATAATAATCTTTTAAATTATTTTTAAATGTAAGTGGGTATTCTCTGAGTTGGTAACTATGTTCTGAAAACACTGCATTTAAGAATTCTTTAAAAATTGATTTTCTGACATTAAAATATGTCCAAGGTAGGCATCTTGCTGAGCCCAAATTGATTTGAAGTGCCATGGTTCAAGTTGAACTTTACGCTTTTTAATTTAGATGGAAGAAATGCCATCAGGCATGTAATGGGAACCCATGACATATGTAGCCAAAGAATAATTTGGTTCAGGTAAAGATAGAAGCTTAATAGTGGGCATCCATTCTGTTTTATTTTTAAAGAAGATGAGTGAAGAATTCTGTTTCTAGCGTGTAGCTCCCTGTGTGGAAGTCTTTGTAAGACTAGAATATTCTAAGCTAGCTGTGGTGGTGATTCCTGACCATGAACTGAAGGGTGTGGCTCACAAATAATCTGTCACCTGTGAGACTCAACTCTGTGAATCATCTGTCCACCCTCCTCACCCACTGTGGTTTGCTCTTCCTTCACCTGTTCCTGGTCCTCGGCAGTGGAGAGGTTTAATTTTCTCTTTTTCAGACTGTATTTTTAGGCCTCTTAGCTATTAGGAGCTGTCAGATATATACTAACAGCAAATTTCCCTCGCCTGAAGTTAAATACCACATCTGCACTATGTACCTCCTGGGGATCTAACCTCAAGTGTGCTCTGAGCCCAGGCTTCTGGTGTGATGTCTTTTACCACAAAATTATGACAAATTGCAAATATTGGTATTGTGATTTGATTCTGTGTACAAAGAAAGAAGCTCTATGCAGTGAGTTTGTGGTTTAATGGTCACAAAATGTTAGCACTGCTACCATTCAGCACGTGTAAATTTTTTTAAATTTATAAATATTAAAATTTTAAACTTACGCTGACTTTTCAATTTTTTTAAGAGACCCAGGGATGAGTGTACTGTTCAAATATTTACCTCTATTATCATAATAATGAAGGTATAAAGTTGCATTTAGTTTTTAAAAAATGCTTCAGTATGATTTTAGAAACTAAGGCTGTGTATTGAGCCTGTTACAAGCTGAATATCAAATTGATACATTTATTTGTATTTTTTAAATCCATAAATGGGAGTTAAAATGTCATTTCACTAAATATTTTTATTACATTTTTGTTATGACCATGTGTGATTTGTTCATGGGTATTTAAAACTAGGCTATTTTATGAAAAATATTGAAGTGGTGTTAGTTTGACATCATAGGATGAATCACCCGGGACATTGTACATTCCTAAAATAATTTTAAAGATATATATATATATATATAGATCAAAATCAAGATTTAAAAAAATCAAAATTTGCATTATATTTCTGACAGAACCCCCAACCCTCATAGGATACCCAGTAATCAGAAAGAAAATAAAAATTTTGTTTATATTCTGTAATATTTATTTCAGCCCACAGTCTTAGAAGCCATTTCAGAGTTATTAGTTAAATCATTAGATTTGGGGTATGATTTGTAGTAAATGTTTTTAGTAGTTCGAGTCATTCCTTTTGGCCCTTTAGTGAAATTGGAAAATTACTATTCTGTGTGCTATATACATCTACTTTCACCCTTTGCCCAGTTTTAAATCTTGTGAACATATGCTTTGAAAAGTTAATGTTTTTTTTAAAAAGAAAATGCATTTTGAAAATTATTAATTTTTAACAAGTTTTTTTTGAATACTTTGTATATTGAGACTTGATTTTAATCTAAGTATAGATAAAGATAAAAGTAGTTTAAGAAGAGTAAATAGCATGTGTTTTGAATTTTTGTTTCCCCTCATTACTAAGGGTGGAACCACAGTCACAGGCTAATTATTTGTCATTTCAAAGCCATGGAATATTTTAACGATCTCAATCATAAAAATCTTTTTCTTTTTTAAAGACATCTTCAATGGCACTCACCCCAAAATACAGCTCATTTACATTGAGTGGCGTATGACTGTTGCCTTTGGTATGTTGATTAGATAATGGAACAGTTTTGTTCATTTTTTAAAACAGAATCCAGATTGGGTTTTGTGTATTCTTTGTCATCTCAAATGGCAGTTGAGTGAAACTTACTTTAAAAAAAATATATTTATTTATTTGCTTTAGTTGTACATAATGCAATGCATTTATGTTTACGTGGTGCTGAGGATCGAACCTGGGCCGTGCATGTGCTAGGCCAGCACTCTACCGTTGAGCCACAACCCCAGCCCCAAAACTTACTTTTAAAACTAAGTAGAAGCAAAGGGCATATTTGGTGAAATTAATGAGAGAATTTTTTAGTGAGAAATTTCACACAGGAGTGGAAGCATTTTGTCTTCGTTCTAGCACATAAATCTATAGGCTACTGAGCTCATTGTGTATCAGTTATTTTTTAACATCTGGCACGAGAGTAAACTGAGATAAGTCATTGGTGTTTTCCGGCATTGAATGGTAGTTAGCAGTGTTGTACTTAGTTTTTGGTATTGTTCCTTTCTGCATATGTTGCCAGGATAGGCTTCAAAAAAATTTTTTTTAATGTTCAAGATGTATTAGCAGTGGAGCTTCTCATTGGTATGCCTAATCATAACGGCACGACCCTGGATGGTCCTTCCTGAGAACTAACTAGTAAGGCTATTTGAACTGGCAAAGAACAAGGTAGACAGGCCTAGATTCAATTCCTAAGTTACTTAGAGGTTACATTACCTTTCACAGGTCCCTCATCTATGTCATAAATGAGATCATACATCTTTCCAAAGAAAAAATTTTAAACTGTGGATAAAACATAATAGATGTTCAATAAGAGTTCCATTGTATTTAAATATTTCTAAAAACACATTTTACTTCATCAGATAAATATATCTCAACAGAAGTCTAACACCTGATAGTCACTCATGATTTTTAAATAGTTAAATCTTCAATACAGTGTGATCATATAGCCCTATGCCATCACCATAGTGGCATTGTAATGGAGTAACTATTATGGTCTTTTTTATGAGAAAATTGATCTATTAACTTCACTGCCTTAGTACATTTTTGCTGTTTTAACAGGATAGTTGATACTGGGTGATTTGTAAAGAACAGAAATTTATTGCCGACAGTCCTGGTTGCTGGGAAGTCCAAGATGAATGTGTGGGCATTTGGTGAGGGCGTTCTTGCTATGTCCTTACATGGCTGAAGGTGGAATAGCAATAAAGAACTAACTTCCTCCATCAGGCCCCTTTGGAAAGGGCACCTACACTCTTTTATAAAGAAACAATCTTCTTGTCCTAATCACCCCTTAAATGTACCACCTCTTAATATCTGAATTTTGGAGGAGACCTATCGAAACCATGGCATAAATTATTTCAATTTCTGCTGAATATGCTTATTATTCCTACATGTCCCCCCTCAAAAAAATCCTAACAAGTGATCCTAAAGTGCATTTCATGTATCACTAGTTCTTTATAGCTTATTCTGTTTTAAGTTTGAGAAATAAAAATGTTCCTTTAGAGTTAACGCCTTTAATACACAAATACTGTGAGACTTATAAGATTTAATCAGATTTTACTTATTACGTTCAAAGTATTTTATAGGACTAGAATTCTAGGGAAAACTTTTTGCATCGTGCATAGGATAATTAGAGTAATTATTTTTGATTAACTCAAAAACGGAAGAAAAACAGGATTCTGTGTTTTTGTCATATATGTAATTGATTCTTATATATAAAAGGGCCAGGGGCAGGCATGGTGGTAGGTGCCAGTCAGTTCCAGCTATTCAGGAGGCTGAGTGAAGCAGGGAAAGGGGATGTTGCTTGAGCTTAGGAGTTCCATACCCAGCTCAAAAAAGAGAAAACTGGGGCTGGGTTTGTAGCTCAGTGGTAGATCACATGCCTAGCATGTGTGAGGCACCGAGTTCGATCCTCAGCACTACATAAAAATAAATGAAATAAAGGTATTGTGTCCATCTACAACAACAACAAAGAACAAAGTGTGCTTCCCCTGTCTCCTTTAAAAAAAAAAAAAAAAAGAAAAAGAAAACTGTATTTTTAAGAGCTTTTCAGAGTGATCTCCGTTTCTTTTTTGCACCATTTCCAGAAGAGGAACAAAAATCATTAACTATACAAAAGGAGTAATTCCTTAATTTAAATGAATTTGAAAGCATCTTTCAAGTCTAACTTAACTGGACAAGTAATTTCCTTTCACTGACAATCACACTGATTGTCAAATCAGTTTGCCTTTGATAATAGTGTTTTAAATTCTTATGAGTGAAAACTATTTAAATCACACTGGATATGTTTCACCAGAAAGTACTAATCTTCATGTACTATTGACATGCTTTCTGAACAATCTTCAACTACTGATGGAGGTATATATATTTAAGCTCTCTGCTGCCTATGATAACTTTAATTGCAAAAATAGCATAGAGCAAAATACATGAAGATAATTTGTGTCTTACATGCCATTAAAGCAGTGGAAGCTTTGAAAACTCACATTGTTTCAGAACAAGAATAATTTGCTTAAATATAAGCTTTTCTGTTAAATTATAAGCCAAGGCGATCTCCTATGTATGGAACACTACCTCTATAAAAAATAATACTGCCATAAAAGTTGGTTATTCTTTCTTGGTTTATGTTAAGTGATTTTATTTAATATATTTACTTCCCTGGTCTAAGATACACCCGATTTTGAAATATTTGGTTTAAAAGACTTATCAGTTCAGATCAAAGTCAAAATATGGGTTACTATAGACGGATAACAGCACTTTATAAATAGAAGTCCTGGCCCATCCAGTTATAAATCTACTCTTGTGAACTACTATCGAATGGCATCATTTAGGAGCTGAACAATTTATTTATACCAGAAAGGATTTAAAACTGAATATATTTAAAACAGGATGACAACTTAGCAAAATCGTGAAATTGATAAAATGGAGGTGAGAAAGATATGAACATTATATATAGGTCGCCCTGATGAATGTAAGACAAATGTCACTTATTTTATCTGCCAAGGTGAAAGGGAACCTTATAAGAGTTTATACGTGCCAGGTACTGTAGTTACTAGGTGTTGTTAACAAAAATTATATTTATAGAACTATATGCTTGCTTTAATATACATTGATCGGTGCACGCCACACTGAAGGCACTGAAAGAGTATGAAAGTTGTTTTCCTAATCCTATCACTTTTGTCAATACGTTTCGATTATAACACTAGATAGACGAGGCTTGGATTCTGAAAACCCGCACCTCTCGGTGCCAAATTAGCGGGCCTAACTCGAATCTACTCAAAAACCTTAAGATTTTCTCTCTCTCTCTCTCTCTCTTTTTTTTTTGGCCACCATTCTTGGAGGCAACTGTTGAAACGCAAGCCCTCGGAAGGGCTCCCCGCCGGAGGCGGCCCTCGCGGCCACTACAAGCCAGAGACCCTTCTCCGGAAGATGCCCGCCTCGCCCAACGGTCTGCGCTTGCGCGGGCCGCTCCGTCCCTCCCCTTAGCCGCGCTCCGCGCTCACCCGGCTGCTGCGCACGCGTGGCTGGTGAGTGGATCGAGGGCGTGCCCGTGGGGTGGCCTCGCGCCGCGGAGGGGCTTTGGGCTGCTGGTTTGTTTTGTGTCGTTTGTTCCGCACCCTTTATCTGGTGCAGTAGTGGTGGAGGGGCCTGGTGGGTGAGCGAGAGCCTGTCCAAGAGCGGGGACCTAGTTGTTAGGTCGGGTCCTGGTGCCCGCAGGGGCTGCGTCCTGGACAGCGCGCTTCCGCGTCCCAGCTATGGACGGCACGGTTAACTGACCTGTGGGCTAGGCGGAATTGTGAACCCCGGGTTATGGCCGCCCGTGGAGGCCCCCCCTTCTGAGCACAGGCAGGACTGGGCCGCTCTCCTTTTCTTGTTTGACCCCAGACGTTCGATGAATGCAGTTTGAGAAATGCACAGCCTAGAGTCGGTCTACTACTTCATCCTTTCATCATCTGTTGGTTGAGGACTTAAGAGACAAGTGCTCTGCTAGGTGCTGGAACTTGACCATAGTAGGACTCCACCGTGAACTGAGCACAGAACAGGGAAGACTTCCCCCGAGTGAGCCACGTGTAATATATCAAGGCTATAGGGGTAGTGGCTACATAAGCCACCCATACCAAAATTCACTGCATTGTACCTTTATGGTCTGCTTTTGCTTATGTCAGTTTTCCGTCAGCCTTTTTTTTTTTTTTTTTTTTTTGTAAGGATAAATAGAAATTTTATATTGAATTTAAATTATTTCTAGGTTTGTGTGTGTGTGTGTGTGTGTGTGTGTGTGTGGTGCTGGGAATCCAACCAGGGCCCTTGAGCATGCCAGGCAAATGCTCTACCACTGAGCTGCACCCTGCAAACAGAATTGTATAAAATGAGAGGGAAGGAACTACATATGCAAAAATGAAAATGCAAGATTTTGGTATTTCCTGGAAGTAAGTAGAATCATAGCAGTATATAAAAATTATTTAGACAGCATATAGACCATTCTTCTCCATTCACAGAGCCTTACAAACTGCCCTAGTTAACCTTTCCCTCTCTTTGTAGTTTATTAAGGAGTCTGGGATGAATTCTAGGTTAATGCTGTTTTCTGTTGCATGACACTGTTTTGACCTAAGTTTCTTACAGAAGGCAATATGATTCTAGGTCTTACACAGTATGGTGGTTTTGCTTTAAGTATGTTTGGTGCATGTATGAAAACTGTAGAAATTTATACAAATAGAGGCCAACCACAGCCCAATTAGGATTCCTGCTAATCCCTGCTGATGCACACATTAGCGTGTCTACCCCTTTGCTCATGCTGTTCCATCTTTCTGTAATCCTCTTCATTGTTTCCTCTCTCTCCAGCCAACTTAAAATGACAGCTGCTGTTACACTTTTTTTTTTTTTTAATATTTATTTATTTACTTTATTTGTACACAATGCAATGTATTTATGTTTACATGGTGCTGAGGATCGAACCCGGGCCGCGCACGTGCGAGGCGAGCGCTCTGCCGCTGAGCCACAATCCCAGCCCTGCTGTTACACTTTTGTCCTAACTCAGCCTATTCCCTGTGATCCCATTGTACCCAACAACACTCCTCTAATAGAGGGCTCACCACATTATCATGATTATTTCTTTGTGTCTCTATTAATTCTCAGTCTCAGCACTGTGGCCTTTTTGGACTGGATAATTCTTTGTGGTGGAAAGTTAGCATATGAATTATAGGAAGTTCAGTAGCATCCCTACTGGTTGCCAATAGCACCCTCCCTAATTATGACAGCCAAAAATGTCTTTAAACATTGCCACATTTTTTTTTTTTTTTTTTTTTTTGGTACCGGGGATTGAACTCAGAGGCACTCGACCACTGGGCCACATCCCCAGCCCTTTTTTGTATTTTATTAGAGACAGGGTCTCACTGAGTTACTAAGTGCCTCGCCATTGCTGAGGCTGGCTTTGAACTCGCGATCCTCCTGCCTCAGCCTCCCAAAGTGCTGGGATTACAGGCGTGCGCCACCGCGCCCGGCTGCCACATTTTTTACTGGGGAGCAAAATAGCTCCTGGTTCACTTATGAGAACCACAGATCTCAAGTATGAGCCACATAAAGACCCATGTTCAGTTTAATAAGAACACAGCACTTCCCAATTCTTTATGGACCTGGGAAATCTCTTTCACAGCAATTTTATAAACCACATAGAAATTATAAAAATCTTATGAAGTAGTGATTTAAGTTTCAAAAAGCATATTAATAACATTTAATTTAATCTTTGGAAATGTTTATTAGCAGATTTTTATTTTTTCCCCCACTGAACAAGTTATAGACTTTTGAGCTCATTTTAATAATGTAGGAAAGAGTCTATGACTGCTAAAATTGCAGCCCCTTACACTTCCAGGTGTTCATCCATTGATCTTACTGTCATCCATCGTACACTTCACTTACATTGTTTGGAGTCTGTTTCTGCCTCACTTGATCAGTGAGTGCAGTGCTTGGTAAATGGTAGTGCACTGGTAAGGGATTATTATTATTTATTTATATCTGTTTTGTTTTTTTTTTTTTTGGTACCGGGGATTGAACTCAGGGGCACTCGACCACTGGGCCACATCCCCAGCCCTTTTTTGTATTTTTTAATTTAGAGACAGGGTCTCACTGAGTTGCTAAGTGCCTCGCGATTGCTGAGGCTGGCTTTGAACTCGCGATCCTCCTGTCTCAGCCTCCCAAAGTGCTGGGATTACAGGCGTGCGCCACCGTGCCCGGCTTATTTATATCTATTTTTGGTATCGGGGATTGAACTCAGGGGCACTTGACCACTGGGCCACATTATTTTGAGATGGTTTTACTAAATTGACCAGGCTGACCCAGAACTTGTGATCCTCCTGCCTTAGCTTCCTGAGTAGCTAGGATTGCACTACCACACCCAGCTAACACTGGATTTTAGTAGTTGCCTGATTCTCTTCCTGAATGAAAAGAACTTTCAATTCTGAAATGCCAAACCAAAACAAACAAAAAACACAAAAAGTTTTAGACCAGGTGTGGTAGTACATGTCTGTAATCCCAGTGACTCAGGAGGCTAAGACAGGAAGATTTCAAGTTCAAAGCCACTCTCAGCAACTTAACAAGGCCTTGTCTCAAAAGAATAAAAAGGGCTGGGATATGGCTCAGAAATTAAGCATTCCAGGTACCCCTCGTACCAAAAAAGAAAGAAAAAAAAAATTTAGTAGTTTGCTGATCATTTTGCCATGTTTTCTCAACCTTTCTCAGTTTAATATGCACACAAACTAATCTTTGGGATTTTTGTTTGGAAATTCTCCAGCTTGATAGCTCTTAAAATGCTTTCCTTAAAATGTGTTCTTTGTGCTTATTGCAGTAAACTAGAACCACTTATTTTAAACATTCTTCTCCTTCCTTGGATTGAACTCGGGGGCACTCAGCCACTGGGCCACATCCCCTTTTTTGTATTTTGTTAGAGGCAGGGTCTCACTGAGTTGCTAAGTGCCTTGCCATTGCTGAGGCTGGCTTTTGAACTCAAGATCCTCCTGCCTCAGCCTCCCAAGTGCTGGGATTACAGGTGTGCGCCACCGCGCCCAGCTGTCTTTTAATTTTAAATGTATAGCCTCAAAAGTAGATAATTTGGCTGGAGGTATAGCCTAGAAATAGAGCACATGCTCAGCATGCCTGAGTCTCTGGGTTCTGTCACCAGCAGCCCTTGCCTCCCCCCCAAACAATGTTCTTATTTTAAACAACCATAGAGCTAAATACATTCTTACATTAATTGCAAACAAAATTATCAAACAGTAAAATTCAGTTTTAACAGTTTATTGTGAAGATTGTTTTGAACTGAACCCACTGCCTCACACATGCTAGGCAAGTGCTCTACTACTGAGCCACAACCCCAGTCCTGAATTATGCATTTTTTTAATGACTCGCATACTTCACTTAGCGTAATGTCCTCCAGCTTCAACCATGTTGTAGCATATGTCAGAATTTCCTACCTGTTTAAAACTGAGTTGAATGATACACCATTTTATGTATATACCACATTTTACTTATCCAGTTATTCCTGATGGACATTTGCGTATTCACCCATTAAGTTCTGTAGAAAACAAAAAGCGAAGTTACAAACTGAATTTATAATACCAGCTTTTATAATTAATCATGTACTTCCCTATACCAAGATCTTCATTCTTCATAAGGCTACAAGTTACAATCTAGTGTCCTTTTCTGTCAGTCTACAGCATACCCCTTAGCAGTTCTTGCAGGGCAGGTTTACTAGTAATGAATCCCTCAGTTTTTGTTCTTCTGGAAGTGGCTTAACTTATCACTTACTTTTGAAAGACAGTTTGCCAGAGCTAGGATTTCTGTTTGTTTGTATGTTTTTCTTTCAGTGCTCGGAATAAATCAGCTCACTGTCTTCAGTCTGCCACAAACCATATACTCTGATATATCCTGGGGTTTTGTTTTTGTTTTTGTCTTTGTAGTGCTTGGGATTGAACTTGGGGCTTTGCCCTACCACTGAGCTACATCCCCAGTTCTTGTTCTAATTTTTATTTATTTTTTTAATAATTATTTGTTTTAGTTGTATACAGTGCTTTTATTTTTACATGGTGCTGAGGATCAAACCTGGGCCGCACACGTGCTAGGCGAGCACTCTACTGCTGAGCCACAACCTCAGCCCCACTTGTTCTAATTTTTAAAATGCTGATGTTGTCCTATACTGATTTCATAACAATAATGTAGGTCAAGCTGCAGTGTAAACAATGTTAGAAGAAAAGAATTTTCCGTGAGTTTTACATAAGTTCTTTGAAAGATTTTGGTATTCTGATGAGACATCAAAGTGTTTGGAAGCCATTTCAAGCACTTTTTATTTAAAAATCAAATCCAGAAGTCTCTGCTAATATTATAAGCTAAACTTTTTATTAAATGCTAAATGTTAAATGCATGTAGAAATAGTTTAACAACAACAGGAATATGTTATCTGTCATCTCCTTAATAAGTGTGACATTATCAAGACTGTTCTTCTCCAAGCATATTCCTCACTCCCAGAGGTAAATCACTATTTTAATCTTGGGTTTTTCATTAATTGTTTACCTGTCTATACACACTCATACACACACACACCACAGCTTTTCAGCATACTGGACGCTGGGCAATAAGACCAGTGATTCCTGAGAAAGGGGAACAAACTGTGCCTGATGATTGTCCCATTTCCTCCCTTGAGAGCGTCTATAGCCCACTGTGTGGGGAGGGGAAACCTAGGCAGAATCCAGCAGACTTACTGAGTTAAAAAGAGTTGCTAAGATTCTGGGTAGGCCAACCTGGCTAGAGTGCAAGCTGAGTACTAGGAAGGAGAGCTGCATAGAGAAAGAACTCCAGAGATCTGCAGAGGGACTTCCTTGAGAAACTACCTGAGACAAGGGAAAGAAACACTTGCAAGAATTTAGAAGAACCAGAACTCATTCAAGACCAAGAATAGGGCTGGGGTTGTGGCTCAGCAGTAGAGCGCTTGCCTAGCACGTGCACGGCCCAGGTTCGATCCCCAGCACCACATAAAAATAAAGGCATTGTGTACAACTAAAGCAAATAAATAAATATTAAAAAATATATATGTATATATATATGTATATATATATGTATATATATATATATCTTTAAAAAAAAAAAGACCAAGAATATTACCTACTTCCAGCAGCTGGAATGGTAAAACCTCATAATTCGTGGGTATTGGATAGAGTGCTTAGATGAATTTTTGCCTCAGTAGTAGTGAGTACTTAGTGCTAGGCTAAATGTTGCACTGTTCTTGCATGGTTAATATATATATATATATATATATATATATAGTTTTAGTTATAGATGGGCACAATACCTTTATTTATTTGTTTATTTTTTAAAAAAATATTTATTTATTTGCTTTAGTTGTACACAATTCGTTGGTCTTTATGTGGTGCTGAGGATCGAACCCGGGTCGCGCACATGCTAGGCGAGCACTCTACCACTGAGCCACAACCCCAGCCCCTATTTGTTTATTTTTATGTGGTGCTGGGGATTGAACCCAGGGCCTCACATGTGCTAGGCAAGCACTGTACTACTGAGCCACGACCCCAGCCCTTTGCATGGTTATCATTTTAAAAAGTTGGGTTTTTTTGTTTTGTTTTGTTTTGTTTTTGTACTGGGGATTGAACCCCAGGGTACTTTACCACTGAGCTACATCCCCAGCCCTTTTTATTTTTTGTTTTGAGGCAGGTTTTCACTAAGTTACTGAGGCTGGCTTTGAACTTGCAACCCTCCTGACTCAACCTCTGGAGCCGATGGGATCACAGGTCTGCATCACCATACCCAGCAGGCAGTCTTAAAAATTTGAAAGAATCATGGGCTGGGGTTGTGGCTCAGTGGTAGAGCACTTGTCTAGCACGTGTGAGGCACTGGGTTCGATCCTCAGCACCACATAAAAAATAAATAAAATAGGGCTGGGGTTGTGGCTCAGCGGTGGAGCGCTTGCCTGGCGCGTGCGCGGCCCGGGTTCGATCCTCAGCACCACGTACAAATAGACCCATTGTGTACAGCTAAAGCAAATAAATATTTCTAAAAATAAATAAATAAATAAAATAAAGTTATTGTGTTCATTTACAACTAAAAAATATTTTTTAAAAATTTGAAAGAATCAAATTATTGCCAAGTATTTACTCCAGAATAAATCTCAACAGTATTTATATGAAAACAAAAATATCGTCTGTACAACAAGTTCGTAATGTCTGACAATTTAAAAAATCACCAGGCATGCAAAAGAATACAACCCAAAGCAAGAGAATACAACCCAAAATGATTAGAAAATCAGTCATCTGAAACCGACCCAGAACAGGTAGAATGTCAGAATTAGGAGTGGCTCAGTGGCAGAGCGCTTGCCTAGCATGTGTAAGGCACTGGGTTCAATTCTCAGAGCCACAGGCAGAATCGTTCTTCTCTGGGCCGTTCTCCTTGTCAGAAGATGTTTTCAGTTTCTTAACCCAACCTGCTAGTCTCAGTGTGCTGGCTTTTAATTATGCCAGCAGCATGTGATCATGTAGTCATTCAGCAAATCTTCCAGTTGTCCAGCGGGTACCAGACCCTTTGCTCAAAGCCAGGGATCCAGAGGAGAAGGAGCATGACCCCTATTTGGGCAGGAGCTCACCTCCAGTGCTAGAAACCAGGAAGTCCAAAATCAGGATACCAGAATGGTGGGGTCTGGAGAAGGCCTCCTTCCTGGCTTGTGATACAGTCTTCTTGCTGTGTCCTCACATGGCAGAGAGGGAGGGAGAAAGAAAAGGGGAGGAGGAGGAGACAGAGAAAGACCGAGACAATCTGTTCTTTATTTCAGTAATTTTGTCACTTTAAGAATTTTATGTAAACGAAATCACATATTACGTAACCTGAGACTGGCTTTTTTTTTTTTTTTTTTTCTTTTTCATTCAGCATAGTTTAAAATGCTTCCAACTTATTTTGGGAATCAATAGTCCATTCCTTTTTATGGCTCAGTGGTAATCCATGGTATGGCCACACTTCATTAACCATTCACCTACTAAAACACATTTAGGTTGTTGGCGATTTTAGAGCTTGCTGTCAATAGCTGTGTACAGATTTTTGTGTGGATGTAAATTTTCATTCCCTGCTCATGTCAGTAGTCCTGAAGACAGGACTGAAGACACTGGTCCCTTGTCTTCCTGGTAGCTATACTGATTAAAGTTCCTTTCCTGCCTTCCTGCCTTCATTGCTCAACTCTTTGATTACTATCTTGGACTAGGTGGTAGAATCTAGTCTGTTGGGCCCCCCTGGAGCCAGGGCTTTGCCCTAAAACTCTAGTGACACTACCATATAATTCATCCATTTAAAGAATACAATTCATTACTTTTTGTGTATTTAGAGTTAAGCAACCATACTACAAATTTCAGAATATTTTCATCATTTCCCAAAAGAAACCCTCATATCCTTCAGCAGTGATATTTCCCCACCTGTATCAGCCCCAGGCAACCAAATGAATTGCATTTTAAATTTGTTTCAGTGTTAAATGTATAACATTTAATGATGTTATAATGATGAACTCACTTATATTATTTTTTTTTAAATATTTATTTATTTGCTTTAGTTGTACACAATGCGTTTATTTGTACGTGGTGCTGAGGATCGAACCCGGGCCGCGCACGTGCTAGGCAAGCGCCCTACCGCTGAGCCACATCCCCAGCCCGACACTTATATTATTAACTCTATGAGTTTCTTCTTAGATTCCTTAGGATTTTAAGCTTGGAAAACCATGTCTGTTTACTGTATTTCTCTATACATTTGGTTATTCTGCACATAACAATATTCCATATACAAATAAAATGACGTAATATGTGGTCTTTTGTGAATGGTTCCATGTTTAATTTTCTTTAAAAAAATGTGAAATCATTTTCTTTAGTGTTTGTGTCATTTTATCCACCTCCAACAATTTATGACAGATCAATCCTTCCCAGCCCTCAAACAGAGCTGGACCTTGTGCATGCTAATCACACGGAGAGATCCAATTTCTTTATATCCTCACCAGGTTTTGGTATTTATTTGAGCGGTTTCAATAGGTATGTAGTACTTACTACCTTATGGTAGCTTTAATTTGCATTTCCTGAATACTTAACAACGTTGAATATTTTCATATGTATATTTTTCAACCATTTTTACTCTTTAGTGAAATGTCTGCTCACGTCTTTTGTCATAAGCTAACTTGATTGTTTGAGCCTTTTTTACTGTTGAATTTTTAGATATCTTTATGCAGGTTTTTTTTTTTTTTTTTTTTGTACCGGGGATTGAACTCAGGGGCACTCGACCACTGGGCCACATCCCCAGCCCTTTTTTTTTTTTGTATTTTATTAGAGACAGGGTCTCACGGAATTGCTAAGTGCCTTGCTATTGCTGAGGCTGGCTTTGAACTCACGATCCTCCTGCCTCAGCCTCCCAAGTGCTAGGATTACAGGCGTGCGCCACCACGCCCGGCTTATGCAGTTTTTTTTTTTTTAATATTTATTTATTTGCTTTAGCTGTACACAATGGGTTTATTTGTATGTGGTGCTGAGGATCGAACCCCGGCCATGCACGTGCTAGGCGAGCGCTCTACTGCTGAGCCACAGCCCCAGCCCTCTTTATGCAGTTTTATATATGTATTCTAGCTCTGAGTCCTTTGTCAAAAGGATAGCTTTCAAATATTCCCTCTCCCCTCCCCAATCTGCAGCTTGTCTTTTTACTCTTCAGATTGTCTTTTACAGATCCAAAGTTCAAATTTTGGTGAAAAGCCAGGTGCGGTGGCCCACGCCTGTAATCCCAGCACTTGGGAGGCTGAGGCAGGAGGATTGCGAGTTCAGAGCCAGCCTCAGCAATGGTGAGGCACTTAGCAACTCAGTGAGACCCTGTCTCTAATAAAATACAAAAAAGGGCTAGGGATGTAGCCCAGTGATCAAGTGCCCCTGAGTTCAATCCCCAGCACCCCCCCCCTCAAAAAAAAGTCTCAGTGGCAGAACAGTAAGGGCTATAGTCTTAAGTATAAATAATAAAATAAGAAAAATATTTTGAATAAGAAAAATAAAATTCTTTAATCATGCTACTTGAATTTAAGACTTAACATTTGGCTATAATAATTAAAACTTTTTTTTAAAGAGAAGTAGACACATTTATGAGTGGAACAGAATGAAGAACCCAGAAATATACCCTACTGATTTTTGACAAAAGTCAAAGTGTAATTTCAGAAATAATATTTTCAACAAATGATACTAAAGCAACTGGACAGTATAAAGGAAGGGAGAAAAGAATCCAACCTAAAACATACATTTATATGAAAAATTAAATGAATCATAAATTCAAATGTAAAATATAAAATTACAAGTTTTTTAGAAGAAAGTTTCTATAAAAATTTGGGGTTGGGGGAGAACTCAGTACTTGGCAAGTCTTTCTCAGATGGCACCAAAAACAAGATCCATAAAAGAAAACATTGATAAATTGTACTTCACCAATTTTTTTTTTTTTTTTTTTTTTTTTTTGTACCGGGGATTGAACTCGGGCACTCGACCACTGGGCCCACATCCCCAGCCCTTTTTTGTATTTTATTAGAGACAGGATCTCACTGAGTTGCTAAGTGCCTCACCATTGCTGAGGCTGGCTTTGAACTCGTGATCATACATAAAAGGTACATAAAAGGTTTTGATTGTTTTAAGGATCTTACCTGGAATGGGTAGCTCTTTGATTTTGAAAAGGGGAACAAAAGCAACATCTAGCAAACATTTCTCACCTTGAATAACTGCTCAGGATCTTTTGAACACTTCTCCTAAACCTGGGAATTTCTCAAGTTCTGAGTCCTCCTTTCCCAGCCTCCCTTGCAGCCAAGGCCTAGGCACTTGCTCTGGACCCTGTCAATCAAACATGCACACAGGCCTTTCAGTGGGAAGAGATCTGCTGTAGGAGCCCTTGAATAACCTTTGCTGATTTTCAGCACACCACTTACTGTGAAGCTTAGACATAATATTTTTAAAAGTAAATTGGATATTATCTTTTGCTCTTAGATAACTTGGTTTAGAAATGTGTTTGGCTCTGTGTAGTAAGGAATTTGACTCCAAAGAGAGGTCCTGCCTTTGTCCTGGGTCATGGGTAGCAACCTCTAAACACTTGGAATACCTTTGTTATTCAGGGTAGGACCCTCAGCCCAACCTTGAGGAGGGTAAATTTGGAGACTGACTTCAGCCAGGTGGACAGTCATTTCATAAATCATGCCTACATAATGAAATCTCAACAAAACCTGAACATTGAAGTTTAGATGAGCTTCCTGGGTTGGCAATCCTCCATGTATATTCTCACACTTCAATACCAGGAGGTTAATGGGAAACCCTCAAACTTGCAGTTTGTGTCAGGAGGCTCAACAGACTGGGCCAGCTGGAGGACTTTGCCTTACTCTCAGTTTGACTGATTCTGGATAGTACCCAACAAGTCATTGTACTTGGCTGTCATTTTCTACAAAAACACTTTTTTTTTTCACACTTTCTAATTGGTGCATTATACTTATACATAATGGTGGGATTTATTGTTATGCATTTGTACATGCACACAATCTAACCATATAATTTAGCTTATATCATTCCCCAGTATTTCCCCTTTCCCTTCCTTCCTTCCTCCCCTTGATCCCTTTCCTCTATTCTACTGATCTCCCTTTGATTTTCATGAGATCCCCCACCTTTCTTTTTTTCCCTCTCTAGCTTCTGCATATGAAAGAAAACATATAATCTTGACCTTTTGAGTTTGGTTTATTTTGCTTAACATAATGTTCTCAAGTTCCATCCATTTTCCTGCAAATGGCATAATTTATTTTTCTTTATCCATTTGTCTGTTGATGGACACCTAGACTGGTTCCATAGTTTGGCCATTGTGAATTGTGCTGCTGTAAATATAAGTATACATGTATCATTGTAGTAGGATGACTTTAATTCTTCAGGATAAATACCAAGGGGTGGTACAGCTGCGTTGTTTGGTGGTTCCATGCCTCATGTTCTGAGGAACCTCAGTGATTCCTATAGAAAAACATCTTCTTGGGCTGGGGTCATAGCTTGGTGGTAGAGCACTTGGCTTTCATGTGTGAAGCATAGGGTTTGATTCTCAGCACCACATATAAATAAATAAAGATCCATTGACAAAAAATATTTTTAAAAAACACCTTCTCTTTAATCTCTCCCTCTATTTTACTGTTTTTCTTCCCTCTCTCCTTATCATCCCTTTTAATTTTCATATCAATTTCTGTACCTCTCCTCTTGAATTGATTCTTCATATCTACCAGTGACACACCCTTAAGCTTTAGTTCATCCAAATAGTGGTATTTGAGCATGAAAAGATCTCTGATTTAGCGAATGGGTTGTGACATGTTTGCTTATGGCCTTTGGAGTACCGGAAAGAAGCAAAATGTCTTTACCTATTCATGATAGACATTTTCTTCTGCAAGGTATCATAAAAAAATGTGAAAATAGGGCCTGGGGTTGTAGCTCAGTGATAGAGCACTTGCCTCGCATGTCCATCTACAACTAAAAAAAATATTTTAAAGAAAATGTGAAAATGTCTTATGGTTTGGATGTGAGGTATCCCCCAAAGAGCTCTTGTGTTAGACAATGCGGGAATGTTCACAGGTGAAATGATTAGATTATGAGAGCTATAATCTCATCAGTGTATAATCCATTCAATGGATTATAATTCAAATAGACTACTCATAACTAGAGGCAGGTAGGACATGGCTAGAGGAAGTAGATCACTAGGGTCATATCCTTGGGGTAATTTTGTCCCTGGCTCCTCTCTCTCTCTCTCTCTCTCTCTCTCTCTCTCTCTCTCTCTCCTCCCTCTCCCTCTCCCTCTCCCCTTCTTGGCTGCCATGAGCTGAGCAGCTTTCTTTTGCCGTATTCTTCTGACATGTTGTTCTGCCTCACCTCTGGCCCAAAACCATGGAGCTGGCTGACTGTGGACTGAGCCCATGAGCCCAGAATAAACTTTTCCTCTTGTATGTTGTTTTTGTTAGATATTTTGGTCACAGCAATGAAAGCTGACTAATGCAATGTCCTTTATAAAAACTGAACACATTTCTAGGACAAGCCTATGTTTATTGAACAATAATTCAGTTGAAGCCCCTTGTAGGTGTTTGATCCCAAAAGTTTTAAATGTATGTGTTTTCTCCATAAAACTCACTTCAGTTTGGGTCTTTGCTATAAGTGAAATATAAACTTTAAAACTTTATTTGGTGGAAAGGGGAAACAAAATCAGCATAACACATTTACTCCTTGACCTGCAGGTCATAGACAGTTGGTGAAATGACTGATTCAGAAGACGATGATACCCCCCAGCTTTCCTCCCACACCTTAGCAGCCCTCCAGGAATTTTATGCTGAGCAGAAGCAACACGCTGACCCAGGTGGGGATGACAAATACAACATTGGAATAATAGAAGAAAATTGGGTAAGTAAATGCATTCCTCATCCATCAGCAATTATTGGTGTAGAACCTATTCTGTTCCAAGTTCAGTGTTTGATTCCTCCCTTGGTATCAAAGTCTATCACCTGTCATTCTGGAGCTAATAATTATGGAGAGCAAGGACAAAAAAAACAGTCCATGGACATTATTGGATGGTATAAATGCATATTCTCCTGGTTCTGACTAACAGGCTGGTTGGTGAGGGGGGCTTTTAAAATGGGGGATGATGTGTCATCATGTCTAACACTCCCTTGTGGTTTGTTCTTGGATACAGACATACATCATTGATATTCCTGGAGCCCAATATTCCTGGTAGGAAGAGATAAATATATTATTGCAATAAATAGGGTAACAGAACTTAAGCATATAATGAAAAAATTGATGAGAAGAAGTTTTAAAGATGTTAATATGTCTATATATAATAACTTATATGTATATGTGTGTATACATATGTGTTATGGTTTAGATGTGGTGTCCCCAAAAGATTATATGTGAGACAATGCAAGAAGGTTTGGAGGGCTGGGGTTGTGGCTCAGCAGCAGAGTGCTCGCCTCACACATGCACAGCCCGGGTTCGATCCTCAGCACCATGTAAACATAAATGCATTGCATTGTGTACAACTAAAGTAAATAAATAAATATTAAAAAAAAAAAGAAGGCTGGAGAAGAAATGATTGTGTTATAGCCTTAACCTAATCAGTGAATCAATCTCTAGTGGGATTAATTGAGTGGTAACTGGAGGCAGGTGGGGCGTGGCTAGAGGAAGTGGTTCATTGGGGGCATGGCTATGGGGTATAAAAATTTGTATCAGGAAAGTGGAATCTGGCCGGGTGCGGTGGCACACGCCTGTAATCCCAGCACTTGAGAGGCTGAGACAGGAGGATTGCTAGTTCAAAGCCAGCCTCAGCAATGGCGAGGCACTTAGCAACTCAGTGAGACCCTGTCTCTAATAAAATACAAAAAAGGTCTGAGGATGTGGCCCAGTGGTTGAGTGCCCCTGAGTTCAATCCCTGGTACCAAAAAAAAAAAAAAAAAAAAAAAAAAAAGGAAAGTGGAATCTCTATCTCTCTCTTCTTTCTGATCATCACGTGAACCACTTCCCTCTACCATACTCTTCTGCCATGATGTTCAGCCTCACCTCGAGCCCTGCGGCATGGAGCCTGCTGTCTGTGGATTGAGACCTCTGAAACTGTGAGCCCCCAAATAAACTTTTCCTCCTAAAATTGTTCTAGTCAGATCTTTTACTCACAGCAGCAAAAAATCAGACGAAAACAATATGTTATATGTGTGTGTGTGTGTGTGTGATACACACAAATCATTGTATAAACACACACACACACACGCACATATATAGTGTATATGTATATATACACTATAAGAGGAATATTTAAAAATGAGTTGAGGGGAGCCGGGCGCGGTGGCGCACGCCTGTAATCCCAGCACTTTGGGAGGCTGAGGCAGGAGGATCGCGAGTTCAAAGCCAGCCTCAGCAATGGCGAGGCACTTAGCAACTCAGTGAGACCCTGTCTCTAAATAAAAATACAAAAAAGGGCTGGGGATGTGACCCAGTGGACGAGTGCCCCTGAGTTCAATCCCTGGTACCACAAAAAAAAAAAAAAAAAAAAAAAAAAAAAAAAATGAGTTGAGGGAAACCCCTAACAGGAAAAATTTGAAAGGAAACAGTTAAGAAACAGACAAGACTTGAAGTTTGTCTGTGATGGCCCCTCAGTTATAGAGCTTTCTCCATCATTTTGCAACTGGAAGGAAACTAACATTTTTATTTTATTTATGTACTTATTTTTCAGACTTTTATATTTTGTGTACAGTTAGGATCTCTGAGATATGTAAATTTTTGTTCATTGTTTGAAATCAAGTGTGATAAAATGTTTTTTTCCACTTTATTCCATATGTTATACCTATCAAATCCCCTTTCTCATGATTTCCCTTCTTTATGTATTTTTACCTTCCAGCTGGATGTTTCTGTAGATAATAAATATCAGAATCTTGAAGTATTGCATTATTCTTGAGGTAGTCTCTTTTTTCATTCTGCTTCATTTTTAAATACTGTGCACTCTTTTCCTGAGTGCACTAACTGGTTGTTGTAGAACATTTATTATAAAAGCATGAAAAAGAAAATAACAGTTAGTCTCAATGAAGGAAGTCTCCCAGGAAATAGAAAAAATAGTAATGATATGAAATATAGGAAAGAAAACATTAGAAAAACTAGAAAATAAATCCAAGATACTCATTCAACTAGTAGGAGTTCCAGTTTTTTTTTTTTTTTTTTTTTGTGTGTGTGTGTGTGTGTGTGAGTGTACGTGTGTATGTGTTTGTGTGGGCGTTCTAGAGATTAAAGCTAGCACATGCTAGGCAAATGTTCCACTACTGCATTACATCCCCAGCCCTTTATTCTTTTTTTTTTTTTTTTTTAAGTGGTGGTTCTGGGGATTGAACCCAGGGCCTTGTGCATGCAAGGCATTTTAGTTGCATTGTGTACAACTAAAAGCAAATAAATAAATATTAAAAAAAAAAAAAGCAGGAGAGGAAATACATGATAGTGATACACAAAGTCCCAGTATAATAGCTGTGCTGTAGGCCTGGAGAACAATTGATCCAGATTACCTTAGGAAGATGGCATGATCCAGAATAGAGATCTTTAAAGGAAAAAGTAAAAATGATAGGAAGAAAATTGTATTAAAAGGCCAATGGAGGATGTTGGAGGAATTTGGCATAAGTTCAAAGAAACCAATCAAATGAAATGAAATAATCATGCATTTATTAACTGAAGGAAAAACAAAAAAGTGTACTGGAAGGGAATACAATCATAGTTTATTACTTGGCTCATCAATGGAAACTTATAATTCATTCTAACTAAACACAACTGGGGCTACAACTATATTGAGAGGGTAAAGGAAAGAGGGAGGATATGTATGAGAGAGCAAAATCCTTATCTTCATAATAGGTAATACATAAATTTGATTAACCAAGAGAGAGCATTTAAACATAATATTTAGAGAGATGGGGTAAACAATCGAAGGAAGGACCAAGGGTTGAAAAAAGAGAAGTAGGCTCAAAGATGAGGAGACATGGGATAGGAGTCCTGTTTTTCTTTTTCTTCTTCTTCTTTTTTTTAAATATATTTATTTATTTACTTTAGTTGTACACAATGCAATGCATTTATGTTTACGTGGTGCTGAGGATCGAACCCGGGCCGATGCATTTATGTTTACGTGGTGCTGAGGATCGAACCCGGGCCGCGCACGTGCCAGGCGAGCACTCTGCCGCTGAGCCACAACCCCAGCCCCCTGTTTTTCTTTATAAGCCTAGTAGTCCTTTTGACTTTTAAAGTTTTGTTCATGTAACACATTATAAAGAGTAGGATTTTAAATTTAATTGAGTGATATGAAGAGGGAAACAAAATTTATCATTGTCTACTAACAGTGTTATGTGAGGGAGAAGGACAACTCAATGTCAACCCGCAGGTAGCTCTTACCACTTATGATACTTGAGAGCAGATATTATCTACCATCTCCCAAATCCAGTGAAGCTGAGGGTCCTTCATGCTAAATGCACTTTTAAAGGGGTTTTCCTCCAGCTGTCCTAAGCAAAGAGGGCAAGGTCAGAAGTGGATATTTTTCCTATAGCTAAGAATGGATAGATAAAGACATCAATAGACGAATGCATAAATTTAATTCATATGTTATGGGCTTGTATGATTTAATATAGCTTCAAGGAAAAATTAATTTTCTGGCTGGGGTTGTGGCTTAGCGGTAAAGTGCTCACCTAGCACGTGTGAGGCCCTGGGTTCAATTCTCAGTACCACACAAAAATAAATAAATAAAGCCGGGCGCGGTGGCGCACGCCTGTAATCCCAGCACTTTGGGAGGCTGAGGCAGGAGGATCGCGAGTTCAAAGCCAGCCATCAGCAATGGCAAGGCACTTAGCAACTCAGTGAGACCCTGTCTCTAAATAAAATACAAAAAAGGTCTGGGGATGTGACCCAGTGGTCGAGTGCCCCTGAGTTCAATCCCCAGTACCACAAAAAAAAATAAATAAATAAATAAATAAATAAATAAATAAAATAAAGGTATTGTGTCCAATTACAACTACTAGGTAAATATTTTTTAAATATTCATTTATTTGCTTTAGTTGTATACAATGCAGTGCATTTATGTTTACGTGGTGCTGAGGATCGAACCCGGGCCGCGCACGTGCGAGATGAGCGCTCTGCCGCTGAGCCACAACCGCACCCCCAAGATAAATATTTTTGAAAAAGAAAATTTTCAAAAGAAGTGAATACATGCATACTGGTATAGTAGGTATAAGTGAAAAAAATAAAGTTTATGTGAATTCTAAAATGATATCAACCCTTCCCTCTGTTACAGCAATTGAGCCAGTTTTGGTATAGTCAGGAAACTGCCTTGCGACTGGCACAGGAGGTGCTTGCTGCTGCTGGAGAAGGTGGCAGGTGAGTTTCCTTTTTGTCTTGTACTCTAAATGAATCTGAGGCACCTCTTAAGCAATGGCATGAAAACTGGTTGTCGTGCTTATGAACCCTAAATGGATCTATAAATTAATATTTTGAATGTTCTTCCTAGATGAGAGATAGTTTGTGAGAAGTTTGTACTATAATATGCAAATATTATGGTTTGCAGCACATGACTCATTAAGAACTGCTTCAACACTGAGTTTAGGGTTGCACTCAGAAATCTGTTCATGGGGGCTGGGATTGTGGCTCAGAGGTAGAGCGTTCGCCTAACACGTGCGCGGCCCGGGTTCGATCCTCAGCACCACGTACAAATAAACGCTTCATGTACAACTAAAAACAAATAAATAAATATTTAAAAAAAAAAAAAAAAAAAAGAAATCTGTTCATGATGTCATTTCTAATCTCTCTCTCTCTCTCTTTGTGTGTGTGTGTGTGTGTGTGTGTGTGGTTGTACTAGAGATTAAAGCTAGCACATGCTAGGCAAATGTAATGTTCCACTACTGCACTACATCCCCAGCCCTTTATTCTGTTTTTTTTTTTTTTTTTTTTTTTTTTTTTGTGGTTCTGGGGATTGAACCCAGGGCCTTGTGCATACAAGGCAAACACTCTATCAACTGAGCTATATCCCCAACCCCCTATTCTTTGTATTAACATTTTATAACCAATTTCTTTCCTTTATACTTCTAGAATTTGATTAGAAGAGAACACCTTGGAGGCTGACTGTATAGCTCAGTGGTAGAGCACTTGCTTAGCATGTACAAGGCCCTGGGTTTGATTCCCCAGCACAAAAAGAGAGAGAGAGTGAAGAGAGAGAGAGAGGGAGAGGGAGAGAGAGAGACGGAGAGACAGAGAAATCATAATGTTTAGTCTTTTTGAACTTTTATGAATATAGGTTTTCTTTTTTGTTAATTGGTTTTTATTTTTGTCAAAGCTTTACGTGCATATAAGTTTTTTTTTTTTTTGGCGGGGGGTACCAGGGATTGAACTCAGGGGTACTCAACCACTGAGCCACATCCCCAGCCCTATTTTGTATTTTATTTAGAGACAGGGTCTCACTGAGTTGCTTAGTGCCTTGCCATTGCTGAGGCTGGCTTGAACTCTGTGATCCTCCTGTCTCAGCCTCCCAAGCCACTGGGATTACAGGAGTGTGCCACTGTGCCTGGCTTTATGCATATAATTTAAAGAGTCAAATGTTTCTAAAAGGTTTATTCAGGAAAACATCCATTACTAACTTCCCTCATTCCTGCCCCCTGCTTTTAGCTTCTTTTCATTTGATTCTTTTGGTACTTACAGTCAGATTTCTGAATAGCATGTTTATATTGCCACTTTGTGATTTGTTATTTTTAGACATTTATAGTCATTCCCCCTTATCTGTAGGGCATCCATTCCAAGATCCCCAGTGGGTACCTGAAACCACAGGTAGTATGAAACTTTTTATGCAGTATGTTGTTCCATACATGCATTCTTTATTTTTTAACTACAGTAGTTTTATATATATGTCATATATAGTTATATATATGTATATATATACATATATATATATGTATGTATATATGTTATAGATGGACACAATACCTTTATTTTGTTTATTTATTTTTATGTGGTGCTGAGGATCTAACCCAGTGCATCACACATTCAAGGCAAACACTACCACTGAGCCACAACCCCATACGTACATTCTTATGATAAAGTTTAATTTATAAATTAGGTACAGTAATAGATCAACGATAGCAACTGAAAGTTATTTAAAATTTATGAACAACTTCTGGAATTTTCCATGTAATGTTTTAGAATTATATCAGTTACAGATACCTGAAACTGCAGAAAGCAAAACCACAGTTAAGGGGGTACTTCTATCTTTCTTGACTTTTCACTGTAGAGGATTAAGCTCTTCTATGCTCTACCATAATCACGTAACATGCATGCTTTCTGTCCATATTCCCAATAGTCCTATCCTAATTTGTTTAGGACTGGTTCATGTTGTTATAGCTATATAGTGTTATTTATAGTTAATTTTCCTCTTTTCTACAATTTTAAAAAATTTATTCATTTGCTTTAGTTGTACACAATGCATTTATTTTTACGTGGTGTTGAGGATCGAACCTGGGCCGCGCAAGTGCTAGGCCAGTGCTCTACCGCTGAGCCACAACCCCAGCCCCTACAATTTTTATTTTCTATACAGATAGTAATTCTCTTATTTTTATGTATTCTGTATCGATATTATTAATTAACCTCCAAATTCTCCATCTAAATCTCATATCAGTAAATACAAAC
The DNA here is from genome assembly GCA_025594165.1 of Tamias sibiricus. Lineage (NCBI taxonomy): Eukaryota > Metazoa > Chordata > Mammalia > Rodentia > Sciuridae > Tamias > Tamias sibiricus. The sequence continues at coordinate 11,406,990 of CM046663.1, read as the reverse complement.
ATGTTTTGACAACTTAAAGTTACTACCAGGCTTTGCAACCTGTTCCAATCTGAACTGGCTGCCTTCCAGTTTTGCTTCAGCACTTGCTGTGAGCTCCCTTCACCCGCATGCCAGGGGTCCTTTTACCTCTCTTTGTTCTAGTGAGTCCCTGTGTCCTGTACCCAATTCTTAGTTTACAACCTTGTCTAGATGGGATACATCCTCCTATAGCTTCCGTGAAAAAGATACACAGGAGGGGTTCATATCTGAAAACTTTTTTATTCTTTCCTATTCTTTTTTTTTCCCCCCAATACTAGGAAATGAACTCAGGGTCAATTTATTACTGAGATATATCCCCAGTACTTTTTTATTTTTTATCTTGAGACAGGGTCTTGCTAAGTCCTAGAGGCTGCCTTGAACTCGTGGTCCCTCCTGCCTAAGCTTCCAGAGTAGCTGGGATTACAGGTGTGCACTATTGCACCTGATGTTATTTATGGTTTGGGTCTGGAATCCCCCAGTGTGTTGAGGGCCTGGTTCCCAATGTAGTCATGTTAATAGTTGGGGATGTTTGGAAGTGAATGCATCATAAGAGCTCTAACTTCATCAGTGGATCAATTCACTGGTGGATTAATAATTTACACAGACTTTTGGGAGGTGGTATAAATTGTAGGAGGTGGGGCATTGTTGGAAGAAGTGGGTCACTGAGGCATGACCTTGGGGACTATATCTTGTCCCTGACACCTTCCTTCTCTCTCACTCTCTTGCTCTCTCTCACTCTCTTTGCTTCCCATCTGCCATGAGATGAAAGCTTTCCTCTGTCACACCCTTCTTCCATGATGTTCTGCCTTACTTTGGGCCAGCCAACCATGGACTGAAACCTTTAAAACTGAGCTGAAATCTCTCCATCTCTAAGTTGTTTTTCTCAGATATTTGTCATAGCAAGAAAAAGCTAATTACTACACCTGGCTTCTCCCCTAACACTTGGTTGTGATAGTTTTTCTGGGTATTTAAATCTAGATTTGGAAGGTATTGCTCCATTTTCTCCAAGCTTCCGTTTGTTCTGTTGAAAAAGCCAATGACATTCTGATTTCTTGTAAGAAACCTGTTTTTTTTTGTTGTTGTTGTTGTTTGTTTTCCCTCATTCTTCCCCTCTATAGGCTTAGGGTTTTCTTTTCTTAATCCTTGGTACTCAAGGTGTTTTTTGTTTTGTTTTGTTTTTTGCCCCTTTATCTATTTCATTGAGCACTAAAAAATCCTTTCCTTTTTGTAACTCACATCCTTTAGTTTGGGAAAAAAAATTTGTCTTAAATTTTTTCTTTGATTCCTTCACCCATTGTTTTCTTTTTATTTTTATTTTTTGTTTGTTTTTGTTTATTTGGTTTTCTGTTCCCATTTCTGGAACTTCTGCTATTTGAATATTTTCTCATTTTCTTCTTTTTCTGTCTGTTGTCTCTTTATCCAACTTTCTGGGAGAATTCCTCAACTTTATTGTCTAAATATTCTATTGAGTTTGTCATATCTGCTATCATATTTGTAATTGTATATAGCTCTTTTTTGACCTTTGAATATTCATTTACTATGTATCTTGTTCATCCTTCTAGGAATTTTATTAGTTACAGGATTTATAAGCTTTTTCTTTTCCCTGCATATTTTCTGTTTACTCTGAAATGCTTTTTTCTATTTAACCTCAGATACTTACCTAATATTAGATGCTTTCTTTGAATGTCTGTTGACCCTCAGCTGTCCATTCATATTTAAGCATGGGGCACCCAAAAGCTGGAAGCTTTTTGGGTGTTCCTTATATACTTTGATTTTATTATTGTTGTTTGGTTTTGTTTTGGGGATTGGTGCTAGGGATTGAACCCAGGGCCTCACATGTGCTAAGCATATGCTCTACCACTGACCTACACCCCCAGCCCTACATCTCTATAGTTGGAGGATCAGGATGAGCTATTTCCTAGAGAGCTCCTAGTAGCCATGTGTATAGCATTTTCCTAAAAGCTGATCAGAGATCTAGGAAAGGTTCTCTTAATTCTTCCCTGGAAGTTATACATTCTTCAATGACTAAAAGAAGAGGAAGTCTAAATATCCATTTAATTTAATGTATTCCTTCTAACTTCCTATTCTTTTTTTCTTTTCTTTTTTTTTTTTGGTACCGGGGATTTAACTCAGAGGCACTCAACCACTGGGCTGCATCCCCAGCCCTTTTTTGTATTTTATTAGAGACAGGGTCTCACTGAGTTGCTAAGTGCCTCGCCATTGCTGAGGCTGGCTTTGAACTCGCAATCCTCCTGTCTCAGCCTCCCAAGCGCTGGGATTATAGGTATGTGCCTCCATGCCAGGCTCTAACTTCCTATTCTTTTGTTTTGTTTTGCTTTTTTTTTTTTGCTTTTTAGTGCCAGAAATGGAACCCAGAACCTTAGCATGTTAGGCAACTTTCCTGTCACTGAGCTAAACACCCAGTTCCCTTTTATTTGCACATAGAACCACATCATCAGTTGTGGCTAGCATTCCTCTCTTGAGCATGCTCCAATCCAGAGAACATTCTTCCAGTTTCTGCCAGTCATGGAAGGCATATGCTTTAAGACATGGGTGTGAAAAAGAATCCTGAGGATGAATTGCTTCTTAAATAGATATTTCACCAGTCATGGTGGTGCAGTTTTGTAATCCCACCTACTTGGGAGGCTGAGGCAGAGGGACTACAAGTTCAAGACCAGCCTGGGTAACATAGTAAGACCCTGTCTCAAAATAAAATAAAAAGGGCTGGGAGAGCACTTGTCTAGCATGTGTGAGAATTGGGTTTAATCTCTAGTATCACAAAGAAAAAAATGTATAAATGTTTCAAGGATTTTTTTTTTTTTTTTTTTTTTTGGTACCAGGGATTGAACTCAGGGGCACTCAACCACTGGGCCACATCCCCAGCCCTTTTTTGTATTTTTATTAAAGACAGGGTCTTACTGAGTTGCTAAGTGCCTCGCTATTGTTGAGGCTGGCTTTGAACTCACAATCCTCCTGCCTCAGCCTCCCAAGTGCTGGGATTACAGGCGTGCGCCACCACGCCCGGCGATTTTTTTCTATTTTTACCCTTACCTTTATTCCATGTCTTGAGTTTCTTGCTATGTTCTGAGCCCTTGGGGAATTCTGTGACATCATCCAGGGTGTTGCTCAGCTCTCTTGACTGCCAATGTCAAATTTGGTTTTCTTGGGTCATATGAGCCAATTACTACCCACCCATCTTCCTAAGTGTGGCTCCTTTTTTCTCCTCTCCTATTGCATTTATTCTTTTTTTTTTTTTTTTTTTTTTTGTACTGGGGATTGAACTCAGGGGCACTCAACCACTGGGCCACATCCCTAGCCCTTTTTTTTGTATTTTATTAGAGACAGGATCTCACTGAGTTGCTAAGTAAGTGCCTCACCATTGCTGAGGCTGGCTTTGAACTCTCAATCCTTCTGCCTCAGCCTCCCAAGTGCCGGGATTATAGGTGTGCGCCGCCGTGCCTGGCTTGCATTTATTCTTAAAAAGTTTATATCTACTTTGGGAGGCTGAGGCAGGAGGATCGCGAGTTCAAAGCCAGCCTCAGCAATGGCGAGGCATTTAGTAACTCAGTGAGACCCTGTCTCTAATAAAATACAAAAAAGGGCTGGGGATGTGGCTCAGAGGTCTAGTGCCCCTGAGTTCAGTTCCTGGTGCCAAAAAGAAAAGAGAGAGAGAGAGAGAGAGAGAGAGAGAGAGAGAGAGAGCGTGCTTTGGAAGCAACTTTTAATTTTTTTCTGAAAGGTAACATCAGTATTTGTAGGTACTAAGTCATAATTTTAAAGATGAATGATAGTAAATATAATTTATTGAGCACTGTGTGCCCTCTCTCATGAGTGCTTTACCAACGACATTTCATTCTGTCCTCTCTTCTCCGTGGAGTCATTACTTTGTAAAAAAATATTTTGTTTTAGTTGTAGTTGGACTCAGTACCTTTATTTTTATGTGATGCTGAGGATGGAACCCAGCATGCGTGCACACGTGCATGCACCCTCTACTCCACCCCTGCTCGTGCTAGGCAAGCGCTCTACCGCTGAGCCACAACCCCAGCCCTGGAGTCATTACTTTTATGCTCTCCATTTTAAAGACAGAGAGCAAGGCTGGAGAAATTCGATCCTTTGCAGAAGGTCACCCAGTGGTTGGCTGGCTCACCAGGTGCTACCTGATAACCTTCTCTCTTTTGCCAACTCCTCCAGCCTCTCCGGTCTCATTCCGTCTTGCAGCTTGGTTCACTGCCCTGCCTGAAGAGCCGTGAAGACCTACTCAAGACAAGCTCTCAGATTTTGTTTGCCTGGAAATACCTTTATTTCTCCTTCTTTCTGAGAAAAATTTTGCACTGTGTGTAAGCTGGGCGCAGTGGTGCACACCTGTAACCCCAGCAACTAGGGAGGCTGAGGCAGGAGGATAGCAAGTTTGAAGCCAGCCTTGGCAACTTAGCAAATCCTTGTCTCAAAATAAAAAATAGAAAGGGCTAGGGGTGTACTTCAGTGGAAGGAAGGGAGGTTGGAAGGGGAAAAGAAGAAAAAGGAGAAGGAGGGAAGGAGGGAGGGAGGGAGGAAGGAAGGAATTTCCATTGTGCGCACCTGATCCTGAATGTTGCAGTTTGTTCTCTTTCTGCGAAGTAGAGAAAGAATTGCGCTGTCCCTGCGCTCCTCCCCCAGGCCAGTGCAGATGTACTGCGCTGGGAGGGCCATGTCCCCACCAGCTGCCGAGGACACACGTTTTGACCTCACCGGCCTTTACTATCCGTACCCATGAAATCATGTTTTACTCTTCTCTGTTCCTTGAATAGATCTTGGCGATCAGTCGTAATCAGCATATGGAGGGCTATTTCAGTCTGTTTCAAGTGGCTACCGTGAAATAAACATACCACAGTCAGCTCAGCATTTCAATATTTAGGTTACTCCTGGCTTTTTCAGCAACTGGAGTTAAAAGTTTTCTCTTAGAATACTACCCATTCATATAAACTGTGGACTGCTTGCAATGAAATAGAATCTTCGAGCTGAGAATGTAGCTTAGTGGTAGAGGTGTGCCTAGCATGCACAAAGCCCTGAGTTTGATCCCAAGTAAAAAAAGAATAAATTCTTTGATTTTCTTACACACTAAAAGATGCAAACATTCAGAGTAGTTTGTCTGCAGCAAGACCTCATTTTATTATATCTTTTTGGAAAACTGGATGTATTTAGGGGGTTACTTGGAATTTTTCTTGCAAGATCATGAATATTACAAAATGACTTCAAAATATCTAATTTGGACTAAAAGTATTTGAAAGAAGTATTAAAAACTCAACATGAAAACATTCTGTGAATTTAGCTTCGGGCTAACTACATCTAACTTTTATCATAATGTGTTCCTGATGTTTTTAACATTTTTTTTTTCTATAAAAGTACATTTATTATTTCATAACCCCAAATTATGAGTTACGTATTCTTAAATACCAAATTCTTTAAAAGTGAGGCTATATAAAGTTTTTCTCAAAAATTTACTAATCATTAGCTATTACTATTATATGATTCAAGAAAATCTGAACACAAGGACCCATTATTTGGGGGGAAGTAGTTGTTATTTAGCACCATTAAAGATTTCTCACAGTGTATTCATTTTGTATTGTAGAATCGCGTGTGTGAGTGCCCCCAGCGTTTATCAGAAACTCAGAGAACTACACAGAGAAGACTTCTCAATATACATCTTTGAATATGACAAAAGATTCGCCATGTATGGAGAAGAATTTATCTTCTATGATTATAACAATCCACTGGATTTACCTGAAAAAATTGCTGCACATAGTTTTGACATTGTAATAGCAGATCCTCCCTATCTTTCTGAGGAATGTCTCAGAAAAACATCCGAAACCATCAAGTACCTGACAAGGGGCAAGATTCTGCTCTGCACAGGTAGGTACCACATTTTGGGTTTCATGTAGGCTGATGACAGTGGATAGTCAAATCTTGGGTTCCAAGAGCTGGAAGAGATCTTATAACTCAAGTCCTTAGTTCTGAATCTTAGAACTGAATCCACCACTTACCATGTGACCCTAAACAAGTTATTTAACCTCTCTGTGCCCTGGGTTTCTGATCTGTAAAATGAAACTGATAATCAGTAATCCCTGCTTTTAAGGGCCATGGTGAATCGTGCTGACCATGAAATGCTTAGCTTAAGATCGGACACACTAAGCCGGGTGCGGTGGCGCACGCCTGTAATCCCAGCTCATGGGAGGCTGAGGCAGGAGGATCACAAGTTGAAAGCCAGCCTCAGCAATGGCGAGGCACTTAGCAACTCAGTGAGACCCTGTCTCTAAATAAAATACAAAAAAGGGCTGGGGATGTGGCCCAGTGGTCAAATGGCCCTGAGTTCAATCCCTGGTATCAGAAAAAAAAAAAAAAGATTGGACACACTGATGCATGTATGCATTATTTTTACTTAACCGTCATCATGGGAACAGTAGTACTTGATCTAGTCTTCACAAGTGATAAAGAGAAAATCAGAATCCATACACTTTCTTAAGGCTGGTTTATTAAAAATTTGAGAACTAAAACTTCACCTACCCATCTCTTTACTTCTGTGCAGTGCCATGTCTGTGTGCTTGGTGTGGTCACGGGTCCTGCTCCCAGGTCCTCAGGGCCCCAGCTTCTTTCCTGCATGCCCTACTCTGTGCCCTGGAGCTGCAGGGGGTCTGCTCTTGGGTGGTGTAGAATTGTTTATTTGGTGAAGAATGCCACTCTTTGTTCATACCAATGTAATTTACTTCATGTTCATTCATTTGACAACTATTTACTAACCCTTTGTGCCAGCAAACAAGCAGGTGATCTGAGCTCTTGGGATATACCTTTTAGTTTCAGGAGAGAAATATTTTAAAAATGTGACAAAACAGACCTAAAAAATTAAGCTCTAATTCTCTTCAAGTGTAATGAAAGAAAGAGAGAAGCAGGGCTGGTGCCGGGGGTGACTAGGAGGGAACGCCAGACCCCGGCAAGGTCTCAGTGGAAAGTCCAGGTGCCCTGGACCCTGGAAGGAGTGGCCCAGCACAGCCCAGGTGCAGGGACTCAATGTGACCAGAGGGCGGTGTCAGGTAGTGTGGAACAAGAGGTGTCCCCCACCCCAGCCCTGTACAGATGAGAGCCAGGAACCAAGGCTTTCTTTTACAGTGTTTAGTCCAAAAGCGACTGGGTCCAATCGGTCTAAAGATGGTCTCTGGAGCTTTGTACCAAAGGGGCCGGTTGGACACAGGTGCCACGTGGTGCCACCACAGTGTCCAGCTGAGAGTGACAGCAGTTCTGGCAAGGTTACAGCAGTAGGAATAGATAAAAGATCAAGTTGGGTGATAAGATTGGAAGAACTTGCTATGCCCTGAGTGTGGAAGGGGAAGAAAGGGCAAGAATCGGGGTTCTCTGTGTCTGGCTGGTGCTCTCTGCAACGTGTGAGTGTTGGGCAGGAGCACTTTGGGCAGGATGGACCACAGGGCAAGGAGCAGACTGGGGAGAGAAATTGGAGAGGTGGGCAAAAAGGTGGTGCATGTTCAGCCAAGTGGTTTGTAAGATCATACACTACCAAAAGAAGACCTTGACTCAACCGGGAAGTCCTAGTAGTTCTTGCTTCCCTGTCTTCCTTTATAGATAGAATCGACTGTTGTTTCTAAGTATCCAAGCTTTGCAGAAATAGGAAAATTACTTATTAACTAAAAAAGAAATGGAAAAGTGTGCTCTGTGTGTGTAATATGAATTGTAGTGCATTCTGCTGTCATATACAACAAATTAGAACAACAACAACAAAAAGAAATGGAAAAAGTAGGTAATTTATAAAAATGTCAGAGAAGGTAAAAGGGGATGTAAAGAATGGCCCCCCACTCTCTGTCTTAGTGGTTTCAAGTATTTTAGTCTAGAATCTGTTCCACAGCCCATGGTCGGTCCCCTCTCCTTTTTGGTATTTCACTGTTTTATTGGATTTGTTCTCCTTAGGAGCCGTCATGGAAGAACAGGCAGCACAACTCCTGGATGTGAGGATGTGCAAGTTTATTCCAAAACACACCCGAAACTTGGCAAATGAGTTTCGCTGTTATGTGAATTATGATTCTGGACTGGACTGTGGAACCTAAATACGGACAGGGACATGTTACAAGAAAGGACCCCAGGGACATTTTCATTTCCCCCTTTTTATTTTCTTAGTCAATTGAAGAGCTATAACCTCTTTTCCCACTCCCCCCAAACTGTGGCTTTCCTGGCCTAATTTTCAAAATAAAGGATAAAACTGTAATGATTGTTTCCTTAATGAGGGCATCCCTAGAGTTTGGGGTTCTTCTGCCAGTCAAATTCATGAAATTAGAGCTGAAAGAAATCTTAAAACCTGTCTAATCCATTCCTCGTTTGACATATGTGAAAAAACAGAACTACCTGCTGGCTTCCCCAGGTCTCTTGAGGTGAACAGGATATTGGCCTCTGCCTTGGGCCAGAGGTTCCCTTAAAATGGGCTCCTTCTGGGGCTGGGGTTGTGGCTCAGCAGTGGAGCGCTCGCCTTGCACGTGCGCGGCCCAGGTTCGATCCTCTGCACCACGTAAAAATAAAGGCATTGTGTACAACTAAAACAAATAAATAAAATATTTTTTTAAAAATGGGCTCCTGCTGACCAGCAGTGCACAGTGAGTGCTTCTAGTGGTCAGCATGCAGCAGCAACCTTGGTCTTGTGAGGGCACAGCCCCAGCCACCCAAGGAGGCTTGACTTGCCTCCAGGAAATCAGTGGATAATCCAGGGAGCCAATATCTGAGTGCTTCCTCCTCCCAGTTCGGGGAGGGATGACTGGCGCGTATCCAGGTGCCCTGTGCGGGCGGCTGAGCCTTGGCATGCCCACTCCAAACCGCCTGAAGAAGTCAGTGCCACCTGTGCACCAAACATTGTTACGAGGAAATAGCTGGGGACTTTACTCAGTTCTTACTGTTCAAAAAATATTTGTGATACATCTATACCCCAGAAGGCTACATGGAAATCAAAAGGAATGAGCCATTGATATCTATAAGTTGGATGGATCTTAAGGACATCATGCTGGGTGAAAAAAAGCAAATCCCCAAAGGTCACATGCTATAAGGTTACCAGTTATATAGAATTCTCCAGTGGAGAGCGGATTAGTGGATGGCAAGGGTCAGAACAGGGTGGGGACCAAGGGGGATGGGCATGGCCACAAAGGGAAGTTCTCAGTAGTCTTGGAGTTTTCTGTGTCTTGTCTGTGGCCAGGATTTCACAGATCTGCACATATGACAGCATTATAGAGAACTGACACTTGTACAAATGAGTGTGTAAAACAAAATGTGAGCCGGCTGTGGTGGCGTACTCCTGTAATCCCAGCACTTGGGAGGCTGAGGCAGGAGGATTGCGAGTTCAAAGCCAGCCTCAGCAATGGCGAGGCACTTAGCAACTCAGTGAGACCCTGTCTTAATAAAATACAAAAAAGGGCTGGGGATGTGGCCCAGTGGTGGAGTGCCCTGAGTTCAATCCCCAGTGCTAAGAAAAAAAAAAAAAAAATCACTCCTCACCAGGCATTGTGGCACACACCTGTAATCCCAGTGGGTTGGGAAGCTGAGGCAGGAGGATTGAGAGTTCAAAGCCAGCCTCAACAGTGCTCACCACTAAGCTAAGCAACTCAGTGAGACCCTGTCTCTAAATAAAATACAAAATAGTGATGGGTATATGGCTCAGTGGTTGAGTGCCCCTGAATTAAAAAAAAAAAAGAAAAATCACTCCTTCTTTCCTTATGAATAGGTATGCTAAAAAAAGCCTAGGCCAGTGACAAATTATGTATAGAAATGAAATGTTCAGCTTACAAATTGTAGACAAGTAACAGCCTAGAAATCACAGAATTTTGTACTTATAAATCAGTCATGTAGTTGAAGAAAAACCTTATTTCTTTTCCAGAGGGGAGAGAGGGAAAGGGAAAGGCTTAATTCATTAAAAATTTATACAAGTTAGAAGGCTTACAAAATGAAGTAATGGCATTTTTTGTTTAATAAGCAGACAAAGTGTGTTTCATGGCTTTGGACCCCTGATATGATTTCAATTATAGCAAATCTGCGTTCAGTATAATCCACTTCCGGAGTTCATAAAAGATCTGCAGCTATACCTTCACAACCTTAAAACAACAACAACAACAACAAAAAAAAGAGGCCCTGCATGTTCCTCACAGTCTGTCTGATTAAGTGGTGGAGGCACTCCAGAGAAGGTTTGAGGAAGGCTGGGCCTGTTCACATCTGTCAATCATCATGGACTCTCAGGAGGCTCCTGGCCCCTCATGCTCTAAGAACTTCAAAGATTGAAAAGTACTTTAACAGATATTTTTGTAAATCAGAGATTTGCACTGAGAGACAAAGTAACCAACCCATGAGTGAGAAAGAATAATTTCACTTTTGCTAACAGAATCTAAATAACTACTTGGCTGTGTATTTGGAGCAGTGGTGTGCCTAGAAAGTAGGAACAAATGAAATACACAGGGCAGCTCTTTTCTTTTTGGCAATATAGGGGATTATTGAACCTAGGGGTGCTTTACCACCGAGCCACAGCCCCAGATCATTTTTATTTCTTATTTTGAGGCAGAGTCTCACTAAGTTGCCCAGGCTGGCCTCAAACTTGGATCCTCCTGCCTCAGCCTCCTGAATCTCTGGGATTATGCACAGGGAACCTTTTTTTTTTTTTTTTTTTTTGTACCAGGGATTGAACTCAGGGGTACTCAACCACTGGGCCACATCCCCAGCACTTTTTTGTATTTTATTAGAGACAGGGTCTCACTGAGTTGTTAAGTGCCTCGCCATTGCTGAGGCTGGCTTTGAACTTGCGATCCTCCTGCCTCAGCCTCCCAAGTGCTAGGATTACAGGCATGTGCCACCATGCCTGGCAGCACAGCGAACTTTTTAAGACCTCATTTCAGATGGGAGTTCCATGTTCTTTCTCTCTCCATTCCTTTCCAAAATCAGAGCTTGAGCCAGTTACTAAAAATGATCATATTTTTTTCTTCTTTGCTCTGCTGAAAGTGATGGAGTAAAATGGGATGTTTGGGTAACTGGCCCCTATATGAAACTGTTGGTATTTGCAAATGTATTTTATTTACTGTTCCCAAATGATTGTTTTTACAAAATAAGCATAGAATAGAAATAGTAATCTGTCCTCTAAGGGATGCTTGAAACCTCAGATAGTATCAAGACCCATATATATTTTGTTTTTTCCTGTACCTACATACCTATGACAAAGTTTATTAATTAGGTGCAGTAAGAGATTAACAACAATAATAAAAAAATTATAACAATACACAATAATAACATTGCCACATCACTACACTTACACTTTGGGGTTTTTGTTTTGTTTTACTTTTTTTTTTTTTTTTTTGGTATGAGACCAGGTGTCACTATATTGTCCAGGCTGGCCCCAAACTCCTAGGCCCAGGCTGGCCCCAAACTCCTAGGCTCAGTTCTCTACTAACTGGGACTATATTTAGTACTTCCTACCATACCTGGCTTCAGCTTTGTTATTAAGTAAAATAAGGTTTACCTGAAACATAAGCCCAGCAATACCATAGCAGTTCATCTGATAACCAAGATCCGATAGTCACTAAGTGACCAACAGATGGATAATGCATGCAGGTGGATACACTAGACAAGGGGATGACTGAAGTCTCTAGCTGGATGGAGTGAGACACTATGAGATTTCGTGACAGCATTCAGAACAGCACACAATTTAAACTTATGCATTCTTCCTGGATGTTTTCATTTAATATTTTCAGATTGTGATTTACCAAAGAAAACGGAAACCAAAGATAAGGGAGGACTATTATCCTGTCAGTTGAAAGAGATCTTCAGTAAACAGCAAAGAGCCTCTATTCAAAGGGGTATCCTAAAATCCTCAAGATAGAGGCTTGGGATGTGGCTCAGTGGTAGAGCACTTGCCTAGCCTGTGTGAGGCACTGGGTTCAATCCTCAGCACCACATAAAAACAAACAAATAAAATTATTGTGTCCATATACAACAAAAAAATATTTTTTAAAATCCTCCAGATAGAATTTATTTGAAGGAAACACTGTGGCACTTTCCGGGAGGAGAGGAAGAAGCTCTGAAATGTACAATATCCAGCATGGCTCCCCCCACAGAGCCAAGGAATGAATGGGCCCACGTGCGGATGAGTGCAGCTGTGGTAACTGTGAAATAGGATTGGTGGGGGAGGGAAGCAAAGATTGTGGCAGAGGGAAGCAAAGTTTCACTGAACTTTGGCTGGCATAGTTTCTCTAGTCAGTCAATTTCTCTATTTGTTTGATAAAACACAATATACCAACCTCCCCCAAAAACATTAGCTTTAGCAAGAGAATAAAACTGTCATTGTTCACTGAAACAGCATGTCCTCATTCTTAGTCACCACCTCTATTTCAACTTGCCTTATCTAATTGCTGCTTCCTGGTGAAAGTACTAAAGATTTCATTTTAAACATCTTTTATACAAAAAGAAAAATAAATGAGTCATTCAAAGTGTTAGATACCTGCTCAAGCAATCCATTTAAAATAAAGGATTAGTTTGATGTTTGTTTATTTATTTATTTATTTGTGGTACTGGAGATTGAACTAGAAGCACTCTATCTCTAAGCCACATCCCCTGACCCCCCCTTTTTTTTTAGTTGTAGATGGACACAATACCTATATTTTATTCATTTACTTATGTTCATGTAGTGCTGAGGATCAAACCCAGTGCTTCACACATGCTAGGCAAGCGCTCTACCACTGAGCTACAACTGCAGCCCCATCCCCTTCCCTTTTTATTTTGAAACAAGGTCTTCCTAAGCTTCTGAGGCTGGCCTCAAACTTGTGGTCCTCCTTCCTCAAGTCTCCCGAGGAGCTGAGATTACAGGTGTGCGCCACCGCACCTAGCCTCGAGGTTTATTTTAAATGTGGTTTATAAATGGAGCCAGTGTTTTCAATAACTGCTGTATGCCCAGCAGTGTACTGGGTACTATACTGATGATGCTTAAACCTCACAATAACTCTGAGGTGAATGCTATGACCTCATTTTACAAGTGTTTTGGTCAGCTTTTTTGCTGCTGTGACTATTAAGACTGGACAAGAACAATTTTAGTTCCTTTGACCTCACCTCCCTCTTTGAGGAAAAGCTTATTTGAGGGCTCATGGTTTCAGAGGTCTCAGTGCAGAGGTAGCTGGTTCTATTCCTTGGGGCTTGAGGTGAGGCTGAACATCATGGCAGAAGAGTGTGGCAGAGGGAAGAAGCTCACATGATCATCAGGTAGCAGAGAGAGAGAGAGAGAGAGGGAGACACTCCACTCACCAGGTACAAAATATATACCCCGATGCCCACCTCCCCAGCCACACCCTACTGGCCTTCAGTTACCACTCAGTTAATCCCTACCTGGATTAATTCACTGATTGGGTTAAGACTCTCACAACCCTGAACAGTCTTGCATAGTCTCACACATGAACTTTTGGGAGATTCCTCATATCCAAACCATAACAAGAAGTAAGAAAAACAGATCACACAGGCGAAGGAACACAGACTGATAAGACAGCACCCACGGTGTGGATCCAGGTAGGTACTCAATAAACACCGTTAGCTGTCTGTCACTTTAACAAAATACCCGAGAGAAAAGGTTTACTTGGGCTCACATTCTGAAGCTTCCAATCCAAGGTTAGGCAGACCTATTGCTTTGGGCCTACGTTGGCCATTCCAGGCAGAGAAGGCATGACAGAGCAAAACCGCTGCAATCGTGAGCCAGGTGCGAGAGGGAGAGAAAGGGTTCCTTTGACCTTACCTCCCTCTTTGAGGACACTTCCCCAATCTCATAAGGACCTCCAGTGGGCCCCTCCTCCTAAGGTCCACAGCACCTCCCAATAGCACTGCCATGGGCCTGTGGGGGGTACTCAACATCCAAACTAACAGGCTGGGGTGTAGCCCAGTGGTAGAGTGAGAGCTTGCCCAGCATGCACAAGGCCCTGAGTTCAATCCCCAGCACTGAAACCACAGAAGATGTTCACTAAATGCATGAATATTCCATTGGTGGTGGGGGGGAGGGGCGGGGGACGACACACAAAAAGATTGCCTTTCTAGATCTTAGAATGGGAAACTAATTTCTTCCATTGGAAATGTGCTACCTTTTAATAAGTTGAGTTTAAATAACATAAGGAATAAAATAGTGGTATTTTCCCCATGCAAATAGCTTCTTAGTATCCTCTCTGACACTTGCACCATTTGTATTTGAGGGGTGTCTTGGTAAATGTTACATAGCAGTATTGATAACAGGAATAATTACCCAAATGGCTGGTTTGAAAGCCACTCTTTAACTTACAGATTTTAGTTGATATTCTAAAACTTCTGTATTTTCTTGGTAGGAATGTATTCTAGACAAACCACCACCAGGGATATCATTCTCCCTCCCCCACCTGAGTTTGAACAGGGAAGTAAAATTTCTTTTCACTTTAAATTTTGAATTTTTTATTTGGACAATCTGGATTTTCCTCACTGGTGTGCATTTCTTCTGTCAACATTTAGTAGGAGTTGAAAGTGACTCTTGAGTGATCTTTCTGTGTAGATCAGACTCTGTCAGTAACATAATAACTGTGTTATTTCCATGGTAAATGAAGTTTGGTGGGTAAAATATATACCAATAAAGGAATTTCTTGGTTTGGGTTTGTCACAAAAGATCAAAGAGGTATAACTTTACATGACTAGATTATCTTTGAAAGACTATCAAGTCTTGATTAATTTGAACCTTAACCATAAAATTAAGATGTAAAGCCTTAGTTAACGTTTCCTATAAAACTCAGTGGGGTTCTGGGGGTGTCATTCAGTGGTAGAGCTCATGCTTAGCTCTTAAATCCTGTGTTCCACTTCAGTCAAACTCATCTAAGCAGAATTCAGAAAGAAAGAAAATGCACCCAGCCAACATAACTTCCATCTACAATTGTTTTATTTTATTTTTTTAAAAAAAGAACTTTTACAAATAATTGCATTCAGGGACAGACTTTCAACCTTAATAAAAGAGTAAGTCAGACCTCAGTATTGATCTCTGGAAATTTTAAATTGGCCCATATTTTCTTTATATTTGGCCTGGTCCTAACTAGGCCGATACATGATAGGATTCTTCCTGAGAGTTGGCAAAGATGTCATATACCACTTTTTGTCCATAAATTGACACCTGTGGCTTTCAAAAGAAAAACAAACAACAACAAAATAATGAAAAAAATTTAAATTGTTCTAAGTCTGAAACCATTTATGTACTCATGAATAAAAACAAGTTTGGATTTCTGGAATTCACTTCTAGGCATCCTTTCTACTCATCTGTTGGCCTGTGAAGACTTTCAGTGGAAGAAAGAATAGGCCAAATTCAGATATGTCCATTTCATTATTGTCAGCCCAGGGCAACAGGCTGAATTCAGAGGCCCAGGCCACATGCAAGCTGAAGAGAGTTTATCTGATGAGTCCAAATATGCGTCTAAAAAATCCTATCAGAGGAAAACAATGTTATAAATTGCTTATATATCAGCCGGGCGCGGTGGCGCACGCCTGTAATCCCAGCACTTTGGGAGGCTGAGGCAGGAGGATCGCGAGTTCAAAGCCAGCCTCAGCAATGGCGAGGCACTTAGCAACTCAGTGAGACCCTGTCTCTAAATAAAATATAAAAAAAAAGGGCTGGGGATGTGACCCAGTGGTCGAGTGCCCCTGAGTTAAATCCCCGGTACACAAAAAAAAAAAAAAAAAAAAAAAAAAAAATTGCTTATATATCAAGTAAAAATTTTTTTAAAAATATAGTTGCTCTAAATTACTAATATAAAAATAGTTTCTGCTCCTATTCAAAACAGTTGCTTTAAAAAGTAGTGTGCACTCTACTTTTTTTAAAAAAGATTTTAAAGAAAGCTGCACCTCCTTCCTGGATCAACCACCCAACTGCCACACACAGCCACACACACTGCAGGAATCACGGGAAGCCTGAAGAAACCAGTTCCAAACCCACTTTTCAGCTACTGGGTCGTGTGTGGCTGGCCTTGTGCCAGTACCACACCTGATGCCCTGTACCGGGGTCATCTTCCCATCAATCTTCAATAATTCTGTGCCCACTTTTGCCTAAAAAAATAAAATAAAATAAAGCCAGGGAATACCTGGGTCAGATAACCTGCCAACTATTCTACATGGAAAGACTGCCTCTGTTGGGCTAGGCCCATTTGCCTTGCACGCGTGCTGTGCACAGGTGACTGACCAACCCTTCCCAGGTGACCTTCAGGGGCTAGACGGCTTGTCGTTGGGGCCGAGCATGAGCTTGGCACCCTGCTTGTCGATGCTGGAGTTGATGCTGTCTGCATCCTTCTCCTGCTCAGGGACACAGGTGCAGCCCACGGGGATGGTGACATAGTCTTCCATGTACACCGAGCGGCCGCCTGCACAGGCAGAGGTCCGGCGCAGGATGACAGCAGGCATGTACACTGGGGTGCTGCGGAAGTGGAAGTCCTCCTCCCCAAAGAGTCCAGTCAGGCAGCCGCGGCACAAGCAGTAGGCTTCAGGCAGGTACCTAGGGAACCTTGCAGGGTCGTAGGAAATTCTGCAAAGAGAGACCGGGGGTTAAATTCATGCTTAGGGGGCAGCTGACACACATATCGAGAAAGGACAGCTCCTAAGAGGTTTGTGCTTCTGAGACCAAACACCAGAAAGAGGTGGGGGGCATAGCAAACACTCTGTTGGAATTATTGATGAAATGGGTTGGGGAGGAGGCGAGGTCTCACATCTGACATCTTATTTATTTATTTTTTTGATACCAGGGATTGAACTCAGGAGCACTCGACCACTGGGCCACATCCCCAGCCCTTTTTTGTATTTTATTAGAGACAGGGTCTCACTGAGTTGCTAAGTGCCTCGCCATTGCTGATTGCTGAAGCTGGCTTTGAACTCGCAATCCTCCTTCCTCGGCCTCCCAAGTGCTGGGATTACGGGTGTGCGCCACCGCGCCCGGCTTCCTGACATCTTATAGTTAGAGTCCATTTGAGGGCCCAAGCTAAAATAGATACACCATGGGACTTGAACTTTGTTATATTTTAAATGGCTATCCTTGAGCCAACCCACAAAGTTAACCTCAAAGTCTGCAATAATGTAAATAGAAAAAATATCTAGGCAGCCTGCACATGTGACTACAGGTGCCCACTGGAATAGAATGAGACCCAGTGTCTGCTTGGGGCCACCTCTGGGACCTCCCCGTCAGCCAGTCACAGAAGGACACATGAGGCAGGCTGGCACAGATGCCATGGAAGGCAGACACCAGACACCTGGTTACTGATGCAGAACCACAGCAAAGGCAGCTGCAGGCCACCTCTGCTTTAGTGCAAGGTGACTGTGTCCATCTGTCTGCTGGGGTCCATATACCTTTCTGTTTGAAGGGACCCACATGGCACAGGAGAGGGCACAATTGGCTGGTCTGGGATATTCAAAAACTGGTTTAAACTGGATAAATTTCGTTCTCCTCCAAGTCTTCCTATTTTGGGGTCAGATGCCAAGAACTGAGTGTCAGTAACTCCAGAGAAGCCTGGGCCATGTGTCATGGAATGAGCTGGTTGGCTAGGCCAGGTGGCTTCCTGGGAGGAGGCAAAAGCAGCACCAGGCCACAGCCTGCCCTCCACAGTACCCACCTGCACAGCCCTACCAAATCAGTGATTCTCAGGAGCCGAGGAGCCCTCAGGATGCCCCTGTACAGAGGTAAGCACCGTCCTCATTTCTCACAGGACTGCAATGACTCCCATTTCTTATTCCATTAGTCTGCCCACTTAAAACATGGGCAATGAATCTGCTTCTCTTTCTTCAGGGACAGGGTCCTAGAGATCCTAAAATCCCAGAATCACAGTCTTCACTTCTCTAACCTGCTCAGCAACATACACATATTTGAAGACCCACAACGTGCCAGCCTGGGAAGACTCACAAGACCCTACAGCAGCCTCTCAGCTCAGTGGGGCCTGGGGAGGGCTAGACAGATGGGTTTGAAGATCTTTCCACCCTAACCCCCAAGGTGTGCAGGTTGTGCCATCTGGTTCCAGGGCCCACAGATGGTGCTACAGCAGGGCACTAGTGTCCCCCCCTCCCCCCGCCGCCTTGCAGTGTCCTAGGAATCCTGAGGAATCTTTCTCACCTAGCTCCTCACTACTAATGACCATGACTCAGGTTTCCAGTTAAAAAGTACATTCAGAGAACCCAGACTAAAGGAGGAAGAGAGACCACTTGACAGGTCTGGGGGCTGGTGAGTGTTGGGTAGAGGTAAGGGTTGGTCTGCAGAAAGAAGGAACGGGAAGGCTTGATGACGTCAGCTTAGCTTGGTGTGGGCCAGAAAGCTGGGGGTGGGGGCTGGGGGTGAGCGAGTTCTTGCTAGATGGGAGCCCCTTCGACTCCCTTCCTATGCTGTTCTAGGGTGCAGAGAGCCCAGGGTGAAGGCTCATAAAGGGGTTGGGGGGGCAGTGCAAAATGCAAAAGTTGTCTAGGCATAAACAATGATTTTTTTTGTCCCTCCACACGTGCATGAATAGTTGAAAAGGTACTTTTTTTTTAATATTTATTTATTTACTTTAGTTGTACACAATGCAATGCATTTATGTTTACGTGGCGCTGAGGATCGAACCCGGGCCGCGCACGTGCGAGACGAGCGCTCTGCCGCTGAGCCACAACCCCAGCCCTGAAAAGGTACTTTTTAAGCTCCTCCCCAATACTGTTTCTTCTGAGCTTGGAAGCATAATGAGCCTAGAAAATCCTTGCCAGGCCTGATGAAACCACCCCCTCAGTCTTCCAGGGTTGTGAGCCTCCTGACATTCCTCCTTACCACCTCCCCCTCCCCACTGGAATTACCCCTCACAAAAATTCAAACCCCTGCACTTTGCCTTCAAAGGCCGCCAGATTGGTCCTTACCTCTATTCCTTTCCACTGTTCCCCTCACTGTCTCCTCTTTCAAGCCTCCTATACTCTGGCCATCCCAAAGGGAATGTTCCTCACATCCCACAGCTAAGTTCTGCTTAAGGTACATTTCCCCCCCCCAAACCAGTGAATTCTTGCCTATTCAGTGAATTCAGGGCCAATTCAAATCACTATCTTAAAGCTTTCCAAATCTCCTCAGGAGAATTTAAATTCTCTCTTCATACTCTTATAACATGACTGGCGACGCGGCTGTGATACAGCACTTGCCTGGCATGTGCAAGTCCCCTGGTTTTGGTCCCCTGCACCATGAAAAACAAAAACTTGTCCATAATCTTGTAACACTGCCTCTGGACAGAACTCCATGTTCTCTGTCTGCCTGTAACAAAGACTCAGTCTCTTCACTTTTGCCTGAACCTCTGCCTCCATTTTGCATTTCTCTCTTTTGCTATGAATTGCCTTGGATTCCAAGAACATTATGGTGGTGTTCTTTCAAAAGCTCGTGTGTGAGTTAGTGCAAGAAGGTTCAGAGGTGAAATGATTGGATGATGAGCATTGCGACCCAATCAGTGGATTAATCCCCTGGTAGGGATTGAGTGGTAACTGTAGGTAGGCAGGGTGTGGCTGGAGGAGGGAGGGGGAATGCTGGGGGGGGGAGATGCCTTTGAGGTTTATATTTTGTCTCTGGTGAGCAGGGCTCTTTGCTTCCTTGGCCATGTCTTGAGCTGCTTTCTTCCTTCACACTCTTCTGCCTGACCTTGGGCCCAGAGCAATGGAGTTGGCTGTCTATGGACTGAGACCTCTGAAACAATAAGCCCCAAATAACTTTTCCTCCTTATATTGTTCTTGTCAGGTCTTTTTGGTCACAGAAACAAAAAAGCTTACTAAAACAAGTTCTGTAAACATCTTGTAATGTCCTGCAACCACTCCCCAGGCAACAGTAACTTGTCTTATCACCAACCTGCACAATCAGATAAGAATGGACAGACCATGCCTGATCAAGACCACCTGCTTTAGTAGCTGCACAGACCCGCTAGCTATGCAAATCCCCAATCTTTGCCCTCATTTCCCTTTCTATAAACATCAAAGTCATTGTCAGTCCCCTGTGGACAGGGCTGAAGTTGCAGGTCCCCTTATCTTCCTAGTGTAACTGTACTGTTTAAAGTTTTTTTCCTGCTTTTCACCATTACTTTTCTGCTTAGTGTTTGGGGAAAGTGGCTGCACCTTATTTGTTAGACCCCAGAGTCAGGCCTCTGGCCTAGGATCCTGGTAACATGCCCTGGACAGGAAGGTCAGACTGTGTGGTCATTTTTCCGCTTTCCTTCATGGCCCATTCCAGCCTGTCTGCAAAGGAAGAGTCAGGAGCTGGGAGCTGGGGACAGTTAGTCAGGGATGTGTTTGCTTCCTGACCTCACACCCTAGGGTCAATTCAAGACACTAATTTAACATTTGAAGGAAAGAGATTTATAGTTAGTATTCACAATATCACTTTCAACATTTATCCATTGCATAACTGAGTGCTTTTTCAGGCAATAGGGATATAGACAAAACATATACCCACTATCCAAGATTCACAATCTGGAGGGAGACATACTAATAAATGAAGTTCACCTGGCCTGGAGGGGCTTTCGGGCAAAGGTGGCTCTTGGCTGGATTTTTATCTATGTGAAGAAATGAGAAAGAGCATTTGGGGTGGAGGTCAGAGCTCAGGGTAGAGGGAGAAGGTACAGGTGGGAGGTACAAGTTGAGACAGTCACAGGGACAAGGAAAGCTGCACCCTGTCAGGAATTGCACATCCATAGTCAGGTCTGACCCTGAAGGCAACAGGACGGGAAATGACCTGATCAGATGGATGGTCAGAGAGATCCCTTCATCTCTGGGGTGGAACAGCATCTGGGGCCCAAGAGGGGATCGCAGCTGAAGCTAATTTTGAATTGTTGTATGGATGGTGATTAAGAGGAGTGTGCGAGGGAGAACAGAAGGAGTAGAGGACACCAACTTGCGAGGGTAAGAAATCTGAGTACGGATACCATGACATCCTTGAGGCCGAGAAAGGCAGAGGCTGGAGACAGAGCGGTCAAAAGCTGAACTTGAATTGGAACCAGTTCATCAGACCTGGGGATGGAGAAGTGCAGTCTGTTTGCCATTACTACAACAATGTATCTGGGACCGGGTAATTGGTAAAGAATTTAGTTCGTGGTTCTTGAGGCTGGGAAGCCCAAGAGCTTGGTGTTGCTTTCTGCTCAGTATCTGGGGAGGGCCTCATGCTGCATCACGACCCGGTGGAGCGCATCACACGGTGAGGCAGAGCCTACTCAAGTCTCTTCCTCTTCTTGTAAAGAAGAGGAAGCCCCACGAAGCCCCACCTCCTGATCTCATCTAACCCACTTCCAAATGCTATCAACATGTGAATGTGGGAATTAAATTTCCAACAAGTGAACTTTAGGGGAATGCATTCAAACCACAGCAAAGCAACATGGCAAATGACACTATGAGGACATAACCAACAAAAAATAGAATGTAGGAAACTTGATAGAGTTTTTCCAAGAAGAAAAACAAGGAGGGAACCTATATATTAAAAGGGCTTAAGAAGAGGGACACAAACCCCAGGGCATCAGTGCCCTGGTGCAGTGAAGACTCATTGCGCCTCTGCCCATTCCCCTGTGTTTCTGTCTCAATGATCAATTATATGGTCGCTTTAAAAACCTATCAAGCCCAAACTGAGGGACATCCCATAAAACAACTGACCACTGTCCTGGGGCAGAGAAGAGGCATTAGAAGGGCACTTTGAATGAAGGCTGCAGATTAGATAACAGTGTCCTATTTACATTCAGCCTGATCTTGATTAATTTGCTGACTATTGATGTTGCCATTTGGGAACATCTGGGGTAAAGGGTGTTTGGGAATTTCTTGTCCTAATTTCACAACAGTTTTGCTACTTTGAAAAGATAAAAATAAAGAGGAAAATTTTTAACTTTCAAAAACCTTCCTGGGGGCTGAGGCTGTAGCTCAGTGGTAGAGTTCTTACTTTGCATGTGTGGTGCACTGGGTTTGATCGTCAGCACCACATAAACAAAAATAAAATGGGGGTATTGTGTCCAACTACAACTAAGAATATTTAAAAAAAAAAAAAAAAAAAAAAAAAAAACACCCTGGGCTGGGGTTGTGGCTCAGCGGTAGAGCGCTTTCCTAGCACATGCGCGGCCCAGGTTCGATCCTCAGCACCATGTAAAAATAAGCACATTGTGTACAACTAAAAAAATCAAATAAATAAATATTTTTTTAAAAACTCTCCCTGATAAAGAGTAAACAGGGAAATCTGAACCTGAGCGTGTGAAGACATTAGGGAAGTATTAACTTCAAAGTGTATTAATGCATTGTGGTTTCACAGCGTCCTCATCTGGAGATGTGACACTAACAGAGACTGCTGAACACTCGGGGAGTCACTGGGTACCCTCTGGGCCTGGCCGACGGGAGGTGGTGATATGGTCATAAGCAGGGCACATATTTGGGCCCTGCCCTCCAGGAGCGCACATCTGTGGGCAGGACAGGCTGGCATCTGTCAGCCCCATGTGATACCAGATTCGGGGACTGTGGCCAGCCCCAGGGTGTTGGTCAGCTTTTTGTCACTGTGACCAAAATATCTGATCAGAACAACTTAGAGGCAGACAGGTTTGTTCCATGGTTTCCGAGGACACAGTCCATGGTCCGTTGGCTCTATTGCTCTGGGCCTGAGGTGAAGCAGAATGTCAGGGTGGGAGGGCGTGACAGAGAAAAGCTGTCAGCTCATGGCACGGGGGAGGGAGGGAGGGGGAGGGGGGAAGGGGGAGAGAGAATGTGTGTGTGTGTGTGTGTGTGTGTGTGTGTGCGCGCATGTGTGTAAGGGGTGGGAGCGAAGATAGAGCCCTTCCAGAGCATGCCCTCAGACACTTACTTCTTCCAACTAGGTCCTACCTCCCAGTAGTCTGTGCAACCATCAGTGGATTAATCTGCTGATGACATCAGAGCCTTCATGATACAATCACTTCCCAAAAGCCTCACCGCTTGAACATTGCTGCATTGGGACCAAGTCTTCAACACATGAGCTGTGCAGGGACATTCCAGACCCAAACAATAACACCCTACGAGGGGTCCGAGGAAATGGCTCCACAGACACTGATGAGAATAAAAGACGAGGGCTAAGCAAAGAAGAGGGCTGAGGGACCTGCGACCAGCAACACACACCTGAGCCAGCAAACAGATGACTGCAGTGGGGTGGGGAACTGCAGCTGGAGTGATAGGAGTGTGTGACTGTGATAACTTGTGTGTGAGCATATGCAAGAGTGAGCATGTCATCATGTGATAGAAGCATTGTATACTTTTAAAAAAAATATTTATGTACTTGCTTTAGTTGTACACAATGCTTCTATTTTTACGTGGTGCTGAGGATCGAAGCCAGGCCGCACACATGCTAGGTGAGCGCTCTACGGCTGAGCCACAACCCCAGCTCCAAGCACTGTATACTTGAGCACGTGTAAGCAGGCCTGTGAAAGTATGAGCATAAGCATGTGTGGAAAAGTGTGGGTATAAGCATTTGCATGTGTGAGTATAAACAGCATGTTTGTGGGTATATGTGTGTGTGTGATATGTGTGAATGTGAGGGCATGTAAGTAGGTGTGTGTATAAATGTGTGTGAGCATGCATGGGCATATGCATGTGTGAATATGAAATGTGAGAGCGTATGTGTGTGAATTTGTGGGGGTGTTATGTGAATATTGAGTGGGAACACGTGTATGTGGGGGGGTAGTGATCTCATGAGAAATTTGAGGTACACAGGAGTCCTGGAAGCCAGAGCAGAAAGTGGAGATTGAATCCTGCAGCTCCTGGGAACCAGGAATGGAAGGTGAGTTGCCCGGCACAGACTAGATTCCTGGAGGAAAGTGACCCAACAGCAGCACAGAGAGTAAATTACAGGAGCACTGGAGGGGTGCGGTGCCTCAGGTGTTCTCCCTGGGCTGGCTTCCTCTTTGGTGATGTCGGCTTGATCTGCTGGCATTGACCATCCCTTTCAGTTTCACTTAAAATTTGTCTTTCTGTGCAATGTGGTGTCTAGGTAGCTACTCAGGTCTCATCATCCTGGGGGTCATTCAGGAGCAACTGGTGCTCGTGTATCACCCGTTAGTTTCATAGGTAAAACACAGTTGCTAGGATGCATGATGGTCAGAGGTTCATCGACTAAAAATATCCACCCCGAAAATATCTTGTTGGTCCCTAGGATAGGCCTTTCAACCATCACCATGACCCCTTTGGGCTAAGGACTGAAAAAAAAAAAAAAGCCACCTTCCCTTCCTCTTCTTCTCTGCCTGGGACCTAGGAGATAAAAAGAGGGATGAATATGAGTTGTTTTCAAATGATGTGCGGACTAGGAGGGTTCTCTTACAATAGAAAGACTTATGAATGTGTGGGGCATTTACGATGAACGGACCAGCCTACGGCCATGGCACTGATGTCAGCAGAACCGGCACCGCAGACAGAACAGCCTGGTGTGCTAGGAAGGAAGCTGGTTAGAGCCCGGAGAAGTCACGCCAGAAGCCCTGGAAATCTCAGCAGAGTCAGGCACAGATACTGAACTCAAGTCTGTGCCCCCAGCTTCCTGCCTGAGATCTGGGGAAATCAGCAGCCAGGAGTGCCTTTTGGTTTCAAAAAGCTGCCATGAGAAAGAAATAGAAAGACACTCCATCTGGGAACCTTTCTTTTCCCATACATGGAAATGAAACCCAGCAAGAATTCTGCACTGTGTCCTTGCCTCCCTGGGAGCAATCATTCTTTTGTCTCCGCATTTTCTGCATGCTGCTTTGCACAAACTTGGCATAGGGACGTGCTTGAAACACATCAACTTTTCCCCTCTGCTGGATCTCAGAAGTGGCCCAGGGCCACGTGTGAAGTTTGGCTTGAGTGAGTGACAGCTGGCCTGGCTTAATCCAAGAACAAAGGACAAGTCCTCCAGGGATGATTAGAGGTGATGGAAACTGAGCTTTGGGAGGAATGTAAGTGACAGCAGAGACAGAAAAAGAGTGCTGCCCCTGGGGCCTGGACATGTTAGGAAACAATTCCAAGCGGTTCCGGAGGTCGAGCTCAGAGAACAATGAGCACATTCCCAGGAGGAATCGGCCACCTGATGTGTTCTATCTGATGCCCAAGTATAGCTGGAGCATTATTGGCACAAACTCCTGATGTGGCTCACCCTCCCACCTTGCAAAACATGCAATTATTTCCATTTCAAAGTAGCAGAGGCTGACTAAGATTGTTTCCCCTCACAATTATTCAAAGACCCCAACCCCAGGAACAAAGTTGGGGGAAATGCCTTCCCCATTCCTATCTGGAAACCCACCAGTACCAGAGGATCTAAATAGAGACAAAATAGTTTCCATATCGTTATTCACCAGCTCTGAAGGTGCATTCAGCCCTCTTAAGAATTTCTTTATTTAAAAAAAATATTTATTTATTTGTTTTAGTTGTACACAATGCCTTTATTTTTATGTGGTGCTGAGGATCGAACCCAGGCCGCACATGCACATGCTAGGCAAGCGCTCTACTGCTGAGCCACAACCCCAGTTCCCCTGTTAAGAATTTCTGAAAAGGGCAAGAGGGAATTGATATGAGTCTTGGACTTGAAATTTTGGTCCAACTTAGTCACCAACCAGGGACCTTGGGTAAATCACTCCGACCTGCTTGTTTCCTTGCAAAATGAAGAGGAAGGCTCTTCCCCAGTTTCCTGATAGCAGGACCACAGATGTAGTTTTTGTTTTAACATTTTATGCTTAGAAAAAACCTTGAAATAAACACATTGAATCTCAAAAGTGTTGGAATTGCCCTCAAATCAGTCTTAAAAATCAGCACAGTTCTAACTAAAACCCAGTAAGATTTCTCTAAGAACTTGATGAGGGCTGGGGTTGTGGCTCAGCAGTACAGTGCTCGCCTAGCATGTGTGCAGCCCAGTTTTGATCCTCAGCACCATGTAAAAATAAACACATTGTGTACAACTAAACCAAATAAATAAATGTTAAAAATTATTAAAAAAAAAAAAAAAAAAAACTTGATGAGCTGACTCTAAAACTTAAAAAGAGCCAGAGATAGCACTTTGGAAGAAGAATGGGGAACAGACCAGATATAAAGACATTATAAATGGGAAAAACTAAGATGCCTGGCATCCCCTGCAACACTGAGGGACAAACAGCTTCCCTTATCAAGAGTAGAGAGTTCTCTGAAAAACTTCTCTCACCGAGGGAGACAGGAAGGTGGCACAAGAGTTCCAAAGTGTGCCACCTGCATTAGAACTATACGTGGGCTCTTCCTAACAATGCAGATCCCCAGGGAAATGATAACTGGATGAGGTGATGGATATGCTAATTATCCTAATTTGTTGATTACATAATGTATACATATCATCACAGTATGCCCCAGTTATTGTGTCAATAGAAAAAAAATATATAAAAAAAAAAAGAACAGAGGGGCTGGGATTGTGGCTCAGCGGTAGAGCGCTCGCCTAGCACGTGCGCGGCCCGGGTTCGATCCTCAGCACCACGTACAAATAAACCCATTGTGTACAACTAAAGCAAATAAATAAATATTTAAAAAAAAAAAAAAAAAAAAAGAACAGAGCCGGGCATGGTGGCGCATGCCTGTAATCCCAGCACTTGGGAGGCTGAGGCAGGAGGATCGCGAGTTCAAAGCCAGCCTCAGCAATGGGGAGGCACTTAGCAACTCAGTGAGACCTTGTCTCTAATAAAATACAAAAAAGGGCTGGGGATGTGGCCCAGTGGTCGAGTGCCCCTGAGTTCAATCCCCCCGGTACAAAAAAAAAAAAAAAAAAAAAGAACAGAAAAAAAAACGGTGGCTCCTCAGACTTCCCGCACACTTGCTGAGTGAGAAGCTCCACTCGCACACGCTGTCCAAGTGATCTGCTCGGTTCATTTAAACTGGGGTCATTAATTGACATAAATCAACAGAGACCCCTTCCTGGTTGCACTGTCAACAGCAACATTAGGTGACATTGCCACAGGGTTTTTTTTGTGATCTGTTAACCACCTACATACTGATTGCAGCTGATGGCAAATAATTGGATGGTTGCATTTTCCTGGTGCTTGGATTTCATGACCATACCAGCCCAGGAGTGTCTTACGCTGTAAAGTCTAATTCGTGCAAAAGGACTTTATTAATCCAACAAGAATTAGCATTGCCATTAGCATCTCAGTTGGAGGCACATAAACGAGTTTCTTAAAAATAGTGAAGCTGTTCCCCCACCCCTAGAGATTGGCAATTGATTGCTGTGGAATAGGGCCAGGGTGTTGGTATTCTTTGAAAAGCTCCCCAGATAATTCTCAAAGATAGCTCTTGTACAAGCCATTTTGGTCTCCACATTTAAGAGAAGTAATGAGTCATGAAGAGAGGGGTTTTAGGGCTGTGGATGCAGCTCAGTGATGGAGCACTTGCCTAGCATATGAGAGGTCCTGGGTTCCAATCCCAGCACTGAAAAAAGAGACCAGGGTTTATGTTAACCTTCCAACCTCTCATTTTCCCTTTAGAACATGTCCTGCATGCCGGGCGCGGTGGCGCACGCCTGTAATCCCAGCACTTTGGGAGGCTGAGGCAGGAGGATCGCGAGTTCAAAGCCAGCCTCAGCAATGGTGAGGCACTTAGCAACTCAGTGAGACCCTGTCTCTAAATAAAAATACAAAAAAAGGGCCAGGGATGTGGCCCAGTGGTCGAGTGCCCCTGAGTTCAATCCCTGTTACCACAAAAAAAAAAAAAAAAAAAAAGAAAAAAGAAAAGAACATGTCCTGCATGGTTGTGATGCTACACAGAAGTCTCACTGTGTACCATGGGCCCCCCCCAGCTACAGGGCTAGCCTCAGGGGGCCCTATTGGCTGATCAGGGGGTAACTGGGGACACTGGAAGCCACAGCTTCCCCCTGTGGAAAAGCTGTAGCCAGGAGGCCCATCAGCTCCACCCTCCTTCCATCTGCTAAGGCCGGAGGGAGCCAAAGAGCTGCGATACATGCTGCCAAGAAGCTCTGAAAAATGCTTTTCTGGCCCCTACAGGAAAACATCAGTGTGCATTTCTCATGAAAGAGGGCATGGAAAAATCAGCCAGGGATTGCAGCAGGCCTGACCGGGGCATAGATCCCTGGGGCATTCACCTGGCCAAGGAGAGCTAGAGGTCGGTCTTGTTCCATCTGGGGACTGTGGTTGACTTCGGTGCCATCCTGACCTTGGCACCAAGGCCAGGCCTGAAACTGAGCCAGTGAAGAAGGCTCCAGAGAGAACCTGCTCATCTGCCAGCTCAGGGAGCAAGAAGGCTCTGCCTGCCGGCCTTCCCCTCACTCATGAGGGGAAACTGAGGCACTGCCAGGGGAGGGAGCTGGCCCACAGTCACCCAGTTCAGCTGGTTTCACCCAGCTGCTGCACCACAAGCTACATGGGCCACACAGACCTAAACTCTGCTCTACAGTTCGTGGATATTTAGCAACCAGACAAGCACCTGGTGTGGCAATGTTACAACCAGGAAATCCATTCATTTCATGTAAAATCTGCTCTTTTGGGAGGTCTGGAAGAGGAGAGACTCAGGCTTTGGAAAATAATTTAAAGATAATTCAAGAGGGGAAAAAAAAGTATTGCAGAGGAAAAGAAAGAGAATTGAGAATCAAAGACCAAATTTCTCGAAGGCTTTTATTCTTTTGTCATGGCAAATGCCATGCACTGGGCCCAGCTGGGAGACATCTCTTCAAAGGAAAACATAACTCATGCCCACGGGATAACTTAGCTCTCTGTCCTGGGGAAGCTGCAGAACGTGGGTTCAGAGCCATCTTTGATGTGTCTGATCTTGGGGCGTGAGGGAGACGCCGTGGGCACACAGGGAGGAGCCCACCTGGCCCCCAGGGAGTCAGCTGTCACCACACACAGGCCACAGAGATAGTTAGCATCACATTAGCCTAGCTTCTTCCTTTCATTCCAGAAGAGTTCCTGGTATTTTCTCTTTGATCGTTTAGTAAGTTAGGGAGCAATGTCCTTATTGTCCTCCTTCACATTCTTCATGTGCCATCTCTGGAAGACAGACACCATGAGGAATGTCACTTCATGGCATGCAAGGAACTTCCTGCATTTGCCCAAATCCTTCTGTTGGCATGAAGGGCACACACATTCTATTCAGGTGAGGAGCATGGATAGAGGTGCCCAGGGAATGATATATTGTCATCCCTTCTGGCTACTCTAGGAATGCTAAAGTAAAACCCAGGCCCTCAAGGGAGATAACTATCAAAGCACAAACGATAATCCCATGACAATGCTCCATGACAATGCTTTTATTTTTACTCTGTGAAACAGTGATAGGTACAGCAGAGCCTGATGTATTTTGAGAAACCTAGAGACGGGAAAAGTGAGCTGTACTTTGGACAGTTCAAGGTCACTTTTCCATAAAAAATATTTTTTTGGGGAAAAATACCAACATTTGTTATGTAAGCTGCTTTAACCAATGCAGGTCTCCTTTTCTACCACAGTGAATAAGGATGAACAATACCAGGCCTCCATTTCTCTGGCTGTAACTGGAAACTTCCAGCCAGCCAGTCACACTCTGTTCTGTTCTCTTTTCCTGGCCCTTTCTCTAGACTCCCCTTTTTTTTTTTTTCTTAACAGAACATTATCATTATAATATTGTGCAGATAGGATACCATGCCTGTGCTAATATGGATAGTACACATATACTAGATATGCTATATAGCTATACTAGAATTATACAAAATTTTCTTTGAAGACAGAAAGGTTAGTCTTAAAGTCATAAAAATAACCCAGAGGTATGAAGCAGGTACCTGGCAAAGAGTGAATATACTAAAGAAAAAAATTATATAAAAAAAAAAAAAAGAAAAGGAAACCCCAACCCCACAAATTCTAAAGATCACTGGGATAGGCCACCCCAGAACAGTTGATTAGACTGGATTTTGGCAAGGTGCTGCCCCCTGTTGTCCACAGTTGCCACTGCAAACACATTTGCTGACTGGAGCCCAAGGCAGGGAGGGACAGAAAGAACCCTGTTACCTGGCTGGTGGTGCCCAGGCCATGAGGCTTCTCACTCAGCAAGAACCCTTTGTTGGCACACACATTTGGAAGTACATAAGAGAGGGATGATGCACTTGAATGGGAATATCTTTAAAAGGCTACTTGTATAACTTTCCCGGATGTTATATAGCAGTCCCGTATCTACCAGGCATACTGACCCTCCAAGACCCCCTGTGGATGACCTAAAACTGCAGATAGTAGGCAACTCTCTATAGACTATATGGTTTTCCTATATGTAAAGTTTACTTTATAAGTTAGGCACCATAAAATATTCACAACAAAAACTAATGATAAGATAGAACAATTTTAACACTATAATAAAAGTTAAGTCTGTCAAATATCTCACAAAGTGAGATATGCTAATTAAACTCACAATTCTTGTGATGACATGAGCTGATACAATGCTAGCTAGCCTCATGAGATGAAGTTAGGTGGATGATGTAGGCATCTACATAAGGGTCACTTAAACACAAGCATTGTAATATTACAACAGTCAACCTAGTAAGAGGGCTACTATGTAGCTAACAGGAGGATAGTATATACAGTGTGGAAATACTAGACAAAGGGACAATTCACAACCCAGGCACAGGTGGGATGGCACAAAAGTTTATCACACTATTCAGAAGGACATGCAACTTAAAACTTAGGAATTATTTATTTCTCAAATTATCCATTTAATATTTGCAGACCAAAGTTGAATGGAACCACAGAAAATGAAATTGTGGACAAAGGAGGGATGACGGTACTCCTAACTTTTCTTTCTCTAATATTATATTCCTTTGATTAAAAAAGAGTATTAGGCCGGGCGCGGTGGCGCACGCCTGTAATTCCAGCACTTTGGGAGGCTGAGGCAGGAGGATCGCGAGTTCAAAGCCAGCCTCAGCAATGGCAAGGCACTTAGTAACTCAGTGAGACCCTGTCTCTAATAAAATACAAAAAAAGGGCTGGGGATGTGACCCAGTGGTCGAGTGCCCCTGAGTTCAATCCCCAGTACCAAAAAAAAAAAAAAAAAAAAAAGAGTATTAGATGGAGAGAAAGTGAGGAGAATTTTAGGAGGGAAGCTCAGGGCCCATAGCTCTTCTCTGTTCCTGTTTGGGCCCTGTCCAGCCCTCAGTCAATATTTGATGAGTGAATGTGCCATTAAGTTTCTATGTTGGTAAAACGGAACAATTAATGGACAGTCCACATGAAAAACAGGATGTTTAGATTAGCTAAACTTAAGGGTTAGAGGAGTGGTGAGCAAAAATATCACTTTTATAAAATCCAGCATTTTCCCAATGAAAAATGCTAAAATGCAGGATCAATAAACACTAGGTGATGGATTTGTCAAAGCATGAGGGTCACCACGAATGGACCATCAGAAAGGCAGTGGTGGCCTTGCCCAACCCACAGGTAGTAGAAGCTGTGCTGATGTTCTCAGGTGCACTGAATGGGCAGCATTCTTCTTTACATCTGTCAGTATTTTGTCTCCTTGTTCTACCTGCCTATTGGTGGATGCTGAGCTAACTCCCAGCTCCTTGCTCTTACTATTTTGTGTCTGTGTTTTTCAATCAAGACTCCTGAGGGGAATTCATTTTCTTCAGATTTCTCCTCTTACCAAAGTCACTTGCTGAAAGTTCTGGCAACTTGAGTTCTCTACAAGAGGACATCCAGGTATTGCAGCCTGTGCTGGGCTGACTCTCCTTTGCAGGCTTGCTCTGCCTGAGGCACCCAGCTGCACCTGCATCAGCCTGCTTGGGGGGGGGGGGGGGGGCTTTGCCTGTTCAAACTCTCCAGTGGCCCATTTGCCTTTTTTTTTTTTTTTTTTTTTTGGTACTGGGGATTGAACTCAGGGGCACTCGACCACTGGGTCACATCCTCAGCCCTTTTTTGTATTTTATTAGAGACAGGGTCTCACTGAGTTGCTAAGTGCCTCGCCATTGCTGAGGCTGGCTTTGAACTCGTGATCCTCCTGCCTCAGCCTCCCAAAGTACTGGGATTATAGGCGTGCGCCACCACGCCCGGCTCCATTTGCCTATTTTTAAGTCACTTGACTTCCCTGTCCCCTGTCCCTCTCTCTCTTTGCTTCCTGTCCTGTTTGCTTTTCTCTCCACTTATTTCCTTGTTGTTACTGCTATCCATGGAACTGTTTACTGCAAAATAAATTTAGGTATAGTCTCTTAGATGCTCTGGAGGAAAAGAAATATATAAAAAGGGTAATAAATAAAGCCTAAAAATAAACTGTTGTACATTATTCATACCCTAGAGAAAAGTTATCTTTAGACTATGCCTCAAAAATGAAAAATATAAACAACTTAAAATTACTTGAAGTACTAGTAGGTGTTTATCTCTGGGGCTTCATTACATGTGGGTGTTGTGTCCTTAAAACCTTAATAACCTCAGTGTCCTTGCAATATATTTATCAGTATTTTAATGTGGCTTTTAAAAATCATACTAAGTTATCAAATTTATTTTACTTTTGGCATTTTGTTTTTCAAGTAAAAGAAAAACAAACATTATGTCACAAAGTAAATGAGAAAATATTTTTGTATTCTGGGAATTAAAAGTTGCTTTTTTTTAAAAAAAAAAAAAATAGCACACTGGGCAGGAGCCCTGGCTCGATGGAATCAGAAGGGTCTAGGAGGAGCTCTACCATTTTGGACCTCTCACTGGGGGACAATCCCTTGATCTCCAGGTCTGTGCTCCTCATCGTAACAGCCCGGCTGTGGAGTCCCAGGGCTCTAAAAATTCCACCCTGATGTTCAGAGTGCCTCTTTTGCCAGATCCACAGCATAAAAGGGTAAACAGCTCCTTTCTCACCAAGGCTCTTGGTGTGTGCCAAGGCCGCGATGTGTTGAAGCTTCATTTCCTCAGTATCTGCTTTTCCCTTATGGTTGACGAAATTTCTCTTTCTGCTCTCAATTTAAAATGAAAATGTCTTTAGCACGGTGGCACACACCTGTAGTCCCAGCTACTCAGGAGGTTGAGGAGAAAGGATCCCCTGAGCCCAAGAGATCAACCTGGACAACAGCAAAACCCTGTTTCTTTAAAAAAAAAATCATTTATCATATACTAATATGTCAGTTTCTCGCTCAGAAATAGCAAAATGTGATATACACCTTTCCCCACTTTACACCGGTGATGGATTGATCTACTTAGGTACTTTAGAAGTACCTCATTCTTCTTTATAGTTGTATAGCATTTTATCTAACTTGTCTATTGGTAGATATTTAAGCAGCTTCCAATCCCTTGCTATTACAGTAATGAACTCATACTTATCATTTGGTACACAGACATGTGGGCCTATAGGAGAAAAACTGATGAGAAATTGCTGAGTCAAAGGGTATATGAATTTAAGAATATGGGCTGAGGTTGTGGCTCAGTGGTAGAGCACTTGCCTAGCATGTGTGAGGCACTGGGTTCGATTCTCAGCACTGCATATAAATGAATAAAATAAAGGGCCACTGGCAACTAAAAAATACTAAAAGAATGTGTTAGTCAGGTGTAGTGGCCCATGCCTATAGTCCTGGCTACTTGGGAGAATAAAAAAGGCAGGAGGATGGCAATCCTCCGGGGAGTTCAAGGCTAGCCTGGGCAACATAGTGAGACCCCATCTTAAAAAAAATTGTTTTTTTTGATAGCTAATATCCAATTGTCTTCTATAAAAGTTGTGTCAATTCACACCCCTCTACTGTAGAATGCTTTTTCCCTCACATCCTTGGCAAAGTGGCTTAATGCGTGTATTAAAAAAAGGATTCTCAGTATGATTTTAACATGCATTTCACTTACTATGCCTGCAGGGAATAGCTCTTCATGCTTTATCAAGCATATGAGTCATCTGACCTTCCTTCCCTGGGAACTATCCCTGCCCTTGGCTCATCTTTCCATGACCTTAACGGTCTTTCTCTTATTGGTTATGAGAACTCTTTAGGAAATGTGCCCTTTGTGACATGGGTTGTAATTAGTTTTTCCCCGGTTTGCTCTAGTATTTTTATTATTTTATATTGATGAGAAAAAAATGGTGCACAATTATGAAATTATATTTCTCAATCTTGTCTTTTATGACATTTGGGGACTATGACCTACTAAATAGGCCTCCTCCATTCTAAGATTATAAATATAATTGCTCTTGTTTTTCTCCATCTTTGTGATTTTATTTTTCGCATTTGAATCTTTGAATCATCTGGAATTTATCTTCACATAGAAGTGAGATCCAATTGTATTTTTTTTCCAGCTGGCAACCCAGCTGTCCCAATACCATGATCCACCTCTCCCCCAAAGATATAGGAAGCCTGCTGATATTCCAAATGCCTATTTTTAAATTCATCTTATCCACCTAACGTGATCCATTTTGTGCCAGTTGGTATTTCTGACTTGCAGTCTGTTTCCCTATCTTTCTTAGAACAATGGATCTGTCTTGATCTCCCCCCATACCATTTTGCCTATAGAAATATAGTTATCTTGCTCTTCAGTATCCACAGGGGATTGGCTCAGGACCCCTGAGGGATACCAAAATGCTCAGATAGTATTTGCAAAGAATCTATACACATCATCCTATACTTAAATCAACTTTAGGTTGCTTATAATATCTAACAGTGTAAATGCTAAGGAAATAATTGTTATAATGTATTACTTAGGGAACAATAACAAAAAGAATCATATATGTTCAGCACAGATGCAATTTTCTTTCCAGTTGTTTTTTGGGGTACCCAGGATTGAACCCAGGGCACTCAACCACTGAGCCACATCCCCAGCGCTATTTTGTATTTTATTTAGAGACAGGGTCTCACTGAGTTGTTTAGTGCCTTGGCTTTGCTGAGGCCGGCTTTGAACTCGCCATCCTCCTGCTTCAGTTTGTCATTCTCCTGCCTCAGTCTCTCAAGGTGCTGGGATTACAAGTGTGCGACACTGTGCCTCACTTTTTCCAAATGTTTTTGATCTGCTGGATGAATGGATGCAGAACCTGCAGATCTGGGGAGAAAAACTGACCTCTGAACCTAAGCTGAGGGGCCTGCAGGAGAGCACCTTGCATCCACGCCACCAGAGTCCTTAGAATGCCACTGAAAGACCAAGCCAGTCCTTCCACAACACCTCTTGCAGAAAAGGCTCTGCACTTCACAGGATCTCACTTTTTCTAATCTTCCCATTAATACAGAATGGAGACAGGTGATCAAAGGAGGATGCAGAGAGGTGGTCTTCTGGTAGGAAAGCAGGGCCAGCTTCAGGGGCCAGAAGTGGAGCCCAGCACCAACCCCTGAAGACCATCTTTCCTCCAGTGGGTGTTGGTTACTCGGTTCACATTTGCTCATGGGAAACACAATCTCAGCACTGTTGCTAAATAATATGAAAAACCATGCACGTGATGCTTCAAATCACTGGATACAGCTGTCCTGCTCCCGGGACCATCCAGATGTGAGGCTCCACATAAGATCAGAGCAGCACCAACAGGACCAACCAAAGCCGTGTGTTGATCACACCCACAGCCTCTTTGCTATCACTGTTTCCTGCTCTCCCATGTGACCTGGGCAGAGCAATCTAATAACTATGTGCAGAATTCTAGGGCTGCTAACTTCCAGTTTGTCCTTAAGTCAGCTTTCTCCTTAGCTC
Source organism: Tamias sibiricus (assembly GCA_025594165.1). Lineage (NCBI taxonomy): Eukaryota > Metazoa > Chordata > Mammalia > Rodentia > Sciuridae > Tamias > Tamias sibiricus. The sequence continues at coordinate 11,371,399 of CM046663.1, read as the reverse complement.
TAACACCCACGTTCATGGCTGACCATCATCTATTTGCCTTTTGAGCAGGTAAAAATTAACCAGCCCATGGGCTGGGGCTGTAGCTCAGTGGCAGAGCACTTGCCTACCATGTGTGAATCACTGGTTTCAATCTTTAGCATCACATAAAAATAAACCTATAAAATACGGGCATTCTGGGGCTAGGGTTGTGGCTCAGTGGCACAATGCTTGCCTAGCATGTGTGAGGCACTGGGTTCAATTCTCAGCACTGCAAATAAAATAAAGTTCTATTGACAACTAAAAAAAATAAATAATAATAATAATAATAATAATAATAATAATAATAATAATAATAAAGGCATTCTGTCCATCTACAACTACCAAAAAGAAAAAAAATTCAAAAAATAAAACAAAAAAACTTTACCAGCCCAATTCTGGACTCCTGGTTTCTTCCCAAAACATTTGCTCTGCGTTCTGTTTCCTCACTTTGCTTATACCATTGTCATGGTTTGAATCTTAAATGTCCTCAAAAGGCTCATATAAAGGCTTGATCCCAAATGCAGCAGTGTTCAGAAGTGGGGCCTTTGGGACATTATAGGATCATGAGAGCTCTGATCATGAATGGATTAGTCCATTTATGGCTGCGTAGCTTAATGGATTTAGACTGTTATAAAAGCCAGCTCTCTTGGGCTGGGGCTGTAGCTCAGTGGCAGAGTACTTGCCTAGCATATGTGTGGCACTGGGTTCAATCCTTAGCACCACATAAAAGTAAACAAATAAAAGTTCTGAAACATTAAAAAAAAAAAAAAAAAAAAAAAGCCAGCTCCCTCTCTGCTTCCTGGCCACCATGAAGTGAACGGCTTTGCTCCACCACATGCTCCCTGCTATGATGTTTTTCCACGCCACAGCCCAAAGTGATGGGGACATGTAACCGTGGGCCGAAACCTCTGAAACCGTTAGCCAAAAGAAATCTTTCCTCTTTTAAATTGATCCTCTCTGGTATTTTGTCATAGCGATGGAAAGCTGACTAACACAGAAAATTGGTACCAACAGTGGCTGTTGCTGTGACGATAACTGAGAGTGTGATTCAGAAGCCTTTGGAACTGATTTGTGAGAGGAGTTTGGAAACGTTTGGAGAAGCCGACTAGACTAGATCAGAGTATGTTTAGAATATTGTAAGCAGAGTTTAATGGGCAATTCTGGTAGGTGCTCAGAAGTCAATGCTGATAGGAATGCAGACAGTAAAGGCTGAGCTCATGTGGTTTCAGATGGTAATGAGAACTCTGTTGGGAACTGAGGCCATTCACATGCTACATTCTGCAAAGAATTTATTTACATTTTGTCCATGCCCTGAGAGTGTTTGTGTCAGGCTCAGATTAAAGGCAATTAATCTGGCAGAAGATATTTCAAGGCAGCACAGCATTCAAGCAGTGACATGGATATTACTGGTTAGCTTTAGCAATATTTACAACAAGAAATAGAGCAGTAAGATTAGAAAAATTTGTAATTTAGCCAAAAAAGAAGGGAGTGAGAAGTGGCCAAGAAAGGTGCGGTTGCTAAAAAAGTGTAGCACCATTTAAAAGAAGCCAAGTACTTGGCTCCAGGACAATTGGAAAGATACCTTGAGGGCATCTTGGGAATCAGCAAAAAACCCACCCTTTGAAGGCTCAAGGGTGTAAAAATGTAAACTCACTTAAAGAACTTTGCTTGGAGAAGAGTGCCAGGGAGCCTAGCTCCCACAGGATCATCTAAAAATTAGCTTCCCAGTGTTCTAGGCATCATCTAGGCACCCCAAGTTCACTGTTGCCATGGTCCAAGGGGGCCAGCTAGTGCTGCTGCTGGCAGTTCACCTTGATGTTATCTACGTTGTGCTGGTTTTGCAGGCATGCAGAATGCAAGAGTTACAGGGTCACAGAGGCTACCACTGAGTTTTCAAAGGAGAACTTGGGAAGCCAGAAAGTGTGTGGCAGGTTCAGAGTTCCTGCAGGCAGGCCCTGGCAGAACAATGCATAAAACTGTAAGGGTGAAGACAATGCTGCAATCAAGACTGTAGGAAGTTAAAGATATCAGGAATGTGGAACATATGGAAAGGAAAGTTGCAGGCAGCAACGAGAGCCAGTCTAAGAAAAATGCCATGTGGGCTGCAGACAACAAAGCTGTAGGGGTGGGGCTGCCCAAGTCCATGGAACTCACATTATGCCACCATGTTCCGCAGATGCAGGAGATGGAGGAATATGATTTCATGTTTTCCTTGCTGGGTTTCAGTCTTTCTTTGGGAACATCCTCTTCTTTCCATGCTCCATTCCCCTCTTTTGGAATGAGAATATTTATCCTCTACCTGCCTCACCATTGTATATTAGAAGTCTGTAACTTGATTATTATTATTTTTAGAGGTGCTCACAGCCAAGAGTTTGCCTGAAATCTTGGAGGAGACTTTGGACTTGGACTTTTGAGTAATATTGGAACTGTTAAGTCTATGGGGACTCTTAAGAGATGGACTGGTTGCGTTTTGCATTGTGAGATGGATAGGAACCCTTGGAGTCCAGGGACAAAATATCATGGTTTGGATTTAAATGTTGGCAAAAGGCTCGCATGTTGAAGGCTTATTCTCAGATGCAGGGGTGTTCACGGGTGGGACCTTTCAGAGATTATTGGATCATGGGGGCTTTTACCTCATGCATGGATTAGTCCATTTATGGATTCATCACTTAAAAGATTTGGGGAGAGGGGTTTTTGTTATAAAAGCCAGCTCTTTCTCTGCTTCCTGGCCATAATAATGTAAGTAGCTTTCGCTCCACCACATGCTTCCTATCATGTTGTTTTTTAGCTTGCTGTGGGCCCAAACTGATGAAGCCAATCAACAGTGGACTGAAACTTCTAGCTAAAATAACTATTTTCTTCTTTCAAGCTAATTTCTCAGGTATTTTGTCACAGTAACAGAAAGTTGACAACTCAAGCTATAAACATGGAAGACATAGCTAACAGAGTTTGAGATTCACTGCTGTGTGTTAGGGTTATATCTTTTGACCCACAGAGGCTTCAGCCCAACTCAGGCATCCATTTGCCTGGAGAGACTAGAATTTGTTACAGAGGGATGCAAAGGCAGCAGCTTCTGTGCAGAGAAGTTGGACTATTGTCTCAAGAGATTTTCTCTCAATTCTATTTAGCATATCAGAGACATAATATGAGGTTGGAAAGAGAAGGATAATATATTAGCTGACTCTTTTGGGTCTTGGGAATGGTGGTAAGAGAGGAAAAGCAAGAGAGGGAGCCACCAGAAAGAATGGGCTGACATGTGTCCTGAAGGAATGAAATGAATGACAAGATGTGGGCAGAAGGGGTTCTGGGCCTAACTTCCATGTGGGCAGGGGGCTCTGTGAAGGCCTTAATCTTTTCCAGAGTATCCAGGCAGAAGAAGGCCCTAAATTTTAGCATTCAAAAGCATCCTGTGGTGTTAAGTAAAAGCAAGCCACCCGCCTCATTTAACAGTAGGTGTAGGTTCAGGAGAAGCAAAGAGGCATTTTAGGCAAAAGCACTCCATATTCTCTGAACATCTTAGTGGCAACGTGGTCTTGACCCAGAACACATTTTATACCTCTTCTCTCTCATTACCAAGTAGAATGCGTCACCCTTGAACCCAGTCACGTTTCCTTCTTTAATCAGGACCTTTCACATTTGAGTGTTCTCTTTCTCCACTGTAAGTTGAGAACCTCACTGCCTTCTGCGGAAGCACTGCAGTGTGTCTACCAGTGTCTCCCTCTCTATCCCTCATGGAGACAGCCGCTATAATTTGGATCTTAACAGTTCCTCAAAGATCCAGGTGGTAAAGGCTTGCTCTCCAGGGAAGTGGTCAAGACTTTAAAGAGGTGGGGCCTAGGGGAGAGTTTCTTTCTTTTTTTTTTTTTTTTTAATTTTTTAATTTGTTCTTTAAAAAAAAATTTATTTGTTCTACTTAGTCATACATGACAGCAGAATGTATTCCAATTCATCATACACAAATGGAGTACAACATTTTAATTCTCTGGTTGTACATGGTATAGAGATATACCATTCGTGCAATCATACATGTACCTAGGGTGATGATGTCCATCTCATTCCACCATCTTTTCTGTCCTCATAACCCTTCCCCTTTGCCCAATCCAAAGTCCCTCCATTCTTCCCATGCCTATGCCCTCTAGGGAGAGTTTCTTTAGATCATTGGGGAGGTACCCTCAAAGATAATTTTGGGACTCCTCTTTTTATTTTTTTATTTATTTATTTTTGCTTTCCAGCCATTAGGTGAGTAGTTTTGCTCTGCCACACTTCCACATGTTCCCTGCAATTGCCATCACACACCCTAACCAGAAGTCTAAAAACCATGAGTCTGCCTAATCATGGACTGTAACATCTAAAACCATGAGCCAGAATAACAGATCTTTCTTCTTCTTCTCTTTTTTTTTTTTTTTTTTGGATAGCGTGCCTTTATTTTATTTTTATGTGGTGCTAAGAATCAAACCCAGTGCCTCATGTATGCTAGGCAAGCACACTGCCACTGAACTACATACAGCCCCGTCCCCAACACTTCTCTCTTTATAAGTTGATTATCTCAGGTATTAAAGTAATGGAAAGCGAATCTATCTTTCTACAACACAGTGGCTACATGGCTTCATTGATCCAAAATATTTTTACATGGCTGGGGGTGTAGCTCAGTGGTAGAACACTTGCCTTACATGTATAAGACCCTGGGTTTGAGCCCCAGCACCACAGAACAAAACATTCTACTAGGTAAGTTTCAAAGCATTGCTTGCTTAAATGTTGAGCACAGCCTCCCCATGACACACTCACCCTGCTCCTCAGAGAGCTGGGGGCTCTCTGTGGGCACCATGCTTTTTCTTCCCCCTTGCCAGAAGCTGTCCTTCCCTTTCAACCACCTCATCACTGTGGTTTCTCATCAACCAAAATGCAGCTCTTTCTCAACTTCTGGGCAGTGTGAGAGCTCCCTCTTTAGGTCTGTTCTTGTCTTTTCCTGACACACTGTGAGTCCCTCCTCTAGAGGCCAGGGGACATCACTATAGTCTGCAGAGAACACCCTAGCCCAACCTCTCTGTGCACTCCCAACATTCCCCAGCCTTCCTTTTTAGCATATTCCTCCTTTCTTCCAAAATGACCTTGTGTTAATCACCTTTTTGTTGCTGTGACCAAAATACCTGATATAATAAGGAAGAAAGGCTCCGTTTCAGAGGTTTAGGTCCATGGTTAGCTCCATTACTTTGGGCCTGAGGTAAGGCAGAACATCATGGTGGAAGGGTAGATGTGGCAGAGGAAAACTGCCCAGCTCATGGCAGCCAGGAAGTAAAAAGAGACTGAGAAAAAGGCCAGAGACAAGATACAGTCTCCAAGGGCAAGCCCCCCAGTGAACTACTTCCTCAAACCATACCCCATCTGCCCCCAGTTTCCACACCCTCCCAGGAGTTCATTTAGCTATCAATGGACCAATCCACTAATGAGGTTGGAACCCTCACGATCCAGTCACTTCCCCAAAGCCCCACCTCAGGACATTGCTGCACTAAGGACAAAGTCTTCAAAACATGATCTTCAGGGGGAACATTCCAGATCCAAACCATAACAGACTTCTTTGCTAGGTCACTCTCAGAATCTTGCTCATTCTTCATTTTGAGGGCCGTTTTCGTCCTCCAAAATGCAATTCTCCCCCACACGCCCACCTTTAAACCACCATGCATTTTAAATTTTCCATGTCGCATCACATTCTGCCTTGTATTATGATTTCTTTCCCGGTTATTTCTTCTCCTCCCTGAGACTGTAAGCTAAATGGCCTAGCAGCTGGGATCACATAAGCTCTCAAGAAATGTCTGCAGACTTCCACATTCCAGCTTCAACAGACCTCCTATGAAGAACTCCAAATTAATAAAGGATCCCTGGGGTTGGTTCGTCATGGAACCCATGAAGAACCCATTTAACTACACACTTGACAAGGAATAGGTGCTCAAAAGATATGATGAATAAGAAATAATGGAAAAGAAAACAAGGGGAAGCAGGATTCCTACAAGGGAGTGTGGTAGGCCTTTATGGAAATGAATTGCTCCCAGCCCCGTAGTTCCACCTGCTCCGCATCAACCCCCTCACCTGCCCCATCAGTCCGGTCCTGTCCGACCCCGCCCCTCCCTACCTGTCTCCTACCAGGCTTGGCCCCGCCCCATCTGCCCCACCCCACCTGCTCCCGCAAGACCTGATTCCGCCCCATCCCTCTCACTCGCCCCAGCCCGCTCACCTGTATGCCCAGGGTGACACGCTGCGCAGGTTGGTGGGTGGCCGGAAGCGGCGGTCCGCGGGCCTGCCCCCTGCCGGGCAGCTCGCGTTGCGCGCCTGCTCGCGGGGCCCCAGCTGCAGCGTGTGGTGGAAGGCGCTGAGCACGCCCGCCGCCAGCCGCCCGTACAGCTGCTCCAGGAGCTCCTCGGGCCGGTCCGCACAGCCCCGCGGCCGCGCCGGGCGCCTGCCCGCCCTCATCGCGCCCGCCGCCCGGCCTGGTGACAGCGCCAACAGGAAGCCGGCCACGAGCATCCAGACCTGCGGGACAGGCCGCGCTCAGCGCCCGCCGGAGGAGCCCGCCCGCGCCCCGCGCCAGCGTCCCGCCCGTGGCGTCTGGAGCCCGCGGGCGCCCCTCGCCGCACCGCAGACCGTGAGGCCTTTCCCGAGAATGGGTGCCGCGCGGACCGGCCCCCGAGCGCCCTCCCCGCCCGCCCGCCGCCCGCGGGGTCCCCGGGGCCCCGCCCGGCGCCGGCCCGCGCGCCCCCGACCCCTGCCGCCGCCGCCGCCCCGAGCCCGGGGCCGCGAGGAGGTCGGGTGCGGGGCGCGCGTGCACGTGTGCGTGTGCCTGCCGGGCTGCTGCGCGGCGGGCTGCGAGTGCCTGTGACGCCGCCCGCGCCGCTTACCCCCGGGCGCGCCATCCCCGCGCCGGCCCTGCTCCGCGCGCCGCGCCTGCCGGCCAGCGAGGGAGCCCGCCCCGTGCCAGCGACGCTCGGACCCGCCGCCTCGCAGACCCACGCCCCCACGCCGTCATCCGCCCGCCCCCGGCGCCCGGCCCGCGTGGGCTCCCGGCCCGGGGCGCGGGGGCCGGCCGTGGGTCCCGGAACCTGACGTGCTGTCAGACCCCTGCGTCGGCGTCGCCTGGGCACCGAAGGACGCGGACGCAGCCCGGGTTCACAGACACAGAGCGGCTCTGCACCCTTGGCTTCCAGGAATGTCAAACATGTTGTCCCTCGTGAAGTGTACTCACCAGTGTTCCCAACATCTCCCCGAAAATGTTTTCACGTTTGTTATGAGATGGTGTTATGCAGCGATTCCTTAGCTGAAATAAAATCTAAAAGCCACACAAACTCAGGGCTCCATGCCTCGTGGATTGGGACCCGGCGGCTGTGTGGCTTCGAGGGCCCTGGTGTCTCGGAGCTGCAGACTGTTGGTTATGTTGTGTCCTGGAGGAGGAGGAGAAGTGGATCTGGCACTGCCCCGTGGACTGGTGCGGTCCTGACTGGCTGAAGAAGGAGGTGGTAACTGGCCTAGAGGTCTCCAGAGCAGACCAGTGAGGCCTACAGAATGAAGTTAGGGGAGGCGGATTTTGGCTCAGAGGGAGACGATTTCTGTAGGAATCAAGGATAGAGTGGGCCACCTGCGAAAAGGTTGAACTCGAAACTGAGAGTCTCTTTCGAGCTAATAAGTAAGAAACATTAGTTGGAAGAAACATTAGAAATTTTTGAAGTATCTATTTTTTATTGCAGTGAGAGGAGTCTGTTTCTCCTTTCTCCTTAACACCCATAAAATGATCATGTGCCTCTTTATCAAGTCTGAAAGCAAAGAATTATGTACTTCCCCATGGGACGCTTTTTTGGCTGTAGGTGGGCATCACTTGGTCTATTATTACAATGTTGGAGATTTCCTACCCCTTGTTAACTAAATTCTAAGTGTCCCAGTCATGTAAAATGAACCTAATGTTATGGGAATAAATTAAATATACTCAAATGAAGGAATTATACTTCAAGAACACAAGAAAACTTGCTCATTTGTTCATTCTACAAATAAATGCTTATTGCTTTCTAGGTGTCAGACTAATGAATATAATTATGTTAAAGCCGTCATGCTTCGAAAATAAAAACAAATGATCAATACCAGCTGAAAGCTTTTTGAAACTGCAAAGGTTATAATTTATGACTCCCTCAGTGGTTTGCAGCTTTGTTATTTGACTAAATTGTAAACCATTGGTTAAACTACATTTCAGTTAAGCTGTGTAGAAAAACACATGCCTTGAACGTTCTGTAACTGAAGAGTTTAGTAATCACTTTATTTACTGTGAAAAATTTCTCTGAAATCTCCAGTTTAAGCAATTTACAACTGTTGGTGAGTAAACATTTATTTTAGGTTATAAAACACTTTTTCTGACTAGTAGATAAATTGTTCATGTTCTTTGTTTCTGGTAAAATGGAAATAAAAGCATTAATACTCAAATACTGCTTATTTTCTCTTTGAGGAAAAAAAATACTTGGAGTCCTTTAAGAGAAAGTATAATTACAAGAGTTTCAGGAATAATCACTATGTCTTATTTCAACATCCTTTCATATTAGGATGACACAGAATATTTTATGCATTTGACAATATATCTTCCATTGACTCATGATAAAACAACTTCCTACTTCTTCCTGATTATCTTGGAAGTAGGAAAGAAAATATTTGTTTCCAATAGTTTCCATTTTGTAAAAGATCACAAATACTGAAAATGCTCATCCATTTGGTAGAACACAAAATTCATCTGTGAGATTAAACAGTGAAGCAAAGTCTTATAAACAGTTGCAAATGTTTTAGTTCTTTTGTACAGTGAATTCCCCTGAAATTTCAACATATTTGTGAAAATGGAAAATGTAACGTTAATAATTTGCCCACATTTAGTCAGACGTGGTGGCGCACGCCTGTAATCCCAGCACTTGGGAGGCTGAGGCAGGAGGATCACGAGTTCAAAGCCAGCCTCAGCAACAGTGAGGTGCTAAGCAACTCAGTGAGACCCTGTCTCTAAATAAAATACAAAATAGGGCTGGGGATGTGGCTCAGTGGTTGAGTGCCCCTGAGTTCATTCCCCCATATCCCTCCCTCAAAAAATTAGCCCGAATTTAATAATTCAAGTGAAAAGAAAGGGTACAAAATACTCAAAACCAAGATCATCATCTTCCCTTAGAAACTAATGAATCTGTAGTGTTTCCCACTGAGGATGTTTCTATTGGTGTAGTCATGTGAGTTTGATTTTACATCCTCTCTTCTTTCTCTTCCCCTAGTTTGCTCTGCCAATTCAAAACCAGCATAGTTGCAAGACTCCTTTGCATGGACATGCTGTTGGGGAGAATCTTTGAAATCATTCTTAGGCACTGTAACTCCAAAAGCCAATGTGTGATTGATTATTTCCATACTGACCCTCTTGGGTTACTGATGTATGTATCTACCCAAACTTCTTTCTGTACTTTAAAAGACTGTCCTCAAGAGTTTCCTGCCTATAATTTTCCTCATTGCTGTCATCTGACTGGTTATCCATTTAATGATTAGTTATTTTAGCACTGTTCCTGTTCATTATTGGCACCTTTAACCTGCACACCGGTGATTTATCACTCTGGTTTCTAAGTGACTACTTTACCTTCAGTCATTTTCCCCCCATCTCCAACTATCAAATCATATGGTCATATCCAAGTTATTATCACCAATAGCTGCAACTCCGCCTAACATTTGATTTCAAATATCCTATTCCTGACACAATCACTTTTTCTTCTTCCCCACTCCTGCAATTCTCCGATTTCATCCAATTTTCTAACCCTACCACTTTTCTCTAAGCATTCCACAACTGAGTTCTTATTTTCTTTCTTGTCTAGATTTCATTGTTCAATACTGTTACCACAGTCTTGCTTAATTCCTTGCTCCTTTTCCCCTCTGATATACTTGCCAGGAATAATCCACCTCTAAAATCCTGCAATTGAGCTGACTAGACTCAATTCTAATTTATGATCACAAATGTCAGATTAGAATTTGCTATGGTTTGGATAAGTGTCTCCCAAAGGCCCATGTGTTAAAAGACTTGATTGCCAGCATGTGGCATTATTGGGAGGTGGTGGAACCTTTAAGAAGTGGAGTCTAGTGAGAGGAAGTTAGAGCATATCCTTGAAGGAATTCTGAGATGCCAGTCTCTCTCCTTCTCTTTCTGCTTCCGGGCTGCCATGAGGTGAACAAGCCTCCTCTGCTACATGCTCCCAAAGCAAAAGAGCCCAGCAACATGGACTGAAACCTCTGAAACTGAACCAAGATGAACCTTTCCTCCCTGTAAGTTGGTTACTTCAGGAATTCGTTGCAGTAATAGAAAACTAACACAGCATTCACCACAAGTATCATATTGTAAGCTGCCTGTCGTGGCCAGCCACAAACACCGCGGGAGGAAAACTCTCGGAGGCAGAGTAAAGCTATTACTACTTTTACTTTTACTTTCTTAGAGAGAGCTTAGAGAGAGAAAGAAAGATTTCTTCTTCATCTTCTTAGAGCTTAGAGAGAAAGAGAGAGAGCTTGAAAGAGAGAGATTTCTTCTTTAGAGAGAGAGAGCTTAGCTTTTAGAGCTTCTTTCTTCTTTGTTCTTTTTTCTTTCTTCCTCGGGAGCCTCGGCCTGACTCTGACCAGGAATTACTTCTTCTATCTGGTTTCTCTTCTGTAACCGCTCTGCCTACGTTCTGGCCGCTCTGATTCTTTTCTTCTTCTCCGACCCGAACTCTTCTTCCGACCAAGCGACTGCATGACTGACTGAATGAATTCATTCTTCTCCTGACTCCGACCGCTTTCACCCGGTTATATACCTTTAGCTTTGCGGGTGCCTCACGTGCATTTACAGGTGCGTCACATACATACTTATTATCAGGTGGAACTTATGGCTTCCAGCTGACCGCAATAGCCATCTCCCTAATTGGGGCTCCTTCATCATATTACCTTTCCCAGCTATTTCCCCCTTTTCCAAGATCACTAATTTACATCTCCTTGATCTCAAATATCTACTTAAAGATTTCCCTTCTCATTCATTCCATTGGCACAGATAGGAGCCATTGCCCTACTTGTATTCAAGCTCATATACCCTGCCTTCTTTTCTGATACAATTGGTGAGGTTTCTGGACTCCAGTCTTACTCTAGCTACTATCTAATTTGTGTTTCCCTTTACAGCAAAGTGTCTTTATTCTCTATCCCAACTTCATTTCTCATTCTCTCACTCCATGCCAATTGGGCATTTATCTGCAATACTTCATTGTAGTGACATTCATCCAAGACACAATAATAATATAATTAGGGCCAAAGTCAAGTATCTTTGTTTATTGTACTAGATTTTTCTGTATGTTTTGACATAGTTGACCACTCTCCTTCATTCCTCTTGATTTATGTTTGTATAGTGTATCTTTTTCTATCCTTTCTTTTTCAACCTATCTATATCCTATATTTAAAAATGTGTCTCTTGGGGCTGGGGATGTGGCTCAGCGGTAGAGCGCTCGCCTAGCACGTGCGCGGCCCGGGTTCGATCCTCAGCACCATGTAGAAATAAACGCATTGTGTACAACCAAAAGCAAATAAATAAATATTTTAAAAAATGTGTCTCTTATAAGTAATACAGTTGGGTCTTTTTTCTTTATATATATATATATATATATATATATATATATATGTATATTTAGTTATAGGTGGACAAAATACCTTTATTTTATTTATGTGGTGCTGAGGATTGGACCCAGGGTCTCACACATGCGAGACAAGCACTCTACCTCTGAGCCATAGCCCCAGCCCCATATAGTTGAGTCTTATTTTTAATATTATGATAATCTTTGTCATTTAATTGGAATATTTATTCTACTTGCATTTGCCTTATTTACTAATTACTAATGTAATTAGCATTTACTATTTATGTAATTACAAATATAAATGGACTTACTATTAATTGCTGCTATGGTTTGGATATTTCAGTACGTCCACCCCCTCACACACACACACACACACTAAGGCTCATGCATTGAAATCTTGGCCTTCAATGTGATGATGATGATGGGGCCAAGTGGGAGGACTTCAGGTCAGCCAAGCATGTGCCCTTGGAAGAGGTCATGGAACCCCAGCCTCTCTGGCATTCTTCTGGTGACGTGATCTACTCTTCCCACTGGTGCCCTGGTGATTGTGATGACATCAACGATGGGTCCTCATGAGAGCAGAGCAATACTGATGATTTATCCTTGGATTTCCAAAACTATAAAATAAATAAACCTCTTTATAAGGCTAGCCTGCCTTAGGTATTTTACTAAGTAAAAATAAATTGATACAATTACTGATGTAATATAACTACTAATATAATTTGATTTACATCCTACACCTAGCATTTTCTCTTTGTTCATCTGGTTTTGTTCCTTTATTCTTTATCTGCTCGTCTTTGGACTAATCAAGTATTTTTTTTTTTTGTGGTACCGGGGATTGAACTCAGGGGCACTCGACCACTGGGTCACATCCCCAGACCTTTTTTGTATTTTATTTAGAGACAGGGTCTCACTGAGTTGCTAAGTGCCTCGCCGTTGCTGAGGCTGGCTTTGAACTCGCGATCCTCCTGCCTCAGCCTCCCAAAGTGCTGGGATTACAGGCGTGCGCCACCGCGCCCGGCTTCAAGTATTTTTTTTTTACCACATTTTATTTCTCATTAGCTTTTTAAAAAACTTTCAAAGAGGGGGAAATCTCAAGAAAATCAAAGGGAAATCAGTAGAGGAAAGAGAACAGGAGGAGGGAGGAGAGAAGGGAAGAAGGTTACATTGGTGAATGAAATTGGCCAAATTATATTGCTTGCATGTATGAATATGTAACAACAAATCTCATCCTTATATACAACTATAATGCACCTTTAAAAGTATGGAACAAAACTTTTCTTTTGAAATAACTTCTGACTTATGGAAAAGTAGTAAGAATAGTACAAGAGAACCCCGTATACGCTTCACTCAGATCTGTTAGTTTTTTCCATGATTGTACTTTTTCCTGAAAAGCACTGAGTCATTGGGTTGTAGACCTCAGGACCATGTCCCAAAATACTTCAGTGTGTGTTTCCTAGAACAAAGACATTCACTGATATGATCATAGCACTAATATCGAAATTGGAAAGATCTGTAGATATAATACTATTATCTGATATACAGACCTGTTCACATTTAACCCACTGTCTCTGTCATATCCTTTAAAACACAATCCCCCCCAGTCCAGTGTCTGAAGTAGAACCATGTTGTTGCATTTGGTGACATGTCTTTTCAGTCTCTAATCTGGAACAGTTCAGACATTTCTCTCTCATGTCCTTAACACTTTTCATTAGTTCAGGCCAGTTGTTTTAAAGAATGTTCTTCAGTTTGGGATGCTCATCATTAGGGTCAGGTTTAGTTTTTGGTAGAATTATTAACTAGGTAATCTTGAATCCTCTTAGTACTTCAGAGTAGGAGGCACATGGTTTGGATTTGTTCCATTATTGGTCTTGTTAACTTTAGTCACTGGTGAAGGTAGAATCCTTCACCAGATTCCTTTGATATGAAATTACTGTATTTGTTCTTATAATTAATAAATAATTTGTGGAACAAGATTTCAGCTATGTGTATGTACTGTTCCCATAAAACTTTCTTCTACTTGCTTTAGCATCCTTTGATGATTCTGAATCAGTTACTATTGTGGCAGTTTCAAAATGGTGATTTTCTAACTGTATCGTTCTTTCTACATTTTTTTGGTTGAACTGTGCAATGGTTTGGGTGAGTGTTCCCCCAAAGACCATGTGTTAAAGGTTTGGTCCCCAGGGTGGCACTATTGGGAACTGTCTTGTGGACACTTAGGAAGTAGGGCCTATTGGAAGGTCATTGGGAGCATGCCCTTGAAGGGGACTCTGGTCCCTCCCTGTCTTATACTTCACTTCTTAGCAGATAAGCGGAGCAGTTTGCTCTGCCACATGCTCTTGTTACCCTTGTCAGAGACCCAAAACAACGAAGCTGCATAATCTTGGACTGTAATCTTCAGAACCAAAAGCCAAGCAAAGTTTTTTCTCTTTAGAAGTTAATTGCCAGCCGGGCGCGGTGGCGCACGCCTGTAATCCCAGCACTTTGGGAGGCTGAGGCAGGAGGATCGCGAGTTCAAAGCCAGCCTCAACAATGGCGAGGCACTTAGCAACTCAGTGAGACCCTGTCTCTAATAAAATACAAAAAAAGGGCTGGGGATGTGGCCCAGTGGTCGAGTGCCGCTGAGTTCAATCCCCAGTACCAAAAAAAAAAAAAAAAAAAAAGAAGTTAATTGCCTCAGGTATGCAAATGGTTAACTCTTTAATTATACATGCTTTTTTTTTTTTTTTTCCCTTGGAGTGGGGAATAAGAATTCAAGGGATTCCTGGTTTCTGGGTCCCCTTCTCCTTCAGGGAGAAGTCTTTTAGCTGTCCTTTCAATAAAGCCTTTCACTTTCCACTAAAAAAAAAAAAAAAAAGAATTCAATATATATACTTGACTGATCAGTCTACCTGTCTGGATACAAGAACCTTACAGCAGTTTAATATCCAATCCCAATTTTTTTTAGTATTATCATATATCTTATTTCTATATATGTTTTAAAACCCACAGGCATTATTATTATTGGTATTTTAAATTGTCAATATTCTTTTATATATTCTTATACATTTCTGGTGGTTTTATCCTTTCTATCAACTCATGCTTTCTTCTAGGATATTTTCCTTTAACTTATAGAACCACTTTTAGTATTTCCTGGAGCTAGTTTTCTTGTGATTCATTTTCTCAAATATTTTTTATCTGAAGTCTTTAATCTTAAATCTTAAAGGATATATTTACTGGAATAGAATTCTAGGTTAATAAGTCTTCCTTTCCCCCAGCACTTTAAAACGTTACTAATTCTATTGACTTCTGGCCCCACTGTTTTTTTTTTTTTTTTTTAATTATTTATTTGCTTTAGTTGTACACAATGGGTTTTTTATTTGTATGTGGTGCTGAGGATCGAACCAGGGCCACGCATGTGCTAGGCGAGCGCTCTACCACTGAGCCACAACCCCAGCCCCCCATTGTTTTTATTGAAAACTCCACTGATAGGTCTTGTGAATGTTACTGTGAAAGTAATATGTTCTTTTTATTCTAGTTAAAGATTTTTTGTTTTCTTTTTTTCCCCTGTGGTGATGGGGTTGAACTTAGGGCCTCACACAAGGACTCTTAAATCACTGAGCTATACTCCTAACCCTAAAGAATTTCTTTTTCTTTTTTTTTTTTTAAGCAGTTTGAGATAATATGTCCATAGTTTTCTCTGTGTTTACTTTCCTTGGTGTTTGTTCAGCTTCCTGAAAATTCTAGACCCTAACACTCCAGATGCTATTTTTACCCTATTCTCTTTCTTCTCCTTCTGGGATTCCTGCAATAATTATTTAATCTCTTCAATATGGCTCAAATCTCTTATCATATGCTTTATTTTTTCCATTCTTATTTCTCTCTGGACTTCCATTTGCATATTTTCTATTGATGTGTTCACTAATCCTGACTTTTACTATCACTGGCACGTTGTTCAGTCCATCCAGATAAGATATTTTAGATATTTTCTTTTTCAGTTCTGGTACACATTTTTCACAGATTCCAATACTCTGGTGAAATTTTTCATCTTTTCCTCCATTTTGTCTTTTATCTATTCTGTTTAACACACTATTCATTATTTTTTTAAAAATATTTATCCATTTATTTTAGTTGTACACAATGCAATGTATTTTTTTATGTTTACGTGGTGCTGAGGATCGAACCCGGGCCGCGCACGTGCGAGGTGAGCGCTCGCTCTGCCGCTGAGCCACAACCCCAGTCCCAACTATTCATTATTTTTTAAAGACCTTGTTAAATTAATTATCTATATCATATAAAGGTCTGCTTCTATTTGTGTTTTCAGTTTTGGTCATATTGTCTTCATGTATATCTAGTGATTTTTTATTACACATCAGACTCTGGTATTTACTAGAATCATAGGGATTACAAATGATTATTGTTAACAGAGAAAAAAATTTCTCTCTGCTAGGCAGAGAAGACTGGGGACTAATCCATCCAATCAGGGTTCAAGTTAGGCTGCAGATTTTGTAAGGGTCAGTCCACCCACCCTGGTTCATGCCTGTCCTTCCAGGCTTTTGACTAAAGAGCCCAGCAGATTTTACTTTCCAGCTGTGGAAGATGGAAAGAATAAAGTTGGCTCCTGCAGGCTTTGAATTTATATCCTGCTCCACACAGATTCATAAAAAAGCAAATGTCTTGCAGGCAGACTACCTACTTGTATGTTTGTGGAAAGTCCTTCCCTCTAGCAGGACTTTGTCCCTTAAGGACTATAAGTCTGTGGGAGTATTTTTTTTAATATTTATTTATTTACTTTAGTTGTACACATGCAATGTATTTATGTTTACGATTTATGTTTACGTGGTGCTGAGGATCGAACCCAGGCCGTGCATGTGTGAGGCAGACGCTCTGCCGCTGAGCCACAACCCCAGCCCCAGTCTGTGGGAGTATTATCAAATCTTTAAAATCCCTCACCCCCAAACCCTGGCTTTCTGCATCGCCTCAGCTGGAGCACAATGCAGTAAATGCCCCAATGGTGCATTTGCTGGTTATGCAAACCAGCCATAAGTTTGGGGTTCTAAGTTTCCAATTTGTTATGTCCATCCTATATGACCATCATAAGGTGTGCTTTTTTCTCTTTCCCCTAGAAGAACCCTTTTCTGTCAAGTCGACTTCTCAGCCCATGCCCAGAATTATGTAAGAGCTCAGAGATGAAAATAGGTGGAGTTATCCTCTTATTTAGAAATGGCTTTCCTCTCTGCAATTTTAGTTTAGTCTTAAATGCTTCCACACCTTTCCAGTGACTTTGAACACATGATTTAAAAATTTTTTTCTTTTAGTTGTTGATGGACATTTATTTATTTATTTATATGAAGTGCTGAGAATCAAACCCAGTGCTTCATCCATGCTAGGCAAGCACTCTACCACTGAGCCACAATTCCAGCCATGCAATGATTTTTCTTTTTTTAACCTTATTCATTACAGAGGAGCATTGGCCTCATTAGACCTGGAAGTTCCACTCAATTTTTAAACTTCCTACATTACTTGTTGCTAATCTCAGTCTCTTTTGCTGGCCCATCTTTTTCTTCCCAAACTTCCACATGTTGTACTCATGGGATATTTAGAGTTCTTTACTTCTTTTTCCTCACTCTTAAAGCTAAGTGACCTCATACAGCTAAGTGACCACCATACAGTTCTATGGTGTTAGATACTACCTTCACATTGATAGATCCCAAATCTATTATCTTACCCTTACCTTTCTAATTACCAGATTCATAAACCTAATTGCATTCTTTGTATCTCCAATGAGTTGTTTAAGAGACATTTTTACATGGTTCTATGATTACTCATTCCCTCCAAATCTACTCCTATCTCAGTCAAGGGCAACACTTTCAATTCATCAGCAACAAATTTTGGCATCATCCTTTCTTCTCTTTCCACACAAGTAGTAAAAGTATTCTCAGTTCTACTTCTGGTTGTGTGCTGAATCTGACCAGTTCTCACAGTTGCCATTGCTAAAAACCTGGTCTCAGTCACTTTCATTTCTTACCCAGACTACTGCTTTCAATTCTTTCCGCTCCATCTACCCATCCCAATTCATATTCATGGCAACCAGCGTGATCACTGGCTTTTAAAGGCCGAATGAAAGCATATCATTTATTTCTCTTTCATTAAACCTTTTAAGGGCTTCTCTACTGTAACTAGAATAGGATCCAAACTATCTTTACAAGGGCCTACATGGCGTGGCCTGGCCTGCCTACCTTTTGGATCTCATATCTGTTTACTTTCTTGCACATACAGTCCACCGCCCACACTGATACCCTCTAACTCAATATCATTCTAACTTAATGCCACTCTAACACATATAGATAGTTTTCTTTTCAAAGTGTTGGTGCTGGCTGTTCCTTCTGCCTAGAACACTGCTTTTTTTCTCATCATTCTAGCATTAATACAAATGCCACTTCTTAAAGCTGCTCCTTCACCACAATCACTCTCTATTTAATTTTGACTATACTTAATAAATCTGAAGTTCTTTAAAAAATACATCCTGCCCTTCCTACCAGAATTTAAGCTCTTTGAAGGCAGAATCTTATTCTTATTCACTACTATATCCCTAGAATCTTGTTTTTCTGCACATACTAGATGTTTAATTTAGTTGGATGTCTCCTCCATTAGATCGTAACCTACCTTGGGATTCAGCACATAATCAGAGGTAGAGTTGGGAAGGCTTTTACTAATTGATTGTGTGGAAAGAGAAGAAAGGTTGATTTCAAAATTTGTTGCTAAGGAACTGAGTAGTGTTGCCCTTGACCGAGATAGGAGTAGACTTGGAGGGAATCAAGTCATCATAAAGCCATGGGAGCCTTGTGGTTTAATTTTGGTTTTCCTCCTGTTGTACCTAACAGTAGTATGCACATTGTAGAGTTATGTTAAATAAGATAAAGGGGCTGGGCATCATGGCACATACCTTTAGTCTCAGCTATTTTGGCTGATAGTGGAGGATCCTTTGGGCCCAGGAATTTGAGACCAGTTAGGGCAACATAATAAGAATCCATCTCAAGGGGCTGGGATTGTGGCTCAGCAGTAGAGCACTTGCCTAGCACGTGCACGGCCCGGGTTCGATCCTCAGCACCACGTTAAGAATAAAGACATTGTGTACAATTAAAAAACAAATATATATTTTTTAAAGAATCCATATCAAACAAATGAACAAACAAAACATAAGATGGAGGGGTTCATTCTCTCTAGTGTAGTGTTAAAAGTGAGTCACTTCTTCTGACTGCCCCATCACTATTATTCCCCTGGACAGTCTAGACCAGTCAAAAACGCTGCTAACAGAAAATGCAAGCAATCCCTGCTCTCCACCTAGTGCTCTGAGTCACACAAATGGGAAAAAACAATCTTAGACCTGCATTGCTCCATGATTTTGATACACATTAGTGGGCTAAAGGTAGAAAGAAACTACAGAAAAGAGCATCAGGGTTATGGTTTAGGATTTTCTGTCATTGTAATTTATATTGTTTTCAAAACACAATTGTTTTAATATTGTTACGATCCTTATAACTTCCAAAGTCTTGTAGTTTCTAAATTCCAAGCAATTTAGCTTGAATAAAATCATTCTTGTGTTCTATCACAGTTTTTTAAAAAAAATATTTGTTATTTGTACACAATGCCTTTACTTTTATGTGGTGCAGAGGCTCAAACCTGGGCCGCACACATGCTAGGCAAGCATTCTACCGCTGAGCCACAACCCCAGCCCCTCTAGCACAGCTTTTTTTTTTTTTTTTTTTTTTTAGTATTTATTTACTTTAGTTGTACACAATGCAATGCATTTATGTTTACGTGGTGCTGAGGATCGAACCCGGGCCGCACACGTGCGAGGCGAGCGCTCTGCCGCTGAGTCACAACCCCAGCGCGCATTTGTTTTGATGAAATTATAGAAAATATTAGCGTGCACTGCAGTATTAAGAGTGTATTATTTTGGGCTGGAATTGTGGCTCAGTGGTAGAGTGCTTGCCTGGCACGTGAGCAGCCCGGGTTCGATCCTCAGCACAACGTAAAAATAAAGGCATTATGTATAACTAAAGCAAATAAATATTTTTTTAAAAAAGAGTGTATTATTTACCTGCAAATGTGATGATTTTCTCTTTTATAGCTGAGTCATATTCCATTGCATATATAACAAATTAGAATTTAAAAAAAAGAGTGTATTATTGTGGGGGGGGGGCTGAGGTTGTGGCTCAGCAGTAGAGTGCTCACCTAGCGCGTGCGAGGCCCTGGGTTCGATCCTCAGCACCACATAAAAATAAATAAATAAAAGTACTGTGTCCAACTATACTTAAAAAATAAATATTGAAAAAGAGTGTATTATTGTGAATACACACATGCACTTATATATGTGTGTGTGTAGATACTAGGTTATTCCACAAAATATTTTTTTTCTTTTTCTTTCTTTTTTTTTTTTTTTTTGGTACCAGGGATTGAACTCAGGGGCACTCAACCACTGAGCCACATCCCCAGCCCTATTTTGTATTTTATTTAGAGACAGGGATTCACTGAGTTGCTTAGTGCCTCATTGTTGCTGAGGCTGGCTTTGAATTCATGAACCTCCTGCCTCAGCCTCTTGAGCCGCTGGGATTACAGGCATGCGCCATTGTGCCCAGCAATCAGAAAATATTCTTATTGTGGTCAATATTACCAAAAAGGAAAGGAAGTCACTGGCCTACAGTATTAGTTTTACATGTTTTTATTCTGTAAGTCCATACTCATATAAGACAGAATATACATAAAGTTTTAACAGTGTACAATATTAAGATTTGGCTATTTAATCCAAAGTTTAACATGAGTATTATCTTTTAAGGCAATTTCCTTTAATAAATAATATATTAAAGGAAATATTATTCTGGAAGCAAATCATCTCCTAACTCTTCATCAGCAAAATCATCCTCGTCGATTCTTTTTCTGGCTGCAGTTTTTGGTCTTTCTATTTGAGGGCCAAGTGGATCCACATAGGAAGCATCTAGGTTTCAAAACAGATTGCATCATTAGAGTAATATAGAAAAACAAAAGAAATGTAAACCCATTTAGTCTTATAATAAAAAATGAACAACTCAGAGTGAACAGAAATGCTCTCCCAAGTCATTTTGTATATATGTAAAAATTTGTAGTAATCCCCAATTACACATTTGCCATCTCACCAGTCTTCTTAAGACCTGCTATGCCTGTAGGAACTGGATGGGGAGTACCAGCACTTGCCTATTTCTTTGTTACTGCTACTTTCATAAGGTTCATTTGTCCCAGGTAAAGCTCTGAGTTTGGCACTGAGTCGTTCACCTTTACTACTGGTACTACTGTTCTGGCCACTATCTGAAAACACAAAAATAAAAATGCATTTGTTTAATAGGCTGAGAAAACAACACTACTTACGCATCTTAAAGCATATTTATTTGCCAAGAAACAGACAGATTTTTTTCATCTAAAAGCCAACTTCTTAGGAATATAATTCTTGTTTAAAAGAATTTCTTGTGAAAATCTATAATATATAAAACATCACTTAATAGTAGTCTTTATGTATATTCTTTCAAAAGTGTGCTTAGTTATATAGGTTTCAATTTTACAGAAGTTGTGAGAAATTGAGAGGAGATTACCCTGACTGGTATAACTTTCTACAGAAATAGCATCTGAATAAATAACAAATAGGAAGATCAGTATGAGCTGTCTCATCAACCTCATATCAAGGCTGGTGAGAAGCCTTAAAACTACAGCATATGAAAAAATATTGTTATAGGTTGATAAGTTGAACTCAGGTGGCAGAGAACCTAGATCACACAATCACTTTCTTCAAACGTTTACAGAAGGTTCATGTATATGATGATTAGGTATTCCCTGTACAGTGGGATAGATTTTGGCTTAAATACAAGGAAAAACTTGAAAAGAATTATAGCTGCCCTACTATAGGACATAATCTATATCACTGAAGATTTCAGAGAGGGCTGAATACTAACATCAGTAGGAAATATTAGTAGTGCTTTTTAACACTTAATTTCCATTATTATGTTTTTTTTTTTTATAAGAACCGCTCCTTCAGTGCCAGTTTTTAATTTCTTCTCTTGAAAAATTTTCTACAGATCTGTTGTTTTGCAGTGCTAGGGATTAAATCCAGGGTTTTCTGCATGCAAAGCACATGTTCTGCCACTGAGTTCCATCTTCAGCCCAATGATGTCATCTTTTTCTATTTTATAAGCTTCACTTTTTGAGGGGGAGAAGGTACTGGGGATTGAACCCAGGGGTGCCTTACCACTGAGCTACCATCCAATCCTTTTTTTTTGTCTCTGGGAATAAATAAAAACAAGATGGGTCTTTAAAAATCCCCACTTTTGTATGTTTATGTTGCTGGGGATAAAACCTAGCGTTTTATACATACTGGGCAAATGTTGTACCACTAAGCCATATCCTCACACCTAAATTCTCTACATAAAAGATTGGCCAACAAACTGGGCATGCTGGCACACGCCTGTAATCCCAGCAGCTCAGGAGGCTGAGACAGGAGTATCAACAATTGTGAGGCACTAAGCAACTCAGTGAGACCCTGTCTCTAAATAAAAATACTAAAAAGGGCTGGGGATGTACCCCAGTGGATAAGCACTCCTGGGTTCAATCCCCAGTATCAAAAAAAAAAAAAAAAAAAAAAAAAAAAGATTGGCCAATGGACAATTATGGCCAATCATAACTTTTCTGAGTTGTTAACCAAATTATTATATTTCCCTTACTATTGGTGTTATTAGAAAACAAAATATTTTAATGCATTGAAGGTGTCTATACACACTTTGTATGTTTTTAAGTATTTGTTCTTTAATATGTTTTAGAATAAAGTCAATTATTTTTTCCCATCCTGAAGTGTATATGGGTCTCTTTTAAATTGCTTAAGTAAGCTTAGGTCAAAGCTTGAAAACCATTGCTCTGCCTGGACACATTACCACTAAGCTACATGTCCAGTGCTTTTAGTTTTTATTTTGAGATAGGGTCTTGCTAAATTGCTCAGGGACTGGCTAAGTTGCCCAGGTTGGCTTCAAACTTGCAATTCTCCTGCCTCAGCCTCCAAAGTCACTGGAATTACAGATGTGTGCTGTTGTGACCAAGCTGGTGGGTTTTATGCTTAAATAATGAAGTGATACCATTTTGTATATTATTATATTCATTTCACTATAGCAATAAATAACAATTACTATTTCCTGGAGGGAAGTAATATAACAAGTATGTTCAGAAAATAAAAATTTGGAGGTCAGTTCATTTGAACTTTCAATCGGTTAACGCTAAAACTTCCAAATAAGACTTTTGTTTTGTAGGACAAAAATCTTAGCATTCTAGAATTTAGAGTAAGAAGGAATCTGGAACTTATCTATACCAGAAGAAAAGAATGCCTGTATGAAATGGACAAAGTAAAAAAAAGATAAACAAATAGTTAATAAATGTATAAAAATATTTAACCTTATTTAATCTTAGGACTATATTAAGTAAAATAAAGCAAGTCACACTGTACATACTGAATGACACCTTTATTAGAAAACTCAAAAACAAGCCGGGCACAGTGGCGCACGACTATAATCCCAGCACTTGGGAGGCTGAGGCAGGAGGATCGCGAGTTCAAAACCAGCCTCAGTAATGGCAAGGCACTTAGCAACTCAGTGAGACACTGTCTCTAATAAAACAAAATACAAAAAACGGCTGGGGATGTGGCCCAGTGGTCGAGTGCCCCTGAGTTCAAATCCCAGTACCAAAAAAAAAAAAAAAACCAAAACCTCAAAAACAAACAAAACAAATACATTATTTGCATATGTAAAATAATTACATATGAAAAAGCAAAGAGTAGAAAAACATAAACCTAAAATTATATAAAATATCAAACTCACAGTGGGTATATATATGTGTGTGTGTGTGTGTGTGTGTGTGAGCATATACATACATATATATATAAGAACTGGCTGGGGCCATGGCACACGCCCGTAATCTCAGCAGCTCAGGAAGCTGAGGCAGGAGGATCACAAGTTCAAAGCCAGCCTCAGTAACGCGAGGCACTAAGCAACTCAATGAGACCCTATCTCTAAATAAAATACAAAATAGGGGCTGGGGTTATAGTCAGTGGTAGAGCACTTGCCTCGCACATGTGAGTCACTGTGTTCGATCCTCAGCACCACATAAAAATAAATAAATTAAATATATTAAAAAAATACAAAGTAGGGCTGGGGATGTGGCTCAGTGGTCAACTGCCCCTGAATTCAATCCCTGGTACAATAAATAAATAGATAGATAAATAAATAAAAGAACTATAACTATGATTTAAGTCCAAAAAGGCTCACACTAAGATACACTATAAGCAAATGGTTAAAAGTCAAAGACAAAGAGAATTTTGAAAGTAGCAAAGAAAAGTGACTTGTCACCTGTAAGGGAACTTCTGTAAAACTACCAGTAGGTTTCTTAAAAGAAACATTATAGGCCAGCAGTTAGTGGATGATATTTTCAAAGCGTTGAAAGAAAAAAACCGCAATCAAGAACACTATATTCAGCCGGGCGCTGAATCCAGCCCTTGGGAGGCTGAGGCAGGAGGATCGTGAGTTCAAAGCCACCCTCAAAGCCACCCTCAGCAATGGCCAGGCACTTAGCAACTCAGTGAGATCCTGTCTCTAAATGAAATACAAAAAAGGGCTGAGGATGTGGCCCAGTTGTCGAGTGCCCCTGATTTCAATCCCTGGTACCAAAAACAAAACAAAACAAAACAAAACAAAAAACAAACAAAAAACCCCCACTAAATCCAGCAAAACTTTCCTTAAGAAATGAAGATCTTAACACCTTTTGGATAAACAAAGGCTGAGGGAGTTTATCACCACTAGATATGCCTAACAAAAATTACTGAAGAAAGTCCTTAAAGTTGATATGAAAGGATACTAGATAGAAACATAAAAGCCTATGAAAATATAAAGCTCTGTGATAAAGGTACCTATAGAGACAAATACAGAATGATGCAATACTGTCATAATGGTGCACAAATAATTTTCAATTCATGTACAGAATTTAAAAGATAAAAGTATAAAAAAACATAAAATATATAATCTGTGGCATCAGTAACAAAATGGGGGGATGTAAAGGAGTAGATGATTTATATGCAATTAAAATTAAATTAATATCAGTTAAAAATATTGTTATGTTCTATAAAACATCTGTAAGAACTACAGAAAAAAATGCCTATAGATGGTAGCACAAAAGAAGATGAGAATGCCAGGCATAATGGCACAAACCTGTAATCCCAGCTACTCAGGAAGTTGAGGCAGGAGAAAAACAGGTTCAAGGCTAGTGTGGGCAATTTAGTGAGACCCTGTCTCAAAAGGAAAATGAAGAAAAAGGTTGAGGGGGTGGACCTAGGGATTTAGCTCTGTGGTGCAGTGCTTAGTGTGAAGCCCTCAGTTCAATTCCCAAGTACTACAACAACAACAAAAAGAAGAAGAAAAGAAAGAAAGGAATCAAATGTCGTCACTACAAAAACTCAATAAAGCACAAAGGAAAGCAGAAAGAGAGTAAATTTTGTGAAAAATAGCTATAAGTCACACAAAAACAATTAACAAAATGGCTATGATCAGTTCTTCCCTATCATTAATTATTTTAAATGCAAATTGGTTAAATTCCCCAATATAAAGATATAAATGGGTGAATGGATACAACAAAACACAACAAAAACAATAAAAGATTCAATTATATGCTCCCTACAAGAGATTAACCTTGAGGACATACATAGGCTGAAAGTAAAAGGGTAGCAAAATATACCATACACACAGTTACAAAAAGAAAGCAGGAATGGCCATATTACTTTCAGACAAAATAGACTTCACAAGATAGTACTGAGCAATCAGGCAAGAGAGAGAAAAAAAAAGGCATCTAGTAGAAAAATAAGCAAAATTATCTCTGTTCATAAATGACATGATCTTACATGCAGATAATTTTAAAGATGTCATAAAAAGTGTTAGATGAGGCAGAAAGATTACAAGTTTTAGGATAGCCACAGCAATTTAGCAAGACCCCAAGCAACTTAGTGAGATCCTGACTCAAAATAAAAAAAATAAAAAGGGCTGGGAATGTAGCTCAGTGGTAAAGTGCCCCTGGATTAAATTCCCAGTACCAAAGCCAAAAACCAAATAGATAAATAAATAAAATTAAAATAAAATTTAAAAAACTGTTAGAACTAATAAGTTTCTCAAATTTGGATATACAAAACTAACACATGAAAATCAGCTGTAGGGGCTGGGGTTGTGGCTCAGTGGTAGAGTGCTTGCCTAGCAAGCCTGAGGCACTGGGTTCGAGCCCCAACACCACATTAAAAAAAACCAAAAATAAACAAAAGTATTAAAAAAATCAATTGTATTGTATACACTAACAAACAATGAATGCAAATGAAAGTAATAAAAATAATTTCATTCATAATAGCATCAAAAATAATAAAATATTTAGGAAGAAACCAAAGAGGGGAAAGACACACATACCATAATCTATTACTTAAAGAAATTAAAGGTGACAAATGGTAAGACAGCTAGTGTCTTGGATTGGAAGATTTTCTATTGTCAAAATATTCAACCACCCAAAGAAATATGGAGATTGAATGCATTCCCAATCACCATTGCAATGATACCTTCTCCAGAAAGAGAAAAAATCCCACCCTGAAATTCACATGGACTTTCAAAGGATCCAAATAGTCAAAATATCTTGAGGGGGAAAAAAAAAAGCTGGAAGCCTCACACTTCCTGACTTCAAAATATATTACAACGCTATAGCAATCAAAATGGTGTAAACACTGGCATAAACACAAATATACAGACCAAGGGAACAGAACAGAGAGCCCAGAAATAAATCCTCATGTATATGGTCAAATGATCTTTGGAAAGGGTGCCAAAAGGGTACACAACGGAAAAAGGATAGTCTCATTAGCAGCCAGTGCT
This sequence comes from Tamias sibiricus, assembly GCA_025594165.1. Classification (NCBI taxonomy): domain Eukaryota; kingdom Metazoa; phylum Chordata; class Mammalia; order Rodentia; family Sciuridae; genus Tamias; species Tamias sibiricus. The sequence continues at coordinate 11,344,812 of CM046663.1, read as the reverse complement.
GGGAAAACTGTATATAAAAATGCAAAAGAATGAGGATGGACCCTTACTTTATACTATATATGAAAATTAATTTTAAAAGTAGCAAAGGCCTTGCCAGCATTGTGGTGCACACCTGTAATTCCAGCGATTTGGGAGGCTGAGGCAGGAGGATCTTTCTAGGCTAGCCTCACAATTTAGCAAGATCTTGTCTCAAAATAAAAAAGGACTGGGATGTAGTTGAGAGTCAGTGGCAAAACCAACATCAAAATCCAGGTTTTCTAACAATGGTTTTTTAAATATAAGATGTACACTTGTGTTAGTCCTACCAAAAGTAAGTAAAGCTGGAGGCTGTAAAGGACAGGTATTTATGAGAGTGCCTAATATTTAAATATCATAAAGGACTCTAGGGATACAAGCTTGTCCTCCATTTCAGAGACTGGCTAAAATACTAATTGTTTTCATATTAATTGTTTAGCAAAAAAGTAATGCTTTGCTGTCTTGTTTATTGTTGTCCTAGCATAAACCTTGCCCTACGTATACCTTGTCCAGTCACCTGCCAGCTGCCACCATGGACCTTTGGACTGCTGTGATGCTTAACCCTTAGCTGTCTATACCCCACCTGAGAGAAAACAAGGACTTTGGGTCACTTCCCCTGAACTTCGCCCTCTTTCAGCAGGAAATAACTTTTTCATAGAAATCGAAGGTAGAAATTGACAGTGGGGAAATGTACAGTGGCCCTTTGTCTTATGAATAAAGCCTTCATTGCTCTAAGGTTTTTTTTTTTAATGTTTTTTTTTTTTTCTTTCTTCTCCCTTCTCCCCCTCCCTAACAAGATTAGGAAGACAGTATTATCTTTTCTTCCCCCAGTTAACTGCCCTTGAACACACCCACTATAGGAAGGAGATGCCTACTGAGGATCTGGGAAGTGAATATCTCCCAAATTAACAAGTGAACCCTAACGTGCCATCATGGTGCCCTGGGACCCCCTATCAGAGCACACCTGGAATGTAACCCTTGAAGAGTTCCTTTAAACCACATCCCCCCACCCCCAATCAGGAGAGTCACAGCCTTTGGGACACGAGTCCCCTGTGTTTTTCCTTTGCTGGCAAAGCAATAAACCTTTTTCCTTTATCTTAAAAAAAAAAAAAAAATCCAGGTTTTCTGATTGCCAGCCTGGTCTTGCCCATTACACAATCACTGGTTTTGAGCAGAAGATCTATGTAAAATATAGCACATGGACATTTCTCATATTTATTTTCCTACACACTGTTTCAAGCTCAGCAGTTTGGTTGACTATGAGATGTGACTGTCTTAGAATACTTAAACATCCAAAGGGAATTCACAATCTCTTCACAAAGCCCAGTGTTCTCCTATCTCCAAAATAACCTGGATCCCCTTGTTTTTTTTTTTTTTTTTTTTTTTTTTTTTTGTGGTACCGGGGATTGAACTCAGGGGCACTTGACCACTGGGTCACATCCCCAGCCCTTTTTTGTATTTTATTTAGAGACAGGGTCTCACTGAGTTGCTAAGTGCCTCACCATTGCTGAGGCTGGCTTTGAACTTGCGATCCTCCTGCCTCAGCCTCCCAAAGTGCTGGGATTACAGGCGTGCGCCACCGCGCCCGGCGATCCCCTTGTTTTATAGGCAAATCTGCTATCTTGAGGCTTGGGATAAATCTCCAAACATTTCTACTTGGTGGCAGTCTATATCCTACCTTGGTCAATGTTTTCACAAGGCGACTCATACTAAAAAGGCAAATTATTTACAATATTTTAGTGTTACAGTTGTTTTTTTCTCCCCTGGAATAGGGATTGAACCAAGTGGTGCTCTATCACTGAGTTACATCCCCTTCCCTTTTCATTTTTTATTTTGAGACAGGGTCTTGTTAAGTGGCTGAGGCTATCCTCCTGTCTCAGTCTCCTGAGTCATTGGGATACAGGTGTGTGCCAACACATCTGGCTAGTGTTACAATTTTTAAATATGAGTATTTATTTGTGTGTGTGAGTACATGAGTTTTATAACATAGGGTCTATTCACAGAACAAATTAAGTAACGTTAAGGGGTTTAACTACATAAACTGCTACCACATGTTCTCTTCAAATAAAAATAAATTCAGTTTTCGAGGGAATATAGTCTTATTTATAAAGAATATGGTAAGGTAAGGGGCATGACAATTATTTAGAGTAGTAGATAAACCTAAGACAAAAAACTGTGAAGAGAAGATAAAAAGTAATGCATTTCATTTCTGTCAATTTTCTACATTGTTAGATTAAAGCAGAGATTTTTTTTTTCCAGAGCCAAGGACTGAACTCAGGGCCTTGTGTGTGCTAGGCCAGCAGTTTGCCACTGAGCTAAATCCCCAACCCCTAAAGCACAGTTTTGTTTTTTTTTTGTTTTTGTACCGGGATTGATCTTAGGAGCATTCAACCACTGGGTCCCATCCCCAGCTCTTTTTGGTATTTTATTTAGAGACAGGGTCTCACTGAGTTGCTAAGTGCCTGGCCATTGCTGAGGCTGACTTTGAACTCGCAATCCTCCTGCCTCAGCCTCCCAAGGGCTAGGATTACAGGCGTGCGCCACCGTGCCCAGCCTGTTTTTTTTTTTTTAATCAGATTTAAATTCAATGGTTTTCCAAAACTGAGTACATAATATATTTAATGAATATATTTAATGTGAATAATTAAAATAAGAAAAATGTACAGATTTCTTTGATATCTTCAGTGATATTTGAAATTCTAATGAGTGTTAACTGTGCTCTTGCTCAGTAACTTAGTGTAAGTGTAAGTTCTACACATGGCAGAGGCTCTCTCTTTGAAGACTTTACAATCTGTGGGTGACTTTTACCTTAAACATTTACTATAATTTCCATAATGCCACACCTACAATACATTTTAAAGATACAGTAAAAATTTATACATTTCTTGCATTTTTCTCATTTTATTGATTTCTGTACACTTTTCAGTAAACATTTTGTTTAGAGAAAAATAAAAAGTAAACCATATGGTGCAAACACTATTATTCATTGCATTTTAGTTGCAAGTAAGATTGTTTCTCAGAAGTTATATCATCTCTGGAAGTTATGTTAAGTGATCCAGGTCTACAGAGCTCCTAATGGCATAATAATCTCCCTTAAAGATCAGCCAAGGAAGCCTTGATGTCAGATCTCACCCCAGGGAAGGACAAGGGGGCCTATAATAACTGCCACTGAATGATGCAACTGTAGATAAGTACACTTGGAATTATTTCCAATGTATTTAGTATATTCCCAGCATTTTCTACCATAAATAATTTGATCAATATGTATGTATGCAATTCTTTATCTGAATCTGATTTTATTTACTTACTTTATTTTTTGTAGTATTGGGGATTGAACCCAGGGGTGTTTTCCAACTGAGCCATACCCCTGGGTCCTTCTTATTTCTTATTCTCAGACAGGGTCTTGCTGACCTCTAACTTGTGATCCTCCTGTCTCAGCCTCCTGAGTAGCTGGGATCACATGATTATTTCTTTTTTTTTTTTTTTTAATATTTATTTACATGCTTTAGTTGTACACAATGCATTTATTCTTACGTGGTGCTGAGGATCGAACCCGGGCCGTGCACATGCTAGGCGAGCACTCCACCGCTGAGCCACAACCCCAGCCCCACATGATTATTTCTTTTTTTTAAAAATTTATTTATTTAATTAATTAATTGATTTATTTTGGCACCAGGGATTGAACTCAGGGGCACTTGACCACTGGGCCACATCCCCAGCCCTTTTTGTATTTCATTAGAGACAGGGTCTCACTGAGTTACTAAGTGCCTCGCCATTGCTGAGGCTGGCTTTAAACTCACGATTCTCCTGCCTCAGCCTCCCAAGTGCTGGGATTACAGGCGTGCACCACCACACCCGGCCCACATGATTATTTCTTTAAAACAAGTTCCTACAAAGGGTATGGACACTTTAAAGGTCTTGATGAGTATTATCAAACATTCCCAGCAGAGTATATCACTTAAAACCCACACTGGCAGAATTCAGTTTATGTTTATAAAGAATGTGTATTTATCATCTTATCCTTGCTATCCTTGAGAGTTATTTTTTAAAATTGCTAATTTTATAGGTTAGTCTGCATTTCTTTAATTATCAGTGGGACTGCACATTTTAACCACCATGAGTACGAGAACAGTTTCTATCTTCTTCTCTACCTGCCTGCAACCTGTTCATTTCTTAAATCAGTGGAGTCTGATTGTTGCCTTTGACTGTGGACTGAGCATGCCTTCTTTTAGGGATAGTGATACTATCTTGAAAAATTCACTTGTCCTTCTTAGTTCAAGGGCCAGTCATTCAATACATGTCTAACATTTCTCCCACCCCTTAGGGTAGGCAGTCTATCCACTGTCTCCTATCAGTTTCTTAGTTTTTGTAAGTACTTTTTAAAATAAAACGTTCTAAAAAATTCTACCTGTTCCTCTAGATGTTCAATTACAAACATCCTTACTCTTTCAAATCTATTTTTTTTTAGATATTTATTTATTTGCTTTAGTTGTACACAATGAAATGCATTTATGTTTATGTGGTGTTGAGGATCGAACCCGGGCCGCGCACGTGCTAGGTGAGCGCTCTACCGCTGAGCCACAACCCCAGCCCTCAAATCTATTCTTAAAAAGAATTCTCTCTTGATAAATTCTGATTTCAGTATTCATTAGCTATTTCAAAAAAACATTTTTGGTCTGTCTCCCATCTCCAAGATATTTGTTTTAGCATTTACTGAGATGAAATCAGTAAGGAAGATATACTCTCATTCCATAAGTATGAGGAAATTTTTGTTCATATTTAGAAATACTGAAAGCAAATGAAAAGCAATTTTGTGATCTTCAGCATGAATCTATTGTCTAATTTACTTCTAGGCACTCTGTAGTCTTATTTGCAAATGACTTATCCCTTGTTATGAGGAAGCTGATCTTCCTTTGCTTCTGTCCCCTTCTAAAGTTAAGGGGCAGTGCACCGATACACCCTTCCCCCATCTTAGAAAGTAACAGTCCCATCAGCTCTGATGATGACATTCTCATATAATTTTACAAGGGCCATTGCTTGGACCTAGTCTTACTATAAGAATTTCAGTTCATTTTGCATGTAACAAACTGATTCTCAATTTGACTTTACCCTTCACTCTTTTTCTACTATCCAACTATATTATTAACAACATAACAGCTAACAGGGACATATCAAAATTGGAAAAGCTGACCCTGATGGCAACAGTAATAGGCAATACTCAAGTGAGGAGAGGGAGACTGAGGGATTCAGTGAAGAAGTAAGAAAAGGAGGCAACTAATTTATTATATTTTTATTATATTTTAATTTTATTTTTCCTTTTTGTAGTACTGGGGATTGATCCCAGGGGCTACCATTGAGCTACACTGCCAGCCCTTTTAAAATTTTTTTATAATAGTTGCTGAAGCTGGACATAAAATTGTGATCTTCTTGCTGCAGCCTCCTAATTAGCTGGGATTACAAGTGTGCACCACCATGCCTGGTCTATATTTTGCATAGTAAGTGTTTAATCTGATACCTGGCATATAAGATATGGGTGAAGCTAAAGGATACTAGTATTTACTGAACACACTTACTGAGGTTAGGAACTTGATAAATGCTTATTTGTTGATAGAAAGGCAGAAAGGTGGGAAGGGAAAAAGAAGGAAGAACTAATAAAATGTGTGTATTTGGGTATATGTGCATGTACACACACGTATATATAAAATGTGTATGCCATGTAAACTTTATTTTATATAACAGATAAATATATAAAAAATGTTAAAAAGGGCTGGCATGTATGTATATGTAGACATACAAACACTCACACATAGATTTGTAAAATTTTTAGATTGGATTTCTGTGCTTTAGTAATTTGCCTCTGGTATTCAAGAAGAGATTTACAAACATATTGGCTAGCAAGGTTATTGAGTAGATAGTCATCTTTCCAAATCAGTAATTTTAAAAACTACTGCTTAGTTTTACATATAATTTCTATTATTTTTGTTTAAAAAAATTATAGTACAGTAAGCTAGAGGTACATTTGTTTATGTGTACTTTCATGTATGGATAAACGTGACCTTGCAGTGGCAGGAAAAACACTGAGAATAACAAACTCAAGGCCACACATCCAACAGCTGTAAGAAGATGGACACTGGCATTAGGATGGACATTAGTAATTCTGGCACTGCCCATGCACTCCTTTGTCAAATAGGAATCAAAGTGCCCACACTGACCCTTACTGAGAGTTTGCCTATGTTGAGAATTATTTTAAGAGCTTTCCCTGTATTGACCCATCTTCTTAGCCTATTGGGTGGGTCCCATTTTCAGTCTCATTTTATTGATGAGGAATCTGTGACACAGATTGAATAAGTTGTCCAAGATCCCTTTAGATGTGGTGAGTTGACAAAGGTGGTCCATAGATGTTGAATGAATACCAGAACTAAGGAACTGATCAGAGTGACCTCAAAGTCAGGGAACAGGCTAAGGGGACAGAGGAAAGAGCATGTTCTATTGAAGATACAAACCCAAACACACCATTGTTATATTGCTGGTAAGAGAATTTCACTGATATAGAATCTTAGTGTTCAAACTATATACCTGATTAGAAGGTAGAACCAGTGCTTCAATCACAAGGATAATTTCTAGGTCCAATCTTTTTAGAGCAGGGTTTAGCAAACTATACTCTGGGCCTCTTCTGTTTTTATACATCCAGTGAGCTAAGAATGGTTCGTACATTTTTAAATAATTAAGGAAAAAGCAAAGAAGATTTCGTGACACTTGAAAATCATATGACATTCAAATTACCACCATGCCAGTTCACTTATATACTGTCTATAGCTGCTTCCATGATACCAGAGCAGAATGGAATTGTCTGTACAGAACCATGGCCTTCAAAAGCCTGAACTATCTGACCCTTAACAGAACAAGTCTACCGCCTCTGAGAGAATCACCAAATCTGAAAGCAGGGGCCACCCTGGCAGAGCACACTGATAAGACATACTAGCACACACAAATTTCTTTTTGACTATAACACTGAGAATACTTCAGTGCTACAGTGAGGTTCTAAGTAGGCTTCTTTTGTGGTACATATATGCTGCAAAGTAGTCAGACACTAGAGTTTCAGAAAAACTATGATTTAGACTTCTGGGGTAAAGAGGCACAAGTTGATATTAGGAGAAATGACAGCACCCAGCCCCAAACCCTCAATACTCTCTCCTTCATGTGCATGCTAATCCCTGCCTCCCTGCGATCAGCTTCATAGGCACCTTCTCAGAGTGACTGCTCCTTGACAATAATTTCTGTGTCTCATCATCCCCAGTGGACATGGGACATGACTTCTTCAGGATCTTGTGAAGCAACCATCAAGATCCAGCAAAACCGTGGGAAGGTTTTCTACTCAAAGAACCTGCTTACACTTGTACTATACTCTTAAAATAAAACTAGGTTACAATGTACTTTATAAAAGATATGTTGCTCAAAAAGTTGACTGTAAAGTGAATTTCTGTTCACTGAGTCATAATATCCTGATTATCATTATAATATTATTTTCAGTGTAAAACTGATACATTTTCATAGGAAGAGTTCACATCTAAGACATCATAAAAATCACACTCAAAAATGAAGCAAACCATTAAAGAAGCACACAAACAAAAAACAATATAAAATGGAACCTTAATAACACAGCACTTGAAATAAGTCACAAAAATGCCACCATCATGCCAAGGTAGAAAATGCTTTACAAGGAGACATTCTCGCATCTTGAGGACATATACACATGAGAAGCAGATGTGTTCAGTGGATTTCCCGGCCTTTTAAATGTAGCTGTCAGGACAGGCGGGAACAGGGTTATTCCCCACCTCAGTTCATCCATGGAAAACATAAACACTGTTGATTATTGAGACTCTGAAATTATAGAATATAGTTCTGATTTTTGGATGTTGACCTTCATTGTGGCTCAACTTAATTTTTTTTCTGGTGGATTCATGCTTGATACTGAGTTGTTAAAATCTGAACCCCAAACTCTGCTTTTGAAAGAGCAACGCATTTTTAGTTCAAGTAGTTAAAATTCAGTTCACTTCATTTTTATTCTATAAAAATAAAGTACTGAAAATCCTGGAACCAACATTAAAATATTCTAAACCAAGTATTGTTTCCCCCAATGTAATTTGTATCAGTATTAATTAATAGCTACAATTTACTCAGCATCCAGGCTGTGCCAGGTAGTGTTAGTCCAGTTCCATGGTTTGGGCATATAATTTGAATGCCACTTAAATGAGGCTTCCCAGGGTAAAGCCTTTAGAGTGACAGTGTCAAGGTATGAGGCCACAGGCTGGGTGACTAAAGATTATCACACACTGGAAATCTGACTGTGGTGGTGAAAGCAGTAGCCTCCTTTTTATTATGTACTCTGTCCTACTGCATCTTGGCATTATTTCACTCCTAGAGTGGTTTTCCCATTTTGGTCCTGGGATCAGCAGAAGCAGCACTGCTAGGAACTTGTTAAACATGACACTCGTCAGCCCCAGCAGTCTGTCTAACAGGTCTTCCAGGTGATTCTAAATCTGAGAACCACTGAGGAGGTAGGTTCATTAAGCAAATCAATAGAAAAAATAAGGCCTCAGTGAAACTAGTCTGATTTACAAACACAGAAACAAAAATGCCCCATAATTTTCAAGGGCTACTAAAGTACTTCATAAATAGCTATATTTAAAAAGTCAATAATTCTTATATATTAATTAAAGTCTGATTTGGTCCTCTCCTTATGCAAAACTTTGAAAATCTAGTTGGAGGTACTGCATTTTACATATTAAATTAACTTAAGGTGGGCCTCATGTGGATTTGTATAAAAAATTCTCTATAACTCAGAGGACAAAGTATTTCCATGTTGAGGTGGAAAGGTGCATCTCTAGGGTTCAAAAGTTAGAGGTAGAAGATGGTGAAATGGGGTTCCCTTTTCCCTGTAAGTTGGTAGTGGGGATTCCTAAATGGGCAACGAGTGCTCCCCACAGAGTACCTGGGAGCAGGGTGCATCCACAGTGGGCTATAGGATGCTCTGGGAGGGATTCCCAAAGCAAAAGGAGGGAGTAGGGAGAGAGGCAGCCAAAGCCTGGTTTATTCCAACTTTAAGGCCAGGGCTGACCTTGGGGTAGCCTGTGCTTTGAACAGGAGAAAGGGAGACAGACATGTATCCTGAACAAGTGTCAGGATGGAACCAGGGATGCCACGGACAGAGGTGTTCGAATCAACTGCAGGATGAGTGAGGTGGTCTGGGGTGACACATACTTGAAGTGTCAGGAAATAAGGAACAAAAAGGCAAACAGTAGGATGAAAAATAAAAAAATTAAAAAAGCAAGCACCCGGAAAGGGACTGTTCAGTGCTTTAAACTTGTGCCAAGAGAATCAAGCCTGTTTGGAAAATGCCTCAGGAGCACAGAGTTTCTTCTTGGAAAATGAAAGAATAAAGCTTACTTGTGCGCTAGGACTATGTATGTTACGCTGAAACAGACTGGATGGGAGGAAGGAAAATTGATTAAACCTGACAGAGCAGCAATGGAGAGGACAGGGAAGAGGCGATTTTCAACAGAAAGGCCTCTCTTGCACAGAGGTATCACACTGGGGCTAGTCCCTTCTTCTCTGACTGTGGAGGAACCAAGGCCCAGGTGAAGCCCTCTCCTTTAGATCTGAGGCACCATATGATTTAATGTATGTTATGGGAATGACCACCAGGGAGGCTGAATGGTTCTTTTTTCTCTTTTTTTTTTTTAATATATATTTTTAGATGTTGATGGACCTTTACTTTATTCATTTATTTACATGTGGTGCTGAGAATCGAACCCAGGGCCTCACATATGCTAGGCAAGTGCTCTTACCACTGAGCAACAACTCCAGCCCCTTGAATGATTCTTTATGTCAGAGGATCTGGACTTCAGTTGCCTCAAGGCACTTTGGTCATCTGATGTTTCCAAAGAGAGATGTCAGAGTATTCCTGGTGAGACTTTTCTTGAGTGGGATTCTGCCTGCCCTCCTCTGGGTTTGGGAGCAATTCCTATGACTGTGCTTAGAAGGTCCTGAGGTTTCTGAGCGGGTTTTCAGAATGAACAATCTGGGAGGCTCAGGCTCAGGCTTAGGGGAGAGGTTCTGCAAGCCTCCAAATTATCAGGGAGAGGTTCTATAAGCCTTCAAATTATCAGGGAAGGCTCTGGGGACATAATAAGGTTGCTTGTTGATGTTAGGAAGGAACTGGTTGGTTATTCTGAACTTAAAATTTGCAGAGGGAAGTACAGGGTCCTTAGAGGATGAGGAAGCTGGTCCTAGAATTTTAATACATAAATAATTATTATTTCCCTAAGAGTTACTCATGACAATTATTCCTTAAAGGGACACTCAATTTTTCCAGAACATTTACATCACATATTTCTTGCTTCCTATGAGCAAGCAGCATCAAGTTGGTTTGGTGAACCTTCAATTTTTTAATTGGGGCACAATGCCTTTGTCTGCTGACTTCTTGGCCATGAATAACATTTTTGGTATAGATTCACAATCCCTCATCTACAACTCCAAATTCCAAAGAGCTGCTCTGAAAGTCAGGTTTTCAGATGGTAATATGTGAACTTCTTGGACATAAATCTTGATCTGAAGCTATTTACAGTTTTTATTTCTCCTTAGTGTGAATATTCTTCATATGTGAACATTCATATTTAATAAGAAATACTGGGTTTGACTATGAAGTGCTATGCATGGATATTACATGATATATGGCTAATGAGTCATATCATTTTCCTAAACTCCGGAACATTCTGAACTCCACCACCAGTATGGCCCTAAATAATTTGGATGAGAGGCTGTGGGCCTATATAGCTGTCTCTAGATTATGAAGAACTACTGGGAAGTAGTTTGGAAGTTTAGTTGGAGAAGCTGGATTGGCCCCTGGGGAATCAAGCAGTTTGGCTACAACTAGATGCCACTGATGCTGTAAGTGCCTGAATGTATCTGGCAAAGCAGAGCTCTGAATTCAAGAAGGAATTTCCATTCTAACTGCAGTTTCTATCACATGTGCATTTCTTTACCATGGCAGCAGCATTAGAAACTTGTATATTTATCTTTACAAATAGGTTCTAATTTCCTTGCATTCAGGGAACTGTCCTGTTCATCCCCAGGTTGTTGGGAGTTAGTGTGGTTTCTTGTACATAGCATGACTTCTATAAATATTGTGAATGAATGAAAGGATGACCTAAAATAATAATTACATTTTTCTTTCATCTACTCCCAGATCACAGACAAATATAACAGAATGTAGGGGCTGGGGTTGTGGCTCAGGGGTAGAGCGCTTGCCTAGCATGTGCATGGCCCGGGTTCGATCCTCAGCACCCATGTAAAAATAAACGCATTGTGTACAACTAAAGCAAATAAATAAATATTTTTTAAAAAACCCAGAATGTAACTGGGTAGTTACATGGAGCTGGGTTGCATATGTAGAATAGTGCTAAGTAAGGATAGGAGAGAATGGGTGTATTTATAGATCCCAATTTAGTATTTATATTTTGAATTAGCTTCTTTAAAAACACCAAATTTCTACTAACTTTTAACTTTCACTACCTGCCTGAAGTAGAGAAAGAAGGTAAACTTTTTTTGATGGGGAAAAGGGATAGAAAACCTCATAAAACTTACTAAGAAATGACATCACAGAGGAGTCAGAGAGTCAAGGAATTTTAGAGATGCCAAGAACTTTAGAAATCATCTAAAGTATATAGTACTTTCACAGTTGTGCTAAAAACATACATATGCTGTCATGATCAAGACTGGGACTTGAACCATGTCTCCTAATTCCTCAATTGGCACTGGATCTATATCAAGTCAGATTAAAGATCTGGGGCTGTTTGCATTCTGAAAGATCATCCTACTTCTCATGGTACTTCCTTCAAATGGAAATTTTAAATATGTAACACAGTAAAACCTCATTTGTATGCCCATCTATGATAATCTGTCCAACTTAAACTCATTTATTAGTCAATTAGCAGAAACAAATGTGTTATTTAAGAACTAAAATACAACATTTACAAATATTCATATATATGCCAGAATGACTATTTATCAAATTAGAATAAGTGAGGCTTTACTGTGTATAAAACAAACAGACATACATAAAAAGAACACTTTTGGATTATTTTGAGAGGTTTCTAGAAGCTGATGTATTAGAAATCTGTTAAACCCAGTCTTTCAGGGCACAGGAAACACTCACCACTGCCAGCACTTCCCTCTCTTTTGCCACGGGAGCCCCCACTGCCATCTCTGCCAGACTTTATACGCTAGAATAATAAGAAGACAAATTTAGAAAAATGTGCAATATTCCTTCAAAACTGAATATGAATTTTAAATTATAAAATATAAATTATACATTTTAAAATTAAAGCTACTATGAGTCCTTAGCATCATCTTAGATTTAGTTCTATGGGGGGAAAAAAGAGTTGTTCCGGAAGTAAAGAGTCCAAAGCTTGTCTGTTTGGACCTGAAAAATATTATAAATCAAATGGACTTAACAGACATCTGTAGAATATTTCATCCAACCACAGCTAGAATACACTTTCTTCTCAGCAGCTCATGGAACCTTTTCCAAAATAGACCATATTTTATTTTATTATTATTGTTTTTACTTTATTTATTTATTTATTTATTTTACATTTCATATTATACTTGTAGAGCACATCTCTGTTTGTATACACATCTCTGGTTGCATACAAAATATATTCACACCATTTGTGACTTCATACATGCACTTAGGGTAAAGATATCCATCTCATTCTACCATCTCTTTTTTTTCTTCACCCTTTTGCCCTCTCCCTTTCCCTCCCCTCCCCACTGACCATTCTAGTGTTCCTCTAATCCTCCTATGCTCCCCATCCCAACCCCACTGTGAATTGGCCTCCTTATATCAGAGAAAACATTTGGCATTTGGCTTTTGGGGATTGTCTAACTTCACTTAGCATTATATTCTCTAACTTCATCCATTTTCCTGCGAATGCCATGATTTTATTCTCTCTTATTGCTGAGTAATACTCCATTGTGTATATATACCACAAAATAGACCATATTTTAGGTCACAAAGCAACTCTCATCAAATAAAAAAAATTCCTTGCAACTTATCAGATCATTATAGAATGAAATTAGAAACCAATACCAAAAAACCCTACAGAAACTATATAAACACGTGGAGATTGAACAATACATTTTTGAATGATGAATGGGTAATATAAGAAATTCTTAGAATCAAATGAGAATAGAGACACAGCATTATCAGAACCTCTGGGACACTATGAAGGCAATTCTAAGAGGAAAGTTTATAGGTATGAGTGCCTACATAAGAAAATCAGAAGATCCCAACAACCTAATGATGCATCTAAAGGCCCTTCATAAAGAATAACAACAATCAGATTCTAAAACCAGTATAAGAAAGGAAATAATTAATATCATAGCTGAAACCCATTAAATTAGGAATAAAAAAACATACAGAGGGGGTGGGTTTGTGGCTCAGCAGTAAAGCACTCGCCTAGCACATGTGTGGCCCTGGGTTCGATCCTCAGCACCATGTAAAAAAATAAATAAAATAAAAGGTATCGTGTAAAACTACAACTAAAAAATAAATAGAAAAAAATACAGAAAAAACAGAAGACTCTAGAACAAAAAAGGCAACTACACACCAAAGTTCAGACATACATGAAGAAAGGAAATCCATTTCAATTGATGCACAAGTTCAAAACCTCTGAAAACATGAGGGAATACGCAAACAAATTACCCTCCCCCCCAAATACACAATCCCTGAACAAAGGAATCCACAGACAATAGGAGTGGACAAAATTCCATAAAGACTGTAACAAATTGATTATTAAAATGTTCAATGAATTAAAAGAAGATCTAAGAAATGAATTAAGAGAGCAAATATGGGAGGTAAAAGACTATTTCAATAAAGAAACACAAATATTGAGAAGAAAGCAATCAGAACTTCTGGAAATGAAAGACACAATAATCAAATTAAAAATTCATTTGAAAGTGTCACCAACAGAATAGATGATGCAGAAAATAGAACTTCAAGCCTTGAATACAGACCTTCAGGCCTTAAAGACAGGATACATTAACTTGAATACTCAGTATGCACTAATGGGAAAAAAAAAGACTCAGTATGTGCTAATGGGAAAAAAAAAGGAATATATAAGAACTCTGGGACAACATCAAGAGATCAAATGTGAAAGTCATGGGGATAGAAAAGAATATGAGATACAGGTTAAATGCAATAAGAACCTCTTCAGTGCCAGGCATGGTGGTGCACGCCTATAATTCCAGCAGCTCAGGAGGCTGAGACAGGAGGATTGCAAGTTCAAAGCCAGCCTCAGCAATGGCGAGGCACTTAGCAACTCAGTGAGACCCTGTCTCTAAATAAAATACAAAATAGGATTGGGGATGTGGCTCAGTGTCAAGTGCCCCTGAGTTCAATCCCTGGTACAAGGGGGTGGGGGGAGAACCTCTTCAGTGAGATAATAGCAGAAGACTTTCCTCACCTTAGAAATGAGATAGAAACTGTCAGGATGCATACAGAGCACCAACTGGACAAAAAAAAAAAAAAAAAAAAAAAAAAAAAAAACAAAAAAAAACAAACTTCTCCAAGACATATCATAATCAAAATGAAAATGCCTAACATAGAAAATAAGAATATTATAAGTTGCAAGAGAAAAACATCAGGTTACATTTAGAAGCAAACCAATAAGGCTCACTTCTAACTTCTCGACTCAGACCCTAAAATCAAGGAGGAAAAAATAAATGAATACATAAATAAAATAAAATCAGAGGGCCTAGAATGAGAAATTCCAAGCTCTAAAAGAAACAATTTCCAGCCAAGATTGTTATATCCAGAATAAATGAAGAAATAAAAACTTTCCACAGTAAGGATAAATTAAAAGAATTCATGACCACTAAATCAGCTATACAAGAATACTTAAAGATATACTGAACTCAAAAACAAACCCCAAATCTCCCAAATACATGAAGTTCACTAGAAGAGCAACTAACTATGTGAAAAGCAAGACCAAAATGGCAGGAAATAACAAACATCTATAATAATGCTGAATGTAAATGGTCTCAACTCCCCAATTAAAAGACATATTCACAGAATGGATTAAAAAATAAGATCCACGTAAATACTGTTTGTAAGAGCATCTTTTCATAGGCAAAGGTGCTCACAGGCTAAAAGTAAAAGGATTGGAAAAATATTCCTTGGAAATGGAATCCAAAAACAAGTAGGAGTAGCTATTCTCATATCTGACAAAGCTGATTTCAAACAAAAATTAATAAGAAACAAAGAATGCCACTACATAATTGTAAATGGAAGAATGCAATAAGAAGATATAACAAGAGTAAATATTAATGTTCCAAATGTCAGTCCTTCTAAATTACATAAAAAACAAAACAACAACAACAACAAAAAAAAACCTTCTTGATATTAAATCTCAGATAGAGTCTAACGCAATAACACTGTGGTATTTCAATACACCCCTAGTGAATCCAAGCCTTTGTCTAGAATATTAGAGTGGTGGCTTGGGAGGACTGGAGTATGGGCAGTGCACATGGGCCAAGGCTGTATGAAGCCCATCATGTCAGCACAAACCTGAGAAGTAGCAAGCTAGGGGAGAGGCAAGCCATGGTGCACTTACCTGTCACCTTGCATTGACCCAGGCTTGGCCTGATAAGTATGCAGAAAACAGAAGTTGTGACAGACCCAAATGGAGATTGCAGGAAAGTTCAGACTCAATGCTTAACCAATAGCGTTGATACTTTCCAAATTTGGACCAACAGCATTGACCCGAGAGCTAGATAAACCCCTAAACTAGGACACTGAAGTGGCAACCCCAACTGGGTCCCCCTCAACCTGCAGAAGCTCTGTTTCTTTTTTCCTTCCCATTTGAATAAATCCTACTCTTACATTCACTCTTCCTCATCTGTGAATTTCATTCTTTGAATTTATGAAACAAGAACCTGCAAAGAGATTTTCAGTGAGCTGCTGGGGTCTGCTATGACATTGAAGGGCATAGCCCACCATTAAGAAATGCAACACTCCACTCAATAGTAGTGGAGAAGAATATGGGTTTGCTGGCTGGGAACCCCAGAGAGGACACTGGCAGGCATACCCTCCTGTGATTATCTACTAACATTAAAATAAACTTTTTCAGCCGAGGAAGTTTATGTAGACCCTACCTGCCAGCAGAATTGGAGAACTGAGTTTCATCACAAACTCCAATTTCACTCACACCAATTTCAATCATCTAAACATAAAATCAATAAAGATATTTCAAACCTAAATAACACTATAAATCAAATGACCCTAAAAGACATGTATAGAATATTTCACCCAAAGAAAGCTGATTTTTCTTTTTTTCTCAGCAGCTCATGGAAACTTTTCCAAAATAGTCCATATTCTAGGTCACAATGTAAGTCTCAACATACACGAAAAAAAGCTGATGAATCCCATGCAGCCTACCAGATCACATGGAAAGAAACTAGAAATCAACAGTAAGAAAAATTATAGAAACCACATAAACACAGAGATTGAACAATACTTTTAAATGAGGAATGGAAGAAATGAGAGAAGAGATCAAGAAATTATTGGAAACAAATGAAAGTAGAGATATATCAAAATCTCTGGGAGAGTATGAAGAAAGTTTGAGGAAAGTTTGTAGCACTGACAGCCTATATTAAAAAATAGAAATATCCCATATAAATAATTTAATGCTACACTACACCTCAAGGCCTTGGAAATGGAAGGATGAACATTCCCAAAGCAGTAGAAGTCAGAAATAATTAACATTAGAGTTGAAATCAATTATATTGAGAATAAAACAATACACAAAAATCAATGTAACAAAGAATTGGTTCTTTGAAAAGATAAACAAGATTGATAAACTCTTAGTCAAACTAACCAAGAGAAGAAGAGAGAAGGGCCAAATAGAAAAAACATAGATTAAATAGGACACATCACCACAGACACTTCTGAAATCCAAAGGAAGAAGTCAAGTTATCTGTTTGCTGATGACATGTTCCTCTGAGTAGAAGAACCAAAACAAACGACATCAGAAGACTTCTAGATGTGATAAATTCAGCAAAGTACCAGGATACAAGATCAACATTCATAAATTAATAGTTTTCCTATATGCCAATAGTGATTCTGCTGAGAAAGAAATCAGGAAAACTATGCCGTTCATGAGAATCTCAAAAAACCCCACAAAAACCAAAAAACAAACAAACAAAAAATTTGGCACTTAATCCAACCAAAGAGATGAAAGACCTCCATGAGGAAAACCATCTAACACTGAAGAAAAAAAAAACTGAAAAACATTTAGAAAATGGAAAGACCTCCCATGTTCATTCAAACAATCATATTATCAAAAACATTATATAGATTCAATGCAATCCCCACCAAAATATCAATAACATACTTCACGGAACTAGAAAAAAACAGTCTTAAAATTCATTTGGAAGAATAATAATAAAGACCAAATAGAGCCAAAGCAATCTTGACAAGAAGAGTGATGCTGGAGGCATCAAAATACCTGATATCAAATTACATTACAGAGCTACAGTAACTAAAACAGCATAGTATTGACATCAAAACAGACATGAAAACCAATGGAACACAAAAGAAGACACAGAGATAAACCCACATAGTTACAGTTTTCTAATACATGAAAGAAAGTACCAAAAATATATGTTGGAAGAAAGACAGCCTTATCAATAAACGATGCTGAGAAAACCCCAAGGCTCAAGAAATGAAACCAAGAATCAATAAGTGGGATGGCATCGAATTAAAAAGTTTCTGTACGGCAAAGGAAATGATAAGTGAAGAGAGTGCCTATAGAATGGGAGAAAATCTTTGTCAGCTACTCCTGTGATGGGACTAATATTTGGAATACATAAAGAACTCAAAAAGATTAACAAGAAACAAACAAAAAAACCCAAACCAGACCTACAAACCCCAAATAATCCAATCAATAAATGGACAAAAGAACTAAATACATTTCTCAGAAGATGAAACACAAATGGTCAACAAATGTATGAAAAAATATTCAACATCCCTAGTAATCAGGGAAATGCAAATCAAAACTACACTGAGATTTCATCTCTCTCCAGTCAGAATGTCAATTATCAAGAATATAAAGGATAATAAATGCTGGCAAGGATGTGAGGGGAAAAGGTACGCACACTCACACGATGTGGGGGAAAAGGTACAGTCATATATTGTTGGTGAAACTGCAAATTAGTACAACCACTCTGAAAAGCAGCATAGAGATTCCTCAAAAAAGTAGGAATGGAATGCCATATGATCCAGCCACCACACTCCTATTTATCTAAAAGAACTAAAATGAGCATATTACTGTTATACTGAAAATGTGGCAATGGAGTTTTACTCAGCCATAAAGAAGAATGTAATTAGGGTATATGCCAGCAAATGGAGAATATCTTGCTAAGTGACATAAGTCAGACTCAGGAAATCAAGGATCAAATGTTTTCTCTCACATGTAGAAGCCAGAGCAAAAAGGGTGAGGGTCAGATATGATAAAGATAGAAGGAAAGTCAGTGGAGTAGAAGAAGGAAATTGAGGAGGAAAGGAAGAAGTATGGGGAAAATGCTACATGAATTTGACAAAATTACACTATTCATACATAAATATAACACAGTGAATTCTACCTTTATGTATATCTATAAAGCACCAATAAACAAACAAACAAACAAACAAACAAACAAACAGAATTAAACCAGTATAGGAGAGGGAGGAGAACTGGGGGAGGGAGGAGGGGTGGAAAGTAGAAGAACCAAAAACTGAAATAGAATAAATTAAATTTCATCCAGGTATCATTACATCAGATGAGTCCAACCATTATGTACAACTATAATGCTCTAATAAGAAAAAAAGAGGAAACCTCCCTTGAAACCCCAGCTTTTCCCTTGCCTTCACAGACAAAAGAAACCCTTCAAAAGATATAACAAAATATGATTTCAACATCTGACTTTATTTCAAAAGCTGATTTTCATCTATTCCAGACTGATCATCTCCAGCATATCTGAAAGACCTGTATATGCTAAAAATAATCTCATCAGGACAAAGCCCATGAGATCTGACAGTTTCTCAAAGCAAATGTTAAGACAGTTCTTAGTGACACCAGGTCAGAATAAGACACTTAGGAAGCTGTGTGCATGACCATGATCATCACTGTACCTATTATATCTGCTCTCTGCCCTCATCTAGAATCTTCCATTCCCCTGGCTCTCTTAATAATCCATTTATGTCTTTACTTTCTGTCCATCTAGGCTCCTGACCCAGCATAGCGACATCACAACCCTGAGGCCCTTGATCACCTCGTCTTTCCAGCTCACTAAGAGAAACCTAACCCTGGGTTGCTTCGGTAACTTCACTCTTGCCTCTCCTCCTCCCAGGAAAACTCCCAGGAGTGCACAGTGGCCTCATGGTTTCCAAATGCTTGCTCAGTATCCTCACCTGTGCCCCACAAAACACCTCATTCTGTCCTCTTCAGTTCTGGCAACTGACTGTCCCTCCTGCATCCTGAGTTAAAGGCAGCAGCATCCCCTTGGATGTGCCAGCTTCTTCCATGTGTGAACTTCTCGGTTCCTTCCTTTACCTGCCAGACCCTTCCTTAGCTTCCTCCAGCTCATCCCCTTGGTGGACTCCCTGTGGCTGCTCCCTCAGTACACTCACTCTACCAGGTGCTCTCTATAGTCATGGCCATGCTCTTCTGGCTTAGCTTTCTCCCTTACCGCCTTCCTATGTGCAGTGTGGTGCTCCATTCAATTACTTGCTGGCACTTGAAAATTAATGCATTCAATCAGAATGAGTCTCATGTATCAATCACTGCAATAGTTGTAACAATGATTTTGTGTGGAAGTTACAGACGTGGCAATTCCAAAAGTAAACATCCCCAGCCCTTTTTTTTTTTGTATTTTATTTAGAGACAGGGTCTCACTGAGTTGCTAAGCACTTTGCCATTGCTGAGGCTGGCTTTGAACTCACAATCCTCCTGCCTCAGCCTCCCAAGTGCTGGGATTACAGGTGTACGCCACTACACCCAGCTCCAAAACATTAGTGTGAACAGGCCAGTTGTGGTGGTGCACACCTGTAATCCCAGCACCTGACTCAGAGGAGAATGAGGCAGGAGGATAGCAAGTTTGAGGGCAGCCTCAACAGTTTAAGGAGATCCTATCTCAAAATAAAAAACAGGGCTGGGAGCCGGGCGCGGTGGCGCACGCCTGTAATCCCAGCACTTTGGGAGGCTGAGTCAGGAGGATCGCGAGTTCAAAGCCAGCCTCAGCAATGGCGAGGCACTTAGCAACTCAGTGAGACCCTGTCTCTAATAAAATACAAAAAAGGGCTGGGGATGTGGCCCAGTGGTCCAGTGCCGCTGAGTTCAATCCCCGGGACAAAAAAAAAAAAAAAAAAAAAAAAAAGGGCTGGGGTGTAGCTCAGTGCTAGAGTGCCCCCAGGTTCATCCTCGATACTGCCCAAAACAAGAACTCCATTAGTTTGATACAGTTCTAAATTCAAAGAAATAGGAACTGTGAAGACTTAGATCATTGCTTATCTCCCATGCCATTTATAAGATGGAGGTCTAACCAGTAGCATTTTTAGTGGACCCAAGTACATCCTTAGCAGATACAAAGTAAAGCCCTCTAGGGACAGTGCCATGAAAACTGTAATCCCCCACAAGGCCATGAGTTAGATTTGGGATACTCCCCAGGGATTCCTGGGCTGGCCAGGGAGCTGGTTCTGCCCTGTCATTGTGGAATGAGAGGTGGAGGATGGAAAGAAACCAGGAGGGGTGTGTTACAGAGGTTACAAACACCTGTCCCTAGGTCAGGCAGAGTGAAAAGAGTATGGAATATATTTATTTACATGTAAAGGGTTAATCTTAATAGGCCAGCTGTGAACAGGAAGCATCATGGTTAGATTTGATTTGAAGAGCCCAGAATTTCTTCTTCTGGCCCTAACAAATGCAGAATGTGCTAAGTTTTTTTCTTACTCAGGAATGTAGATTCCCTAAGCACAGAGGCAGAACAGTCTTCCTTTCCGTAATAGTTCCAGGAAGGAAACTATTTTCTCTAAAAAAAAAAAAAAAAAAATCAATCTATATAAAATTTCTAACTCTAATATTTTTAAAAAGGAGTTAGGAGTACACAAAGATATATCCTGACCACACAAACCTGGATTGGTTTATCTTCCTTAAGTCAACACAAAACTTTTTCCATTTTAAACAATCTTGATAAATCTATGGTTTTGCAAGGTTTTGCAACACTAAGAAGCTCTCAAGCAGTTCTGAGGCTCTATTGGTTATGGACCATACCTCAAGTGGTGCTATTTTGAGGCCCTAA
Organism: Tamias sibiricus; assembly: GCA_025594165.1. Classification (NCBI taxonomy): domain Eukaryota; kingdom Metazoa; phylum Chordata; class Mammalia; order Rodentia; family Sciuridae; genus Tamias; species Tamias sibiricus. The sequence continues at coordinate 11,323,398 of CM046663.1, read as the reverse complement.
CCCCTAATCTAATTATGGCAGACTGATTGCAAGAAACATTTAATATAATTCCTGGCATGAGTCACTAACTTTTCTGGATGCAGTTTAAGTAAGGATTACATTTCAATTGCACAATCTATTTCTCTGCCATTCATAAGATAGAAAGGTATAGGAGTGAGGAGCCTGGACTTAGGAGCCAGCTGCCTGGACTGGTATTCCAAGTCTGCCCCCAATATAATGGCATATGGATCTCTTTTCTCATCTACAGAAAATAGCAATGATGAAACCATATCTAACATCATAGGATTACTGAGATGACTGAATTAGTTAATGCATGTAGAACACTTAGAACAGTGTCTACACTTATGCATTCAAATGTATACCACTATTGTTATTTTTTTGCAGTGCTGGGGACAGAACTCAGGGCCTCATGCATGCAGTCTACCACTGAGCTATATCCCTGGCCCCCATTGTTATTACTAATTAATTACATCTAGTTAAGCAGATGTAATAAAGTGGAATTAATGGGAAAGCTGCTACTAGAAACACAAAAACTCGTAACATTACTCAGGAATAGGTACCCCAGGTTCTTCACTTTGTCTTCTCCTTTCTGCTGCCAAATTTCTACCATTATCAGCAGAAGGAAAGAGGAAAGAAAGGCGGGAAGACTGAGGGTCAATTCTGTGTTCTGTAGCAGCTCTAGATGAAGGTTTGATGTTATTATTTAGAAAAATATCTGGTTTCTATTACATGACTATTTCATAAAATGTCTCAATCCAACAACATGGAAGAGCTCACCTACAAATAATCATTGGGGCCAAAAACTTTAACAAGAAACATCTGAAAACTAGACTGATCACAGAAAATTATAGAATATTAAAAAGGTACCTAACTGTCTAACAATGTGAAAATGTTTAAATAAGTCTAGATATATCTGTATAACAAGCTATTATATAGATATTAATAATAATGTTTGGGAAGAAATTTTACTTATATAGGAAAAATGTTAAGCTTCTGCATCAGGATTTATTCTAAACTACAAACAGAAAGACAAGAGGAAACAAAAAAGGTAACGGGAAGCTTTAGGTTCAAATTTAGAAAAGGACAGAACCCTTCATTCCAATGTTTATTATATTTGGCATTATAATTAATGTTTTATACTCTACATAGGCCAGGTAACAGAATGTCTTGCCATGCAGGCTCACTATCTAAGAAAGACAAATAGAAATGAGATGGTCAAGAGTTACCTGAGAATTTGGCTCTCAGATATGTATGCATTCTTAATCTTTAAGCCTCTTTTCTTCTTCCTAGGACCTTTCTATTCCAGTAACCCCCCTTGAGCATGTTTATAAGCAAAACTTAGATGAGAAGAATCTCAAGAAAATATTTCTTTGATTTATGATGCAAAACTCTTAAATATGAATAGAACAATTTAAGGAAAAGGGAGAAAAGGGAAAAAGCCATTGACTAAAAAGTCCAAGAAACCAAATAGATTTCAAGGAAACTGAAAAGAGATGTTTATTTTAGTACTTTGTAGGTTTGGACTATGACTTTAATTCTAAAGAAAGACTGAGGTCTGAATTAGAACAAGATATATTCCATACTTTTATGATTATGTCAAAATGGATTCTACTGTCAAGCACAATTAAAAAGAACCAAAACAAACAAAAAACTAAGGTGTAAGAACGTTTGTGCACAAAATACTAAGGAAAAGCTGTAATAATGAGAGAATACATCCAAGTGACATTGGATTTTATATAAATTTTAATGAGACCAGTGATAAAATATTGCCCAAATAGGTACATGTAAGTATAGAAAGATGTAAGGAAGATAAACACTGGATAGTTTAATTACATCAAGGGTAAGTCATGTAAGTTTACTAAAGCAGTCTTAATAAAGCCACTAGGGAATTATTTAGTGAGTAGAATATTAGATTTTATTTGCAATTAATAAAACATTTATTTGTAGAAAAATGGATATTTCTAAAATTCTCGGGGTTCCCTGACAAATGACTTGTTCCCAAGTGTTTTAAGTATTCTTTTTTTTCCCCCTTTGGGTACCGGAGATTGAACTCAAGGGCACGCGATGTCTGAGCCACATCCCTAGCCCTATTTTCATTTTATTAGAGACAGGGTCTCACTGAGTTGCTTAGCACCTCGATAAATTGCTTAGGCTGGCTTTAAACTCACGATTCTGATCCTCCTGCCTCCACCCCTGAGAGGCTGGATTTATTTATTTATTTATTTATTTATGTGGTGCTGTGAATTGAACCCAGTGCCTCACACATGCTAGGCAAGCACTCTACCACTGAGCTACAACTTCAGCGCCTTAAATATTCTTCTTGAAATATAGTTGTCACAATTACACCATTCCAATGAAAACAAGGCTTGCTAATAATTAATAAGCACAAGTTCTAATTCCTTTTTGCATACATTCTCAGAAGAAACCATTATTTTCACCAAAATTGGTAGTTTTGTTTTTTCAAAGTACAGATGAATATAAAAAGATTCTAGGTATATAAGAACAATAGATACAAGCTGATTAATTAACATATAAATATTTTAATGGAAGAGTAATAAAGAGGCTAAGTAGTAACTGGAAAGCAAAAGTTTCAATGGCATTATTCATTAAAACATAATAAATTTCATTAGCACTTATTAATATTAGTCCAAAGTAGTCAGATGAAAAAAAGTTTAATAAATATATACAGAGTCTATAATCAAGCAAAGAGGATAAGGGAGGAGAAAAAGTAAAGGGAGAGAAAGAGCAAATGTGAAGGTTGGACATAAACCACATAAAAATCAGGAGAGAACAATATCTCTACTGATTCAACTAAGAATGGGGAAATTGTATTAATGGCAAATGCTGAAAATTGTAAGAAGTAATTCTACTTAAAGGAGTATGCTTTCATCTTAGCCCTTCAAGTTCATTTCCCAGGAATTCTCTGGAATCAATGTTTCCTAAGTTTACAGTAAGATTCTTTGTGAACTGGCTGCAAGGAAGTTCCCAAGGAGTTAGTTAGAAGGCTACCTCTCATTGTTTAAGAGGTCAACACAAAAAAAAAGGTTTTAATAAAATCAAAATTACAATATTAATTAAACATGTTTAGCAAATTCTTTTAATCCATTTTCTAAAGTTGAAATTTTTGCTTTGTAAAAAATTTAATGTTTGTCCTAAATTAACATATTTAACAAATTAATATATTTTCATAACCTTTGCAAAATTTAAGTAAACCAGTTTTTGAAGTCAAAACTACACTTCAATGAATCTGAAAAGTGAAAACATCATCCATTATTTTTCAGTTTTTTTTTTTTTAGTTTATAAATTGTTGACAAAATTCTTGCTTTGGACAGCCAGTGCAATTACATATGAAGCAAAAAAAAAAAAAAAAAAAAAAAAAAAAGTAGGATTCTGATTGCATTTTGCAGCAATCTGAAAATAGCTAGGACTGTGGAAGCTTGGATTTTATTAGATTACCATACTGATAATATTATGTGTGTAATTCAAATTTATAGACTGGTACTTTCACATGAAAGCAGCATCTTTATGAATAAAACAATGTTACCAAAAAAAAAAAAAAAAAAAAAAAAAAAAAAAAGGAGTCAACACTAGAAGTCCACCTAAATCAGAGTTGCTAATGCATATACCATCTTAAGGTTATAAATTGTAAGAAGTGTGTTATGCATGATCCCTATTTGTAGTAGTTTGTTCATTCTTCAGTTTAACTAAAACTACTAATGCTCAAACTTGTAAAGTGTGAAGAATCTGACTCTTTGCACATTACATGATAATGAACTGAGTTCCAAAAAATGTTCTAGGTTTGAAATATAGAAGGGAGTGAGGATGGGAGGGAAAAGGGGGATCATGAACTGAAATCGACTTCCACACATGTATGAGTTTATGAAAGATGAACCCAACCACTACACATAACTATAAAGCTCTAATAATAATAAAAATAAAAGATGTGTATTTCTTTTTGATTTTGATTAATGAAACACATTCAAGAGCAATTATGACAATGATGATCATTTGAACTTCAGTTAATATCAGTTTACATTTTACAAAGCTTTCATACAAGTTATCTAATTAATTAGTATTTGGTATGTGGCATTATATTGGCCATTATAGCACATTTTAATATATACCTACGTTAGCATTTTAAACCAACTTGATATTTTATAGTTTTTTTTTTCTTTAAATCTAATTTTATTCCTAAAGTTGAAATTAGCTAGCAGGTAGCACTAAAAATACACTTTCACTATACAAAACAGTGTAAACTGATTATACATTAACAAAGAATCAAGCACACACACTCCTAACGTAAGAAGCTAGATGCAGCCCTTGCTATAAAAAGCTGTACCTGAACAAAAGTGGACATGTTTAATCTAAGGTAAAGCAAGGCCTCAAAAAATTGGGTTAAGACTCAGAATTGTTCCTCTCCACGGAAATCTTTAGTAAAAGGCGAAAGATTTATATGATCTGAAGAGAAACCAGAGTATTATTTTATAGTTTTTAAAGTAAAAAATTTTTTGCCCATAATCTTTTTATAACTGGATACCTTTACAAGAGAATTATCAGATTATATCTTTTTAAAAAAATTTTTTTCTTTTAGTTGTCAATGGACTTTATTTTGTTTATTTATATGCAATGCTAAGAATTGAACCCAGTGCCTCACACATGCTAGAGAAGTGCTCTACCACTAAGCCACAACCCCAGCCCATCAGATTGCATCTTAAAAGCAAATACAACAACTGCATTTTGAAAACAAAAGCAGAATTTAGATTTTCTCTATGTCTAAGATAATTTTATTTTTAAAAAGTCCCTTGTCAGCATATTTTCACAATTTAAGAAAAAATAATTTAATTCCTTATTTAGAATTTTTTCTAATACAGCAATATCAGTTTTAAGAACTTACTTTTTTTGTAAAAGGCAGATACTCAGAATTCACATTTAATTTTTAAATATTCTAGGCTCAAACTTTGTAGATGATTCTTTAAAGAAGTAAAATAAGAACACTGAAGTAAAATATGAACAATTCTAAATACTGCACAGAATATAGAAATGACTTAAAATGCTTCAATGTGTGCTAATGTTATTCTCAGAGCCATACTCCATTATTTAAAAAATAGTTTAAGGAAAAATGACTATTGTTGTAGACAAGTAATTGCCTCTCAAGGGATGCAGGACTCTCCAATTAAAACCAAACCTTCAAATTAACCTGTAAGTTATATCATGCTGTGGAAATTTACAATTATTTGTCTGTTAACAGCTTCCCACTAAAGACTACACAGAATCCAGTGTACTTTCTTCTATCGGGAACCCACTTCTGACAGAATTTTATCCTAAAACAAAAATTTTAGTTATTTCTCATTTTATGACAGGGCAGAAGAAAATTTCAATTCTGCTTTTTGATAGAAGCCACTAATATCATATATTTTCACCTATAGCAGGCAGACATTTTGAAAATTAACAGACAACAGTTTTTGGCCCATGTGAGATACCTGTTCCCTTATTTCTTTCATTTTTTCCAACCTCTTGAGTTTTGTGGCATATTCTTGAACTTCTTTTAAGCCAATATCTGTGCAGAGGCGAACCAAGAAACGCAGACCTAAATTGTGAAAAATATGTTTAGGGAAGAATATGCATACAGTGATAAAAGGCCAACAAATGAACTCAGTCTTTTGGGAAAGAGGTAAAAAATGATGAGCACACACAGTGTTTCTTTTTCTCCTGAAAAATAATTACATGTTACAACCTCTGGACCTGGGATCCTTTCTATTTGCCTTGTCCTTAACCTGCCAGATCCTGGAAGAAACATGGCTCAAGGACACTGCCATGTGAGAAATCACAAGGCAGATATAATATTTGTTAATGTGCTAAAGGGCAATTCATAAATAGATGTAAACAGATGTAAGGGAGATGAGGCTACAAAATGCAGATAGTCTGTACATATAATAAAAATAGCAATAATAATTAAAATTACTAAAATATATTCTTTATATTGTCATTAATTCGTTCTTTTAATAATTATTATTCACATTATATGCAAAGCACTGGGAATGCAAAAAAAAAGTCAACATTAAATATATATAAAATATTACAGCGAAGGCTGGAAATGAATACCTACGAAATGAGGACTCAGAATATCCTAATACCTTGCCTCTGCCTATTAATATGTTCTTCCCATTCAGTCCCATAAATCCACCCCTGAGCTTTCTGTGTTTATCATTTCAGTGCATAAAACAATGATGAAAACCTCCTTTATCACTTACATACAAAATTACCAGTGACATATTATTTAGTTTCGCCTGCTATATGTCATATGCTATTCTGGGATTTGCTGTTGTACTTAATCAAGATTAAGTTTATAAAATTAACAAAATTTAAAAAACAAGTAATGAGTAACCAAAACCACAATGACTTCGTTTCTGCATTAATGAGAATGGTTTCTGCCATTTATGGTTTCAATTACCTTAAATATTTTTGTTATTTAATTTTAAAATATTTGTTTTCCATCAATACAACAACAATGCAGATCATTGTAGAGGATTTGTAAAAAAAAAAAAAAAAATGTAGAGGTATAAAGAACAAAATGAAAGTTTTGTCTTCTACCTGTAGACAAAACTAAACTTTTTTTAAAAAAAATGTTTATTTATTTGTGTTAGTTGTACACAATGCCTTTATTTTTTACTTGGTGCTGAAGATCGAACCCGGGCCGCGCACATGCTAGGGGAGCGCTCTACCGCTGAGCCACAACCCCAGTCCCTAAACTTTATATATGTATTTTTTCCTATACTTTTTCAGTTGTAAAGAGAATAATTTCAGGTTACATAAAAATGGTTTCTAATATCTGCAGAATATTTTATGATATGCCATAATTTTATTCACTTCTCTGAATGTTGTTTCCAAATATTTGTGAGGCTCTCTTATTTCCTTGAGATAAACTACAAAATAGTGGACTCACTGGCATTCAAACTTTATGACTCATTTTTAGGCTCCTGATACATATTACAACTCTGCCTTCCTGAAACTGTATTAACTTCTACTACTAGTAGAATTTTAGAAGTCTAGCTGCTTTTTCTTCCATAAGAGATGAATGCTGCTCACACAATAGGGAAGCTTGTTATTGTTATATTTTTCCTATCAGTATCAAGATTTCAAAGGTATTTTGTGATACCCTCATAAATGAAGAGAAATATAGCATACTTCTCATTTATCCCCTCACCACAACTATCTTAAATTATGCTTTATAATTATCTATATTTAACTCTAAAAAATTTAATTTAGTTAATCTAGAGTTAAATTAATTTTGACTCTGACTTGTTCTGACATAAAAGTATTTATTTCCCTTTTTGAGCTTTAAAGTTTGAGTCAGCTTTCCAGAAAGCTACTACTAAGTTTTCAAGACGACTTTTTGCTCCTCTGAGGAGAGATAAGTACATTCTCTAGCCCCTAATATATCTAAGAAAATCTTTCTATTGCATTTACATGCAGAGGTAAAGACTGTTCTACTGCCTTTGGTGTTTAGTATTTGGTACTGAGTGTGGCTGGTAGGTATCCAAATTGTTTTCCTTTGCAGACAGCAGATTTTTTTTTTGGGGGGGGGGGTGCTTATTCTAGAATATTTCTTGTACTCTGTCTTTGATTTTTGCTTTTATTGCAACTGTTCTGGTTTATTTTTTGTCAACGCTTTCATTTCTTATTCTATATCTTCCTTGTCTTCTGAATCTATCAAGCTCTTACATTCTTTAATCTTTTTTCTTTTCTTTTCTCCACATTCCAGGATAAATTATCAGTTTTCCAATTACAAATTTGATTTTCTACTCTTCACTGCCTTCAGTTAGAATGCAACTATTACACATTTTTATAATCCTTTCTTATATATCATACTCTTAGCACCACCCTCTTTTTTTTTTGTATCAACCTATCTCACCTTGGCCTATGACTTTCTGCCTCTCTGTGCTTGACTTAATCTTACCCTTAGAACTGCCAACAAAGACAAAGGAAAAAAAGAAAGAGGTGGGGGGAATCACAAGGGCCCAAATATTATGCATTTTCTTCTAGTTCCTATAATAAATTTTTTAAACTCTTTCTGTGGATTATAAAAATTATTTATATTTCCTTGTTCAATGGCACATTTTTCATAGTTCCCTGCTGACTTCTCACCCCTCCCCTTACTTGGGCTGAAATAAGGAGCAATCCATTCCAACCTGTACTTGCCAAAAAAGAAAAGTATAGCTTGGGCTTGGTCCTATTCTTGGTCTACAAAGATACTGATAAACCATTCTTGTGCTTCAGTATGCTGTTAAATATTTTCTTGGATGAGAAATGCTCTAGCATTTTTCCAAAGTTAACCCATTTAGCCTGTATGGTAAATTCCATTCCCTCAAACATCTTTTTCCATCACCATGGCTTCTCTGGGCATACTTTGAATTTTTCCTTTTCTACTGGATAATTCCCCTTATCCAACAGAAATGTTCACCTTTCACATTCTTGAAGAAAACCTTCCCTGGACTCTGCTACATTCTTTAGATTTCATCTTCCCTCCTCCTCCAAATATAAATTCCACAAAGTGGCCAATTATTTTACCTTCCACTCACATTTCCAACCCACAATGATTCTGTTTCTACCACTAGTACTTCTCTGATGATCTTCCAAAGTCAATGGCTTCCTGCCAATTCTTGTAGGTTTTTACTTCATGAACGACCATGTCTTTTCTTGAAATCCTTCTCCCTTGGCTTATCTTCCTCACTCCTCTTTTCTCTCTCTTTACTGTTTCCTCTATTTCACTTTTAAATGTTAATGTGGGGTTAACTCTTAGTTATTCCATATTTACTTTATGAACTGCCCTCAGGAAGTTTTCTCCTTTTGCAAACCTCAACTGTATCTGTAGATCATTTAAAACAAATCTGTAATTCCGGACCACACATTTCTCCTCAGCTTTTACTGCATTTCTTTCTATGCATTACTGTAATTTTGCTAATGAAATAGAATGGATCAATCTACCTGACATACACAATACCTCAAAGAAAATCTACCCTAAACTGACATAGTCATTTCCCCTAAACTCTCTTTATTTCCCTGCATTTTCTCTTTTCTCCTACTTTTACAATTAATCATTTTGACACTATTAAATAACTCTTAAGTACATTTCACCACATTACCCACCAACAACCTCACTGCATTTTGCCCAATTTCTTGCTGTACAATTTAGGTAGGGGATTTGGGAACACAGCTGTTCCTTACACTAATTCTTAGCCAACCCTTCTGCTTTCAGCACCGGTAGACACACCTCCCACTCTCGAATGTCTCCAACTCACGGTATTTCCTGCAGTTCTGTGTTATGAATTGATTTGTTTCTTGTTGAATTTTTCACTAACTACCCCTGCAGTATTTCTAATCTGCTAATTAGAAAACATCTTCCAAACGGCCCCAAATTTAATTATCTCTTTGTGCTTGCAGGTTTATAATTTTTGGAAAATGTCTTCTTAGTTTGTTTGTAGTATAAGAAAACACATGTTCCATCTGCTACAGTTTTTGAAATAGGAAACACTTTAAAATAGAGCCTGCGTTCTTAAATCTCCTTGTTCTTCCTAATGCTATTTTTGTACCTGGAATGCCTGTTTCTGCCTTACCTCCCTGGTAAAGCCTCTGTAACCTTCAAAGCTACTTCTAATGTCACGTCCTCTGTGAAACGTAATTATGGAAATTGTCTCCTGATACTGGTAGAATTAAGGGCTCTGTACTTCCACAGCACTTTGGACATTTTTCAATTATCTCATCTGTTATACTAAATCAGATAACTGACTATTAGTGAGTCCTAGGAAGCCAATATCAAGACCTAACATAAATTTTATCCCTAGCACATAAGAAATAGCTGATAAAAAAATGAATGAATGGGGAAAATAAATGAATGAATAAAGAAACAGGGAAGGCTTAAAGCTAACACATGCTTAACTTAAAAATATTATTGAGAATACACATTATAACAAAAGAACACAAAATACATGCTAAACACATTAAATTTATATGCTGATGACCCTCAATTTTAAGTGCCCAAATAACAGATTCCCTTGGCTATGTAAGAGGTAGCTCAAACATAACATGTTTAATACAAACTGAGTTTTTCCTTTAAATCTTGCTCCTTCCCCAGTTTTCCATCTCAGCGAATAAGGGCTCTATCCTTCCAGTTTCCCACACCTAGATCTATGGGGTTATCCTTGACTTCTCTACCCACCGACCCCTCTCTCTCATATCCAAACAGCCAGAAAATACTGTCATCAATACCTTCCAAACATATTCAAAGTTTGACCAACTTTCACCATCTGTTATCATTTGAGTCCAAGATAATACTGTGATTTCTCATGTGGATATTGCCCACCCCAGTTTATTCTCCAGACAGCAGCCAAAGTAATCTTTTGATCTGCACCTAAAGTACAGAAGCATGAGTTAATCCTACTTTTGGTGATGCTCTGTCAAGTCATATTACATTTCTGGTCAAAATTCTCCAGTGGTATACCATCTCCCTAAAAGTACACCCTGAAGCCTTGACATAAGACCTGAGAGGACCTACTGGTCCTGTTTGTCCACGCAGCCCACGTTCTCTGACTCATCCTTCTGCCCTTCTATCACAAGGTCCACTGTGCTCTGACCAAATGAACCTCCAAGTCTTGGTGGCTTGCTTCCTTCTATTCTTTCATGTCTCTGCTCAAATGTTACCCTGGGCATCTGAAAGACCTCCTCTGATCACCCTGTCTAAAAACACTAGTCTTTCCCATATTCTCTACCTCCTTACCTGGGTTTCCTTCACAGTACTTATAAGTACTAAATAAATATTTTTATTGTCTTTCTTTTCCCACTAGAATACAAACCATGACATCAAGGATTTCAGTCCATTTTGTTTTATGCTATATCCACAGTGCTAATAGAATGGTGTCTAGAACACAGTAGTCACTTAAGAATTTGTACATAAATAACCAGCTTATGACCATTAACGTATTGCAAAGTATCATGACTAAAATAATTTATAATGTCCACATACTATAAAAATTGCCTATGTATACACTTATCTTAACAGGTAATTTGTATTTTCTACAAGAAAGTAGAAATTTGTATTTTCTACAACGAACACACAACTGTTTCTCTTATCTGCCTAAGTCCCAAAGAGTGTCTTAGGATATTTAATGTAAAATAGAAATCATTGATTTTGGTGAATGTCCTATGAAATGTAGAATACCATCTGCAGTCTATAGAACAGGCCAATTTTTGAGTGAAGAATATATTTTAAAACTAAATTATCCTGTTCCGTTCATTTGAAATTACTCAGCTAAAAGTAAGACACTCTGCAGGTATCAATATATTTTTTCTAAAGCTATAGTTAAGATAGTCTATTGATAACACTTATATTGAAAACCGTATAGGCCAAAATCATGTTGAACATTCCTTATGGCATATAATCTTTCATTTAATTTTTAGAGTAACTCTGATATTCTCTATAAAGGAAAAAACTTGGTCTTACTTAAAGGTATTCCCTGCCCTGACCACTTGCAGAAGTGCTGTGGCTACAGCAGTTTTCATCTGGCAGCAATTTTGTTCCTCAGGGGACATGTGGCCTTGTTTAGAGATTTCCAGTTTTCATAACTAAGGATGGAAGTGCTATCGCATCTGATGCATAGAAGTCAGAGATGCTGTTAAAAACCCTAAAATCTAATGGATGGCCTCTCACAACCCAGAATTATCCAATCTCAAATGTCTGGGGTGCTAGGCTGACAAACTCTTCAGCCTACCAGACTGCTGAGCTGCTCCATTTTTTATAGCACTACCACTGCTATAGCTCTCTCTCTTGCGTAATCTCTAAAGCACCAGTTCTCTAATATAACAGAGATTGAGTTTCAAAATACTATCAAAAGCCTACCAACAAAGAACAGCCAAGGACCAGAGAGATTCTCAGCAGAGTTCTAACAGATCTTCAAAGAAGAACTAACACCAATCCTCTTCAAATTATTTCATGAAATAGAAAAGGAAGGAACCCTTCCAAACTCATTTCTATGAAACTAGTATTACCCTGATATCAAAACCAGACAAAGACACATCAAGGAAAGAAAACTTCAGACTAATATCCCTGATGAACATAGACGCAAAAATTCTTAATAAAATACTGGCAAATCACATACAAAAATATATTTAAAAAAAATAGTGCACCATGATCAAATGGGGTTCATCCCAGTTTGTTCAACACACAGAAATCAATAAATGTAATTCATCACATCAATCGACTTAAAGAATAACATAATTATCTTGATAGATGCAAAAAAAGGATTGAACAAAATACAGCATCCATTCATGTTCAAAACACTAGAAAAACTAGGGATAGTAGGAACATACCTCAATATTGTAAAAGCTATATATGTTAAATCCCAGGCCAACATCATTCTAAATGGAGAAAAACTGAAAGAATTCCCTCTAAAAACAGGAACAAGACAAGGATGCATGCCCTCTTTCACCACTTCTATTCAACATAGTCCTTGAAACTCTAGCCAGAGCAATTAGGCAGAAGAAAGAAATTAAAGGGATACAAATAGGAAAAGAAGAACTCAAACTATCCCTATTTGCCAATGACATGATTTTATATTTAGAAGACCTAAAAAAGTTCACTAGAAAACTTCTAGAACTCATAAATGAATTCAGCAAAGTAGCAGGATATAAAATTAACACCCACAAATCAATTGCATTCCTATATATCAGTGATGAATCAACTGAAAGAGAAATTAGAAAACTATCCCATTCACAATAGCCTCAAAAAAATGTATGGGAATCAATCTAACAAAAGAGGTGAAAGACCTCTACAATGAAAACTACAGAACACTAAAGAAAGAAATTGAAGAAGACCTTAGAAAATGGAAAGATCTCCCGTGTTCTTGGATAGGCAGAATTAATATTGTCAAAACTTGCCATACTACCAAAAGTGCTATGCAGATTTAATGCAATTCCTATTTAAATTCCAATGATGTTCTTCATAGAAATAGAAAAAGTAGTCATGAAATTCGTTTGGAAAAATAAGAGGACCAGAATAGCCAAACCAATCCTTAGAGAGAAAAGTGAGGCAAGAGATATCACAATACCAGACCTTAAATTATACTACAGAGTATAGTAACAAAACAGCATGGTATTGGTGTCAAAACAGACATGAAGACCAATGGTACAGAACAGAAGACACAAAGATAAACCAACATAAATACAGTTATTGAATACTAGACAAAGGCACCATAAACATACATTGAAGGAAGCACCACAAATGGTGCTGGGAAGACTGGAAATCCATGTACAGCAAAATAAAATTAGACCCCTATCTCTCACCATGCACAAAACTCAACTCAAAGTGGATCAAGGACTTAGGCATTAGAACCAAAGGACCTGCACCTACTAGAAAAAAATGTAGGTCCAACTCTCCATCATGTCAACTTAGGAACCAAATTCCTCAACAAGACTCCTAAAGCACAAGAAGCAAAATCAAGATCAATAAATGGGATGGAATCAAACTAAAAAGCTTCTTCACAGCAAAGGAAATGATCAAGAATGTGAAGAGTAAGCCTACAGGATGGGAGAAAAATCTTTGCCACTTGCACCTCAGAGCAATAATCTCCAGGATATATAAATAACTCAAAAAACCTAACACCAGGGGCTGGGGTTATGGCTGAGTGGTAGAGGGCTCACCTAGCACATGTGCAGCCCGGGTTCGATTCTCAGCACCACGTAAAAATGAAGGCATTGTGTACAACTAAAACAAATAAATAAATATTTTTTAAAAAGGTACAACTAAAACAAAAATATCAAAAAAAAAAAAAACAACAACAAAAAAAACCTAACACCAAAAAACCAAATAACCCAATCAATAAACAGGCAAAGGAACTGAACAGACACTTCACAGAAGAAGAAATATAATTGGTCAATAAATATACGAAAAAATGTTCAACATCTCTAGCAATTAGAGAAATGCAAATTAAAACTACACTGAGATTTTTATCTCACTCCAGTCAGAATGGCAATTATCAAGAATACAAGTAACAGCAAATGTTGGTGAGGATGAGGGGGAAAAGGTGCATTCACACACTGCTGGTGGGACTGCAAATTGGTGCTACACAATGGAATATTATTCAGCCATAAAGAAGAATGAAATAATGGCATTTGCCAGTAAATGGATGGAATTAAAGACTATCATGCTAAGTGAAATAAGCCAATCCCCCAAACCAAAGGCCAAATGTTCTTTCTGATATACGGATGCTAACACACAATAAAGGTGGAGAGGGAAGAATAGAACTTTATTGGATTAGATAAAGGGGAAGGAAGGGAAAGGGAAGGGATAGGAATAGGAAAGATAGTAGAATGAATGGGACATAACTCTCCTATGTTCACATATGAATACATGACCAATGTAACTCCACATCATGTACAACCACAGGAATGGGAAGTTATACTCCTTATATGTATAATATGTCAAAATGCACTGTGTCATGTATATCTAAAAAGAACAACAACAAAGAATCACAGCGAAGGCTTTTTTTTTTTTTTTTTTTTTTTTTTTTGTGGTACCGGGGATTGAACTCAGGGGCACTCGACCACTGGGCCACATCCCCAGCCCTTTTTTGTATTTTATTTAGAGACAGGGTCTCACTGAGTTGCTAAGTGCCTCGCCACTGCTGAGGCTGGCTTTGAACTCGCGATCCTCCTGCCTCAGCCTCCCAAAGTGCTGGGATTACAGGCGTGCGCCACTGCGCCCGGCTACAGTGAAGGCTTTTAAAAAGGAAGTAAGGAAAAAAAAAAGATGCCTAGGTTCACTGCATACCTAAATGACAATCTCTGAAGGTAGGGCTAGAAGTCTGTACTTTGAAAGAATTCTACAGGTAAGGCCCTTGTGGCCTATTTCCTGAATGGCATTTGGAACTGCAACTGTGAGTTTATAAATCTACTTATAGCCTTAAAGAATACCTTGATCCTGTACCACTACCAAAGATCACAGCTGAGCTATCTACTGCAGAGCTAATTAAAAGCTAAAATAAAGGACAAATGAAGAAATATAATTAAGGGACATGCAGAATGTCTATTTAATCCTTGATTCAGTCTGGGTCATCAGAAAACTCAGCTCAGGAAAGATTTATTTTTATTAAACTGTAATGTGCAGTTTTGTATTCATTGTCAGCGAAGGAAAAAAATTAAAAGTAGCCTTTTCAAACATGTTGTTTTATTTGATGCAGAGATGTTTTTGAAGTATTTGCTGTATCTTTCAATGACTATCTGCTGCTACATGTCTTGGTGTCTCAAGTACAATTAAGAAATGGAGGGCTGGGGTTGTGGCTCAGCAGTGGAGTGCTCACCTAGCACAGGCACAGGTTTGAGCCTCAGCACCACATAAAAATAAAATGCATTGTGTACAACTAAAGCAAATAAATAAATATTAAAAAAAAGAAATGGAAAGTTTTTCTTCTCAAGGAACTAGTTATTATTTCTTCATAAAATAATAAATATTATATAGCTAACTCTTCTCTTTTCTTTGGGGTACAAGGCAATTCAGGGAAAAACTTAACAGCAGCATATGAATTTAGGTATTTTCTCTTTTTCTGTAACCTGATTTTGTTGTTGTAATACTTCACATTAAACTAAAGTTTGCATGAAATCTATTGTGTAACAAGATGAGAAATCAATGAATATTTTCTACAAATCTAATTTACAACTGACAAATTAAAAAAAAACTGGTATGACATTTTAAAATTAAAAGTAACACTAAAAACATTTGCTATCAGCATCAGCAATACTATTAATGTTCTATTTTCATTAACTCAAAGTATTTTTTCAACCTCAAATCGTCATAAGTGGAAATGAATGGCTAAAATTCCTTGCCTATATAAAACACAACAGTTTATGAACTTTGAAAATTCAATAAGCCAAAATTTATTCTCAAAAAAATTTCATAAGGGCTGGGGTTGTGGCTCAGTGGCAGAGCGCTCGCCTCGCACATGCGCAGCCCGGGTTCGATCCTCAGCACCACGTAAACATAAATGCATTGCATTGTGTACAACTAAAAAGTAAATAAATAAATATTTTAAAAAAAATTTCATAAACTTGAGATATTTTGTTTACTGTTGAAGAGAATTCAGTACTTAAATCTATCAATAATTAAAGTCTATAAAATACATATTTATAGTCAAATTTTCTGATTCTATAAAAACATTAAACACATGTATCAGAAAACACAGGTGACCTTTTGTATGTAATTACTGCAGCAAATGTAATTTTATATTAGAACTAAAATATGAGATCTTGTGCCTTCAAAGCTACAAAATGTAACATCACTTACATTCAACATTTTCAGGAAATTTTCTGTGAATATCTTTGTAAGTATCTAATGCTTTTTGGTAGTTACCTATAAATAAAAAAAATATAATACATTAGCAAATTATACAAACCAATAGGATTTGGCCAAATATTAATTTTAATCCAACATGCTTGCATACCTTAGTAGTTTGGTAGAAAGCCTTCATATTTGCCACAGGCTATACACATTCTTATTATAACTCGTGAGAGAAAAATGTACAGATAAAATAAATTTAAGAAAGGGCTAGAGCAGAAGCAAGTAGGTAATGGTTGGAACTTATTTCTTCCTAAAATAAATATTTTAGGGGCTAAAATTAAGATCCATTCAATTTTTGAAAAAGGATTTTTCCAGATGAACAACTGATAAATTTAAAAATAATTTGTGATAAACTAATTGTAATTTCAATGTTATCATTTAGTAGGTTAAGGTAATGTTTTTTTTTTTTTTAAACATTAAAAAGTTTACTGAAAGCAATTTGTTTCAAATAAAAAATGTGGCTTCACCAGTAATAAATAGGAAAAATGAGTTTAAATCAAAGATCTTTCCTAAAATCTTAGCAAATAAGCTAAAAATCTCTCTGGGCTTCACTATGTAAGACGAATGGCTATTCTAATTTTTGAAAAGTTGTTGTGAGAACTAAATGAAATAGGGATAGGAGACATGTAGCATATAGCAAATTCTTAATAAACATATGCTGTTTCTTCTAACCTGCACTTCAATAACTCAAGCAGTCAGAAGAGCACATTTTTGTACATTTTACATGAATGACACTGAAATGAACCTAGGCAACTGGAAACTCACACTGATATAAACTAAATAAAATGGATATAGTACAAATTGTATATCCAATAATGTTATAGATCAAGCCCTTAAACAACTGGGAGTGTGTATAAAACGTTCTCTGGTGCCATTCTGAAGGTGCTCAAAGATGAGTGAGAATACACTGAGTGAGAATACACTGTCAACACTTTCACAATTTGAAATTTCACAATTGAAGACTGTCTTTTCCTGGGTCATTTTTATGTTCTATAAATTTGTTAACATAGAACTCCTAGCTTAATCTCTGATATTTTAAGCAAAATCATTTACTTCACAGTTACTCTAAAAAGTATTGTCATCTCTGTCCTTTCAGGACAAGTGTCATCCTGCACACAATGTAATAACAGCAGTAGCAGAAAATATAAACCAAGATATCTAGTGATCTTAGGTATTAAAAAATGTATAGTCCCAGTTCTGAGTTTTCCTCAGGCTTTTCAGGTGTGAGATGCTTTCCTATTATAAATTTGGGTGAACACACAGGTCATTGAGAATCACGTGAATAGAAAATGGAAACATAAAAAGAATCTGGGGACTGAGCTGTATGTAGCTCAATGGCAGAGTGCTTGCTTAGCATGTGTGAGGTTGCATAACTGGGTTTGATCCTTAGCACCACATAAAAATAAATAAATAAGATAAAGGCATTCTGTCTATCTACAGCTACAATTTTTTTAAAAAAAATAAAAAGAATCCTATTTTTCTGTGGCTAACTTGTGAAAATGATTACATGTAATTTTGAGAACTAATCCATTTTTTTTTTCATACTGGGGATTGAACTCAGGGGCACTCGACCACTGGGCCACATCCCCAGCCCTTTTTTGTATTTTATTAGAGACAGGGTCTCACTGAGTTGCTAAGTGCCTCGCCATTGCCAAGGCTGGCTTTGAACTCCCGATCCTCCTGCCTCAGCCTCCCAAGTGCTGGGATTACAGGCTGTGCCACCACGCCCAGCTGCGAACTAATCCATTTTTAAGACAGGTACTGGAATACATGATTAATATCTACTTTGTGGGGGCTGGGAAGTATCTCAGTGGCAGAGTGCATGCTTAGCATGCACAAGGCCCTGGGCTCAACCCCAAGTATTGCAAAAAGAAAAAGAAAAACAGTACCCACTTTGTAATATGCAATAATTATTACATTTTTCATATAATGCTTTAATTATGTATAGTTATTTTAAAAGTTAGTGTTTTAAAAACATGCAACTTAAACACATTTATATGCATAATTAACTGAAAGAAGGAAAGAAGCAAAATAAATAAGAAATGAATAAAGTAAAAATATTTACCACTTCTTCTAAAACAACTAGCTACCATCAGCTGCCATTTTACTTGTGTAGGTCTACAAAAGAAATAAATTAGCTGAAATTAGAGATGAAACAAAAATAATTTGAGATGTTCAGTTTTATAAAGCTTAATGTCTGTACTTTCAATTACTTTTTGACCTTGTTATTTGATCGTTGTTATTACTGAAAATAGCAGATATATAATTTCTTTCATTAAAGCCTGTTACATTTACATTAGGACATCTAAATTTAAGAGCTTTTCAAGGTTCATTTAGTTCATGCTTTATTTAGATATTCTTATGAGAACCACTTAACCTACTTAGTTAAAAAATATTGCATTCTGTTGTAAACATGATCATCACTTTTGCCATAATCTTTAATCATAACATTTAAGCTTGCAAATTTAATACTTAAAGGTCAATTTTTGATCTTATGTTTAAAAAATATTGCATTCTCTTGTAAACATGATCATCACTTTTGCCATAATCTTTAATCATAACATTTAAGCTTACAAATTTAATACCTAAAGGTCAATTTTTGATCTTATGTTTGAATAATCAAGCTTAAACCTAAAGAGAGAGCAAAGAAGGAAGGAAGGCATGAGGAAGTACTTTGGAATGAAATTAACCAAAAATTACACCATATCTATGTATGATTATACCACAATGAATCTCATATATATAATTATAAAGCACTAATTAAAAATAATTAACAGAAGGGAGACCAGTAGAATAGAGCAAGGGTATCAGGGGAAGGGAGGAAGAAAAGGAAAGGGGAGTACCTGGGAATGAGATTGATCAAATTATGTTATATGCATGTACAAATATGGTAAAATGAATCTCGATATTAGGTATAATTATAATGCACTAGTAAAAAAAGAAAGCAAAACAGAATACTATTTTTCCCTTAAAAAGGAATCAATATTTTTCCTAAAATAAACACCTATAACCAGGATTTTGAAAGATAACTGTTAAAAATACCTAAGAATGAAGAGATTTTAAGAAATAAAAGCCCAGGAAACACTTTAATGCTCCTCTCACTTTTTTGAATATCCATTCTACTTACCTGATAGCTTCAAAAACAGCCTCATTCCCTATTTAATTTGATGGCAAACTTACAAGCTTTGGAATCAGATAAATCTGGGTTTAAATCACAGCACTGCTACTTGGGCAAATTATTTAACTTCAAACCCACTGCCTACACACCCACCTACTGTGATCTAAATAAAATACATATCTAACCATATTATTTCCCTCCTTAAAATCTGTCACCTCCTCAACCCACATGTTAAATCCGAGATTCTAACCCAATTTATCTACTTTCTAGTCTTTTTTTTCTGCCTCTCCAACTCGTCTTCTACCTTGCCTTGTCTAACATTTCAGGCCACTGCAAATCCAAGCAGGAGCATGGATTGTATTTGCTAGACTCTTGGTCTTTGCATACACCATCACCTCTACTTGGAGGCTTACTCCAACCTCTACACTCTTCCCTGACAGGATGGATTTGACTTTTTTTTTTTTTTTGGTACTGGGGATTGAACTCAGGGGCACTTGACCACTGGGCCACATCCCCAGCCCTTTTTTTGTATTTTATTAGAGACAGGGTCTCACTGAGTTGCTAAGTGCCTCGCCATTGCCAAGGCTGGCTTTGAACTCCCGATCCTCCTGCCTTAGCCTCCCAAGTGCTGGGATCACAGGCGTGTGCCACCATGCCCAGCTGATTTGACTGTTTTATGTATTCCCAAACACTCTAAAATCTCTCAGCAGTGCTTTAATCATGTTTTATTATTATGTGTATTTCTGAATACTAATATTACCCTTCTTCTATAAATGTAACAACCACTATTCTGACTTCTAACACTGTTAACTTGGACAGTTTTTGAACTTAAATGAATTAAATTATACAGAATGTGTCCTTTTATAAATAGCTGAATTATTAAATTATGATTCACATATCACACAATTAAACTATACAACATAATGGTTTTAGTATGTTCCATTAACTTTTCAAAATTATGATAACTATACACAACATAAAATTTGTCATTTTAACCATTTTTAGGTGTACAGCAGCATTAATTACATTTGCAATGGTGTACAAATACCACCACTATCAATTCCCCCAACCCCCCCCCCCCATGGTACTGGCAATTGAACCCAGCTTTGCCACTGAGCTATATTCTCAGTCCTTTTTATTTTTTAACTTGAGACAGCGTCTCATTGAGTTGTTGGGGCTGACCTCAAACTTGGGATCTTCCTCCTGCATCAGTCTCCCAAGTTACTGAGATTATAGGCATTTGCAACTGTACCTAGCTCCAAAGCATGTTTTTGACATGAAACAAACTCTGCAATACTTAAGCAGAAACTTTTCATCCTCCTCCTCCCAGCCCCTGGTAATCCTGAATCTCCTTTCTGCATCTATGAATTTACCCTAATCTTAGACACTTCATACAAGTGAAATCATAGAACATTATTTCTTTTGTGTTTGGCTTCATTCACTTTTCAGTGTTTTTAAGGTCTTTCTACACTGTAGTATATATTAGAGCATCCTTCCTTTTTATGGCAGAATAATATTCCATTGCACATATATATTACACATTTTGCTTATTGATGCACAGTTGGGTTGTTTCCCTCTTTTGACTACTGTAATTGATGCTGCCATGCAATATGTATTTGAGTCTCTGCTTTTATTACTCTTGTGTATTTACTTGGAAGTAAAATTGCTGGATCATATGGTAATTCTAAGTTTAGCTTTTTGAGGAACTGCCAAACTGTTTTCTAGAAAACACCATTTTATACCAGCAATGAACAAAGGTTTCAGTCTTTCCCCATCCTCCCCATCACTTATTTTCTTTTTGATAATACTATCCTAGAAGGTATGAGGTAGTATCTCATTGCATTTTTGATTTGCAATTCCCAAGTGATTTATTATGGTAAGTATCTTTTCATGTGCTTTTGGGCATTTGTACACTTTTTTTGGGAAAAATGTCTGTTCAAACCCTTTGCTCATTTTTTAAATGTTTTGTTGTTGTTGAGTTGTAGGATTTCTTTATATACTTTGCATACTAATCCCTTATCAGGTATATGATTTATAAATATGTTTCCCACTCTGTAGGGTGTTTTAACTTTTTTTTTTTTTTTTGTGTGTGTGTGTGTGTGTGTGTGGTACCGGGGATTGAACTCAGGGGCACTTGACCACTGGGTCACATCCCCAGCCCTTTTTTGTATTTTTTATTTAGAGACAGAGTTTCACTGAGTTGCTACTCACTGAGTTGCTAAGTGCCTTGCCATTGCTGAGGCTGGCTTTGAACTCACAATCCTCCTGCCTCAGCCTCCCAAAGTGCTGGGATTACAGGCGTGCACCACCGTACCCAGCAGTAGGGTGTCTTAACTTTTTTGATTGTTTCTTTTACTAAAAAAATTTTCACAAGTTTTATGAAGTTGAATTTTCTACTTCTTGTGCTTTTGGTTTCATACCCAAGAAATTAATGCCAAACTTAATGCCATAAACATTTTCCACCAAGATTTTCTTACAAGAGTTTTATAGTTTTAGCTTTACTTTTAGGTCTTTAGTCCATTTTGAGTTAATTTTTGTATATGGCTTTTTTTGTTGTTGTTTTTTGTTTTGGTACCAAGGATTGAACCCAGGGGTGCTCAACTACTGAGCCACATACCTAGTCTTTTTATTTTTTATTTGGGACAGGATCTCGTGAAGTTGTTTAGGACCTCGATAAATTGCTGAGGCTGACTCTGAACTTGTGATCTTCCTGCCTCAGCCTCCAGAGTTGCTGGGATTACAGACATACATGTGCCATCGCACCCAGCCCCAATTTCATTCTTTTGCAGATGAATATCTGGTTTTCCAAGCACTTTCTTGAAAGACTGTCCTTTTTTCATTGTTGAATAGCAATTTACCATATATGAAGATTATTTCTGGGCTTTAGATTCTATTCTGTTGGTCTATATGTCTATCCTTTTGCCAGTACCACAATGTTTTGATTACTGTAGAATGGAGGAAAATTTTGGAATCAGAAACTATGAGTCCTCTAACATTGTTTCTTTCTTTCTTTCTTTTTTTTTTTTTTTTTTTTGGTACCGGGGATTGAACTCAGGGGCACTCGACCACTGGGCCACATCCCTAACCCTTTTATTTGTATTTTATTAGAGAAAAGGTCTCAGTGAGTTGTTAAGTGCCTCGCCATTGCCAAGGCTGGCTTTGAACTCACGATCCTACTGCCTCAGCCTCCCAAGTGCTCGTATTACAGGCGTGCGCTACCGCACCCGGCTCTAACATTGTTTCTTTTCAAATTATTTTGTCTATTTAGAATGCCCTGCAATTCCATATGATTATCTGCATGGATTTTCTATTTCTGCAAAATAACAACCACAACAAAACAAAAAACAACATTGGTATTTTGATACAGATTGTACTGAATCTAAGATTGCTTTGAGTAGTATTGTCATCTTAAGGATATTAACTCTTCCAATACATGCACACAGGTGTCTTTCCATTTATTTATGTCTTTAATTTCTTTCAAGAATGTTCTATAGATTTCAGTGTCTCTCGATCTTCATGGTTAAATTAATTCTTTTTATTTTATTCTTTTTTTTGGGGTGGGGGTACCAGGGATTGAACTCAGGAGCACTCAACCACTGAGCCACATCCCCACCCCTATTTTGTATTTTATTTAGAGACAGGGTCTCACTGATTTGCTTAGTGCCTCACTCAATTGCTGAGGCTGGCTTTGAACTTATGATCCTCCTGCCTCTGCCTCCCGAGCTGCTGGGATTTTAGGTGCGAGCCCCCCTCCCCTTATTTTATTCTTTTTGATGTTATTTTAAATGGAATTGTTTTCTCAATTTCCTTTCTGGATTGTCCATTGCAAGGGCACAGAAACACAATGGAATTTTGTGTGATTTTATATCCTGCAATTTTGTTGAATTAATTGATTAGATATAGTTTTTGTGGATTCATTTGGAATTTCTACATACAAGATCATATCTATAATCAGGGATAATTTTTCTTTATCCTTATCAATTTGGATGCCTTTTATTATATTTTCAACTTATGTTTAACTGAAAATGTCTTAATTTCTCCTTCATTCTTGGAGAATAGTTTTGATGGAAACTTGATTGACAGTTTACTTGTTTTCTTTTTCTTTTTTTTTTTTTTTTTTAAAGATTTCAGGACTTTACATCATCCCATTGTTTTCTGGCTTGCAAGGTTCTGCTGAGAAATCTGATGATAATCTTATTGAGGATTCCTTATATGTGATAAGTTAGTTTTCTTTTGCTGTTTTCAAGATTCTCTGTCTTTCAATGGTTTGATTATAATGTATCTCACTGGGGTTTTTCTACTTAGGAGTTTACTGAGCAGCTTAGATCTCTAAATCCATGTCCTCCCTCAAATTTGGGATGTGTTGGCCATTATTTCTTTAGATAGTCCCCCTGCTCCTCTTTCTCTCTTCCCCTCTGCAGCTTCCAGATAGATTGTATATAGATTGTCTGCCTGATAGTGTTTTATGATAATAATCATAATAAATATTAAAGAACATTCTCTAATTCTGTGCAATAGGATTATATTAAATGTACCAGTTAGGGCTAGGATTTCTTGAAGTTTTATGACATAATTTATGGAAATAAAGGAAATACAATAGTATAGGCTTAAACTAATTATAAAAAATACCATATTACAAAAATATAAAAGATACAACAAAGTGAGAAGTTACTCCAGCAAAACAAAGAAACCCCAAAATATAATAGTAAATTCAATTTAATTCAACTGTATGCCAAGCATTTTATAATGTGCAAAGAACTATGTGACATAAGAATATTCTCTGCTAGGCATGGTGGTGCATGACTGTAATCCCAGTGGCTTGGCTTGGGAGGCTGATACAGGAGCATCAGGAATTCAAAGTCAGCCTCAGTAACTTAGTGAGGCTGTAAGTGAGTCAGCGAGACCCTGTCTCAAAATACAAAATAAAAAAGGCTGGGATTGTATCAGTGGTTAAATGCTCCCTGGGTTGTGATCCCTGGTACTGGGTTCAATCCCTGGTACAAAAAAAAAAAAAAAAAAAAAAAAAAAAGGAAGAAAGAACATTCCCACCCCAAAGAGCTTAAATGACAAATAAAAACATCATATATAAATACAATTACTATGTGTCAATTAAAAACAAAAAAATATATTTTAAAAAGGATTTAACATGTAAAAAAAGAAATTAAGATGTCTGGTACAGAAAACAAATACTCTGAAAGAGGAGAGGTAATATGATATATTTTGAATGTCATTATGGAAGAAGGTAAAAATAGGTGCAAGTGAGAGTAAAACTATAGGAAAATAGGAAGAGGAAAATGTTAGGGGAGTTTCTATTTTCTAGAAGTCTTTTTGACTTCTATTTTCAGTGAAATTGAAGTATTAAAAAAAGGAGAAGCCGGGCGCGGTGGCGCACGCCTGTAATCCCAGCACTTTGGGAGGCTGAGGCAGGAGGATCGCGAGTTCAAAGCCAGCCTCAGCAATGGCGAGGCACTTAGCTACTCAGTGAGACCCTGTCTCTAAATAAAATACAAAAAAGGGCTGGGGATGTGGCCCAGTGGTCGAGTGCCCCTGAGTTCAATCCCCGGTACCAAAAAAAAAAAAAAAAAAAAAAAAAAAAAAAAGGAGAGGAACTAAAGATATCTGAGAAGAAAATAGGAGAAGGAGAAACACTGAGCAGTACTGGTTTTAATTCAAATCTTAGGCAATATCAATCTTACGACTAAGGTAGTGACTTTATCATTTATAAAGAAATAATACTTGTTCACCAAAATATGAATAAAAATACACATAAAGGAAGTACCTTATAGAATATATTTTTAAAATCCTATGCAAAGGGAAATATATTTGTCACAATGAAGAGCAAATAAAATACAAGGGCTGGGGTTGTGGCTCAGTGGTACAGTGCTTGCCTAGCATGTGTGAGGCACTGGGTTTGATTTTCAGCACCGCATATAAACAAATAAAATAAAGGTCCATTGACAACTAAACAATATTTAAAAAAATGAAAATAAAATACAAGAAAATGAAAATAATTCATAACTTTTCTTGAATTTATTTAGTCTATGAGATACCAATTTTCTAGGGCTAAATATATTTTAACACAAGATATTAACTAAACATAAAGCCTTAACATAGTTACTTACTGTATAAGTGAAGCTCTTTCAAAGTATTGAATGGCTTTTTCACAAAACTGAGTATCAATGTAGTAGGCCCCAAGCCACTCAATGACTTCAATATTAGAAGGGAAACACCTATATGACTGAAAAAACATATGGAGTGTGAAAATACTACAGTATTTTCAGAAGCAATACAACATACTTTTTGAATACTTTATCTAGTGAATGGATTTATTTATCCACTATGCAGTTTCTTAAACAAAAAGTATGAGCTTTCATAAGTACTTCTCAAGTTTTGAAACTATACAAAATTTAGAAAACTCCAGCTTGATGCATTTTCAATTATCTATAAATATCTTTTAGATATACTGACATATGATCTGAGTCAGATTAAATATTTAAAGGAATAAAAAAGGGTTACAAACATGCTTTAACTTAAAAATGAATTTGTACTTTCTCATTTTTTAATTATAGTTAAAAATATGTACAATTTGACCCAGTCATCCCACTCCTCAGCATATATCCAAAGGATCTAAGATCAGCATACCACAGTGACACATCCACATCAATGTTTATAGAAGTACAAGTCACAATAGCTAAGCTTTGGAACAAATCTAGGTGCCCTTTAACGAATGAATGGATAAAGAAAATGTAGTGTACATACACAATGACATATTACTCAGCCATAAGAAGGAATGATTTATGACATTTGCCATTAAATGGATGGATCTGGAGACTATCATGCTAAGTGAAAAGACCAAAGGTTGAATGTTTTCACTGATATGTAGAAACTAAACCACAATGGGAGAGGGGAGAGAAGTTCAGTAGATTAGACAATTAAGAATGCTTTATTTTATTTTAAATAAATCATTATTCATTTAAAAACAAATAAGCTTTTCTAAACTTTTAAAGGCCTACAGTCTTTAAAATTCATAAAGTGCTAAAAATAATAGAAGGAAAGTAAGAAAACACACATACCTCATAGTAATATTGGAATGCTTGAGACTTATCTCCTTCACTATCATATAGTTCTCCTAGTTTAGACAAAGCTTTAGAATCAGTGGGAACAACACTGATCAGTTGCATTAGCCATTCAATAGCTTGATTGGGATTTTCCATTAATTCATATCTTAGGCAATATCAGTTAAGGGTAATAGAGTTTTCCTAAATTAATTAATCAACAAGCAAAACTGAAAACAATATTATAATACAAACATTTCTTAGCCTACATTAATGTGCTATTTTACATCATTTACTCTAGATTTCTTCAGGAATGGAGATGGAAAATGGAGCAGTACTGTATATAACACTTTTGCTTTCTCTCTGAGCAACTCCCAAATTTCTAGCAGAAATATTCAAAGCATTATACAAACTGTGTCCTTAAAAAAAGTCTGAATATTCAACTATTCTATTCCTCATAATGAGGGAATCACCTTTATGTATTTTTCCTGGGAGTTTTGCCTAACTAGATTATAAGCTCAAAGACAGGAAATTCTTTCTTTATAGCATCCTTTAATATCTGGTAAGTCTTCTGCATATAAGCATATAATCTGCTCATACCAATACTTACTATTTACTTATTATTATTATTTTAAATATTTATTTATTTGCTTTAGTTGTACACAAAGCAACGCATTTATGTTTACGTCGTGCTGAGGATCGAACCCGGGCCGCGCACGTGCTAGCGAGCGCTCTACCGCTGAGCCACAACCCCAGCCCCTACTTATTATTTATTTGTATGTTTGATGTCTTAATGAAATGAAAATATTTCAGTCCAAAGTTTAATTTAAAAAGAAGGGTCATTTGTGTGCATGTGTGTGTGCATGCATGCATGTGTATGTGTGTGTGCATGAATGCATCTGTTTTTTGAGATGAGGTCTAAAATTTTTTACTAAAATTTAAAAATCTACTCTATCAAAAATGTAGCAGATAGGGCAGGGGGTTAAAAATTATGGTGAGCTGGGCGCGGTGGCGCACGCCTGTAATCCCAGCACTTTGGGAGGCTGAGGCAGGAGGATCGCGAGTTCAAAGCCAGCCTCAGCAATGGCGAGGCACTTAGCAACTCAGTGAGACCCTGTCTCTTAATAAAATACAAAAAAGGGCTGGGGATGTGGCCCAGTGGCCTAGTGCCCCTAAGTTCAATCCCCGGTACCAAAAAAAAAAAAAAAAAAAAAAAAAAAATGATGGTGGAGGGGCTGGGGTTGTGGCTCAGCGGTAGAGTGCTCACCTAGCACGTGCGAGGCCCTGGGTTCGATCCTCAGCACCACATAAAAACAAATAAATAAAATGAAGGTGTTGTGTTCAACTACAACTAAAAAATAAATAAATATTTTACAAAGATGGTGGAATGAGATGGACATCATTATCCAAAGTATATGTATGAAGACATGAATGGAGTGAATATACTTTGTATACAACCAGAGATATGAAAAATTGTGCCCTATATGTGTAATATGAATTGTAATGCATTCTGCTATCAGAATGCTATCAGAATGCATTACAATTCAGAAAAAAGCTAAAAAAATTTCCGGGTCTGACATTTGGCATGTTACATGCTCATATACATTCCTGTTGCATACCCTACCTGTGTGTTTTATGTCCTTGTATTATCTATTGGCAGAATTGGTTCTTATACTCAAAGAAATTTTCTCCAGGTGAACTCAGTTTTTTATTAAAATTCTATTCATTTTCCTCCAAAAAATATAGCAGATGATACTTAAAATTATTAATAGTATACCTCATAATACACTTTTTTCTAAACTATTTACATGAAATTTATATCAAGATAATAGTAAAACCTACCCAAGATGTTACTCTTCTCAATGCTGTGGTCAAACCTTATTAAAATGAGGGCACTTACCATTAAGCTCTAATAAATAAACAAACAAATAAATAAAATGAGGGAACTTATAGTGTGAAAGACATTAAAAATGTTAACAAATTTCTGCTTTTCTAACTGTTAGTAGGGGGAAAAACACAACTAAAGAAAGCTAAAAGTTGTAGAAGAAACTGACATGAAAGCATCATTTTACAGTTTGACATTCCCCAGAGTTCTAAATATAATACTGGCACACACAATTCATATTTAACAAATGACTACTGAATGAATTGAAATGAATAAGTTCATACAAAGTATTGCATAATTTTGGAGGATAAGGGTCTTTAGAGAGTTATATTTACCATATTTACCTGTTAGCCAAAACAAATATATCATCTAAACTCAATCAATAGTACTAATCGGGAATGAACAATATTTTCCTTTTACTAGTAAGTTACTGCTTCATCAATGATACTCTCTGAGACTAAGAATGAATATGATGTTCTAAAGTATCCACTTTCAATGAACAGCTTACGTGTAATCAAAATACTGCATTTGTAACAATTAACGAATGATAGTTTTAATTTTTAATTCTGCTTGGAGTCCAAATGATTTTTAAAGAAGATTACTCAGTATTTTCATCACACATTAATATTTTCATTGCTAGTTAGATTATCATCATCACTTACTTAAAATATTATCCTCATCAATTACCTCAATGGTTAAACTCATTCACCATTGATAATCACCAATTGAGTGAATTAATAACTGTCCTTAGGTTTTACAAATTAAGATACACATTTGCTATCTGATAAAGAACTTGGGCACTGTTTCGTAGAATTGCATGAAGCTTCAGGAAACAATCCAAAGCCTCATCCAGTCGGTTTAGCTTCTTATAAGTAAGGCCTTAAAAAAAAAAGAAAGGAAAATCTATAAGCATTATTATTAGCATAAATTTACTCAAAGTAACAGACTGAATTTTTTTTAAATACTTAAATGTACTTTATCTGTTCTTGCATTCTTTATTTTTCTTTTTTTTTTAATATTTATTTATTTGCTTTAGTTGTACACAATGCGTTTATTTGTATGTGGTCCTTGAGGATCGAACCCGGGCCGTGCACATGCTAGGCGAGTGCTCTACCACTGAGCCACAATCCCAGCCCCAACAGACTGAATTTTTAAATGTATGTAAATACTCATCCAGGAGAGAAAATGAAGATGAACTGAGAATTTTTAAAAAGAACAATAGTGGGTGGGAGTCTCCAGAGGGATACCAAACATGTTACAAAGCTTCAGTAATTTTAAAAATGTAATGGCGGGGTGGTGTGGGGGAAAGCAACAGATACACTGATCATAAGAATATATAGTTCAGAAATTTACTCAGCTATAGAATTTAGCTAATGGCCATTTAAAAACTAATGGGGAGGGCTGGGGATATAGCTCAGATGATAATAGTGCTTGCCTTGTATGCACAAGACCCTGGGTTCAATCCCCAGCACCACAAAGGGAAAAAAAATCAGTGGGGTGGAAAGAACAAGTAATAAATGATGCCAGAACAACTGATTATATATGAAGGAAAAAAAATACATAGATTCTTATTTCATAAAAAAATTCAAAATTTATTTTGAAACTACACAGAAAAAACAAAGCTGTGAGAATATAAAAAGAAAATATAGATTGAGCATCCCTTATTTGAAAATCCAAAAATCCAAAATCTGAATGCTCCAAATCTTTTGAGCTTCAACATGATCTCACAAGTGGAAAATTCTATACTTGACCTCATGTGACAGGTCAGAGTATAAACACAGGAACATTAAAAATATCATATAAAACTGAAATAAGCTTATATTATATGGGGGGAAAAGAACCTCAACTGCTACACAGAAAGATATCTTGAGATATATCATAGATCTAAGTGGAAATCCTAAAATGTAAAGCTTTTAGGAGAAAAGATGAGAGAATAACTCTACCACATGAGATTAGGAAAGAGACTGGAAGCAGATAATAGTATCAAAGGAAAATATTAAAAAATGGGGTTTAATCAAAATTAAAGCACCTACTCGCTAAATGTCATTGTTTAAAAAATGAACAGGTAACCACTATTGGGAGAAAATAGTCACAAATCATATATCTGATAAAGGACCTGTGTATAGAACATATTAAGAATTCCTATAATTCAATAATAAAACTTTTTTAAAAACTCAAAAAAAATCATATAAAATTCCTTTGGGTTATGTGAATAAAGTGTACATAAAATGAAAATGAATTTCATGCATAGACTTGGTCCCATCCCCAAGATCTTTCATTATGTATAGGTAAGTCCACCCCCCGCCGCCCCCGCGCCAAAATAAAAAATCCAAAGCATTTGGAATAAGGGATGCTCAACCTGTATAGGAAAATGATTTTATAATCTTAGGGAAAGCAAGGGCTTCAAAAGCAATGAACAACAACATTCATTTTTAAGAAGTGAAAATTGATTATATTAATTAATAATAGAAAATTTCTGTTGTACAAAAGAAATTACAATCAAAGTCAAAAGTAGAAAAATGAGGGCTAGGGCCATGGCTTAGTAAGTAGAGTGCTTGCCTAACAAGTGCAAGGCCTTGAATATGATCCCCAGCACTGGAAAAAGAAAATAATGAGTATGGAAAACAGTAAAAATTTATACAGCGAATACACAAGCATCTATCTAGATAAGCAAGCTCTTGCATGAAGGCCTTTGCTCTTTTCTTCCCTGTGCCACTAATGCTCTTTCCAGATACCAAATGCCACACCCTCTGTCCCTTCCAAAATAATGTGTTACTTCTCAGTGAGGCTCTCTTCTGACTCCATCTAAAATTGCTACTACTCCAAGGCTGGCTACAGGTCTTCCTTTCTCCTTTAGGCAGCAGACTGAAGAGTCTCCTCTGGGAACAAAGATCCAATTGACTAATAGACATATCCCCAACTAAAAGACCAGACAGCCTGCACTGAGTGAGTGCCAGCCCATCAGTCTCTCTCACAGACTCAGACTCCACTCAGCTTTTAGCTGCAAACTGCTAAACACCAAGAGACAGCCCAAGAGCATCAGATATCTAAAGAGAAGTCACAACATGAAAAAAGATAATAAAAGAAAAAAAAAAAAACCCAAAAGCAAAAAATATGTATGAAAGCAGAAGCAAACATTAAAAGAAACTTCAATAATGACCTAAGAGACAAGACCCAGTATTATGCAGACATGTTAGTTTGCAACACTGCAAACTCGCCCAGGGAGCAATGATGCCCCTTTTAGGTAACCTCAGAAAGCAGGGAAGGGAATGAGATGGTGGGGAGCCTTCATGTCTTACAATATTTTGTTTCTTAAAAACAAAATCTAAAGTAAACATAGCAAAATGTTAAAATGTGTTAAACTGGGGTGATGGGTACCATGAGTATCTATGTTTTCTGTATGCCATTTCTGTATATTTGAAATTATAATTTAAAAGGAAGAAAATGAGATTTTTTAAAATTTTTTTTTTTTTAGTTGTAGATGGACACAGTATTTTATTTATTTATTTTTATGTGGTGGTGAGGATCAAACCCAGTGCCTCACATGTGCTAGGCAAGCAATCTACCATTGAGCTACAACTCCAGCCCTGAAAATGAGATTCTTACTTGTTTGTTAGAAGAAGGTTAAAAAGAATTATATTAGCCAGTATCAACAAGAATTTGGGAAATTAGTCTTATATGCTGTGGTGGAACAGAAATTGAAAAAGCTTCTTTGTATGGCAATGTGACAGCATCAACCCAAATTTTCTATATGCTCAGCTTCAGAATCATTAATTTCATATTCAGAATAATCAGTAATCTGAGAGGCAAAGTCTTTTCAATTTTTTGTTGGAAGGAAGTCAACTCCTCCTCCTAATGAGTTAGCAAAAAAAAAAAAAACCCAAAAAAAAAAAAAAAACCCTGAAAAAATAATGCATAAAGCAATTTTAGCCTTGTTTCTTGTTTCACTTACCAATATTATAAAGGGCTTCAGTACAAGAAGAATCATTTCTTAGAGCCTCTTTATAGAATTCAGCTGCCTTCTCATAATCACCATTTGCAAAAACTGTATTCCCTTTATTAGTAAGAGCTGATGGGTTATATCTATCAGAGTTCACAGCTAAATCTGCATAGCTGCTGGCTTGTGCAAAATCATTTTCCTAAATAAAGTATAAAAGATATACAAATTGAGTTTCATCAAATATCTTTTCAAATTGTTCTGAAATTACAGACACCATAAACAGTTTTTGAAATTACAGATAACAATGAACAGAAACAAGTATTTTAAATATCTTGGTTTTGATAGGCTATTTCTACAAAAGATTTTTATTTGTCAAGCTCAACCACCCAAGTGTCTTATGACTGACTTCTCCAGTCTCATGGTTTGAATATTTATATGTAGGTGGTTCCATGTTCAACGCCCAAATTCCATGTCCTCATTTGTTGCAGTGCTCCCTTTCCTACCTGAAGGACTGAAATAGCTGGAAAGGCATCCCTGTCCTCTCTGCCCCTGCACACTGGCTGCGTCACCCATCAGGCCTCTATACTTCTAGCAATCTCTAACTTCTCTCCCTCTTTACTGCCAAATGCTTGATCAGGACCTTGCCTCACTCATATGAGCCTTGAGAAACTTTTTTTTTTTTTTTTTTTTTTTTTTTTTTTTTTTTGGGTACTGGGGATTGAACTCAGGGGCACTCGACCACTGGGCCACATCCCCAGCCCTTTTTTGTATTTTATTAGAGACAGGGTCTCTCTCTCATTGCAGAGGCTCTTTCTCTCTCCTGTCTCTCCCAAAGTGCTGGGATTACAGGCGTGCGCCACCGCGCCCGGCTTCTACTTTCTACTTTTTTAAAAAAAAATATTTTTTAGTTGTAGATGGACACAATGCCTTTATTTTATTTATCTTTATGTAGTGCTGAGGACCAAACCCAGTGCCTCACACGTGCTAGGCAAGTGCTCCACCACTGAGCTACAACCCCAGCCCAAGTAAGTGTTCAACCTTTGAGTTACATCTCCAGTCCTTTTTGAAATTTTATTTTGAGACAGAGTCTCATTAAATCACCCAGACTACCCTCAGATTCCTGATTCTCCTGCCTTAGCCTCCTGAGTAACTGGGATTATAGGCATGTACTGGGCCTGGCAGAATCTCTCAATTTTTAAGTAGGGTGGTAGCCTGTGCCAGGTCAGGCTTTTCCCTGTCTGACTCCTGCCTATACTTGGCTACAAGAAGAACTTGTATGGCATCTGGAATATAGAACTAACACAGCTAATGGACTTTGTGCTCTGTTTTCTTGTCACTAGATGCAG
Source organism: Tamias sibiricus (assembly GCA_025594165.1). Classification (NCBI taxonomy): domain Eukaryota; kingdom Metazoa; phylum Chordata; class Mammalia; order Rodentia; family Sciuridae; genus Tamias; species Tamias sibiricus. The sequence goes on along the minus strand of CM046663.1, from coordinate 11,289,670 downwards.
GACCAATGCCCTCGAGTGCCAGCCTATTCTCGCTGACCTCCACTCCACATCAAACTCTTCTTTCCAAGTGTGTTCTCCCTACTCTGTTGCAGGGCTTCACTGTAGACCACTAGGAGGCAGCTGTGCAGAAGCCACAGCTTCCAATACACACTCCCCATGATGGTCTCCAGGTCCTGCTATGGCTTTTGGGTGTCATGGCTACTCACCAACTGATGGTGATTCCTCCTCAGAACCTCAGCCCTCCTCTGCACCTCACCATCAAGGCTTCTGAACAATTATGAAAGATCTAGTGCCCACACCTCTTTTCTCTTAACAACTAAAATGACTGTCACCCATTGAACTTTTAAAAAACTGAGATAGAACTTATATATCATGAAATTAACCACATCATTAAAATGTCCAATTAAGTAGCATTTAGTACATTCACAAAGTTGTGTCACTATCACTAGTGTCTACTTTCAGAATATTTTTATCACCCTCCAAAGAAACTCTGTACTCATCAGTAGTCTCTCTCTATTTTTACTACCTCCATAACTCCTAGTAACCATTACTCTGTTTTCTATTTTTGTGCCTATTCTGGACATTCAATATAAATGGAACCATGTGTTATGTGGCCTTTTTTTTTTCTTTTTTAAATATTTATTTATTTACTTAAGTTGTACACAATGCAATGCATTTATGTTTACGTGGTGCTGAGGATCGAACCCAGACCACGCACGTGAGAGGCGAGCGCTCTGCCGCTGTGCCACAACCCCAGCCCCAGTTATGCGACTTTTTGTGTCTGGCTTATTTTACTCAGCCTATTTGTAAGTCTCTCGTAGTACATATCAGTAGTCTGTTCTTTTTAACAGCTGACTAACATTTCATTGTGTGGATATACCACATTTTGTTTATCCCTTCACTGCTGATAGATACTTGGGTTGCTTCCACCCACCTTTTGGTTATTATGGATAATGTTGTTGTGAACATTCATGTACAAGATTTTGTGTGGACTCTTGACTCATATAAACTGTTACCTACAAGTAGGTGCTGCTGTCATAAAAACTGTCTTTTGCACTAGGCAGCAGGAAGAATTTAGAAAAGATGTGAAGAGCTGCTGTTGGGGATTGGAGAGATAAGTGAAGTGAACTGGGACTGGAACCTGGAAAGTCAGGAAGAAATTGTTATCAGAGGCTGTGTAAAAGGCAAGTCATGTTGGTAGTTGTGAAACAACTGACAAAACTGGCACTTATAGGAGATTTCTAGGCAGGATGTTGAAATTGCCAATGAACTTATTTTTAACTGGGAGTGACAAGGCAGAGGAAGAGAGAGACAAGCTAAAGACAGAACCATTCAGTTTGCAGACAGAATTTAGAGGACATACAAAAAAAGCAAGACTTTCTGAGTTGGAAAATAAAATTATTTCATGTCTCTCTTGGTGGCAAAAAATTCTCAAAGTAGGAAATGGATGCAGGGTAGGATCAATTCAAGGGCATGGTTGTAATACTTTTTGTAAACATCTCAGAAAGATTTAATGTAACTGTCTTATAAACTTTCTCGGGTAGAAAAAAAGGCTTTTATGACCTCAGGGCTCTATCCCACAGCTTGTACACCTAAGCAAAAAGGGTTTTGTCTTGAAAGGAATTATGAATGTGGCTGTTAGTCATGAAATTAAACTTCAATGAGACTTACAGAAAATTCTCCACGTTTTCACAGGAGTCAGACTGACAAAAGTGTTACTAACTTGAAGTAAAGGAATAGATCCAGTACAAAATGAAAGTAAGCCTCTGGGCCACAAATTTCTCTGGGTAGAAAGTAGGACTGAGAAAGTTCACCAGCTGAAATATAGACTATTTCTTCTATAAAAGGAATATACTCCCAGAGGACAGAACTACTAGCCACAGTGGACAACAGACTAGCAAACCAGTCCTAAGGAGCAGAGCTGGGTCCTAATCAAGGAATATTCCTTCTTTCCAGTCTATGGGATGCTGATCACACGTGCTTAGCTGGGTTTCAGAATTATTAAGGACCACTGACTGCCATGTGCCCCATTCCTCTCTTTTCTGAATATGAGCATCTATTATAGTAATACTACTCTTATCTCACTTTGTACTATGTTAAATAAAAAGGGGAAGACGATGTGTCTTTATCCACAGATGTTTGGCTCAAGATCTTTCACAGGGAAGAGCAACTGTGCCTGAGAAAGCCCCATCTACCCAGACCTGATGCAGATCCTTGCCTTTGAGCCTGATATGGTGACTAGATGAAACTCTGATGAGTCATGGGGCTTATGAAAAGATGAGTGCAGGTGTAGTGGTAGACTGTTACAATAATGATCCCCAATGGATCACACCTCCCAGTAGTCATGCTCTAGTAATGATTCTACCTCATATTTGATCTGCCCAATAAAACAGTTATAAACTCAATGCATGCAGGGAGCCTAATATGTACCTGTGCACTGGGGTTCGCTCTCATGGAACCCTGTGCCACATAAGAAGCCTGGGATTCTCCTGGCCAAACAAGTGTTAGACATCTTGAAGAGAGGCATTTGGACATCCAGCCTCAGTGAAATTTTAGATGATAGGAGCTAAATGAGTAACCCCATACAAGACCAGCAGAAGAAACACCCAGGCAAACCTAGCTAATGAGGCAGAATGTGAGCAAATACATTGTCATTTTAAGCCATTAAGTTTGGGGGACAGCTCTTTACACAGCAACAGAAAACTGGAATATACTCAGATAACAACAATATACTTTCAATTATATATCATGTACTACTACATGACAGACTCATCAATTTGTGTCATAACTACTTTTTGTGATGTGTGTAGCACTGGGGATTAAACCCAGGGATACACTACTACTAAGCTACATCCCCAGCCTTCTTAAATTTTTTTATTTTTATTTTGAGAGAGTCTTTCTAAGTTGTCCTGGCTGGCCTCAAACTTGTGATCCTCCTGCCTCAAAGCCTCATGAGTAGCTGGGATCACAGGTGTGTGCCACCATGCCTGGCTGTGTCATAACATTTTCGGTCATAACCTCTTTCCTTGGAGTCAGGTACAATAATTTACTGATCAGATGCTCCAACACCAATGCAAATCTAACAATTCTTTCCCTTTCTTCCTTAAAAGTTGCTGTTAGCAGGGGCTGGGGTTGTGGCTCAGCAGAAGAGCGCTCGCCTAGCATGTGCACAGCCCGGGTTTGATCCTCAGCACCATGTAAAAATAAAGGCATTGTGTACAACTAAAACAAACAAATAAATATATTTTTTTAAATATTTATTTATTTGCTTTAGTTGTACACAATGGGTTTATTTGTACGTGGTACTGAGGATCGAACCCGGGCCGCGCACGTGCTAGGCGAGCGCTCTACCGCTGAGCCACAATCCCAGCCCAAATAAATATTTTTTAAAAAAAGTTGCTGTTAGCTTTCTCCAGAACATATATCAAACTTAGTAAAGATGTGGTTACTAATTAAACCATTTTTACAAAATTCATTCATGACTTTGTAAACTCAAAATTTAGTGGATGTACTAGATCACTGCACTTTACCCTCTAGCTCTGTCCTTTACAAGTGCTGGTAATGTTGCTGGCTACCAGCCTGAGCTGGCAGCCCTCTCTGGAAATTACCCTGGGCTGCAAAGATAGATAGAGAGAGAGATAGAGATAGAGATAGAGAAAAAGAGAAAGAGAGAGAGAAAGAGAGAGAGAGAGAAAGTAAGCCATTTGGCTTACTTTTTGTGGATACCCTCTTCCTGGTGGGGAGGCGATCTATATTTGATGACTAGTTGAGGCAGGGGTACAAAGACCTAGTCCCTCACCCCAATGGGGGATATTCCAGCTTCAGAGCACCCTCCAAGATTGGCAAGGACTTTGGGGATTGCATTATAGCCCCACTTGTCTTTCTGCTCAATCCTGCTTGCTCCCTCCAGATCTCAGTTCCCACCCATAACCCTCTTACCCTACCCCTGATACTGATCTGAAGAGCTCTGCCAAGCGAATCTCCATTTTGTATCTTGAGTCTGTAGTCTAACTGGCATGAGGGGCCTTTTCAAAGTTTCATTCTCTTAAACTGCCCCTCTGGTCAATCAATGGTACTTACTTTCTCTTTGTGCCATCCTTTACTTCAAAGACATCATGTTATCTTGGTCGTTTTCCCCTGTCTTTTCAATCTGAATCTTACTCTTGCCTCCTCAGTGTTTATATACCCCAAAGTTAGTTCTCAATTCTAAGCTTTCACCTCTACAGAGATGACCACTGAATTTCATCTCCAACCCTAATTTCCCTTCTGAGATAAGTTCATATGCCTCCTGGACATTTCTCTTTAGATATATCACCATTAATATAAAACAAATTTTAAATATATTAAAAAACAAAGGGGCTGGGATTGTGGCTCAGCGGTAGAGCGCTCGCCTAGCACGTGCGTGGCCCGGGTTCAATCCTCAGCACCACGTACAAATAAACGCATTGTGTACAACTAAAGCAAATAAATAAATATTAAAAAAAAAAACAAAGTCATGACCACTGAATTTCATCTCCAACCCTAATTTCCCTTCTGAGATAAGTTCATATGCCTCCTGGACATTTCTCTTTAGATATATCACCATTAATAGAAAACAAATTTTAAATATATTAAAAAACAAAGGGGCTGGGATTGTGGCTCAGCGGTAGAGCGCTCGCCTAGCACGTGCGTGGCCCGGGTTCAATCCTCAGCACCACGTACAAATAAACGCATTGTGTACAACTAAAGCAAATAAATAAATATTAAAAAAAAAAACAAAGTCAGCATCTTTCCCCCTAATCAGCACCCTCTGGACATGCAACTGGCACTACTCTTCTACCAATAGTTTTAATATACTGGAGTCCTTTTTTAAAAATATGTATATATTTTTTAGTTGTATATGGACATAATATCTTTATTTATTTTTATGTGGTGCTAAGGATTGAACCCAGTGCCTCAAACATGCTAGGCAAGCATTCTATCACTGAACCACAACCCCAGCCCTGGAGTCCTTTTTTAACCAGTAGCTTTCATCTATTTCTTCATCTTAGCACACATAAGGGATATAGTACCTTTCCATTAATAACAGCAAGTCAGCACAATAGCGATTCTCAGTGGTGCACAAATCAGAAGCTATAAGAGGACTGGAATGTAATTTAACAAAACACCATCACTGTTCTGCACACCTTCTGAAAGTCCTAAACTAAAATATTATTTGTCTTTTCTGAATGTCTGAAGCACTTATTGCCAACATTAATTTATTGTTCTCTACTTTGACCCTTCCTTCCTCATCTACCTACTCACCTTCTTTGTTCTAAATTTAAAAAGAATCATTCCCAACTTAAGAAACAATCATTACAAATTAAGAAACAATCATTCCCAATGATTTGCATTCAGTAGGCACTCAATGAATGCTTGCTACAGATGATACTCCATCTATAGCACTATGACACTCCATCTAAGCTTTCACCTCTACAGAGGTACTCCTCTGTAAAATCACTTAACCTAAGATATCATTTTCTTTATCACTAATAGGAAGGAGTTGAAATATATCTCTAGCTCACACCTTAGCTGTAGTTCCATAATTTTATGATGTTCACTACCACAATTTTTCTCCCTCCCATCTCCTTTAGAGATGGTCTTCTCACTCATGTCTGCAAATACCCAAGCCCAGCACCTGCCATGATCGGATCTTCTATGCACTTCATTCATCTTAACATTCTCCACTACTCTTTTTTGGGGGGCCTCTCATTAGGCACGATTCTTAAGTAGATATTCAGCAATATAAAAATAACACATGACCAACTCTTAATTGTAAGAAACAAAACTCACCAGATAATACAGGAATGAGAGGTTGGTTGCAGCTGCACTTTTTACTCTACTGTCCTTTTTCTCAAACATTTTTAAGGTATCTACTGCCTAGAAAAGGAATATCTGAAGTTACTACCATTATAAATGACAGTACTCAAGCTCATGGTAGAGAAAAGATAAATATGGAGGGTTAAGATCATGGAAGAGTACAAAAGGGGTAGGTTAATATGCTCAAGAAAACAGATGACAAGATGAAAATTTCATTCAAGGCTTAGATTTTATAAAAAAATAAAAAATAGAAATTTTGAAGTTAAAATATAATAATTGAAATTAAGAATATATAGATAGGTTTAACAGTAGATTAGATATAACTGAAGAGAGGATTGTGATAAAAAAATGTCAATAGTGAATACTGAAGTCTTGTGAGTCATGTGAAGTAGTTTAGGGTTCATCCTACATAATGGGGTGGGAATGATGGCTTGCAAGGTTTAAGCTAATAGACATAATAACATTTGCTCTTTACAAAATAGTCTGAGTTTTTTTTTTCTTCTGACTGTTATTACCTTAGAAGACCAGTATTCCACAGAGAACAATGAAAACAATTATATAAAATACTAAAAGTTGTTTTTGAAGAAAGAGAACCACAGAGACAACCAGAACTTTAAGGCTAAAATTTCAGAAAATGTTCAGAATAAATAATGCACAGAAAAAAAAAATTCTTAGAAAAGAACATAAAAGAGACATATGAGGGCTGGGGTTGTGGCTCAGCGGTAGAGCATTCGCCTACCACGTGCGCGGCCTGGGTTCGATCCTCAGCACCATGTAAAAACAAAAAGGCATTGTGTACAACTAAAACAAATAAATAAATATTTAAAAAAAAAAAAAGAGAGAGAGACATATGAGAACACAGTGAAAAAGTTTATTAGAAATGTAACTTAAGTTCCAAAGGGAAAGAAAGATCGATAGCTAAGAATTTTCTAAAACCAGTAATAGAAAATAATTCTGGGAATATTATAAAAAATGATCTGAATAGATAGATCCAAATATAATTACATTTTCAAGTCAAGAGAAATAAAAGTACATTTTTAACCACCTGGCAAATCTGAGATAATGTTAACCAAATAAGATACGTGGAATGGCCAGACACCTTACATGAAATTTGAATTTCAACCTTGAAAATACTGCAGAATATCAAAAAGAACAGAAAAGGTAGCAAAAGGCAAAGAGTTTAGCTTTTCTTCCTTCTTTTAAAGTACATTTACAAATAGAAAAGGCTCCTGGTGCCTCCTGTTCCTGGTGAACAGTCACGTTCAAGCAAAAATCCTGCTTTAACTTTTACAATGGTCATCAACTATAGGTACTGTAAGTGTGACAAATTCTGAGATGTGTGCTGTACAGTGTTTGACTCAACTGAGGTAACTCTGATGGAAGTACCAGTCAGTATGTCAACTCAATTTTTTTAAGGATAGAAAATTTAAAAATACTAGAATGCATATATTCTGGTTACAATATAGGTAAATTATTATTATTTTAAAGGGTTTTTGATGACTTTAAAGAAAACTGTTAGAAGTTTCTAGGCCAGTTGTTTATAATTCCACAAAGTAAACACTAGAAAAGAAAAACCCAAACATCATATCCTTAGTTTTGAAATTTTGTTCCTCACTTATTTTTTTAAGAAGAATTTTATAAAGCTGCCAAGAAATTCCTAAAACTCACTTCAAAAATTATTGTTGCTACTATTGCTCATCCTATACAAAACATCTCATGGATTCTTTACATAACCTCCACAGCTATTAATGTGAAAGCCACTGCTGTTTTGAATCTCTAAGTTATGTAAGCCACATTTCACTTTGAATAAGATTTGCAATGTTTTAATCTTCACTTTCACATTGTGTCACAATAAATGTGTTACTTCAATATATAAGGCACTTAACTATGTATAATTCATATATTCATTAAGTTCTCTGACGTAAAGTGCACAGGAAAAGAAAGCTGTTCTCTAGAATTTATGACATCCATAAAATGGAATACAAAAAGAAAACTAACAAGTAAAAGTAATAATTTTTAAAAAAGGAATGTTATAGTAGTTTATATCATTCCTTTTAGAAGTAGCCATTCATTTTGTAGTCAAGGAAATGTGTTAAATTAAAATTATTTTATATTTACTCCTTTGCAGCTCAATAATAATATTTTAAGGCCACATTTAATACAAAAACTAGTTTCTCCCAAATGGTTTCTTCCAAAATTGAAGTAACACAAAAAAAGCCATGGATTTCAAAGCTATTTCTTAATAATTAATGAAACTATTTAGAACTTAAACATCCACTTAAAAGCATTTGACACAGTAAGAATATATTTCATATTTTAAGTTTCTAAACTATGAAATATTCTAAAAAGGTTATACTATTAATTATTCTAGTAAAAGGAACACTCTCAGGTATTTTTTGGTTCATTTCCATTTCTGAAATAATCTGTTTTCATAACCATTCTTTACATACCATGAACACATTATTCAATATATGTTTTTAAAAGTAAAATGTCATAAATTATTTATCAATGAAACTGATAAAAGTACACTGAATATCAATATTAAATTTAGTTAAAATTAGTTGTAAATGGCAAAAAAACAAAAAAAAAAATCACTAATTTTATTTTTATTTTCCCCCCAAAAGAGTTAGGAAATTAGCTCTATATCCATTTTCATTTTCTTTCCTGGTGATGCCTCTAGCTCCTGGCTTCAGTCTTCCACTGAGTCTGACTCTCTGCTTTTGGTGGCCTCCAGACCAGCTGCATTATTTCATTTACTATTACAAAATTTACTATTTGGGTGGTGTTTTTTTCTCTATTACAAAGTTGGCTACAAATACCATCCCTATCTCAAAGGATTACATTCTGATTTCAGCATCTTTTCTTAAAAAAAAAAGAAATAGGGATAATTTCAGAATTATAGCCACTTAGAAGGCGTAAATTCTTTTCTTTTACTCTGAATTGTAAACAGTGTAGTATCAACTTAATCCTTTTAAGCCTGATAGTGTTCCCTTCAAATTAAGATTATACTATACACACCTCATCATACTTACAATATACAAATAAAAGAAACACAAAGGGAAAGCAGCAATGTTGAAAAGAAAGCAGAAGTGGCATTTTAAAATTACAGGTAAACTGATGTTAAAAACTTGAACATGCAAATGGCACAAAAGATACTTTGAATGAGAACAGTGATGAAAGCAGCAGACAGTAAGGTCTGGATTAAATGAATTTGAATGTGAAAAAATTAAGAGGATATATTCCTTGACATACATTGTTTTAAAACATATTTTTTAAATTAAAAAAAATTTTTTAGTTATAGTTGGACACAATACCTTTATTTTATTTATTTATTTTTATGTGGTGCTGTGAACCCAGCACCTTGCACACGTTAGGCGAGTGCTCTACTGCTGAGCCACAGTCCCAGCACTAAAACATAAAGTATTGTAATGCATTTCTCATCCTTTCTAAAAAGAACATTTAAAAATAAAATATCAAGAGAAAACTGACAAGAATGGTTTTCTCCTTTTTATCACCTATAACAGCACACTTCACATTCATAATAAGTATTTGAAAGTATTTTAATCCTTTATAAATGCTAAAGTAATTAAGCATAGTAAATGAACATATGCAATAGAAACATCTCATGGTACTGTACTATATTAATCATATAATTACTACATAAATGTTGGGGTTACTTTATTCTACTCTCATATTTTCTGAATAGATGGTTTTCTTCCCATTCCCTGGAGAGTGATTAGCACTCTCTGTTGTCTCACAGATAAGAGGAAGATCCTTAAATAGGAAGAAAAACTGAAAGTACAGGTTGTGGGGAAGATGCTGTGGCTTTCTCTAGCCCTTGCTCTCTTGATCTAATCTGAAGGAATTGAGTTTTCTAGCTACAGGTAGGTACACATGACACTACCACTGGTTTACAAACTAGGAAATCAAGTTTTATTCTGCCCATTCTCTTTTGGTAGCCCTTCTTTTTCTTAAGGCTTTCTGGTTTTATCTCAGTTGTGTCCCATTTGAGAGACTATGGAAGCGGAAGCACTCATTCCACCTCTGCCCAAGGCAGCAACGTAGCAGTAGTGCCAATGAGACCTATAGGGTTCTAACCCCATGTCTAGCAGTGGGACCTTTTCATTTCCAGTGGAGAGTAAATGAATAACTCAAATATTTAAACAGTGGACAAGAACTTCTCTGGGGAGGACAGCAGGATGGAAGTGTATCTGGCTGCTCTTCACATTCTCAGCCAAGGTTCCTTCCTCACTGAGCATGATCTCTGATTCTGAAAGTCTTACTGCTTTGGGGAATTCTGAAAATTTCAAGGGAAAATTACTCTCTGGACTAGAATATGGTTTGATAATTTAGCAACTAGGTAAGAAAAATATTTACATTTTAAGATGGAAATTTGAAATTATATTATTGGAAATTATAGACATACAAATTTACTAAACTTCAGAATAATCACAAGTAACTTCATTCTAGGAAGGAGTTTCCTTGTTTATATTGCTTTGACCAATTAACATATGAAATTCCACTGAAAATTGTTTTTCAAACTTACTTGGTTAAAGTCTTTCTGTCTTAAGTATGTAATTGCCTTGTTTATTTCCAGATCATTGGCTAGTTCTACATATTGAGAAGCTTTCACTACTTCCACACACCTATAAAAAAGGTAAAACATAAAAACAGTTACTTAATTTCATTTTAGTATTTTTATGTTGTTGGTTTTCTTAAATGTGACTTTTCAAAGCTTTTTTTGGCAGTGCTGGGTATGGAAGCTGGGGCCTTGCACATGCCAGGCAAGAACTTTACCACTGAGCTACACCCAGCCCCAAAGAATGTTTAAAGTGCCCCTAGTGCTTTGTAAAGTTAAAGCTGATTTCCTCCAACACAGGCTTTAAGTTACTGAAGTTTTCAGTTCTAAATTAATTTTCTTTTCAAACTTCTCAATAGCCTGTTGTCACTTATAATTACTTATGGCATTTTAAATAAAAATTGGATTGATATATATATTGTCTTTTTAAATTAACTACTATATAGCAATTTCGATTTGTAAGAGGTAAAACTATTTCTGTATTTTTCCCTCTTAAATGTTATCATGATAAAAATTCTAAAGAATTTGTAGAATATATTAATTTTTGTGTCTTAGCTTGAATAAACCTATTTGGGGAATAAAAACTATTTCCCAAAGTACAGAGCATTTGCCGGGCGCGGTGGCGCACGCCTGTAATCCCAGCACTTTGGGAGGCTGAGGCAGGAGGATCGCGAGTTCAAAGCCAGCCTCAGCAATGGCGAAGCACTTAGCAGCTCAGTGAGACCCTGTCTCTAAATAAAAAAATACAAAAAAGGGCTGGGGATGTGGCCCAGTGGTCGAGTGCCCCTGAGTTCAATCCCCGGTACCACACACACACACACACACAAAAAAAAAAAAAAAAAAAAAAAAAAAAAAAAAAAAAAAAAAAAAAAAAAGTACAGAGCATTTACTGTTTATTATATATCAAGCACTGTGCTAATTTCTTTAGAAGCATTATCACATTTAATACCCAAAACTGTGAAAAAAAAGGTCATCTCTATTTCATAGGTAGTGAGAAAATGAAATATGTGAGATTACACAGGTCAAAAAGAAGTTGATCCCAATTTTTGTTGACACCAAAACTCAATTCTCCAAGGCTATTTTTCAAACTGAGGTCTTGAAATCAACTTAGAGGATCATGACCTTATTTTTAAAAACAAAATAACTGGGGGGCGGGAGGTATTCAGGAGGTATTCAAAGGACACAAAATTTCAAGTAGAAGGAGGAATATGTCCAAGAGATCTATTGTACATCATGGTGACTATCATTAACAATAACACATTGTATACTTGAAGACTGCTGAGATTTTAAATGTTCTTAACACACACACACAAATACATGAAGTCACACATATATTAAATGGCTTGATTTAACCATTCTACAATGTACACATTATCAAAACATCATGTTGGGCTCGGCACAGTGGCACACACCTTTAATCCCAGCGGCTTGGGAGGCTGAGACAGGAGGATTTCAAGTTCAAAGCCAGCCTCAGCAATGGCAAGGCACTTAACAACTCAGTAAGACCCTGTCTCTAAATAAAAACTGATGCATTCAACAAACAATTATTGAATGCCTACTATATATCAAACATTATGTTTAGTACAGGGCCTACAAGGACAAATAAAATAAGGTTCTTACCCTTAAGGGAAAGCAAATCAGTAAAGCAAGTTCTGTGTTGGAGCTATTATAAAGGAATTCAAGAATACGGGAGTGAGATTCTACAACAGCCTGGGGAAGGGTATTCCAGAGATATCTGAGTTCAGTTTGAAGGACAAGTAGGAACTGATTTAAGGAGAAAGAAAGACATTTCAGGTAGAGGGAATAACGTGTCTAAAGATGTGAAGAAAAGAAAACTGGAACTATTTAAAAAGTAGATTCAATCACCACACCTGGATTAGACAGGATGCTTATGAAAAAGTGGAGGGAAAAAAAGTCTGATGCCACACAATACAAAATCCGTATGGTAAACTAAGGAATATATACCGTACTCTGAAAGTCCCAGGGAACCACTAAGAGTTATAAGCACATGAGTGATAGTATAATATTCTAGAAAAATCACTTCAATAGGAACCACAGGGAGCAACCAGAAGACAGTAGTAGGCTATGACCCATGAAAAATAATGAAATTTTGAACTAATACAGTATATAGAAATAAAAAAGGAGGTCATTTTGAGAGATGTTAAGGAGATATTATGAGAAGTATTTGATGGTCAGATACAGGAGATGAGACAGAGGACATAAAGGAATCTAAAATGATGGTCTAGATTTTTGTGTTATGCCGTTGGTTAACTAGTGACACCATTTATCTCAGACAATATATGATGAGACCATGTTTAGGGTACAGGAGAGGATATAGGAGAAGATACAGAGAAGATATGATGAATTTACAGTGCATAAAGAACATTAAAGAGGACAATCCAATTGACAGATGTGTAAGCCTATAATATAATACAGTGTTCTAGGGCTGGGGTTGTGGCTCAGCAATAGAGTGCTCACCTAGCACACGTGTGGCCTGGGTTCGATCCTCAGCATCACGTAAAAATTAAAGCATTGTGTACAACTAAAACAAATAAATAAATATTTTAAAAAATTACAGTGTTCTAAAATAAATGTCTGGGATTTGGCAACATACTAGCAACAGAGACATGGGTGTTAAAATGAAAACTATTTTTCTACTCACACTTCTGATACCAAATGTGTGGAGATTTCCCCCCACACCAATAAATTCTCCAATTCTCTGAAAACATCAGCTGTCTTGTAATTTAATCCAATTCTGCCATTAATTTAACTAATTGCATTTAAGGGCTCAGTTCCACAAGACTGAGCTTCATTTCAGATACCAATCATAAGCAGCAAGTTCCCAGGTTACTCATACTCTCACCTGGCTACAAACTAGAGGTTCCCATGACCCTACTTAAGTTCACTGATTTGCTATAATGGTTCATAGAATGTAACTGTTACCAATTGATTAAAAAAAAAAAAAAAAATATATATATATATATATATATATAAAAGATTTAGATAAAGAGTGAGATGAAGAGGTACACAGGTCAAAGTCTGAAAGTGTTCTTAGCACACAGGAGCTTCTCTATTTGGAGTTTGCCACCCTTCCAGAATGTAGATGTATTCACCAACCTGGAAGCTCTCTAAATCCTCTCAGTCATGAGTTTTATAGAGATCCCATTACACAGACACAATTTATTAAATCACTGGCCATTAGTTATTAACTTAATCTCTAACCTTTTTCCTTAGAGGTGGGAGGGAAAGTTCTCTGGCAACTATCCCCTATCGTGAGGCTTTGTGGAGTTTTCAGCCATCAGTTATCTCATTAACACAAGAAAAACAAAAAACAAAACAAAAATCAATCACATGCTAGTGATTTCAAGGGTTTTTAGAAGCTTTTGTGTCAGGAAATAAGACCAAATCTTGTAACAAAAGATGTTACTATCATTCAGGAGTATTGCTCAGGAATTTACAAGGGTTTTAGTGCTCTGAGTCAGGAACTAGGTGCAGAGACTGTATATATTTAATAATTCATATACAGTGACATAATAAATTTCATAGGTATGAACCAGGCCATCTGGGGTAAGTACAGAAGAGTGAGAAGTGAGAAGGCTGACAGAGTCAGAGGAACAAAACGTCTGTGTGGCCAGAAGAGGAAGAATGGTTGAAGTAGTCTGATGAGAAATGATCAGAGGCATAACAACTAGAGGGTATGGTATCATAGTAAGAGGAGAAGAGTGGTTCAATAACAAAAGAACCACCAACAAGTCAAATGCCTCAAAAGCAAACACATGATGTTCTTCTCCCTACTTTTATCAACTGGAGTTCTGTAAGAGAATTAAGCCCTATGGAAAATTATTTGAGTTTTTTTCTAAGGACAGACTTTTTCTCATTTTTTTCTAAGGACAGTACTTAAATTTTACTGTTCTTGTGCATAAGATGCCTTAGAAACTTAGAACTGAATTATTTTAATGAACATATATCATCTGGATCTTTGTCTTTCCTCTACTTAGAATATCTTCTCTCCCTGTTGTTTTTATCTTTACTAATTCTTCAGATCTCAATCCAAATTTCATTTAATCTGGGAAGCCTTCCATAACACTACTCTATACTGGGGACTCCTACTATGCAATCTCATAGCAGCCTATAAAGCACAACTTGTTACATTAGTATCACATAGCATTTAGACTGCCTTGTTATTGCTAACATATTAAAAAACACAAAAAACTTAATGCCAAATAAATAAATAAATAAATGGGCAAAGGAACTGAACGGACACTTCACAGAAGAAATACAATCGATCAACAAATAAATGAAAAAAAGTTCAACACCTCCAGCAATTTAGAGAAATGCAAATCAAAACTACTAAGATTTTATCTTACTCCTGTCAGAACAGCAATTAACAAGAATACAAGCAACAGTAAATGTTCGTGAGGATGTGGGGAAAAAGGTACACTCATACATTGCTGGTGGGACTGCATGAACTAGAAGTATCCTGTCAATCAACCGCCGCCTACACCACTACCACCATTGCTGCTGCCTCTGATTCCTCTGCTGCTAGCCTGAGATCACCTGGAGGTCTTCTTTCTGGGTGCTGCTGCTACAGAAGAAACCGTTGCCCTGGATACAACTGAAGCTGACACTGATGCTGACCCCCAGAGATCACCTAGTGATGCTGCCCCACCAGCTGCATTTGTAACTGCTGCTGCAACCGTCAATACTGCTGACTTGCTGCCTGCTTCCAACAACCACCACCACTACCGCTGCTACAACAGCCTAGAGAACTGCTTTGGGTGAGACTCTGGGTTTGGTTGCATGTGGCTGTATCCATTTTGGGACATGAACCAGGGCCTGGGGCCTGGGTGCTAGCAGTTTACCACTATAAGAGCCTCTGTCTGGGGATTCCAGCTGGGGCCTGCAGGTCCAGTGTGGGGGAACCTGCAGGTTCAGGGGAACCTGGGGTCTTCCTGCTGAGAGTGCTGGTGGCTCTTTTCTTGCTGCTACATCTTGGGGTTGCTCCTTTGCATGAGGGTATCCTTGGTGGTCTCTCTGCAAGTAGGAGCAGCACTGAGATCTTTTTTTCTTTAAAATATTTGTTTTAATTGTACAAAATGCCTTTATTTTCACGCAGTGCTGAGGATTGAACCCAAGGTGTGCATGTGCTAGGTGAGCGCTCTACCACTGAGCCACAACCCCAGCCCCCAAAGCACTGAGATCTTGAGACTGCAGTGTGGCCGAGACTGAGATATCTGATGCCCAGATTGGTGGGATAGAGACTGGGTTTGTGAGGGTTGATCTGGGTTTGGTGATCCCGAGAAATGTCAGAGATAGGGCTGAGAAACTGTTGATCACTGACAGAGACAGTTAAGACTTTCCAGAAAGATTTATTTATTTTAGTTTTTGATTCACTAATCTCTACCATATTTGGAACAGGATGTTTTTAATGCATCAGTATGTGGAGAACAATGATATATGAATGACATTTTGCATTTTTGTTGGATTCTTATGTCTTTAATTTTTTCTCTTTGTTTGTATTCTTCCTCTCTCTTATCTATTTTCTTGGATTTTCTTTCCAACTTTTCTCCGATCAACAGCTAATCTCTTTCAGCTCCTCTTCCACTCTTCCTATGATTTTTTACTTCTAGCTTCTCTCTTCCTTCCTCATGAATATTGCATACTACACTACCTCTGTTCTCTCATCCACCATTTGAAATTGTAAGTCGTTTTAACAGATATTCTGTTTGTACTATATATAGTTACTGAACTCATCATTTGGGGTTAATGTGAGAAAGCAGTAGATGCCTTAGTGGGAGCCATTAAGTTTAAGACTATATATTGTGAATACTGGGTGCGGTTGATATTGGTCTCACCAGTAAAGGCGAAGTGCTAGAAATCTTCAGGGACAATACAGGTCTACAGGGCAGAATTTATCCTGCCTTAGATCCATACTTTTAGATGGGAAAACACACTAACAACATGAAAAAACAGGGGAATAAAGTGGCCCAAACACACCAAGATGCTTCAACAACAGAAACTACTGATAACACAGTGGAAGAAATGTTCAAGAAGGAGTTTAGATTGTATATAGTTAAATTGATATGTGAAGTAAAGGACAGTGTAAGGAGTGAAATCAAAGAAAAAATACTGGAAGTGAAAGACCACTTAAATAAAGAGTTAGAGATCATGAAGAAAAACCAAGCAGAAATCCTTGAAATGAAGGAATCAGTAAACCAAATTATAAGTTCACTAAATTCATCACCAACAGATTAGACTACTTGGAAGACAGAACCTCAAACAATGAAGACAAACTATATAATCTTGAAAGTAGAGTTGAACATGTGGAGAAGATGGTAAGAAACCATGAACAGAAGAATTATGGGATAACATGAAAAGACCAAATTTAAGAGTTATTGGAATAGATGAAGGAGCAGAGATACAAACCAAAGGAATGCACAATCTTTTCAATGATATATAATAGCAGAAAATTTCCCAAACCTAAAGAATGGAATGGAAAGTCAAATACAAGAGGCTTACAGGACCCCAAGTGCACAAAATTACAGCAGACCCACACCAAGACACATTATAATGAGAATGACCAACACAGAGAATAAAGATAAAATCTTTAAGGCTATGAGAGAAAAAAAATCAAATTATGTATAGGGGGAAACCAATTCGGATCTCAACTGATTTCTCAACCCAGAACCTCAAAGCTAGGAGGTCCTGGAATAATATATTTCTTTCTTTTTTCTAATTTTTTTTTTAGTTGTAGTCAGACATAATACCTTTATTTTGTTTATTTATTTTTATGTGGTGCTGAGCATAGAACCCAGCGCCTTGCATGTGCTAGGCGAGTGCTCTACCACTGAGCCACAACCCCAGCCCCCTGGAATAATATATTTCAAGCTCTAAAAGGAAACAGATGCAAACCAAAAATTTTATATCCAGCAAAATTAAGTTTCAGATTTGAAGGTGAAATTAAAATATTCCATGATAAACAAAATTAAAAGAATTCACAAATAAAACCTACACTACAGAGCATTCTCAATAGACTATTCCATGAGGATGAGGTGAAAAAAAAAGTAAAAACCAGCAAAGGGAGGATCTACACTAAAGGGACATTCAACTAAATGAGAAACTAAGACAAATCAAAAACCAGGAATAAATCAAAATGACAGGGAACACAAATCATATCTCAAAATAACCTTGAATGTTAACGGCCTAAACTCATCAATCAAAAGACATAGACTGGCAGATTGGATTAAAAAGCAAGACCCAACAATATGCTGTCTTCAAGAGACTCACCTCATGGGCAAAGACATCTACAGGCTAGAGGTGAAAGGATGGAAAAAAAATTATCACTCATATGGATTGTGTAAACAAGCAGGGGTTTCCATTCTCATTTCAGATAAAGTAGAATTCAAACCAAAGTTAATCAGAAGAGACAAAGAAGGACATTTCATACTTCTTAAGGGAAGTACATATAAGCAGGACATAACAATTACAAATATTTATGCCCCAAACAATGGAGCATCTATGTACATCAAACAAACCCTTGTCAATTTCAAGAATCAAATAGACCACAATACAATAATACTGGGTGACTTTAACACACCTCTCTCACTACTGGACAGATCTTCCAAACAAAAACTAAATAAAGAAACTATAGAACTAAATGATACAATCAATAATTTAGACTTAACAAACATATATAGAATATTCCATCCATCAATGAGCAAATATACTTTCTTCTCAGCAGCACATGGATCCTTCTCTAAAGTAGACCATATCTTATGCCACAAGGCAACTCTTAGTAAATACAAAAAAACCAGAGATAATACCCTGCATTCTATCAGACCACAAAGGAATGAAATTAGAAATCAATAATAAGATAAAAAATAGAAGCTACTGTAACAAATGGAGACTAAATAATACACAATTGAATGATGAATGGATAGTAGAATAAATTAAGGATGAAATAAAAAAATTCTTAGAGGTAAACGAGAACACTGAAACAACATACCAAAATCTTTGGGACACTATGAAGGCAGGACTAAGAGGAAAGTTTATTGCATTGAGTGCATTTATTAAAAGAATAAAAAGTCAACAAGTAAATGACCTAACATTACATATCTCAAAGCCCTAGAAAAAGAAGAACAAATCAACACCAAAAGCAGTAGAAGACAGGAAATAATTAAAATTAGAGCTGAAATAAATGAAATAAAAACAAAAGAAACAATTGAAAAAAATTAACAAAACAAAAAGTTGGTTCTTTGAAAAAATAAACAAAATAGATATACCCCTGGCCATGCTAACGAAGAAAAAAAAGAGAGAAAAATAAAATTAATAAAATACAAGATGAAGAAGGAGACATCACAACAGACACATCTGAAATATATAAGACAATTAGAAACTATTTTGAAAATTTGTACTCTAATAAAATAGAAAATATTGAAGACATCAACAAACTTCTAGAGACATATGACCTACCCAAACTGAATGAGGAGGTCATAATTGATTTAAACAGATCAATTTCAAGTAATGAAATAGAAAATGCCATCAAAAGCCTACCAACCGGGCTGGGGTTGTGGCTCAGTGGTAGAGCACTTGCCTAGCACGTGCGCGGCCCGGGTTCGATCCTCAGCACCACGTAAACATAAATGCATTGCATTGTGTACAACTAAACCAAATAAATAAATATTAAAAAAAAAAAAAAAAAAGCCTACCAACCAAGAAAAGCCCAGGACCCAGTGTCTTCTCAGCGGAGTCCTAATAAGTCTTTCAAAGAAGAATTAACACCAATACTCCTCAAAGTATTCCATGAAATAGAAAAGGAGGGAACCCTTCCAAACTCATTCTATGAAGCTAATATCACCCTGACACCCAAACCAGACAAGGACACATCAAGGAAAGAAAACTTCAGACCAATATCCCTGATGAACACAGATGCAAAAATTCTCAATAAAATACTGGCAAATCACATACAAAAACATATTTAATAGATAGTGCACCATGATCAAGTGGGATTCATCCCAGGGATGCAGGGTTGGTTCAACATATGGAAATCAATAAATATAATTCATCATATTAATAGACTGAAAAACAAGAATCATATGATCATCTCAATAGATGCAGAAAAAGCATTTGACAAAATACAGCACACCTTCATGTTCAAAACACTAGAAAAACTAGGGATAGTAGGAACATACCTTAACATTGTAAAAGCTATATATGCTAAACTCAAGCCAGCATCATTTTATTTTATTTTTATTTTTTTAATATCTATCTATTTGCTTTAGTTGTACACAATGTGTTTATTTTTACATGGTGCTGAGGATCGAACCCAGGTCACGCACGTGCTAGGCGAGCAATCTATCACTGAGCCACAACCCCAGCCCCAGCATCATTTTATTTATTTATTTGTTTGTTTGTTTGTTTGTTTTTTGTAGTACCAGGGATTGAACTCAGGGGCACTTGACCACTGGGCGACATCCCCAGCCCTTTTTTGTGTTTTTATTAGAGACAGGGTCTCACTGAGTTGCTAAGTGCCTCGCCATTGCTGAGGCTGGCTCTGAACTCGCGATCCTCCTGCCTCAGCCTCCCAAAGTGCTGGGATTACAGGCGTGCACCACTGCACCTGGCAGCATCATTGTAAATGGAGAAAAATTAAAAGCATTCCCTCTAAAAACTAGAACAAGACAAGGATGTCCTCTTTCACCACTTCTATTCTTGAATCTCTAGCCAGAGCAATTAGACAAAAGAAAGAAATTAAAGGGATACAAATAGGTACAGAAGAACAAACTTTCATTATTTGCTGCTGACATGATTTTATATCTAGAAGATCCAAAAAATTCCACCAAAAAACTTCTAGAACTAATAAATGAATTCAGCAAAGTAGCAGGATATAAAATCAACACCCATAAATAAAACGCATTCCTATACATCAGTGATAAATCCACTGAAAGAGAAAGTAGGAAAACTACTCCATTCACAATAGCCTCAAATAAAATAAAATAAAATACCTGGGAATCAATCTAACAAAAGAGGTGAAAGACCTCTACAATGAAAACTACAGAACACTAAAGAAAAAAATTGAAGAAAACCTCAGAAGATGGAAAGATCTCCCATGCTCCTGGATAGGCAGAATTAATGTTGTCAAAATGGCCATACTACCAAAAGCATTATACAGATTTAATGCAATTCCTATTAAAATCCCAATGACATTCTTCATAGAAATAGAAAAAGCAATCATGAAATTTATTTGGAAAAATTAGAGACCCAGAATAGCTAAAGCAATCCTTAGCAACAAAAGTGAAGCAGAAGGCATCACAATACCTGACCTTAAACTATACTACAGAGCTATAGTAACAAAAACGGCATGGTATTGGCACCAAAATAGACTTGTAGACCAATGGTACAGAATAGAGGACACAGAGACAAATACAGTTATTTCATACTAGACAAGGGTGCCAAAAACATTCACTGGAGAAAAGATAGCCTATTCAACAAATGGTGCTGACGAAACTGGAAATCCATATGTAGCAAAATGAAATTAAACCTCTATCTCTTATCCTACAAAAAAATCAACTCAAAGTAGATCAAAGACTTAGGCACTAGAACAGAGACCCTGTGCCTAATAGAAGAAAAAATAGGCCCAAATCTGCAGCACATCAGCCTAGGATCTGACTTCCTTAACAAGACTCCTAAAGCTCAAGAAGTAAAATCAAGAATCAAAATGGGGGATGGGGCCATGGCTCAGTGGTAGCACACTTGCCTGGCATGTGTGAAGCACTGGGTTCGTTTCTCAGCACCACATATAAATAAATAAAATAAAGATATATCAACAACTAAAAACAATTTAAAAAATAAATAAATAAATGGGATGGTTTCAAATTAAAAAGCTTTTCAGCAAAGGAAACAATTAATAATGTGAGGAGAGAGCCTACAGATTGGGAAGAAATCTTTACCACATGCACCTCCAATAAAGCATTAATTTCTAGGACATATAAAGAACTCAAAAAACTTAACACCAAAAAAACCAAATAACCCAATTAATAAATAGGTTAAGGAACTGAACAGATACTTCACAGAAGAAGAAATACAACTGATCAACAAATATATGAAAAAGTGTTCAACATCTCTAGCAATTAGAGAAATGCAAATCAAAACTACTAAGATTTTATCTCACTCCTGTCAGAATGACAATCATCAAGAATACAAGCAACAGTAAATGTTGGCGATGATGTGGGGAAAAAGATACACTCATTCATTGCTAGTGGGACTGCAAATTGGTGCAACCACTATGGAAAGCAGTATGGAGATTCCTCAGAAAACTGGGAATGGAACCACCATTTGACCCAGCTATCCCACTCCTTGGTTTATACCCAAAGGACTTAAAATCAACATACTATAGTGAAACAGCCACATCAATGTTTATAGCAGCTCAATTCACAATGACTAGACTATGGAACGAACCTAGGTGTCCCTCAATAGATGAATGGATAAAGAAAATGTGGGGCTGGGGTTGTGGCTCAGCGGTAGAACGCTTGCCTAGCATGTGCGCAGCCCAGGTTCGATCCTCAGCACCACGTAAAAACAAACTCATTGTGTACAAATAAAGCAAATAAATAAATATTGAAAAAAAAAGTGGTACATATACTCAATGGAATATGACTCAGCTTTAAAGAAGGGTGAAATTATGGCATTTGCCAGTAAATGATGGGAGTTGGAGAATATCATGCTAAGCGAAATAGGCCAATCCCACAAAAGCAAAGGCCAAATGTTTTCTCTAATATGTGGATACTAATTCATAATAAGGCTGGGGGCACTATGGAAAAATAGAGTTCCCTTAGATTAGGTAGAGAGACATGAAGGGAGGGGAGCGAGGGAATGTGGGGATGGGAAAGATAGTGGAATGAACCAGACATTATTACTGTATGTATATATGTGACTACATGACCAATAAGATTCTACAACACATACACTTAGAAAAATGAGAAATTATATCCCATCTATGTATATCACAGTGCATAAATGCATTCTACTGTCATGTACAACTAATTAAAACAAATTTTAAAAGTTGTAAAAAAAAGAAAAATGTATATAAAATTTCTGTTTTTTTGATTAATTTATTAATATAAAACAGGTTTGGAAAGCTGTATATTTCCAGATTTCAACAGGCTGAAATAGTCAATAGTCAGTAAAACATTAGCAACCACATTTTCTTATGGACCCATAACTACCATGATAAAAAAATTTAAGCCAATGTGGTGGTGCAAACCTATAGTCCCAGCTAATAGTGAGGCTGAAGCAGAATTGCTTAATTCTAGGAATTTGGGGCCAGGACATAATTCTAGGAATTATGTTCCGGGCAACATAGAAAGACTTGTTCTTGAAAAACAATTTCTTTTTTAAAATGGAAAACAACTTCCAAAAGCTAGATCTGAATAAAGAGAAAATAATCTTTCAACTTCAAAACTGCTTTTAAAATTGAATACTTTTAAAATATAAAAATGAAACTGCCTAATGGGCTCAATTAAACAGCAGGTTCTATATTGGCTTTTTTCTTACTGAAAATGTAATTTAAGAATTATCTAAACAGATTAGAAATCTGATGGCTTAATTTAAATCTTTTGCTTGTTTAATTTCAAATCTTAAAAGTTCTCCAAACATCAAACCAATGTTATTTATGTCTTAAAAATGTCTGTTCCTTAATCTTCTGCAATTTATATGAAAAAATCAGACAAGGGAAAATGTATGACACTTATAAGTAGTCATTACATTATGAAATATTTTTCTACATGTATTCTTTAACCTCAGTCAGAAGCTCTGATGTTTCCTGCAAAGAGCACTGTCTAGTATTTTAAAACATATATAATCCTGTGCTTAGTTTAATATATATGTACATTGTTTTCAACATGTATATATACAAAATAGGCACATATATACATATATTCATATACATGTACACAATTATTGCAATTTATGAAAAAAGTATATAAGGAAGTTCTATGAATATACAAACATCTTTCTTCAAAGTTCCTAAAAATGAAATTTGCACTTCACTTTTCAGTTATCTAAGATTTGGAACATATTTTGAAAAACTGCCAGGTCCAAAGAAATGGATGCCTATATAATTAACACGTAAGAAAATAAGACATCTTAGGTTGCAAATGAAATCTTGAAAATTCCTTTGAATTTTAACAGTCATGATAAGAATTAAGATCACTATGCTCTTTGGCTAAAACAAATAAGCATTTTAAAATGTTGATCCAGGATAAAGTAGTATGTGAGGGTAAATCTGGAAGCTCAGTAAAAGAATGGATGGTTAGTCTTCTACTTAGATTCCTTCTTCTACTTAGATTCCTTCTTTGATTGTATTAGCATCCATATCAAAAACTGAAAATTTAAATAGATGCCAATATGTTCATTTCCTATTTCATAATATTTATTTGTCAATGTTTCTTAAGCAAGCATATCATTCTTTTTTAAATCTAACACTATCATTTTACAACAGCTTTGGCTTGAAGCAGGGTCATTAGGTTAAAAAACCCTAATGTCCTACTTGAATATATTAGACAGTAAAGGTAAGATTATACATGAGTAGAATCATCTAGTCTGTCCAGATCTTAAATCTGATATGACAAAAGCAATTAGCCTTGGTAAGTTAAAACTTTCATTTAGTGGAAAATTTCAGTCTTAACTGTTGGGACTATGTCTGCCAAGAGGCAAGGTTTGACTGCTTACCACGCCCTAAAGGACCGGGGCTAAACCAAGGGGTGTGGCTATGAAGTAGCATGAGAGACTGAACCGCCTTGCTTGCTGATTGGTTAGTTCTAGGCCTATTTAAGTCAATGCTTGTTCAATAAATTAGAGTTCTTCGGGCATCTCACGTGCTATATACAAGACTCCCTAGATGTGGCGTGTTTTCTGTTCAAACAAACAGAGGTAAGGCATCTCGCGATTTCTGTCCTTAAGCTCATTCTCGCCGAGTAAGTTATACTTTCCTGCTGGCAGGAAAACTTCCTTTTAGGGCCCGAAAGGAAGATAGCTTAGAACTCGGCTCCATTCATAACTCAGCGACCCCGACATTAACTGGTTGGCATTTTAACAAATATTCAATATTTAACTTAAAAACTAACTGCTAGATTGCAAAGACAAGTATTATCATCTTTTTAAAAACATAAAAACATTCAAAAATTAAATATGTATACTCTTGTAAATATCAAGATAATTTAGTTTATACTTTGTAAAACAAATAATGTTTACTATTCAGCATAAAGATATGACTAAAGAACAGAGTTAATTTTTTGTGAGGTGGTTATCTCAAAATCAAGAAGATCTTAGATGACAATGAAAGTTTGGTGTGTGCAAAAATGGATCTAGCTATTCCCTATTACCATGGTTGGTGAAAAGAAAATGCACGCGGGCAGGGGTTGTGGCTCAGCGGTAGAGCGCTCGCCTAGCACGTGTGCGGCCCAGTTTGCTCCTCAGCACCACGTAAGCATAAAGACATTGTGTACAAATAAAACAAATAAATAAATATATTAAAAAAAAGAAAATGCACGTGGAGTCCTGTACATAGATACGGAGACACATCTTAAGGGACTCATTTATAAACTAGGTAAACAACCAGTCTGGCAGAAAATCAATCACTCGAAAAACAACCTATCTGAAATGGGCAAAGGAATTGGATCTGCTTATCCAGAAAGAGCAAAGATTTGGAAGAAAGCCCTCCATCACAACTAACAACTGGCAAGACTGACTCAAAAGGGGAGCAGACATAGGCATTTATGTCTCACTTCTCCCCGGAATCCCACTTAAAATGACAGGAAAAGAAATAAAAATGGTGAAACTCTACAACAAAGATCATGGCAGGAGGGGGACATGAGCAAATACAATTTCTAGATGAATAGAAAAAAGATAAAGGTGTGCTGGCATGTTAAGTAGAACAAAAGAAGTTAGTTACACTAAGAAAGTTTCCACATAAGTTGTTGACTGCCCCCACAGAGTTGAGGTAAGGTTGTGGATTCAGGGATTAACCCATAAAGGCCCCAGTGGCAGAGATCAGGCTGACCACAGGTCTGTTAAAGAATTACTGATCACTCCATCTGTATGTGTGGTGAAGTCTACAGACTGCCCCTCACACTCCATAACAACAGAACAACCAGAAGAAAGAAGGTGTACTTGGAAATATTAAGCAATATGTTAAAAAATTTTTAAAGTAAAAACAAAATAATTAAATGGGAGAGTTGGATGAGAAAGTGAAAGGTGTTTCCCAGAAAGCAAAGAAAACTAGAGATAGAAAATACTGTATTAGAGAAGATAAGTTACAAGAACTTCTAAAATCCAATTAATAGAAATTCGTAACTAGAGAAGGGAGTAAATTATAAAATAATTGATAAAATAATACTTTCTCAAGTTGAAATATAAGAGGGGTCATGAAATGCTTAGGAGAAAGAAATACAATTTTAAA
Source organism: Tamias sibiricus (assembly GCA_025594165.1). Lineage (NCBI taxonomy): Eukaryota > Metazoa > Chordata > Mammalia > Rodentia > Sciuridae > Tamias > Tamias sibiricus. The sequence goes on along the minus strand of CM046663.1, from coordinate 11,263,796 downwards.
ATGTGGTTATGTAATTTCAAAATAACAAGTTAAATAGGAAATTATAAAAATCTTCAGAAAAAAATGTAGATCACCCACAAATAACAAGGATGAGACCAACATTATATTCCTGGTAAGCAACAACGCTAGTTAACAAATGGGCCAAAGTTTTTAAAGTTCTGAAAGAAGATATGTAAGTTATGACCTAGTTACACCTGATCCATCAAGAATGATGACAGAATTAGATCCACACAGAAAGAAAGGGGCTTAACTGGGGATGAAATCAAGGGAAGAAAATAAAGTTGTTAAATGAGAAAGAGGATCTAGACCAGAAGAGATATGAAGACAAGCGCCAACATAACATTTAACACCAAGCCAGAGAAAGAGAAAGCAGAGAGAGAGAGAGAGATTCTGGGGAGGAAAATGCCAAGAAAAACCAGAGACTACAACAGGAACAAAGAATGCGAAAGAAAGACATGCATTTGGAAACTCAGTAAAAACAAATGTCATGGGCCAAATTAAAGCTGCCAGTGCAAATTAAAACAGGAAGATCATGGACTCCTAGAAACAGAATAGATTCCAAGAGATAAACAGCATGGGTAAGAAGCTGAAAGACGATGAAGATATAACAAAGAAATGCTATTTCATCCTATCATTAAGAACTATGGAGGGCTGGGGTTGTGGCTCAGCGGCGGAGCGCTCGACTTGGACGTGTGCGGCCTGGGTTCGATCCTCAGCACCACGTAAACATGAATGCATTTGCATTGTGTACAACTAAAGTAAATGTATAGATATTTAAAAAAAAAAGAACTATGGAGAGTAACCAGACTATCAGAGCCATAATTCTTCCATACTGACCTGATATTTTAACCACATATAGAGATCAGAGATTAACTCTGTATTTGCTCATTCATGAGAGACAAATTTATTCAATATGAGGAATAATGTTATAAGCCTTTATTAAAGATGTTAGAAAATAAAGCAAATGAATCAAAACACCAGAAGAATCCAAGCAGAAATTAAATGATGCTATATGAGATGCTATAAAAGAAGAAGAGAGCAAATTCAACCACACACTCATTCAACAAATAACTTAAGATTTCCTAAATCTAAAACACTTCACTACCCACCGGGAAATATGTTATTATAACAGGAAATGACAGCCTTTTCAGATGTGAGAGCTATTACTCAGGATGAAAAATTTATTGCTAACAAAGTAGAAAAAGGAAAATAAATAAAAATAAAGAAAGCACAGGCTAGAATTTATACAATGGAAGCCATCCTAACAAATGGTAGTTCATTTGCCCTAAATTCACTTAATTTGTGAAATAACATGAACAATGAGAAAACTTTAAAACTTTTATAATAGCCTATGTTAGCCTTAATACTATTATATGTTTCATAAATATAAAGCAATACTTACAATCATTATTCACTTTTCTAATAATGTTAATCTTAAATCAATAAAGTATGATCATGAAAACACCATATTCATGATATTTTATTGTATTTAAAATCTCTTACCAATCATAACCTACAGCAAAAGATGTTTCAATTACAGGAGCAATGAGTTTTGCAGCTGTCATGATGTATTTTTCTGCCATGGCTTTCCTATATCAAACAAACAAAGTTTTATTTAGAAATATGATACATAACTAGTTTAGATTTAGTTCTTAAAATGTAAGTGTAAACATCTGTCAAAGTTAACATACCATAGAAGTTTGTTAAATGATGGACACTACACAAGAAATATGCTTGCAAGTCAGGTTAAAAAAACCAGAATTTGGAAATATGACAAGCAACACGACTGCCATATGGGTCAACAATGTTTATTCCATTTTCTGCTTGATGATACCTTCTGACAAACTAAAGAATCAAAGAGACACTACAGAGACACAGGCTCTACTGCAGAACTTACATAACCTACAGTATGGACATGAAAGTAAACAGTGGAAATGACCACTGAAGAAATAGTGTGCAGTGAACAGCAAAAATGAATTACTACATGTTTCTTTGAATGTATATGTACATTTATATGTATATATATACATATATAAAATTGTACAGTCACCAATACTGGAAAATGCCAAATTGTATTTCAAAGTGGACATGCCAATTTATGGTGGTAGATGAATGTTCCCTTAGTCTTTTTTCCTTGGATTTATAAACACAGCAGTTTTTTAAATGGACTCAAAATGTATATAACTATTTTATAATCTTTATATTATACTATATTTTGTGAAAACAATACTTTCCCAAAAGGAATAGGGATACCATGTACCCTTTACCCAGTTTCTCCAAGAGTGACGGTATAACATCACAACAAAGATTCTAGCATTGATAGAGTGAAGATATGGAATAATTCCATTATGTTTTCATTCCCTCATGTTACCTTCCTAGCTCTCCTCCTCAGTTCCTGACAACCATTAATCTGGTCTCCATTTCTCTAATATAATCTTCAGAAAAAGCTATTTTCATAAGATAATTTTCTGCAGATCCATCCAAATTATTGCCATATTCATTTCTTTTTGTTATTGAATAACATTCCATGTTATATATCAACTGATGCAGAAAAGGCACTAGAAAAACGTCAATACTCATTCATCATAGAAACCTTCAGAAAAATAGAGAATTTTTTCAACTTGCTTGAACCATAAGCTTTTTTCCTTTAACTGGTTAATATGATTGATATTTAATGAACCAGGCTTACATCCTTGGAATAAACCCTACTTTTAATTTTTAAAAATGTATTCCTGAATTCTTTTTTTAAAACAGCTTTATAAAGATATAATCCACATATCAATTTACCAACGTCAAGTCTACAATTCAATTATTTAAGTGTATTCACAGATTTGTGCAACAACCACATTAATAAATTTTAGAACATTTTCACAACCTTAAAAAGAAACTCGGGGGCTGGGGTTGTGGCTCAGTGGCAGAGCGCTCGCCTCGCACGTGCGCGGCCCGGGTTCGATCCTCAGCACCACGTAAACATAAATGCATTGCATTGTGTACAACTAAAGTAAATAAATAAATATTAAAAAAAAAGAAACTCAGTACCAATTAGCAGACACTTCCCTGTGCCTATCAACTACTGATCCACTTTCTATCTTTATACCTAGTCTTTTTTTGTCTGCGTTTTTTCTCCATTTACCATATTTTCAAGGCTCATCTGTATATAGTATGTATTCCATTGTATGAATAGACCATATTTTATTTTTAAATTCATGAGCTATTGGACATTTGGATAATTTCCTCTTTTAGATACTATGAATAATGTTACTATGAACATTTGTGTACAAATTGTTATGTGAACCTATGTTCTAACTTCTTCAACTTATCTACGTAGGACTAAAATTGTTGGGTCACATGGTAAGTTTATGTATAAGCTTTTGAGGAAGTTCCAGTCTATCTTCCAAAAAGTTACTGTACCATTTTATATTCTCATTATCAGCATGAAGGGGCAGGGTACTAATTTGTCCACATTCTCACCAACATTTATTATGCTTCTTTTTTCTTATAGTCTAAAATAAGCGAAAGGTGATATTTTATTGCAGTTCTGAATTGCATTTCCCTAACAGCTACTGAAATTGAGCATCTTTTCCTGTGCTTATTTGGCATTAATATGTCTATTTTGAAAAAATATCTATTCAGCTCCTTTGCACAATTTTTTGAACTCCCCAAACCTCAACTACTCATTTAATACTATCAATAGGCTTTTGGATGGGAAAATACAAAATAAACAGTTACATTTCATGATTAATTCAATATTCACATTTTAAAAAACTGATATCAAGTTTATAATAATTTTTTAAAATAATTTTTTAGTTGTCAATGGACAACCATTTATATATGGTGCTGAGAATTGAACCCAGGTTGACCTTGAACTTTAATCTCTTCAGCTTCCTGAGTTACTGGGATCACAGGTGTGATATAAATAAGCAACTCTTTTTTAAACTCTTTTTTTGGGGGGGGATACTGGGGATTTAATCCAGGGACACTCAATCACTGAACCACATTCCCAGCCCTATTTTGTATTTTATTTAGAGCCAGAGTTGCTCAGTACCTGAACTCATGATCCTTCTGCCTCAGTCTCCCTAGCCACTGGGATCACAGGCTAGGCACCACTGTGCCCATCTTAAACTCTTGATTAAGCAAGCAACTCTCGATAATCCAGCCCAATCTCTTGCCTGCAAAAAGTTTTATGATATGAGGGCAATGCCCAAGCACTAGAAATATTGGCACAAAACTGCATAACTCTATCCTGACTCCACCTTTAGTCCAGTTTCTAGTTACTATACTTCTATACGAATTAATAACCAAGACCAACGGGTTGCTGCTTCTCATTCTCAAAAGATGACCCACATTCTCCCTTGAATGTATATTCCTTGCTTTACCAAAAGGGTCTCACTCTCAATACAACCTACATTCTCCCCTGAATGCACCTCTGCTTTCCTAAATAAATCTCTGTCTGTGCCTCTAACAGATGCATTCTTAAATTCATGTTTGTCAAGAACCCCACTCAATCTTGAGTTGAGGTCCTCCTCTCCAGAAACTCCTTGGACTTCCTCCAGTGGTAAAATTATACTTGGCAGAGACCAAGTACATGTGGTATTGTAATAGAAATATACTTAGTTTTCATCCTAGTGCCTGGCAAAGAGCTCTTGGAATCTTCTGAATGAAACAAGTGCCTTTTGTTAATCATAATGAACCCCTTTTGACCATACTTGACTTTATGTTAATGAAGTGACTTTATATTAACCTATAGGAAAGTTTCAAAATGGGGCTTGGTTGCCACTAGAATCAACCATATGATTGAAGAATTGGAACTTTCAGTCTCACCCCTCAACCTCCAGAGGGAGGAAGGGTTAGAGATTGAGTTTCATCACCAAAGGCTAATGATATCATCAGTCTTGCCTATATATTGAACCTCAGTATAGAAGACCTCCAAGTTGGGGAACACATGGAGGTATTAGGAAGGTGGCACACATGGAGAGGATATGGAAGCTCTCACATCTTGCACTACTCATCTCTTCCATTTGGTTATTTCTGAGTTGCATTCTTTTTTTTTTTTTTTTTTTTTTTTTTTGGATACTGGGGATTGAACTCAGAGGCACTCAACCACTGAGCCACATCCCCAGCCTTATTTTGTATTTTATTTAGAGACAGGGTTTCAGTGAGTTGCTTAGTGCCTCGCTTTTTGCTGAGGCTGGTTTTGAACTCTTTATCCTCTTGCCTCAGCCTCCCAAGCTGCTGGGATTATAGCTGTGCGCTACCGCACCCGACTCTGAATTGCTTTCTTTGTACTAAAATGGTAAATAAAAGCAAAGTATTTTGCTGAGTTCTATAAGCTCTTGCAGTAAATTATTGAATTCAAGGAGGAGGTGGTGGAAATCCCTAATGTATAGCCAGTTGATCAGAAGTACAGGAAGCCTTGGGCTTACAACTGGTATCCGTAGTCAGGGGTACACAGGCAATCTTGTGTTTCTGTGGGGCTCTGAATAAACTCTGGGTAGTTAGTGTCAGAACTAAATTGTTGGACATTCAGTTGGTATCCAGTGAATTGGATCATTTGTTCTCAATGTGGGAAAACCCCATATATTTGGTGAAGGAAGTACAGTAGCTCCATATTAAAGGAAGGAAAGAATGAAGCAAATATATTTTTTTTCTCTGTGTCTTGGTATTTAATTGGGAGGTATAACAAAAACATGTAAGGACATCACTTTTTAACTAATAGTGATATAAACCAAATTCCAATATTGTACCAAATGCAGAGGGAAAGAGAGTTACAGAGAAAGAGTAGGAATAACTAAGTAAGAATATTGGGATCAGCATGAGAACTGAGATTATTCTGAAGGAGGAAAAGGAATCCAAAAAGTACTGAAATGGTAAAACAACAGCACTATTTAAGAAATATATTGAATAGGGCTGGGATTGTGGCTCAGCGGTAGAGCGTTCGCCTAGCACATGCGCGGCCCCGGTTCGATCCTCAGCACCATGTAAAAATAAAAGGCATTGTGTACAACTAAAACAAATAAATAAATATTTTAAAAAGTATATTGAATAAAACAAATTTTGTAAGAAACAATAAAATGCACATTCAGCCATTTTAGAGAAATTAAAACTGCACTATCAAGTACCCAAAATATTACCTTTCACGTTCCATTTGCCTGAGATGATCATTTTTTATAGCTTCAATCACTAGGTTAGTATGGGGATCATCCTGAGAAAAGAAATTGAAAGAAAAAAATTCAGAAGTAAATGCTAAAAACTTGGATATGTAATCAAAATCCCAACTAATTATATAAAATGGAGAGTAAATTAATCTTTCAAAAATATTTCCCAGGGCTGGGATGTGGCTCAGCGGTAGGGCGCTCGCCTAACACATGAGCGCCCCGGGTTCAAGTCTCAGCACCACATAAAAATGCATTGTATACAACTAAAAAAGAAAATAAATAAATATTTAAAAAAAAATATTTTCCCAGATGAATGGATAAAGAAAATGTGGTATATATACACAACGGAATATTACTCAGCAGTAAAAGAGAATTAAAATCATGGCATTTGCAGGTAAATGGATGTAGTTGGAGAATATAATGCTAAGTGAAGTTAGCCAATCCAAAAAACCAAATGCCGAATGTTTTCTCTGATATAAGGAGGCTGATTCATAGTGGGGTAGGGACGGGGAGCATGGGAGGAATAGACGAACTCTAGATAGGGCAGTGGGGTGGGAGGGGAAGGGAAGGGGCATGAGGTTAGAAATGACGGTGGAATGAGATGGACATCATTATCCAAAGTGCATGCATGAAGTCACGAATGGTGTGAATATACTTTGTATGCACCAGAGATATGAAAAATTGTGCTCTATATGTGTAATATATATGAATTGTAATGCATTCTGCTATCATATATGACAAATTAGAATAAAACAAAAATATTTTCCCTAACGTAATGCAGAACTTTCTTTTTTTCCTTTTCTTACTTTTGATTACCTATTACATTCTCTAATGAGCTAACATACATTCTGAGCAGCTGCTACAAGGGTCAGGCGAGAAAGAACAGGAACATAGAGAAGCTGTGGTTGTTAGTATAAATACATGATGTTATAAATTTAAAACTCTAATACATATGCTTTCATGATTATCAACTCCTTAATATAATCCATGTTGTTACTTCCAATTGATAATACAGATGAGAGCTTGGGATATAGCTCAATCCCTAACACTGCATTGGAGGCTGAGGCAGGAGGATTGCGAGTTCAAAGCCAGCCTCAGCAATGGCAAGGCACTTAGCAACTCAGTAAGACCCTGTATCTAAATAAAATACAAAAAAAAAAGGGCTGGGGATGTGACCCAGTGGTCAAGTGCCCCTGAGTTCAATCCCCGGTACCACCACCAAAAAAAAAAAAAATATATATATATATATATAAATATATATATATAAAATATATATATTATATATTATTATATATATAAATATATAATATATATATATATAAAATATATATATATAAAACTATATATATATATATATATATATTTAGTTGTAGGTGGACACAATACCTTTATTTTATTTATGTGTGCTGAGGATCGAACCCAGGGCCTCACACATGCAAGATGCGTGCTCTACCACTGAGCCATAGCCCCAGCCCCAAACACTGCATTTTTAAATGTGACTTTTTCACAACATATTCTTTTTTTCTCAATATGAAAATGATACATAATTAATATTTACCTAGCACTTACTATGTTCCAGGTATGATTTTAAGCATTTTGCAAATTGAATCTTTCTAACACTACAAGGTAGGTTATTATAATCAGTCCTATTTTATACATAAAGGAACTGAGGCACAAGGAAGGAGACAAAAGAATAAAATGGTGAGAACAGGAATATGGCTTGAGTCTACATACTCTATGAAAAGATATTATGCCATTTTAACCTATAAATATAGGCAATTTAACATGTTGACTTGTATAAAATTTACATATAAAAATCTAGAAAATGTTTTCAAAGTATTTAAAAAAAAATCTCAATGCCCAAAATATAATTGTATATATTCTTTCAGTTTTTGTTCATGTATAGGTGTGTATCTGTACTTTTTTACCTAACGTTATATAATATTCCCCTAGGCCTTTAAAAATAAGACTTTTGAGAGCTGTGTTATGCTTTACTCTCAAATAAAGATTAGGAATTACTTTTTTCCCCATTGTTGACATAGGTAGTACAGATTTTTTTAGGTTTCTCTGCTTAACAATGATTTTTTTCTTTTTTGAACCAGTGATTGAACCCAGGGGTGCTTAACTACTGTGCCACTTTCTAGCCACCACCCCCAGCCCCACCACTTTTTAATTTTTTTTTTATTTTGAGATAGGGTCTTGCTAAGTTACTTGGGGCCTTGCTTAGTTTCTGAAGCTGGCTTTGAATTTGAGATCCTCTTGCCTCAGCCTCCCAAGCTACTGGGATTATAGGCATGTGCTATCACACCTGGCTTAACAATGATTTTTAAAACATCAAAGGATTTTGGGTTCCATAGTCAAGATATTACTTTTAATGAATGACGTTATTATTTTTAATATAATTCTTTTAGTCTTGACTAAAACTGTGCAGTGTGTTTTTTTAAAGTTTTTTAAAAAATATTTATTTATTATTTTGTTTTTTAGTTGTACACAATGCCTTTATTTTTACATGGTGCTGAGGATCGAATCTGGGCCGCACATGTGCTAGGCGAGCGCTCTACCGCTGAGCCACAAACCCAGCCCGTGCAGTGTGTTTTAACCAAAATCTCTAACCATATTTCAATAGAGTCTCATCCTTGATCTAATTTAAATAACAAATTAAATATACATAATATACATTAGTGTGTTTCATCACTGTAGAAAAATGTTTTATAGGAGATGGCCATATAGCTATCTTTTTCTTTCTTTTTAGTTGTAGATGGACATAATACCTTTATTTTATTTTTTTTTTATTTTTATGTGGTGCCGGGGATTGAACCCAGTGCCTCATGCATGCCTGGCAAGTGCTCTACCACTGAGCCACAACCTCAGCCCCTATAACGTTTTCATACTTACACTTGGTGAAATATATTTATCATCTTCATCAATTTCTAATGGAACAGCAATCAATTTCTGGAATGCCTTCTTCATTTTTTCTCGGTCTCCAATGGCAAAATAACTAAGAATTAGGTTGAAGCCTGCTTTCAGATTTGGTGCCATGCTCATTATATGCTCAAATGAATTAATGGCATCTGAATATTGACCAGTTTTAATAAATGTAACACCGATGTTCTGCATTATTTTAATCCTAAACAAAAATAAACACAGATTAGCATTAAAAGTTTGAATTCTTTAGTATGGCATTCACCCATTCCTTCTTGTCTTTTCCATATTTCTTTTTTATTTTATTAAAGCTTTATTGTAGTATAATATATATAATATACATACCAAAAATTTTGCTTATTTAAGTATATGATTCAATGATTTCTTCTATATTTACACTGTTGTAGAACTATAACCACATATTTATTTTAAGTCATTTCTACTACCCTAAAAAGAAAATCTGTGCTTATTAACAGTCATTCTCCATTCTGTCAGCCATAGGCAACCATTAATCTACTTTCTGGTTTTTTTTAAGCATTATATATAAGTGGAACTGAATGATATGTAATACTCTGTGTTGGCCTTCATTCACTTAGCATAATCCTTCTGCAGTTCTTCATATCGCAGCAAGTATCATAACTTCCTTCTTTTTGTATTGTCAAATAGTATTCTATAATATGGATATATACTGTATTTTACTTAACCATTGCCAACTTGATAGCTGTTTCAGTTATTTACAACTTTCTGGCTATTATGATTAATGCTATTATGAACATTTGTGTATAAACCTTTGTGATAACAAACTTTCATCTCTTGGACATACACCTGAGAGTGGAATTGCTGGTCATATGGTAAATGCATGTTTAACTTTTAAAAAACTACCCAAGTAGTTTCCAAAGTAGCTGCACCATTTTACTTACGTAATACATAAGGTTTCAGATTTCCCACCATCTTCATTCATACTTGCTATTTTCTATCATTTTGAGTAGAGACATTCTAAAGGATGTAATCTGACTTTATTTCCAACTACGCTGACATGAACCTACTGTTTCAACAAATTTATTCAAAATTAGTTGATCAGATCACAAACACTTATTTCCTAGACTCATCTTATAGCATTCTCTTTATCTGGAATGTTGTCCCTTTCATCACTTAAATAACCTATCTCAAGTATACCTACTTCAAAAAGTCTTTTTTTTTTTTTTTTTTTTTTTGGTACCCGGGATTGAACCCAGGGGTGCTCAACCACTGCGTCACATCCCCAGCCCCACCCTTTAAAAAAAATTTTTTTTTTGTAGTTGTAGATGGACAGAATGCCTTTATTTATTTTTATATGATGCTAAGGATCGAACCCAGTGCCTCACACATGCTAGGCAAGCATTCTGCCACTGAGCTACAGCCTCAGCCCTCCCCAGCCCTTCTTTATATTTTATTTAGAGATGGGGGTCCCTCACTAAGTTGCTTAGGGCCTTGTTAAGTTTCTGAGGCTGGTTCTGAACTCACAATCCCCCTGCCTCAGCCTCCCGAGCTGCTGGGATTACAGGCATGCATCACTGTACCCGTCTAAGTCTTTCTTGACCATTATTATTCTCTATAATTATTCCCTCTGCTGAATTAATACAGTACCCATTGTCTCAACTATTGATTACTAAGTACAGATACACTGCCACTTCAATGTTTTATAGCAGCACAATTCACAATAGGTAGGTTGTGGAACCAACCTAGATGTCCCTCAGTAGATGAGTGGATAAAGAAAATGTGGTATCTATACACAATTGAATTTTACTCAGCAATAAAAGAGAACAAAATAATGGCATTTGCAGGTAAATGGATGAAGTTGGAGAATATAATGCTAAGTGAAATTAGTCAATCTCAAAAATCCAAATACCGAATGTTTTATCTGATATAAGGAGGCTAGTTCATAGTGTTGTTGGATGGGGGTACATAGGAGGATTAGAGGAACACTAGAATGGTCAAAGGAAAGGGAGGGAAAAGAAGGGAGCAAGGCGGGAGGGAGGGGGGGAAAAATTGGTGGTTAAATGAGATGGATATCATTATCCTAAATGCATGATTGAAGATCTGAATGGTACTTATATACTTTGTATACAAACAGTTGTATGTAAAAAGATGCTATATATTGTGCATTATGAATTGTAATACATACTACTATTATAAATAAAAAAGAAAGGGAAAAAAAAAAAAGAAATGCTACCTAATATTATTATCTTTTTCTAAAATGCTCAAATTCTTGGTCTCACCTGGATTAAAATTACCTCAAGCCTACTGTCATGTATAATTAAAAAGAACAAATAAAAAGATATTTTTAAAAAGTACCTCAGCCAGGTGAGGTGGCGCACGCCTGTAATCCCAGCACTTTGGGAGGCTGAGGCAGGAGAATTGTGAGTTCAAAGCCAGCCTCAGCAATGGCGAGGCACTTAGCAACTCAGTGAGACCCTGTCTCTAAATAAAATACAAAAAAAGGTCTGGGGATGTGACCCAGTGGTCGAGTGCCCCTGAGTTCAATCCCCGGTACCACAAAAAAAAAAAAAAAAAAAAAAAAAAAAAAAAGTACCTCAAGGGTACATTGTGTCTTATAAGCTAGATATTTGCTGATGATAATTAAATACCATGCAAAATTCAAAACTAAATTATCGTGAAAAGTGGCATTTATAAATAAATCAACTGTCACAGAGGAAATGTCCCCTGTTTCTAGGGGAAATTATTACCTGTAAACATACTGTTTCTGAATATAATAGAAAATATTGTGGGAATATGAAGTATTCCAACTCCCCCCCTCCTTCTAAGAATCAGAAATAATCCCATCTTTCACTATTTCACTCTAAAAACATAGAGACAATGTGAGGTAGTTCTTAATTTCTAGACTTCTTTTCTAATCTGATACATTCTGTAGGAATGCTATTCTGATTATTTGTTGACATTAATTTGTATCATTGTACTAGTGGCGTGTAGGGTTAATCTCTATATTGGTTAATTAGTTTAGTTTTATTTCACTTGATCACATACTAAGCCTTTAACCTTTAACTTGTCACTATATGAGTGTACACAAGTAGTCACAAGGGAATAAAGCAAAATACTACACAGATAACACAAATCTAATACCTCTCATGTATAAACACTTCAAAATGTTTAACCAACTGACCAAAAATCAGAACATCTACCTTGTTTCTGAAAAAACAATACTTAAATTTTACAGTAATCTTGGTGTATACTTACCTCATTTCTTTATGAACACTTGGGATTTGATCTAAAGCCATTCGGTAGAACTTAATGGCTTTGGAATAATTTCTTTGCTTTAAGTAAATATTTCCCATATTCACTTTCAGTCTCCCTAATTAAAAAAAAAAAAAAGAATGTATAAATTCTCATTTTTGCACTTTTTCTATGATATTATAGATGATCTTAATTCATATTCTCTGATGTTTTTAAGTTTTAAAGTTTTAGACATTATCTAAAAATCTAATTTTAAAACAGTTATACTGTTTAATGTATTTAAACACTAGTTTTCTGTGAGGCAATGAAACTTAAGATAGTAATGCCTGAAAGTATGGTTGGAAAACAACTGACTTACATTATAAAACTGAAAGTACATTCTGCTAAAAAAAATAAAAGTGAGACTATACAACATTTTAAAATTAGACTAAAAAATGTCACACACATTTTAACATGTTAAAATGAAATGATATTCTAATAAACTTCAATATTGCAACCAAAAATTTATATAATATAAATGCTAAATATAAACTCTACTTTCTTGGGACATATTTACAGAAGATGGCAAAGCATATTCCATGGGGATGCCATGGTTCATTCTACCTGTGGTAACAGAACACATTTTTTGTTTACCATTATGTAGCATACTTCATAAACCATATTTCTTCATTTGTATTTCTATGGATTTTCATATACAGTATCTCTAAAAAGGATACCCCATCATAAATACAAACTTGCTTAGAGCATATTTCATTTCAGTATAAGGAAGCATAAAGTGGGGAGATAAAAATTAACACTACAAAAGAGTTGTGCCTATTGGCAAAACTGATTATATACCTACCCGCATTGCTAAACATCTTGTTTTTCACTATAACTTGATATGTGTTTAGTGCTTCAGCATACATTTCATTAGCTGAATACTGACTAGCCAAGTTGAAAAGAACCTAAGGAAGAAACAATTGCAAAAAGACATAATGATTATGTTAGGTCCCATTCACTTCTGCTCTATCTAGAGATTTAAATCATATAACAAAGCTGCTTATATCAAGATAATCAACCAATTTAGAAATTAAGTCCACAAAAGAAATATCTTGCCTTCCAAATAAGCTACAACATTAAGAGATGAACAGCTGTCATCTACATTTCACTTAATTTTCTATGTGCTCTATTTTAATTTAACTAGTATTTACCACCCTTTAATAGCTGGAGGACCCACAAAGAATAAATGTATATTGTTAATGCTGCTGGTGATAAAGGAAATAAGCAGGTTAATGGGTTAATTCTCTTTGTAAATATAAACTAAACATCCCATGGAAATATCTTAAACCCTAAAGTATACCAGAGAAGAAATTGCATAGTAACAGCTTTATATACAAAATTATAATTTAAGTCATCAAGATATAGTACTTTATGTTCCTACAGGTAAAAAAAAAATCACAATCAATTATTGCCTAAAGATTTTGTGGAATTTTTAAAAACTGACTATAAATAGTAAATATCTAATATTTTAAAATTTCAAATTCCCCTTTTTAAATTAGTTTAGTATATAATGACTTTGCCCACTGACAATATACCCTTTTATATAAGCAATTCTTCTTAGAAGAAAGAATTTTTGCTAGAAATTAAATATATTTTCACTATCCTCACAAAACATTATCTTGTTTATCTGAAATCCTTGAAAACCACAGATCCAAATGTCTACATTAGAATCTCATTAAGATAACCATCCCGATTGAGCATAAATATTAACAATTTTCAAGATATACAGCTATTGGATGGTGGGTTTGCAATTACTGAACTATTAAAAAACAATTAATTGAATAATTTAATAAGAGATCTTTGTACAAACCAAAGATGAGTGTCTCATGAATTACAGATTATTATCTATTTGATTCTGGGTACCTAAAAAAATATCAGACTTTAAAAATAAGAGATAAGGCAAGGGCTGGGGTTGTGGCTCAGTGGTAGAATGCTTGCCTAGCACATGTGAGGCACTGGGTTCAATCCTAAGCACCACATAAAGAAATAAATAAATTAAATAAAGTTTAAAAAAAGTATAGATTTATTTTTAATAAAAGAGATAAAGAAGAAAAAAAGACATTAGTGGGAAGGGAAGGACAGAGAAAGGTTAATTAACAGTACAAAGTTTTAAGTAGAAGTAAGAAACTCTGGCTAAAGGTAATAATAATGCATTGTATATTTTAAAAATCTAGAAGAAAGAAGTTTGAATATTTTTACCATAAAGAAATGATAAATGCTTGAGGCCAATGTGCTTAATCTGATTAAACACTACACAATGTACATATGTATCAAAATATTACATGGTACCCCATTGAAGTGTAAAATTTTTATGTTTTTATGTGTCAGTGAACAAAGTTTTAAAAATTTACAAAATACAAAAGGCTTTTGGAATCCATAAATCTTGACCAAAATAATTTTCTTGGCAGGTATTTCTATACTTACTGAGTAAGTTAAATCCAAATTGATATTTTCTGGAGTTGTAACTTGTTCCCGTTGTCTCACCAGGACTCTCTCTTTTCTTCCTGCATCTTTTGCCTTTTCTAAGGCCTGAAATCAGATTTACACTTTTTAAAATCATTTATGGGCATTCATCAACTTTCATTCATTTGGGAACTATCAACATGAAGCTTGGCTGAATTCATTTTCTAATCTCAGATTCCCCAGGATGCTTTTCTACTTGAACAGACTTTCCTTTATATTCTTACATTAAAAAAAAAAAAAAAAAAGAACCCAGAATATTTATTTAAATGGAGCTTACAATCACAGAATTCTCTCTGTGGTTTTCTGAGAAAGGAGGAGAGTATGAGGGATGAAATGTAAAGTGTATTTGCACCAAGTCAAGTCTGTACTTTCCACCACCTTTTGAGTTTGACTGTGCCCACCTCCTACCTTTTCTTTCCTCCCAATTCCTGAATCTTTAGGTACTTTAATTCAATTTTGTGAGATAGAAATTTAAGTGAAATTTTGTTTCTTATTTAACATTCTTCTGGGATGCTCAAAATACAAATGAAAAAATAACTGCTGCCTAATATTACAAGAGATACTTAGGTTAGCTCCCATACTACTCAGATGTCAAGAACCTTTCATTGATTTCCACAGAAAAATTTAATAAGAGACTTTACTTTTATTAGAACAAAATGAAAATAGCGCCAGTTCTATAAGCAATAAAAGTACGATTTTATATTGAACACTTCTCTCTAATGGTATGCATTAATCTGACAACTGAGTCACAGAAATTATATTTATAGGGTAGGACAATCAAAGTAATGAGAACAAAGCAAATTAAAAGATCAAAATTTGAAAAGAAGAATTTTAAAGAGCAGAGCAGATATGTATATATCTCTACACACTCATAATTTCAATTCCTATTATTTGTTAACTTACCAATTTTAAGTCTCCACAACTATTAGCAATACAGCTTTCTTCTACCAACTCATTTACTTTCTTTTCTAATTGTCTAATCTTTTCTTCTGGACTGTTGAAGAAAAAAGTAGGTGTAATTTAAATCATTCAACTACTAATAATTTATACTAAAATTGTATTTACTTTTAATACTGTCTATAACATGCTCTTTAACTTTAAGAACAGGTGTGAGTGTGGTGGCACATGCCTATAATCCCAGTTGAGGCAGGAGGATCTTGATTTCAAAAACAGAATCAGCAAAAGCAAGGCACTAAACAACTCAGATCCCATCTCTAAATAAAATACAAAATAGGGCTGGGGATGTGACTCAGTAGTCGATTGCCCCTGAGTTCAAGCCCAGGTTAACCACCCCCCTGCAAAAAAAAAAAAAAAAAAAAAAAAGAACAGGTGACAGATAGGACAAATGTATAATGGCATTAAAGAACAAATGTATTGCTGGTTTTGATAAATATACTATACAATTAATTATTCATAATTATAATAAAATAGCTAACATTTATTTAGCACAACTATATTAACACAACAAAATGCTTTACCATAATAATTTCATTTACTCCTCATAATAGCACTTGACACAAGTACTATCATTATTTCTACGTTACTAAAAAGGAAACTATATGAAATTTAAGTATTTTGTTCAAGATTGCAAAGCTAGTTAGGTATGGAACCAGGATTCAGACCCAACTAGGGTACTCCAGAACCCTTGCTACTATATTACTACCACAAAGGAGAAGTCAATTTTTCTCCAGATCCTATGTTAAATGAAACTTTACCTTATGGCTAGGAAAACTAGACACCCTCCCCAACCAAAATTACTTATTATCAGAAAGATCTATACAGAAAAATTCTAACAAGGTAAATAAGTATTAAAATCCTGGCTTCATTAAGAGAAAATAAGTGCAAGATCCTGGATTCAATCTCCAGCACCACAATCAACCAATATTTTTTTTTTCTTTCAAATTTATTTTTTAATTCTAAGTTGTTAGAAATGACAGCAGAATGTATTACATTTCATATTATACTAGTAGAGCACATTTTTACATATCTCTGGTTGTATGCAAAGTATATTCACACCATTCGTGACTTCATACATGCACTTAAGGTAATGATATCCATCTCATTCTACCGTCTTTTTTTTTTTTCTTCACCCTTTTGCCCCCTCCCATCCCCTCCCTCCCCACTGGCCATTCTAGTGTTCCTCTAATCCTCCTATGCTCCCCATCCCAACCCCACTGTGAATCAGCCTCCTTATATCAGAAAAAACATTTGGCATTTGGTTTTTGGGGATTGGCTAGCTTCACTTAGCATTATATTCTCCAATTTCATCCATTTACCTGCAATTGTCATGATTTATTCTCTCTTACTGCTGAGTAATACTCCGTTGTGTATATATACCACATTTTCCTTATCCATTCATCTACTGAAGGGTATCTAGGTTGGTTCCACAGTTTAACTATTGTGAACTGTGCTGCTATAAACATTGATGTGGCTGTGTCCCTGTAGTATGCTGTTTTTAAGTCCTTTGGGCATAGACCGAGGAGTGGGATAGCTTGGTCATAAGGTTCAACCAATATTTTTTAAAAGAGCAAATTATCCTCAAATCATTTACATTTAAAAATAACATTGATGTTTTGCTACTACTTTCTTCTGCCTTTAACAAAATTTTACTAAAGATACATCCAAATTGGGGCTGGGGTTGTGGCTCAGCAGTAGAGCGCTTGCCTAGCACGTGTGTGGCCCAGGTTCAATCCTCAGCACCACATAAAAATAAAGGCATTGTGTACAACTAAAACAAATAAATAAATATTTTTTAAAAAGATACATCCACATAGATAGTAGTCCTCTTAACTCTCTACAAATGAAGTTTTTAAAAGAATATAAGAGTAGGGGCTGGAGCTATGGCTCAGCGGTAGAGTGCTCATCTTACATGTGTCAGCTCTGGGTTCGATCCTCAGCACCACATAAATAAAATAAATGTATTGTGTCCACCTACAACTAAAATATATATATATAAAGAAAACAGGAGTAAATGTTAACCGTATAGCTTTATCTATGGAATCATATTCTTTGGGGAAATCTACGCCTAAAATGGTAAATTCTATTAGTTTTTTAAGATCTTTAAAATTCTAACCGAGCAAGAACACAATAGATACAACTTTTATAAAGTTTACAGTGAAATTTAAATTCTATTTTCTAGTTGTCTGAAACATCTACTAAATGTCTTTAATTGTTGCTTACAGATTATTACTAATCCAAAAATGTTAAGGCAAAAACTCTAAGAGAACTTTATGAAAGACACTTAAAGTAACCATTCTGTTCCCAACAAATACAAAGAAATGAAACCTATATGCAGACGTGGTTGGATACCTACTTAACAAAAACTTGCCCCCGACTCTTCTTCTTAGCATAGAAAATCTAGCCAGTCTAGAGTATCTCATTCCTTTTTCTAATATTTGGCTTAACCATGGGCATATGATGCATTGCACATTTGCTTGGGATAGAGAGCTCCTGCAAAATTTTTCATTGTTTTTTAAAGGGAACTATAACTAGGAACTTTCTCTCAGTAAACTTTATCAATTACACAGAGATTTTGAACTCTTACTACTCTATTGGCATCATAGAAGCCAAGAGAATCAAAAAGAAGCTGAACTAGCTAGGGATAATGTTATTGAGTAGTTAAATTTACCTTCCCCTGAAATGCACTTTCTCCACAATTCTCACTATGTTTTTTTTTTTTTTTTTTAAATTGGTTTTCTCTTGTCTGCAGCTGAAGAGATCCTAAATGACATGCTTAAGTAAAAAAATATACTTTAAAAAATATATTTATTTGTTTTAGTTGTACAAAATGCCTTTATTCTTATGTAGTGCCGAGGATAGAACCCAAGCTGCGCATGTGCTAGGTGAGCATTCTACCGCTGAGCTACAACCCCAGCCCAAGAATATACTTTTATTAGCAAACATGCTATCATTAATGAGTGCACTAAATAAAACAATTGTCTATGGAAGTTCCTTGTTAGCCAAAAAAGGGAACTTAAGTAGCTTATACAATCGCCCCAAACATTGGTTTTAAGAATTATAACTTTAAGTCATATATTATACAGAAGCAAAACAGTGTATTTGGTTAATAGATGAGTTCTAGAACCAAACAACTGGATTTGAATCTGCGTCATTCTCTTTATTAGCCTTAGCAAGTCAAGATCTCTGTGTTTCTGTTCCCCCTCTATAAACTGGTAACAGTAATAACTCCATTTTTATGTGTAATGCACTTGGAACAGTACCTGCATGCAGCAAGTACTCAGTAATATTAACTGCTATTAGTGTTTGTGAAATATATAGATCAAGGTACTCAGATACCAGTACATGCTGAATGGATAATGCCATTTTTTTAGCTACTATCTAGGCAATAGCACAAAACTAAGTTAATTCTATAAAAAATTATATAATTCAGACTGAGGATGTAGCTCAGTGGTAGGCAAGTGCAAGGTCCTGAGTTCAATCCCCAACACCATACACACATACATACACACACACACACACACACACACACACACACACAAATTGCTCAATAATATTGCTCAATAATAAAACATATCAATAACTTGATGTTTTCTTAATTTTTCTTTTAAATGTCCTTTTATAATAATCATAACATTTACAATCACATTTGGCCTTCCAGAGAATCACTACTGACAACCATAAAAAGTAGACATCATACCAAATAATATTGTAACAAAATTGCAAAGAACACATGTGGCTATCCTTAGATTTGATTTATTTGCTAGTTCCAAGAACTAGGGATGGTGTTTTGATTACTGTCCTGCTGGGACAAACTTTTTAAATTACATATCTGGAAAATAAAAATAAAAAAACATTCAACAACAACAACAAAAAAATGACAACATAACAACTTGCATACCTATCTTCGTTTTTGGTTTCCAAAGGAGGAGCAGGGCCCCTTGATTGACCAAGTGGGTCAAATGCAGAGCCTGAGACACAATTCAAGAGTTCATATTTAATTTGCAACCCAGAAAATTGAAGAAAATATGAAATTTGTACCTTATTTCATTTACCTACTTATTAAATAATTTAGATTCCCTGTTTGTTAAGTGCACATAACATTTATTAAGTCTGCATAAATATTTTATATGTCAGGAAATTGGTAAGATTTTTAACATACATGAAACTATGTAAATAAAACTTGTGTGTTAACATATAAAAGATACTGTCAGCATTTACTTTCTTCCCCACAGTGACCTCTACCTCTATCTAGTATGATCTCTAAATTATCAATCATGAGAGTTATAATCTGATATTGGCTTTCTAATTTTCCTTACTGGTGTAATAAACATTAATTTTTGTCATAATTTTATGTCTTAATTGTTATTTAGCTTCTGTAATTAAATACTATTTTCATCTTTCATTTTTTTAAACCAAGCTCTAACTTATATAAAATAAAATGCCATATTTTAAATGCATGGTTCAATACATTTTGATAAATCATAAACTGTTTTAACTACCACTCCAACGGGGCTATAGAACAATTTCAATATCCTCTTCTCTTTTCTTTCTTTCTTTTTTTTTTAAACACCAGGGATTTAACCCAGGGGTCAGTGAGCCACATCCCAGCCCTTTTATTTTTTATTTTGAGACAGGGTCTTGATAAGTTACTTAGGGCCTCACTAAGTTGCTGAGGCTGGCTTTGAATTCATGATCCTCCTGCCTCAGCCTCCTGAGCCACTAGGATTATAGGCATGTGCCACTGTGCATGGCCCCTTCCTTTTTTATGTGGTATCTCAAATAAGGACCAATTATAATCAATGGCATTTTAGATTTTATTTAAAACAGGAATGAAATTCATATACACAAAAACAGTAAAAAATTAAGATATATGAAAAAATTATTATTAGAGATTGTATAACAAACCTCTCAAAGACGCTTTGGTAAAACCTGCTGCTCTCACTGCTGTCATGGGTCTAGTTACTCCATCCTTCAAGGAATAGGAATTATTTAAAAAGTATTCTCCAACAAGATCTATCTCCTATTTACAATTCTGTACATGACACACATCTTAATATAGCCCAAATTTTAATACTGATTTTAATTACTATCTGCTTATTCCTTACTTCTGTCTCTTCATGTATCAATCCTGGGTATTTTCTCTTTCCCAATAAAGTTTCAATTCCTTGGTATAACCCAATTTCTCTCAGTTTGAAAAGAAAAAAACTATTATTTAGATAACTCTCCTACTTCTGGTTTGTTTTCTATATATAGCGCATGACACAATCATTGAAAATGATAACAGAGGAAAAGCAGGTCTCAGCATACACATCATATATACAAAATATCAACCATTTCTATATCTACTCCCCAATAAGTTTCATTTGAGACCTCAATACATAAATCCAAAGATTTAGAACAATCTTTGAACATAAATCTGACAACTTAGAACAGTCTAAACTTTAACCCACAACTTTAAGAATCAGGGTCATTATATAAATAATAGCTTAACATTTTAAAATATATAATAAAGGGGGGGGGATCTTTGGTATAAATTCCAAGTCATGAGAAAGGCACAAAATCAACAACCACATAGCAGAGATACCTGAATAGCTCCTGTCATTGGTCTTCCCAATGATGACGTCAGAGATGTCTTGGACTAATAAACAGAAAAGTTGGTTAAAAAAGATTCCTAAACACAGTTACCAGCTACCTTTATTTTTAAAAACCAAGTTATAGATATTTCTTTATGATTTTTTCTTCAATCTTTTAGCAAGTAAACTTACACATAATTTTTTTCCATTTGTCACCTGAAAGTATGGGATTAAACTATGAAACTCTAAAATCAGAAGTCAACAACAACCCATACATAGCCTTTATAAATTTTAATTGGAACACAGTCAAACTCCATCCACTTACATACTGCCTATGGTTGCTTTTGCATTACAAAAGCAGAGGTGTGTGAATAGCTATAACAAAGACCACATAACCTGCAAAGCCTAAAATATCTGGCTCTTCACAGAAAAGGTTTGCTGTCTCTTATCCTGAAACAACACCAAAAATCAAATTTATGAGTACATGTTCAGAATGATTAATGAAAGTATGTTTCACATGACATACTGTTAGTTATATTATATAAAAGGCTACTTTATTCACTTACATAAAGGATCATTATAAAGGCAGTGTCCTGGGCCTCTGGATTCTAAAGCCATTTTTCTGACCCCTTAGAAAATATTATCATAAGGACTAGGAAATGCTATTCCACCATGTGCTTCCATTTTTTTTCTCCCTTCAACTTGTAGATAATTTGGACAAGATTTAAAGGTTTATTTATTTTATAGAATTTTATAGAGTATCTTTCCTCCAAAGATCTCTAAGGCAAGACCCAAGTATATAACTCCAAAACACTTTTCTTAAATTTTATTTCCTCATTTATTAATTAGTAAGTTTTAAAAATAATTATCAACAATATTACATTTATGTAACATTTGACACATAAAATATATGAATGGAATACACATGAGACTTGGTTATATTAGGCAGAAAATGAAACAACTTAATCAACCAACATAAGGTTTACAAATGGAAAGCAAGCAAAATATTTTCTGATATATTTAAAATCAAAATGACTAAAATGTTCAAAGCTATTAATCAAATTAGACTTTTAAATGTCTGTAACTATCCTCATAACTATCCAAATGGAAACTACATCTGGTTCATGAAGTGAAAGCCAAAATTATTTAGAACTGACTAAAGTGAACTTATGTATAAGAAAAAGCATCTTAATATTTGCAGCTTACAAAAACCTACCCCATATCCAGTAGCTATAGGTCTAGTAACTGCAGTGCTTGGTATTTTAGCAGTTATCTTGGGGAGGAAAAAGAACACAGTTAACAGAATTCTGATTAAGCTACAGAATAGAAAATTGGGAAAGAAATGGAAAATATAGACTCATCAATAAGAAAATATTTATATAATATTTAGAATAATCTCTTCTGAATATTTCTATATTAATATTAGGGAGCTCATTTATTTGAAGTATTGAGAAAGAGACTTATTTTGAAATTCATTTTAAAGGAGAAAGGGGTCTTTAGAATGACCTAAGGTACTAATAAGAAAGATCTATTTTCATGCTTTCATTCATACTACTGCCAGCCACTAGCCCACACAATAGACACAGATTTTGACTTCTAAGAATCTGGTTTTAAATCCCAATTCTCTCTCAACTAATTAATATCTTTGAACCTAAATTTGCTCACCTTTGTATATAAAGTGTATTGATGACAAAATTGTAGTGGATCAAATAAGTCCATGTGAAAGTGTGTTGAACAGGTTAGTTGTTAAACTTATTTAACATATTTAAATATAATCCATGGAGGATCTACTTCTGGCTAGGATGGAACACTGCTTAAAAAATCTTCTTACTAAAAATAACTAAAAAGGCTAGGGACAAAAGCATTTTTAAAAAATTGTTTACATGCACTAGAGAACCATCAAGACTGAAGAACTATAAGGTCTCAAGGAAGAAAGGGGAAGACTAGAGAGGTAAACCTGCATTTGAGCTATTTTTCTCCTATAGGCATCTGTTCATTCCAAAGTAATGGATGAGAAACTGAGCATAGTTTTTGAAAGACTCACAAATTGAGGGGATAAACAGTGGAGTTGGGGGCCTGCCAAAGAGGCATCCCTGGTAATCCTCCAGGCTCTAGCTTGCACTCAAAAGACCCTCAGGCTGAAAGGTAAATAGATATATACCAGCCTTCTTTAGGAGTGAAGTCCAATTTAGAATCATCTCAAATCCAACTGGATTAAGGTGGCCAGAGAGTCCTTGTGCTGCTAGAGTCATAAGTAAAAGTAAATTATCTCTAAGATCCTGAGCGCTGTTCTATCCAACAGAACTTTCTGCAGTAACACAAAGCTCTATATCTGCAATAGCCACTGGCCACACATGACTACTGAGTATTTAAAACGTGACTACTGCAAGATGGATCTGAATTTTTCATTTCAAATAAATGGTTACATGTGGCTAGTATCTATCAGATACTAACAGAGACATAGAGCAATAAATTACTTCTACAATTTTTCATTTACAATGTCTGGTGTTCAATCAAAAAGAACGAGACATACAGGAGGCAAGACTAACTAACCAAAAACACAAGAAACACAAACAAATGAAAAGAAATCCAGGTGGAGATACATGTAATGGAAATACCAGACTTCAACATAACCATGCTTAATATGTTCAATGAGTTAAAAGACAAAACTAACAACAACAACAACAAAAGAATAAATGGTAATTCTAGAACTGAAAATAGTGTAAAATTCTGGCATTGTCTAGAAAGTGGCAAAACTACTAGTTTATAATAGATTTTCATAAGTTAAAGATGAGTATTGTAATATTTAGGAAAACACCAAAAGAATGGTTAAAGAATATAAACTACCAAGATAACAGAAGAGGGAAATGTAATAATAAAAACCAATAATGAAGGCAAAACAAAACAAAACAAAAACAAAAACAAAAAAGAAAAGAAAGGATGAGAACAAAACTCAAAAGAGGGAAAAAACAGGGCTGGGATTGTGGCTCAGCGGTAGAGCGCTCGCCTAGCACGTGGGCGACCCGGGTTCAATCCTCAGCACCACATACAAATAAAACACATTGAATAAAACGCATTGTGTACAACTAAAAGCAAATAAATAAAAATGTTTAAAAAAAAAAAAGAGGGAAAAAACAAATAGACAATAAAATTTAAATAGTATTTTCATTAAATGTAAATAAGATGTTTCAATAAAATAAGAAGATAGACTATTTTAAAAACTAGAACCCAATTACATGTTGCTATTGACATACATCTTAAACATATGGATTTGGAAAAGTTGAAAGTAAAAAATGGGAAAGACCTATGATGCAAATACTAGACATAGAGAGCTTATATAACGATATCAACATATTAACATCTGACAAAATGGACAAAAAGCATTACTAGAAATAAAGATATTTCACAACAATAAAAGGCTCAATTTACCATATAGATACAACAATTCTAAGTTCTTCTGCAAAAGACCAAAGAGATATAGAAAAATTCTTAACAGTGCAAGATTTGCTTGTACTTCCCATTAATAACAGCACCAGTAGACCAAAAAAAAAAAAAAAAAAAAAAAAAAAAAAAAAAATCATTAAAAATATAGAACAGGGGCTGGGGTTGTGGCTCAGTGGTAGAGTGCTCGCCTAGCACGTGCATGGCCCAGGTTTCATCCTCAGCACCACGTAAGAATAAAGGCATTGTGTACAACTAAAAACAAATAAATAAATATTTTTTAAAAATATATAGAATACCTACGGGCTGGGGTTTTGGCTCAGTGGTAGAGCACTCGCCTAGCACGTGCAAGGCGCTGGGTTCATCCTCAGCACCACATAAAAATAAATAAATAAAATAAAGGTATTGTGTTCAACTACAACTAAAAAAAATAAATAAATTAAAAAAATAGAACACCTGAACAAAATCATTAATGCACTTGCCCTAATTATACATTGTACCATACATTATACTTATCAACTGCAGAATATACATTCCTTAAAAATGCACTTGGAGAATATTAATAAATTCTAAAGAATTGAAATCAGACAGATTATGTTCCCTACCTAAAAATAAAGCTAAAAAACAATTTAAAACAAAGATAATTAGAACATTTTAGAAATTAAGAGATGTACTCCCAAATAACCCATGGGTCAAGGAAGAAATTGCCATATAAACCAGAAAATATTTTGAACTGAATAATAATGAACATATATCATGACAGGGGAAAATATAGAAAAATATGCATCTATTAATTTTGTGGAAGAATAGATGTCTGAATTATAGGTTTTAATACATGAGTTGTTAGATGAACTTTAATCATTGGGTCTTTGCCTTCTTGTGGGCGTGTATTTTAATACTGCAGGGCTTAGAACTCAATGCTTGAAAAAGTTGGCTCCAGGTCTTAGAAAAGGCTAGAAGGGAAGGATACAGGTCTCAGCAACTTTCTCCTTGAGAACAAACTGAGGACAAGAGAACATTATTGTTTTTTAATGTACCTAATGACTACATCTGTTTTGCTGCTGTTGTTCTTTTTTGTCAGCACTGACAGGCTCCCATACCATCTCTTCCCTTTTTTGCTTCGCTTCTCTCCTCATCTGCAGTGACTTTCCTCCTATATCTCAAGGTCAGCCTCAATTTCATAGATCCTTTAATATATAATCCTTTAATATAACTCTAATTTAATCTTTTAAGAAACATCTTCCAATTGTCCCAACTACTGGAAAATAATCTCTCTTCATGGTCCCACAGCAATTTACATATATATATATATTTTTTTACAACTTATTACATTATGCCTTGTAACAGGCCTCTCTGCTCTCTGACTCTGCCATTAGCTAAGAAGCTTTCCTCTGCTGGGCTCTTCTTCCCCCGTGATGTGCTGCCTCACCTTGCTCAGAGCAATGGAGTTGGCCATCTATGGACTGAGATCTCTAAAACCATGAGCCCCAAATAAACTTACCCTCCTGTAAGTTTTTCTTGTCAGGTATTCTGGTCACAACACCACCAAAACTGTCTAAAGCAGCCAGTCTGGCAAAATTAGCACCTACTGTGAATCACTGATTTACTAAGTCATTCAAAAAAAGACTTAAGGAGCACCTATGGTAGATAAGGAAAAGAACAATGAGTAAAACAGAGAGTCTCTTGAAAAGTTCAGTCTAGTCACTAGCCTAGCAGAATCCAGTGTCTATGGTTTTTCTTCCAATAATGAAAATAACCTTAAAACTATAATACTAGTTGTGGATATGTAGTGAAGAATTACTTTACCCAAACAGAGATCTGGCCTTTTCCCTTGGCTACTGGGAGGTGATCTCTAGGCTCCTATCTGCTTGATAAGAATGTCTTTGTTTGCCTGGGGTCCTTGATCACTGGAAGATCTAACAATGTGATCTATGGTAGGGGCATTGGGACATATCAGTTTCACCTACCAGAGATACCAGCCTGAACCTCCAGGAGGGGCTGGAGACCAAAGGGCAACTATAGGGGCAGTATGTGATTAAGCCCCATAAAATTTTTGGACATCAAAGTCTTGGGGGGACTTCCCTAGTTGGCAGTAATATGTGAGTACTATCACATACAGTGATCAGGAAGAGTAACCACCTCTCCTGGCTCCACAGAGAAAGGACAATCAGAAGCTCTATATGTGGACCACTTTCAGATTCTGTCCTATACACCTCCTTCCCTTGGCAGATTTTAATCTGTATTCTTCCCTTGCAATAAACTTGGAATATAGTAAATTTTACTGAGTTCTATGAGTAATTCTAGAGAATTATTAAACCTGAAGGTAGTGCTGGAAACCCTTGACTTTGCTTGCAATTGCTTTGAGAAATGAGGGAAGTCTTATGGAGGACTCTGACATGTATGGCTAGCTACACTCATTACAGGGAACCATGCTACATTCACTTACACTAAATGAGATGAGGCAAACTACTACTCACAAGATTCTTTTCATGTTAAATGGTTTAATACTAATCATTGATTTTTACTTAATTAGAATGTGTTCCAGGGAAGACGGGAGAATTAAAAAAAAAAAAAAAAAAAGTGAAGGAAGATGAAAGCAGGAAAGCATCTCATTTTAAAGCAGAGGAGCTGCTGCATCAGGGTTTCCCAATGTTGGCAGTACTGACCTCTTGGGATGGATAATTCTTTATTATGGGGGACTGACCTATGCATTATAGGATGTTTAGTAGCATCTGTGGCTGCTACCCACTAGATACTAACAACACTCACTCAGACTATAACAACCAATATTATCTCCAAACATTGCTAAATGTCCCCTCGAGGTGAAGGTGGGCAAAACTGTCCCCAGTTGAAAATAGCTGCTATAATAATACTAGAAGGGCTGGGGTTGTGGCTCAGCGGCAGAACGCTCGCCTCGCACGTGTGCGGCCCGGGTTCAATCCTCAGCACCACGTAAACATAAATGCATTGCATTGTGTACAACTAAAGTAAATAAATAAATATTAAAAAAATAAAAAATAATACTAGAAGGGAAAAGTTGTTCTTTTAAAAAGAATGTTAGGTATAGCTCATTAGAGGGGAAACCTTCTATACTTCACTATTTCACTTAGTCCCAGCCTTGTTTATTTTCAACTACAAAAGAAGCTTGGCAGATTTGTTTGTTCTTTCAGCTCCCAGACTTTACAAAGTTTACCTGTTTCAGGTATCTCATTATAATAAGGAAAATCTGCCTAATAAAACATGTCAAATAAAAATTTAAAAAAATTAAAAATCCACTTATTGGATACACTGAAATCTACAAAACATTACTGAAAAAAACTAAAGGTGACACAAATAAATGAAAAAGACATCATATGTTCATGAATCAAAGACTAAATGTTGTTCAGATGGTAATATAACCCAAAGTGATCCACAGGTTCAACCCAATCTCTATCAAAATCCTAACACTGCTTTTTGTTTAAATAGAAAAATTCATCCTGAAATTCATATGAAATATCAAAGGTCCCTAAAAAGTTAAAACAATTCTGAAAAAGAGGAACAATTATCAGACTCACATTGCCTGATTCCAAAACATTACAAAGCTATAGTAATCAAAACAGTGTATAGCATAAAGACAGATCAGGGAAATAGAAGAGGCTGCAGAAATAAACCCTTGCATATATGGTCACGTTACACCATACACATCAAAGTAACTCAAATTAGGTTGAAGGCCTAAACATAAGACCTAAAACTATAAAACTCCTAGAAGAAAATATAGGGGAGAAACTTCATGGAATTAGTGG
Organism: Tamias sibiricus; assembly: GCA_025594165.1. Lineage (NCBI taxonomy): Eukaryota > Metazoa > Chordata > Mammalia > Rodentia > Sciuridae > Tamias > Tamias sibiricus. The sequence continues at coordinate 11,235,230 of CM046663.1, read as the reverse complement.
CAATGATTTCTAGAATATGACACCAAAAGCACAAGCAACAAAAACAAAAATAGACAAGTAGAACTAAATCAAACTAAAAACCTTTGCACTTCAAAGAATACAACCAACAGCATGAAAAAGCAACTTATTAGGATGGGAAAAATATTTGCAAATCATATATATATCTAATTAGTTAATATTCAAAATATATGAAGAACTTCTACAACTCAACATTAAAAATAGACAATTCTCCATTGACAGATGAATGGATAAACAAAATGTGGTACATATATACAGCAGAAGCCTTTAAAAACAGGAAATGCTGTTATATGATACAACATGGATAAAACTTGAGGACATTATACTAAGTGCAATAAGTCAGTCTCAAAAACATAAATACTCTTGTGATTCCACTTATGCAAAGTACCCAGAGTGATCAAATTCACAGAAATAGAAAGCAAAATGGTGGTTATTGAGGATTTAGGAAAGGGAAAAGATGGGGAATTATTGTTTAATAGTCACAGAGTTTCATATTTACAAGATGAAAAAATTCTGAAGACCTGTTTCACTGGAATGTGAATATACTTAATACTACTTTACATTTCAAGATAGTTAAGATGATAAATTGTATGATATGTGATTTTACCATTTTTTTTTTAAATTTCACTTACAGGAGGTCTTCTGCCATGACTTGTTCTCACTGCTTGCTGAAAACCTGTATCATTCTCCAATTCCTAAAATGAAAAGGCAAATTTATATTCAAAAATGAAAAGAGAATTGAGGAAAAAATGTTTAAGCTCTTCTGGTATTCAAGATCCTCTATAATTCATCATACCCTAGATGCCGACATCAGGGTTGGGACTCAAGGACTCCTGTCCTCTAATCTTCCCCCAAATATCAAGCTTCCTTCCTTTCTTACAAATAAGGGTACTGATTATGTTAGTTAATTTATTAAGGGCATTTTATTGACTATTATTCAAAAGGGCAGTATCATAATGCCTGGTTAAAAGATCATACATACAGGATATGACCCTTCCTTTCCTTTCCTTCCCTCCCTTCCTCCCTCCCTCACTTCCTTCCTTCCCAGTAGCTACCACAGTAAGAATAGATCCCATGGGGCTTGGTGGTGCATGCCTGTAATCCCAGTACTTGGGAGGCTGAGGCAGGAGGATCGCGAGTTCAAAGCCAGCCTCAGCAATGGCGAGGCACTTAGCAACTCAGTGAGACCCTGTCTCTAATAAAACACAAAAAAGGGCTGGGGATGTGGCCCAGTGGTCGAGTGCCCCTGAGTTCAATCCCTGGTACCAAAAAAAAGCATAGATCCGCACCCCCCCCCCTTTCTTTCCCCTCTCTCTCTCTTCCCATATGCTAGGGTCATGCTACCATTCTTACCTGAGAAAGCCCCAGGACAGAAAAGGGCCTATTTTTTACAAGCAAGGAAGCAGACACTTTCTATTATTCTGTTTCCATCTGCTCAAGTGAAAAGCCTTTGCCTCACTGGACAGGTAAAATCTGAGATTCAGACTGAAGTTAACCTAGCTGGCTCCATTGAGTCCAACCTGTTCTGTCATTTGGAGCCATCTCAGTTGAAATAAGTTATTTTGCTTTCCTGATTCTAAACACTAGTCAAGGTCAGAGATATAATTGTTCTTAGGTTTCCTAAATAAAATGCCATTTTTTTAAGCTCTCTAAAAAGCACCCAGTTTTACCAACTGCTAATCTTTTAGTAAGACTTCATTTCTTACTTCTTCTAGAACACAATATGGCTGTAATCACTCAGATACACTTTAGTACAACTCTCTTACTTGCCTTTGATTTATTCTAATTTACTTCAGACAAAAATATATCTGCTGCTATGGTTTGAATATGGTTTGTCCCCTAGAGGTTCACATGTTGGAAGTTTGGTCTTTATTCATTTATATGTGGTGCTGAGAATCGAACCCAGTGCCTCACACATGCCAGGCAAGCAATCTACCACTGAGCAACAACCCCAGCCCTTATTTGTTTATTTTTATGTGGTACTAAGGATTGAATCCAGTGCCTTTTGCATGAGAGGCAAGCACTCTACCACTGAGCTACAACCCCAGCCTGAGAATGGATTCTTATAAGAACACAAAACTAGCCTCTCTCTCTACTCTGGCTTCTTATCTCAGTGATCTGGCCTGTTGTACACTCCTATCATAATACCACACAACCCAGGGGACCCTCACCAGAGGAAGAACAGATGGAACTGCCTGATCTTGGACTTTCAATCTCCAAAACTGAGATAATTAAACCTCTTTTCTTTATATGTTACCAAGCCTCAAGTAATTTATTATAACACCAAGAAACAGACTAATACGCTTGCTCGGTAATAAAAAATAAATAATACATATAAAATGGAGTCACTATCAATTAACTTTTTTAAATGTTTAGTTTTAGATGTACATAATACCTTTATTTTATTTATTTATGTGGTACTGAGGATTGAATCCAGTGCCCCAGACCTCAATTAACTTTTTTAAAAGTCTGCAGAAAATCAAAGTAAAATGTTCAAATAAACAGGATACTAATACAATGCACTTTAAACATGATTTTATTACAAGCATTTCTTCTTCAACTTTTACTTTAAATTATCTTTATAACCTTCCATATAAACTACAGAAAATTAAATAAGTACACAATGTTCAGCCATAAAATCTGGGAACTTCTGTGTAAAATATAAAGCCAAAGGCAACCTCCAGCATAATTAATTATACTTCAGCCTTGACAAATCTTTTGGTAAAAAGATGTCTTCTAAGATTCTCAAACTATTCATAAAATTTGATTAGTAAGCTCAATAAACTCTAACTAAAGGATAAGCTAGAAAGAATGGTCAACAAATTCTCTAATAACAAACACCAAACACAACTTTTGTAACTTTTTCTTTGTACCTTGACAATCTGCATATTCTATGATCATCATAAGCAACAATTTTCAAGTGATTAAGTTATATATTACACCTGTTATGATTACAGCTAACTACATGACACTTCAAATTTAGGGCACTAAAAAAACAAACAAACCTGGATTTCAGGTATTTTCAGATGATTTAAGTGTTTTTTAATTTACACATTCAGATAGTGATGAAAAACAGAAGTATATAACTCATCTTCACTCATTTATATAATATTTCTCCTGATCTTTCCTTCTGCTATAATAACTACTATTGGTGGAAGTTAGTAGAATCTTCACTAATAGCACTTTTCTTGATTTTTAAGTCAACTTACTCAATCTAAAGCATAAAAAAGCAAAGAACCCTCAAACCCAAAGTCTTCATAAATCAACTGAGCTGGTTCACAAAAGACTAATATAAAATAAAAAAAGTTTTGCTTTGTTTTGTTTTTACCTCAGTATCATAGATTGGATTGTAGTCATTATAACCAGAATAAAGATCATCATCATCTGTCTCTGGAGCCAGGTGCACATTTTGCATCATTTGTGCCTAAGAAAAACCAACAGTGCAAATGTATGTTATAATTTGGATCTGGAATGTCCCCCACAGGCTCACTTGTTAAAGGCTTGGTCCCCAGTGCAGTAATGTTCAAAAGTGGGGCTTTGGGGAAATGACTGGATCATGAGGGATCTAACCTCATAAATAGATTTATCTACTGATAGCTGAATGCATTATTGGGAGGTGGTAGCCATGGTACAAGGGGGGGCCTAGTTGGAGGAAATAGTCACTAAGGGCATATCCTGCTTATTCTTTCTCTCTCTCTCTCTCTCTCTATTTCTCTCCTTTCCTCCCTCCCCCTGCCTCCTCTTTTCTGAGGAAAGCAGCTTTGCTCCACCATGCCCTTCCTCCATGCTGTACAGCTTTACCACAGATCCAGAAACAATGGGGTCAACTGACAATGGAATAAAGCCTCTGAAACTATGAACCTCTAAGTTGATTTTCTCAGCTATTTTGTGCCAGCAACAGAAAACTGGTTAACACAATGTGCGGCTGGTATAAAAATAAAAATATGTGTGTGGACACGTGTGTGTTTGTGTGTGTGTGTGTGTGTGTGTGTGTGTGTGTATTTGGAGGTGCTGGGAATTGAACTAGGGCCTTGTTGCTAAGCACACTATTGAGCTATACCCCAAGCCCCAAGAAATAATTCTCAATTCAAATGCATAATCTTTCTGGCCAAATTTAACTATATACATTTCTATGGCTTCAGTTGATTTTATTTTTTTCAAATTCCCAAAACTAGGTGTCAAAACATTCATTTATTGCCCTCATTTCATATTTATTTCATATCTTCTACATTGAAAGAACAGTGGCAGGACCAAGGGAAAGGTATAGCCGATTACCCTGATTTTCATGGAGCTTAGTATCAAGTGCAGAAGAAACATAAGCAGTAGTCCAATGCAATGCAAATACCACTACAATCCCACCATAATGGATAAAGTTTAAAAGATCAACAACACATAAGGCCAGCAAAGATGTGGAGCAATTGGGATATTCATACACTGCTGATGGGAGTATAAAATTGTACATTTTTGGAAAAAGTTTTGGCAGTTTCATAAAATTAATATTTACCTTTCATGACCCAGCAATTCTACTCCAGAATATTTACCAGAGAGAAATGAAAATATGTCTACAGAAAGATTTTTATAAAAATGTTTATAGCAGCTTTATTCATAATGGACAAAATTAGAAACATACAAGATGCCCAGCAATAGAATGGGTAAGCAAATATGGTATATTTATGTAATGAAGTACTATTTGGCAATAAAAAATGAAGGTACTGATGGCATATATAACAATATAAAGAATCTCAATTACACTATGTGCTAGAAGCCTTATATAAAATGGTACATTAAGCACTGTTTCATTTATATAAAGTTCAAGAACAGGAAAAATTAATCTCTGAAAGAAAACAATTAGAACAGTGGTTGCTTATTGGGGGGTGGAGAAGTAGAGATTAAATGGGAAGCGGCACAAGAGAATTTTCTGGGGTAATGATAAATATTCTATGCTTTGACAGGGGTTTAGGTTACACTGGCATGCATGTATGAAAATTCAGCAAAAGCACACTTAGGATTTCTGCTTTTCTTTGTAAATTCTATATTGAAAGAAAAAACAGTAGACAAATATTGAACTATAAATTAGTAAGCATTCCAAGTATTTAAGAGGAAGTTTAATATCTGTGATTTAGTTTGAAATGTATTAAAAGATGGGTTGATAGATGGATAGGATAGACATAAGGTAAAGCAAGTATAAAAAATGATAATGGTAGAATCTAGGTAGCAAGTAAAAGGTTCACAGTTAAATTTTTAAACTTTGCTACACACTTGAAAACTTTCATAATAAAATGTTAAAAAAATGCTTAGGCAGAATAAAATAGATGTCAAAGCAAAGTAAAATGGAAGCATGAGAAAAATGTAATTACTGTGTACTTTTGCTATAAATGTAATAATTGTTTGACAGTATGGAAGGAGTCCCAAAAGTGTCATTCAAATAAAGTCAATTGTTTAGGCAATTTTGAGGGTCAGAGGTGTAAGAGGGCCAGTAGCCAAAAAATGTAGTATTGAACTACTTGTCTACCTAGTAGTATATTTTCTTTAAATTTGTTACCATTTTAGGTGTGCCAGTAAATTCCTAAGAAAATTCCATTTAATTTTATTGTTCAGCATAATACCAAGTATGTCACTTCTCAGAGCCTTTTAAAAATTATTTACATATTTAAATACTAATAAAATTATTACTTTTTTGAGATATGATTCACACTATAAAATTATCCCTTTTAAAGTATATCATTCAGTGGTTTTTAGTATAGTCACAAGTTGTGCAACCATAATTCCAAAATATATTCTTCATCTCATAAAGAAAAATGGGTCCCTTTAGCAGTCACTCTCCAATTCTCCTTTCCTCCAGTCCCTGGCAACCATTAATATACTTTCTGTCTCTATGGATTTGCCAATTCTGGACACTTCGTGTACATGGAATCATGAAGTATGTGGTCTTTTGTGTCTGGCCTTTTCACTTAGCATATTTTCAAGGTCTAGCCGTGATATACTATGTATCAGTACTGCATTATTTTTCATGGCTGAATAATAAATTTATAACATTGTGTTTATTCATTAGTTAGTGGACACTGGGGTTGTTCCACTTTGGAACTTGTAACACTGTTGTGAACATTTGCATAAAGTTTTGGCATGAATGTATGTGCAATTCTATTGGGTATATATCTAGGAATGGAATTGCTGGGTCATAAGGTAACACTATGTTTAACTTTTGAAAAAGCTACCAGACTGTTTTCCAATGTGGCTGCAACGTTTTACATCCCTTCAGCAATGAGAGGTTTCTAATTTCTCCATGTCCTAGCCAACACTTGTTATTGTCCCTCTTTTGGTAGAGCCATACTAGTGAATGTGAAATATCTCACTGTGGTTTTGATTCACATTTTTCCTAACGATTAGTGATGCTGAGCATCTTTTCATGTGATTATTGGCTATTTGTATAATCTCTTTGGAGAAATGTCTGTTCAGATTGTTTGCCCTTTAATAATATGGTTATTTGTCTTATACAGCTATAAAAATTTTTATTATTCTGGCTACTAGACCTTATTGTATATATGCTTTGCAAATATTTTCTCCCATTCTGTACATTGTCTTTTCACTTCTTGATAGTACCCTGTAAAGCACTAAGATTTTAAAATTTGAGGTATAATTTATCAATTTTTTTTTGTTAGTTGTTTGTACTTTTGGTATCACATCTAAGAAAGGAATGCCTAAACCAAGGTCATGAAAATTTACACTTTTTTTTTTTCCCTAAGAGTTTTCTGGTTCTAATTCTTACAATTCTTTGATCCACTTTGAGTTAATTTCCCGTTACTCTTTGAAGATGAAAATTCATTACTGTGAGAGCAAATGTCAGCCAGATAAAAACAGTCATTCCAAAATACCTCTGAAGGGTCACTGGTGGAAGAAGCATAAAATATTTTAACTTAAAAGCTTTAGCTCAAATAATATGGAGACCACCTCTCTCCCTTATCCATGGTTTTACTTTCCATGCCTTAAGTTACCTGCACTTAACCACGCAGTCCAAAAATATGAAATGGAAAACTCCAGAAATAAACAACTCATGCATTTTAAATAACATTTCATTATGAGTAATGTGATAAAACATTGTAGTACTGCTTGAACCCACCTGGAACTTGAATTATCCCTTTGTTTAGCATATCCACACTGTAAACGCCATTGACCCATTAGTCACTTAGTAGCCATCTTGGTTATTAGGTCAACTCTTGCAGTATCACAGTGTTTTGTGTTCAAGTAACCCTTATTTTACTTATTAATGACCCTAAAGTACAAAAATAGTGATGCTAGCAATTCAGACATGCCAAAGAGAAGTCACAAGTGCTTCCTTTTAGTACCAGCACACATCACTAAAGAAGCATGAGAATAGTAGAAAAGGTATATTGAAAGAGGATGGGGTTGTGGCTCAGGGGTAAAGTGCTTGACTAGCATGTGTGAGGTCCTGGGTTCAATTCTTAGTACCACATATAAATAAAATAAAGGTCTACCAACAACTAAAAAATTAAAAATAAAAACAAAAAGATACATTAAGCCGGGGTACTGCGGCACATACCTGCAATCCCAGCAGCTCTGGAGGCTGAGACAGGAAAATGGCGAGTTCAAAGCCAGCCTCAGCAACTTAGCGAGGCACTAAGCAACTCAGTGAGACCCTGTCTCTAAATAAAATACAAAACAGGGGGCTGTGGCTGTGGCTCAGTGGTAGCGCACTTGCCTGGCATGTGTGAGGCACTGGGTTCGATTCTCAGCACTGCATATAAATAAATAAAATAAGGTCTATCAACAACTAAAAAATATTTTTTTAAAAAAATACAAGGGGCTGGGGCTGCAGCTCAGTGGTAGAACACTTGCCTAGCGTGCATGAGGCACTGGATTCAATTCTCAGTACCACATAAAAATAAAACAAATAAAATAAAGGCATTCTGTCCACCTACAACTACAAAAAAAAAAAAAAAATACAAAATAGGGCTCAGTGGTTGAGTGCTCCTGAGTTCAATTCTTGGTACCAATAAAATAAAATAAAATAAAATAAAGATACATTGGGAGAGAAGATTCACATAATTTTATTACAACATATTACTATAACTGTTCCATTTTAGTATTAATTGTTAACCTATTACAGTGACTAGTTTACAAATTAATCATAGGTATGTATGTATAGCAAAACTCAGAGCATAAATAGGGTTCAGTATTACCAAAGGTTGCAGGTATCTACTGTGGGCCTCCAAACACATCCCCTGCAGATAAGAGGGGACTACTGTACTACATCAGTGGCTCTCAAACATCAGAAACCTAAAAACTTATTTAATTCAGATTGCTTCTCCCCAGCCACCAGTTTCTGATTCAGTAAGTCTTGAGTGGGGATACCCTCTCAGTTCCATAGAATGTGCATTTCTATCAAGTCACCAAGTGATGTTGATGCTGCTGGTCCAGGGATCCCACTTTGAGAATCATTATGCTAAGCAAGAACTTCCTAATTATGAGCCCTATTTAAATAGTCTAGGTTCCACATTAACAAGCAACTTTTAGCATTAGAGATCCTTTTTGCTGGGTTGTAAACAAGATTGTGAAAAATTTATATCTGGGAGAGTCTTTAGTTGAACAGACATCTAGTAGAAATATACTAATTTTAAAGATGTGGAAAGCAAACCTAGGAAAGGTGAAAGCAATTACCTATGCTTAACAGCTACATTTGGCACAATAAATATTACCACTCAGGGTTTCTGGATTCTCCAAGCTCTTTCAAAAGCAGCTTATACACACAACAAGCTTCTCATCTTGAAATAATTTGAGGATAATGCCACCTCAATATAATTAAGTGCCAGTAAAACATTTTTTTTAAATGTTAAAGTTATTTCTTAACACACTTCTACTATGATGATCAGTATATTTCCAACATGCCTATTGTAGTTTCTCAATCACAACCAGAAAATCATCCTGGTAAACAGAAAAACTGGAATTTTCGGCCCAGAAAAAAATCTTGGGAAACCCGTAGCTGGCCCTCCATATCTTCAGAGTCTGCATCCTGTTAAACACTTGCGGGGGGGGAAATTACATCTGAACACGTACAGACCTTTTTTTTTTTTTTTTTTTTTTTTTTGGCATTATTCCCTAAACAATTGTTTATAATTTCAAACTATTTACATAATATTTACATTGTTAGGATTTGTAAGTAACCCAAAAATGACTTATAAGTATATAGAATAATTGTATAAATTATATGCGATTTTTTTTTTTTTTTTTTTTTTTTTTTTTTTTTTTGTGGTACCAGGGATTGAACTCAGGGGCACTCGACCACTGGGTCATATCCCAGCCCCCCTTTTTTTTTGCATTTTATTAGAGACAGGGTCTCACTGAGTTGCTAAGTGCCTCGCCATTGCTAAGGCTGGCTTTGAACTCGTGATCCTCCTGCCTCAGCCTCCCAAAGTGCTGGGATTACAGGCGTGCGCCACCGCGCCCGGCTTATGCGATTTTTTTATGAGACTTGAGCAACTGAAAATTTTGGAATTAAGGGGGAGTGGGTCCTGGAACCAAGTCCCTAGGGATACAGAGTATCAACTATACTTAATGTCTCTGGAATTTTTATATATTTTATGCGTTCTTTTTCTTTTTAATATTTTTGAATTGTTGATGGACCTTTTTTTTTTTTTTTAATTCACTTATTCATATGCAGTGCTGAGAATCGAACCCAGTGCCTCACACATGCTAGGCAAGTGCTCTACCACTAGGCCACAACCCTATGCATTCTTTTGTGAACTTTTGCCTTCATTTCTGGCTCAGCCTTTTATTAGACAATCTCCAAAAACTTGACATAAGAATTAAAAAGGAATGGTCGCTGTATTCGGTGTGAAACACCAGAGCCTATGCAAAGGTCTTACTGTGTTTGGAGTTCCCTCGTTAAGGTGTGACTACGACCTGGTACAGCCATCCCAAGAAGAACTGGACCGCCCAACCCTTTAGGAGGAGCAATAAAGACGGGTCTTAGCTATGGAAACCGATGTGAGCGAACCACCGCCAGCGTCAACACGGGAAGGACTTGGGTACCACAGGGGTTCCAGCCACTGGTGGGCGGGAAGGGGCCCAGGGCGGGCAGTCTGTTCTCCGCCCCTCCGCAGGCCCCACACCGCGAGCAGGAGGAGGCCCCCCGCTAAGGCGCGGCATAGCCGCGCGGAGTCCTGAGGCGCCCGGGCCCCAAGGCCCTTCTCCTACCTCTCGCTGAGAGGAGTGGGGTGACTGCGAGTCGACCCCAGGGTAGACGCGGCCGTTTGCGCGAATCTACTCAGCGGTCCGGGGCGCGGCGCCGGAACGGTTGCCAGGGCGGAATCCAAGGAAGCCGCTCCCACAGTCCTCCGCGCGAGGCCGGAAGCGCGGGGGCTGAGGGGACACGCGGAGGGAGGGGAGAGGAGGGTCGCGTCGCGCTTGCCTGCGGGGGTCCGGGAGGTGTCGGGCCAGGGTGTGCCGGGCATAGGGATCCACGATCCGGTAAATCCTGGTGAGATCACCCAGAAAGCAGAAGACCCAAAGATGGTACCTAAGTCATTATGCAGGGTCTCCTGGAGCCACCACACTAATCTGTGAACCGCGGAAGCCCGTTTTCAGTGTAATCCCTGAAAATAAATTTGTTGGTCACTTTATAAAATTGCCTTCAGGTGATACCTGCGTGGGAAATCTCACCCCCACCAGTTTGTCTTCATAATTAATTTTTTTTTTATGTTTTAAGAGGTGTAATTGGGAGGTGTAGAGGTGATGTCGCCATAGGCAAAGGTGCGATATATGCAGTAGAGGGGGAGAAATAAAGAATGACCACGTGCTTCTGCCCTTTTCAATGCTTTATTCACTCAAATCAGTCAATACAATTTCACTCTATAAGCCGGGCGCGGTGGCGCAGGCCTGTAATCCCAGCACTTTGGGAGGCTGAGGCAGGAGGATCGCGAAGCCAGCCTCAGCAATGGGGAGGCTCTTAGCAACTCAGTGAGACCCTGTCTCTAAAACAAAATACAAAAAAAGGTCTGGGGATGTGACCCAGTGGTCGAGTGCCCCTGAGTTCAATCCCCGGTACCACAAAAAAAAAAAAAAAAAAAAAAAAAAAAAAAAAAAAAAAATTCACTCTATAGGCTCTTAATCAAGAAAATGACAGTCCTTAATGCCAGGTACTGCAATAGACATAATCAATTCACAAACACGCTTAATCATGACAGAGTCATAACAGACATTCCAAGGCAGGCTTCTCCTGGTGTGGAACTGATATCTGGTTGAGGAGAGGCTCCTAGGGAGAAGTAGCAGTTTACACCAGGTTCAGGATGTGGCTGTAGAGTTCAAGAGCAGTGAGGGAAATGCGGAGGGTCAGGCAAACCATGAGCAGAGTGGCGATGTCAGTCCAGGTCCTCATCAGGCTCTCCAGCAAGTGGGCATCAGTGTTGGCTGTCTGTCTGTCTGTTCATTGGTTCCATCATTTATACTTAATTTTGGGGCTTCTGACCACCCTTTCATTCCCTATCAGTTGCTACTGGGTTTCTCAGTGACATCATTCGTCCTGAGGCTGGAGCATCTGGTCTGATGGTCCTCATCCTGATTTTCTCGCCTTTTGCCTTTTGGAAAGGACTTATCAAGGTGAGGGTAACAAAACAGAGACTTCCCTCTGGGTTTAAGCCAGGGTTGGAAGGAATGGCTTACTTTAATCAGGCTATGCCTGATGACCTTATTGGAGTGCTCCATAAGTGGCCTGATGGGGACTGCAGGTTCAAAGTGAAGTTTTAAAATGGAGCTGCTTAGGCTAAGGCCTAAGGCCATCCTGACAGGTAATCTAAGAAACTAGTAATTAATGAGTTTTAAAAATTAAGCATTTGGGGAAATATTCTCCATGGCTGTCTTTCGATTTTGCATGTCTTGTGAGCAGAAATCCTAATGGCTTTTGTTCCGGATTCTTGTGATGGTTAATTTTATCTGTTAAATGAGCTAGTCTGTGGTATCTGCAAAGTGATTCAATTCCTTAAATTAAATTTCTGTATAAATATGCATACTGTTGGTTCTGTTTCTGTGGAGAACCCTAATATAACCAGCTTTTCAAGGACATTTGTATAGTGAACAGCTTTAGAACACTGAAATAAATACTTCCCTTCAGAACAAAAAGCAGGATTGTTAATGTCCAGTGGAATAAAGATAATCCCTCCTCCTCCCCCTCCTGCCCAAAGCTTAGTCAGTTGGTTTGCAGTCCATTATAGAATATTAATATTTCTTAAAATTGGGGTTTCCTCAGCTTTGACACAAACCCACTGCATGCACCTGGGCTTCCCCCATGGTAGTCTTGGTATGTGGTGAGGGTTCGGGGTAGGGGTTAATGGAACCAAAGGGAATATGGAAACTCATGCTGCTTGCTATGCGGTGAAGAATAAAGTCCTTTGTCTCTGATCCAGGTGTTTTCTGCCAACATTCATGAAACTGTTTGGCTAGCTTGTTAGCTTGCAGGTAGGGTGAGATTGTACACAATTATCAATAGTATCTAGCTGCATAGCTAGAAGCAGATGTTTAATAAATATGTGTGGAATTAGTGAATGCTGTAGAACCCTTCTTTCAGGCAACTAATACGTAGAGACAACTTTCATTTTCTTTAGGTTTCCAGGCTGTAAATTTAAAGTTCCTTCAGTTTTTTTTTCATTGAAAACACATTCAAGTTGGTTCAACTTAGTCATTCTTTAAGCATGATACAGTTACTTAAATAGGGAGTGGTCAGTCATCTTCACTTGAAATTGTGTAATGGAGTTAACATTTATTGAACACATGCCTATTATTGCCAGACAAAATGTTAGGGTCATATATCTTGTATTACTAAAATATAAACTCTACAGAGAACAGAGATTTTTGTCTTTTTTGTTCTACACTGTATCTTTAGTACTTTTAAAAGTGCCTGAAAATAGTTGATCTCCTACAATTATTTGTTGAACGAATTGTCGGGCTTGTAATTAGTTACATACAGTGTTAGAAGTTAATGGGAAGCAAGCAACAAGTTTGACCTGAGTAAAAGCTAGTGTCATTTATTAATATGGAGAAAAGTTAGAGGAGAATCAGGTTTGAGAGAGAAAATTAGTTTTGAACACAGTGGGTTTCAGATGCCTATAAAATATGATATGCAAATAGAGATAGTGAGAAGCCAACTGCATGTAAAGTTACAAAGCTCAGAGAATAGATCCCATATGGAGGTATACATTTGGAATTCACTAAAACAGATGGATTTGAAGCCTGGGGTGAGTATGATTAGTTACAGGGGAGGAGAATATAGAGGGATTTTTAAAATGAGCCTAGAACTGAGACTTGGAAAACAACATTGAAAGACTTTGTAGGAGAGGAATCCCTAATGATTCTCTTTAATGGTCAGACATATTAGAGCAAAATCAGGAAAGTGAAAGCAATAGAAGCTAAGGGAAATAAATGCGTGAAACATGAGGGAGTGGCTGAGTTTTTTGAATGCTGTTGAAAGGTCAGTAATTAAACCAAATACCTATTCTGTTGATTTAGCAAGAGGTCTTCAAGTGAAAGAGTGCCTGCACTGAGTTGACTGGTAATTGGGCATTGTATTAGGCCATTTTCTGTTACTAAAATGAAATATGTGAGGCAAGCTAACTTTACATAGACAAGAGTTTTATTTTGCTCATACTTTGGAAGGCTGAAAGTCCAAACAGCATGGCTCCGGCTCTTATAAGGGCCCTCTGATAAATGGCAGGAATGTGAGAATGAGAAATCACATCAGCAAATACAAAGCAAGAAAGGCTGCATGGACCAGGCTTAGGCTTTTATAACCACCCTGCTGTGAGGACTATCCAGGGTCCTAAGAGTAAAACCTCAGTCTCTTCAGGGCACCTCCCTAGTGACTTAGGGACCTCCCAAAAGTCTTACCTCTTAAAGATCCTATACCACCATACTGGGAACCAAGACTCTAACACATGAACCTTGGAGGATAAATCATGTCCAAATCAAAGCAGTGATGAAGTAGTGACTGGATATGAAAACTTAAGAAGCATGGCTATGAATGGAAAGAAAAAGACAGAGGTAGATGGCTAGGGAGTCCATGGCTGGGAAATTTTTCATTGATTTTTAAAAAATATTGATTTATTCAGTTAGTTAGTTATAGGTGGACACAATATCTTTATTTTATTTTATGTGGTGCTGAGTATCGAACCCAGTGCCTCATGCATGCTAGGCGAGCGCACTACCTCTGAGCCACAACCCCAGACTGATTGATTTGTTTTTTAAGAAGGAAGATCATAGAACATTTTTGAAAGCTAAGGGAGTTGATCCAATAGAAAGAGACTGAGGATCAAGGAGAGATGGATGAAAGTGAGGGGAATGGACGAGTTTCCAGGTTTGAAAAAAGTGGAAAAGGTCTAGAATAAGCAAATAAAAGGAGAACATGTTAGCTAAATAAGTGTAGAAACATCTTCTAGTAAGTTTAGGTACTTGACACCAATGATTGTGAATTTATAGTAATGTTTATCTGCTCATCTGCTTTGTAGTCTGGTACTCCCAACCCCTTTTCTTTATTGGACCTGAAGTGGGTACAGACATGGAAAAGGTAGATAGTAGAATTTATTCAGGGTTGAAATTTGTTGGGCAGTTGCAAAGAAAGGGCAGAGGGGAAAGGGAGTTATACGGTAGACATAAAATTTAATGCAAATAACAAAGGAACTGAATTGAATGGAGCTAGTGAATGGGAAGGAAGTGAAGGAGTTGGCTTAAAAATACTGAGGTTAGAAGAACAGTCACAAAAGGATGACTTTAACAGACTAGAGAGGAGGCTTGCTGAATTAGTGATGATGGAAATGGTAGAATTTTAGGTGGAAACTAGATACAAGGTTTGAAGATGGATGTGGTCTGGAAGAAGTCGCTTGAGATGAAGGGTCTGAAATTTGAAGTCACTGGGATAAGTGGTATGGTGCACTGTGAGCTAGGTGGCAACGACTAAGGGAGAGCAAGGAGGAAGTTAAAAGAGGTTTGAAATCTCAGATGGCCTGAGATTCATAGTTGCAGAGGGTTTGCAAGAGAGTGGAGACATCAAGAGGACATTATCAGTTCTACCTCCTGACTTGAAGATTCCTGAGCTATAAGACAATACATTACCCAAGAGGGCTCTCAAGAGAAGTCTGTGGAGATGAGCCAGTTTTCTGTGAAAGCATAGAGGTGGGGAGAATAATGGGAAAAACTGTGGAAGATATGGGGAATCTGCTCATTAGAAAGCAGAAATTCTAGAGGACCTTAGCAGGGATTGAACCAGAGTGTTCTGACCAGAATACTTGCAGCCTGGGTGGTGACCAGGGAAAACAGGGATGTGAGCAGAGATGTATTTGGTGCTGACAGATCATTCTAATGGCATTCTACTATGACCTGAAAGTGAGGCTTAGTGGCTCTGGCAAGAGGTATGACATTTCCTTTATTCATGGCCAGGTGGCGAAGCAACTGTGGGTGGTCTGCAGTGGCTAGCAGCTAGGACAAGTAGGCACCAGCACATGGACTTTTATTCAGCAGAGGACAAAGGAATTTGGATGAGTTGAGTCTTGTTTTCTATATGAGGTTAATGCTTTCATGGTTTTAGGGTCAGTGTTTTTAAAGGTCTCAACTGTCTGTCATTCATCACTGATAACCAGCTACATTTCTCTCTAATTGTTCTGCCTCTTTCCTTCCAACTATGACCTGGAAGGTATAAGTAACCATCTTTGTATCCTATTCTGTTACCAAAGTGTTCTGACTTCTGTCACTGCTTTCTCTTTACTCTTCCATCTTCCATTTCAGTCTCAATCTATTCTGCACACTACCCAAAGTGATCATCCTTAAGTGAAAATCTGATCACATTGTTTTCTGCTCAAAAGTTGTGGTGCCTTATCTTCCTTGACTTTGGGGCAGTCTAAACTCTATAATGTAGCTTAGAAAACTCTTCACAGTCTTAAAGATCCATGTGGTCTTACTCAGGATTCTTTGTTGCAGCCAAGAAAAAATAATTCATGCTATCATAAACAGCAAAGGAATTAAAAAGAAAAACGATATATAGTAACTCAATGAATTGTCAAGAGAGGCTAAGGAGCAAGGCTTGGAAAAGCAGCAGAAGCTTGGGGAGGTAAGGTACAACCAAATTTGTGTCACAGCAATGGCCTGCTTAAGTTATGGAGATCAACACTCTCAGTTTGTTCACCCTACTTCACCTCCTGCTGCCCCAACTTTTCCACTTGCTACCTGCCATCCTACCATTTGGACATTTGTTACTACACAGCTATACTTCACGCTTCCGGTACCTTCTGTCTTATCTCTGGACACTGGGTTTCTCCATGGGTGAGCTATTTGTCCCCTTATTGTCCTTTGTCTCCCTCCCATCCTGCCCTTTATCTCCCTCCCCCTCAAGTCAGAGTCCTACAAGGGAGGATGTACTGGCATGTTTAGGTCAATAAGCCATGTTCTATAAATCAGGGAGCTCAAAGTCAGGGTATCTACTTCCCTTTAGCTTCTTCACCTATTTAGGGATTCTTCTGAAATGGGAAGGGTGTTTAGATGTTGGGCATCTCAAAATGACAAATGTGGGGCTGGGATCGTAGCTCAGTGTCAGAGTGCTTGCCTGGCGTGTGTGAGGCAGTGGGTTCAAAGCCCAGCACCATATAAAAATAAATAAAATAAAGGTATAGTGTCCACCTACAACTAAACAAATATATTTTTAAAAAATGACAAATGTGTATGACACCTCCCCTTTGCTCTCCTCATTTGGACATTCATACTTGAGGTCTTTAAGTCAGAGGAAAGAACCATGACTGAGGTGGCGCACGCCTGTAATCCCAGCACTTAGAAGGCTGAGGCAGGAGGATCGCGAGTTCAAAGCCAGCCTCAGCAATGGCGAGGCACTTAGCAACTCAGTGGGACCCTGTCTCTAATAAAATACAAAAAAGGGCTGGGGATGTGGCCCAGTGGTTGAGTGCCCCTGAGTTCAATCCCCGGTACCCAAAAAAAAAAAAAAAAAAAAAAAAAAAAAAAAAAAAAGAAAAAAAAGAACCATGACCTCTCTTGTAAGAGCCTTTAATGAGGAAGTAGCTAAGATGGCGGCTGGCTGAGAGCCAAGAGGAGGCGTTTACTTGTTTACACCTGACCTTAATGTAATTAACTAAGAATCTTTCTGTGCCCGTGGGCATTGTGTGCCGTACCTGTAAGTTGAGCTTGTGACACGTGTATGCTTCATGGGTGAAGAGTATTTAACCATGCTGGGGGCGTCAGTGAGAGAGAGAAGATAGAGAAAGGAGAGAAGAAGAAGGAGCAATAAAGGAACCACTCATTCCCAGTCTGCCTCCGATTTCTTTCCCACAGTATCATTGCCTTAGGCGGCAACAAATGGTGGCCCATAGGGGGAATCAGCACAGCAGGTAAGAGAACTGAGGAACCTCGCAGGAGTCTCTAGCCAGAGCGGTTAAGGGCAAGGGAAAATGAGTTTGAAAATTTCAAGGATCCGAATTGTCAAGGCTATTGAAGATTTGTTAGAGATAGTTAGGGAATGCCTGCTCTCAACTAGACCTAGGGTTCAGGAAAGTGTTATTGAGTCAGTTAAGGCTAGTGAGGGTAGTATTAGTGAGGAGGAATTAAGTGAAAGTGATCTTGAGAGCACAGTCTCCGATAAAATGAGCAAAAGGGAACTAAAAAGGACCAGGATGGAGGACTGTCAAGTGGAGAAACCACTTGTGCCTTCTGCTCCCCCATGGGATGACTCAATTGTAGAGACTATTAGGGGTCTTTCTAGGTGCTTGCGTGCCCTTGAGTGTCAAAGTTCACAGGAACTATGGGATCTGCCAGTGTTTGAAGATCAAAATGAACAAAGATACCATCAATATTTAGATTTTAAAATTATTAAAAATTTTAAAGAAGCAACAATGACATATGGGCCCCAAGCTCCTTTCACCATAAGCATGTTAGAATCTCTTAATACTCTCAATTTAACTCCTACAAATTGGAAAGGCTTATGTAAGACAGTATTGAGCAGGGGACAATACTTGGTTTGGAGGTCTCAATTCCAAGAGTTCTGTGTTGAAACAGCTCGAAGAAATGCGGCTTCAGGATTTCCAGATCGTAACATAGACATGTTAACTGGAGAAGGGCAATATACTGATTTACAGGTTCAGATTCAGTACAATCCTGGAGTTTACGCTCAAATATACGCCACAGCTGTTAAGGCTTGGAAAACATTACAAGGAACTGGTGAGTTACAGGGTAGCTTGTCTAAAGTAATTCAGGGACCTAATGAGCCATATGCCGAATTTGTTGATCGTCTTTTACAGACAGCAAATAGAGTTTTTGGAGATGTTGATCAAGCCATGCCATTAGTTGTTCAGCTGGTATATGAAAATGCCAACAAATATTGTCAGGACGCTATCAGACCTTGGAAATCTAAAAAGGACCTTTCTGTTTATATAACGCTTTGCAGGGACATAAATGATGCATTTATTACAGGTAGTGTAATCACAGCAGCCATGAGAGGTGCTTTTCCTCTTAATCCTGCAAGATGGGCTCGACCCAAAAGTGATTATCAGTATAGGCAATCAGGTTATTTTAAAAAACAATGTCCCCAAAGAAGGCAAGAGACAATAGAAATAAAACCAAGCTCGTCTCGTGCCCCAGGCCGCTGCCCCAGATGAAAAAAGGAAACCATTGGGCTGGTGAGTGCAGATCTCAAACTGATATTGATGGTAACATTTTTGTCTGGCAATTCAAAAAACAGGGCACAGGGCCCAATGCCTCAGGGCCCACAAATGTACGGGGCATTAGAGAAGGAGTATCCTCAAACACCTATCCAGATGGTTCCTCGACACAATCCCTTTTACCCATTAACTCCCTTGTCAGGGGGACAAAAGGAAGTGCAGGACTGGATCTCTGTTCCACTGCCTGAATAGTGCTAACACCTGAGATGGGGTTCCCACGGGAGTCAGGGGACCTCTTCCCTTAG
The DNA here is from genome assembly GCA_025594165.1 of Tamias sibiricus. NCBI lineage: Eukaryota > Metazoa > Chordata > Mammalia > Rodentia > Sciuridae > Tamias > Tamias sibiricus. Next base: position 11,216,251 of record CM046663.1, on the reverse strand, counting down.
GAACTGTAGAACTTATCCTGGGGTGAAGTTCTAAAAGCTTATCTGGACTTCAAGTTACTCCAGAAGTGATAGATTCTGATTATCAAGGAGAAATCAAGATTATGCTCAGTTCACCTCAAGGCATTGGCTCTGTTAACCAAGGTGATAGAATTGCTCAACTGCTTCTTCTTCCTAGTCTACATGACTCATTTAAGTGTATGCCTCAAAATAGGAAGAATAGGGGATTTGGCTCCACTGGCTCGGGATTTATGGCTTGCTGGGTTCAGGATTGTTCACAGAGGCCTATGTGCAGACTTAAAATACAGGGAATAGAAATGGAAGGGTTAATTGACACTGGGGCTGACTCTTCTATTATTAACTTCCAACAATGGCCCAAACATTGGCCTTTACAGAAGGCTTCAACTAGTTTGAGAGGCTTAGGATATTCTGCTAGCTCAGAACAAAGTGCAACAGTTTTAAAGTGGGAAGATGATGAAGGGCATCAAGGAACATTTCAGCCTTATGTTCTGTCCAGCTTGCCAATTATCTTATGGGGAAGAGATATATTAAAACAAATGGGGGCGGGGGTTGTGGCTCAGCGGCAGAGCGCTTGCCTCGCACTTGCGCGGCCTGGGTTCGATCCTCAGCACCACGTAAACATAAATGCATTGCATTGTGTACAACTAAAGTAAATAAATAAATATTTTTTAAAAATGGGAGTACACCTCGCAACCAAGCCTGTAGGTGTTACAAGTAAAAGCTGGAGTCTCATGGAAAAACAGGGATATATTCCAGGTAAAGGACTAGGAAAAAATCTACGAGGTGATCCTAACCCTATTGAGCTTAAAGGAAATCATCATCGAAAAGGTATAGGATATTATTTTTAGGGGCCACTGAGAAAACAATTTTGAAAATACCATGGCTTTCTGATAAGCCAGTTTGGATCCCTCAGTGGCCCCTATCTAGAGAGAAATTACAAGCGGCCCACTTACTAGTCCAAGAACAACTAGAGGCAGGACATATAGAACCTTCTACCTCTCCCTGGAATTCCTCCATATTCGTGATTAGGAAAAAAATCAGGAAAATGGCGATTGTTACATGATCTTAGAGAAATCAATAAAACCATGCAAATTATGGGCCCTACCCAACCTGGGCTTCCTAATCCTATATCTATTCCTCAAAATTTTCAGCTCATAGCCATTGATATAAAACATTGTTTTTTTTTCCATTCCTTTACATCCTCTGGATGCCCCCAGGTTTGCTTTTACAGTTCCCTCTATTAATAATGACGGACCTGACCAGAGATTTCAGTGGAAAGTTTTACCCCAGGGTATGGCTAATAGCCCCACTATGTGTCAAATCTATGTAGATAAAGTTATTCAGCCTATCAAGAACAAATACCCAGCGCTTATGTGCCTCCATTATATGGATGATGTTTTGCTTGCTCATTCTAATCAAGAAGTCTTATTCACCATATTTAGCGATATATCAGAAAACTTGAAACGATATGGACTAAACATTGCTGAAGAAAAGGTTCAAACTAGATCTCCAATATTATATCTAGGATTCCAAATTATGGATACTTTTATTAGGCCTCAAAAAATCTTAATAAATAAGGAACATCTAGCTACTCTTAATGATTTTCAAAAACTGCTTGGAGACATTAATTGGCTTCGCCCTACTCTAGGCCTCACTACTGGCCAACTAAGACCCTTATTTGATATCCTTCATGGGAACCCTGATCCATCTTCACCGCGAACGTTGACTCCTGATGCTAGGGAAGCTTTAAAGTTGGTAGAAAAGGCCATCGAAGGATCCCATTGTGATAGAATTGATTTTACTTGACTGCTGATATTCATCATTATTTCTTCACAATATACACCCACAGGATTATTTTGGCAACAGGGGCCTTTATTATGGATACATTTGCCCGTCTCTCCTAAAAGTACAATTAAGTCTTACACCTCCATGGTGGCTAAACTTATTCTCCAAGGACTTAAGTCTTCTATTAAAATATTTGGCATTCACCCTGCTACTATTATTACTCCCTATTCATCATCACAGATTGAATACTTATGCTTCAATGATAATGATTGGGCTATAGCTAAATGCTCTACTTCTGCAAATTTTGATAATCATCTTCCTAAGTCTCCTATACTATCTATAGTTTGTGTCTTTCCACAGCACGCGTCCTTGCCGGTGTGGATACCATCAAGATTGATAAAACAGGTACCAAGTCAAAAGGGCCAAGATGAAGTTGTTGTGGAATGATTCCCTTATATAGTGGAAAAGAGGTAATTTGTTATCAATCCACGCACCTGCGTGAGTTCGTCTCTTTTCTGACAATGGGACCTCATCTTTGCCTTTTCAACTAAGAAACTTTTAAGCTGCACACTCTTTCTTTCAATAAACTCACAACTTAAGTCTCATTCCTCCCGCCCGGGACGAGAGGATCTCTCTTTAGTGTGCGCACAACTGTGTTTTTCTTTTTTTATGTTTTTGTGTTTTTATGTCTGTGCATCTGTCCAGATTTCATGTAAACGTGACGTCACAAATAACAAAAACCGAGCGCTCATGAAAATTAATTTAAAAAGAAAAAAGAAAAAAAAATGGATCCAAATACCTTTAATTCGTTTAAGTCAAAAGTGTTCAATTCAAATTGGGTAAACAAATAAAAAATTAAGGTACCTTCAAACTTAATTCATAAGTATCTCTAGGACTTCTCTTCAGCAAGAAATATGACTAATACTGTTCAGCCTGATATTTTGATATTTGACATGGGATTATTTATTTGTAACTAACTTTGTTAAACAGCTGATTAATTTACAAAGTTAAATTGTTTCAACAGGTATAAACAGATGTAGTGACTCTATATAAGGGTTCATAAAAGGTTGCTGTGTATGCAGAGGCTCAAAAATTCCAGCTAACAAAATATTTTTCTATTTTGCCAGCTAATGTTCATGGGAGCTCAAGCAGCAATGTATGTGAGCAGAGATCAACTTCAGAACTAAAACACCTGACCTAAGATCTAATAGTTCTATTTTTTATGATAGTTTGAATTGCACTCCTACAACTTGCTTCTTGACTCAGTTCTGGAATGGCACTGCCTTTCCTCTAATGATTGTTGCTTGAATTCCTAGGTACATCCCTTTGCCAGTCTTAGCAGGCCCTGAAGACTTGCCGGTGGCTTTGTCTAGACATAAAAGAGATGGCTGCTGCTGCTACAGTTGCAGGGATCGCAATCGCTACAAGCATCCCTACTGCTCAAGCATTAAACAACCTCACCAGCAGTATGGCCTCTGCTCTGCATGCACAGGGCCTCCTAGATCAGCATCTACATTTTGAAATTGTCAATCAATGTGTTGATCTTCTCTAAGAGCAAGTGGACATTTTGGCAGATCTTTCTACCATGGGATGTTTGGGACATTACACAGGAATATGCCTTGCGAGTATCCCTTTTCTTAACCTTAATAGGGCAGCTGATTTGTCTAGAGAACTCAGTATGCTACTTAATGGAACTTAGGGCAGCTGATTTGTCTAGAGAACTTAGTACGCTACTTAATGGAACTTGGCTTGTCAGCGCAAAAAAAAAAAAAAAGAAAAAAAAATGCACTTGCCGCCTTAGAACTGGATCATCTCCTCATGCTTGGTTGGCTCAATTGGACGGCTGGTAGTCAAAGACGGGAAAGTCTCATGTGACCAACATATCAACCTAAGACAGGAGTCAAGGGCACTTTATTTACGGCCTTGATTATCCGATGACGGGTAAGAATGTCGGTTGCACATGCAGACGCCTAAAGACAGGCACAGTCGATCCTGATGTGGTGAGGGTCGTCACCCATCCATTTAAGCTATCCCTCTTTTAAAACAAAAGGGAGGAAATGTAAGAGCCTTTAATGAGGAAGTAGCTAAGATGGCAGCTGGCTGAGAGCCAAGAGGAGGCGTTTACTTGTTTACACCTGACCTTAATGTAATTAAGAATCTTTCTGTGCCCGTGGGCATTGCGTGCCGCACCTGTAAGTTGAGCTTGTGACACGTGTATGCTTGATGGGTGAAGAGTATTTAACCAGGCTGGGGGCGTCAGTGAGAGAGAGAAGATAGAGAAAGGAGAGAAGAAGAAGGAGCAATAAAGGAACCACTCATTCCCAGTCTGCCTCCGATTTCTTTCCCGCGGTATCGTTGCCTTAGGCAGCAACACCCTCTTACCTCTAGGCTTTCACACATACTAATCTCTTGTCCTAAAATGGACAGTTCCCTTAGCTTCGACCTTTCTCCAGGTGGCCTTCCCTAATTCATGCTATATTAGTTTGCTTGAGCTTCATTACAAACCACCATAGGATGGGGAGCTTAAACAAGAGAAATTTATTTTCTCACAGTTTTAGAGCCTGAAAGTCCAAAATGAAGGTGTCAGCAAGTTTGGTTTCTTCTGAGGCCTCTTTTCTTGGCTTGTAGGTTGCCATGCTCTTGCTGCCTCTTTACATGGCTGTCCCTCTGTGCAGTGCGCCCTGGGGTCTCTGTGTGTTCTAATCTTCTCTTCTCGTAAGAACTCCAGTGCAATTGGTTTAGGGCCCAACCTCTGGGTCTCATTTTAACTTACTTACATAGTCTCCTTTTATCTGTAGTTTTGCTTTCTGCGGTTTACGTTATGTTTAGTCAACTGTAGTATGAAAATATTACTGTAGAGCAATGAGAAATTAAAATATTTTGAGAGAGACCATATTCACATAACTTTTGTTACGCTGTATTGTTATAGTTGTTTTATGTTATAGTTATTGTTGTTAACCTCTTACTGTGCCTAATTTATAAATTGGGCTTTATAACTTATATAGGAAAACATATGTATATGCACATATACATATATACAGGTGGTCTTAGAATGTATCTCTCATGAACAGCAGGGAATTACTGTACTCTTTAAAGGCCTTATTGCCAAATATAGTCATATGCTGAGGTTCAAAGGGTTAGGGCTTCCACTATGAATTTTGGGAGGATGGAGCTCAGTTCATAACACCTGGTTCATGGTAAATCCTGTATGTTCATTACAAGTGAGCAGCTTGCTGGGTCCCACATTTCCACCATGTTATGCTGCCTCACCATAGACCCAAAGGCAATTGGGGCAACCAACCACATACTGAAACCACCAAAATTATGAGCTTGAATAAACCTGTTTATAAGTTGTTTGTCTCAGGTATTTGTTACAGTAATGGAGAGCTCAGAACTGGATTTCTAACATCTAGCATAGCAAAAACGTGGGTTAATCTAATATATAAGTTTTAGCCACTGTAAAAACCATCCACCTATTCTGCCCCTTAAATACTACGAAATTCAATGATTGCCTGTTAAATATTTAAGTGATCATATTTTAAACCTAAAAGTTAAAAACAAATTAGCTTGAAAATGCTAAATGAATTTTTTTCTTGTCTTTCAAGTAATTGAAACCAGTGCTTTCTTTGGGGCTAATAATCTTTCTTATACTTGTTAACTAGGATAATCCTAACTCAATGTAAAAATATAACCACTGAAGTTCTAAACTCCTTGTTTCTTTTACTGTTGGTCTGGTGCCCACCTGTATTTACTACTTCAGCATTTTGTCACAGATTCTCTTTGTGATGAAATGTGTAAAAATAGGCATAAGTAGGCCTAATTTTACATATTCTGTATCAAATGCACTTTTCCTTCTACCTTCACAGCCTGTAAATGAGATTCATTTTCCTTAATAGAAAAAATATTGTTTTCCCAACTGGTACCAGTAAAGTCCAGAAAAATCACCTTCATGGCCTTTGGCCAGGATCTTCAGATCCTAAGTTGGTAATAAAATGAACTCACACTTTAACCCAAAGTATTATACTTTGAGCTCAGATTTGCAAAACGTCTTACTTGCAAGTTACAAATTAACTTGAGCCTACTAGTAATTTCAATCTGTTATAAAATAAATGGACATTGGACTGCAAATTACCCTAATGAAATGGTCATATGTCTACTCACACCATAAAAACCACAGCCACTAACTAGTTGAAATTAATAGGTAGTATATAAGGAGGCATGAGGTGTTATAAGCTGTATTCATACTATCACATGCCCCAGTGGCAGCATATGAACAAAAACAGAGTTTTATCTAAATGATTCTATTTTATATCAAAGGAGTAACTCACTGTGGTCTAACCATTAATCGAATAGCATATTGTTTGCCAAAGATGAATTAGTCAAGTAAGTCAAGTCATAAATAATGACTAAGGATCATTCAAGATTGAAAAAGGCAGGCTGGGGACATAGCTCAGTTGTTAGAGTGCGTGCCTCATATATACAGGACCCTGGGTTTAATCCCAGCATCACAAAAAAGAAGATTGAAAAAGGCAAGCTCTAGGCCAGGCAGGGTGTCACATGCTTGTAATCCCAGCTATTTGGGAGGCTGAGGCAGGAGGATTGCAAGTTTGAGGCCAGCTTGGGCAACTTAGAAAGATCCTGATTCAAAGTAAAATTTAAACAAGGGCAGAGGATGTAACTCCGTGGTAAAGTATCTTGGGTTCAATACCCAATAATAAAAAAAAGAAAAGGAAAGCTCTGGTCCTAATGGCAAGATACCCCAACTCAATGGTACATATAAAAATAAAATTATTGATATCAAATACAAAATTACCACGGTATGCTCCTAACACAGTCAGTGCAAAGCAGTCCATTGCTTTTGCCTAGACTTTGTTTGTTAAATCTTTATTTTTGTCCTGAATCTTTCTTCCCACTTAAGTTCAGTTCCCAAATGCCCCATTCATGCTTCTAATTTTATCATTAGCAAAAATTCTTAATGTCTACCACAAAGAGCCCAGTAATTAAATTAATTTGCATAAACATGTAGAATTATCCACATATTTATCATAACCTTCTCTCTCTCTCTCTCTCTCTCTCTCTCTCTCTCTCTCTCTCTCTCTCTGTTTTTCTTTTCTTTTCTTTTGTACCAGGAATTGAACCCAGGGATGCTTAAACATTGAGCCACGTCCCCGGCCCTTTTTAAAAATATTTTATTTAGATTCAGGGTCTTGCTGTGTTGCTTAGGGCCTTGATGAGTTGCTAAGGCTAGCTTAGAACTCTCAATCCTCCTGCATCAGCCTCCCAAGCAGCTGGGATTACAGGAGTGCCCCCAGCTCATTTTCTGTTTTATTAGCCACCCCAAATGGTAATTTTTCAGTTAAAAAAAAAATGCCTCTGTTGGATGAGGATTTCAGAGGTATTTCTAATGATTGTGTTGAGCTTACCACTTTTTATAAGCAAACTTCAGTTGCTAATCCTGACCATTTTGCCAGTTTTGCAGGTCTGTCTGTGCTCAGTCTGCATTTGAAACTCTCCTTCTATTTAATTTCACTTGCCTTTCTCACCTTATTTGCTTCTGTTAAGGAGAGATAAAGTCTCTGGCAGCAAAGATGAAGTTCTGAAAAAAGTTTTAGTATCAAGAAAGGAATCTGATCCAAACCAGAGGTTCAGCTCTGGGGATGAGACTCTGGAACTTCTGATCTCTGTTAGGAAAGCAGAGAAGTGTGACTTCTGGAGATATCTGGACCGATTGGGAAGCCATTATGCAAGTGTTTATTTCTTCTACTTCTTCCCCTCTTCTTTCTCAGAGCTAGGGTTGGAACCCAGGGCTTTGAGCATGCTCAGCATACTTTCCTGCTGAGCAATACCCCAGCCCCACATGTACAAGTTTCTATGGTTTATTGGGAGGCATCAGGTCTATGAACGTGAAGTGCTTGTTTCAGAAGCATGGTGCCTAAATTGTCCTCACTGATTTAGGATTACGGTAGCCTAGCATCATTTCAGAAGACTGCCTGCTTCCTGCTTCTCAGGTGACATCATCACCACTAATATTTTCATCATAAGCTTCTAGTGACAGGGACCTTAGTATTTATATTTCCCAACATCCTCCACGGATGTGTAGAATAAATTTTCTCTTTCAACTCAACTTTTTCAATTAGAGAGAGAGAGAGAGAGAGAGAGAGAGAGAAGAGAGAGAGAGGACCAACCTTTGGTTTCCTCCTTGCCTGTCTTGGGCTGTTGCTCTATGACTCTGGTGGAGACAGTTTGTGCTAACTAAGATGGGTTTATCTGTATCTATCCTACTTATTTAAATAATAAGAAGACCATTATGGAGGAGATGTAGGTCCTTATATGTAAGACTGTTAAAAATCCTACCACTACAGAAATTCAAGATGTGTGCTCAGGAGTTGGACAATATATTCCTTGAGGTCAGTCAGAAATGTTGTATGCAACAGAAATCATACCTCATCTAAAAACAAGGACACAGTAAAACAGGAGGTAGCAACCCAGGTTTACAACAGAGAGGGAGGTAAAAAAGGAAACGATTCGATATGAATATCAAGTACGTGGTACCTACTGTAAGAGACATGAATGGAGGCTCTTCTGTATCTGAGGGCACAGAAGCTTTTTTGTTTGCATCTTACTGAACTGTGAGCTTTTGTGCCTCCCGCCTTCATCTTCAGAGTTGAGAATGACACATTTACATCAGAAGTTTGCATGTAGCCCCACATGTTCAAGTTTCTGTATATAAGAAAGAATTCCTTTTTGTCTTTCAGTGAAGAGGTTTTTAGGAATTTTTTTCTTTTTCTGGTTCTGGGGATGAACTTCAGAGACGCATATGCTAAGCACGCACTATTCTGAGTTATACCCCAGCCCAAGAATATTTTTAAACAAACGAAAGACTCTACCATCAATTATTTGAAATCCTGTATTGCTTTGTCTTTAGTGTAAGAGTGTTTCAGATAGGATTAATAACGTTTGAAACACACATTTTTGTTTACCTTTTAAGTTAATGAAAAAAAATTTTAAACTGGTAAAAAACATTGGAGGTTTTTTTTAAAAGAAAGACTTCTCATTGAAATGATAAGTTTAAAGGAGTACTCAGCCCTGACCCAAGGAGGGAAGTGCATTCATTCTCCTTCACCACTGGGTTCTTTGGTGGGAAAACAGACAGGACAAGAAAAGCTTGTTTTTCTAAGTCAGGGACTTTAAATCTCCTTTCCATATTGCCACTTAATTATTGTGTGACTTTGGGCAAGTCCTTTTCTTCTCTAAGACTGTTGTCACCTATGAAAGGAGGGATTGGCTTGGTCTCTTCCAACTCTGTCTTTTTGTTTTCAGTACTGAGGATTGAACCCAGAGCCTCACACATGCTAAGCAAACACTCCACCATCTGCAGCTACATCCCCTGCTCTTGTTTAAATTTTATTTTGAGACAGAGTCTCACTACGATGTCCGGGCTGACTTCAACTTGATAATTCTACTGCCTCATTCTTCCAAGTAACTGGGATAAGGAACATGCCACTATGCCCTGCCTCTAAATATTTCAGAGTATTTGATCTCATCTAATTTCTCTTTACTTTCAGAAGAACTACTCTCCGCTAGCATTTTATTGCCTGCTAATTTGATGGATGTTCACAATGAAAGGGATTTTAACAATTGTCAAAAGGAATTTCCTTAGTATATATTTATATTTTAGTTTGGTCCGAAAGCAAGATCCCTCTTTCCACAAAGCTCTCATTTTAAGAACCTTAAAGAGTGGCCTTGTCCTGCGCCTTTTTCTTTCCTTGTGTGGACACCGCCCCGCTCCCTTCAGCCTCCAAACCTCCGTCTTCTTGAGACCAAACATCATGCCTTCAATTAAGTTGCAGAGTTCTGATGGGGAGATATTTGAAGTCGATATAGAAATTGCCAAACAATCTGTGACAATCAAGACCAATTTGGAAGATTTGGGAAGGGATGATGAAGGAGATGATGACCCAGTTCCTCTACCAAATGTTAATGCAGCAGTATTTAAAAAGGCCATTCAGTGGGGCACACACCACAAGGATGACCCTCCTCCTCCTTAGGATGATGAGAACAAAGAAAAGCGAATAGACGATATCCGTGTTTGGGACCAAGAGTTCCTGAAAGTTGACCAAGAACACTTTTGGAACTTATTCTGGCTGCAAACTACTTAGACATCAAAGGTTTGCTTGATGTTGCATGCAAGACTGTTGCCAATATGATCAAGGGGAAAACTCCTGAGGAGATTCGCAAAACCTTCAATATCAAAAATGACTTTACTGAAGAAGAGGAAGCCCAGGTACGCAAAGAGAACCAGTGGTGTGAAGAGAAGTGAAATGTTGTACCTGACGCTGTAACACTATAAGGATTGTTCCAAATACTAGTTGCACTGCTCTGTTTATAATTGTTAATATTAGACAAACAGTAGACAAATGCAGCAGCAAATCAATTGTATTAGTACAATAGTGTCCTTATTGCATGTGGAGTTTGAGTACAGACTCTAACCCTATGGCTGAATTTCTTTTAGTGTGAGAGAAAGTTTCTTTTTTTCTTTACTCTGAATAAAACTGAACTGTGGGTTCTCTGTAGAAAGTGGCATTTTGGGCTTTCCCTCCTTTTTTTTTTTTAAATATTTATTTATTTATTTGCTTTAGTTGTACACAATGCATTTTACTTTTACGTGGTGCTGAGGATCGAACCCGGGGGCCGCGCACGTGCTAGGCGAGCGCTCTACCGCTGAGCCACAACCCCAGCCCGGGCTTTCCCTCCTTTTGTAAAGCAATTTCTGACTAGTTTATTGTCCAGTTAACTTTAGTGAGCTTTTAAAAGTTGGCATTGTAAATAAAACAACTTGCAAAAAGTTTTCTGAAATAGAATTAACAAATATTATTTATATTCAAGAGTTGGAAACTGGAAAAAGGCTACTTGAAATAAATGTTCTGAGTTGGGGTTGTTAGGAAGTCTTCCAGCCTCCTGGAGTTGATCAGTACCACTGGGTTTGATTAGTCTTGTATGTAGCAGGGTTACCTTAATTGGACCAAAGTATTTTTTTTTTAAATAATATCAGCTTTGAATATGTTGCCTAAAGACTCAGTTATTACCGATTGTGGATATGGAGGGGAGAAGTGTAACTAGACAGTTTGATAGCTTTTCAATTATAAAAGACACTTAATTCATGTGGTATGTCATCTTTTTATAAATCAGTGTTCAAAACTATTCATACTACTTGCATGTAAAAAGTAACCTTTAACATTGAAATATGTGACAAGACCCGGAAAACATCATGAGTGCAAGATACTTTCAATAAAAAGTAAGTTATGTAGTTAAAAAAAAAGAACCAATGTTCTAGCTGGACGTGGTGGCACACGCCTGTAATCCCAGCACTTGGGAGGCTGAGGCAGGAGGATCACGAGTTCAAAGCCAGCCTCAGCAATGGCGAGGCACTTAGAAACTCAATGAGACCCTGTGTCTAATAAAATACAAAAAAAGGGCTGGGGATGTGGCTCAGTGGTCTAGTGCCCCTGAGTTCAATCCCCGGTACAAAAAAAAAAAAAGAACCAATGTTCTAGATTTAAGGTAATTGATCTGTATTCAGTGTGAAAGTAGATTGCTAATTAAAACAGAGGAAAGTGGGGCATAGGGAAAAAATAAAAGTGGAAAAACACACACTCTACTGAATGTTCAAACCACTTTTATGGGTGGAATACAGCAAAAGCTGACCTATGGTACCCTCTAATTGCTGCCCATGTGGCCCTGCATGTGCTTGGAGCGGAGCAAGGCTCGGTGGAAGGGTTTTTTCTAAAGGAGACACACTCTGTCCCTTCATGAGCCTTACACACTGCACTCTTGTTTTCAGCTGAGGCTTTTGCACTGCCCCAAGCCTGTTTCTGAAAGGGCAGTCTGTGCAGTGTACATGCAAAGTGACTTTCCAACTCTCTGGCTTTCCTTTTCCTGCTTTCAGAAGAACTTGCTTATAAAAAGCCTTATTCTCTAGTATAACGTGTCCATTTTTTTTCTACTTGCTTGAGTCAGTAATTAAATCAGTTTCATAATAACAGATGTGAATTTAACTTTTCAACTTGAAAGTCGGATTGGTGAAGCTGGAATGTGATTTGGAAAGAAACCAGCATGTCCTTTCCAACCCACATCCCCGCCCCACCTCGTTCAGCATCCAAAATCACCAAAAACTAAGAATATTCAAAGAGCCAAAGGAATATTGTACAAAGATGTTTGATGATAAGAATCAGTGAAATTGGACTGGGGGTGTAGCTCAGTGGCAGAGTGCTTGCATGGGCAAGACCCAGAGTTTGATGCTCAGCACTGGAAAAAAAAAAAAAAAAAAAAAGCAAAAACCAGTGAAATTAAGTGCATACTACTTTAGTAGCACAAATGATCTTGTCAGCTGTTGGGGACATTGAGAACACGTCAGCCAAAAATATGACTTCCTGATATATGGACTTGGCCTAGCCCAGGGATGTTGCCCTGACATATGACGAAAAATCAAACCACCACAAGGATAAGCTAATGGCTTTACTCCAATGTGATCTGCTCATATTCCCTATGCTTCCCTATAACCTTTCTGTTGATAAAGCCCTCTCTTTTTTCATGAAAGATATCTTGGTGCTGAAAGAGTTAACTTTGACTGCGAAGGTTCTATTTACTTGCTGTTCAGTTCTTTATTCACATATATGGCCACCAGGTATCGCTATTTCAATTATTTAGATCCAGACTAACTCTATACATTTATCTTTTCTTGAAAAGAGTAACACAAACCTTTTTCTATAAGTACTTAATTTCTAGTTAATAAGCTGTAAGAGTCTTTTTGTGATTAAAAATAGATTTCTCTTACTTTTAGAGTAGATATAAATTCCTTAGAGTAAAAAGTACTTCAGAGTTAACATTCAGCTTTGTGCCCCCTTTCCCTGCTTCTAGGTTTTATAAACAACTGCTATAAAAGAAAAACAATAGTGCTTTGGAATCCCAGACAGAGAAAGTTGACTTTTATCAGACAGCCTGAATGGTGTGCAGAGAAAACAGTTTCAGGGAATCCGTGAGAAATAAATTTTCACCCAAACTAATTAGATAAAAAATGATGAAATTATAATATGTCCAGACAGTTACGTACAGGGCCTTGAGAAGGTGTAAGTGACCTCAAAACCTTGAAATATATAAAATAAGAAATTTAATATGTCTAAAATGTAATCTATAAATTAAGACATGTCTGTAATAAAATCACAAAAGAAAGTATAAACAATTTGTACTTTTTGTACAAATTTGTACAAAAATTTGTACAAAACAATTTGTACAAAAATTATGCTTAAATACCTACAACAGAGTGAAAGTAAAAAAAGAGAGAAGATTCCACAGCCCGACTCGTGTGTTGGTGTGTTATTTTTTCCTCATCGCTGCTCCTCTGCCTTCGTACTTCCCTGAGCACTCGCGTGGTACCCCCAGCTGGAGGTCGGCCCCCAGCAGTCAGCTGTATATACAGGTCTAACAGGAACATGTTAACTTATTCATTCATCTATCCATTTATTTATTTGGAGGAGTTTCTCCAACAGATATGCCAGAAATAAGGCAATCCTGGCAGATGGAAGAGCATGTATAAGCTGTGCTGCCTAAGACAGTTTCTACTAGTCACAGATGGCTATTTCAAAATAAATTAGATCAGATTAAAAATTCAGTTCCTCAGTCATATGAACAACATTCAAGGTGCCCAATAGGGCTAGTGGCTACTATATTGGAGATTTTGGTATAGAACATTTCCATTATCACAGAAGTTCTATTGGACAGTGCTGCAAGGATGGAGAGAGTATTAAAATCATCCAATTGTACCACCACTTGCAGGTTTGAATAGACTCTTTGTAAGCTCCAAATCATGATTTGAAGTATTGTTAATGACCTGATAATATTTTTAAAGATATGTGAGGTAATTTCTTCTAAATACAATATCAATGTGGAATGTTGGGAAATGAATTAATGTTATAATTACATGTATTTTCAAATTTTTTCTTGGGGCTGGTTTGTGGCTCAGTGGTAGAGCACTTGCCTAGCACGTGTGAGGCACTAGGTTCGATCCTCAGCATCACATACATATAAATAAATAAAATAAAGGTATTGTGTTCATCTACAACTAAAAATATTTAAATTTTATTTTCTCTTAAAGAACTAGATGTAACTTCTCTGAAATATTGTTGGTCTCCCGATTTATTCTGATAGAGTGAACTTCTTTATGAAGGGCAAAGTGGAAATGGTTTGCAAAGATGGTAGGTGTCTCAGTCTGTTTTGTGTTGCTGTAACAGAATACCCAAGACTGAATAATTTATAAAGAATAGAAGTCTATGTGGCTTATTGTTCTGGAGGCTAGGAAGTCCAAGATTGACAGGCTGTATATGGTGAGGACCTCTTTGCTACATCATCCCGCAGTGGAAGGTGGAGGGGGAAAAGAGGATGAGAGTGGGCTGGGGTTGTAGCTCAGTGGTAGAGCACTTGCCTAGCATGTGTGAGGCACTGGGTTCGATCCTCAGCACTACATAAAATAAATAAACAAGTAAAACAAAGGTATTATGTCCATCTACAACTGAAAAAAAATTTAAAAAGGGGATGAGAGCGAGTGAGAAGGGGACCAAACTTATTCTTTCATCAGGAACTCACACTAGTGGTAACTAATTCACTCCCACAATTTTCGTGTTTATCCATTCCACCAGGGTTCTGCACTCATGACCATTTAAAAATGTTTATAAAAATGAATTTTCTGACAAGGAGCTACCATCCCTCTGAACATAGTTATATTCAAGCACATCAATTTGCCTAGACAATATACTAGAACACAGCTTCTGTCATATACAGGCTGTGCATTGCACAAGAAGAACACATCTAAGGAGGTCTTATTCACATCACAGGCATCATAGATTTTGTACTTATTACGATAATAAAAACAATTTTCCAGAAGATGGCAGTAAAGTATCTTGTTTTATTTTCTTTTAAAAAATAAAAACATGACAATTTGCTGCAGATTGGGTCTACAGTGTCTTGATGAATAAGTGCCTTTTACTGATTTACATAAATGTATGTTAAGGGCTACCACTGGCTCTAGGGCCTATATAAATCAAATCCTGATTACTAGTGAAAGTGAACCAATGTAGCTCAATAGATGCAGAAAAGGAAAAAAGGATTATCCATGATATATATTACAATTCTGGCTTCTAAAACACTGACTTTATTAATATAATAACAATATCAATATGTGTCATATAGTCTCTTGATTCATTCAGGATGCTATAACATTGATACTGTAGCATGGGTTATTACAAGGCGGCCAGCACCTTGCCAGGGTAATTTTTTCTGCTCAGGAGAAACACCTGAGAAAAATATCGTCTGAAGTAATTAGTGAAGAAATAAGAGACAAAGTCAAAGAATATGTTTTTTTTTTTTAACAATGAGTTTATTATTCTCATTTTTAAAAAATATTTATTTATTTATTTTAGTTGTACACAATGCCTTTATTTATTTTTATGTGGTGCTGAGGATCAAACCCAGGCCACCCATGTGCTAGGCGAGCGCTCTACCACTGAGACACAACCCCAGCCCCAAATAATTGGTTTTAAAAGCAGAGTACCTGATAGATTCTCCCAGTCTTGGTAGGCATTGGAACAGAACAGTTAAAAAACTGGCTTCAGGGCTGGGGTTGTGGCTCAGTGGTAGAGTGCTCGCCTAGCACGTGCGTGGCCTGGGTTCGATACTCAGCACCATGTACAAATAAAAGTATTGTGTACAACTAAAAAAAAAAAAAAATTTTTTTTTTTAAAATTTTTAAAAATGGCTCCAATCCTTTATTTAGGGGAGAGCATCAAAGGCAGGGATAAGGTCTCAGTGGATGGAGTCTTGCTTTATGGTGTCTTGCAGTCAACAGCTTGACTGGCATCTTGACAAGCCACACCCATCTCTGAGAGACCGTGTTGCTATGACTGCAGCAGGTCACCCCATCTTTCCTGCTGTGTTGGACCTTTTGGCAGAGCTGAATAGGAGCTCACATGTGTCTGGGCAGTCTCACCAGCAGGATTGCCATTGGAAGTTACCAGATACCAGATTTTCCTATTCAAGGGCTACATGCTGGTTTGGTCATGGATGGCTGTAGACAGTGGGTGGCATATAAACAATAGACATTTATTTCTCACAGTTACTGAAGCTGGGACGTCCAAGATTAAGGTGTAGGCAGATTCAGTGACTGGTGAGGGTTGGCTTCCTCAACAACTGTTTTCTCACTGTCTCCTCCCATGTCAGGAAGGGTGAAGGGTCTTTCTTTGGCCTCTCTTATGAGGGCCCAATAATAAAAGTTTCATTCATGAGGACTCTGCACCTGTGACCTAATCATCCCAGAAGAACCACTCTCTAATGATATCATGTTGAAAGGTAAGGTTTCAATATACAAATGGAGGGGGAGACATAAAATTTCAGTCTGTTGCATGCAGTAAAAATAGTACAGTCAACTCATGGTATCTATAGGGGATTTGTTCAGGACCCATGTGGATACCAAAATCTGTAGATGCTCAAGCTCCTTAAATAAAATGGCGTAGTATTTGCATAAAACTTATGCACATGCTCCTATATACTTTAGATCACATCTATATTACATATAATATCTAGTACAATGTAAATGCTACATAAATTCTGTACACATTTGGAACAGACTCAATTAAAAAAAAATATTTTCAATCTGTGGTTGAATCTATGTATATGGAGCCCAGGGATATGGAGGGATGACTATATGATATAATTCAAGCTTCCCTGGGCCTCATGGAACTATGCGTTCTAATGTGGTTAACGCACATAGGGAGGAATTCTTCAGTTTTGAGGAACATCTGTCTGGCTCGCCAGAATATACATATTATCTTCTGTCTTTTGTCCCCCACACCCAAAGTAAATATACCCAAATGACTACTTTTTTTTTTTTTTTTTTTTTTTTTTTTTTTTTTGGTACTGGGGGTTGAATCCAAGGGTGCTTAACCACTGAGCCACATCGCCAGTCCTTTATTATATTTTATTTAGAGACAGGTCTTGCTGAATTGCTTAGGACCTCGCTAATTTGCTGAGGCTGGTTTTGAACTCATGATCCTCCTGCCTCAGCCTCTGGAGCCACAGGTATTATAGGCATGCACCACTGTGCCCAGCATGACTACCATTTTAAGGAGGAAAAGGTTGTGGCATGCTTAAGTTATTTCGTTCCTCATTTAGAACTATATGTTCTTTCCGGCTTGGGCAACTGAGTGAATGAGAAGTCTATACCTTTTTCTTATGGAGCAGTTTCACAACAATAATGTTTCTTTCCTTCCCCTTCAACCTTCCCCAGGACTAGGGATTGAAGCCAGGGCACTTTGCCACAAAGCTACATCCCAGCCCTTTTTCTTTTTTATTTTGAGACAGTTTTGCTAAGTTGCCCAGTCTGGCCTCAAGCTGTGATCCGCTTGCCTCAGTCTCCTGAGTTGCTGGGATAACAGGAATGTGTCACCTCCGTCAACATTTTTTTTTATGCTTCATTCATTTCAAAAATTGTCATTTGCCTTCCTTTCTCTTTCTCTCTTTCTCCCCTCCTTTCTTCTTAAGTGAAATAAATATCAGGAGGGGATGGATGATGAGAAAGCATTTTGTAAAGTGCTATATTAGTATACAGTGCTCCTCTTGATATTTTAAAGGATGCCAAGAAGTGACCGAGAGGAGAAGGTCATAGGATCGGGATGTTTAGACAGGAGATGAGAAAAGGGGGGGGGGGCACCAATGTGTGGCTGAATGGTCTTATGAAATAGTTCTTTATATCACCGCAATGCTTTTGGACGTCCCTGAAGACTATTCTGAGCTTTCCAGTTCATCTTTTGAGAAACACTGTTTGAACTTAGGATAAATATAAAATTCAGTATAAACTTGAAAGAAAAGTCTGGTCTGAGGTTTACCAGTCAAGTGGCTCTCATTATCTTCTTTGGCCTCTGAGAGTCTGAGAGCAAGCACCTGTTATTATATTGTGCATGATGTTATTATATCGTGTATTGTGTGCATGTATGGATGTAACAAAAAATCCCACCCATATGTCCAACTATAATGCACCAATAAAAAAATGTGGGGAAAAAATAAAAGTAAGCACGAATCTTCTTTTTTTTTTCAATATTTTTTATTTATTTGCTTTAGTTGTACACAATGCGTTTTATTCAATGCATTTTATTTGCACGTGGTGCTGAGGATCGAACCCGGGTCGCCCACGCGCTAGGCAAGCGCTCTACCGCTGAGCCACAATCCCAGCCCCGTCACACAAATCTTCTTTACATACTGCAAGAAGGTTCTAGGCAGGGTTAAACGAGAGTCTGCATGTGCAAGACTGCAGTGCACAAATAATTACCCAATATGTAATATGGGCCGGTTCAGTATTAGAGTAGGTGTTTAACTTATACAAGGCCCTGCATTCCATCCCTAGCACCCCACCCCTGAAAAGGATCATATCAGTTAAGATTTATAGTAACACATTAAGTGGGAACTCATGCCCATTTTACTACAGAAGAAACTGTTGAGGAATTAATTAACTTGATCGTATAACGTGTAAAAGATTAATTTGAATTTAATTTTTAACCACTGGGCTATACTCTGCCTTTCTGATACTGACTTGCACACTGTTACCTGTGTAGCATGAAGTCAAATTGGGGATTATGGCTCATATTCTAAGATGACAGATATTGGTTGTAAAAATGACTTTCCAGACCAGGGTGCATTTCTTTCTTTCTTTCTTGCATTTTGGTTAAAGTAGGTATATAAGAATGTTTTAGAACTCTTTGATCCCGTGCTGGTAAAGGGTAGAGGATGGAGAGTTGTGACTTAAAGATGTGTAGAGAGATTTGAGAAGAACTGCTGTCATGTTCTACTCCATCCCCATAGAGACCGTGCAGGTGCTTACTTCCTAACCTTAAGTCTAGAGGCAAAGAGGCTTAAATGGGCATTCAGAGAATGAGGTTTGGCAGCTAATGGCTTAGTGTTTGACTCTTGCCCAGAAAATCTGAAGAGCCGGAAAACTGGAAGGAAAAGAAAAATGGGTTGAAAAACTGCTTGGTTAGCAAAGCCAGGAGATTGCTGTTATGTTGGAATCAGCCAAAACTCAGAATTTGTTTCTTAGGAACATAGATGCAGACCAGGTGGGAGAAAGAGCTGCTGAGGCCATTTGACTCCAGAGCAAGAGGACTCCGGAAGATCACCAAGAGGCTGTGTGGAGAAGACCAACAGGATACTGTTGGTAGGCCTGAGGGCAGGGCAGGCAAAGGAGCAGAATGGACCCTGCCCAATCATGGGAGCTACAGTCCACATGGTTCAGTGGGACTTTTCTGAAGATTCCAAACATTCTCTCAAGAGAGAACGTTTGCTTTAAATATGCATGAGGTCCAGAAATCATGAAGTCATCTTACAACAGAACCAGTGGAGTAAGAATCATCCGCCTCCTTCCTGTCCTCAACCCCTGAGAGAGTAGGAGGACAGGGGAGTGAGTGGTGACAAGACATGACCTACCACTTTCAAACATCTTTCTCCAACTGCTCTGGGCTGGGAAGGGGAGATTTAACTATCCAATTAAGACTGTATTTGTAATTTAAATAACTCTTAGCCTTTTATTCCCTACCCCATTCCCAAAAGTGATCAGAAAGATCCAAGGCCACCTGTGCTTTTTTTAATTCAGGACAAGAAGGACAAGAGAATCAATCACCTCCTGCACTGCCTTATTTATTTATTTATTTGGTACCAGGGATTGAACCCAGGAGTACTTAATCACTGAGCCACATTCCTAGCCCTTTTAATTTTTTAATTTTAAGACAGGGTCTCACTAAGTTGCTCAGAGCCTTGCTAAACTCACCAAATTGCTGAGGCTGGCTTTGAACTCTTGATCCTCCTGCCTCAGCCTCTCAAACCACTGGGATTACAGGAGTGCGACACTGTGCCTAGTTTTGAAAGGGAAATGAGTTGGATTTCGATTAAGTGCCATGAGTTGTTCTCCTTCAATATGCCTTATACATGCTGTACAGAATTCTTCACATTGTATTCACAATTAATTTCCAAAGGAGTTTTATAGTTTACTTTCTTACATAAAACTTTTACTGTCATGAAACACCTATGTTCACAAAGCTTGAAATGCTTTTACAACACATCTAAATTTGCCTAATATAAATAATTACTTTATTCTAAGCACTTTCTAACAAATAATACCATAATGTAGTAAAGTAACAATTTGCTAATATAGCTCATTTTCCCCTATCACTATTAAGGTTATTATTATCATTTTTTAAAAAAAATCAGTTAATGTTCATGTTTAAGCAGAGCCCTGAAAGAAAATTTCATATTCCCTTTTTTTTCTTCTGGAGGTTACAAGTCACAGGCCTCTTAGCTGCTTCCTGTTTCTTGGAACACTTATACATGGAGCTATCAGAACACTGAACCTTTCTATAAGAAGTCTGACTTTCCTAAAACCACTATGATGAAGAGTCACAGGTTAGAGGTTCTGACTGATAATCCCATCTGAGCCCTGACTTCCAGTCATCCCTTCCAGGGCACCAGACATGTGTTGTTATGGTCTGAGTGTTGTGTCCACCCCTCAATTCATATATTAAAAAGTATTCACCAAAGGGAGGGGGCATGAGATGAGGGGGCATGGGGTTAGAAATGATAGTGGAATGAGATGGACTTCATTATCCAAAGTACATGTATGAAGACATCACTGGTATGAATATACTTTGTATACAACTATTCATATGAAAAATTGTGCTATATATGTGTAATATGAATTGCAATGCATTCTGCTGCCATATATAACAAATTAGAATTAAAAAAAGAAAGGCATTCACCAATGTGATGGTATTAGGAGGTGCGCCTTTGGGGAGCTGATTAAATCACAAAGGTGGCATATTCCATTGTGTAAGGATTCAGCAAAAAAAATCACTGTCTATGAACCAGGAAACAGGTGTTTACCAGACACTGAATCTATTGGGTTTTGATCTTGAACTTGCAGAATGTTCTGGAGGCTGAGAAGTTCAAGGTCAAGTGGAACTGAGAAAAGTCTTTTTTTTTTTTTTTTTTTTTTTTTTGGTACTGGGGATTGAACTCAGGGGCACTCGACCACAGGGCCACATCCCCAGCCCATTTTTTTAAAAAAAATATTTTTATTTATTTGCTTTAGTTGTACACAATGCGTTTTATTTGTACATGGTCCTGAGGATCGAACCCGGGTCGCCCACGTGCTAGGCGAGCACTCTACCGCTGAGCCACAATCCCAGCCCCCCCAGCCCATTTTTGTATTTTATTAGAGACAGGGTCTCACTGAGTTGCTAAGTGCCTCACCATTACTGAGGCTGGCTTTGAACTCACGATTCTCCTGCCTCAGCCTCACAAGTGCTGGGATTACAGGCGTGAGCCACCACACCCAGCAGAGAAAAGTCTTTTTTCTATACCAACATCCCATGGCAGGAAGATGGAAGTTGGGGAGAGAGAAGGAGAGGAGGGAGGGAGGAAGTAAGGAGAAGGAAAGGAAAGGAAAAGAGAATAGGGGAGGAATGATTATTTTGCCTTTGTTTTTGTTATTTTTATTTGTTTTGTTTTTAATACAAAGACTTGCTGTGTTGCCCTCTCTAAGTCTTGAACTCTTGTGCTCGAGTGATCCTGCAGTCTAAGCCTCTCGAGTATTGTACCCAGTTTGCTCATTATTTTGATTTTTATTTCACCTCATCTTGTTTGGACTATAACTTTCTTTGTCCTTTTCCTGCCTCACTTCTTTCTGTCTCATATTCTGCTTTGGGGTTTTAATAAGGAACAAGAAACATATTCTTGCTTCGGTTTTGCTTTCTATTGAGTAGGGGGTGTAGTAGACCAATTTAACACCTTGAGATGAAGTTGAAATGCATGCTCTGATCTGCCCAGCATCAATATCAAACTGAAATAGTAAACAAAATAAAAGGATGATATGTTCCTTCTCTTGCTTTTGAAAATAAGCAGAAGAAACTTTCAGAAGCCCCATTAAAGAGTAAACCTATTACGTGCTTAGTAAGGAAAAATAAGGCATAAGCCTTAACCTTAAGAATTTACCATTTGGAGCCGGGCACGGTGCCGCACGCCTGTAATCCCAGCACTTTGGGAGGCTGAGGCAGGAGGATCGCAAGTTCAAAGCCAGCCTCAGCAATGGCGAGGCACTTAGCAACTCAGTGAGACCCTGTCTCTAATAAAATACAAAAAAGGGCTGGGGATGTGACCCAGTGGATGAGTGCCCCTGAGTTCAATCCCTGGTACCACACAAAAAAAAAAAAAAAAAAAAAAAAAAGAATTTACCATTTGGTTGAAGACTAAACATTAAGCACTTCTTAACAAAGTGAATTGCACAATAATACATTGAGTGAATGAATGACTAAATGAATTTGAGGGCTGTACCATACAGGGCTGACAGTAAGCTCAGAGAAAAGAGCAGCTATCATGAATGAAACAGTCATAGCTGCATAGAGGAAGTGGGGCCAGGCTATTTAAAAGGAGAGGTAATTTCAGATCATTTGTGGTGAATACAGCATAGGTTTGGGAGTGGCTATAGGTCAGTAGAACTATTTGAACATCCAAAATCTCACCTTCTATAAGAGCCCTTTCCCAAACATTCATTTTCAAAAAACATCTTCCTCACCTCCATCATTCTCAGTACCCTTACCCTGCTTTATTTCCTACATAACATTTATAATGACCATAATGATCCTTATATATTATGCCATTTCTTTGTCTACTGTTTAGTTTCTGTGTCTTTCACTAGAATATAAATTCCATGAAATTAGAGGTCTTTATCTATCTTGGTTACCACACTATCCCCAACTGAGATATCTAATACAGTGGCCACTAGCTATATGTGAGTATTTATTTAAATTAGAATTAACTAAAGTTAAATAAAATAAAACTCAATTTCCTCAGTCACTTCGGATGTATTTCAAGTGCCACTATTCATGTGGGATTAGTGGCTATCATGTATTAGCTTTCTGTCACTCAGACAAAATACCAGAGATGATCAACTTAAAGAGATGAAAGGTTTATTTTGGCTCATGGTTTCATAAGTTTCAGCCCATGATTGCTTGGCCCTGTCGTTTGGGGCCTGTGGTGACATGGTATATCTTGGCAAGGGTGTAGGGTGGAGGAGGCCTGTTTGACTCATGGAGGCTGGGAAACAAAGCAAGAGAGGAAAAGAAGGGGCCAATGTTCCAATATCTCCTTTAAAGGGTATGCCTCCAATGACCTAACTGCCTTCTAGTAGCCCCCTCCCTGCAAAGGTCCCACCATAGGCTGGGACAAAGTCTTGAGACATGGGCATTTGAAGGACATTCAAGATCCAACCTATAGTATCCAGGGATAAGAGCTCAATGGTAGAGCACGTGCTTGGCATGTGTGATGCCTTAGATTTAATTCCCCAGCACTACCACCAAAAAAAAAAAAAAAAAAAAAAAAATCCAACTATAGCAGACGATACAGATATTAAACATTTCTACCACCATAGAAAGTTCTCTTGGACAGTGCTGAGATAGAATAGTGACTGGTACATAGGACATGCTCAACAATTATTTAATGAATGAGTGTTAAATGAATGAAAGTTGTTAAACTTGCCTCAGTTAGCTTCCTGTTTTCTCATCTGTAAAACGAGAAAGATGATAGTTAAAAGATTGTGAGGATTCCATGAGATAAGGAGGTAAAATTGCTTCATTCACTAATGTGAATTACTATTATTATAATTCAAGCTTCCCTGGGCCTCATGAAATTGTGGGTACAAAGCTAATTAAATAAATAGGAAGGACTCAAATTTAACTGGCTTTTTCGTTGGCCCACACAACACATGGAATCTTATGATTCCCTCTCCTTAATATCTGCCCCTTGAAGGTCCCTTACTGCCACTCCCGCCAGAGACTAGCTTGACAATATTGGTAACCAGCCCTTGATGTGGCTCCAAACTTATCCAAATTCACAATCAGAAAAAAAAAAAAAAAAAAAGAAAAAAAAGAAAAAGAAAAAGTCTTCAAGTAAAAAAAAAAAAAAAAAAAAAAAAAAAATCCAGCCAACATCAGAGTGCCCAGAAGCTCTCAGGGACCCAAAGTATTGCCTGATTATACAGTCTTTGTGGAACTAGGAGCACATTCCCCTCTCCTAGTGCTCTCATTCTCAGGCTTTGTCATGTGGGCACAATTGAGATGACCCCCCGCCCCCGCCCCATGGAGCCCAAGAACATCCCTCCCCCAGCTTTTACCTACAGTTCCTCTCACAAAGACCCAGGCCAGAGGAGGGGTCAGGGAAGGAGAATGGTCTCCAGGCTAAGTTCTTTGTGCCCTAACCCTATACCTCGGGGCTCTCACACAAACCTCCCTGATATTCCCTTATGCCCATACAAATTATTGAAAGAAATAAGTACTTACAGGTTGTAGACTCAGTCACAGCCAAACCAATGGGATTTGGTAATAGCTCATCCCACCTGGACCTCCACTGTACTGAGGCCTTTATCTGACCCAGGAATAACCTCGGGTACAGAGCAAACAGCTGTTAACTCATTTCTTCAGATCTTCACTTGGACTTCATTCCCAAGTGTGCTGGTTCTTGAGGCTGGATAAGACTGAGCTGTATATAAGGCTCACTGTGAGTGCCTGGAAGTGGGGAGGCAGCCTGGACCCTGGTTCAATGCCTCCTCCACTTTGCTCCATGGTTCTGATTATTTCAACAGGCTTCTGCTGCCCTACTCTGCTTCTGGCTAGAGGAAGCAGCACTTTGTGATCAAAGAGGTTTGCAGCTCTCTTTATCTTAAAGGCAGTTTCCAGGGTTTGAGACCTTATCTTCAGGACTAATCCCAGTTTTCCACCAGTGATAGGAATGTGAGGTTGTTTTAGTACATAGAAAAGATGATTTAGGAGTTTACTTTTTATTTAAAGATTGTTAATCAATTTGTTGGCATTTCAATATCAACAGTCTTCCTTAGATTTTGAAAGTCATTGGCAAATTTTAGTTTTTTAAAGTATAGGGAAAAAATTTAACAATCATTTTTAAGAGGCTTTGAGTTTATGAAATTAAACATTTTTTACAGTATTTTAAGAACTGCATTTATAAATATATTGTATTTTATTTCCTCTGTGTTTCTTAACTAGTCTGACTTAACAAAACTCCCCCAAGTACTAAATAAGTTTTATAAATCTAATAAATGAAATTATCTTAATGTGCTTCTTAAGTTCTTTTAAATGTTTCAAAACTACACAAGAAATTAGGAAGATCTCATCTTAAAATATTGTCCAAATCAATTTCTCAACTATACATTTTGGGGTGGTGGTGCTGGGGAATTGAACCCAGACCCTTGATTATGCCAAGCACATACTTCACTACTAAATTAGATCCCCCAGCCTCTCTCAACTATACATTTCTAATAGTAGTTACAAGGCTGTACCTGAGGCTGAATTTCTCAAACATTAAACATAACCAACTCAAAACACTGTTCTTTATTCTCCTAAAGCTTAATATACTTAAAAGATGTGTTTAATTGTTATTGTTGCTATAACAGAACACCTGAGCCTGAGACTGGGTAATTAATAAAGAAAAAAGTTATAGACCTGGGGTTGAAACTCAATGGTAGAGCACTTGCCTACCATTGTGTTCTCTCTCTCTCTCTCTCTCTCTCTCTCTCTCTCTCTCAAATGAATAAAAAGGAAAAGAAATCATAAAGGTTTGTTTTACCCCATGGTTCTTTTTTTTTTTTTTTTTTTTCGGTACTTGAGATTGAACTCAGGGGCACTTGGCCACTGGCCACATCCCCAGCCCCCCCCTTTTTAAAAAATATTTATTTATTTGCTTTAGTTGTACACAATGAGTTTATTTTTACGTGGTGCTGAGGATCAAATCCGGTCGAGCATGTGCTAGGCTAGTGCTCTACCGCTGAGCCACAACCCCAGCACCCCTTTTTTTGTATTTTATTAGATACAGGGTCTCACTGAGTTGCTAAGTGCTCGCCTTTGCTGAGGCTGGCTTTGAACTCCCGATCCTCCTGCGTCAGCCTCCCAAATGCTGGGATTACAGGCATGCACCACTGCACCCGGCTACCCCCATGGTTCTAGAGGCTAGGAAGTTCAAGAACATAGCTCTGATTCTGCTCAGCTCCTGGTGAGTGCCTTCTTTAAGTCATGATGGAAAGAGAATGGCCAGCTGATAGTTATGGAAGAGAGAAAAGGGGGCTGAAATTTTTAAGGCTGAATAATATTCTACGGTATGGAAACACCACATATTGCTTATCTATTTATTTATCCATGAATACTTGTGTTGCCACTGTAAGTAATGCTGCTGTGAACATGAATGTATGAATATCTCTTGGAGACCCGTCCTGCTTTCAGTTATTTTGGGTATATACCCAAAGTGGAATTGCTGGATCATATGGTAATTCTATTTTTTTATATTTTGAGGAACTGTCATGTTGTGTTCCATAGTGGTTGCTATGTATCATTTCCATTCCTAACAGGAATGCATAAGGATTTCCATTTCCCCACATGCTCACCAACGCTTTTTATTTTCTGGGTTTGGTTTGTTTGTTTTCTGTTTTGAGGGGGGATTTGATAGTAGCTATCCTAATGGGTTTGAGGCAACATCTTATTGTAATTTTTGTTGCATTTCCCCAGTGATTAGTGATGTTGAGCATTTTTTCATGTGGTCATTGGCCATTTTTAAATATTCATTGGAGGAATGTCTATTCAAGTTCTTTGCCCATTTTTTTCCACACTTGTTTTTTTTTTTAAGCATCTTTATTTTTATCTATTTATTTTTTATGTGGTGTTGAGGATCAAACCCAGGGCCTCATGCATGGGAGGCAAGCGCTCTACCACTGAGCTACAACCCCAGTCCTCTTCACCCATTTTTTAAAAACAGTTTTCATCCTTCTTTTTAAAACTTTTTATTATTATTGAGCTTGATAATTATTTATGTGTTCCTATACAAGTCATACAACAAATACATAATTTGAAAATTTAAAAAATTATATATATATATTTTTAGTTGCTGATGGATCTTTATTTTACTCATTTATTTATATGCAGTGCTGAGAATCAAACCCAGTGCCTCACACATGCTAGGCAAGTGTTCTACCACTGAGTCACAACCCCAGCCCTGAAAATATTTTTTCCAAGTTTGTAGCTTGTATTTTCATTCTTTTAGAATTGTCTTTGAAAATGCAAAGGTTCTTATTTTTGATGAAGTCTAATTTATCAACTTTTTCTTTTATTTGTTATGCTTTTATTTATTATCACATCTAAAAAGATCTTTACCTGATTTAAAGGTCACAAAAATGTCTCATGTTTTATTTTAGATGTTTTCTAGTTTTAGGTTTTACATTTTGGTCTATGATACATTTTGAACAAGTTTTTGTATATGGTAAAAGATAAGGGTTAACGTGGTTATTATTGTTATTACCTATGCATGTCCATTACTCCTGGATCATTTGTTGAAAAAACTAGCCTGTTTTCACTGAATTGTCTTTGTATCTATCTATCGTGGTTTAGATTTGAGATGTCCCTCAAAAGCTCACATGTGAGACAATGCAAGAATTTTCAGAGGTGAAATGATTAGATGAGAGGAATGACTCAGTGGATTAATCCACGTATATGGATTAACTGGGGGCTAACTGTAGGTAGGGTGTGACTTTGGGGTTTAAATTTTGTCCTTGGAGAGTGGATCGCCCCCCACCCCTTCCCTCTACCTCTCTCCTTCCTGGCTACCATGTCGTGAGCTGCTTTCCTTTGCTGTGCTCTTCTGCCATGATACTCTGCCTCACTCTGTGCCCAGAGCTGTGGAGTTGGACAACTGATAAACCTAGCCTAATTCCATTTTAAGATTGGGAGCTGTCTCATCACAAAGTCATGAAAAGTTCGTTTGTTTTACTGTAAAATGCTAAGATTTCTATTTGGCCTGACCATAATTTGATGTTTTAAAAACTTGCTTGGGGTTCCTGCCTGTGCTTTGAACTTATCAGTGCCAGGCTCTCCTTGACCAGATAACGTGTCTCCCTGAAATTGCAGCTGCTCCTCATTAACTTCGATGTTGGAATCTGAGTTTGCTACCTACCTTGAGATGTTAAACAATGTAGATCATAAACCTGCTATCTGCCCTTGTATTATGCTTACCTGAACTCTGTCAGCTGCAAGTTCCCAAGACACCCCCACCCTTTTTGTAACTTTTTGTGCTATATAAACTTTCCTGTAATCAGACCAGTTGCTGTTCTCTGGCCTTGTTTTTCCAGGTGAGACAGTCGCTGATCAGCTCTGTGTACACAAATCAAGCTCACTGTAATTTAATTTAAATTGGAGTTGGTGGTCTTTTCTTTGCGTCATGGTTCAACACAACTATGGACTGAACTTCTGAAACTATGAGTCAAAATAAACGTTTCCTCCTCAAGTTGGTCTCGTATGGTCATTGTTGTCTGGTCTTTTGGTCACTGTGACACAAAGCTGTCGAAAACACTGTCTTTGGGCTGGGGTTGTGGTTCATGGTAGAGCACTCGCTTAGCCTATGTGGGGTACTGGGTTCAATTCTCAGCACCATAAGTAAATAAAATAAAAGTCCATCAATAACTAAAAAAATATTTAAGAAAAAAAATCTGTCTTAATCAGCTCTGGCTGATTCCATGAACTTGTGTACAACAGACATTTATTTCTCACAGTTCTAGAGACCAGAAATCTGAAACCAGGGTGTTAGTAAGGTTTGGGTCTGGTGTGAGCCCTTTTCTAGATGGCAGAAGAGGTGGAAAGAGGGCAAGACAACTCCCCGGTGTCCCTTTTTATAAGGACATTAATCCATTCATGAGTGCTCCACCCTCATGGTTAATAACTTCCTAACGCCAACACACTGAAAGTTTCAGTGTATGAACTTTGCAATACGTCACTGAAAATCAGTAGACCATATGCCTGTGGTCCACTTATAGATTCTGTTTTTTTCATTGGTGTATATATGTCTACTGCTTTATTTTTAATTTGCTAAAATACCAAAAACATTACATTTATCATCTCAACCAGTATAGTTCAGTAGTTTCGAGTACATTCATGTTTTATCACTACTATCCATCCCTAGAATTTTTTTTTAACCTTGAAAAGAAACTCCTGTTTCCTCTTACTGCTACTCTCAATACTTCACTTCTGAAAACGGATGTTTTCCCTACAATAGTTTAATTTAATTCTCCAGGAGATACCCACTGACTGTTGTACAATTTGACTTGATTCTGACACCAAGTGCCTGGAGTTAGCACAGATCCCCATAGATTAACGGTGTAGTACCACAAGACTGATTCCACTCATTTCAGACATGAATTGTGGGACCCCAGGTTACCCACACCTTCTGTCAAAATTGGGTACAAATTGGAGATTCCCATGATCTCCTCTTTTTTTTTTTTAAGAATATTTATTTATTTGCTTTAGTTGTACACAATGCATTTATTTTTACATGGTGCTAAGGATCGAACCCAGGCCACGCACGCAGTAGACCAGCGCTCTACCACTGAGCCACAACCCCAGCCCCCCAATGATCTCTTTAGGTTCAATAGTTGACTATAACAGGTTATAAAACTCAGGAAAATACTTTATGTGCTGTAACCTATTTATTATAAAGAATACATTAAAGAGTACAAATAAGAGCTGGATGATGAAATATATAGGGTGAGTCTGATTGGGTCCTGAGTACAGGATCCTCTGTTTGTGCCACATCTTTTGGGGTGTGCTACTCACCTATCACATGGATACATTCTTGTCCATCAAATGGGAAATTTGCTGAACCCCATCCTTTTGTGTGTTTTTTTTTGAAGCTATATTTTATATGTATGGTTGATTAAATCATCGGCCACTGGTGATAAAGTCAACCTCCATTCCCTCCCTCCCCCCTCTCTCCCTCCTCCCCGCCGCCCGCCCCCGCCAGTCTCCAGGAGATGGGATGGGGTGAAGTTGAAATTTCTGACCCTCTACTGCAAATTGGCGCAACCACTCTAGAAAGTAGTATGGAAGCTGGGTGCAGTGGGGCACGCCTATAATCCCAGCGCTTGGGAGGCTGAGGCAGGAGGATCGCGAGTTCAAAGCCAGCCTCAGCAATGGCAAGGCACTTAGCAACTCAGCGATACCCTGTCTCTAATAAAATACGAAAAAAAGGGCTGGGGATGTGGTCCAGTGGTTGAGTGCCCCTGAGTTCAATCCCCGGTACAAAAAAAAAAAAAAAAAAAAAAAAAAAAAAAAAAAAGCAGTATGGAGATTCCTAAGAAAACTTTGAATGGAACCACCATTTGACCCAGTTATTCCACTCTTTGGTATATACCCAAAGGACTTAAAATCAGCATACAACAGTGACTCAGCCACATCAATTTTTTTTTTGTACCAGGGATTGAATTTAGGGGCACTCGACCACTGGGCCACATCCCCAGCCCTTTTTTGTATTTTATTAGAGACAGGGTCTCACTGAGTTGCTAAGTGCCTCGCCATTGCTGAGGCTGGCTTTGAACTTGCGATCCTCCTGCCTCAGCCTCCCAAGTGCTGGGATTACAGGCGTGCGCCACCACGCCCGGCCCAGCCCTTTTTTTGTATTTTTATTAGAGGCAGGGTCTCACTGAGTTGCTGAGTCCCTCACCATTGCTGACGCTGGCTTTAAACTCGTGATCCTCCTGCCTCAGCCTCCCAAGTGCTAGGATGACAGGCGTGCGCCACCACACCTGGCTAGCCACATCAATTTTTATAGCAGTCCAATCACAATAGCAAACCTATGGAACCAACCTAGGTGCCCTTCAACAGATGAATGGATAAAGAAGATGTGATATATATATTCATATACACATATCATATATATTATTCATATATATGTATATATATATATATAATGAAATATTGCTCAGCCATAAAGAAGAATGAAATTATGGCATTTGCTAATAAATAGATGGAACTGGAGACTATCATGCTAAGAGAAAGAAGCCAATCCCCCCAAAACCAAAAGCCGAATGTTCTCTCTGATATGCAGATGCTAACTCACAGTAAGCCAGGGGCAGTGGGGGCAAGGGGATCTTGGAGAATAGAAGTTTATGGATTAGACAAAGGTGAATGAAGGGGAAAGAGGGGGGATGGGATTAGAAAAGACAGTAGAATGAATTGGACACAACTTTCCTATGTTCATTTATGAATATATGACCAGTATAACTCCACATCATGTACAACCACAAAAATGGGAAGTTATACTCCATGTATGTTTGACATGTCAAAATATGATCTACTGTCATGTATAACTAAACAGAACAAATAAAAATTTTTTTAAAAAAGAAAAGAAAGTTCTGACTCTTTCAGCAGCCCCTTCCTTGGGCCTTTCCCCAAAGTCATGTCATTAGAATAAATTCAGGTGTGGATAAAAGGGGCTTATAAGATGCTCTTTTTACCTTTGTAGCTCTTCTCATTTGGGAAATATCACTGGTTTTAACATCTCTGGCCAGGAATAGTAGACAAAGACCAAATAGAGTAGTTCCTCAGTATTAGTTTATTTTCTATTGGTGTAACAAAAAACCTGAAGCTGTATACTATGCAAAGAAAGGAGATTTATTACCTAATAGTTTTGGAGGCTGAAAGTCCAAGACTGCAGGGGCCCATCTGTTTGGCCTCTTATTATGGGACCCCGTTGGCTGCATCACAACATGGTGGAGAAGTGAGAAGGAAATAGCTGCATGCAGAAGGGGCCAAGCATGTGGGGTGGCCTCCGTTTATAACAACCTTCTCTTGTGATAAGTAACGAGGGTCCTTCAAGAACTACGTGAATCTCTTTTGAGGATGATGCCCCTGTTAAGTCAGCTTTTCTTCCCTGGAACAAAATATCTGAGAAAATCAAGTTAGGGAAGAAAATATTTATGTTGGCTTACAGTTTCAGAGGTTTCAGTTCACTGTCCACCAACTCCATTGTTTTGGGGCCTTTGGTGAGGCAGAACATCATGACAGAAGGGCATGGCATTGTGGAGAAAAGGGGCTCACCTCATGGTAGCTGTGAAGCAGAGAGAACAAGGAAATGACTGAGGACAAGATGCACTTTTTCAGTGATCTACTTCTCCCAGTGATCTACTTCCTCCAAGTAGGTCCCACTCCCTACAGTTTCTACCACCTCCAAATAAAGCCACTACGAACACATCAATGAATTAACTCATTGATAAAGTTAGAGCCCTCTCCATTCAATCACTTCCCAGGGGCCCGGCTCTGAGCATTGTTGCACTGGAGACCAAGCCTCCAACAAGTAGCCTTTGGGGGACATTTCAGAATCAAACCATAGCAGCCCCTTATGACCTTATCACTTCCCACGAGGTCCCATCTCTTGAAGCTTCCACAAATACTGCCACACTAAGGTCCAAGCTTTAAGCCCATGAATATTTGAGGGGCAAATCACATTCAAATCATAGCCCCTCCCTTACCCTCAGGATATGTTCTGAAATGCCCAGTAGATGCCTGAAACCACAGATAGTACTGAACCCTATATATACCATGTTTTTTCCTATCATACCTATGATAAAATTTAATTTATAAATTAGTCACAATAAGAAAATAGTATAATCATAACAAAATAGTATAATCACAAAATATACTATAATGAAAGTTATTTAAAGTGTAAGAATTCTTTATATCTGGAACTTTCTGTTTAATATTTTCAGACTATGGTTGACTGCAGATAACCTAAACTATGAAAGCAAAACTGTGGGTATGGGGGAACTACTATAGATATTTCTTATTATATCATAATACCACAAAACTGAAACTCTATATCCCTTAAATGGTAATTCTCTATTTCCCCTTACTCCCAGACTTATATGTCTATTTTATTTTTTATATCACACTGTCTTGATTACTTAGCTTTATAGAAGTCTTGAAATCAGCTCGAGTTCTCCTAAATTTATTCTTTTCCAAAATTGTTTTATTCCTTTAAACAATATTGGCATTTGTTCTGGAGTGCAGTTAACTTGGAATTAGATTGGTCCTTTTGAGGCTTGCTTTTAATCTTTCTCGAGGTGATTCCCGAGAACTTTTCCACTACTAATGCAACATGATTTCTGAGGATTCTACTGATGTCCTCTGTATTATGAGGTCTTCCCACTTTGGCTGATGCAAACGCAAATCTCCTCAGCCTTATGTGAGTTCTGAGGATTGTTCTGCCTACCTCTTTCTTGGACCACCTTTGGATATTTTTTTCTCACTTGTGCAGACCCGTACTCAGCTAAAGACTTGAGGGGCCTCTTTTCCAGAGCCCTGGAACATGTTCTCCTCTGTGCATCATCTTATTTGGTACTATGTCCTGCAAATTCTGCTCATTTTGCTTTTGTCCCTGTTACTCCCTCTTGGCCAGGAGCAGATGTCCTTTGAAAATTCCATAATCTTCTTCTTCTTCTTCTTTCTTTTTCTTTCCTTTTGTGGTACTGGGGATTGAACTCAGGGGTGTTTTACCACTGAGCTACATACTCAGCCCTTTTTATTTTTTATTTTGAGGCGAAATCTCTCTGAATTGTAGAGGCTGTTCTTGAACTTGCAATCTTTCTACCTCAGCTTCTTGAGTCTCTGGGATTACAGGTGTGCACCACCATGTCCAGCTAAATTCCATAATCTTTAAAACCCTTTCTCATAGATATTTATCATGTTTTCAATTAGAAGCTATATGGAAATAACTTTGTCTGTCTTCCTGTCCTCTTGCATTTCTGCACAATAGATCTCTAGGACTGGAAAAAGCCAAAAGGTGCATAAATTTAAATTGTGAGATATTAACAACTTGTGAGTGGTCTTTTCACCTAATTGCAAGCTAAAAGGTTAATTTGCCATAGTTCTGTGGATGCTGACACAAGAAATGAAATGCCTGGGTTTGAAATTGAAGAACTTATGCCTTACATTGACAGCAATAGCCAGCGTGTTGGCATACTTACAAAGTTTTTTTTTCTTAAAATTTTATTTCGTTTTAATGTTTTTTGAAACAGGATCTTGCTTTGTTTCCCAGGCTGGCCTCCAACTCCTTGGCTCAGGAGATCTTCCTGCCTCAGCCTGGACTACAGCCATATACTATAGAACCTGGCTTTTTACAGGGTTCTTGGGGCTTCGATTCCTGTAGGGTTACATGAAGGACCAGATGACCCCTGCATTTGCAAAGGGCAAAGGCTCAAAATGAGCAGGGCATGGTGGAGCATGCCTGTAATCCCAGCCTTCTGGAGGCTGAGACAGGAGGATTGTGAGTTCAAAGCCAACCTCAGCAAAAGTGAGACACTAAGCAACTCAGTGAAACCCTGTCTTTAAATAAAAAATACAAAAAATAGGGCTGGGATGTGGCTCAGTTGTCAAGTGCCCCTGAGTTCAATCCCCAACACCACCTCCTCAAATAAAAGGCTCAAAACTTTTTTTGTGGTTTATTTACTTTTCTAAGTTTTTTGAGACGGTGTTTTGCCATACTGGCCTCAAACCCAAGTACCTGGAACTACATATAGGCACCACTAGGCTCCTGAGGGCCCAGTGCTTTTTGAGCAAACAGCAAACTTTACAGTAGGGAGCAACCCCGCCCCCAGTAGTGAGCAGTCACAGGTGCTCACTGTCTGAGTGCATAGCTACAGAAACTGCTCAGCATCAGAAGATGGAAGACTTGGAGTCTGGTACAACTCAATTAGAACACCAGGGATGCCCAAGGACAGTAACTGAATGTTTTCCCAACAATACACTGTGACATTTCTTCTAGAAAGACTATGCCAATTTAAGCTTGCCTTAAATTTTGTGAAAGAATTGTAGCTCTGAAATACTTCCTTGTCATTGGAAAAGGGGTCTCAGAAGGTCCTCCGGAGTGAAGAAGGGGATCTCAGTCCTGTTTCTTGGCTTATGCCACAGAAAGGAATTTTGGGGTGTGTTAGAAGAGGCACAAATGCAGGTTTATTTAAGAAAGCAAAGATATTTATTTAGGAAAGCAAACAATAAAGCAGGAAACACAAAGGGAGAGGTGTGGTGCTCAATAATGAGATGTACTTTGAGTGAGATGCACATTTGGGGTCTTGGCTCTTCCTTTACAGGAAATTCATAAATAGTGAATGTGGGAAGTATGTGTGAGTTGACCTCTGTCTAATGAGCTTAGTTTAGTTTTTGGTACCAGGGATTGAACCCAAGGGTGCTTAACCACTGAGCTACATTCCTAGCTTCTCCCACCCCCTTTTACATTTTTTTTATTTTGAGACTAGGGTCTCACTAGATTGTTTACAGCCTCACTAAGTTGCTGAGGCTGGCTTACCAACCTGCGATTCTCCTGCCTCAGCCTCTTGAGGTGCAGGGATTGAGGCCTATGCCATTAGGCCTGGCAGTAAGCTTAATTTTCTTAAACGAGCACAGGGTGACTCATGGTGGTCTAGTTCTTTCAGGATCTCTGGGTTGATGTCATCCAGTCAATGGACAATGTTTGGAATATACCCATATCATAACTCTCTAACAATATTTTCCCTTTGTTTTATTTAGTCTAAATAAAATATGCCACACAAACTAGTAACTTATGTAGGCACTAATCATCTGGACTCACAATATTCTCAGATTCAAGGACTTTTTATGAATTCAGCCTGGGGATAAACAGGCTTGGGGAGTAAAGTTGAGGATGTACATGGAGCTTAGATTTAAAATTATAATTTTGTTTCCCTTCCTCTTAGTCTCCTTTCTACCTATCCTTTAGCCAGTTTCATGGGTGAAAAATGACTTATCGTTGTGTCATTTTCCATTTTTGTTCCGTGAAGTTGAATATCTCTTCAAATGTTTATTGAAAATTTGTGAAATTGTTCTTTAAAACCTAATCTCTCTGAGACTTCTATTTCCATGTTTTTGAGTAGGGGCAAACAAACTGAAGGAAGAGCTGCATTTATCATCTGAACCTGTCAGTGTTGGTCACATTTCCAGCCAGAGTGCTGCGTAATCATTTTCAACTGGAGGACTGTGGCATTTTCCCCTTTCGCTTGTGCTGTGTGGGCACAAACTTTTGTCATGAAACATATGATAGATACCCTTTCCGTTTGATCTCGGCTGTTCCGGGCTCCAAAAAGAGCGAGGCTTCAGGGCACTATGAGATTTCCTTTTTCTTATACATAAACCAAGTTGGCTTCTGAAGGAGGAAGTACATTGCATCGTCGCCAGTGCACAATATAAGGAATTCAAATATGTCCTCCCGTTTCGCAGCGTAACATATCTGGAGTTTCCCTTTTCTGCTCTCCCAAAGTTCTGGAGCCTCAGAACTTGGAAGCACAGCCAATCACTGGTGTGTGAAGCCAGCGGGTATGTATTGAAAAGGTGCTTACTACCCTTAAATGGGAACTACTCGCGAACGTTTCTTCAGGATGCTGGAGTGGTCTAGTCATGTGCCAGCCTGGCAGTGTCTCTTTCAGCGGACACTGGTTTCCCCTTGCACGGTTACAAACTACGAAATAAACGAATCACTCGAATCAGAAGTGTCTGCCCTTTCCGCTGTCCGTCCGACGTTCTT
Organism: Tamias sibiricus; assembly: GCA_025594165.1. Classification (NCBI taxonomy): domain Eukaryota; kingdom Metazoa; phylum Chordata; class Mammalia; order Rodentia; family Sciuridae; genus Tamias; species Tamias sibiricus. The sequence goes on along the minus strand of CM046663.1, from coordinate 11,179,948 downwards.
GCGTGTTCCTGGGCGATTCCAAGGACTATCCACTTCACAAATGGGGCTCACTACGTGGACGCTCGGTCACCGGCCGGACAGCGAGAGTCGCCAGCGCCCTGGGGCACTAGGGAGAGGGCTGTGGAGCCAAGGGAGGGCAACCGCGCTGCCAGCCCCGCCCGCGGCCTCGGTGCCTCCCCACTAGCGTGTGCGCAGCCAATGGGCGCGGGGCACGCCCCCAACCCCACGGCGCGGGGACCTGGCACCGAGCTCCGCGCAGGACAGCCCCGCCCGTGTCTCGGTCTTCGCGCTCGTCGTGACCGTTCCCGGCCCAGTTAGGCTCTTGGCCATGGCGTCTTCAGCGGCCGGCGGGGTGGTGATCGTTGGCAGGTAAAGGGTTCCGAAGTGCGGTGCTATTGCCAGTGGAGCCTGGGGAGGCGCTGGGGACGCGGTATCCCGCGCTTGGGCCCACTCGTCGCGTCCATCGGGTGGGCACCGACCCTGCGCACGGGTGGGTGCGCCAACTTCCCGCCCTGCAAGGGGCTCTTAGCCCTAGTTTCTCTTCGCGGAGCTAACTAGGCGGGGAAAGCGTGTGGGTCAGCAGCGGTGTCAGGTAGAAGCACCCTGTAGAGTGCCAATGTGAAACTTGGTGCTGATTTCCCCGAAGGTTCCGAAAGCCCACAGAGCAGGCTGCGATTGCAGTGCAGTTCCTGGGATCTACCAAATGATGCCGGGCCTTCCAGCTTGTCCAAATGGACGCGCAAGACATTGAGCATAACGAAACAAATTTTGGCAGTGATTCTGCGATAACAGGATTGTTATTCACGGTTTTTGAATGAGAAAACTGATGTGAAGCTATTTACCCAAGGTCATAGTAAAAGATGAGACTAGCCCAGAAAGGAGGGTTTGGATGCATGCTTGTCAGGGCTGCCTGCAGGGTGCATTCCTGTCTGCTAGGAGGTAATTGGAGGCCAGAACAGGTATTCAGCGAACACACCTGAACATACCTGGCACGTGATTGGCATTTCTGAGGGTGAAGGCCTTATCAGTTTAACAAATAGATTTCTGGTTTGTGCTCCCACGCCCACTTTCTTTTCTTTTCTTTCTTTTTAAAAATATTTATTTATTTGCTTTAGTTGTACACAATGCAATGCATTTATGTTTACGTGGTGCTGAGGATTGAACACGGGCTGCGCACGTGCTAGGTGAGCGCTCTACCGCTGAGCCACAACCCCAGGCCCCTTTCTTTTCTTTTTTCAGTTAAAAAGGGGAGGCATAATATGTATAATTTCCATTGGCTAGCTTTCCCTAGCAAGTCTATAAATGTGAAGATGCAAGCCACTTATGTAATCAAATGTTCTAGTAGTTGTTTTAAAGTAAAAAGTAATAGATAGATAAAACTAGATGCATGCCTCTGGTCCCAGCTACTAGGGAGGTTGGGGTGTGTGTGTGGTGGGGGGAGGATTGCTTGAGCTTAGGAATTCAAGGGTAGTTTGGGCAACATAGCAAGACCCTGTCTCAAAAAAAAAAAAAAAGTTGAAAAAATTTATAGCACATTTTATTTAACATGGTATCTTCAAAGTGTTATTATTTCAACAAGTATTAAATTTTATAAATTTTACTATTTTCAAAATCCAGTATATATTTAATTACTTTCAGTGCATATGTTTTAGATTCCCCCCCCCCCAGCTGTGACCAAAAGACCTGACAAGAACAATTTTAGAAGAGGAAAAGTTTATTTGGTGCTTATGGTTTCAGAGCTCTCATCCATAGACAACCAGCTCCATTGCTCCGGGTCCCAGGTGAGGCAAAACATCACAGTGGAAAGGTTTGATGGAGGAAAGCAGCTCAGAACATGGTAATCAGGAAGAAGAGAGAGCTCTCACTCACCAGAGACAAAATATAAACCCCCAAAGCATGCATGCCCCAATGACCTACCTCCTGCAGTTATACCCTACCTGCCTATAGTTGCTACCCTGTTAATCCCTATCAACAGATTAGTGCACTGATGAGGTTAAAGCTCTCATAACCCAATCTTTCACCTGTAAACTTTCTGCATTGTCTCACACATGAGGTTTTGGGGGCCACTTAATACCTAAACCATAACAGATCAGCTTATAAGCTTAACATTCCCTGTGGCTAGTGGTATCCACACTGGACAAGGTTGGCTTAAGCAATGACAGAATCTTTATTAAGAAAGCAGATATTTTAAAAAGTTTCTTCTCTCCCCATTTTGTGAAGACTCCTTTAAAAAGTACTTACAGGGCAGGTAGCCTGAGTGGCAGAGTACTTGCCTAGCAGGCATGAGGCCCAGGGTTCTGTTAGGGTAGCTTGCGCAAATATCCACGAGAGAGACACATCTCTAAGTCAAGCAAAAGTTCACTGACAGAGAATATCTGCCGGGTTGCCCTTCTGCAAGGTGCAGCAGCCTGCTGAAAAACTTCTTAACTATATAGTCATGCACAATAAAGTAGTTAAAAAATAACCCATCCACCGGGGGCGGTGGCACATACTTGTAATCCCAGTGGCTCTGGAGGCTGAGGCAGGAGGACCATGAGTTCAAAGCCAGCTTCAGCAAAAAGCAAGGCACTAAGCAACTCAATGAGACCCTGTCTCTAAATAAAATACAAAAAGGGCTGGGTATGTGGCTCAGTGGCCGAGTGTCCCTGAGTTCAATTCCTGATACAAAACAAAAACTCCAAAAACAAAACAAAACAAAACAACCCATCTGATCCTGTGATTGTTACTTAACCTCTTTGTTGTGGTTTCGGTAGTTAGGGACTCTTTGGGGCCACAATGAGAAGGTCATTTGTGGGTGGGCTTTTCAAAATGAAGTTACTTTGGCCTTAGGACCCTCAGGTTCCATGACCAGCACTGCAAAACAAAAAAACTTCTAATTATTTTCAAAATTAAGGTCAAGCTGTGAGAGGAGTTTTGCTTAATGAGACCAAACTGTGGAAAGTCTTTGACCTTCAGCTGTTGTAGGCCAATCAAGGAACTCCACTTTTCTAACTTTGTGTAGCCTGAGGCTTTCTTCATTCCCTTGCCTGGCATCTCCTTTTTCCTTTGATACTTTTACCATGTGGCTGACCTGGGGTGTAAGAGAGCCTAGTATATAAGAGTGGTCTGGTGTCTCATGAATGAAGGCTTTTACAGGTTGAGATGAGATGGGCCATTTTGTGGGGTTGCATTGTTTTCTTACATGAAAAAGTGGAAAGGATGATACTTTTATTTTGAAAAAATATCTTTGGGCTGGGATGTGGCTCAGCTGTAGGGCACTCGCTTAGCACATGCGTGACCCAGGTTCAATCCTCAGCACTATGTAAAAATAAATGCATTGTGTACAACTAAAGCAAATAAATAAATATTTTTAAAAAAATATCTTTATGGGTTATATCATACTTATATGAATAATACAAAAATGCTAAGTATATAACTCAATGAGTTTTCACAGAGTGAATATACCACTGTAAACTCCATGGTGAAAATAAAATGTTCTTCAGTCTGAAGTTAGACTCTTTTGTGGTTGAATAATTTATGATAATAGTGACAGGAAAGAAAAAGTCTTTAAAGGTGATTACTGGTCAGTGGGAGACAAGAATGAATGTTCATTGGCCTATAGATATCCCTTGGTATCCAGGGGGGATTGGTTCCAAGGTCCTGAGGATACCAAATCTGCTCATGTTCAAGTCCTTTATATCAAATGGTGTTGGATTTGCATAGAACCTATACAACCTTCCCATAGAGATAACTGTTAATACTTGACACAATATAAATGCTATGTAAATAGTTGTTATTGATTGGGGCTACAACTCAATCATAGAGTATTTGTCTAACATGCTCAGAGCTTTGGGTTGGATCCCTAGCACCCCAAGAAAAGAATAAAAAGTTGTTATATTGTATTGTTTAGGAAATAATGATAAGAAAAAAAAAGTCTGTACATATTCAGTAGAGATGCAATTTTTTCCCTGAATATTTCAATCCATAGTTGTGGATGACGGACTGTATTTTCTTGCTGTCCAAGATAGTAGCCACTATCACATGTGTACATTGAGTACTTGAATTTGTCTAGCTTTAGTACTGCTGATTTCCTCAGTTTTAACATTTATTTGATTTTAATTAATTTTAATTTAAATAGCTAGGTGTGGCTAGAGTGTACTGTACATATCAGTATAGGCCTAGAATCCCGAGAATGTAACTAAGAATTCACATGTATATAATATGCTCATTTTATATTAATTATAAAAGATTTCATATTACAGAAGTATATGGAGTAAATAGGATATAATCCTATTCCTTTATCCAGAGCTCCAGTGGAAGTAATTTTAATTATGTGTGCAACAAATGGCTTCACATAAGATACTTTGTAATAAGATGGTCACCCTTTCCGTGACCCCTTTAATATATTTGAGGCTTAGCTCAAGTGAGTATCGTGTATGAGCTTTGAAGCTTGGCCAGCACTTCTGTGGCATTAGAGGATTTTTGAGTCCATAGGAAGCATGCCAAGGTCTTCCCTTCACCAGCTTGGGCCAGTCCTAGCAGAAGCTGTTAGTCTCTGGTGTGAGACATCTCCCATGTGCACAATGGCAGCTGTATAGATGGGAGGTGGAGTGGGAAGAATACTTCTGGATTCTTGACTGCTCGTGAAGGCCCCCTGCCACCAAACTGCTTTCAAGTTTGAGACAAGCTTGCCCTCCCCTCCTCTGCTCTGATGTGTTCCATCTGTTTACCTGCTAATAACTTAGTCTGCTACTGTTTCATGGATGCTGGCAGAGGACAAGAGCCTTCTGGATCAGTGACAAAGGACTTTACTAATCATGGCATAGCAGGTGGCACGAGTATCATACAGATATACTTTATTGTGCTTTGCTTTATTGTTCTTCACAGATATTGAGTGTTTTTTAAAATATTTATTTATTTGTTTTAGTTGTACACAATGCCTTTAATTTTACATGGTGCAGAGGATTGAACCTGGGCTGCGCATGTGCAAGGCGAGCGCTCTACCGCTGAGCCACAACCCCAGCCCGATATTGAGTGTTTTAAGCAATGAAGTATCTTTTAATTAAGAGGTACACATTTTTTTTTTTTTTTTTTGTGGTATTGGGGATTGAACTCAGGGGCACTTGACCACTGGGCGACATCCCCAGCCCTTTTTTGTATTTTATTTAGAGACAGGGTCTCACTGAGTTGCTAAGTGCCTCGCCATTGCTGAGGCTGGCTTTGAACTCACGATCCTCCTGCCTCAGCCTCCCAAAGTGCTGGGATTACAGGCGTGCGCCACCGCGCCCGGTGCTAAGTTGTTCTTTTGTTTACTCTTTCCACACTGTACTCTTGGGAAAGAAGTTGCTTTGCACAGGGTGGATAATGATGTTCCATTTCTCTGAGGACAGTGTAGCTAAATAAATTATTTGGAATTCTTCCCCAAGGGAAGAATATGGCTTTTCCAATATATATTTATTTTTTCAAACATTTATTTTTTATGAGTATGAACTTGTGAATATGTATAGTTTGCATTATAATCAAAAACTGGCTCAATTTGTTCCAGTTTTGGTCATTGGGAGCTCTTCTAGTGGATTCCTGTATCCCTTTGATGTATCTTATCAATGTAGGTTTTTTTGGTTTTGTTGTTGTTTTTTTAACATTTACTTGCTGGTACTACAGACTGCTCCAGGCTTATCTTATATCTTTCCTGGCTCAGCTCTAGAATTAGTCATTTCTCCAAGGAGTACCGCTTCCTTTTATTGGAGAATAGTATTAGAAACCAAGAATTGGACCCTAGATGTGTTCGGTACATTTTTCTTTAACCCTTTGAACAACCCCATATGTGCTCTTCTTTATTTTTAATATTTATTTTTTAGTATTTGTTTCAGTTGTACACAATGCCTTTGTTGTTTTTTTACATGGTGCTGAGGATCGAACCCAGGCTGTGCGCAGTGCTAGGCAAGCGCTCTACCGCTGAGCCATAACCCCAGCCCCCCATATGTGCTCTTTATGACTCTTTTGTTTCTTTATTTTCCAATAAGTCTGAAGCAGTGGGTGGAGAGTAGGGGTTAAAAGTAAGGACTCAAGCGACCTCTTGGCTTCATCTCGGAGCTCCAGCATGGATAGCCTGTGAGGAAGACAGTCTTCTGTGCCTCAGAGGAAATAATGATAGTACATACATTGTAGGGTGTTACGAAGATTAACAGAAGTAAGACCTGAGTGTTTAATGGTGCCTGGCACCTAATCCATGCTCCTGCTGTTGTGGTGGCAATTAATTGATTGAGGAGGACAGCACATCTTTCTGTATCTATGGGAGATTGGTTCTAGGACCTCCACGGTAACAAAATCTGCTGATGCTCAAGTTGTTTTTATACAATGGTATAATATTTACATAAAACCTACGCACATCTGTGTATTTTAAATCACCTCTAGATGACTTTAAATACCTAGCAGAATGTAATGTAAATTGTGGTTGTACTGAATTGTTTAGAGAATAATGAGAAGAAAAACATTTACACATATTTACTACAGATGTTGTTTTCTTTTTTTTCTCCCCTAAATATTTTCAATCCATGGTTGGTTGAATCCCCAGATGTGGAACCCCTGGATACAGGGGCTGGCTGTACTCTCTCTCTTGTTCCAGTTAAGTGACTTGCCTAAGACAGTGGTCAAATCCTGCCACCTCCCAACCGTGATTTTATTTGTTTTAGTGCATGAGTACATGATGAATACCTGACACACTGCCACATTCCCTGTGGAATACTGATCTTGGCACTTGTGTTGGGGGCTCAGGAGTTCCTGGGTGGAAATAGATAACATTTTAAATAAATACAGTTATCAAGATGTGCACTTTAAAAGAGATTTATTAAATATTGTAGGAATGGGATGCTGTATAATTTTGAAATGTTTCTTCTGGATTAAGAATGAAAAGCTGTTCAATTATTAAATTCATTTGAATCATTTCTTAATTTTTCCTCCCCATAGTGGACTCATTGGACGAAGCTGGGCTATGTTGTTTGCCAGTGGAGGCTTCAAGGTGAAACTCTATGATATTGAGCAAGAACAGATAACAAATGCCCTGGAAAACATCAGGTAGGTTAGCTGACGCCTTTGGGGAGAAGTTGGAATGGCCCTGTTTCTTTTAATTGGTCTTGTTTATCAGATTCTCAAGGCTATAAATATCTGTGATTGTACATTTTCATTTGATATAGCTCTTGGAGTGCCTCTGAGCCAATACTGGTCAGGTGTATGGTGGCTAGAATGTGAATTTAGACGGGAAAAGGAGCTTCCCTTGTTAGCAAAGGCCTATTCAGATTGAGAAGATGTAAGAGGGGGGAAAAGAGGAGCTGCATGTAAATGTCAGGCCTTAAACCCAATGGAGTTTGGGGACTTCCATTGCTATATCACACAGGGTTACAGAGCTGGGACTTTCTCTGTTCCCTCAGCAGGATAAGCCAATGTCCAGCAGGTGATAGCCAGAGCTTCATGGGCATTACCTTTTAGTAACAGAGATTCTAAGTGTTGTTTTGACCTATTGATCTAATGATGGTAGACCCCAAACATCCTGAATTTTTTTTTTTTTTTTGGTACCGGGGATTGAACTCAGGAGCACTTGACCACTGGGCCACATCCCCAGCCCTTTTTTGTATTTTATTAGAGACAGGGTCTCACTGGGTTGCTAAGTGCCTCGCCATTGCTGAGGCTGGCTTTGAACTTGCGATCCTCCTGCCTCAGCCTCCCAAGTGCTAGGATTACAGGCGTGCGCCACCGTGCCCGGCTCATCCTGAATTTTAATTAGGGTTTAGCACTCATGTGAGAGGACAGAACTGTAGTTACTCTTGTGGGTGTTAGTAATTGTGACAAATGTACTAGTTAAAGGCACGAGAGTAAATGAATTTACCAAATACTGAGGACTGAGTTTGAGGAATGGAAGTCACAGTGGGCAGAAGAAGTTTAGGAGCCAAAGACAAAGGCCAAGAATAAGGAGGTCAAAGATATAGGAACCAAACTAATGCACTGCATGGCTCATCCACCTGCGATGACCTTCACTGGATGAATCTGACCATTTCAGACATGGTTTGGTTTAGTGAGTTATTATCTCTCTTTTTAGGATATTTATGAATATATCATTTGAATTTGCCTTTTTTGTGTAACAAAATTATGCTTGCTTTATCTAAGTTTACCTTTGAAAAGATTAATGTATGGTATAATATCAGGTTATAAGCATTAAGAAATCATATATGCTACTTCAGCTTTATTGGGTTACAGATTTAGAACCTGAACCCAGAGAAGTACCTTCTTATGTATAGTTATAAAGAGTCAATGCCAAGATAAAATGCCAACCCAAAAACCAAAAATCAGATAAACAAAAACCAAAAAGTAAAGCAGCCAGCACAAAACCACTCACACAAACTGTACTGTTTTAGAAGGAAAATTGCTTGGCATTTCAGTGCCTATTACCTGCCAGGGATGTGCTATTCACTAGGGATGTGTAGGCCCATGATGTATATACATAGCCATGGAACTTACATCCTAGTAATCCATTTTGTTTTGTTTTGAGGCACTGGGAATCAAACCCAGGGCCTTGTATGTACTAGGCAAGTGCTTTACCACTGAACCACATCCCCAGCCCAAACTCAATAACCTCACTCTTAAAATAAACTCTAGGAGACATGTTATTGCCATAATTTTATGAGAGAATATAGGCATATGAGAGATTAGGAACCTGTTCAATAGACATAGGATTCACCATAAGACATAAGATTCCAGCCCTGTTCTGACTTCAAAGACATGTTAAGCATCTTCAGCATCCATTTATACTATATGCTTTATAGAGATTCCTAAAATATTACTTTTAATATAGTATTTGGCACATGCAAAAGAATAGATCGTGTATATAAGTTTAGGAAGGATAATAATGAAGTGATTATCCATGACCCTACCACCCAACTAAAAATTTAGAACATTTCCAGTACCTTGTGTATACCTTTTGGATCTCATTCCCCTGACCTCCTGTCAGAGGTAAAAAATATTCTTCATTTTGTATTTACCATTTTCATTGTCCTAAAAACACTTATATACATGTCCCTCAATAACGTACTGTTTAGTTTTGCTTTCCTTTGTATATTATATGAATATTGCTGATATTCATCCAAGTTTTTTGCTTGTAGCTATAGTACATGTATTTTTACTGCTATATCATATTCTGTTGTATGAATTTTCTATAAATTATGTATCTGTTATCCTCTTGGAATATTATAGCTTTTCCCAGTTTAGGGCTATTATAGTGTTACTATTAATATTCTAATATGGTGTATATTCTCATATATTCCATGTTTCCTATTGTGTATTCTTATATATTCTGTGTTTCCTAATATATAAGTACAGGAGTTTCTATAAGTACATACCCAGCAGGGAGACTACCTTCATTTCTTAAAACTTTTCTTTCACGTTTTCTCTCTCCCTGTGTTTTCAGAATACATTCTGGATGCATTCTTTAGATTTTTCTGTAGTTTATCAGTTCTCTTTATAGTTGTGTTTAATCTGTTGTTTAGACCATCTACTGAGTTTATTTGAATAATTAAATTTTTCATTTTTAAAGCCTCTTCTGCAGATATATCAGTCTCAAATGGTTTGCTTATTTTTTGTGGTTCCATTTTTCAAATCATCAACTATTAAATATGTAATTGCTTTGTACTATGTATCTGATAATTCTAGTTCCTGAGGGTGTCTTAGATCCATCAGAATCAGATCCTGAGATGCAGATTCCTGGGCAAGTGATTTATTAAGGCAGGGCTCCCAGGATAAAGCAGTAAGAGAATAGGGAAGATAGGATAAAGAAGAGATAGAAACCAACTAAGGATATGATTTCAGAAGTCCCAGGCTCAACACAATCCCGTGGGAGTTCAAGTGTGTATAATGTACTGTAAAGTTTGTCCTCACTCAAGGCAAGGGAGCTGAACGGTCATATGCTGTATTAGACATTGACAATGGCCCTTCCTGGATGGTTGTAAACTCCCAGGAATTTCTAGTCCTCTGATCTGGGACCAGGGAGTTTCTAAGGAAAGCTGTTAGGTATGAACCTTTAGCAACAAAGAACTCCAAAGCTGGAGATAGACACCCAGTGCTCATGAGAGGGATCCAAAGAGTCCTGATTGGCTCACCAACGGCCTTCATTATGGCAATTCACTGTTATGGGGAGGAGGGCTTTAAATACAAGAAGTTTTCTTACTTATTCATACTTTTTTTTCTTTAAAAATACTGGTTGACCACCTACTATGCATGTTACACATTTAAGTACTGGGGACTAAACAATAAACAAAATAGACTAAGATCTCTGACCTGTAAGAACTCACATTCAGTAGGGGGAAGAAAGGGAAAGAAGTAGAAAATTCTCTGTGCTCTATAAATTCATGTCTCACACTTGTGGTGTATGTTCTGTGGGTCTAGACAAATGTGTACTGACATGTATCCATGATTATAGTATCATACAGAATAATGTTACTGCTCTGAATGTCCTCTGTGCTCTATTCTTCCCTTGCTCCCCTCAACCCTTAACAACCACTAATCTTTTTAGTCTCCATAGTTTGACATTTTTCCAGAATGTTATATAGTTGGAATCATACAGTGTGTAGTCCTTTCAGATTGATTCTATGACTTAGTTATATGCATTTAAGTTTCCTCCTTATATTTTCATGGCTTGAAAATAACTTATTTGGTTTTAGTGCTGAATAATATTGCATTGCCTGGGCATGCTACAGTTTTTCCATTTGTCTTTGGAAGGATCTTGATTACTTTCAAGTTTGGGCAATTATGAATAAAGCTGCTAGAAATATTCATGTGCAGATTTTTGTTTGTGCATTTTTTCAATTCTTTTGAGTAAACACTAAGGATTACAGTAGCTGGATTGAATGTAAGACTATATTTAGTTTTGTAAGGAACCATCTTCCAAAGTGCCTATACCATTTTGCATTCCCACCAACAATGAATGAGAGTTTCTGTTGCTTTGTATCCTTACCAGCATTTGGTGTTGCCAGTGTTCTGAATTTTAGTGAGTCTACTATGTGTTACAGTGGTATCTTATTTTATATTGTTGATAACATATGATGTGGTCATCTTTTCATATGCTCTATTTGCCCTCTATGTATCTTCTTTGAAATTGTGTGTGTGTGTGTGTGTGTGTGTGTGTTTGTGTTTGTTGAAGACTGAACGTAGCGCCTCATTGCTCAACCATAGAAACCCCATTCTCAAGTTCTTTTTATTTTTTTAATTAAAAAATATTTTTGGCTCAAGGGAGGACCTTGACAATTTCCTTTATTTGCTGTGACTCCTGATGCATAAAAAATCATTCCTCTATGGGATTAAGTGATTTTGTAGAAACCATTCAGTGTTTTTGTTCTGCTAAAGACGTCTTCAGAGTCTTTCAATACATTTTAAGCCACAAGAAAAACAGTTGCCAGCCATATAGTTCTGCTGTTGTAATTCGGAAGAAAACACACCTCCTAAGACACCACTCGCTAAATATAAACAAGAGACCGAGGCAAAAGGATTTTCTCAGGTTGAGTCAGTGTTTTTATAAAGCATCAAGGTTGGAAACATGGTAACAAAATACTTAATATTTGGTTTAATTGAGATTATTTAAGGAGCAATGGGAAGCAATTTGTTGATAGTTAAAATATAATTGTAAAGAGCTTTAAAGGAACTTATGGTATTGCTAAATAAGTAAAGTGATATCTGTAGTCTTTCCTAGGACTGCCCGCAACACTGATACCAAAATGTGCAGATGCTCAAGTCCCTCGTATAAAAATAAAAATGTGCATAGAACTTATAGACTTTAAAATCATCTCTAGATTACTCAGGATACCTAATACAATGTCAGTGCTACGTACACAGTTGTTACACTGTAGTATTTAGGGAAATTCATACCATGACAAGGAAAATGTCTGTATGTGTTCAGTGACAGGCAAAAAAATTTTTTTCCAGTTACTTTCCATCTACAGTTGATTGAGTTCAAGGATGCAGAATCCACAGGCAGGGAGGAACAACTATACTTTGTTAAATTCATCTTTGAATTTTGCATTAAGAACTTCATAAAGCTGGGTGTGGTGGTGCACGCCTGTAATCCCAGCACTTGGGAGGTTGAGGCAGGTGGATGGTGAATTCAAAGCCAGCCTCAGCAATGGCGAGGCACTTAGCAACTCAGTGAGACCCTGTCTCTAATAAAATACAAAAAAAGGCTGGGGAGGGGGCCCAGAGGTCAAGTGCCCCTGAGTTCAATCCCTGGTACCAAAAAAAAAAAAAAAAAAAAAAAAAAAAAGAACTTTATAAGCCCTCATTTGGAAATGGTTAGTTGGTGAAAGTGCTTGTGCCTTGTATACTTTGGTGGAGACCCTGGCTTTTCAGTAGGCCTGGACTTGGTACCGGTTTCCTGGTGATGCTGTTTGTGGTCGGTGGGTCTGAAGCTGAGCGACATTAGATTAGGCCCAGCGTTGGAGAGAGGGTAACCTAGAGAAGAGGAGACTTGGAGTCTCTAGTTCAGTCAGGCTTTAAGCAGCCCCATGTGGCCTCCAGACCAGGACTTGGCAAGCTTTTTCTAGAAAGTCAGGTAGTACATCTGTTAGGCTGTAGGGGGTGGGGTCTCTACCTCAACTTCTGATTGTGGAGTAAAAGCACTTATAGATAATCTCTAAACAAATGGGTCTGGCTGTATTAAAATAAAACTTTATGAGTTTGTACTGAACTTAGGAATTCATTTGTCACAAAATGTTATAATTATTTTGTTTTTTCCTTTAAGTATTTAAAAATGTAAAAACCACCCTCATTTTATAGGCCATAGAAGAACAGGTGGAGAATCAGACTTTTCTTGCAGGCTAATAGACTTTTCAATCCTATTATCATTTCATCTTATGCTTTGTCAAGTCAGTTCTAACTCACTTGTAACTAAGGGAAAGCCAAAGGTTCCTAATTGAAAAGTCCTTTGTTCTATTTCTTGGTATATTCATCATATTTTAGGCTTTATTTTAGGTGCATTATTAAAGGTTTTTGTTATTTTTAGAGATTTTTCAGGTATCAGAGAGTGCATGGTAGGTTGTGGGAAAGTTTTTTTTTTTTTTCTTTTTTTCAGAGCTGTGGATGGAAACTAGGGCCTCGTATTTGCTAGGTAAGTGGTATACCACTGAGCCGTATGCCCAAACCCCTGTTTTTCTTTAACCCCAGGTTAAAGGCTTATATATTATTCTACTACTTTGCTTAGTTACGAGCTGTTTCTTAATATTTCTAGTGCTCAATTAGAGTAAACTTTTATATATCTGTAAAATATTTGAACCAGAAAAACCAAAACAATTATTACTATATCAGCCATGTTGTAGAAGGAGCAAAAATCCTGAATTCCTGTGCATCTAAGATTTTAAAAAGTTAGATATAACTCTTTCCTCAAGGGAAGTGCCTTATTTTTTTTTTAATAACTCCCACACATTTGAGTTTAATTGACTTAAATATGTAGAACTGGTTGTACTTCTTTGGCAGGAGGTAGGGATCTTATCTTGTGACCTCTTACCTTTCTACTCAAATACCTTCAGGGAGAAATCAGATTGAGTTGTATTATATTGCACCTTTAGAGAGTACTGAATTCTTGGTCTTTGACTTTTAAGCAAAGCTACCTCCTTTCCTCTTTGAATCACATGATTATCAAATGAGCCATTTCTGTACAGAGAGATCAAGTTGAGAGGACAGAGACCAAACCACAGTTTTGTAAATATTTTGGTCAATGTGATGAGTTCTGCAGTTCAAAAACATTTTTTCAGCCACAAATAATTATCACTGCTTCTCTCAGTAAACAAACTGTGTCATCGTGCTGGTTAATAATGACTATGAGACAATAATCACATTATGCCTGTGGGTCCTTGGATATTAAAAAAAACGAAGGTTAAAATGACCCTGACCACATGTTGGGCCAAAAGAATGTAAAGTGAACCAACTTTATCCTTTTGTCAAGCAGTATAGTAGTCCCCCCCTTATCTGTAGGGGGTGGGTATAGCCCAAGACCCCCAGTGGATGTCTGATACCCCAAGTAGTACTGAATCCTATATATACTGTTTTCTCCACATGTACGAGTTTAATTTGTAAATTAGACTCAGGAAGAGATTAACAATAACTATTAGTAAAATAGAATAAATATAACAATATATTGTAATAAAAATTGGGTGAATGTGGTCTCTCTTGAAGGAGCGAAGATGAGTATTAATGTTTTTGATCACTGTTGACTCTGGGTAACTGAAACCATAGAAAGCAGATCTTCAGATAAGGGAGGACAACTGTATAAATGATGTATCCTCAGGGGTTGAACTGACTGGAAAAAGAAAAGGTTTGTGGCCAATGGACATCTTTCCTGACACACTGTTTTGTGGTCTTTGTCCACTACTATAGGTGGTAGGTGCCATTGGGACAGAGCTTGTGCATTTGATTCTCAGTGCCCTTCACTATTGGATGACATTAAGATTTGTGTACTTGAAGGAGCCCTAATTAAGGAGATAGCTAAGATTGCGGTTAGCTGAGAGCCATAAAAGATGTTCAAGTTCCACCTGATATTCATACATTTATCAAAGAATCTTTGTATGCCCGTGAACACTGTGTGACGCACCTGTAAGCTCAAGCTGGAAGCACTTGTCCTTGTTAAGGCAAAATGTATATAACCGGGTGAGGTTAGTTAGAGGTTGGTGGTTGAAGTGTGGTCGGAATCAGAGCGGTTGGAGTTCGAGAGTTTGCTAAAGCCGGAGAGAGAAGAAGAAGAAAAGACCTTTTTTCATTTTCATCCTGCCTCCGAATTTTCTCCTGCGGCGTCATTGCTCCAAGCGGCAATCGCCTCAGGCAGCAACATGCACTAGCTATTATGAATGCAAAAATAAGCAATGTGCACATTTCTGGTTTCGATAGCCTGGAATATTATAGGTTTTAGCCCAATAATTATTTTAACTGAATCCTGGGAACATTTTGTAGAGTCTCCAAAGGTAATTCTTCTGGCCATCTGTCCCACCCTTGTGGTTTGGTTTACTTCTCGTATTCTGATTCTTCTTAATATTTTATAGCAGAGAATATCATGTAGTTGAAATTTCACTACTTCTAGAAAATCCTACGGTTGTTAGACCTATTAAAAATGAATCTTCTTAAAAAGAAATGATACATCTTGATTCTGAACTTATAAAAATGAATTTAACTTAGGAAAGTTGATTTTTTAAAATGTTAAGATGTTAGAAGAGTAGGGAAATTATTGTCACAACTCATACCATGCCAAGGGATCTTAGTGAATTAAAAAAGTTAAGAAGTTGTCATCCAAGACTAATCTTCCTCTAATAGGGTAGTACAATGAGAAACTTAAAACTTGGCATGTTTACATCTCGCAGTGGAAGGGTAGCTTGACTGTGGAAAACCATATTAGCAGACGCTTCACTACTTTGTCTTTGTTTTCCATTGTGTGCTTAGTGCTTGGCACCTATCAGGTCTCAAGAAAGAATTTCAGAGGATAAAAGAAACATTTTAGGAAGAAAAACAGGAATCAAGTAAACAAAGTTGTAATATGACAGATCTGGAGTGCTTTACTCCTTATGGTTTGGAGAGGGTCTCATGTCCACGTAGCAGATAGGCCATACACCCTCAAAGGACCAGGACACCCTGGCAGAGGCCGTGTGAACATCTCAGTGACCAACTACCCCCACTCCAGGGATGAATAAGCGGCCTTCTCTGGCTTGAGTCCCAATCTGAAATTGCTGTCTTTGGGAACCCCTACTCCTCTGTCTCAGCTTCTCTCCTGCTATCTCTCCAGTGACTGTAGATGGCAGCTGTGGCACTTAGGTCTATTTAAAAATGACTCAGCTTTTTAAGTGGGGGAGTTAATATACGACCAGGATGATCTCTGAAACAAGGTAGCTGCCCTGTGCTCTGCTGCCTAAGTAACTGAACTTGTTCATGAACTCAGGCATTACCAACGCCTGGATCTTTTGTTTTTAACTTGCTGTTCTTTTCTCTGTCCTGATCTAAACTTTGTTTTGAACTCTGTTTGGCTCTGGCTGGATTCTTCTGGATTACTCTGCTCTGTTCTCTTGATTTGAAACTTACATTTATTTTTCCCACATACCTTGGGCTAGAATAACTGGAATGGTGGATCACAAAATGGCCATAAATTGTTCCCCTCTCTGTCTGCCGACCCACTTGCAATGTGACTTTTCTTCTCTTTCCCCTCACTCCAGACCTGGCCATGGGCGTGCACTGGCCAAGGGGACATTAGGAAATGTGACTCGTCAGGGGACTGAAAAATATCCTATGTATTGAGACATCCCACTTCCTGTTAGGAACCCTTCCTCCCACCCCCATCCTGTGTACCAGCTCAGCCAGCTGGAGGTGTTAGCCGAAGCTGCTAGCCAGCACTTACCAGCACCAACTGCTAGACAGATGTGTGAAGCCAGCCTAGACCATTAGTTGCCGACCAACTTCATCTGACAGCAGCCACAGGATTAAGCCCGGACAGAATAATTAACCCCAAGGATTATGACAGTGGACTGTAGGTAACTGATACACTGAACCTTGACTGAGTTCCTGAGGTTAGGAACTACCACTGGTTCTAGTACCTTTTCATAGCCATCCTGCTGACAGAGGAGTTCCACTGCAGAGCTTTTGGTCCCTATTGCTGCCTGAAAGGAACATGCCACAAATAAAGTTTTATCAGTCATGCCTATTTGTTTACAGATTGTCTATGGCTGCTTTCAGTCCACAATAAGTAGCTGTGGCCAAGACTGTATGACCCACAAAACCTAAAATATTTACAGTTAGGGGAAATAGGTCAGTGATATATGAATAATAATGAACATACAGTGAGAATTCAGGAAAAGTTGAATAGTTCCAGTCAAACTGATCGTGAATGTATGGAAAAGACAAAATTTGAACATGGACTTTGCAGATAAAATCCCAAGGGTGATGAGAACACATCAGATGGAAGCAAAATAAGGGAAGTGAAACAATTTTATTGTTTAGCATATATGACTTTTATAAATCAGATAAAGCAAAGCTATTTCTGTTTGGGGAAGAAAAATAAACAAGAGAATGACAGCCAAATGGGAGCAGGATCTGTGAACACAGAGATAAGTCAGGTTCTATATGTTGACAACACAGAAAACAATAAAAAGTTTACAGTTATCAACAAACATAAGCAATCTAGGCATAAATATAAGAAAAACATACACGATATGCATGGAGAAATTTCTTCCAATTTTATTGAGAGACAGTAAACAAAACCTAAGTGTTCTTTCGGCAATGCCCTATGCTTGGGCAAGAGCCTGTCACTTGCTAGTTTAATTACCGAGAAGTAGGGTAAAGGGGGGCGGTTGATGAAACCTATCTAGACTGAAATGTTCAGGAGTAATCTGAGTTCACGGCAATGGGCTGTGGGTTCAGCCAGGTCATTCACCTTGATTTATCTGTGCATTCACAGATCCTTCTTTCACTTGGCTGTCATTAGGACAGTTCAAACGATTGCTTCATTTCTCTTATTTATTTTTCTTCCCAAAGCAGAAATAGCTTTGCTTTATCTGATTTGTAAAAAGTCATATATGCTAATTGTATATCAAAACACTTGGGGACAGTTAGGGATGTATCTCAGTGTAGTGCCTGTCCAGCCGTGGGAGGCCTTGGTTCTATCTGTAGAATTGCAAAACATACAAACCAAAATGAAAAAACAAAATAACAACAAAACACTTGGGGGAGAGGTCAGAATACTTTGATTTTCTCTAAATGGTAGGATTATCAGTGACTTTTTTTTTTTTTTTTTTTTGGTACTGGGGATTGAACTCAGGGGCACTCGACCACTGGGCCACATCCCCAGCCCTTTTTTGTATTTTATTAGAGACAGGGTCTCACTGAGTTGCTAAGTGCCTCGCCATTGCTGAGGCTGGCTTTGAACTCGTGATCCTCCTGCCTCAGCCTCCCAAGTACTGGGATTACAGACATATGCCACCGCACCCGGCTATCAGTGACTTTTGCTAGACAAAAGGATGCATGTTTCTGACCTGACCCTGTTGCCTCCTTGTATGTGGACACCCACACAGTGACTAAATTAGGGCCTTGAAGGATGTGGGCTCAATGGTGTGCATCCTGTCTCATCATCGTCTTTGCCTTAGTCGGTTTTGTGTTGTTAGAACACAATACATGAGATAAAGAAAAAAGGTTTATTTAACTCACAATTTTAGGGGTGAAATTGGGCAGCCCCGTCTGCTTAGGCTTTGGTGAAGGCCTTCTGGCTGTGTCAGAAGTGGTGATGACGTCACATGGTGAGAACACACCAGCACAAGAGGGAGATGTGTGTCACGTGGTGAGATGAGACTGGAAACAAGACCAAACAACAACAAAAAAACAAAAAAAAAAAAAAAACAATCCCTGCAAACAAACAAACAAAATCCCAACAAAACAAAACAGGGGAAGGGCCAGGCTTTCTCTTTTATAATAACCTGCTCTCGTGAGAACTAATTCACTCCTGTGAAACATAGCTCATTTCCCTAGACCAGCTCTAATCCCTTCACAAGGTGCTAGGGACCCAGTCACCTTCCAACAGGCCCTGCCTCTTAAAGGTCCCACAACCTAGCCGGGCGCGGTGGCGCACGCCTGTAATCCCAGCACTTTGGGAGGCTGAGGCAGGAGGATCACGAGTTCAAAGCCAGCCTCAGCAATGGTGAGGCACTTAGTAACTCAGTGAGACCCTGTCTCTAAATAAAATACAAAAAAGGGCTGGGGATGTGACCCAGTGGTCGAGTGCCCCTGAGTTCAATCCCTGGTACCACAAAAAAAAAAAAAAAAAGGTCCCACAACCTCAAAACTGCCACACTGTGGATCAAGCCTCCAGCACAGGAATCTTTAGGGGACTAACTGCATCCAAACTATTCTCCCTGTGAGGTGTGCGACAATGACAAACACGAAGCCAAAGTGCCACTTTTATGGATTTGGCTAGTGCTTGATGATTTGGTGTAAACTTTGGCAAACTGCCTTGAGGCTTAAGCAGACCTGTCCTCCCATCTTTCCTCGCCCTCCAAATCCTTATGCTCCCACCATCCTGGAAGGAGGGATCTCAGGAGGCACAGGGGAGAAGGCAGGAGGGCAGGACTGCTGCCACAGTCGGACCCACAGCCCTCCTCTGGGGTGGGTGGAGGCAATTGACTTTCTATAGCATACTTGAGTTTAGATGCCTCACCAAGAGCGTTTCAGATTCTGAAGGCTGAGTGTGCCGGGCAGGTAACAGGTGTGAATAATTGTAGAGGTGTGAATAACTGTAGATAGTCTTTGGCGGAAGGCATTGAAGATTTAAAAAAGTTATTGTGCTGTCAAGCAAAGGAGGTCAGGGGCTAATTGTTTTTAGAAACTTTGATATTCTGCCCTTTTCCCCCAAACTTCAAAATACCTTATGTGATATTTAGTATTCACATACTGTCCCACCATAGTGGATGCACCTCACGGGCACCAACATGGTCAAAGCAGATAACACGACACAGTTGTCCCATGCAGAAGAGATGCTTGGCCTTGTCTTTTTCTCATTCTGCTACTTGCCTCTGGTGTTCTAGGGTTTCTGTGACTGGGGACCAAGGAGACTCATTTCCTTAAGGTTAATCTTACCTAGCGCTCCACATCTGTCTCTTTCTCCCTAAAGGAAATCTTTAGCTTCCATGGATTCTCACACCCTACGGAACAGGTGCGAGGCAAAATACTTGCCAGAAATTCCCTTGGATATTTATTATAGACTAACCCTGAGATTTCTAAAAGAAATGTAAACCATGACATTTATTCCCCAGGAGCTTGTGTTATATGTGCAACCACATTGTAAATGGGAAGCTGTCAACAAATTATAAAAAGAAACGAGGGGTGTAGGGCCAGCAGGGTCAGTGTGGTGGCTGCTGGGTTACTGGTTTTTAAGATTACTGTGCCAGTAGAGGAGAGGAGGATGGGAACAAGCATGAGCTATGACAGCTAAAATGCCACACATCTGTACGTACTGAGCATTGGTCATTTTGATTGAGTGAGCACTCACTGGATTATTGCAAGCCTTCAGTTAATTTCTCTAGAGTTCTAAAAGTTGACCTTGAAAAATTTTGTCCCCATGTTCTCATTGCTTTTATGGAGGGATGGGGTGTTAAAGGTCCTTGTTTTGCCATTCCAGAGATGCTTCTCAGCTCTGGATTATTTTTAAAAACAAATCCCAGACACGTCACTATACAGTTTTCTGATGTCACACAACAGAATTTGATAGCCAACCCCCACCCCCTCCCCGGCTCATCTTCCCTGGAGGACCATGGAGAAAGACATAGCTTCCAATGCCAAACTCACCAATCAGATAAATTCCTCTTCCTGTCCAGGAGAGGAATGAAGGGGTGGAGTAAGAGGCAGATATGGTCTTCTAGCTGATGTCTCTGGGAGGAAAACAAGAGAAGAGAAACGGGTTTCCATCTAAGAGTTT
The DNA here is from genome assembly GCA_025594165.1 of Tamias sibiricus. Taxonomy (NCBI): domain Eukaryota; kingdom Metazoa; phylum Chordata; class Mammalia; order Rodentia; family Sciuridae; genus Tamias; species Tamias sibiricus. The sequence goes on along the minus strand of CM046663.1, from coordinate 11,159,502 downwards.
CAACTTAATGGCATCATTAGGTTGCAGGAATAAATAGCATTAGGTGAAGAAATAAAGATCAAAGGAAAACCTTCTGCATGGCAAGAAGCAACCTGGTTTTCTTTGTTGAGGAAAGAAATAGTAAATAAAGGAAGGTGTCATGGGTAGATTAGTTAATTTAGACTGTGGGCAACAAGGCAGGAAAATTTGGATGCTGAGGTTAAAGGATGGTGAGATTGTGTGCTCGTTCAAAGAAAACACAGGCCAGTCAATAAAAAGCCATAGAAAATGATCATGGAAGAAATGAGATTCAGAGCTAAATGAAAGTGTCAACTTTAGAACAGAAAGAGGCCTTTTTTTCTTCTATATTTTGGTACTGAGGATTGATCTTAGGGGAACTCTACCACTGAGCCACATCCCCAGCTGTATTTTTTTTTTTTTTTTTTTTTAATTTTAGAGACAGGGTCTCACTGAGTTGCTTAGCACCTCACCCATGATCCTCCATCTCAGCCTCCCAAGCCACTGGGATTACAGGCGTGTACCACCACGCGGAGCCAGAAGGAGGCCTCTTTATTATCTAATATCCTTGTCTCAGTCTTATTTTAATACTGAGTTGGTAATGATTTAAGACATGCATCTAGGTTTTGGTTCGTGTGTTCGATTTAAATTCCTATTCCTCTGTCCACCCCACCCCCATGAATTTTCTTAATTTTAGGTGATGGGTCAGAGTTGGTTTACTTTCATTCTTCAAAGAATGAGTTTTGTGCCAGGGACATGGAAGAGAAGAAGCCACATAACATTGTAAATAAAGTATTAGAGCTACTGTGAAATAGTAGGTACACTGGATGTGCTAAAAACCTGGACTGTTGGGGCTGGGGTTGTGGCTCAGCGGTAGAGCGCTCTCCTAGCACGGGCGCGGCCTAGGTTCCACCCTCAGCACCACCTACAAATAAAAAGGCATTGTGTACAACTAAAATAAATAAATAAATATAAAAAAAAAAAAAAAAACCTGGACTGTTACACAGGTCGAGTTTCCCTTAACTAAAATCCTTGGGACCAGATTCAGAATTTTTGGATTGTGGAATATTTATACGTGATGAGATATTTGGGGGTTGGGACTCAAGTCCAAAATATGAAATCCATTTATGTTTCATGTACATCTTGTACTCAAAAGCCAGAAGGTGTTTTATATAGCATTCTAAATGATTGTGTGATGAAACAAAGTTTCATGGTGTGAAATTTTATGTGTGCCGGCATTTTGGCCATACTCAGTTTTTGTTGTTTTTAAACTCAAGTATTTTGCATGGTAGGGTTTGGCTGACCTCTAGCGGTAGAATTCGTACATTGCCGCCATTTACTAGCAAAAACAGCCATTGTAAAGGGCAGCATTGCAACATCCCCAGCCCCGTTTAGAATGGCTATTATCAACTAGCAAACAAAAATTGTAGATTCCCTCTAAAACCAAAAAAAACAAAACATAATAAGTGCTGACAGCGATGTGCAGATAAAGGAACTCATACTCTTCTGGAGGTAGAATAAATTAGAACAACCATTGAGAATGGTCTGGATGTTCCTCAAAGAAGCTAAACATGGAACTACCATATGATCTAGCTATCCCACTTCTGAGTATATATTAATAGGAAATAAAATCATCACACTAAAGAGATACCTTCATGTCCATATTTATTGTGGCATTATTCAAAAGAGCTAAGATATAGAATCAACCTAGGTGGACATCAACAGATGAATGGATAAAAAAATGTAGTATTTATACATGATGGAGTATTATTCAGCCATAAATAAGAGTGAAATTATGTTATTACAGCAAAGTGGGTGGAGCTGGAGGATATTTTGTTAAGTGAATAAACCAGATACAGAAAGACAAATATTGCATGTTTTAGAATGCAATTTGTGGACAAATGTTGACCTGCATGTAAAATAGAGGTCACTAGAGATTGGGAAGGGGAGAGGAAGGTGGAAAAAGGTGACTGGATGTGAGCAGTGTACACTGTATGCACATATGGAAATATCACACTGAACTCTGTTAATATGAACAATCAGTCCATGTTGAATAAATAAATAAATAAAAATCCCAGTTGATAAGTCATATCTTTCCCAAGTGATTATGCGTGTCTTCTACAAAAGCTCAAGACAAAAATCTTCTAAAACACTCAAAAATTAGAATCGATCTAACTGGGACTAAATATCACTAATGACTAGATTTGATGAATGGCAGATATATTTTCTGAACTCAGAATATGAGGGATCTGTCTGGATATGTCTGAAGGCCCCTGTGAAGCTTGCGTTTGATTTTTCCTTTGGGACACTATTCAGCAAGGGTCCTGAAGTTTGCAACCATTTCACGGATTGGTAGGTAACCATGTATCTTGACTCATGTTCAAACTTGTCTCTGTTCTACCCATGTCCTGCTCAGGGGAGGGAGGGACTTGAGGCCAAATCATTTCTGTGGAATCTTTATCCTGAGCATGATCTACAGGAGCCCAGTGGTTGTGGCTACTTCTTCCTGCTGCTTTCTTTCTCCACTGGACTCTCTCCTTCTGACTCCATGGGGATGATCCTGGGAGGAATTAAGAATTAAGAGACTCTGGTTAAAAAAAAAAAAAAAAAAAAAAATGAAATAAAAAAAAAAAAGGTGATTAAAAAAAAAGAGACTCTGGTACCCACTTATCTAATCTAACTCAGAGCTTTTGGAAGAAAGCCCTAAAGTTTGCTTTGGATTGATGAAAAGATTTGAAGACACAGGGCTGGCCTATGAGAAGTTGTGACAAGCGCTTTTGAGCACTTTGGACCCTCAGACCTAATTTCCTAAAGGATGAAGTGGTTGTCAGGCTTAGGCATTTAAAGATGCTCTGTGGTAAAGCATTTGCATGACTCCCTGGGTTACCCCCCCCCCCCCAGTACTGCATAAATAAATAAAACAAATAAAAATAAAGATGCTATATGAGTTAAATAGAAAGAAGATTTTGTGTTATGGGGGTGGCAGCTCAAAGAACTTTATGTTTTGTATACTTAAAAAATGATAGGCAGCAAATACGGGCAGGATTGATAGTGGTTAGTTTTGAGTGGTAGAAATATAAGGATGTGTAATTATAAAAAGAAAATAGTTCTAGCAAAGGAACGGGTACCATATTAAATCTTTCATTACTCTGCAACACAACGCTTATGGTTTAGCCAAGTGCATTTTTGTTTGGTAGCCACAAGTAGCTCTTCAGAGATGTAAATGTTTTAATTCTGGTTGTGTTTATGGGCAATGTGGGTTGACTTTCACCAGTGTTGTGGATTCCTAGACTTATCCATTGCTGTAGGTCTGATTTATAGAAATTGTATGCATAGTTCAGAGCTGATTAATTCAACCAGGATGCCCATCTAATCTCCTAATAAAGTAGTTTCTAGGCCCTTTTGAGTCATAAAGGATAGAGGTACTCTGGTTTTCTCTCTCCATGAGCACTGATTGTGAGGCTCCACGAGGGAGAGAGGAAGGCAGGAAGATGTCTCTGCAGCTACATCTGTGTGGCAGAAGTGGGACATCGTTCAGGGGATACTTGAGCTGTGATAGTCAGATGATGGCTCTTGGAATGTGCTGTGGTTCTAAGGGTGGCTGTTTCATGAGCAGGTGACTTTCTAAATTCCTGCCTTATAAGGTCCACCTTTGTGGTGACTTTAGTACTGGCTGGGTTTATATTGCCAGTGACCACAGGGTGGATCTCCCTACATTGCCACATGCCCAGTTGCCAGATGTCTGGTCAGACTGTAGAATATGACTTTGGGATAGCTGCCATCTTGGGCCCAGTCTCTGGAAACTGATAAGGGGCCCAACATGGCAGGCCTGTTAGTGAATTCCTGAAAGGAGACAGTGGGTTTGCCAGGTGTAGTGGCGCACTCCAAAGAGAAAATAGGAGTCCCATAGCCTAAGTACAAGATCAACAGTCTGGGCCAGAGGGTTAACAGCATTTATGAGGGAGGAAATGCATGTGGACTACTCTCTCTGTTCTCCTTATAACATTCCTTAGTACATTGGGTACCTTAAAATTTCAGATGTTAATCCAATAGATTATGCTAGTTAGCTCTATAAGTAAATCTCATTGGCAGGGTTTCCTTTTTTTTTTTTCCTTTACTTCATTATAGGTAGTTTTATTGTATGTTTCTTTTAGAAGTTGATTTTTAAAAATAATGTGTGAATAAGATGGATGTCATTATCCTAAATGCATGATTAAAGATTTGAATGGTACGAATATACATTGTATACAAACAGTGTTTTGTAAAAAGATGCTGTATATGCTTAGTATGAATTATAATGCATACTACTATTATAAGTACAACTTTGAATAAAAAAATAAAAATAATGTGTAGAAATGAACATCTTAAAACTGCGTAAATGTGATACACCATGTTACCTATCAACCCACCAAATCAAAAGCAACTGCCCAAACTGAATAATAAATTACAAAGAAATAATAATTCTGACGTATACAGAAATATGCAGTGTTTTCAAAGCTCTTAACATTTACCCACTTATACAAAACTCCAAAGCTTGGAAGTTGGAAGATGAGTTTAACAGTAACATAATTTTAACTTATTTACATTCATTTTTAATACATTACTAAGATGTTTATTTTATGTCACAATGTTGCTTTCCTTTTGAGTCATAAAGGATACAGTTTCAATTTATACATATATAACTCACTAACATAAGGGACAGTTCTTCCAGTTACAAACTATCCCTAAGAATAAAAATAAAACCCCATTCTACATAGAACTCTGAATATGGCATGACTTAAAACAGATTCATGCAACATGGTTTTTAATATTTCAGCCATTTTATAAATACCAGCATGTAAACTTGCCTATTTAATATGACAGCTACAACCTTATTCACTGAAAAATTCTGTATTAATTTTATTCAACCATCTTTATCACTTTATCATAAAAATCTTTTGACTTGCCGTTTCTGTTTCAGTGAATTCCAAATTGTGTGTGTGTATAGTATTTTTTTTTTGAGAAGAGGAAGGGAGTAAGGTGATAAATACACTGTAAACAGAAAAAAGTTCCCCCCAAATTAAGCCTTTATAAAAATTTTCTCTTTACTTCTATACTATTTAACACTTTTTAAAAGTCAGTTACATTGCCGGGCGCGGTGGTGCACGCCTGTAATCCCAGCACTTTGGGAGGCTGAGGCAGGAGGATCGCAAGTTCAAAGCCAGCCTCAACAATGGCGAGGCACTTAGCAACTCAGTGAGACCCTGTCTCCAAATAAAATACACAAAAGGGCTGGGGATGTGACCCAGTGGTCGAGTGCCCCTGAGTTCAATCCCCGGTACCACAAAAAAAAAAAAAAAAAAAAAAAAAAAAAAAAAAAAAGTCAGTTACATTGTTTCATCTTTAACAATAAACAAATATATTACTGGAGGGTCAGTCTGCCCCACCTTTCTGGGACCTAAAATTCTGAGTATGTGAACAGAAGAATAAAATACTTCAACATTAAATCCCCAAATTTATAACTGTTATATGATTTGACTAATTAAAGCAGATAGAAACATACAATTCAGTATGTGGTTTGGTTATTTTGCTTTTAGGGGTAGGTAGTCAAAAAAACAAAAGAGTAATGAATGAAGTAGCAAAAAGGTTTTGTTTCCCATCTTAAAGGGGGAGGGTAATGGATCAGAGGGCAGTGCAATCCTCTGAAATCTGTTTGACCTGTCACTTCAGGTCCAAATTGAAATTTGGAATTTTTTTAATAGCTGCCATTCTTTCCTTGAGTATCAAACTGATTGGTAATCACATCTCCAACTATAATCAGAGCTTTAGAGTCTGTTGAATGAAATATTAGTAAAGTTGAAAAGAGAGACTAAATTTCAAACTAGAATAAAAATCTATTGAAGTATTACATTCAGTTTTCAAATCATTTACTAACACAACAATAAATTTGGCTTAAATCTCTCTTGTACACAGTCAAGATAGATACCCAATAGATACCCCAGTCACTGATCTTGCTGTGCAACACAAGGCTGTATAATCAGAGATGACATTCTCCAAGCCAAACTTTATAAATAGATTTTAAAAAGTAATTTCTAATTTTTACAGAAATGTTTCTTCAAAAAATATTTTCTCTCATTTCCTCATCTCCTATACTGAAGGATGTACACTGTTTTTGTTTTGTTTTGTTTTAATTTCTCAAGCTAATTCTGAACCCTCAAAATTGATTCCAGGAGGAAAATCTTTGTAAATTAAAGTCAAAAGCAAAAATAGAAAAATTATATTTTATATATATGTATATATATTATATGTGTACACACACACACACACACACACACACACACACACATTTATACTGCTTGGAATCCTCCAGCATTTTAAAATCACTTTAGAGATGAATTTTGGGATTCTACTCTCCACAACTCCAAAATCCAATTTAAGGACATAATTTGTTTTCTTCCTGGCTATTCACTCCCCTCCAAAACAGTTCAATATAGCCATGGTTCAAGTTTAATGGGAAGAGAGAAAGTTTTTGAAATTTTTATAAAAAATTTATTTGGTGATCTGGGTGGCATATATTGCTCTTTGCCATTACATCGAGTCACTCCCTGAGGTACATCCCTATGGCTAAACTGGCGTCTCTAGTCCCTGATTTTTCCAGCTGCTCCCCTGGGAATGGTATTGCCTTGGAAGCCAGAATAATCCCTACTAGCCCTTGCTTTTGGCTTCTCATGGGATTCCTCAATGGACTTCTCAGGAGCCCCAGTCTCTTTATTTTTGGTGGGAGACACAACACTGGAGCACAGTTCCTGTAGTGGCTGCCCAAGATCTGAAACTGGCTCTTTAGGGGGTTCTGGCACACTTCAGCATAACTTAACTTTCGAGGTTCCTGTAGGGTCACAGCTCCAGATGCATTTATGTTACTATTACTTGGTGAGGCAGTATTTGCCTGTGATGTCTTTGCAGTGCTTGGGGAAGAAATTGGTATAGTCATCTGGTTGAGAACAGTCTTCTAAACAGTGGAATCCTCTATTACATCCTTTTCTTGCTAGGTTGTGCTTAATGCAGGAAGCTCAGCTGAACATGACTGGTGCTCATTCAGTTGCTGGCAGAAGTACAGTCTGTTTGCTCATCCTCTGCAGGCACCGGGGAACTAACTCTCAAGTCTTCATTATCCTGTTATTTTAATGACATCAAAAATTCTATTCTCCTAAATGAGTTCACCTGGCATTTTTTTTTTTTTTGTATCAGGTATCAGGTATTGAACTCAGGTGCACTGGGTCACTGAGCCACATCCCCAGCCCTATTTTGTATTTTATTTAGAGACAGGGCCTCACTGAATTGCTTAGCACTTCACTTTTGCTGAGGCTAGCTTTGAACTCACAATCCTCCTGCCCCAGCCTCATGAGCTGCTGAGATTTCAGGTGTGTACCACCATGCCTGGCTTAAATAAGTTTTATGTTTAAGGCTCATTTTCTTCATGTATTTTTATTTTTTATTTTAAACTGAGGATTGAACTCAGGAGCACGTGACCACTGAGATACCACCTGGCATTCTTGAACTTCCAGGTAATGGAGGAAAATTTGAAGCTAGTAAGTCAAACTTTGGTGTTGGAGCCTTTGTTTCAGCTGTTGAAGGATGGGGTCTTGGGATTCTGTCATCTTCTTGTGGTCTTTGACCTCTGAAAACAGTTCTCCTGCCCCTACCATAGTCCCCATTCTGTTGCATCTGTAAAAACAGGAGTCTCCTTGGGAAGATGAGTTTGCTCCTGATGCCCTGTTACTGTAGGATTATGCTGTTCAGGTGGAAAGTTCCTTGAACTAGATCTATTCAATGGTTTATCACCAAATGACACAGAGACCTCTGTTGAATGTTCTGAGCCCTGGATAACCTAAAATGAGGCTTCACATGATTTTTTTGGAGTGGTTGACCAATATTCATAGCAGCAGCATTTGTTTTATAAGACCCTGGTGAATTAAAGCCATTCACAAAACTACCACTGGGAAAGGAAACCAGTGGTGTTTCAAAGTAAGATGCAGGACTTGGAGACCAAGACCGAGGCACAATACTATAGACTGTGTACTGTTGGTGAGGATTATATGCAGGCTGCATAAAGACTGGTGAGGCATACTGTGCTGGAGTTTGAATGGGCCGACCATACATACTAGAATCCATCAATCAACAAGCATTCTTAGCAAAAAAGGTATTGATGGCTTTTATTCTTGTCATGATTGGCTTGCCCTGAAATGTTTTAATTGCTTAAGTATTTAAAAGTCTGTTGTGCATCTGTGTCTGGCTGAAAAGTGATATACCAAGTTGCTATTGTGTGCAAGCTCACAGCTATCACTTTGGGACAGCTTTCACTTCCTCTCCTGGTGGTATTTCAGGAATCTCTCTGAGAATCACAATACAACACTTATGACTTGGTCTCACCTTCTCACCCTTCTCATCAGCTTGTACCATAGGAGAAATCTCAACACTTCAAGATCAGGGTCTGTGGTCAATTTTTTTTTTTTTTTTTAAATCTCTTTCATGTTGGCAGTTGTCCAATTGGGACGAACTGATCACTGTCCATCTGAGCTATCAAGTAAAGATCCTTTGACAAGTTTTCTTGTGAAAAACAGAATTCTAATGGCTTCTTTAGATATTCTTTTAGGCCTTCTGTACAAATTGCTGAACTTTCTCCAGAAACATATATTTGGCAATTCAGTTCTTCAGGTCCTAATATCATTTCATCAGTTGATTCTTCGATGCCTGTGGTGTTTCTTGTGGTTTCACAAGATGGAGGCTACATCACTTCACATTCCTCACACGTATCTTCTGAAAGCTCCGCATTTCCTTCAGGATGAGACCCTCATGTGCTGCTGTTTCATGCCAAGGGCTTTCAGTTCTGTGAGTAGCATCAGGACTTCCAGGAGGAATTTCTTGCCATACTTTGGCATTAGGATTTCAACCAGGTCCTTTAGATGTTACCTGCTTCTCCCTCCACGGTCCCACGGGTTTCTCACCTCCCTCCCAGAACGCGCCCACCTGATTACCCTTTTCTCCACTCCACCCCCAACTTTAGGAGGTCCATATGGAACCAGGGTTTCCTTTCCTTTATTTTTTATTTATTTGTTTATTTATTTATTTATTTATTTATTTATTTATTTATTTTATAATGAGAGAGACGGCGTGACTCAGTAGAAAGCATAAGGAAGAACCTGTTTTTATTAATTTTGACTGAAAAGAAAAAGGCAGAAGACTGGTGTCAGCCCCATCATGCTTCTAACAGCTCTGGCCCTTGGGAAACTCTCTACCATCCTGGAGATTTTATTTGGGCACCAAAATGAATGGGCAGGACTAAAATAATTTTAGAAAGGAGCATTTTTTTTTGTTTTGATATATTTATAGATATCTTTAGTTATTTTAAAGGCAAAGTTGATTCAAAGGTGGATTCATGTATTATTCATATTTTTTCCCAAGTGGCAAAATTGGGCTTCAAAAGAGTAGGCCTTAGCACTGATATCCCTAAAATTCAGTAATGTGTTCCTTCTCAGTATACATGAACAAGAACCACGATGTAATTAGTTAATAATGTGATAAATTGATTTGTATAGTATATATTATAGTCACATTGAATAACTTATCATCATTATTAAAATGAAGGTGAATATTTTCCTTTTCTTGTGAATGTACAATATACACAGCATCTAGGAATACAGGATTTTAAAGTGGTAGTCTAGAGTTCTGTTTCTGTCAATATGGAAAAGTAAATCTCTTGAAAATTCTTTTCACTTCAAAATGCTTAAGAATATTGAGTAAATGTATATCTTTGAGGCTTTTAAAAGTCATGCATAGCTAATGATAGCTAATGATATTTTTTTCACATATTTGCTGACCATTTGTATTTATTATTTTCAGAAGTGTCTATTCAGGTCATTTCCCCATTTTTATTTGGTTTGTTTTTGCTTTGTGCTGGGGGTGGAACCCGGACCTTGCACCTGTCAGGTAAGTGCCCTACCACCGAGCTACGCCCCTGGCCCCATTTGTCCATTTTAAAATTGGACTACTTGTTTTTTTTTTTTGTTATTGTAATACATATCCTTATGATAAATATAGGAGACAATCAACTTATAAAGAGGACAGGTTTTTTGGCTTGCTTTCAGAGGTTTCAGTCCATGACTGATTGACCCCCTTGCTTTGGGCCTGAGGCGGCTCAGTACATCGTGGTGGGAGCCCATGGTGGAGGAAGTGCATTCACCTCAGGGCAGGTGGTAGCAAAAGAGATGGGTAGGGGCTAGGTTCCCATTATCCCCTTTGAGAGAATGTCCCCAATGACCAAAGGCCTCCCCCCAGGCCCTACCTCTTTTTTTTTTAATATTTATTTATTTGCTTTAGTTGTACACAATTAGTTTATTTGTACGTGGTGCTGAGGATTGAACCCGGGCTGCGCACATGCTAGGTGAGTGCTCTACCGCTGAGCCACAACCCCAGCCCCTAGGCCCTACCTCTTAAATGTTGGACATAAGCAACCTCTGAGAGCATCATGCTCTGACAAGGTCACTCTTAACTATGATGGAATGAGACAGAAAGACTGCTTCGTAAATTTGTCTAAGAATAAGTGAAAACAAGGTCACTGTGCAACCCACACTGAGCATCTCTTTCTTGGCTAAAATGAGTGCCCACTTCTCTTGAAATCATTGTAGCTTTGTCTTCAGTTTAGTTTCCTTTCTATCTGGGGTACCCAATCTTCCAATTGCCCTCACTTTTTATAGCATCTCAACTAGTGAGTTCTACTTCCTGAGACTTCCTCCAAATCACCCAAGCAAAGCCTGAATCCTGTGATAAGTTCTCTCTGTTACCTCTTTCTAGATCCCATGGCCCGCCTGGCATTCCAGTACAGGTGTGCTCCTGTTGGCTTAAAAAAAATTTTTTTTTTAGTTTTCCTTCTCAGTATACATGAACAATAATGTGATAGATCTTTATTATATTCATTTATATGTGGTGCTGAGAATCGAACCCAGTGTCCCACACATACCAGGCAAGTATTCTACCACTGAGCCACAACCCCAGTGACTTTTAACTGTAGGACATCAACAGCTTAAAGGTTAAAACTGTCACAAGAAGACAAGTACCACATAATCTCACTCATATATGGAATCTAAAATGGTCAGTCTCCGAAGTTGCCACTAGAATGTTGGTTACCAGAGGCTGGGAAGAGCAGGAGGGAAGGAGGGATGGGGAGAAACTGGTCAAAGGGTACTAAATTATAGTTAGAAATCCTAGATGTGCTGTTAAACAGCATGGGTATGCCCATTGAATGGTAACTCCTCATTCTCTCTAGCCCCTGGCAGCCATCATTCCACTTTATGTCTTCATGAATTTGATTGCTTTTGGTATCTTATATAAGTGTAATCACACCATTTTTGTCCTTTGTGTCTGATTTATTTCATCTCATTTGTGAAATGTCATCCAGGTCCATCCACATTATAGCAAGTATCAGAACTTCCTTCCTCTTTAAGTCTGAATAATATTCCATTATGTGTATCACAACAACTTGTTTTTGTATTCATCTAATGGACCTGAAGGTTGCTTTCAACTCTTGGCTATTGTGAATAGTGCTTCTGTGAACATGGGTGTATAAAAACCTCTAAGACTCTTGCTTTCAATTCTTTTGGGTATATACCTGGAAATGGAATTGCTGAATCATGTGGTGATTCTATTTTTAATTTTTTGAGACTCTCTGGACTGTTCTCTATAGCAGCTACTCCGTTTACAATCTCATCAACAGTGTACTAGGGTCCCAATTTCCCACATCCTCACCAGTCCTTGTTATTTTCTGTTTTGACAGCTATCCTGAGGGTGAGGTGGTATCTCATTGTGACTCTGATTTGCATTCCCTGATGACTAGTGATGTTGAGCTTTATTTTTATATTTGGTTTTGATTACTCACAGTGACCACTCTCTGCTTCTTTCCAGGAAGGAGTTGAAGGTGCTGGAGCAGTCTGATTCTCTGAAAGGGTCTCTAAACGCAGAACAGCAGCTGTCACTCATCAGTGGTTGCTCCAACATCGCAGAAGCAGTAGAGGGCGCCATGCACATTCAGGTGAGTTAAGGACACTGGCAACCCAGGTCTGTAGAGCCCCAAGAGATCTTAAAACCTCTCTGGAATGGAGAAACTTTGGATAGGGCCAAGGGGAGGGAAAGGAAGGAAGGGGTGGGGGCAGGAAAGATGGTACATGTATGAAGACATGAATGGCGTGACTCTACTTTGTGTACAACCAGAGACATGAAAAATTGTGCCCCATTTGTGTGCTATGAATTGAAATGCATTCTGCTGCCATGTATAACAAATTAGAATAAATTAAAAAATTAGAACAAAACCTCTCCCAAAGAACAAAGCGAAATAAAAGGCATTGGAAGGCATGAATATTTTGTAACTTCAAGATCAGAATTTTGTTTTATGTGACAGCAAATGAGAACATCAAAACTTCCCATCAAACTAGCATGATAATGCTAACCTTACAGATATTACAATTTTGAGCTAAACTAGATATTCTGAACTACTCACACTATTTTACCAGCCTTTTAAATGACAGATTATATTCTTGTTTTCATGCATAATGAAGTAAACCCTTTAAAGAAATCCCCTCAAAGAAAATCTTTCATTTGCATTTAGCTTTTCCAACAACTTCACTTAAAAAAAAGAAGAGTCCTTACAGGCGCTGACTGCTTCCTTAGCTGGAAAAGTCTGGAAAGAGGAAGCAGTCCCTTCAGGTAGAGTTGGGGCAGCCTCAGGGGCTGGGTGAGGTGACCTTTCCAGGAATCGATCCCTCCTGTAGCTCAAGAGCCCACAGGCAGTCCCTGCCCATGTTTAAGAACCTGAGGTCTAATGTTGTCTTTTGAATGATCATACTTAAATTGCTATAGGGTTTAGGTAAATTTACCTAAAGCTCAAAGGGTCATTATTCCCCACACCCCTTTTCTATATTTTGTGTTCTGAGATTTGCACATATCATGTTGTTCCCATGATGATATTCTAACTGAGAATTTGGGAACAAACCAAAAGGGTGCATGTGTTTTATAGTTAGCTGTTGCTCTGAGATTCAGATCACATACAGAAGATGGAGGTTCTAGGTCTTTGTGGCTCTCAAGTTTCTCCAGTTCCTTTAACAAACATGTATCAAAACAGAACATAATTTCAATTCCTTTTCTCTTTCTTGTATACAACAGACTGCTCTTATCCTCTGTTTACTTTCTGCAGTTTTAGTCACCTGTGGTCAATAGTAGTCCAAAAATATTTGGAGGTGGGGGTGGGGGGGGAGAGAGAGAGAGGGAGAGACGGACAGACAGACACAGAGACAGACACACTCCACATACACATAACTTTGATTACAATATGTTGTTATAATTGTTCTGTTTCTATTAGTTGCTGGTATTAATCTCTTGTTGTGCCTACTTTATAAATTAAACTTTATCATAGGTGTGTATATATAGGATAAAGTGTGTGCAGGGTTTGGTGCTGTGGTTTCAGGTATCTACTGGGGGACTTGGAACATGTCAGGTGTGGATGAGGGAGCTAGTATGTTTGTCTCTATCTCTTGATGTGGTTAGGGTTGTATGAAAATTGGGTCCTATAGGGAATCAGGGCTCCTGTGGTGAGCTTTCAGATGTCCTGTTTCATGGGTGCATGCTGTAGGAGGACTTGCTTCTGGAGAACACAGGAGCTTTCCAGGACTGGTCTGGGCAGAGAAGCTTCTTCACCTGGATTTAGTTTTTGAGGAAAGCATATGCTTCTTACATTGGGCCTACCAGGGAGGGTCTTGTTGCTCCTGACAGTGGCAAGGATGGGTTTCTCCTGTCATGGCACATGGGGTTCACACATGGGTCAGGTGGGCTTGCAGTCAGTTGTGACATTTGCACTTAGCATAGGTGTGACTTTGGCAAGTTTTCTTTTTTTTTTTTTTAACTTCTAAACTCCATTTCCTCATCAGTAAAATGAGGATGATACCTACAGCTCTGGAACATGGTGAGAATTTCCATATGGGCTCATAGTTAAGGTGACTGTCCTGAAGGCAAGTTTCATTTTCCCAACAAGATGTTTGAAATCTCCTTTTATGATTAATTTGATGTAGTTGTCCCACAGTATGCTAAGAGGATTTGTTCCAGAGCCCTTGTTGATATTGAAATCTGTGAATGCTCAAGTTTGTTATATAAAATAGTACAGTATTTGCACTGTAGATATGCACATCCTTTCATATACTTTAAATTGTCTCTAGATGACTTGTAATGCCTAATACAATCTAAATGCTATGTGCATAGTTGTTATACTATATTGTTTAGGGAATAAAGATAAAGAAAAAAGTCTGTACATGTTCAATCAGATGCAGGTGTAACAGGGACTTAGAGAGGCTGCCTTTGCTAAAAGCAGTGACTATTCATTTGGGTCCATTCATGCCTAATGGCCAAGTGAAAGCAGGATAAATCTTGGCAATCTCTGCCTTCATTTTGTGTCTGTCTCCTTTATGACCTTCAACTTTGCTTCAGGTCCCTCCTCAGCTCTGCATGTAGGCATGTTAATCATTTAAGTAGTGTTCATCTAAAAACTGGTAATACAAGAGTTATAAGCCCTAAACTTACCAAACCTATTTCATCCCCCTTCAAGACTGCAAGGTTTGCAGTCACCCATTTCAGATCCCTGGAATGATACTAGAAGTCTTCAGTCGTTGTCCTATACCTTCCAGAAAATCACCCCATGATGAGACTGCCCCCCATTGTCTACGCTGGAGCAGTCCTCTCATGGCAGCTGAATTGCCCCCTTCCAGAATCACAGGCCTGATAGATAAACATCCTGAGCAACAGGTGGAAATTATCCCCCTCAAGCAAAATAAGGACTTCCCTGGAGTTTCCTTGCAGAACCAGAACTGAAATAACAATCAGCCGGCCCACATTATGCATACCTCTCACCCCCTACCTCAGTTCTTTCTCTGTTTAAACGAAAGCTTCTCTCAGCATCCTGAAGACAGGGCTTAGATGCTGGATCTTGCTTTGCCTTTCCAGTATGGCCATATTGATTAAAGTTCTTATCTTGCTGTTCAGCATTATCTTTTTTGTTTCTTTTCTAGGGCAAGGGGCTGGAGGTGGTTTGTTGGGACCCCCAGAGTCAGGCATCTCTGACCTAGGACTCTGGTAACACAACTTTTTATTCCAAATATTTTCAATTTGTGGTTGGTAGAATCCGTGGATACAGAACCCATGGATGTGTGTTTAACACTTGTAGAATGTGATCTGAAATATGAATATGTAATACATTTTTGTAATATTTCTTATTTCTCATTTCACAATTTTTTTTAGTTTAGACTCTGGTCTGGCATCTTTAACTCCTATGTGTTCATTTCATTAGAGTTTCTTCTTTAAGTTTCTCTAGCTAATTTCCCAGAGCACATCATCTTTGCTTTTTCAGAGAGGTTCAATAGGAAGAGTTTTTTGAATTCATCTGTAATATTGGAAATTTATCTGTAGCCTCAATGACTAATTCTCAGACATTTAGGTTTTTTCTCCCCCTGTAGTGGGATACTTGTGGTTCTACAACATGATAATTTGCTATGTTGTTTTAAATGTTTAAAGTCATCTTAATAAAGCTTATTCACAAATTTTCTAGCACTAGCACTATTCCCCAGGGAATAATGAGCTCTTATTATTATTATTATTATTTTTTGGTACCGGGGATTGAACTCAGGGCCACATCCCCAGCCCTTTTTTGTATTTTATTTAGAGACAGGGTCTCACTGAGTTACTAAGTGCCTCGCCATTGCTGAGGCTGGCTTTGAACTCACGATCTTCCTGCCTCAGCCTCCCAAGTGCTGGGATTACAGGTGTGCGCCACTGCGCCCAGCTAATGATGAACATATTTGTGTTCAGGTTTTTTTTTCTTCTTTTTTTTAAATGAATCTTGCTGTGTTTCCCAGGCAGATCTCAAACTCTTGGGCTCAAGCTATCTTCCTGTCTCTGTCTCTCCAGTGCTAGGACTAAAGTCACATGTTCAGCATTTTCTGCCTGGCTTGTGTTAAACATTTTTGTTTTCCCTTTCCATTTTTGAAATATAGTCTATCAGATGATTTCTGTGAACATCTGAAACTAGAATGACTGAATTAGTTCAGGCTGATGTGTCTTTCTTAAATAGTTGTTTTTCAAAGCATGAAGAATTCTCCATAATATGAGAACTTATAATGACTTGGATGTAAGGTGAGTCCTTCTTATAAAGGATAATTTTAGCTAGGTGCAGTGGCTCACACCTGTAATCCCAGTGACTTGAGAGGCTGAGGCAGGCCTAGTAAGACCCTGCCTCAAAATAAAAACATTTTTAAAAAGTACTGGAAATGTAACTCAGTGGTAAAGCTTCCCAGGGTTCAATCTCTAATACCAAAAGCAAACAACAACAAAAAGGGATAATTTTAGAGAGGACATATTCTACCTTATAAAAAAAAGTGCTTAGCACAGTATTTGGCACATAGAAAATGCTTAATAAATGGCAATTGTTTTATAAATTGGCCTTTTTGTATAGAATTTTGGAAAACAAATGATATGTAGCAATATATGATGTTTTATGCATAGTAGGTGCTGAAAATTATTGTTTAGCTAAGGTCTGTCTCTGTTTTATAGGTCAAATGAAAGTATTTACATGTTGAGCAGCCTCTATTATGCAGAACACTGAGCCAAGCAGTAGAAGGAGAGGAAAATATAAAAAGATGATCAAATTCTGCTAACTTCAATTCCTGTAAGAGATTACATCTTTCAGAAATTCTTCCCTGTTGCTTGGTGTGGTGGTGCACACCTGTCCTGTAATCCTAGCTACTGAGGAGGCTGAGGAAGGAGGATCACAAGTTCAAAAACAACTGGAAAAGGCCACTAAAGAGAATTCTTTTTAAGTTTGGACCAAAATGTTTCAGAGTCAATGGTTGAAAATAAAAGTTTGTTTGGAACTCTATATTGAACAAAAGAAAATGTTTGTTTATTTTTGGTGCTGGAAATTGAACCCAAGGTGCTTTGCCTCTAAGCCTCATCCTCAGCCTTTTTCTTTATTTTTTATTTTGAGACGGGGTCTTGCTAAGTTGCTGAAGTTGATCTTGAACTTGCCATCTTCCTGCCTCAGCCTGCCAAGTTTCTGGGATTACAGGGGTGGGCCACCATGCCTGGCTAACCTGGGCAGTTTCACCCTGTTTGAAATGAAATGACATGGGATAAAAATAAAACAATAAGAAAAAAAAAAAAAAGAATTTGTTCCTCTAGTGTCATAGAGAGGAATGGGGAAAGGGAATAGTTCTGACCTCCAAGATTGGGAAGGTTTAAGAAGGTGGGATTTGCGCTTGCCTTGGCTTTTTGATAGGTGAATTTTGGAGAGTTGTGTCTCAAAAAGACATGAACAGGTGCCTGTATGTTCCAGGCATCTTGAGTAGGGTGGTGAAGCTGAGACTCAGGACCAGTGGGAAGGAGGAAAAAGGCTAGAAATAAAGATGAATGCCAATTTGGGATGCTTTGAATGCAGACCTGAAGAGTTACTTAGATGAAATGATTTAATATTTCTGAAGTTATTAGAGTAATGCATGACACATAGAAGCATTATTTAATTGTTTTCTGAAATAAAAAGTTTGGATTTCAATCTGTAATCTGATTAGAATCCTCCAAAGAAGGTGTCAGTAGGAGAGTGAAGCTGAGCAGAAGGAAAGATGGATATGACAAAAAATAATTGGAGATTTCACTTTTACTAGATGACTGATTCTCTTGGGTATGTATACACAATTTCTATATATGACTAATTTGATAGTCCAAATTTTGTAACTAGTTCATACTGGCTTCTTGTCTTATGTTTATTAAGCAGACAAATAAATAAAACCCTGAAGAGCACCTAGTGATATATCACATATTTAAAAAATTATATTAGTGTTTCTCATAATTCAGGAATGTTAAAGATATTTCTTAAAGAAGCAAACATCTTTATTATAAAGGAAGTTTAGAAAAATGGACCTGCTTAGGTCCATTATTCCAAAAAATTTCAATAGTTTGGTTATGTATTTCTATGTCTCCTGTTTATTTTTCTTTCTTTCTTTAATATATTTGAGATTATACTATGAATACAATTTTGTATCATGACTTTTATTTAAAACTGATTTGCTCAAGACTGTATCAGAAGAAGTATAATTTTTGGATTAAAAAAAAATCTTGATATTTATCATTGATGTCAAAACTGAAGAACCTTCCATGTAAGAATGCTGTTAAAGCTGAAGTGCTGAAGTTCCAAAAACCCTTGGCTTTCTACTTACCCACAATCTTAGTGTCCATAGAATGAAATATATATATATATATATATTTTTTTTTTTTTAATTTTTTTAAAGACACTGGGGATTGAATCCAGGGCCTGACACATGCTAGGCAAGCGCTCTTCCACTGAACTCCATCCCCAGTCCCCTAGAGGCTTCTTAGGACTATACCTTCTTAATCAGTTCTCACAACTTCTTTTCTGATTTATACCAGGAAAAATTCTCCTGGTAGAAGCATTCCTCTAGGCTACTTGGAGACAGTTTTGTTATAAAAAAGAGTAGTGTTATTTTAGGGACTTG
The DNA here is from genome assembly GCA_025594165.1 of Tamias sibiricus. Taxonomy (NCBI): domain Eukaryota; kingdom Metazoa; phylum Chordata; class Mammalia; order Rodentia; family Sciuridae; genus Tamias; species Tamias sibiricus. Next base: position 11,140,930 of record CM046663.1, on the reverse strand, counting down.
TTCAAAAGTAGAAGTCAGAGTGTAAAGATAAACACTCCTGCCCCCAACATACACACTAAATTAGCTTGCCATAAATTCTTCGACTAAACATAATCCCATTGTAGGATTTGCTAAGTCCTGGTGGGTTAAAGCCCCAGCAATGTGAGTGTAATTCTCCCCAGGAGATTTTCTTCTAACAACCCCAGAGGGCAGAGTCATAAGGTTTCTTAACACTCTGGTGAAATGTGGGAGTATGCAAGAAAGAAACTTGAATTTCTAGAACTTTAGTGCAATTTTGAAATCAAATCTTGCCTGGCAAGAAAATCTACTGTGATGGAAAAATAAGTTTATTCTCAAAAGCCTGTCTAAAAGCATTGACTTTTAAAGAGCATTAAGGCCCATTAGCTGTGAAATGGAGGCATTATCTAATCTCTGGAACTCAAGACGTGAGATCACAGTAACTGGTACATGCCTTTGTGGGAATGGTTTATCGAGTTATAAAGTTTACATGGAGTTTCCTGCCACAAAATCAGGACAACAGCAATCTAGAAATAAAAATCATATTATCCATGCATATGATCAGAATTTGCATCTAAATTTCACCTTTACACTTTGGAAAATGCTAGTCTTTCTGATCAGGACTTTCAGACACTGTCAGGAATTATAAGAAGCTGTATTCATGAATAGCACCATTTTCAAAATATATATGTCCTTTAAATAATAGAAGCTTAGTGGATATTCATTTGGTCTTAGTCACTGAGGCTCACAGTAAACCTTTTGGAAGAGATAGGGCAGGGGTAAGGGAGGGGGGTGGTTCAGGTAGCACAGGTTATAGAATGGCCAGTGCTGGGAACATACAGGTGTGGGCATGAAGACTGGCATTTCCCTTTTCCTGTTGTATGTGTTTTAATTTTTTTTCCATAAAATCAGATTTACTAAGGTATAATTTATATACAATAAAATGCATATGTTTTCGTGTTTAATGCTGTTTGTGTTTGACAAATGCATATGTCCCTTGGTACTTGTGTGTGCTGCATCTGTGGATCCAAACAGCCATGGATCAAAAATATTTAGAAAAAAATTACATCTGTACTCAAAAAGTGCAGATTTTTTCCCCTGTGGTTATTCCCTAAACAGTATAATATAGCAACTATTTCCATTGCATTTAGGTGCATTATAAACAATCTAGAGATGATTTAAAGCATATGAAAGGATGTGTGTAAGTTCTATGCAAATACTATTTTATATACAAAACTAGAGCGTCTGTGGATTTTGGTATTTGATATTTGTGTAGCCTTACGGCAGTGTCTGTCCATTCACCAGTGGAAAAACTGTTAGGTTGTGTCCCATTTGTAGCAATTATGCATAAAGTTGGAATAAATGTGTGCACATTTTTAATGAACATTTGTTTTTATTTCTCTTGAGTAAATACCAAGGAGTAGAATTGCTAGGTCATATGGCAAGTATATGTTCATCTTTGTAAGAATCTAAAGCATTATTTCCTAAAGTGGCTATACCATTTTGCATTCCCATAAGCAATAAAAAAAAAAAGTGCCAGTTTTTTACATCCTTGTCAGTCTTTCATTTTTTCAGGGTGAGTTTTCTTATCCCATTCTAATTGTATGTAAAAATGTATCTTATTGTGGTCTTAATTTGTATTTCCCTAGTAATGACATCAAATATCTATTCCTTAACATATGGCTGAAAAGTGCCTCCAGTGTTTTCAAACTTTTAATGTAAAATTTGAGAACTTTTAGCAACATTAGATGTAAGTCTCAATCTAACAAGTGTTGAGGGGGATTTAGTAGTCATCTAGGAAGATGGCCAATTTTTTTCAGCAATACAAGAGACATCAGCCCCAATATCAATGATCTTCTTAATTTTTAAGCCTTTTATTAAAATAGTTTTTATAGGCCTGGATTGTTTAATTTTTTGAACCCATGTCACAACATCACTGGAGCCAAATCTTTGATCACCTCTTTTTTAAATAAGAATTGGATTTGAATTTATGAGATAAGGAATCAATAAAATTTGAGCAATAAAAAAAATATCTATTCCTGTGTTTACTTGCTGTCCACGTAATTGTCTCTAGTGTAGTGTCCAAACCTTTTGCTTACTGTTTAAAAAGTGGTTATTTCTAATTGAGTTTTACGACTTCTTCATATGTCATGGATAAAAATCCTTTGTTAGTTATGTATTCTGCAAATATTTTTCCTTAGTGTTTTTATTTTCTTAACAATGACTTTTGAAAAAGCAACAGTTTTATAATTTGTTGATGCCCAGTAAATTTTTTTCTCTTTTGAATTATGCATTTTTCTTCCAATCTCTGGAATCCTTATCTAGCCCAGAAAGATTTTCTCTTATTTTCTTGTAGAGATTAAAGTCATAAATTTGGATTTTATACTGGGTAAAAGATCATTCAGTTTTTCCTGTATCACTTTTTGAAAAGGCTATCATTTTTCCATTAAAATGTCTTGTACCCTTATAAAAAATCAGTTGGTTATATATTTGAGGCTTATGTCTAGACTGAGCTACATGTCTATAATATTTTGTTCATAGTAAATTTTAAAATCAGATTCTCCAAATTTGTTCTTTTTCAAAATCATTATGGCTATTCTAGTTACTGTGTTTTGCATTTTAGAACCGGCTTATCAGTTTCAAAACAACAAAAAAAATCCTGAGATTTCGATTGGAACCTATAGATCAATTTGAGTAAGAATTGATATCTTGATGAAATAGAATTTTCCAATATATCCCTCCATTTAATCTTTAAAACTTTTCTTATATGATTTTTATAGTTTTTTTAATCACACAGATCTTATACATATTTTATTAGATCTATACACAAGTATTTAATGATTTTTATGCCATTGTGAAAAGTACTATCAAAAATTTTCGATTTCTATTTGTTCGTTATTAGTACATAGAAATACAGTTAAGTTTAGTATGTTGACCATAAATCCTGTGACCCTGCTAAACAAACTAATTTGTTCTAGTAACCTTTTTATGGAGTTCTGGGATTTTCTGTATGGATACTCATGTGTTTATGAATTTTATTTTTTCCTTTACAAGGACTTGAATTGTATTTATGTTCAATTTATTGTACCTGCTAGGCTGTCGAATATGATGTTGCATAGGAGTATAAGATCAGATATTCATGGCTTGTTTCTCATTATGAGGGAAAGTGTTCTTTTACTGTTAATTATGATTAGGAGTTATTTAATTTTTTTTTGAAGATTATGTTTATCAGGTTGAGGAAGAAACATTTTTTTTGAGAGTTGGTGTCTTGAATGGATGTTGAACTTAAATTTCGTTAAGTGCCTTTTCTTTATCTAGTAAGATGACCATGTGAATTTTCTTTAATCTGTTATAGTAATTCTTATTTTTTAATTTTAATTTTTATGATATGGATGGGAGGATTAAAACCAGGGCTTCATGTATATGATGAATTTTCTTGGCTTATTTTAGAATATACCTTATATACTTCACTTTGTTGTGATGTATTATCCTTTTTATATTTTCCGGATTTGATTTGCTAATATCTGCTGAGGATACTTTTATGTATATTTATGAGGGATATTGGTCTGAAATTTTATTTCTTTATCATTTCTTCAGCTGGTTTTGGTATTGGTATTGGCCTCATAAAATTAGGAAATGTTCTCTCCTCTGTCTTCTTGGAAGAGTTTTTTTTTTTTTAAATTTATATTTATTTATTTGCTTTAGTTGTACACAGTGCCTTTTTTTTAACATGTTCTTTTTTTAATATTTATTTTTTAGTTGTAGTTGAATACAATACCTTTATTTTATTTATTTATTTTTTTTTTTAATTTTTTTATTATTTATTTACTTATTCATCATGCACAAGTATAGTATCTTTTTACATACAACTGCTTGTATACAAAGTATATAAGTACCATTCAGATCTTCAATCATGCATTTAGGATAATGATATCCATCTCATTCAATCACCAATTTTTTTCCAACCCCCCCCTTACTCCCTCCCTCCCCTCCCTTTCCGTTGATCATTCTAGTGTTCCTCTGATCCTATGTACCCCCTTCCAACAACACTGTGAACCAGCCTCCTTATATCAGAGAAAACATTCGGTACTTGGATTTTTGAGATTGACTAATTTCACTTAGCATTATATTCTCCAACTTCATCCATTTACCTGCAAATGCCATTATTTTATTCTCTCTTATTGCTGAGTAAAATTCCATTTTGTATATATACCATATTTTCTTTATCCACTCATCTACTGAGGGGCATCTAGGTTGGTTCCATAACCTAGCTATTGTGAATTGTGCTGCTATAAAACATTGAAGTGGCTGTGTCACTGTAATATGCTGTTTTTAAGTCTTTTGGGAATAGACCCAGGAGTGGGATGGCTGGGTCATAGGGTGGTTCCATTCCCATTTTCCCAAGAAATCTCCATACTGCTTTCCATAGCGGTTGCACCATTTTGCAGTCCCACCAGCAATGTATGAGTGTGCCTTTTTCCCCACATCCTCTCCAACATTTATTATTTTGTTTGTGTTCTTGATAGCTGCCATTCTGACTGGAGTGAAATGAAATCTTAGAGTAGTTTTGATTTGCATTTCTCTAATTGCCATGATGTTGAGCATTTTTTCATGTATTTGTTGATTAATCGTGTATCTTCTTCTGAGAAGTGTCTTTTCAATTCCTTAGCCCATTTATTGATTGGGTTATTTGCTTTTTTGGTGTTAAGTTTTTTTAGTTCTATATACATTCTAGAAATTAGTGCTCTATCTGATGTGCATGTATTAAATATTTGTTCCCAATTAGTTGGCTCTCTATTCACCTCACTGATTGTTTCTTTTGCTGCAAGAAGCTTTTCAGTTTAAATCTACCCCATTCATTAATTCTTGGTAATAGTTCTTGTGCTACAGGATTTTATTAAGGAACTTGGGGCCTAATCCGACATGTTGGAAATTGGAGCTTACTTTTTCTTCTATTAGGTTATTGTCTCTGGTCTAATTCCTAGGTCCTTGATCCACTTTGAATTGAATTTTGTGCATGGTGAGAGACAAGGGTTTAATTTCATTTTGTTGCATATGGATTTCCAGTTTTCCCAGCACCATTTATTGAAGAGGCTATCCTTTCTCCACTGTACATTTTTGGCACCTTTGTCTAATATAAGATAGCTGAAATTATATGTATTAGTCTCTGTGTCCTCAATTCTGTACCATTGGTCCACCAGTCTGTTTTGGTGCCAATACCATGCTGTTTTTGTTACTATTGCTCTATAGTATAATTTAAAGTCCGGTATGGTGATGCCCCTGCTTCACTTTTCTTGCTCAGGATTGCTTTGGCTATTCTGGGTCTCTTATTTCTCCAGATGAATTTCATGACTGCTTTTTCTATTTCTTTGAAGAATGACATTGGGATTTTGATTGGAATTGCATTAAATCTGTATAATGTTTTTGGTAGTATGGACATTTTGACAATTTGATTTACCTATCCAAGAGCAAGGTAATTTCTTTCTTTAGTGTTCTATAATTTTCCTTATAGAGCTCTTTCACCTCTTTCGTTAAGTTGATTCCCAGGTATTTTATTTTTTTTGATGCTATTGTAAATGGGGTAGTTTTCATCATTTCCCTTTCAGAGGCTTTGTCACTGATGTACAAAAATGCCTTTGACTTATGGGTATTGATTTTGTATCCTGCTACTTTGCCAAATTCATTTACTAGTTGTAAAAGTTTTCTGGTAGAGTTTTTTGGGTCTTCTAGGTAAATTATCATGTCATCAGCAAATAGTGCTAATTTGAGCTCTTCTTTTCCTATCTTGATCCCTTTAATTTCTTTCGTCTGTCTAATTGCTCTTGCCAGAGTTTCCAGTACTATGTTAAATAGCAGTGGTGAGAGGGGGCATCCCTGTCTTGTTCCAGTTTTTAGAGGGAATGCTTTCAATTTTTCTCCATTTAAGATAATGTTAGCTCTGGGCCTTGCATAAATAGCTTTTATAATGTTGAGATATGTCCCTGATATTCCTAGTTTTTCCAGTGTTTTGAACATAAAGGGGTGCTGTATTTTGTCAAATGCTTTTTCTGCATCTATTGAGATAATCATATGATTTTTATCTTTAAGTCTATTGATGTGATGTATTATGTTTATTGATTTCCGAATGTTGAACCAGCCTTGCATCCCTGGAATTTGATCGTTTTTGCACTATCTTTTTGATATGTTTTTGTATCCGATTTGCCAGAATTTTGTTGAGGATTTTTGCATTTATGTTCATTAAAGTTGCCTAAAGTTTTTCTTTTTTGGATGTGTCTTTGCCTGGCTTTGGAATTAATGCAATGAGTGCCTTTATTTTTATATGGTGCTGAGGATTGAACCGGGCCGCGCATGTGCTAGGCCAGTGCTCTGCCACTGAGCCGAAACCCCAGCCCCCGGGAAGAGTTTTAATGGAATGATTTTTATTTATTCTAAAATGTTTTGTAGAGTTCACCAGTGTAACTATCTAGGCCTTAAAATTTGTTGGTTGGAAGATGTTAAACAATGAATTCATGAATGTCAAACAATGAATTATCTGTAATAGATAAAGAACTATTTGGATTATCTATGCTTATGTAAATTTTGGAAGTTTGTGTCCCTCAAGAAATTTGTTCTTGTCATCCAAATTTTCTCATTTATTGGAATAATTTCACTTATTTACTTATTCTCATTTATTGATAATATTCCTTTATTATCATTTTAATGTGTAGCATTTGTTTTGGTATTTCTTTTTGATCTTTATTGATAATTTATGCTTTCTTTCCTTTTTTTCCTAAGTGTTTCATCAGTTTTACTAATATTTTCAAAGAAACAACTTTTGGTTTCATTGTTTTCTCTGTAGTTATTTTTGTTTTTTATTTCACTGATTTCTATTATCTTTATTTAGTTTCTTCTGCTTACTTTGACTTTGTCTTCTTTTTCTAGTTCCTTAGTGTATAACCTCACAAAATTAGTTTATACCTATATCTGTAGTTTAGGCATTTATTTTCTTTTCAAATATTTTTTATTAGTTATTAATGGACCTCTGTTTATGTATTTGTTTATATGTGGTGCTAAGAATCGAACCCAGTGCCTCACACGTGCTAGGCAAGCACTGTACCACTGAGCCACAACCCCAGCCCTAAGCATTTATTTTCTTATATATGCATTTAATAAATTATATTTACCCTGTTATAGCTGTATCCCACAAATCTTGATATAGTATTTTTTTTTTGAATTAAATGTACTGCCTCATTCCCCTGTTACTTCCTCTTTTACTCACTGGTTATTTAAAGTGTGTGGTTTAATTTGCAATTTTTGGGTGCTTTCCAGATATTATTTTGTTATTGATTTCTAATTTAATTCTATTATGGTCTAAGAACATACTTTATATGGTATCAGTTTTATTGTTTATTAAGTTGTGTTTTATAACTCAGCATATGATTTATTTTGCTGAATATCCCATGTACAATTGCAGAGAATGTACGTTCTGTTCCTGTTGGGTGGAGTAAACTATAAATATCAAGAAAGCCAAGTTGCTTGATAGTGTGGTTCAGGACTTGCCATTCTAATGGATTTTTCTATCTGCTTCTTTTATCTATGATTGAGAGACAGACATTCATTTCTCAATGAACTCAAACTAGGTATACAGCTGAGTCTTGCTTTCTTATTCCATTTGACAGTCTCTGCCTTCTAATTAGGATGTTTGATCCATTAAATTTAAGGTAATTATAGATGGGGTTGAATTAAAATGTATTATCTCACTTATTTTTTTCTATTTATTCAATTTTTTCTTTTTGATTGTCTCCATCCTCCCTTTTGTTTGACTTTGGAGAAAATATTTTATCATTCCATTTTATTTCCTTGATTGGCTTGTTATTTATGTCTCTAAATTTTTTTTGGTGATTGCCATAGGACTTATAAAATTCTTTTTAAATTAACCGTGTCTACCTTCATGCGTTATGTAAGAACTTTGCAACAATATGCTCCCAGTTCCTTCCATGTTTTGTGTTATTGTCATAGACTCTCCTCCCCCCCTTTATGATAGAAAGTATATATTTTTATTTATTTATTTATTTTAAAAAAATTTTTTTTTTTTTTATTCGAAGTTGTTATATATGACAGCAGTGCATTACAATTCATATATAGAACACATTTTTACATATCTCTGGTTGTATACAAAGTATATTCATACGATTCATGTCTTCATATATGCACTTAGGGTAATGATATCCATCTCATTCTACCATCTTTTTTCTTTTTACCCCCTTGCCCCCTCCCTTCCCCTCCATCCCCATTCTAGTGTTCCTCTAATCTTCCTATGCTCCCCGTCCCAACCCCGCTGTGAACCAACCTCCTTATATCAGAGAAAACATTTGGCATTTGGATTTTGGGGATTGGCTAACTTCACTTAGCATTATATTCTTCAACTTTATCCATTTACCTGTGAATGCCATTATTTTATTCTCTTTAATTGCTGAGTAATATTCCATTGTGTATATATACAAAATTTCCTTTATCCATTCATCTACTGAAGGGCATCTAGGCTGGTTCCAGAGTCTAGCTATTGTGAATTGTGCTGCTATAAACATTGATGTGGCTGTCCCTGTAGTATACTACTGGGAATTTCCTTTATTTACATTATAACACAAAATGCTTTTCTTGATACAGTTCACTAAGTTTAAGAGCAATAAGCTTCATGCCTACTTTGAAATTTCACCATTAAATGTCATTTTTATTTGTGCAAATTGAAATTACTCCTGGCATCATATTATTTCTGTCTGAAAGTCTTTCTTTAACATTTCTTATAGTGCAGCTCTATTCATAAAGAACTCTGCTTTTGGTTTTTAAAAAACCCTTTTTAAAAAAAAAAAAAAAAAAAAAAAAAAAAAAAAAACCTTTATTTTTTCCTCCATTTTAAAATGATTTTTTTCTCTGTATAGAGTTTTGTTTTGACTTTTTTCTTTCCTTTCAGTTCTTTAAAGATGTCACTGGATCATCTTCTGGATTGTATAGTTTCTTTTTTAAAAAAAAATTAATTTATTTTATAGTAGAATGCATTTTGATATGTAGCACATAAATGGAGCACAGCTTCCCACGCCTCTGGCTGTACGTGGTCGTCACTCCACTAGTGTCATCATACATGTATATAGGGTAATGATGTCTGTCTCTTTCTACTGTCCTCCCCATCCCCACAACTCCACTCCTCCCCTGACTCCCCTCTATGCAAATTAAAGTTCCTTCGTTCTTCCCTGTCCCCCCACCCCACTATGGATCAGCATCCACTTGTCAGAGAAAACATTCGGCTTTAGGATTTTGTGATTGGCTCATTTCATTTAGCATGGTATTCTCTAGTTCCATCCAATTACCTGCAAATGCCATGATTTCATTCTTCTTTAAGGCTGAGCAATATTACATTGTGTATATGTACCACATTTTCTTTATCTAGTCCTCTGTTGAAGGGCATTAGGTTGGTTCCATATAGTTTAGCTATTTGAATTGAGCTGCTATAAACATTGATGTGACTGTGTCACTGTAGTATGCTGATTTTAAGTCCTTTGGGTATAAACCAAGGATGGAATAGCTAGGTTAAATGGTGGTTCCATTCCAAGTTTTCTGAGTTATCACCATACTACTTTCCATAGTGGTTGTACCAATTTGCAGTCCCACCAACAATATATGAGTGTACCTTTGTCCTCACACCCTCACCAACACTTATTATTGTTTATATTCTTTTAAAAAAATATTTATTTGTTTTAGTTATACACAATGCCTTTATTCTTACGTGGTGCTGAGGATTGAACCCGGGCCGCACACATGCTAGGCGAGTGCTCTACTGCTGAGCCACAATCCCAGCCCCTGTTTATATTCTTGATAATTGCTATTCTGACTGGAATGAGATGAAATCTTAGTGTAGTTTTGATTTGAATTTCTCTAATTCCTAGAGATGATGAAATTTTTTCATTTTTGTTGATCGATTGTATTTCTTCTTCTGAGAAGTATCATCTCCTTAGCCCATTTATTGATTGGGTTATTTGTTTTTTTGGTGTTAAGTTTTTTGAGTTCCTTATATATCCTTACTATTGGTGCTCTATCTGAGGCGTGTGTGGTAAAGATTTTTTCCTATTCTGTAGACTCTCTCATCATGTTATTGATTGTTTCCTTTGCTGAGAATAAGCTTTTTTAGTTTGATGGATTGCAGAGTTTCTGACAGAAATTTGCTTTAATTATTACCTTTATTCTTCTGTATATAATGTGTCCTTTTTCCTCTGCCTCATATCAAGATGTTCATAGCTTTGGTGTTCAGCAATTTGAATATGATGTGAGTGTGTCTGTATGTGTGTTTGGTATTTGTCCTGCTTGGTGTTATCTGATATCTCTGATATTCTTTTTTTTTTTTTTTTTTTTGGTACTGGGGATTGAACTCAGGGGCATTCGACCACTAAGGCACATCTCATCCCTTTTTGTATTTTATTAGAGACAGGGTCTCACTGAGTTGCTAAGTGCCTCGCCATTGCTGAGGCTGGCTTTGAACTCGCGATCCTCCTGCCTCAGCCTCCCAAGTGCTGGGATTTACAGGCCTGTGCAACCGTGCCTGGCTTCTGATATTCTTGATTTGCAGATTTGTTTATTTTGGAAATATCTTGGCCTAATGGTTCTTTTTTTTTTTAATTCATTTAATTTGTTTTAGTTGTACACAATACCTTTTATTTTTACATGGTGCTGAGGATCGAACCTGGGCCACACACATGCTAGGTAAGCGCTGTACCACTGAGCCACAACCCCAGCCCCCTAATGGTTCTTTAAATGTTTTTCTGCCTCATTTTCTCTTCTCTTGTGATTCCAAATACATATATATTTGAATATTTTGTGTTTGTAATCTTTGGATTTCCCCCTTTTTTTCCTTTCTCTTTTCTTTGTTTTTTAGTTGGGTAATTTCTACTGTTTCTTCAGTTTCACTGGAGCGTTCCTCATTCTGTAGAGTCTACATGTCTGTATTATTTATTGCTGTGTAACAAATCATCCCCAAACTTAATGACTTAGTGCAACAATAAACACCTAGTACATTCAGAATACATTGGCTGAGTAGCTCTGTCTTCAGTCTTTCTTGACATTAATGTTTGCCAAGGCTGCTGTTATCCAAGGTTTGGTTGGGCCCAAAGAGATCATTTTCAAGATGCATCGTTTGCATAACTGTCAAATGAATGAGTAGTAGATTGTGGTTCTATAGACCTCTCCATAGGTCTTTTGAATGTCTTCATGACATGATAGTAGATAAGTGATCTCAGAAAGCACATGGCAAACGCTACAGTATTTTTCATGATTATATCTCAGAAGTCACACAGCACAATTGCTACAGATTCCTGTAGGTTGCTCAAGTCTGGCCTTTTCATTGTGGGTAAGGACTGTACAAAGGCATGAATTCCAGGAGGCAAGGACATTGGGGCCATCTTGGAGGCTGGCGATCGTGCTATCAAAGGCAGTTTAATCTTTGTTATTGTCATTTTCATTTGACTTTTTCTTATACTTTCCACTTCTCTGTTGAAATTCCCCATTTGTTCACTTTGCCACTAGAACTTTTACTATATCTATTCATAGTCATTTTAAATTCCCTGATAGCTCTACTATCTGCATTATCCCTGAGTCTAATTCTGTTGATTGCTTCGTTTCCTGACATGGGATAGTTGTTCTTCCTTTCTTGCGTTATAATTTTTCAGGGCATGTTGCATGCTTTTTCCCATTAGGTGGTTGGTGTGGAAGATTGAATCAATCTAATCAAAAAGTCAGCTGCAGTTGTATTTTGTTGTTTCCATGGTAACCTTAGGTTCATTACCAGCTTCAAATGCCTCTACATTGTCTGTACTTTGGGGAGGCAGGATTGCTGGAGTCTTTTCAATGTTCCTGCTTTCACAGCTTCTAGTCTCTCTTTTCCCCCTGTCCCACAGATAGGATCTTTTCCAGGCACTTGCCTCTCCCCAGACAGAGGGTGCTGCTGTTTGTTGGTCTAGCTCCTGTCTTTGGCAGCCTCAGTATGCCATGACCTGTAGGGTGGACACTTCTTAGTGATCCTGCCTTTCCTCCCCATGACTTCCAAGTTCTACCTGTTCTTTGGTAAGTTTTGTACAACAGGGAGTTTCTTGCCTCTTCCAGGGCTGAATTTCTCATCCAGGCACTATTGACACTTTGAGCAGATAATTCTTTGGGAGCTGTCTTGTGCATGATAGGATGTTTAGGAGCATCCCTGACCTCTGCTCACCAGTTGCCAGTAGCACCCTTGTCCTGTCTCCCTAAGAACAACCAAAATGTCTTTTGACTTTGTCCAGTGACCCCTGCCTGGGACCATTCCTCTAATGGCATTGGTATAGAAATGATTCTGGACTTAGGGCATTTTCTGTCCCTCCCTCGGGGTGGAGGGTTTTTTTCTTCTGTCCTTTCTCCTTTGCAGTGAGTCTCCACCCATGCCCTGGTGGGGGAGGACAGAGTTTGTTACTCCTCCCTGTAAGCTGCCTGTTGTGGCCAGCCACGGTGCCGCGGGAAAATTCTCGGAGGCAGAGTTAAGCTTTTACTACTTTTACTTCTACTTTCTTAGAGCTTAGAGAGGGAAAGAAAGATTTTTCTTCTTAGCTTAGAGTAGAGTAGCTTAGAGTAAAGAAAGATAGAGCTTAGCTTTTCTTCTTAGCTTAGAGTAGAGTAGCTTAGAGTAAAGAAAGATAGAGCTTAGCTTAGAGAAAGACTAGAGCTTCTTTCTTCTCTCTTCTTTCTTCCTTCTTCTGTCTTCTGTCTTCTGTCTTCCTCGGGAGCCTCGGCCTTACTCTGACCAGTCCTCTGGAGCCTCGGCCTAACTCTGGCCAGTCATTACTTCTTCTATCTGGTTTCTCTTCTGTAACCGCTCTGCCTACGTTCTGGCCGCTCTGATTCTTCTGACCGACCGAGTGACTGCCCGGCTGACTGAATTCTCCGTTCTCCTAACTCGGACCGCTTTCACCCGGTTATATACCTTCAGGTTTGCGGGTGCCTACAGGTGCGTCACATACATATCAGGTGGAACTTATGGCTTCCAGCTAGCTACAACAGCCCTTCCTAATTAGGGCTCCTTCACCTCCCCAGTGGCTTAAGGCTCCTACTCTGTGAGGGAGATGCACTGGTTGCTTTGTGCTTCTCCCATAGCAGTGGCCACTTTGTTCTAGCCCATCTGCACCACCGCCTGTGAGGCTGCTGGCTGCTGTCCTTCTGTGTCCCAGATTTCTTGGGAACCCCTGGTAGAGAAGAGGCTTAACGAGTGTGAACTCTGCTTAGTATCTGGGTCCCCTAGTGATTCTGTGCCCTCACACTAGCCACACTCAGCCTTTAGTGATCTGTTGAACATTTCAGCCAGCTTCTTGCCTGCCTGATTGGTACCTGATGAATCTTTTCCATGTGCTCTGCTGCAGGTGACCTACCCATCTGTCCTTGGAGGGGCCTGTCTTGCCTTGGATTTCAGGTTGCAATGGTTCCCCCTCATTCACAGTTTTTCTTTTAGTTTTCAGCTACTCACAATCAGCCTGAAAATATTAATATTTATATTGACTTTTTCAAGAGGAGGCCACATTCATGTAATTTTTATTGTTATGATTTTTCTATTTTCTTATTATTTATTGTTATCAGTATCTTACTGTACCTAATTTATAATTAAACTTTATCTCCAGGCACGGTGGCGCACACCTGTAATCCCAGCACTCAGGAGGCTGAGGCAGGAGGATGTCAAGTTCAAAGCCAGCCTCAGCAATGGCGAGGCACTTAACAACTCAGTGAGACCCTGTCTCTAATAAAATACAAAAAAGGGCTGGGATATGGCCTAGTGGTCGAGTGCTTCTAAGTTCAATCCCCAGTACCAAAAAAACCCCACAAACAAACAAAAACTTTATCATTAGTATGTATGTATAGGAAAACACACAGTATATATAGGCTGTGAATATACATACACACTTGTGCACGTGTGCATGCACATGTGCGCACGCGCGCGCGCGCGCACACACACACACACACACACACACACACACACACTCTGTTTCTACATTCATTTTGTAAAAGATTTCTCTTCAAACTCCTCTGGCACAGCCCTGAACCTCTTTTGCTTTGGTGCTATTTGACTCATGAATTGCTGTTTGCCCAAATAAACTGTTGAAAATATTAATGTGCCTCAGTTTAACCTTTTAAAGTACTAATAAAGCTTACTGTAATGCAGGGGTAAGCAAATTTTTCCTTTAAAGTGCTGAATAGTAAATACTTTAGGCTTAGAGGGGTGCTTTGAAATTTGCAGTCTCTGTTGCATATTTTTATTTGTTTTTGTTTGTGTTTTACAGTCTTTCAAAGATATAAAAACCACCGATAACTTGTGGACCATACAAAAATGTTGGGCATGGAAGGGATTTGACCCAGGGGCCATGGTTTGCTGACTGCCTCTGTAGAACGGTGGAAGCCATTTTGTTCCCCAGTATTCTCTTTACTCTGCCCTGTCCTCAACAACCCTTCCAAATTCACCCCTTTTAGTACAGATTGTCCTTCAAGTAAGTATAAGCTCTGGAATTCAGGTCTCAGCTGTACCACTAACAGTGGCCTTTGGCTGGAAACTAACATCTCTGTCCTTCAGTTGCATCCTCTGTAAAATGGAGATAATAGTGCCTACCTCATCATGATGTCGTGAGAGTTATCCTTTCATTTACCATGAATATTCTTGAGAACCTGTTATAATCATCCCTCAGCATCTGTAGGAGATTGGCTCCAAGACTCTCTGCAGATACCAAAATTTGAGATTGCTCAAGTCCTTTACGTAGAATGGCATATTTGCATAGAAGTTACTTATATTCTTTTTTTTTTTTTAATTTTTTTTAAATTTATTTGTTTGCTTTAGTTGAACACAATGTGTTTTATTTTTATGTGGTGCTGAGGATCGAACCCGGGCCGCGCTCTTGCTAGGCGAGCGCTTTACCGCTGAGCCACAACCCCAGCCCCACTTATATTCTTCCATATACATTTAATCCTCTCTAGATCACTTTTTTAAAAAATATTTATTTATTTATTTTAGTTGTACACAATGCAATGTATTTTATGTTTACGTGGTGCTGAGGATCGAACCCGGGCCACGCACGTGCGAGGCGAGCGCTCTGCCACTGAGCCACAACCCCAGCCCCCTCTCTAGATCACTTTTAATCACTAATACAATGTGTGTGCTATGTAAGTAGCTATTATATTGACAAAATGACAAGAAAAGTCTATACATACTCAGTACTGATGTAATTTAAAAAAAAATTTCTTTTTTTTTTTATGCTGGCAGTTGAATCCAGGGCCTTGCACATGGTAGGCAAGCACTCTACCCCTAAACTATATCCCCAGCCCTTGAATATTTTTGATCTGTGGTTGGTTGAATCCACTGATGGGAAATTAGGGACATGTGATTAATGTGCCAGTCTCTGTTAGGCATTGGGATGTACTTGTTGTAAGCTGCCTGTCATGGCCAGCCACAGCGCCGCGGGAGGAAAACTCGGAGGCAGAGTAAAGCTATTACTACTTTTACTTCTACTTTCTTAGAGAGAGCTTAGAGAGGGAAAGAAAGATTTTTAGAGAGAAAGAAAGATAGAGCTTAGCTTAGAGAGAAAGATTAGAGAGAGATTAGAGAAAGATTATTTTTTAGAGCTTCTTTCTTCTTTCCTCTTTCTTCTTTCTTCCTCGGGAGCCTCGGCCTAACTCTGACCAGCCATTACTTCTTCTATCTGGTTTCTCTTCTGTAACGCTCTGCCTACGTTCTGGCCGCTCTGATTCTTTTCTTCTCCGACCTGAACTCTTCTTCTGACCGACCGAGCGACTGCACGACTGACTGAATGAATTCTCCGTTCTCCTAACTCCGACCGCTTTCACCCGGTTATATACCTTTAGCTTTGCGGGTGCCTACAGGTGCGTCACATGCATATCAGGTGGAACTTATGGCTTCCAGCTAGCCACAATAACCCTTCCTAATTGGGGCTCCTTCAACTTGTCTCATGAAGCCCACAGTCCAATGGAAGATCTATATCGGTTAGAATATTTTTGGTTACAAGTGACAAATTGCTTTAGGGAAAAAGTAAGTTTTTCTTTCTTTTAAATTTTTTTAGTTGTTTTGGCTTTATTTATTTTTCTTTCTCTTTCTCTTTTTTCCAGGTGTAACTGAAAAATATAGGGATAGGCCTGGCTTCTGCAGAGCCTGGATTCTAGTGCTCAGTTGGTTTACCTGGAAATTCTTCCCAGCCGTAGGCATGGCTTTCCTCTTTGGTAGATTCCCATCATAAGGTGTTCAGAAGACAAATGACAACTCCGAACTAAGCCATCAGAAAGACCTTCCTCCTCCCCAATTTATCTATTTATTTATTTATTATACCTGGACTTGAACCCAGAGGTGCTTTACCACTGAGCCACATCCCTGGACCTTTTTTATATTGTATTTTGAGACAGAGTTTTGCTTAGGGCTTCGCTAAGTTGCTGAGGCTGTCTTTGAACTTGTGATCCTCCTGCCTCAGCCGCCCAAGCCACTGGGATTACAGGTGTGTGCCACCATTCCCTAGCCCCTCCCAATTTAATTGAGGCACAGTTGACAAATACAAAGAACATTTCTAACATCCCCCTTAAAAGTTCTGAAATTAACTCTCTCCTCTGACTTGTACCCCCATCCTGGTGGCTCAGGGCACAGGAAGCATTACTCTGTTGGTCAGGATTGGATCTGCTCCCATCCCTAGGAACAGGGTCAGCCCCACCTGGGTAGCATGTACTGAATTAAAAGAAGGGGGAGCTAAATAATGGATAAACAAAAATGTTCC
This sequence comes from Tamias sibiricus, assembly GCA_025594165.1. NCBI lineage: Eukaryota > Metazoa > Chordata > Mammalia > Rodentia > Sciuridae > Tamias > Tamias sibiricus. The sequence continues at coordinate 11,124,131 of CM046663.1, read as the reverse complement.
ACTAGAAACTTAACCAGAGCAGCACACTGGTCTATAATTATGAACTATAGTATTTGCAAGGAGGGTAAAATTCTATAATGGTGGTCCATGGAGCCCTAATCTGGTTGGAAGGTGGGTAGGAAAAGAGACTCTGGCACAGGGATAGCAGACACATCATTTGCTCACTTACATATAGCCATTTTAAAGGACTTACTGATCTGTAATGAAAAAGAAATGCCTATATTTGGCTATAGGATCCCATCTTTTAAACCCATACAAAGTAAAAAGAGTAATTTGATTGGAAAGGAAAGGTAATAGTAGCTTAAATATAGAACTTTAATTCCTCCCTTTTAACATTGTCTGAACCAATAAAAACAACAACAATAACAACAAAAAATAATCTGAGAAGAAACTCAACAAGGTATTCTTCATGTAAATGTTTATCTTTTGGCTGTGAAAACATGTACTATGATCTAGTAAACAGTTGATGGAAGGACTGATTTTCTTTAGCTAAAGGAAAATGTAAAAACATTTGTAACCATCTGATTTTTGTGGGGATCGGCAGCCTTGCCTACTGAATATTTTGCTTTGTTACTTGAGATAATCTAGTAAATCCATAAAGAGAGGAAGAGAATACTCTTTTAGATAATATTATTAAATATAGGAGTTAGTCGAATGTCACAACAAAGCAGCAAACTATTTCCCCTGGGTCTTGCCTTTCAAGTTCTTCATGCTGAATTTTGATTCTTCGAGATCTTTTTGATTTCTGGGGGAAGCTTCATTTTCTTAGGCATGTCCTTCATGTATCTTTTGTTTTGCTTGACCCTCTACAATTTTATTTCTTCCAGATTTAGGAATGGATCTGGTCTATAAAGACCTAGTGGAACAGATGTGTGCAGGATATGTCCAAGGAGCTAGGAGGGCACTTCTCTGGTTAGAAAGTGTGGAAATTAAAAAGAAACAACAGAAAAAGTATCTCCAAGTATTACAAATTTATTAGGAAATGAGAAAAAGGATTATAATCCAGAACGCACACTTTGGCAAGTCACAGGTGCACCCAAAGAAGGAAGGGGTGGGAAGGGGAAGCTTTTATTAGCAAAAGGGATGAATTCCTGTACGCTACTTGGATAATTGGATATAAAGTTCATTGGTCTGGGAGAAGCAGGAGTTGATGGCAATTTATAGATGGAGGTGATACCAGGAGAGCATCATGTCTGAATTGTTGCAGTCTTACAGAATGTTAAACTTTGTCATTACAGAATGTTAAGATAAACTTTGTTGCAGAAGTCTGTGCATGCATGAGTGTGAAGGACTTTCTGTTGGGACTTTTAAGAAAGTCCTTGAGACAGTTGTTATCTTAGATAAGCAGAACATGATCTCCCTACCTTATTATTATTTCTTTTTGTGGTGCTAGGGATTGAAACCCAGGGCCTTATGCAAGCTAGACAAGTGTTCTACCCCTGAGCTAACCTCCCAGCCCAGCATACATATTTAATGTTTGGAAAACAGCAAATACATTAGCAACTAGAACATTTATTTCTAACTACAGAAAAGTAATGAACAGGTGTTTTCACTCTTTGCTGTTGGTGATAGGTGGTCATTATTGACTGAGACCATTAGACACTGTGGGCCATAGCAAATCCACCATGGAGCCTGCCTTTTAAAGGCATGTGTGAGAGAATCTGTCTGGGAATTTAATATTGATAAAAAAAAAAAAAAAAAAAAAAGGAACACTGGGGAGAAACTCTGTGCTGGTACAAGTCCAGGGGACCCTGGTGCTCGGGTGTGTGCTGTGGGAAGTGTGCATCCCACCATTGTTTGTTTGTTTTTCCTGGCTTCCAGGGCTTCCCACTGCTCACCTATTGCTTTTGCACGCTGGGACTCCTGTTTGCTGACTCGGCACTGCCTTGGTTGTTTATTTCTATTTGAAAGTCAGTTTTCGAGACTTGTTGCCCAGCATATCTATTTGAACCACTGTGGGTGGGGGAATCAAAAAAGCTTCTTTTGAGTTGGTGACTTTCACCTTTTAGGAGTGGGGCTGTGCTGTGTAGGAGGCCTTCCTGTCCTTCAGAAGCCCTGGCCATTAGCAAGTGTTGAGTTGCACATTTGGATACATTTGGGATATGGGTGGCAGTTACTGTCATTTTGGCAAAGGGGACAGCTACACTCCATTTCTTTTGAGTGAGTGTGAGTGAGGTGGGAAGATGATGCCCCACTTTGCCCTTGATAATGCCAGGCAATGCCATGTGCACAGTGCAGATAATACAGGGCAGGTTGGGGATTTCCTGTAAAATACCTGTTTCCTTATATCTCTTCCACTGACTGAGCACATTTATACAAGCCTTCCTTTAATAGGATCCTTGTTTGTGGCTAGTTCACATGCTATAGGGATTGCCTGAGGGTATGTGTGTGTGTGTGTGTGTGTATATATATATATATATATATATATATATATATATTTTTTTTTTTTTTTTTGTACTAAGGATTGAACCCAGGGGTGCTTAACCACTGAGTCACATCCCCATCCCTTTTTAAAATAAAATTTATTTAGAGACAGGGTCTTGCTGAGTTGCTAAGTGCCTCAATAAGTTGCTAAGGGTGGCTTTGAATTGATGATCCTCCTGTCTCAGCCTCCTGAGCTGCTGGGATTACAGGCATGCACCACCACACCCGGTTTGCTTTGCTTTTGAGTTTGAATGAATGCCCTATCTTGCCACCTATTGGTAAGTGGTAGATGGAGATCTCTCCCTTCCTAGGGTCCTGATTTCTCCCCGTAACTCTGAGACTTTCCAGAGCATGCCATACAACCCAATGTGACTCCCCTGTGGACCCAGAGCTCTCCAGGAGCAGCATGGCTCTTCTTTCATCCTTACCAGTGACTCACTGCTGACGGTAACTAGTCCATCTCTCACCATTTACTAGGCCCTGCACAACGTGTTATATGCTTAGGATCCAATTCAGTCCTCACTGTGACTATGTAAAGTGGTTCCTGTTCCCTTATTTATTCTGTATCTATTTGTCCCCCCCCCCCCCCCCCAATTTTGTTTTTGTCACCTTCATACCTAGAGAAGTATTTTTGATTGTTTTGTTTACTGGCTGTTTTCTCAGCACTGAAGATAGAACCTGGCACATGACAGGGATCTCATAAACATTTGCTGGTGGCTGAATGGATTATCTGTTCACAAAGGAGAAGATAAAGATCGTACTCAAGAGCCCATGGAGAGTAGTACATGGTGGAAAAGCCTTTGCACTCAGGCCTTTAGGATGCCAGTTGGAGCCTTTATTTCCACTACCCCTTCCAGGAAAAGGGAGAGATAGGAGAGGATGTAGAGGGGCCTAGGAATACTGAGGGACCCTTTTTCCTGGCACTTTCTTTCTCCTGTTCCTTCCCCAGCCACTTAGCCCAGTGCTAGCTGCCCTGACTTCCAGGCAGAACTTTTGACTTGTCACTCTGTAAATAGGCACTGTGAGAGGATTTTGCTGCCTCCTGCCTCCTTGTTCTCTGTTGGAATGAGAAGCAGCTGGAGAAGACAGACCAGGGGTCTCAGCTGAAGCAAGATATTGTAGGAAGTCCAAGCTTTCCCTCTCAAGGTTGGTAGTTGAGTCTGTTGAAACAGATTAATAGGAGAAAAGGCATATGAGTTTATTGATGCACACATGTACATGGGAGCCATGTAAAACATGAAAGTCACAGAAAGAGTCATCTGGGTGAAGCTTAAATATCACAGAGAGTGGGAAATGACAGAGGCCTAGAGGCGATTTCAGACGGGTAGTAAATGATTTTCAGGAGAAACAAATGAACATAAAGAACAGACAGGGGCCTGGGATAGGGTTCCTCTTAGCAGGGAGAGGTGGTGACAGATTACAAAAAGGCAATGAACAGAGCTGTACCAAGTCTGTCTTGCTATGGGAACTGCCTTCAGAAGAATAGGTGAAAACATGACTCCTTCCTGGTTATTTGATGAGATTCCTATGGGAGAGAATTTAAGATAGTTGCATTTCTTTTGGAAGAATTTCCTTCAGTCAGATAAGGAAACTTCAGAGAGATCTCCTTGTACTTGGAGGAGAAACAAGGGAAGGTTGGAGAGACCTTGATTAAGAGGCAGCTTCTAAGTCCTTTCAGCTTCCTTTAATTCAAAAAGTTCAGAATTCCAAAGCACCGTCCTTTGAGGTATCATTTTCTAAGCTCAAATAGCTTTACACCATAGCCTTTGGGAGCCAAATAATGCAATCTCAAAGTTGAGAAGATCAAGGTTGTTGAAGCCAAGCTGTCTCCTTCCCTTGACTGAAAGTACAAGGCGGTTAGGGCAAGCCTAGGCAGGAGAGGTTCTTCTGCGAACCTCTCTGGGCTGGGTGTTGGCTATGAGTGGTTTGGGAGAGGAGGGGAGAGCTGTGTGTGTGAGCCTCTCTGGGCTGAGCCACAGCTACTCCTGGTCTCCGCAGTTTAAGGGTCCCTGTAGCATCTGAGAGACCAGAACCATTTATTTCTTTCCAAGTATAAATTTCTCTTGTTGTTTCCTCAAACTTGATATAATTGGTTTGGCTGTGGGAAAATATTACTAATTAAGTCACTTCTATGAATGGGAATTTCGTGTGGGAATTATGTGTAATGTCAAATATGACTAGGCTGGCTCGTGGTAAACCTTTCTGGATTGTGACATAGGACTTTTCGTGTGTTTATTGCTTTATTAAATTCATTGTTTGTGGAACACGTGCTGTCCTTATAACTCAGATATTAGAAGAAAGTTCACAGCTCGTGGCTTTACAGTCCGGGGAGAGGGAGGTTAGGTGTGCACTGTGAGACCAGCGGCTGTTAGGATCCTGCACTGGACTTGAGGTGTGCTCTGAGACGCTTACTGAGCACTTTGAAAGCCACTGTTATGACTGAAAGTGGAAAGAATTGTGCAAAATATATTCACTGCCTTAAAACTGTGGCTATTATCTGTCTTTAAGTAGAGCAGTTTTCAGTAGTTACAGTTGACATCCAACTGCTGTCCTTTGTAGAGTTTAGGACCACGTATTTGTCCTTTTCTGTTTGTACCAAATATTTTTGCTCAGTGCCTGCTTTCTCCCTAACCCACAAATAGGGAACCCCCTTCTTTAGAGATTAAGAAATGGAAGCTAATACCTTTTATTAATAGCCATGACGGCTGACCCACACAAAAAATCACCCTGTTACTTATATTCAATTAACTTGATATATTTTTGGTACTTTCCTGAGAAGATGTTAGAATAGGTGAGAGTCGTTGTTTTATTATATAAACAGTAATAAAATGATAAATAAAAATTGAGCTATCTTGAGTCTTGTCACCCTCACATATTACCTTTTTATGGTTTTCTTTTTAATCTTTGTAGAATTTTAAGTAAAGTTTTACAGCATGCTTCCCCAGCCCCACCTTAACCAGGGTCCTGTTCTATGGCATATTTGTTCTTTCATAACAGAGACCATGTTATTGTGCTGGGAGGGAGGCTCCACAGGTCCTGGGACAGTGACCTTGGCATCCAGTCACACTCTTTATTTCACCATGATCTTTGACCCCTCACACAGGCTAGGTCCCCTAAGATAACAAGGACTCCTTTTAGCTCTTTCAGTTTAAGGTCAGCTCAGAGGCCTCAGGCTGATACCAGGAGCTGAATTTGGGCATGTACAACTTTAAAATATATGTATTTTGTTTGTTTGATTGAAGGACTCACTGATGTTCAAAAGTCTGGAAATCATGACATAAATTATACCTGTCTAGTGGTTCCTTGAAATCCTCCATGCTCCGGCAACAGGGCCAATGACAGGCGACTATGAGGCGTTGCCTATGTCCAGTCACCTCTGCCGTTTCCTCAGTTCCAAGGCCAAGTGTCCACTGCCGTATATCACTGCTTTTGCATTGTGGAGGAAAAACAGTCGAGAGGAAAGTGAAATATTTCTTGTTTTCATATTTCAACCCAAAGTGGGAAAACAAGAATTATATTAAAGATAATTTTTACCCATCCCCTCCCTTAATTCACTTGCTTCCTCTATAAAAAATGTAGACACGTGAGTTTGCTCCCTAGCCCTCTCCCAGTGAGCCTGGGTCTTGGCACCACCAATCTGAACACCCTGTCAGTAAGACGAAGTCTAGGAGAGAGTCCAAAGAGAGGTTTCATCTCTTAAATGCCAGAGCACGGTGGGCTCCCTTTGGTGCCCAGTTTCCTCCACCTTCCCTTACACTACCTGACCCCAACCAAAGTGCTGAGATTTCCTGGGTTTCCAACGTTCCCCCAACAAGTCAGGATCCGCATGCTCTACTGGCTGCTTGGGACTGGGAGACCCAGAGAGTATTCTAGTACGGTCACCGCGAATATGTATCGGTTTCTTTTTCTTCACTGAATGGTCTACCCAAGTGAGCCAAAAACATGCCTTGGAGGAGGAACCCACTCTGTCCTTAGCACCCCAGAATCCCCTCTTTTTAGATGTGCAATCAGCTGTTGGGAAGGGAGCTTTGTCTCCAGCTTGCCACCCTCTTACTTTTGGAGGTAGAGCACCGCCACCATATTATAGGAAGTTTAGAAAACACAAATTTTCTCACCTATAAAATGGAGATAATAGTAGATACCACCCCATAAGGCTGCAGTCAGGAGGAAATAGTGATTAAATGTTTAGAGTTTAGAAGAGTATATATGTATAATAAGTGTTAGGAGAATGTCATCGTTACTAATAGGGATGGGTAGGAGCACCAGGTAAACTGGTTTTCTAGTATAGGTTGAGCATCTCTAATCCTAAAATCCTCAAATCTAAAATGCTTCAAAATCCAAATCTGAGATGTTCTGAAATCTGAGATTTTGGAGCATTTCACATTTTTGGATTTTCAGATTAGAGATGCTATGCAAATACCCCAAACCATAGAAAACTCTGAAATCTGAAATACTTCTGATCCCAGTCATTTAGAATAAGAGATACTCAACATATATAACCACTACTATCAGTTTTGGATTTCTTTTGTCTTTTTCAATTACATTTAAAAAATTTGTATGCCATTGTCATCAAAGAGAACAAATTATTGTTGCTCTATAATTCTTATGACCATATTTTTAAAAATATTTATTTATTTACTTTAGTTGTACACAATGCAATGCATCCATGTTTACGTGGTGCTGAGGATCGAACCCGGGCCGCACACGTGCGAGGCGAGCGCTCTGCCGCTGAGCCACAACCCCAGCCCCTTGTGACCATATTTGTATTGGCCATGTGATATTCTTTCACAGTATTTACCCTAACTTATACAACCATTCCAGTACTGTGTTACATTTGGATTGGTATATTTCACAATTCTGACACCTTTTGATGCCTGAGACAACTTCTACATATTGACTTTTGGACCAGATGATATGAGCTTTTATTTGGGGCGGGGGGAGAAAAAAAAAAGAAAGAAAGACCCTTTAATTTTGCTTTCCAAAAGAGTATGTGTGTGTGATGGTTTTATTGTTTTAGTCTTAAGGTTCTGGGAGAAATGACGTTTGGGGTTTAAATGTAGCCATTCAAAATGCTTTCCTCTCTCTTTCCGTTCTTATCTGTTAGTAAGAACAATGAATTGGTTTTTTGTGTCAGTCTCTGGAAAAGTAGAAAATCCCCAGTGGGTTGGCCGATGTCAATGCTCATGTGGTGTTGAGCCCGTTGAGGGTTGGACACAGTCCACTGTGATTTTCAATCCTGGCCTCCGGAGATGTTGACTTGATCTTACCTTCTACTTGGGCAGCTGCCTGGGCTCTGTGGAGGCATACATCTGCATAATAGAGTAGAGCAGTGCTCCAGCCTGCACTTGAACTTGCATCCAGAGCTGAGTCTGAGTGGTGGGATCAGGAGAGGTTTTTCAAGTGCCAGAAGGGAGGTCCTCATGCCTCTCCTGAAGCCTTTTTCTTCCATTTTGCTGCTACTTTGAGTTTGGCAACAATGGACTGCTGAATGTGTTTCTGTTCTTGGGATGGAGGAAGAGACTTCATTACGTAGGGAAGATGGTTTTAGCTTTATTCCCAAACTCAAGCTATCTTGTTGTCAATAGTCTTTTAAAGGACCATTAGGCGTGAAAGATTAAATTTGATCCTAAACTTCCATGATATATAATAAATATTGTGGTTGTCCTCTTGCTATGCTTTGAACATGGTTTGTCCCCTCTGAAACTCATGTTGAAATTTAATACCCCTTATGAGGTATTAAGGAGTGGGACCTTTAAGAGGTGATTAGGGGTCTGCCCTTCTGAGTAGACTAATCCATTCTTGTGATTAATGGGTTCATGGAATGTCCCAAGAGTGGATCTGCTGTAAAAATGGGCTTAGCTAGGTTTCTCCCATACTCCATCTCTCACTGTGCCACTTTGGACTCTGCCGGGAAGAGGGCCGTCACCAGATGCAGCTACTCCACCTAAAATAAACCTCTTTTCTTTAACGTACCCAGTCTAAGGTATTGGTATTGTTATTAGCCATAAGGCAGATTAATACGCCCTTCAATGTTCATGTTACCTTGCTTTTATGTTCCGTTTGGTATAAAGGAGTTGCTTCGGCTTCAGGAAGTGGCCTTCACTGGTCTGTGCCCATCGGGGAACCTACCGCCTTGTCAGCAACAGCCCTCTCTCTCCAGTGGAACCAGGTTATTGGCAGAAGGAGGAGCGAATGGCTCAGCCCAGACCTTGACAAGTTTCCTGGTACTTTGGGTTCTTTTTTTCTCTTAAGAAAGCCATGGAAGACACGAAACATTGTGACATTTGGCCACGAGGACAAGGAATGGTGCAGCCATTTTGCTACCAGCCTGCAGATGAGACAAATATAAGAAGGAATATATAGTTAATAAAAGTCTCAGCCACTGTGTGAATTGACCCCTGAGTCTCACCCCACTCCTGGCCTTTCTGCGATATGAGCCAAATCATTTCTTTGTTGATTAAGGCAGGTTGAATTAGGTGTTTGATTACTTCTAGCTGAAAACATCCTGACTGGTAAATATGATAAATTACATGTTGACCCAGACTTGAACTTTTGAAAGGCTTCCTGGTACTTTTAAAACCTGATTGTAGGTATAAAACATTGCTTGTTTTGTCCGAAGGTTCACATAAGGAAGATTAAAGTTGTATTTGTAAAGGACTGTTGGGCCTGGACTTGAATGACATAAATAAAGGAATTAAAAATAAAGCACCTAAATTTGAACATGACTTTCTCTTTGACATCTTACTATATATGGTTCATCTCTTAAAGGAAATAACATATATGTTTTAAGACTTTTGCAACTTATTTTAGGCAGAAGGCCCTCAAAAAATTTCAGAAAGTAGATTGGTTTTGTAACTCTTGCAGACAAATTTTTAAAAATATTATATTGTTGTATATAATTTCCTTCTGTAATAATTCCCCTTTGGAAATCATAACTTACTGGTATGATTTGGATATGGTTTGAGTGTTCCCCAAAGAGTTCATACACTGGGTGAAGGACTTGGTCCCCACTGTGGTGGTGTTGGGAGGTGGTGGGATCTTTAAGAGGTAGAGCTGAGTGGGTGGTCCTTAGGTTATCAGTGCTTCTAAGGGGTTAAGGATGCTCTCATGAACAGTGATTCTGATCCCTGAGTCACTCTCTGGCTTCCTGTTTTGATGATGTGATCTGTTCTTCCTTTCTGAAGCATTCCTAACTATTTAGTGCCAGAATCAGCACTATGCTGTTTGGACTTTTAACTCCTCAAATAGAGCTTAAAACCTCTTTTCTTTATAAAGTTAGCTTCTCTCAAGCATCTTGTTATAGTAATGAAAATGGATTAATAAACTTAATAAACTTAGCTTACTAACCCTAACTTCCTATTAACGCACTTTGTGTACTTTTTTTTACATGTATAATAATAATACTTAAGTAAGGCCACCATATGTGAGATTAGAACATTTCTTTTGAATGAACATTAAAAAGATCAAGTAATACTTTGAATACTGATTTTAGTTATTTTACTTAATTTGAACCAAACTTTATTTAGCTAAAACTACCCACTGACCTATTTCTTTTCTGGTATGTCAGATAAATCAGGGACAATGTAATTCTAAGTAAATGCAGATTTATGAATTGTCTCTAACCTAACACGGACATCCCACAACTTTTTAACTATTACTTATAAAAATATATGGTAACTACCCACACTTACTTGAATTTCTAAGTCTTTTTAAAAATTTTATTCTTTTTAGTTATACATGACAATAGAATGTATTTGGACATATGTAAGTGGATTATAACTTCCCATTCTTGTGGTTGTACGTGATGTGAAGTTACACTGGTCGTGCATTCACATATGAACATAGGAAAGTTATGTCTGATTCATTCTACTGTGGCAGACAGCTTTGTCGAGAAACCAGACTGTGGGTGGAATTATAGTAGGGATGCCGTCCATAGGAGTAGAGCTTGCAATTAATACTCTGAATTTTTTTATGTCACATTAAAGCTTCCAGAAGCCTTGATTTTAGGTCTGTGATTCATAGCACACTAGAAACTAGGAAAAATGGTACAGGGAGAAGGTGATATTGGTGTCCCTAGAAAGAAACTTCAGCAGCTAACTTCTTTTTTACTCCATTGATGGCCAGTGGAGTGAATCCTACCAGAGGTCTTGGTTTATACTGGAGTCAGTTGAATAGCTAAGCTATGAGTTCAGCATAGAATAAGTTTTGAGGAGAAACTGGAATCAAAGAATGCTCACAGATTACAAAACTGGAAAATCATAGGCATCTTTAGTTCCTTTTTCAAAATTCAAATAGTTAACATGTTTAATTGTAGATAAAAGAGAACCACCCTGTCAAAGGTGATGTCTGTCTTTCCAGGTATTTTAAAGGTGGGCCTTGTAACATTTTAAATGATATATTTTAGACATTCAAAAAGATACAGAATAATATAATGAAGACCCCTGAATATTCACTCAATTTAAAGGGAAAAAAGCCCCCAAACTTCACAAATACAGTTTCTTATTGTGGCTCTCCTTTGCCTCTAAGACATCGCTATATGAAATTTATCATTCACTGCATGTATGTGTTGTAGTACAGTGGATCAAATCTGGGGCCTCGCACATGCTAGGTAAGTGCTCTACTACTGAGCTACACCCCTAACCCCCATGTGTAATTTTACTACATGTAATAATGCGTAGTATGATTTTGAACTTTAAATGTTTTATTATTGTGTGATCTTTTCTGCAACTTGTCTTCAATCATTGCTATGTTTAAAACACATATGATTTCTGTATCTGTTCCTCTGTTAATAGATGTTTAAACATTATCAACAATGTGAATTATAAAGAATGCTGCTTGGGGCTGGGGTTGTGGCTCAGTGGTAGAGTGTTTGTCTAGCATGTGTGAGGCACTGGGTTTGATCCTCAGCACTGCGTATAAATGAATAAAATAAAGATCCATCAACAACTAAAAAATAATTTAGAAAATGAATGCTGCAGCAAGTATTCTTATGTGTATCTTCTTATGTTCATGTGCATAATTAGGGTATGTAATTAAGCATAGACCCTCTGTCTTGTATAGCAGGTGCAATTTCGACTCACATGTGTGTGTGCGCGCACACACACACACACACACACACACACAGAGTTTTCCAGAGTAGTATACCAATTTGTTTTCTTACCAGAATTTTCTGAGAAACATTTGAATTTTTGCCAGTCTGATCATTATGCAGAGCTAACTCATGGCTTTAATTTGCATGTCCTTGATTACCGAAGAGGTTGAACATTTTGGCTTCTTTCTTTTTCTTCACAGTGCCTGTTTTATATCTTGCCTATTTAAACAGTCTTTAACTTTCCTTTAACTGACTTATAGCAATTCTTTTTAAATTTTACATTCTAAATCCTATGTTTTAATATTTGACCATATAAAAACTGCAAGCTGTTTGCTTTGTTTATGGTGTCTTTTTACACACATAATTTCTTTTATTTCAGAACAGCCAAATTTTCCAATCTTTTCCTTTATCTCTTGTGCTTTCTAATACATATTAAGAATTCCTTGTCCCCTCTATAGAAGGGGCATCTTTTCTAGGCCATACCTACAGAAAGCATCATGGCTGCTGGTATTCTGGTAAACTCTATGGGCTGATGCCAGGTTTTTGCTGAGAAGAGAATATTCAAAATAATGCTGCAAAATAGGGAGTGGTAAGAATCTGCCCTCCTGGAAACTGTAAAATTGCAATGTGATTGGTACCTGTCTCTGTTTTCTCTGACTCTTGGTCAAGGGATTGTTATTCCTTCTAAGGCCCAACAGTGATATTCTCCAACTGCTTGCTTATGGCTCGTTCTTTTCATAAGAGAGTAAATGAAACCCAACCTCCAAGTTATTCCTGAGGAGTTCCTAGGAACTTTTTTTACCCAAGCCCATCCCCAGAAAACCTTTGACACCTCTGTGTTTTGGTTCATTGCTAAATCATTCCATGTTTGTTTCTCTGATGTTCAGGGGTCCAAAGAGGTCGAGTGACTTGCCTGAGACCACGCAGCAGGCCAGCAGGGAGTGGGGCGTAGTTGTGGGTTTTCGTGACTCCCATATTAGGTTTTGGTTTCATTCAAGCAGTATCCTGCTGTGAAACTTTGTTTGTGTGTCCTTTAAGCCACTAAGCTTAGTGAAAAGTTGGAGTATTTGAAAGTCTGATATTCTTTAAGTTGTAGCTATTGTCCAGCCTTAAAATGTTTTTAAGGGAACATTAAAAAATATCACTGTACTTTTCTACATAACCTATTAAGTTGTTGGTACAGGTCAAACATACCCTAATCCAAAAATCTAAAGTCCAGAATTCTCCAAAACCAAAAACTTTTTGAGTGCTTGCATGAAAATGGAAAATTCCACACTATGAAACTTCATTTTATGCACAAAATTATTAAAAACATTGTAGAGAACTACCTTTAGCTATGCATAGAAAGTGTGTGTTAGCTTTCTGTCAATGTGACAAAATACCAAAGATAATCAACTTAGCAAGAGGAAAGGTTTATTTTGGCTAATGGTTTTAGTCTATACTCACTTAGCACTGTTGCTTTGGGCCTGTGGTGGCACAGTACACCATGGTAGGAATACGTAGCAGAGGAAATCTGTTCACCTCATAGCAGTCAGGAAGCAAAAAGAGAAACAGGAAGGAGCTAAAGTCCCAATATCCCCTTCAAGAGCACATGCTCAGTGACCTAACTTCCTCCCACGAGGTCCTACCTTGTGAAGATTCCACCACTTCCCAATAGTGCCACAGGCTAGGGACCAAGATTTTAATACATGTGCCTTTGAGGGACATTGCAGATCCAAACTATAGTGAGGTATATATGCAACATAAATTAATTTTATGTTTAGATTTGGGTCCCATCCCCAGGATATCTCATTATGTATATAGAAATATTCCCAAATCTAAAAAAACCCCAAATCCAACATATTTCTGTTCCCAAGCATTTTAAATAAGGGTTTCTCAACCTGCATATCTTTTCTTTCTTGTTTTAAAATTTGTTCTTTTTAATTATACATGACAGTAGAGTCTATTCTGACATACTTATACAAACATGGAATATATCTTATTCTAATTAGGATCCCAGTCTTGTGGTAGTACATGCTGCGGAGTATCACTGTGGTGTATTCATATGTGAACAAAGAAATAGAATGATTGAAGATCTGAATGGTACTTATATACTTTGTATACAAGCAGTTGTATGTAAAAAGATACTATACTTGTGCATGATGAATAAGTAAATAAATAATAAAAAAATTAAAAAAAAAAGATAGAAGAAGGTAAAAAAAAAAAAAAATAAAAGAAATAGAATGAACTTCTATTCTCCCCCCCCCCCCAACCCTTGTGTGTTAGCATCCACATATCAGAGAGAAACAGTCAACCTTTGTTTTTATTGGGGATTGGCTTATTTCACTTAGCAAATAAGAATAAATTTAACATGAAATAAACATTAAAATGCTCTTAATTGACTAAAGGATTCCTATGAAGGAACTTCCTGGACTGAAAGCATTATTACAGTTGCTTTGAAAAAGGTGAAGAAGTTTTCTTTCGTGGCTCTGGTGAAGGTGTCTGTGGATTGGGGATTTTTATCCTAAAGGAATGCTATTATATTTTAAAAAAGGTATCTGGGCTTTCCTCACATGAATTGAGCTCTAGAGCAAAAGTGACAAATCTGCACCAGAGCAAAGCACCTCTGTGAGGCTGGTGCTGAGCAAAATCAGACAGCAAACAGCAGATTGGGAGAACATGAAATATATTTCAAGAGGCTGATTATAGAAAGAACTGCTACAAATCAAGACTCCCCTTGTTAAAAAGCCAAACACTGTCAATGACTGGTTCATTCACACAAAATATATGCAAAGGTCAAAAATGGTGAAAGCCTGTAAGTCTTTTTTGCCCTCACAGATTGGAAAAATCAAAGACTGATAAAACAACCTTGGTGAGTGTGTGTTTGGACTCTCTTCATGGCTGTGTGTTAGTCCAGGGGGAATTAGGACTGATTTCCCCCTCTGTCAGGTTCCTAGGGCTGTCATGACAGATTACTGCTTAAAACAATGAAAATGAATTCTCTCAGTTCTTGAGGTTACATGTTATAAATCAAGGTGTCAGCAGAGACATGCTCCTGTTGCAGGTTAAAGAAGAATCCCTCCTGCCCCACATCCTGGTTTCTGGTGTGACTATCAGTCTTTGCATTATGTGGTTTGTTGTGACAATCTCTGCCTTTGTCTTTGTGAGATCTCCTTCTTGTGTGTCTCTCCTATCCCCAAATTTCCCTCTCTTTTCTCTTACAAAAATATCAGTCATTGGGTTTAGGGCCCACTCTAAAACCATAATCCCGTTAGATCCCCTATAGAATCCCATCTTAATTTGATTTTAGTCACATGACCCTATGTTTAAATAAAGTACATTGGCAGAAACCAAGGGTAAATACTTAAGTATAATTTGAAGGGCTTACAGAACCCCATTTGTTTTAAATGGACTCTCACTGTAATTCCAGCCCTAGAATTCTGCCCTATAGAAATAGTCTCCATTTTCACAAGAGCATGCATTCTAGGATGTTTATTATAGCATTGTTTGTAGCGATAAAAACCCGAAAGTAACTTAAATGTTTTTTAAACAGGAGAGTAGGAAGCTATAAGATATTTGTGTGGTGGTGTATTATATAGTTTTTAAGAAGGAGGTAGTCCCATCAGTACTACTAAATGTCACTGTAAGGCAAGAGAACAAGTTGTAGATTTCTCTCTGTATCTCTGTATTGGTATTACTAGTGTGTTACTGACTTGTAAATCTGGACCAACTGTTTATGTGTTACCTCTACTGCCAATAACAGAAAATAGAATGCTGTTGACAGGCTTTGTAATAGGCTTACTTTGTAGAATATGTTCAGAAGTTTTCTCTTTCTGCTCTGTAATACTGATATGATATGGAAATTATATGCCTTTTTAAAAAATATTTATTTATTTGCTTTAGTTGTACACAATGCATTTATTTGCTAAATTATATGCCTTTTGAAGGTATGTTAATACTCAGCAATCCTATGTTTTGTCTTATTTTTCACTAATTTTGAAAAATTTCAAAAACAGAAATATATGGAGAATAATTTCCACTCATATGCCACTTTGAACTAACAAAAGCCTACAACTCCTCTTCCTCCTCCTCCTCTTCTTCCTCTTTTCTCTCTCTCTCTCTCTTTTTTTTCTTTTTGGTGGTATTATGGATTGAATCCTGAGACACTCTACCACTGAGCTATATCTCCAGCCCTTTTTATTTTGAGATAGGGTCTTGACAGATTGCCCAGGCTGGACTCAAACTTACAATTCTCCTGTCTCAGTCTTTCTAGTTGCTGAGATTACAGGTGTGTACCATCACATGTGGCATTTGTTCTTTTTCCTTGACTCCTTCCTTTATTTCTTTAAACAAAACACTATAAATATAATAAATTCCCAGGGGGCCCCCTCCCCATTATCATTTCTCCTCCTTCCTTCTCCTTGAAGGTCACCATTACCACAAATTTGAAGGGCAGCCCTTCTGTTCATCTTTTATACTCCTAGTATGTATCTCTAACATTCAGTAACATCCACACTATACTGTGTGTTTTAAATTTTATTGAAATGCTACAGGTAATTTGCACAATGAGTATTCATTATATATGTAGAAATGTTCACATTTTTGAAATTTGCTTTTTTCACCCACTCAGGCTCATGATTTTTGAAATCTATTCTTATTGACACATCAACTCCTTTTTATTCATTTTAATGCCAGTTAATATGAGTAGGCTAAAATCTATACAGCCTCTATTTGATGGATATTTAGGTTTTCTCAGCTTCTTGCTTTTAGAAACAATGGTGCCTCATACAGCTTTTTATAGCCTCCTTATGTTCATGTGAGTTCTTCTCTGTATATAGGCTTGGAGTTAACATACCTGGCTTATAGGATTTGTGTATTTTAAGTTCTTGTCCATGTTGTCCTATGTCATCATATCATACACTCACAAATCTCAAAATGTATAATTTTACACCTTTTCCAACTATATTGAGTTTTCATTTCTCCACATCCTCTTCAAAACTTGGTACCATCAGATTCTTTAGTTTTTTTTTTTTTTTTCTTCCAATTTGTTTACTGTGAAATGATAGGTGATGGTTTAATTTGCATTTCCATCGTTAATACTGAAATTAAATGAAAGGAAAGTGCCTATCTTTTTCAAGGAAAGGGTAGGTATAGGCTTTCAATTTAGCAAGCGCCTGGGTAACTTTTGTCTTCAAGAAACCCTTACCCTCTTTGGAAATAAATGGCGTTTTAGGTCCATCTGACTCAGAAAGGGGATGGTAAAATGTCTCCAGCCTGTTGGAGACTGAGGAAAAATGTTCATTCAACATGTGTTATTGAGATTTTCATACTTGTTGGCTTCCTTCAGAATGACATACAAGAAGGGGTCTTATATATATATTTTTTCCTTGAGTAAAATCAAGTACGGCACGTCTTAATTAAACTTCACTTGGAGTGAGCCATTCAGACTACAATGATGGGAATGTAGCAGATTGCAAACTTATATGTACAGTGATCATGTTTTTTCAAGGAAAAATACACTTGGAAAAAAACCACAAGTGTCCATGATTAATATCTCTTAGAGGTGGAATCTGAGTGAGATTTTTCAAAATATTGACAGCATATTTTACTTTTATAGAGATAATGCATACTTAATTTTTAAGAGGCTTCGTGTGCTGGAAGCCTGGCAGGTGTGAGTGACATGTGGGTCACTGCAGTGCTGGCTGCAGGAGAGCTGGGGAGTGCAGTCATCTAGTTGGAGGACTGGACAGACATGGCTGAAGGGCCCACTCCTGTTTCTACCTTAGTTCTAGGGGCTTTGTGAAATTCTCGTTTACAAAGTGTAGATAACATACGATTTGGGTCAGTCAACTTTCCATTATTGAAACAAACACCTGAGATAAATCAGCTTATAAAGAGGAAAGGTTTATTTTGATTCAGTTTACAAGTTTCCGTCCATGGTCAGTTGGCCCATTGCCTTTGGGCCTGTGGCAAGGCAGCACATCATGGGGGAATCACGTGGTAGAGGAAGCTGCTTACTTTATGGCAGCTAGGAAGCAAAGAGGAAGAGGAAGAAACCTATATCCCACAATCCACTCTGAGCACATGCCCCCAGTTACCTAAGACCTCTGCCTGGGCCTAGCCTTTTAAAGTTTCCCCCACTTCCCAATAGCATCATAGGCTGGGCCTTTGGGGGACATTTCAGAACCAAACTATAAGATGATTACTCTAAGAATTAAACAGGAAGGTATATAAAGTAATTATTGCATACCAGGTACTGTTTGCTTGGCAATATTAATAATGATAATTATACCAGCAGTTTTACTTATGTCTTTTCACATTTAAGTATAATTTAGGCATCTTTGACTATATTTCTAATTATGAAGGCTACATTTCCTACACATATTATAAAAACTACATCATAAACCCATTACTTTAGAAAGGAATAAACCCAGTAACTGCCTCTAGTTCACCAGAATTAAGTGAACTGCCAAACTTGAGGCTCCCTTGAAATGAGAGCCTTGGATTTAGACAGTAGCTACAGGCCTAAACAAAGACAAGTGGATTTAATGTGTGATCTCTTTTTGAAAATATGGCCAAGAGTGAAACAACTACTTAGTTATTATTTTACATGTAGGCTGCTAAATGGCTTGTGCTGGTATGTAATGGCTTACCAGATGATGGAGGCTGCCAAGAAAATATTCATATTGGCAAGTCACTGAAAATATTCTCTTCCTAAGAGTACTGGCTGGATTCCAGGACTTTCTTTAGGGCAGTGCTCAAACCTGTCATAGTTTATTTTGTTGCTTCGTTTTCAAGCAACAGATTTGGTCATTGCTTTTATTTTGTGCGTGTTGAAAGCATTCCCTAATATCCACCCACTCAAAGATAGTCATCTGTATCCTGAGCCTCTAAAGGATTTCATGGGCAGCACTATCTGCCAGTTTATGTGCGCCAGATGCCTGGGAATCATCCTCAGCTGCAGACCCCCCACATCCAACCTGCCACCATGGAATGTTTCTACTTCCCGGATGAGTTCTGGACTCAATTCTTTTCTCTCTCTTTTTCCATTGCTTTAGATTTTCTAAATGGACATTCTGATCAATCCTCCACTATTTCAAACCTTTGCATCATTTCCTCCTATTGACAGGATATAGGGCTGGCTCCTTGGTGGGGTAAGATAAGAATCAAACCCTCTGGGAATCCTGTGTCCCTCTTGCCTCATCTCTTCCACCCTTATTTTTCCCCCAAATTACTTGCTCTTCCCTAGGTTGTTCACATCCCCGCTTCCCTGTCTTCCATGAAGAGAGTATATAAATTTCTGGATGTCACTGGATTTGAGAGTATTCACTTGTTTTTCTGTGATGCTCCCATGCATGTAATAAATTTGTGTTCCTTTTTTCCTGTTAATCTGTCTGCTGCTGGTCTATTTCATAGACTCAATTATCAAATCATCAGAGAGTGGTGGCAAAGTATTCCTTCCCTTACAGTTATCAGCTCTATAAGCAGTCCAATAGAGGATTATGGGAAGTTTTTGGAAATAACTAGAATCCTGTGTATTGTAAGAAATGAGAAAAGAGCCGGGCGTGGTGGCGCACGCCTGTAATCCCAGCACTTTGGGAGGCTGAGGCAGGAGGATCGCGAGTTCAAAGCCAGCCTCAACAATGGCGAGGCACTTAGCTACTCAGTGAGACCCTGTCTCTAATAAAATAAAAAAAAAAAAAAAAAAAAAAAAGAGGATGGGGATGTGACCCAGTGGTTGAGTGCCCCTGAGTTCAATCCCCAGTACCAAAAAAAAAAAAAAAAAAAAAAATGAGAAAAGAGCGGGAGGATTGGGAGTGGCACTGGTGAATGATGTGAAAGACTTTTCTAGCTAGGAGTCCTTGATCTCATTGACTCAGTATTACCCTGGGCAATGTAAGTAACTGTTCTGGGTCTATCAGTTTTCCAGTCTCTAAAATGAGGACCATATTCAGTATAGATACCTTTAAGGGGGTCCTCAAAGCCTTGTGTATAGAACACAAGAAAAGTGGGTGATTTACTGTCCTTGGTCAGGGGATTGATCATCCAGTCCTTGCCCTTAGTTTTCATTGTATACACAGTTTAAGAAGAGTTGGATCATGATAAGGAATCATTTGTTCCCTTTCTCTCTGTTCTCCATTGTAAAATTTAAAGTTTTTAAACAATGCCTGGCACAAAAGTATTTCTTAAGTATTATCAGAATTGTCCCAAGTCCATTTCTTTCTAAAATCATAAGGCACAATCCCAGAAAAGGACCAGTTTGTCTCTTCATTTTATTAACAGTCACAGAGCAAAAGTTTTTAGTTTCAGTAGTTTATTTTATCAGTTTTTTATGCTTTCTGATATTTGAATTATAGCCAAAAATTCTTTGCCTAATAACCAGCCTAATGCTACACATATTTTCTTCTATATTTTATCCTATAAATTTATAGTTTAAAAATTTTACATTCCTGATTCACTGAATTAATTTCATATAAGATATAAGGCATAGATTAAATTTTATTTCTTTGTATATGAAAATCCAATTGTACCAGCACCTGTATTGAACACTATTTTCTCCATTGACTTGTCATTTTACCTTTGTAAAAAAAAAAAAAAAAAAAAAAAAAAAAAGTCAACTGACTATATTTGTATTTCTCTTGCCTCTCTTTATATCAGATTGATCCATGTGTCATTGTAACAGTATATGCCCAAACCATTTTCTTTCAATTGCTATAACTAAGTCAGTGTTGAAATTAGATAATATATTGTCCAGCTTTGTTATTTCTCAAACATTTTTTGACTAATTCTGTCTTCTTTGTATTTTCTTTTTTAAAATGTAAAATTTAAATTTATTTTAACTTATATATGTGTGTATATTATATGTATATTATACATAATATGTATATATATCTCTCTGTGTGTGTGTGTGTGTGTGTGTGTGTGTGTGTATGTGTGTGTGTGTTAGTACGGGGGATCGAACCCTGGGCCTCACACATGCTAGGCAAGCACTCTGTCCTGGAGCCATATCACCAACCCAACTGATACATAAAAATACAAAAATTGTATATATTTATGGGGTGACATGTTTTGATATGTGTATACCTTGTATAAGCTTTAATCAGGATAAACAAATGTATTCTGACTTTTCATATAACTTTTAGAAACCAGCCTCTTGATATCTATAAAACAAACTTCTGGGATTTTTATTGGCATTTCAGCGTGTCAGTAGATCAAATTGAGGACAACTGACATCTTCAATAGTCCAATTCATAAACATGCTATACTTGTCCCTTGGTATTTATGTAGGGTTGGTTCTAGGATTCTGTGGATGACAAAATCTACAGATGCTCAAGTCCTTTATATAAAATGGTGTCGTATTTACATAAAACCAACATATATCCTTTATACTTTAAATCATCTCTAGATTATTTATAATACCTAATACAATGTAAATGCTATGTAAATAATTATTCTGTACTAGATAATAATAACAAGCAAGAGTATGTAAATGTTTAGTACAGATGCATTTTTGTTTCTGAATATTTTCAGTCTGTGGCTGTTTGAATCCATGGATGTGGAACCCACAGATATGGTGGGCTAGCTGTATAGCTTGCCGCTCTACTTAGGTCTCCTTTGACTTATTTCATGAGTGTTTTGTAGTTTTCAGAATACAGATACTTAAGACATTTTATTAGATTTATGCCTAAATAATTCATTTTTGCATGTGCTATTATACATATTTCATTTTTTAAAACTTCTATCACTTATTACTACTATATAGAATTACAGTCGGGTTTTTATATTGACCCAATTGGCCTATTTCCTGCAGTATTGCTGAACTTTGTAGTCTTTGGGGGTTTTTCATAGATTCTTTGGAATTTTCCATGTAGATATTTATGTCTTATGTGGATAGACATTTTATTTTTAAATCTATATGCTTTTAACATCTTTTCCTTGCCTTAATGCACGGGCTGGTACATCCAATATGTGAAATAAACTGGTGGTGAGACAGGACATATTGCCTTGTTTCCAACCTTAAGGGGAAAACTTTCAGTCTTTCACCATTAAGTATGATGTTTGCATAGGATTTTATGACTGATGTTAGAGGAATTCCCTTCTATTCTTCTAAGAGTTTTGCTTTTTAATATCGTGAATGGATATTGAATTTTGTCGAATTATTTTTTGTATCTCCTGAATGATCTCATGATTATTCTCTTTAAATCTGTTTATATCATGATTGATACTGATTTATATCACTGATTGATTTTAAAATTCTGAGGCAGCCTTGCATTCTTGGGATAAAATCTAGTTGGTCATGATGTACTATTCTTTTTGTATCTGTTTTCAGGATGGATATTGTGATTTTCTTGAAATGTCTTTGGTATTTTGGTATTAGGATGATTCTGGTTTCATAAAATGAATTGGGAATTGTTTTCTCCTCATTAGTTTTCTGAAAGAGATTGTGTATATTTAGTAGTAGTTCTTTTTAAATGTTTAGCAAAATTTGGCAATGAAACCTTCTAAGGCTGGAGTTTTTTGTGGGTTTTAAACTACAAATTTCATTTCTTTATTACCTAAAAACTAATAAACCCTTCTATTTTTCTTTTTTAATATTTATTTATTTGCTTTAGTTGTACACAATGCGTTTATTTTTACGAGGTGCTGAGGATCGAACCCAGGCCGCGCATGTGCTAGACAGTACTCTACCGTTGAGCCACAACCCCAGCCCCTTCTATTCTTCTTGAGTGAGTTGAGGCAGTTTGTTTCTTTTAAGTAATTAGTCCATTTGATCTAAGTTGTAGGATTTCTTGGTTTAAAGAATTGTTCCTAATGCCCCTCTGTATCATTTCTCTGCTTTCAGTTTCATTCATTATTCCCTTCCTTTTGCTTTGTTTTAAATATTTAATTTACTTTTATTTTTCCAGTTTTTTAAGGTAAAGACTTGAATTAAAGATTTGAGATCTTTCTTCTATCTTACTGTAAACATATAAGGCTATAAATTCCTCTCATTGCTGCTTTAGTTGAAACCAATTATTTTGTATGTTTTGTTTTCATTTTAATCAAATTCAAGATATTCTAATTTCCAATGGGAGTTCCACTTTGACCCTGGATTATTCAGAAGTATCTTATTTAATTCCAAATATTTGGGGACTCCCCAATCATTCTGTTACATATTTCTACTTTAATAAAATTATGATCAGAGAACATACTGCTTTCTATATTGGCTGTACCATTTTTCAGTCCCACCGGCAATGTGTGAGTGTGCCTTTTCCCCCACATCCTCTCCAACATTTATTGTTTTTGTGTTCTTAATAGCTGCCATTCTGACTGGAGTATTAGGTCTGAGACATACTTATGTGCTTTCTATTATTTTAAATTTGAGGTTTATTTCATGACCAGAATATGATCTATCCTGGTGAGTATTCCATTGTGCAGTGAAAAAGTATGTATTCTTGTGTTGCTGGGGGAGTGGTCTATAAAGTCAAGTAGATCAAGCTGGCTGATAATGTTATTCAGATCTGCTATAACCTTATTCATTTTTTTTGGTCTACTTGTTCCTAGGGATATTTTTGAGGTCTCCAGCAGAAATTGGGTATTTGTCTATTTTTCCTTTCAGTAATTGGGTATTTGTCTATTTTTCCTTTCAGTTCTTGATTTTTACTTCACATATTTTTTAAAAACTGGAAATGGTGTTTATCCAACATATTTATTTTTTTTAAATCAGCTTTAGTTTTACAACAAAATTAAGAAGGTAAAGAGATTTTCTTTTCTTTTTTTTTTTTTTTTTTTGTGGTACTAGGGATTGAACTCAGGGGCACTCGACCACTGGGTCACATCCCCAGCCCTTTTTTGTATTTTATTTAGAGACAGGGTCTCACTGAATTGCTAAGTGCCTCACCATTGCTGAGGCTGGCTTTGAACTCGCGATCCTCCTGCCTCAGCCTCCCAAAGTGCTGGGATTACAGGCGTGTGCCACTGCGGCCCGGCTAGAGAGATTTTCTGATAAACTCCCTGCCCCCATAGATGCATATCCTCTCCCATTATCAACATCCCTAACCAGAGTGGTTGGTGTGCCGTGTCATTTATAAATTGTATTGCCCTCCCTGAAAAAAAAAAAAAAAAAAAAAAAACAGCATCAACATTACTGATTTTCTCTACTGTTTTTCTGTTTTGCTACATTTTGTTTCCTTCCTTCTGCTTGTACCACTAGTTACAATTGATGAACTTCATTAACACATCAAACTGGGAATGGTTCTACAACCTCCCATTGTCTCCACACCAAACCCTATAGAGACAAACTACATCCAAACCATAGCAGTTTTTCTATTCTTTTACTTTGAACCTAAGATTATATATTTAAAAAATATTTTTTCTAGTTAGAGGTCAGTCTTACCTTTATTTATGTTCTTTTTCTTTTTCTTTTTTTGAGCTGAAGATCGAACCCAGAGCCTTGTACATGCAAGGCAAGCACTCTACCAACTGAGCTAATATCCCCAGCCCCCTTATCCTTCTCATTCAATAAACAATCTCTGCCTTTTCATTGATGTGTTCAGTCCATTCACATGTAATGTTATTATTGATACAGATGGCTTAAATATACAATCTTAACTGTTTTTTAAGATGTATTTATCTGGTCTTTCTTTCTTCTCACTGCATTCATGTTAATTAAACATTTACATTATTCTCTTTTATCACCACTTTTCATTAATTATTTATGCTTCTTTTAAGCACTTTTACTGGTGTTTAAAGTGTGCATCTTTAATCAATCAGAGGTTGCCTTCTAATATTACTATACTACTTCACATTATTAGTATTATTACTGTACTGGGGATTGAACCCAGGGGCACTCTATTACTGAGCTATACCCCAGACTCTTTTACTTTTTTATTTTGAGACAGGGCCTCACTAAGTTGCTGAAGATGGCCTTCGACTTGCAATCCTCCTGCCTCAGACTCCTGAATAGCTGGGATTTCAGGCATGCACCATTGCACTTTGCTGCTTCACATTCTTTGTGCTATCATTATATTATGTTTACTTTTTACATGTGCATTTATAATGCACTGTTACTATTTTTGCTTTGGTTAGTTGGTTATATTTTAGAGCAATTGACAACATGAAAACATTTGTTTTACCTTCAGTTATCCTATTTCTAGTGTTCTTTGTTTCTTTGTATAGATCCAGTTTTCTGTCTGGTATCTTTTTGTGTTCTGCCTATAGACTTTCTTATAGATGCATTAGGTATGCTAAAAATGAATTCCCTAAGTTGTTGTTTTCCCCAGACATATTTTATTTCTTCTTTATTTTTGAAAGATATTTTTACTCGGTATAGAATTCTAAAATGACAAATTCTTTTTTCTTTCATCCATTAAAGATGTCACTCCAATTTTATCTATCTTACATTATTTCTAACAAAAAGTCTATTGTAATTCTTATCTTTGTTCTATAAGAATACATACGTGATTTCCCCCTCCCCTGCTGACTGGCTTCAATATTTCTCTTTGTCTTTTGTTCTCAGTAATATCAATATAATATATCTAGGTGTGTGGAAATTTTATGGAAGGGCTGGGTAATACTTTGTGTTCTCTGAGTTTCTTGGGTTTGTGGTTTGTTACTTTCATTAGTTTTAAAATATCCTTTGCCAGTATTTCTCTTAATTTTTGACCTGTTCCATTCTCTGTCACTTCTCCTGGGATCCCAATTACATATATGTTAGATCATTTGGTATTTTTGCTGGAGGTCTTGGGTGCTCTGTTATTTTCAGGCTTTCTGCTCTTCGTTTTTCATTTTGGCTGATTTCAATTGACAATCTAACATTTATGTTGACAGATTCTTTCCTAAACTTTATTTCATCTATGGATGATCTGGTTAAAAACATTCTTTATATTTGTTTCTTTGTTTTTACATTTTAGCATTCTCTTTGGTACTTTCTTATAGTTCTATTTCTGTGCTGAAATTACTGATATGAATTTGTATGTTGTTCGCATTTTTCATTAGTGCCTTTAGCATATTAATCATAGATATTTAAAATTTACTGTCAAATTATTTCAGTATCTGAGTCAAATGAGTCTGATTCCTATGATCATTAGTCATCAGTCTTCTGGGTGTGAGTTGTCTTTTCTTGCCTTTTTGTATGCCTCACAACTTCTGTGTCTTGAAAGCCAGCCATCTTGAGTAGGAGAGTAGATGCTGAGGTTAACAGGTTTTAGTGTCTGGTAACTGGCACACCTTTCCTTCTGCTAGACTTTCATTGTGGGGATTTGAGTTAATCTAGTTAGTAGTTGGGCAAGGTTTAAGGTTTGCAGTTGCTATGGTTACTCTTTGTGGGTTAAATGTTTCCTATTCCTCTGGTAACACTGTGTATTTAAGATTGGTCATCCAGAGGATCTTGTGTGATTTCCCGCCTCTAAATCTACTCCAACCTCAGTTTTCATTCTTCCCTTTGTATGTACTCACAGAGGATCTCATTCTATTTCTTGTTCTGTCCTCCCTTCTCCAAGAACTATTACTTTGTTACTTGCTACTTAATACTTATCAGTCTGGGGAGGGTTCTGGTTTAGTCTTAGGCTTAGGTAGGCTTTCTGTCCCTGGTTTAGAGAAGGACCTCCTAGGTGCTCCTGGATCTCCCTGGGGGTGGGCAGCATCTTTTCATGCTCCTCCTCCAGGGAAAAGGGATTTTAATTCAACTTATTTTATTTTAATTTGATAATGGAAGTTTTAGGGCTATAGTCTCCAGTCACTTCAGTATATTAAAGCATATTCATATCACACATGGAATGAGCCAGATGTTGGGTTGATCCTTAATGTCACAAAGAACCCCAATCATTCCTGTTTCCCTTAGTTTTTCCTTTGGACATTCAAACCTGAAGGAATTTATTATCTATTGACAGTAGTCCTAAGTGGTTTGGGAAACAGATGGGCCTCATTCTGTACTAGAAAGTTTGTCTATCAGGCTGTCTTATGGCCAGGAATAATCTTGTTGGTCTGTCTTCAGCACCAAAAGCTGTTGCAATGTGATTTTAGCCACTGATTAAGTTTTTTCTGGCATATGTATAGGACTAAAAGAAATTACTACTAAAACATTTTCAAACTAGATTATAAAATAGTTTTGCTATGAAGGAAAGGTTCCTTTCTTTTTAGTACTTAGTAGTTAATTTTTATCTAGCTTATCCTGGGAGTATCAAGGAATTTTCTTGACGCTGTTCTTGGATTAACAAATGGACAAGTATGTGGACCTTATTAGTCAGTTCAATTGGTTCTGTCTTTGAGCTCACTTTCCAGAGATCTTCAGCCAAGAATATTACTCAAGTGAATGCAGTGGTAAGGTACATGTTGCTATATACTAAACTGCTTTGAAGGTACAAACAGAATACAAGGTTAAAATGGCCAGTAGACAGAGCTAGTGTCTCCCTCTGGGATAAAGAGCAGGCAGTTTTGCTTGTAGTCAGTTATTAACTCTAAGCTCAGGTTCTTCTGCTGTTATGCAAACCCAGAATCTACCTGGGCTCCTTTGCATCACCCCCACAGGACTTGGGGTGAGGAATATTAGTGTGAAATTTATTTGGCACTCGAATGCTAAAAATAGTGTGAATATTAGTGTGAAGAAACTCAGCGCTGCTCCATATCCTGTTTGTGATATAGTCCATTGTCTCAAACCCAAAGTCTCCTTTTAGAGTTTCTTCCAGCACCCATGAAACTGCAGGTTAACTGCAAGTAGCGCAGACTCTTAGACCCTCCATAGTTTTGTTTTTGAAAATTGTCCAGCTTGAAGTTAATATGAAGAAAAAAACCCCAGGAAAATAGAGGGAAAATATATAATTTTTCATATTGTCAATCAAAGATTATAATTTTGGTGGTAATTTTGTATACTGCTTTCCATTCTTCCAAATATGCTCAGCTCTCTTATCCCTGGATTCATATCCTTGGATTCAGCTGACTGCAGATTAAAAATATTAGGAGGAAAAATTAAGTCTGTATCAAATATATCCAAGCTTGTCTTTTGTCATTATTTCCTAAGCAATACAGTATAACAACTATTGACATTGTATTAGATATTATAAGTAATTTAGAGATGATTTAAAATGTAAAGGAGTATGTGTGTAGGTTCTATGCAAATACTACATCATTTTATTTAAGAGATTTGAGCATCTATGGATTTCAGTATCTGTGGATTGTCCTGGAATCAATCCCCCATGGATACTGAGGGGTGACTATGCATTTTAACACAAGTTTCATCTTTCATAAAAATCATACCCTGCTTTCAAAAATCAACATTATTCTGATTGTACAAGCAATTCAAGATAATTGTAGAAAATTGGAATGGGGAGGGAGGGGATGGGAGAGGGCAAAAGGGTGAAGAAAAAACAAAAGATGGTAGAATGAGATGGATATCATTACCCTAAGTGCATGTATGAAGTCACAAATGGTGTGAATATACTTTGTATACAACCAGAGATATGTAAAAATGTGCTCTACAAGTTGAATATGAAATGTTATACATTCTGCTGTCATTTCTAACAACTTAGAATAAAAAATAAATTTGAAAAAAACAAGAAAATTGGAAAA
Source organism: Tamias sibiricus (assembly GCA_025594165.1). NCBI lineage: Eukaryota > Metazoa > Chordata > Mammalia > Rodentia > Sciuridae > Tamias > Tamias sibiricus. The sequence continues at coordinate 11,096,092 of CM046663.1, read as the reverse complement.
TTTATAAAGAATATTTATTAGTATGCTTAATGCCCAGAGATGGAGTCCTTACTATTATATTGTGTATCTGCTTCTAATATTTTATACATTTTTAAAGAAAAACATAATTTTTTTTATTCACCTAACATTGTGTCTTGTGTACATTCCCATTCTGTTAAATATTGAATAGTCTTTCTTGCTTTAGTGAATACAGTATCTCATTTTCTGGATGTCCATGTTATCATATCATCTTAAAATAATTCTTTTAATCAGTTTTGGAAATTATCTCTTATTTGTTTCTGTTCCATTTTCATATTCATATTTCTGTCAGGATTGCACTTATATATTAGAATTTTTCAATATTTCTCAGTGTTTCTTAGGATCTTTTCTGTATTTTTCATTCTTTTTCTCTCTCCATTCTCTAAAAAAATTTTTTTAGTCATAGATGGACACAATACTTTTATTTATTTAGTTTTATGTGGTGCTGAGGATTGAACCCAGTGCCTCACACATGCTAGGCCAAGTGCTCTACCACTGAACCACAACCACAGCCCCTTGTCACTCCATTATTTAATCTGGATATTTTATTTTGATTTATCTTCCAGTTTATTAGTATTTCTTCAGCTAAATCTAATGTGATTTTAAATTAATTATATTTTTTTAGTTACTGAATTTCCATTTAGTTCTTTTTATAGTTTTGTTGTATGCTGAAATTGTATTTAGTATCTTTTAGTTCCTTAAACATATTAATTGTTATTTCATGTCTGGTAACACACTTATCTGGATGTCCTATGGGTCTCTTTCTGAAATCTGTTTTCTCTCTTAGTTTTCAGTCATGTCTTCCCTAATACTATTTTGTTTCTTTGTTTACTGTGAAACATTGCCTTTGAAAAACTAAGGCTCTGGTTGTCTTTCTCCAGAGACCATTTACTGGAAGGCAGGTGTGCTAGGAACAGTGCTCCCTAATTTAATCATGGATTGAGATGAGACTGGGCTCAGTCCTTTCAGGGACAGATCTGTTCCTTGTTACTGTTTGTCCTAGGATATAGCTCATGAATGTCTCAACTGAAAGCCCGGAACAACTTCCAGCCCCTGAATGTCAAAACTCCCCCAGCACTCTGTGTTAAAAACTCTGCTTATTATTTCAGATAAGCTTTTCAGTCTGCATCTTTGAAATGAGCAATTGCCTCAAAGGGGAAAGTGAAGCCTGTTGTAAGGCTTATTCACCTTTGGGTTTCCCTACTACTCGGGTATTGGCTCTGCAATTTTTCACTGCTTTGGTTGCTTTCCAGTGCCTTCAAACAGATTGATTTTTACATTTTTAGGTCTTTGAGTTTTTCTCAGCAGAAATATTTGTCCATAACAGTCTAGTTCACCACTGCCAAATGTAGAACTCTGTAATTTATTATAATCTACTACTATGTACAGTGCTCGGTCCTGGGGTGTGGTGGTAAATGAGACTTTTGGTGACATTTGTATGTTCCTTATGCTATTATCAGTGTCTTTTCCTCCCAGTAATTCCACTTGAGTAATTTGTGATGCTAGAAAACTTATAAATGTTGGTAGTATTAAGTCTGACCAGCAGATCTACATGAAAGTCTGCCTTGGTGTTGTGTTTTCATTTTTCCTACTTTTGTTATAGCACATGTTGCCAGCCCTAGTTACCATTAAAACCTTTCTTAAAGTTTTCTGACATACATTTCAAAGGACTCGTTTTACTTTGTGTACCTCCCATGTTCCATCCTGCATTGGTGTCCCGCACTTGGGACAAGACTTGCTCCCTCCCTCTGGCCATTCCCCTCTTGGGGACTTGGGGTCCTCTTAGCCTTGCAGGTCAGTATCAACCGCCAACCTGGAGCTTCCGCCTAGATGTTGGTTGGTGGGGTTCCACCTCGGACTACGAGGTGCCGCAAACTGCGGATTGGAACTCTGCACTTGCTTTGGCCCTTGGGTTGGAACCCTTCCACTGTCCATCTCATTCACACACTTTACACATTTTCACTCAGACATGGTCAGAGCAAAATTTCTATACTGCCCAAATCCCCCAAATTCCAAAAATTCCAAAACCAAAGGAAGAGTCATGGTTTCCTCTCTGCTCACTGACCCTGAACAGGGACCACTCCCCGAGTGCTTTTCAACTTCAGCTCTTTTTGGAGGTTACTCAGGGACCCTCAGAGATTGATCAAACCTCTCGTCCATCTGCGTAGGCCTTGTGGGGAAGTCAGGTTGATACCACTAATGGAGCCAGGACCTACCTGTTCTGTTGGGCAGTGCTCCAAGTTCCCTATTCCTGGTTCCTGTGCTTCAGGGCTGCCATTCGGGGGCACCAGGTGAGTCACCTTGCCTACAGGCAAAGAGTCACCTGTGCTACACCAAGGAGAAGCATTGTCCTCAAATGTCCAGGGGAAGCCAGACCCCAGAGACAAGAGAGGCAGAAAAGCTATCTTCACCTCCATGGTGGGTTGCCAAATGATGTAGGACAGAAGAGGCTGGACACCCAAGGAATTTTCAGGAAGCAGGTTTTATTGGCTTCAGGGTACAGAGGGGCTATTGCCTGAAAGATTCTTGAGTCTGGAAATTCTCAGAAATTTATACCCAGTGGGGCGGGGCTTGGAGGTTTACATTTTTGTAGGAGTCTACATGAAAGGGTTTTTTTTTCCCTTGAGTTCACAGAAAGTGCTTCTTGTCCCACATTTTAGATTAGTCAGAGGTCTTACAACAAAAGCAGAAGTGACATCATCAAGTCTGGGGCCAAACTTAGTTTTTGCAAGACAGAATAAACCTAGTCCTCACAAGAAATAGGAAGTCCTATCCCATATTGAGTTTTATGTAGAATTTTTGCTGATATTCTGTTATAAAGCTTTCTGACAAGAAGAGAAACTTATATGTTACAAATATGTTGGGGGTTTCTGTTTAATTATGGTAAGGGTCTTCTTGGTGGGGGGTCTCTGGTCTGCTTCATATGAACCAATCCTCACCTCAAACCATTGAAATCTACTCCACATCCCAGTGGCCCAAAATTTGGCTCTAATGCTGGCTGCTTTGATTTTAATGTGGTGACTCCCTTGCTTTCCTAAGAGGCTCAGCTCTTATTTAAAAGGACGATTATTTTATATAGAATTATCCAGTATTTAAAGTGAAGGGAAGACAAAGTTTTATAGCCCGTCATATCACCAGAACCAGAAGTCCTCTAGAATACACACACACTCTCTCTCTCAATTTTTAAAAAAAACTTAGCATGAAATTCTCTATCCATCTTTGTTTTTTAGGGTCATATGCATTTTCATTTCCACAGCCACTGTGGTACCTATTGGGGAAATGATGAAGGGCTATTTTTAGTCGATTCTATCATAGGCCAAAGGTCAACTTTCAATAAAACACACAAACCAATAAACCATAAACATATATGCATTTATATTAACTTTTTAAATTCCTCTATTGTCTTTCCTGATGGGAGCAGGTACAATATCAGGACTGTTGTTAAACAGAGTACCCGTTAGTCACAAAGTGTCTGTTTTTCCTCTACTCTCTCAAGGCAAACACCACTGACTCCAGATATGTGTGTGTGTGTGTGTGTGTGTGTGTGTGTGTGTGTGTGTGTGTGTGGTGTGTTGGGGGGCAGGGGTGTTAGGGGTTCCTCTCACACCAAGCTGTCAGTTCTGTAGCTGTGGATACCAGTTAGGTGTCCTCTTATCTCAATCAGATCTGACACTACCTGCTTGGAGAGAGTGTCCAGTCCCCACTGGTTGAGGACTTGTCCCCAAGACAGTTACTCACCCCCACACTTCTGATCGCAAGTCCCAGCTTGTTTTACCTGAGCTTTTGATGAATGGCTATAAATCAGGTTCTTACAGCCCCCTTGTGGGGTTTGATTAACTTGCTTGAGCACCTCACAGAGCTGCTACATTCACTGGGGAAACACATTTACTGGTTTCTTATCTAAGATATTACAAAGGCTGCAGATGAAGAGATGCACAGGGTGAGGTGTGGGGGAAGGGATACAGAGCTTCCATGCCCTCTCTGGGCATGCCACCCTCCAGGACACTCCTGTTCAGCTATCCATAAACTCATCTGAACCCTGTCTTTTGGGATTTTTATGAAGACTTTATTGCATAGGCATCATCAAAGCATGAATGACTATTTCAAAATGTGATGGGACAAAAGGGGTCTGATCTAATGCTAACAGGCTGGGTGGGGAGATCCAGCAAGGTCTGGCTGTTTCAGCATTCTGCTTAGCCTCTGTGCAATACTCCTCCTCCAGGGTCTGGGGCAGGGCCTCTCTGGAACGAGGAGGGTCTTAGGACCTATTATTAAATAAGAGAGTTTTTGGCTGGCTAAAGGCAGGGGAAGATTAAGGTTTCTATGACTTGCCTTGAGGAAGGAGTTGTGGTCCAGGAACCATAGTCAAAAACAAAACAAAAAATGTATCATAACATCACACAGAGCCATGCCGTAGCATTCCAACTGCTTGTTTTATGTGGCCTTAAGGGGCAGATCATTGATCTCACCGAGATGAGATGGCGACCTCACCATCTTGCCCTTGACTCCGATACTGCCGAGGGAACTTCGTAGTGTTGGGGAGGGGAGGCAGTAGGATGTGCCTCTTTACATTGTGCCTGGCGTAGAGCATTCTGCTTGGTGACTTTCTGAATGCTCTAGAGAACAGGCAGGGACAGTCATATTTCCCAGTAATTTACACACAACCCCATGAGTGTGTATGCATATTGCCACAGGCCAGAATTATAGCAAAAACAGAGGATTAAATTAACTGAATTTGTTATTAGAAATTCTTGATCCACAGAAAAGATCAAATAAGGATGATAAAAGAAAATGTAACAATCTCATTAAAAATTTTTTTTTTTTTAGCTGAAGTTGGACACAATACCTTTATTTTGTTTATTTATTTTTATGTGGTACTGAGGATAAAACCCAGTGCCTCACACGTGCCAGGCGCTAGGTGAGTGCTCTACTGCAGAGCCACAATTCCAGCCCTTAATCTCATTTTTAAAAGAGGAAAAATTTACATAAACTGAATGCTCACTTTAAAAAGAGAGTAAGAGCCAGGCGTGGTGGCGCAAGCCTGTAATCCCAGCACTTTGGGAGGCTGAGGCAGGAGGATCGCAGTTCAAAGCCAGCCTCAGCAATGATGAGGCACTTAGCAACTCAGTGAGACCCTGTCTCCAAATAAAATACAAAAAAAGGGCTGGGGATGTGGCCCAGTGGTCGAGTGTCCCTGAGTTCAATCCCTGGTACCAAAAAAAAAAAAAAAAAAAAAGAGCGTTTTGTTCTTTTCTGTGACATAGATAAGGAAAAAAGATTGAGTGAATAAGAAAGAATCAGGAAAAAAGAGGCCAATATAATGTCCAGTATCAAAGCTAAATAAAACAAATGTGGTTAAAGGATAATTGTATTACTAAAATAATGGAAATAGCCAGAATGTCTTCTTTTAAAAGCTATAAAATTCCTACCTGAAGCTTATAAATCCAGCCATTCTTGAAAACCTCTATTCTTAGTCTAAGTATTTTCCTATATTACAAACTTTTTGTCCCAGCAACTAGAGAAAGTGTATTAATTTACGATGAGAGAACTGCCTTTAGAATAACTTTTTAAAGCCCTGTTGCATTTTTGCCACTATAGGCATAAATATATTTATTTCTTGGTTCTTACCATAGACAGATGGATTAATGAGAATTGCCAGCCACATCACAGACTGAGGTCACTGATGGAAATGAGTTAATGTGTCCAATCCACAGACAGAGAAAATGAGTTACGTAAAAAAATAACTCGTGTGGTCCTCTCAAAGCCTCATTTGTCAACTGGAATTTCCTCTTTGATCATAAATAGCCTTAGTGATTGCCAGCTACTGTCAGTTACTGAAGTTCTTCAAAACTGTCATATTTATTTCCCATTTTTCATCTTAAAAATTCATTCCTTATGCCTCACTTGAAGAATCTTTCTTCAGTTTTATGTTTTATGCTATTCCTAGCACTTTGTTTAAAAAAATATATATAAACTTTTTTTCCTCATGAGAAATAGTAGAAGTATGGTCAAACTATAGGATAATTGCAGGCTTAAGTGAAATAGTTTCAATTGTGTTATTTTTTTCATGTCAAGCATTTAAGTTCTACCTAAATGATTTCGTAAACAGTACCAAAATATTACTGGAATGAGGATGGGAATAGATACATAAGCAGGAAAGCAGTGAAGCCTGTGCCAGGCTCTCCTCCTGCGGGTTTGTGGTCACCCTGAGAAAGGACTGATCTTTAGATTAAAGCAAACAACAATGATCCTTGCAAGTGGAACACCTAAGCCCCAGGAAGTTAATTCCTAAATATACTCTGCACAGATTTTTTCTTTGGAAAGTTCTGTCTTGATTGTGTATAATTTGTCCTGGATGACTGTAGAAGTGTCTACAGTCATACACAACTTTGAACTTGATTTTTAAGGGAAAAAATGAATTACTGGTTAGGCCATAGTGCCATAGATTGTCTATGATGTTGAAACTAATTTACCCTTTCCCTTTCTTTCTTTCTTTCTTTCTTTCTTTTTTTTTTGGTACTGGGGATTGGACTCCGGAGCACTGGACCACTGGGCCACATCCCCAGCCCTTTTTTTTTAATTTGTATTTTTATTAGAGACAGGGTCTCACTGAGTAGCTAAGTGCCTCGCCATTGTTGAGGCTGGCTTTGAACTCACGATCCTCCTGCCTCAGCCTCCCAAGTGCTGGGATTACAGGCATGCGCCACCACACCTGGCTCTTTCTAGCTTTAAAAAAAATTATATTATATTACTTCTTCTAGAAAAGGAAACCTCCTCCCCACCTTCCTGTACCCTTTCCCCTTCTCCTGTCCACCTCTTGAGAAGTGTGGTCATAATAGTCTATTAATCTGATAGAATTGAGATTGTATTCTTGGAAGAAACCTGGAAGAGAAGCTGGGGGTGTTAATTAGACAGATTGAATCAGGAGATTAAGCTGATGTTCGCAGAAAGACAGTAATGTAGATTGCTTTCATCTTCAACCTGAGAGTGAATTTCCTTCTACTGCCATGAATACAGCAGGACTTTAGCTCATCAGCCTTTTCTAGCCACGTCTCTTTCTCACTTTTAAATTGCTCCCACACTAGAACTTTTTTGTAAACTATTTTAAGTACAGAAGTCCTTTATTGTGGTTTTTTCTTTCTGGAAAGCATATTGAAGATTGCTTCCAGATATTTTGCACAAGCAAATGTAGATTTTCTAGTGACAGAATATCTATTTAAAATGCCTAGGTTGATTGGGGAAAAAAACAACAACATTTCATTTTTACTATTCATTTCATACATTTTTAGAAAGTATATGTTGCATAGCAAGTGAATAAACTTCTAAAGTGCATGTTTTAGCCGGCGCGGTGGCACATGCCTGTAATCCCAGCACTTGGGAGGCTGAGGCAGGAGGATCGCAAGTTCAAAGCCAGCCTCAGCAATGGCAAGGCTCTTTAGCAACTCAGTGAGACCCTGTTTCTAATAAAATACAAAAAAGGGCTGGGGATGTGGCCCAGTGGTCGAGTGCCCCTGAGTTCAATCCCTGGTACAAAAAAAAAAAAAAAAAAAAAAGTATGTTTTTCTAGCACTCCCTTCCCTGGGAATTATCTAGTGAGCTGACTTGCTGTGGCTGTTCTAGTTTTCCAAAGTAGAATACTTAGGAGTTAAATTAACTACCCAGGTGGCTTTTACCACTAATACTAACATTTATGTGTGGTCTACTTTTAAAAAACACACACACACACACACACACACACACACACACACACACAGAGTTAGAAAAAGTTATACCTGTACTACCATCATTCAGTTTCTTCCCTTCGGGAAGGGTGAAAGGACAGCCAGTGAGAGTGAAGAGTGATTAAGAGGAAGCTCCATTTGACATACCACTAATAACTGTGGTAACTGGGAAGTTCTGTTGAATTTTACTTCCTAGTGTTTTGTTCTGTTTGTCAAAACTTGGGCAGTCTGTGGTGGTGTTTATGCATGACAATATTATTTGTCAAGGGTTACTTCTCTGTTCCTCAAAACAAAAAGCAAGCAAACAAACAAAAATCAGTGCTTTAAGAGATGCTGCCAACCTCTAATTAGGCCAAGGCAAGCTGATTACCTGTGGTAGTGATAGTAGTGAGTACTAACACTTCACATTTGGTGACTTTCTCTAGAAAGGGCCCCTCAAAGACAGGATCAAGTTGAAAAGGCATAGACAGTGATCCCCAAGCCATGCTTTCAGGTGGCCAGTGCACCTCCGTGGGGTCCCATGTAGTGTGGCAGACTCCTTTCCTCAGACCAGGGGTACCTGAATAGATAGAAAGCAGTGAACTCAGGGTGTGACATGGATAGAGCCCTTAGAACCCTGGCCCAGCACATCTCATGCAATTGGGTTGCCTTTAAAAACAGCAACAAGAACAACCCAACTTCAAGCCAACGTGCCACTGGAAACCCTTACATAATTGTAGCAGGTTTGGGTTTCCTCTGGTTCAAGTTTTCTTGCCTCTTTGATAATCAGACGATCTGAAGAAAGGCATAGAATTTCAGGGGAGAATCTGCATGACAGGTGTACAATGAAGCCATTCACCACTGCTCTTTTTTATTAGCTTACACGGGATCTACATCATTCTTAGTCTCTGGCTTGGCCACAAGGCTCCATTTAAACTTAACCCAACTTGCAGACTTAACTGATCCAGGAATGACTCAATACGACTAGCCAGCTACTGTAGCACTTTTTCCTCTTTTGATAAGGGAATTTAACACAATGGGCTTTACAGTTCTTAAATGACTCAATTTTTTTTCTTCTGTCTTTGAGTTGTGGTGCTTATATGACCTTTTGTTCTTAATAAAATGTCACGTGGGCTTGATTATATTTTTTAAAGTATAAACAAATACAATATTGACTCCCTCCCCTTTGAACAAAAACTCTTTAATTCATATATATATTTATATATGATATAGAAGTGAAACGAACATTCTAAATATTTACATGGTTGATTTCAATATGTTAGATACTACTATATTATTAACTATTTTATATTACTAAATCAAATTTGAAAAGATTTTCTTTATTTTTTTATTTTTAAAAAATATTTATTTATTTACTTTTAGTTGTACACAATGCAATGCATTTATGTTTATGTGGTGCTGAGGATCGAACCCGGGCCGCGCACGTGCAAGGCGAGCGCTCTGCCGCTGAGCCACAACCCCAGCCCAAGATTTTCTTTATTTTTAAGGAGTGATTGTGATATAATTTTTAGCAAATTCCAACACTGAATTTCTATTATTGCACACTTCTGGTTATTTTCACTATTATGTTTACTACCTTGTATGGTATTTTACATTTCAGTGAAATTAGCCAGGTGGTTAGAGCCCATAAAAGGACCACAGTGCCAGTAGACTTCTATTTCCTGTCAAGACATACTTGGTTGTCTCTGAGTAGCTAGGGAAGGGGGAATCCCAACATAAGGGTGGCAAGGAGATGCTACTCACTACCCCTTTTTTTAAGGGTAGTAAGTACCCACACTTTGGATCCACATTTCTCAGAATAGTCAGAAGAGGAATCCCCAAGAGTGGTAACAACGCAGATGCCTGGACTCCGTGCCTAGTCTTTCTGATTCAGTAGGCCTGAAGATTTGCATTTTTAACAAGAACCCAGCTGATAATGACTGGCAGTTATTGGAACATAGTGAGAATAGTGGTGCTAAAGTCACCATGAATGTTGGGAATCTATGCTGCCCTTCTTAGAGTGTCTGTTGCCCCCAGGTGAGCAGGGACCCACCTTGGGTAGGAGTAAACCCTATATGTAAATAACCCCAGTGTGATCCCTAGAGGTTGCAGGTGGCAGGAGGGATAGAACAGCTGCAGTGTTTCCAAAGTGTCAGAGCAGCTCAAACGTCCTCCTCCTGTTCACTTCCACAGGACCGCCTTGTCCACCTCATCCTGTGTCCCCAGGAACCTCTGTGGATCAACACTGGTTTTGTGAGGATGTCATCTCACTCTCACTTAAGATTTGTGATTACAATTTCAGAGTGGTTGTTATCTGCAGCAATTAATCTAAATTTACTTCTCTATCCCCCTCCCCGCCCCTATTAAAGCAATTTTCAACTGTCAGAAACAAAGGTCTTTTTTTCAGAATTAGAAATGAATTCTCAAGAAGACTTTTGGGAATTGTGGATGTAACATGTTTGTTCATTTCATGAGAATGAGATTTTTCCTTGAAGATCAGTTGAGCTGATGCTCAGAACAGATGGGGGAAATAAGTGGTAATGGCACTGTTGAGGTTTATAGCAGTTTGCTGGAGGTGCTATTGTGGGTTGTGTTGTAGTATCCACCCCTGTATAGCTGGCAGACTTTTTCTGATGAGAATTTTCAGTTGGAAGACTTTACCCACTTTCATTCCCCTTCTCTCTCCTTTCCTCCCCTCCCTTCTTTTCTCCTCCTTTCTCCTGCCTTCCCTTCTTTGTCTGTCTCTCGTTCTTTCTGTGGAGCTAGGGATCAAACCCAGGGCTTTGTGCCTGCTAGGCAAACACTCTACCACTGAGCTACACCCCCAGGCCCCTGACAGACTTTTTTATTATGAGAATTTTCAGACCTATACGAAACTAAGAAAGTACAACAAATTCCTGCGTATTCATCACTCCCTTTCCAGAGTTCTCAAGATTTCTCACATATCTTCAGCAACCTTTTCCATTCTCCAATTTTGCTGGTGGTTTTTGTAGGGGGGAAAAGTACTCTTTTCCTCACCCATCACAAGATTCAAGGCTGAGACCCCTATAACAATAAAAATACACCATTTATTTTTAATAGAAGTTTTATGTGACATGGGAGCTTTCAGAAATGAAGATGACCCCCAAAAAAGAGCCCCCCAAAAACAAACAAAAAAAAAGAACAGGGAAACCTGTGTATTTTTGTGCTCAGGTTAGATGAAGAGTTAACAGTCATGTAGAGTGTGATTGGACAAAGGGGGATGTCCTAGTGTTCATAAAGAGGGGGACTCACCAAGACCTGTTTGTTCAGATTCTTCTCTATGTCCTTGTCTTCAGAGATAAGGATGTTTCTTTCCTAGGTACAGAGAGGGCACCTCTTGAATGATAATCTTATGACCTGCCTTAGGGGAAGGCAGAGAACTTTTTATGGCCTGCTTTAGGAGACAAGGGTGGGACAAGGTTACAGAGATGTCCCCGCTTCAGTTTCAAATGCCAAGGGGTACTACATGATGAGGCAGTGTGCCCAGAACACCAGCATTTCCAAATTGATTCACTTTCAGAATGAAGCAAACGTGCAGTGCCTTGCTTGGGGGCCTGTGTTTGGCAATCATGAGTTGTCATTAAATGTGTTCTTTCTAGGAATGTGTTCCTGAAAATCTGGACCTGAAGAAGAAGATTTTTGCTCAGCTAGATCGTATTGTCGACGATAGAGTCATCTTGAGCAGTTCCAGCTCTTGCCTGATGCCTTCCAAGCTGTTTGCGGGTTTGGTGCATGTGAAGCAATGTATCGTGGCTCATCCTGTGAGTATTTTAAACCTAGGAGCCAATTATAGTGTGTACGCCTGTGGTTCCAGCTACTCAGGCGAATCACTCAATCCTAAGAGTTCGAGGCCAGCCTGGGCAACATAGGGAATTGATTGTATCTCATTCCATTCCTTCCATTTTTGGAGGGGGATACAGTAAATTCCAAGAAATCTACTAATATTTTAAACTGCTTTATTGGTATATAATTCACATGCCATGCAATCTGCTGATTAAAATCATACAGTTTATTAGTTTTTAGTCTATTTAGACTTGTGCAATACCAGCATTTAAAAAAAGTATGTCCAAAAATCCCTTGGATTTTTATCTGTGTGCCTAAGGCGTCAATGCATAGAATGAGCAATGTTTGAGGTTTTAGCCCTCAAGTAACTCATCATGTAGCCGAGAAGGCTGACAGCAAGTAATTTCACCACAAAGTCAAAGTGCTATGATAAAAATGCAAATGTTGAGTAGATTTTGTAGATATGTGACTTTTCTACTCAACACAATTCAGAGTGAGGTCATTTTTGTTTAAGTACAGATCCTGGGGCCTACTTCTGAGATTCTGAGAGTCAGGTTTGGCTTTAAACCCTTCTTTTCCTATTGTTCCCTTTCACCATCCATTGTAATCTACTAGGCAAACTTCCTTACTATGAGTATGTTATGAGGTAGATTGAGTAATGTGTTCCAGATTGGCATGTGAGCACTCAAGGAATCTTTTTTGAGGTTAAGATATTAATACTGGGAGAGGAGAATGAGAGGGGAGATTTAAGGATCACTCAGTGAATGACATTTGAGTCCTGACTGTGAGCTTAGCATGACCTTGGAGAACCAGGACAGCCTGTTAGGACAGGAAAGTTAACTTAGCCAAGCCATGATAAATATGATAGTACATAATGGTGGTCACACCCTTGGCATCACTCAGTCATCATAGGTTAAGGTTAGGAAGAAGCTACACAGAGCAGCTGGGCCAGCCTGGATAGGATCTGGTTTGGCTGATGATGGAAAGAATGTTTGACACTTGGGGAAGGGCATAAGTAAAGACCCTATGCCAAGAACACACGTAGGCAAGTAGGATGGTAAGGAGGTCAGTATGGCTGAGAGAGCCAACATACTTGGGGATCAGTAAGAGAAAGTTGGAAGGCTCTAGAACATAGGTTAAGTATCCTTTATCTGAAATGCCTGGGACAGGAATATTCCAAATTTTGGAGTGTTTTGGATTTTGGAATATTTGCATTGACTTTGCCATTTGAGTATGGCTAATCTAAAAAATGCCAAATCTGAAGTGCTCTAAAACTCATAACTTTTTGAGCTTCCCAGAAGAGGAACTGCCTGGAATACCACTGAGCTACTTAGTTACCATGCAAATGTAAGTGAGGTTTGAACCAAGAAGGACCCTATCTGAAAGCACCCAAATCAAGTCCCACAAAGTCTGTTACATCTTTCCTTCTACGGCATGTATGTGTCCACAAAAAGTGCTCTTGGAACCTGTAATCTACTATTTAGATTGTTAAACTGATTGCTTCAGTGGAGGGTCTTTGCTTGTTAGAAAGCTCCCAATTTCTAACCAGCATTTTTGCTTTTAAGTTAGTTTTAAAAAATTAAAAAGAAAACCTAAACTAAATCAAATTGTTGAGAAACTACTTCTTGCATTCTTCGACAAGACTTTTCCCACATCTGTTCAATTTTAAACTGTCCAATTGGTAGAACTACTCCTGATTAACCTTCTTCTATGCTGCACTCCGACTAGCAGGGTGATCAATAACTTGAATAATGACATTTCTTTCCATTATCCCTGTTGTCTCATGCGGGTACTGTTTTCGTTTACTTGTTTAATCGAAGACAAAGAGCATAGCTAAAGTAAATCCAAACCTTAGTGCCAAAATGAATCTCTTGTTGCTTTTATGAAGTATGTTTAACCAAAACCAATGTTAATTAAAGCAAATCAGATAATCCAGGTTAACCATCTTCAGAATTTCGTTTCTTCGTTTTTCAGTCATTCCACTGGCATCTGGGTGAGTAGGGGGAAATAATCTTGAATAAGTTTCACAGGTAGCCCCAAGTAGTCAAGAAGTTTGGACAATCTTTGAGGATCCCCAGAATTTCCCAGGCCAGAAAGGAGAAGCTGACTGCCTAGCTCCCATCCTCAGTCCTTCAGTGGTCAGTTACCTTTGTCTGGACAGGAAATAGGATGAGAGAGAAGGAGGCCTCATGCTCCTGAAAGGCCCTGGCAAAAGGGGACATTCAGCAATTGTGAAAGACCGCCAGTCTCCACCCCAGCACGGAGAAGTCCCTAGCCAGCATGTTGCGACATCCACACGTTCTCTCAGGCACCTTTTGTAGGAGTTAGAGCACCTTCTGCTCACCTTCCTCAGCACCAGGAGGTCAGTGGAAGGTGCTGGCAGGGTGCGCATGTGGTGTCAGTGCAGAGTAGTTTAATGTGGGCTTCCTAGACGAAAAGTCAACAAAAGTGGCTGTGGGTGGACATCACACATGAAAGGCCCAGGAAGATAGGTATTAATGTAGCCATTCTCTCTATTCTGGACATTCTTCCTTTCAAATGTGTTTTTTTTTTTTTTTTTTTTTTTTTTTTTGGTGACTTTCTTCATCTACTTCATCTCTCTGAGGTGATGACTCCAGAATTCTGGTATAGAGGGGTTTAGATACAACAATATGGCCCATAGAGCCTGTTGGTGAAGTGCTGTCTGAAAGTTGCATTCCATCTCAATCCCTGCTGTTACTTAGAATCTGTGTCAGCCACCAGTCAAAGCAGGAGAGGGTTCTATTGATAGTTTAGTCACACTCTACAATTTCTTCCCTTCTTTTTCCTTCCTGAGCTCAGTTTGGGGAGCATGATGGACTGGTGGATGTGATGGAGGTATCCTTAGCCCCCCACCAAACCCCCAGAGCTCTGCTCTGTGAATGATGCTCTCTAGAAGGGGGAAGCCTGCCTGCAGGCAGTAAAACAACACATTTTTTAGAATGCATGGCCCCAAACATGTATCTGGGCAGCCACTGAGCTCCAGTGCTACCTAGGATTAGATCAGAGCCTGCTTCCTTCTGTAAAGCACCCCCCCGCCGCCCCTCCACCTTTGCCTACACTTGTGTCTTTTCTGATGCACCGTCCTGTCTGACACACAAACCATTTTGCCCTTGTGTTGATTGTCACGTACTTATTTGGTTTATGGGCTTGTTGCTTGTAAGAGCAGGTGTGTTTCTCTGCATTTCTTTGTATATCTGTATGGAACTGCCTGGTCCAAGCTTGGTGCTGCTGCTGCCCAGAGGATGCCTTTTAGCTATCTCTGTGAGATGAGAGGACCAGCTACAGAAAGTATCAAAACACAGAGGTATTCAATACTCTCCACCGCTCATCTTTAGCCTGCGCTTCATCCTGGGAAGGGAAAAGGAATCTGCCCCTCCTCTGCTGTATGTGGATGAATTGTCAATGGCCTGGCTGTCTCTTGGGAGGGCTGGCTGCCTCTCCTGTGGGGCTGACTGGTTCCATGTGCCCAGAGAGGGTGAAGGAAGCCTGTGTTGGCGCGCTGTGCTATCTGCAATCACATGCACCAGGCTCTGTTTCAGATGCCCGACAGGAGGAAGAATGCTCCCCTTGTGCCTGGCCCAGCCTAGGCTCCTACAGAGCCTGGCAGCTGCAGCCCCTCTCTGTACCTCCGGCCACGCGCACCCTGCCTGGGCTGAGCGCAGGGACCATCCCCGGAAACTTTGGAGAAACTGCCTCCTTTTCTGAGTGTTTGTCTTCCCAGTTCTTGGAGGATGTGTCTCCTTAGTCTCCCTCACAGTCTTACAGCAGAAGGGCCCATCAGAAAGTAAAGCATTTATGACAGTGTGTTTGTCTCTTAACCTTTCTAAGCAGGAGGCCTTTGACTCACTCCTGTCCTCTCTCTCTTGCTTGAAACACGAGGGGCCCCGTCACTGTTGATAACTAGGCAGTTCTGTGCTCAGATTCTCTTTTCTCTCTTCTTGTGAATGCATTTCTTTTTCAAGTGTTTTGTCATTGGACACTGAATCTAAGGGTCTTTCCAAAGATATACCCAGCCCCACCCAGACCATTTGGAATAGGTGGGCCAAGTCAGCCAGAGCAACATACCCCAGAGCCTTCTCCCTGACCCTTCTCTTCTTTCCCTCTCCCAAGGTGAATCCTCCATATTATGTCCCACTGGTGGAGCTGGTCCCTCACCCAGAGACGGCCCCTGCAACAATGGACAGAACCCACGCCCTGATGAAGAAGATCGGACAGTCCCCTGTGCGAGTCCTGAAGGAGATTGACGGCTTTGTCCTGAACCGCTTACAGTATGCAATCATCAGTGAGGCCTGGAGGCTGGTGGAGGTGCATGTGCCCTGCCCCCCTGTCCCCCATTTTCCACAGTTGAACAGGACAGTAGAAATGACTTCCTTAGAAACTCTGGGAGCTGGGAAAGTCAAAGGGCACTCGATGCTTCTTGCTCCGTTCCAGAGACGCAGGGCAAGCATTGGAAATTGAATGTCATGTTGCAGTTCATTGTTCAAAAGATTCCTCTCTTACAGTCAGTCATTTGATATCAGGACACGATGAAAGACCTCTCTCCGGCTCTTTCATAGCATTTCCACATAATTACCTGGGTGAGACACACTGCATTTTCCCACAGACTCATGTTTTATGCCCCAACCCAGTGTTAAAATTTTTCAGGAGGATAAAAATTATATTTTGCATAAAGTAAACTTGTGCTCCATGAAGAAACTCAATTTATTTCAATAATTTGGAGAAGAAATTGAATAAGCATTAAACTTGTTAGTAACAGGCTTGTCTTACACACAAATAGGAAAATATATATATATATATATATATATATATATATAAAATATGTGTTGACCACATGTATCCACTGGTCCTATATTTGTGGATTCAAGTAACTGTGGATCAAAAATATTCAAAACCTAGGTCTGTTTTGAACATGTATAATTTCTTTTTCCTTATAATTATTCCCTAAATAATGAAGTCAAACATCTGTTTATATAGTATTTACATGGAATTATAAATCACCTAGAGGTGGTTTATAGTATGCAGGAGGGTGTTTGTAAGTTCTGTGCAAATACTATGCCACATTATATACGAGACTTGGATTTGGTATCTACGTGGGTCCTGGAACAAATCCCCCATGGATACTGAGGGACAACTGTACATTGTTTAATAAAAGGATTTTACATGTGAGTCCATACACACCTAGCTGTGTACCGTCCCATGCCCATTTGTGTGAAGATCTCTGGCAGGGGAAAGGTCAGGGCTGCCCTAGGACATGGACAGTTAGACCATCTGGCTTTTGTCTGGCTTCTACATGGGTCAAGCAAACTGTGCCCACACCCACGTCTTAGAAACATGGTAGAGTATGTAAGGGTTTAGCCAATCCTCAGGCAGGGAGGGCTGTGCTCGGCTTGAACCATCTGCACCTGGCTTGGCCCCACAGTTCCTTGTTGTGACTCGCAGGGCTGCACACCAAGCCTCACCTGAGACAGGAACCAGGAAGCCAGCTGTATCTCAGCTTCCTTGGGTGTTGTTTTTTAGCTTCCCAGCAGTTCCTTTAGATTTCAGCAGATGTGCATGTTGTACGTGACCCTCCCACTCCTCGCTCCTGGTGTTTGGTCAGATCCCTGCTACATTCATCATCGGACAGCCCTGTGCACCTGGCACACAATGGGCTCAGTGCTGCAACTCGCTGTGTAAATTTGCTTAATGTTCCCACACCTGGAAGATACAGTGCTGGGATTTCCACTGTTACATTGGCTATTTTAATTTCTTAGTATTTGTAGAATATTCTCAGATATCAGTTGGTGTTAGGGCATTTTAAAGAAACACTGAACTTCAGGTACCCACTTTGAGATCTATTTAAAATATCCCCACTTACCTAGAATAAGACAACAATTTAATAGACCACAAGGAGAGTTCAATGCTGCAGTAAAACATTGTGCATGGTGGGGACAGCAATTTAAAATTTTTACTTGTAAGTTATTTTAGTGTCCTGACTTCTTACTGTCTCCAATCTGAAAGATGAACCAACTCCAGGAGGAATTTGGAGACTCTGGTGTCAGCAAATTGGGCAGGAGGCATATACAAATAACTTTTTTTTCTATTTTAACTAAAATTGGTTTCAGTTTGGAAGGTCCCAGCAAAATTTTGGTGTCTCCTTTTACTGTTGGAGGAGGGCAGACTGGAGGGGCTATTGAGTTTGCTATAAGCTCTTATTGGTTTGTGTTATCCACCATTCATTGAATTGTCTTGTTTCCATGGGTTCATGGTAGACTGCATGTAGTTGTATTACTGGCTTGTAGAATGTTCTCACCCTTAGTTTTCAGGGATGACAAAACTCCTGAGAAAGTAAATTCTGCATGTGTCTCTGCATTGCCTGCTATGGGGACTCATGCCTGGAGTCCACATAAGGGAGTGAGTGTTAATATCTAACAGGATACAGTTGGTGCCAACACAAGAAGCAGCCAACAAAAATGAGAAAGTTAAGGAAGTATGAATAAAGCCCAAAGACTTGCTTTTCAGGAAAGTCTGGAAGATAATCTTTTTTCAAAAACAAACATGATCTGCAGATAGTTAGGATTCAGGTAGATTTCGAAACTATAGGTGCATCTGTCCAGAATGGGGTGGGGGGTGGGATGGGAGTAGAGCTTGGGCAGCTCTCAGCTTCCATGGGAGTGAGGTGCACAGAGAGGGGTATGGAGGGAGGCTGGACCTCTGATATTGCACCTACTTTGATCATCTCTGCACCGTGGCAGCTCCCTGGCTGGCCACCCAGGAACTCAAGCAGACACAGGAAGACATGTTTGCTTACTCCTGAAGCAGCTGGAGATATGGGCTTCTGAGTGTCCACATGGATGCCTTCTTTTCTGTAAGGCTCCAGGGCTTGGTGCCAGGACCATGTTTCATCTCCAAGTTGCCCTAGATAAATCGTCTCCATAATTATTGTGCCAGCTTCAGAGTGTCTCCCACTTAGAAGGCAGCAGTGTACCTGGTGGATTGGTATAAGGATGTGAATTTCTTGCCAGAAAATCCACGCTGCTTATCTTCAGATACTGTAAAGCAGCAAAGGTTTAGAAAATTTATCCAGAGCTTCACCCTTCCCTGTTGCAAATCTGCATACGTGCTCTGAGCCAGGTCTAGGTGAGGGTTAAATGACACCCCTCTGACTCACAACTTCAGAGCCAGTTGAACTTGAATTTATGTTTTGGTGTTTGTCAACAATTGAATTGAACTTAGATTTTGAGTTTTTCCCAATTTACTTCAAAACTTTTAAGAGTGACTTTAATATCAAAAAGTAGAACTGGGAATAGTTTTATAGTAAGACTAAAGACTTGTACACACTTTAAGTTCATAAGATCCATGAGCCTTGCAGACCTCTTCCACCCTCTGGACTAGGGATGGAACCCAGGGCCTCATGCATGCTGGGCAAACACTCTACCACTAAACTGTACCTCCAGCCCCTTTGTAAGCAAGGGCTGGGCTGGGTTCCACTTGTAGCCAGAATTGCCCGACACTTGATCCTGGACTGCAGAGAACAGAATGAGCTTTCAGGTGGGGGAGTTGCCCCCTCCAGGACTCCACATGGATGCTGTCTCATTATTCATAAAGCAACTTGAAAATGGACAGGGTCTTTTCTACTTGACCCACGCTTGGTGCATCCATCAGTTAGAGCCAGAGTGCTTTTCAAGGTAAGAAAGGTACCAGGTGACTTGGCTAGGGTGTAAAGGGAGTTGGTTAGAAATGGGCCTGTGAGCCTTTGTCCAGGTGTCCAGGTGCTTGGTCAGCATGTCCAGGGAAGAATTTTGTTCTGACATCTCTGTGTGAACAGCTCTTAGAGGGTCAAATTCAAGTGTGAATTTCCCAGGGTCTGACCCTAAGGTGGGATCTGGGCTTGAGGAGGACAGGCAGTGGGCTTGGCTGGAATGAAGGTTTGCGTTTCCACCCAGCATGGTCATGTCTTCATGCTGATGTGGAAGGAGCAGAGGAAGATGCATTGCCACTCACTCACAGGGAGTTACACTGATTGATTAATGTTGAACCAGCCTTGCCCAGAATAAATCTCACTTGCTCGTGCTATATCATTCTTTTCTTAAATTTAAGTTTTTGGTTTTAATTGACAAATAATAATTGTGTATACTTATGTGGTACACTATGATGGTTTGATATATGTTTGATATATTTTGGAATAATGATATCAAGCTATCACACCCATCACTTCAAATACATCTTTTTGTAATGAGAATTTATAAATTCTATTCTTTTAGCAGTTTTGAAATATGTAATACATTGTTAATAGCTGTGTTCACAGTGCTGTACAGTAGGTCTTGCAAGCTTCTTCCTCTTAATTGAAACTTCATGCCTTGAACACGTCTCTACATCCCTCCTCCCTACCCCTGGTAACTACCTTTCTACTCTCTGTTTTATGAGTTCATCTCCTTTATTTGTGTTTGGTTTTTTGGTACTGGAGATTAAACCAAGGGGCACTTAACCACTAAGCCACATCCCTAGACCATTTTTATTTTGAGAAAAGGTCTTACTAAGTTGCTTAAGGGCTCACTAAGATGCCGAGGCTGGTTTTGAATTTGTGATCCTCCTTCCTTGGCCTCCCGAGCTGTTGGGATTAGACATGCACCACTGTGCCTGGTAGTTCATCTCTTTTTGAAGCCACGTATAAGTGAGATCATGTGGTGTTTATCTTCTTGTGCCTGGCTTATTTCATTTAGCATAATGTCCTCCAGGTCTATGCATGTGATTGCAGAGACAGAATTTTTTTTTTCAAGGCTGAATGATAATCCATCAAGAATACATACCACATTTTCTTTATCCATTCATCCACTGATGGACACTTAAGTTGATTTGAATCTTGGTTAATGTGCATATGCTGCAATGAACATGAGAACACAGATATTTTCCAACATACTGAGTTCAGTTCTTTTGGTGATATGCCCAGAAGTGAGATTGTGGGTCATGTGGTAGTTCTGTTTTTCAGTTTTCTGAGGCATCTCCATCCTGTTCTTCATAATGGCTGTATTAATGTACATTCTCACATGGTGTGTCATTCGTTTTAGACATTGCTGGGTTCAATTTGCTTATGTTTTGTTGAGAATTTGTTTGCATTCAAATTCACAAGAGATGTTATCTATAAGTTTTTTTTTTTTTTTTTGTACTATCTTTCTTTGATTTTAATATCAAGGAAGCACTGGCTGCATAAAATGAGTTGGGAAACTTCCTTGTCTTTCCTGGAAGAGATTATGCAGATTAATTCTTAATTGTTTCTTTTTTTAAATATTTATTTATTTGCTTTAGTTGTACACAATGCAATGCATTTATGTTTATGTGGTGCTGAGGATCGAACCGGGCCGCGCATGTGCTAGGTAAGCGCTCTACCGCTGAGCCACAACCCCAGCCCCTTAATTGTTTCTTAATTTGTCTTGTTTGGTAGACTTCTCCAGTGAAACCACATGGCCCTGGAGAATTATTTTTTGGGTGAATTTTTAAATTGCAAATTCAATTTCTGTAGTGATTATAGAACTATTCAGCTTGTCAGTTTCATTTTGATTAAATTTGAATAGTTTGTGGTTATTGACAAATTGGTCCATTTCTTCTAAGATATTGAATTTATGAGTATAATATTGCTGGTACTACTCCTTTTTATCCATTTAATGGCTATAGGGTCTATAGTGATATCCCTGGTTTTGTTCCTAAAATTGGTGATTTTTGTCTGTTTTGTTTTGTTTTGTCATAGTGGTAGAAATTTATCAATTTTATTGAGTTTTTTTTTAAGAATAACAACTGTGTTAGTCAGCCTTCCATTACTGTAATAAAATACCCAAGATAACCAACTTGAAGGAAAGGTTTATTTTGGCTCATAGTTTTGGAGGTTTCAGACCATGGTTGACGGGTGCTATTGCTTCTGGGCCTGTGGCAAGGCAGCGTAACATAACAGCACATAGCAGAAAAGGTCCATTCACTTCATGGTGGCTGAGTGCACAAAAGAGGAAGAACAGGGTCTAGGGTCCCAGTATTCCCATGGGAAGGCACCTCCAGTGACCAGAAGACCTCCCACTTGGCTTAAAGGCTCCACACTCTTAAAGCACCAAGTTGTGGACTAAGTTTTTACCACATGGGCCTTTGGGGATCATCTAAGATCCAAAGTACAGCAAAAATCTTTTTCATTTCATTGATTTTTCTCTCACTTTTCCCCCCCTGTTTTAAATCTCAGTGACTAATGTGAGGGCATATTTGAATCCTGGCAGTCAAGCATAGTCACGTCCATGTGGGGGCTCATGACAGTGACACCAGATTGCAACATCATTTCTAGATCAGACCGAGAGGGTTCTGGCAATAAGAAGCACTGTCCTACTATCCTGTCTTGTCTTTGTGCGTCCTAGGCCATGATATACTGACTTGCTATCACCCCTTCACTATCCATCTCCATCCACACAGCCCTGTAAGCACCTCAGACCTTCTGGAGCAGAATGAGCACCCAGCGTCCAAGAGAATGAAGGATGTGGGGTCCGTTGTATTGTCTTATACGTGTTCAGTCCATTTTTTCCTCTCTAGTTTGTCTTCAGATTTGAGATAGGGCATCCCTTTGTGCACTGGGAAAAGTTAGCTAGGCATGTCTGAGTATTGTCTAGTAGCACTTCTTGCCCTGAAAAAGTCAAAGTCACTAGGTCACAAGATCCTGCTGATCAGGAGTGTAATTTCAAGTTCCTATTCCTAAGACATTAACACAGTGAGGGAAATTGTGTTGTGATGAAAAACCTGGATAAAAGCTGAGTTTGTGGTCCATAAATTCTTACCCTGTTGGGATGGGTAGGTGGAGGAAACTGGAACAGATGAACCGGAGACAAACGCATACAGATTTATTACCAGGCACAAGGAAATCACAGGACAGTGAGTGCCTAATAATCCCATGAGGTTAGATTGTTTAATACCCTTCTTCACAGGAGAGAGGGAAAAGGGAGAATATGAGACATTTTTTTTTTTATTCTTTTCTGCCTTTATTGAGAAGGTGATATTATTTTTTCATTTTTTTATTTATAATTTTTAATATGTACAACTCATAGTGCATGTATTTAGCATCTTTTTACATACAATTGTTTGTATACAGAGTATATTCGTACAATTCAGGTCTTCAATCATGCATTTAGGAAAATGATATCCATCTCATTCAAACAATATGAGACATTTTTGAGGTACAGCGATTTGTAGGGGGTTGAATGGCCTGGGAGACAAATAGTGATCTATAAACAATCCTCTTTGGAAGTTGACTGGGCACAGGAGACAGATAATAGCTTGTGACAGTCTATCCCGGTGCAGTGGCATTTCTCCATCTTTGTTCCTATGATGAGTCTAGTTAATGAAAAGTGTGTGTGTGTGTGTGTGTGTGTGTGTGTGTGTGTGTGTGTGTGTGTTGGGGGGGCAATTATTGACCAAAGACAGTTGTTTTCCTCTTCAGCAAGCCCAGTTTTCAGGCAGCTAAGGGAAAATCAGAGTAAAGCCTCTTCTGGCATCTGCTGATATCCAGGATCCATACTAGGGTAGCATATGGTGAGGAGATGTTCCCTGTGCCCCTTTATCCCTGAGCGGCAGAAATTCAGTTCTTGGCCTTTTGACCTGCCAGGGAGGGTATAGTCTGCACTACGTGGATAAGACTCCTTGGGATTCCAGAATTTTGTCACTGAGCTTCATTTCAGACACAAATGTCAACCATTGGAGGAATTATTCCAATTAATAAAGTGTGCCTCTAGGGTCATGTAGTCAGATTGGCAGATGAAGCTTCTCTGGAAACTCCTTCATGGGCTTATGTTGAATATCACTGATGTGAGGATGCTGCAGGAGCTAGGAGTCAGGCCAGGACACCATGGAGAATCGTTTGCTCATCTGGTCACCTCAGTCTGTGTAGTGTTTCGAAAATTGAAAAGTACTTTCCTTTCCATTTCACATGATTTCCAGATAGTTTTAAATCAGTTCTTAACAACAGGAGAGACACATTGTTATTTTTTTCCTTTACACATTAATAAACTGCCCAAGAAGTTAAGTGGCTTGGTGTGCTCTCCACAGCCTGGTAGGAAATTCAGACCTGTTCTGCTGCAGGTGTGCATTCATGAAGTCGAGATGATTACAAACTTTTTTTTTATAGGGAAATGATGAGAATTAGGGGGGTTGTGTGTACAAAGGGCTCAGACCAATGCCTGGCACAAAGTTTATGATAATGTTATTTTCTGAATCCATTATTCTTTTTTGTATGCAACAGCCATCACCAGTAATACTCTGAGCTGAAGTACTCACACCTTATCTATGTAAGCGATGTCCCTGAGAGCAGAGTGGGCCTCACCTGGGAGCTGATTAGACATGCAGCCTTCTAGCCGGGCCTGGTACCTGCCTGTAATCCCAGTGGCTTTGGAGGCTCAGGCAGGAGGATCAAAAGTTCAAAGCCAGGGGCTGGGATTGTGGCTCAGCGGTAGAGCACTCGCCTAGCACGTGGGCGACCCGGGTTCGATCCTCAGCACCACGTACAAATAAAATGCATTGAATAAAACGCATTGTGTACAACTAAAGCAAATAAATAAAAAATATTTAAAAAAAAAAAGTTCAAAGCCAGCTTCAGCAATTTAGTGAGGCCCTGAATAACTCAGTGAGATCCTGTCTCTAAATAAAAAACAAAAAATTGCTGGGATATGGCTTAGTGGTGAAGCACCCCTGGGTTCACTCCCCAGTACCAAAAAAAAAAAGAAAGAAAGAAAGAAAAAGAAAAGAAATTCAGCCTTCTACAGTTCTGCTCCAGACCTGCAGAATCAGAATCTGCATCATAACAAGCCAGGTGATTCTTATGTATGCCATGGTTGGGAAGTCTTGGTTTATGTGACTTCCCTGAGGCCTGGGATGTATTATGTACTAGTCTTGATGTACTATGTTTTGTCTGTTCCAAGACAAACTCTTTTCAGGAGTCCATTTTGCCCTGAACTCAATCTACATATTGCAGTTGATGGTATATACTAGTTGTATTGGTAGCATTTTTTTTTTTTCTTCCTTAATGGGACATTTAATACTAGTTTAGTTTTCAGGAGTCTTCATTTCAATGAGATGTAGTATATTTCACCTCCTTTGGTGTTTGTCTTTCTCCTCTGTTTCTGGTTCTCTTTATCCTGCCTGTAATATAGAGAAGTGGGGGAACCCAGCTTCCTGCAATATGTAAAAGTGGGGGCACCTGTGTACCAGGTGTCCTGGGCTTGTGCTAGCCAGGTGAGTCAGTAACCTGCATGTTGTGAATTGCTATGCTTAAGTTAAAATGTGAATTAGAAAGCTCCTTTACAGATGAGGTGACACAATGGGGAACCAAAGGGGTGAACATATTTTAGGCAGTGGGGAGATGGCCTAAAATGTTTAAATTTACAGCTGTAATCACTTCTTAGATTTCTCTCATATGTGCTGTGTTCATTTGGTGGTAGGTGTTCCTTTGATTTCTTCTTTTTTTTTTTTTTTTTTTAGTTGTAGATGGACACAATACCTTTATTTTATTTATTTATTTTTATGTAGTGCTGAGGATTGAACCCAGTGCCTCACACATGCTAGGCAAGTCCTCTACCACTGGCCACAACCCCAGCCCTCTTCTTTCTTTATATAAACCAATATCAGGATGAGCTTCATTTTCCACATTCACACAAATCCCCAGAAGTTTCCTTCTCGTATACCTAGCATTTTGAGCAGGAAGCTGTTGAGACAGCTGTAAGCAGCCTGCATGCCCTGTCATTTTGGACCGTCTGGGTTTTACTGGACATGGGGACTTTGCTTTAGTGACAGCAGAAATAAAACCAAATTGGTTGAGCAAATATACAGGTAAAGCTTTCATGATGGCTTCCACTCAAGAAGAGACACTGCACTGACAGGAGAGTGTCAGGCTGCCACTCAGGACAAAAGAGAGTTCGTTTTATTCATTTGTGTGAAAGTGTGGTAGAGGTGAGCTAGAGTTTAGGAATGTTAATTGGCTGTAGGTACATTTCTAAAGGTGTTTTTTGTTTCCTGGGTGAACACTTTAACCTTGAAGGAGTTCTCTGGTCATCCTGGTGATAATTATCACATCTCCTGTGGACGTGGCACCCTGTGTAAACATGTCTGTCTTGTGATAAGGACGAGTTGGGTAGCTGTTAAGAGCACATATAGGTGGGGAGTGAATAAAACACAAATCATGGCAAGCACGAAGTCAAGGGACGTGAGAATCTGCTGTTTTGCTGACTCCTCAACAGTATGATCCTTTCTGTTGTTTGTCGTTGGAGAGTCATGATGAGAGTGACCTGGCTTTAATGGTAAATCTGGTTTCTTTCTTTCTTTCTGGTTTCTTTCTTTCTTTCTTTCTTTCTTTCTTTCTTTTTTTTGTTTGATGATTTTTTAAAATTTTTTAATTTTAAATTGTTATATATGGCAGCAGAATGCATTACAATTCATATTACACTTATAGAGCACATTTTTACATATCTCTGTTTGCATACAAAGTATATTCACACCATCCGTGTCTTCATACATGCACTTAGGGTAATGATATCTATCTCATTCTACCATCTTTTTTTTTTTTTTTTTTTTTACTCTTTTGCCCCCTCCCTTCCTTGCTTTTATTCTTAACAGACGTGTTTCCAAAGGGATTTACCACCTTTCCTCCCTGCTCCCTTCAGTAAGATTTTTCATACATTTGTAGTAAAAATTAGATTCTTTTGTCACAGTCAGCATTCCTTTATGGAAACCCCCGATTTCCTAATTGATCTTTTTGCTCAAATCCATTAAGGTTCACATTTTGTTCTGTAACATAACACAGGTTATGGTAAGCGTGTAATGCCAGGTATATGCCACTATATTGCCATAGAGAACACTTTTCATTGATCTGAAAATCTCCTGGACTAAAAAACACTGTATAATTATAGAGTCATTAAAAAGATCAGTAGTCACCTAGGGCTTAGTGGGAGTGAAAAAAGTAGAACAGGTGATTTTTAGCCCAGGTAAATCTGGTTTCTGAGGCTGGTAAAACTCTGAGAGTGAGTGAAAGGGTCAGGAAGGACACACATTATGCTTCCAATAGCTAGCCAGTCGCAGTTAAGGCGGGACAGTGGGGAAAAGCACCCGCCCTGCTTGTAGTAGCTATGAGTTAAGGCCAGGAGTGCCTTTGCCCTTTGTCCCCATGGTGGTCCCTGACTATTTCATGGAAAGGATCCATCAATTCACTGATGGCTTTTTCCATTTGCCAGTTACTCAGACATCTGCTCTCTGGAATAACCACAGTACACATCAAGGCTTCTGAGGCAGCAGGGCAGACTTGGGCTAACTCCCCTTGTTTTTCAGACTTTGGGGTCAACAAAAGTGAGAGCAGTCTTGTGGCTTGAGGCAGCAGAGGCTTAACAAGAGAAAGCTTGTTCCAGGCAGCCGCCTACAGGCCCTGGAAGGTGGGATTATGCCAGCAATGTTTCTTCAGAGGGAAAACTTGGGGGATGCCATGGGGTGCTTTGGGCTGTGGCTCACCTGGAATGTGCCCAGTGGGAAAAAGTTGAGGCTTGAGTAAAATATTACGGCACAGACATCGATGACATCTGTCTGTGCTTGGCAAGAAGAGTCATGCAGAGTGATGGGCCGGGATGTACAGTGAAGTCAGAGGAGCTGAGAAAGACCCAAGTCCTAGCCTGTCACACCACACCCTCAGCTGGAGCATTTTCTATGTTTTTTAAAAAATTCAATTACAAGGTTTTTTTTCCTTTAATAACATATAGAGTGATGATGATGATGATGATGATGATGATGATGATGATGATAGAGTGGCTGAGTAAGCCTCCATGGTTGCTTCCAGAGTTCTGGTTTTCTCTCTCAGAGCTGCTCTCAGCCTTACTTCTTCCCAGAAACATCCTTTGTTCCTGTTCCAGTCCTCCTTCCAGCCTCTGCAGGAGGGCTTTCCTCTGCTTCTTGCTCACCTGGCCCCTTGCATGCCCATCCCGCTTTCCTTCCTGCCCATCTGTCTGTTCCTTCTCTTCCGCCCACTGTTCCCAGTGCAGGTGCACCACAGTCTTGCAACCTCCCACTTCCAGTGTGTCTGAGATTACCATGCCTTCCTCTTTTCTTTCTCACCTAAGCAAAATCCACCCAGCAAAATATTTACCAAGATGTTTTTCTGCCACTGCTGCATGACTTATTCCATCTCCTGAAAATACAACCCAGGAACACAACACAGTCATGGGACTGTGGGAACCTAGGCCCACTCACCTCTCCACCTCCTTCACATTCTTGGGCCCATTGTTTCTTCCTTCTCAAGCATTTGTCTTTCTTATCTCCCAAAGTCAGAGTGGTCGGTGTGTCTGTGGCAACAAGTGTGTCACTAGAGGGTATCATGGAGTTTTCTTGGGCTTAACTCTTCTTGCTCTCACCTCATGAAGTTTGCTGATGACTGTCCTGGGTCTGTAATGTCTGTCTTTTTCCTTAGCTCCATCGCAATAGAATCTGTATGCTGCTTCTTAGTCAGTATGCAGCAGCACATCTGCTGGGACTGCAGAGCTCTTAGAGCTGATGTAGCATCTATTCACCAGGACCAGTTGCCAGCTAACTGAAACCTGTTTTCTTTTTGGATTCACATGCAGAGAGCTACTTGTGAATGACCTGCCTTCCTCTACTCAGAGGCATTAAGAGAAGAGAATACTTTTTATTGTTAGGGCAGCACTAAAAGGGCATTTCAGGGTTCCCAGAACCATGTCAGAGTCTACATTCAGGAGTCAGTGATTATCCAGTGTTCAGCACCAATACTGGGAGAGGCTTCATTAAATAGAGAGGTTGTTCATAAGATGAATGTAATCTGGCACCCTGAAAAGCTCAATGAAATACTTCACAAGCTGAGTACTGCCAATGACACATTAAAAGGATTATCCACCATGATCAGGTAGTATTTTTCCTAAGAATGCAAGGATAGTCAAGATGCACAAATCTATAAATATGATAACATCACATTAAGAACATGAAGAACAAACCCATTGCATCTCAGTAGATGCAATAAAAGCATTTGGCAAAATTGAACATCCCTCCATGATAGAAACTCTAAACAAGTTCTGTATGGAAGGAATGTGTTCCAACATCAGAAGGGCCACATATGGCAACTAACATCATAACTCATATGTCATATGTCAACTCAAATATCCATTGGGTAATTATGAAAGAGGGGGCAGGCAGAGACAGGGCTTGTGCTGTGCTGCATTTTTATTTTGGGGGGGAGGGAATTGGGGCTTATACTTTTTGGTTCAAATCTCTTTGTAAAAAGTTGTATTCCCAAAGGACACCTCAATTAAGGTACAGATTAAGCATCAATCTAAAATTCAAAGTGCTACAAAAACTGAAACTTTTTGAGAGTAGAGTTCAAAATGTTTCAGATTTCAGAACATTTTGGTTTTGGGATTTCTGGGTTAGGCATGCCCAACTGGTAAAGTCTATGCAAATATTCCAAAATTTGAAAACCTTTGAAATCTAAAGTACTTATGATTCTCAGGCATAAGATCCCTTATTTGGATAAGGGATACTCAGCCTAAATCACTATCTTTGCTGAAAGGTAGTAAACTTATTCACATTTTATGCAAAAGAGTAGATTATTTTTGTTGTTGTGTTTTCTTTTAAGGTCAAGGCCTTGCTTTACTTTCTTTCAGACTCTACAATACTGTTGTTTTTCTCCCTGGAAGCATTGTCATACCCACAGCATACAGAAAAAGTACCCCAGAGAATTATCACTGGAGCCCAAAGAGCTCTGGAACACCCCTTTTATCGGGACAAAGTCTTTCTTTTCTTTCTCTTTCATTTTTTGGTCTGTTGCTATTTTAAAACTTTGAAGGAAGTTTAAAGAGTAAAATACCTATGTTTGCCCTTCCCCAAATCCAATGGATTTCCTCTGAGTTTTTGTGTAGTCTCTATTATGAACACTTAGCTTGAGTTTTCATTCATTTGTAATGGTTTCAGGATATGTAATTTATTTTTAAAAATTCTCTTTGGGGGCTTGTTTTGAGGTGGCTTTCTGGCTTTCTGCGATGATAGTGCTGCCACGACCTCTGCATACCCAGGCTCCTTCCTCGTAGGTCTTTTCATGGAATAATTCCTGAGAGAAGGCTTGGTCTGTCAGAGGGTAGCATTTTTATGACTTGATAGATGTGGCCAGAATGCCTCCTGGAGGGTGAGACCTGCCTCTTCTGCCACCCACAGGGTGCGTGGGCTGTTTTTCAGCAGCCCAACCAGAAGGGTCCACTCTGTTTCTCACCTTCTTTCCCCTGAGCTCTGACTCCTGAGCGTCCTTCCGGAAGGCTCTTGACAGGACGAGTGTTTTATGAGCATGATTCAGTGCCCTGTTGCATCACTTAAATGTGGTGTTCAGTCAACTCTTCTAGAGTTAGCAGAATCTTCCCAAGTCATTCTGTTGGAATGTCTGTGTCCCGCTTCCAAGAAAACTTGTAGGTGTTGGCAAGAGGCCGGCTGCTCACAAACCTGACCACAAGCCTGTGAGTAACAGTGGGGTAGCACTTAGCCATCTTTTATTTTCTCCTTATTAAGATCTACTTGCCTCACCTTCTCCCTGGTAGGGGCGTGGGTGGTGGGGGGATGGCTAGGTCAGGTCTTTATTCCCCTTGCTCAGAGCCAGTTGCATTTTGCATGGTGGGGAAGCAATGTGTGGCAAAGAGAATAGAAAACAAAAATATGTAAGACTATATCAGTGGAGGGAACTAACTCATGGTTCTCATTCATTTCCCATGAGAACCTCGTGAATCATTGTGATAGTTCTCAATTTAAACTTCCAGGTCTTGAAAATTCTCTTCCTCTCTAGACTGTTTGCAAGAACTCCAAGAAAAAGGGAGAGTACAGAACCCTCGGCTCATGTCTGAGCTTTTTCTACACCAGTTAACTATTCCCATCTGGCTGACCCTTGTACATTCTGGAGAGAGGAAGATCGTCAAAGTTTACATCTGTTCCCTCCTTGCTTTCAGTGGAGATTGAGGTGGACCCTCCGTAGTCCCTTCTCCTTGGACTCTGAGCTTGGATGATACAAAATAAGCCTTAGGTGACTGAAGATGGCAGAGTCCTCTCCATCTCACTGTCGTATTTCACTATCTGAAACTAACCTGAATCCTTTTGTGACTCTTCATTTTTTATGTTGTTTCTCAGTTAAGGTGATGGTTGAGGAGGGTTGGAGGGACTTGTTGGGACCTGGTCCACATTCCCAGGTGGCAAGTCTCTGTGTTCCTGGTGGTGAGGCTGGTGGTAAAGTTAAACGAGGATTTGCACAGAAAAACTTGACAATAGAGGAACCAGTGTGTGGAAACAGAGCAAACAAAACACAAGATCAACAGCTGGGAATTAGGCAAGGGAAGAAGGCATGAAGAAAAATGAGAAAAGCCAATGAAAACGAAGGCATGCAAAATACACATGGATTAAATAAAAATATTAAATAACAGGATGGGATGTTTAGAGAGAAGGAAAAATAATTCCATGTAGCTGGCAGGTCCTTAGAGGCAACAGTCACAGGGACTTCATTCATCAAATATTGTACACCTCAGCCATGCAAGACCCCACCTGTCTTCCCCTTCTTCTGGGTCTATCAGAGGACCGTATCATGCGCCAAGGCAGCCAAACCTTTTGCCTATTGTTAATAATTCGATATGTCTTTCCCCTTCTTCTTCCTACCTCACAAAAAGTGAAAGCGCTAGATCCCAGATACCTGAAAGTGAGGACCATGCTTTGAATTTTGGTCCCCCAAGAGGGTAAGCTTGGCTAGTCAAGAGCACCCAATGGTTTTTAAACAAAGTTTAGGTGTGGCTGTACAGGGATTTTGTAGATTAGTTGATTTTGAGCAGAGGAGATTATCCTCTGCAATCTGGGTGGGCTATAGCGAATCTGTTGAAAGGCCTTAAAAGCAGAACTGAGACTTCCCTGAGAAAGAAGAAATTCCTCCTGTGGACTGCAAGGTAAACTCCTGCCCCAGAATAGCCAGTCTGACCTTATGATGGTTTGTCCTGTGGATTTCAGACTCACTAGCACCATGATCACATAAGCTAATTCCTTGAAGTAAATCAATCAAAGTCAACCCCCCCGCCCCATTCCCATACAAACATACATACATACAGTGGTCTGTCTGTATCTGTGGGTTCTGCATCTGTGGATTCAAGAAACTGAATTGAAGCTGGGCATGGTGGTGCATGCCTGTAATCCCAGCACTTGGGAGGCTGAGGCAGGAGGATCCCAAGTTCAAAGCCAGCCTCAGCAATGGCGAGGCACTTAGCAACTCAGTGAGACCCCGTCTCTAATAAAATACATAAAAGGGCTGGGGATGTGGCCCAGTGGTCGAGTGCCCCTGAGTTCAATCCCCTGTACCCCCCCCCACAAAGAGTGTGGATTGAAAATAATTGGAAAAAAATGCCATCTGTACTGAGCATGTATAAGACTTTTTTCCTGTCATTATTCTCTAAACAATGCAGTATAGCAACTATTTGCATAGCATTTACACTATTAGTTATTTTAAGTCATCTAGAGGATGACTTAATTACAAAGTATATAGGAGGATGTGTGCAGGTTTTATGGAAACACTACACCACTTCATTTAAGGAACTTTAGCATCTATGGAATGGTATCTCAAATGGAAGGGATGTCCTAGAACCAATCCCCCAAAGACACCAAGAGACGACTCTGTGTGTGTGTAGGTGTGTGTGAGTGAGCGTGCATGTGCATGCTCGCACACGTGCATATGTCTCCTACCAGTTCTGTCTCTCTGGTAGAATCCTGACACATTTCTAAATTTTAATTATACTTAAAATGTGTATCATAGTAATTGAATACTTCATTTGGTATCTTGTGTTTTCTTCCTTCATGGGTGATTATCTTGTTACTCTCCCACACAAGCTTGGGCATTATTCCCAGCACACCAGGTAGAAAACCTGTGCCTGGGCCATGCGTATATGTCAGTTGATCATGGTAAATCTCAGATTTTAACTAAAGAAAGTAAAAGCAGGAAGTATTTCAATAAAGGGAATTCCTTACCACTCTGTCTGGGTCCTACTCACCTGTGATTTCTCAGGACATGGTTACAAAAGCCAGGTTTTGAACAGTGATCTTACTGTTCAATTTTCTGTATGAGTTTTTTTTGAATCTTAACCACTTGGGGCTCTTCCTTTGTACATGTGACTTGAGAATTTTACCACAAAATGAAGGAAGTACTGATAAATGTTAAAACTGGCCTAGGGTCAGTTTCCATTATCCAAATAAGAGTGCAGTGCTCCATTTATTTTCCAGGAATCATGTGTCAGTTCTGTGTTTTCAGCATAAGTATTTGTTTCTGCCTATTCTGCACCATGGCTACTTATTGTAATTGTTATGGTAATTTTAAGTCACAAATGTCACACGGCTTTGGGTGGAATTAAACTCAAGAACAAAACTGAGCTGAGCTGAAACATATCCTAAATGTGAGACCTGTAGTTTAATGCTGAATGCAATAGGGAGAAACTCAAATGTTTGCCTCAGCAATGTGAAATTTCAGTCGGCAAGGAATTGAATTGAATTGAATTACCTGCAATTATTTTCTTTCTCTGGATTTAGCTTCTTGGTTAAAAACAGACTTTAATAAATCTACTTTAGAAATTCCACAAGGGACAGAGAGGAGTAAGAGAATGAAGATAGCTAAAGGTTCTTCATAATTCTAACTTGTTCTACTGGTATATAGTGACTAATAAAAAAGTAGACAACCTTTCTCTAGATGAAATAGGAAGGAGGAGGGAATATTTGGGAATCGGAGGGCATGAAGTTCCCCCACGTGATGATGGTGTGCAGACCATTCCTCTCAGGCTTTAGTTGGGGTACGGTGAGTTCAAATGATTGGAATCAAAATTTAACCCCAAGGGCTGGGGGTGTAACTCAGTGGTAGAGTGTTTGCCCATCATTCATGAGGCCCTGGATCGGATCCCCCAGCACAAATAAAACTTAACTACTCTGGTAGCTCACCTTTTGTGTATTTTGAAATCCTTTAAAAATCAATTCTGAAAATACTAACCCCAATTGTTGAAGAAAAGAGCCAAGCCAAACAGCACTGCAAGCGTAGGGTGGCTTCCATATTTGCATCCTTCACAGTTTGAAGGCTAAAATGAAAACGTTAGCCTTTTTTGGAATGTTGATCTGGAAACCAAGGCTAAGGGAGGGTCCTCAGGGCCCCACCTGGGTGCCTTTCACAGCATTCCGGAGCCTACAGGGTGCAGGAAAGCACAGCCAAGGCCATCAGGCAGCCTGGAGAGAGCCTGGAGCCCCTCCTGCCCCAGTGCTTGTGGAGCAGGGAGGGGCAGGCAGGCAAGCAGGAGTGACAGTTCACATCAGGTGGGTTACTTGATGGTTCTGGGCATTACCACAGGCCTTCTGTGGATTATTTCTTCCTCATTGAGGCCCCTCCCTCCTTACAGCTTAGTTATGAAAAGTGAAAAGAGGTGTTACTTGTCAGCATTTGAGTGAACTGGAAAAATTACTTTGCTCTCCCTAGTGGTCCAAATGAACACATGGTAGGATGATTTAGAATGAATAGAAAACCCAAATACCCTCTTAGATCAGCAGAATTTTGCAGGTATGATGACATCCAGCATTGGAAAAGACACAGAGTGTTGGGAACCCTTCTGACATGGTGCCGGAGGCAGGCAGTGAACATGATGCAATGCTTTGGGGAATAGCTTAGCATTGTCTAATAAAGTGCAGGATGAGGGATCTCCTGCTATAGGCTCCAGCAGTTCTACTTGGACATGGGCCAGAGCATGTACAAGAATATTCTGTCTTCCTATATATAGGAACCATATACTAGAAACAACCCAGATACTCATGAGCAGTAGGATGGATAAGTAAACTGATTTTTTTTTTTTTTGGTCTGGTACCAAAAAAAAAAAAAAAAAAAAATTGAACTCAGGGGCACTTAACCACTGAGCCACATCCCCAAGACCCCTTTTATTTTTTATTTTTTGTTTTGAGATAGGGTCTTGCTAAGTTGCTTAGGGCCTTGCTAAGTTGCTGAGGCTGGCTTTGAACTTGCAATCCTCCTGTTTCAGCTTCCCAATCCACTGGGATTACAGGTATGTGCCACTGCATAGGTGTAAACTGTGATTTCTATACATCAACAAGTGTGGACAGATGACAAACTACACTTATATACAACATAGGTTTTTTTTTTTCTTCTTTCTTTCTTTGTGGTACTGAGGGTAAAACCCAGGGGTGGTCTCCTACTGAGCCACATCCACTCTTATTATTTTATTTTATCTTGAGAGAGGGTCTTGGTAAGTTGCCCAGGCTGGCCTTGAACTTGTGATTCTCCTGCCTCAGCCTCCCAAGTAGCTAGGATTATAGGAATGCATCACCATGCTCAACTAGGTACATCTTTTTTGTTTTTGTTTTTGCAACTCAGGGCCTCATGCATGCTGGGTAAGCACTCTGTCACTGAGTTATGCCCCACAGTCCTAGGTACATCTTAAAAACATAATATTTAGAGATAGAAGCAAGTCACTCAAGAATGCATACCATATAATTTCATCAACTAGAAGATTTGAAACAGGCAAAACCCAAACTCTCCTGTTGAGGAATGTAAACATAGATGTCCAATCTCAAAAACCAAGAGTGGTTATTATTAATGTTAGGACGTTTATCTCCAGGAAGGAGTGGGTAGGATGAAGTGGGGAAGATGGGTGTGGTGGTTCCAGGGGGGTTCCTTTATATTTATTCCCTACACCATGAACTTGCGCATGTATGGAAAGTTGTTGCGCCTTTAGCCGCGGGAAAAACTTCTCCTGGAGACAAACAGCTTTTTATTCTGATAAGGACTAACACACGCCAAAAACACACCCTAAAAGGAGTCGGGCAACAACCCCGTGGACTACGGGTGGCGACAAAAGCCAAATCTCCAGGCTCATAGGGCCAATCCCCAAAGATGGGACGTATGTGCAACCAACATTCTTACCCGTCATGGATAATCAAGGCTGTGCCCTTGACTCCTGTCTTAGGTTGATATGTCGGCCACATGAGACTGTTTGCGACTGTGCCTGTCTTAGGTTGTCCCCCTCTGGGGATCTTCCGTCATTGGCTAACCAGCCATCCAATGGAGCCCTTTAGGATCGACTATATATGCGACTAACAGCCGTCAAATTGTGAGGAGATGTTGTAAGGCAACAAGCCTTTTGGTGATGAGCCAAATTGCATGTATCAAATTGTTTAAACAAATCAGCTGCCCTAAGTTCCATCAAGCACTGAATCTAGACAAATACCCGCAAGGCATTGTCCCTAAAGTCCCAAACAATGAAAGATCAAAATGTCCATTTGTTATAACATGTTGATGTAGGAGGCCCCATGCATGTAGAGCAGAGGCCACATGTTGGTGAGGTTGTTTGATGTTGAGCTCAGACGTCTTTTTGATGTTTACGACAATGCCACCCGGCAAATCTTCAGGGCCCGCTACCTAGAAACTGCATCAATTATTTGCTATTGCAGCACTGGTCAAGAGGCGAGTTGTCAAACTACAAAATAGAATAATTAGATTAGAAAATTAAAGTTGATTTTTGTTCACATACATCGCTGGTTGAGCATAAGTTGGAAAAAATGTCATATTTAGAACAAAACAAAGAAAGACTGAGGGTAATTACTGCATTAAAGATAGATTAAAGAAAAGGTAAAGGCACTTAGCTGAACCCTTGAGTCTCTGTATACAGAGCAATTTTTTACCTGTTGAGATAATTGAAATTTCTATTAAACAAATTGTTAATAACAAATAAACAATCTTAAGTCAAAACACCTAGCACTAGTCATATTTGTTTGCTAAAGAGAAGTCCCAGGGACACCTATAAATCAAAATTGAAAGTACCTTCATTTTATAAAATTATTTACCTAAAATGAATACTAACCTAAAATGAATTAAAGTTATTTGGATCCATATTTTCTTTTTCATAAGCCCTTTGCTGGTCACACTGGACAGACGAACAAGCATACAAACATATATTTGTGACGTCACATTAACACAAATGTACAGACATAAAGACATGTATAAAAAGAAAAAAAAAATACAATTGTGTGCACACTAAAGAGAGACGGGAGAAATGACACTGAAAGACTCTTTTGAGGGAATCATTCTGTCACCTGATTTTGTACCTTTTTTTATTAATCTTGATTCTTCAATAACTTCTCATTTTGATGTGGTACCTGTTTTATTAATCTAGATGGTATCCATATTGGAGAGGATTCGTCTTTTGGAAAAACACAAACAGATCCTCTTCCCCAAATTAATACTGGATCTGGACCCTTCCATGTACCTGAAAGAACATCCTTCCAGTAAACCAAAGGTTTATGTTGTTGGTGTGGATTCCAATGTCTGTCTCCAGCAGAATAACCATTAGAGTCTAAAGTTAGAAAATTTAAGGTAAACAGGGGCAACTGCCAATCTGTCCTTAGGACTTTTCCAATTTCCTTCTTTTTGTTTTAATAACATAATTTTCAGTGTTTGGTTTGGGTGTGGATTGTATGGGATGCCTGTTTTATGGGATATATTGAATTTTGCGCAAAACTGCTTGAAAGATGAGGACGTATATGCGGGGCCATTATCTGTTTTAAGCATTTTGGTGCAGCAAAAGCTTAGATGGTAAGGAAGCAAAAATCATGCCTGAGCATGTATCTATAGTCACATGAATAAATCGCAATTTTCCAAAACTTGGCTCATGAGTAACATCCATCTGCCACAAATGATTGGGCATTAATCCTCTAGGGTTAACGCCAAAATGAGGATTGGGCAAATGTGTCATACAAGATTTACAATCTTTTACAATTGTTCTGGCTTGCTCCTTTGTGATTTTAAAACCTACGTTGCAAGGTGGTGCTGTTGACATGAAACTGGGAATGAAATAAAGTAGCTTGTTGTAGCGCTGAAAGTATAAATACTGTTTTTGTAAGTTCATCAGCCTTTTGATTACCTTCATGGAGGGGACCAGGCAAATTAGTATGTGCGAATAGAGGTTCTTTTCTTGCCCACAAAAGTTTTTGTATTTGATAAAACAATTTAAAGGCTGGAGTATGAGGTGCTATTGGTCCTGCTAACTCTAATTTTGGGACGGCTTGTACAATATAGTGGCTATCTGAAAAAAATGTTTACGGGCTGGTCCCTAAAATTTTCCAGAGCTCTTACCACAGCTTCCAGTTCCACTAGTTGAGCTGATTTGTGTGCAGTTATGTAAGTCATATTTTCTTTTTTAGTGACTACTGTAGCAGTACCATTTGAGGACCCATCTGTAAATACATTAAATGCCTTAGGAATAGGTTGATTTTTTATTACCTGTGGAAATATAATAGGATGATTAATACAAAAAGATAATATAGGGACTTAGGAAGATGATTATCAAAATTTGCAGAAGTAGAGCATTTAGCTATAGCCCAATCATTATCATTGAAGCATAAGTATTCAATCTGTGATGATGAATAGGGAGTAATAATAGTAGCAGGGTGAATGCCAAATATTTTAGTAGAAGTCTTAAGTCCCTGTGGGTGTATATTGTGAAGAAATAATAATCAACATCAGCGGTTGAGTTAAATCAAATCTATCACAATGAGCTCCTTCGATGGCTTTTTCTACTAATTTTAAAGCTTTCCTAGCATCAGGAGTCAATGTTCGTGGTGAAGATGGATCAGGATCTCCACGAAGGATGTCAAATAAAAGGTTTTAGTTGGCCAGTAGTGAGATTTAGTGTAGGGCGAAGCCAATTAATGTCTCCCAGTAGTTTTTGGAAATCATTGAGGGTGGTCAAATGTTCTTTATTTATTAAAATTTTTTGGGGTCTAACAAAAGTATCCATGATTTTAAATCCTAAATATAATATGGGAGATCTGGTTTGAACTTTTTCTTCTGCTATATATAATCCATATTTTTTTAAATTTTCTACCACATCACTGAATATATTAAATAAGATTTTTTTTGATTAGGGTGGGCCAATAAAATATCATCCATGTAATGTAGACACATGAGATTTGGATATTTATTTTTAATGGGTTGGATAGCCTTGTCCACATATATTTGGCATATGGTGGGGCTATTAGCCATTCCCTGTGGCAAAACCTTCCATTGATATCTCTGATCAGGGCCATTATTGTTCATAGAAGGAACGGAAAAAGCAAACCTGGGGGCATCCCATTGGTGGGCCGCTTGTAATTTCTCTTTAGATAGGGGCCACTGAGGGACCCACACTGGCTTATCAGAAAGCCATGGTATTTTCAAAATTATTTTCTCAGTGGCCCCGAAAAAAAATATCTTTTTCCTTTATGACAATGATTACTTTTAGGGTTAAGATTACTCTGCTTTTTGATAATGAGTTCTTTTATGGTTAAGATTACCCTGTAGGTTTTCACATTTAACATCTGCAGGCTTGGTTGCAAGGTGTACTCCCATTTGTTGCAAAATATCTCTTCCCCATAAAGTAACCGGTAGATTAGGTAAAACATAAGGCTGAAATGATGGCCTTCATCATCCTCCCATTTTAAAATTACTGCACTTTTATCTGTGAAGTATCTATTAATCCCTCCATTTCTATTCCTTGGATTTTTTATTTTACACATAGGCCTCCTTGAACAGTCTCGAACCCAGCAAGCCATGGGACTTGAGTCAGTGGAACAAAATCCTCTAATTGTTCCCTTCTTGAGGCATACCCATTTTAAAAAGAATTATGTAAATTGGGAAGGAGAAGCAACTGAGCAATTCTATCTCCTTGTGCATTATTTTTTATTTCCCATTTGTAGTCTGAGTTTATTACACCTGGGGTCACTTGCAAACCTAATAAGCTTTTAGGACTAAATACGCTCCGATAATAAGTCCCTACAGTCCCTGAGGGAAGAGGTCCCCTGACTACCTGTGGGAATCAGTTTTGAAACCCCATTTCAGGTGTTAACACTATTCGGGCGGTGGAACAGAGGTCTAATCCTGCATTTCCTCTTGTTCCTCTGGCGAGGGAGTGGGTCCCATTCCTGAACAAAGCCTGCCTGTGAATATCCTGATTGATTATAATGTCTACGTTTAAGCCTTTTGTGAAAGCACCTCTAATTGAAGGCTTGCAATCACATTTCCTGTGACAAAAGGCGCCGATTTATAATCTTTTATACAGACTCCTTTTTAGTGTTCTCCAACTCCATGGCCTGATGGCTGCTAGGCTCCATTTAATTGCATTTTCATAAGCTAATAGAACAACTAAAGGCATGTCAATCTACTCAATTACAGGGGGTGCTCCAGTCTCTGGGATCCCAGAACCTCCCCAGGATGACTAGAGGGCAAAGTGCCTCCCTGGACCAAGGACCACCACAAAGCCTCAGAACCTTCCTTTAGGTTGACAAAGGCTTTCTTCTCAGTGGATGGGTAGTAGGGATTGTGTCGGGGAAGCATCTGAGTGGATGCTTGAGGATACTCCTTCTGCAATGCCCCGTAGTATTCCTGAACAAAGGATCTCAAATTTTGAGCATTTAGCCTTTTTTACACCTTGGCAGCGGCCTGGGGCACAGTATGAGCTTGATCTTATTTCTCATTTTGGGATTTTGCTAGAATTGCCTGATTGATTATGATAATTTTTGAATATCCCTTCGTTTAGCCTTTGTGTGAGCATGTGCAATCACATTTCCTGTATTTATTCTTTACATAGTTGTTTATCGGAAAGATCCTTTTTAGTTCTCCCTGCATGGCTGCGCACCATTTATTTGCATTTTCATAAGCTTTTAAAGCCATAGCTTGGTCAAACATCTACACTAAGTTTCTTGGCAAAGTTACGGCGATAGGTCCTTGAATCACTTTTGACAAGCTAATTGATCCCCAGGTCCTTGTACAGTTTTCCATGCTTAAGGCAGCTGTTGCATATATATTAGTCATAGTAACGAATTGCCCTTCTCCTGTGAGCATGTCTGTTTTCAAACCCTGCAGCCGCGTTTCTTTTAGCCATTTCTATACAAAGTTGGAAGCTCGCCAAACCAAGAATTGCCCCCCGCTTAATGTTGCTTTACATAGACTTTTCCAGCTAAAGGTGTTAAGGGACTCCAGCATAACGTGAAAGGAGCTTGGGGCCCATAAGTCATTACTGCCTCTTTGAGATTTTTTATTGTTTTGAAATCTACTGACTGATGGACACTCTGTCCATTTTTCTTTTCAAATGCTGGCGGTTCCCAATGTATCTGTGAGTTGTCCTCGAGAGCGCATAAGCGATCAGAAAGACTTTTTTTTATTTCTGTTTCTAGGGTATGCAAA
This sequence comes from Tamias sibiricus, assembly GCA_025594165.1. NCBI lineage: Eukaryota > Metazoa > Chordata > Mammalia > Rodentia > Sciuridae > Tamias > Tamias sibiricus. The sequence continues at coordinate 11,055,301 of CM046663.1, read as the reverse complement.
TGCCTAGTAATACCCTTCATATTTTCTGTAATGGATTCCACCCATGGGGGAGTAGTCACTTCCACAAGTGACTCCTCTGCCTGACGGACCTTTTTTCTCTGTCTTTTTTAATTTCTTTTTCCTCATTTTCTCAGGATCACTTTTACTAGATTCCTCACCACTGCTAATTTCACTGACAGCAATATCCTGAGGCCCAGGTTCCAGTGAGAGCAAGTATCCTTCAGCTTTCGCCAATAACTTCCGAATAGCTTTAATAGCTTGGATTTTTGTCATTTTTGGGTCTCTTCTAATACTCTCTTTACTGGTCTCAGTTGGCCCAGTGGAATCTACACTTTTTTGATCACTTTCACTTTTGTCTATATACTCCTCACTGAGAACAGAGTCAGGTATATCAAGGAGTCTTTGCATAGCCTCTATCACTTGGGATTCAGTTATATTCGAACCCATCTTTAGAGACCTTTCAGTTCTTACCTGTCCGCTCCGAAGTTCCCCGTACGGGCCGCCACCTGTTGCTGCCTGAAGCGCTTGGAGCAACGGAGCCGCGGGAAAAACTTCAGAAGCAAACTGGAGACAAACAGCTTTTTATTCTGATAACTTTTCTCTCTGGTTCTAATAACGACTAACACACGCCAAAAAACACACCCTAAAATGGCGCTGACCCGATCAGCAATTTCGGCCAAGTCACTCGAGATCCCGCAACAACCCCGTGAGACTACGGGTGGCGACAAAAGCCAAATCTCCACGGCTCATAGTCAACCGCAATTCAAGCCAATCCCCAAACAGGGCTCCTGCAGAAAGTAGTTCTTTGAAATGGAGTTGCTCAGTCAGACGTGGCTTGTACTTGCCCCTTGTGGGTGGCCGGGCTATGTCTTCATGTTGGTTCTTTGACTCCATTCTCTTGAACCTGTCTTACCGGAGTTCTCTCAGATGAGCTGGTGGTCCAGACACCCACACAGACCATCACCTGTGTGTCTTCCTCAGCAGTTGGGGTGTGGGTGGTGGTGGTGGTAGGGTATTGCAAATCCCCCACCCACCAGCTGCCTTTGAATTCTGTGAAGTGTGAAGTCCCAGCAAGCCTCAATGACAGGGGGTGCTCCAGTCTCTGGGATCCCAGACCTCCCCAGGATGACTAGAGGGCAAAGGGTGCCTCCCTGGACCAAGGACCACCACAAAGCCTCAGAACCTTCCTTTAGGTTGACAAAGGCTTTCTTCTCAAGTAGAATCTCAGACAAGCCTTTCAGGGAAAGGCAGAGGATTCACCCATAACCCACAGAGAAGGAGATGTGCCTGGTAGGCCTCTTGTCTGAACCTATCACTGGGAGTCAGGTATATTCCGGTGTGTGCATGTGCCTCCTGGGCCCAGGAACCAGGCCCCCAGTTTCTGTCTTGTGAAAGAAACCACTCAGGAAAGAAGACCCAGAGCTGCTGATTCCACAGTAATGCTACTAATCTGACCACTGAAGATTTAGGGGAAAATGTTGGCTTCCCTCATGTTGAAATGCCCGAGGTACAAATGTCCTTGGTGGGGGTGAAAGGGCAGTGGATTGCTGGATCATGCAGATATTTATTTATGCATCCCTGCCTGATTCCTAAAGTCATTGGAGGCAGCAGCTGTATGAAGAATGAGCCAAGAAACACAGATGGTTGCTTGGACATCTAAGCTAAGTATATAACAACTTGCCTCTTGCTTTGCAATTAACATTTGCAGAAGATTCTAGGGCCCCACCTTGGTAAACAAACCCTTGGTTCTAAACTGCATTTCATCAAATAATGGCATTTCTTATAAACTCATTAAAGGCAGAACAAGGCCAGACTTGTAGACAGGTAAAACCTGAAGCACCTTCCGGTTCTTTGGAGGGCACTGATCCTTACCTCCCAGGCAAATATCCTGGAAGTCCTTCTTGTCCTTCTCCTCTGGTACTTGGTCCTCATTCTTCCCTTGCCCTTCACCCTCTCCCATCTCTAAAGCGCATGGTCCATTGGCTATAGGGTGGGGATGATGATCATACAGACTGATTGCTGGTACGGAATAGGTGAATGAGTATTTGGCTATTTCATGGAACAGTCTTAGGATGTATATGCGTGTGTGTGTGTGTCTCCTTTCCAGAGAACTCATCCCTGTGCTGTCCCCTTTTCCCCACATAGGAAGGAGTAGTATCTCCCTGCGATTTGGACCTTGTCATGTCAGATGGGCTGGGCATGCGATATGCATTCATCGGACCCCTGGAAACCATGCACCTCAACGCAGAAGGTATGCATCCAGGTCTAGGATGGGAATTTTGTGCTGTTGAGTATTTCCATAGGTTTTATGAACAGTTGAATTTGCCACTTCTCCTCCTCCTCCTCCCTCCACAGTCTCCCCCAACAATTGAATAGAAACAGTAGCATCTGTGGGAGACAATGTCCATTCCTGGTAATTCACAGATCTGGGCTGACACAGGGAGCACTGTGCACTGAGATGCAAATCCACACGGAATCTGGGAACCACAGGGCTTTCGGTGGTGAAGACCGCTTGCGTGGAAACTAAAAGGATGTGATAGGGAGTTTGCTATGGAGGAAAAAGTGGTATTTTTTCCAAAGAAGGTGATGGAATTATTTACAAAGACAAGAAGAAAAAATGGTGAAAAAATAAGAGTGCAAATGTAACCCACAGGATCCTCTACTAGAGATATCTTCTGCCTAAACATGGGGAGCCTACAAGTGTACTTCCCTTCCAGAAGGCTGGGGAGCCATGAAGCTTCCACAGGACAGGACCTGGGACAGGCACATAGAACAGGGCAGGCCAGATGTCTGCCCTGAAGCTGACTTCAGAAGCCCCGGGGGGAAGTCCATAGAGCTTGAGATCTCATAACTCTACAAGAACTTAAGAAGGACAAGAATGAATTCTATCAACCAGATTTTTAAATGATCCAAATGGCATTTGTAAAAACAACCAATAAAACCTGTATGAAATTAAAATTCATTTAAAAAAGCTACTTATCAAAATCTGAAAATAAGCCACCTAGATGTTGTGGCTATCTCTTGGTATTAAAATGATAAGTAACTTTTATTTTTGCTTTTCTGTGTCGTCATAAATTTATACAATTGATAGGTATTACTTCAACAGAAAAAGGAAATATTGTGTGCAGCTCCATGGTCTAGATTTAGCAAAGGATATTGAGAAACTGGGGCTTACCCAGGAAAAGGTGACCAGAGCTGTGTATGCATGCACGTTCCTGTTTTTTGAAGGGGTAGAACCAGAATAAAATGGCAGGCAGCCAGGTTTGAGCTTCCTATCATGTATTGGCAGTATTGGAACCAGCATCCTGGGAGGGACTGTGCTGAGTGGGTGAGTGGAGGGTCCATGTTTAGATACTGGGAGGACATTCCTGCAGTGAAGTGGGAAGTTGGAGTTAGTGACCTCTTAGAGTCTGTTTGACTTCAGTTCTGTAATCCCATGATGCTTTGGCAATAGTTCAGTCAATTTTCACCACAGTAGTTATGAAATATACTTTCCAATAAATAATTCAAGGCATTATTTTTAAATATATATATTTTTAGTTGTTAACAGACCTTTATTTTATTTGCTTATTTATTTATATGCAGTGCTGAGAATCGAACCAAGTACCTCACACATACAGGCAAGTGTGTTATCACTGAACCACAGCCCCAGCCCTGTAATTCAAGGCATTTTTACTGGATATGTTCTTATATATAGTAGATGCACATGTGATTTTTTTGAGTGGACTGGCCATGTATAACATGCAAAATGCAGTCCAATAACTTCCTTAAAGTCAAGCATTGCTAAGAGCATCTGAAGGAACCTCCCTTAGCCGTTGGCATGCCAAGAGGATAACCATTGAATATAGGAAGATAATGTAAAGAAAGATATCTTTATACAAGTGAAATAATTTTGAAGTATCATTAAAATGGTCTTGGATAATTTCAAATGTTTTTTTCAACCAGACCTTATATGTGGTGAACATATTCAAGCATTTGCAAGGTATACACACACTGGCTGATAACCACCATAATTTTCTTTCTTTTTTTCTTGTGAAAAATAAGATAATTGAAGTATCATGAGAAATTGATAGGGAGAGAACTGAGAACAGCTTTGAGTCTCAAATAAATAGAAACAGAAGCAAATGACATCAGAAACTCAAGAATCAAATGGGGTAGCAGACAGGAAGGAGGCCCACAACAATTTTTCAAACAAAGCCGATATGATAAGAAGACCTAATTGGCTTAATATGATAATGGGAGACGGATGTAGTTTTCAACTTCAGAGCATTCCAAAGCCCAGAGTTAGACAATTATAAGATCTGGCTGGGGACCAATGGAAATGTTCATTATTCTTCATAGTGTCACCCAGAATATATCAAGATTGGAGTGGGGAAGCTTTTTCTGTTTTTTGCTGATATTGTTTTCATAAAGCTAAGCATCTCAGGTTAACAGGAGTTCTTAGTCTTAAAAGCTACCAGTGCAAATATTTTAGGGATTTGTTTTTAATCTAATAAAACAGGACTTGAAAAACAGGAGGGCAGCATGCTTACTCTGCCTTTTTGGCTACTTTTTAAAAGCATCACCCATGAAGTTGACGAGCTTTCAGAATAGTGGTTCTGGCCTGTGGAGCCAGTTGGCTGGGTACTACCCTGGCTTTCCCACTTTCTGGCTGTGTACTATTGGGCAAGTCAATTAATTCAGTGCACCTCAGACTTCCCACCTATAAAATGGAACTGACAACAGTAAGGAGTTCCCAGGGATGGGTTAACCAGATGAGCCTGGTGTGGTGGTGCATGCCTGTAATGCCAGTGATTCAGGAGGCTGAAGCAGGAAGTATATTAAGTTGAGGCCAGCCTCAGCATTTTAGTAAGACCCTCAGCAATTTAGTTAGACCCCGTCTCAAAAAAAATAAAAAGGGCTGGGGAAGTAGCTCAGGGGCAAAGCATTCCTGGTTTAATCCCTAATACCAAAAGAGAAAAAGAAAGAAAGTAGAAGGAAGAAGAAGAAGAAAAGAGGAGAGGAGGAGGAGGAGGAGGAGGGGGAGAGGAGGGGGAGAGGAGGGGAAAAGGGAGGGAAAGGAGGAGGGGGAGGGGAGGAAGGAGAAGAAAGAAGAAATAAAGGAAATTAGAATTAAGCCAGATGGAAGCACTGAGCTGAGTGGTTGGCACAGGTTAGGTCCTTAATAAATGTTGTCTTCATACAGTTTTGTCTTGTTTGCTTAATTTACTACTCTTCCACTATTTTTGTTTTTAGTTTTTTTTTTTTTTTTTTTTTTTTCATCTTCCTGAAAAGATTTACACAAGCGTAAGAGAGAAATACAAAATAAATACGGCTTAGGACTTTTTTTTTCCCTGTGGAAGAGAGAAACCTCGAGTCAGGTGCCTGGTTTAAATGTCTGGTTTGTTTCTCTGCTGAGTTTTGCAGTTCCACCTTGTCCCCCTTGGCTGTTTGTGTTCTCCTTGTGTTTTCTTTTTTCTGTGAAATGGTGGTATTTCAGGATTTGGTAGTCCCTGGTGTTTACCTCCAGGGTAAATGGTTGTTTACCATCTTGCCTCATACATTTCCTCTTTTATGTAGACACCTATCTATTTCTTCTTCTTCTTCTTCTTCTTTTTTTTTTTTTTTTTGAGCGGAGGATACAAGCCTGGGGGTTGGTCCATTTATGTGGAGCTGTCATTTGCCAGTAGAAAAGGCTGAGTTGATGGGGCCACGGGGACTTGGTGATACTAAATGGGCCTCCGGTTAGTTCTGCCTCCCTGATCTGGGGTGAGTCCTCACTCAGGTTTGGTAATTTGATTCTGAGAGGAGACATTAGATAATATCACTTGGTGTTTTCGGGCCCTTTTTGATCTGCTTTAATAAGCTCTGTGAAACTCTGTCTCTTAAAGCAGGTGAATTTGCGTAGGTGTGGGTTCATAAACTGGGTGAAAATCAGACTCCTCCAGTGAGGATAGCAATTGAGCGGTCTCCAAGAAACTGAACACCCAGAGCCGCATATTTGGCTGCCCAGTATATGTCAGCTGGGTGTAGCTGTGTCCCAGATCTTATTCCAGTGCCCACCCCTGTCCCTTAAAGACAGGCAGAAAGGCTTCCTGCCTGGGCAGCTCCAGGTAGTTGTAGGTTCAGAATAACCCACAGCCTCGCCCTGGGGATCTAACAGCTGAAGAATCCCAGGTTAACAGGAGAAGCTAAATCTAATCTCATGAGAATCAAGTATTTTTCCATATTTTTTCTCTTTTTCTGGATAAGAAATCTGTTTCAGAGGCCTATGAAAAGCTATGCTTTTCAAGGGTTGTTTTGAAGAATGGAGCTCAAGAGAACAAAGGATGTGGAAGCATAGAAAGAAAAATACAGGAGAAGGCTAGATTAAGTAGGAATAGAAAGTGAGGATGAAACAGTGGGATGAAAGGGGGGTTGTGTTATGCTTTTCTCATTTCTGATGAAAGTGGCATTTTAGAGTAATTTCCACTCAATTCTTCTCTCATGGTATACAGAAGCCAAAATTTTGTTGAAAGTAAGTAAAAGCTCCCTTTTACTTTTGTATAAAGTGGAAGAAGAGATGTTGCAAACTCCAGTAATTATCATGATATCCTGGGACATTGTTGGTAATGATAGCCATGATGTGGGTCATTATGAACTCCTTGTATTGGGAGACCCAGGGGAGCCCTGACAGGGTGCTGGGTGCTCTGTGGATGAAGTGTGTGGGTGGGTGGGGGGCACACATATTCTGTAGTGAGCACGTGGTACTGGCCCCTTAGTGTTGTCATGGATAGTGGGGCTCTTCATCCTAAGAGACTCTGGAGTACATGTCACAGAAAGGGTTTTTATATTAGGAAGGTAGAAATTTTAATTGTTTTCATGAACAAATGGAAGGAGCATTATGAATTGTATTTGTAAGGAATTTCACCATATTTTATTCTACGTTGAAGAAATGAATGTCCCTTTAAACCTTTCAAATTTTACAAAAGGCAGTAGGGGGAAAGTTCTAGAAAGTCTGTGGGATATTTGATATTTCTGTGGATATCTGATTCTCAAATACAGCCTTGGCTTTAGTCCACAGGGCCCCATAGTGATTGTGCTTCTTCTTCCGTACCTTCAAAGGATAAATCTTATCTTCATTTGTTTCTCCTCCAAAATTCTAGGGCTGTATGTTAGAATCCAAGAAATTGATCAGCTTCTGGAGGGCTGGGTCAGCTATGCCTGCATGCTTCAAGGCTCAGGCCCACCCAGGCAAAGCTTAAGCAAGTGATAATACAACCTATCTGCATGGTACCTACCACCTTGTAAATGCTTGCTGAAGTGATAATTGAAGTGATAGGTGATAATGGCTTATGACCAAGGGGAGCAAGACCTTGACTCTAAGCCCTGCACTTAAGTAACCTTAAGTGATCTGTAGTTGGAGATGCTTTCTGAGAAGTGAGGGCTTACTCTGATCTTCAACAAATCTGTGTGAATGCCAGCCAACTGAGTGTCTGTGGGATGTAGCAATGAAGGTGACAAGCCAGGCCTGAGGGACCCAGAGCTTTTCAGGGTTTTAAGATTCAAGAGAAAGCACAAGGATAATAACTAATGGGAAGGGTCCTCCTTGCCCAGGGCTAACAGGTGATGCATCTCCTACCTCTGTTTTTTCTTTATCACCAGAGGAAGAAGAATGCAGCTAACTTGTCCCCAGGCAAAACCCTCTGACCAGGTTTTTCAATTTGGAGTTGTAGAATATTGCTGATACTATGGATTCTTTGCTCATATCATTTCAGGTATGCTAAGCTACTGTGACAGGTACGGTGAAGGCATGAAACGTGTCCTGAAGACTTTTGGACCCGTTCCAGAGTTTTCCGGGGCCACAGTTGAGAAAGTTCATCAGGTATGTAGACTCACTGCGGAGAAGTGGGCTGGCCTCGCCCTTCCCTCTGCCTGGGTTGGAGCTTTTAGCTGGAATCTTGGCCCTTAATTGTGTGTGTGTGTGTGTGTGTGTGTGTGTGTGTGTGTGTGTGTTTTAATTTGTAGTTGTAATACCTTTAGTTTATTTATTTATTTTTATGTGGTGCTGAGGATCAAACCCAGTGCCTCATTCGTGCTAGATGAGCACTCTATTCCTGACTCACAACCCCAGCCCAGCCCCTGATTTTTAAATTTTTTTTTTAGTTGTAGTTGGACACAATACCTTTATTTTATTTATTTCTTTATTTTTATGTGGTGCTGAGGCTCGAACCCAGCTCCTCGCACATGCTAGGTGAGTGCTCTACTGCTGAGCTACAACCCCAGCCTGCCAGCCCTTAATTTTGGTGGTCCCGTTTTCCTGACTCTGTTCATGTTGCATCCTGGTCACTAGGAGACCTTAAGAGCAAGATTTGGAAAGCTTGTGTTGATCGAGGGCTTTCTATGCTTCCTATGTTTTTGAAAGCAATGCATACATGTAAACAGGTAAAACATTCATACTCCTGGCAAAGTATTTCCTCTTCATGCTGCATTTTTTTCCCTACCACTTTTCCCTTTCCCAGGCCATGCGCATGAAGGTTCCTGATGACCCAGGCCACCTGGCGGCCAGAAGGCAGTGGAGGGATGACTGCCTCATGAGACTTGCCAAACTGAAGAGTCAGCTGCAGCCCCAGTAAATTTCTTGTAATCTACTGTCACTCCTCCATTAAAAGTCGTGTTTGGGAAAATTAAAAGCACTTGATCCAATTTCTCTAAAGCAATGAGAAGCCCTAAAGATCTAGAGCTTGCTCCTTTGCATTTAGCCACAGATGGCAACAGAGGCCAAATATCTTCCAGTCATAGGAAGACATAACCCTGGACTTGGATGTCACAATAGCTCTTGGGTTCTGTGGTGTGGGTTTCCTGCTACTTGGCAAATAGTCTAAAGATTTTCACCTTTTCAATGCAATTATATATGTGCATATTTTACAGCCAGTGATTGTGGTTTCCAGCTATTTTAATCTGTATTAAAATATTTTTGTAATTATTTTCTAATCTCTTTGTGAGTGCTCTGTGGCCTTGCATTTGTGAGACAATTACCTTCATTTTGATGCTTATTCTGAATAAAAGTTCTTGATTCCATAATAACATCCTTTTCTGCATGCTTTTTCCGAGAACAACAGCGTTCAATCTCGATGCTTGACATATTTTGGAATGATCACAATGAATGAGTAATAAACAAATACTTTGTTCTGGGTATTTTATTTTTTCAGTCAAAATCCACCAGTTTGGGCCAGCGTTGCCCAAAGTTGGTTCCATGGTGCCCTGTGGTTCTCTGGTCAGATACGTTTGAGGAACAATAATTGTCTAGCTCATGGGGACTCCTATTTTGGTAGCAAATGAAAGGATGCAAAGTTCCAAAATGGATATCTGTTCATTTTAACCCCTCATTCCGTTATTTTCTTCAGAAGAAGAAAACAGAATTGGTGCTCCAGAGGGATCACATACACAGGGGAGCTTGGTACTTGAGAGGTGTACCCTGGAAAGTTTCAAGAAGTTGGCCTGTGGGCCTGGGTTTGGGTAACAGATAAGAGTCAGCCAGCCCCTCCCAGCAGAGGGAGAGGGTGGGGAAGGGCCCCAGTCGTCTGGGAAGGAAGGCAGCTCCCTGTTGCCAGAAAGGAGCTCTGGAGGGAGGCTGGCTGGGCCTGATGGTGAGCAACCCTGGGGGCTTTGCCAATGGTTATTCATTCACCTACTCGGACCAAAACAGTCTGGGTAGGGCCAGGATCCCAGCAAGTACATTCTGACAGCAGAAGGGACCCTACTGGAAATGGAGATTGCTGTGGTCCAGGTGAGGGCTATAAAGGCAGGGGATGAATAAAGATGCTTAGCAGGGTCAGGCAGCTAGCTGTGTTGTGCCAGGTAAGAAATGAGGAAGGAAATCTGAATGTCCTAGACATTAAAACCTTACTGAAGAGATCATGTGGCAAGATGTGAGGAGGATTTCAGCCTAGAGAGGGCTCCTCCTTCTCTTCATCTGATTAAGCTTCAAGCTCCCCTTCAACTTTGATGACTCAACCCCTCATTCTTCCTGACTGGCTACTTCACGGAGCAGCGGGCAAGCTCCTGCATCTCCCCTACAGCTTCTGGCTCCTGCCATCCTCCCAGGTCTTGTCTGCTGAATCACTGTGCTGTTCTCCGTGCCTCTCTGATTCCAACTTCTGTGTAGTCCCCAGATTCAGGGATGGGACACTGATGTGAGGATGACCTTGTGGGGCAGTGGGGTTCACGGGGAGCCCCTCCCATAGTTTGTCTGGCTCACAGCATCGATGAGCCCTGGGAGTTCTAGAAGGACAGGCCATGGGGCTATTGGGCCCACCATGTATGCCGAGGCAAGGCCCTGGGAGAGCCAGGCAGCTACAGCCATGGGGCAGTGTGCAAATAGCAGTGGGAGCACTGTGTAGGAATATCTAAGTTCTTTTTACCCACTTTTGCTGTCAAGTATTTTTGTGTGAATTTTAGCATGTTCTGAGATATGGTTGGTCTTCAGTATCTGAGGATTCAACCAACTGAGGATCAAAGATGTTTGCGGGGAAAAATTCCAGAAAGTTCCAAACAGCAATATGTACACTTTCCCCCCCTTGTCATTACTCTGCAAACAACATAGCCGAACAGCTATTTAGACAGCATTTACATTGTTTTATGTATTACAAGTCATCTAGAGATGATTTAGAGAGTGCAGGAAGATGTGCTTACATCCATGCAAATGCTATACTATTTTAAGTAAGGGATTTGAGCATCTACAGATTTTTTTTTTTAATTTTCAAAATAACTTTATTTTATTTAGCTATTTTTTTAAGGTGGTGTTGAGGATTGAACCCAGTGCCTCACATGGGCTAAGCAAGTGCTCTACAGCTGAGCCACAATCCCAGACCCCAGAAAAGTCTTTTAAAGTTCTTTATTCCTGCTCCTTTTCCATTCCCACAGTCCTTTGGGCTTCTTTCTCATCTCCCTCATAATCCCGACCTTATTTCAGCATGGCACAGGGAACTGAAGGAGGCATTGAAGCCTACAGACCTGGATTTGAATCCTAGCCCTGTTGGTTGTATGTCCTTGGCCAGAGCATTTCATCTCTCTGCTCTGGAGCTTAGTCATCAATAGGAATAGCTAACATTTCCTCTGCTCTTACTCAGGTCAGGCACTTTACAAATGCTAACTCATTTGGTTCTCACAAGAACATGATCAGATGGGTAATGTCCTACATTAAGGTTCAGAAAGATTAAATTTCTCTTCTACTTACTCCAGTCTGGCTTTAGAACCTGCCCTGTTAGTACTGTGCTATACTGCCTCCTTAAAACTAAAGCCATGCAGCCAGGCACATTGGCCCATGCCTGTAATCCCAGCACTTGGGAGGCTGAGGCAGGAGGATCGCAAGTTCAAAGCCAGCCTCAGCAATGCATCCACAGATTTTGATGTCCGCAGGGATCCTGGAACCAAGCCCCCAAAGATACAAAGGGATGATTATATACAGCTGTGGAAATGCTTCTTGGTCTTGCTTTTGGCCATCACAATATATGATGCAGAGTCATCGAAGAAGTGATGTGGCATGAAAATGTTGAGAGAGTCTCTACCTAAAGTTGAAAAAAAAAAAAAAAAAAAGAGAGAGACTTTTCAAACTTGAGAACAGCAGAGAGCACATTTGTGGTTCAGGACTCATCTTCAAAAAGACGGTTCTGGAAACAACTGGATAGTCAGAAACTGCTCTGACGTGGAGCTGTGAGGATGTAAGCCCAACCTCACACTAAACCCAAGCAGCTGTGACGTTTAGAGGAAGATGATCAGACAGAAAAATGAGCAGCTCTGCTTGTGAGGAGGACTTTCTGCTCCTCAGCCTCTCACTGCTGGGGCTGCTACTAATGGGCTTGGTTACGCTGCTGAGGTCAGCAGCTGTGTAAGTCCGTGTTCCTGTTTCCCCACTTATATCCTCTTTCTGTCCGGAATTTTGTCCAGGACACCACTGTGCACATCACAGTCATGTCTGCCCAGCTCTTCTGGTCTGTGCTGGTTTTTCAGTCTTGTCTTGCTTTTCATGACTGTGAGAGTCTTGATGAGCCCCAGCTCCCCTGAGTACCCCCCCTCTACCACTGAGCTACACCCCCAGACAGAACTTGCTGAATTGTTCAGGTTGGCACCCCGTTGCCAGTCTGAGTTTGTCTGATGTTTTCCCCATGAGTAGACTGGGATCAGGTTTGTGAGTAGGTGAAGTGCCCTTCTCATCACATCCCATCTGGGGCAAGCAGTGCCCGGGAGATGTCACTGGGAATATTGATCTTCAGTGCATTAGTTTGCCAGGTTCCTTCCCTGGGAGTTAATATTAGAAAATCGGAAGTTAATTAGAAAACACAGCCTAATCAGACATTGTCCTGACTGGTTTCTGAGTTATTTTCTCAGCACAGCAAAGCTATAAATCTCCAACCACATAGTGTCATGCACACTCAGTTCTTCTCATGTTGGTCTCTGAGTCCTGTTATCTTTCCCGAAGTACCCACAATGATGCATGTGCACAGGGATCTATTGGTCCATCCTGCGTGCTTAGCTTAGAGAAGAGTAGTGGGGCCTAGTTCTTCTCACTTGATTTAAAGGTCCAGAAACTTTTTAACATAAAGACCACAATGTGTGCCTGGGTTTAGCTTATTGAATGCAGACAATAACCCTATACCCTGAATCAGCGACGACAACCTTGAGACTCTACCAGTAGCTTAAGAAGATCTCAAAAGGCTGATGTCCTCAATTTGCCAGGAGTAAATGGGAGCAACACCTCCTATGTCGTAACCTCCTTCACCACAAGCCAAGTGGGCTAGTCTTTGGCACGTCACAAGCTTGATTGGCAGTGATGGCTTTCATATCAGAAGCTTTGCTTGACTCTCAGCTTATAATGTTGGAGGTACTATCATGTCATATGCAATGATGGTTCCAGGAGGCAGTGGTGTCCCTCTGGGTGGCATGGGCTGGGTTCTATTTAGTTTTATCAGAGAATAGGCCCTAATCAGGAACCAGATTGTCAAATTAATAGTCATGATTTGTTTCCACAGTCCCTGGCCCCAAAGAGTGTTGTCCGTAGTCTGTGGTTCTCTTCCAAATAGCCCATCAGGTAGCTAGGTCATCTAGGGACAATTTGTGCATGTGCAATTGATGAATGACGGGGAGATTTTTCTCATGATGATCAAACGTGAAATACTCATATCAAAACCATAATGCCAGTTTTACTAATTTTAAGTGGATTAATCTAACCATGGACCAGGCATTGCTGCAAGTGTTAAGGATCGAGAAATAAACAAAACAAGAAATAAAAAAAAAAAAAAAGCCTGTGTTCTTTGACCTTATTCTTTAGGTCCACTGGGAGAAAACATAAATCAATTGGCAAAGTATAGGATATATCAGAAGGTGAGTAGTTATGTAGAAAGAAGTAAAGCAGGGAAGAGTGATAGGGCGTACAGCTGGTGTGCATTTGTATATGTATGTGTGAGTGCACAATTTGAAAGAAGTAATTGCAGAAGGCTTGGTGAGAAGAGAACATTTCAGCAGAAAGAAAGTGAGGGATGAAACCATAATGAGATGTGCAAAGGCCCTGAGGTAGAAGCTGAATTAGTGTGTCCAAGGAGCTGATAGGGGTCCATGTGGCTGAGTGGCATGAGGGAGGGAGGGAGGAAGTAGTAAGGGGAGAGAGGGTTGAGGCTGGGCCTTGAAAGCCAATTTGAAGACTGGCTCTTATACCTTGCAAGGAATATTTCAAGCAGGATTTTCAAGGTGATCTCTGGCTTGCATTGAGAAGGGACTGTCTGGAGGTCTGGATAGCGGCTCTTTCATCTTTGTCTCTCAGTCAGAGATGACAGCAGAGGTTTGAAGGAGGTGGGTGGCAGTGGTAGAGGTAAGAAGTGGCTGGCCTTTGGAGCTGTCTTGGAAGTAACTTGGACAGGCTGGGCTGACAGATTGGATTCTCTAAAGGAAATCAAGGAAGATTGCAAGATTTGTGGCTAGTACAACCAGAAGGATGGAGAGCTGTCATTTACTGGGTTGGGGAAGGTGGGTGGGTCAGAGAGTAAGATCAGAAAGTTCTCAGGAGCTTGGATTCTGAGCAAGAGGAGCGGTCGATGCTGCTGGGCTGTGATTGTCCACATGTGTCCCCTCTCATCCTCAGGTGCCACCTGCTGAGTAGAATGAGCACTTGGGTCAGGCTGGAAGGAAATGCTTTGTCCTGCATGAAAATGATGGAAACAAAACCCCGGGGCGGGCACAGTGGTGCATGCCTGTGATCCCAGTGGCTTTGGAGGCCGAGGGAGGATGTCAGTTCAAAGCCACACTCAGCAATATCGCAAGGCCTTAAGCAACTCCACAAGACCCTGTCTCAAAGGGCTGGGAATGTGGCTCAGTGGTTAAGTGTCCTTGGGTTTAATCCGTGGTACAAAAAAACAAAACAAAACAAAATGCACGTGCACACACACAAAACAAACAAACAAAAAACCCCAAAACTAAAAACCAAAACACGGCAAAAAAAAAAAAAAAAAAACCCCACAAAAATCATAAATCATAAACAAAGTCCTGGATCCCCCGCTCCCCTCCAGATTCTGTTACCATTTTATCTTCAGAAGGGTGAATACACTGATTCCCTTGCAGTTCCTTGGTCATAAATATGTTTCAAGCAACAGCTCTATGTTGAGGTATTGCGTAGGGTCTAGGTTATAGACATGGGTTCACCTGAACCATGATGAGTGCACTGTCTGAGAGAAGAGGGGTGAATAAAGAGACAAACATCAAGTTGCAAGTGCAATGATGGACCCGTGCACACGGTGTCTTAGGAGCATATAAGAAGCCCTGACAGTGAGGGGACAAGGGATGTCAGCGGGTGTTTCCTAAAGCAAGTGATGTCTGAATTGTCAGTATTAAAAAGTGAGAGGAAGTGAGGCTAGCAGAGGCTAATCCATACCCCCTAGAATAGCACTGGCTACACAGAAGGCACTAAAGAAATAACTGTTGAAAGAAAGAATGAATGAAAGGGGGTTGGAGGAGGAGCTGCATGCAGCAGAATGATCGCATTGTGAACTGGAGTGGCCTGGACCTGCAGATCCAGCTCCTTACAAACATCCTCTTTGTGCATGTTTGGAAGAGGCCCTGCACCCACACACTTGTGCAGTTGGTTTACTCTCGTCCTGTGCTCATTTCATTTCATCAGTTTGCCATCATCGTACGCCTCCCTCTGAGAGTAACCTCATGTCTAAGTTCAAGAGACAACTTATTATACACTGATTAAATCACCATGCCGCGTGGCCATCTAACATTTTCTAGTTCTGGTGCCTTCCTCCTATCCTGGCTGACATCCAGAGAGTTTAGTACACAGTCTGTGGGTTGAATTGAAAGGAGGATTACAGTCGCTTGGGTTTAGTATCTGTCAACATGTCATTTTCTCTTTAGATTTTTTATCTGTACCTTTTTGCTTATATTACCCTTACTTAAGGAAAAAAAAAAAAAAAAAAAAAACACAAGCTTGAGGGCTGGGAGTGTGGCTCAGTGGTAGAGTGTGAACGTAGCACGCGCAAGGCCCTAGCACCAGGGGGAAAAAAAAAAAAAAAAAAAAACTTGAAACAAAGGTAGAAACTTCTGTAAATATGATGCCAAATATCTTGTATGTAAATATGGTGCAAAATAGCACAATTGGTGAAGCATACGCATGCAGCAAAGATGTCTATAAGAAATAAGCAATTCCAAATGCAGGTCATGGGCACAGAGGGGCTGGCCGACAAAAGAGACTTGAGTCCAAGGACTCTTCATTTTCCCTCTTTGCATCCCTGGCATTAGGCCCTGCGGCTAGTATGTAGCATGTGCTCAATAGTATTTGAGTATAAGGTCAGGTGAGTGGAGCTCATTTTGCCAGGCTGGGTAGGCACAGCAGGGAGCTACCCAACTGCAGTATTGTGGAGGTTCAGCCTGCACACTGAGTTTATAAATGAACACGAAAAGGTGTTTTGTCAAGTGGTAAAAGTTGACAACAGTAGAGCTTCTTATTGAAAGAAGATACATATCCATCTTCCAGGACCTTTAAAATAGGCCAATCCATAGCTATATAATCTCAAAAGAGGACCTGGATCTATCAAGGACAATAGACATATGCATATTTACCTGGAAAACACCTGAAAGAAAGGATATAAAAATGTTAAGCTTGCTTATTTTGGTTGGTTCTAATTTTCTTCTTCAAGATTTCCTTTATCTTCTAATTTTCACCATAAACATATTATTTTTACACTAAAAACCTTGATGCTATTAATTCTGAACTCTCTCTGCTGTGGGAATGACCATGTAGCCATCAAGACCAGAGTATGGAGGAGATGACTTCTGGCACCCTCTACCAATTTATTTCACATTTCTTGGGTCTCAGCATTGATAATGTGCCCAATGGTCCAGCAGACCTGGAGTCTGTTGTATGCCACAGAGAGCCCAAGTACCAAGAGGTCTCCTCACAAGATCTGATTGCACATCTGCTAACTGATTGTCTTTTTTTCTTTTCTTTTTACCATTCTCATTTTAAAAATTTGTTCTAATTAGTTATACATGACAGCAGAATGCATTTTGACACATCATACATAAATGGAGAATAACTTCTTCTGGTTGTACATGATATAGAGTTACACTGGTTGTGTAATCATATATGCACACAGGGTAGTTATGTCCAATTCAGTCTACTATCCTTTCCTCCCCTCCCTTCACTCTCCTCTGTCTAATCCAAAGTACATCTATTCTCCCCTAGACCCCCACCAACCCCTTATTGTGAATTACCACCTTCATATCAGAGAACACATTCACCCTTTGGTTCTTTAGGATTGGTTTATTTTGCTTAGCATGATATTCTCCAGGTCCATCCATTGACTGGCAAATGCCATAATTTCATTCTTCTTTAAGGCTGAGCAATATTCGTTGTATATATATATATATATATACCACATTTTCTTTATTCATTCATCTGTTGAAGGGCACCCAGGTTGGTTCCATAGTTTAGCTATTGTGAATTGAGCTGCTATAAACATTGATGTGGCTGTGTCACTGTTTTTAAGTCCTTGGGGTATAGACCAAGTAGTGGGATAGATGGGTCAAATGGTGGTTCCATTCCAAGTTTTCTAAGGAATCTCCATACTGCTTTCCAGAGTGGTTACACCAATTTGCAGTCCCACCAGCAATAAATGAGTGTACCTTTTCCCTCACATCCTTGACAATATTTATTGTTGTTTGTATTCTTGATAATTGCCATTCTGACTGGAGTGAGATCAAATCTTACAGTAGCTTTAATTTGCATTTTTCTAATTGCTAGAGATGTTGAACTTTTTAAAATATATTTGTTGATGATGTGTACATCTTCTTCTGTGAAGTGTCTGCTCAGTTCCTTAGCCCATTTATTGATTGGGTTATTTGTTTTTTTGTTTTTGGCGTTAAGTTTTTGAGTTCTTTATATATCCTGGAGATTATACTCCATCTGAGGTGTGTGTGGTGAAGATTTTCTGTAGGCCTTCTCTTCATGTTATTGTTTTCCTTGCTGTGAAGAAGCTTTTTATTTTGCTCCCATCCCATTTATTGATTCTTGATTTTACTTCTTGGGCTTTAGGAGTCTTGTTAAGGAAGTCAGTTCCTAAGCTGACATAGTGAAGATTTGGGCCTACATTTTCTTCTATTAGGCACAGGGTCTCTGTTCTAGTGCTTAAGTCTAAGTCTTTGATCCACTTTAAGTTGTGCTAACTCATCATCTTACCACCACCATCACCAGCAACACCATCACCATCACCACCATCACTATGACCACTGTTACCCTAAAGATTACCTTTGCCATCACATATTCTTCAACAGTTACTGAGGTTCTGCTGTCCTAGTTTTGGGGATAGTGTGGAATAGCAATGGGTTCCTGCTTTCATAGAATTTTTGTTCTAAATGAGGGACAGTAAAAATCAATAACTACATAGATAAACAAGTGAAATATTGGAAAGTGATAGGTGCTGATCAGAGAGTGAAATCCATGGTGTGAAATCCATGTAGGATCGTGTGTTGAGGGCTTGGTCTCCAGTGCAGCAATGTTCAGAGGTGGGGCTTTTGGGAAGTGATTGGATCACAAGGGCTCTGACCTCATCAGTGGATTGACCTATTGGGGGATTTATAACTGCATGTACTATTTATTGGGAAGTGATGGACACTCTAGGAAGTAGAACCAGTTTGGAGGAAGTGGGTGTGCCTTTGGGAACTCTACCTTGTCCCTGGCCCCCTCCTCCCTCCCGCTGCTTCCTGGCTGCCCTGAGGTAAGCAGCTGCCTCCAGCACAGCCTTCTGCCATGATGTTTTGCCTCACCTCAGGCCCAATGAAATGGAGTCAGATAACTGTGGACTGAAACCCGGAGCCAAAATAAATCTCTCCTCCTCTAAGTTGTTATTCTCAGGTGTTTTGTCTCAATGACAAAAAGCTGACACCATTGGGAAGACCTCCTTTGGATGTGAACACCAAGGAGGATCCAGCCCTATGCCACTCTGAGAAAGCACGTTGCAGGCAGATATTGCAGCTAGAAGGGACAATCTCCGCAGGTACAGGAGCAGCCCGAAGGCAGCATGAGTGTGGAGAGAACAAATGGAGGGAAGGTTAGGAAGGAGGGGCTAGCTCATGTGGGTTTTCTTACATTCTCCTTCATTTTAGAATTCAATTTAAATGCCCTGCAAATGGCAAGTGACTCGCCTTTGTTGTTGTTGTTGTTGTTGTGTGTACCAGGGATTGACCTCAGGGGCACTCGACCACTGAGCCACATCCCCAGCCCCATTTTGTATTTTATTTAGAGACAGGGACTCACTGAGTTGCTGAGTGCCTCACCATTGCTGAGGCTGGCTTTGAACTCACCATCCTCCTGCCTCAGCCTCCAGAGCCGCTGGAATTACAGGTGTGTGCCACTATGCCCGGCTGTGAATTGCATTTTAAAAATATCACATGTCTGTGGAGTCAGACATCAGCAAAGATTTCCTGTAAAGGCCCAGATAGTAAACATTTTCATTTGCGGGCCATACTGTATCTCTGGTGACACAACAACCCAAGGCTCCCTTGTAGCCTGAGAGCAGCCACAGGTAATACCTGTGAATGAAAGTGGCCATGTTCCAGTAAAACTTGTTTTTGAACAATGAAATCTGAAGTTCATACAATTTCTGTGCATCATGAAATCTCCTTTTGATTTTCTTCCCCTTAACCATTTAAGTATAAAGCCCATTCTTAGCTCAGCGGGTGTGCAGGCAGGCAGCAGGTGGAACGGACTCAAGGGAAGCGGGTGGGGCCCAGGGAGGAGGTCAGAGGTGCACAATGGTCCTAGCCAGATGCTGGTGGAGCGGGAGCAAGGGCACAAAGGTGATGCACATGGAGGTAGAGACAATAGGAGATGCTGGTGATTCCCAGGTGGCTGTGAGGAGGTGGAGTGAAATACCTTGTAGAGCCTTTGTCATCCAAGTCACAGACCAGACTGCCCCTGAGCAGCATTTGGAGAAGGTGTTTAAACAACTCCCTTGAGCTTTATGACAAACCAGAGCTTCCGGCCTACAGGAGTTAGACCACCAGGGACATGCTGGGGCTGGTCATCCGTGTGCAGTATGACACTTAGTCGAGCACCACCTATCTTCTCATCACACACCTGTGAACTCTGATGCGAGAACACAGTTCCATCAGTTCCCCTCTAAGGGAGGGAGCAGAGAGATGTTCCCCTTTCCAAAGAGTGGGAAATAGGTTGTTGCCAAAGAGGCACAAGATCATGTGCTCCGTGAAAAGGACTGAAGATGAACGTCTACCCAGCCCCCAGTGACTGGGCTGGTTCTGAGAAGCAGCAGAACACAGCACTTATCTGAACTCAGACTCTGGGGTGACCCCTGCAAGTCGTGTTGACCAACCTGCGCAAGTTAACCAACCACCCTGGGCCTCAGTTCCTGTGATCTTGTACTTTAGGGTGTTGACGTGGGAGAATGACAGTGTCTTTGTTGCAGTGTCTGGGCTCATGACCTGGTAAACGGCGGCTGTGGATAGTGGATTAACCACAGAGCCACACCCCGGGAGGCATGGCGCTCCCCACTGCGTGGTGGCGAGGGTGGGCATTTCCCACCTTGATACATGTTGACAGAGGCACTCACCGCGGGCACCTCCTTGTCCAGGCAGGGCTTCCTCTAGGGAGCATGTGTGGACCCTTCATGTCCCTGAGGATTCAGTAAAGGATGCCAAAGAGAGAACAAGACTCCAAGTAAAGGCGCCTTGCAGTCTCTGCCCACTGATGAAGTGGTGTAGCCCATGAATTTATTGTTATTTAATAAATTCTGACCCTGAGACCCAACCCTGTTTGGTCTATGTTAATGACACAGCTTGCTCAGGACAGCTGACACTAGACAAAGGGAGTATAAAAAAGAAAGAGAAATTCTGATTGTGACTTCCATCTAATATAGCCTGCTTGAGTGGCTACACAGAACCACAGACCAGTGACCTAATCAGCATTTATTTCTCATAGTTCTAGAGGCTGGAAGTCAGAGTTTTCTATGGTTAAATTCAATGAAGTTAGCAAGCCACACCTTTGCTTTAAGGAAATGGAGAATTTATATACCACCTTGCTTTTAAACACTACCTGCCCAAGTGGCTCTGCACAGGTAGGACTCCAGTGTCCCAAAGACACCAGGCACTCTGTCTGAATGTCCTTCCTGTCCTTCAAAGGACACCAGCAAAGGGACCAAGGAAGTCAGGAGAGGGAAAGAAAGCCAGGCTCTTGTAACCAGGCATCCATCAAGTCGATGGTGGTGACCCTTTGTGTTCTTCCTCTATGAAAAGATCATCTCCCCTGAAAGGAAACTGAGGTGAACCTCCTTCTGTTTCCTTCACTTTGTCCTTGGCATTTCCCCCTCTTTTAGATCTTGAGGCCCAGGTGTTTTGAGGCACTACCTCCCCAGCACACTGACTTGGAGTTCACTTTCCCAACTAGACTTCCAGCTCCATTTGCCCCTCAGTGCCCTCTGGCCCTGCAGCTCCCACAGCAGAGCCCTAGGAGTGGGAGTTTGGGGGGATTCCAGTCAGCCAGGCCCCTGAGACGCTGGGGCTTCTGCCCAGGTCCTTCTTTGTTACCCATGAAGATCTGAAATGATTCTTTTACCTTGGTTGGAAAAGTTGCCCTTTAATTTTGTGTCCTTGAATAAAGCATGCTGCTTTTTCTGGGTTGTTTTGTTGTTGTTTGTTTGTTTGGGTTTTCACCTGAATAATTCCCCCAAATAACTCCACTTCTACTCTCTGTTCTTGACTGTAGAAAAATTATATCAAAAATTTGTCTCCTTCCACTCAATTCTCTTGTGAGGACTAACATTAAAGAGATTCCATGAAGAGGGAATCATGTATGGAAAAAGTTTCTCTGTGGCACTTTGCATTTTTCTGTAAAGGCTAGATTACTTAATCAACTTGTGGAAGTGGGAATCCAAGGCTCTCAGGTGAGGTCCGTAACCCTTTCTTGGAGGCAGTCTCCCATTTGGGATGGCGTAAGCACGAGGAGGCTGCTGGTACAGGAGCTCTGGCTGTTCCCTGGTGCTCTGCTGAGTGGATGTATCAGATGCAAATAAAGGTAGAGAAGGTAATGCTTTCCCTTGTTTCATCATGTCCAAGCCCTGCTCAAGCTGCCGGGCATCACCTCCGCCTGGAAGCCCACCAATTACTTTGAAAATTTGCTAGAAGTTACATACTTTATGTCTTTTATTTTGCCCAGAAATCAGGGTACTCATCAACTTCCCCAGGTGACTGCAGATTCTTTGAGGGTGGTGACAGTGTCTGACTCATCTTCTTATTCCACCATAGAATCTATCACAAAGTAGGCTTTCAATACATCCTTGTTATATAAACCAATGACTGGGTCTCATGGCTGCTTCTGGCCGCTTCTAGTAAGGACTGTCTAGGTAATTTGGAACAAGTCTCTCCTGAGAACAGATTAGAAAGACGACTCTATAAAATCATCAGACATAGAAGGATTGAAACAAGACAGGAAATACTGGGCTACAAGCTGAAGAAAACCAGAAAGGACATACCATTTAACAAGGAAGCTGCCTAACCATTGGACTATGTCAAAACAACTTGGGAGCCAGCAGGAAGCGGGTCTCACTGGCCAAAGATGGAAGGATACCAGCATACATAAGAAAAATAACTGCAATGTTTAAAATGATGACTAATGTGTCAACATTCTTGAGTTTATAATGATAGCAATAAATTTCAAATCCTCATTTGTTACCTTTAGAACAGTTCTGACAGACAAACTCATTATTCTGGAACCTAGCAAATACGTTTAAACATTTAGGCTGCTTTTCTTATATGAAATATGCCTCAGGGTAACTGGGTTAAGGAGGGTACATTTTTTCTATGTATTCAAAATAATAAATTAAGACTGATGGGCAGGAGCCTGGGGCTGTGGTTCAGCAGTGGAGCACATTCTTAGTACATGCAAGGACCTGAATTCAATCCTCAGAACCAAAAACAAATAAATAAGTCAAACAAATCAAAATAAAGTATAAAGAATGATGGAATTACATATCATTTTACCAAAAAAATTCTAATATACAAATAGATATAAGCAATGATGAGGAGGGACCCACTAGCATCCCACACACCCCCAAACCAATCAGTGCAGATTTTGCAGTCATTAAAATTTAAGAAAATGTTATGAAGAATTTATGAGAACTAACTAGAACATTTGGGGAAAAAACAGTTTCCTAAAAAAAACAGCTTATTGAAATTTAAAACACACACACACACACAAACCAGAATGGTTCTCTCAATGATTAAAAAAACTGACTCAGTCAACAAAAATTTTCCCCAATGAGAAACACCAGGCCTGGATGACTTTTGGGGGGAAATCATATCAACATTCATGAAAGGATTAATTTCAATCTTATATAAACCATTCTGGTGAGATTTTATAATGTTAGATAACATTCATTCCAAAACCTGATAAAAACAGTCTGAGAAAATAAAGTTTTCTGCCAATCCCAGCACAAAAGTATCAGCAAACCAAAGCAACTCTACATGGATGGGATAATATACCATCATCAAGCTGACTTTATGCCACAGATGCAATAGTGGTTAATATTAGAAAATCAACACGTAGGATTTACCATCATCTTAGTCCATTTTACGTTGCTTTAACAAAATGCCAGAGACTAGATAATTTATAAAGAATGGGAAGTTTATTTGGCCCACTGTTCTGGAGGCTGAGAAGTCCAAGAGCATGATGCCAACCTCTGGTAAGGGCTTTCCTACTGCACTGTAACGTGTTGGAGGATATCACAGGGGAGAAAGAGTACTAAGTATACCCGCTTGGGTCTCTCTCTCTCTTTTCTGTCCATGCTGGGAACTCCACCCTCATGAATTGCATCTAAGACCTCATCTCTGAAAGGCCCCAATTCCAGATACCATTAACACATTGGGGATTAGGATTCAAACGCAATAATTTTTCAAACAATAGTAACCACCTAAGCACTTACGAGAGGGGGAAAATATCCTCTTGATTGTTGCAGAAAATGTATTTAATAAAATTCTTTTTAGCAAACAAGGAGTAGATAAGAACTTACATTAAGAGATCCACAAAAATCTGGAGCAAGTATCCTACAACAGGGTTGTTATGGTTTAGATATGAGGTGTCCCCCAAAAGCTCACGTGAGACAATGCAAGAAAGTTCGGAGAAGAAATGATTGGGTTGTGAGAGCCTTAATCCAATCAGGGACTAACTGAGTGGTAACTGGAGGAGGTGGGGCATAGGGGGCACGGCTTTGGGGCATATATTTGTATCTGGTGAGTAGAGTTTCTCTCTCTGCTTTCGGATCATCATGTGACCTGCTTCCCTCTGCCACACTCTTCCTCCATGTTGTTTAGTATCACTCTGAGCCTGGAAGAATGGAGTCTGTTGTGTATGGATTGAGACATCTGAAGCCATAAGCCCCTAAATACACTTTGCCTCCTCTAAAATCGTTTTGGTCAGATCTTTTTTAGTGACAGTAGCAAAAAAGCTGACTAAAACAAGGGTGATGTGTGGGAAGCATTCCTTCTGAGACTTATGAAGAGGCAAGACCACCATATCTTCCCAACCAGGGATCCTAACTAGTACAGTTAGTTAAGAGGAAGAAATAAGAGGGCTGGGGTTGTGGCTCAGCAGTAGAGCACTCGCCTAGCACGTGCAAGGCCCTGGGCTTGATCCTCAGCACCACGTAAAAATAAATAAATAAAATAAAGGTATTGTGTTCAACTACAACTAAAATATAAATATTAAAAAAAGAGAAAGAAATAAGAGATATCAGAAGCAGACTAGAAAAAAACTTCACTATTTACATATTCTATGATTCTCTATTATAGAAAAAATCTTAAGAATTTATAGATACAATTTTATTTATCTACTTTCTATATTTTTGCAGTGTTGGGAATTGAACCAGGACCTTGTGCATGCTAGGCAAATGCTCTACCATGAAGCCACATCCCCAGCCATATAGATACACTTTTAGAATTGATATGAAAGTTTAGTAAGTTTGATGGACATAAAACCAATAAAAAGAAATCATTTCATACTTACATAAACATCCATAAATGGACAATTACACAGAAAAGAAATTATTTGTCATAGCATTAATAAAAAAAAAAAAAGGGTGAAGTTTCTAGGAAAAGCAAAATTAAAGATGTGAATTACCTCTACTGTTACAATTATAGGACATTACTGACAGATATAAAAGATTTTAATATGTGGCAATGTATGCCATGTTCATGTGGTAGAAAACTCAATGTTGTAATTGTGTCTGTTCTCCCTACGTTAGTCAGTTCTCATCAGTATAAGACCTAAGCCAACTCAACTTATGAAGAGAAAAGGTTTATTTTGGAGGTTTCAGTCTGTGATAAGTTGGCCCTATTGCTTTTGGATCTGTGGTGAGATAGTGCATGTTGTGGGGAACATGTGGCCCCTCATGCCATGGCCAGGAAGTAAAAAATGAGAGAGGAAGAGACTGGGGTCCTGTAGTCCCCTTTGAGGGCATGCCCCTAATGATCTAACTTCCTCCCATTCAACCCTCTATCTTACAGATTCCACCACCTCTCCATAGTGCCACCTGAGGGACCATGACTTTAACACATGGGCCTTTGAGGGACAGTCCAAACCCAAAATAGAGCACACCTCAAATTACTGTTACAGACTCAATGTCATCCCAAAATGTGTGTATGTGTGTGTGTGTGTGTGTGTGTGTGTGTGTGTGTGTGTAGCTGGATAAGTTGTTGCAAAATTTATTCAGAGATGCAAAAGGAAAGAAAGGCCAAGTCATTCTTATTAAAAATAAAAAGGCAGGATTTACTCAACCACATACAAGATTTACTATAACTTTGTGAAAATGGCATAATTTTGGCACAAAGACAAAATCACTGGAACATAATAAGGAGTCTGGAAACAAATTCAAGCAGACATAGACAACCTGATTTATAGTAAACATAACATAAAGGAATGAGAGAATGGGTATCTGCATGGGGAAAAAAAAGGGTGAAATGATATCCCTCCTCCCCCTATCATACACAAAACTAGTTAGGGTAGGTTATCGCTCTTAGTGTGAAACAAAAACAACAAAGTGTTGAGAAGAAAATATGGGCTGAAGTGTAACTCGGTAGTAGATTTCATGTAAATCTTTTGATCTTCAGGATAACATGCTTCTTAATCAAGATACCAAAAACATTAACAATAAAGAAAAAGACTCATGTATGGTGCAATGGAGCTGGGCAGTGATTCCAATTTCCTCACAACACAGAAAGGAGGCAGTAAAGGAAAAATTGACCTACAAGAATGTCACTACAAGTTTATACCTGGATTAGAGAAATTGTGGAGAACAATATCAACAAGTTTTTCCTTTTTCATAAGGTTGAATAATACATGGTTTTGCTCTGAAGTGACTGTAGTAAATAGAGTTCAGTGACTTCTCTCAAAGTGGTGTTGATACTGGAAAAGGCAGAGGTCACACACTAAGTTAAAGTATCAATACCTGGATATTTACCAGTCCAGGGCTCCTAAGAGAAAGCTTATGAAATAGTTTCTTGCATAAAAGAAGTGCTAAGTTGTACAAAGATGGGTAATAAGAAGAGGTACTAAGATGGGGAAACATACAAGTGATATGAAAAAGCAAAGGAACAAACCACTCAAAATAGCCCATGACACTTCAGCATTGACACCACAGTGGAGGAAATGTCAGATAAAGTTCATAGTTAAAATGTTCAACAAGTAGCCGGGCGCGGTGGCGCACGCCTGTAATCCCAGCACTTTGGGGGCTGAGGCAGGAGGATCGCGAGTTCAAAGCCAGCCTCAGCAATGGCGAGGCACTTAGCAACTCAGTGAGACCCTGTCTCTAAATAAAAATACAAAAAGGGCCAGGGATGTGGCCCAGTGGTCGAGTGCCCCTGAGTTCAATCCCTGGTACCACAAAAAAAAAAAAAAAAAAAAAAAAAAATGTTCAACAAGTTAAAAGAAGATATAAGAGGGGAAATGAGAGAAATTAAAAGACTATTTCAAAAAAAAGAGATAAGGATTTTGAAAAGAAAACAAATGAAAATCCTGGAAATGAAAGACTCAATAAACCAAATTAAAAATTCAGTGGGAAGCATCACCAATAGATTAGACCACTTTGAAGATCAATTTTGATCCTTAGAAGACAAAGTATATAATCTTGAAAATAAAGTTGACCATAATGAAAAGATGTTAAGAGACCATGACCAGAATATTAAAGAAATTTGTGAGAATAAATACCAGGAGACCAAATTTAAGAATCACTCAGGGAAATGAAGGCTCTGAAATACAAACTAAAGAAATATACAATCTTTTTATTGAAATAACATTAGAAAAATTTCCAAATCTTAGGAATAAGATGGAAATTAAAATACAAGAGGCATATAGAACTCCAAATAGGCAAGATCAAGAGAGATCTCCAAGACATATTATAATGAAAATGCCTAACATGCAAAATAAGAATAGAATTTTTAAAAAAATTTTAAGTTGTTGATGGATCTTTATTTCATTTATATGTGGTGCCGAGACTCAAACCCAGTGCCTCACACATGCTAGGCAAGCGCTCTACCAATGAGCCACAACCCCAGCCCATAAGGATAGAATTTTAAAAGCTGCAAGAGAAAAATGGGAGGTCACAATTAGAGGTAAACCAATTCAGATTTTTCAACCCAGACCCAAAAGCCAGGAGGGCTTGAGATAATATATACCAAATTCAGAAAGAAAATGGGTGCCAACTGAGATCACTATATGCAGCAAAATTATTCTTCAAATTGACAATAAAAATAAAATATACATGAAATAAAAACCTTCCATGATAAGGAGAAACTAAAAGAATTCATAACCACAAAGCCTGTACTACAAAACATACTCAATAAAATATTTCATGCAAAAGATATGAAAAATTAAAATGAAAACCAACACAGAGTTGAACTGCATTAGAAGAATAGTCAATTAAAGGAGAATAAAGTCTGAATTAAGCATTAGAAATAAATCAAAATGGCAGGAAATAAAACTCATCTCTATAATAACATTAATGTAAAAGGTCTAACTCTTCAATCAAAAGACACAGACTGTCAGATTGGATAAAAAAAAAAAAAAAACACAAGAATTGACAATATGTTGTTTGTAAGAAATTCACCTTACAAAGACATCCACAGACTGAAGGTGAAAGGAAGAGAAAAGATATACCATACAAGTGGTAGCTGTAAACAAACAGGGGTAACTCCTCTCATATCACACAAAGTGGGCTTCAAGCCAAAAAATTAATCAGAAGAGACAAAGAAGATCACTTCATATTGCTTAAGGGAGTCACCCAACAACAAGATAAAAGAAGTGTAAATATTTATGCCCCAAAGAATGGTGTGTGTGTGTGTGTGTGTGTATGTGTGTGTGTGTGTGTGTGTGTATATATGTGTGTGTGTATATATATATCCCTTCTCAATATTAAGAATCAAGTGGACCAGAATACAATAATACTGGGTGATTTCAACATACCTCTCTAACCACTAGATAGGTTGTCTAGATACAAACTAAATAAAAACTCTTCAGAACTAAAAAAATAGTATTAATCAAATGGAATTGTTCACACATCAATGACTAAATTCTCAGCAGCACATGGAACATTTTATAAAATAGATTATATTTTAGGTCACAAAACAAATCTCAGCAAATACAAAAATAGAGATAATTTCTTATATCCTATCAGATCAAAGTTGAATGAAAATAGAAATCAATGACAAGATAAAAAACAAAAAGCACTCTAATACATGGAGATTAAATAATATATTTTTGAATGACAAATGGATAGTAGAAGGAATTGGGGAGAAAAAAAAAAAATTCTTAGAAACAAATGAGAATAATGATGCAATATGTCAAAATTTCTGGGATAGTATGAAGACAGTTCTAAGAGGAAAATTGATAGCACTGAGTTCATACATTTAAAAAAAAGAAAGAAAGATATTAAGTAAAAAATCTAAAATCACACCTCAAGTCCCTAGAAAAAGAAGAAA
Organism: Tamias sibiricus; assembly: GCA_025594165.1. Lineage (NCBI taxonomy): Eukaryota > Metazoa > Chordata > Mammalia > Rodentia > Sciuridae > Tamias > Tamias sibiricus. The sequence continues at coordinate 11,026,810 of CM046663.1, read as the reverse complement.
CTAACACCAGGAAATTATTAAAATCAGAGCCAAAATCAATGAAATTGGGAATTAAAAACCAACATAAAGGATCGGTGAAACAAAGAGTTGGTTTTTTGAAAGAAAAAACAAGATTGATAAACCCTTAACCAAACTATCCAAAAGAAAGTTAAAACACTCAAATTAACAAAATTAGACATGAAAAAAAGAAATATCATCACAGACACTAATCATTTGAAACTATTGATCATTAGAAAATATTGTGAAAATTTGTACTCCAATAAGCTAGACAATCTTGAAGATATCGACAAATTTCTAGAGACATATGACCTACTCAAATGAATCACAAGGATATAGAAAACTTAAACAGATAAATATCAAGTAACAAAATTGAAGCCAGGATCAAATGCTAAGTGAAGTTAGTCATTCTCAAAAATCCAAATGCCGAATGTTTTCTCTAAGGAGGCTGATTCACAGTGGGGTTGGGTCAGGGAACATAGGAGGATTAGAGGAACACTAGAAAGGTCAAAGGGGAGGGAGAGGAAGGGAGGGAGCAAGGGGGTATGGGGGGGGGAAAGAAAGTGGTAGAATAAGATGGATATCAATATCCTAAATGCATGATTGGAGACATGAACATATTTTGTATACAGTGTTATATAAAAAGGTGCTCTATATGTGTATTATGAATTGTAATGCTTACTACTGTTATATATACAGCTTCGAATTAAAAAAAAAAAAAAAAAACAAAAAACTTTCCAACAAAGAGAAGCCCAGGACTGGATGGATTCTCAGCTGAATTCTACCAGACCTTTAACAAAGAACTAGTACTAATTCTCCTCAAAATATTACATGAAATAGAAAAGAAGGCAACACTGGTAAGTTCATTCTATGAAGCCAATATCACCCTGATACCAAAATCAGACGAAGACATCAAGCAAATAAAACTTCAGGCAAAGGCTAGGGTTGTAGCTCAGTGGTACAGTACTTGCCTAGCATGTGTGAGGCACTGGGTTCAATCCTCAGCACCACATAAAAATAAATAAAATAAAGGAATTGTGTCCATCTGCAACTAAAAATATTTTTAAAAAAAACTTTAGGTAAATATCCTTGATGAACACAGACGCAAAAATTCTTAACAAAATATTGGCAAACCATATTTAACAAAGCACATTATGAAAACAGTACACCATGATCAAGTGGGATTCATCCCAGGGATGCAAGGTTGGTTGGCTCAACATATACAAAACAATAAATGTAATTTATCACATAAATAGTGTTAAGGACAAGAATCATTCTGGACATGGTAGTGCATGCCTGTAATCCCAGCAACTCAGGAGGCTGAGGTAGAAGGATCAAAAGTTCGAGGCCAGCAACAGCAATTTAGCAAGGTCCTAAGCAAGACCCTGTCTCAAAATATAATTTAAAAATCCTGGGGATGTGGAGCTGGGGTTGTGGCTTGGTGGTAGAGTACTTGCCTAGCATGGGTTCGCTTCTCAGCACCACATATAAATAAATAAAGTCCATTGACAACTAAAAAAAAAAAAAAAAAAAAAAAAAGGCTAGGGATGTGGCTCAGTGGTTAAGTGCCCCTGGGTTTAAAACCTGGTACCAAAAAGAAAAAAAAGACAAGATTCACATGGTTATCTCAGTAGACAAGAAAAAGCATTTGGCAAAGTCCAGCACCCATTCATGTTTAGAGAAAGAAGGAAACTACCTCAACATTATAAAGGCAACGTATGACAAACCCAAGGCCAACATCATACTGGATGGAGAAAAATTGAAACTGTTTTCTAAGAACAGGAACAAGACAAGGATGCCCACTCTCGCCACTCTGATTTAACATAGCCAGAGCAGTCAGGCAGGAGAAGGAAATTAAAGGACTACAAATAAAAAAAGAAAAGGTAAATTCATCTCATTTGCTGATGACATGATCTTATATTTAGAAGATCCCCCAAATTCCACGAGATTGCTAGTGCTGATAAACAAATTTAGTAAAGTAGCAAAATCCAAGAGCAACATACATAAATCAATTGCTTTCCTATACTCCAAAAATGAATCTGATGAAAAAGAAATTAGGAAAACTATCCCATTCATAAAAACCTTAAAAGAAGAAGATAATATACTTGGGAATTAATCTGATGAAGGAGGTAAAGAACCTCTGCAATTAAAACTATAGAAAACTGAAAAAAATAATTGAAAAATACCTTAGAAGATGGAAAGACCTTCCATGTTCTTGAATAGACAGAGTTAATATTGTCAACATGGCCATCCTACCAAAAGCATTATACAGATTCAATGCAATCCCTATCAAAATACCAATGACATTCTTCACAGGAATTCATTAAAAAAACGAGAGACCCAAAATAGACAAAAAAAATCCTGAGCAAAAAGAGCAATGCTGGAGGCATCAAAATACTGGACCACAAATTATACTACAGAGGTATAAGTAAGTAACATAAACAGCATGATATAGGCACCAAAACAGACATGAAGACCAATGGAACAGAATAGAAGACACAGAGACAAACCCACACAGGTACAGCCATCTGATACTTCAAAGGTGCCAAAAACACGTATTGGAGAAAAGACAGTGTTTTTAAACAAATGATACTGGGGTAATTAGATGTCCACATGTAGGAGAATGGAACTTGACCCCTATCTCTCACTCTGCACTAAAGGCAACTCAAAATGGATCAAGACCTAAGAATTAGACCAGAAACTCTGCAACTGCCAGAAATAAAAGTTAGGCCCAACATTCCAACATATCAGCAAACACAGCAACTTCCTTAACAAGACTCCTAAAGCTCAAGAAATGAAACCAAAAGTCAATAAGTGGGATGGTATCAAATTAAAAAACTTTTTCACAGCAAAGGAAACAACGAAGAGCATGAAGAGAGAACCTACAGAATGCCACTTCCTTCTCAGATACGACATTAGTGTCCAGGATATATAAAGAACTCAAGCCAGGCACGGTGGCGCACGCCTGTAATCCCAGCACTTGGGAGGCTGAGGCAGGAAGATTGTGAGTTCAAAGCCAGCCTCAGCAATGGCGAGGCACTTAGCAACTCAGTGAGACCCTGTCTCTAATAAAATACAAAAAGGCTGGGGATGTGGCCCAGTGGTTGAGTGCTCCTGAGTTCAATCCCCGGTACCAAAAAAAAAAAAGGCAAAGGAACTACACAAACGATTCTCAAAGGAAGAAATACAAATGGAAAAAAAAAAAAAGAAATAACAAACATGAAAAAATGTTCAACAGCTTTAGTAATCAGGGAAATGCAAATCAAAACTACATTGAGGTTTCATCTTACTCCAGTAAGACTGGCAATTATTAAGAATACCCATAAGTGTTGATGAGGGGGAAAAGGTACACTCATACATTGTTGGTGAGACTGCAAATTAATGCATCCACTTTGGAAAGCAATATGGAGATTCCTCAAAAAAATAGAAATGGAATCACCATATAACCCAGTTATCCCACTGATCAGTATGTAGCCAGGATCTAAAATCAGTATACTATAAGGATACAGCCACATCAATGTTTATAGCAGCCCATGTCACAATAGCCAAACAAACTAGGTGTCCATCAAACAGAGAAGTGGATAAAGAAAATGTAATTATGGCATTTGCTGCTAAATGCATGGAACTGGAGAACATCATGCTAAGTCAGATCCCAGAAAATCAAAGGTCAAATGTTTTCTCTGATATGCAAAAGCTAGTGCAAAATAAGGAAAAAGAAACATAAAAAAGAAAGGAAGAAAAGAAAAGGGAAGGAATTCCATCAAAATAGAAGAAAGATCAGTGGAGTAGAAGAAGAAGATGAAGGGGAGGGAGGAAGGACAGGATAAGAGAAGAACAGTGGAATGAATCTGACCTAACTGCTATGTACATTTATGAATGTACCACAGTGAATCTCACCATTATATGTACTCACGAGGCACTAATTATAAAAAACAAAAACTATAAACAGTAAGATCATAAGAGTAGAGGAAAGGGAACAGGAGGAGGGAGAAGAGGAGGGAAAAAGAAAGTACCTAGGGCTGAATTAGAGAAAATTATAGTTCATGCTTGTATAATTATGTTAAAATGAACCTAATACTATCTATAACTAAAAGGAGCTGATAAAAAATAAAAAAAGAAAGACTTATGAGCTTGATTATATTAACATTTTGAAAATCTATTAGAATGTCTCATAGAGGGAGTAAAAAGACAAACCCCAAATTGTAACATATTTAGAAGTTAAACAACTGACACAGGACTTGTGTTCAGAATTCTATAAATAACTTCTGTAAATCATCTCATCTAGAAGTGGAGTGCGTCTCGAGTGTCACTGTCCTACTTCTTGACTTGGTGGTGGTTTCATAGGCATGTTTACCTTTCAGGTTTTAGTTACACTAAATAGGCATTTATGTTTTATGCATTTTCTATCTGTGTGCTATAGTTCACACAAAAATGGAAAGCACTTCACTACGGAAAATTTTAAATGTGCACAAAGTAGAAAGAATATCATGACTAGCTCTGTGTATACCCTTCATTTGACACTTAACTTGAATAATTATTGACATTTCTGAGTGTCCTTACTCTTCTTCACCTATCTTCCTCTTTCTCTTTCTGAATGGTGCGTTTTTTGTGAGAGTAAATAGAGCTCTTTTTAAAACCTTGAGTCATATTTTGTTATATTTACCATAGAAAGACTTAGCCAATTGAACCCAATTCAAAATTTGGTATTTACAGAGTTCAGCGACCTTCCACTCTGACGCCTCACTTCAGAAGGGAAGTAAGACAGACTCAGAAAGTCAAAGGTCAAATGTTTGCTCTGATATGTGGAAGCTAGCCCAAAACAAAGGGGGAGGTGGGGCAGGAGAGAGAAGAACAGTGGAATGAATCTAACCTAATTTTCCTACGGACATATATGAATATACCACAGTGAATCTCACCATCGTGTACATCTACAAGACACTAAAACAAAAAACAAACAATTGAAAAGTAAATAGCAGACAGATACGGAGATTACAGAATTGGGAGGAAGGAGAAAGGTAAAAGGAAGTACTGGGGAGTGAATAAAAGCAAATTATATTCCATGCTTTTATAATTATGTCAAAGTGAATCCTGATATTATGTGTAACTAACAAGAACCAATAAAAAAAGATATACTAAAAAAATAAGGAAAGTATTTACTTATTGATCTAGGATCTAAAAATGAATGTCCATGTGTTTTGTTAAGAAAACGATCTGAACAAAGTGAGAAAGTTCACCTTTCATAAAAAAGATTACATTGGATATTAATTGATTTTTGAAAATTCAACCAATAATTCTTGTACAATACTAAGAATTGAGAAAATTGCTTCTGACATAATGTAGGAAAATATAAGCCGCCTGAACTAGGCATCCTTCCAAGTATTTGGGCCACTGTTATTACTGTGCTTAGAATAATAACAACAAGCCTTTAGAAAAATGCTTATTCCACTCAAATATTCTCTACAGCTGAGTAAACTCCTCCCTGCTGGATACTTTGGGAAGGTGTTTAACTCTTTCAGGCAGATGGGGTGATATTTCATTCTATTTTATAAATAATTGAAGATTCTTTTTGGTGGTGGGGGATACTAGAGATTGAACCCAGAAGTGTCTTATCACTGAGCTACATCCTCAGCCCTTTGTATTTTTAATTTTGAGACAGGTTTCACTAAATTGCATAGGGCCTTCCTAAATTACTGAGGCTGGCCTCAAACTTACAACCTTCCTGACTCAGCCTCCCAAGCCACTGGGATTACAGGAGTGTGCCACTGTGCCCGACTTCAAAGTTTCTTTACATTTAATCACCTCTCCTCTCTCGTCAACCACTCAGAAGTAGCTTAATAGAACCACTTTTCCTTATTTCCAATCTATAGTAGAAATAGCTTCTTGCTTGTCATGAGGTATTCATTAGATTGAAAAAAAAAAAAAAAACACCATATTTTGATAATGCTTGACATTTTTCTACAAAGAGTCTTAAATTTTATTACCTACAGTTAAATGGCTAGTTTTTTTGTAGCTTAACAGAGTATCAGTTGTATTAAAACATTAGCTTTGATCCTAAATGCAGCTTTGTCTTACCTGTCTTTACAATTGAAAACAAAGTGGGATGTTATAGAAGGTATGTATCTCAACATAAAGTTCTTCTTTAAAAATAACACTTGACTTGCTCTGGAAACTCTTTTCGTTCATAAATCTCATCTCATTCTGTGCCATAACACAACTAAGACTACCCCTTCATCAGATCATAAATTATAGACTACTGTATTTAGAAGAAATTTCAAAGGTCAGACTACTATCCTAGGATGGATAGCGCTGTACAATGTTATCATCTAGGATACAATGTACCTTACCTATTACTATTACTACTTTACAAATGGAACCAAGATGTACATCACTGGGATAGTACATGATAGAGCTGAATCTAATCTCTAGTTTCTTGCTTCCATCTTAGTCCATTTTCCATTGCTATAACAAAATACTTGAGGCTGGTACTTATCAAGAAAATAAGTTTATTTAGCCCACAGTTTTGGAGGCTCAAGAGCATGGCCTGGCTTCTACTCAGTTCTGAAGAAGATCTTATGGCAAATGGCATTACAATAGTGGGAGTATATGCAAGAAGAAGAGATCATTGAGCAAGACAGGAACTCAAAAGGGCAGAGAGGAGCAGACTAATAACAACCCTCTTCAACTCTCTTCAAGAACCTTCCAAAGGCAGTGTCCTCAATGACCTATTTACCTGGCATTAAACTCCACCTCTTGAAGGTTTCATCACTTCTCAATATCACCACTTAGGGACCAAGTTTCCAACACATGAACCTTTGGAGTACACACCCAAATCATAACACCCCTAATAATAATAATAATATCTACTATTTTATTGAACACCTATTATGCTGTGACACCATGATGGGGCACTTTGTGCATTATTCTTTGATCTATAAGAATGAGGTACTGGCCGGGCGTGGTGGCGCACACCTGTAATGCCAGCACTTGGGAGGCTGAGGCAGGAGGATCGTGAGTTCAAAGCCAGCCTCAGCAATGGTGAGGCACTTAGCAACTCAGTGAGACCCTGTCTCTAATAAAATACAAAAAAGGGCTGGGGATGTGGCCCAGTGGTCGAGCGCCCCTGAGTTCAATCCCCAGTACCAAAAAAAAAAAAAAAAAAAAAAAAAAAGAATGAGGTACTGTCATGATTGATTTACAGAGGAGAACATAATGTAGAACCCAGGTCTTCAAAGCCAATTTTCCAATCCCACTCCCTGTTGTTTCCTGACCTTCCCCTCACTTTGAGGAAAAGTACAAATGTGTTTCCATTATGAATAACGAGGCAGCCCAATGGAGGGTTAACAGCAAAGAGTTGGAGAACTCCCATGTTCTCAAGTTGTCTTTCACTTACAAATGAAATGATAAAAAATCGGCTTCTCCTTTCTCTCAGTGAAAGCTGTATTTCTGTGAGCATATTCTTCCCTAGGAACAGGTAACATCCTAGCCTAGCTCTCAGGAATTCCTTTCAGAAATTCAGTATCTCTTTTACTATAGATGCAACATTCTTAGCCAGATTCCTAAAATCAAGCCTTGTCAAGTGAAAGACAGTGAGGACAGGAAAGACTGAATGAGGTAGCACCAGAATTTGTTGCAACATAGCTAGTTCAAAGATGACTTCTATGGATTTGAGACTGCTGTAGAATTTTTAAAAGGATAAACATTTTTTTTGAAATTAATGTTCCTACTCTGGAAATTGCCTGTACTTTGTTTTAGTAAAACCCTATACTTTAGTTCTCACCAATGCATTCATTAAAGGAAACATCCTCAGCATCATGGGCATAATTGTTGTAAAGATGGATCAAAACTAAAAAGCTGCACACATCATAAGATGATATATTAAGATTGAAGCTTTCTTGGGAACGGAAGCATCACCATGACTCCAAGGATGAATGTTGTAGACAAATCTTCAGAGAACAGCATCCTCACAGATGGCCTTTTGTTGCAGGCAGAGTTTCCCTGATAGATTCTGTAGTCTAGGTATAATTAAGTTTGGCAGGAATAGAGCTAGGTAGGTCAGTTACACTCCAAATTTAAGTCTTCCTACCGAAACACATGATATGAAATGTGGCTTATATTAAGGATGGAAATGAATGTTCTAGACCCTAATTGACTTCATGTTGTTGGGTGTGGTGGCACATGCCTGTAACCCCAGCGATTTGGGAGGATGAGACAGGAGGATTGCAATTTTGAAGCTGGCCTGGGCAACTTCGTGAGAACTTGTCTCAAAATAAAAAAATAAAAAGATTGGGGATGTGGCTAAATTGTAGAGCACCCCTGGGTTCAATTCCCAGTATGTAAAAAACAGAAACAAAAATCTTTGTGTTTCAAGAAACAGTACAGCAATGGAACTTGGTGGGGGTTCATTTCTAGTTTCGAACTCAGAGCTTTGGTGTCTGTGGTAGTTTCCTAGGACTGTCATAACTGACGACCTAAAACTAGGTGGCTTAAAGCAATACATTGATTCTCTCACAACCCTTGGGGCCAGACATCCACGATCAGGTGTTAGCAGGACACACATGAGCTCTAGGGGAGAATCCTTCATGCTTCTGGCTTCTGATAGCTCCAGGTGTTCTTGGCCTATGGAAGGGTCACTCTAATCTCAGCCTCAGTCTTCACATGGCTTTCTTCTCTGCGTCTGTCTCTCTAATCTCCTTCAACCAAACTCTTATAAGGGTGCCTTTGGATCTAAAGTCCACCAGATAATCCAGGATGATCTCATTAAGTACATCTGCAATGACCCTTTTCCCAAAGGTCACATTCACAGGTTCTGAAGATTAGGGCATGAGCATTTATTTTGGGAAGCCACTACTTAACCCAGTACGGTATCAGACAGACTTGAGTTCAGGTTCTGCTTTGCCACACATGGAATAGTGTAATTACTAGCTTACAAATGCATTGCCTCTGTACGGCTCAGTTTCCTTGTGTGTAAAATGGAGATGTTGCTAGGACGTGCATTCTAGAACTGCATGCAGACCAAAGGAAAGGATGCGCTGGAGGCATTTGGCACCTAAGGGAAGTGCATTTTAGTGATTATTATCATCCTTACGCAATCTGTGTATTATTCATATGTAAAAACATTTTATTTTCAAATTTCTAATAAGTCAAATGGTTGATCGCCAATTAATTGCAAGGCACCTGTGGAATGTTTTATATACATTTTTTTTCTATAGTTGCCCTAGCAACCTTTCAGAACAGGTCATGTTATTCCCATTGCCCCAGGATAAAGTTGTGGCTCTGAGATGTTGGGCAACTTGCTGGAAATCTAGAAAAATAGCACCTTGGAATACTTTCATTTTCAAGTGACTTGAAGCTGCTGGAGAGCTGGAGAGGAAGTTCAAGCAGCAAATTCCAAGGCCAGACTGTCAGACTTCCTCCCAGATAGGTGACACCTGAAGGAGGACTCTGCCCAGAATGATCTCCAGAGAGGAGGACAGTGCCTTCAGCTTCAAGTGCGCCACGCAAGGCACCCCCTGATAGTCACTGGGTGACCTCAGCACCAGGTGTGCTCCAGATGAACTGAGAGGTCTGATTTGGATGAGGGTTTCTTTGCGCTAAGGATAAATGTGGACCTATAACCTCACCCCTGGTGGGATCAGGTGAAGACCAGCCTACGGACATGGTGGAGCCCCAAACTCATGCTGAGTAGACACAAGCTGGAGGGTGTATGGGTACTTAGAAGTTTGTTGCATAAAATTTGATATTAATATTCATTATTTTCTCTGATTCTATCCTACATGTTCATTATAGAAAGTCTGGATTATTTTCATACAATGAAGTATGACTAGTATAAAGGAAAGAATCTCCCTGCTTCCAGACAACCAATGTACATGTGGTATCTTTCTTTATGGTGTGTGTGTGTGTGTGTGTGTGTGTGTGTGTAATACAAAAATATGTGTTTTTTTTTTATTTTGAACTGAAATAAGCACTAGGTTCACTGCATCTTAAATTCTTAAACAGTGAAAAACCCTTAATGTCCATTAATAGAAGAATGGATAAAATAATACATTCATGAAATAGAATACTACTTAGTAATAAAAAGAAGCAAATTACTAATATATGCAGTAAATTGTTGAGACATTATGTTGAGAGGAAGTAGCCAGATAGAAGAAAATGAGTAATGTGTGATTATGTTTATATGAAATTAAAGAACAATCTATAGTGATAGAAATTATAACAATAGTTGCATTGACTGGGGAGGGTTACCAGGGGATTTTCAGAGGCTAATTAGAAACATTCTATACAAGAATATACAGAAATGTTCTATCTCTTGATTTAGCTTATAGTTAAAAGACTGCATACATTTTTCAAACCTTATCTAACAGAACACTTAGGATCTAGTGCCTTTTACTACATTTTATAATATACCTTGACAGTTTGCCTTTTTCTGCAGATTTACTCATCTCACTTAAGCTCTCCAATACATTGGCATAAAGTTGTTCATAATATTCCCTTATTATACTCAAAAGGTCTGTAGAATCCATAATAATATTATCTCTCTAATTCCTGCTGTAATAAGTTGTGTCTTTGCTCCTTTTCCTGTATCATTCTGATTATTTATTTTTATTGATGTTATTAAATAACCAGATTTGGGTTTTACTGATTTTTCTATACAGTTTTTCTGTTGTTGTCATCAATTTCCAGTGTGAGCTCTATTATTTCCTGTCTTCCACTTACTTCAGGTTTAACTTGCTTTTCTTTTTCTACTTTCCTAATATATGAAAGCTGCATTCCGTTGTATGAAGGTCTGCTCCAGGACGTCAGATTTTTTACTGTCTCTCAGCCCCTCAAGATGTCTGAGAATTGCTTTGATGACAAATCCCTCTTGGTTCTTTCTCTTGGAATTTTGCTTTGCCTGGCCTTGCAGAGTCTCATTCTATTCATGTTCTGTTTAGTATTCAGCCTAATACTTAAGGTCTCCTCTACGTAGATGTCTATATCTTTGGCTCCAAGCGCCCTCCTCATCTCTGATAGGCTGCCCTGCAACTTAGAGCTGCCCCAACCTCCCTGAACCCCAACCACTATCTTCCCAGTTCATTAAGACCGTGATCTCCCTAAGCCACACAATAAAGTGACATGTGATTCTAGGCAGAAAGCTGTAGTTTGTTTCTTTCTTTTCTGAGGTCACAGTCATGAGCTGGCTGTCATTCAATGTGCAAAAACATTTGCCAAATGATTTGTACAGTTTTCTCCTTGCTGATGCCAAGATAGCAAATTGGGAAAGTTATCCTATCATAGCAGGAATCAGAAGTTCAGTTCGTTTGCATCCAATATAGTTAATGATAGAGCAGAATATAAGTTGACCTCCTTTCTAATTCTCTATTTATCCTATTTGTTCCTCCTTTCTGGCCTTCTTTCCATTTATTCAAGTCATTTTTATTATCCTGTTTCCTTAATGAACTTTCAGTCTGTTTCATATATTTTAATGGTTGCTCTACAGATTACACTATCTACTTTCAAATTAATATTAAATTGATATTATGCCACTTCACGGACAAGTAAGAACCTTATAACATCATAATTTCATTTACCACCCCAGACCTTTGTGCTCTAATTGTCATATATTTTACTTCTACATATAAACCATGCAATAAATACATTTTTATTATGTTTGCACTTTATAGATGGTAGTCCTTTAATGAACTTTAGAAAAACAGCCTTTTCTATATACCCATAGGCTTACCATTTGTACTTATTTTCAGTCTTTCTTGTAGACTCAGTCTTATATCTGGAATAACTTCCCTTTGGCCCAAAGAATTTCTTTAGCATTGTATATAGTGAGGATTTACTAGCAATGAATTCTCTCACTTTTGCTTATCTGAATATGTATTTTGCCTGCATTTTAAAGGATATTTTTGCTCTACAGAGAATTCTAGATTGGCATTGAGTTTCCCCCCACCCAGCACTTTAAAGAGGTTTTTCAAACATCTTCTGCCTTCTGTTCCTTTGATGGGGATGCTAGTCACCATTATTTTGCATATTTTATCATTTTCCTGAATATAATGTGTCTTTTTTTAATGGCTAGTTTTGTTTTCAATTTTCTTTCTTTTCATTTTCCGTAAGTTTGACTAGGATATGTCCTATTGTATTTGTCATGGTTGGGGGTTGCTGAGCTTCTTGGATTTGTGAGTTGTCTCATTTCAATTTGGGGGGGAAATGACCATTATCTCATTAGGTATTACTTCTTTTTTTTTATTTATAATAGTAGTATGTATTACAATTCATAGTGCACATATTTGGCATCTTTTTACATACAACTGTTTGTATACAAAGTATATTCGTACCATTCAGGTCTTCAATCATGCCTTTAGGATAATGATATCCATCTCATTCAACCACCTTTTCTTTTTCTTTTTTTCCCCTCCCCTCCCCCCTTGCTCCCTCCCTTCCCCTCCCTTCCCTTTGACCATTCTAGTGTTCCTTTAATCTCATTAGGTATTACTTCTGCGCCATTTTCTGTCCTTTTCTTATGGGCCTCCAGTTGTGTATATGTTAGACCAACTATATGTTATTGTTCCACAAAATTCAGATGTTCTTTTCAGTTCTTTGTGCTTCAGAAAGTGGATATCTATTGACATTCATGATCCTTTGGTCTGCTGTGTGGAGTCTTTGGTGAAGTTTAGCCAATTGACTTTTTTAAAAAAAAAAATATTTATTTTTTAGTTTTAGTTGGACACAACACCTTTATTTTATTTGTTTATTTTTACGTGGTGCTGAGGATTGAACCAAGGGCCGTGCACGTGCGAGGCGAGCACTCTACCACTGAGCCACAACCCCAGCCCCTATTAACTTTTAATTCTACCATTGTATTTTTCTAGTTTAGAATTTATATTTGTTTCCTTTTTTAGCATTTATATTTCTCAATTGTGATAATCTCTTCGCCCCTTCTTCACATCTCTTCTTGTAAAATCCCAGTGTATTTATAATAGCTGATTTAAATTGCTTGTCTAGTAAATTCAACATCCAGGTTATCTATACATCTGTTGCTATTATCTTGATTATGGGTCTCATTTCCTGTCTTTGTTTTTTGCCTGTCTACTGTCTTTTTTTTTTTAAAGTTATTATGGTTTGGGGAGTTGTAGATACATTGTAGAGACCTAGAATTATATTATCTTCTAAAATGTGCTGGAAAGCACTTAAATTACTTGTGGATCCTGTGATCTTGTGAAAGCTCAGTCTTAGGCTTTGCTATTTTGGTTCTGTTATTATCCTAGGTCATAGCCTTTAGTCTTGGGACGTGGTTCTTACTCCTAAGGTGTGGCCTGGTTTTTCAGGAAGAGCTATAGTGTTTGCCAGATATAAGGTGGACTTGAACTTGGAACCATGTACTCAACACCTGCTGAGATGCAGCTTTTTGGCCCCCCAAGTTGCTGTTTTCTGCTGAGCTCCTAGGCATCTCTCCATGTCCATGCACTGTTCATAAATTAGCTAAGGATTAAAGGGGAGTTTTACACTGATTTTGTGGTTTCCGCCTCTATTCATTCTGCTGTCTGAAATATTTCTCTTCAGTTGTCTACTGTGGTGGCAGCTCTGAACTTTAACCTCTGTCCTTTTAGCACAATAATATGGATGCTCTCTGCTGCAGCTGGATAGTGTCCTTGAGGCAAAGCTGGTTAAATGTGGAACTCATGAGCATGATTCTCTTTTCTCAAGGAAGAAGGCTCCTGTTTTGGGTGGGTCTCCTGTGATGTCAAACTTGTATTCATATTCTGACCACAGTTTGTAATTGTGATTAGCAGCACAGTTAGTCCAAGACAAGCTATTCTTTCATGACTGAAATCAATCCACGCAAGAAGCTTCAAAAATTCTGGAAGTTGAGTTCCACCACAGACCAATCATACTAGAATTCCTGGGTATGGAAACCAAGCAGCAATATTTCTTCAAAAAACTCCAGATAGTTTCTGTGAGGATCCAAAGTAGCAACCAGCAGTGTTTGTCAAGTCCTTATTATATCAACACTTTTCATTAATTATTTTATTAATTCTATGGTAACCTTATTATTTACATCCAAGAAAACTAAAACCTTAGGTGTATGTTGAGTGCATAATTCAGTGTTTCACAACCCATTTCAAAGATTTGAATTCAGCCAGTTTAACTTCAGACTTCAACTTAAATGTTGTGCTTTATTGAAAGGTTTTGGGGAAAGACACGTTCACAAAGAAGACCATAAATTTTGTTTTGTATGAATAATATTCTATCATATTGCCATAAAAATTCCCTGTACTGTTGGATAGTTAGATGTTGTAAGTAGTCTTACTATTATAAACTCCTTTGCATGGACTATTTTGTACACAAAGGTAGGTAAATCTCTAATTGTTGACTTAGGATAGGTTATTAGAAGAGGAAGTTTTAATCTATAGATAGGAACTTTAAAAATTCTTGGCCCAGATTGCCAGAGACCTTTCACAATGTATATGAATATTTGTTACATTATAACTATCAGTAAAATTTTCACTGGGCAATTAAACAATGGGATTGTTTTTATTGAACTCTCCTATCTGGACCTGAATATTTGATTTTTATTGTATCTTTCTAGTGATCATCATTAAATTTATTGACCTTATATCTGTCCTTGGAATGTGCTTGGTCCATTTGTCTGTTGGGTTCCTGGTAAGGGACCGCTACTACCAGAGAAGGAGAGGGGATGTCATTGTCCCTGTTGCACAGACATGCCTGTCATGGAGTGAAACAGGTACTTCTGCAGCTAAAGCTGAGTCACAGCCACTGCCCAGTTGTTTCTTACACCACCTAAGAGTTTTCTTGCTGTGTTTACCTTTTCATAATTACCTTTTCATGATTCCTTGCCATATTTACCTTTGAAGTGATTTGTGAAGGTTGATGGAGAAATAAAATTAGTTCGTTTTTTAAAAAACAAACATGTGACACCCTTTCCGGATGGACTGCCTTTTTGTTTAATGGTGAAAGGGCAGGGACAGAGAGGTGACCACGTGGCAGGGGCAAGATCAAGAGAAGTTGATTGATGTTCTTCACTTTTTCTTTTTCAAAAAAGACATTTTTAACAGGCTAATGTGTTGGCATTTGTAAATATTTTCAAAGCATTATTTTAAATAGAAAATACAGTGTATATTGAGGCAAAAGTTCCAACACACACAACACTACAATGCAATGCAATGAAATGTCTTGGATTTTTCTTTTTATAGAATAACCTTTTCTGAAGATTATAATAGCGAATCAGCAGTTCCTCTAAGGCATAGCAGTGTTGCAAGGAAAATTTTTTAAAGTCATGCTTAAAATTAGTACTTTTGAGGTTAAATCCAGAATCTATTGAATAATCAAAGTAACTTCCTGACTTCCAAGATAAGTATACTAAAACCAAATAAAAATGAATCTTGCTCAACATTATCATGATATGTGCTAAATCTCAAAATCAATTTCTGCCTAGTCCACATGAAAACCTGCCAATTTGAAGGGAAAGAGCATCTTGAACGGGATTTGTGTTAACCAATTAATTGGCATTCAGTGAAATGCACACATTTTAAGAATGTGCTTCAGTGATTTTTGAGGGGAGGGGAGGGTTACTGGGGATTGAACCCAGGTCCTTATGTAAGGTAGGTAAATTATCTACCACTGAGCCCCACCCCCACCCCTGTGAATTTTGACTGTGTTCACCCTCATGACCACCTTTCCAATCCAGATATATATCATTTCCTTCACCATGGGAAGTACACTTGGGCCCTCTGCACTGAATTCTTCCTCCAACCCCCAGCCCCAGGGATTTCTATCACTAGAGGTGAGTTCTGCTAATTCTAGAACTTCATGCAAATGGAGTCGTATGGTATGAACTCTTTTGTGTCTAGCTTCTTTTGCTCTCATCATGTTTTTGAAAGTATAACAGGATGGTTTTGTTTCGTTTTGTTTTTAATCTGAGCAGCAAATAGTTTGCATTGTGTGACTGTTCCACAGTTTGTTTTTTTTAATTTGCCCATTGATGGACACTTGGATTGTTATTTTTTTTCTCCTCAAAGTGGTGGCTTTTTAAAATAAAGCTTCTATGAACATTTGCATACACATATTTTTGTGAAAATGTTTTTATTTCTGTCTAGAAATGGGATTGATAAGTCATAATTGTACTAGTCAGCTTTTTGTCACTGTGAGAAAATACCTGAGATAAACAACTTACGAGGAGGGAAGGCTTACAGTTTCAGATATTTTAGTCCATGTCTTGGCCTGTGATGAGGTAGTACATCACAGTTTAGAATGTATGATAGAGGAAACTGCTTACCTCATTGCTGGGAAACAAAGAGACAAAGAGGGGTTGGGCCCCCATCTCCCCTTCAAGGGCATGCCCCTAGTGACCTAACTTCCTTTCACTAGGCCCCAACTACCAGTAGCACCACAAGCTGGGGACCAAGCCTTCAACGAGTGGGCAACACCATAGCAATATGGTAAGTGTATGTCTAACTTCATAAGAGAAGACCTCTCTAATTTTTCAATGTTGTTATACCCTTTTTAATTCGATCAGCAACGTATGAGAGTTTTAGTTGCTCAGCATCTTTGTCAGCTTTCAATATAGCTGATCTTTTCACTTTTAGCTATCCTAGTGAATGTGAAGATATCTTCATGTGTTTTTACTTAAATTTTCCTGATGATGTTGAATATTTTTCCTGTGCTTCTGGCCGTACCTGAAATTCTGATTTTGGAATTTCAATTTTTAACAGATTGCTTATTATCACAGATTTGTGGGAGTCTGTATTTTGGATAGAATTCCTTTGGAAGATAATGTGTAACTACAAATACTTTCTCCCAGTCTTTGGCTTATCTCATTTTCTTAATAGCTTCTGGAAGAGTCTTTCTCTCTTTCATACCAATTTATACTTGGATTTAACTTTTCTATGTTTGTCAACTACAGGCAACTCTAGGACTTTTAGGAGGTATACAAAAGCCATGATTGTCAGGAAATCTTGTCTTTCCTCCACCACCCCCATCACATCTTGTGATTTAAATTAAGTCAGGAGATTTGGGATTACATACTATAATCTCAGCGCCTTGGGAGACTGAGGCAGGAGGATCTCAAACTCAAGGCCAACATCAGCAATTTAGTGAGGCCCTAAGCAACTTTGTGAGACCCTCTCTCAAAATTTAAAAAACAAATAAAAAGGGTTGGGATGTGGCTCAGTGGTAAAGTGCTCCTGGGCTCAATCCCCAGTACAAAAGTTAAAAAATAAATATATTAATTAAGCTAGGAGGGCTTCAATTATTCTATACAGAGCTGTGGATTATCTATTTTACTACTTTTTTTGGAGGGAAAAACTTTGCTTTAGGTAGCTAAAGATTTATAGCAAATCCCCACCTTTAGGCTTGTGTCTTATTTACAACTGCTTTGTACTTACTGAGACTGAAAAATGTAAAAACTACATGTAGGGACGGGACTTCAATTAAGGAGGTGAAAAAAAGATGTGACTCAGATGAAACCTAAGAATTCACATCAATAGAAAAACAACTTTTTCCTTCATATCAAACCCTGGGTCAAGTAGAGAAGACTGAAATTGCCACCTGACTGTTTTGTGACTCAGTAGTAATCCTTCCAAGTACCCAAATGCCTGCTTAGGCCATGGTGTATCCTGAAGTTCTCATATCATCCACAGGACTAAATTTTGGATATGAAGCATTTTTTGTTAAACTGCTGAACTTTACATAGCCTCAAGGGTCAGTCTTATACCCCAGATACCAGAACTGAATAAATCATGGAGCAAGCTTACTTTATTACTTCTCTGAAAAAAATGTCATCTCCCGAGCAAGGGTCTTTTTCTTGAAAAACCCTCCAGAAATTAATAGCTCCTCTCCGGTTATTGCCTGTCCTTTGGATTTTAACATTTGGGGCCACTCCTATGGGCTTTCATCACATTTTGCTGCAGTGAATCAACACAGCGTTCGAAAAACAGCTATTTACTGCAAGTGAGAACTTGCATAGAGGGCTGGGGGTGTAGCTCAGAGGTAGAGCGCTTACCTAACAGGGGTGAGGGACTGGGTTCCATCTCCAGCACCACAGGCTGGGGGGGGGTGTGCATAGAAAAGGTAGGAATGAGCAAGTCGTAGAAAGAGATTTTTTTTACAGTTGGCTCTTTTATCTCAAATTCATGGTGAATCATAATTTTATCCTCATGAATTTAAATCATTGATGGGATGGATGGACAAAAGGACTCATGGGTCTGGTTCTTCTCTTGTACTTAGGCTACACTAAGAACCCAGAGGTAGGCACCAAATCACCCCAAGCTTCAGTCATTTCACTGTGTTTTAATTGTGCAACTCTGATTTTTATTTCAGTGTTCTCACTGTGTGTGTGTGTGTGTGTGTGTGTGTGTGTTTCATATGCACTTTCTTTTCCAGGGAAAATATTTTCTGTTGAAATGCAGAGCAGACCTAAATGATTTTGAGTGAAGTTGGGTTTATGTTAATAATAGATGTCCAAGACTCATTAAACTCTGCTTGCCTTCTGCTATGGTTTGGGTGTGGTTTGTCCCCGCCAAAACTCATGCTGAGTGTTGGTCTCCCAAGTGGTGGTCTTGAGAGGTGGCAAGGCCTTTAAGAGGCAAGAGGGCTTCATCTTCATGAAGGTATTAACGTAGTTTCCTTGAGAGCGGGCTAGTTATTGTGGGAACGAGCCTGACACTTCCCCTCGTATCTCTCACACACGTGCTCCCAACATATTATGCCATACACCACAAGGCTCTCATCAGATGCTGGCCTATGCTTTTGGACCCCCAAAACTGTGAGCTAAAAAGATCTTTTTTCTTTATAACTACTTCAGCCTCAGGTATTTTGTCAATAGAAAACGGACTAGGCCATCTTTTCTTCCTTTCTCCCAGGTGTGAGAAGAGTGATCTTGGGAAACTACTGAAGCTTCCTAACAGTTTTTCTCTCTCCTCTCTGAACCCACCAATCAGCCCATATGTGTGGCTTCTCCATCCACATAACTAGCCTGGTCTCCCTTTGAGAGTAGGTAAGCCCATGTCTGCCAGGACTGACTGCCTTTATGGCTGCCTCATCAACCTCCCTGAAGAGGAAGAAAAGGAGAACTCAACTACAGGATGTTGAAGGAAGGCCCTCTTTGCCAACTCTTATTTGTTTTGGAGAAGCACAGAAACAAGAAGTTTGCATTTGCGCCAACTCTAATTAACTCCTGCAGTCAAGCCCAAACCACATGTTAGGTGTCTCGTCTCCTGTCTTCATGCTTCATGCATCACTTGCTTCACTTCAGCTGTTTACCTGAGAGGTGCAGGCCAATCATGTCTCCACACAGCAGACGGAGCCCTGCAGGTGAGACCCAAGGCTCTGAGCTGGATGGGGCAATTTCTCAGGCTCATTTGCAGCATAATTTGGGAGTAAGAACTTCTCAGTAGCAGTTAAGAGTAAAGATCACAGCACATTTCCCTGCACATTAACTGTTCTGATCTTGAGTCCAGCAAATCATGCACACACAGAAATAGGACTGGTATTGTTATTCCTTTTGCAACATAGGAGACAGACTTTCCTGGGAATCAGAACTGAGTAACTTCTCTGATTTTAGCACTGAGCTACAAAACTGTCAGGAATACAAAAAGAGCAATGGATCTGATCCCAGTTTTTTTTCTGCAGGACTCTTGATCTAATTGGAGTTCGAGATGATTATACAGGAAGCAATTAGAGGGTAATCAATGACCTTACACACTAAAGTCACTAAGCCGTTTGGATGAGGTGATAAGGACTAGTGCTCAGGTAGACAGAGGCCTAATGAGGAAAGTACAGTAGGATTCTTCATTGAGTCTTGACTTGTATTTTGAAGGCTGAGTGCGACTCTACTAAATAAAGGCAGTGAGCAGGATGTCAGGTGAGTGCACTTGGCGGGAGTAGAATATACACACCCACGTGGCTCTGGGAGACAGACAGTCCAGGCTGCCAGACCACCTGCTGGGGAGGGAGAAATGGTGAGGTAGGATTGCCATGGCTCCTGAGTCTGGGAACTGGTCTGCAGGTCTCTCTGGCCTCCTGGACCCACAGGGGCCCATGCATGGAGATGTGGCCTGCTGTGAGCGTTCATTCCACTTTTCCTCCTGTTCTGTAGAAACCAGATTAGAAACTCCCCATTTCCAGACTTGCTGCGTAAGGGACATGGGTGTGACTCATGTTCCACTGAACATTCAAGGGAGACCTGGAAGGCCTCAGGGAGGCAGAGGTAGCAGTCCTGTGCAGGAGTGCTCTGAGTGGAGGTCCCAAGGTGAGCCAGGAGATAGAAGGAGCGGAAGGTGGGCTCCAGGGTGTCCACTTGCGGCCGCAGGTGGGATTTGGTTGTGGAGCCAGGGGAGAAGCTTGACTCCTGATCGGGTGGAGGCCGAGATTAGGTTGTTCTGGGGTTGAAAGTCTCCAGATCCATGGAGAGGCAGCAGCTTTTTGGGTGGCCTAGTTCCGCGGTCTGGCTTCAGGAGACATTTCTGAACCTTGAGTCTATTTCTTTAACCCTCATGTAATACAGGTTAAGTGAGCATCCCTAATCTGAAAATCTGAAATCGGAAATGTTCCAAAATCAAACTTTTTGAGTGTCAACAAGACACGGCAAGTAGAAAATTCCACATCTGATCTCATCATGATTGCAGTCAAACTTCAGGTGCACTAAGATATTGCAAAAAAATTACCTCGGGCTGTGTGTATAAGGTGAATATGAAACATAAATGGATTTCATGTTCTGACTTGGGTCCCCTTCCAAAGAGATCTCATTATATGTATGCAGATATTGCAAAAATTTCAAAAATCCAAAATCTGAAACATTTGTGGTAGTAGCATTTTAGATAAGGTATACTCAACCTGTACTGTTAGCTTTGACTATCCTGTAGGGATTCTCTTTTGGCTAAAACCTACCTACTGTGGATTCATTTTCTGTAACAAGACCCTCCACTGATGTTACCTCACACTTGTCTTATACAAATACGTGATCAAATATAATTATGTCAAAATGTGTGATCATACATATTTTGGGCAATTGAGGATCGATGAAGTCATAGATGACGCATGTTGCTTGGGAAGGAGCAGCCATTTTAGTCACATGCTCCTAACTGGATTCACCTTGGGAGCTGAGCCCTCACAACCTTGGCCAAGACCCCTGCACACTCAGATGGCCCTTCAGGTGCATAATCCGGAGCTTTTGTAGAATCGAAGGATCGTCCTCCCACTCTTGGTTTCTCATGATTGGTTTAGGCCCAGATAATCATACACATCCCAGAAGGCACCCTCCTTGAAGGGATGGAAGAGCAGCCTCCTTCTGATAACTAGGCATATCCACTAGACTTACCTACTCACAGGAGAAATCACTCTCACTCTCGCTGGATCTTAGCCTGTGCACAGCTGCATTTGACACAGCTCCTGCCACTCAGTGGCATGTGTGCCGTGGGGCTGGGGTGAGAACATCATGACACTTAAAGAACATTCCACAGCACAGGGAACATGATGGCTGTGAGCTTCCCCATGTTCCTCTAGTTAGCAGAGCTGGATCACAGAGCTGGGGACAAATGCAACCTTAATTTTTAAAAATCTCACCTTTCTCCTGTTTCTTTGATTATTTGCATTCTAAACATTGACATTCTAAAATGGAAAAATCTATCTCATCTCACCAAATAGTACTTTCTCTGTTTAAGGCACTTGCCAGCCCACTGTCCCGGGTATTATAAAAAGAGTCTCTTTAACTCCAGTTCAGTGATCCACAACTACTTACTTGTTCTCTGTGTGACTAACACATCCAGAGGTGATGAAGTGACTCTCCTCAGGTGGGTCCCCTCAAGAGACACTCTGTGAGCTCAGCCCAGAGGGTCCTAATTTCTGCTGTGCATTTAAAAATCCCCGGCAAGTTTAAAAAATCTGAAGCCCAGGTCACACCAATTGTGCAGTGGGAATCAGGCAAGAGTGTTTTTTGAGACCTCCAGATGATTCTCTTGTGCAGAAAGATTCAAGAACAACTGGCAGATGAGTTGATGAAATCTCTGATGGCAGAGATTTAGCGGGACCACCTGTGTGAAATTGGAAGTGTAAACAGCTGTACCAGGACTCAGGCTCCCTCCTCTAGGAGCCAGCATATTCCAGAGGTCAAATGGTGTGCAGAGGCTCAAATCAGAATGGACAAGCAGGGCCTATGTGTCCTTTGGTCAGTGGAAGGTGGGGGAAGGTCTGAGGGCTCAGTGTGGGGGAGAAGAGACCACCCAGAAAGCAGACCAGTTGGAGGTGGGTGGAAACTGAGCATTGTCATCTCAGGTGTCTGAATGTGGCCCATACGTGAACCATTCATTCTTTCTTTGTGTCTGGGATCATCCTGCCTGTTACTAGGAGAAACACTGAGCTGCCCAGTGGAGTGAGATTTGATCTCTGCCTCTCGGGTAATTAAGATAATAAGTGGAAGACAAACCAATGATTTACTTTCAGGTAATGTGCCAGGAACAAAGGATTCCAAAGTTAACAATAAATAATTACTGTCCTTGAGAATCTCTTAGATGGGTAGGAGAGACAAAAATGTGTACATAAATAGTAGTACAATGTGACAACACCACTGGAAAAGTTAGTATATTCATGCTCAGACAGTGGCAAAAATAAATGTGAGCTTCATAAAGGCTTGCTGAGACAAACCAGGAACTGTGCTGCACACTTCCCATGCCCCTTTATATATTCTACAAGGAGGAGGTTGCGCTCAGAGGCTACATAATTTGCTAAAACCTTACAGCTCATTAGAGGTGGAGGTGGGATCTGAAGCTAGCTTCATCCGTCTCTGAATTGAAGGGCTCATCTGCCACTCTCTTGCTTCCTCCTGCAATGATCTAAGCTGAGAGGTAGTACCTCAGCTCATGGAAGGTTCCAGAAGGAAGGCAAGCTTTGAGGGATTCATTAGGGCCCTGGGGAGGAGGATGATTTCTGAAAGAAAGACAGTGAGAATGGGAATTGCATCTGACTCATTTACTGCCAAATCCCGGTGTCTGGTACAGCATAGGAACTGGGTGTACAGTTGGATGATTAAATGGAAAGCGAGTCCACAGGACTAACACAGCAAGGAGTTGTCCGAGAACTATAAGTTGCTCCATTGCAGGTGGGGATTCCAGTTTGGGGGTTGCTGGAGTCTAGGTTCAACTATATCATTCCTGACTTATGTGGGCCCTAACAAATGCAGGTTTTATCCTATAGGTGAATAGGCGACACTGTGGGGGCTTAGGCAGAGGGGTGATATGTCATGTTGCTAGCATTTTAGATAGACCACCCTGATATCTTGTTGAACTTAAAGGGGAAGCAGAATAGGGGTGGGGGTAGGGTAGGTGGCTCATTAGAAGATTTCAGTAACTGGAGCAGAGCCCCCAGGACAGCCTGAGGCCTTTCCTTAGACTAATGAGAGAGAAAGAAACCTTTGTCTTCTTTAAATTTCTGTATTCTTGGGTCTCTTTGTTATAACAACTTAGCTTGTACCTTGACTAATAAAGTCCTTGTCATACTTACAAAGAAACAAAAAAGAAGAAGAAGAAAAGAAGAAGAAGAAGAAGAAGAAGAAGAAGAAGAAGAAGAATTCAGTAACACCCTGGGCTTGACCAAGGCAGAGCAGAGGAGACAGAGCAGGGTAAGGTGTAGCGTGGGAATCAACAAGGACAGGGTCTTTTATCTTGCTCGTCAGTATATCCCCATTACATAGAAGATAATCTGATATGTAGAAGGTGTTTGGGAACAGTGCACAAACCATCACTCCAATTCAGAGCATGGAAGAGATTGGGTCACATTTCTAGAATCTTCAACTTTAACCATACATGTGAAAAGTGGTGTCATGGCCTCTCATTTAAAAGGCAACCTAGTAGCTGGGTGCAGTGGCGCACGCCTGTAATCCCAGCACTTGGGAGGCTGAGGCAGGAGGATCGCGAGTTCAAAGCCAGCCTCAGCAATGGCGAGGCACTTAGCAACTCAGTGAGACCCTGTCTCTAATAAAATACAAAAAAAAAAAAAAAAAAAAAAAAAGAGGGCTGGGGATGTGGCCCAGTGGTCGAGTGCCCCTGAGTTCAATACCCAGCACCAAAAAAAAAAAAAAAAAAAGGCAACCTAGTCATTCCACTCCTAATAAGCCCCACAGAATAGAAAATACACATCCACACAATAAGCCTGTACACAGATGTTAATTGCAGCATGATAACCAACAGCTCAAAAACGGGAATGACGCATGTATCCATCAGCAGACAAATGGATAAACTCAACTGGTATATCCATACAACAGAATATTATTCAGCCTTAAAAAGGAGTGAAGTAAAAACAAACAGACAAACAAAACAGAGTGAAGTACATGGCACGATATAAACCTCAAAAACATGCCAAGTAAAAGGAGCCAGATACTAAAGCACACACACTGTATAATTCCATTTGCAGGAAATGTCCAGAATAAACAAATCCATAGAGACAGAAATAGATTAGTGGTTGCTAGGGGCTGGCACGGGGGTGGTGTGTACAGAGTTTCTTTTTTGGAGTCATGAAAATGTTCTGAAGTTAGGTGGTGGCATTGGTGGCACAACTCCATGAACATACTGAAAATCCTAAACGGTATGCTTTAAAAGGATGAGTTTTAAGGCAAGCGATGTATATCTGAAGAAAGGTCTTATTAAAAGACAAGGTGAAAATCCTTGTTTATGGTTAAAATCATGTGAACTGATTCTCTTTGATGGCGAGAGAAACATGTTCTCAGCACCCTTTTCTGTTACGTTCAGGGCTTGTTTTCTGGCGGCTTTTAATAACTGGGTTTAGGCAGATGGTGCAAAGGGTCAGTTCCCTCTTGTCTCTTCCATCTTTGGAGAGCAGATAGCATGTCACCAGAGTGGGACAGGTTGTCACCTGGGGAGGGGAGGTTCCGAACGCAACCTTTGTTCTTGCTTGCCCAACTCTTCACCCTTGGGGGATTAGCACCCACTGAGCACCTCATAATTTTTCGAGTCTATAACCTCAATGGGTTTCATTGCCTTGTGATGTAAATGCTGATGGGACTCTAAGCAACGGTGGCAACTACAATTCTCCGAATGGTCCTCTTTCCATCTGTGAAAATGGGAGAATCCTATAAGATGCTCCTGCCCAGCTACACAAGACTCTGAGTCTGAGAATCTGAGGCTACTGAGATGTCTCTCAGAATGGGAAGTGGCCAGCAGGGGGAAGAGGGGGGCAAATGGCACCAGGTCCCCGCGCTGGCTGCAGACTGGATTTGGACTCGGGATACCTGCTGGGGCAGAAGCTTCCCCCCCTGAGAGCCCAGCTCATGCCAACCTTCTGTGATACCTGAGTCACGGTCTAGTTCATAGGTGTGATCTCGGCCAGTGGATTTGTCATCTACGTCTCTGCTGTGTCAGGGAAATTGTCACAAAAGACCTCCAGCCACATCAGCTAGGCCAGAGCCTGCTGAGCACTCAGCACCACCCAAATGATGCCCAGGCAGTTCTTGGAATTGGCCCTGGGAATACATTCCCACAGGAAAAAAAAAAAAAAAAGACGGTAGTGTCCTGGTTTTGGCTGGGTGGTACATCATGTCCAGTTGGACCTCAGCAGGGGACACACTGAAGGAGGGAGAACCAGCTAGGTCTCAGTAGAGCACAAATAGAATGAAATAGTTAGTGTGGAAAAAAATGCTCACAAGTTCCTTCCAGCTAAATTATTATTATTATTATTATTATTAATTATTATTATTTATTGGTACTGGGGATTGAACCCAGGTGTGCTTAATCACTGAGCTACATACATCCTCAGCATCCCTACTTTTTAATTTAAAAAAAATTTTTTTTAATTTTTTAAATTTTGAAATAGGATCTCACTGAGTTGCTTAGGGCATCACTAAGGTGCTGAGGCTGGCTTTGAACTCATGATCCTTCTGCCTCAGCCTCCCAAGTCACTGGGATTACAGGCATGTGCCACCATGCCCAGTTAATTTATTATTCATTGTGCAGTCTTTTTCTGTTAAAAATTTAAACATTCCCATGGGTTTCAAAGTATCAGTGAGAACTGAAACTTCATAGTCACCTTCTTTTTTCCTCCTTGCTGGTACTTAACATCCACAGTGACCTCACAATCAAATATGGTCAGATTCTTTATCCAGGAGCATAGACAACTCATCTGTGTCTTATATTGTTGATTATAAAAATGGTCAAAGGAGCCAGGTGTGGTGGTGGCACACCTGTAATTCCAGTGGCTTGGGAGGCTGAGGCAGGAGGATTGTGAGTTCAAAGCCAGCCTGAGCAATAGCAAGGTGCTAAGAAACTCAGTGAGACCCCATCTCTAAATAAAATACAAAATAGGGCTGGGATGTTGTTCAGTGGTTGAGTGCCCCTAAGTTCAATCCCTAGTACCAAATAAATAAATAAATAAAAGTGAAAGGTGACTGGGGGGTAGGGACTCCCACGAATCACCTATTGAAAATGACCAGACTCAGAAACCAATACTGTATGTAATGAGTGCCTTAGTCTGTTTTCTGTTGCTATAATAAAATACCTGAGGGTGGGTAATGCATAAAGAAAAGGTGTTTAGTTATCTTACCATTTTAGAGCCTGAAGGAGCATGGCGCTAGCCTCTCTGCTCTGGTGAGGCCTTCTGGCTCTATCACAACTTGGCATTATGGTAGGAGTACATTCAGGATGGAGAGCTTACATGTTGAGAACAGGAATCCAGAGGGATTCAGGGGACAATGTTACTCTTTTTATTACAACCTGCTCTCTTGGGAATTAACTCGGGTCCAAAGAGCATAACATCAATTGCTTCTGAAGCAGTGCCCCCAGTGAAACAGTCCCTTACATGAGGCCCCACCTCTTAGAGTTTCCACCATCTCAACACCACCACACCAAAGACCAAGCTTCCAGCACACAAACCTTTGCGGGGACAGACCGCCTCCAAACCACAGTACTGGGTCAGTATGGGAAATAAGGCTACCTTAGAAATCCTTCACAAGTCTGTCTGTCACTGAGACTCCTTTCTAGAGGACCCTCACAATGCCCAAGTAGGGTGGGAACTTCTCACCTCCCTGCAGCCAGATGTTTTAGGAAGACTATTGCTAGCCCCCAGAGTTGGCCTGGAAAACAGTAGCAATTCTTTGGGAATATGATACTATAAAGAAGACTCAGCCTTGCTTGGCCTGTGGCCAAGAGAGTCTATAAAACTCCAGCATCTTGAAAACTCCTCCTTTCTGAGCACCGATGAGAGGGCCATTGGCAGACCCTGACTGTGTTGGGTGTGGGAGGACCTGGGGCATTTCAAGGAGGACACACAGCCGCGGGCCAAAGCAGCTCTGGAATGTGACCCAGCTGACGGCCAGGGGCTCAGCGAGATGATTTCCAGGTGCTCTTCATACCCATATGGTGGGGGTAGCAATCCAATAAATCATATCAAGCTCAAGGACAAATACAAATGTATACTTTGAGACGAAAGACAGTTACAAAAACAAGAAAATGAAGACTGAAACTAGTTTTGATCCTTTAAGGATATCTGTTAAAATTAAAAATACTGTTTGGAAAAAGAGAAGGAGGGATGGATAGGAATTTTTTAAGGCGGTGGAACTATTCTGTGTGATATTGTGATGACAGATTCTTGCCATCGTGCTTTTGTCAAAACCCATAGAAGGAACAACACCAAGGTTGGACTCTCGTGTGAACTAGATATTAACAAACAAAGAAAGCATCAAGACGGGTTCATAATTCTAACAAAGCTACCACACTAATGTCAGATGTTAATAAGATAGGAAATAGGAAGGGAGAGGCATAGGGGAGCTCTCCGTGCTTTCTGATCAATTCTTCTATATACTTACACTGCTTTTTTATTTTTTTGGCTTGGAAACTTTTTTTTAATTTATTTTTTATTTTAAGTTGTTATAAATGATAGCAGAATGTATTACATTTCATATTACACATATAGAGCACATTTTTTACAAATCTCTGGTTGTATGCAAAGTATATTCACACCATTCGTGACTTCATACATGCACTTAGGGTAATGGTATCCATCTCATTCTACAATCTTTTTTTTTTTTTTTTTTCTTCACCCTTTTGCCCCCTCCCTTCCCCTCCCTCCCCATTGGCCATTCTAGTGTTCCTCTAATCCTCCTATGCTCCCCATCCCAACCCAACTGTGAATTGGCCTCCTTATATCAGAGAAAACATTTGGCATTTGGCTTTTTGGGATTGGCTAACTTCACTTAGCATTATATTCTCTAACTCCATCCATTTGCCTGCAAATGCCATGATTTTATTCTCTCTGATTGCTGAGTAATACTCCATTGTTTGTATATACCACATCCAGCTATCCCACTCCTTGGTCTTTACCCAAAAGACTTGAAAACAGCATACTACAGGGACACAGCCACATCAATGTTTATAGCAGCACAATTCACAATAGCTAAACTGTGGAACCAACCTAGATGCCCTTCAGTAGATGAATGGATAAAGAAAATGTGGTATATACACTGCTTCTTAAAAAAAAAAAAAATGTTCTGCTAAAAATAGTCTTTGGCAAGATATAGCAATGTGATTTTTAAATAAGTAATTATGTAGAGTAGAAATCTTGTTGTAATAAGGGGGCTGAGAAAAGAGAATTGACATCCACCATGCAGACAACCTGGGGGCACCAGGGTTACTAAACTTTTGCTCTGGTGGCCGTGATGGGCAGTCCTCCAGGGCCCACTGAGAAGAGAAGCTGTATGTCCTGAACACTTACAAGGGTGAGCCAGTTCCCCGAAGGCTCATCTGAGGAGTTGGCAGACCTCCTATGTTTGATGTGGTAGAAATCAAAAGGTACAAATCCCAGGTCCTACCTGAAACTTACCCAATTGGAGCTAGAGCCCAGAAAGCTGCATTTTTAACCAACATCACAGGTAGCTGTTACATACATTGAAATTTAAGAATAACTGCAGTATTATTTCCAGCATGTGGCACAACATTGGTGTGTGAAATTATGGCATGGAACCTCAAGCCACTAAGTAGGATTATTAGAAAGTTGGGCAATGTGAGATTGTTTCATTATCTAAAACAACCTACAGTTTAGGCAGGCGTGAGAGGAGGAAAGGCAATGTGTGCTTGATTAATGACCCACAGGAAAACACAAAAAAAAAAAATGGTCTAGAATCTTACAATCTGGCTAAATTCATTAGAAGAATCACAGAAAAATACACAGCCTGGCCAATGTCCTAGAAGCCACTTTACAAAAGAGAATGTGGTCCATCTGATCACCTCTCTCCAGAGTAAGAGGTGTAGTCTTCCTTTGTAAACCTAAAGTTGTCCCAACTGAGCTAGATTTAAGGATGCTGGAATAATATTCTAGCTCTAGAACATTTTTGAAGTTTCTGGGATCAATCACTGGGATGAATTTCTAATAAAAGAAGTACATGAGCTCTAAAACAAAGAACCCAAACAACAATCTACTAACAAGGGAGTGTTTACCACTAGCTACAATTTACAACCTAGTTCAGGTGTATCAGTTTGCATATTTACTCAACACGTGTTTGTTGAACACCCTCTATGTGCTAGACATGAA
Organism: Tamias sibiricus; assembly: GCA_025594165.1. Lineage (NCBI taxonomy): Eukaryota > Metazoa > Chordata > Mammalia > Rodentia > Sciuridae > Tamias > Tamias sibiricus. The sequence continues at coordinate 10,997,284 of CM046663.1, read as the reverse complement.
GGCTACAACTGGGAATAACTGGAAAAACAAGCTCTTTGTTCTCATGGACCTTATAGGAGGGAGACAGAAAATAAACACAATGAATTTAGATACAGTAGTGTGCTAAGAAAATGAAATGGGACTTGTACATATACTCCTGAAATAAAGTGGTGGAGGCAGATCACTTTGGGAAAGTGATATTTGAACAGAGACCTGAACAACACAAGAACCAATCCTCTGAGGATATAGGGCAGAGGCATCAATGAGTGCAAAGGCCATGTGGCATATTCTAGAAGCACAAAGGTGGTCAATGTGATTGGAACTCAGTGAGGCTTGGAGGGAAGAGTACAGAAGGAATGTGGAGAAGCAAGGAATCAGAATTGCGTTTTAAGTGTAATGTGAGCCAGTAGAGGTTTTAAATAGGGGAGTAATATATTCAGATTTAATTTTTGCAGGAATGTTCTGCTAATTCTTCAATCAAGGGGGAGACTCACAAGTATCATTCTACTATTGGATAAACTACAAAATATAATGTATGTAATATTAATTATTTTGCATATTTTATAATTTTAAAATTCTCAGTCTTTTGTGTAGGGACTAGTTTGTAGAGTGGTAAGAAAGGTATTGGATAGACCTGCAGGAGGATGGGTTAGAGAAACTATGGAGGACCAGGAATTGAATGGTAGCAACAGAAATGGAGCTAAACAGATTTATAAAATATTTGGGAGATAAAATGGTAGAACTTGCAGATGGGCTGGTTGTGGAGGAATAGCGAAAGAATTAGGACTGAAGATGCCACAAGCAACTGGGAAAATGCTGAAAGCATTTACCGACATGTAGAAACCTGAGGGAATTAGGAGACAGGTTTGAGGGGCGGGGTTGTAGCACAGTGGTAGAGCGCTTAGAGGCACTGGGTTCAAACCTCAACACCACATAAAAAATAAAATGAAGGTATTGTGTCCATCTACAAATAAATATATATTTTTAAAAAGACAAAGGTTTGAGGAAGGGATTAAGAATTCTGTTTCGACCATGGTACATTTGTGCAGTGTGGCATCAGAAAGATCATGCAGGATGACATGCCATTTGACACGTTCAAGTGGGGAAGTTAAGTGCGAACTTAGACACAGAATTTTGGGACACAGTGTTGATTGAGGTCAGGAGTAGAGATGTAAATATGAAAATGAATGGAACACAAATGGTAAGTTTAGAGGTTTGGAATCTTTCCTTCCTGCCCTCCCCCCACCCCTTCTCTCTCTTTCTTTCTCTTTCTAGTACTAGGGATTGGACACAGGGTGCTCTACCACTGAGCTACATCCCCAATTCTTTTTATTTATTTATTTATTTATTTTTATTTTGAGACAGGGTCTTACTAAATTGCCCAGGCTGGTCTTGAACTTGCAATCCTCCTGAGTTGCTAGTGTTGTGGGTATGCGCCACCATGCCTGGCAAATCTTTTTTTAACTGGTAAATTTAGTTCATTTATATTTATTGCCACTTCTGATATATTTGGATTTTAGGTACCTTCTTACTTTGAGCCTTAACCTTATATAACACATTTCTGGCCAAGTGGGAGTCATAGACGGAAAAGTAAGATTTTTGTTTTTCCACACATTAAAAATAAAAAGATTCCTTAGCCGGGCGCAGTGGCACACGCCTGTAATCCCCAGCACTTGGGAGGCTGAGGCAGGAGGATCGTGAGTTCAAGGCCAGCCTCAGCTAAGTGAGGCACTTAGCAACTCAGTGAGACCCTGTCTCTACTAAATTACAAAAAAAGGCTGGGGATGTGGCCCAGTGGTCGAGTGCTCCTGAGTTCAAACCCTGGTACCATAAAAAAAAATAAAAATAAAAAAAGATTCCTTAAAAAGAGTAACCATTTGCTATGGTGATTTGTATTGTTTGTACAAATATAAATATACATATATAAGTGAAGTTAGCCAGTCTCAAAAATCCAAGTACCAAATGTTTTCTCTGATATAAGGAGGCTAGTTCACAATATTGTTGGATGGGGGTACATAGGAGGATTAGAGGAACACTAGAATGGTCAAAGGAAGCAAGGGGGAGGGAGGGGGAGAAAAGAAAAAAAAAGGTGGTTGAATGAGACAGATATCATTTTCCTAAATGCATGATTGAAGACCTGAATTGTACGAATATACTTTGTATACAAACAGTTGTATGTAAAAAGATGCTATATATGGGCACTATGAATTGTAATTATTATTAAATTTAAAAAATTAAAAAAAAAAATAAACACATATAAAGCTATATAATTTAAAAAACCAGGTTTATTGAGACAAAGATCACATACCATATAAATTATCTGTTTAAAGTGTATAATTCAGTGGTTCTTAGTATATTCACAGAGTTGTTCAGCCATCACCATGATCAGTTTTAGGGCATTTTTTGTCACTTCACAAAGAGACCTCATAACTATCATCAGCCATTCTTCATTATCCCCCCTCCTCAGCCTCCAGCGCCCCATTCTACTTTCAGTCTCAACAGATATGCTGATTCACATAAATGGAATTGTACATTATTTGTTCTTTTATGAGTGGCTTCTTTCTCTTACTGCAATGTTTCCAAGGCTCATCCACATTGCAACATGTAGCAGTAGTACTTTGTCCCTTTTCATTGCTGAATTATATTCCATTGTATAGATTTGCCACATTTTATTTGTTCACTCATCAGGTGATGGGCATTTGGTTGTTTCTACTTTCAGCTTAAACAGGGTGTGAAAACCATTTCAATGGAGTTTCTTGCATAACTGCTCCAGTGGGAAAAGGCACACTAGCTTGCTCATTAAAACCTACTCCCCTGTAATCAGCCCACAGCCCAGCCAGAGAATAAGAATGAGACCCAATTAAGACTGTACACCAAGCTGGGCAGGGATCTGGCTTTTCTTGGCACACTGGCCAATTAAAATCTACCCTGAGAAAATGACACTCAGACCCAGCAAGCCACAATCTAGCTTCAGGGGGATCCACTTTTTACAAAAGAGAAAATCGTGACTCAGTGTTGCCTTGTTGTGCAACGTTTTTCTAGTTTAATAAATTGAACTTCATTGTATGATCAGATCCAGCAACATGAAAAATATTGATTTTGGTCACAGATTATAGTTGCATCTTGGAACCATCCAAATTCCAGGTGCAATAGGTAAAATGTTGAACATTGATTTAGGGCGATTCCCCACCCCTGTCCTGCCCCAGGCATTGATGAGCCCTGGGTGGAGCCCAGACCCTGAAGTGCCCTGCTTTCCAGGGACCCCAGTGGGCATTTCCCTTGTGTGGTTGGGGGCCCAGGAAGAGAAGACTAATGGGAAGCAGACCCTGCCTGAAGATGCAAAGCTTTAAGTGCTGACTTTCCAAAACCCTGGGCATTGTGAAGATAAGGTAACTGACAATGCACTGGAAAAAGAAAAACAGAAGCGACTGTGTTCTCTGGAGGGCAGGGCTCTGAGTACAGAGCGTCTCATGTTTTCAAAGGAGGAAAATGTCCATGGTTAATATTTGGATGGGCCACACTGCACGCCTTTCTCACCGAAGCTGAGACTGTCTCACCACAGACAAAGGGCCCTCACTGTGCACCTGTGGAGAGGGGAGCTGGGCCCAAGGAAGGCAGGGCCCACCTCTTCCTACCCTTCCTGTTTTAAGCAGAGTTTTGCAAAGGGAGTGGTTCTGGAAAGAAAGCAGAGCATGGAGCGTCAGAGCCTGGAGTGTTCAGAAACACATCTGCTCTAGAGACCCTCGGGAAGGCTCACTGCCAAGGACAACTCTGACCTGTGGAAAGGTACTTGTCGGCCCATGAGCCTGGACAACAAGGAGGAGAGGTGGAGGGAAAACAAAAAGACATTGCTGTGTAAGGCAGTCTCCAGGCCAGCACCACAAATGCCAGAGGGTATCAGGCCCATCTCAACACCCACATGCCAATCTGTGGCTGCTCCAGGGGGCTCCCAAGTGCAGCCTCAGTGGAAACGTGAAGGACAGAGATGGCACTGCGTCGAAAACCTGGCACAGGGAGAGAAGTACCCCAGGGACACCAGTTCAGACTTGTGAAGGAGAAGAAATCACCAGAAAGGGAAGAGGATTGGGGAATGAGGGGCAGTGACACGCGAACGTGTGTGTGTGTGTGTGTGTGTGTGTGTGTGTGTGTGTGAACATGAGTGAGTGTGCTGAGGGATGGATTTGTGATCTTACGAGAGATTTGGTGATCTGCAGAATCTTGTGGACATTTCAACAATCCTATGAGCATTTACCACACATTATTAAAATTATGTTTTAATTGCCATTCTTACCACTAGACATAGTCATAGCCATCCTTATCAACCTTAAGAAAGTTGTTCTTCAACCTTCTTTGTTTAAGAAGAATTGAACAAATGGACAGACACATTCTGTGTTCCTAGGTGATTGTGACCTGTTTGGGTCTTTGTCTTTGTCTTTGTCTTGTCCTCTGTTGTACACATAGGAGTTTTGTTGTCTTAGTCCCTCTTTTGGACCTGTGTGGTGTAAAGAATAAATATCCCAATCCCAACAGCTGTATTTACATCCTAGGGGCTGTTCCTTCTCATAGGGGAAAAATAATTGTCAATCAAATACCAGATGAAAGTGGAAAGTAACTTATCATGAAATCACTGGCAGGATTTTTCAAAAGGAAGAAAAAACTTCCCTTTCCAGTGTTCAAAATGAAAGATTTTGCAGAATATTTTCAGTGAATTCAACAAGGAAACTTTAAAAAAAAATTTTTTTTTAATTTATTTAATTTTCTTCTAACTTTATGATTATACATATTAGTTGGGTTCCCAGCTACTCATACATGCATAGAAATGGACCTTAGTTCATGATTCCTTTGTTCCCTCCCATCCTCCCCCCAACAATGCAATTTTAAATGAATCCCATCATGACTAGCTGAGTGCCTCAAGGGAAGAAAGAACCAGGAAGAGCTTTTAAAAAGAAGATGATAAGTTCTGGGGGTGTAGCTCAGTGGTAGAGCACTTGCCTAGCACAAATGAGGTCCTGGGTTCCATTGCCAGGACTACCAAAAAATAAAAATAAAAAATTGAATGTATGTTCTGGAAATGGATGGTGGCAATGGAGGTACAACAATGAGAATGTACTTAATGACATTTCCACTGCACTGTGCACTTAAAAATGGTTTAGGTGGTAAATTTTATGTCATATATATTTCACCACATTAAAAAAATGGTAGGGGATGGAGGAGAGAAAACAATGGAAGGAGAATATAATATTGGGGAGAGTTCTATCTCCTTTCTTCCATTCCCCCTGGTTCCTGGTGGCTGCTCAGAGCTCATAACCTCCAATTCAAAATGTCCCTCCTCCTGGGCTGGCACCAGGACAGATCAGTTTTAAGTCTTTTCAGTGTTCCAATAACTCAGTAAACATGGTTTGTTTTCTTCCTTCTCTCTCAAGTTGCTACCTCCATGTGACTTGTTGGAGTCTGGAGAGCAGCCTCAGACACGGACACCATCTTACAGTGGGCGCTTCCGTGCAGGCGCTTGCGCAAAGGCACTGGGTGCGGGTCTATGCTTGTGGATGTTAGTGTGGGGCGGGGTGCTGGCATGCCAGTGGGGTCGAGGGACAGAGGAGAGGTGGTGCTGGCTGACCCCTGGGGACCAGGTGTCCTGTTGCTCTCCAGAGCTCTCCACTTCCCTCTTATAACATGCTGGGCATCTCCCACAGGTCCCTGGTCTCCCTAGCCTGGGCAAGGCCACCCATTCCAGGATGTGTCACATGCACAGCTTGCAAGCTGCCTGAGCGGTGACTAGCTCTCCCACTGAACTTGAAGAGACCAGCGGGCATTTACCTCCCCATCTTCATCCTGGCCCTATGCCTCCCATAGAGGATGCACTCAAATTCTTGCTGAATGAATATTGTTGAGGTATTGTTAATGACATTGTTGATGCTTCTTCGACTTAGAGCTCTGAACAGCATCCCTTTGACCACAGGTAGCAAGTAAAGGATGGCAAGGTGGACCCTTACCCCTGACCTGTACCCTGGGCCCCTGGTCTGCACAGCCTGCTTCCATCTCTGCAGGCTCAAGTTCCTCCAATGCCTACCCATGTTGCTCCCATGTATACAAATCACCTGCAAGCTGAAGAGAGGGGGATACTGAAGACTTGGGGTGGGGAGCAGACATGTGATGGAATCTCCGTGAGGGCAAAGTTGTGATTCCAGTTTTCCTTTGCATTTCTTTGTCCATCTTTACAGTGCCCTGCTCTGACCTGTGCTAGAATCCTAACAAGACTTGGCAAAGGCCCAAGTCCACTATTTATTGAGGCTACACACATGAATAGCTTTCACTCACTCAAAAGAAATGAAAAAGAAAATGTAAATTTTTATATCCTTGTAGTCTCCAGTGTTCACATTTTCTGGGGTTTGTGGCTATAGAAGCAAATATGTATAATATAATCTTATTGGATATTTTAAATGGGAGATGTAGAGAACTTAACCAATACTTTGTATAGTAACTGCTCAGGTTTATTTTCTCCTTACAAATCATATGACTCAGTGAGCAAATGAAGTTTTATTGATAAGATGAGGAAAATTGACTTAAATGGTTGTGAAGCAGTGGGTGTTTGGTTTTCAGCTGAAGCACTGATGCTAGAATCAGTTAATGATCCATATAGACAGTCTATAATAACATTGTATTTGAAATAAGGTAATTATTACTTTTCATATTCTTTATTCTCAGTATTTACTAAAAATATGACTAGAAGTTTAGTGTGGGGCATAAACCTCTGGCATTTGGTTTTACCTTGAGTAAGCTTTCTGTGTGGAAATATTTAAGTTTTTTTTTTTTTAGTTGTTTGATGAACCTTTATTTTTTATTTATTTATATGCGGTGCTGAGAATTGAACCCAGTGCTTCACACATGCTAGGCAAGTGCTCTACCACTGAGGCACAACCCAGCCCTCTGTGTGGAAATATTTAAGAATAAGAAGTATTATCTTTCCCAAACAGATTTTATATAGATTTAAGAAATTGACAACACATAGTTAAAAAAAAAACTAAATTTACTCAAATGTTTAAATGGTTTTAATTATACAGTTATGTAAGCAACATGTGCAGAATAAGATAAACCAAAAGAGAAAGATATATAAAGAAAATTATAAAATCTCACAGAATTCAGGTTATATCCTGAGGAGTTTTTTTTCCCTCATATAATGATGAATCTCAAATGTTGCAAATATGAGTTGCGGCCTACAACTCAGGAAAGCAGGAGTAAGAGGTTAGCCACATCTGTTAGAACATTCTCCACCCTGAAGATAATCTATTATCAGGTGTGGTGGAGGCAGATGGGTAGACACCAAGTCCCCAGAGTTCCCTCCCCTGGCCTGGGTATCTGTCTGGTGTCACTATGAGTCATTCTGCCACTGGGGTCCTATCCCAGACCAGGGTACTGGGATGGTGGTTTGCTCTCTCAGAACTCCCTTAGGATGCGGGGCACAGAGTCCCTCTGATGGGACCCACAATTCTCTACAGTGAGCCTTTTCTATGAAATCTTTGTCAGAAGTTATTTTATTTCCCATGATAGACTGAGAAAGCAGAATTCCCAAGTCAAAGGGTGGCAGGAGGTTAAGGCTGTCAATACACATACCTAATTGCCATTCAGAGACCACCAACCTAATTCCACCCTCAAGCTGTAAAAGGAAGCTGCCCACAGCACCTGCCCCATGCAGTCACTGATTGCGGCCCTAATGCAACTTCTCCCATGAACTCGACATGGATGACACTTTGCCTGTTTGTCTTTGTGGCATTCAGTGAGAAGGTCAACTTTTATTGAGCACTTGTTAAATATAAAGCATGGACAATAGTGACTACTCTGAGACTCAGTTTTTCATCTTCAAAACAGTCTGGGGTTGTCCTGTAGAAATAAGAGCAGAGGCCAGGGTCAGGAATGCATAGGACCCCTCAGTTCTCTGTACAAAGAATTTGGTCTCCAGCAGGTTGGGGTTTATGGAAATTCCATAGAACCTTCATGCAAAGAGTTCTTAACACTGAATCTAACCCCTTCCTGCATAGATGAGGAAACAACAGATCAACCAGGTGACCATGAGTGAGTCAGGGATGCAGCCTGCACTGAACCTGATCTCATGCTGAGCCAGGGTTCTTTCTATCCACCTTGCTCCTGCTCAGCCTCAGCCTGTGTGTTCTGTACCCCATTCTCAGACAGAAACCAGGGCCGACCGGGCTCCTCCCAAGGACACACCCCTCAGGCCAATCAGACCTGCTGCAGCAGAGACATGAGCATATCAGAAAGTCTGCTTGACACTCCAGAACCTTCTGGTCCCTGGGCTCAAGCAGCCACCCCAACTGAGGGCTCACCCTCGGCGCTGCCTTCCCTTCCAGGCTGTAACTTTTCCTGCTGTTCATTAATTAATTACCTCTAAGCGGAGCATTTATACAATCAAAAGAATTTCCAGCGCCACACCTGGCTCACATTGTTTATCTTTGCTTGTCACAGTAATTCATATTTTTCGTGCTTTATTAGAAAAGGTTTTCCCTTCTGCTCTCTCTGCTCATTGCTTGTCCAGCCCCAAGGGCTCTGGAGGCCTCTGTTGATCCCCACTGTAGTTTGAATCACTAAATAACAACAACAACAACATACACACACACAATCTTGAATGCCTCATGAGCTTTAAGCTTTGAAGTTATTGCTTGTGATTTTTTTTTTTTAAACTGGAGGAGGAAACTGGCACATATTGGATCCCTGCAATAGCACAGGTATTGTAACTGGGACTTGATAAATATTTTGTCCTTTATTTTTCACAGCCATCTTCATTCTGCCCATTTTACTCACAAGGAAAGCAGGTCACACTGCTAATGAATAGTAAAACCAAGACTGAAATTCTGATTCAACTCCAGGCCTATATTTTTTTCTGTCATGTGACTATTGCTACCTCCAGGGATGCTATTTTTCAAGCATTTGCACATTTCAAAGAGTGGTTCTGTTCTAAGTAATAGATCACTCCCCAGGGACCCCAGCCTCAATTTGATGTTTAAAGTGGTAAGGGGAAGGCTGGGGTATGACTTCATGGTAGAGTGCTTGGCTAGTAATCATAAGACCTTGGCTTCCAATAAATAAATAAATAAATAAATAAATAACAAAGTAGAGGGAAAGGAGTTAACAGAGGTTTCCTCTCGAGCTGCCTGTTTTGCTAAGATGGCTGCATAAGGGAATATTAAGTAGGGAAAGTTAAGAAGTTATTGGCTTTGTTCAGCTCAAGCTATGTGGAAAAGACTTTCAATGTTGAGAGTCATGGGACGGTAATAAGGAGCAAACCAGGCATTTCATGGGGGCCAAGCCACAGAGAATATTTGCCAGTGATAGCAAGTCCATTATCTTGGTGTGTAATTAAATTTGGCCCAAGGAAGTGTCTGCATTTGAGTCCTTACATTGCAATTGCAACCTAACTTTGTATGTAAACCAATGAAATCCTAATTTAGGGGTATTGGTAGAAGAACAAAAATCATCTAATGATGCACTTCTCTGAATGTGTCCCTAAAGTTAAAGAAGTCACTATACAGTAACAAATAGCTGAGGTTCAGTTAAGGCAGTTAAGCTCAGTCAGTTGCAGGGCCCAGCTGATTTAAATAAGACTAGAGAGTTTACACGAGGAAATCAGGATCTCCTAGCTAATCCACAACATAGCCAGGACTAAAATCTAGACCTTCTGACTTCTAGTGCCACATCCACATCCGCATCCAAGCTGTAACCAATTAAAATGACTCCATATGTCACTCTCATTTTCTGTCCTGACCACATGCAGGTGGGAGTTCTCAGAATGTGTTTGAATTCTGGGTTCTGGGAATAGGGCTGCCCTATTTTAGAGTCCTGATTTGTTCAACTAAATGTTGTTTAATTTAGTTCATCCACATTTTTCCTTTTCTTTTTTTTTTTGTTTTTGTTTGTTTGTTTGTTACTGGGGATTGAACTCAGGAGCACTTAACCACTAAGCCACATCCCCAGCCCTTTTTTGTATGTTATTTAGAGACAGGGTCTCACTGAATGAGTTGCTTAGTGCCTCAACTTGCGATCCTCCTGCCTCAGCCTCCTAAACCGGTAGGATTACAGGCATGCGCCACTGTGCCTGGCCCAATTTTTTTTTTTTTTTCCTTTTGACAATGGCAGGATGGAGGTCCCTGGAGACACTAGAGAGAATGTAGGTGGTGAAGTACTGAGACTGAGCTTGTTAAGGTACCGAATGAGCCATAGCACCTTTTATGGGCAAAGAAAACATGAACAAGTTAAGTGACCTAAATTATACACCAAGACCTACAACTGACCTAAAGCAGGTAATTGTACTTGTTATGACTCAAAGACTCTCTCCATAAAGTAGAGAACTAATATTGGGCTAAGCAATCAATTCTCTTTACTTCCTAAGGATTCTGGTAGAACTTCCAGGGAGCTTTCTCAGCCTATAAAGTAACTCTGGTTATGGCCCAGAGTACAGGTCTCTGATTCTTTTCTTTCTTGGATCCCAAGACCATGAGAAAAGAAGTTTCTGACATAAAACAGAAATTACACAGAGCTAAGTTAATTAATTCCAAAATTCTGCTTCTACCAATCCAAGCACCCTTCTTGATTCATAAAGCCAAAAGGTCTTAGAGATGACTCAGTCCAGCGATGGCTAATGTCCAGCGTGTAAACTGCCACCCAAGACCAGTGCCCAGGAAGACAACATCATTCTATCTGGGCTGTCCTCCCGGAGCCTGACCACAGCCCCATGCTCTTCTCCTCCAGCCACCACCAGCCGACCGCAGCTGACATTTGAGCAGAAACCTACTGGCCATTGCTTTTATGTTATAAAAGAAGTGAAATCTAGAGATTAAATGAAGAAACCAGGATCTCATAGTTAGTCAATTACATAGCCAGAACTAAAATCGGCCTAGACTTCCAGTTCCTTATCCATATCCTTTTTTATACCTTTAAAGCCAATGAATCCCAACTTTACTAAATAACCCATCTATTCAATACATAGTTATTAAACACCTACTAGGTGCTGGGCATCATTCCCAAATAAATGACTGACCCTCCTTTTATCCAGCTAGAGATAATTTTCATAAACCACAAGTCTTTTGCACTTAGCATAAACTGGATCAAAAATCAAATATATATGTATGTAAATTTGAATTGTACATTTATATTTGTTTAGATATATATGAAATATATATATATATAAAATATATATATGAAATTATGGCCGGGCGCGGTGGTGCACGCCTGTAATCCCAGCACTTGGGAGGCTGAGGCAGGAGGATCGCGAGTTCAAAGCCAGCCTCAGCAATGGCGAGGCACTTAGCAACTCAGTGAGACCCTGTCTCTAATAAAATACAAAAAAAAGGGCTGGGGATGTGGCGCAGTGGCCGAGTGCCCCTGAGTTCAATCCCTGGTACCAAAAAAAACAAACAAAAAAAGAAATTATGATATCACTTGTTCCAAGGACTTTAGAAAGTTTACTTTCAAAAAGCAGTTTACAAGGTTAATGTTAGTGACCACTACATACTAGTAGTAGTTGTGTTGATGTATTTTCTTCTGTATCTTTTCTGGTCTTGCCTGCTCATTGGGCTACAAGATCTTATATATAGACTAGAGCTATATGTAATTTCAATAAAAACTATTATAGAAGCAAATTGATTACATTGTATAAAGGTGTAGAAGGGGAAAAAAGATCTAATTGGCATAGCCTTTGGTTACATTAATTTATCAACCAGAAATAATAAAATGTCATTTGAAGGTCACTATCTTCTCTCCCCTTGTTGTATTGTAGGGAAAGTAGCACTGGGCTAAGTATTGGAAGATCTGGGTGCTGGTTTGTTCCTCCTCCAGGCAGTTTATGACACCAAATGAATCATTTTAATATTCCTCATTTATAAAATACGAATGACTCTGAGCCTTGCCTGTCTTGCAAGATTGTTATTAGGATTAATAATAATAATAATAAAGCTCCCACTGCTATTGTGATTTGCATTTGCAACACTCTTTTGCAATTATCCTGAGAGGCTGGTAGGGCAGTTGTAATTACCCCCAATTAAAGATGAGAAACCCAAGGCTCAGAGAAGTTAAGTAATTTACTGTTAACGTTCGGCTAGAAAGTGCTGGGTGTGGAATGTGAGCTTCCTGCTCTCTTGTGTGATGTGTATTCCCTCCTGCTGCTTCTCCGAGGGAGGGTTGGGCCATTCCTGCATCTGTTGGATTGGAAACCCCTTCCGCAACTCACTGTGGTATTGCGGGTACACAAGTCACCAACGGTGGTGGCTAGCTCTCCAGGCAACTCTTGGGAACGCAGAAATATTTGAGCTGTTCTTGGCAGGTTTTCTAGGTGCAGAAATTAGGACAGGATGTTTTCAGGGAGAACTCTGCTACTCTCAGAGGGGTCTGCTTACTTCAGTCAGCTCTAATTCTTTACTGCCTCAGTCACTATCCCCAGTGTGTCCTTTGTGTGCATGAAAAGCATAATCCAGAGATACACCATGTCCCCCTCCACATACACACACAAGTCTCTTAGTTACAAACTCATAAATTTCAGCCAAAGTTCCTGTATCGATCCTTAGAATAGTAAAAATGGCCTCTTAAGAATTACGTGAGTCAGGTTCTACATCTATATACAGGCTCTTGGAGCACAATGCTCAGAAAAAGACACAAAAAACAAACAGAAGATACACACCCATTGATTGGCCATCTGTTTCTGTACTGGGCTGGCTCTGTGGACTGGTCAACATGTTGGCTATGGTAGGTGGCAGGAAGTGCACCATTGTAAGCTGCCTGGTACCGAAACACGGGAGGAAAAACTCTCGGAGGCAGAGTTAAGCTTTTACTACTTTTACTTCTACTTTCTTAGAGCTTAGAGAGGGAAAGAAAGATCTTTAGAGAGAAAGATTAAAGCGAGCTTTTCTTAGAGAGAAAGATTAAAGTCTTGAGTTTTAGAGCTTCTTTCTTCTCTCTTCTTTCTTCCTTCTTCTGTCTTCTGTCTTCTGTCTTCCTCAGGAGCCTCGGCCTAACTCTGACCAGTCATTACTTCTTCTATCTGGTTTCTCTTCTGTCTTCTATCTGGTTTCTCTTCTGTAACCGCTCTGCCTACATTCTGGCCGCTCTGATTCTTCTGACCGACCGAGTGACTGCCCGGCTGACTGAATTCTCCGTTCTCCTAACTCGGACCGCTTTCACCTGGTTATATACCTTCAGGTTTGCGGGTGCCTACAGGTGCGTCACATACATATCAGGTGGAACCCATGGCTTCCAGCTAGCTGCAACAGCCCTTCCTAATTAGGGCTCCTTCACACCATCTCCCTGACCCTTTCAAGTCGGTATCCTGGGAGGTTGTACCTTCCCTTGTATAAGTCTCTCTTCCTCGTGTGCTTTCTGTATGGGAGCTGCACCTGCCACACCTCAGTGGACCAGAAGGTGGGTAGCTGCCTCAGACCAATAAGTGGTGTTTTCTCCATTGTGGGCTTCACTGATGGGAGCGGTGACTCTGAAAAATATGTGTGTGTGTGTAGATATGTGTGTATGAGCATGTATGTCTGTGCGCTTGTGTGTATGTAGTGTGTGTACATGTATGAGTGTATATGTATGTATGTGTATCTGTTATGTGTGTACATGTGTATTTGTGTGTGTGCACCTGAAACAATAAACAACACTTGCCCTCACTACCTCTCATGTACTTTGCAAATTCTCTTTCATATACAGGTTTGAGTATCTCTTATCTGAAATGCTGTGACCAGAAATGTTTCAGATTTTAAATTATTTTTTGGATTTTGAAATATTTGCATATATATAATGGGATATCTTGCGGAACAGGACCCAAGTCTAAACATGAAATTCACTTATGTTCCAGATACATCTCATACACATAGGCTCAGGATAATTCCAGAGTATTTTCAATGTCCCTGCATTTTGATTGTGACCCATCACACAAGGTCAGGTATGGAATTTTCCACTTGAGATATCATGCCAGCACTTACAGTTTTAGATTTGGACTTTTCAAATTAGGTATGCTCAACCTGTAAATGAAATGATGTTTTCAACCTAATATATTGATCATCTGACCCTCTAATGGGTTAAGACTGATAGTGTCAACATTAGGAAGTTGTGTCTTTCAAAAAATGGTCTCATAGCCCCCACACATGAGGCAAAATCTTCACCATTCAGGAATGGAGACCTGTGTTCATCCCAAACCCCTCTTCCCACTGGCTCCTACCAAAGCCTAGCTCCTAGCAGACTCCCAGCCTTCTGGTGTGGTTCACTGACAGATAGTTTTCCAAAAACAGTAGTCTGCCCCTTTCACACCCTTCTTAAAGACTTTCCCTGACCTCCCCAGCTCCATCATGAAGGAAGCCGACAGGCCACTGGGCTAGCTAAGGCGGCCTCTGTACTCCTGGCCTTTCCTCCCTATCAACATGCACTCCTTACCAGGCACCTCTGTGGCATGACCCATGGTAATTCACACACCCTTGTGTGTGCACTTGCTCTGGTGAACAAGTGTGTAACTAGGTGGAGGGTGGGATCCCAGATGGCTCAGAGGTGGCTGTTGCTTATTCATTGCTACAGTGTGTCACTGAGGGAAGGGACTTAAGGACAAGGTCATATCTTGAGGGAAAAAATAAAATCAAAGCCAAAAAGAATACCCACCAGAGACATCCACATCTCAGGGCCAACTGAGAGGGGGAGTCTGAGCACAGGGCAAGCTCTGGACCCCACAGAACTCCAACACAAGGAAACTGACCAAAGAAGGGGAGCTGTAAAGCCTAGACCTGGCTATTCAACGTGTGGACCATGGACCCCGAGCTGGGGAGAGCTGATGCCCCAGCTCCTTCCAGAGAGTATTTGTTCTTGTGTGTTCTCTGGGATATGCTGTAGCTTTCTGTCCACAGGTCTTTAGTGCCCAAAAGTGGATACTGAGTCTCTTGTGTCTTGGTGTTCTTGGCACACAGCCTGATTATCATACTGTGTGGGCAGGTGAACACCTTCATGCACTGAGCTAGAAATGCTTCCCACAAGTCCTCCCCACTGGTTTCTAATGAACGAAACACTCTTGGTTAACTTGAATTCCATTTCTGCTCCTTACAATTGTTATAACATCAAGACTTACTGTGGTATTTTAGAAAACAAAGGGAAGATGACAAAATCCAGCCCTAGTCTCACAATCCAGAGATAATTACTATTAAATTTAAAAATATTTATTGTAATTTTAATTTTTTAATAAAAAATACTTATTTATCTGGAAGGTGCACGGTTCAGGTATTCAATCCAAAGACTGGTGCCACTGCTGGAATGCCATCTGTGACCATCTTCTCCGAAGCTCCACGTTTTGGCCTTGTAGAGAGTGCTGTCCACTGTGGCCCCCAAAGTGGTCCAACCTGCAGTCATGGAATTCTGGGTGGCCAAGGGGTCTGAGTCCCATCCAGTTTCTGTGTCTGGGCATTTTTTCCTTGGTTCCTGGCAGCATGGTGAATGAGAGTGAGTCCATCTGCAGGTTCCTCCAAGTTCTTGAGCCAAGACATGGGCTTTCTGAAGATCATGTCCTCAGGGGGTGGATTTCTATTGAAATCTCTGGATTTCTTCTCAACCGCGATCAGAGGCAGAGACCCAGCCACCAAGGAAATCCACAGAGAAATGTTCCAGGCTAAAGGTTGGCCTGCCCTCCTCCTGCATTCCTCATCTTCACCAGGTCAGTCTGTTAGGAAACCATAGTCCGGGACAATCTGAACTGCACCAGTAGTAGGAAATAATCCCTAGAGAAGACTTATTGATCATCCAGTCTAGTTGGGGGTGGCTGGATTGTTGGTGGAAGTTAGAAAATCGGGACTAGGAAGAAGGGCTAGGAGGAGGAGTAGGGGCAAAGATGAAGGAGTAAGAGGAAAGGGGAGCTAGGTGAACAGGGTGGTGAGTGGGTGGTCTGGAAGGAACAGAGGAAGAACTGGACACGGAGGTCCTTAAGGTAGGGTGGTGGGAAGGGACAGTATTAATCAGAGGAGGGAGGAAGATAGGTGCTTTGCACTGGAGAGTAGGCTTAGGCCTGGAAGACTGAGGGGACAGGGCAGGAAGGTGTGTTGGATGAGGAGAGGGTGAAGGAACAGGAGGATGATACTGGGGTTGAGATGGGGAAATTCGAGGTAGCTTCCTTATCATCTTTTCAAAAGATGCTCTTAGCTACTCAGCTTGCCACAATCTGTCAAAATAAATAACTGAGCTTGTGCTAGAACTGTTCCAGAATTATCTCACGAATCACTGCTCACATCATAGCACAACTAAATGCCCATTATGATGTATACATATTCCGTCCTCTTGGCCCAGTGAATAGGCCGTACCTACCAGGGACATGGTTCTCGTATCTAGGTTGAAGAGTGATCATGAGAAAATAGCAAAAAGAAGAAATGGGGTTAAAATATTCGTTCCTGTTCTTGAGATAACATGAAGCTTGTCCCTTAGTAGACAAAAATTGATGAAAAAGTAGGGTAACACTATGTGCTTGGGGCCAAAAAGCAATTACTATTACAATTTTGCAGCACGTTTTTAAAACTTCTATGTGTACCTATTAATCTCTCTGAGTAACTCACATCACATTCATGCATCAGTGGAAACAGTGACACTGACAATGGCTTTCAAATATTCTGTGGCAAACCAATACATACATTTAACACAAAGAAAAGCTTTATTAAACAATACTCATCTTTACTAAATACCATGTACTTTGTTATTTCAGATCCAGTTATACTCCTCTCTTTATAAAAACACTGATTCCAAGTTGTATACAGAAAGTGAACTCGACTTATCCATGTTTCATCATTTCTACGCCACTGCAGAAAAATACGTAATCTTGACATTTTGAGATAACTTGACTTCTAATTTAACTAGTCAATTTCAGGATTTTCTTTTATTGTTGTAAAACACACACAACATGAAATTAACTATTTTAACCATTTTAAATTCATATTATTCATATTAAGTACATTCACACTGTTTTACAGCCATCATTACCATCCAGCTCCAAAACTCTCTTCATTTTACAAGACTAAAATTCTGTACCTATTAAACACTAACACCTGGCCCTATCTTCCACCCCAGCCCCTGGCAACAACTTTCTACTTTCTATATATTACATTTTACACACCTATTATATCCTACATGTGTATATTTCTATGACTGCGTCTACGTCCTTTCTTTTTTGGCTGCTCTAAGACCCTCATATGTAAGAGGAATCATACAATACAAATACAAACGACAAATCCTTTTGTGTCTGGTTTATTTTCCTTAGGATGATATCCTTAAAGTTCATCCATGTGTGTCAGAATTTCCTTCCTTTTTAAGGCCAAGTGATATGCCATCATATGGATAGACTGCATTTTGCTTATTACATTGATGAGTACTTGAGCTGCATCCACCTTCTGCCTATTGTGAATAATGCTGCTGTGAATATGAATGTACCAATATTTGTTTAAGCTCCTGCTTTCATTTATTTTGGATATACACTCAGAAGTGGAATTGCTGCATCACATGGATCATAATTTTGCATTTAATTTTTTATCCCCACCAACAGAGTATAAGAGTTCCTGTATCTCTAGGTCCCCACCAGCATGTTCTGATTTTTTGATAGTAGCCATCCAAATGGGTGTGAGATGGTATCTTACTGTGATTTTTATTGGCATTTTCCTAATGACTAGTGATGGTCAGCATCTTTTTATGTATTTATTGGCCATTTGCATATCCACTTTGGAGAAATGTCTCTCCAGCTCCTTTACCTATTTTTGAATTGGGTTGTTTTTCTGTCGTTTGAGATGTTAGCTTGGGAATTTACTCAGTGAAGTCAGGATTTATATTCATTCCATTAAAAGTTCAAATTTTTCGTCAATTTTTTTGCCTTCCCCTCTGACTTCTCCCTTGGATGGTGTCTGGGTATGTAAGACTTAGACTCAGGCTAGCTGCTGTAGTAAATACATCCGGATGCACATAGAGTGGTTCAAACACAACCAAAGTTTATTTCACATTCGTGTCAAGTTTTAAATATGCATTCTAGATTGGCAAGTGACGTTTCCACAAAATAATTCAGAGACAAGGCTTTTTCTGTATTGTGGCACTGCCATTCTACGGGACCTTTCTCTCATCAGCATCCAACTGAGGCTGTGGAATGTGAACGCAGAGGGGCCTTTGGGTTTCTCAAGAGCCCTGACCCAACACTGCCAACACTGCTTCTGCTCATCTTCTGGGGTGAAGAGGCTCATCACCTGGCCATACCCAGCTGCAAGAAAACTAGGAAACTCTAAACCTTTTCTGGAAAAAGAGAAAAATGATTTAGGGGAGCAGCTTAAATTCCCACTATAAGGAGGCAGCTTGCATTGCAGAACCTGGAAGGTGAGTCTGACTGTGTGCTTTCCCCAACTCTCTCTGGCCTTGCTGAGATGTTTCCTTCCATGTGTTCCTGATGGTCTCTGTTCCTGATGCAGCCATTGCTGATGCAACTTGTCCAGCCTGGCCTCTTGGCATCTGATCAGTGCCCACGCTGGAGCTCGGTCCTCAAATGCCATTGAAATGGATGAGTATTGGGGGCCAGTATGCAGATGCACCCAGAAGATAACAATATGAGGGGAAAAAACTAAAGAGAAAAAAATTATTATAAATTAGATTAATAAAGTATATGAGGATATGGAGATCAATCACAGAAAAGAGAAGAAATAAACCAGAAATATAAACCCACAAATAGATCAAGGAGTGCAGATGACATTGGGGGAAAAATAAACCAAAAACAAAGTCAAGTATTTGTAAGTCACATAAATAAGTAATAAACCATTTAAATTTAAGGACTCTAGGAAGTATAAGCAAACACACAGAACAGGGATAACAAAAAGTGCATCTGAAATTATAATGCAGGTATGTAGATGGGCAGAATCATACAGTGCATCTGAAATTATAATGCAGGTATGTAGATGGGCAGAATCATACAGTGGTAAGAACTTGACCCCTGAGTTGAACCACTGGGGTTCAAATCCCGAGTGTTTAACTTCCTAGAATGATGAGCAGTTAACTAACAAATTAAATGGTGTCCAGGCTTTCACAGCTCTCAAACAGATACAATAGTTTCTAACTCAAAGCATGGTTGAAAATTGAATTAGAGCTTATAAAACATTTAAAAAAGAGTACCTGGAATGTAATGTTTTAGCTGTCATTATTAGTATCACAATGTTATCTTTTAGACCACAAGGTTCTTGAAAATAGGGGCCACATCTTGGTTACTGTTATATTCCACCTGACATATTGGCTGGTACATGGTAAGTACTTACCAAGTGCACATAAGTGAATGAGAAATATAATCCTAAAAACTATAACTGAGACCACCACTATTATTTCATAATAGGATAATGGCTGCATTTCCTAAAGAAATCATTGTAAAACCTTGTAGAAAATGTTCATGCAACTTGAGAATTTCCATTGTTAATTTTATCTGGCCATGGCCAGAAAAACTAAGTGTTTGACATATGCCCAAGACTTTAGAAAAGCAGGTGTCATCGCTTGAGAGATTAAAAGATTAAATATTCTTTAAATGATGTGAAATTGCCAAAACACATAGTTCTTGGTATAATCACCATTCATATACTTGATCAATTCAATATCAATTCAAATTCATATTTATCTTGAGGATAAAAAGGAAAGGGAATCTAAAGAAATAAACAGAACTATACCAGACACTCTCCGATGAGGTAAGATTTTAAAGTGTTGTCTATGTGTGAGTGATGTAAAGTAGTACCAAATAGGTAAAATCTAAAATTATGTCTATACAAGCTATAATATAATACAAAGGACAGAAAGAAATCAGTCTATTACTCATGGCTGATAGTAGAATGCTAATTGAGAACAAATATAAAATGTACTCATTTTCTAACTTGGTTTCTATCATTTATATTAAAGAGAAACTTGTTTTTATTTTTTACAAACTTCATGACATTTTAAAAATGTATAAATATTATGTTTCACGTGACAAATGGAACAATCCATATCTGGAAGGAGAAACATTTTTAGATTCTCTCTCTCTCACACACACACACACACACACACACATACACACAATGAACTTAGGTAAGAAAACTTAAAATACAATGTCAGTAAAGTGATTAGAAGAGACTTCACAAAATCTCAGAAAGGAATTGAGAGCTCAGGCTCTGTCAAAAGTCAGCCCTCTGTATTTGCAGGTTCTGTGTCTGTGAATTAAACCAATGGCAGATTGAAAATACATTTTTTAAATTGCATCTATACTGAACACGTACAGACTTTTTTCTTGTCCTTCTTTCATATAGAGCATTTACATGAGACTAAGTATTTTAAGTAATCTAGATATGATTTCAAGTACGTGGGAGGATATGTGTGGGTTCCATGAAAATAGTACACCATTTTTTTTAAGTGTGGAGGAAGAGAAACTCTTTTTAGTTATATGTAACATTAGAATTTATTTATTATTTATTTATGATACCAGAGATTGAACACAGAAGTCAGCCACATTCCCCAGCCTATTTTTTAAAAAATATTTGTTAGTTGCATATGGACACAATACCTTTATTTTATTTATTTTTATGTGGTGGTGAGGATTGAACCCAGTGCTTCATGCATGCTAGCATGCATGAAACCCCATAAAAATGTTTTATTTTTATTTTAAGACAGGGTCTCACTAAGTTGCTCAGGGTCACCATAACTATCAAAGCATGGAATATAATTTGCTCTAATTCAGTTCCTAGTACTTGCCCTTTACAGTATTACACCATTTTATATAAGGGTCTTAAACATCTGTGGGTTTTGGTATCTGCTGGGGGTCCTGGAACCAATCCCCTGAATACTAAGGGATGATTGTTCCACCTCAGCTGAGTTTTTTCCCTACTCTTCCCACTCCCTCAGCTGGAAAGAACACAAAATACCCAAAGGACAGACTTCTGGTTCAAAAAGAAAAAAACATCTGGAACAGAGCTAAGTGACTCACATTACATCAGGTACATGGGTTTGATTTAAGAGTGTTAAGAAATTGCAGGGCATCTCTTCAAATATGTCTCACAAGAAAAAAAGGAGTGAAGGAAGAAAGGTAGGAAAATAAAGGAAGAGACAGATCAACCTAAGAGAAAATATTACTTAAGAAATAGAAATAAATTCTTCAGAATTCATTTAAAAAATCACTTAATAAGAATATGGAGTCAACAAAATAGTCAAAATTGAAAAAAAAAAATATATATATATAGAGAGAGAGAGATTCAAAGAGGCATTGCAGACATAAGGAATCAAACTGGCAATCAAAGCCTCACTGTTAATTGACAAATAGATTGGAAAATCGAGGGACAAAACTAGACGCTAATGGAAACTGAATTACTAACACAGTGTAGAAGTTTGGTACGACCCTAGGATGCCAGTGAAAAAGACAAGAAAATTGAACTAGGAAGACTCTCATCCATAACAGTGGCAAAGACAATCCACAGAGGAATTGAGGTAAAGAATTCACAAGTAGAACAGAAGTTGTATTCAAAGATACCACACAAGAAAATTTTCTGAAAAGGAAATATCAAAAGGGCACATCATATTTCATGACATTTTGATATAGAACACTGAAGTAGTAGTGAAGTAATTGAATTTTAAGAACAAAGAACAAATCTGAAGACATCAGACAGACAAAACACCAGTTGGATCTCTAAATTTCATTCAGTAGTATCCAGTGCAAAGGACAATAGAACAGTATGTGTAGGATTCAGGGTGACTCAGGAGCACTGTGCTAGCAAACTCCACTCAGGTGGAATGGCAGCAGGAAGCCCTACTTTAACATGAATGAACTCAGGGTTGGAGTTGTGGTTAAAGAATTGCAGGTGGCTACATTACAAACCTTCACAAAATAACAAAAACAAGGAAGTGCAAACAGGGAATAAAGTGAAAAGAGAAAAAAACTTCTTTTAAAGTCAGGAGTCAGGAATCAACAAACACTATCAAAGTTTGGAATTTATGCATGGAAAAAACCAATAACATGACCCTAACCTCTGAATGCCTCTCACAATGTCTTTGTTTCCACTGAGGGTGATTTTTAAGAAGTTGTATTCTCTTGAGGCAAAGAAAATTTTATTTGAGTTTCAAATTTTTTCTTCTGTTTAATTTCCCTCCACTAAGTTAAAGGAAAAATGAGTATAATACTTTTTGTTAATGGTGATATTTTAGTATGATTATATTTTCATGGAAGCATGTGCCTTCCTGTCTTGATTCAAGCATAGGAAAATGTCTGAGATAATGTTTACTTAATGATGGTCATTTTGGAGCATGAAATTGGGGCATTCTGTTTATTTATTTATTTATTATTCCTATTTACTATAGTTTTTGTACTTTATATTTATGCTTACAGCATTTTTATAAAAAATGATGGAGTAAATTTTCTCTAAAAAATCTGGAAGCAAAATATGCCGTAGTGGTAATAGTGTTTTTATTTATTGGGAACAGGGAATGCTAAAGAATTTTTTTTCTCCCCTTTCTCATTAAAAAAGTGGATTTTAAAGAGATTCTAATGGAGTTCAAAACTATCCTAAAATGGTTAAAATCTCCTAACATGGACAAATTATATCCTGGGGAGTCATTCTGACCAAAATCAAAGGAAATAAGAAAGGGTTGGAATGGCCAGCTTTTGGAAAACATAAATTTAATTTTCAAAAACAAAGGGAAAATGAAGAATTTTTCAAGTCACATTCTGTGCATTGACATTTGTCCTGGAAAGATTTTATGATGTATTTTTCATGAGATGCTTTACAAGAACAAATAAAAACAAACAAAAAATGTCATGTCAATCTAAGCTGGTTTTTATTTTTGATAGGCTTGCTAGAAAGCTCAGAAAAATGTGTAAATGTGGTTCATCGGGACTTCAGCCTGATGGCCTTGAGAACCACACAGGCCAAGAAGCTTCATGAACAAGTAGATTAATACCTGGTGCTGGGGTTCAGGAGGCACAACTCCGAAATAACAGCCCATTTGTGTTGCATGGAACAGCAGAAGCAGGGAGACCTCTCTCTGAACTTCTCATAATTTTCCCCCGAAGTAGGCTGTGAAATCATGTCCTGACCTTTCTCTGAACTATGTCCTAAGACCCTCATTCCAGAGATGCCCTGCCTACAACCAAAAGAAAGGAACATCCTTATCTCTGAAGGTGAAGGGTCACAGAGAAGACTCTGAACAAACAGGTCCTGCTAAGCTTTCACCATATGGACTTTACATCACCCCTAAGGTATAATCATGCCTATGCACAACTCCACTCTCCACCAAACCTGAGCATAACAATACACAGGTCTACCTGTTCCTCTGGGTCTTCATTTCCCTGTGAACCACATCACATAAAATCTGTATTAAACACATTTGTATGTTTTCCTCTTGCTAATAGGCCTTTTGTTATAGGGGTCTCAGCCATAAACCTAGCAATAGGTGACAAAAGAAATAAATTCTCTTTAAAAATATAGTGCTTGCAATGGAATATTACTCAGTCATAAAGAAGAATGAAATTAGGGCATTTGCCAGTAAACAGGTAGAACTGGAGACTAGCATGCTAAGTGAAGTAAGCCAATTCCCCAAAACCAAAGACTATGTTCTCTCTGATATGCCATTGTTAACACACACTAAGGGGGTGAGGGGAGAATAGAAGTTCATTGGACTAGACAAAGGAGAATGAAGAGAAGGGGAGGGAGTGAGAATAGGAAATACAACAGAATGAATCGGATATAACTTTTCTATGTTCATATATGAACACATGTACAACCACAAGAATGGGAAGTTATACTCCATGTATGTATAATATGTCAAAATACATTCTACTGTCATGTATAACTAAAAAGATCAAAAAAATTAAAAAAATATTGTGCTTGGTGTGAGTATAGGTAAGTGGTAGAGCAATTGCCAGGCATGTTGGGGACATGTCCATAAATAAATAAATAAAAATTTGGTGCTCACAGGACAGTGAGTAGAAGTTTGATATTGTCCAGGAAAAGGGTTGGAGTGGTGCCCTCTAAGTCTTGTAGCTCACCCTGTTCAGTTTGCGTGAAAATGCTGGTGGTGGGAGGTGAGAGATTCAGGGCACAAGGTGAGAATCCAGGAGACCTGAGGCTCCAGGACAGTGGCCTCAGGTACATTGTGTAGTTGATCATCATGATAAAGCTGTGCAGAGGGTGTCGTGTTCCTATATAACAGATGAAAAGATGTGGGAAAATTGTAGGTCAAAAGAGTTAAAGATGAAGTGTGAACAGGGGAACATTTGTGCATGTTTATGGGGCATATAATAATTTGATACAAGTATACAATGTATCGTGATGAAGTCAGGGAGCATTTCCATTTCCTTCAACACTTATCATCTCTATGTGTTGGAAAACTTCAGACTCTTTTCATTTTTTTGAAATGTGTCATAAATTGTTGCAAAATTAGTCACCCTGCCATGCTACAGAACACTTGAACTGATTCTACTTATCTACCTATACTTTGGTATTGTAGCATGGAGCATGGGGTTAGGTTCTTTGTCTTGTCAATTTAAAGAATTAAATTCATGGACATAAGAGTAACAGCAAAGTAATAGAACTTATTAGAGTAATGGAAAGAAAGCAGAGCTCCCAAGTGGTATGGGGGCTGGAGGGTCCCAAGAAAGGGATTATAGGGAGTAGCTATTGTCTATGGGGTTTATATAGATCTACAGGGTTTAGAGAGCTAGCCCTCTACCCAAGCCTGGGTGAGGCACTCAGCATTCATGAGCTCTTCACATGCTTTTTGGTCCAATCAGGCTACCATATCACCCTTTTCAAGTGGGATTCTGGGTACCCTCCCCTCCCACCCTCCTACGCCCCCCTCCCACCAGGTAGTAGATGTCTCACTATCAGTTTTTTGGGTTGGTTTGTTTGTTTGTCCTCCCCCCCCCAACCCCGCCCCATACACAGGAAATGGGCTGACCTTGATGAGACCTGGCTTGTGTCTGTAGTTTCTCAGACTACAAAGAGAACAGACCTTGAAGGAGCCCAAGTTTCCATATTAACCCTTTCTCCTGCCTCAGTATCACTATCTAATCTCCTTCATCAATATTTTTAGCCTATTATTAACAAAATACTGGAGAGATGAGATAAGAACCATCTATACTGCTTCTGTTTCCTTCACAGTTGCCTTCTGTGAAAGCAACTTCTATGTCTTTAACACCCTTGACTTAATGGGATCCCTTCTCTTGAGGGCATAAAATGTTACTCAGAGATAGAAGGCCATCAACAGACCATAATGTAATGTCCTAAAAGGTCTAATTACTATCCAAAATACCCACAGCAAACCCATTACTATACGGACAACCCCAGAAGTTCCTTTAGAGGTGAAGATTATAAAAGCACCAAGATGGGAAATGTTCTGCTCTTTGGGAGAATAAACAGAAATTAAAATCTTTTGACTATTGAAATGTTTTTAATTAATCCTGGTTATTAAAATACATGAGGTTATCTCTAATGGCTTTCTCATTTAGTTAATTAGCTATTTATTTTTAAAGCCTCTTGTTTCAAAGGGAAAAGTAAAGATAGGAAAAACGCTAAGACCAGAAAACCCTGTTTAGGGAAAGGGTCAGTTTTAAAGTCACTTTTATGTACATCTGACTGGACCTTCAGCTTATAGCTTGGATCTCACACTCTCCAGAAATTGCCTCCTGAGCCCCAAGGCAGTGTCACACACTCCTCCCCACCTGAGGGTCCTGGTAGCTCCTCCCACCCCACTGCTAGCACCATGGCATGTGGGTGATACCCTTTATCCTTACCCACTTGCTCTTCTAGATAGTTCAATAGGGCAGGACCAGGTAAGGCAGCTGGTTGATATACAAATTCACATTACAAATAATTTCTATGAGGGACAGACACTCAGAAATGTCTAAAAAGGTATATGGAAACTCACAGGCTGGATACCACCTGCCTTAAGCTTCAAGTTCTGTCACTCGTTCTTTAAATCTATTAAAGTGGAATTAGTTTGAAAGTGGGGGGGGGGGGGGGGGGAGGGAGACTTCATATCAAATAGTACCAGAGCATATCAACCTTGGCATTTATCTCTAGTGAGATAAATGTTCACCATACATCGGGAAAAAGCCCTCCTTATAAAAAATGACTGGGAGGTACCATTTCGGGAAGATGGAATGAGAGGGCCTGGAAAAGTGATGGTATACACCAGGAAAAGTTCCCCTCTGAAAAGGCAGATCAGGTCTAGGGTGGGAAGCAGGCAGTCACCTGCCAACAGTAAGACAGTGCTGGATGCTCCTCGGGCACATGCTCAGCTAGTTTGCACTATGTCCAGCCCCAGTCTGGTGTCAGATGACCCATCCCAAGGGTAAGGGGCTGCACCAAATACTCAGGGACACTGCTAAAATAATATGAGAATATTCCCCAGGTGTACCTGAAATCATTGTATCTAAATCATTGCACAGTTCTGTTTAAAATCCTACTCAGCCTCAGGTCACAGTCTAGAAGTGACTTTCTGAAGGCAGCCTTCCTGAGAATAGGAGAGACCTGAAAAGGAGGTAGCAGAGCGTAGAAGCTCAGGCTGGTGATGTTTGAGGTCCAAGTTCAGGTCAAGGAAAATATCCTGGAATCAGCCTAGAGAAAACCAAGCACAGGAGGCTTCAGTTTCCTCAGGTTGTTCTGATTAGATCAAATCAGCCAACCAATCACTGAGCACACAGGACGGACGGATCCATTTTTCTGCTGCTATAACTAAATACTACACACTGGATAATTTATAAAGAATAGAGGTTCACTTAGCTCTCTGTTCTAGAGACTGGAAGTCCAAGCACATGGTGTTGGCATCTGCTCAGCATCTGGTGAGGGCCTTCTTGCTGTATCATAACATGGCAGAGGGCATCACACAGACACAGATGCTAGCTTGCTTCTCTCTTCCTCTTCTTAAAAAGCCACTAATGCCATCATGGGGTTCTCACTCTCATAACCTCATCTACTCCTAATCAATTCCCAAAGGCCCATCTCCAAATACCATCAACATATGAATACAAGGATTAAGTTTTCAATATATGAACTCTTGGGGGACGCACTCAAAACCGTGGCAGTGGGCATTACTGCAAGGATTCATTGTGATAAAGGTTTTTGCCTACAGTTAAGACTTGATCATGCATAACTAATTAGAACAAATTTAAAAAAAAAAGACTTGAGATGCTACTCTGTAAAGTCACTAATTTTAGAGTCAAACCTGCAACCTTTTGGTATCTATGGAAAGAAAAAGCATTTGCACTAGGTGTTTTCAGCTGTGTCAAAAAATCAGCAGGAGTGCTTGTTTAAAAATGTAGATTCCAGATGTCACCCCCAGAACTACAGCACCTTGGGGAATTCTGCTGTAGGTAGTGTGCAAACCACATTGTGTAAATAGTGTAAAGGGACTGGGGCCTGCAAAGTCCCATGGCAACTGAAGGTGGCATTTATTCCACTATCATTAACTCACAGGCAAAAAGTATCTCACCCTTGGAGAAATTCGCTTTTCTTTGTGGCGTCTTAAACACTTCCTAGTAGGACTGGCATTGCTTTCTACTAAGAAGGAAAAAAAATTGGAAATGAATCTTGTTTTGCTTTGGGGTGAAATGAAGAGTCGTAATTGGACCTTCTGTTTTCTTTGTCTTGATTGTCCATTTTTGTAAGAGAGTGAGTACCAAGCAAAATACAAATGGATGTGGAAGATTCTGCCGAACTCAGCAATGTCTTTAAAAAGTAAATACAGCACTAAAAACAGAAAATCCCCAGTATTAAACACCATGCCTGTTCTGTGCAGGGGGCTGAGAGGCAGCTGCCGCCAAGACCTCAGAGCCCACCCCCCCCCCCAGGAAAACAGGTGCGCACAATGCACAGATCAGTGTGGGAAAAATTTCTCTACCTGATCTCTACTTTAAAAAATTTTTAAACAGCTTTATTGAGATATATTTTGAATAACCAAATGCTTTCCCCATTTAAACTGCACAGTGCTTTGGGTAATATTGCATTATTAACTTTTTAAAACTATGGTAAAAGATCATAGTATAGAATTTGCTTTCTTAACCACAAAAGTGAAAGGCATTAAGTATATCTACAATATCACAAAACCATCATGCTATATATTTCCAAACCATTTTCATCACCCCAAACTGAAATTCAGTACCCATTAAACACAAAGTACTCCCTCCCTCTTCCCCAGTCCCTGGACACCACCATTCTAGTTTCTGTCTCCATGAATTTACCTTCACTAGGTATCTCGTATAAATAGACTCACACAAAATTAGTTCTTTTGTGTCTGTATTATTTCACTTAACATAATATTTTTCAAAATTCTTCCATGTTGTAGCATATATCTGAATTTCATTCCTTATTATGGTTGAATAATATTCCACTAAAAAGGATTATGTGAGTATTTCTCTACTCATATGACACCCTGACATACCCAGTGTGGGGTTTTTTTCCACAGCCAGCAAGCAGTTCTCTGGTACTTTATGCCCATTGACTGGGTACACTATAATTTAATTCTAAAACTCAATCAAGTTAGTGCAGGCCTCATATATTAAGGAGCTCAGTCCCAGAAGACTGCCTCCACGTCAGATGCCAGTTCAACCCCAGGCCTCCTGTGCTTCCTACCAGTGGCTATAAATCCAAAGTTCCACACTGCCCTTCTCAGGTGCAATAACTCATTAGAACAGCTCAAAAAAAATACTTATTTATGTTTATCAATTTGTTATAAAGGCTATAATTCAGAAAAAGCCAATTGGAAGAGACTCATAGAGCAAAGTATGTAGAAAGGGGTGTGAGCTTCCATACCCCCCTTCTCTAGGTGCATCAGTATCTGGGCATCTCCATGTGTTTAGCAACCTGAAAGATCGCCAAACCCTGTCTTTTGAATTTTTAGGAATGGTTTCTTATCGCCTTTAGCGATCCGTTCAACCTTCAGTCCTTCTCCCCTCCCCAGAGGATGGGGATGGGACTGAAAGTTCCAACCCTCTAAGTGCTTGTTTGGGTCCCCCAGTAACCAACCGTACCCCTGAGATTATCCAGAAGCCCCCAGCCACCAGTCATTCATTAGCATACAAAAGATGCATATTACTTTGGAGTTTCCAAGAATCTGGTGAGCTCTGTGCCCGGGAATAGGGGCACAGACCAAAGATTTCTTATCATGTCAGAACCATTGTATGTATATTCCATAGTTTGATTATTGATTTATCTGCAGATGGACACTTAGGTTCATTCCACTTTGGGGTTATAGTGTATAAAACTGCTGCTTATGTGTAAGTACCTGTTTTTGATTCTTTGGGGTATATCTCTAGAAGTGGAATTGCTGGGCTACAAGGTAGTTCTATGTTTAACTTTTTGAGGAATCTACCAAACATTTTTTTCCATAGTGGCTGCACCATTTACATCCTTACCACAAATGTTTGAGGGTTCCAGTTTTCCCACATCTTCACCAACTCTTATAATCCAGCCATCCCAATGGGTGTGAAGTGGGGACTATTTTAATTCTATTGACAAAGAATAAAATTAACCTAATCAAGAACAAAGAAAATCACATTTATTTGGGGCTAAGTTGGATTGTAATCCTGGCAAACACAGACTAAAGCAGTCTTGAAAGTGTGCTTTAAGATTTTACAAAATTACAGCTATGTTTATAATTTTAAACCACAGGGGTTTGGAAATCACATCACTCATTGATCAGGAATTATGGTTGATGCTAGCAGAAGTTAAGTTGTCTTATAAGAAAGGGACTGGGTAAGGTCTTGGTCTCCAGGTAGTTTAGTCAAAGGGGTCCATTGTATAGAAGGTCAGCAGAAGTGAACAATGTTTCAAAAATCAACTTGCAATGGGGGTGGGAAGTCTGTAGCCCAGAACAAAGGTTCAGTATCTGAGAACGACTAAGAATGACCTTAGGACTCCATTGAGTGCCCTCAACCAGTGCTCTTCCATTTTGATTTTTTCTTTCCTTTCGCTATTCATATTAGGAAAAACTACAATGGATTTTCTCCAGGCTTCTAATATTGTCATAATTACTCCATGGGTTGACTTTTTGTATTATATCCTCAAATATATCTTAGTATTTTCCCAACATTCAAGAGAAAAAAAGACCAGCATCTATGTTGTAAATCCTTGGAAATAATTTGCCTTTAGGGGGTCATATAGCTATCTGATCCAGAGATCAACATGAAACTCGAGATGTAGAACTCGGCAATCTTGTAATCCTGCCCTGCCACATTAAAATCACTAGACCACAAGCAGGCCTCTTACAACAGAATCTTCTTATCTGGTTGAAGTCAAAATTGATTTCATTCTGAAATGACCAGCTGGGGGATGGGTGGGGAAGGAAGAGAACA
Source organism: Tamias sibiricus (assembly GCA_025594165.1). Taxonomy (NCBI): domain Eukaryota; kingdom Metazoa; phylum Chordata; class Mammalia; order Rodentia; family Sciuridae; genus Tamias; species Tamias sibiricus. The sequence continues at coordinate 10,966,971 of CM046663.1, read as the reverse complement.
GGTGGGAGCCAATGGCTGGAGTATCACGGCTGGTTTAGGATTTTCTGTGTCACGGGAATGGTACGAAGCTTGCTCTCCAATAGGTGAAGGCCCCCTGAGCTCTTGGACAGACACTGAAAGCCATCAAACCTTCCCATCATCCCATGAGATGGTATGTATCTTATTTAATGTGTTTAAATAACATGGAAGTTTCCTTAAATCTTTAACCACTTGATTCCTGACTTCTGTGGCAGATTTAGATAGTGATTGAGAAAGACAAAAGCAGAGCCGGAAGGAATATATGACTTTATAAAAACTGTTGTCCCGAAAAGAGGCAAAATCTAACATTGTAGGCCTAACAATCTTCTAATCATCTTATATCAGCATTATCATCTGTGTTATTCAGCACTTTTGGATCATGACCAGTAAGAAATATTTTATAGTGTGATCTACTACCCACATATGCAAACACATGAATACTATGTACACATGCACACAACTGTGCACACACACAAATATCTGAAACAAAAAGTTTACAAAACAGTGCTCAACTTGCAATGTGCCATGCCCTCTGGTTTTTTTTCTCCATTGTGGTTGGGACTCCCCAAAATTGATTGCAAAACCCACTCCAAGACTGCAAGTAGTTTGAAAATCCCTAGGCTACCCTGACCAGGGCAAGACATATGAGTGACCCCCCTTTTCCTGCTTGATTCCTTCATTTCCATTTTGGGCTACGACTTCCTTGATTTCCACATCATTTCTGAGAGGCTGTGGTTCAGGATGGAGTCTGTTCACATGTGTCTAATGAAGTTTCCCCCAAGATCTTGAGCTTGGGGTTCAAAGACATTGAAGAGCACAGGATAGCCAGGAGCAGAAGCAGATTCCCCCCTTCCCCAGGCTGCCAGCAGTGCTGTATATGGCATAGGTTTGCAGGACGTCGGAGACCTGGTTTGCATTAATGGACCATGGTCCTTTCATTCTCCGGGCTTACATATTTCTTTTTTTTTTTTTTTTTTAATTTTTTATTATTCTAATTTGTTATACATGATTGCAGAGTACGTCTCATTTCATATTACATATAAAGAGCACAATTTCTCAAGTTTCTGGTTTTATATAAAGTATTTTTACAACAATTGTGTCTCCATACGTGTATTTAGGGTAGTCATGGATTCGTGGAATTACTTCTTTTTTTTTTTTTTTTTTTTTTAAATTTTTTTATTATTTATTTACTTATTCATCATGCACAAGTATAGTATCTTTTTACATACAACTGCTTGTATACAAAGTAGGGAGAATTTACATGAACTGTTTTGGTGCTTAGTGCTTCTGATTAAGGGAATGTTTACAAGCATAGGGCTTTCCAGGGTTGTGATCAAGGCTCAACCTTAGTGAAGTTTGTCTTTCCTGGGGGACAAGCAGGGTCAGATGGGGAAAGTCATGAGCAGGCCCTGGGGCCCAGCTCCATTTTACCAGCCTAAGAAAACAGGTCTCCAAAACTTCTAATCTGTAAAGTAAGATTCATTAGGAAATTACGAAATTTGGTTAGAAATTAGAAAGTTGGGTTAGAAATGTACATAGAATATTCCTTTGTATATATCCTTTGTAAGGAGTAGATAGGAAAGTGCTATGAAACGCACACGGCATTATGGAGAATTAAGTGCATGTGATTCAAGCTTCGTGAGGCACCAAGTCTCTTTCATGCATGGGTCATGATTCCCACAGCACTGAATATAGCCATGATGCATCAACTTCTACCACACACATCTTTACTTTCCTGTTAACCAGGTACAACCAACTTCAGGTACTCATTTTATCAGCCTGAGAAAACAGACTGGTGTCTGCAATTTCTGTGTGTAAGTAATGTCCACAGTTAAGTACAACTGCAGGAGCCAGGTGCTTTGATTGCTGTGAGAAGGCTTGTCACTTTACCATAACTTCCCACCTTTGGGTTTCTTTGAATTCTGTGAAGCTGAGGGTTCTCTCAGGGTGGCTGACAGCACAAGACACTGATTCAATTTACTTCCTTCATTCATTTGCACCCAGGGATTAGAGAGTGAATTGGTCTCTGTACCAGGCACGCAAAAGTCAGAGACATATCTGCTCCTGAGCAGAGTGCAGTCTGCATTAGCACTGAGGTCCCAAACCGTTTTTAACTTTATAGAACCAAACACATGCTTTTTAATTATGTGCATGAAAAAAAACAAAAACAAAAACACAACAAAAAATAACCAGGGTGCTTGTGAGGAATTGGGGATCTAGAATTAAATTTAATTTAAGGGAAATAATATGGCAAACTCCAGATGAGAGTTTAAAGAAATGTGTTAATCAGGATTTTATACACACACACACACACACACACACACACACTTTAAAGAAATTTGCTCATGTGATTATGGTGGCTGTGAGTGCAAAATCTACAGGGTAGGCTGGCAGCCTGGAACCCCAGTTGAAAAGCCATTGTTGTAGTTCCAGTCCAAAGGCTGTCTGATGCAGAATTTCCTCTTCCTCAAGGATGCTCATTCTTTTCTGTTCTACTCAGGCTTTCAGTGGGTAGATGAGGCCTAGTCACCTCAGAAGGGCAATCTTCTTTACTCAAAGTCTGTCAATGTAAATGTTAATCTCATTCAAACTACTATAGGTTGAATCTTGCACGTCCCCTAACGACCCATATGATAAAGGTTTGGTTGCCAGTCTGTGGCACTATTGGGAGGTGATGGAACCAAGAGTTGAGACCTAGTGGAAGAAAGTTAGGTCACTGAAGGCATGTCTTTAAAAGAGATATTGGGGCCCCAACCCATTACTCTCCCCTGGCTGCCATGAAGAGAATAGATCTCTTCCACCATGTACTCCAGCGATGATGTCCTAGGCCTCCGTAGGCCCAAAGCAACAGGGCCAAATGACCATGTACTGAAACTTCTGATTTCGAGCCCAAATAAACCCTTCTTCCTTTTAAGTTTATTATCTCAGGTATTTTGTCAAGTGATGGAAAGCTGACAAAATACAAACACCTTCCCAGAAACATCCAGAATAACATCTAACCGGGTATCTGGTCACTGTGGCTCAGACAAGCTGACATAAAATTAACCATCACAAGTCCAGTCCTTGTCGGTCTAGCACCCATATACATCTCCTTAAATCACACTTAAGTTCCAAATAAAGACAAAAACAAGGTCACACTTCAGCCTAACGTAATACAATTATTCAGCACACAACCAAAAATATACTCTTTCCCAGAAGATGATACAAAGTTCTTGGGTAATGTTTACTCTTCTCTCTGATAACCCAGTAACTTCAATACTATGATGAAAAGTTAATAGTATTTAAATACTATACTGTAAAGTCAGCATATCTGATGTTGATGAGAGGGAATAAAACAAATATATTTGTTTAAGTAAAACACACAAATGTGTTCATAACAAAACAAGAAATACTCATGACAATTACAATCCTGGTTTCTGTAACTGTTCACATGGTCACAGTTGATATTTATAACTACTTTCTTCCCATTTTGTGTTCCATCTTCCATAAGCAAGCATCTCAATTGGTCATGGTTTTTTAACTGGAAGCGTGGCCCAAATCTTCATTCCTGAAGAGTCTAGGCCATTCATACTCCTGTCTAGACTGGATTGTTGTCATTTTCCATTAACCTTGATCACAGGGCAAAGTAACACTAAGAGATCCCTATGATCTCCTTTAACCCAGATATACTCTTCCTTACTTCCACTGCAGAATGGTAGACTAAGTTTTCTTTGGTAGACAGGATTAAACTTCCCCATCAGCAAGTATCTCCTTTCTTTGCTTTTTGATGCAAAGGTATGAGGAGCCCAAAGTGTCTTGATGGTAGTCTTGACTTCTAGTTCCATGGAATCATTGTTGTTTCCTGGTGAAAGCATTCTCCCTCTGGAACTAGGACCTCTAGGCCAACAGAGCATAAGGTTTCAGGAATAAGAAGCTAAAATAATGCTAGTAGATCACTAGAGGTAATAGTGATTGGTGCCACTTCCATTTTCACCCCTTTATACCTAGATCCATGAATCCTATCACCATATATTGCATGCTAACTCAGAGTATGTACAGCCTCCTGGAGAACCTTGATTTAGCCCTGCGAGGTATTGCCTCTGAGGTAGTACAGTAACTGCATCTTCAAAAAGCCATTAGACTGTTCTCTCTAGCCAGCTCCTTTAGGAAGCTGAGGAACCATGGTAAGATGTCGCCGCCGGCAGTAATTGCGGCTTGCAGCAACGATACCGCGGGAGAAAACTCGGAGGCAGACTGGAAATGAAAAAGTTCTTTTATTCTTCTTTCTTCTAACTTCTCTCTCCAGCTCCAACAACCTCTCCAACTCCAACCACACCTCTAACTAACCTCACCCGATTAAATACTTTTTTGCTTTAACAAGGACAAGTGCTAACAACTCGAGCTTACAGGTGCGTCACACAGTGTTCACGGGCATAAAAAGATTCTTAGATAAATGCATGAATATCAGGTGAAAATACTTGAACACTTTTATGGCTCTCAGCTAACCGCCATCTTAGCTATCCTCAATTAGGGCTCTTACATTTCCCCCCTTTTGTTTTTTAAAGAGGGGATGCTCTAGGGTGTCCCGTGTGCAACCAACATTCTTACCCGTCATCAGATAATCAAGGCTGTGCCCTTGACTCCTGTCTTAGGTTGATATGTCGGCCACATGAGACTGTCCCGTGGATGGGTGACGACCTCATTCAGATAGACTGTGCCTGTCTTAGGTTGTCCCCCTCTGGGGATCTTACCTGTCATTGGCTACCAGCCGTCCAATCGAGCCCTTCAGAATCGACTGTGTGTGTTGACTAACAGCCATCCAATCGTGAGGAGATGCTGCAGTTTTAAGGCGGCAAGCCTTCTGCTGACGAGCCAAGTTCCATAGCGAATCAAGTTCTTTAAACAAATCAGCTGCCCTAAGTTCCATCAAGAAACGCACTGAGTTCTCTAGACAAACACCCTCAAGGCATTGTCCCGAAATGTCCCAAATAATGAAAGATCAGAATGTCCACTTTTTATAACACGTTGATCTAAGAGGCCCCATGCATGTAGAGCAGAGGCCACACTGCTGGTGAGGTTGTTTGATGCTTGAGCAGCAGGGATGCTTGTAGCGACCGCAATCCCTGCAGCTGTAGCAGCAGCCATCTTTTTTATGTCTAGACAATGCCACCGGCAAATCTTCAGGGCCCACTACCTAGAAACTCAAGCATCAATTATTAGAGGAAAGGCAGTGTGCTATTCCAGCACTGAGTCAAGAGGCTAGTTGTCAAACCAAAAAATAGAATTATTAGATTAGGTAATTAAAGTTGATCTCTGCTCACACACATTGCTGCTTGAGCTCCCACAAATATAAGCTGGCAAAATATCACATTCAGAACAAATCAAAGAAAGACTGAGGGTATTTAACTGACAAAAACACTGCATTAAAGATAAAGAAAAACTAAGAGCACTTTGGAAAAATAATTTGTTATCTGGAACCCCCGAGTCTCTGCATACACAGCAATCTTCTATGAAATTACCTGTTGAAATAATTCAAATTAATCATCTATTAAACAAATAAAGTTAATTACAAATAAACAATCCCATGACAAAATATCAGGTTATACAGTATTAGTCATATTCTTAGCTGAAGAGAAGTTCCAGAGACACCTACAAATCAAAATTGAAGGTACCTTCATTTTTAAATTGTTTATCCAATTTGAATACTCTAAACTTAAATAAATTAAAATTATTTGGATCTATCTATCTCTATGTTTTTTTTATAATTTTTTAATAATATTTCATGAGCGCTTGGTTATTTGTGACGTCACACTGGACAGACGCACAAACATACAAACATATTTGTGACGTCACATTTACATGAAATTTAGACAAATGCATAGACATAAAGACATATATAAAAAGAAAAAAAAATATACAATTGTGTGCACACTAAAGAGAGATCTTCTCGTCCCAGTCGGGAGGAATGAGACTTAAGTTGTGAATTTATTGAAGGACTCTTTTAAGGGAATCATTCCATAACAACTTCATCTTGGCCCTCTTGATTTTGTACTTGTTTTATTAATCTTGATTCCTCAACAACTTCATCTTGATCCTTTTTTTTTTTTTGTGGTACCGGGGATTGAACTCAGGGGCACTCGACCACTGGGCCACATCCCCAGCCCTTTTTTGTGTTTTTATTAGAGACAGGGTCTCACTGAGTTGCTCAGTGCCTCACCGTTGCTGAGGCTGGCTTTGAACTCACGATTCTCCTGCCTCAGCCTCCCAAAGTGCTGGGATTACAGGTGTGCGCCACCGCGCCCGGCAATCTTGATCCTTTTGATTTGGTACCTGTTTTATTAATCTAGATGGTATCCATATTGGGGAGGATTCATGCTGTGGAAAAACACAAACAGATCCTCTCCCCAAAATTAATACTGGATCTGGGCCCTTCCACATGCCTGAAAGAACATCCTTCCAGTAAACCAAAGGTTTATGTTGTTGGTGTGGATTCCAGTGTCTGTCTCCAGCTGAATATCCATTAGAATCCAAAGTTAAAAAATTTAAGGTAAATAGGGCAACGGCCAATCTGTCCCTAGGATTTGTCCAATTTCCTTCTTTTTGCTTTAATAGCATAATTTTGAGTGTGCGATTAGCTCATTCAATTATACCTTGGCCTTGAGGATTGTACGGGATACCTGTGTTATGGAATATATTGAATTTTGTGCAAAACTGTTTGAAAGATGAGGACGTATATGCAGGGCCATTATCTGTTTTAAGCATTTTGGGAATGCCCAATGCAGCAAAAGCTTGTAGACAATGAGATGTAACATCTTTAACTTTTTCTCCAGCATGTAAGGAAGCAAAAATCATGCCTGAGCATGTATCTGTGGTCACATGAATAAATCGCAATTTTCCAAAACTTGGCTCATGAGTGACATCCATCTGCCACAAATGATTGGGCATCAATCCTCTTGGGTTAACCCCATAATGTGGATTGGGCAAATGTGTCACACAAGACTGACAATCCTTCACAATTGTTCGAGCTTGCTCTTGAGTTATTTTGAACCTTTGCTGTAAAGTAGTACTATTACCATGAAATTGAGAATGGAACAAGGTAGCTTGTTGGACTGCTGAAAATATAAAGATCGTTTGAGTGAGGGCATCAGCCTTTTGATTACCTTCATGGAGAGGACCAGGCAAATTAGTATGAGCTCTGATATGTCCAATAAACAAAGGTTCTTTACGTTCCCATAGAAGGTTTTGAATTTGAAAAAAAACAATTTAAAGGCTGGAGTATGTGGTGCTATTGGGCCTGCTAGCTCCAATTTAGGGACAGCATGTACAATATAGTGGCTGTCTGAAAAAATATTCATAGGCTGCTCTTTAAAACTTTCAAGAGCTATAATAATAGCTTCAAGTTCAACTAATTGGGCTGATTTTTGACCAGTAATATGAATCATATTTTCTTTTTGAGTGACTACTGCAGCAGTACCGTTAGAGGACCCATCTATAAATACATTTAATGCCTTAGGAATAGGTTGATTTTTTATTACCTGTGGAAATATAATGGGATGATTGACACAAAAAGATAGTATAGGAGACTTAGGTAGATGGTTATCAAAATTTGCAGAAGTAGAGCATCTAGCTATAGACCAATCATTATCATTGAAGCATAAATATTCAACCTGTGACAATGAATAGGGAGTAAAAATAGTAGCGGGATGAATGCCAAATATTTTAGTAGAAGTCTTAAGTCCTTGAAGAATAAGTTTAGCCACCATGGAGGTATAAGACTCAATTGTACTTTTAGGAGAGACAGGTAAATGTATCCATAATAAATGTCCCTGTTGCCAAAATACTCCTGTGGGTGTATATTGTGAAGAAATAATAATCAATATTAGCAGTCGAGCAAAATCAATTCTATCACAATGGGATCTTTCAATGGCCTTTTCTACTAACTTTAAAGCTTCCCTAGCATCAGGAGTCAATGTTCACGGTGAAGATGGATCAGGGTTCCCACGAAGGATATCAAATGAGGGTTTTAATTGTCCAGTAGTGAGGCTTAGTGTAGGGCGAAGCCAATTAATGTCTCCCAGCAGTTTTTGGAAATCATTGAGGGTGGTCAAATGTTCTTTATTTATTAAAATTTTTGAGGCCTAATAAAGGTATCCATAACTTGGAATCCTAAAATATAGTATGGGAGATCTAGTTTGAACCTTTTCTTCTGCAATGTTTAGTCCATATCGTTTTAAGTTTTCTGACATATCACTGAATATAGTGAATAAGACTTCTTGATTCCATGGTCTTATCGCATCTTGACAGTATTTGTTGGCATTTTCACATGCCAGCTGTACGACTAATGGCATTGCTTGCTCTACATCCCCGAATATTCTACCTGCCGTTCTTAAAAGTCTGTCAGCAAAGTCAGCATATGGCTCATTAGGCCCCTGAATTACTTTAGACAAGCTGCCTTGTAAATCACCTGTTCCTGGTAAGGTCTTCCATGCCTTAACAGTGGCAGCGTTTATTTGTGCGCATACACCAGGGTCATATTGAATTTGAATTTGTAATTCAGCAAACTGTCCTTCACCTGATAGCATATCTACATTATGGTCTGGGAAGCCTGCAGTCACATTTCTTCTAGTTGTTTCTACACAAAGCTCCTGGAATTGTGACCTCCATATCAGGTATTTTCCCCTGCTCAATACTGCCTTGCATAACCCTTTCCAGTCTGAGGGGGTTAAAGTTAAAGTGTTAAGGGACTCTAGCATGCTCAACGTGAACGGAGCTTGGGGCCCATAGGTCATTATTGCCTCTTTGAAATTTTTTATTGTTTTAAAATCCAACGATTGGTGGTACCTCTGCCCATTTTCATTTTCAAATACTGGCAGGTTCCAATGTTCCTGCGGGTTTTGGCGTTCGAGGGTGCGTAAGCGCTCAGAAAGGCCGTTAATCTCTGCCTCAAGGGCACGCATATGCTCAGAAATACCCCTCATGGTTTCTGTAATGGATTCCACCCATGAAGGAGCAGAAGACACAAGTGGTTCCTCTACTTGACGGTCCTTTCTGGTCTTAACTGACTTAGCAGAGGCTTTCATGGTTGTGCTTTCATGGTTATTTGGCTCCTCCTCACTACTATCACTTTCACTGGTAGTAACATCCTGAGTTTCAGATTCTATGGAGAGTACGTACTCTTTGGCTATTTCCAACAAGTCTCAGATAGCTTTTGCAGCTCTTATCTTCGTTATTTTTGAGTTCACACCAATATTATCCTTACTGGTCTTATCTGACTCAGCGAAGGCTATGCTTTCACGATCACTTTCCTCCTCACTATCAGCTATATCAAAAAACTCTTCCATAACTTTTATTACTCGGTGCTTGGTTATTTTCGCACCCATCTTTATAGATTTCTCAGTTCTTACCTGCCGATTCCGAGTTCCCCGTACTGGCCACCACTTGTCACCACCTGCAGCAATTGTCGCTTGCAGCAACAATACCGCAGGAGAAAACTCGGAGGCAGACTGGAAATGAAAAAGTTCTTTTATTCTTCTTTCTTCTAACTTCTCTCTCCAGCTCCAACAACCTCTCCAACTCCAACCACACCTCTAACTAACCTCACCTGATTAAATACTTTTTGCCTTAACAAGGACAAGTGCTAACAGCTCGAGCTCACAGGTGCGTCACACAGTGTTCACGGGCATAAAAAGATTCTTAGATAAATGCATGAATATCAGGTGAAAATACTTGAACACCTTTTACCGCCATCTTAGCTATCCTCAATTAGGGCTCCTACAGTAAGACAAGTGAATTTCTTGGTCAGGAGCTCATTGTCACACTTCATTTACTGAGAAGTGAAGCAAATGCTTAGTCAGAAGCAATGCTGTGTGGAATACCATGATGGTAGATAAGGCATTGTGAAACATCTGTAGATTGTAGTTTTGGCAGATGTATTGCATGCAGGGAAGTTAAATCTGTATCCAGACAATTGTCTATTCCAATAAAGACATGATGGATGAAGTCTAATGTAATCTACCTGCCGTCAGGTATTTGGTTGATCACTCTGGAGCATGGTGCTATATTGGGGGGCTCAGTATTATTCTCCACTACCAGAGTATTAGATAATCAGCAGTGGTCATATCCAGGTTGTCCTTGGTTGAGTAGAAGATTCCATGTTTCTGAGTCTGTGCTTAACCTACCTCCACCCTGGCCACCGTGGCCACTTTATTCAGGAGATTATTGGGTGATGACAGGGGTGGCTGGGGAAAGAGGCTGACTGTATCCATATAATGTCATTTTTTTTTTTTTTTTTTTTTTTTTTGCAGTGCTGGGGATTGAACTCAGGGCCTTGTGCATGCGAGGCAAGCACTCTACCAACTGAGCTATATCCCGAGCCCTTCATGTCATTTTAATCACTTGATTATTAAACTCTTCCTCTGCTGAGATCACCATTTGATGAACATTCATAGGAGACACTCATACCTTCATGATTTTTTGTCCATTCAGAAAATTCTGTCCACACGCCTCTTTCTCAGACTTTCCTGTCCTCTATATTTCAGTAATGTTCCTCCCAAGTCACTGATCCTCCAACCAAAGCTCTGACCACAGCCTGCGAACTGATGAATAATTGAACCTCTGGCCATTTCTCCTTTCAAGCAAGAGAACAGCCAGGTACACTATTCAGTGGGAACCATCACAGGGATTTACTCGGGAGCATTATTGGAATATCTGCCACAGGACCGAATTATGTATCAGGTCATCATGTAATTAGCTGTGCTGGGGCCTTTGTTATTCTAACAATTCAGTGAGTGATTATCAAGTTTTATTACCTAGAACACCGGATGTTTTAGTCAGTTATTTCTCTGCTGTGACTGAAAGACCCAACCAGAACAATTTTAGAGGACCAAGTTTATTTGGGAGCTCACGGTTTCAGAGGTCTTAGTCTATAGAGTAACGGATCCATTCTTTGGGGCGCGAGGTGAAGCAGAACATGGAAGAAGAGCGTGGCAGAGGGAAGCAACTCACTTGGCAATCAAGCAGAGAGAGAGAGAGAGAGAGAGAGAGAGAGAGAGTCTCTACTCTCTGGATACAAAATATATACCCCATAGCCATGCCCCAATTCCCACCTCCTCCAGCCACACCTGAAAGTAACTTTCAGTTACTCCTCTGTTAATCCCTAGCAGAGGATTAAATCACTGATTGGGTCAAGACTCTCACAACCTAATAATTTCTCCTCTTAACCTTCTTATGTTGTCTTACACATGAGCTTTTGGGGGACACCTCACAACCAAACCATAACACCTGAATTCATCCTTAGACGTAGTATTACTATAAAGTATGCTGGTGAGTTTTCAGATCAACAGAACAAGCAACAGCCATATCCAAAACTACATATAAATAAAAGTAAGAAAACTTAAGGAGCCAGGAGTGGTGCACGCCTGTAATTCTAGCGGCTGGGGAGCCTGAAATTGAAGGATTGCGAGTTCAAAGCCAGCCTCAGCAAAGGCGAGGCACTCAGCAACTCGGTGAGACCCTGTCTCTAAATAAAATACAAAATAGGGTTGGGGATGTGGGCCAGTGGTTTTGTGCCCCTGTGTTCAATCCCTGGTATCCCCTACTCCCACCCCACCCCACCCCAAGAAAAGAAAGGGCAAGCATTTTTTAAAAATTTTTTTTGTAGTTGTAGATGGACAGAATGCCTTTATTTTATTTGTTTATTTTTCTTGTATGTGGTGCTGAGGATTGAACCCAGTGTCTCATGCATGCTAGGCAAGGGCTCTCCCCCACCCCTGGGCAAGTATTTTTATCAGCCAAACAGACATCATGAACATGGTAATTGCTCTGTGATTAAAATACATAGAGAGAAAAAGTTTAGAAAATTTTTTTTAGATTTTAATAACTCCAGGATGGAAATATGGGAAGAGCTAGAAAACACAGGTATTCATGACATAACATGACTGGCATTTGTTGTTTTTTTTTTTTAAATGTTTGTTTGACAATCTATTATGTATAATAGGTTATAGATATGGGGTAGGGAAAGTCAAACTTTTACAAATGAAAAAATCAGTGTAACAGGAAGTCAGCATGAGTCCCTTCTACTCACAAAATTCAGGAACAAAGGCTTAAAACTATGAGAGTCAAGAAACTGACATTTTAACTTATAACTTAGCATTTATACCTCACCTACGTGCCAGAACAATTTGGTGAAGCTTAAAATGTTAAAAGTCCTAAGGAAGATAATCACTTAAGGGAGAAGTACTTCATTGTTCAAGGGACCTTGGATGTACAGGGATTTTTACTAACATTTCTAATCCAAGGACTCAAATTGTTAAATATTCCCCAGGCCTCTGACAAATATTCCCCTTCTTCTTCTTAAGTTCTCCATTATTAGCAATCCTTCCATTCTTTGTTCTACATATTTCCCCTTAGGACTCTTCATCACACCCATGAAATTATTACCCGCTGTTCACAGTTACCTCCCAAACTGATTGCCTAGATTTTCATTTCAACCTGGATGTTTCACAGTTTCCTCCAAGTCCAAATTCATTATTGCCCTCTCCAGCCCCCTTCCTATCTTTATCTTCATCTTTTTTGTTACCACCCATCCACCCAGTTGCCCAAGGAAACCTGAATCACACTTCCATTATCTGCATATCTAATTGGTCTTCAGGCTTTGTCCTAACAGCACCCAAATAAAACTAATCCTCCCTCACACCTTTCTACATTTCTCTAGCTCATATGCTCACCCTCTCTCCTGGAATATTACTAAAGCATCCTAATTGGCTCCATAGCTCCAGGGCTCAACTACCTTCCTCCATTCTTACCACTACTCCACAGGATGTCCAAGAAGTAAACAAACAACGACAACAACAAAAAAACCCAGATCTGATCACCATAATGTTTGGCTCTCAATTCTTCAATAGTCTTCTCAGGATGACAACCTCCTTAATGTGGCATATGATGTCCTTCATGGTGTGGTCCTATTAAAATATCTATTCTCATTAAAGAATGAGCTGTTCCACCTAAGCAAAAATTTTAAAGAGAATATGACTTTTCTACAAGTATAATGAAAATAATTGTATTTGTGTTGCTAACAGTATTTCTAATCTATATTAATTGTGTCTTTTCAACAGGTAACTCTAGGCATAATTTTACTTCTGGTGGCCCATGGTTACTATTATGGATTCTGACTCCTGGGCTGTGTGATCATAAGCAGAAGCCATCAAGGTTTCTAAAGTATGCGGCTACTTTCCTCTTCACTCAAGTCCCAGCATTATAGTTGGCAAAATCTGTTTCTTTCACCATTTCTTCTCTCATGCTAAGCCTATTAAAGTCTACCAACCTCTCATGCCGTCTAGTCTTCTATCCGTGGTACTCTATAGATACAATTGCTCGTGTGAAACCAGTCATCTTAGTTTTACATATGATTCTAAATCAGTGGGTTATAATCTGAGAACTGGGAGAGGAACCAACTTTTTTCTTCTGAATTAAAGTTCATGAGCTTTGTTTCTCTCTTTGCTTACTCTTCCACTTAATGCCATGTATATGACTGTGTTCTTTAGAAGATCAATTTTTTAGTTTGAGTAATGAAGGTCTATTACAATTAGAGTTTAGTGAACTGACTTAGGAATTCATCTGGTTGTTCCTAAGAGAGCAAGGATTTGGACCACAGAAGCTCCAATCCTTGATTCCCTCTTAATCCATGTATCTCTGTGAAGAAATTCTCAAACAAATTTAAGGCCACTGCTTTAGTGACCCAAGAGGCTCAGTCCAGGCATGTGGAGCCATTGCAGCTGATGCATGGCCAGCTCCAGTATGGATAGACTTCATTTATCCGAATTCCATGAGGATTGCCTTTGATCCAGGGGATACAGAATGGGTCCATGTTAGGCATTATATAAAGAAATAAAAATACCTCTTAAAAAAGCTAAGTGCGCCGCCTGTAATCCCAGCACTTGGGAGGCTGAAGCAGGAGGATCGCGAGTTCAAAGCCAGCCTCAGCAATGACCAGACACTTAGCAACTCAGAGAGACCCTGTCTCTAATAAAATACAAAAAAGGGCTGGGGATGTGGCCCAACTGAATTCAATCCCTGATACCACAAAAAAAAAAAAAAAAAAAAAGGCTAAGTGAGCATAAAGAAGACTAGCTCAGTGTTGGCAGAAATACCCAAGAACATACACCCAGCATTTGGTTCATTAGGTTTGCCATTATGAATACTGATGCCCCCCCAAAAAAAAGGGACAAGAAGGAGGCTCTCTTTGACAGTGCTGTAATTGTAGGAAAAGGGAAGAACCACTTAGATTTAAAGCATTTTGTGACCTACTCTATGTGCTGTGATGTATGCATATGTATATCTATATTCTACACCTACTAAACAGCTTATGGTTCCCAGCATTGTGTTCCAAATGGAAGCCATGATAAATACATTTTCCTTAACTATTTCTCAAAATATGTAAGTTATATCTGATCAAATAAAAAAATGTAATGTGAAACATCATTGTGTAACACGGGATTACCAGAAGCATGTGTTATTTGCCTTGGAAATGAAATATACATCAGGGTTGCTGGGAAAAGACTAAAGTCCTTTAGGAAGCCAGGTTGCTTTGCATGTCCCATGGATTTGGGGTTCAGAATTGACTCAGAAGTTATCACCCCACATACTGAGTCACACATATCTGTGTTTTCTCAGTCATGGTCTTCCTCAAACCAGATCCTTCTGTGAGTATTAACTCATGGTAATTAAGGCACTTTTTAAAAATGGGGCATCACAAGGGCACAGAGAATGAACAGCAGGCCCTGATGGCAGAAGGCAGGAACACAGGAAAGGCTAGGACTAGGAGAAGTAACAGAGGCTGAAGTAGAACGTGAAGGCTGGTGTTAGTTTCTAAGGATGAGCAATTCAGAGCCTGGAAGTTTCATAGCTGACCAAGGGACCAGACAGGAAGAGAATTCCATGTATGCAAAGAGGTTCAGGGAGTGTCGCTTAACCCAAGGCAGAGAAGCCAGGCAGAGCAAGGAGGCCAGAGTCCCTCCCCAAAGACTTGACTCATACAAGTGGCAAATGTGACAATGGCCAATGACCCAAGTCTTCTGCTGTTCTGCTACACAAGAGCTGACAAACATGGGGAGACAGGGGGAAGGAAGGCTTCCAAGTGGCTATTACCAAAAAGGAGGCAATTTCAAAATTTTCCCCAAATCTTTCTGTTTTTTCTCTTGAACTGGTGCTCTTTTCCACCTGTGCCCTATCCTTACTATTTCATCCAAATTCTGATGATTCTCAAAATTATCTTTCCAGTTTAGCTCACATTCTGGATTTTCCAACATCTTCCAAGCATTCCTGACAGTGCAGATTGGTATTTACCAAGCACTAAGTGTACATAGCAGAACTTATGGTTCTCGTTCTGCCACAAAAGGGTTCCCTCTTCCAGTCCAATTTCCTCATCGGAGCTGTGACTCTTCCATTCTTTCTGGCTGGAACTCGTGGAACCAGTTTGAACTCATGTTTCATCTTCATCCTGCATTTATATCCTGTACCCTTCACACACCCAGGCATTAAGTTCTGCTTGTTCTTCCTCTAAAATCTCTCTCCCTTCTCTTCATTTCACCAGCCTTGACTAGGAATTTTCTTTACCCCAGGGCCCATATCTCTGAACCAGACTTCTAGCCAATGACCCTGATTCCCTACTCTCTCACCCTGAATCCATCCTATATACCAGTTTCTGGTTGTCTTTCGGAAAGCCCTACTTTTTGTTTGTTTTTGTACCAGGGATTGAACTCAGGGGCACTCGGCCACTGGGCCACATCCCCAGCCCTTTTTTGTATTTTATTAGAGACAGGGTCTCACTGAGTTGCTAAGTGCCTCACCATTGCTGAGGCTGGCTTTGAACTCGCGATCCTCTTGCCTCAGCCTCCCAAGTGCTGGGATTACAGGCGTGCCCTACTTTTGAAGAACTGTTTCCTTGTCCCAGGACCCTGAGTGGTTTCACTAGGACAAGTCCAATCTCAATACCAGACTCTAATACCCTCCACAGTCTGGCCCCTGTCTTGTTTTCCAAATCTCTCCAATGGGAACCTCTAACACTCCAATTTTGGCTCTTCTCTAACCATCATAGACACATGTCAATAACCCAACTCTGTAATTTCGTCAAGTTCTCCACAACTGCAAATCCCCTGTGATCTAACCTCTCCAAATCCATCTTTCAAGGTGAGGTGTAAGTCTTGCCTTATTACCTAAAACCTACTTTGTTTATCTGGATCTTCTGAGAAACAGACACCAAAATGGGCTTACATATATAAGGATTTTATGAGAAGAATTATGTGATTTTATTAGAATAAATGAGGAGGGATCCAAGAGAGGCTGGGAGAGCCTGTAAGTGTGATCCACAGTAAAGGAGACAGGTTAGAAATGTCCTACATCACTGTTTACTCAGTCACTGGCTCAGAGCAGACTACAGATGTCCTTGGCCTTGGGACAAATATTGCTCTGGTTTTCAGAACATAGCAGTGGGGTCCCTTGGTCAATGATAGGCCTGTAGTTGGAAATCTGCAAAGCACATTATCATGGTCACCTCACCTGATTTAACACCTTGGGCACACATGGATTTCTTCATTCTCTGAGTTCATACTGAAACCTAGAATTAGTATCACCTCATCTGGGACTCATTTATTTATACTTCAGTTGTTTGTATTGTCTCCCCAAACTCCTCAAGTTAAGTACCGTGTCTTATGTTTTTTGGGTACAACTTCTATCTGGGAATACCTAACATAGATGGTCCCTGACTTATAATGTTTTAATTTATAATTTTTCAACTTTATAGTGGTGCAAAAGTGATATGCATCTAGTAGAAATTGTACTTGAAACTTAGAATTTGGATATTTTCTTGACTAGGGATACATGTTCCCATGATTGATGCCGGGCAGTGACAGCAACCACAACTTCTAGTCAGCCCCCCACAAACACAAGGGGAAACAACTGACACTAGAGTGTGCTATATTGCCAGTGTTATTTGGATATTGTGTTTTTGTATGCCATCACTAATACAATCACAATTCTGTTACTAAGGGAGGATCTCAAAGTGTTGAAATTACCAGTTGTGTCTTACTATATCAAGAGATCCACAAAAATAAACCTGTGACCATTTCAAAAAGTGGCAACCAGGCTGGCCAAATGGAGGGAAAATAGCTTCCCAAAGAATGTAAATTTTAAGTTCAGTTTTTAAAAAGAAAAGGAAAAAAACCACAGGATTCTTACAGTAATTGGTTTTGAATAAGCTACTTAGAGGAACACTAAAAAGCACTGGGAGAAATATGAAGAGTAATTTCTATTTTAACCCAGGCCCAGAGATTTCTATTACCCTCTTTTATTTCCAACAGTGATACAGCACAGTTGGTACATATTCTGTACATTTTATGATTTTGCTTCTCACTTGTGCAATTCCAAGACATTAGAGCAAAGGCACAGATGCACAGATTTTCTGATGGTTCAAGAAGAGGATTTTAGGAGCCCTCCATTGCAGACTTGAGATTTCACTTTGCACAGATAATTTAGGTAAAACTCAATTTTTCTTGCTTATAAACAAGAGCTAGAAGTTTGATAATTACATTTCAAGATACAGATTGTTTGGGTCCAAAAATTCCTGAGACTTCAAAGACTTATTAAAACTATTAGCATCAAGATTGCTATATTGGGGGGCTGGGGTTGTGGCTCAGCGGTAGAGTGCTCACCTAGCATGTGTGTGGCCCGGGTTCGATCCTCAGCACCACGTAAAAATAAACGCATTGTGTACAACTAAAGCAAATAAATAAATATTTTTTAAAAGACTGCTATATTGGTCTATTAAAAAATTTTAACATTAAGATTCACACACTTTATTTATTGTCCAGTTCAATTTGCCAATGTTTGGTAAGGATTTTTGCAGGTATGTTCATAAGAAATGTTGGTGTATAATTTTATTTTCTTAGAATATTTTATTTATTTTTGGTAACAGGAAGTACCTGGACACCATAAAATAATTTGGGGGTGTTTTTTCACTCCTTATTTATTTTCTTAAGGAGTTTGTGTAAGATTGGTAATATTTCTCCTTTAAACTTATGGTACAATTCATCCTTAGGAATTCAATTTCTTTGATAGATATAGAGCCATTCTGGTTTTTCATTTCTCTTTGTGGCAATTTTTGAGAGTTATGTGTTTTTTTAATATTTTGTTTAGTTGTAGTTGGACACAATGCCCTTTATTTCATTTATTTATTTTTATGTGGTGCTGAGGATTTAACCCAACACCTCGTTAGGCGAGCATGCTACTGCTGAGCCACAATCCCAGCCCGAGAATTGTTTTTAAAGTTATTTTTGCATTTCATCTGAATTGTCAACTATATTGGCATAAAATACCAGTATTGTCTAGGTTGTGGAACCAACCTAGATGTCCCTCGGTAGATGAATGGATAAAGAAAATGTGGTATATATACACAATGGAATTTTACTCAGCAATGAAAGAGAATAAAATAATGACATTTGCAGGTAAATGGATGAAGTTGGAGAATATAATGCTAAGTGAAATCAGTCAATCTCAAAAATCCAAATACCGAACGTTTCCTCTGATATAAGGAAGCCGGTTCACAGTATTGTTGGGTCGGGGTACATAGGAGGATTAGAGGAACACTATAATGGTCAAAGGGAAGGGAGGGGAAGGGAGGGAGCAAGGGGGGAAGGGGGAAAAAAGTGGTTGAATAAGACGGATATCATTATTCTAAATGCATGATTGAAGACTTGAATGCTGCGAATATACTTTGTATACAAACTGTTCTGTGTAAAAAGATGCTATACATGTATAGTATGAACTGTAATACATACTACTATAAATAAAAATTTTTTAAAAACCAGTATTGTAATATTGTCTTATTGTTCTTTAAATGTCTATAGGATTTGTACTGATAGCTCAGATTTCATTCTTATTACTGATGGTTTTTGTTTTCCCTCTTTGTATCTTGGTCAGTCTTGCTAGAGGTTTATCAATTCTCTATAATTTGTTGTCCTATAGTTCATTTATTTCTTCTACATTTATCATTTTCTTCTTTTGTCTAATTTGTGTTTAATTTATTGTTCTTTCTCCAATTCTGAAGATAAAAACTTAGACCACTTATTTTAATTATCTCTCCTTTTTTATTAAAAATGTTGAAGCTTTAATTTTGCCTCTAAGCTTTATTGTAGCTGTAACTCGTACATTGTCATATGTTGTATATTCGCTATCACCTGGCTTCAAATATTTTATAATTTCCCTGGTCATTTCTTCTTTGACCCATGGGTTATTCGTAAATACACTGTTTGATTTCCAAATATTTGGGAATTTTTCTAGATATCTTATTGTTACTGACTTTTAACTTAATTCCATTGTAGTCAGAGAACATATTCTATAAGATTTCAAACATTTGAATTTTTTGGAAATTATTTTAGTTGTCAATGTACCTTTATTTTATTTATATGTGGTGCTGAGAATCGAACCCAGTGCCTCAGATATGCTAGGCAAGCACTCTACCACTGAGCTACAACCCCAGCCCTCAAACATTTGAATTTTTAGACTTATTTTATTGTAAAACATGTAGTCTATCTTGATGAATAATCCATGTACACCTGAAGAGACAATATATTCTTCCTTTGGTGGTAATGCTTTTGGTAAATGTCAATTAGTGCAGATGGTCAATGATGCAGTTGATATTTCTATACCCTTACAGATTTTATTGCCAAATTTTCTATCATTTACCGAGAGCCTTTTAAAATCTCCAAAGGCAATTATGTATTTATCTATACACCTCTTTAATTCTGTCAGGTTTTCTTTCACATTTTTGTAAACTCTACTTTGAGACATGTGCATACTTAAAATCATTATATCTTTCTGATACAATGTCACTATTTCTGTTAATACTCCTTTTCTTGATGTTTACTTTAACGTTAAAATAGCCACACTAGATGAGTTGTACTGTTTTCATCTTTTTAAAAAAATTTTCATATCAACCTGTCTTTGTACTTAAATTAAGTTCATCTTTTTCTAGACAGTATACATTTGGATATGACTTTTTATATTTGGATATTCCAATATAATGTTTTATATGATTGGATTTATGTCTATCATTTTATTATGCGTTTTATGATTTTACCATCTGGATTTTTTCCTTGGTTTTCCTGCCTTGTTTTGGACCAAAAAGTAGTTTTTAATGTTCTGTTTTAATTCTTCAGTTGTATATTTAGTAATTGTTGTAGAAATTTCAATATTATACTATTTCAACAAAAAGGGAAGAACTTCACAACAGTGAAATCACACTTACTCCCAACCTTTATGCTATTCGTTTTTTTGGGGGGGGGGGGTTGGGGATGGCACCAGGGATTGAACAGATGACCTCATGCATACTAAGCACATGCTCTACCATTGAGCCACACCACCAGCCCCTTTGTGTTGTTCTCATCACATATTTTACATTTATGTAAGAAAAAAATCTGGCATATGAAGGGTTTTTTAATACCTTTATTTTATTTATTCATTTTATGTGGTGCTAAGGATCAAACCCAGTGCCTCACATGTGCAAGGCAAGCACTGTATCACTGAGCCAGAATCCCAGTCCCCTAAAGTTTTTAAAAATTTTTTAATTTGTTCTTTTTAGTTAAACATGACAGTAGAATGTATTTTGACATATCATACATACATGGAGTATAACTTCCCATTCTAGTGGTTGTACACAATGTAGAATTACACTGATTGTATATTCATATATGAACATAGAATGGCCTATAAAGTTAATGTTTACTATAAATAGATATTTTCAAATAAATTAGGAGAAGAAAGAAAGATACTATTTGATCTTTTGCACATGTGTATGTATCCTTTCTGTTTTCTTCATTCCTTTCTGAGAATCCAAGTTTCTGTCTAGTGTAATTTCTCTTTAAGTCTTTAAAAACTGTCATTAGTATTTCTTGTAACCTAGATCTGCTTGTGACAAACAGTATCAGTTTTTTTCCTTTTTTAATGTTTATTTTACCTCATATTTTGGAGGATAGCTTCGTTAAGTATATAATTCTGGATTAGCAGGGATTTCCCCTTCAGGATTTAAAAATGTCATTCAATGCACAAATGCCCAGGGTACATCCCATGAGAGGTCCAGCTTCCATGCAGACACAAGGATGGACTTGAAAGTGCCCATTGGGGGCCAGGGGTCAATGACACTACCTGAAGAAGGAGGCAGGCAAGTGCATCATTGTGGGTGCTACACCCGTCACCCATCCAAGGAACTCTTTATGTTAGATATTCTATTTTCTCGTTTTACACTTTTCCTTCCCCCCAAAAAAATCATTTTCCATATGTATGCATATGTGTGTGTCCATAGAAATACATAAATATATGTATATGTATATATATGTGCAATATACATTCTTATTATATATATATATATATCTGTGGTCTTGTTCTTTAAGTTCTTGTTCTTCACATAAATGTTTCATCTCTTATTCATAAATTCTTATTCTTTAAGTTTGGTATGCTTATTTCAACATCGGGATCATCTTAAAGTCTGCTTCTATTAACTACTATTTTTCTTGATTATAGGTCACAGTCGCACATTTTTTCACAAGTCTATAATTTTATATATGTTCCATACTGTGGATGATATTTTGTAGGGAATGTGTACTATATCATCTTTTATTAAAGGGCGTTGAGGATGGTTCTGGCAACAATCTTTTCCGTCCTGTCAGGTGTGGTTTGATTCTATATTAGGGTGGGTCTGTTTAGGTTCTGATCTTAACCATAGGGTGTCTCCTTGGTTCTAGCATGTGGCTTTTCTCTTTCTGGGTTTTTTTTTTTTTTTTTTTTTTTTTGGTTCCGGGGATTGAACTCAGGGGCACTCCAGCACTGGGCCACCACATCCCCAGCCCTTTTTATGTATTTTATTAGAGACGGGGTCTCACTGAGTTGCTGAGCACCTCGTTATTGCTGAGGCGGGCTTTGAACTCGTGATCCTCCTGCCTCAGCCTCCCAAGTGCTGGGATTACAGGCGTGCCCCACCGCACCCGGCATCTTTCTGGGGTCTTAACTGAATGCACAAAGTGCTCAGAAAGACACCTCCACTCCAGCTGGGCAGAACGCCAACATCTGCCAACACTGTACCTCTACAGCAAGTGATGTTCCCAGACCTGTAGAGTACTGCCCTTCAGAGACCAGCCATCTGCCAGGAAGCACAGGGAGGCTCCACACAGACTCCTGGGAAGCCACCCCCATTATTTCAGCTCCCTTCTCTCCAGTATTTTTTTGGGGGATGGGTACCAGGGATTGAACTTGGGGACATTCAGCCACTGAGCCACATCCCCAGCCTTATTTTGTATATTATTTAGAGACAGACTCTCACTGAGTTGCTTAGTGCCTCACTTTTGCTGAGGCTGGCTTTGAACTCATGATCCTCCTGCCTCAGCCTCCTGAGCCATTGGCATTACAGGTGTGAGCCACCCGCGTCCAGCCCTCTCCAGTGTTTTGCAAACACATTCCTCCTGCCTCATCCACCCCAAACTCCAACTTCTTCCCATTCAGCTTGGTGAGTCCACCATCCCCTTGGACCCTACCCTCTCATACTGTAGCGGTGTAGAGAGCCAACACACTGACAGCCATCACATATGTCATTTTCTCAAGATCACATCCTGCATTGTTGATTGTCACTTTGTATAGTTTGCCCACTTTATAATTGCCTTTGACAGGATGGCCAGTCCTATACCAGTTGTTCTGCCATGGCTAGAAACCGAAGCATAATTCCTCACCTCTAAAATATGTCATTTGGGGGGAAAATGTTTCTGGGAGCTGAGACAATATTTTGGTGCCCAATGCAAAACTTCATAGTGCATGAGGTTGTTAGCTGTTTTGTAACATAAACCTCAAATGACCCCTATTAGTCATTGAGTTGTCAAGGTGTTTGTCATTTAAACATGTCTTGCTACATTATATTCTTTGTATACATTCTTGAAATTGCACAAAGTTTTTATTATGGAAAAATTTGAAGTATACATACACAGGAGAAAAATATAATGAAACCCACATTTCTTTTTTTTTTAACCTTTTTATAATTTAATTTTATTAGACAAATACCAGTAAATGTTGTAGGGAATTCCACCAAATGCACTAGATCTCTTTAAAAGTGGGTTAAAACTTTACTAATGAGCTGGGTGCAGTGGCACATGCCTGTAAACCCACCAGCTCAGGAGGCTAAGGCAGGAGAGTTGCAAGTTCAAAGCCAGCCTCAGCAACTTAGCAAGGCCCCAAACAACTTAGTGAGACCTTATCTTAAAATAAAAAGGGATGGGAATGTGGCTAAGTGCCTTGGGGTTTAATCCCTATCCCCCCCCTGCCAAAAAAATGTATACAAATGATAAATCTTATGTTACTCCTGGCTGAAAGCATAATAGACAAAGAAAAAAATTTCATGGAATTAAAATTCTAACAAAGCTCAACAAAAATAAATTCCAAATAGCATTTAAGATTCTGAGGAAATACAGACTAAAGACAAGAACTTAGGTTCCTTTCACCATGAATGCTTTTAAAAGTACCACAAATGATTATACAATGCTAATAAATTATTAATTGAAAAAAAATTCAACATTTTTTTAAAATCACAAGAAAACATGGTAGAAATATTAGACCACATAATTCTAGCATTCAATAAACAAATACGTGGAGAAATATTTCATAATCTAATAAGTGGGAAAAACCAAATATATCAAAATTGTACTTTACACTTTCAATAAATGCAATAAAAATTTTTAAAAATAAGTGGGAATACTAAAAGAACTGAAACAAGTCAGACACTAATTTGATGAAGGTTAAAATGTGTATTAAATGTTAGTGATGTTTTACAAAACATTTTATGTGGGATTTTATTTTTTTTCTTTCTTTTTTATTTATAATAGTAGTATGTATTACAATTCATAATGCACATATATAGCATCTTTTTACATATAAATTTGCTTTAACAACTGTTATCTTGTGAATAATCTTATATTCTCTATACCCCCCCTTCCCCTGTACCCCAGATAATTTTAAGGCAAGTCCCAAACATTATATTATTTCATCTGCCCATATCCCTAAAGATACAGATCTCCCTCTTATATGAAATACAATATGATCTCACTTTAATATTTCCTCAACATTACTTAATAGCCACTGAGTATCTACAATTCCCTGATTGTGCTATAATTTTTTAAATTTATATTTATTTATTGAAATGCTGGGACTTGAACACAGGACTTTTCACATGCTAGACAAGTGCTCTACCACCCCAGCCTGCACTATAATAGTTAACATTTTATTTATTTGATTAAGAACCAAGTAAAGTCCATATACTATGACTTGCTAATATACCTTTTAGGTCTCTTTTAATCTGTGAGTTCTCTCTTATTTATTTTTTATTTTATTTTTGATTCCTAGATATACATGACAGTATAATATATTTTGGCATATTATACATATACATGGAGTACAACTTACTCTAATTAGGATCCTATTCTTGTAGTTGTACATGATGCAGAGTAACCCTGGTTTTTTATTCAAATGCAAGGCTAGGAAAGTTATGTCTGATTACTTCTACCTTCCTTCCTATTCCCCTCCTCCTCCCTTCTCTTCATTACCCTTTGCCAATCCAGTAAACTTCAATTCTTCCCCTCTCACCCTCCCTTGTTGTGGGTTAGCATTCACATATTAAAGAGAACATTTGGCCTTTGATTTTTGGGGGCGACTGGCTTATTTCACTTAGCATGATAGTCTCCAGTTCCATCCATTTACTGGCAAATGCCATGATTTCATTCTTCTTTAAGGCTGAGTGATATTCTCTTGTGTATATACACCACATTTTCTTTGTGTATATACACCACATTTTCTTTATGTATTCATCTGTTGTAAGGCACCTAGGTTGATTCCATAGCTTGGCTGTTGTGAATTGAGCTGCTATAAACATTGATATGGCTATATCACTATAGTATGGTGATTTTAAGTCTTTTAGGTATATACCGAAAAGTGGGATAAATGGGTCACGTGGCGGTTCCATTCCAAGTTTTCTGAGGAATCTCCATACTGCTTTCCAGAGTGGTTGCACAAATTCGCAGTCTCACCAGCAATGTATGAGAGTACCTTTTTCCTCACATCCTCGCCAACATTTTTTGTTACTTGTGTTCTTGACAATTGCCATTCTGACTGGAGTGAGATGGAATCTCAGTGTAATTTTAATTTTCATTTCTCTAATTGCTAGAGAGGTTGAACATTTTTTCATATATTATTTGACCAATCATATTCTCTCTTCTGTGAAGTGCCTATTCAGGTCCTTCACCCATTTATTGATTGGGTTGTTCTGTTGTTGTTTTGTTTTGTTTTGTTTTTTGGTATTAAGTCTATGAATTCTTTCCAACATTTTTTCTTACTTTTTTTTTTCCTTTTAACCTTTGGAGTTTCTCATAGTTTGTATTTTGTTGATTGCTTCTTTAATAATATATCTGTGGTGTCATTGTTCTTCCCTTCTCTGCATTTCTTGTGAACTAGTATTAGATCTAGAAGCCTAACTGCATTTGGCTTCACACTTCCTGGCAAAGTTATTTCATAGGTGGTGTTGGGTCTCCTCTATGGCACATGCTATCTGGGTTTTCTCTCTGGAAAGGACAGGCAGGATACATGCTTGACTCTTCCCTTTTATTCATCAACTTTCAAAATAATGAATTGAAAGATAACCAATGATTTACAGTATCACTGTGAAGTCATGGATAAACTTGGCATATTTCAGTCTGTTCAGTCAACGTCTTAATTGAGGCTCACTCACATCATTCCATCCTTTACCTGTGGGGATCTTACAGATTGCTTCCTGGGTCCTTTTGTCACAATTCTACCTGACTTTGGTGGCTTATTTGCCTTTCATCAAGATGAAATGTTGAAGGCCACTTGTCTACATTTCCCACCCCAGCCCTGGGATCAGACTTTTCTCTGAGAAGCCCTATCTATACATGTATATGTATATGTGTGTGTGCGTGTGTGTGTGTGTGTATCTTCCCCGTTCTTAGATAAGTTGTAGCATTTAATATATAGTTTTCTCTGAATTTTTTCACTACAGTAGTTTTTCTTAGAGATCACTTCATAGTAGTATTTAAAAATAGGCATGCATGCATACAGATTTTTATATTTGTGTTTATATATATTTGTGTTTATTAGCTTTTCTTCTAAATAACATGTGTTGACATATGTATCTTGGTTTGAATTGCTTACTAAATACTGTATTCAAGTTCTATTATTTACCCTTTGAAGAAATGAATAAACTTCTTAGATTCCTTACACTTAAAATTGTGTAATTTGATTGAATATAATACTTCATTTCATATTTGAGAGATTGGGATAGGATAGGAATATCTAATGTAGAAAGTTGATTGACTTCTATGTCTCAGTTTCCTAAACTATAATGGAAGAAAGGTACAGATGATCTCTCAGTCTAGCTAAGATTCTTCCTTACCATGTGTTCTCATTGTGTCCTGTCTTTCTCTTTCAGATGCTCTTTCGTAATTGCAATGAAGTGGTTCTTGCATATAATAATCTGCCTTACCTCCTGGATGGTGAAGATTATGTCATCATATTGTCCACTGGAGAGTTAGTGCCTGGTACGCTACCTGGCTTATATAATTAAAAATGTTGAGTGAACAAATGAATGAATGAATGAATCAACAAATGAACACAGGTCTAAAATTTTGGATAAGTGGCACTTAAAATAAGCAATTGTCTATATAACCACTATGGGTTGAGTATCCCTAATCTGAAAATCAAAAATCTGAAACTTTGAGCACTGACATGATACCACAAGTGGAAAATTTGACATCATGAAACTATCAATCATGCATGAAATTGTTTAAAATCTTATATAAAATTACCTTCAGTGTATGATGTGTATAAGGTGCATGTGAAACAAGGGAATTTCTTGTTTCAACTCTGGCCTCATCCCCAAGATATCTCATCATGTATATTTAAATATTCCAAAATCCAAGAAAATCCCAAACTTGAAACACTTCTGGCTCAAAGCATTTTGGGCAAAGCTACTCAACCTGTATTGGTAAAGATGTCAGTTAATAAGTAGAACAATTTTTTAAAAAAAGAATACAAGCAACAATAAGTGTTGGCGAGGATATGAGGGAAAAGGTACACTCATACATTCCTGGTGGGACTGCAAATTCATGCAACCACTATGGAAAGCAGTATCGAGATTCCTCAGAAAACTTGGAATGGAACCACCATTTGACCCAGTCATCCCACTCCTAAATTTATACCCAAAGGACTTAAAATCAGCATACTGTACTGCAGTGATGTAGCCATATCAATGTTTATAGCAGCTCAATTCATAAGAGCTAAACTATGGAACCAAACTAGGTGCCCTACAATAGATGAATGCATAAAGAAAATATGGAGTATTACTCAGTCTTAAAGAAGAATGAAATCATGGTATTTTCTGGTAAATGGATGGAACTGGAGACTATCATGCTAAGTGAAATAAGCGAATCCCAAAGAACCAAAGACTGAATGTTTTCTCTGATATGTGGGTGCTAATTCACAATAAGTTGGTGGGGGTGGGGGGATAATAGAGGTAATTTGGACTAGACAGAGGGGAATGAAGAGAAGGGAGGGGTGTGGGGGCAGGAATGACATAAGAATGAACTGGACATTATTACCCTATGTGCATATATATTACATGGTCTGTGTAACTCTACATCATGTACAACTAGACGAATGAGAAGTTATACTCCATTTATGTATGATGTGTCAAATCCATTCTACTGTCATGTATAACTAATTAGAACAAATAAAAAAATAAAATCTGTACTTAAAAAAAAGATGTTGGTTAAGAGTTTTTTTTTAAGTTAGGTAACACACCTAAAGGAAGTTTACCCACCTTTGTTCCATTTTCTCTTTCTTACTAGAAACCTGCATTCACATGGTGACACTATACTATTGGCTACCATCTGTTGCCTGTGACCTTTTTGTACTGATGTAAGACAGACTACAGGGCCAGTGAAAAACTGCACGTAAACTGTACTGTCGTGGACCAAATTGTTTCTGAGAATAATATCAAGAGTATTAATATATTGCAAGGGCTTATAATAGTCAAGTATTCATTCTAAACTTTGTAAAAGAATGTTCTCCACCATAAAACTCATCAAAGAAACTAGAAAAAGCACCTAATGTTAGAAATCACATTGTGGGGCAGGTCCTGACAAGACTTCCCAGACTGGTCAGCATAAAAACAACCAACCAGCAGGAAGTATGTCTCTTAAAAGCAAGTGGCATCACTCTTCTTTGGTACAACCATCAATTTTAAATTAATGTCTTTTAATTTTGTTCTTGCCAGCATAGTACCCCCAGGTACAGTAGCCTTCTTGAAGGGGCATTTGCACTTGATACATCAAATATAAAGAGACTCCATAAGAAAATGTAGGGTAAGAAGACAAAAGAGCAACCAAACCAAACAAGCTGGAGAGACCCATATTTTGTGCTAGAAATAATTATAGCCTGACTAAGGCCTCTAGGAGACTCTGTATTAGCCACCCTGGAAACACCCTTCTCTTTTGTGTTTCTTAAATATTCCACAGCAGGTGAGAGGTGATGGATGCTAAAGACATAACACCCTAATTTGGAAAACACCCTGTTGTTATATGGGGACAGCTTGGTGCAGCAGGAAGAACAAGGGATTGAGGCCAGTCAGATCTGAATTCAAGATTGGCTCCACCTCACAGCTGGGCCCTAGGCAGTAAACCCAAACCTCTGAGCCTTGGTTTCCTCTTTTACGGTATAGGGTAATACTGCCTGCTCTGTATGGTTATTTTGAGGCTCTGAGTATAAAGGACCTGGAATGATATCTGGCACATGCTTGATTGACATTCAATAAGTGGCCCATGTGGGTTTCATTCTTTCTCTGGGTCTTGGCCTTTTTAGCCTTTTTTATACTGGGATAGAGAAAATAGGTGTGGCCACCATTCTTCCTTTCCTCTAATGAGGGGTTGGCAGCTTATGTCATACACCCCAAAGGCAATTTGCAAGATATTTTCTAATGGCACAGGCCAGAGTTATCCCAAATCCTATTTTTGGCAGAATGGGCTATAAGAAAGGGCCCTGGGGTTTGGCTTTCTAATCCCACTGGTTCTGTGGCTTTGGA
Source organism: Tamias sibiricus (assembly GCA_025594165.1). Classification (NCBI taxonomy): domain Eukaryota; kingdom Metazoa; phylum Chordata; class Mammalia; order Rodentia; family Sciuridae; genus Tamias; species Tamias sibiricus. The sequence goes on along the minus strand of CM046663.1, from coordinate 10,937,801 downwards.
AACATCACTGATCCTCATTTCTCTCATCTATCATAAGGCATAATAACGTCTGCCCCACCTGTGTCACAGAGCTGTCATGAGATAACACAGGAGAATGTTCTCCACTTTCCAGGGTGGCCAACTGACATTCATCTCTTTCACTCACCTCTTCTTTCCCTACTGGCCCCATCCTCACCACCTGCTGCCAACCAATCCCTAACAAAAAATTAACCAGTCATTAGAACGTCAGTAGATGTTAACTTGGCATGATCTTCCCAGGGCCTGTGCACGAAAATGGCACATGGGAGGAGACCTCTGTACCTTGCACTGCTCTGATTGGACCATGTCCTCTGGGATGGTGTCAGCTCACTCAGAGATGGGTTTATATCCCCCAGCGCGTCGTGGGGCATTGGGGTAACCTCAAGGCCACCACACTTTCCCTCTGCTCCTATAAGGGACCACCCATAATGATGCTTCAGCAAACAAACAAGACAAAAGTCCCCATCCTTATGGATTGTACATTCTGGTGAGGGAAATCAGAAAAAAAAGCAAATAAATGAAAGCTACAGTATAACATGTGGTTTGAAGTACTTTGCAGAGACACAAAGCAAGAAAACAGGATGGAGGAACCAGAAGTGCACAGGTGAGGGGTGTGTGTGTGTGTGTGTGTGTGTGTGTGCACGTGCGCGCACGTGAGTTTTGGTGGGTGGCTGGCAATCAGGGCAGAGCCGTGAGCAGGAGGTATTTGACAGAGCTGAAGGAGTGAGTGAGGGATATCTAGAGGAACAATTTCAACAGGCCAGAAGGTGCTGAGGCAGGAAAATGTGTGGCATAATGGAGGAGCAGCAGCAAGGCCAGTATGGGTGGTACCCAGGAGAGGTGTCAGGAGGAGGCGACAGGGAATAGAACCTAGACCAATGCTTGGGAGGTCATTATGGGGACTCTGGTGTCTATTCCTTTTGACTTTGCAGAGTTCTGAGCAGATAGATGACAGCATCTGACTTCAATCAGGATCAGTGGGCTAATGTGTGGAGAAAAGACCGGAAGGGCAGATGCAGGGAAGCCAAGTGGAAGCCATTGCAGTTCCACAGGTGACAGATGGTGGCAGCCTGGACTCAGGGACAGCAGAGGAGGCAGAGAGCAGCAGTTGGCATCTAGATGGGTTCTGAAGATAGAACCAATGACGGGTTGGTTGTAAAGTATGAGTAAAGAAAAAAGTCAAGGCCAGCTGAGAAAATGAGCCCTTGCCTTCTACCCCATTCCAGTCACCAGAGATAAGTGACATTTATCCCAGCACCTGTGGTAAGATCCTGCCCCCATGGGAAAGAGTGGCTGGTGGAGTAAATGCCTCCGCCATAGCTGATCAAGCTGCCGACATCACTGAACACAAAGATGGGAAGAGATGTGCAAACCAGCCATGGCCAGCCAGAGTGAGCGGGTGCCAGCCACCACTGGGTATAGTGTCTGGGCCTCTCATGGCACCTGCAGGTGCTTTTGCCAGGAAACTCCTAGTGCCACCCTGAATCATGAGTTCATGCTCCATCTCCCCCTCCATAAACTCGAAGCTCCCAAGTGCACCAAAGATCAGTTTATCCATCTTGGTTTCACCAATGCAAATGCAGAACCTGCAAAAGTTCAATAGGCTTTTCTTGAACTGAACTAAGCTTCATTTGAAGGGGATATTTAACTACATGCAGAATAATGCTCATCTTATCACCACTCCACTCCTGGGATATCAGTACGGTCTCAGTTCCACTCTATTTTCTTATATGTACTAAGAGCTGAAACAATTTGTATTCACGGGACTGGGCATGTAGCTCAGTGTTAGAGCACTGTGTAGCATATGCAAGGCCCTGGGTTCGATCTCCAGCACCATCAAAAACCAAAATAATACTCATTTATTTGTACAATCCTTAGACTAAATAGATTCTTCTGAGTCTGCCTATATGATAAGGTATCTATTTTATAAATACTTATAGTATAGAAAATTGAGCTTAAATTGAGCATCATAGAATTGCATTTTGGAGAATTAATAATAATTAATAGTTATATATTAATCATAGGGAGAGTTTGGATAATAAACTATTAAATAACAATAAAGAAATAAAGATAAAGGGTGGCTACTCCCAATGTCTATCCTTCCATCCATCTATATATACATATCTACACACACACACACACACACACACACACACACACATCTTTTTGTATGCAGTAGGTTTTATACCAAAAAAAGGAAATGAATAATAAAGTCATTTCATTTCTAAGTGGTCTTTGTCAACATTTAAGCTCAGGTAGCTTTTATTCTGTTATTATTAATTCTTTATACTTTTTTTTTTTTTTTTTTTTTGGTACTGGGGATTGAATGCAGGGGCACTCGACCACTGGGCCACATCCCCAGCCCTATTTTGTATTTTATTAGACACAGGGTCTCACTGAGTTGCTAAGTGCCTCGCCATTGCTGAGGCTGGCTTTGAACTCGTGATCCTCCTGCCTCAGCCTCCCAAGTGCTGGGATTACAGTGTGTGCGCCACCGCGCCTGACTCAATTCTTTATACTTTATTATATTTTTCTCTTCTTGTTCTCTTTTTATATTTGTTCTGTTTAGATATACATTATCTAGAGTGTATTTTGATATATTATACATACATGGACTCTAACTTAGGATCCCAATTTTGTGGTTATCCATCATGTGGAGTTTCACTGTTTGTATATTCACATGTAAGTTATGTCTGATTCATTCTACTGTCTTTCCTATTCTCACCCCCCTCACCCTCTCTCTTCCCTTCATTCCCCTTTGTCTAATCCAATGAACTTCTATTCTTCCCTCTCCCCCGCCTTGTTGTGTGTCAGCATCTGCATATCAGAAAGAACATTCAGCCTTTGGTGTTTGGGGTTTGACTTATTTCACTTAATATGATAGTCTCCAGTTCCATCCATTTGCTGGAAAATGCCATAATTTCATTCTTCTTTATGGTTGAGTAATGTATTTTTGTGTATATGTACCACATTTTCTTCATCCATTCATCTGTTGAAGGGTACCTAGTTGGTTCCATAGCTTGGCTATTGTGAATTGAGCTGCTATAAACATTGATGTGGCTGTGTCGCTGTAGTATGCTAATTTTAAGTTCTTCAGATATAAAGTGAAGAATGGAATAACTGGGTCACATGGTAGTGCCATTCCAAGTTTTCTGAGGAATCTCCATACTGGTTTCCATAGTGGTTGCACCAATTTGCAGTCCCACCAACAATGTTTGAGTGTGCCCCACATCCTCACCAATATCCTTTGTTACTTGTATTCTTGATAATTGCCTTTCTGACTGGAGTAAGATGGAGTATCAGTGTAATTTTGATTTGCATTTCTCTAATTGCTAGAGACATTGAACATTTTTTCATATATTTGTTGACCATTTGTATTTCTTCTGTGAAGTGTCTGTTCAATTTCTTTACAGATTTATTAATTGGGTTATTTGGGGGTTTTGGGTTTTTTTTTTTTTTAAGTTCAAAACTAAAATCAATCACATGTAGCAAAAAAGGAATGAACCAACCTCACCCTTTGCAGTGCCATACTCATTTTTTCTTACCATTCTCAAATTACTGGGTCTGTCCTTGTGTCACTTCACTTATCATTGTCGTCAGCTGCCCTTCTTCTCAATGGTACTAAAATATATATACATAGTGGAAATACGACATGTCAAACACTTATTTTTGTCTCTATTTCCCCCTAGTCCCATTAAATGACCACAAAATTATTTTTTAAGTTTATAACTCCCCAGGGGAGAAGACCACAGCCGATGAGAGGTCAGCATGTGGGAAGTGGAGAGCAGATGGGTGAGGGTGGTGTTTTAGTAGACCCCCCCAAAGCTGCGACCTCACTGCCTGCCTGTGTGGTCAGCCCACACTCGCTGCAGGACCCTGAAAGGACAGGGACCTCTGCAGTCAGAGAATGAGACGGTGCAGCAAAGAGGACTGGGTGGAGTCTGTGTGAGGAGACAGGAGTTAGGCCCAACCTGCTCTCCTAAGGGAGACAGGAGCAAATTCTCTGGTCACTTGAGAGGCTCTGGCCCAGGGGACATCAGGAACAGCCAAAACACAGTACAGCTCCTGAAAACAGGGGCTTAAGTGGATCTCTACATCCTGAACAGCGAGAAGCCCCATCCTCAGGGTCACAGCAGGATCCCACCAGTGGCCCTGGCAGGAGGTTCACCAGCCTAGTCCCACTCAACCACACATCCCGGTCATCTTTTATTGGACTACCCTTAAATAGGAAGAGTCAACTCGATCTTTGAGAAACTCTTTTTTAAAGAAAGGATGACAAGCTGGAGAAAAGAAACTAGAGGAAAGAAACAATTGTGGGAACAGGAAAAAATATCTTCATAAACCTCCCATTCTAATTAATACCTTTGGAGATTAGAGGATATCATTTTTATGGAAGAAGATATCAAGGTTATAAAAATGGAACATTTATACAACAAGGTAGAACTCCAGGAATTAAAATATGATGGCTAAAACATATCCCTCCCACCCCGCCAAAAAAAAAGAGAGAAGTGACATGCCGGAACCAGGTGCGTGAAGAGGTGGCCGCACCACCCAAACACGCACAAATTGGTGCAGACTTACAGAACCAACTCTTTTGGGACTCTGGAATTTATAGGAACAAGGAGACAGCTAAATGAAACAAAGGCAGCTGAGTTTCAGTAAAACGGTGCTATGATTTTGTTGTTGGTTGTCCTCCAAACGTTCATGTGTTAAAGGTTTGGTCCCCAGAGGGGCGTTATTGGGAGGTGGTGGAACCTTCAAAAGTAGGGCTTTGTGAAGGGTCCTTAGGTTATTGGGTCTTGCCTGCCCTGGAAGGAGATTGTGGGACTCTGATCCATCTTCCTCCTCTTTTGCTTCCTGGCTCATGATGTAAGAAGTCTTGCTCCATCACATACGCCCTGCCATTGATCTGGAACCCCAATCAGAAGCTTAAAGCAATGGGTCCCATAGATCATGTTCTGAAAACTCCAAAACCATGAGCCAAAATAAATGCAAACTTTTCTCCTGATAAATTAATTTGTGTCAGGTATTTTGGAACAGGAACATGAAGCTGTTTAATACAGAGGGCACTGTGGCATTGCAGATGACAATAGCCCTTAGCTATTAGCCCACTTGCCCACCATCCCATTCCCCAGCACTGGGACAGTGATGCTGTGAGGGTAACAGCCACATTCCTGGTGCAGCTTACTGGCACCAAGGGGATAATATAAAGTTCTGGTGAATCTGTGGCCTCTGCACCAGCAGGAAGTGAAGACTGAAGCAGGGTCCTAAGTAGCTTGGGTTAGTGCTGAAAGAATACACCAGCTCAGAGACAAGCCACAAACACTACAAAAAGATTTTTATCCCTCTCTTTTGGCCCTAGGCATCTAAAGAAGTCTCTTTCAGTTTACCGCTGGCCATATATATATATATATATATATATATATATATATATATATAAAAGCTCACTAAAAAACTTTCGGAAGAAAACACAGGGGAAAGGTTCATGACACTGGATTTGGCAATGATTTCTTGGATAGATGCCAAAATCACAGACAATAAAAGTAAAAATTGACAAATTGCATTCATCACAATTTAAACAAAATCCTATTTCAAAATGTACAAATTTCTTGAACAGACATTTATCCAAAGATGATATTCAAACAGCCAATAAGCACATGGGAAGAAATGAAATGTTGTTTGTTAGTCATTAGGGAAATTCAACTCAAAACCACAATGAGATACAACTTCATACCTACCAGGATGACAGTGATCATGAAAGCACTAGTCGATAGTCAGGATGTAGAGAAACTGGAACCCTAGTGCATTAGCAGTAGGGAATAAAATGGTACTGGTAAATCTGTGGCCATTACCACTATGAAAAACAGTTTTGTTGTTCTTCAAAATGCTAAACATTACCAGATAAGCCAACAATTCTGCTCCTAATTATGTATACAATAAAATTTAAAACAGAAATTCAAATACATAGCTATATGTGAATGTTTATAGCTACATGATTTACAATAGCCCAAAGATGGAAACAACCCCAAAGTTCATTAATAGACGAATGGGTAAACAAAATGTGACATAGATAGATGATAGATAGATAGATAGATAGATAGATAGATGATAGATATAAAATTTGGCTATGCAATATTGTGGAATACTATTTAATCATGAAGAAGACTTCTGTTTTGAAATACACTATGACATTAATGAACCTTGAAAACTTTATGTTAAGGGAAATAAGGCAGATACAAATGAACACATGTTGCATGATTCCACTCATAGGAAATATCTAAAAAAGAAAAATTTGTAGAGAGATAAAGTAGATTAGAAAGGTTAACAGGGCCTGGGAAAGGTAAGAATGGGGTATTATTGCAAAATGGGTGCAGAGTTTCTTGTTTGGGTGGTAAAAGGGTTTTGGAGACAGGTGGTGGTGGTGTATGTACAACATTGTGAATGTAATTGATGCCATGGAATTGTACACTTATAATGGTTAAATGGCTACCATCACACACACACACACAAACACACACACACACGTGCACACACACACACACACACACACAATCAACTTTCTGTATTAATGAGTTCTGTATTCACATACTCAACCAACCACTGAAAAATAATCTAAAGAAAAAAAATCACATCTCTTCTGAACATATGCAGCCTTTTTACTTGTCATTATTCCCTACAGTAAAACAACTATTTACATGGAATTTATATTATATTTGCTATTTTAAGTAATCTAAAGATTATTTAAAGTATATGGGAGGATATATGTATATGTTATATGTAAATACTATACCATTTTATATACAGGACTTGAGTATCTGAAGATTTGGGGATCTGTAGGAGGTCCTGGAACCAATCTCCCATGGATACTTAGGGACAACTATACATACTAAAAATAAATAAATAGGAGATAAAGTTGAATAAATCACCCAGGAAACACATGAAAAAGACAAAAGAGATGAGATATAGGACAAAAAAACAGATTTTAAAATTGAAAAATTAATCCAAGAGGATCAAAATGAACTATACATGTTCTAGGAAGAGCAGATTTATTAGTGGGGGGAAAGTAGGTAAGAAAATTTCTCCAATAAAGGAAAACAGATCAACACCATGAAAAATTATGGTGGGACTTCAAAATAGCACTGTTTCAGAAAAAATCCAAAGTGCTTTCAGAGAGGAAGAGAGGACAAATGGTACCAATGCAAAGGATAAGGAATCAAGAAGTCACTTCTGCCTTGCATATAGAAAGCAGCAGAGATGTCATCCCCACCCTAACAATAAGAAACTTTTTTATTGTTCTAATAATAAGTTATACATGACAGTAGAATGCATTCGATTCATCATACATAAATGGAGTATAACTTCTATTCTTCTGGTTTTTTGATGTAGAGTTACACAGGTCATGTAATCATATATGCATATAATGTCTGATTAATTCTACTATCATTCCCATCCTCCATGCCCCCTCTGTCTTCACTCCCCTCTGTCTAGCCCCAAATGTCTCTATTCTCCACCCCCACCTTACTGTGAATTAACATCCACATATCAGAGAAAACATTTGGCCTTTGGATCTTTGGCACTGGCTTATTTCACTTAGCATGATAGTCTCCAGTTCCATCCATTTACTGGCAAATGCCGTAATTTCATTCTTCTTTAAGCCTGAGCAATATTCCATTGTGTATATGTACCACATTTTCTTTATCCATTCATCTGTTGAAGGGCACTTAGGTTGATTCCATAGTTTAGCTATTGTGAATTGAGCTGCTATAAACATTGATGTGGCTGTGTCACTGTAGTATGCTGATTTTAAGTCCTTTGGGTATAAACTGGGGAGTGGGATGACTGGATCAAATGGTGGTTCCATTCTAGGTTTTCTGAGGAATCTCCATGCTGCATTCCATAGTGGTTGCACGAATTTGCAGTCCCACCAGCAATGTATGAGTGTACATTTTCCCCCACATCCTCCCCAACACTTGTTGTTGCTTGTATTCTTGATGATTGCTGTTTTGACTGGAGTGAGATTGAATCTCAGTATAGTTTTAATCTTCATTTCTCGAATTGCTAGAGATGTTGAGTATTTTTTTTTATATATTTGTTGACCCTTTGCATTTCCTCTTCTGTGAAGTGTCTGTTCAGTTCCTTTGCCTGTTTATTGATTGGGTTGTATTTTGGGGTGTTAAGTTTTTTTAGTTCTTTATATGTCCTGGAGATCAATGCTCTGAGATGTGTGTGGTAACAGTTTTTTCCTGTTCTATAGACTCTCTGTTCACATTATTGATTGGAGAAAAGAAACTTTTCTTGAACACATCAGAGACGCAAGTTCATGGCACTAGCCCTTCCAAGGAGAGATGAACACACAAACAGAAAAAGAGAATGCGATGGCTACCAGTTGGAGAAGAACAAATCAGCTGAACTCCTAATACATTTTTAAAGGCCAAGTGTGGGCAAGCATAGCAGTTCTAAATACCGTGACCCTCAGTGGAGTATAAATTCTCTTTATCTAAGTCTCTTCTATTTGTATTGAAGCAAGGAATCCCATCCAAGTCCAAATACAGACAAAGGCAATTTTGTTGCCAAGGTAAAGAGAGGCAGGAAAGCCCATTGCTGGATGTATTTAAGGCTCCCGTACACTAAAGAAAATGATGCCAATGACAAAATCCAAACCCAGGTCAACTACTGACAAAATTTGCTCAACCCTTCTGACAGAAGAAGAGGTGTGCCCATTTCTGAGAGCATAAATTCTCTTTATCTAAGTCTCTACTATTTGTCTATACACAATTTTCTACATTTGTATAATAAAAAATTATAAGGCATACACAACAGCAAGAAAAAAAATCCCTAGCCTATTAAGGGATAAAGTTTTCAGCATGATCAGACTCAGATATGAACCAGATATTGTAGCTATCCAACATAGACTTGAAAATAACTATGATTTTTAGCTATGTTAAAAGATCTAGTAGAAAAGGTGGACAATATTCATGAACAGATGAAGAATTTCAGCAAAGAGATGGAAACCACAAGAAAGAACCAGTAGTCTAGGCTAGACATTTAACAGTTGGTGCCTCTAAAGAGAATAATCATTATATTTATGGTAGGAACTTTGCACTCAGTAGTTCAGAGGCCCTCAGACAGACTAAAGAGTGTAACAAAAGGTGTAGAGTCTCTCATTTGTACAGATTGGATTCATCATAAATTTACCAAATCAAAAATTCCAGATAAAGATTTTCAGTCTTCACTTGTAGATTTATCTCTTAAGTTGTATATTGTTACCATAATAAAAACTACAATAAGACATCCATATTGGGGGAGAAATATGATAAAGATACTTGTATTTTAAAAAGCACACAAGAATATCCCCTCAGTGAATGGAAAACTGAAAATGGTCAAACATTTGATAAGAATGAAGGCCCTGAAGTTGCTGCAAGGACTTCCAGCAGAGAAGGGCAAGTCTAACACATGTCTTTTAAAAGCTCCGGGGAATTAGTAGTGCAGTCATAATGAAAACCTGTGGAGCAGGAAGCAAGTCAGTCCCTAATGCCAGAGCAACCTCAGATTAAAACTGCAAATCATTTTTATTTAAATATTATGAGAAAGTGTTTTCATTACAATATTTTAAAATGCCAAAAAAGAAAAGATAAATGGAAGAATTTAGAAATTAAAATTTTTATGTTACATGAAAAAATTCTTTTGACAGATGAATCACTAGACTGAGCACAAGTTGAGGAAGGACACCATGTACTTGGTGAGAGGTAAATAGGGTATCATAAATCTTCTCAATAGCCACATTACAATTGAGAGGATAATGGCTACTCCCTTTAACCACCAATCAAGAGTGAAGTTAGAGACTTGTGTATGGAGGGTTTGAAAAAGCTTATCTTCCATACAGCTTTACTTAGGATCTTCCTGAAGTATGTTCTCCACCAAAATGAGGGAGTAAACAAAGAGAGAAGACATGAGTTCTTGAATCAGGGTATCTAATTAAGGTGAGAGGCAAAAGAAGTTTCTAGGATTCTAGTGATGGGAAGATGGTTGTGCAGTAGGCCACCAGATAGTAGGAGCACAGGGATGCAGAGGACTTTAGGAAGAGTATTTCCAGGGGGGAAATGGTGTTGTTGGCTGCTTATCTGAGAAGAGTTTTATAGTCTGTTGGAATGTCTGCAGCTGAGTCAATGAAGAGTACATTTAAAAATTTAAGGCACCAGGTAAACAAAAAGGACAATTATCATTCCAAGAAAAAAAAAATTAATGTCATATTGAAAGGAGGGCCGTACACTTGAGTGATGCAGCTGCAAGCCAAGGAACATCTAGGATTGATGGCCACCAGCAGAAGCTAGGGAGATACAAGGCGGGATTCAGCCCAGTCTCAGAAGGATCTTGACCCTACCAACCTCCAAGCCCCAGAACTGTAAGAGAATTGAGTTGTTTTAAGCCACCCAGTTTGTGGTTATTTGTTAGAGCAGCTCTAGGAAGCTAATACACTTGGTCTTCTGATATTAATGCTCACCATACCTCTGAATAACTCTCATTTATCAGCTGTCCAACTGAACCAAACAGCCATGTTGATGATACATCTGATGAACTGACCCAGGACAGACTGAGCTTCCCTCCTCAGCTTCCTTGGCCTCTGCCATCACTCCAGCAGAGCCACAACTTGATTCTGTCACCAGAGAGCCACTGAAAGCCCTTTGTGAAGAAAGTGTTAATATGCTATGATGTAAGTCATATGTCGGCTGGGCCCTTTCAGATGTGAGGGAGCCTGGTTCACTCTCAGTCCCACTTTCCACAGTAGCTGTCCTAAACTAACTTTCCCATTTTTCTGAATCCCCCAACCATGACGGTGGCTCCAGGTCTACTCAGAACATGTCCCTGTGCTTCAGGGTTCCGATGTCCCAACAGAGTTAAGTCTTCAGCATCTCTCCATTACGGTGGCCAACTACCCCATCTGCTTCATCTAACCTTCATTTATCCTATTCGCTAATCAAACAAAACTCTATCTGGAGCTGAGTCGGCCCCAGAAGCTAGACATGGCATAGTGGAAACTTTCTCAGAATACTTTTTAATTAAAAAAAAAAGGCAGTTTCACTTTTTTTTCCCCAACTTATCATAGCTTTTATTTGGTTTAACCTATTCAGGAATTTAAAATACAGTTAATTAATTGTTTTAAATGCCTATATTCTATTCTTTTTTTTTTTTTTTTTTTTTTTAATTTTAAGTTGTTATATATGACAGCAGAATGCATTACACTTTTGAGCTACTTACAGAGCAGTGAATTTGCCTACACCTAAGCTGATTGGCCTAAGCAGCCTCTTGAACAATCCATGTGGCCAGCTGCTCCACAGGCTGACCTTCTCAACTGCACTGGCCTTCACCTCACAGCGTCAGCCACCCACCAGCAGCATGACATTTTGTTTTTGTCATTGCCTGGACCTGTACCGCCTCCAAGATCTCCCTGTTAGGAGGGGCCCCTTCTGGCAGGAAGGTCCTTGACTTCCACCCTCCTACACATTCACACCCACTGAACCTGCTCTTCTCCTCCTTTTGTCTGCTCCTTAGCCCCTCCCTGTTCTCCTACTCCCTTGTCACCTTCCTTTGACGGTAACCATCTGCCTTCTCTTCCCACTCAGAATTGGACACTGTGGGTTAAAGACACTATGAGTTCATCATAATTGTTTTTAAATTATAGTAGCAATGAGTTAAAACTTGTTCTTGGAATTCCAGTGATACTGTTCCTATTCTTGATAAGTCTGATATATGTGTGCTACCTGAATCAGTGGAAAATGGGCAGTATAAATAAGAGAAACAATGATTACTAACACGATTAGTTATTAAGGAGGATTTTTACTACAAAGCTCTCTGAAAGGAGGTGATTGAGTGGTTAGTGCATAACAGAGACATTTCTGGAGTTTGCTGAAGACCATATCTCCATGACAAACCTCTGGAGAATTATCAAAATGAGTGGCAGTTTCCAGAACATGGGCAGAAATTCAAGGAAGCAGGGCAATGGTAGATTTGACAACAAATAGGATCACATGCCAAAGAAAAGGATTAAATTAAAGAATACCCCAGAGGAAATAAATGTGGGAGAAGCTGGCACGTAGAGGACCAACATGGACTGAGTTTGCCTCCAGGTCTAAGGTAGTGGCACTCAAGATATTATATTTTTAAGCAGTAGAACTCTTTCTCTAAATCAAAATCAAACAAAAGCAGGACTATGATTAAAGCTGAGGTCCTATAGAATTAAACCTGGATTAAACCTGAACCCCATCATCCAGTCCCACAGATTCTAAAGGTGAATTCAAAGCAACTTTTTTAGAACCATAAAGATGAGAGATGGTTTGAAAACCACTCACCTGGGGGAAATTCGGCCTCTCCTAACTACTGGCCATTGGATATGAATCATTATTAAAATATTTGTACTAGAGAAACTAGGGATAACAGGAACATATCTCAACATCCTAAATGCTATTTATGCTAAGCCCCAGGCCAACATTATTCTAAATGGAGAAAAATTGAAAGCATTCCCTCTAAAAACCGGAACAAGACAGGGATGCCCTCTTTCACCACTGCTATTTAACATAGTAATTGAAATGCTGGGCAGAGCAATAAGACAGATGAAAGAAATTAAAGGGATACAGATAGGTAAAGTAGAACTCAAATTATCACTATTCACTGACGATATGATTTTATACCTAGAAGACCCAAAAAATTCCACCAGAAAACTCCTAGAATTCATAAATGAATTCAGCAAAGTAGCAGGATACAAAATCAACACTCATAAGTCTAAGGCATTTCTATATATCAGCGACAAATCCTCTGAAAGGGAAATGAGGAAAACTACCCCATTTACAATAGCATCAAAAAAATAAAATAAAATACTTGGGAATCAATTTAACCAAAGATGTGAAAGACCTCTATAATGAAAACTACAGAACACTAAAGAAAGAAATTATGGAAGACCTTAGAAGATGGAAAGATCTACCTTGCTCTTGGATTGGAAGAACTAATATTGTCACAATGACCATACTACCAAAAGCGCTATACAGATTTAATGCAATTCCAATCAAAATCCCAATGTCATTCCTCATAGAAATATAAAAAGCAATCATGAAATTCATCTGGAAAAATAAGAGACCCAGAATAGCCAAAGCAATTCTTAGCAAGAAGAGTGAAGCAGGTGGCATCACTATACCAGACCTTAAATTATACTACAGAGAAATAGTAACAAAAAAGCATGGTATTGGCACCAAAATAGACTGGTAGACCAATGGTACAGAATAGAGGACACAGAGACTAATGCATATAATTTCAGTTATCTTATACTAGACAAAGGCACCAAAAATGTACATTGGAGAAAAGATAGCCTCTTCAACAAATGGTGCTGGGAAAACTGGAAATCCATATGCAACAAAATGAAATTAAACTTCTATCTCTCACTATGCACAAAACTCAACTCAAAGTGGATCAAGGATCTAGGAATTAGACCAGAAACACTATGCCCAATAGAAGAAAAAGTAAGCTCTAATCTCCAAAATGTTCGATTAGGCCCCAAGTTCCTCAATAAGACTCCTGTAGCACAAGAATTAATATCAAGAATCAATAAATGGGATAGATTCAAACTAAAAAGCTTCTTCTCAGCAAAAAGAAACAATCAGTGAGGTGAATAGAGAACCTACTAATTGGGAACAAATTTTTACCACATACACTTCAGATATAGCACTAATCTCTAGAATATGTAAAGAACTCAAAAGTCTTAACACCAAAAAATAAATAAATAAATAAATACCCCAATCAATAAATGGGCCAAGGAACTGAACAGACACTTCTCAGAAGAAGATACACAATCAACAAATACATGAAAAAATGTTCAACATCTCTGGCAATAAGAGAAATGTAAATCAAAACCACTTTAAGATTTCATCTCACACCAGTCAGAATGGCAGCTATTAAGAACACAAACAACAATAAATGTTGGAGAGGATGTGGGGAAAAAGGCACACTCATACATTGCTGGTGGGACTGCAAAATGGTACAACAATTTGGAAAGCAGTATGGAGATTCCTTGGAAAACTGGGAATGGAACCACCTTATGATCCAGCTATCCCACTCCTGGGTCTATACCCAAAGGACTTAAAAACAGCATACTACAGCAACACAGCCACATCAATGTTTATAGCAGCACAATTCACAATAGCTAAATTGTGGTAGATGGTAGATGAATGGATAAAGAAAATGTGGTATATATACACAATGGAGTATTACTCAGCAATAAAAGAGAATAAAATCATGGCATTCACAGGTAAATGGATGAAGGTAAAGAATATAATGCTAAGTGAAGCTAGCCAATCCCAAAAAGTCAAATGTCGAATGTTTTCTCTGATATAAGTAGGCCGACTCACAGTGGGGTTGGGATGGAGAGCATGGGAGAATTAGAGGAACACTAGAAGGGCCAATGGGGAGGGAGGGGAAAGGAGGGGGAGCAAAAGGGTGAAGAAGAAGAAGAAAAAAGATGGTAGAATGAGTTGGATATTATTACCCTAAGTGCATGTATGAAGCCACAAATGCTGTGAATATACTTTGTATGCAACCAGAGATATGTAAAAGTGTGCTCTATAAGTATAATATGAAATGTAATGCATTCTGCTGTCATTTCTAACAACTTAGAATAAAAAATAAATAAATTATAAAAAAAAATTTGTACTGAACTACCTGAATATGTGTGTGAGTTACAAGTAGTAGTGGAAAATTGAATCTGGCACATTTTTCTATGACTTTTTCCCTAGGAAATCTTCTCAAAATCTTGTACTTCACAAGTTCATGGAATGTTACTTTTCTTTGCTCTTAACTTCAGCACCCAGACACCTAAGGTTGACAGCATCAGTGTCCCACTCTTTGGTGTCTTTCCTCATTATTCATCTATTTATTGTATATTTAATAGATAACTGCTTATTATACATACACACACACGTAAGTATAGACAATTGGGAAACAAATTTGAATCTGGCATAATCTCTGCCCCTAAAACGTTTGTAGTCTAACGGAGGAGATTATAAATGTGCACAGGATACTGTGGGAGTCCAGAGAAAGGATATCTAAATTAACCTAGTGGAAGTGAGCAGTGGTTGGAACATTTTCCAGGGAGATTACATTTGATGTGGGTTTTGAAAGATTAACAGGATTAAGCTAAAATCAAATGATTCACTGGGCAAAGACCATATTGTGAAAAACTTTGTGCTTTGTCCTCTTGCATTTGTTTAACTTTCTCCAACAGACAAAGCTACAGTTACAGAGAACAGATGAGTAACTGTGGGGGCCAGGGATGAAACGACATGGGGTGATTGAAATGCTCAGTACACCTGTGCAGGGGTTACATAAATCTACCCTGTGCTAAAATTCATAGAACTGCTATATAACCATTTAAAACTTTTTTTCTTTTTTTATTCAAAGTTGTTGTATATATAACAGTAGCATGAATTACAATTCATAATACACATATAGAGCACCTTTTTACATAACACTGTTTGTATTCAAAGTATATTTGTACTATTCATGTCTTCAATCATGCATTTAGAATGATGATATCCATCTTATTCTACCACCATCTTTTCCCCCCCTTCGTACCCCCTTGCTCCCTCCTTTCCCCTCCCTCCCTTTTAACCTTTCTAGTGTTCCTTTAATCTTCCTATGTTCCCCGACCCAACCCCACTGTGAATCAGCCTCCTTATATCAGAGAAAACATTCGGCATTTGGACTTTTGAGATTGACTAACTTTATTTAGCATTATATTCTCCAACTTCATCCATTTATCTGAAAATGCCATTGTTTTATTCTTTTTTATTGCTGAATAATACTCCATTGTGTATATATACCACATTTTCTTTATCCATTCATCTACTGAGAGGCATCTAGGTTGGTTCCACAACCTAGCTATTGTGAATTGTGCTGCTATAAACATTGAAGTGGCTATGTTGCTGTAATATGAGGCTTTTAAGTCCTTTGGGAATAGACCCAAGAGTGGTGTGGCTGGGTCATAAGGTGGTTCCATTCCCATATTTCCAAGGAATCTCCATACTGCTTTTCATACTGGCTGCACAATTTTGCAGTCCCACCAGCAATTGTATGAGTGTGCCTTTTTCCCCACATCCTCTCCAACATTTATTGTTGTTTGTGTCCTTAATAGCTGCCATTCTGACTGGAGTGAAATGAAATCTTAGAGTAGTTTTGATTTGCATTTCTCTAATTGCCAGAGATGTTGAACATTTTTTATGTATTTGTTGATTGGTTGTGTATCTTCTTCTGAGAAGTGTCTTAAATTTTTTAATAAAATAGCTCAAATGTGTATATAACTGCTTCTCAGAGATCATAACTGGTCCAAGATCAACCATCTTCAACACAATGGAGAAGATAAAAATTTTCATGTGTGTGTTTGCTATACTTATTTGTCAGTTTTCTTATTCATTATGTCATGAGTTTACAAAATGTTGTCAGATTAAGGGTTGATATTCATTTTTAATTGGTCCCACAATAATACATTGCAAAGTTTGATTTTCACTTAAATTGATGATTTTTGTCATTTTAAATCCTGTATCATTTAGCAAAATAATATTATAAAATGTAAAGATAGTTAAAGGAATAATTGTAAGCATTTGAATTTTTCTTTTGTTGTTATAGTTACAAATAACTTTCAAATGCAATCTCATGTTTTAAAATATTAACAGGATTAAGCTAAAATTGAACATTTTAAATTAACCATTTTATAGTTATAAAAAAGTAATTGGATTTCTTAATGTCAGTAATAAATATTTCAAACTGAAAATTTTAAAGATAACATTCACAGTAGCTTTAAAAACTTCAAATAGTCATTTCTCATTATTTGCAGTAGTTTTGTTCTATGAAGTCATTGCAAACACTTAGTGAATGTTGAGCCATTTTTCTAGGGGAAGTAAGAGTTAAAGCTACTGCAAGATTCAGTTCACAATGTTTTTTCCAGTTAATCAATAGTAACCTTGCCTTGTGTATTGCTGTTTAAAGATACCTAATTTAATACTTGTTGATTTATTACCATAAAACTCACATCCAACAGTGCTATAAGCCAAACAAGAATGAAGCTTCTCTGTACACATATTTTCTCCATAACGTGCCTAACAATCTTAGGAACACCAGGCAGCACTTTCAGCACTATCCTGGGGACATTTTAAATGGTAAGATTACCCTTCTACCAGGCCCCCCCCCCCCAAAAAAAAAAAACCCACAAAAATATGAAAACCAGTAAATAGACCACAAAAAGAATACTGTTCACAGTGTGAGAGCTGAAACAAGACAGCATGTCACTTCATTTGACCTCAGATGGGAACATGTACCCTGGGTGACTCAATATTTTTTACCATTCTTCCCATATATAAAAGACCATGAAAGTCACAAGTTGTTGATGTTATTGTTTTCTTTTCTTTCCTTTAGCAGTGCAGAGGATCAAGCCCAAGACCACACACATGCTAGGCAAGGACTCTACCACTGAGCTACACCCCCAGCCCACTACTATTGATTTTAAAGTTACAAATAAACTTTAGTGAGCAAAAATATTTGCAAATACAGAACACATAAATGGTGAGAATCAACTGTACTCAGGAATTAATCTAACAAAAGATGTTCGAGACCTCTATACCATGATACTATAAAACATTACTGAAAATGAAGAAATAAATCTAAATATATAGACTCAACATCATAAAAATAGCAATTATCCCCAATAAAAATTTCAATATATTTTTAAAAATAAAAATCAAACAACTAATTCAAAAAGATATATGGATAATAAATGGGAAGATAGAGGTATGGATTGAACAGAGAAAACTTGCAGTTATAAGCATAGATTCTGGAGACCTAATGCCCAGCATGGTGACTATAGATTTAGCTGATTATACCCGAAATTCTCTTAAGAAAGTTGAAAGTATTCTTACCACACACACAAAAGGTGACCTGTGTGAGGTAACAGATTTGTTATCGTGCTTGATTATGGTTACCCTAAATAGATACAATTTTTACTTATCAATTACACTTCAACGATTCTGAAAAAAAAAATATTTTATATGGAAATGCAAAAATCCAAGAATAACCAAGACCGTGTGAAGATTAATCTGAGAGAACATGCTCTACCAGTTATGGCACAAGAATAGGTGCCTTGCCCAATAGAATAGAATATAGCCAGAAAGATCTCAGTGCACATATGTATACCTGGTTCATGACCAAGGTGGCACTGCAAACAAATAATTGTTATTTTTATAAAATGGTAATCAATTAACTATCTATATGGAAAATGAATCTTGATCCATAATTACTTCTCACCATTAGCCAAAATCACTCTGTACAAGCTTCAATTCTAAATCTGAAAGTCAAAAGTGCTCAGAAAAATATTAGCCATAAAAGGAAAGAAATTGAGACATTGGACTGTTTTTGCATGTATGGTGCTAGAAATTGAACCCAGGGCTTCACTCATGCTAACCAAGCACTCTACTACTGCTGAGCTACACCCACAGCCTCACTAGACTATTTCAATGTTTAGTATGGTATGTAGTTATGACTTTAAATTACTTAATAAAGTCACACATTTATTTTAAGACATAAATTAAGGCTTCAATTCATCAAAGGAACCTAAAAACCATTAAGAGAGTGAAAAAGCCAGCCACAGAGTGGAACAGGATATTTACCACGCTAATAATTTTTTTAAACAACTCCTATCCAGAATACATATTTTAAAAATTAAAACTCCTATAACTAAATAAGAAAAGTAAACAACTCAGTTTAAAAATGCACAAGAAGGGTTGGGGTTGTGGCTCAGTGGTAGAGTGGTTGCCTAGCATACGTGAGGCATTGGGTTCCATCCTCAGCAGCACGTAAAAATCAAATAGATATTGTATCTACCTAAAACTAAAAAACAAATATTTTTTAAAAATGGACAAGAAACTTGAAAAAGCACTACATAAAAGAAGATATCCAAACGGCCCATAAATACATGGGGGGAAAAAACCTCGACTTTAGTGGTAATGGTAAAAGCAAATTAAAACCTCAGTGAGGTCCTAGCTAGTGCCCAAGAAAATAGGAAACAGTTTAGGGTACCAGGATGCAAGGCAACAGTAATTCTTGCACAGGGCTGGTGAAAGTGCAAATTGGTACAACCATTTTAATCATTTGGTGTCATCTATTAATACAGTATACTTGAATGCCCTGTTTTAGTTTGCTGTAACAAATACTACAGACTGTGTGACTTAAACAACAGAAATGTATTTCCTCATAATTCTAAAGGTTGGAAGTCCAAGTTCAAGCTGTTGGCAAGGTTGTTCCTCCCAAAGCCTCTCTCCTTGGCTTGTGGATGGCTCCCTGTGTCCTCATATGATCTTTCCTAAGTGTGTTCCCTGAGTGTCTCTTTCTTTGTCCTAATCTCTGTTGATAAAGATACCAGTCAGATTAGATTAGGTATACCCTAATTTTAACTTTGTCTCCTCTTTTTTTTAAATATTATTTTTTAGTTTTAGATGGATGCAATACCTTTATTTTATTTATTTATTTTTGTTATGTGGTGTTGAGGATTGAACCCAGTGCCTCACACATGGTAGGCAAATCCTCTACCACTGAGCCACAACCCCAGCCAACTTTATCTCCTCTTAATATCCCCGTCTTCAAATACAGTCACATTTTGAGATACTAGGGCTTAGGATTTCATTATTAATTTTGAGGGAACAACTTTCAGTCCATAATACTTCACCCTCTGGATCCCCAAAATTCATATCTATCTCACATGCAAAATTAACTTCATCCCAATAGTCCCCAAAGTCTTAACCCAATCCAGATCAATTCCAAGTCCAAAGTCTCACCTAGGTAACCATCCTGAGGCAAAGATGTTGGCAATTTCTCTCCAGTTGTGAAGCTGTGAAATATGTGCTTCCAAAATGCAGTGATAGGACAGGTATAGGATAGACATTGCTGTTCCAAAAGGGAGAAATCAGAAAGGAGTGATGGTTTCACACTGGGATGCAGCCCTGCCTTCCAGGCACACTAAGTGGCAGGGTCATCTCCTTGGCCTTGGGAAGCATCTGCCTCTGATGCCCTGTACTTGTGCAATATTGCTTTATGTATTTTCTATACATGGGATATATTTTTAAAAATTTCAGGGGGCTGGGGGAGCATTAGAGAAAGAATTCCAAGCACAATTTTGTTTTGTTTTGTTTTTTGGTACTGGGAATTGAGCCATGCTTAGAGGTTTAAAAAGTGTCAAGCCATATCTTGCATAAAACAGTGATGGGACTTAAGTTGTATCCTTCTTTTCTTTATTTCTAATTTTAAAGGAAATTATTCTTTGTTAAGAATAAGATTGACTATCCAAAGCTAGGAGTGTAGGTCAGTTGTAGAGTGCTTGCCTAGCATTCACTGAGGCCCTGGGTTCCATCCCCAGCAATGAAAGGAAACACACACACACACACACACACACACACACACACACACACACACACACACACACAGAAAGATTGACCATCGATTTGGAAGAAAAATAAAGTTACACTTTCAACTTATACCACATACTAGAACAAATTTCAGATGTATCAATGCTTTCAATATAAAAGTCAAACAATAAAAACCCAAATGATAGAACTGTACGTTTAAAAAAATTTTTTTAAAACTTTGAGGTTTTATTTATTTATTTTTGGTACCAGGGATTGAACCCAGGGACACTTTACACTGAACCACACCTCCAACCCTTTTTTTAAAAATAAAATATGTATTTGCCAGGCGTGGTGGCACACGCCTGTAATACCAGCACTTGGGAGTCTGAGGCAGGAGGATCTCAAGTTCAAAGCCAGCCTCAGCAATGGCGAGGCACTTAGCAACTCAGTGAGACCCTGTCTCTAATAAAAATACAAAAAGGGCTGGGGATGTGGCCCAGTGGTCAAGTGCCTCTGAGTTCAATCCCTGGTACCAAAAAAAAAAAAAAAAAAAAAAAAATGCATTTGTTTGTGTTAGTTGTACACAATGCCTTTATTTTAAAAAAAAAAAAAATTTATTTATTTGCTTTAGTTGTATACAATGCATTTTTATTTTTACGTGGTGCTGAGGATTGAACCCGGGCCATGCACTTGCTAGATGAGTGCTCTACGGCTGAGCCACAACCCCAGCCCCAAGAGTTTATTTTTATTTATTTATTTATTTGGTACCAGGGATTGAACTCAGGGGCACTCAACCACTGGGCCACATCCCCAGCCCTTTTTTGTATTTTATTAGAGACAGGGTCTCACTGAGTTGCTAAGTGCCTCGCCATTGCTGATGCTGGCTTTGAACTTGCGATCCTCCTGCCTCAGCCTCCCAAGTGCTGGGATTACAGGTGTGTGCCACCATGCCTGGCTCCAACCCTTTTTTATATTTTATTTAGACACAGGGTCTCACTGAGTTGCTTAGGGCTTCACTAAATTACTGAGGCTGGCTTTGAACTTGCGATTCTCCTACCTCAGCCTCTAGAGCTGCTGGGATTACAGGCATGTGCCACTGCGCATGGCACTTTGAGGTTTTAAATAGTTTTATTAGTTTAATACCATGGCTAAACATTCATAAAGGAAAACACAGATAGATGTGATTATATTAAAAGTTGAAAATTTCTGGATTGAAAAGGAAAAAAACGCCACAAACCCAGCATACATAAAGTCAAAATGCATTTTAGGCAATATAAAATAGTTTTATCTCACATACAGAAGTCAGTATTTTTAATATATAAAGAATTTCCACAAATAAAAAAGAAAATATGAAAATTAAAAAGTAATAAGGTACATGAACAAGCAGTACAAAAAGTCAGCAAACACTTGGAAAGGGTCAATCTCGTTAAAATTTTTAAAATTCAAATTAAAACAAGATATTGTTTATTATATATCATATTAGCCTAGGTTAAGAAAACTAGCTGGGCACAGTGGGGCATGCCTGTAATCCCAGTGACTCTGGAGGCTGAGGCAGGAGGATCATGAGTTCAAGGTCAGCCTCAGCAAATTAGCAGGGCCCTAAGCAACGCAGCGAGATCCTGTCTCTAGATAAAATATGAAAAAGGGCTGGAGATGTGGCTCAGTGGTTAAGTGCCCCATGTTCAATCCCCAGTATGAAAGAAAGGGGGCGGGGAGAGGAAGGGAGGGGGAGAGAGAGAAAAAAGAAAGAAAGATAACTAGATTAATGGAAAGTCTTGGGGAAAGAGCTAATAAAAATCAGTTTAAAGGGTGGGGGAGGTCTGAAGAAATAGAAAGTCAGGATTACCACTTAAGAGAACAATTTAAAATATTCAACAATTTTACTAACTCTAGATATTTATTGTGTAGAAATAGAAATTCTTGCAAACTTGCAGGACACAAATGTGTGTGTGTGTGTGTGTGTGTGTGTGTTTGTATAGTTGTTGGTGCATTGTTTGTAATGGGAAAAAATAGAAACCCCTTAAATTCTTCTTAATATGGAATTATTTCCAAAAATGTATATACATACACATGATGACATCTTTTATACAGCTATAAAAAATGAGACAGCCCCACATACAGCATGGGAAAATGAAAAACAATCTAGTATTAACTAAGTTAGTATGAACTATGCAATCCCAATATTAAAGCCACACATATACATAGACACATGAGCACACATGTGAAAGAACAGATTTGTATATGTATAGAAAAAGTTCTGAAAGAATACATACCAGGTAAGTGTGGTTACTTTTTGGGGACTGAGATTGTAGGGAACATTTACTTTTCAGTTTATTTGTAGAAAAGATTATTTAGTTCTAATACACTGTAGAATATTGGTTGTTTACCTTATGATTATTTACTACACATTGATAGTTCAGGAAAATATCCAAACACAAAATTTGAAATTCAATTTCTACTGCATGTGTGTTGATTTCACACCATGACAAAGTAAAAAAAAATCACAAATCAAACCACCATAAGTCAGGGACAGCCGAACTTAGTTATTAGCTATATTCACCATGCTGTGCAACAGATGTCAAATACATACATAAAACGTATTCCTCCTGTCTGCTTCTATAGTTCAGTTGTTTTAGAGTTCACATATAAGTAAGTATATACAGTATATACAGTGTTTGTTTTCCTGTGTTTGGCTAATTTCACTTAGTATAAGGTCCTCCAATTTCATTAAATATTGTACATTTCAGTCTTGCTGGAGGGGTAGATCTCAAATGTTAGCATCATGGAAGATGTTAAGTGTTTGAGGTTATGAATGGTTTGGGTTGACTTTATTTAGTCATTCCACTTGCATTAAAAAATCATAGCATCACTCTGTACCCCATAAGCATGTACAGCTATAATTTGTCAATATATAATAAATGATTTTTAAAGATGCCATCCTTTTTTTAAAATATTTTTTTAGTTGTAGGTGGACACAATACCTTTATTTTATTTATGTATTGCTGAGGATTGAACCCAGCGCCTCACACATGCGAGACAAGCCATAGCCCCAGCCCCTAACGATGCCATCTTAAGAAATATTTCGGACCTTACCTTTAAGAAACAGAACTATAAACACAAACTTGTTTTCTCTTTTAATTCAGGATGAAACAACTTTAAGAGATTTTTTTCACAAAATCCTGCAGCTGCAAAAAGTACCAGAGATCTAAGAGTAGGTGATTCACTTTAAAAAGGCAAACAGATTAAGACAGTTACATGAAAAGAACAAGAGAGTAAAATCACCTCATGAGTTAGGTAAAACACTGTGAGAAATCTGACTATGATGTAGAATGTCTTAACAACTATAAAAAACGGAAATGCACTGGCATGAGGGAATCAAGAGCTAAACATGAAGTTCTTAGATAAAATTGTTGGGTTTAAAATACACCAATGTTAAAAACATTAGAAAAATAAACCAATGAGCTGAGATCATCTTTGTATAGCTCAAAACAATGGTTTACCTGGGGAGCAAAGCTGCCCTGCTCTGCACCAGCCAATTAATTCAGGATTTAGAACAAAAAGTTTCAAATTGGGGAAAGAAACCACTTAAAGCAAAGGATAAAAAAGACTGACTACTACCAAAGATTGATATACCAAATAATTGGGAGTGTTAGACATCTTTTTTTTTTTTTTTTGCTTGTATTAGTACATTATAGTTGTACATAATAGTTGTGTTCCTTTTGACATAATCATACATACATGGAATCTAATTTATTCCATTTGAGCTCCAGTTCCTCACCTTTCCTTTCCCTTTTCCTTCCCCATATTCTCCTTTCTCTACTGGTCTACCTTCTACTCATTTATTTACTTATTTTTAATTAGTGCTTTATATACACAAAGATGGAATTCACTGTGATATATCTATAAATGAACATAGTGTAATTTTGTCAAGTTCATTTCCCACCCCTCCTACCTCCCCCTCAATGTTCTTCTTCTACTCCACTGATCTTCCCTGTCTTTATAATATCCAACCCCCACACTCTGTCTTTATGATATCTAGCACCCACTTTTCCCCCTTTACTTTTCTCTAGCTTCCACATATGAGAGAAAACATTCCACTCTCAATTTTGTGTGTTAGACACTAATTTTAACTTTAAACAAGATGAATAGAAAAAACTATAAGAACAAAATAAAATAAAATGCCAACTAGAATGTTTGTAATATATGTATATATATATATATATGTACATATATATATATATAAAATAAGGTATTGATGCTATTTATAACTGGCTTATCCCATTTTCCAGGTTTAAATATAGGCAGGGGATATGAACAACAATTTGCAAAAGAATAAGGCCTATAAAAATGTGAAGGAAAAAAGATGTGTAACACATGGTACTAAAAGAAATGCTAGTTAAGATGAGTTACCATTTCTTAAATGCATGATTGAAGACCTGAATGGTACGAATATACTTTGTATACAAACAGTTGTATGTAAAAAGATGCTATATATGTGCACTATGAATTGTAATACATACTACTATTATAATTTTTTAAAATTATATTTTAAAAAACACACACAAAAGATGAGTTACCATTTCCACCTTGAAAACTGGCAAATAATTTTTAGACTTCTAATTCTCAATGTTGACAAGAAATTAATGAAATGGGGAAAAAAGCAATTTATGATACTGTACTCAATAGTAGAGTCAAAAGGCAAAATTACAACAAATTTAGTTAAAGATCTAGTTGGCTTTTATTCCTAATTTGTGGATAGATAGCCTACAATCTGCTGAATAGAATAACACCTCCCTCTTGGCAGTAGCAGAACAGTGAGTTTTGTAAAGTGAAAACAAGGAAACAAAACAATAGGGAAAAACAAATTAAAATTGGGTTGCATCAGATTTCTTTTTTTGTGAGGATTAAAGCAGAGAGGACTTCCTTATTCATTGACTCAGGTAGACTGGAATCTCCTGTTTTCAGGAAAAACTGGTCTGTTTTGGAATCTACTTGCTTCCTTGCTATCTCAGTTTGTGTGGCATTTAGCATGAGTGACTCCATTCTGGTTTGGTCTGGTCTGTTGGGGCTTACAGCAGGTGCTCGTTCCACACCAATGGCCTCTAATAATTTTTGTTTAGCTATAGTTCTAAATGATGCATTTAAAATTAATACTGATAATAATAATAGTTGGCATTTATGAAGTGTATATTCAAGTTTAGACTCTGTTTTGCATGTATAATTTAATATTCAAAAGCACCTTGAAGGGGCTGAGGATATAGCTCAGTAGAGTGCTTGCCTTACATGCACAAGGCCCTGGGTTCAATCCCTAGCACCAAAAAAAAAAAAAAAAAAAAAAAAAAAAAACTCAAAGAGTTGGGAATTATTTTCTCCATTTCACAGAAACTGAAGGGCAGTGAAGTTAAAATAACAAAACCAAGCTCAACAAAATGCATTAGGAGACGGAAGATATAGAGATAAAATTGCAGACTTTACATTATCAGATCTCAGTGGATTTGAAGACTCCCTGAGTAGGGAAAATTCACTGGGCTGTAGTTTCAAATTCATCACAGAAAGAAAAGTATCTGGTACTTATATTTTTTTTTTTGGTATTTAAAAACAGAGGGCTTCAGAAACACCAAAGGCTATAGGCTGGGGCCCAAAGTATCTGTTTTCTCCTCCCCTTCCCTGTTATTTCTCCCTTTATGCACATAAGCATGTGTGTGTGCACCTGTGTTAGACCTCTCAGTGTTAAATATTTTTTTCTTAACTAGTTGCTAATATTTTAATTGTCAGGAGATGTCACCTAAAGACATGGCTTTTTAGGGCCCCAGCACTGTAGCACATGGCAGTAGCTTTGGACTGATATGTACTTCTGTTTTGCTTCTTTCTGTCTTTGAGCTGTCCTTTGCTGCCTGGTAGCTCCCAGGTACCTGTAAGGCATTTGAGTTCTGAAACAGATGACCATCCCTTGAGTCTCATGTAGCCCCACCATTCCATGGTTCTGAGGTTAAATTAACTAACAGGTAAAGAAAATTGGCCATAAAGAAAAGGCAACAGATTGATACCCCAAGGAACAATTAAGATCAAAGGGTACTTTATCCCAATGATCTCACCAAGGAGTTTTTCTGAGTTATTGTTTTTAGTTGTAATTAAAAAAAAAAAAAATCAAACTCACCATTTTGACCACCATTAAGTGAGCAGTTCATTGGTATTAAGTACATTCACACTGTTGTACAACCTTCACCATGATCCATCTCCAGAATTTTTTCATTTTGCAAAACCAAAACTCTGTATCCATAAAACACTAACTCTTCATTCTGTCTCTCCCCAACTCCTGGTGACCACCATTCTGCTTTCTGTGAATTCACCAAATGTAGGAATTTCATGTAAGTGGAATCATATAGTATTTGTCATTGTGTGACCAGTTTATTTCACTGAGCATAATTTTCTACAGATTCATCCATATTGTGGCATGTACCAGGATTTCCATCCTTTTTAAAGTTTTTTTGGAAAGCTGAATGATACTCCTTTCTATATGTACATCATATTTTTGTTTTCCAATCATCTGTCAGTGGGCATTTGAGTTGCTTCTTCTTCTTGGCTAGTGTGAATAGTCTCGCTATGAACATGTGCATATTTGCACAGGTTATGCAAATATTGCTTCAAGATCCTCCTTTTCAATTCTTTTGCTAGATACCCACAGTGGAGTTTCTAGATTATGTAGTATTTCTATTTTTAATGTTTTTAGGAGTTATTAACACTGTTTTCCATAGTGGCCATACCATTTTACAGACTAACAGAACATAAAGATTTTCTTCATTTTTAAGAATAAAATTACCAATTGCCAAACAGTTTCCAAGCATATAAAAACAGGACATGGGGCAGCGGTAGAGCGCTCGCCTAGCACGTGTGCGGCCCGGGTTTGATCCTCAGCACCACATAAACATAAATGCATTGCATTGTGTACAACTAAAGCAAATAAATAAATATTAAAAAAAAACAGGACAGTTCCAAATTTCTCTCACAAGGCAAATATGATCAGATCTTCAGATTTGTAAACAACTCAAATAAGCCAATTTCAGAAAGGACAAAAGTTTAAAATCAAATATCAGTAAATAGAATATGAAAACACATTAAAAGATTATTCTAGAAATGAAAAGCTAATATAAAACTGGGAAAATATGTGCACAACTTGATTTATTAATAAAGAGAAAAACTGTTACTGGTAAAATAACTATTACATTTCAAAATCTTTTCTTGATGGATACATTTTAATACAAAAATACAATATTATGTGTAATGGTGGCTCATTTCCCTGGAAAAGAGATAGGGGGAAGGATTGACTTAATGGCCATCTCTAGTTTTCAGAGTGCTAGGAAGTCTGTGAGTTTTTAAAATATGTTGTTTCCTATTACTTGAGTATTACATGACTATACAGAAAGAAATCCAAGGGCTTTAACCAAAAATATACTAGAAGTAATAAACGTATTCAACAGAATGGCAGCACAAGGTAAGCTATGAATGCTATATTCCTAAATCTCCTTAAGAAAATACAGTGAAATTTTTTCCATGGGAATGATTGAAAACAATAATAACATCAAACACCTGGATATTTATTTACCTAGACAAGAAATATCATACCTTAAGGCTTAATTTATTAAGTCCTTTAATAAGAAAACCCCTGGATCATTGCAGAAGGATACGTGATCTGATCCTAATAAAGTAAAATGCTAGATGTGCCCATGTACAATAGGTATGTCAGTGCGCTAAAAGGCCAGGCAGAAGACTCAGTGTCAAGTGCTAACAAGGGTTGCCTCCTGGGAGGGAAGTTGGGGGTGGAATAATTGGAGGGAAAACTTTCACTTATTACCTATATACTTCTCTATCATTTGACATTTTTTTTCTAAAATGTATCCATATGCTGACTGTGTAACTTTTTAAACAATACAGAGAAGCAAACTATGCAGGGGCAGATAATCAACTTTCCTGAAGTCAGTGTAGGGGTGGCATGTAGACCCTAGGAAAACACCTGCTGCTGTGCAGATTGGAAGGAAGAGAGAGAAGGGCCACTGGGGTAACAAGGTCTGGTATCACTCTGTTGGGGCTGGGCTGTTGGGAGTTGATGATGGCGCCACACCCAGCAGGAGGACCCCTGCTCAGCCAGCCAGACAAGGCAAGCTGCCCCTGGAGGATGGGAAGGAGGAAGAAGAGAGGGAGGAGGGAGGAAGAGTACAGGTAGGTCTCCAAGTGTAGGAGCCACCCAGGTAGAAGAGGAGGACACACAGTGCCCCAGGTAGAGACACTTGGTGCCAGGAGAGTGTTAGCATACAAACCAAGAAACGCCTTCAGAAAAGGAAATTGTCAACCCAGGTCAAGTGTCAGGAAAAGGTGAAAAAGTAAGGGCAGCAAAGGTATCCCCAGGATTTCATAACCAAGACCAGGTGGTTACCTTGGCAGGAGCAGTTTCCCTAGAGTTCTGGGGTGGAAGTCAGCTTGCAATGGGTCAAAAAGTGAGAAGCAAGGAAAAGAGCAAAGGGAGTACGAAATACTTTCAAGAAGCAAGACTATGGGAGAATAGGGGTGAGGTGGCCACTAGAATATGGATAAGGAGTTCATGGGGGGTTCCTGTTGGAGGAGGTCAGAGTTGGGGGTAAAGGCTGGTGCAGTTGTTGGAATAAAGAGGGTGAACTCTCTCCTTGCCCAGCCCCAGACTCAGGGTGGGCACTGAGGCAGGTAAGAAGCCCTGGCAGCTGCAGGAGACAATTGGGCCTGAAGAGGGTGGTTGGAGGTCTGGGGAGAAGGATGGAGGAACGAACCTAAAGACACATAAGAAAGCTTTCCTGGGAGCATCAAGTTGGAGCTCAGGGATTTGCAGTAGCGCTAAACTGCAGGCTGGTATCAATGTTTTTCTCTGGTCCCCAGCAGCCAGTGGGTAGGATGGAACATGGGAGATGGTCAAATCGATCCAGGCTATAGTTTAGCAGAGGACAGGGAGCAAGGAGGACAGCAGGGGGGAGACAGTGGCTGGTACTGATGAGAGAGCTGCCCAAATGGACTGGGAGGAAGCTGAGGGGTAGGGAACAAGGGCAGTGGAGTTCAGGGGTGAGGGGAGAAGAGGGTTATGATTGGAAAATGGAATGATAAAATTAGACCTGGTCCAAATTCATTAAAATTAATTTCAACTTCATATAATAAAAAAAAAAAAATAAAGTTTATTTTCTTTCTCACTTGAAAGAAGTTCAGAGGAAGGCAATCTACAATTCTCGTGGCTCTGCAGGCAACAGTGGCCCATGTTCTATCCATTTTCCTGCCTTATCACACAAACACAGGCTACTGTTCTTAAGATCACCTCATAATCAAATATGGCTGCTGTGCACCAGCAACCACATTCACATTTCAAACAGCAGCACAACCTAAGAAGGTAAGAACCTAGAGAGGACACCTCCCAGATGAATCAGCCCTCTCTCTAAGGAGCCTTCTGGAAGTTCCACCCAACACTTTCATCCTTTTTGGCAGAATTTAGTCATCACACCCAGTGGCAAAGAAGGTTGGATAAAGTAATTTTTTTTTTAATTGAAGGTGGCAGTGTTCTAGGATTAAATCAGGATTTAATTACTAAGGAAAAAGACCATCATGAATAATAGGTAGCCTGCCCTCTTTGGCACAGAGTCACAAGCCAGTTCCTACATAAAAGCATACCATTGCTGCCTGAGGTTTATAGGAAAACAGAATCTGCTCTCTGTGGCTGATCCCTGGAAGTTGCTGTCCCAGGTACAAAGTAAGTTGGCTAAACCAGTAGAGTTCCCGCTGGTGAGTTGGGAAGAAAGTCCTCAAGCCTCAAGTTAATTTTCAGGGTGGTCACTCCAAACAGTTGATATTGAGCCTCCTAAGAATAAGATACCACGGAGTCATTTTTTTTTTTTTTTTTTTTTTTTTTTTTTTTGTATGGTATGGGCTGGAACAAGTTCAGTGTGATCATTCATACCAGATGAACAGTCTTAAAAGGTCTGAGCAGGTGCCGCGGGTCACAGAGGTCTGCCTTCCTGAAAGACCTGGCTTGTCCCCACTGTCCCCCACCACGGGGCAACAGTAGGGTCTCTGTTCCTTGCCCACCCCCTCCCTCTGGAGTTCCATCTCTCACTAAGACAGAGAGCAGAAAGGCATTGAAAGACCCATACCAAGAACTCAGGAACTGAAACGTGCTGTTGATTTCTTTCTTCTCTGCTGAGCACCCCACTGTGTAAAGGTTCCCGAGCCCCTGCAGGGCTCCCTGGTCCTGAACATCCCTGAGCACTGTGGGGCAACAGGAGTGCTTAGGAGAGAGGAGGCTTGACAACCTGTGGACTCCCTCCCCATTTCCTGAGCCAAAGCTTTCTCAGTGTCCATACCTCATCATTCTTTCATGAAAGATGTGTTTTCTTGGGCTGGGGCTGTCTCCGTGGTACAGTGCTCCCCTAGCATGCTTGAGGCACTGGGTTGGATCCTCAGCACCACAAAATAAAATAAAATAAAGATATTGTGTCCACCTAAAAATTAAAAATTTTTAAAAGATGTATTTTCTTTAGCATTAACACCCGACCCAAGAAAAATAATGAAATCAACATTTGAACCATAAAATGTAACCAGTGATTTATGCAACTCATAAAGTGAAGCAAATAAAAAGCTATCCTCTTAAATAAATCAACATGTTATTAAATACAATTAAAAAATAAATTTAAAAACTGGATCTTCATCTTCCATTAATAAAAATCATTTTGTGCTACAGTTATTTAGTATAGCTTCTCTTTCTACTAAATTTTACATTCTGAAAAAAATATATCTCACTCATATCTACTTATTTCTTTAATTTTTCCATTGACACAGTAATTGCACATATTTATGGGGTATGGTGTGCTATTTGATATATGCAAACAATGAGTAATGATCAAATCCAGGAAATTGGCAAATCTGTTACCTCATACATTTATTATTTGTGTGTGTGTGTGTGTGTGTGTGTTGGGAACATTCAAAAATCCTATTAACTATATTTAAATATTCAATTAATTATTGTTGGCCATAGTTATCCTTTTGTGCTATAGAACATTAAAACTTATTGCTTTTAGCCAACTGCATCATTCATATTCACATAAATTAATTTAGATGGGATTATATTATATTCATATTAATATGAATTTGCAAGAATTAATAGCTGTGCTATTGCTGTTAAGTAAATGAATAAAAATCTCCCCTT
This sequence comes from Tamias sibiricus, assembly GCA_025594165.1. NCBI lineage: Eukaryota > Metazoa > Chordata > Mammalia > Rodentia > Sciuridae > Tamias > Tamias sibiricus. The sequence continues at coordinate 10,906,142 of CM046663.1, read as the reverse complement.
TAGGGCATTTTATTCCAAAGTGCCATGAAGTTTCAAAGTTTTTTATTTATTTATTCATTTATTTATTTTTATTCTAAGTTGTTGTTATAAATGACAGCAGAATGCATTACATTACATATTATACTTATAGAGCACATTTTTACATATCTCTGGTTATATACAAAGTATATTCACAGCATCCGTGTTTTCATACATGCACTTAGGGTAATGGTATTCTAATTTGTTATATATGGCAGCAGAATGCATTTCAATTCATATTACACATATAGAACACAATTTTTCATGTCTCTGGTTGTACACAAAGTAGAGTCACACCATTCATATCTTCATACATGTACTTAGGGTAATGATGTCCATCTCATTCCACCATCTTTTCTCCCCTCATACTTCCCTTCCATCCACTTTACCCTATCTAAAGTTCCTCCATTCCTCCCATGCTCCCCACCCCGTCCCCATTATGGATCAGTATCCTCATATCAGAGAAAACATTTGTCATTTGGTTTTTTGGGATTGGCTTACTTCACTTAGCATAATATTCTTCAATTCCATCCATTTACCTACAAATGCCATGATTTTATTCTCTTTTAATGCTGAGGTAATATTCCATTGTGTATATATACCAAAGTTTCTTTATCCATCTGAAGGGCATCTAGGTTGGTTTCATAATTTTGCTATTGTGAATTGCGCTGGCTATAAACATTGTTGTGGCTGCATCCCTGTAGTATGCTGTTTTTAAGTACTTTGGGTATAAACCAAGGAGTGGGATAGCTGGGTCAAATGGTGGTTCCATTCCAAGTTTTCCTAGGAATCTCCATACTGCTTTCCATATTGGCTACACCAATTTGCAGTCCCACCAGCAATGTATGAGTGTGCCTTTTTCCCCATACCCTTGCCAACACTTATTGTTGTTTGTATTCTTAATAGCTGCCATTCTGACTGGAGTGAGATGAAATCTTAGAGTGGTTTTGGTTTGCATTTCTCTAATTGCTAGAGATGTTGAACATTTTTTCATATATTTGTTGATTGATTGTATAGCCTCTTCTGTGAAGTGTCTGTTCAGTTCCTTGGCCCATTTATTGATTGGGTTATTTGTTTTTTTGATGTTACTTTTTTTTATTCAAAGTTGTTGTATTTATAATAGTAGTATGCTTTATAATTCACAATAAACATATAGAGCATCTTTTTACAAAACACAGTTCTTTATATATCCTGGAGATTAGTGCTCTATCCGATGTGCATATAGAAAAACTTTGCTCCCATTCTGTAGGCTCTCTATTCATCTCACTGATTGTTTCTTTTGCTGAGAAGAATATTTTTAGTTTGAATCCATCCCATTTATTGATTCTTGATTTTATTTCTTACGCTATAGGAATCTTATTAAGGAAGTTGGGGCCTAATTTAACATGATGGAGATTTGGGCCTACTTTTTCTTCAATTAGGTGCAGGGTCTCTTGTTTAATTCCTAGGTCCTTGTTCCACCTTGAGTTGAGTTTTGTGCATGATAAGAGATAGGGGTTTAATTTCATTTTGTTGCATATTGATTTCCAATTTTCCCAGCACCATTTGTTGAAGAGGCTATATTTTCTCCAATAAAGTTTTTGGCACCTTTGTCTAATATGAGATAACTGTAATTACATGGGTTTGTCTCTGTGTCCTCTATTCTGTACCATTGGTCTACAGGTCTATTTTGGTGCCAATACCATGCCATTTTTGTTACTATTGCTCTGTAGTATAGTTTAAGGTTCTGGTATAGTGATGCCACCTACTTCACTCTTCTTGCTAAGGATTGCTTTGGCTATTCTGGGTCTCTTATTTCCAGATGAATTTCATGATTGCTTTTTCTATTTTTACGAGGAATGTCATTGGGATTTTGATTGGGATTGCATTAAATCTGTATAATGCTTTTGGTAGTCTGATCATTTTGACAATAGTAATTCTACCTATCCAAGAGCATGGGAGATCTTCCCATCTTCTAAGGTCTTCTTTAATTTCTTTCTTTAGCGTCCTGTAGTTTTCATTGTAGAGATCTTTCACCTCTTTCGTTGATTCCCAAGTTTTTTTGTTTGTTTGTTTGTTTTTTAGGCTATTGTAAATGGGGTGGTTTTCCTAGTTTTTCTTTCAGAGGATTTGTCACTGATGTACAGAAATGCCTTAGATTTATATGTGTTTATTTTATATCCTGTTACTTTGCTGAATTTATTTATTAGTTCTAGAAGTTTTCTGGTGGAGTTTTTTTTTTATTATTCAAAGATATTCTTATATAAGATTTTCAACTAAGTTTAAATATTCAACATGAATTCATAGTTATAAAAGTAGTTGTCTTTTCTAACTATGGACTTGGTGCTTGCTAGTCTAAATATCTAGACAATTCTATCCGGTAGAAATGTCTGTCAAACTGGGAATGATCTATACCCACTCTGGGAAAGAAGGCTGTATGTTAGTTGGGAAATTGGAGTTTCAAAACATATTTTTAAAACCTCCCTGGACAATTTTCCAATTCCCATTACATAGATGGCCGGTCCCGTGGCTGCTACCAGTGCTGTCTCTGTGAACAGTTGGCAGGGCTCCATCGGGCTGCTGCCCCCATTCAGTTTACATTCATGCTCAGTCTCTGGATTCCCTACCTATTATCGTTGTATGGAAACAGTAGAGATTAAACAAATTAGAATATGTCCATAAATATAACTAGGGAAAGCATTATTTAATGAATAGAAGTTTTTATTTCAGAGAGAGGGAGAAGCATTCAGTGCCCTAACAATCTTGGCGTCCCCCTGCAGCACCCAGCTAGATGGAGACATGCTCCCTGGGGCCACCTGGGCCTGCCCGTAGTGTCGCAATTCCCCACCCAAGCAGAACACCTGAGAGAGGCTGGCAGAAGCAGCTTGGGAGCTGCTGTTTACTGTGTGCTCTGCAGAACATGTTAGGAGGTAATAAGTTGAACCCTGTTTAGGGTAATGAATGCAAGTTGAATTGGCTACAGAAAGGCCCAGTCAGTGTAGCTGATATTCATTTAAATTCAAAAGGACAATAGTCCTTTGATTTCTAGATTCTCCAGGCCATCCCCTCCTTTTAAAAGTAGTTGTCTTTTCTAACAATGGACTTGGTGCTTGCTAGTCTAAATATCTAGACAATTCTATCCAGGAGAAACGTCTGTCAAGCTGGGGATGATCGATACCCACTCGGTCCAACCACCACATATGAGCACTGGGGACTTACAATGTGGCTTGTGCAACTGTGGACACTAATTTTACATTTTAATTAATTAAAACGTAAATGTCAAAAGATGTGTGTGGCTAGCAGTTACTACATTAAATAGAGCAGATGTAGAAAATAAAAAGAACTTTTTGCTCACTTGAGGAAATGTCCTACAATGACTCATAAAAGTTGGTTTCCTTGTTAGTATCCATGCAGAAGCACAGCTCAGATGAAGGCCAGGGGTCTGTGACTCTTTTTTTTTTTTTTTTTTCCTGGTACTGGGGTTTGTTCCAAAGGGTGCTCTACCACTGAACTACATCTCCAGCCCTTTTTATTTTATATTTTGAAACAGGGTCTCCTTACATTGCTAAGTCTGGCCTAGAACTTGCTGTTCTTCTGCCTCGACTTCTGAGTAGCTGAGATTACAGGCATGTGCCACTACACCAAACCATGGTCTGTAAGAGTCTGTGACTCTCTAGTTTCCATCTAAACTACAGGTTGTTCCTGCAGTTCACTGGGAATGCTGCTGATTCAAAGTTGTGTGAGTGAAACAGTCACTCAAAAATTTGGAGAAGCATGAAACACACACACAAAAAAATCTGTGCCAAATTCCAAGACAGGAGTATATGTATTTCCACAATGTCCTAAAGAGACATCTTTAGAGTTTTTATACGCAATGAGATTTATTTTCCTCATGCTATATATGAAGTGAATAAAACAAATAGGTGTGTACCTCCCTGGTAGACTGTATGATACAATGGCTAAAAATATACACGTTGTAAGAATTTGAAATAATGGCTCCCAAATCCTTTGGTCATATGACCTCAGGAGTGTTATTTAACCTCCCTAATCCTCAGTTTGTTTATGTGTTAAATGGGGATATTTGTAGTATTGTTGTGAGGATTAAATAAGATAATGATTAATCAGGGTTTAATCTACACATAGTAAGGATTCCATAAATGGTAACTATTTTTTTATTTTGTCATGACCTTCCATAAAGTGATGACTAATAATGTACAAAGGTTTGCAGTTGTCTTCCATGTATTAATTATAACCAATGTCCTTAGTTTAGACACTTGGAAATGGCTAAACCAGACTTTCTAATACTTCCCACTGTTCATTCACATGTTTTGTCTACACACTGCAAGCTCTAGGAAACTCTCAGCTTGTTTACTGGGTCAGCAAATTAAGTATCTCATTTGGATGCAAAGAATCACAGAGCTTAAGGAGTAAATTAATAGATAAAGCATTAACCATCTTCCTAAATACCCAGGCCAGGGGCTTTGTCTGTCTTTACCCTATAAAAGTGGGGTAAACATTACATACTGTGTTGTTTTTAAGGACAATACCAAGAGTTGAGATTTATCTGCTGCTATACTAAATCCCAAACTTATTTTTCAAAGACTGAGAGGTTTTACTCTTAGATTTTCCTTTTGGAACAACTGTGTAATGATCTGATAATAAAAATATGCTAAACATAGCTTGGGAAACATTGTGGTATATCTATATTTCATAGGGAAAGATCTTATCCTGACTTGGCATTTTAAAAATATGTATCTCTATATATGCATATACACAAATAAATGTGTGCACATCTTCTCTATTGTTCTTAATGTGAGATGGGAATAAGAGGTAAATAATAAGTAAAATTACAATCAAATATGCAAATTTAATGGAAATTTTTAAATCCTTTTTTTTTTTTTTTTTTTTTTTTTGGTGCTAGGGATTGAACCCCAGGCCTTGTGCCATTTCATTTTTATTAGAACCATCAGCTTCTAATAATTTCTAAATAAAACCTGCCTTTGAAAGGGCTTTTATCTGGCAGCTCACAAGGGAAACACATGAACATCAATATCCTGTTTTCTTGCACTCTTTGTGACCCTTTTGTAATAAACTATTGGAAAATCTAATAGATTTCTTAAAAGTTGTTTTACACCATTTTTTAGCCTTGGGTTATAAAGGTTAGAAAAAGAACAAACTGCATTTTAATAAAGTAAAATACAAATACCACCATCTTCCATTTTGGAATACCCACTGAGCCCCAAGTTGGGTTTTAAATGACTGGGCATGACAACTATTCCTCTGTAACTGCAGTCTGAGGGTCATGCCTTACAGGTGACCTGTGCTGCTAAAATTGGACAGCCATCACCAAGGACCAGGGATTGCGCAAATCCAACCCAAGTATTGAAGATCCAGAAACTCCGAACAAATTTTGGAAGCAGAGACTTTTTCAAACCCCCAGACTTTGGGTCCCCCACCCCCACTTCCCTCCTTCCCTCTCCCTCCTCACTCAGTTACCATTCACTGATCACACCATGCAAGGCAAGAGATGTAGGGATAACAAGATGAGTAAGGCATAGATCTTGCCCTTCCGGAGGCCACGATCTGATGGGAGAAGGGGGACAAGTAGGAGACTTGCATACTTATGCGGAAGAAAACTCAGCCAGATCACACTATTGGGCAACCTTCAGGTTGGGTAAGGCTTGAGCTCTCTGGAGTTCCTGCAGTTCCCACTGCAGGCCCACTTCGCCACATCTCCCCAGCATGCTGACTTCTTCCAGAATGCTGACGGCAGTACATTCTTCCCCACTGTCAGAGCAAGATCTTCTGTATCACTGATGTGCTTGGAATTTTAATGGACTGCAGGGCATCAATCCCTGCTGAGTTCTGGGTCTACAGAGTTGAAGACTATATGAACCTTTCCCCAAACAACCCACCATCTAGAGGGACACAGATGACTATAAGTAATCAATAAGCACAGTCAAGCAGTGAAAGGCAAGGTATTCCGAGAGCAGAGAGAAGGTGAGTGGCTGAGCCAGCGCCTACGCCCCCACAGCCTGGATCCTGGAAACAGCACACCTGACGCACCCCTAAAACCTAAACCTGATCAAAGAGGACCCGAAAATGGTTTTATTTGAATTTCTATTTTAGGAAAAGAAACATAACAAGAACAGAAAAGATAATCAGATAGGGCCCGGGTTGTAGCTCAGCGGAAGAGCACTTGGAGCACTTGCCTAGCACAAGCCAAGCCCTGGATCCAAACACAAGCATTGAAGGGAAAAAAAAAAAAAAAAAATATATATATATATATATATATATATATATGTATATATATATATTTATACATATATTTTATATAATATATATATCATATAAATGTCCTATGTCAAAACTTAAAATTTTTAAAAATAGAATTTAATAATGATCAGAAACATCTTACTTCTGAGAAGCAATCCTAGAAAAGTTGGGGGTTTGTTTGTGTGTTTTGCTTTATCCTGCTGCTGGAGTTTGTCTTGGAGTTATTTGGAGGGGTAGTTTTTGCTTGTTTGATTTTTTTAGAATAATGAGTAACAGTTGGCAACAGAAAATGTCAGAAGGAGCCTGACACAGCAGTCAAGTTCTCCAAACCTGAACATAAAAAGCACCTTCACTGGGAACAAGAAAATAAAAAGAGCAACAGCAAACAGCAAAAATGCAAAAATCCAACATTCAAGAGAAACTTCCTTGCATGGCCTACATCTGCTGATTGGTAATTTGTCATTCAGATTAAAAACAAAACAGAAGCGAGCATTGTTCTGATGCTGGCCCTGATAACATCCCAAGAAAACTCTAGCACTGGCAAAAGAGAAAAGCAGATCACCGTCAAAGCTGTCACTTGAATTTAAAAGGCACTGTGATTTTTCTTTTAAAGGAACATCTTCAGTTTCCAAGGCCATGACCACAGTTCCTAATAGCTTAAAATTTTCCACTGGGCTCACTTGTGAGAACAAACTCTATTCAGTGGAGGCTGAGCTTCCAAACTTGCCAGTCCCAGGACACTCTACAGAGATACCGCCCCCCGACCCAGCTTCACACCACATCACCCATCAGTAATGCTCCCCCATCAGAATTATTTTCTCTTTCTCCCTCATCTAATAAAATAATAAGAATTCTGCACACTAGCATTCCAGGCCTCCTATAATCACAACTGAACTTTCTAGGCTGATAAGAACAGTGTTTTATATGTATTAAATACTTTAAAGTTTACAAATTTTACTTTTTGCATGTTATTTAATCCTTCAGATAATGCTATGAAGAGGCTATTGTCATCTCCACTCACAGATGAAGCCAGTTCTTAGGAAAGTAACTTGCCTGAGGACACAGAGGTAACAGGCAGAGCTCACCCAGCCCCAGGCCTTGGGCTCTGACCTAGTCATACAGCCCTGGAGTTTTAGCCAGTCATGGCCAGCTGCTATTTCTCAGCGTTGCCAGCACCTTCTTGACTCATTCTACCTGGAATTACACTTCCCACTTACCCTGCCCTTTCTCGGCCTCTTTCTTGAAGCCCATCCAAATTTCCATAGCCAGCCATGGCGTCGTCTACACTAATCCATAAATGGTGGGTTTGGCCCCTATCTCTTGGGCTTCATTTATCAGCAGAGTAGAAAAGGAAGAGCTCTGGATTCAGATTTGGTTTGGAATCTCAGTTCTTCCAGTCACTAACTGTGTGTTCTTGAGAAAGTTACTTTACTCCTTTGAATCCCAATTTCATCATCTCTCAGAGGGCCCTGATGCCAATTTTACCTGGCATCGGATCTGCCTGGCCCGGGACAGCCTCAATCAGCAAGCCTGGCAGTACCTTGCACAAGCATCCAACAAAAATGGCAGAACTGAAATAATAAATTCATTGGGACTTGGTTAATATGAGCTTTCCTGTATGTATTTATCTCCACTCCTGCAGGAGCCCTGTTTGGGGAGATGGCTAAGATTGCAGTTGACTACGGGCCATGGAGATGTTTGGGCATTGCTGCCTTCCATAGTCTCACGGGAGTTGGCCCAGGATCTCGAGAGACTTGAGCCGAGATTGCTGATCGGGTCTGCGCCTTTTGGTGTGTTGGTGGTGTGTGTGGTGTGTGTTAAAGTCGTTGTTAGAGCCAGAGAGAAAAGTTATCAGAATAAAAAGCCTATTTCCAGTTTGCCTCTGAACTTCTTTCCGCGGCTTCGTTGCTCCAAGCGGCCATGGCTTCAGGCGGCAACACACTCCCATCTTAAATGCCTAGATTAATGATGATGAATAAAAAGGGTATAAACTCAAAAAACAGAAAATATAGGAGAGAACCCTGGAGGACAAGACAACAGATCATGGGTTGAGGGTGATATGAAGACATTTTTTACAAAGAAGGAAACAAAATTTATCTCCACATTCTCTTTCTTGGAAACCTACCACCAGAAAGTGTGTTTCAGTAGATGGGGGTATAAGCTGAAAAAGAGGAAGACATGAAATGTGGGGAACAGAAGACCAGAGGGAGGCAAAGGGGGCCCAGGTGACCACTGGACAGCAGACCTAGAAAACCACCCCAGACTGGAGCAGGAGAAAGAGGCAGAAACAGGTGGAGCACATGGAATGTTCAGGACAATGTCTGGAAATTGGGGAAAAAATTCTGGGCAGGTAATAGGTAATTGGAAAGAATTAGGAGAAAATGAACAACGAAGACAGAAAACTAAGCTTGTGGGAAAAACAGTCATACTTTACTCCAGAGGAGGATGTTGTAAGAGAGAGAAAATATAAACATAGAGTGAAACTTGATCCAGAATTAATTTATGGACATTGTTCAAATAATGTAAATAATCAATATGTATTTAACCAAAATATGAGATAGAATTATGTTCTATAGATAAAAGGAGGGATGTGTAGTTTGGGTAGGTGGAATATTCCTTAGGTTATATAAGAGTTGAACCTTCAACTACCATAATAAAAAGAAAGGACAACAGGCCTAAAATCTATAAATCAGTAAGTAGCATAAAAAAACACATTATTTAGAGATACAAAGATGAATATCAGTAGAGCTAAAGAAATGAAAGGCATTGGTTGCTTTGGAATGAATAGAGAGGTTAGGAAGCGTTCTGAAATATTTCCTTGCACTTCTTGTAGTTCTACTTGGATTTTTAAACTGTGTATATTTATTATTTTTTGTAAAATTTTGAAATAATATTTTATTAAAATTTAAAATAATATTTTTGTTAATATCCAATGTGAGTTACAACTAAAACCTATGCTTTGCACATTTAAATAATGAAATGGCCTGCCAACTTAATCAGCAAGATTTGATCTTAAGTTATATAGAACTAGGAAATACAAGCTTGAAACTGAAAAGAACCTTAGACTCACCTGTGATGACCATAGAGACATATTATTACTGCTGATACCATCTCATGGCACCACTGACTCTGGAAACTTAGTAATAAATTTGTAAGGCAAGGCCTTTAAAGACTTAAAATGTTAGTGTTTACTGTGTGTTCATTTAATATGCTGTTTTCATGATAGAGAAGAATGTAGAGAAACTTAGAAAGCAAAAAAGGTCTACGTGCTCAATTACTTAGGTAAGCTAAGTTGGTCCAGGCCATTGGCTCACCATTCTCTTTTACATGCCTTTGTAATGCCTGTGACTTTGGGAAAATTAGGAAGGTTTCTTTACTAAATTTTCTTCGTTTATAAAATTGGGATACGCAATTTCCCTAGAATTGCTAAAAAGATAGTAGCAATATTTATCTTTCTTATTAATGTATTCGAGTCATGGTCCATTCTCATAGAAATGAATGAGGTTTAAGATTTTGAACACTTGGGGAGGGAGGGAAAGGGAGGGGGCAAAAGGGTGAAGAAAAAAAAAAAGATGGTAGAATGAGATGGATATCATTACCCTAAGTGCATGTATGAAGTCACGAATGGTGTGAATATACTTTGCATACAACCAGAGATTTGTAAAAAAAAAAAAAAAAGTGCTCTATATGTGTAATAGGAAATGTAATGCATTCTGCTGTCATTTATATCATCTTAGAATAAAAAATAATTTAAAAAAAAGATTTTGAACCCCACACCTAAGAGCATATGGTTATTATGAAGTTCCCCAATGGATATTATTTATGAACAATTCGGGTTGTATAAGAATTCCTTAATACATTTCCCGATGAAATCATGGCTCAAATGAAACCTAGCTGCCAGTGGGACTTGAAGGAATAACTCTAGTCCCTAAGAATTTATCATCTGATTAAGGATTTGTAAAAGCACCAAAGTAACTACAGAATAGGTCAATCAAGACAAGTGTTTTGTTAGTGACAGAGAACACTGCAGGAGTTGGACATGAAGGATGATTTTCTGTTGAACTGATCGAGTGCTGGGGGTGAAGAATAGATTGGTCATGCACGCTCATGGCATGGTGAGTTCCAAGAAGGATCGAAGACTTCAGTCTCCTTATGGGGATGATTGTCTCCTCCTTATTCATCATCTACTGTCCCTAGGTATCAATTTGCTGTTCAGTTAGAAAAAAGAAGGTCAGCCGAAGTGGAGATCATGATAAAGTGTTTACTGTGTGTTCACTGGAAACAGGGTCATAATTACACTGGTATTAGTCAGTTTTCTGCTGCTGTGACAAAATACCTGAGATAACCACTTTATAAGGAGAAAGGGTTTATTTTGATTCAGTGTGTCAGAGGTTTCAGTCCACAGTCAGTTGGTTCCTTGTTTGGGGGCCTGTGGTGAGGCAGAATATCATGGCAAGGAGAGCATGCTGAAGAAAAGCTGCTCACCTCATGGCATCCAGGAAGTAAAGAGAGAAAGAAGAGAAAGGGCTGGGGTCCCACATCCCCTTTAAGGGCAAAACACCAGTGACCTATCTTCTTTTAACAATGCCTCTTCTTAAAAGTTCCACCACCTCCCAATAATAGCTCTACAGTCTAACCTTTAACACATGGGCCTTTGGGGGACATTTTCAAACCATAAGTCTCAACCGTGCCGGCCCTTCATTCCTCCCACCCTGATGTTGCCAGCTGTTCCAGGGTCGCTTGTGATTGACTAAAATTGGTTTATTCCTAGCTGTGGCTCCTAACACCTGATGAATATCAGCTGCTGACAATGTCTTCGCTATTGTCAGAAAATTCTGCAAAATCACAAGGTTTCAGTTCAAAATACAAAGTCCCTGGGGCTACATCTACTTCTCTGACCACCAGAACCCTGGGCTTAGGACAGTCACTATACAAGTAGAAATCTGATAAGTCCTTGAGGAGTGAATAAATAAAGCACACTTATTTAAACACTCTGTAGCCAGGCATTGTGGCACATGCCTATAATCTGTGACTCTGGAGCCTGGGACAGGAGGATCAGAAGTTCAATGTCAACCTCAGCAAATTAGGGAGACCCTGTCTCAAAATAAAAAATAAAAAGGACTGGGAATGTAGCTCAGTGGTAAAGTACCTATGGGTGCTCAATCCCCAGTACCCAGAAAGAAAAAGAAAAAAATCTCAAGCCAGGCGCAGTGGCTTACACCTGTAGTTCCAGCAATTGGGGAGACTTAGGCAAGAAAATGATAAGTTTGACACAGCCTAGGCAACTTAGCAAGATACTGTCTCAAAATAATAAATGAAAAGGACTGGAATGTAGCTCAGTGGTAAAGCACCCCTGGGTTCTGTCTCTAGTACCAAAAAAACTCCACAGTAAGTAACAAACAATGAAATGTCTAACATATAGTAATGTCAATGCTGTGAAAAATGCATAGAATATTTTGGGCCTCCAAGAACATGTTTGAAAATAACTGATTGCATGAAAATAAAAGGCTGAAATTAGCCAATGAAAAAAACCATTATCACAAGAATACTACAAAATTATCTGCCTTGAATAAGAAGGAAAATAATGAGTATACCACATGGCGAAAGCAACATTGTAACCTTGTGAAAGCAACAAAAACAGAAGCTATCATAAAGGATCCCACCTAAGAAAAAGATGTTTCTAGTGAGGAGATGACAGAAGGTAATTTAAGAAAACCAAGCAGCAGAATCAAGAGGGAAATGAAAGACAAACTGGAGAGACTTGTTTAGGAAAAAAGTTTTAAAAGATAAAAGGTTTTAATTTCAAAGCTTCCCTCTTTTCCAGCATTTTTCTGAAGTAGAGTTTGGAAAGAAAGCAAAATAACTGCAAACCAATACGGTGGCAACAGAGTTTAACAACACACAGCTGGAAATGACTTGGGGAGACCTCCTGTCCCAGGTTGCACAGTGCCTTGTCCACCCCAAAAGCTGACTGTGTACATCTCCAGGTACATTGTATTCATGAGGGGTGATCTATGGCACTGACAAAGGGACTCATCCACCTTTGAAGTACCCCCGAGGATCACACTCACCTTCCACCTATGCTCAGGAGTTATGGATGAGCCATGCCAGGAAATAAGTGGCACAGTCTCATTGCATTTGTGAGCGAAAACAGTGCTTACCCAGCTCTGCCAATCACGTTATGCTTTTAACAAAACCTGATGCAGAAAAAAATATTCAGCTGTTTCTAAAAATCAAATCCACTTCCACGGGAGGAATCTTTAACCATATGAAGCCAGAGGGACATTCAGATATGCTGGCTCCACTTCTGACTACTGACAGGACCTAGGGAGAGTCACTTTCCTCCTCTGAGATGTAGTTTCTTAGATAGAAGAATTATAATTAACTGCTCCAGAACTCACATTAGGTAATTGTGAAACATGCTCTATACACTGTAAATAGGCATTAGCATGAATGCTGAAAATAGATAACCATGAGGGACTAGGGAGGGCAACAAAGGTGGAGCCACGCCCACAAAGCTTGAGCGTGGGCCATCCTTGTGGTTTTCTTGGGTCAACAGATTGCTGCAGAAGTGCCAGTGTGGGAAGTTCTAGATCTATGCCTTCGGGATCCAGCAGCTGCAGGAGCCCTGTTTGGGGAGATGGCTGAGATTGCGGTTGACTACGGGCTTTGGACATGTTTGGGCATTGGCGCCTTCCGTAGTCTCACGGGACTTGGCCCGGGATCTTGCGAGACTTGGCCGGAGATCTCGAGGGACTTGAGCGAGATTGCTGATGAGGTCTGCGCCATTTTTGGAGGTTAGAGAAGCATGGACGGCGTGTCGGGGTGTATGTAGTTAGAGCCAGAGAGAAAAGTTATCAGAATAAAGGGCTGTTTGTTTCCAGTTCGTCTCTAAACTTCTTCCCGCGGCTTCTTTGCTCCAAGCGGCCATCGCTTCAGGCGACTACAAGCAGCCACATGAGAAACTTAAAACTATCAAGTTCTGGGAGACCAGGAAGGAAGAGAAAATGGTCCAGACGTTCCAGCTAGCCCAGCTCCCATCTGAACGCAGAGGCACCAGAGACTCCATGGGAGAGCCGCAGAACCTCCCAGCTGGGCCCAGCCAACCCGCAGAGTCAGAAGAAATAATAAGCCATTGGGTTTTTTTAAACCACTAAGTTGGAAAAATTCATTGCATAGCAACAGGCAATTAAAACAATAATTTTAAAAGTTCTAAAAGGATTTCTTATTGCTGAAAAAACTATAGCTTCTATACAGGGGAGGCTCTGAAGAGGCCAGCCATCATTTGATCCCATAAGTACACCTTTGGATCTATGTGAATTGACAAATTGGTCTTGTTGTCTTATGAGTGGAAAGAGGGAAAGAAAGACTATGCACCAGCAATAACCCCCTAGGCAACAGAGTTATTTAGTTCTACTTTTCCAGTTCTTGTCTGGCGCTCCACAAGCATTTGACCACTTATTTTTCCCTCTTTATGATTGAATCCATTTTTATCCTTACTATGCTTAGCTCATATTGGCATCACTTTGAAGTAGTCTTTCAACATACTGAGGGAGGGAGAGATGCTGAGGAGAATGGCCTTGGAGATTGGAACTAAACCTGTGTTCACCCCCAAAGAAGCTGGTGACTTCTTGTTCCCAGATGCCATACCCCCCTGATTTGACAGGGCTGCATCACATCGACCTATATTTCTACCTGGCTGAGAAGGGGTCACTGCTGCTGTGGTCTGAATAAGTGCCCCTCCCAGGCTCATGGTACCCATTGCATGGCTCTATTGGCAGTTGATGGAACCTTCAAAAGGTAAAGCCTATTGGAAGGTTTTCTGGTCATTAAGGGTGTACTCTTGAAAGGGATCTTAGGACCCCAGCTCCTTCATCTTCTTCTCTTTCACATGTTAGCCATGAGGCGAATCGTTTTGCCACACATTTTTGCCATGATGGGCTGCCTCATCACAGGCTCAAAAGCAATGGGGCCAACAAGTCACGGACTAAAACTTCTCTAACTGTGAACCAAAATAAAGCCCCCCCCCTTTTTTAATTTTTTTAGTTGTTGATGGATCTTTGTTTTATTTATTTATATGTGGTCCTGAGACTCTAACCCAGTGCCTCACACATGGTAAGCAAGTACTCTACAACCGAGCCACACCCCAGCCCAAAGTTTTTCCCTTTTTAAGCCAAGTGTCTCAGGTACTTGTTACAGTAACAGAAAGCTGACTAACACAAGCTCCTTGGTTCTGTTACCCTCAGGTCTGTCACTCTCCAACATTTGGCCACCCACCTCGGGAGATCATCTCCTGGCATCATCTGCTGTGTATAGTTCTACTGATGAGATGCCTGTGCTATAGAACATCAGGAGATTGTTCAAACTGTAGTTGCCTGGACAGGGGCAAGACAGAGTAGGTTCTCTTTGTAGTGGGTAACCTCTACCCAGAAGTGAAGAATGGCTGCTAATGAGGGATGAATGAGGGATACCTCAAAGAGACTGAGGTCAGAGTAGGTGGTTCTCACTGAGCATTGTAAATTTTGGGAAGTAAAGTACCAGCCTTCCAAGTATAAGAATAACTATTTCAAGTGCAACAGTCTCCCAAGAGGTCCTTTTATGATCATTATCTTTATTCTCAAACATTTTGCTCCCTCATCTGTTCCTGGGTTCACACAGTATCACAGGTAACAGGGAGACAAGGATCACAATTAGAAACATTTTATATACTCAACATCATAGAAATCAATTGTTGGGGGAGAATTAGTCCACATAAGTGGAACCTAGAACTACATTTTGAAAACATCAAAAGGCTAGAAATTTAAACCAAAAAGGTTGTTCTCTAAGGAGTACATCAAGAACCACCATCAGCTACCAATTCCACCTAGCTTTGAATAGAAGTTTAATATGCTGGCATCACTATACACTGCTTCATGTTTCCAAAGCCATGAATCCCTGGATAATCTAATTGATGCTATTAATTGCTCCACCTATAGAAATACACATGATCACATAACATGAAAATTTATGTGTAATATCACGGAGTTCATGAACTAAAAAATCCCTTAACTGGCAAACTATGGATTCCAAATCAAGACTTCCTTACATGATAACTTGGATCTTGGCTCTGAAGCCAGGAGGTGGAGTCAGGTCCTACCTAACTCTGCATTAACTAGCTGTGCATCTTGGACATATCGCTTAACCTGTGAGCTTTAGCTACCACTACTGTAGAATGGGGACCACATCACTTGTATTTCAAGAATTGTTGGTGAAGCTTAAAATTGTTGGTGAATTGAGAGGATATACTTGACAGAATGCTATTTGTACACAAATGAATGCAAAAGTTCTAAGGAATCGTCACTACAGCTAAAGGAATACAGACAGTATTTTTATTTTTTAATATTTATTTATTTGCTTTAGTTGTACACTGAAGGAGCCCTAATTAGGAAGGGCTGTTGTAGCTAGCTGGAAGCCATGGGTTCCACCTGATATGTATGTGACGCACCTGTAGGCACCCGCAAACCTGAAGGTATATAACCGGGTGAAAGCGGTCCGAGTTAGGAGAACGGAGAATTCAGACAGTCGGGCAGTCACTCGGTCGGTCAGAAGAATCAGAGCGGCCAGAACGTAGGCAGAGCGGTTACAGAAACCAGATAGAAGACAGAAGAGAAATGACTGGTCAGAGTTAGGCCGAGGCTCCTGAAGAAGACAGAAGAAAGAAGACAGAAGACAGAAGAGAGAAGAAAGAAGCTCTAGTCTTTTCTCTAAGCTAAGCTCTAAGCTCTATCTTTATCTTTCTTTCTAAGACTCTAAGCTAAGAAGACAAGAAGAAATCTTTCTCTAAGTTCTAATCTTTCTCTAAGCTAAGCTCTATCTTTCTTTACTCTACTCTAGAAGCTCTAGCTCTTTCTATCTTTCTTTCTAAGACAAGACAAGAAGATCTTTCTTTCCCTCTCTAAGCTCTAAGAAAGTAGAAGTAAAAGTAGCAAAAGCTATACTCTGCCTCCGAGAATTTTCCTCCCGTGGCGGCGCCGTGGCTGGCCATGACAGGCAGCTTACAGTACACAATGCATTTATTTTTACATGGTGCTGAAGATCGAACCTGGGCCACGCATGTGCTAGGCGAGCGCTCTACCGCTGAGCCACAACCCCAGTCCCCAGACAGTTTTTTTTTTTTTTTTTTTTTTTTTTTTTGGTGGTACCGGGGATTGAACTCAGGGGTACTCGACTACTGGGCCACATCACCAGCCCTTTTTTGTATTTTATTTAGAGACAGGGTCTCACTGAGTTGCTAAGTGCCTCACCATTGCTGAGGATGGCTTTGAACTCGCGATCCTCCTGTCTCAGCCTCCCAAAGTGCTGGGATTACAGGCGTGCACCACCGGCCTGGCTCCAGACAGTATTTTTAACAGTAACATTATTCACAGGCCACAGCATACATAAGTAAATTATAAGGACATAAATATAATAGATCAACCCACCACATCCATGGAGTCAACCAACCATGTATCAAAAATATCTGAAAAACAAATTGTATCTGTACTGAACACATACAGATATTTTTCCTGTCATTATGCCCTAAACAATATAGCATAACAATTATTTACATAGTATTCACATTGTATTAGATGTTACAAGTCATCTAGAGATGATTTAACTTACACAGGAAAATGTATATATGTTCTATGCAAATACTACATCACTATACATAAGGGACTTGAGGGTCCATGGATTTTGGTATTGGTGGTGGGGTAAGGGAGCCAGGGCGTGTGTTCTGGAACCAATCCCCCATGGATACTGAGGGGTGACTGTACCTGGAAGAACCAGGGTCTAGGAAATCACTCCAGTTCTGCTGGGATTGCTGTGAAGGGCATAGACGAGGGGCAAGTTGGTGTCCCTTGCTACCTTCAGGTTAATAGGCTGTGAAGGTAAAATGAAACATCAGCAGTAAGACCAAAAAGAAAGATGCCAGAGATAACTGGCATTGGTTTTATGGGAAAACTGGAGGAAGGAGGCTAAGCCCAAAGAGCAGGGGTACTTCATGGGAGCTTTTGCACTGGCAACCAGACATGTGTCCAGCATCCTCACATTCTTTCTTCCATCTCAAATAAGCACCCCGTCTCACCTCCAACTTACTGCATCCCATTTTTGCTTTATTTTACATTTCTCCTTTAGGAAGCAATAGCCTACTGCCTACTTAGCCTACTGCTTATCCTCATACTGCCATTGCATTCTATTTAGACACTTGCTGACATGTATGTTGATTGTTTTGATATCTCTGGCTTCCCAAATTAAAACACAATGCTCTTGTGGCTGGAAACTGCACCTAAACTGTGTCTGCTGGCAGTGACAGCTGTCTCCACACTCACTGATATCCATGGATCTTTATTTCTCCATAGCATAATTTATAGTTATGTAAGAAGCCACTGCAGTACAACTGGCTGGTTCCACCTTTAAAAGCCTGATGACCTAATCATAGTGAAGTCATAGGAGACCAGGCCCAGAATAAACAAACTAAATTGACCATAAAGAGCTCAGAGTCACAATGCAGTCATTTGTTTGTTCCCAAATGGTCACTAAAAGCAAAAGAAAAACTAAATGGGTAAAACCAACATGGCATGAAGAAGGCATCTGGTCAACTTCTTTCCCCTTGGGAGCCTGTTCAGACAATTCTGTGTCTGGAGAATAACCCTTTGGTTGAATAACCGCAGAGCCATTTGTACTCCTTGCTTCTTTCTATTTTATTCTGCCTCAGCCTGCTGGACAGTAGTGCATTCTTCACTTACAGTTTTGTGTCACTTAACAACAAGGATAACTTCTGAGAGTGTGTCGTTAGGCAATGTTTGAACATCATAGAGTTCACTTACATCAACCTAGATGGTATAGGTCGACATGGTTTCTTTATGTAATCATGAGATGTATAAGGTTGCTGCCAGAAAAACATGACATGCTGTTTAGAGTAAACCTTTTCAATAAGTAAAAAAAGTACACTCTAAAATAACAATTAAAATCATGATTAAAAAGTATAGTATAGTAAACATATAAGCTGGTACCATAGTTGCTTATTATGGTTATCATCTATTATATGCTGTACATAATAGTACGTGCTATACTTTTATATGAGTACTAGTGTAGTGTCTTTGTTCATACCACCATCACCACAAACACATGCATAATGTGTTGGACTATGATGTCAGGACAGCTGTAACATCACCAGGCAATACGAATTTTTCAGCTCCGTTGTGGAACCACCATCACATATGGAGTCAGTCATTGACAAAACAGAGTTATGCTGTGTAGGACTGCCCTGGAAACCCTACAGTGTTTTGTTTGCCTCTCCCTTTTGACATTTTTCATTCTATGCATCATATTATAACCACAGGATGTAGCCCCTCCGTTCTACCCTACCCCTTTCTATGCAATATGATTCTTACCTCCACAGCACCAATCCACAGTGTAATGTTTCCCCAGAGGTGTGAGAAAACAGATGAAAATGGTCCAAAGACATGTCCACTGGCTTAACAGCATGAGTCCTAGAGACATACTGCCTTCCTCCCCAAGTTTCAGCTATGTGACTTGCAGTCAACAAAACAATCCTCAGCCCCATGTCCAGCAGGCTTGCGCTGACTCATCCTGAATGTCATCAACATCAGCAATGAGATCACAATGCCGAGACCTTTAGACTCTTTCAAGCCAGCCTTTGAGAACAGAGTGCATGAAGAAGGTTAAGGTGCCTCATAGATTCAGTGTAGCATAGGCAAGAATTTTACAGTTTTAAAAAGTCAATGAAATCAAGGTTCCCTCACACTTATGCCAAAAATGTAGATACACAGACCACACCCTCAACAGGAAAGAAGGGCAATCAGGGACAATCAGCTTATCTATATTCCTTGTCTTTACCTCCTCGTTTGCCCTCTTTTATATTTTGGATCTTGAATGTCTTCCAAGGGCCTCTGGTGCTAAAAGCTTGGTCCCCAGCCTATGGCACTATTGGGAGGTGGTGAACCTTTGAGAGGTGAGGACTAGTGAAAGTGAGTTAGGTCTTTGGGGGTGTGCTCCTTCAAGGGATGGTGGGACTCCATCCCCTTCCTCTCTCTTTCTGCTCCCGGTCACTATGAGATGAACAGGACTCCCATGCCACTGTGATGAACTGTGCTGCCACAGGCACAAAGCAACAGGACCAAGTGACGATGAACTGAAACCTCTGAAACCTTGAGTGAAAATAAATCTGTCCTCCTTCTAAGTTGACGATCTCAGGTATTTATCACAGTGACAGAACACTAACTCCCTCCACTGAAGTCACAACTACCAAGGCTGCCAGGGGTCTCCTCCTTCAAGAGATGGTGTGAGTAGAGTGCTTGCTGTAATTTTCCTCAAACTGTGGCCTACAGACCCTGTGCATGAGAACAACTGGGGATGCTTATTAAAGATTGAGATTTCCGGATCATGGGCCCAGAAAAAAAGAAAAACCGTCCAACCCAGAACTCTGTACTCAGAAAAAAAAAAAAAAAATTCTTTAAAAAAATAAAATGAAAGCAGAGTAAAAGCATTTTCAGAAACCAAGAAAATTTATTGAAAACAGATATTCTTTTCAAGAAATGCTAAGAGGAGTTCTCTGGCCTGAAGGGAAACAATACCAGATGATAAATTCAATCTCCAGGAAAAATGAACATCATAGGAAACAGTAAATACAACAACAACAAACCTATATTTTTTGTCTTAATTCATTCAAAAGCATATGAATATTTAGCACAAAGAGTAAGACAATATGTTATGGGTTTTCTAAAATATATAGATGTGATATGTTTAATAACAGTACAAAGGATAAGTGATAGGTAATGAAACTATACATCACAAGTTTCCTATATTTTATATTTCAAGTGAGGTAAAATTAACTCTAAATAAATTATAAAAAGTTAAAGATACAGATTTTAATACCAGAGCAGTGGTTCTCAAAGGGTGGTTCTCAAAAAAATGTAAATGTATTTCTGACCAACAATATCAACATCATTGCCAGGCATGTTGGCGCATGCCTCTAATCCCAGCACTTGGGAGGCTGAGGCAGGAGGATCGTGAGTTCAAAGCCAGCCTCAGCAATGGTGAGGCACTTAGCAACTCAGTGAGACCCTGTCTCTAATAAAATACAAAATAGGGCTGGGGATGTGACCCAGTGGTCGAGTGCCCCTGAGTTCAATCCCCGGTACCAAAAAAAAAAAAAAAAAAAAAAAAAAATCAACATCATCTAATATTTATTAGAAATCCACATTTTAGGGTTCCACCCCAGACCTGAATCAGAAATTCTGGGGATTGGGCCCAGCAATCTGCACAGGCCCAGCAATCTGCACAAATGAAACACTTCTCTAGAGCAACATTGCTAAAATATAATGAAAAAGATATAATTAAAAAGTCAATAGAATGAATAATCAAATTGAAATACTAGAAAATATTCAACTGCCTCCAAAGAAATCAAGAAAGGAGAATCCAAGGGAACACACACACACACACACACACACACAACACACACACACACACACACACACACACATACACACACACACACACACACACAGAAAGAGAGAGAACACAAATAGAAAATAAATAGCTGGACCCAGCACACTTGGGAGGCTGAGGCAGGAGGATCGTGAGTTCAAAGCCAGCCTCAGCAAAATGGTGAGGCACTTAGCAACTCAGTGAGACCCTGTCTCTAATAAAATACAAAATAGGGCTGGGGATGTGACCCAGTGGTCGAGTGCCCCTGAGTTCAATCCCCGGTACCAAAAAAAAAAAAAAAAAAAAAAATCAACATCATCTAATATTTATTAGAAATCCACATTTTAGGGTTCCACCCCAGACCTGAATCAGAAATTCTGGGGATTGGGCCCAGCAATCTGCACAGGCCCAGCAATCTGCACAAATGAAACACTTCTCTAGAGCAACATGCTAAAATATAATGAAAAAGATATAATTAAAAAGTCAATAGAATGAATAATCAAATTGAAATACTAGAAAATATTCAACTGCCTCCAAAGAAATCAAGAAAGGAGAATCCAAGGGAACACACACACACACACACACACACACACACACACACACACACACACACACACACACACATACACACACACACACACACACACAGAAAGAGAGAGAACACAAATAGAAAATAAATAGCAAACTGGCAGAACTAAACCAATCATATCAATAATCTCATTAAATGTAAATGGACTTCCAAGTGTGGTAGCACATGCTTGTAATCCCAGCAGCTCAGGAGGCTGAGACAGGAGGTTCACAAGTTCAAAGCCATCCACAGCAAAAGTGAGGCACTAAGCAACTCAGTGAGACCCTGTCTCTAAATAAAATAGGGCTGGGGATATGGCTCAGTGGTTGAGTGCCCTGGAATTCAATCCTGGTACCCCCCCTAAAAAAATGTAAATGTACTAAAAATTTTAGTTAAAGGCAGTTAACATCATGGAAAAAACATCATGGAAAAAACATCATGGAAAAAATAAACAAAATAAACAAAAGATTAAATAAAGAGGCAAAAATAGATCAAAAGGAAAATAATGGAGAAAGATATACCATCCAAACACTAATTACGTGAAAGGTGGAGTAGCTCTATTAATACAAAACGAAATAGGCTTCAAGATAAGGACTCTACCTAAGATAAAGAAATGTGTTTTTGTCTCTCACCATGCACAAAATTCAATTCAAAGTGGATCAAGGACCTAGGAATTAGACCAGAGACAATACGCCTAATAGAAGAAAAAGTAAGCTCCAATTTCCAACATGTCGGATTAGGCCCCAAGTTCCTTAATAAGAATCCTGTAGCACAAGAACTATTACCAAGAATTAATGAATGGGATAGATTTAAACTGAAAAGCTTCTTCTCAGCAAAAGAAACAATCAGTGAGGTGAATAGAGAGCCAACTAATTGGGAACAAATATTTAATACATGCACATCAGATAGAGCACTAATTTCTAGAATGTATATAGAACTAAAAAAACTTAACACCAAAAAAGCAAATAACCCAATCAATAAATGGGCTAAGGAATTGAAAAGACACTTCTCAGAAGAAGGTACACAATTAATCAACAAATACATGAAAAAATGCTCAACATCGCTGGCAATTAGAGAAATGCAAATCAAAACTACTCTAAGATTTCATTTCACTCCAGTCAGAATGGCAGCTATCAAGAACACAAACAACAATAAATGTTGGAGAGGATGTGGGGAAAAAGGCACACTCATACATTGCTGGTGGGACTGCAAAATGGTGCAACCGCTATGGAAAGCAGTATGGAGATTTCTTGGGAAAATGGGAATGGAACCACCCTATGACCCAGCCACCCCACTCCTGGGTCTATTCCCAAAAGACTTAAAAACAGCATATTACAGTGACACAGCCACTTCAATGTTTATAGCAGCACAATTCACAATAGGTAGGTTATGGAACCAACCTAGATGCCCCTCAGTAGATGAGTGGATAAAGAAAATATGGTATATATACAAAATGGAATTTTACTCAGCAATAAGAGAGAATAAAATAATGGCATTTGCAGGTAAATGGATGAAGTTGGAGAATATAATGCTAAGTGAAATTAGTCAATCTCAAAAATCCAAGTACCGAATGTTTTCTCTGATATAAGGAGGCTGGTTCACAGAGTTGTTGGAAGGGGGTACATAGGATCAGAGGAACACTAGAATGGTCAACGGAAAGGGAGGGGAGGGAGGGAGTAAGGGGGGGGTTGGAAAAAAATTGGTGGTTGAATGAGATGGATATCATTATCCTAAATGCATGATTGAAGATCTGAATGGTACTTATATACTTTGTATACAAGCAGTTGTATGTAAAAAGATACTATACTTGTGCATGATGAATAAGTAAATAAATAATAAAAAAATTTAAAAAAAAAGAAATGTGTTTTTGTAATAATCAAGAGATTGATACACCACAAATACATACACACGCGTGCACACACACACACACACACACATAAACATATATATAATTTGCATGTGTATGTACATGAGGATAGAGCTTGAAAATGCATGAAGCAAAATCTAACAGAATTGGAGAAGACCAGACATAGCAACTTCATGGCTAGACAGTAACACCCCTCTCTCATTAATTCACTGAGGAGTTAGGGGGAAAATCAATAAGGAAATAGAAGATCTGAATGATGTCATCAACCTTCTTGACCTCATTAACGGTCACAGAACACAACACCCAACAACTATGAAATGTGCGTTATTTTCAAGAGCACATGAACTGTTCCAAGGTCAACCTTATGCTGGACCTTAAAACAACTCTGAATAAATTTCAAAAGTTGAAAGTCTTATAGAATATATTCCCTGACCAAAATGGAATTCACTTAGAAATCAATTAATAGTAAGACATGTAGAAAAGTTCCCAAAATGAATAAATGAAACAATAAAGTTAATTCATGCATCAAAAATTATACTGCCAAATAAATTAGAAAATAGCTCTAACCTAATGATAATGAAGACACAAGATCAAAACTGTGAATGCAACTGAAATAATGCTTAGAATTCAAAATTTATAGTTGTAAATCTGCATATTAGGAAAAAAATATTGCCTAAAAATCAGACACACACCATCGTCCCCCACTCTTATACACAGCCCATCATAGCTGCCAATATTTTCGGTCCTGAAAATATTTAACAAATTTCTCTGCTTCAGAACAACTCCTTTGGCAGCATTCAGAATGCCTGAAAATGTTAGTGGAGAATCATTTCAACTTAAATACTTCAAAGAAACAACATTTTGAGCCTTTATGTCCTCACTTTTTTAAAATATTTGAGTCCACAAGAGCCAGAACAAGATCCAGAAGCAATGAACACAGCAGGTCCAGAGGGGAAGAAATGACTATCAAAGACGGCACAGGAGTGCACGGCTTCAATGACAAATTTTAAATGCATCCTGCTTTCATCTACATGTTAAGTGTAAAAATAGTCAGATTCCAGTTAGGGACTAAGAGCTTAAATCTCAAACAGATGGTCCAAATAGAGGCCAAAAGCCTTGACTTTTCTGGTAGTTTATAGTAAATTCTTTTTTTGTTGTTGTTGTTTTTTGTTTTTTGTTTTTTGTAGTTGTGTATGGACAGCATGACTTTATTTTGTTTATTTTTATGTGGTGCTGAGGATCGAACCCAGTGCCTCACACATGCTAGGCAAGTGCTCTGCCACTGAGCTACAGCCCCAGCCCAAATTCTACAATATTAGTAAACAAAAAGGTTCTGTAGGACTTTGGTTCTAATACTACTCACTAATGCTATGTGATAAATCTAAAATCTTATCTGTGTTTAGGGACAAAAATATAACACAGATAAACAGGGAAGAAGGATCTCAGATGGCTGTCAAAGGACAAGCATGAAGTTGCAGTGGACAAATCAAACCACACAGAGCCTAAAAGAGGTGACCGGATGGGAGAATCCATGTGAAAACAAATTGTAAACTGTAGTCTGGTTACAAGTAGGATGCCACAGTCCCAACTTTCATTATTCTCCTTTCCTGGAAGAGACTCGTAGGGGTGGTCAATGAGGCTCTGGGCTTAGGAGGCATGTGGGTAACCAGAAACCAAACTTCTGCACAACCCTGCTGCAGGTACCTGAAAAACTTCTGGAAGACCCCCAAAAGTCCTAATAACAGAAACAAGAGCCATTGCTGATCCTGGACCCTCAGACCAGAGGAGTCAAGGCTGCCGCCTCTGTCTTTTCTCATTTTCTGAAGTGATAGTGATGATTTGGCCGTGGGATGCAAGGAGCCACAGTCAGATGAGCAACATGTGTTCCTAAGAAGCAAACAGGTGACCACAGGGTCCTGAGAGGTACAGAAGTGGATAAAAGGGGCCAGAAAATCCCCACAGGACATTAACTACCGTAGCTCATGGACAGATCCACCCATTCACAGATCCAGACTCCCAACACCATAAGGACTATCCTGCTGAGACAAATGGGAAATGCTGGAGTTGTGACTGGGCCTGTCCCTGACTTACAATTGACCTTGCACATTTATGCTGCAGGAAATGCCTCAAAAGCTCCATGGTCCTGTTCTTCTCACTGCTCACAGGGACTTGAGTTATATTCAGGCATGCTAAGAGGACGTACTTGAACAGGGGATGTCCAATCAGTGCTTACCTGGGCACTCACCTTAAGTGAGAACAGGTAAGCTGCATTGGCTGTGCCCAGAGCCTGTGTTGCTGTATGTATCTCTTGGACCCCAGCAAACTAGAGTCACATTGCAGCAATCTGGCCAATGATGAAGCCGACCAGATAGAACTGACCTGCAGAGCTCCTCATGCATTCTTACTATTCAGATGTGGGTGAAGTCACAACAGACAGACCACTCTTTGTGGTGTGCCTCCACGTCTCTGTATCATCAAGACTATGTCATTTATCACCTCACAACATGATATTGTGGGCAATATGCCATTATAAACTAGTGTTAGATGGTAAAATTATAACATTAGCCTAGATGAAATTATTTTCCTCTTAAACATTTCAAAGCCCTTGATATGCCCCCATGATATTGCTGAGACCTGAAGAAAAGGTAGATATTATACAAATTTTGATGTGGATGTGGTCTTCTGAATCAGGGAAGCCCCCTAATCTGCCACTGACAACTTCATCTGTTTGTACCTGAGCCATTTAGCACAGACCAGCTCTTCATGGTCACTAGTAGACCTGGGGGAGTCCCTGGACAATGCCTGACCAGCAAGTCTGCCACTGGGCTTCACCCTCCCAAGCAGGCCTTGCAAGTCTTAGAATTGACTCTAAAGAGACACCCTTGTGGGTATTGTGTGGGGAGATATCTCTTCTCAAGGCACTAAATTATCCAGCTTTTATCAAACAGGAACTCACAAGCAACAACTATCAGCCATTAATCCAGTGGTGTTTTCAAATTAGCTCACTCATATTTAAAAAAAAAAAAAATGCTAATTGTCCAGTAAATACAGATCAAAAAACAACAAAGCAACTTAGCCTTGAAGGAGCTTGAATAAGTGGCTGGGCTTGAATTGACAGAAAATTAAAAAGTTCAACTCAGAATATTCCATGAGATCATGCTGAAGATTTAGGGTGTGTTAGGAGCTTCAAGACTACTAACAGTGTAGCATCAGAACCTTTCTTTGAAGTTATCAAATAAAGCTATCAATCTAAGTGGAAGGGCAAAGTAAGAAATGCAATCCAGGTCGGTCATCACTAACAAGCATTGAGTTACCTTTGGCCACTCCCCACGTGTTGCTTCCACCTATGTTTCGCTATGGTCATTTGGGGTGTCGGAGGGGCTGGAGTGGGATCAGGAAGTGGGCCCAGTCCACTCACCTGTCTGGGCAAGTCCCTGTATCTGTGTGCCTGGCACAGCCATAGACAATAAATAGTTGTTAAATGGAGAAACAAATGACCCATCCTGAACTCTGAGCTTCTTCCCCTATAAAATGAAAACAATGTCTGCTTCATCAATTTCTGAGGATTGTTTTCAAATGAGATAATTTATGTGGAAGCTTTTCATAAACTGTAGGGACAAGTAACAGTGTACTGACATGCAATAACTGCCTCCCTTCCACTCGTGAGTAATAGGAGAATTCACCTCCCGAGGTAAGGTCTCCAGACTTGCCACCCGCATCTCTCCACTGCAGGGAGGGGGTGGGAACTTGCTGTCTGTCACAGCTGTGGTGGAGACTTGAGCACACTACCCCAGATTCTCTGCCTTAGCATCATTTTTGCTTATAGAATGGAGCTTGTATGGGTTCCCTTAACCCTTTTCACTTAGTACAAGTTTAGAAAATATTTCAGTGTCCCTCCTTACAACATACTAAATTATACAGACTCAGGTATTAGCAATTACAGGACAGTGACTTTTAATTACATGCAAAAGCATTTACAGCATTTACAACCTGTACAGTTGTAAGCTTACAGTAATGATTTCTTAAGAAAGGGAGCATCTGCTTTAGAATTCTTAATTGGATTAAGGAGGTGAGTGCTCATTCAATGTGACAATATTCACTGAAAACCTACTGCAAACAAGGCACTTTACTAGGTGTTGGATGCTGGTGCTAGGTGTTAGGTGGTGGTGCTGGTGCTAGTGCTGAGTGTTAAGTTCTTGGAGAGACAATGATGATGTTTCTGCCCTCTAGAGTCTTTTACTCCAATATAACATATGGCACAATGGTCTGTGTAATAAATAATTGTAATGAGTAAGGCACTTCAGTCACTTCACTCTCATTATCAGAATCAAGAAAAGCAACCTCTGAACTGAGCTTTGAAAAATAAGAATGATTTTTCAAGTTGGAGAAAGCAAACCTGAAACAAATGAGCAGCACAAATACACAGAGTTATAAAGGGTTGGGACTGGTGGCCTATGAGGTGAGAACATAAACTGCATGGACTGCTTGGGAGGGAACAACAGAAAACTCCAGCCTGTGGAACATGCCAAGGGGCGTGGAAGTCATTCTATTGACCACAAAGAGGCACTGCAGGATGTAGGGAGCAGAAGGAGCTGGGCCAGGCTATTGCAGAACTGCTCCTCCAGCAGTGGAGAGGGAGAGCCACCACAGCCAGAGTCGGCTCGTCAGGTCCTTCCTGACTGAAATCCTTCTCACCACCCAACCTAGTGAACTCACCATTCATCCAGCTTCAGGCCACCCTGTCCCTCCCTTTGCCATCTTTATTGTCCTTGTGATTGTTTTTTAAATCTCCCTCTTGCCTGCTGGGGCCCCTAGCAGGTCCTGACCACAGGGACCAGAACTGTAAGGCTCACCTGTGTCCCAGGGCTTCACACACCCAGAGATCCTCGACAAACAACTGTCAAATGAACGAAATGTGTGGAAAAGGTGGTGAGGGCCTGAATCACGTCATCAAAATGATAGAAATCAGATGAAAGAGCAGCATGGTGGTGGCTGAAGGCAGGGAAAGTAGCAAAGGCTGATGAAGCTTCTAGCCAGAGTTGGGGAGTCTGCCCTGTGTCCTCACATGAGACTGAGCACTTGGAAGAGTATGATGACAATTCTCGAACTTTTCTTACCTACTTTCTAATTGTCATGCTTCTTCTTTTTCCCTTTCCTTGCTACTAAATAAAATTGAGCACTATAAGTAAATATTAAAAGTATTTACTTCCTTGCTTTCTCATTCTCTGTCATCAAAAACTAGCACACATGAGACAACTTACATCAAACTCCACCATTCATCTACCATGGGATATTCTTTGCTTTGTTCAAGTATGTAAGTGATGGCTTCAGAGTGCTGTCAGAAAGGCTATTAAGAGTTTGGTGCCTCACAAATAAGGGCGTTCATTATGGAGTGATTGATGCTAAGCTTCTTTTCTGACACCAGCCTGGAACAGTACCAGGTGAAAGACATAATCCACATTATCAGCGTTAAGACGGATGTTGATCCTTCCTGGACCTAAAGTAAGAGATTGTGTAGCCAATTGTTTTGTCTGAGCCAAAGTTTTAGTTAAAGATTCAAAAGAGGAGGAATGAGACACAATCTTGTTTCATCAGTTGAGACACAGGATTCCATCTGCTAGATTCTTTTAGCTATGGAGCTTTGATACAGGAGGAGCTTGAGAAGATAAAGTAGCTTAGGCACTGGGTCAAAGTTTTACAAAGGGCCCCAGATAGGTCCCGTTCCCCAGTAACTTAGGCCTTCTCCCATTGTCAGGGTCTTCTTGCCCATCCTCTTGCACTCACATGCCCCCAACCCCAGCGCTCCATGGTCTCTGAAACAACACCCAGAATCAGCTAAAAAAATGCAGTTTCAGACTTGTTGCAAATTGAGTTAGGGACCACAGAGCCAAAGACCAAAGCTCCCACGTGAGCTCCTACTCCGTGCCCTGAACACACTATAGTCACTCTATTTTCTCTCCGTAAATGACCACTATGTAGGCCTGGAGGGCTCAGAAACTGTTCTGGTTCTGCGGACTGCCTGATTCTAGAAGATGAATAAAAGCCAACTGGGAGAGAAGGTGGAGGTCTGAACACTGAGCCTTGCAAAAAGGGAGCCTGGGGGCCAGCACAAGAGGGGGAAAATCAGGGAGGGAGGAGGCTGGACCGGAAGAAAACACAACAGTTTATGAGGAAGAACCATGACCTTGATGACTGAAAACACTTCCACACTGTCAGTGAAGAGGTGGAAAGTGAGTTGTGGGAAAAGTTCATTTGGAAACTACCAGAGAGAATCAAGGGTAGATTTAAAATTAATGGTCTATTTTCATAGCAAAGCCCATTTACTCATGGGTGTTTCCTAATAGTCTATGTTAAATCTCCAGACCCTCAATTTTTAAAAAATTGCAACATGCTGTGTTCAGCTCACGCCCTAAAGACTTGTGTTGGTAATATGCTAACACTCTCACATTGATGAGACTTGTGTCTTTGGAGAATGTTCAAGGAAAAGAAGTAATCACACAAAACTCAATGCAAGAAGTTCATAGCTCTAAAAAGATGCAATTGTAGTTAATAAATTTGACAGCTATCAGTAGGTGATTTCTTCATTTCCAAAGGGCACACTCATAGGCAAATATTTCAAATTATTTTTAGAGACAAGATGAAGACTATCATACTCAAATATCCCCAGTCTTCTCTCATTTATTTACATTATTTTCTTATAGTAAATGTATCATGTATTCATTCTGGGGAGAAAACAAAGATTTAAATTACTTGTAAATCATCTATACCAGACAACAGGTTATCTTGTAGTAGTTCCTTTTTTTCCTTCCTGCTTCTTTCCAATCTTTTTTTTTTTATTTTGCATAAAATTAGGGTCCTAATTTCTCCTTTCTTTTCTTTGCTCTGATAGTCTTAGCCTATCTGTGATGCTTGTTGCCTTGGCCTTATCACAGTCTTCACTACTGTTCTGCAGATGATTGCTTACTGGGTGACTCCCTGCTCAACTGTGAGCCCCTCAAAGGAGAAGTAACTTTGTGAACAGTGGTGACCCTAAAACTTTGCACATGGTAGGAATCAGTTGGCACCTGCTAGGAGTATAAATGAACCCACTTGTGCAGATTAATTTTATATATGAATTTAGCTAGGCCATGGTATTTAGATGTTTGGTCAAACCCCAGTCTAGATGTCAGTCTGAAAGCATTTTTTAAAATGTGAATAATAATTAAATCTTTGGGTAGAACAGACTGCCTTCCAAATGTGGGTGGGCCTCATCCAATCAGTTGAAGACCATAGGAGAGAAGACTGAGATCCCCGAAGGAGAAGGACTCTGCCCCAGACTCCCTCTACTTTACGGTGAGTCACCCCCTCCTCCCTGGGTCTCATCCTGTCCTGCAGACTTCTGATTTGCTAGCCCCACATTGTGTGAGCCAATTTTCTAAACTGAATCTCTCTATGAATCTCCACATGTACACCCTTCCTATTGATTCTATTTCTCTGGAGTGCTCTGACTCACTCACACACCACCCTTCCGGAAACTGTCCCCACCCAGTCAGACATTGCCACACTTGCCCCTCTTCCGGCCCAGCCTCCTCCCTCCCTGATTTTCTCTTCTCCCTCCCAGGCTGGTCCCAGTCTCCCTTTTTGCAAGGCTCAGTATTCAGACCTCCGCCTTCTCTCCCAATCAGTCCTTCTTGACGTCAAAATAAAAAAATTACAACAAATCTAGTTTAAAGACTTACACTGGCTTTTATTCATCTTCTAGAATCAGGCAGTCCTCAGAACCAGAAGAGTTTCTGAGACCTCCAGGGCTACATAGTGGTCATTTATGGAGAGAAAGCAGAGTGACTACAGAGACAGCTTACTCAACTCAGCCAGTGGATTCTCATTTGAATCATTTGGCCACCTGTGATTGACTGAAGTTCAGCTGCTATGATTGATGGATTCAGTGATGTTATTTGTGCTAAATTAGGCTGCAGGTTTTTGTATAAGGATTCAAGTACAGAGGCATCTTTAGGTCTAATTTAATTAAACCTTCTAGAACTCATTCTTAAAGCTATACTGACTCGATTCTACTTGAACTAAATTGATTCACTCCCTGGCTTACATAGAAGCACCAGCAGAGGTGCTGGAGTAGAACAGGGACAATGACACAAAGACATTGGGGGTCTGCCCCACCATCACATAACTGAACAATTGAGGAAACAATTGCAAGGGTACCAGAACAAACACACACAAGAGTGTAAGAGAGGGAGGATGGATGGGCGCAGGACAAGGAAGAGCAGGTGTGGAGAGAAAGGCAAAGAGGGTCAGGAACGCTGCATGATAAGCAAGTCAAAGAAACGACAGCGGGGTGTTTATTGTGTTTGGGAAAAGTACAGAGTGGGCTGGAAAACGCTGAGCAGACAGGAATGAGGGATAAGTGGTGAGAACCGGGAGCAAGACTAGATTCCAGTGGCAGCCCACAGCCCACAATCACCAACACCACTCACTCCTAAGTTGGCTTTCTTTGCCAGCCAACTCTTTCTGCTGGTGGCAGAGAAATGCAACTCTCTGGCTCGTTCAGGCTCAAGACCTAATCTCTGACTCAGTGCCTTTCCTCCCCAGTGGTGACTGTCCATGGTGTGTCTCATTCCCAGGCCCGTGGACTATCAGGTTGCAAAGCCACTAAGAAGTCCTTTAACCCCACTCCATCCAGCAGCCTCTGCTTAAGGGCCATGTGGCCTCTGCATGATCCCTTTATCTGACAGACACCCGTGACGGATTCCTTTTGCAGTTTTTGTCTGTCTCCTGTGACAAAATGTGGCATAGGGCCATGAGCTCACACTAGGTGGGACCTAGCGGGCATAGAAATAAGGGCAGAAGCATCCACCTTATAGACCCTAAAATTCTATTGATTCCACTCAAAATTACAATGACTGAAGGACAATGTCTTTGTTGGTTTTGTGTTGCTATAACACAAGACTACAGACTGGGTAATTGATAATGAACACAGGTTTATTGACTCACAGTTTTAGACATCAAAAATCCAATATTAATGGTTAGATAATTCTGATTCCAAGATGGTGATTTGAACACTTTGTCTTGACACAGCAGAATGTAGAAGTGCAAAGAAAGCAATAGGGGACTGATTAATTAATTAATTAATTAATGCCCTTTCTTTTTTTAAATTATTTATTTACTTATTCATAATGCACAAGTATAGCATCTTTTTACATACAACTGCTTGTATACAAAGTATATAAGTACCATTCAGATCTTCAATCATGCATTTAGGATAATGATATCCATCTCATTCAACCACCAATTTTTTTCCTTCCCCCCTCCCTCCCCCCTTGCTCCCTCCCTTCCCCTCCCTTTCCTTTGACCATTCTAGTGTTCCTCTAATCCTATGTACCCCCATCCAACAACACTGTGAACTAGCCTCCTTATATCAGAGAAAACATTCAGTATTTGGATTTTTGAGATTGACTAATTTCACTTAGCATTATATTCTCCAACTTCATCCATTTACCTGCAAATGCCATTATTTTATTCTCTCTTATTGCTGAGTAAAATTCCATTTTGTATATATACCACATTTTCTTTATCCACTCATCTACTGAGGGGCATCTAGGTTGGTTCCACAACCTACCTATTGTGAAATTGTGCTGCTATAAACATTGAAGTGGCTGTGTCACTGTAATATGCTGTTTTTAAGTCCTTTGGGAATAGACCCAGGAGTGGGATGGCTGGGTCATAGGGTGGTTCCATTCCCATTTTCCCAAGAAATCTCCATACTGCTTTCCATAGCAGTTGCACCATTTTGCAGTCCCACCAGCAATGTATGAGTGTGCCTTTTTCCCCACATCCTCTCCAACATTTATTGTTGTTTGTGTTCTTGATAGCAGCCATTCTGACTGGAGTGAAATGAAATCTTAGAGTAGTTTTGATTTGCATTTCTCTAATTGCCAGCGATGTTGAGCATTTTTTCATGTATTTGTTGATTAAATGTGTATCTTCTTCTGAGAAGTGTCTTTTCAATTCCTTAGCCCATTTATTGATTGGGTTATTTGCTTTTTTGGTGTTAAGTTTTTTGAGTTCTTTATATAGTCTAGAAATTAGTGCTCTATCTGATGTGCATGTATTAAATATTTGTTCCCAATTAGTTGGCTCTCTATTCACCTCACTGATTGTTTCTTTTGCTGAGAAGAAGCTTTTTAGTTTAAATCTATCTCATTCATTAATTCTTGATAATAGTTCTTGCGCTACAGGATTCTTATTAAGGAACTTGGGGCCTAATCCGACATGTTGGAAATTGGAGCTTACTTGTTCTTCTATTAGGCGTAATTAATGCCCTTTCATAAAGGCATTGATCCCACTCATGGCCTAATTACCTTTGAAAGGTCATTAACTGTCACAAATGGCAATTAACTTCTGACATGAGTTTTGGAGAAAATATTTGAGCCATCAGAGAGTCACACCACACTAGCTCTTTTTTTTTTTTAATATTTATTTTTTTAGTTGTAGTTGGACACAATACCTTTATTTAATTAATTTATTTTTATGTGGTGCTGAGGATCAAACCCAGGGCCACTCACGTTCTAGGTGTGCCCTTTACCTCTGAGCCACAACCCCAGCCCCCTCACTAGCTCTTAATGCACATGAAATTTATTAAAACCTCTGGATTTGGTTTCTGCCTGGTGCTCTGTTCTTGGTCCTTAAGTCCTGACTTGTTTTAAAACCTCTCCCTGACTGACACACACACACACACACACAACACACACACACACACACACACACACACACACACACACTTCAGCCCTGCCTAACCACCAGGCCCCACTGTTACCCACCACAAGACCTCCACTCCAGCCAGGCCAATGTGATGCCTGTCTGTCATCAACATACCATTCACCCCAGTGCCACTGCCAGGGCCCAGACTCTCCCAGACATTCTCTCCCCTCTGCCCAGGTTGTGAAGTTTTTTCCAGATCTTTTCATCTCATTGTCTCTCTTATAATACACTGCAGAACAGAATTTGGCTTTTTTATATCTTATATGTCATAACATGTGAAACAATATTCTGTGTGATATTAATATGTTATAAAATATATTATTCTGTGGCCAGAAACAAGAGAGTTATAGTATGTAACCTCAGGACATAGATTTGAGGTCTCAAAAATGTCACCCAAGAATGAAAACTATCAGTAGACTTGTAAGTTAGGGGGGGAAACAACAACATGGAAATGACTGAAAAACAAAGTTCATTAGAAAATAAAACAAAGAAGAAAAACAATCAGGAAATATGTATTAGAAAAAAGTATGACCCAACTAGGCATATTTTGAAATAAGCATAAGAAGCAAAGATATGCTTAAATCAGAGCTGTGCAGTTTAGAAAGCAGGAAGTCAAAGATGGATGTATACCAGATACTTTACCAAAAAGGTCAATTTATCACTACCACTGCTTGAGGGAAATAGCCCTGCCAATCATCTGCCTTTTCTGACCCTGATTCTAGATTCAGCTGCAGGCTATGTGTGAGAGGTACTGGCCTCTCAATTGGGCCTTCCTACCAACTGTACACAGAGGCAGGGGTATCTCCAAAAAAAAATAATAATAATTACATTGGCATTGTGGCCTAGGATACAATGTCTTCTGGGTTTGGTGACTACAATGCTGTTTCTGAGTCTACAGAGCAAAGGACCATAGTACTGTACTCCATAAATGAGGATGGCTTTAACTTCTGACTGGGGGTGGTGGTGGGGAATCTCCACATTTGACAGCCTCGTTTCCTAAAACAGTATGTGTCTCCCTGTTAGAGTCTAATCATTTTAAGAGTGATCACAATAGCTTCCTCCCTATTATGCATAAGCCAGCTGACTGATTAGAAGATATGTTGAAACTACTCCTTTCCGTATTTTCACAAATCAAATTGTTCTAATACTTGCAATTAACCCACTCAACAAATATTTCTCAAATGCATTCATTCACCAAACACCTGTGGAGACCCCAGAGTACATCAAGCACAGCACTAGAACTTGCAGAGAGGTACAAGGAGCTGGACAATACAGCCATGATTCCTGCCAGCAAGGAGCCCATGGGTGAGTGAGAAGACAATGAATATGCAGGCGCATAACACACACAGTGGTGCTCCAATTAAAGGACTGCAACTCCTTGGGAAAATGGCTGATTTTAGAGCTGGGTACACAAAATGAACCTGGAACATTTTGTAGTGCCAGACAGAAAGTATTGAAACACACACACACACACACACACACACACACACACACACACACAGAGATGGATGTGTATCAAAAGGGAACAGGATCCAAATGATAGAGCTCTGAATGGCCAAAGCAAAAACAATTTAAACAACAAAACAATGAAAGTAGTATTGCATTTTAATCCCAAGAACAAAATAAATATACACGAGTCCATACTGGTATAAATAAATAATCGAATAAATGAATAAATGGGGAGAAGAACTAAATCTCATGTGCAGAAGAATAACAGATGATGAGGGAACTACTCTGCCTTCAAGGAGGTGGAGCCTCAATACCACCCCCTCAGTGTGGCTGTGCAGAGTGGCTTCCTTCCAAGAAGTACAGAGCTAAGGGGGGAAAGTAACCTTGCTGAGGAGAAACCTGACACAATCGATAATTCACCCAGAGCTCGAGGTCAACACCAACAGTGACAAGCCATGTTGACTATAGTTTGTCTTTTTGATATGATGTGATGAAAATAGTTATTAACGTCTGGGGTCCTCCCTGCAAACACATAACCCCCATAAGGAAAAATGGAATTTTTTCCTCTGGAATGAATAGACAAGTGTTTGTTTTTATTCCAAAGGAGTACACATTTTCCTCTCTTCTAGGGATATAGGACCATGTCAGTTAAGGCAGAGTGCAGGCACTCTATTTGTAGGTAGTGAAGGCCTGAGCAATCCCATATGAGGCCCTTTATGAGCGCACGCCCTGCAGTCAGGCAGAAGGAGGGACAGAATCCCCTCCATTCTTCGTGCAAAGGCACAAAAGACCAGTCAGAGAATTAATAGCTTTTTTCAAAAGAACCTCTTACTCATCATCCTTTCACATCTCCTCATATTGCAGAATATACACTTCACCTTAAATTTATAGCCTCAGAAATCACCATTCAGATGAAGAGAGAAGATAGGAATCAAATGAATTTCATGTAACCAATTACAACCTGGACTACAAATGTATTACTTTCAGAGTGCCACGATACTGTTAAGGGGACCACAGGGTGGTAATCATATCCTGAATGTTTTTTCATGTTGTCACACAAACTGAAAGCAATCCAATTACCACTCTAGAAGACTTTGCATCCTTTGTGTAAAATGTTTAACTAGCTAACTTTTTCAGTTTTCCAATGAACATCTCATCAAGTCTGTAAATTCACATAGTTCACATTTCATTTTGTTGTGCCACAACAAGACACTCTGTTGAGAAGTAAAAATTGAATGGTGAGGTTAAATGCTAAGAATCAAATGACAAATTAAAAAAAAATCACTTGGGCTGGGCGCGGTGGTGCACGCCTGTAATCCCAGCACTTTGGGAGGCTGAGGCAGGAGGATCGCGAGTTCAAAGCCAGCCTCAGCAATGGTGAGGCACTTAGCAACTCAGTGAGACCCTGTCTCCAAATAAAATGCAAAAAAGGGCTGGGGATATGGCCCAGTGGTCGAGTGCCCCTGAGTTCAATCCCCGGTACCACAAAAAAAAAAAAAAAAAAAAAAAAAAAAAAATGACTTGGGGATAAGACAATTTTGCAGTGTCAAGGTGGTTCCCCTTTTGAACAGCTGCATAGTAATGCATTCTCTGTGACTAGTTTGATATGACAGTTCTATGCTGCCTGGGTCCTGGGACAACTTTCACTGGTCCAATATGCAGAAGATCAGGCACAGTTTTGCAAGGAACCAGCTGATGGCATGCTTTAGGAAGAGCAAAAGCTGCTTCCAGGATTATCCACTATGCTGGTTCAGTCTGCCAGGCAATACACAAATACTCAAGGAACAGTACCTACGCACTTTACCTATTACTTTACGTATTACTATAGGAATGCAAAAGAAGAAAAAGAAAGAAAAGCTTAAAAGAAACTTACAATCTGCTTAGAAAAATCAAGTTATTTTCCTTTATAAACAGATGAGTCTGCCTGGAATGCATGTTTAAGAGAGTGATGAAGAGGAAATTAGAAGACACACTACCGCTAGCTTGTGGAAGGCAAAAGGGAAGGCAAAGATTTAAGGCTCAGGGAACAAACACACCAGGGTTGCCTGTGTCTGTCAAATTTGTGTCACTTCACTCCTGGGTTCAAGGCCATTCCAAACTTATTTGACTCAGGGCCAATTCTCTAAGGTCCTTATACTCAGCATGTTTGCAAGGTGGGTTTTTGTTGTTGTTGTTTTGTTTTGTTTTTTTTGTATCAGGGATTGAACTCAGCGGCACTAGACCACTGGGCCACATCCCCAGCCCTTTTTTGTATTTTATTAGAGACAGGGTCTCACTGAGTTGCTAAGTGCCTCGCCATTGCTGAGGCTGGCTTTGAACTCGCGATCCTCCTGCCTCAGCCTCCCAAAGTGCTGGGATTACAGGCGTGCGCCACCGCGCCCGGCTTTAGGTGGGTTTTTATAAAGCCTAAACCTCCACGACCTGAAAGAGACATTCTAGGAACCACCATTAATCCTGTTTCATGAGCAAATATGACCCAACAATTAGAATACGGTTAAGGTGGGGACATTTAATTACCAACCAATTTTGTGGAATAAGCAAGTTACACATCTCTTGTCTGATGTAGGATAGACAGGTCAGAACCTGTAAAGCCGGGTCCCTAAATAGCTTCCGTTTCCACCCCACCAGCCCCTGTACCACCCCTAAGCTGGCTCACATCTTTCAAAGCTTAGCCTGTGAAAAGAATGGACACCCAGGGTCTCTCCGTGGTGTGTAGTCCTAAGCAATGCCCGCTCTGCTTCCCTGAAGGAGGCTTCAAAAAAGGATGGGAAGTAACTAATAAAGACAACCGCTTTAACTCCTCTAAGTGGTCATTAATGAATTAAGAGCCCCCGGGCTGCTCTCGAGGAGAGGGCGGGGCGCCGCACTCAGCGGGCTGTCGGAGCACCTGCGTGGGTTCTGGTGCAAAGCGCCCGCCCCTGACTCCGTCCCAGCAGGCGCGCCTCTATAGGACGCCTCGCTACTGGAGGTGGGCCCAGCAACCGCCGACCCCAAAAGGCTGGCCCTCGAAAGCGTCCAGCCCTGGAACGGGCTCTACAGGCGAGCCCCGCCCTGCCCCCACCAGACTGGGCTCGGCCCCGCAGCCCGGGGTTCCCGACTCCCCACACCTCCAAGGGAAGGACCCTCCCTGCGCCGAGTCCCTGCCCCAGAGGTAGGGTCACACCTGCGCCCCACACTCCCGGTACCTCTGAGAGAGGACCCCGCCCGCCCCGCGCCCCCTGCCCCGGAAGGAGGGGCCCACCCTGCGCCAGGGGCGGGTGCGCGTCGGGTGACCGCGCTTTCGCCTCCCGCAGCCCGCGCGAGCCGCGTCAGGCAGAGGCGGGGTGGGGCGCGGTTAAAAGGCGCTGCAGGTGGGAGCGGGGCCTTCACCCCGAGCCCGGCCAACAGCCCGACTCCTACGCGGTCACCCGCCGGAGAGCGGCGGCGCCGGAGCCGAGGCGTCCGTCCCGCCGGAGCGGGAGGGCGCCGCCCCGCGCCCAGAGCCCGGGTCCCCGCGAACAGGTACGCCGGATGCGACGCCCTGCGACAGGGTTGGCCACCCCCAGGGCGCGGGCGGGCGGGACTGTACGGGGGACCAGCGGGCCGGGGGTCCTCCGAGAAGCCGGAGTGGGTGAGGTCGGTGCCCTTGCCCCCTTCTTTACGGAAGGTCAGGCCCCTGGCGACCTTTCTCAGGTGGGCCTGCAGTTGCAGAACTCTGTCGCTGACGGTGGCTGGGTGCCCGCGCTTGGGACAGCCAGGCATCCTTATCTGCCTCTCATCCGCATCCTCCGATCTGCGCGCCACCGGCGGGTTGCTGGTGCTGGAGGTGGAGGGTGGGCGCCGCCAGCGCCGCCCCCTCCTCTGCACGCTCTGAGGAACGAGGATGGACTGGTTTGACTGCAGCGTGGTGCCCCTCTGACTTGCACGACAGGTTTTATAAATATATCACATTATGTGTGTAAGTGGACAGAGAGGGGGCCTGTGCCCCTTTGCTCCATTTCCTTCATTGTGTTTTGGTTATTGTGCATTGTGGGTCTTCTTGGCTTTGGGAAGGAGATCACCAACGTGTCGTGCTTGAATTTGGGGAGCAGAAAGCCAGAACAAGGGAGGGTGTTTAACTTCAGCCAGACTTGCAACTTGGAGCGGGAGGAGAATCCTTGAGAGAACTGACCAGTATGAGCTGCATGCTTTAAGTCTGAGAAACCTGTGAAACGCAGATGAGAATAATGTGGACAACAGTAATTAAAAGTAATTAGTGACACATCTCAGTTAAGAGGTGCATACACTGGTCTGTACTTCCTGTTGGATAAAGGAGAGCAGCCCTAGATGTCCCTGGCATCCTAAGTTTTGCTAACTTGGGCTGGTCTCCCTTCCTGAGGAGCAGGATCAGAGACGGGGTGAGTGAGGTCTGCACGCAATTATGGCAGCCTGAAGGGGTTATGGACCTGCATCCGTGATGAGGAGGGGTCAGGGGACCTAGCCCAGTAACTTCAGTGTCCCCATAAATGGACTCTCACTGTCAGTTTGGCGCTTGGTTGAGTTTAACCGTGCGCCCTCGTTCTTTTTCCTCAAGTAGACTTTATGTTTTTCCTGCCCCAGTTCTAGCAAAATCTAAGCAGTGTTCTAAGAAGAAAATGTCCTGACCCGAAGAATCTCCTTAGAATTGCAGGATGCTTCTCAAAACTGCTCCTGTGGAGAGCTTTGTGCAGTTGTTTGGACCGGGTAGAGTCTTTGGGAATGTTGTTTGCACTGTGCCAAGTATGGGGGAGGTGGGGCCTGTCGTGAGGGGGAACACCAAGTCTCTAGTCCGTCACATAACCGGGGAATGTGAAGGGTTTCCCTTTGCCATCCCTGCCGGGACTAAAACCTGAAAGGTGTTGGTCAGTCCACCTGTTCCACTGGTTGAAGTTTTTTCATAAGACAAATTTTGATACAGGTAATGGTGACCTTATTCTTTTTCTCTTCTGAATTATAAGAAAGTTAAGAAGGAAAAGGACTAGATAAAGTGTGGCTAACCCATTTCAGTAGGATGAAAGGAAAATTCTAACTTACATATCCTCACTGTGCATATTTTGATTCAATCTGAACTTTCCAGGAATTATTAGTAGTTTGTGTAAATTAGCTAAACTGTTAAATAAATTTGTGGAAAAATAATTTTCAACCCAGGCTTCTTGGTTTGTGAGGGCAAAATCCTCCCGATGGGTCAGAGGTTAACCCATGTACATGGAACTGAGCCCTCGGGTCCTTTTTCATTCCTCACCCCCCCCCCCAGTCATTTAAATCTAGTTGAACTTAAATGTTTGGGAAGGACAGAGATTTGCTTTAATGAGCAGACACTGCTAACAAGACCCAGAGAAGGGAAGTTAAACTTAATGGAAATTATTTTTGAAACATCCAATTCTTTAGTGAAGTAAGAAACATGCAATTCTATGGATTGTCTGTTTTTTACTTAACCTCATAGACGGAGAAAAAAAGTTTCAATTTTTATTGAGTTAATTTTGAAGAAGGATGAGTCCCAAATCTATTGTCATCATTAGTCATTACTTTAAAAGCACAATTGCTGAGATTTTTCATCATTACATTTAAAAATCAACTATTGAGTTATCCCTGGAATGACCTGAGATTTCTAGAGGGAAAAAAAAAAGATATCAATTCTTCTGAAATAAAGAATGAGTATGAGATTTTTTTAAAAAACTGCTGATTTGGGGATACCAATTCCTCAAACTCTTTCTCATGACTGTTCTTTAATGCTTTGAGGGGTGGCCTTAAGGTTTGGGATTGGGTATTATTATTATTATTATTATTATTGAGGAATAACTAAAGAGCACCTTTTTGTTTTGTTTTGTTTTGTTTTATTATTATTTATTTACTTATTCATAATGCACAAGTATAGCATCTTTTTACATACAACTGCTTGTATACAAAGTATATAAGTACCATTCAGATCTTCAATCATGCATTTAGAATAATGATATCCATCTCATTCCACCACCATTTTTTTTTAAATTGGTGTTTTGTTTGGCATGTGTTCACAGCGTGAAGTGTTGGGTAATTGACAGCACCTGAACTTGCCCTATAACATCTGGGGACGAAGGGAAAAAACTACCCACAAAATTCATTCAATAAACATGTGTGGCAGGAGTTAAAAGAACATGCTAACAGGTACTATTTTTTGCTCAACAGGTGACATCCTTACTGACTCCAGAAATCAAAGGAAGATTTTATTTGTATCCTCACTGTGGACAGCTGACTTCCAGACAATCAGGTGGCAGAGGAGAAGAAAGTCAGAAGCCCTTGAAGAGGGACTTTGCCCTCATTTCTTCAAGCCTGACTCCTGGGAGTTCTTAGCAATAAGCTCAGGTTTGTTTGTTTTGCTTGGTCTTCATTTCCTTTTTATCCACGAACACTTCTCAACTCTCTAGAGCTCACACAGACATTGTAAGGAGTATGTTCTCTTCTCAGATCTATCAAATATTCACTGAATGACTTTGAAAGAACCACAAGGGAACAAAACTATCTAGAAGTGAAAGGTCTTTGCCACCCCTTATTGTATGCTGAGGGGTAATGCTCTAATTTTTAGGCCTTTAGTTTGGGTTCTATCTTCCGTGGAACTAAAATGGCACTCTTAAACCCATCATGATCAAATTCTTAAATAAAAAGTTTTAAAATGACAAAGAAATCACATTGCTGTTAGAATGCCAATAGACCTAAATGATTTGAATTGTGAAAGGAAAGAGCAATTGATCTTTATAATACTTTGTGTATCCTCAGAAGTCAAGTCACTGTGTTACTTATTTTGGGAGCTAAATATTTATGACTGGAGCTTTAGTATCAAGAATTTGGCGTGAACATATTCACTGTAATTAGAGACGCCACAAAACCTTATACAATTTACATTTTTAAATTTAAATATAACCACATGCTTATAATGTGACCTCTATTTGTTCGTTATAAGAGAGCCAGAAAGATGCCAGTTAAAACAAACCTCTGGTTTATAAAGAAAGAGTTAATAGTTTACTTTTTATTGAAATAGCTCCTCCCATTGGCTCCAGCCCTGTTGAAACAGGAAAGCAAAGAGGGATTTCCTTTATTGCCGTTAGAAAGGGTTCCAATGGTGCAGTGATTTTGGAAAGTAATGAGTGACATTTTCCCAGCCTTCCAATCTTCTCTCACCAAGGTGTCTGTGCGAGATTACCCTTGGGGTTATGTGTTTCGACAAGGGAAGTCTCAGGGCTTCCATGGCCCCCACTTCTTTTTCCAGGGCCGTCCCTCAGTCTGCTCCCACATTGACCGTTGTGCCTTTGCCCATTGACAAGGCAAAGTGGGAAGGATAGATGGAGCTCAGGGCCCCTTTCAACCTGACTGAATCTTTGGCTGTCTGTCACCTCCTTGCTCCCATGGCTCCTTGGGTGGGTAAGAGTCTCCTGGAGGCCACTAGGCCTTCCAAGTGACTGTGGCAATGTATTGGGAAATTGGGGGCTCAGTAACCCGAGCATGGCACATTATCCTGGCCATGGTGCCAGAAGGCTTTTTGGTTTACATGCATGGATTTTATCTTGTTTTGAAAACCAAGACATTTGTCCTTCTCCAACTATTGGGCCACTCTCTCATTCTGAATAATAACATTCAGATTGCCTATGAAAATCCCCCCAAAATCAAACAATTCTTACATGATCCAGAAATCATAGAATAGAGTATACTCTATTCATAGAAGCATTATTCATAAAAGCCAAAAAGTGGAAGCAACCTAAGTGTCAATTGACAAATGAGTGGATAAACAAAATATGGTCTGTGCATACAAAGAAACATTATGCAGCCTTTAAAAAGGAAGGAAATTCTGACACATGCTACAACATGAATGAATCTTAAGGACATTATACTAACAACATGAATGACTCTTAAGGACATTATACTAAGTGGCTAAAGCCAATCACAAAAAGACAAAGACTTATGATCCTACTTATATGATATGTGTAGAGTAGTCAAAATCATAGACATAGAAAGAAGAATGATGACTACTGAGGTCTGGAGGAAGAGAAAATGGGGAGTTATTGTCATAGGTACTGGGTTTCTGTGTGGGAAAATGAAAGGGTTCCAGAGATCGATTTCACAGCAATGTGAATATACTTAACACTACTGAACTATACACTTAAATTAAAAAGTACTTCAACAAAAACAAAAAGACAATAAAGCTTCTAGAACATAGAAAAATGCTGATTCTATCTGCACATTTTCTAGTATTCTAAGATCTAATTCTGCTGGGAATGGAGACTAGAGGTCTTCTCAGAAAGTATGCTCCTGCTCAACATCTCTTTCATGTTTTAAAAAAATAGTTTTTAGCCAGGTGCGGTGGTGCACACCTGTAATCCCAGCAGCTCAGGAGGCTGAAGCAGGAGGATGGCGAGTTCAAAGCCAGCCTCAGCAAAAGCAAGGTGCTAAGCAACTCAATGAGACCCTGTCTCTAGATAAAATACAAAATAGGGCTGGAGATATGACTCGGTGTCCAAGTGCCCCTGAGTTCAATCACCAGTACTTAAAAAAAAAAAAAAAAAAAAA
Organism: Tamias sibiricus; assembly: GCA_025594165.1. Lineage (NCBI taxonomy): Eukaryota > Metazoa > Chordata > Mammalia > Rodentia > Sciuridae > Tamias > Tamias sibiricus. The sequence continues at coordinate 10,862,229 of CM046663.1, read as the reverse complement.
AAAGGTTTTTAGAATAATTTATCTTTGATAAGATAGGAATGTTAAAATAGAATTTCTGGACTAGGGGTGTAGCTCAGTGGTAGAGCACTTGCCTAGAACGCATAAGGCCCTGGATTCTAGCCCCAGCATCACAAATTTTTTTTAATTAAAAAAAGAAGAAGAAGAAAATAATTTCTACCTCTTATTGAATGTCAATTAAAAGTGTACCAAGGATTGTGCCCACTACTTTGTACTTCTTTTTCAACTATCTTATTTTTCTTTTTCATATTCTTTTTAACTTTTTTATGTTCTGTTTTTATAAGGTTCACCTCATGTAGTATTTTAACTTGCTGAATCATGTTTATAGGTTTGGGCCACTCCACTTGAGTGTGGGGGTCTGAGTCATTTTCTTTCTTTCTATAATTTTAAAATCTCCACTCCTTGGGCTGAGGGAGATGTCCCTTCCTCCCTTACTTGACCCACTTAACTGTAGAGAACGGTCATTGAGAAGCCTCAATTTCCTATCTTTTCAAATCTTCAGCTATGAAATCCTACTCTTCTTTTTAATTTAAAAAGTTACAGTTCTTCCCTGAAGTCTAGGCTAAGTTACTTCCATCCTCTGAGTTTCCCATTCGTACCACAGTGTGAGCTTTTCCGTTAAAGATGAGTTTGGATTTAAGAATCCAAATGTTCTTATCATATTCTATTTTAAAACATTTTGTACTGCATAGTATTTGAACAACTTTTAGATCTATAAACATTTTGACATCCTGGGCCAAGGAAGGAGAAACTTTTTGAACCAAGATGTGGACATTTCTAGCTCTGCCCTGAAGGCACTCTTCTGCCCTCCCCTCATAGCGTGTGCCTCGACTTCCACTGCCTGGTTCAGAAGGAGGAAGAACCGGCGCAGAAGTGGGCTGGTGGTGGATGCTTCCCTACACCCAAACCTAGTATCTTGGTGAGAAAACTGTGATGTCTAAAAGCTAAACCCAGGGCAAAAACTGAGTCTCTCAGAAAGCCAACTAAAATGGGAGCTGGAATTTTATACCACAGGACTGCTGACTGCATTAAGGGTATAAAAGATGTTGCTTCATTGGAGAATATAATGCTAAGTGAAGTTAACCAATACCAAAAATCCAAATGCCGAACGTTTTCTCTGATATAAGGAGGCTGATTCACAGTGGGGTTGGGACGGGGAGCATAGGAGGATTAGAGGAACACTAGAATGGCCAGGGGGTAGGGAGGGGAAGGGAAGGGGCAAAAGGGTGAAGAAAAAAAAAAAAGATGGTAGTATGAGATGGATAGCATTACCCTAAGTGCATGTATGAAGTCACGAATGGTGTGAATATACTTTGTATACAACCAGAGATACGTAAAAATGTGCTCTATAAATATGATATGAAATGTAGTGTATTCTGCTGTCATTTCTAACAACTTAGAATAAAAACTAAATAAATTTAAAAAAAAAATTTTAAATGATCACACAATGGCAAAGTGCCTCCAGAATTCCATTTTCCTTAGAAATATCCCAAGGACTGAAACTAACAATCAGCTATCAAGGTTTTCTTCTGGAAAGTGGGTGTCTAACATATCTGTTTTAAATACTATGCACTAGACTATAAACTCCTAACCTGAAAGGGAAAAAAAAAAAAAAAAAGATGCTGCTTCAGGTGCACATTAGTCTCCCATTCCAAGATGTGGGGGGTGGTTAGTGTGGGGACCCGGGCACTTCTGGAAGTGGGCCTCCCTTTACCCAGTTGCTTTGAGGAGTAGCTGACATGATCAGAGGCCAGGTCGGCAGACAAGGGCACAGGACCTGGGAGCTTAGAGGGGAAGGCTGACCAGCTTCCCTTACCCATTTAGAGACAAAAAAGTCTAAGACAAGTGGGCAGAAGGACATTGGTGACTCCATCGTACCTCAACAGTGTAGGAAAAATTGCCTGAGTGCATTCTTCTGAGGCAAGTGCCTTCCATTTTCCAGATTCTCAAAGGGTCCATCATTCATCCTGCTTGTTGTTTTGTTTTAAGAGAGTGCTGACCAGTTCTTTAGTCTTGACAATGTTGGATAAAGATGCAGCTATTTGAATTATAACCAACATTTCCATAGATGCAAAGGAGTCTATTTTCTCTCAGGATGTTTAATCGGTCATTAGCAGAGAGGGAAGCTCTGGGCTATAGTGGTAGTTGGTCCCCTTCAACAGTGGCTGTGGTGTGAACAAGACCCATTTTTTGACACCTGGTTAAATGGAAGAATGAGGAAGCAATTTGTGTAAAACTTTCTGATTCTCTTTTGGAGGAGGCTAGTTGACACATTAGCTTTCCTAAGAATACATGATTATGGCCAATGATGTGATTCAAGCTAGATGTAAGAATGAAAATATTCTATAGAGTGAACTAATATGTATTTGGTTTATTTTTCCCCTTCTTAGTCTGCTTGATAAACCAGATAATGTCATTCTAACAAATGATTTTTTTTTTTGCTTATATAAGATAATAAATAAAATCTGTGGAAGTTCTATGAGCCCTTGGGTAAAAACAAACTGATATAATCTGTATTTGAATAATGATTAAAAGGGAACTTGGCCAGTCACAGTGGTGCACACCTGTAATCCCAGGGACTCCAGAGGCTGAGACAGGACGATTCCAAGTTAATGGCAGTTATTTATGGTCAAATTTCTGGTCAAAACCAGCAGAATGTGTTTAGAGTGGGCCTTCCTTATTAGAAAACCTCTTACCAACAGATTATAGAGTGTTGAAGTTATAAAATATCACAGTCTAAAAGAATTATGCTTGCATCTATGACATCACCATAATACTGCTTTATCAATTCACAGGCACTTTGCCTTTTTGCCTGTTTAGGAATCAAACGGCACAATGGATTGGGGGACCCTGCACACTTTCATTGGGGGTGTGAACAAACACTCCACCAGCATTGGGAAGGTGTGGATCACAGTCATCTTCATTTTCCGAGTCATGATCCTCGTGGTGGCCGCCCAGGAAGTGTGGGGTGATGAACAGGAAGACTTTGTCTGTAACACTCTGCAACCGGGATGCAAGAACGTGTGCTATGACCACTTCTTCCCCATCTCTCACATCCGGCTTTGGGCACTGCAGCTGATCTTTGTGTCCACACCAGCACTCCTGGTGGCCATGCATGTGGCCTACTACAGACATGAAACTGCCCGCAAGTTCAGACGAGGAGAGAAGAGAAATGAATTCAAAGACCTAGAGGACATTAAAAAGCAGAAGGTTCGAATAGAGGGGTCCCTGTGGTGGACATACACCAGCAGCATCTTCTTCCGAATTCTCTTCGAAGCCGCCTTTATGTATGTGTTTTACTTCCTCTACAATGGGTACCACCTGCCCTGGGTGCTGAAATGTGGTATTGAGCCCTGCCCCAATCTTGTTGACTGCTTTATTTCCAGACCAACTGAGAAAACTGTGTTTACGATTTTTATGATTTCTGCATCTGTGATTTGCATGCTGCTTAATGTGGCCGAGCTGTGTTATCTGCTGCTGAAAGTGTGTTTTAGGAGATCCAAAAGAACCCAGACCCAAAGAAATCACCCCAACCATGCCATAAAAGAGAGTAAGCAAAATGAAGTGAATGAGCTGATTTCAGATAGTGGGCAAAATGCAATCACAGGTTTTCCAAGTTAAGCATTTCAAGATAAAATGTTGTCACATCCTAACAAAACATTTGTCTTCTCCAGGAGAAGACAACCTGAAAATCCCCTCTCTAGGCTGAAGAACTTGTCTTTATAAATGATTTTCATAATAAATAGATACTTGAGTTCACTTTTTGTAGAATACTTGTGCCATTCACATGTGACATAATCAAATACATGGTCCATCTCTGAAAACAAAACACTGGTTGATGACTGAGCCTTGAAGTCACCTTAACAAGTTCATTTTATGTGGACCATCTGACCTAGTAGGTTTTCCTGAAAATTTATATTACTGCTGTTGTTAAAGAGCATTTTTCTAGAAATTGATACTTTTATTAGTAAAAGATATTTTTATAGAATTGAATGTTTTAGTTCTGACTTTGAATTTATATAAAGTATTTTTATAACGACCAGCCTCCCTTACCTGGAAAATCATATGATGTTAGTTTTAGAACTGTACCACAAGTATCTAAATTTTGAATTTGCAAAGGGTCTATCTTGTAAATATTGTTTTGCATTGTCTATTGAGAAATTGATGAACTGTCATGATACTCTCAAGGTGGAAAGTATTCGTTGTACTATATATTTTTTACTGCTTTCTGAATGTAGATGGAGCTGCACGGAAGTGGGATGCTTTTTAAAACCAGCCTGATTGCCAATTGTTATGAATGAGGAAACATAAATGTGATCAGTTCAATAAAGCTCAGCCCCATTGCTTACGCCTTCGTGTGTGCTATGGATCTCTGTTCCTTCTAGGTCCCTTGCTGCCATCACTAGTGGTGTGATAAGTTGGTTGTGTTACTTTTGCTACGGAGGCCACCAGCTACTGTGCTTAAAGGTGCTAGGACTTCAACAGAGATTCTTGCATCCTCATGATAAATGAGCACAGATTGAGTTTAGCAGCCTAACAGGTCCTCAGCTTGGAAAGGGGTAGGCAGACTGCTTGTAGGACTCTTGGAAAATGTCCTTTGGGTCAGTTCAGCCTTGATAAAGACCAGATTAGGAAGATCTTCAGAAGCTGTCCTAGTCTAGTCTGTGTTGTTATAACAAAACACCTGAGGCTAGGTAACATAAAGTAAAGAAGGTTTATTTAGCTCACTGTTCTGGAGTTCCAAGAGCTTGGCACTGACATCTGCTCAACATGGCTTCATGATCAGAGCATATTTGGAGGGAGAGATCACATGGTAAGCAAGTGAAGTGCCAGTCCCACTTATAACTATCCACTCTCAAGGGGCTTCCTGATAGACTAGCATTGATCCCTTCCAAGGGCAGTGCCCCCATGATCTACTTACCTTCCAATAGGCTCCACCTCTTAAAAGTTCCTCCACCTCAGCATCACCACACTTGGCCCCAGGCTCCTAGCACATGAAGCTTTGGCCAACACACTCAAACCATATCCAAACCATAACAGCAGCCTTCAAACAAAGCTTGTTTTGAAAGACTCATTACCTAAGCCCTGCAGTCCATAATGACTTTACACCCAGATGGGGAAAACCTCTCTCTCCCAGATTGAACACAGAGGGAAGGTGGGTATGAATGAGTCAGACACAGACTCGTCACTCTTGGGAGTAATGATGCACACACAAATGCAACCTCTGTATAAAAGGATGGCCAGCCTGGGGCACCTTCAGGATACCTGATGAATAATGGCACCAGACCAGAAAACTCCTAATGAATAATGAATATATATGAAGGCTTGCTATGGCACTCTTGATTCCTAAAGGAAATGTTCAGAACCTCTCTCCAGAAAAACAAAAAAGTGATTTTCATTTTCTTCACAGTCTAAAGCAAATCATAGATGTATCAGTTCATCTAAATATTCTAGTGCCAATCTATAAAAATTGGGGGCTGGGGCTATGGCTCAGCAGTAGAGTGTGCGTCTTGCATGTGTGAGGCCCTGGGTTCGATCCTCAGCACCACATTAATAAAATAAAAGCATTGTTTCCACTTACAACTAAAGAAATATTTTTTTAAAAAAAAATCTATAAAAATCAAGAATTGACCTTTTAAAACAAAGTCACAATTTCATCATCACTAGTCATCACTGATTTGTCCTATGATGTCCCTTTCTTTTGAAGTGGCTGTTTAGGTATAAATGAAGCCCATAAACAGGAATGGGGCAGGGGCAGGGTAGATAATGCATCCTTGGTACAATCCCAGACTGGATGGAAGAGAAATTTCCTTCCCACCCTGCTCTTGAGAACACTTCTCTCCTTTAGGACTATACGTATTTATTTATTACATATAATAATATGTACACATGAAATACACAGAACTGCACTACTTAATGTGTCTGATTTGATGAACTTTTCAAAAAATATTTGTTTTAGTTGTACACAATGCCTTTATTCTTATGTGGTGCTGAGGATCAAACCCAGGCAGCACACGTGCTAGGCGAGCGCTCTACCACTGAGCCACAACCCCAGCCCTGATTTGATGAATTTTGACCTATGCTAACACTTAAGATCACAACACTAATTCAAGGGAATAGAGGGATATCCATTACCTCCAAAAGTTTCCTGTGCTCTTTTGTTGTTTATTTTTGTTTTGTGTATATGTGTGTGTGTGTGTGTGTGTGTGTACGCGCGAGCATGCAAGAGCATTCAACATAATCCACCCTTTTGAAAAATTTTGAAGTGTACAATACCATATTATTAACTACAGACACAATGTTGTACAGCAGAACTCTAAAATTGCTTCATGTAGCATCACTGAAACTTTATACTCATTGAATAACAACTCCCCATTTCCTCAAACCAGTGGCCAGCCCTGGACACCATTATTGTAGTCATTGCTTCTATTAGGTTGACTATTTTAGATCCTATAAGTAGGATCATGCAGTATTAGTCCTTCTGTATCTGGCTTATTTCACCAAGCATAATGTCCTCTGAGTTCATCCATGTGGTAGCATAAGAGAAGATTTCCTCCCACATTAAGGTTAAATAATATTCCATTTAGGGGCTGGGGTTGTGGCTCAGCAGTAGAGCACTCGCCTAGCACGAGCGGGGTGCTGGGTTCGATCCTCAGCACCACATAAAAATAAAATAGAGGTATCGTGTCCAACTACAATTAAAACAAAATATTTAAAAAATAATATTCCATTTATATGTATATATCACATTCTCTGTATTCAAGTATGCATAAAAACTACAATGAAATATTTCGCACCTTTTAGGATGGACATTATAAAAAGAAATGGGGCTGGGAGTGTAGCTCAGTGGTAGAGTTCCTGCCTAGTGTGCACAAGGCCCCACATTCCATCTCCAGATAAATAAATAACGAGTGCTGGTGAGGATATGAAGAAATTGGAATCCTCTTGTTCTGCTGGTGGGAATGTAACATGGGGCAAATGGCAAAAAAAAAAAAAAAAAAAAAAAAACAGTATGGAAATTCCTCAAAATATTAAAACTGGACTAACCAGCAATCACACTTCTGTGTGCATAGGCAAGTGAAGTGAAAAGAGAAGCTTGCACCTTCGTGTTCACTGCAGCATCATTCACACTAGCCAAGGGGCAGAAACAACCCCTTTCTCTATCTTCTACACCTTCCTCTTTACTTTCCTTCTGCTCTGTAACCTTGCTAGATGCTCCTTCCCTCCATCTGTGCTACCCCCCCTTGCCATCCTCTCCAGCCTCCCATCAGGGCACCCTCTTCCCCTCTCCCTGTCTATTTCTCAGCACTGAATCTGGGTCCATCCTCTTTACACTGAACCAAAGCCATTATCAGCACCAATGACTCCCTGAACACCAAATCCAATGGCTTCTTCTGAGTTGTCATCTACCTACGACTTTTAAAAATCTTTTTCTGGATTCCCAAATACTTCTTGACTTAACTGTGGATCTCCTGACCCACCTCCAACTATGCCTCTGTCTCCTGCTGGCTTCTCTTCCTTTCCCCATCCCTGAGTGAAGTTGCCCCCAAGAAACATTCTTTCCTCACCCTACACTTTTCCTTGGTAATCTCATTTATCTGTACAATTACCTTGTGAGATCTTAGCCCCATAGGGTATGAAAAGATTAAAAAAAAAAACTTGCCCAAGGTCACAGCTAATAAGTAGCAGAGCTGTGAATCACATCAAGGCAGACTATCTGCAAAGTCCTGGGCTTAGCCAGAACGCTGCCTTGCCTCCCGCAGCTCTACGAATGGTGACCACTGTAATGTGTGAGTCCACATATGTATCCCTCAGTTTCAACAGTGATCTATTCGTGGCTAAACACTTTTCCAACCAACCCCCCATTCACCTGCTTCTCCCTCACTCTGGTTTTTCTAAAGCCAATCCAATACACATCATTTCATCTGTAAATATTTCAGTATGGCTCTTTTAAGAATATGAAACTGAGTCATAAAATGGCAACTTTTCTATTCCTAAAAAACCGTTCAAATTGTTTTTCAGGAAACAGACAAAGAACCCTAGGACATAGCTTACAATGACTTTGAGAGCCTGGTCTACCAAAAGTTTCTGAGGATGTGTACAACGTGAGGAAGAATAGGACCTCATGGGTGTAGATTAAAAGCAAGGGGTACTGCCAACTGTAGCAGGACCAACCAGAATTATCCATCTGGTCCATGTTCCACCTGGACCAGTGTACTGGGTGTAGACTGTTCCACCAAAAGACTCCTGATTATAGCCCATCAGCCCTCTATTTCCCCTTCCTCTGGGCCAGTTCCTTAATTACTGACCAACTGGGGAGACAGATCTGAGGTTGTTTCCTGTTTCTCATTGATTGACCAACAATAAAATTCATTTTACAAATAGCAGTGCCATAGCATTAAGTTCTTTTTGTTTTGGTACCGGGGATTGAACTCAGGGGCACTCAACCACTGGGCCACATCCCCAGCCCTTTTTTTGTATTTTATTAGAGACAGGGTCTCACTGCTGAGGCTGGCTTTGAACTCATGATCCTCCTGCCTCAGTCTCCCAAGTACTGGGATTACAGGCGTGCACCACCATGCCTGGCCATAGCATTAAGTTCTATGTGTATTTGGCAGCAAGCCCTTGCTTGGAAACAAATACATACAAAACTTTTAAAACACAATGCCAACCCCTCTGGAAAGCAGTATGGAAATTCCTCAGAAAACTTGGAATGGAACCACCATTTGACCCAGTTAACCCACTCTTCGGCATATACCCAAAGGACTTAAAATCAGCATACTATAATGACACAGCCATATCAATGTTTATAGCAGCTCAATTCACAATAGCTAAGCTATGGAACCAACCTAGGTGCCCTTCAATAGATGGATGGATAAAAAAGTGGCATTTATATTACTCAGCCAATAAAAAATGAAATTATGGCACTTGCTGGTGAATGGATGGAACTAGAGACTACCATGCTAAGTGAAATAACCGAGTCCCAGAAAACCAAAGGCCAAATGCTCTCTCTGATATGTGGATGTTGACTCACAGCAGGTGGTGTGGAGGGAGGAGTGGAGGGTCACTGGTTTGGACAGAGGAAATGGGAGGAAGGGAGGACTAGGAATGGAAAAGACAGTAGAATGAATCAGACATATATGTTTCCTGTGTTCATATATGAATATATGACCAGTATAACTCCACATCATGTACAACCACAAAAATGGGAAGTTATACTCCATATATGTATATCGAAATATATTCTACTGTTATATATAACTAAAAAGGATTTATGTATAAATAAAAAATTTTAAAAAACATAATGCTACCATCATACTAAAAACTCCAGTCAATATTCATAATTCCCCTGTTCCTTTCCTTTAAAAAAAATGTTATTTGAGAATAGTTCTAAATTCATATACAGGTATAAGAATAATGAAGAGATCTCATGTGCTTTTGCAACATCTTGCAAAACTATAGTACAGAGGATCCTTAATTTATTTGGGGGTTACATCCTGATGAACCCCATCATAAGTTAAAGATATAATACATTGATAACAAATTTAATCCATCCAGTACACTGAACATCACAGATTAGCAACACAGCACACTGTAGAATATCTGTGGTTTCCTCTCATGATCTTGGAGTTGGCTGGGATCTGTGGTCACTGCCACAGCTCATCATCACAAGAGAGGATCAGACCACATATTGCTACCCCAGGAATGATTAAAATTCAAAATTTAAAGTACAATTTCTACTGAAAATTAATTTAGTACCATTGTAAAGTTGGAAATTTATAAGTCAAAAGTCAGGGTGCTTCTAGACAAGATCACAACCAGGAAATTGACATTAATATGGTCAGAATACCAACATTTCCATAAGAAGTCCATGTTGCCATTTTCTACCCACACCCCGACCCCTCCCTTCTCACTCATCACTTCCCCACCTTAAAGCCTGGCAAACACTAATATGCTACTACTTCTATAATGTTATCATTCAAGAATGTTATATAAGAGAAATCATATAGTATATAACCTTTGGGCATCAGATTTTTTCTCTCAGCATAATTCTCTAGAAATTCATCCACATCCTGTGTCTTTGATAGTTTGTTTCTTTTTTATTGCTGAGTAGTACTCAATGTTGTACATGTACCACAATTTGTTTAGTTACTTACCCAATTGAAGGACATCTGGGCTTTTTCTGTTTTTTTAATATGAATAATGAGCATTCATGTACAGGTCTTTTCTGTGAACAAGTTCATTTCTCTATAATAAATTCCCTGGAGTCCAGTTGCTGGGCTGCATAGTAGACACACTGTTCAATTGTAAGACACTGACAAAACTGTTTTCCACAGCAGCTGTACCATTTTACATACCCACTTTACAACTAAGTGTGTGGTCCATCTTTAGTTGATTCTTATGTAAATCTGAGACTAAGTTGGGGCTCATATTTTTTGCCTGTGAATGCCCAGTAGGTCCAGTACCATTTGATGAAAAGACTAAAGTTCTTCCACTGAACCACTTTTTCTGTTATTGTTGTTTGCCGAAAAGCAATTGGGATGTCCATTTCTGGGTTTTCTGTTCTGATCCATTAACCTTTGGGTCCATCCCTCCACCAATATTCAACTGTCCTGATTATAGTAGTTATCTTTGCTGGCATAACTGGTGGTAGGGACATAGTTTTTCCTGGGACATTTGGCTGAAGTGAAGATGCTATCGTCTAAAATGCTTGTGTCTTGCTAGGACTCCCCTTTACTTGTCCTTTGGCTGAAGACAGAAGGCTTTTCTTGGGTTGTTCTCTGTGATGCTTTGAGCCACTGGCTTTCCAATCCCTCTACCCTCAGCATCAATTTCCCAGTGGATCTCCCACTCCACATTCCCTATTCCTTAGCTTCCCCAGGGCACCTGCTGTTTCCCAGGGATCATTCACTCATCCCCACCTCTGGGTGTTGCTTAAACTATCTCTTACATGGAAGTCCTGCCTTCTATCCCCTCCTTCAGCCTGTCCTTCTAAAGTGGCTGGAAGTCTTCATTGTGAGGGTCCCCCGCCTCACCCCAGCAGAACCACTCCCTCCTTGCCCTCCTGCCCAGGCTTGCTCTGAAGATGTTGGTGCTTTCCAGCATTCTTTATGCTAGGACAGGGGCTCCTACTCAAAGCAGAGATGATCTCACTCCTTTTCCCTACCCCAACCTGTCTCTTTATATAGTGAGTACCAACAAGTGCACATTGAACTAATCTGAATATGAAAGACCAGCACTTTCTTTCCCAAATTTGTGGCATAGCTATTGGGAAAGGGAAAAGGCTCATTAACTTCCCTACCCTGGAGATCGGAAGCCCAGGGAACAACTTCCCTATTTGCCAGACTTGCGGTTGCCATGGTTTCTCCAAGCCACAGGGAGTACTAGGTGAATGCTGATTGACAAACAGAGCCCATTTGGCCAAGATCTTTTCAGGTCATTTTAATAAGGGGGAAAACAACTGGTGAGTTAACAGAATGCCTTGAAACCATTCAGATGATAGACTGCAGTGAGAAAAACTCACCAAGATGAGAAATGAAATTAAGTGGGAAAGAGCCAAGAATTTCTTTAAAGATCTTACCACTGGCAGCAGATAGTCCATCATTCATCAGCCTCAGAAACATGAAGTTACTTGTTAATCTACATTATTTCTAGGCATGATTTACTAGGCAGGTTCTAAAGTAATATATTTCTAGTTTTTTTTTTCAACATAACTTTTAAATTTATGGATTCAGGATTAATGTGTTATTTTAAGTTCTGATTAGCCCTAAGCTATAAGGAATTATTTCTTTGTATAGCATGTTGCTCTTACTTATCTCTTATTCACTCAATAGTTAGTTTTCTATTCAAAATGTATTGGTACAACTGGAAGCACTCTCTTCTGGCTGGTCATGGATATCTATTAAACTTTTCTGTGTTTGGAAAAGGGGAGGCAAAAATCCAGAGGGGAATTTATTGTTTTTGGTTGAACTTCAGCCCTGAGAGGTCTGTGAATGGTCTCCTAAACTGCTCACAGGAAACAGACACTCCTCAAGAATTAGTATTTGGATTCAGCCCTAATACCAGAGATGCTCTTGGCTGAAAATGTGCCATAACCTCTAACCTACTTCTTAGATGCTTGGGATTTGAAACTTACCATATTGTACCTCCTGTCTGTTCACCATAGCTCTACTATGAACAGATGACCGAGTCCCCTCAGTTGGAGTTAACATTTATGAGGTCAAGATCTTAAGCATACCCTAAAGTGCCTCTGTCAAAATTACACTTAGTTTGGGCTCCTGTAACAGAATATCATAGATAGAGTGGCGTTTAAAACGTGGAAATTTATTACTCACAGTTCTAGAGCCTGGGAGGTCCAAAATAAGGCACCAACAGATCTAGTGCCTAGAGAGGGCCTGCTTCCTCGTTCATAGAAGGGGGTTTCTTGTTCTGTCCTCACGTGCGGAAGGGGCAACAGAGCTCTCTAGGGTCTCTTTTTTAAAGGTACTAATTCCATTCCACCTAATCACCTCCCAAAGGCCCCACTTTGTAATACCATCACATTGAGGGTGAAGATTTCAACATACGATTTTGGGAGGGGGACATAGCATTTAGTCCACAATGAGTTACAGATTCAATTGCAAGATCACAAGGGCCAAATTCACATAGACTACTGATCATGGATCCCCAAACCTACTGGACCAGAATTTCTGATCTCGAAGCTTGGAAATCCGTACATTAAACAAACTCCAGAGTTGATATTTTAAATACCAGCTTCATTCCAGGTTCCCCCAGAGCAGGCAAACTTGTCAAATTTCAGCGTGCCTAAGAATCACCTGGTGGGGTCATGTAATATGTCCCAACGCCATCCCCAAAGTCTAATTCAGTCAGCCTGAGATGGGCTTGGGAATCCATATTTTCACAAGTTCCTTGGGCCATCCTCACGCTGGTCTTCAGAAATAGTCCCAGACATGCCATTTCAAGCAGGCTCCTTGAAATAGCTGTCTCTCTTTTGAAGTTTCCACTCCCAGAAATGCATGGTAAGTTTGTGTCACTTTCAGCCATAGGGAGGTAAAAACCATGCTTAAATGTTCTAGATTGATTCCCAAAATAGGAGTTTCCACCTTTCATAACTTGTTCCCTGGAAAGAAGGGAAGTGGAGGTCATGATCCTTTCAGCCCCCCTCCCCCACACCAGTCACACCACTTCTGTGACCACCCTTAGTACTTCTAAGGACTTCCCTGGCATCCATCTGGTCTCCAGGCTTTGATAAGTCTGGAAATTATCTTTTCCAACACCCTAGGGTCGATCATCACTCTTCTCACAAAAGAAGCCACATTAAAGACCTCTGATAAGTACTTTCAGGATCTCCTTCCCATCTTTTATCCCACTTAGTTTATTCATTTCTGCTTCCTTTGGTGCTACAAACCTTGCTGCTTTTTCTGCCAGCTCCTTTACTTTGTGTTCCCGGGGCTATCTTCTTTCTTCTTTCTTTCAAAATGTTCTCCTTTTATCTTCTCTGATACTGGCAAAAGGTCAGGAGCTGCTAAGCCTGTCACAAGGGGAGAACCAAGTGTCCCCATTTGCTCTGGGCCTCTCCGATTTACAGAGAGTCTTGGATGTGGATGGGATCCCAGGCACAGAGAAATTTTTTGAGTAAAGATGATAATTCCAATCATATGTCTCTGAGGATGGGACACACCTGGGTCCAGTAGTTTTTTCTTTCAGCTGTGACCTCCTCCATTATAAAGAGGAAATCTTGAAATTGGAGACCATGGTTTCTCAAGTGTCCACCGTCCACCGTAAGTCAAATGCTGCTTCAGGCATTGTGTGTTCTACATGGAGTATGTGCCACCCCCACCCCCCAAGGAGGAAACAGCCCCTGAGGGCTGAACTATTTTGCCCAAGGCCACAGAGTTGATAAGGAGAGGAACAAAATCTCAAATTCCAGGGTCTCTGATCTCCTCCAACATGTGGCCCTCAAGACACTGGGAAACAGGAACAGGTGTGGACTGTGGGTCTCAGTTGTTCTTGGGTACCTTTTCCAAGGTGCTATGTTCTGCCCTCAAACACCACACCCCAGTGCACGGGACTGGGAGAGGGAGGTAAACAAGGGCAAGGCTGGAAGTAACCTGCTTGCTAACATGGAGAGTGTCTACAGCCTCTTTCCTAGTCCATGAGCATTCATCCCACCAGCCTGTCACTTGTCTCCTCATCTGACATCAGAAAATCATTCCTATCTGGGCATGGTGATACACACCTGCAATCCCAGCAACTCAGGGATTACAGTTCAAGGTCAGCCTTAGCAACTTAGCAAGACCCTGTCTCAAAACATTTTTAAAAATTAAAAAAAGAAGAAACCTATTCCTACAGTACATGCCAACACTGTAAACATGTTTCTTTTTTGATTCTGTGAATCCAGTTTAAAGAATTTATCCTACAGAAACATTACTTTGCACAAAGATTCATATCCAAGGGTGTTTTGAAAAAAAAGTAAACAATTTACATATCCTATATTAAAGAATAACTTAGAGACATTAGTATTTGTAAAACATTCACTCATTTGTGTGAAGGAAACCAGGTGTTTGGCTGTTGTAAATAGAGGGGGGAAAGGCAAACAGAATTAGTAAAAAAAAAAAAAAAAAAAAAAAAAGAAAAGAAAAAAAGGGAAAGACTGAAAAATAGTGTGAGAACAGGGAGTTTTTTTTTTTTTTTTTTTTTTTTTTTTTTCTTATTCTCCAAAACCCTTGAGAGCCTCACCTGGAGTCTATAAGTCATACTGTCTCCCCTTCATATCTGCTAGTAACCTCTTAAAAACTCCACCTCAGTGAAACTCTACACCATTTCCCTCAGCTTCCCTCACAGTCAGTTGGGAAATGGTTGAACAAATTATAGTTGAACTATGTTATGGAATAATAGGCAGTTGTTAAACAAAACATGGCAGATCAATAAGCACTGACACAGCAAAACAACATGTACTATGACCCACTGTGTGCACACATACAACCCCAGGTGTGCATGTGTCCAAAGATATAGAAGAGTAGACAATCACACACCAAAAGGCTCATGGGCAGGACATAGACAAGACTTTCAATTTTCATTCTGCAGGATTGTATTTGTTTTTGTGTCAATTGCCTAGAACTTGTCATTTTAAAAATTATTAAACAGTTAACTTACCCTGAAAAGAGATTTTCTTGGCACAATGTCACCAAGTAGGTTGGTTTTTGTTTTTGTTTTTTTAACTGCATATATAGACATGTCACTTGTCAAATTATCGAATTGCTTCTATACCCTGGTAAATAACATACAATCGTCCCTTAGTATCCACAGAGGATTTGTTCCAAGAGCCCTGCAGTTACCAAAATCCTAGAATGCTCAAGTCCCTGATATAGTGTTTGCACAGAACCTAACTCATCCTTCCTTATATTTTAAATCATCTCTAAATTACTCATAATACCTAAAGCTAAGTAAATACTATGTACATAGTTGTTAAACTATAGTAGCTAGGGAATAATGACAAGGAACCTTCAGACAATAGAGGGCCTATTGTAATAGTAGTTATGATAAGAGGTAAGTAAAATAAAATAATTGAATAAGCCGGGCGCGGTGGCGCACGCCTGTAATCCCAGAACTTTGGGAGGCTGAGGCAGGAGGATCGCGAGTTCAAAGCCAGCCTCAGCAATGGCGAGGCACTTAGCAACTCAGTGAGACCCTGTCTCTAAATAAAATACAAAAAAGGTCTGGGGATGTGACCCAGTGGTCGAGTGCCCCTGAGTTCAATCCCCGGTACCACAAAAAAAAAAAAAAAAAAAAAAAAAAATTGAATAAGTGCTACTATAAACTAAAAATTTGAGAGTTTCACAAGGGCCATTGATAAATGGGCCTCCAAGGACAGCAATATCTGGGAAGCTCCTACAACTCCACATGCTAGTCCAGCAATGTCCCAGAGGACAGACCAGATACACCACACACTTCAGAGGAATCATCAGTCTATCACTATCTCAAATTAGGTTAGTTTTGCTTTCAGTAATTACTAATAATTATTTATAATTAATAATAATTGTAATTCTTGTGTGAGTCATAAGTGACCAGTGTTTATATATATTAAACAAAATTGACAGCATCTGAACTTACCCTATAACAATTCTGGGGATGAAGGGAAAAAAACTACCCACAAAATTCATTCAATAAACATGTGTGGCAGGAGTTAAAAGAAGATGCTAACAGGTACTATTTTTTGCTCAACAGGTGACATCCTTACTGACTCCAGAAATCAAAGGAAGATTTTATTTGTCTCCTCACTGTGGACAGCTGACTTCCAGACAATCAGGTGGCAGAGGAGAAGAAAGTCAGAAGCCCTTGAAGAGGGACTTTGCCCTCATTTCTTCAAGCCTGACTCCTGGGAGTTCTTAGCAATAAGCTCAGGTTTGTTTGTTTTGCTTGGTCTTCATTTCCTTTTTATCCACGAACACTTCTCAACTCTCTAGAGCTCACACGGACATTGTAAGGAGTATGTTCTCTTCTCAGATCTATCAAATATTCACTGAATGACTTTGAAAGGACCACAAGGGAACAAAACTATCTAGAGAGTGAAAGGTCTTTGCCACCCCTTATTGTATGCTGAGGGGTAATGCTCTAATTTTTAGGCCTTTAGTTTGGGTTCTGTCTTCAGTGGAACTAAAATGGCACTTGTGTGAGTTATAAGTGACCAGTGTTTATTTTTATAAATTCAGGAATCTATAATAGACTATTACAAATAAACTCTTGGGAATATAAAACAGTGTGTGCAATTTTTAATTTTTCTTTTAAATATTAAAAAAAACAATCTTCAGAATCTACAGTAGAAAAAGAATAATAAGTGATAGCCTAGAGTATTTCCTTATACTCTAAAAAAAAATCAGTACAGCCTAGAACATTTTTATATCATCAAGAATCAGTAATATTTTATATTTCAGAAATAAAAAACAATTTCAGGAGCTGGAGGTGTACTCAATGGTTCAACACCTGCCTAATATACATGAGACCATGGGTTCCTTCCCCACAAAAAGAAAAGAATGATTTCAACAAAGGCTATGGCTTATTATTACAAGTAACATAATCATTAAATTAAAATGATGTTCATGTCATTAAGTGTTGAAAATGCATACATATATTTTATCAAAATAGCAATTATTTTCAGTTAAAGCTCATGATCCAATAAAAGTAAATCTGTACTCATCAATAAGGAAAGACTTAGAAGTTCACCATAAACTCCATATAATCAACCATTTGAAATAATAAAATTCTAAAATTTTACCAAAAGATATTTATAAACAATTTCTTAATTCATAAAATATGAAAAAAATTGTTAGCATTATCTTCTGTATGGTTTTATTTTGATTTTTTTTAACTTTTAACAGGATTTTCCATCTGGTAGATTTATTGTCATATCCCCTTCAAACAGGATGCTCACCATATTTTAAAGATTACAGGCTGCCACTGAAAGAAAAATTTTACATAGTCACTGTATATCTAGGTTGAAAACTGTCCTGCATGAAAAATATACTTAGAAATCATGTGAATAAAAGAACAAGAAAACATGGTTCAATCCCCCATGGAAAGCAATTTGGCAATCTCTCTCAAAATTACAAATGTACTTACCTTTTGATCCAGCAAATCCAGGTCAGAGACATTATCCTACAGAGGGATCTGCATATGTATAAAATTACACACACACACACACACACACACACACACACACACACACACACAAGACTAATTACTACAATATTACTTGGTATTATTTAACACTTAAATGTCAAAAGAATTTACCAGTGAAGCCATCTGGACCTGGAATTTTCTCTATGAGAAAAATTTTTTATTGTACATTCAATTTTCTTTTCTTTTTCTTTCTTCCTTTTTTTTTTTTTTTTTTTTTTTTTTTTTTTTTTTTTTTTTGGTGGTGGTGCTGGGGATTGAACCCATGGCCTTGTGCATGTGAGGCAAGCACTCTACCAACTGAGCTAAAGCCCCAGCCCCTCATTCAATTTTCTTAATGATAAATTTTCTATTTCTTTTTGTGTCCATTTTGATACGTGCATTTTTAAGGGATTTGTATTTTCCACTTCAATCAAGTTATTAAATTTATTGACATAATATTGTTCCTAACATTTCATTATTAATTCTTTAAATATCTGTAGGATCTTCAGTGGTTTCCCTTCTTTCATTTCTTTCTTAAATTTTTCTTAGTTGTCAATGGATATTTATTTATTTATTTACATACAGTGCTGAGAATCAAACCCAGTGCCTCACACGTGCTAGGCAAGTGCTCCACCACTGAGCTACAACCCTCACCTTCCACTTTTTCATTTCTGATCCCATTGATTTCATATCTCTCCCTCTCCCCACCCCCATCTCTCATCTCTCCTTTTTGGTACTGAGGATTGAACCCAGGAGTACTTAACCACTGAGCCACATCCCCAGCCCTTTTTAAAAATATTTTATTAGAGACAGGATCTTGCTGAGTTGCTAAGTGCTTTGCTAAATTGCTGAGACTGGCTTTGAACTTGCTATCTTCCTGCCTCAGCCTCCTGAGCTGCTGGGATTACAGGCATGCACCACCTCGGCTGGCCAACTCATTTCTCTTTTTAAATTGATTGGTCTTGCTAGGAATGCTATGGACTGAATTGGCATGGTAGTATTTGGAGATGGAGATTGTGAGAGAGAATTAGGTCTAAATGAGGGCACAAGGGTGAATGAATCCCCGTGATGGGATTAGTGCCCTCATAAGAGTTTGCTGTCCTCTCTCTTTGCCATGTGAGGACACCTCAAGAAGCCTACTTTCTGAATCAAGGAAAAGGGCTCTTTTCAGAACCTGATCACTCTGGAATCCTTCTGATCTGGACTTCCAGTCTCCATAACTGAGAAAATAAACGTATGATCTGCTCAGACTGTAGTATTTTGTTATGGCAGCCAGATCAAACTAACACAAGGAGTGTATTGATTTTATTAATATTTTTGGAGAAGTAAACTTTGACTTAGCTTGATTTTCTCTATTATTTATTCTCTAGTTCACTGTTTTGTTTTGGTTTTTTTTTGTCTTTGTTATTTCCTAGAAAGGAATACTTGCATTGACTTTCATTTGTTCCTCATTTTAAACTCTTAAGGTAGAAATGTAGTAATCAATTTTAAACTTTTCTCCTTTTTAAAGCTATGTATTCAAAGCAAAAAATTTTCCATTAGCACTGCTTCAGAGGCATACCAAAATTTTTGATATTTGTGTTTTTATTTCCATTCATTTAAAATACTATGGGGCTAGGGATGTGTCTCAGTGGTAGCATGGTTGCCTAGCATGCACAAGGCCCTGGGTTCAACCCCTAGCCTAAATAAATTGCATAAATAAATAAAAATAAAACATTTTAAATTTGTGATTCATTCTTTCACCCATGTATTATTTGTTGTTCAATTTTAAATATTTGGCAATTTCTAAATATATAAATATCTATTTAGTTCTACAAAACTCAGTGTGACCTCTAGTCTTTGGAATTTATTGAGACTTGCTTCATAGCTCAGCACATTTTTTCTCATACATACTTGAAAAGCATGTGTATTATGCAGTGGTTGCACATGATATTCTACAAATGTAAATGAGGTCAGGTTAATTAATAATATTGTTTAAATATTCTATATCCTTAATGATTCTTGTGTACATGTTCTATCAATTACCCAGTTATTCTAACTATGAATATGGGTCTGTCATTTTTCCTCTTCTATGCCTTCAATTTTGCTTCATGTATTTTGGTACTCTGTTATTTAAGATTGATGTCTTTTTGATGAAATGGCCCTTTAACCATTTGAAACATCTCTTTAAATTCTGGTTATCTTATTTTGAATTATGTTTTGTGTGGCTCAGTCACCACTGCCTTCTTATGATTTGTTTGTACTATATATATATTTTTTGTTTCACTCCATCTATGTGTCTACTTCTATTAACTATTTTTCCCTCCAGATAATGGGTCTCTTTTTCCTGTTCCTTCATGTGGCTTCTAATTTTTTTTACTGAATGCTGGACATCGCACATAAAAAAATCTCCAAGAGTGTTTTGCATTTGTTTTTGTTTTGTTTTCCAGTGAATGCAAGTTCTTCTCCCTGCCAGGTAGCTGGGATTAGAATCTGATCATTCCGATTTATTGGTTGATTGATTGATTGATTGTACCGGGGAATTGAACCCAGGGGTACTTTATCCCCAGTCCTTTTTATTTTTTTATTTTGAGACAGGGTCTCACTAAGTTGCTAAGGGTCTCGCTAAATCGCTGAGGCTGGCTTCAAAATTGTGATCCTCCTGCCTCAGCCTCTGGAGCTTCTGAGATTACAGGTGTATACTACCACATCCAGAAATCAGATTTCAAGAGTAAAGTTGAGCTGAGACTGGTCTGAAGTGTTCATTAAATTGGATGCATCTCTGATACCTAAGGGAAACAAGGACATTTTAACTAACCTCACTATACATACCTTCCTATAACTTCACAGTAGAGTGGTTTGCCTTTTGGTCTTGTCTGCATTTGAGTAAGAAGGCTGAGGAACAGATTTCACATTATTTTGGCTCATCTTTCATTCAATTCCAACATAGTCCCAAAATTCAAGAACTTGATATTGTCTAATTCTCTTTTCCAGCCTTCCCTCCACTGCCATTTTTTACTGTAAAATTGGGAGAGAGTGATTTTTGAGTTAAACAATTTACTTTTGTATTTGGGTCAAGCATTTCTTGTCAGTTTTCTATTCGTATGACAAATACAACTTTAAAACGAGGAGAAGTTTATTTTGGCTTGGTTTCAGAGAATCCAGTCCATGGTTGGCTGGCTCTGTTGGCTTTGGGTCTGTGGTGGGCAGACCATCATGGTGGGAGTGAGTGGTAGAGTAAAGCTGTCAGCTGATAGTAGCCAAGAAGCAGAGAGAGAGAGAAGGCCCGGGTTCCAATATCCCCTTCAAATGTGAACATCTCCCATGACCTAAATCATTTCCACCAGACGCAACCTCCTAACCATTCCACCAGATCCCAGCAGCACCTTCAGCTGGGGATCAAAACTTCAACATATGAGCTTCTGGGGAACACTTAAGATTCAAACCATAACAGGTCACTTCCAAATGCCAAACAATATGGCCACTCACACTGTTATTAAAGTCTGGACTGATTTTTCCTTAAGTCTACCATCTGTTCATCTACAGAGACCTATTTCTCTACCTTCCCACACATATAGGGCACTTCCCCCAGATATGGAAACAGCTGTGTCCCTCTGCTGTCATTCAGTTCTTCAAAGTTTACTCAGTTAAATGTTCTTTGGTAATTGCCATAGAAAAGTCCGATTTTCATTTTATCAAGTTTTTATTATTTTTACATAGGAATAATAGTATTCTGCATTCTATATCCTAATGGGAAGCAGAAGCTATGAAAACAATAGCAAAAGAATGAAAACCATCCAAATATCAATCAATTATGGATTTTTAATTAAGTGATTATATAGTCAGATCAAGGAAAACATATAAAAGAATGAGGGAACTTTTGCTTACTTACATAAAATATCCCCAAGATAAATCAAATAAGAAAAGCAAAGTTTATTTTACCTTTAGCGCAAATGAGAGAAGAAAAGTAATCAATATTTATATAGATTCAAATCATGTATAGATTTGTATCACATTCCTATATATCAAATGAACATTCCCACATTCCTCCATTTATGATGGGGTTACATCCCTTGGGCATGCCATGATAACTTGACAATGTCATAAATCAAATATATATCTAATGTACCAAACATCATAGTTTAGCAAGGCAGTATACAATAAAGTGTCAGTTGTTTCCCCTGTGATGTCTGGGCTGACTGGGGGCTAACTGGGAGCTGCAGCTCATTGCCACTTGCCCAGAATTATGAGAGAGGATCATACTACACATCACTACCCCAGGAAAAGACCCAAATGCAGAATTTGAAGTATGATTTCTACTGAATTCATCTTGCTTTCACACCATCAAGTCAAAAAAGTTGTAGGTTAAATCATCATAAGTCAGGAATCATCTATATGTAAAAATTCTGAAAAGACAAAAGCAAAATTAGTAAAAGCTATAAAAGTTGCCCAGGCAGACCTTGAACTTACTATTGTTGTTTCGTTTTGTTTTGCTTTGTTGGGGGGGTGGGTGGCAGTCAGTAATGCTGGGGATTGAACCCAGGGACTTACAAGTGATCTACCACTGAGCTACACCCACAGTCCCATTATGTATGTATTTTTAAAGTTCCTGGATTCTTAAGGCTCAATTTTTACTTCTATAGAATGAGATTTAAAACACAGAGTTCTGTAATAAAATGAACATAAAGCATTTGACACACTTTGAAATATCAAATCATGGATAAATAATTAACATAGACACCACTGCATTGGATTATACTCAGATTCCTTCATTTATGTGTGTGGCTTTTGTGTGTCAGTTACATACTCTAAATTTAGTCACTTGATTATGTTATATCCACAACAGTCTACTGTTTTCCTTTGGTAAGCTGTAAGCAGGGATTGTGTCTTTCCAAAACCTATCAGCCTAGTAGTCTACATACATTGTCATGCAGCATGTAAGAAAAAGTGAATGTTTCCCACTGTATAATTATTAAGAGGCTAATATCAAGATTTTACAGATTTCCCAATACCATCTCCACCCACAGAAAGCATGTGTATGGGAGCCCAATGTCACCAACCTAGTCTAATATTCTAAATTCAATACTACCACTGATTCGTTTCAAAGCCAGTAAAGAGAAGATAAAAAGCATTATGTTTATTGCCTTCCCTTTTCCAAAGCACAGTTATCTAGTGTATACTTTTGACATAAAAATTCCCTATCTGGTTATTCACATACACAAACCACTAAAATGGCTCATTCATGACAGTTGATCATACTAGATACCAATGCACTATTTATCTACCTTTTTTTTCAGACAAATTGTTTTATTTAGATTGTAAAACAACAACCAGATGTTGTTAGTGCTTCTCAGATCAGAAAGGGGAACCTTGGCGCAAGAAGTATAATGATAAATTGTCCTTTCCCAACCTGCAAAAAAGTTCCTAAGCTGTCCATCCACAAACACATCTCACCAGCTAGGAACTTGCTGAGCTTGAGCTTCAACAAGGAGGCTGCAATTGGGACCCCTGTGTCTCTCCCCTTCCTAATAACACAACTTCACCTGCAGCCCATGGTAATATATCTTTGTTGCCCTGAAAATGGAATAGAACAGAGGTTTTCCAAGAGTTTTCCTAATAGCAACCTATGGCAGGAAATGCATTTTACACTGGATCCAGGACACACATTAGTTTGAAAGTACATATAGCTAACAAACCTCTTCTACAAAAAATTACTTACCCTTGCTTACAGCAACATACTTTACCTGGTGTGGTAGTGGTCACCTGTAATCCAAGCTACTCCAGAGGCTGAGGCAGGAGGATTGCAAGTTCAATGCTGGCCCGAGCAACATAGCAACACCTTGTCTCAATTTTTAAAAATAATAGGACTGAGAATGTTGCTCAGTGGTACAGCAGCACTGGGTTCAACTCCCAGTAATGATGTGGGGAGGGTACAGGTTTAGCAACACATTCTGGTACTTTATTTTCTATTCTATTTCACTTCATTTTTTCAAAGAAGGACAAATCATTTTACAGCCCATTAATGAGGTCAAAACGAGCAACACTAGACTAGAAGATTATCCATGAAGTGTATGCACCAAACAGAGCTTCCTGGCAAGTCTTCCCAGTGCCATCTACTGTGAGCTCCCGGTATTGCAAACCCTCCCCACCCTCTCCCACATCCCTCCCCACCCCACCCCACCCCCACTCCCCTCACGCCCCACCCCTGTCTTGGCACCGACTTTTTTTTTTTAAGATTGAGATTAAATCAGAGAACACTTCTACCAAAGTGGAAATGGCTTTCAAACATTTTAAGAAGTTTTAAATTAATAGCTAACACAGAATTCTAAAGGATTTCATATTCAATCCTTGAAAAGGCGCTTTTCAAGCTACAGAACACCCCACTAATTGGGATCTCAGGGGTAAAACTGACTGTATAATCAGAGGTTTCCAGTAAAAAAAAAAAAAAAAAAAAAAAAAAAAAAAATTAAATTTGGGACACTCTAGAGTAGCATTTCATGCAAAGCAGAGGTAATCTATCAAATATATAGACCCTTGTCAAAGGTATATGTATACATATATACACATATATATGTATACATATATATATTTAGTTTTAGTTGTAGGTGGACACAATACCTTTATTTTATTTATGTGGCACTGAGATCAAACTCAGGGCCTCACACATGGGAGACAAGCACTTCACCGCTGAGCCATAGCCCCAGCCCCTTGTGTGTTTTTTCTATAGCAATGCATATTGTGTTTTCTCTAACTTGTTCCAAAAATTATTCAAAATAATATGAATTACAATATTGCTGTGAAATAAATTAGAATGTATAAATCTCTCTGTGAATGATGCAGAATTTCTGTGTTGACAAGCCACAGTATAACTTACAGAATTTAATTTTTATATTCAATAGAAGGATATTTTTCCTAGCAGTCAACCTAAGGAATAATAGCTCTGCATACATTGCTGACCAAAATGTGTTTTTGATGCAAATACATTTGGAAATATCTCTGTAATTTCTCCATGGTCTGCTTAAATAATCATAAAAGAGCTACACTGGTATATTTGCTAGTAAGAGCCCACGTTCATCCAGGAAGGCTAATGCAGCAATTTTAATTTACCCAGAATATTTTATGTGTGAAATAAGAATAGAATAAAACAACAAAATGCTTATGACTATTTGTCACACCTTAAAAGTAGCAATTTTAAATAAGACGTCTTTAATTTGAAAGTAAAGAGAACAGTTAAGTTAGTGAAGTCTGAAATCTTATTCTTTTTTTACCCTTTGAATGTAACAATTGACTTTCCCCCCTAAACAATCTGACATTAACAATTTTCAGAAAGCATAGTGAGGGTATGATTCAATGATGCAGAGAAAACTTACTAGTGAAACAGTGTTCCCTATAATAATCACCTACAAAGATTAAAAAGGATCACAGGAGAGCCACTCCTGCATTGGAATTACATTATCATATGTAAGTTGTTATTAATTATCCAGGGATGCCAGAGGCTCTCAGTTTCCAACTGCTATTTTGGGAAAGGCTGAATTCTCTCTCTCTCTCTCTCTCTCTCTCTCTCTCTCTCTCTCTTTTTACCAGTTATTAATATGATTAATATTTCATCATTAAGTCAAGAAAAGAGGGTGTGGCCCTAATGGATCCAACGTACCCTAAAACTGCCAACTAGTAGGGCAGGGGCTCCATGCTCTTAAGTCTCCTCTCATCTTGCAACATTTTCTGCCATCAGATGATCTGTGAGTCAGAAATGTAACTGATACATTTTTAATGTGCAATTCAGAGCATCCTTCCCAGGGGGAATTTAGAAGGTTGCACCAACAGGCAGCGGGCAAATAATCATTCATCAAAATGTCAATAAATATGATTTATCTAGCACTGATTTCTTGCACAACAACCAGTTCTTTCTTCTGAGTTTACTTTTAAACAACTGTCAAATTAAAATACAAATAGCTTTAAATGTTCAAATTTTAACCTTATAACCTTACAAGTGCATCATTTGCAACATCTGCATAAAAGTTCAGTGTAATCATAATCAACTGGGATTTACCTACCTGGTACTAACATATGTAAAATTAGCATGCATTTCTCTTTCATGTGACAAGGTGCGGCTGTCACAGATCCTCACTGGTTAATCATCAATAGTTACTCCACAGGTCCCTATTCTTCCCTGGCCATTGCCCATCCTATTAGTTTCATTCAAAATCAAACTGGGAGATACCAGAGTTCTTTGCATAAAGCCAAGCCCAAAACTGTTCTCTGTCTGGTTAATCCCTACCAGTTAATGAGTTAAAGTTGAGCTGGTCTGCAGCAGGTACGTCCAGAGCTCTACTGATCTCACTATGGAGTAGAAAGGGCTGGGGTGGAGAAAGGCTGACTGGGGATGAGCTTCTCTAGGACCACAGTGTTAAAAGATGAAAACAGGATGAGAAAATTATGGTTTATTTCCAATGCTTACATTTACCAAAGTAATACTTTTAACAGAAAAACAAATATAGCAGTATGACTGTTCTGTTTACAAAATGACTACAGGATTTATTTTTAAAAATATTAATTTGTGGTGTGATCTGCTATTTGGGTACATGCCCAAGTCCATTTGGAGATGATTTCAAACCTTTCCCTACTCTTTTTACATTTTATCTCTTCTCTTTCTTCTCCCCTACTCTGGAAGACACACACACACACACACACACACACACACACACACACACAAAATTTCCTGCCCTAGAAGAACCCCAAAGCTACTTAGGAAGAAAACACCAATACAAAGAAAAACAACAGAAATCATGGAAAACAGAATAAAATCAAGTGTTGAATTGTAACTGAAGACTTCAGAGCTGTAGGAGTTGTAACTATAAATCCCAAAATATGGAGTGATGGTTAGCTCACAATACACAATCATTCTTCAAATTTAGAGAACCAAGTCAAGGAACACCAGGGAAAGAAAGTTGAACCTGTCGTTGTGATATGGGCACTAACGCCTAAGATGAAATTTTTCACTGGGGGGAAATGTATCAATTTGCAATCTCCAAACCATCTTTACCAGCCAGCCTCCCCAACCAGGCCTTCAATAGATTCCTAAACAACGCTGCCCCTAACAAACTAAAGCGAGAGCTCACGGGCCAGCTACTCCATCCCAAGACCTGTCAACCCTAAGGTGTGCTCAGGCAAGGAAGTTGCCTACACCCGACTGGCCTAATTTCTCACAAGCTAATTCAGCACATCTCTCCAATGGCAGGGCTTGGGCAGCTCCTGGGGCTTTGTCTCCTCATGAACAGACACTCCCTCTTAGACTAAGACTTTGAACTAGAAGGTGAGGTAGTAGCCACGGAACTCACGTTCACCCATGCAAGAACGGCAGATGTTGGTTATGGCCTAAGGGGCTCCAGCTTTGCAAGGAAAAGTCAATACCTTCATGCAAACTATGGTAATCATGGGAAATCCATTTCTGCCTTGTCAGGATGAATCATCCTCACTTCAGGTAGAACTGACCTGCGTGAGAATGCGCAGCCTGCTCCTCCGAGAACTGGCTGCTCTGCAGGAATCATGAAGCAAGGAGTGGGAGGAGACTGGACACGTGTGCCAAATGCGGCCTGCTCCTCAATTTTAATTTCTCATCCGACTTCCTGTCACTACCATCTCAAGACATCAAAATGCCCAAACAAATACCCAACACTGAGACCTCATAATGTGGCATCAAGTTTCGCGGAGAACGAACTAAAGTGTCCGGGACATGCTTCCCAGAAGCTTCTCCATAAATGCCATCAGTACCCCTTCCTGCAGTATGAGTACTGGGAGCGAGGGAAGAGGTTGGCAGACTTCCTCTGTGCTCTTTCCTTTCTGAATAATCTGGGCAACCCCCCACCTCTACTCCCACCCCCACCCAAAAAGAGTAACCTCCTTACAATTTCCCAATTGTGGAAAGAGGATGAAGCTGGCAGGGTCCGAGCCTGAGCACCTTCTGCAGATGGCCAGACAACTCCCTCCAGGCAGGTAGAGACCCTGTGGCCAGCCTTGGCAAAAAGAATCAAGACTTGTCATCTCCACACACACACCCATTCTTGGCCCTTGGCACACCCTTCAAAGTGATCGAATTAAATAAGTAATTCAAAGAAATACAAGTGGGGATTTTGCCAACACTGATGGCGCCCCATCTTCGCTGGCCCTGAACCCAAATCCCAGAGACCCTGTGCCCTGCTCTGTGGTTCCCCTAAGTGACAGCCTCTCATGCACTGGAACAACAGACTTGCAAATAAATTTTCATATCGTTGGAACGCCTGTTTAAATAATAATCAATGATAATAATAAACAGGACTTCAAATGCAATAGTAGTCTTGAACTAGTCGGAATAGAAACAACAACATCCACAACTACTCTTCAAACCCACCTACTCCCTCTAGTGCGGGGAGCCGGGGTCTGGGGCTTTTCGTCCTCCTAGGTGGAGACACCAAGCCTCAGCTGGCTCCGCCTGGCCCGCCCAGGGGCTGCAGGGGAGGGGAATGGAGCGTTCGGGGAGCCCTGGACTCTGGGGAAGCTCCAGGGAGTCGCAAGGGAGGCTTAGACGCTTTGGTGGGGCTTGGGGGCTCGGGGGCGCCGAGAAGCTTCAGGGGCCGGGGAGGCCCAGACTGCCCCGCCCGCGGCGCTGGGGGTGGCCGGGCGGCAAGGAGCCGCCCCCTCCGTAGCCTTCTCGGTAGCTCCAGGGAAGAGGCGGGGTGTGGGGTGCGGTTAAAAGGCGGCGCTGCGGCGGACAGGTGTCGAAGACCCGCAGCGCCCCGCGCGCGCCGCTCTCCCGACTCGGAGCCAGTCGGCTGCTCGGGCCTGCTGCGAGCGAGCGCCGAGGCGGCCCCCGCCCAGGACTAGCCCCAGACCCGAGGGAGCCCCGCAGCCCCTGCCGGAGACGCCGCGCCCCGCCGCCCGCCGCACGCTCCCTCCCGCCGCAGGTGAGGCCGCACGCCGGGGCGCCCGGCCCGCAGCCGTCCGCCGGGCGCGGGACCCGCGACGCCGGGGGCAGCCTAGGCCAGGAGACTCAGCAGGGAGGGACCTCGGGACGGCGGCGGAACTGAGCGGGATGCCCGACCGCAGAGGCCCGGGGGCCACGGGGTCCGGCAGGGAGTTCTCGGGAGGGATTCGGGAGAGGCAAGTGGCGAGAGCACGTTTCTGGGGAGGAGTATCGGGGGCCGAGCTCGGGAAGTCGGTGGGGCTGCTTGGGCTGGATTTGCAGTGGCGCGCCGGGGAAAGGACGCGGTGGCACAATCCCCGACCTAGAAATCGAGCTTGGCGCGTGGTGCGTGGAGCAGAGAGAAAAAGCGGAACCAGACCGACCCGGGAGCACGAGTGGCGGCTGTTGCCCATATTACTAGGGGCTGATTCCCCAACAGCCTCCTGGCTACTTTATCTGCCACCACCAAAAGTTTTAAATTAACCGAAAGCTTTTTTAGAAAGCAAACTCACTTTGGTTTGTTAAGCAGGAAGCCTCCACGGGAAGAAACTGACCTTTACCTCCTCGCGCTCTCTTTGCAAAGAAAGTACTGGGGTGAAGTCAGGGCGAGTACCTAGAACTCGCACCAAATAACAACTCCTGGGACAGGGCAGACCTGAGGCTCCACATGGGTCAGGATTTTGGTTGCTTTTCTTTTTCTTTTAACACTTCAAGAGCCTTTGCTTCCAGGGGCAGTTCTCCAGCTGAAAGGAAAACTCATAGGACACTTACTCTCAGAGGAAGTGGTGCGCAGCCCAGAAATATGTCCTTTTAGGATGCTTGCATCAGTCCCTCACTGGAGGTGGGGAATAAGCCTGACCAATGAGCATTTTTCAGGTTCTTGAGAGCTGGACTTTAGGACCATTTACTTGAGACTGTCTTGAGATGTGTGGGACAGCCATGTCCCCATTTGCCCTTTGAGTCCATTTCAAAACTGGTGTTAAGTCAGTCACAATTAAAGACACTTTAATTGTGAGAAGGTGGGGAGCTGTGTAGGGACAGCTCCTTTAGGTGGACGACCAGTCAGGTAAGGGGTGGGGAGGTAAGGGGCAAATAACTCCTTGTTCCTTTTCTGGAACTGAATGATTCACCTAGTGCCTTTCCAAAAGAAGTGAACCAACCCCTGGACTCAGCTCTGGCAATGCTCCAAGCAATTGCAGCGTGGCCTGGGCCAGGTAGGAACCTGCATGTGACCGCCCAAGTCAGGAGGCCAGGAGAGCAGCTCTGTGGCAAATTTGTACATTAAGAATAATATCACCCTGTTTTTTTTTTTAGTCCGTCTTACCTTGTTATTCTTATCCCATTAGGGGCTCAAATTTTGATTTACTCCTCTTCTTGAAAGGGCCTTTAAAGCAGGTAGCAGTAACATGGGTGCAATGGCATGCACCTGTAGTCCCAGCTACTTGGAAGTCTGAGGCCAAAGGATCACTTGAGCCCAGGAGTTGGAAACCAGCCTGGTCAAGATAGCAATACTCAAAAAACAAGTAGCTATAACTTTAGCTTTAAAAGAACCGCAAGATAGAGGTCACTGGGAACTGTATTTTTCTCAACTGAGGGTGACTAGACTGGTCTATGGAAATGTATAGGATCTGTGTTTGATGCTGTGGAGGAGGGCCAAACATAAATCCCAAACTCACCTTCCACCTCCATAGTTTTGAGCAGGTGTCTTGTTTTCCTTTAGTGAGTGCCCAAGAAAAACTGGGAATTCTAATTCCATGAGATGGTTTTGTTAAAATCTGAACACTGTTTCTTTCAGTGGTTTTGCTGTTGAAGGCAGTACTAGATTGAGCTGTGGGACTTTTCAAAGGACAACTGACTCACCTAAGGGCCTCTCTGACAGTCTCAATTTAAATGGGTCAGGGCTGAACCTGAACTAAATTGCCATTTTTTTTCTAGTGGCATTTCTTCTTTCAAACTGAATAGGGCTAAATGTTTTTACCATTTCAGTATATTTCAGTCTGACTTAACTTTCTTGCCCAGGGCTCTCCTGCCTCCTTTGATCAAGGTGGCATTGAATAGGTTCAGTCAGATCTTGGTGTCCCACAGCAGCAACTGTGGGTAATGAGAGACATTCAGTCTGAGCCTACCTCGAGAGTCCAGCAGGAAACAGGATGCAACTTGCCTAAAATCAAGAGAGCAGGATGCTTTTAAGTAAGAGAAGGAGGATTCATTACAGCTTAGAAGGGGTGGAAAACAGGTGACTCATGAGAACTGTGGAAAGGATGGAATCTTGTTTAGAAGAGAAGTTGATTGTGACAGACAGGGTGTAGCTATGAATCAATGAAGACAGTTCATATCCTTGGATGAAATAGAAGGCATCTATCTGCTCATGGAAGATTATCCCTGGGCCCCTGCACACCTGCTTTCAGTAAGGAGTATGTTATCCCAGCAGATTTTGGTTCTAAACTACAACAATCATAGGCTTCATTGGCCCAGCAATGGGGAACCACTGGTTGAATTGTCTTTTTTCATAATGTGTCTCTTTTAGAAATACTTCCAACCACACAACCCACAATAACAATGCTGTTGCAATACTTATCTAAATAGATACTCTGAGTACTAACCAGTCAGTCCCGATGTGACAGTGAGGCCACCAACCTGTACACAAAACTCCATGCACAGAGCAACTTTTCCACTTGAAGAGACCATTCCTTCCTACTCTTCTCCATATAGAAGAAGGAAGCAAGGCCCTTGGTGAAATGTTAACTGGGGGGGGGGGGGGGTGTCAAATGTAAACATAACCATTTGTAATAACCATTTCATTGCTACATTCCAAGCCTATGAAAATGAACTGAAATCTTTTAAGTAAAGGGGCTATACAGGCAAAATTGATACAATACTGGATTAGGTGAACTTCCATAAATTATATCACCTGAACTTGGCCTCTCAGCATTTAAAGTAAAGTTGGTCAAAACTAGGGTCAGTCCCATTGGGACAGTCTAAAACTTGTTGCTACCAGTGGATCCAACTATTGAACCCTGAGTAGCTGGGGTGGAGTTGGAATATCCCAGGAGAATCTGTAGAAGAATCAGTAGATTTGGTCAGAACTCATTTGTACCTTTAAGCTAACAAGTACTTTTTTTGGTGCACCCCATGCCCCAAATATTTATTGGGTGCCAAAGATTGGGTGAATTACTCAAGTGAACAAGCTACTCATTATTAGAGAACATATAGAAACTTGTTCAAGATTGTTTAGGAGCTGGAGCTATATATTTAATCCTGTGGCAAACCAAATTGGTTTTGTCTTCACTATTTTGGAGGAGGTTATGTAAGAGTCAGTGCTCAGGAAGAGATTTAGAAGTGCTTACTTTCCCAGACCCAGAGAAATTGTCCAGATTCTGTCCAGACTAGTGATCTCTCTGTCATGTTCATTTTTCTTTTGCAGCACCAACCTCCCAGAGGACAGGATGGATTGGGGCGCGCTACAGACTATCCTGGGGGGTGTCAACAAACACTCCACCAGTATTGGTAAAATCTGGCTCACTGTCCTCTTCATTTTTCGCATCATGATCCTTGTGGTGGCTGCCAAGGAGGTATGGGGAGATGAGCAAGCAGATTTTATCTGTAACACTCTCCAGCCTGGCTGCAAAAATGTTTGCTACGACCACCACTTCCCCATTTCTCACATCCGGCTTTGGGCCCTGCAGCTGATCTTTGTGTCCACGCCAGCACTCCTGGTGGCCATGCATGTGGCCTACCGGAGACATGAGAAGAAAAGGAAGTTCATGAAGGGAGAGATGAAGAATGAATATAAGGACATTGAAGAGATCAAAACCCAGAAGGTTCGTATTGAAGGGTCCCTGTGGTGGACCTACACCAGCAGCATCTTCTTCCGGGTCATCTTTGAAGCTGTCTTCATGTATGTCTTTTACATCATGTACAATGGCTTCTTCATGCAGCGTCTGGTGAAGTGTAACGCCTGGCCTTGTCCCAATACCGTGGACTGCTTTATTTCCAGGCCCACAGAAAAGACTGTCTTTACGGTGTTCATGATTGCAGTGTCTGGAATATGTATCCTGCTAAATGTCACGGAATTGTGTTATTTGCTCATTAGATATTGCTCAGGGAAGTCCAGAAAACCAGTTTAAACACATTGCCCAGCTGTTAGAAAAAGATTGCATGAAACGATGAAGCAACCTGTGCTTAGCTGTCAAGGTTCAGTCACCAGCATTTCCCAAGACAAAGATTCCCATCTTAAATGCAACCATTCAACCCCCTCCCCAGGAGGCCTCACATGAAACTTCAGATGCCTTCCTGGGGCTCCACCCTCCCAAAGCTCCAAAATAAAGGCCTACTTCTATGCTTGTATTAATTTTTACTAAAGTTAGTTCCAGTGAGACCTTGTGTTGGTAGGAGTTATTCCTGCAAGATACTTTCATATTTTAAACAAAGGATCCTGGTATTTGTTTCTTCTTTGGGGACAGGAGAGACAAAGACCCAGGTTATATAAGAAATGCTGAGAAAGTTCATGTGCTTATCTTTGAATATTTTTGCCAAGTTTCCCCCAGTTAAAGGTGAACATAGAAAATTTATTTGCTTTGGAAGTTTTAATCTGTAACAATGGGCAAAGTTATCTAATGCTTCAAGCTCTGTTGTACTTTTTTTTTTTTTTTTAACGAAGACTTTAAAATGAGATAGGTTCTTTTGATGTTTTGGAAACCATTATATGTTCCTCCTATTTCAAAGACTCAGATTGTGATATGTAAATGGTGTGTGATTAGATCCTACAACTTAATTTAAAAGATGGCCTTTTGGTCCTGAGTAATTTGCAGTGCTGCTGAGAGACAGCCTGTTATATTAATAATGATTATGCTGTGCACAACAACGTTGCAGCCTTTCTCAAGACAAACTAGAAGTTCTTAGTGATGGTCTATGATAACAGATGGCCTCTTTTCAAAAATCTTAGTTTTGCATAAGAAGCACAGACTGGAGATACCACCAGTTGCTACTTACAATGAGGCTGACTCAACATCCTCTCTTCCCCTCCGACATTTGCCTTCTTCATTACTGTGGTACATGGTACCCAACCTCAAAAGAACACTGACTTAAAGAGGTTGCTCTGGAATTGTTTTGCCACAGTACAATTTAATGGTGCAGAACAAAAGGGGGTCTGGGAGACAGGGGGATTTACTGTTTTCAAAGAACCAATGGAAAGAGTAGACCCTAAACTCTGTTGATTAAAAATGAGTTTTTTCTACTTCAAATATATGTTTGCTTTTCTCTTCAGCATCCGTTTTTTAAGTGAAAATATAATTAATAGGCTTTTGTAAAAATAGAAGCTAAGGTTTAGATCAATATGTAACAGTTTAATAGGACAAATTTAACCTTGATATTACCATTATGCCTGATGGAAAACAATAGTCGACATACTTCAATGAGGGGAAACATTTTCCTGTTGGCAAAAATAGTATTGTAAGACCATTTTGTAATAATAAATAATAGTTTTCATTACTTGCTTGTTACGGAAATACTTTTGTAAAGTCTCAAATATCACTTAAAATGTTAAAATATAATTAATCCACATACTAATTCTTTAAAATCTAAGTTTTTGTAAAATAGCAAATTTTAACTTAATATATAGCCATTTTTCATAAGTATATTCATAGCCGGGCGCGGTGGCGCACGCCTGTAATCCCAGCACTTTGGGAGGCTGAGGCAGGAGGATCGTGAGTTCAAAGCCAGCCTCAGCAATGGCGAGGCACTTAGCAACTCAGGGAGACCCTGTCTCTAATAAAAACACAAAAAAGGGCTGGGGATGTGGCCCAGTGGTCGAGTGCCCTTGAGTTCAATCCCCGGTACCACAAAAAAAAAAAAGAAAGTATATTCATATTTTATATTCTGTAACACCCCATGAGTATATTAACAGGTTATACCTACACACTGTTCTGGGATTCTTCTGCTCCAGTTATGGCAAAGTCTCTGTGACTAAAAAAATAATATATTGATAAGAAAGGAAGAAAAAGATTATTTCTGCCCAAACCCATGCCCTCTCTCACAGATTTTGACTAACACCATCCTAAGGAGGCTACAATGTGAGGATTAGAAACAGCTTAGAGAATACTGAACTGGGGTTACATGGTCAGTTTGGCTCCTAGATGAATCACAGAACTGACATTTTAAAATATTTTTCATATATAAAATTCAAATTTAAAAAATTAAACTGTCCTTCCTGGAGAAAACTGGCTAAAGCATGATAAAAAAAAAAAAATCTTCTAAAGTATCTTTTCCATGGAAATTTCTTTCTCTCTAGTAGTATGTAACCAAAGCTGGTTTATGAAACTGTTTTGTGTTCCTTGGTGGTCACTCCGTGGACAATACGCCTGCCAAACCAGCCTGTCTGAGCGTGACTGACTGTATGTATGCAGTTCTCTCCAGATGGCCACCAATGCCTAGGCCCTTCAAGGTACAAGCTTTCTGTCCAAGGGCTTCAAACCATTTCACACATCAATAATTGAGTATTTTATAGAATGCCATACATTTTTTAAATGAATTTGAAAGGATAAAAAGAAGCCCACATCCCACTCAGGTATTAGAAAAGAGGCACATAGTCCCTACCTAGTTTCCAAGGTGCTCTGCACATAGGCTGTTATAATAACTCACAACATTTTAAATAACTAGTTTCACTCCTACAAACTATGAAGATTATTACTCTCAAGGTATTAAAAGACAGGGCCCAAATAATTACAGACCACTACTGCCCATTTTAAAGAACCAATAAAAAGGTCTGGACACATGCCTGAAAATTAAAGCTTGAACTCTGAAAATGACGATCCCAAATCTGTACCTCAAATCAATGATTAGTAATTTGTATGAGGAAGAAAAAAAAAAAAACTGTTCAGCAGGGTCTCCTGCCAGCTGAGCCCTCCATGTGTATGAGCTCTGGTGGTTTCTGAGCAGTGGATACAGTCAAGTGGCCAATTTCACCTGCATGAGATTCATTAACAAACTAGAAAACAACTGTCAAACAATTCTTCATAGATGTGCACCTTCAAAAGACAGGCCACAGCTGGTATGAGTGGATCCGGTCTACTCAGAAGGACCAGTGGTGTGTTCTATAGAGGTCCATGGCCTGAGCTGCCCTGGTCACTGTCCCTGACCAAGTGATCCTCCAGAGAGCAGCCAGCAAATTCTGAGAGGCTCAAAGTATAGATGGGAGCTCACTCACTCCAACCTTAGTTTCCTCACCTTACAATGGGCTTCCTGAATACTTCCCAAATTTAGTGGCAATCAAATGAGAAAACTCATGCCAAATCTCTTAATCTAGGATGGCATAAATAAGGTACATTGTCATCTCTTTTCCACTTCCTAAATCCCAAGCTGGAGAGATAATGAATGATATGTTAGATAGGAAGGACTCTAGCAAAGCTTGATCACCTGGAAGCTTGAAAAAAAAAAATACACATTTACACAAAGTCTGAAAAAAAAGTATGAGGCAGGGGTAAGAGAGACCAGCCACATCAGCACTGGGAAGAAGAATGGCTGAGTGCAGATACAGCAGCAGAAAAAAAGATAAGGTGACGACAGCTATGTTAGTCTGTGATTCAAGAAACTCCACATTGTAACAAAGAAAGGTATTGATTTGTCTGGTCGAGGTGTCTACACTACCTTTCACACATATCACCAAATACTTTACATCTGTTACCTCCTTGTTCATCCTCATAGCAGCACTAAAGTGTCAGGCTATCAGGATTATTTCTATGGAATGGATCGAGAAAATGTAGCTCAAGGAGACACATATCAAGTTCCAAAGCCAACAGCAGCCCATCCTACCACACAAAGGAGATGGATTGGACCAACACCATAGGAGTCCTTCCCCAGCCCATCTTTCCTAATGTTGATAAGTTTCAGAGGACAATCTCAACTTCATGAGACATTCTATTCCATTCCTACATATTGTTAATGATACATATTGCACACCAACTAAGTACCTGGAAATATTAGGTACTGGGGCAGTAACTTTGAACAAAACAAAAGCTCAGCTTTCTTGTTGAAGGAGACAGACTGTCAAAAAATCCCTGCAGATACTATCTGCTACTAGAAAGTGATGGAGAAAAATAAGACCATGTAAGGGAAACAGGAAGTGCCCGGGCATCCAAAAATGCTATTTAAGGTAGGCTGATCAGGGAAAGTCTCTCTGTTGACACCTACAAGAACTTCTTAGGGAAGTGTCCTAGTGAAAGAAGAAGGCCAGGACGTCACAGTCAGGCATGATGTGAGGAAATGAGACCAAACAAGAAGGCAGCTGGTTCAGATGTGGTGTGAAGGCTACTGTGAGGACTTAAAATTGCAAGACTCTTTCCCATTTGTGCCCAAATCTGCCTCCTGTTCTCTAGCATTTGTTCCTCCCTCTCTTGGTAGACCCAAAGTAAGTCTACTTTCCACTCCAGCACCCTGAAAATAGCTGAGAACAGAGCCAAGTTCAGTCTTGATTTTATTCTTTATTAACACACCTTCACATTTCCCAACTGGATATTAATTTACTTATGCAACATTAGCTACTGCTGTGTACTGACCTAGTAAGTACAAACTGCCTTAAGCTTCCCTAAGAAAGAATAAAGAGCATTCTCTGATTGTCAAGCTGTAGCAACTGCCAGAAGATTCCTCCTCATGACAGGAAATACACACTTGGTGCCTCAGTGACCTCCTGGAAGCACCATGAAATCACTGTTATGTATGAAAGGCGTAATTTCCACTTATCATTTTAATAGCTTTATCAACTTTGCTCAGTTTAAGACAAAAAGGCAACAATGTGACTTGTATGATTATAGACAATATATAATTTCATTTTAAATTAAATAATACAGAAGCACACAAAATCAAAAGGGAAATTCAGAGCCAGGTGGTGGTGTGCACCTGTAATTCCAGCAAGTCAGAAGACTGAGGCAGGAGGATCACAAATTGGAGACCAGCTTGGGCAACTGGGTGAGACCGTGCCTAAAATGAAAAATAAAAAAGTTGGAGATGTAACTCATTGGTAAAACACCCTGGGTTCAATTCTTAGTACTAGAAAATAAAAGGACAGGGGATGAATTCAGTCTCATTTCACTCTCTTAGCCAGTAATCTCAGTATCCACATCTCAATATATATAATTCACCCTTTTTTCCATATAATTATACATACAGGCTGTCCCCCAACTAACTATGGCTCAATTTAGGATTTTTAAACTTTCTGATGGTGTAAAAGCAGTATACATCTAGTAGAAATAATACCTCGTATTTTGACTTTAGATCTTTTCCTGGGTTAGCACCATGTGGGCCGATCCTCTCTTGATGCTGGGCAGTGACAGCAACAGAGATCACATCCTAATTCCCCATCACTCCCCAAAAACCCCATGAAAAAAGCCAGAGAAATTAACCAACACTCTATGGTATGCTATGTTGCTAAGCTGTGATGTTTGTAGGTTGAGTGAATTAAATGAATTTTCAACTTACAATACTTTCAACTTACAGTGGGGTTATAGTATGCAACCCCATCAGAAGTCAAGGAGCCTCTTTACTTATATACATATACACAAAAGCATACATAATGGTTTTGGTTTGTATTTCCAACTTCATTTTTCTCAATGATATTTTCCTATTTAGTAATGTGCCTTGGAAATCTTTCAAGATCGGTATATATAGATAATTATTCTTTCAACAATGTGCAATGTCCCATGGAATGACAGGGTTGTGTTATTTAGCCATCTCCTTGTTAAGGAACAGTTATGCCATTCCAACTTTTCATAAAACCACCCTTCCACCCCTACCAAAACAGATTCTCCCTTTGCAGTTAAATAGATTTTTTTTAAACCTAGATTCAGGGCTGTCCATTTTCCACGTTAAACCTCATCTTCCTGGTTTTGGCTCATCTTCCTGGTTCTGGCTCATCCTTCTGGTTCATCCAGATCTTTTGAATCGTGTCTTCAGTTTATTAGCAGTTCCATCCAACTTTATGGCATCTGTCAGTTTAACGAGCGTGCTTTCTCTATGGTCACTTAAGCCAATAAAAATGTTGACTATGGAATGCCACCAAAGATTTCTTTCCAGCTCCACAGGAGTTCATTTACCAAAGAGATTCAAGATTGAAGTTTTAACACTCAATGTACTAAGCCACGTTTAGTTTGCAAGTTTCCACCATGACAGTAAGGAGGTTATGGCAGTGTCTGTCAAGTGTTTTGCAAAAAAATTATCTAAGTGTGTCTAACCATTTCGTTAATCATTTTCAAAATATATTTTATGAGATCTGCATATGAGCAGAGTGTTATTCTAGGCCTCTAGGACACAAAGATGGATTTGAAAGGAGGTCACAATGCAGGTGACAGATGCATATAAAGTGGTTACTTTACAAAACAGTACAGTTTGTGGCAAGCTGGAAATGAAAGGTTCAACAAAGCCTACAAGAGGTCAGGACATCGAAATAGTTATTTTGATTTTTTTGTAGGTCTCAGGAACAACTTCATGAAAATTAAATCACAAAAGACCACAGGCTTTTGCCAGGAAATGACCTGAAACTGGTGGTTAGTTTGATCTTTTTTTTTTTTTTTTAAGTTAACTTATCAAAGACTCGTTTTGCTACTTGATATTATAACTGGCTGAAGGATTTCTTGGAAGCCCTTTGTCCAAACTAGAACCTGCAGTGAAGTGTAAAGCCTTTCTCTGCTGCCATCTTCTGTCTATAAGGAGTTAGGACACTGCCTCTTTTCAAGCCCCTGGGGTACCAGTCCATATCTAAGAAATTCCTCCACCTGAACAGCCGCTTTTACCCCTCCATAAAAACCTC
This sequence comes from Tamias sibiricus, assembly GCA_025594165.1. NCBI lineage: Eukaryota > Metazoa > Chordata > Mammalia > Rodentia > Sciuridae > Tamias > Tamias sibiricus. The sequence goes on along the minus strand of CM046663.1, from coordinate 10,822,837 downwards.
ATTGTTGCCATTGTGCAGGAGTTTGTATTTCCAATGTGTAGATACCTACCCATTGTTGTTTTGTTAGAGTAAACATAAAAAATGAAAAACACAATTTCACACAAACACAACTATTTCTTCCCACCAACAGTATAACTTACAAGCAAAAGAAGTACAATAATCTCTCAGTTATACTTAGTGGCTTTCTACAAGGTTCCTATTTTGTTTTTTCCTCATATTTCACTATCAATTCTGCCACTTAGGACCATAAATGCCATAAAATCAGATTACTTCTTTCTCAATACTAGTCCATGCAGGGAAATTTCCCTATTTAAAAAATAATAATAATAAGTTTAAATCGTTCTCTTAACCAGATAACAATTTATGCATTGTTATGCATACCTGTAATCCCAGCTACTCTGGAGGCTGAGACAAGAGGATCACAAATTCAAAGACAGCCTTAGCAACTTACTGAGAACCTGTCTCAAAATAAAATAAAAAGGGCTGGGGATGAAACTCAATGGTAAAGTGCCCCTAAGTTCAATTCCCAGTACCACCACACAAAAAAGAAGTCTTTATTTAATATCGAGATGGCAGCTCTCTAAAGAGTCAGCATCATTTGGTTTTAATACCTTTATATTCTTTTTTTTATTTTTTATTTATTTATTTATTATTTATTTATTTATTTATTTATTTATTTATTTATTTTTGTGGTATCGGGGATTGAACTCAGGGGCACTCGACCACTGGGCCACATCCCCAGCCCCTTTTTTGTGTTTTTATTAGAGACAGGGTCTCCCTGAGTTGCTAAGTGCCTCACCATTGCTGAGGCTGGCTTTGAACTCGCGATCCTCCTGCCTCAGCCTCCCAAAGTGCTGGGATTACAGGCGTGCGCCACCGCGCCCGGCACCTTTATATTCTTAAGGAGAGAAATCACTCAAAAATTTCATTCTTTGTTAATTGCAATGTCTCTTTTTAAAAACCTAAAATATGGGTTTAGGGAAATTTTGAATCACAGTAACTCAAGAAAGAATTTTTCCCATTTTCCCTGCCTTTGCCAAAGAAAGAATGATCTCAAACTAAACAAGTTTGTACACCCATGTTCATGGCAGCATTATTCACAACAGTTCAAAGGTGGAAGCAACCCAAATGTCCATCAACAGGTGGATAAATAAACAAAATATGGTATGCACATGCAAGGGAATATTATTCAGCCTTTAAAAGGAAGAAAAATCTGGCACGTGCTACGACATGGATGAGCCTTGAGGACATCATGCAAAGTTAAATAAACCAGACACAATAGCACAAATATTGTATGGTTCCTCTTATATGAGGTACCTAGAATAGTCAAATTTATAAAGACAGAAAACTGAATGGTTACCAGGGGGTGGAGGAAAAGAGGAATGAGAGTTGTTTAATGGGTTCAGAGTTTCAGTTTAGGTAGTTGAAAAAGTTCTGGAGATGGATGGTGCATGTAGTTATTGCCACTAAACTGTGCACTTAGCTTTAAAATGGTTAAGATGACAAATTTTCTGTTATACTCTTACCACAATTGTTGTTTGGAAAATAAAAAAAGATCTCTTTTCTCAACACAAGAGACAATGGATGGTCTGCACTAAAAGACACTGTGATTAAAAGCATGTTAAAATGTGTTCTGAACTCAGACACACATCAAACACTGTTAACATCTCTTATTTTATTAGCACTATGATGCACCAAAATAAATTCCAAACCTCATGTATGTTAACTGTAAATATTAAACTCTTTTGACAAGTCTGACCACAGACCTAAGTCTTATCCTGCATCATGGAAAACAACCATGTTCAAGTCCAGTCAAGTTATTTAGGAAAGAAGTACCAGAAAAAGAAGTGTACCAGAAGTGGTCTTTCCTAATCTCAAAAATAAATTACTTTGCTGAGGCAGGAGGATCACGATTCAGTGAGGCATGCTCAGAAGTCTCTAAATAAAAAAATACAAAAAAGGTCTGGGGATTGGCCCAGTGGTCGAGTGCCCCTGAGTTAATCTCAAAAAAAAAAAAAAATATTGGTACCCTCAGTAGCCTGTACTAGGTAGAATATTATGCATAAAAATTATTCTCAGGAAAGATGATAAAAATGGGGGTTTGCTTCCATGACAAGCTTTTTAAAAGCTCATATTTCTCTAAGTCCCTGTGCTGTTAAGCCCTTTGGTCAATTATTTCCAAAATCTAGTATGACTTCACATTTATTTCAGTAATCTCATTTAGGAGTTTTCATTTCTATCCATAAGCAGAAGTTTTAGTAATAATCACATTGTCTATATCCAGAAGCATATGAGAGTTTGGAAGAATTTGTTCCCACTAGCTGGTAAACTTCCAACTTGTAAATGGTAGGTGGGGGGGTGGGGGGGAGCTGAGACTAATGAGGTTGCTCAGTGGAAGGGCACTTGCCTAGCATGTGCAAGGTCCCAGGCTTGATCTCCATCACCACACACACACACACACACACACACACACACACACACACACACAAAATCAAAAAATAATTTTTTTCATGAACTTTTTTCAACCTCTAGAGTCTTTGGACTATCTTTGAGTTTCCCAAAACACTCCCATGCTCCAGGAAGTAGCCAACAAAGTCTTTATGAAAAACAAGAAATGGACACCTTTTATTGCCATTGTTCTTTTTTTTTTTTTTTTTTTGGCATAAGGTGGTGCATTTATTCAATACTAACTCATAAAGGAAACATTTGCAATTGTATGAAAAAAAATTCTTCTGGTGTATTACGCAGAGAAAGCTAGGTCAGGTGCCAAGGAAATGTCACTAAAATGTCAGGATGTGCACAAAAATCAGTGGCCTGCACTTTGCTGTCAGTAGGCTGCTACTGGAGCAAAAGAGTGGCCAATTCCATCTTCCATTCTCCTCAATATCCTGAAAGCTGTCTGTGACAAACCCAAAGTCAACATTATAGTGAATGGGGAAAAGCTGAAATCTTTTTCCATTTTTGCAGATGTGATCCCATACTGAAAAGATCCTAAAACTTCCACCAGAAGATTTATAGATCTGGGGAATTTTTGGTACAGGTGTGGTTAGCTGATGACTGCTGAACTTCAAAGTGTAAACTGTTGTCATTACACAAGGCACCTTGATTCTCTGCTTTGAAGTGTTCTCCTTTAGTAGAGTAATGTGAGTCTGTTATCTTGGAGATGGCAAGGTTTGAAGAGCAAAGGCACTCAAGACATTTTGACCATAGGTACTGACTATGCCCTTTTATATTACAGCTTTGGTTTCAGAGTTCTCAATCCATAGACAGCAGGCTCCATTCCTCAGGATTCAAGGTGAGGCAGGATATCATGAAGGAAGAGTGTGGTGGAGGAAAGCAGATCACCAAGCTAAGGCAGCAGGATTCCAAGTTCAAAACCAGCCTCAGCAACTTAGCAAAGCCCTAAGTAACTTAGAGAGACCCATGTCCAGGCCTCCAGGGGTCCAACAACCTTCCCATGGCTCTTCCAGCCCGGGTGCAGCACAGAACCTGGGGCTCCTGGCACAGGAGAGGGAGCCACCAGCGCATCCCCAAGATGGAGGGCTCTGGGACAAAGACAGGTAAGACTTGGGAGCCATTGTTGTTCTTTTTTTAAAAAAAATTATTTTCTCTTAGCTTATTCTGCATTCTGAATGAGAAAATGACTATGGTTATGGATCTACATTATGGGAGAATTATGTCCCTCTTGAAAGGAAGAATATTCCAGAAGTGGGCTGGGGTTGTGGCTCAGCGGTAGAGCGCTCACCTAGCACGTGCATGGCCCAGGTTCGATCCTCAGCACCACATAAGAATAAAGGCATTGTGTACAACTAAAACAGATAAATATATATTTTTTTAAAAAAAAAAAAGAATATTCTAGAAGTAACAAATGTCCAGTACTTGGATTCTTTGATTACTTGTGTGTGTTCAGAATTTCATAAAATGATGTTACTTCTTCATCCAGAGAAGAGCACAGGAAAACCCAGGATATTTATGGGGAAACTAAGTTGAATCCAAGGGTTGTCTAACTGAAAAAGCACCAAATAATTCTAGACTTACAAACTCAGTCTAACTTGACTCTAAAAAAGTTAAAACACTAGAACTCAATCTTGGGCTCTGGCACCTTGCAGAAGGGGTTGAGAGCAAGAGAACACCAACCTGCTCACATTCCTGAAAAATAAGCAAAGTGTGGAGGAATAGAGCTCAGTTAGCAAGAGAGTTCCCAGCATGCCGAGGAGAGCAGGAGGCTGGCGAAGCTGAAGCTGACGGCGCAGGTCCTTGAGCAGAAAGACATAGGACAGAGTTTGCTTGGTGGGCAGTGGGAAACTCTTCAATGCTTCTGAGCTAGAGAACCACACACTCAGAGCCAAGCTCCAGAAACATTAACTTTAACTTAGAGAGGGTAATAGAACAAGAAGAATAAAGGGAGACAGAGACGTTATTTGGAAGGCTACCGGAATAGGCAGATACAGGGATTGTAGCCAAGTTAATTTGGTGACAGAAGGGCAAAATACATATTAAATAATGTTTTAATAATAACCACAACTTGGATCCGGGGCTGTAGCTCAGTGGCAGAGCGCCCACCTCGCACATGTGAAGCACTGGTTCGATCCTTAGTACTACATAAATATAAACAAAATAAAGGCATGCTGTCCAGCTACAACTACAAAAAATAAAAGACCACAACTTGGCAGTGGATTAATTATACAGGGTGAGAAGAAGAAGGTAGACAAACATGCCTGACTTCTTATGCCTGAGTAGTACAAAATAGAAACAAGGAAGTCATCAAGGCATCTGTGTCATAAAGGGAGAAAATAGTCTGATTTAAAACATGTTGAAAGTAAGGGCACGTGCAAGGTGGGGAAAGCAGGCATATCTTAGAAAGGCTTAACTAAAATTTGTTCCAAGGCCCTGGGTTCCATCCCTAGCACTGCAAAAAAAAAAAGTACAAACACATTGGGGCTAGAAACATTCATGTGGGTAACTTTCCTTGCAGCTGAAGACTGAGGTCACGAGAGGAGGCAAGATCCTGAAGGGAAAGAGGAGAGGACAGGCAGGGGAGGTGGTAGGTCTCTATTTGGGATGTGAGGGGATCAGGAAAAATGAAGAACCCGGAAAAAGCAAAAGAACAGGAGTCAGGAAAGGTAGTTGGGTTCCCACAAACAAGACCCCACGACAGAACTGAATGCTTGTAGTTTGTTGGGAGGTAAAGGGAACAATGACAGTGGAGTGGAGACCATCCACAGGAAGGACGAGGGAGCCTCACTGAGCATTACAGTGGTCAACCACAGTTCCCTCTTGCAGGAAGCTCTGCGAGCCCAGCCACAAGAAAAGAAGAGATGTCAAAGGTGAGGCTAAGAAGGATGTGATATACAAGCTGCCATATTAGGTCTGGAGGGCACTGGTTAAGGAAGTGAATGGAGTATGCAGGAAGGTATGGGAGGTGACAGCAATGCTCAACATCCCTAATCATCAGTGAAATGCAAATCAAAACCACAGTGAGATCACCTCATACCTGTTAGAATGGCTGCTATTAAAAAGACAAAAGATAACAAGTGGTGCAGAAGGTGTTGAGAAAAAGAAAGGCTTGCACACTGTCTGTGGGAATGTAAATTAATACAGCCATTATGGAAGTAGTATGGAAATTCCTCAAAAAATTAAAAATAGAACTTCCATTCGGTCCAGCAATCCCACTGCTGGGTCTACACTTAAAGGAAATAAAATCAGTATCTCAAAAAGATATCTGCACCCCATGTTTATTTCAACACTATCCATAATAGCCAAGATATGGAATCAATCTAAGTGTCCATCAATGGATGAAGAGATGAAGAATATGTGATCTATTACACACAGGAGTACTATTTACCTTAAATAAAGGAGTTACCTAAGTGAAGTTAGCCAATCCCAAAAAACCAAATGTCGAATGATTTCTTTGATATGAAGATACTAACTTATAATGGCAAGGAAGTAGGGATGAGAGGAATGAAAGAACTTTAAATAGTACAAAGAGGGGGGAGGGAGAGGAGGGGGCAAGAGGATAGGAATAATGGTAGAGTGAGTTATCCATCATTGCCCTAAATACATATATGAAGACACAATTGTTGTAAAAATTCTTTATATAAAACCAGCAACTCAAAAAATTGTGCTCTTTATATGTAATATGAAATGAAATGTACTCTGCAAACATGTATAACAAATTAGAATAATAAAAAATTTTTTAAAAAGGAGTTACCACATTAATATGTACAATTTCATGTTTTATGTACCAGTTTAAAATAAATTTAATTTTAATTTAAAAATTAATTTTAAAAAAATGAAATCCTGCCATTTGTGAAAGCCTGGATGAACCTGGAGGACACTGTATTAAGTAAAATAAGACAAACACAGAAAGACATACAGAGAAATTCTGATGCTTTATTGTATACTAGAGTGACTATAGTTAACGATATTGTATTGTAACTTTGAAAACAACTAGCAGAAAGGATTTTGAATATTCTCACCACAAGGAAATGGTAAATATTTGAGGTGATGGAGATGCCAATTACTAGGATGCACAATGTATATACATGTATGGAAACATCACCTTACTATACCCCACAAATATGTACAATTACCCTGTCGATGAAAACTAATACTTTAAAAAAGAGATATTTGGGACTGAGGCTGTAGCCCAGCAGTAGTAGAGGCCCTAGGTTCCTTTCCCACTACAGAGAAAAGTCTGGGGCCAAGGGAGGTGTGGCGGGGGTGGGTTGGTCCTGACAGCAAGCAGCTGTTTTCCACTCTGCCTTTGCAGAGGGGCTCCAGGCACTCTTTCCCATTCCAGGGGTTCACTGCTGCCAGCACAGCCCTCCACTTCTCCAAGATGGGTCCTGTTTCCAGTAGTACACACACGTTGGGAGCCAACATGGCTGCCTGTCTCCAAAGAGGGTATCTCTGAAGGGAAACCAAGAACATGTCCAGGTGCTTTCCATGAAACAGCACCTGCATCTCGCCAAGAGCTTCTGAACAGCATCCCTGAAAGTTTCCCAGAGAACTGGAAGCAGAGGGCCAATACCTTTCCAGACCCTGGCAGTTCCTGAACAAAACAAAAATAATAACATTGGTTCCACCTGCAGCCTGAAAACAGCAGCTCGACCCAGAGCAGCATAGAATTGGAGCAATTTTTTGAGGGCAGGGTAATTTGCTCACTCCATAGCATCTACAGTTTTTAGTCTGTCACCAAAAGCATGGTTATTTTTGTACTCACACATTCATCCTGTGGGCAAAAACCATAGTATTCATTGTTGCATTTGCCTGGGACCAACTTGAGCCAATCTGGGCTTAGCTAGTTGAGGGGCCAGGATGAAGATCAGCCCATGTACACCACACCTGCTTGGGGTCCCTCTTGAAGGTGGTGAAGGCACTGACAGCTGAAACACAGGTATAGTCTCCACAGCTTCAGCTTCTCACCCAGGTGAGATCCTAGGGCCAGGGACATGGCTGGCTTTTCTCACTGAACATTCAAAGAGTAAATGAGGTCATTTGCCATCCGTACTTCCTTTCCACAGAATGCCGAGGATCAGTTGTTACCTGTGTGACTCCTTCCCCACTCCCTCCCCCCTTCTTTTAAAGGCCTCCTCTTTGAAGGATAGTAAGCCTCACCTGTTTGCCAGGTCTCAGGTATGCAGAGGCTATTCAAAATGTCTTGAGCTGACTTCATCTGGTGCAAACTATTCACAGCAGAAAGAGGTCACCTGAACAGTGGTTGCTTTGCTTTCTTTCACAACCATATGATTCTTAAGATAAAAATATCCCAAAGCACATTTTGTCTTAAAAACAGAAAACCAAAACCATGAAAAACACTTGTGCCTCTTTTCATGGAAGGAGAGCCCTCCCCTTTCAGAATTTGGGATGGCAGCCTCATGGCCCTCCCCCCATACACACATAGTGTGGACTTTGGCTCTGATCCCTTTTTCAAATTGACAGTGTGATCTAATCAGAAGGTGTATTTAAAGTCTGGATCGGATAAAAGGATACAGAGATTCTGGCAAGGCTTCATTAACTGGTACAGACCAGACTGCCCAGTTGGAAAGATAGATCCCTTTGGGGAAAACTGGAGAGATCATTATCAAGCAACAATTTGAAGAATTCATCATCAGCATCAATAAGAATATCAATATTTGTAAGCTGCTCTATAACTCTGCCTACCCTCTTTACTTCTATATTTAAGGCAAATGACAGTCCTTTAAGTTTGGAGATGTTATTCTAGGTTCACAGATAAAGAAATGGAGCTCAGAGAGATTCACTTCTGCCAAGGTAATACCACTTATAATAATAAAAATTATGGTAATAACTAACATTTGCATAACTTTCTAAGTGTTCAAACTAATTTAAAAGATGCTAAAGAGGAAGCACTTGTCAGAGTAGCTAATACATGTGTAGGTTCAATATATTTAATTGTCCCTTCTCTTTGTCAATGTTTTTATCTCTGTCATGCTAATAAAACAGGAGTGACCTTCCCCATGTCACAAAAAGCAAGTACACTTCAAAGAACCGGAGGGTCTGTCCACCGTAAAACAGCAAAAAAGTGTGTAAGCTGGGCGCGGTGGCGCACTCCTGTAATCCCAGCGCTTGGGAGGCTGAGGCAGGAGGATCATGAGTTCAAAGCCAGCCTCAGCAATGGCGAGGCACTTAGCAACTCAGTGAGACCCTGTCTCTAATAAAATACAAAAACAGGCTGGGGATGTGGCCCAGTGCTCTAGTGCCCCTGAGTTCAATCCCTGGCACACACACACACACACACAAAAAAAAAAAAAAAAAAAAAAAAGTGTGTAAGACAACAAACAAGTGATTAAGTTGGGATTTGAAAGACCTTAGTCTTTTATATTTTATGTAATTCAATTTATAATTCAGTTTTATAATTCAATTTGAATATATGCCCAATACATTTTTTACATAACTAGTAAATTACTTCAAACTTTCCTAGTATTTTAACAACTGGCAGTCAAGACAAGAGCATTCTCTGTTTTTAAGATGTACCAGGGAGCTGGGGTGTAGCTCAGTGGTACAGCACTTGCCTAGCATGGGTGAGGCTCTGGGTTCCACCCTCAGCACCACCAAGAAATTTAAAACAGTATCAGGCTGGTGACGTTGAAACTCATTGAAGGGGGAACTATTTTAGCAGTTAGGCTGAAATAGAATCAAATAACCCTACCACTGCAGGGTCAAGAGTACACATGTTTGAATTTTCAAGTACTTAGTCCAAGACAAACAAAATGAAAATCATCTTATATTAATCTACATGTGTTTATTTCCTCCTCAACAGAAGGCAGAAAGCAGGCAGGGCCCTCGGTTCTAGAGTTCCATCCAAGAGGAGACTCAGTCCTGCTCATTAAGTACCACCTGCAGGGGAGCTGGGGCTAACTTCAGATCTCCAAGTGATTCAACCTATAGAAAGGAGACCATAATTATCAAAAATGTGAGGGTGTTGTGGGAAATGGGGATGATTCAGCAAGTATTTTGATTTCTCTCTTGAGTCAGTGCCAAGACTAGGTCAGAACAGGTTTTTTTATTTAAGGGGCGTGGAAGCCTCATCTTCAAAAGCCAATTAGGAAGCAGAGGAGTCTTAGTGAGGAAGGAATAATAACTTGTTGGAGCCTTTAACTAGGTGTAGAAAGGATATGAAGGGGCATTTAAAACTATGATGTTGGGGTTGTGTTTGTGGCTCAGCGGTAGAGCACTCGCCTAGCACGTGTGAGGCATTGGAGTTGATTCTCAACACTGCATGTAAATAAATAAAATAAAGGTCCATTGACAACCAAAAAATATTAAAACAAAAAACTATGATGTTCAGGATCCCAAACACTGTCCAGATGACAGGCAAGCATGGCCAAAGGAACGTCAATACAAGCTGAGGGGGGCTAGCCGCTAGGCATTGAGATACATTAGTGTCAGAGACAACCATTTGGCCCCTAGGCCATGAGGACACCTGGAATGTGCTAACTATGTGACCACATCAGCATGAGGACACAGTACTCACCAAGTTGCTCTACTCAGCCCTCACCCAAGCCAACAGAGAACCTGAGATCTAGGAGTCTTCAAAGTGGAAAAAGGTGTTCCGTCCAGCACCTACTAAACACTTAACATACCAGTCCTCCTCTTAAGAACACAAAGTGAATAAGGCAGCAGATTACTGCTGGCAAAGGCTGAGATTCAGATAAGAAGGAGAGACAGGAAGACAAGCATCATACAACGAAGGATGTGCCCCAGGTGGGGCTCCATCCTGCACTCATATTTCTTGAGGGTGTCTGATTGAATAACATGGAATGTTCTTCTCTGCCCTCCTACCTCCTCTGCCCTGCCGCTGCCTGCCCCGAACCTCATCATTCTCTCCTTTCCATGAGAGTGAAGATGAAAGATGGAAGATGAAACAAGCCCTTCAAAGCCTGGTGCTCTCTGGCCTCTCCAGTGTGGGGCCACCTGCAGACTGAGGGGTGTGATCTGCCCCTCGGAAGATGCTGTCATTTGTGAGCAGGTACTTTATTTTGGAAAGGGACATCTTGGCTTTATAAAACTGAGATCTTGATTTCTATCTGCCTATCTGTCTAATTTCTTGTTTCATTGTGAATTTGGAAGGTGCTTTAGTTTGAACCCAGAATTTCCTACTGCGTGGAAGATAAATTCCATCCTCACTGGTCTGCCACCCAAGGACCTTTCACATTCTGGCCCTAGTCTAAACTTTCACACTAATTTTTTATTGCTTCCCAGGTGAAATCCTTCACTCCAGACCAAGTGGACTCTTTTCAGACCTGTGGACGTGTCACATTACCTTTTGTATGTATGTGGTAGCAAAAGGTGTACAACATAAAATTTACTCTCTTAACTATTTTTTAGTACAGTCCAATGGCATTAATTACATTCATTTCTGTGCAACCATCATCACCATCCTTCTCTAGAACTTTGTCATCTTCCCAAAGAAAATCTGCAACCATTAAACAACAACTCATCTCTCCTTCCATCCCCCGGCAACTGCAATTTTACTTTCTGTCTCTATGAGGCAGAAACTGGAATCAGTATTTGTTCTCTTATTTCACTTAGCATGATGTCCCCAGGCTCACACATATTGCATCATGTGTCCGAATTTCCTTTCTTTTCAAGGCTGACATACTCCATTGTGTGTATATTTTGCTTATCCATTTACCTGTGAATGGGTTCATAAGTTGCCTTCACATTTTAGTTAGTGTGAATAATGCTGCTATGCACATGGGTGTACCAATATCTCTTCAAGACCCTGCTTTTAATTATTTGAGGAATACACTCAGAAATGGAAATTCTGGACCATATAGTAATTCTATTTTTGAGGAACCACCATATTGTTTTCCACAACAACTACACCACTTTATATTCCCAGAAACAGTGCACAAGAACTCTATAATGTCCACATCCTAAAAGATACTAGGGGATATCTCATTGTGGTTTTGATTTTCATTTTCCTAATGATACTGAATATCTCTTCACATGCTTATTGACCATTGGTATATCATCTTCAGAGAACTTTTCTCCTTTTTCAATCAAGTTGTTATTCAGTTTTAGGACTTCTCTACATATTCTGGATATTAATCCCTTATCAGATACATGATTTTCAATTATTTTCTTTCATCCTATGGGCTGCCTTTTTATTCTGTTGATAGTGTCCTCTGATGCACAAAGGTTTCTATTATCATGAAGTCCAATTTTTCTATTTTTTATTTTATTACCTGTGCTTTTGGTGTCATCTTCAAGAAATTATTGCCAAATCCAATGATGTGAATCTTTTGCTCTACATTTTCCCTCAAGAGTTGTATATTTTAGGTATTTGATCTATTTTAGGTCTTGATCTAATATTTATATATAATGTAAGGTTAGGTTGTAAATTCATTCTTTTACAATGAATGTTTTAGTCAGCTTTTTCACTCCTGTGACCAAAATACCTGACAAGAACAATTTTAGAGGAGGAAAAGTTTATTTAGCACTCATGGTTTCAGAGGTCTCAGTCCTTAGACAGCCAGCTCCATTGCTCTGGGCCCTAGGTGAGGCAGAACATAATGATGGAAAAGTGTGGCAGAGGAAAGCAGCCAGGACATGGCAAAATATATGCCCCAGTGACCCACCTCCTCTAGCCATGCCCCAGTGACCCACCTTCTCTAGCCATGCCCCAGTGACCCACCTCCTCTAGCCATGCCCCAGTGACCCACCTCCTCTAGCCATGCCATGACCCACCCTTAGCCTGCCCTTCCTGCCTATAGTTACCACCCAGTTACTCCTTATCAGAGGATAAGGAGTATCCTGATTAGGTTAAGACTCATAATCCAATCATTCCACCTCTAATCTTTCTTGCATTGTCTCACACATGAGCTTTTGGGGGACACTCATATATATATAAACCATAAAGTGGATATCCAGTTTTCTCAAAACTATTTGTTGAAAAGACTGTCCTGTCCCCAACTGAATAATATTAGCACCCTTGTTGAAAATCATTTGACCACATGTACCAAGGTTTATTTCTGGGGTCTCTATTCTGTTCCATTGGTCTGTATGCCTGTTATGGCCAATACTGATTACTGAAGTGATAAGTTTTTGAAATCAGGAATTGTGCGTCCTCCAACTTTGTTCTTCCTCTTCAAGATTGCCGTGCTATTGGGAGTCCCTTGAGATTCCATATGAATTATAAGATGGATTTTTCAGCAAGTATCCCTTGCCTTTTGCTTTTCTACTCCTGTATCCCTCGTCTGGGCCTTACTTTCCACCTGAAACGTGAATCATTCAAAATCCATCTCAATCACCACCTCCGTGTCTCCCTGACCGTTTCCACCGGGGCTGATTCCCCTCCCTGAGCTCCTGTGCCAGGCACCACTCACTGGACTCTTCCCCTCATCCTCCTTCTTCAAGCTTCAGCTTGAAGGTCACCTGACCTAAAGTATAGCTTTCCGTCAGTCTTTCTTGTAACACCATGTTTTTTTTTTTTTTAAGTACTCACTAAGATTAATAATTAACTTATTATTAAGTTAATTCTTACACACAGAGATTCTGAAACACAAAGTTCTTTCCCATTCTGTCCTGAATAGAGAGCTGGGTCATGATATCTGACAATCGTAACCATAGCTTATATTTTAATAAAGCATATGTGATGGTATGTCTTATAGTCAGCAGTACTTTGGATTCAGTGAAACACAGTACTTGTTTGCTTGTGTATTTACACATTTAATGAATTTAACCATTTAACCATTTAATGCATGACTGTAACTCCCACAAGACCAGAGATCTGGGTTCACTTAGGCCTTTGTGTTCATCAGATCTTCTATAAGTTGATATTGACTGACCAATATCAATTCATGCTGATGACTTTTAAGCTAATAAATATATTTTGCTTCCATGGAAGCCCCACAATTCCTAGAACAGAGCCCTCTTAGACACGCCTAATGCAAAATAGTTATGCTAGGTAACATCTAGTACTTGGTTGGTCTGTGCTCTCTGATAGAAATAAAAGGATTAAACTTGTCTCACTCTTTTAGAGAAAAATCAAGGTAAACCTTGTCCTGAGAATATGGTGGCTCAAGCTTTCTTTTCTTTGGCAAACAACTGGCCTGGCCTTTGTAAACAGAAGGCCTTTGTAAACTGAAATCTACACATGTGAGATCTTGCATTTTTGCCTTTGTGGCAAACACACTGTGCCTTGGGGACATCACACAAGAAAGTGATGTCAATTTCTTTCTCAAGAGGATTGATGATCTTATCTGTTGAGAAAAATGGCACCCTTCTATGCTCTTAATAGCTGCTAACCACTTACAAGCACATTGTCCCTACACATCAAATAAAATGAATCTTGGATAAGCAGGAAGTTAAATTTGTCCTCTTATGAAGGGACATTGAGTTCCTGGTCTGGGCTCATCAAATATGAACACACAGAGAAGCAACCTGAGCTAGAGGAGCACAAACTCTTCAGTAACTGCCACCTGGTGACAAAAGAGCCTCATGGAGAGCGAAAAGGAAGGAGAGGAGGAATCATCGAAACAATTGTTGTTGTTGTTGTTTTTAATTTCTATCTTTTTATTCTCCAAACTAAAACAGAAAGTTTGTTTTGTAATGGATTCTTTCAACAGTCAATCAAATCGCTAATTATGTAAATGCTTCCATCTATAGCAAAAAACTGTTGCAAAGAAGGGAAAATAATGACATCAGTAGTGTCATTCTTTCCCCCTAATCTCTTGAGGGCTGATATTTTCATAAAATACAATGTAAATGTCACAACAACATCAAATTGCTATCTGTATTTCTTTTTTTTTTTTTTTTTTTTTTTTTGGTACCGGGGATTGAACTCAGGGGCACTCGACCACTGGGCCACATCCCCAGCCCTTTTTTGTATTTTATTAGAGACAGGGTCTCACTGAGTTACTAAGTGCCTCACCATTGCTGAGGCTGGCTTTGAACTCGCGATCCTCCTGCCTCAGCCTCCCAAAGTGCTGGGATTACAGGCGTGCGCCACCGCGCCCGGCTTGCTATCTGTATTTCTAAGTAATAACACTGAGGTCAATTTTTTGAGCACCAACCCTGTACTAGGCACTGTAAGAGATCACTTCATGCACCAGATCATGGCATTTGCCTTCACAGTAACCCCACATAAGTATCTCCATTTTGTAACATATGAAACTGGGGTCTACGAGGTTAAGCCACTTATCCAGTGGAAGAAAGCTAATAGAGCAGACCTGTGACTTGAACTCAGATGTTCTCTTAATTATCCCAGAGAATATACTAATTACTGTTCTGATAACTGTCACTGATGGTAGGAAATTTATCAGCAAGAATTGCTGTGGGGAGCCTTGTCCTGAACCACCTCTGCTCACTCATTCCACCACAGTGACAGGATCAGGAAAAAGGAGGTGGAAAGGGCTAATTATGAACAGAAAAGAGCAATTGGCAATGAGGGCTGGGATGAGGGAAATGGGATGAGGGAAACGGGAAGTGGCATACATTTGGCCTCCTATGTCCACAAGTTCTGCATTGACAGGTTCGACTTTCTGAAAATCAAACATATTCAGAAACAAAATTACATCTGTACTGAACACTTGTAGACTTCTTTCTTGTGATCATTCCCTAAATGATACAATGTAATAACTATTTACATGGCATTTATGTTGGATTAGGTATTATAAATCATCTAGAGATAATCTAAAGTCTATAGGAGGATGTATGTAAGTTCCATATAAATACTATGCTCCCCACCCACTCCTCAGGGCTGGGACTAAATTAGGGCCTTACCTACACCATTTTATATAAGGGACTTGAGCATCTGAGGATTTTGGTGTACATGGAAGTCCCTGGAACCCATTTCCCAGAGACAACTCTATTAGGCAAAAGTAAAATAAAAAGGAAAGGATTAGAAAAGGCAAGTGAGAAGAAAATGCAGTCAGAAGAAGCCAAGAAAGAATCAAAAAAGGTAATCAAAGCACAAGCCCTGGTTAATCAGTACCACAGCCAGCATACCTCCCAGCCTCAGTTCCAGGAGTAAATAGATGGTATTTTAATAGATGGTGCTATCTTGTGCAGTCTGTCCTTCCTGAAAGAGCAAAGGTCATCTTAGGGAAAGGAATCATCCCTCCCAAATCTTCTTCAGTTCCCACTGGGCAGAGTGGATTTGCAGTGTCTTGGGCCTCCCACCAAGTGACTCAAAGACACACCCTTTTCCTTCCCCTGTACTTTACACAGAACAGCTCAGAAGTACACTTGACAAGTCTCCAAAATCAACAGGATCATCCAATAGATTTTGTTCAATGCTTTGACACACTGTGCTAACATCCGTCTTAATTAAATCTGAACTCATCCTCCCCTTTCAAAATGATATCTTCCATCATCTCTGCATACATGCATTCCCTGGCCACTCCCTCAGAGGTACACGCCCCACAGACAGCCCAGCTACTCCTGCCACCTTACCCAATGGACTCCCCAGCAGAGGGAACTGCCACATCCTGAAGCCACCACCTCTTTACATCTCTGGTAGAGTACACTGTAATGGATTGAAGCAAAAGCCATTTTCCAAAAACTTGACCATAATTGTCCCTTTAGCAGATGTACAAAATAAGACTAAACTTTTTTGACTATAAATAGATAGATAGATAGATAGATAGATAGATAGATAGATAGATATTCCCACACCACATAATGACATTTCAGTCAATAACAGACCACATATACTACAGTGGTCCCAGAAGATTTTAATAGATGGAAAAATTCCTATTGCCTAGTATTTTTACCGTATCCTTTCTGCATTGAAATATGTTTAGAAACACAAATATTTACTATTATGTCACAATTGCCTGTAGTATTCAGTACAGTAACATACTGTACATTTTGTAATCTAGGAGCAATGAACTATACCATATAGCCTGGGTATGTAGTAGGCTGTACCATCTGGGATTGTGAAGTACACTCTATGAGGTTTGCACAATAAAGAAATCACACACACACACACACACACACACACACACACACACACCTGGTTAAGAACAGAAGTTGGGGCTAGAAAATTCATATTAATATCCTGGCTGTACCACTTACTGTGTGGTCATAGACAAGTTCATTCACCTTTCTGAACCTTCATTTCTTCATTGTAAATCTGGGGATCCTATGAGCTTCAGTGGGTGGCTAGAAGGGTTAAATATATACATGTCTAAACCCAGGGCCTGGCACATGACAAGTGCTCATCAAAAGGACTGAGTCTTGCCGGGCGCGGTGGCGCACGCCTGTAATCCCAGCACTTTGGGAGGCTGAGGCAGGAGGATCGCGAGTTCAAAGCCAGCCTCATCAATGGCGAGGAACTTAGAAACTCAGTGAGACCCTGTCTCTAATAAAATACAAAAAAGGGCTGGGGATGTGGCCCAGTGGTCTAGTGCCGCTGAGTTCAATCCCCGGTAACAAACAAACAAACAAACAAAACAAAAAAAGACTGAGTCTCCTCCAAGTTCTTTCTCTGAAGAAAGTATCCCTAGTCCCTTCTCCATCATTTATAGTTTTCAGTTCCCTCTCCATCCTTTGAAGTGGGTGGTTGTCCCACTGATTAAATAGATGGTATTTTAATTGAATTCTATACCAAGTGAAATGCACTCATTGAAATGCAGTTCACACAGCGCTGAGTGGAGCTACTCCTGCCTGGTGCTGAAGACTGCCCTTTAGTAAATCAGATTCTTCTGGCAGAGGTTTTCCCATCAACACCATCATATTAGCACATGTGGACATGTGCTGTCTGGATTCATCATCCATGGAACTGAGCTTTTATATAACATGAAAGGTGAAGATAGGCTTATTCCTAGCTGCAGACCTTGGGAAAGGAGAGGCTGTCCTGCCTCATGACAGCCAAAACCTGTGCCCTAGAACAGCAGTCTTCATAGAATCCAGGAGCGTGGGAGGTCACATTCATGGGGGATCACAAAACATCTTAGAAGGGGTGTGTTGTGGGTGTCATCAGTGGAAGGAAGGAAAGGAATGAAATTGGGTACCCAGATGGCAGAGATGGTGCGGGGTGCCCAGTGCAGTCTTCAAGGCCGCCAAGGTAGAGAGGAAGAGGTGAACAGCTGGCCCTGAAGTCCTCTGGATGATTGCCAAGGGTTCAGAAGGAACAGAGGAAGGGTTCAGAGGAACATGGGAAGTCCAGCGTTAGAAGCCTTTGTGGGAACCTCAGGAGCTGAGGAAGGGGTTGTAGCCAGGCAACTCTGTGTCCCTTAGCTGAGGCCCGCCAGGTCCACCGTGAGGAGCCTTTGAAAACACAAGGGGTATCGCACACCTATGCAAATCAACTAGACACCAGGAAAGGCAGAAGAGCCCAAACAGAAAAACAACTCTTTTGTTTCAATCAGCTTTGTGTCACCACGACTAAAATACCTGACAAGAACAACTTAGAGGGACTGAGGCTGTAGCTCAGTGGCAGAGCGCTTGCCTAGCATGAGTGAGGCACTGGGTTCAATCCTCAGCACCACATAAAAAAATAAACAAATAAAATAAAGGCATTCTGTCCATCTGCAACTACAAAAAAAAATTTTTAAAAAGAACAACTTAGAGAAGGAAAAGTTTATTTAGGTTCACAGTTTCAGAGGTCTCAGTCCAAAGACCACTGACTGTTGCTCTGGGCCCAAGCACATCGTGGCCCAAAATCTCACCTCATCACAACCAGGAAGCAGAAAAAATGAGAAGGGACCACAGAGAAGATGAACCCTTCCAGGCTACACCACCAGTGACCCACCTACATATAGTTACCACTCAGTCCCTTCAAACTAGGATGAACTGATTAGGTTACAGCTCTCAGAAGCCAATTATTTCACCTTTAAATATTTCTAACACAGGAGCTTTGGGGAGACAACTCAGATCCAAATCATAAACACCTCTGAAAAAAATAAATCTCTGATAGGACAAATTCTTTGGCTTTGCCTGAACTGTAGCAGCTGCTCTGCCTGTCTTCTAATCACCATAAGACTTCCTTCTTTTTTTTGACACCCACCTTCCATCAAAGCATCCCGGAGCTGGGATTGTAGCTCAGTGGCAGAGCGCTTGCCTTGCATGAGTGAGGCACTGGGTTCAATCCTCAGCACCACATAAAAAAATAAACAAATAAAATAAAGGCATTCTGTCCATCTGCAACTACAAAAAAAATTTTTTTAAAAAGAACAACTTAGAGAAGGAAAAGTTTATTTAGGTTCACAGTTTCAGAGGTCTCAGTCCAAAGACCACTGACTGTTGCTCTGGGCCCAAGCACATCGTGGCCCAAAATCTCACCTCATCACAACCAGGAAGCAGAAAAAATGAGAAGGGACCACAGAGAAGATGAACCCTTCCAGGCTACACCACCAGTGACCCACCTACATATAGTTACCACTCAGTCCCTTCAAACTAGGATGAACTGATTAGGTTACAGCTCTCAGAAGCCAATTATTTCACCTTTAAATATTTCTAACACAGGAGCTTTGGGGAGACAACTCAGATCCAAATCATAACACCTCTGAAAAAATAAATCTCTGATAGGACAAATTCTTTGGCTTTGCCTGAACTGTAGCAGCTGCTCTGCCTGTCTTCTAATCACCATAAGACTTCCTTCTTTTTTTTGACACCACCTTCCATCAAAGCATCCCGGAGCTGGGATTGTGGCTCAGTGGTAGAGCACTCACCTTGCACATGAGAGGCCTTGGGTTCCATCCTCAGCACCACACAAAAATAAACAAATAAGTTGTAGTTGGAGAATATTATGCTAGCCAAAATAAGCCAATCCCCAAAAAACAAAGGCCAAATGTTTTCTCTAATATGTGGATGCTAATTCACAATAAGGCAGGGGACACTAGAGGAAAATAGTGTTACCTTAGATTGGGTAGAGGGAGGTGAAGGGAGGGGAGGGAGGGGAAGTGGGGATGGGAAAGATAGTGGAATGAAACAGACATTATTACTGTATGTATATATGTAACTACATGACTAATATGATTCTGCAACATGTACACTTAGAAAAATGAGAAATAATATCCCATCTATGTATATCACAGTGCATAAATGCATTCTTCTGTCATGTATAACTAATTAAAACAAATTTAAATTTAAAAAATAAATAAATAAATAAAATAAAGGCATTGTGTCCAACTAAAAAATAAATATTAAAAAGAAAAAAGAGGGCTGGGGTTGTGGCTCAGCGGTAGAGCACTCGCCTAGCACGTGCGCGGCCCCAGTTCGATCCTCAGCACCACGTAAACATAAATGCATTGCATTGTGTACAACTAAAGCAAATAAATAAATATCAAAAAAAAGAAAAGAAAAGAAAAAAGAGTCTATTTAAAAAAAAAAAAAAAAGTATCCCACGGTCCTAAATGAGTTACTCATTCTTTCTCTGTTTTGATTACCTTAATATCTCTATCTATCTTATTTTCTTTCTTTCTTTTCTTCTGTCTTTTCATCAGACTGGGGATCTAACCCAGGAACACCTTACCACTGAGCTATATCCCAAGCCCTTTTTATTGTTTATTTTGAGACAGGGTCTCAGCAAGTTTCTGAGGGTCTTTCTGACTGACTAAAGCTTGCCCCGAACTTGCAATCTCCCCTCTCAGCCTCCTGAGTTACTGGGATTACAGGCATGCACCCCCATGCCTAGCTGGTGTCCTTAACTTTCAAAATAAACTTAATAAGGTTAGTACTCTCTTAGAATATTACAAAGAAGAGAAAAAATGCTTTCTGCAAAAATTAAGAAACGATGATGCACCAACTTTCCTCTTTCAGTTTTCACTAAAACAATGGGCTTTGGTTTCTAAATACCACCAAATTTAAATTCATTGCTCCAAATCCTAAAGAAAAAAAAAAATTCTCAAGACCCTTTGAGGATCATCAGAAGGTGAGGGGCTACTTTGTACTCTGAAAGGAGTGGGGTGAGTTATCTTGCACTTGGCAATGGTTATATCTGGAACTCCATAATTGTGACCGATTCATCTCAGAACTGCAATCTGGTAACTTAACATCACCAATGTTTGTCTTCCGTAGATGCTGTCATGACTTTTTTTAAATTTATGAGTGACCAAATTCTTTTCCTAGTCGTTATGGTTTGGATATGAAGTGTCCCACAAAAGGCTCGTGTTTTGAAGACTTAGTTCCTAATACAACAAAGTTTTTAAAAAGTGTTGTTTTGGGGAAAGTATCGGATCATGAGATCTCTAACCTCATCAGTGTATTAATCCATTTGATTGATTAACAATTTAAATGGACTCCTGGAAGTGTAGGAGCCCTAATTAAGGAGATAGCTAAGATTGCGGTTAGCTGTGAGCCATAAAGCATTACCACCTTCCATGATCTCGTGAGACTTGGCCCGGGACATTGCGGATGGGGTCAGCGATATTTTGTGGTGTTTGAAGGAGTGTGGGTCGCGTGTGGGAGTTATTGTTCGAGCCAGAGAGAGAAGCTAGCAGAATAAAGAGCCTGTTTGTTTCCAGTCCGCCTCTGAACTTATTCCTGCAGCGTCATTGCTCCAAGCGGCAATCGCTTCAGGCAGCAACATGGAAGGAGGAGACTGTGAGCAGGTAGGGCATGATTAGAGGAAATGTCACTTGGGACAGGCCCATGGGGCCTACATCTTCTTCCTGCCCCTGCCTCCTTCCTTTCTTGGCCACCATGAGGTGAGAGGCTGTTTTTCATTATGGCTCTTCTGTCATGATGTTCTTTACCTCAGGCCTAAATCAATGGGACAGTCTACCATGGACTGAAACTTCTGAAATCACAAGGAAAAAAAAGAAAAAAAAAAATTTTCCTTTTCTTAGGTATTTGTCACAGCACTGAAAATCTGACTAACAGAAAATTGGTACCAAGAAGTGGGGTCAATGCTGTGACTATATTTAACCATGTGGTTTAGAAGTTTTTGAAACTGGTTTGTGGGAGAAACTTGGAGTTGCAGGCTGGCAAAGTCTTAAAATGTTTTAAGTAGAGCTTAATGGACAATTCTGGTGGGAGCTTGAAAGACCAGAATGTGATGGGAATGTGAATGGTAAAGACTGTGCTCAGGAGGTTTCGGATGGGAACAAGGACTCTATTGGGAACTAGAGTAGAAACTGTACATGTTACTTTCTGGCACAGAATTTGTCTACATTTTGTCCATGCCCTGAGATTCTGGGTGAGGCTGAATTTAAAGGTGATGGACCAAATAATCTGGCAAAGGAAATTTCAAGGCAACACGGCATTCAGTAGATGGCATGGGGATTGCTGGATGCTTTTAGCTAGTTTGCTGTAATGATTATGAATAAAAAGCAGAGCAGAAATATTTGAAAGCTTGCAGTATGACCAGAAAAGTGCATATCAATTGAAGGCAAGGAAAGTATAATTGCCAAAGATATTGGCACTACACAGAAACAATAAAAAGGATGTAATGCATTCTGCTGTCATATATATAACAAATTAAAATTAAAAAATAAAAGACAATTGTTGAAAAATAAATAAATATTTTTAAAAAATGGATGTCTCAAGGGCATCTCAGAAATCAGCATCACCCCACCTATTACAAGCTCAAGTGTACAAAAGTGTTTGAAGGACTTGGCTTTGAGAAGGGTGTACTGGGATGCCCTGCTCCCATAGTCACCTAGGAAGTCGTTTCCTCAGAATTCATTTCATTGTGCTCAGTTGCCCGGGCGCTCAGAGACCATTGCAGTCATGGTCCAAGGGAGCCCAGCTCCTGTCCTATGAATGGCAGACCTTGGCATAGACCACATGGTGCTGGTTTTGCAGAGGTGAAGAATGCAAGAATGACAGGGTCATGGAGGTTTTCGCTCAGATTTCACGGGAAGGCCTGGAAGGCCAAGCAACGTGTGTCAGGGTCAGGATCCCCACAGGTATCCCCTGAGAGGGTGACGCATGAAGTGAATCTGAAGCTGTACTGGAGACCACAGGAAGCTGGACACAGCAGGGCGATGGAACATCTACCAAGATAAGCTGCAGGCAGGAAACAGAGCCGGATAAAGAGAGAGGCCATGTGGACTGCAACTGGCAAGGCCATGGGGCAGAGCTGCCTCAGTTCTTTGGCACTCACACCTCCCAAATTTTGCTCTATGTTTATATGAAGCAGTGGAATTTATTGTGGTATATTTGTACATGCACATAACATAATTTGGTCAGTTTCATTAACCAGTACCTCCCCTTTTTCTTCCCTCTTCTCTTCCCCTGATCCCAGCCCTCTACCGTTCTTCCTTCTGTTTTCATGAAATCCCCCTTTTTCTCTTTAGCTTTCACATATGAGAGAAAACATATGACCCTGACTTATTTTACTTAATATAATGTTCTGAGTCTGACTTACTTTACTTAACATAATGTTCTCCAGTTGCATCCATTTTCCTACAAATCACATAATTTCATTCTTCTTTATGGTGCAATAAAACTCCATTGTGGCCCAGAACAGCGGCACATGCCTATAATCCCAGTGGCTTGGGAGGCTGAGGTAGGAGGATCACAAGTTCAAGGCCAGCCTCAGCAACTTAGCAAAGCCCTAAACAACTCAGTGAGACCCTGTCTGTAAATAATATGTTTTAAAAAGGGCTGGGGATTTGGCTCGGTGGTTAAGCACCCTTGGGTTCAATCCCTAATACCAAAACAAACAAACAAACAAAAAAGACCCATGAAATTCCATTTATAAAGCATCCCATCATAGAAGGAATGTCAAATTATTGGATATAATTCTCTGTGAGAAAGAGATAAGAAACTTTATATTGCAATATCTAACCGCTAAATAAATATTGTTGTTCTAGTGTTCAGGTTTGAAATGTTTTGCTACCCAAAATTTCAGCCAAAGTTATATACCCACAGAATCTTTTATTCAGCCTAGTAGTTCTAGAAAGTCTGTAATTCTACTGACTCTGCTGGCAATGGCGTCTTTGCCACCCTTCCATTCTTACCAAACACCCTATTTTCTGGAATTAAATCAAGTATGTGAAAGTATGCAGGTCATATAACTGTACAGACCAGAGACAGTGCATATTCCCAAGGCCTGCAGAGCCCATATGTGACCAACAAATATCATTTTTCACTTGCAAAACAAGAAATCAGACACTGCATCATACTTTTCTCCTAATTACAATCACTTCATAGGAATTATGTCATGAATTTTCATAATGTTGCAAGAGCTAGAAAAGAAAATAAGGGTCTTAGTCCATTTTCTAATACCAGTAACACAGGAAAGAGGTATATCTTGATTCATGGTTCTGAAGGGCCGAGGTCTAGAGGCCGCATCTGGTAATGGCCATCTTGATGGCAGAGTCTCGAGGTGGTGCTGGGCATATGACATGAAACAGGGAGCATTCCTGTGCATCTTCTAGTGTCTCTTCCCTCTTCTTATAAAGCCATCAGGATTTAATCCTGAGGGCTCCACTCTGATGACTTTATCTTCTAATCACTTCCCAAAAGCCCCACTTTCTAGTTAGATTAAGTTTCCACCCTCTTAACACCTCACAACTCTAACTTGAATTTTGGGAGACAAACCATTTTCAAAGTACAACAAGGAGCTAGAGAAACTGAAGAACTAACTCATGGTAAAACAGAACAAAGAGGGGGCTGGGATTGTGGCTCAGCGGTAGAGCGCTCACCTAGCACGTGCGCCCAGGTTCCATCCTCAGCACCACGTACAAATAAACGCATAGTGTACAACTAAAGCAAATAAATAAATATTAAAAAAAAAACAGAACAAAGATTATTGAGTTAGGTCTTTGCAGTTTGATGGAAAATTATGAAACTAATCCCCCAAAGTCTAAAATAGCTCCAACTCTCAATTCAAAAGCAAAACCTTCTTTCTGTATTCCTTCCTTTTTGAAGTGTAACCTATGCTGTAAATATTCACTAGAGACTGGACCTGCAAAATACTAAACCATTATTAGAGTCACGAAAAAAAGTTCTAGGCTCTCCCCACCCTACTCTTGCTTCTGCTGTGCAGTAGAGAGTTCTTTAATAAAAGGATCCCCATGGATGGGTGGGGCAGGGGAGATGGGGGGGCAAAGGCAGAACGAAGTCAACATGACAACTCTTCATTTTTGAGACGGGGATCTCACTATGTTGCCCAGGCTGGTCTCAAACTCCTAGTTCAAGCAAATCTCCCAAGTATCTGGGATTACAGGTATGTCCACAGCACCTAGCTTCAATACTACAACTCTTCACACTAGTTTGAAGACCTTGAGATAAGAGTTTATTTAAGACACTCATTCCAAATATCTTGACTCTTTCCTAATAAATCCTTAAGGAAGACTAAACTGTCAACAATAACACTGTGTAGTAAATATAGATATTGCTACTTCCCAAGTAGTCCTGCAGTATTTGGGAAGAAGTGGGGAAGGTTCCCAGGGCCACTGATAATAAGATTGCCAAGCGCAATGAGCTCCTAACCCCCTTGAGAAAATGCTAGTCTAAGGTAGAATTAAAACAGGGACATCACCTGTAAATTCTTTTTTGTGGGGGGGAGGAGTACCAAGGATTGAACTCAGGGGCACTCAACCACTAAGCCACATCCCCTGCCCTATATTGTATTTTATTTAGAGACAGGGTCTCACTGAGTTGCTTAGTACCTCGCTTTTGCTGAGGCTGGCTTTGAACCTGTGATCCTCCTGCCTCAGCCTCCCAAATCACCTGTAAATTCTTAACATGAGTATCACTTAATAGGAGTAGATTAGTTTGTAAATGTGAAAGTATTCTAAAATCAAGGAATCAAAACTATGTCACTATAAAAATCAGTAGAGAATTACACAGATGTAGTCCCTCCAAAAAAGAAAAAGTCCTGCTTCCCAAAGGCATGTATCTTTCCTTTACTACAATACACGTTTTAAGACATGTACAGAACATTTATAGTAGTATTGGAAGCTATTTACATTGCTATGTTTTAGGGCTGGGGATGTAGCTCAATGATAGAGCACTCCCTTAGCATGCATAAGTACCTGGGTTCCATCCCCAGCACTGCAAAACATAAATGACTCTTTTTTATTGACTACCATTGTTTTTTTAGAAATTGATGTATTTCAAGTCTTTATATGTAAATCAATACTTATTAATCAGAATAAACATACTGTCATATCCTCCTATGGACTGAGATTAGCAACAGAACTAAGCACAATATATTATTTGAGCAGAGAAAGTGGGAACTTCTGGTCTATGTCAACACCTAGCCCAAGGCCTTGTATGAGCAGATGTTCAATAAACAGCTGTGTTAATTACAAAAGTGCTATAATAGCCACAAAGTAGCTGAAATGCTATACACTGCCAATTTATATGAAGTAGCTCATGAGCACTATCGCCTACACTAACTTTACATTAAAAGGGAGAAAATCAAGTAATTGATTTTCATAGAAAAGTACCATTAATTTTTTCTCAGATATAATCACACACACAATATTACTTTGTTTACTCTGAGCTGCCACACTGAAGAAAGGCAGATACATTCAACAAATATTTGTTGAATCTCCATTATGTATACAAAAGTACCAAGATTCATCCACATGGTCTGGGCTGTGAGAAGCAGGTCCCACCCTGACTACCAGGGGGCGCCAGAAGCAAGCACATCTCAGTGACTGGTGAATGTAAGGAGAGGCAGTGCCTTTCCACACCTAAGGTCAGGCAGGGGTTTGAGCTCAGAGTCACAGTTCCAGCCACTCCCTCTTTATTCTGTACCTTCCTTGCCAGAAATTTCACTAAAATATGAAGATATGATCCATAAATTTGAATTCAGCTGTAGTCACTTTGGTATATTTGTATACATATATATGCCCCCCCAAAAAATTATCCTAAATACAATGTTTTGAAATCAAATGGGAAGCAAAAAAACTTTACAACTAACATTTATACCACATGATTACCATCTTAGTTATCTTATATATACATATATATAATAATACAAGTACAATGAACTATTATCTTCTTAGTTTTGCTAGTCTTTATACAATAGCAAATTAATATATATATATATATGGCAGTAAGATATACATAATACATAATTGATCATCTTAACCATTCTTGTGTATAGTTCTTTTGACATCAAGTGCATTCAAATTGTTATGCAACCATCACTACCACCTGTTTTCAGAAATTCTTTTCATCTACTCAGACTAAAATTCCATACCCACTAAACACTAACCCCTGGTGCCCATTCCCCCACTCCCTGGCAACCACCATTCAGCTTTCTGTATTGATGGATTTGACTGTTCTAAGAATCTCATGAAAGTGGAATCATACAGTATTTGTTACAGTTGTAAGTGGCTTATTTCAGTTAGCCTATCTTCAAAGTCCAGCATATTGTATCTATGTCAGAATTTTTTTTTCCTTTTTAAGGCTAAACAATATTTCATTGTATGTGTATACCACATTTGTGTGTCCACTCATCCATCCATGAACACTTGGATTTCTTCCCCCTTGGGAATAATGTTAAGAACATGGGTTACAATTATTTGTTTGAGCTGCATATCATTTTAAATGTATAGTTTTTTTTTAAGAAAAGTATTATATTTCAGTTTACCCTTGTAATACAATAATAATGTTTGCCAAAGAGACTACAAACATTGAGAACTGTAAGTGCCCTGTAATGAAGAAAAATAGAAATCATTCATGTACTTAGCATAAGAAAATGTTCAAAGCATTTTTAAAAATTCTAGAATACGAAAAAGTTCAAAGCATTTAAAAAACCTTCTAGGATCATATTTCTCATTTTTTCTAAAACAAAACCGAGTTTACATAATTACTACATATATACATTTTCAAGTTCAAAAGGGGGGGGGACTTTAGATGTGTCTTTACAAATTTTGTGCTCTTTCTCTTTGGAATTACCTTAAACTCAGGTCTCAATAAAACAAGCAAATTCTTTAAGACAAGCAGATTGCTAACCTGAGATCTAAACTCTAATAAAAGCAGGCTACTCCATGGAGATTTGAAAACACCCAGAGACTCAAATTATGCCACATTCCTGCAATAAATCCATCACTCATAAAGGAAACTTTGAAATCATTTCCAGCCTTTATAATGGTCACCAAAATTCAATTATTATTTATTAAATATTCGTCTGCCGACCAAGCCCCATACTACAACTTAGGGAGTTTAAAGGAACACACGGCCTGCCTGATTTGATGATTAACGTGGACCAGATTCTGCGTTCCGTGACCTTTTGTCCTAAGTGTCCCTTTCAAGTGTGGGTAAATCCAATCTTGAGGGTTAAAGATGTTAAAACCTTCACCCAGGTGCAGACAAGCCGGTTAGGCTGCACACTGATATTTGGTCCCAGGAAGGGTTCGGCTGCACACTGATATTTGGTCCCAGGAAGGGTTCCAAATAATGACCCGCAGGAAGATGACCCATAGGGACACCTTCCCATCACCTCAGGCCCGGCCAAGTATCAAGCTCATCGGAACAAGTTATTTAAAAAAAAAAAAAAAAAAAAAAAAAAATACGAAGAATCCGTATGCCTGCAGGCTAAATTAAGTGTGTGTGACGGGAAGCAGGCTCCCGGCCGCTATTTATAGCCTTCTCCCCTGCCTGGGGCGCCTCCTCGACAGTACCCACGCTGGCCAAGTCTGCCCTTCTGCCCAGGACTCGCTAGGCTAAGCCGGGACTCAGTGGGCTCAGAGGCTCCAACCCCGCCCTACGCTGTCGGTCCAGGGCCCGCGTCCCCAGACGGCGGCACGCGGGAGGGGCCGAGGTGCCCCGACGCCCACGCACACCAAGTTCAGGGTGCACCTGAGAGCAACTGCAGGGCCGGACCCGCCGAACCTAGGGCAAGCGTGGCCCGGGCAGATGAGCGCACGCGCACGCGGAGGGTGCTCCCCGAGGCGGGTCGGGTCCACGCGCGCTTAGCTCTGCCCTCCAACCCCGCATTAACGTGCGTTGGTGGGGTGTGGGGCGTAGGGTAGAGTCCTGGGTTTCCACGTTCGGAGCGGGCAGGCAGTCCTGCAGGCGCGGGTGCGAAGTGCCGGGTTTGGGGATGCGGATGCGTGGCATGGGTCCAGGTGCGCGACGCAGGTGTAGGTGCGCAGTGGGATGTGAATGCGGAGTATGGGTGCGCCTGCGAGATGAGGCCATAGGTGCGAGATAAGGTGCCCGTGCGTGGTATGGGCGCCCGTGCGAGGCGGGATGGTGAATGCCGGGTACGCGGCGCTCGCAGGGTGGGGATGTGTGGTTTGCGCGCCGGGTGGAGGTGAGCTTCTCCCCTGGCACCGCCCCCGCGCCGCCCGGGCTGGGGGGAGGTGGCGGGGGCGTGGCGCGGCGGCCGGGGGCTGCGGCACGGGGGCGCCCGGCGCGGAGCGCGCTGGGGCAGCGGGGATGGCGGCCGGGGCGGGGAGGCCGGGCCCTGGCGTGGGGCGCACGCGTGAAGTTGCACCGCACGTGTGAAAGGAATTCTCGTTTTCAAAGCATTGGAGAGTCCTGCTCGGGAAGGAGCGCGTCTGGGTCACCGCCGCAGTAGAGCGGGGTAAGGCGGGCTGGGGCGCTCAGGAGGCCGGCGCCGGGGACGAGGGCAGCGCCGGCAAGGGACGGGCGGGACACGACGTTGCTACCCTCCTGAGACAGCTCTGGAAGGCTGGGGCCGCGCGCGGGCGGCTCCCAGCTCCCTGGAGTTCTTTCGGGATTCTTGGAAGAGTTGTGGAGAACCGCAAGGCTGGGGAGCTGGGCCCTAGAGAAACTTTTGAGAAACTTTTGGCATAACTGACCTCCATTCTTTGCTCCTGGGAAGTCTCGGCGGAGCTCCTGTTCTCCTTGATGGGTGGCCAAGGCTGAAGTTGTTTTCTTGGGGATGTTTTCCCCCTGGCTTGGGGGTAATCAGGGGCTGCCCCAGAACATTAGGGAGCTTAAGAACTATTAAATACTTGAAAGCTCTCACAGCTATATCAGCTGCAGAGAGTGGAGTGCAACTGTCTGCGGGCCATAGCATCGCCATGGTCTCTTAAGTTATGCTGGGAAAGTTTGGAAACGAGGTTGACTCGCCTTTAAGACACTTTTTTTAAGTTTTTTTTTTTTTTCTTTTTAAAGAAATACATAAGATGTTAGTGCCACGACCTAATTTCCTGATCTATATGCATGTGATAATGTAAGTGTTAAGAATTTACGGAACAGTGGAAAAACACTTATCTGCATTCTACAGTAATCCCTTCTTTTAGGAGACTTGTAGTGACAGTAAATCACAGTGATCCTGCGACTCTATTGCTTTGCTGCCTACTCCACACTCTGCTGAACAGAATTAATCCCACTATGCAGAGTTCGTGAATATTTGTGACTGAGGCTTCAGAATCCGTTTTTGTTTTATCAAGGCGCTTGCAAAAAATATGCGATGTAAAATAATTATGGGACTGGAGTTGTAACTCATTGTAGAGCACTTGCCCAACAAACCCAGGCCCTGGGGTCAATGCCCCGCGTATGGGGAAGGAAAAAAAAAAGTGATTATATACAAACAGCTGTAAAATGAAGTATGTATTGGCTCTCACCTAAAAATTCAAAACGATGGTGATTTCTAATATGTGTATGTGCATCACTTCTGGCGGATCATCCATAGTGCTATGGAATGTATTGCAAAACAAACGCTAAAAGATTAGAAAGTAAAAAGGGGGGACTTATTTTCCAAATGCCAGTGTGTTCAAAGTAAACATCAGCTAATTTGGCACAGAATCCACTGGCTCAGCAGTTTGGATCCTGTTGAGATAAGCATAAAATAAGGGCAATGCACGTGTCCCTTTAGGGTGAAGTAATTCACAGAACTGTAGTACTGGTAACAAATTAGTGCTGTTTGTTAACCAGTGCATGGCTGAAACTTGTCCTTAAATAGTGGCAGGAAGTCAGGTGTGGTGGCGCATGCCTGTAAACCGAGCTATTCAAGAGGTTCAAGCAAGAGGACTGTGAGTTGGAGAACAGCCTGGGCAATTTAGCAAGAAGTGAAATAAAATTTTTAAAGGGTTGCGGGTGTAGTAGAGCACCTACCTAGCATGCCCAGGACCCTGGATTCAGTTCCTACTACTAGTAGTAATAATAATGATTTAAAAAAATAGCAGGTAACATTTTAATTCTTTGCCAATAAGAAAAAGAATTTTGACACAATTTTCCTTTTTTAAAATCTATTTTATTTGGAGACAATCCAAGTACATGAAGATTTCAGAGTTCTCAAAAGTATAGGTAAAATGGGCTGTAGTTGTAGCTCAGTGACAGAGTGTGTGTGAGGCACTGGGTTGGATCCTCAGCACCACATAAAAATAAATAAATAAAATAAAGGTATTGTGTCCATCTACAACTAAAAAAAAAGTTTTTTTAAAAGTATAGGTAAAAAGAGGGGCTGGGGTTGTGGCTCAGTGGTAGAGTGCTTGCCTAGCATGTGTGAGGCACTGGGTTTGATTCTCAGCACCACATATAAATAAATGAATAAATAAAGATCCACCAACATCTTTAAAAATACATTTTAAATGAAAGTCCCCCTCCAGCCCCAATTCCCCTCCTCAGAGGCAACCACTGTAATGATTTCTTCAATGTAAATGTATCATTTGGACCTTATAATATATTGTTATTTTTTGTCATTGTGTTTTTGTTAGTGCATTATAGCTATAGATGATATTAGGGTTCATTTTGGCATAATCTTATCAATCCAGTTTTCTTGAATGCTAACTTACATTTTAAGTTATTGCATTTATTTTTCTTAATTAAAATAACTTTTGCACATGAGTTTGAAACTTAAAATAATGTGAATTCCAGAAAGCCTCATGCATGTAAAGAATTTAAACTATGGTCTTTCAAATGCTGCCATTTCTGGAACATATACCTAATGCTAAATAGGTAGATATATTTTTAGGATCTTAAGTGTTTCACATAATTATGCAATACCTTAATAAATGCAGAGCTTTTGTAATTTGCTAAAATAGCGTCAAAACATTCCAGAATACTTTGTGAAGCATTTTATCCTGTGTAGAAAGCCTGAAGAAATAGCCAAATTCAGTTAGTGGCTGGCTTGATTAACCTGTAGTCTCCATCTCCTTTCTGCCACTGTACAAGCCTAGTATTTTGATCCTCTTTTTTTTTTTTTTTTTTTTTTTTTTAATCTGCCTCTTCTTCCATGGATTGCAAATGAGTGAAAGCTTAGGGTAAGGACTGTATCTTAATTATTTCAATATCCTCAGTGCACAGTACAGTGCCATACATATACAAGGTATTTTATAAATGTTTACTGAATTAAAGAGGGCAAAGAAATCCAATACTGTACATGTAACTATGTCAGCATATCTGTCTATATAAACTATATGTTTTTGCAATTTCAGTATAATGCTTAAGGGCAATGAAATAAAGTTGCATCTTAAATTTTGTTCTTACAGTGATGGGAAGTTCTTCATCATGGGAATTAAGTTGGTACCCTATTGCTTGCTTTTAAAAAACTGTATTACAGCTCCAGAAATATGGCTTAGTAATGGTTGGTGTGAGTAGTTTCTGCACTCTTGCATTTTTCTTTAATTTGAAGAATTAGTTTACTTTAAATTTACTGTTAACAAACTAATGATATTAAACATATAAATTACTTAATTTTTTTCACTCAGTCCACCTGACGATCTCCATAAATTGTTCATTTATTCATGATACTCCAATTCCTCTTAGCTTTGAAATAAATCTTTTTGTTCTGGAACATAGAAGAGTTATATACGGGCTGGGGTTGTGGCTCAGCGGTAGAGCGCTCGTCTAGCACGTGCACAGCCCAGGTTCGATCCTCAGCACCACATAAGAATAAAGGCATTGTGTACCACTAAATAAATAAAATTTTTTTTAAAAAAAGATTTATATAGTAGTTATATACTAACAGAGGTAGGTTTGAGTAAGAAAAGTGAAATTATACTGTAGGAATTTTTCTGCAAAAAATAAAACATTTCAATGTGTAATTTGTAATATAAGTGGATAATTATCAAGGTATGAGGTTTCGTTCACTAAGTAAGAGTAAAAATATCTGAATTTGCTTTGAAATTATGATTCTAATTTATACGATGAAGTAACTGGACTGTCCTTAGCATGTCAATGATTATTTAACAGTTTTTATAAAAGGTGAAAATGCCCTCGTTAGACTCTCACTGGAAGAATGAAAGCTTAAAATGTACTCTAACCTGTGTTTCTAAATATATGTATTGGAAAATGTGTCAGAATTTGATAAAATACAAAAGACAACTGTTGTAACCTGAACCATCCGCCTGGTGCATGAAGTCATGCAGAAGGAGGGGAAGGTAAGTTGTACCAGGAGTTAGAAGTCAGGAGTTCACCACTTTGGGCTGTGTAACCTTAGGCAAATCTCAGTGCCCTCTCTGTGCCTCCATTTCCTTGTTTATAAATAAGGAAGATAAACTAGAGTGCCTTGAAATTTCTTCCTGCACTGCAATGTTATGATACCATATTTCTTTCATGGATAATGAGTAAGGTTCCTGAATGATGTCATTTGGGTTTGTATAAGGAAATTACCTTTTGACTGTATTTATGAAGTCAGTGTTTGAAATACTCTAATCAAGAACTTCCTGACTCGGGTCCCGGGTTTTAGACTAGACAAGCAAAAAGAACCTGTTCAGATCACTGGTGTGCTAAAGCACCCCTCATAAAGTGGGAAACTGATGCATTCCATTTACTTTGAGTAGTGATTTTTTTCATTATTCTGTTATTAAAACTTGGAGGATCAGTGTTGAAGTAAGTACGTTAAAGTTAACATACCACTAAATACCTAAATAAAACGTTGGGTAAGTGAAGAATTCTAGTGGAATTCATAGTTCTTTCACAGAAGTCATTTAAAAACTTATAATGCTATTTAATAATTGGCAGAAGAAACCAGAGGACTTGGCCAGGGTAATGGAAAGGGAGGGTATCTGGAGGGCTTAAGAGGAACCCTGTGTGACATGAATAGTCTTGGAGGGCAGTTGTGTTTCTAATTATGCTCCGGACTGTCTCCATCTTTCTTTTAGTTGAACTGAAGCTTGGCCAGCTGTTAAGTTTCTAACTTAATGTTAGAACTCTAATTGTGGAAATATTGACTTAATACTGATTTCCGAAGGGAATATTTTATTTTATTCAAGTGTTTCAAGAAGAAAATATGGATAAAAAATTAATTTTGCCCTTCTTGAATATAAAACATTAAAGACCTTTGGTTTTAAACAAACACAGTTGTTTAAATTACTTCCAAATTAAAATTAACTGTCACTGCAACCAGGTGTGGTAGCATGTACTTGTCACCCAGGCTACTCAGGAGGCTGAGGCAGGAGGATTACTTGAGCACACAAGTTCAAGGCCATCCTGGAACATTGCAAGACCCTGTCTCAAAAAACAAAATTAGCTCTCACTATGCTTTTAATTATAATAGGTCAAGAAATAAAAACTGATTCATTCTTCCCTTTGAATAGAGATGAAAAGTGTTCATTGTATTTGACTTACTTAGCCAAATTAAGGCTCAAGGCATTCAGCCTTTCAGGTACTCATAAATGATTAAAATTCCCACATGAAAGAGAAAATAAGATGATAATATATACATGGCATGCATTATTACAAGTGCTTCCCGTACATTTTTATTTCATAAATAATATAAGTAAATTAAAAGTATAATTTAAAAATTAATTTTGTAAAGCAAATATAGCAAAAGGAAAAAAAAAAACAATTTGGTATTTCTGGAGACTTATTCTCTGACTATAAAAATACGTACTCCTAGCAGTGCTTTAGAACTGTTACTAAAGAAGTTGGAAAATTAATGTCTTATAACTTTACTAAATAGTTGATTCTGAATGGGAATTTCCTGCCAGAACATTAAATTATTAAGTTAACAAAAACAGTGTCTCTACAATGTATACCATATTTAATGTATACCATATTCAACAGCAAAGAATAAAGACATGGGATCAGTTTGTTGTGGATAGAAAATTGTTTAATTAAGAAGGACCTGCATTTTCCCTTTGAAAGTATGGATATAAACCCCTGTGACTATATAATAATAAAAATTTTACACTAATGTAAAGGAGGCCCTTAAATTACATATGTGTATTTTATAGTAATCCTGAGAAATACTAAAATTGGCATTATCTATTAAAAAGATCCATAGGAATTTTTTGCAGACTTATTCTGTGTGCCATGAATATAGCATACATGGTAAGACATTGGGGGGAAAAATACAACAAAGTAAACTGTCATTCCTTTTTAAACATATCAAAGTTAGTTCTTTAAAAAAAGAAAAACTGGGCTGGGGTTATACAGTTCAGTAATAGAGCACTTACCCATCATGTGCAAGGCCCTGGGTTTGTTCCCCAGTACCAGAAAGAAAGAAAAGAATAACTTCTAGCAAGACTAATATTTTTAAAGTCCCAAGCAATATTTGGGACCAAACAAAGGAATCTAGTACAAATATAGGGTTTAAAAAGCATAAGAAAATGCCCCAAGAATTTCATGTTAATAAATTTGAAACAGATTAAATGCAAAGTTTTCTAAAAGATACAAATGATCAAAATTAACTTTAAAAATAGCAAACTTTACATATATGGTTAATGAAATTGAGTTTGTAGTCAAATCTTCCTCCCAACCCCATTAAAAATGTCCTAGACTATTTTATAGGATTCTTATATAAGCTTATGTAAAGAATCTAAAATTTTTCAGTCTTAAATAACTTGCATGATGATAAAATCTGATGATAGTTAAAAAAAAAAAGTTGAGCTCAATCTTAGGTATGAACAAACAAGAATCCAAAATGGATGTTTTAGTAATATTAAATGTTTTAGTAATATTAAAAATTAAATCATTATAAGAACTTATACCAGCAAAGCTAAAATGATCAACTTCTAAAACTCACAATAGATGCTAGGAAAAAGTGCTCTACTAAATCCAGTATTTGTACATGATTTAGAAAACAAAAATAGCACAAAGTCTATAGAAAAGACTAGAAAGAAACTTCCTTAGCTGGATATAAGTTAAAACATTATGCTCAATGATAAAACTTTAGAAGTGTTCTTGTTAAAGTCGTAAATAAGAAAGTATGTCATCTACAGGCAGTAGAAGTCTTGGGTGGCTCTGGAAGACAAGAAAAAGCAATTACAGGAATTAGAAAAGGAAGAGATGCATTTATGCTTAATACCAGATGATACAATTGTGTGTCTACATGGAAAATTCAAAGGAATATTCCACTATAAATATTAAGTGCTTTCTAAAGGTTGCTGGATACAAGATTAATGTATAGAAAATAATGTTCAGGCTGAGGGTGTAACTCAGTGGTAAAGTTGTGCCTAACATGCATGAGACTCTGGGTTCTATCCTAAGCACTTCCAAAAACA
The DNA here is from genome assembly GCA_025594165.1 of Tamias sibiricus. NCBI lineage: Eukaryota > Metazoa > Chordata > Mammalia > Rodentia > Sciuridae > Tamias > Tamias sibiricus. Next base: position 10,787,090 of record CM046663.1, on the reverse strand, counting down.
AAAATAATGTTTCTGAGTATCAATAATAACCAATCATAAAATTTGAAAAATTATTTAGAATAACTCTAAACCACCTGGGAATAAACCTGACAAAAGATGTATGAGATTTTCAAGGTCAAGATCCAAAGTACAATTGAAAGATATTAAAGAAGTCCTCATCAGTGGAATAGTTGTGCTCCTTGGTGGGGAAACGAGATTGTAAAGAGGTAAATTTGCTTTGTCTGTAAATTTAATGCATTTCTTATTAAAATTGTACCTTAGATTTTTGTGGAACTTGATATGCTGAAACCAAATTTCATATGCAGAACAAGGTTGAGGAACTTGCCCTACCATATATCAAGTACAGTCATCCCTGAGTATCCACTAGGGATTGGTCCCGCCCAACACACACACCATCCCCTGCAGAAACTAAAATCTATGAATGCTCAAGCACCTTATGTGAAATTGCATAGTATTTGCATAGAACCTGTACACAGCCTCCTATATACTTTAAATCATCTCTAGATAACTTATTAATACCTAATACAGTATAAATGCTATGTAAATAGTTGTCATACTATATAACTTAGAGAATCACAGAAAGAAAATGTTTTATACATGTTCAGTTCAGATGCAATTTTTTTTTTTTTTTTTTTTGTTTGTGTGGTACCAGGGATTGAACTCAGGGGCACTGACTACTGGGTCACATCCCTAGCCCTTTTTTTTTTTTTTTTGTATTTTTATTAGAGACAGGGTCTCACTGAGTTGCTAAGTGCCTTGCCATTGCTGAGGCTGGCTTTGAACTCGTGATCCTCCTGCCTCAGCCTCCCAAAGTGCTGGGATTAGATGCAATTTTTTAATAAATATTTTTGATCTGAGGTTGGTTGAATTCCTGGTTGGTTTTGGAGGGCCAATTATTCTCTTAAGTGTGAAAGCATGAAATAGGCAGATAAGGGATGAAACAAGCTAATGGAAAAGTCTTTCCAATGCTAAAAAGATAACTAGGGAAGCCCACTTATCAATATATGGTATTTGTGACTAGTTCAGCCCACTATGTCCTTTTAGATAGCAAAAATTACACCTGAACCACCACTGCCTCCACTCCAAACCTAAGCAGACATTACTAGCTGAACAAATAACTCTCCCTGGCTAAGCCTCACAATTCCACTCAACAATATTCCAGGCAATCACACACAGTTAATACAAAATTAATTTACCTAGCCCTACTCCACATTATATTACCTCTAATTAGTATCCCCAGTAACAGTGTTTTGTCAAGATATTGTTATAAAAGGGTATCAAGTATAATACAGATTAAATCTTTTGGTTTGATTCTGCTGTAGTCTTAACTCAAACTTGCGTTTCCTGATGAAACAGCTCCCTCACAAGCCCCTCTGTGCTCCACCTTGCAGATGCTCCAGAGCCCCAGGTCTCTGACCCCCAGCCCCTCTTCTTTTCCCCTGCCCTAGATGATCTCCATGAATTCCGAGGGTTTTAAATACCATCTGCTTGACAGATCCCAGATGTGAACTCCAGCCTCGACACTTCCATGTCTATTAGGCATTTTAAATTTCAAGCATCCCAAATAAACTCTTGACTGCCATGCCCTTTCCCCAACCTGACTCTCCTCTGCCTTCCCCATCTTGGAAAAAGACAGTTCCATTTCTCTAAATGGAGTCATGAGCTCAGTCCCTCTGGTGGGTGCAACCTTCAGGCTCCTGTCCTGCTGTTTCTCACCACGTGCACTGCTTCTCTGGATGCCAGCGTGGTCCCTTCACTGCAGGCTTTGTGCTCACCCTTGCCCTTTCCTGCCTGGAAGGCTCTGCCTCCTTAGCTGAGGCTTCCCTTTTCTTTTGTCTTCATGCCCACGTCCCCCTGCCCCTACCCTAGGAAGCCTCCCCTGCTCCTCTCTGACCATATGCCCCCATCTGTGCCCCACTCCTTTCTGTGTCCCCAAAGAAGAGAGGGCATCTGGCACATCTGACAAGGCATGTGTGGTATGTCCGCCCCCCACCCCACATACATGCCCCAGTGTAGGTTGCAAGGGACGGAGCTTTTGTTTGGTTCAGGACCAAGTCCTCAGAGAATCCTTTGGGTGGAGTATGTTGAAGGACTGCATGTTGCCTGTGGATTGGTGTCTGGCTGTGAAGGGAATGGAGGTGGAACTGTACTCTCATCTCCTCCGGCCCCCATCATCAGACATCCTGTCTTCTCAAGGGCTTGAGTCTTGCCCTGGCTTGAGATGACCTCCTTTTTGACCTTGTTGACAAAAGTCTTGTCAGCACTCTGGAGGAGTTTCCTCCCACAGCTGCCCTCCCACCTCCCTCCTGTCATTGGAAGGAAGCTGCTTGTCTCCCCATCCTTGTCTTCTCTTGTGATTTCACTCTCTGATGTCCAATACCCACAACTCCCCTGTCTTGAGGAAATCTCCATTAGGCCCTGCACCTTCCTTTAACCCACATTGACTGTTCTTCCTTTGAGTTCTAGATTTATTGAGCAAGTGTTCTGTGTATAACTTTTACTCACCCCCATCTACTCCTCTTTAACTCTTCTCCTGTACTTTCTTTTTGTCCCTACCCTCCCACCAGACTGGTCACTTGGGGACCAACAGTAGTCTCCCTCTTGTGAGATCAAAGGGCCTTTTATTTGTTTTCCTTCTTGAACACTCCAAAGAATGTTGACACTGTTAGTCACCCCTCTTCAAAGCCCTTAAGGCTGCCTTCGGATACATAAGTGTGACTCACAAGTATGCTGGGCTCTCTTATCCTTGGGTGCCCTTTTGCCCTTGAGCCCAAACCTGGTCTTCAGGCACCTCTGGCTCCATATTGACTTTAGAAGCTGCAGAAGTTACCTGACCATTTCTGCTAAACTTAGACGTTTCTGAACTTCCCAGCTACTTGAGAGGCTGAGGCAAGAGGATCTCTTGAGGCCAGCCTGGGCAACACCCCTGTCTCTTAAAAAAGGAAAAAAGTTTCTAAACTAACTTTCTTACAATGACTGAAAAAGAGGAAATGATGATGCCAAAAATAAAAGATAATTTCACAGAGCATATTTTCCATTTGTTATTTTGAATAACAAAATTCAAACTTTGAAACTTTGAGGAAACTCATCCGGCCCACACTGAAGGAGACCATTATGTTGGCACCATCTAGCACCAGTGGGCTTGGTTTTAATTCACCTTGATCCCTTCCCGCAGTGCCTGGCTATGGGACCTTTCCCTGACATTCCACCTTTACACATCCAAGTCATGAGTCCTTTCTGATATCTTGATTCATTGTTTTTTGTTTTCTGCCAATTTTGTCATAAGGACTTTTTCTTTGCTCTTGATACCCATGCCCATGAAGCCTCAGCCACAGGCAGACAGACCCTCATCCTAACCACTTTCTACATTCTGATAATGTGTTATTGTTTTGTTTCATCATTGTGTGAACATCATCAAGTGTACTTAAGATGGCTATGGTATCACTAGGCGTTATAAACCTACGGAACCCCATCATATATGTAATCCATTGTTACCTGAAAGGTTATGGCAGCACATGACGTTATCTTAAAAATGCTCAGTAATGCAGGGTGCAGTATTCTGTTGTTAGATCACACGAATCTTACAAAGTTAGCAGTCACACTTTGAGGTTTTCCATCAAAGATGAAAATAAACCTGTACTAGTCCATTTTGCATTACTGTGATGAAATGCCTGAGATGCACTACTTAGGAGGAAGTTTATTCAGCTCATAGTTTTGGAGGTTCAAGGGCCCTGTTAGCTGCAACCCATCTTTGGCAGCTAGGATCTCATAGTCCCTTCCAAAAGCATGCCCCCATTTGACCTAAGAACCTCCCACCAGGCCCCACATCATCTCCCAACACTGCCACCCTGGGGACCAAGCTCCCAACACAACTTTGGGGGACAAACCACATCCAAATCATAGCACCCTCTACCCCAAGTGGGTGCTAGGCATTCCCTTCACCCAACCCCTGTGCTAGTCCCCCTTGATCTCAATCTCTGAAGATCCTGTCTGAAGTATTCTTGCTGAGCCACTGTGACTCCTGTCTGTGCTGATTTTGCTATCTAATATTAGGAATATGATTTATTGATTTTTTCATATTTTTATTGGTGCATTATAGTTGTACGTTATGGTGGGATTCATTGTAAGGATAAGATTTATAAAAAAAAAAAAAAAAAAAAAAAAAACTCCAAGAACCTCTGCTTGTCATCTGGAACCACCTGAAATCTGACGCTGTGCAGGGAGATGGAAGCCACTTCTGCTTTGGAGGTGCCCATTTGAATCTGACTTCCATCCAGATTGTGCTCTGGTTAAATTTGGCATTCATATGCATATGCATTTTACAAAACAAAACCCAATCTGTGACGTCCAGCAGTGAGGCTCACCAGTGAGTATAAGGGACACCCTTACCCTTGAGTACTTAGGTTCTGTTGGGGAAACTGCACCCCCCAAATACTGCTCCCAATGTGTAGACAGTCAGGCAGGAGGAGGGAGTTCACTTTGAGCTCTGTGTCATCAATCATAGCTGCTGCCCTGTCAGGGCTGGTTATGTGCCTCAGCATTCCCAGAAGCATTATCTTCTAACACGGGGCTAATTGTGCCCAGTGTATTGTATTTGTCTTTTGTGTACTTACTATCGACACAATTAAAGAGCAGAAAGGAGTAGAAACCGTGATGAACAATGAAAAAAGAATCAGCTGATTTTTTTCAAAAACTAGAACTTCAAAAAATGTAAGCCATGGTCGTAAAGCTTTTATGATGATGTGATATGTAGTTATGGAAAATGTGGAAATATATGAAAAGAAAATAAAAATCACCCCATTCTCAAAAATACCACTGTTAACATTTCAGTATCATTCTTCCTTTTTAAATATGCATGTATGAGCGCATGTTAAAACGGCCTATATTAGACCATAGTACTGTATGAGTCTTTTATCATTATATCATTTATTATTATAGCATTTACTATATATAATGTCATTTATCATTCTAGCATCAGTATTTCTTCAAATCATTAATGTGCTTTGAAATTATGTTTAATAGAACAATATATCAATATATTTCAGTAGTTATGAATTATGTGAAATACTTACATTTTAGTAATTATGAGTCAACCATAGATTTTCTTGTATGCCTGGTCTTATTCAGTAAGGAATTTAAGGTAGTTTATCAGGAATTATTTTGTCTGCAAGTAACACAAATAACTAGCTAAAATAAATGTAGTTTTTTTCCTCCTAACATAAAAAAAATCTGAAAGTAGCTGGCAGAGTTGATTCAACAGCTCCACATTGTCACAGCAGATGCCTTGGGGCTTTCTTAGCTCTTCCCTCAAGCTTATTGACTCAAGCTTGCAAGGTGGCTGCCAAGTTCCAGGCATCACTTATATACTCGATACAGAAACAGTACAAAGAGCGTCTGCCTGCCTGCCTTTTTTTTTTTTTTTTTTTTTTTTTGAAAACCAGTTTTCCAGCAGAATTCTTTTTTTCAAATATGTATTTATTTGTTTGTTTTAGTTGTACACAAACCTTTATTCTTACATTGTGCTAGGATCGAACCTGGGCCGCAGACGAGCTAGGTGATTGCTCTACCTCGCTCTACCGCTGAGCCACAACCTCAGCCCTCCAGCAGGATTCTCATACCTCACCAGGCAAAATGCTTTTTATAGTCACCTCTAGCCAGAAGGGAGGACGAGGGAGCAAGGACTTCCCTTCCTAGTCACATTATAGGCAGGCAAGGGAGAAGAGATGAGGAGATACTGGATCAGCCTCAGCCAGCCACAATGATTTATTTGACTATCACCTTTTAGGGGACATTTCTGTTTCCAGCTCTTCTTTCTTGTAAGTAACATTTACAAGAAACCATGTACAAACATTTGTATACATATCTGGTTATTTCCTTAGTATCAGGCCCTACAAGTAGAATTCAAGGTCAAAGGTATTATAACTTTTGCATCTCTCATACATGTTACTAAATTCTTTTCCAGAAAGATCTTACCACTGTGCACTACTGTACAGAGTGTGATAGTGCTAGATGCCCCTATTTAGGACATGCTCTAACATTTAATGAGCTGTAACCACTGCCAAAGCACAGGCAGAGCATCCAGGTAGCATCATTCTTACAAGCTGCACCAGAAGGTCACAGTGCAATTCCAGTGGCATGTATTTGGGTGTTCTGAGCACTTGGGCCAAAAGAGCCTGGAAAGGGCTAAGCCAGCATAATGAAGACACTGTAGTCATAAGACACAGTAGGAACAGTCAGCCTCTCCTTCCTCTTCTGATTTGCCAATGAAATAAGTAGTTGTTTGTGACCCTGTGTTCCTTAACAGGTGCACACACACAATGAACATTTGGGGTGAGATAGTTCCTTGCTGTGAGGTCACTCTGGACATTGCAGAATATTTTGCCTCCCTGACTACACAGGGAAATGCCAGCAGCTCTGTCTAGTCTGTGACAAACAGAAAAGTCTCCTTGCTTCCTGTGTGCCACCAATGCTGGGTGGAGAGCCCATCAGTCCCTGGATTGAGCACATCACCAAACAGGTGACATTGTGGCAAACAATGCAAAACTGCTTGCACATCTGAGAGAGTGGCTGGAAGCTTTAGATATCCACACTGGCTTTCCTCGCACACCTCCAAAATGCACATCTTCCAGTTCTGCCTGCAGACATCAAGGGGGTGCACGAACCAGCTCTACCCTCAGGACCATGGCTAAGGAGGACAGAGCCTGCAGCAGTCAAGTGATCTTTGGAGGCCAGAGACTGTGCTGTCCTTGGACAGCAAAGAGAGAGGACACCTGTGATGCTTAGCCTGAGTGGGTAGGAGATGGAAGGAACTTCCTGAAACAGAGGAGAGCGTAGTCAGGAGAAGAGAGTGCCCAGGGAAGCAGTGTAGGTCTGCTTTGGCCACCCTTATGGGGAATGTGAAGTGAGGATGATTCAGCAGGCTGGGCTCTGGATGGGGATGGGTTTCAAGCTCGAGAAACACCATGTGCAGAAGCCATAACCATGGTGTTTCGGAGGCTGCAGGAGTTTGATGTGCCTGGGGCTGTGGCCAATCCTAATGGGTCTTGCATGCTACCATGGTTTTGTCCTTGACAGTTCTATGCTCAGGGCTACGTGTTAAAAGATCTTAGAAGACTCAGAGAAGGGAGTGCTAAGGGCAGAGATACCATTAGGGGCTTCTTAGTGAGTTTTTTTATCACCATATCGAAGGATCTGACACAGGCTACTTACGAAGTAATTTATTTAGCTCACTGTTTTGGGCATGGCACTGGCATTGACTCATAAAAGACATCTGTGTGAAGGAAGGATCTTACATGGCTAAACAGGAAGTCCAAGAAAGAGAGAGAGAGAGGCCAGAGCCCTACAATCCTCCTTCAGAGGAGTTCCCACTAGGCTGCACCCCTTAAAAGATCCATGACTTTCCAGTAGCACCATCCTGGGGACCAAGACTCCAACACATGTACTTTTGGGGGACACTTAACACCACATCAAAACCATAGCAAGGAGCCTTCATGATAATCTTAGGGGAGCTGAGTGCCTGACCTTCTAGGGATGCCTGTGAGGACTGATTAAGAGTTAGAATTGTAGCTTGGAGGAGAAGCAAGAGGTAACCAAGAATGGTTCCCTGACATACCTCATGGGCAAGAGTGGGTTATTTCGTGTACAATAATTAAGTTTCAGAAGTAAAATATTTTACCTTCTAAGAATGTGTAAAATGATAGTTACTAATTGAGTACAATTTACACAATATATGAATTTTTCTAAAATTAGCCATGTATTAACTTCTAGGACCACATATACATTAATAGTCATCATTCTTGATCTAGTGGCAGCTACCCACCTTATAGTCCCAAACCCACTTATTAGGATCAGACTGAGACTTATTCTGGAGTATTTACATTTTTAACTGGAGACAAAAGTCTCATAGTAGAAATTCAAACATCAGCAGACTTGTGTAGAAAATTTTTTTTTTTTTTTTTTTTTTGGCAGAAGTAACTTACTGTTAACTAAAATCACCCCATGAGGATATCACTAAGAAAAATATACAAAGAAAAATTCTGAGCTGGGCGCGGTGGCGCACGCCTGTAATCCCAGCACTTTGGGAGGCTGAGGCAGGAGGATCGCGAGTTCAAAGCCAGCCTCAGCAATGGCGAGGCACTTAGCAACTCAGTGAGACCCTGTCTCTAATAAAAACACAAAAAAGGGCTGGGGATGTGGCCCAGTGGTCGAGTGCCCTTGAGTTCAATCCCCGGTACCACAAAAAAAAAAAAAAAAAAATTCTGATATCATTAAGTGATCAAAAGGCCTGGTTTGACATTTAGGTTCATGTCTAAAGCACCTTTTATGGTTAGAGAAAACTGTGTCTGTGTCAGCTTCGTCTTTTGCATTTTTAAGTCATTTCCTTTTCCATTGACCCAAATGAGGTAAAACAACTTAAATGAATATCTATTATGGATGCCATAATACATACCCTGTAGTACCAGCTACTCAGGCTGAGCTGGGAGGATCACTTGAGCCCAGGAGTTTGGGGTCAGTTAGGGCAGTGCAGTGAGATCCTGTCTCAAAAAGAAGAAGGGGCTGGGGTTGTGGCTCAGTGGTAGAACACTTGCTTCACATGCGTGAGGAACTGGGTTCGATTCTCAGCACCTCATATAAATAAATAAATAAAGTCCATTAACAACTAAAAATGTGTTTTAAAGAAGAAGAAGATGATGCCAGTTATGCCAGTCCCAATATGGGACAAGGAGACTGTAGGGTGCATGAAGAGTGAGATTTCTCTAAAGATCTCGACTGAATAAGCAAAGAGTTGAAAGCGTATTCAAAGACAGCTATCCATCTGTTTCTTTCGATTTCTAGCAAGTAAAGTTTTATTTGCCTTCAAATGTAATCATAAAAATTAATATTTTTAAAATTTTAAGATTTAAAATGTGGTTCCACATATTAGGCATACTAGGCATGCTCATACAGCAGAGATGGCTTTCCTTACTGCCAAGAGTGAACTTGGGAACACTGAAGCTGTTCTTTAGTTCTAGTCGCAGTGCCCAGCCTATCTGAGCAGCAATGACATGGGGACACGGAATCTTTATCCCCTGTGTCTGAAGACTGCTGCCTTCTCAAAGAGAGTCCATGTCTTACCTCCCTTCATCACTGTCACCCATTTTCCACAGGCTCAGAGAGGGGCAGTTCCTGCCCCCAGACATATACTTAACTCTTACTGAGGGGGTCTAGGGCAGACCTGCAGCTCTCCTCTCCTGCAGCCCTGGTCCTGGAAGCATTATCACGACCTGTTAGCCCCTGGTACCTCCTCTGGCCCCCAGCCACCCTCTGCCTGGACCCACCACCCCATCCATCTTTGCCCAAGTTGGGTTTCTATAGGGACCACAAAGATTACACTTAATAGGAGAGGTGATTTTAGGTGGTTTATTAATTGATATGGAATCACATGATGAGAAACTCAATCCCTTAACTCTGTTTTCACCCTAACAGTGGTCTTGGAGTTCTCAGTTTGATTATAGTACAGTCAGTGCTTCACATATGCAAATTCAACCAATCAAGGATCAAAGATATTTCAGGGGGAAAAAATGTGTCTGTACTGAACATATAAAGAATTTTTTTTCTTGTCATTACTCCCTAAATAATACAACAACTATTTACATAGCATTTACACCACATTAGGTATTGTAAGACATCTAGAGATGTTTTAAAGTATACAGGAGGGTGTATGCAGGTTCAGTGCAAATACTGTGCCATTTTATATACAAAACTTGAGCATCCACAGATTTTGGTATCTTCAGGGATCCTGGAACCAATCCCCTTTGGATATAGAGGGACAAAAAAGTATCTCAAACACATCTCTAATACTTCTAACCTCCCTCTTTAAATAAAGAAAGAGCTTATACTCAGTGGTGTTGTTTGTTTGTTTGCTAGGAGAGGTTAGAACAAACAATTGCCATCAATGTATTTAAAGCTACCATCCATTTATGGTATCAGTACCTACTTTTACAGAAGTGATATAGAGTTTCCTATTTAAGCATAAAAAAGAAAGTTGCTATGAAGAAAAAAGTAAATAATAGGAGAGGTAGTAAATTAATATGGCAAGGTGACATGACTTATAATAACACAATATGACATATTGTGAAGGTGACATGGGAATGACAACAATTTGGGGAAAATTTGCTCTAATTCACACAAAGGTGAAGATTTGGAGTTGGTCTGAGCTGCAGGTAGAGTCTAGAGCTCCTGTGGGGACACCATGCTTCTGTGGAGAAAGATGTGGGGAGTTAGAGGTCAGGTGAATCATTTCTCCTTCTAGCACTCCTTTCCTCATCCCTGAAATGAAGAGTGGAACACGTGGTTACTTCCTGTGACTACTGCGCAGCGCTGGAGATATTTATTCAGTTCTGCTCCACGTGTTAATTGGGAGATACATCCAGTACTTCAGTCTCCATTGACTCCAGGACCCCTGTGGACACTAAAGTCCACAGATGCTTATGTCCCTTATTTAAAAAAAAAAAAAATGGCTTAGTATTTGCATAGAATCTACACATACCATTCTGTATACTTTAAACCATCTCTAGAAAACTTATAATATCTGATATGGTGTAAATACTGCTGAAATTGTTGTTATATTATATAAGAAATAGTGACTAAGAAAGGTGTGGTGGCGCATGCCTATATTCCCAGTGGCTGCGGCTGAGGCAGGAGGATCTCCCGCTCAAAGCCAGCCTCAGCAATTTAGAGAGAGACTATATAATTCAGCAAGACCCTGTCTCTAGTTAAAATATTTAAAAGGGCTGTGGAACTGGCTCAGTGATTAAGTGCCCCTGGGTTCAATCCCCGGTACAAAAAAAAAAAAAAAAAAGAATGGAAGTTGAGGAGAGATGCAAACAGCCCCCCCCCATTATTATTATTATTTTTTTCATCTGAGGTTGGTTGAACCTAAGGATGTGAAGAGCTGACTATGCACGTGTGTGCATACACCCCTAAGGAGAGTTCCCCAGCACCGCCCACGTTTGGAAGGGGACTACGGCTGATAAATCTCAATGCTAGTGCTCAGCATGACTGCCCCTGAGGTGGCTGACCCCTGCCGCTCAACTGCTCTCACCTGCGTATTAATGCGCACTGTTCCCTTACAGGTTAGAAATCGGAAGCAATGGGTGACTGGAGCTTTCTGGGGCGACTACTCGAGAACGCACAGGAGCACTCCACAGTCATCGGCAAGGTCTGGCTGACGGTGCTCTTCATCTTCAGAATCCTGGTGCTGGGGGCCGCCGCCGAGGAGGTGTGGGGGGACGAGCAGTCCGACTTCACCTGCAACACGCAGCAGCCCGGCTGCGAGAACGTGTGCTACGACCGGGCCTTCCCCATCTCGCACATCCGCTTCTGGGTGCTGCAGATCATCTTCGTGTCCACGCCCACCCTCATCTACCTGGGCCACGTGCTGCACATTGTGCGCATGGAAGAGAAGAAGAAAGAGCGGGAGGAGGAGCTGCTCCGGAGAGAGAACCCGCACCTGGAGCGGGGTCCGGAGCCCCTGGATGGGGCCGGCTCTCCGGACAAGAGTCTGCGTGACGACCGAGGCAAGGTGCGCATCGCCGGGGCGCTGCTGCGGACCTACGTCTTCAACATCATCTTTAAGACGCTCTTCGAGGTGGGCTTCATCGCCGGGCAGTACTTCCTCTATGGCTTCCAGCTGCAGCCGCTCTACCGATGTGACCGGTGGCCCTGCCCCAACATGGTGGATTGCTTCATCTCCAGGCCCACCGAGAAGACCATCTTCATCATCTTCATGCTGGCCGTGGCCTGTGCCTCCCTTGTACTCAACATGCTGGAGATTTACCACTTGGGCTGGAAAAAGTTCAAACAAGGCGTGACTGACCATTTCGGTCCAGACACCACCGAATCCAGGCTGGTGGCCGCAGACCCATTGCCACTCACTTCCCGCCCACCCACAGTCACTATTGGATTCCCGCCTTTATACACGCATTATGCCTCTCCTCTGGGACAGGCAGGCGAAGCTGGGTACCCCGGAGCCCCGCCACCACCGACAGACTTCAAAATGGTAGCGCTGAATGAGTCACAAGGGAAGGGCCACCCTGCCAAGCTCTACAATAACCAACACCTGCTGATGACAGAGCAGAACTGGGCCAACCAAGCAGCTGAGCGGCAGACTCCCGCGCGGAAAGCCTCCTCCGCAGCGTCCAGCCCCGCAGCCCCAAGCCCCGCAGGCAGCAACAGCCAGCGGCTCGCACCCGAGGCTGGGCAGGGAGGCGCCGCACCCCAGCTGCTGGAGGACCGGAGCGGCAGCAGCTTGGAAGAGAGTGCCTTGGCTGTGACACCCGAAGAAGAGGAGCAGGCCTTGACCACCACAGCAGAGATGCATGAGCCTCCCTTGCTCCTTATAGACCCGGGAAGGTCCAGCAAGGCCAGCAGTGGGAGGGCCAGACCAGGTGACTTGGCCATCTAGCAGTGGTCTCTCCAGACAGCTTTATAACACCCCTTTTTCTAGAAACCAAAACCAAAGCCAAAGTTCAAATCAGCAGGTAGAAAGAGCCTGAAATTGAGAGCACGCTGGAGTCCCAGGAGGGAGACATGGAGCAGAATCCATCAAGTGTTCGTGTTTAATGCTTGCTGTTCTTAACACTGAGTTATAGTGGAGATGATTCCAACGTTTCTGAGTTTGTGAGATGGGGCAAAGCTGAGGGCAGTTGTTGGCCTTTAAAGATATTCACAGCAGCCCAGCAGCCTGATTGCCATTAGGCCTCTGGGTTCCTGCTGTCTCTGTGGGTAACTGTTCTGTTGTGACAAAGCAACAGGTGTCTGCAGCCCTTCAGCTAGGGACAATTAGGTTTTCTATTCCTAACCTCTCCAGAGCCTTTGGGCAGCCCAGCAAGTCACAGACACACTTAGCTCTATCTCTGCTTGATACTTTTAACTTAGAGTTGAATTTCATTTGGGATATTTGCCAAACTGCACTAAAAAAAGATTTAGAGTGAGTCCATATAGTGTCATTTGAGTTTCTGAAATTGGATGTGAAGCCCAGGATATCAAACTACAAGCTTCATGACAAGTGACAAAGAGCAGTTACCCTCCAGAGTCAGATTCAGTGAGACAGAGCCACAGAGGTTGGTGGTAGAAGGCAGGTGGAGATGCAGCGCCACTTGAGAGCACTTTTCAACAGCTGAGGAAATGGACATGGAAGTGTGGCAGGAATGTCTTAGGTATTTATTTTTTAAATGATTTTTTCGTGCTTTGCTCTGAATGGAACAGGTATGCCTATTTTCCCCCCACTTTCCATCTTTTAGGAAAAATAGTACTGTTAAAATGGGTGCTGACACAGAGAATGCTAATTTGTCCTAGTACTTACTAGTAAAACATTTTGAGCTTCCTTTTAAAAGAAATTCTTCAACTTCATGAGTCAGTTAGTCATGATGAGAATGTAATATAGAAAATAAAAAGCAGGGGGGAATTTAAGTGCATTTCAAATACTTGAAGTTGTGAAGTTTTTGAATGGGAGGTTAAAAGTAAACTACTGTTGCCAGGAAAAATATTTATATAGATGAATCAGTGATGATCTACACTTTTTTTTTTTTTTTTTTAAGAAAACAGCACAAAATAAAACACTTCGAGTTTCCTAACCATTCTTTGTGGGTAGCCTGTTTGCTTTCTAAAGTTTAAATAAAAGTGTCTGGGTTTTACTGCCTGTGTAAAAGCGTGTGCTGATTGTGGGGTATACATCTTATTTCCCACCCACACGAGAGCTGTCCTGACAGGGAAGCTATTTATGTGTGTGGACCCAGCTGGAAGATGGCAAAATTTTTGTATGGCACACACTGCTTTAGAGTCTTGGTCACAATATGTTTATAAACTGATGAGCAATGGTAATTTGAGCCTGTCTCCACTCACACTCTTCACTTCCAACTTCCACTGAGTATTGTTAGCAAGTATCTTTAGCCCTGTTCAGCAGAAGATCATATATTTTCCCATATAATTCATTTCTTTTTATAAACAAATTTCCTGGTGATTCATGTGAGGCCATACTCTATAACATACTTTATGTTTTATATCATTAAGGGTGATCCACTAACAATCTGATGAAAAGAGTGTGATTTTTCAATGCTCTGATTCATGTATGCAACTCATTTGCATATGAATCAAACATGATTTATTAGTGTGTTCTGCTTGCTCTAGGATGCCTTGGACAATTGCCCAGGCTTGGAAAATGCTAGCTTTCCATATATATCCTGAAAGCAGAGTTAAGCCCTTTGGAAAATTATTTGAATGATTCTTCTCAATTCTCCTAGCCTGGTGAATATCTAGGGCCATTCTAGATGCATAAATTCTAACTCACCACGTTGTAGTGCATGCCTTAGCTTTAGGGCAATAGGACTTAGCTATCCTGAGTGAAGGGTTACTAGAAAATCCTAACGTGAAAAGCATTCTGATAAAAAATCTTGGCTCCTTTTAGAAAATGCAGTAAGTATAACTCAGTGGTTGACAAAACCCTGGGTTTGATCCCCAGCACTGCCCCTACCACACACACACACCAAAAAATGCAATTGCAGTCATCAGAGTTCATAGGTATGACTCAGGGTAGATATGAATGCCTGTTTAGTAAAGTTCTACCATAAAAATGTTAATAATAAGTGTCTTATTTAGCCACAGTTTGATTTCAGGTGAGATTGAAGATGAGAGTAAGAACTCAAAACTGTGTTTTTACATTTTGAAGCTGGATTCTACTTGCAAAACGTTCATGCAAATGCCAGTATTGTTTCATTGATCATAGTCTAGATGGCCCATTAGTTTATGGATAGGATGTAAAATTAGATTCACCTACTTTAAAACCACTAATTTGTAAAGTGGAATTTTGCAGTAGAACATTGCCTGTGATATTTTTTCAAGTTAGTGTACTAATTTCAATTCCTGTAAAGAAATGAAATTGTGTCTTATATTGTGTTCTTATTTGAGGATACAGTATCCATGATCCTAGTGACTCTTGGCAGTGTGGAATTGCTCTCGATTTAACCAATAATTTTAAGCATTTAAATGTGCAATAAAAATAGAAATTGCCTCTCCCTATGGGCAAGATTCTGGACATTTTTTTCTAGACTAGTTTGGAAATTTCACTGACACTAATTTTCTTTCTTTATTAAAAAAATATTTATTTATTTGCTTTTAGTTGTACACAATGCATTTATTTTTACATGGTGCTGAGGATTGAACCTGGGCTGCGCATGTGGTAGGCGAGCGCTCTACCGCTGAGCCACAACCCCAGCCCCTAATTTTCTTTTGATTTAATAGAAAAACTCTAAAATTTCTAAACTTATTTTAAAATTTAGATGCTATACCTATCATATTTACATACAAATGATTTTTAATCTGTAGTATACAACACAGTTACTCCTTACCTCCCTGTTTTTAGAAGCACAGTCATCAGTTGACCCTAAGCACAATCTATGGTGATTATAAAATGTTAAGCCTCACTATTATCAAAGGACTCAAATCCTTTTTTTTTTATTCTGAAAGATTTCCTATGATTACTTTCTCCTAAGTTTTATATTATTATTTTTTTAACCTTTATTTTATTTATTTATTTTTATGTGGTGCTGAGGATCAAACTCAGCGCCTCCGGGCAAGCTCTCTACTGCTGAGCCACAACCCCAGCCCCTCCATTATTATCTTACTGAATTATTCTTGGTATTTTTTTCCTCAAAAAAAAAAATGACCAAATTAAAGATACTTTAAGTTTCAAAAGAAAAGAAAAAGAAAGGCAGGGGGAGACCAAGCTAGCATATTTTTTGATTATTTTTATTTCTATATTTTTTGTAGTATGGGGGATTAAAATCAGAAGTATTGTACCACTGAGCTATATCCCCAACCCTTTTTGTTTTTGAGACAGGCTCTCACTAAGTTGCCCAAAGCTGGCCTCGAATTTGTGATCCTCCTACCTCAGACTCTGGAATAACTGGGACTGGAGTGTGCTTACATGCCTGGCTAAGTTAGCATGTTTCTGATATACCCTGTCTTTACTGGATAAGTAAGTGAATAAATTATACGATTGTTATATAAGAATACCTTGAATAAGAACTATGAATATAATTCAAGCATCTCTTTATTGAGAATAACCTGTGGACTAGGGTATAGCTCAGTGGTGGTGCACTTGCCTAGCATGTGCAAGGCCCTGGGTTCCATCCCCACTAGTGATAATAACAATGGGGTTTAGGGGCTGGGGTTGTGGCTCAGTAGCAGAGCACTTGCCTCACACATGTGAGGCACTGGGTTCCATCCTCAGCACCACATTTAAAAAAAAAAAAAAAAAAAAAAAAAACAAAGATATTGTGTCTATGTAACTAAATTTTTGAAAATTTAAAAAATAAGTAATAATAATGGGGTTGAGGTCTTTTTTCAGTTTAGGCTGATGCTGCTTATAATTACTAACACTTCCTTTAAACCTTTAGTATTAATGAAGTTCTTTTTTTAAAAAAAAATTCTTATGTTAACCTTTTCATTCTGATATTTGTAACATTAATACACGGATCTCTACCATAATAAATACTTATAGTGAGCATTGCATGATTTAAGAAGGTAACTATTTTTTGCAAAGATCAACAGGTTCCTACCATGCATTCAGGATATTTTAAATATCCTTTAAATTTAATGTACATTCAGAGTTAGGGAATGGAGGCTGGGGATGTAGCTCAGTGATAGAGCACTTGCCTAGCATGTGTGAGGTCCTGGGTTGCTTCACTAGCATTGCAAAAGAAAAAAGGGAATTTATTTCTCTTTTTAATTCTGCATTACATTGGGTCTATTCACTATGATTTCTAAAGCCTCAAGTTTTTTTGTCCCCCTTTACATTATCGACTGTCATAACAAAGATTGTCATGGCCAGTTAGGGATTTAAATGGCACTAAAAGCAGTGAACTGTTTTTTTAGAAAGTATTATATTTGAAGATGTTTGTTGTGTAAATATTAACTTAGCTCCTATATTTACAAAACTCTTACTAATAC
The DNA here is from genome assembly GCA_025594165.1 of Tamias sibiricus. Taxonomy (NCBI): domain Eukaryota; kingdom Metazoa; phylum Chordata; class Mammalia; order Rodentia; family Sciuridae; genus Tamias; species Tamias sibiricus. The sequence goes on along the minus strand of CM046663.1, from coordinate 10,770,101 downwards.
TTAAAACTTGATTTTTGTGCCATAACTATGTCTTTCCCAGATTAATTTGTAACTGAAATAAGCATTTCCTAAAATAAGTAATAAAAAGTGGGTAAATTTAAATCTCTAGTTCTGGACTTGGTCAACTGTTTTTATTGATAGACTCCCTGAGAAGGTTTTCAAAATAATAGCTTTTATTTTCTTAGGACAAGGAGCCTTTTTCTGTAGAAGCTTAAGAAATTGCTGCTATGACTGTTCTGTGGTTTTGCAGGCTATTCCCAACTTGAAATCTGGATCTTCCAAGGGTTCTTCTAAGCATCACTATTACAGTGTATTAATCTGAAGAAATAATATTAAAAAGTTCACCTTCTCTCTGATCCTTAAAGTCCCCCTTTATCCACAGTACTACTGAGCTCCATGGGGCTTATGAGTAAGAGGTCTCTCTAGCAAGGTAGGAACTCATGATACCTGAGCAAGCTTTTCTGTATATAATTATAAATATTCATATAGTGTATCTTTGCTTTGAGGACACTATGGGCAGTAGATTTCCCATCTTGATCACTGAAATGCTGTTCCCACTTTGTTTTTTCTATGTGTGCTCAGATTTCCAGAGACACAGGGTAACCAAAAGATACCAACTGACTGCTTTGAAGGTTCTCAGAAACTCAGTCCCCCCAAACAAAAATTGGTAGTACCGGGCTGGGGATATAGTTTAGTTGGTAGAGTGCTTGCCTTGCATGCACAAGGCCCTGGTTTCAATCCCCAGCACCCCCTCCCCCCAAAAACGGTAATATTTGCCATATTTCAAATAAGAAATGATAAAAGCTGTTGTGATGGACAGTTTGGGAAAGACAGACTCCCCTTTGTAGAGGTGAATGTTAAATGGTGAGCCCTAGGCCATGCTTGATTGTCCTGGTCAGAGTGGCTTGGCTTGGTGACAGTGCTCAGGATTGATGTTCAAACATCACATCACACCTGGATGAGACAGACCAGAGTGAAAAGAGATGTGGTGACACAAGCTTTACCTATGGGACTAACAGGTCTAGATGGTTTCTCCAAGGAGGAGATGATAGCTAGACATAGTGGCACATGCCTATAATCCCAGCAACTTGGCAGGCTGAGGCAGTTTGAGTCACAAGTTTGAGGCCAGCCTCAGCAACTTAGTGAAGCCCTAAGTAATTTAGCGAGACTCTAAGTAATTTAAAGAGACCCTGTCTCAAAATTTAAAAAAAATAAAAAGGTCTGGGGACATGGCTCAGTTGTTAAGCACCCCTGGGTTCAATTTCCAGTCCAAAAACAAAACCTAAGGAGAAGATGGCAAGGGGAGGAAGAAGGGCCTGCCTGGGGTTGTTTTGGGGGTAGCTACTGTTCAGTGAAGGAAGGTGTTTCATGCATATGCAGAGAAGAAATGAACCCTATACTTCCCACACATGCCAAGCTGTGGCAAGGGAACCAAAGTAGTACAGTGCAGCATCAAGTACAGATAAGGAGACAAAAAATGGCCTAAAAATAAGGTGACATCACTGGGTGCACATGTAGGTGTGAATATTACTTTATAATTACCATGGTCCTCCCATCCAAAGGCGTCCTCTCTCTGGGGATCCTAACAATCCTGTATGGTAGACCATTCCACCCTGAGTCAAGGCAGGGCCTCTCAGATCATAGACAAGAGGCTGATTCTACTCCCCTCCTCTTCAGCGGTGGGATTTAGGCAAGTTATTTCATCTCTTTGACTTTATAGGTGAATTTTCTCACCTGAAAAACAAAGTTGGCCAGGAATAAATGAGAATGAACTTAAACACTTCCTATAGTGCCTGACCCATAGCAATGCTTAATAAACAGGAGCCTTGGTATAGATAAAGTAAAAATAATCAGCAGGCTGCCCAAAATTTTCTTATGTCCACACATTTTTACACTTTATTTTAAAGCTGTTGTAAACATTCAATGGAATAATGTGACACTTCTAAAAGGAAGAAAATTCTGACCGAGGCTACAACATGAATGGACCTTTGAGGATGTTGCTGAGATAAGCCAGTCGCAAAAGGACACATAGTGCGTGATTTCACATATATGAGTCACCTAGAGGGGTCAAATCCACAGACACAAAGTAAAATGGAAGCCACCAGGAGCTGAGAGGAAGGGAAAGTGGGTAGTTAGTGTTGATTGGGTACAGAGTTCCAGTTTGGGAAGATAGAAAAGTTCCAGAGATGGTAGGGTGGTGATGGTTACACTATACGTGTACTTTCTGCCACTGAACTGTACATTTAACAAGGGTTAAAGTGGTAAATTTTATATGTATTTTACCACAATTAGAATATCAAAATACATACATTCAAAGGCAAAAAATTCAAATTGAACTAAAATACACACTTACAATGGGCCAACATCCAAGTATACAGATTAATGAATCCAGACACACAGAGCATGAGGCAAATCATTTCTTCATCTCAAAAGCCCCCCTTTCTTTTTATTTCATATCATGGCTGCCCATGAATACCCCCTTTCTTATTTTAATTCATTCTAAAATTCTGTAGGGAAATTAAGCAGACTATTGGGAGGGCAAAGGTGGGGGCCGGTGTAGCAGGGAGCAGGTGGATAAGGGGCAGCTAATGCTTTCAGGAGCTGCTGCCTCCAGGTGTGCTTGAGGAAGTTGTCTAGCTAGGTGCTGGTCCTGTAAAGAAAACAGTTCAAAAGCCCTGATCATGCCCCAGAATACTGCTACTGGCCCTAATTGAATTCTTCTTTGAGCCATTTTATGAATTTTTTTATTATCATTTTTAGTGGGAAAAGTTAAAAGGCCTACATATATATTTTTTTAAATGTCTACCCAAAGGCTGTTTCTAAGGAATTTTGTAAAGAAATTTCCTTTGGCCTCCCAAAGAGGTGCTAGAGGGTATTCCTGAAAGGTTTGGGCTAGGCAGAGCCCTGGGATAGGAGGGCGTTGCCTCCCTTGGGCCACACTGGGAAGGCCCAGACTTACCTGGAAGTCATCCACATCCATAGATCTGTCTGTTTGCTAAGAAAAGAAACAGGCTTGTTTCCTTAAAGAACACGTGTGCCCACTTCCCTTAGCTTCTCTGCCAACAAATGTTGGGGTTGTCATCAAGGTAGAGCCTAAGGCACCTGTCACTCTCAGCTATTGACCAAAAATCATATCAGAAGGTTGCCATCAGGAGGCAGGGTGGTAATGAATATGTTCATTGCATTCGCAGAATTTCAGGCCTATCCAATTCAAAAAATAACTACTAAACATTATAAAATCAAAAAAGCACTGTGTTGTAAATGTTAAAAGGGTCCCAAACTTTGGAACCATGAAGGCCTGGACTCAGGTCTGTTCCACACAAACTGAGTGACTGCAGGCCTATCGCCTTCTCTGAGTTTGTTTTCCCTCCATAAAATGGAGATGATAGCCCAGGATACTTTGTGAAGTCAGGACCAAATTGATATTATTCCATAGGGAGGCCAAGTGAGAGAGGGTTCCAGAGTCCCCCAAGTCCCTGAGGGAAGATGCTGGTAGGTTGGCGATATCCCTGACTGACAGGTTTACAGTTTGTCCTCACTCACATACACACCTCTCTAGTGGGCCAGGCTCACCAGGGGAACCAGAGTGGTGACAGAAAATAAGCTACATCATCCATAGTCACTGCAGCATTAATCACAGTTAGCCAAGAGATGGAAGCAACCAAGAGTTCATCCATGGATGAATGGATAAAGGGCATGTGTATCTATACCATGAATTTTACTCAGTCTTAAAAAGGAAGGAAATTCTGACACATGATGCAACTCAGATGAACCTTGAGGACATAATGTTAAATAAAGTAAACCAGACACAAAAGGACAGCTATTCTGTGATTCCACTCACACAAAGTAGTCAAATTGATAGAGACACAATGTAGAATGGTAGTTGCCAGGAGCAGGGAGCTCTGGGAGGAGGGAGCAATGGGAGTTAATATCTATTGTACACAGTTTCCATGTGGGAAGGTGAAAAAGTTCTAGACACGGATGGTACTGATGGTTGCAAAAGAATGTGAATGTACTTAATGCCACTGAACTGTATACCTAAAAAAGGTTGAAGTGGTAAATTTTATGTTATGTGTATCTTACCACAATCAAAAATTTTAAAAATAAAGTATTTTTTAAAAGGAAATGAGCTACATTTTCTTTGTACCTCTGAAGCAGTGTGACTGTCTGCCCACCCCCCACTACCTCTGGATGGGCCACCTTAGAGGACTTGGATTGTCTATATGTATGTCATTTTTCAATTCAGGAAGGAATTGTTTCTCTGATGTGTGGACTGCTCATTACTGAAGACTCATGAGCTCATGGGCCGGGCTGCACTTTGGGTCACTTGCCCACTAGTCACCATCTCCTAACTGCCACAGCACTGTACCTGTGGAAGTACTGCCAGTATGACCCACTCTGTGAACAAGGTAGCAACGTGGCACCAGAATAGTAAGAAACTGTACCCACAGCTGGGAGTTAGCTCCTGGTTAGAAGCTTGCTTAGGGCAGCTTTTGCAGCCTTATAAGTTATCCTCAGGTTTCAGGGTGACTTTTTAGAAGGTATAAAAGATGTGGCAGGCTAAATAATGACCCCTGATCATACCCACATCCTAATCCCTGGACACTGTGAATGTTACCTTACATGCCCAAAGGGACTTCGCAGATGTAATTACACTAAGGATCCTAGATGAAGAGATTATCCTGGGTTATTTGAGTGGGCAGGACACAGAATCACATTGTCCTTAAAAGAGGAAGAGGGAGATTCGCATACAGCAGAGGAGAAGGCAATGTGACATTAGAAGCACAGATTGGAGTGATATGCTTGGAAGATGAAGGAAGGGTTGCTGAGAGTCAGGGGACACAGGTAGCCACTAAGCTGGAAAAGGTATGGAGAAGGATTCTCACCTGGAATTTCCAGAAGGAATGCATTCCAGCTGACACTTTGATTTGAACTCAATGCTGATACTGGATTTCAGAATGGGAAGAGAATAACTGTTTTCTTTAATCAATAAGTTTGTGGTGATTTGTTACAGCAGCCACAGGAAACCAATGCAAGAGTCTTGGTAAGGTGTGACTCAGGACTTGACAGGATCTGGCAGACCTCCTTCTAGACAGGCAGGACCCCAGCTGGCTACCTGCACTTCTGTCCCTCATGGACCAGAGACAGAGAAGGTAGCTGTCAGCCTGCATCCAGCAGTGTCCTCCAAGGTCTTGCTGACAATGTGCCTTTCTCACTCAACACAGTAAGTAGTAACTTCAGCAAGATTTTTATATTGGGGAACAAATTTCTCCAAACCTTCTCAGGCCCCGCCCCCTTTCTCTCCTTTATACACATTTCCATCTCATGAACTATAGAATTTACTTATTTTGTGTATTGTCTATTTCCACCACCCCCCCCCCCCGTCTTCATGGCATATTTGTTTGCCCAGAGCATAGAGCAGTGCCTGGCACACAGTAGGTTTTTAATAAATTTTATGAATGAATGCCTACCTCGTTGAATACTGTGGACCATTGACTTGACAACTGGCAACCTCAGCTTTACTATTTTGTAACAGATCTGTCATTCACACCACAAATAGGCCACAAACACAAATGAGCCTACCTTTCCCAGAAAACTCGGAACTTGTTCATCCACCTATGAGCAGCAATACTGTATGTGGTGCACACAAAAGGAGATCTGGGATTTCCTGTTTCCCCTCAGAATCACAATCTGTGTGGTCCAGTAATATGGGGTGGGAGGCTCCTGTAGCCTTGAAAGGGCTTCCTCTGGGCTCCAAATATGAAAGTACTCTTTACAAAATATAGGAGATACCCTTCCTTCTAATTTTCCCTGAAGGTTTAAAGAAAAATAAATGTGGGTCAGGTGAAAATCATCCCCAAAGTTCTTATTCATTCTCTTACACAAAAGCTTAGTGAGCTGAAGGATTTTCTTGATTCAAGCCCCAGCCTGACAGACAGGTGCACTGTCAGTGCCTGGAGGCCAGCATCTTTTGGAAGAGGGAGAGAAGAGGGAGGCAGAGGTAGGAAGAGGGAAGTAGGAGGCACAGTCCTGGGGCCTTCCTCCCTGTCCAGAGTGTCTTGGTGTTGAAAGACAGAGTGCTGACCAAACACATGTGCTACTGCTGCTTGGACAAGTGGAAGCAGAGTGGTCTTACAAGCACCCCTGAGCTATGGATTTTCATTTCCAATGCCCTCGGAAATCATCCAGAAAGTACAATAATCAGAAAACCCATTTGAGCCAGGCTTGGTGGCACACATCTATAATCCCAGCTACTTAGAAAGCTGAAGCAGGAGGATGGCAAGTTTGAGGCCAACCTGGACTACATAGCAAAACTCTGTCTCAAAATAAAAACAAAAAGAGTTGGAGATATCACTCAGTGGATTCAATCCCCAGGACCAAACAAAGAAAACACATTTTCACCTGCCTTTTAGCATTTACCGTGTGTGTGTGTGTGTGTGTGTGTGTGTGTGTGTGTGTGTATTCTAGTACTCTTCCTTATACTTTCAGGTTTGCTCTTAAAATATTTAGAGCCTAAGCCAGACAAAAATTCAGGAAGATATAAAACCAAACATGCTTCCATATCATTTGCAGAATGTTGAAGCCGCTGGCTAAGAATGTCAATGCTGCTGGCATTGGATGTGTTCCATTTCTCTTGCTCAAAATCACCAAGAAGACATATCTGATCTGTCTTAGGGCATTTGGTAGATGATGGGAGATTGGGGTCATGGGCTCTGCACCCAGATCCAAATGTTCAGAGAATGGCAATGTGGAATGAAAAGGAAGAACCGTCTTTTTTCTTCAGAAAAGTCCACAAGTAATAACAGAGATCCAAGCCGGGCGTGGTGGCGCACGCCTGTAATCCCAGCACTTTGGGAGGCTGAGGCAGGAGGATCGCGAGTTCAAAGCCAGCCTCAGCAATGTCAAGGCACTTAGCAACTCAGTGAGACTCTGTCTCTAATAAAATACAAAAAAGAGCTGGGGATGTGACCCAGTGGTCAAGTGCCCCTGAGTTCAATCCCCAGTACCACAAAAAAAAAAAAAAAAAAAAAAAAACAGAGATCCAAGTTGGAGTCTGAAAGTTTCTCTTACCATGTGTACTCAAGATTTACCTTCAGAGATGCTTCAGTCCTCACCACAATGATAGTAGTGGAGATGCAGGCATAGACATTTTTCAAAACTGCATTTACCTGGAGCAGTGATATGTGGATATAATCCCAAAGACTCGGGAGGCTGAGGAAAGAAGATCCCAAGTTTGAGGCCAGCATTTGCAACTTAATAAGACTGTCTCAAAATAAAAAGGACTAGGGATGTAGCTCTGGGGTAAAGCAACCCTGGGTTCAATACCCAGTACCAGAAAAACAAAACATCAAAACTTCATTTCATCCAACTGCACATTTAAAACAAACTTATTTGCCAATCAACGTATGGGCCAATAAAGTTGATTTCAAAGGAACTGCACATATTTGTGTGAATGTATATATACTCTCAGTCAATACAAACCCTAAAGCTCACACAAAATATTGATTCTTCAGTTTCATTTATTTATCATTTCAATATTTAATTTTAAATAGTCTTTTTTAATGGTTGTGGCTCAGTCTGAGAAACAATGTTTGGGGTAATCCTAAACTGAGGAGCCATTAGGGGACAATTATTTTCATCAAAGTGTGAAAAGGGGGGCTGGGGGTATAGCTCAGTGGTAGAATATTTGCCTAACATGCACAAAACCCTGGATTCCATCCCCAGCACTACAAAACACAATAAACAAAAAACCAAAAACACAACTGTGAAAAAGACAGAAGAAAGCCCTTGAATTCCAGCAAGTTTGGGACCAGCTGTCAAACAAGACATCCTGGTAGAAAAGGATGTCACCACAACCACATGCCTGGGTGGACGGACCATCACTGAATAAATGGTGACAGCTAGGGGTGTGGCGGATTCATTTCTAATGGCTGCTGTAATGAAAGACCACAAATGTAAGTGGCTTAAAACACCACAAATATATTCTCCTTTAGTTCTGGAGGTAAAGTTCCAACCTCAGCTTCACAGAGCTAAAATCAAGTTGTTGATCACTCTGGTTCCTTCCAGAGATCTCAGGAAGAATTGGCTCCCTGTGTCTTCCCTGCAGAGCTGAGCATTCCTCCACTCCTACCACACCACTCCAGTCTCTGTCTCCATGTTCATTTCACCTCACTATCAAAGTTCTTTGTTCCCTCTTAGGAGGAGACTTGGGATTACCTCAATATTCCAGGATATTCTCCCCACCTCAAGCTTCTTAACTTGGTTACGTTGGCAAAGTCCCTTTTGTCAGAGAAAATGATATTCCCAAGTTCCAGGGTCTAGGATGTGGACACAATCAAGAGCAGTTAATTGGCCCCGAACAGAGGTTATCATTAATTCAGACTAGATAGGCACTTTTCATGACCTGCCTTAAAACTGTCTTTCCTCATTGTCTGTGTCCATAATGTGAAGCAAGATAATGAGAGCACGTTTATTAAATAGATAGGTACCACTAAGGTAGAAGGGACTTGCTGCACGGGAGACTCTAGAGTCCACATACATTGCCATTTGGATTGTTGGGCTGAATCCAGCTATGGAGTCTACATGGAGATCAAAGTACAAACCTGTCCTTGTTTTTTTTTTTTTGGTACTGGGGATTGAACTCAGGGGCACTCGACCACTGGGCCACATCACCAGCCCTTTTTTTGTATTTTATTAGAGACAGGGTCTCACTGAGTTGCTAAGTGCCTCGCCATTGCTGAGGCTGGCTTTGAACTCGCGATCCTCCTGCCTCAGCCTCCCAAAGTGCTGGGATTACAGGCGTGCGCCACCGCGCCCGGCTTACAAACCTGTCCTTGTGTACAAAGAAATCAAGCTGCATTATTAAGGACTCACCTGTGAAAAAGCCTTGACAGGGCTCACAAAAACAGGTATCATGCAGCTGGCAAGAGAGGGGCCAGGTCTCCAAGGAGGACTAGGAACCAAAGGCCCTTCCACTCCTCCTGCACCCAAGTCTGACCCACTCGATTGTGACAAGGATAAGGAGCTACATTTTTCAAGAGTGATTCCAATGCTAGAACCACTCTAGTTGATGGCCTGACAACCAAGGAGATGCTGCAGAAGGAGCTGGCAACGTTGGGCTGTCCAGGAGAGCACTTATGACTGTCATGTACTGTCCACATTGTATGTGGCCGCCCTATGTCATCCATAGCCAGGAGAAGATGTCCAATGCCAGTTGGGCACCAAGTTGGCAAAGTCTTCAGAGAGTCAGAAAGGAAGGTCCTTGTACCCACAACAACTATCCAAAAAGAAAATACCTCAATGGCAGTAAACCCCCACCCTATTGGGAAGCTCTTGCTTCCAGAGGGTCCATTCTGCTGGCCTGCGGAGGAGCACGTCTGACATGCTGCCCTTCCCCAGGTCACTTTACAGAATCCTCACCCAATTGGCCTCCCAGTTGACCGTGATGGACAGGTGAGCAGGCCTTGCTGCCCACTCGGGGGATGCCCTCCAAGGAACCCAACCCACTTGGCTGCCCCAGGACCCCTGACTGGACCTCTCTACAGCCTCCAGCCATGCCCGATTCAGAATCCACAGAAACAAGGTGTAGCATCCTGATGTTTCAGTTGAGAGATCAAAGAAAGTCAAGATTTGACCTAAAAATTGATTTTAGGTCACACCAGTATGTGGAATATCTCATCAATAAGGCGGTGTTTTTAGTTAATAAGTACAGTTAGTTGATAAGCAGCAGACTCCAGTTGGAGGCCCAGGACCTTGGATGCAAACTCAGGTGTCCTTCACCACATGGTAGCTAACTGTCAGAGCCTAATGGGGCTACCAAGGCTGCAGAAGCAGTTCCTGCTACAAAGAAAGGCAGTCTCGGGGTGGGAAGAAGCAAAGGAGGGAGATAAGAGGAGACAAGGAAGGGAGTAGCATGAAGACCTGTCACTCCTCAAGGAGAGACCCTGAGTGAAGTCATGGAAACCAAGCAGAATGAGCTTGGCATGGTTGGGCCTCACTATGGTGGAGTCCTTCTGAAAATACCCTGCATTTTGAAAACAGGCACACCAAAAAATCTAAAATCACTGAATGGTGATTACAGCCTGCAGGGATGACCCTAAGTGGCACTGCTACCCACATTTATGTGCACCAGCACTTTCAAAGCTAAAGACTCCATTGCATAGTATCTACTGGTTGTTCAATTTGTACAAGAATCACCTGGAGGTCTTATTAAAAACAGATTTGTAGGCCCCATCCCTACAGTTTCTGTTCAGCAGATCAGTGGGGCCCAGGAATCTATATTTCTAACAAGATTACAGATTAATGTCAACACTACTGGTACAAGTACCATAATCAGAGAACCATTGCCACTCCAGAGATGCACAGTGAACAACCTGCACAATCATACCAGCCCTACTTACCACAAAAGTTCTCTTTAAAAACAACTTTCAGAGCCAGGCATGGTGGCACACACCTGTAATCCCAGCACTTGGGAGGCTGAGGCAGGAAGATCATGAGTTCAAAGCCAGCCTCAGCAATGGCGAGGCACTTAGCAACTCAGTGAGACCCTGTCTCTAGTAAAATACAAAAAAGGGCTGGGGAGGTGGCCCAGTGGTCGAGTGCCCCTGAGTTCAATCCCTGGTAAAAAAAAAAAAAAAAAAAAAAAAAAAAAAAAAAAAAAAATTCAGGCCTGCACTTGGGAGAAGACCCAGACTAAATAAATGACAGTGAAATTAGTCCATTATCCATTAGTCAGGGACAGGCACACCTCAAAGTTATGACAAATTTGGTTCCAGACCACTACAATAAAGTAAATATCACAACAAACTAAATCACACAGTTTTTGATTTCTCAGTGCATATAAAAATTATGTAATTATGTATTATTAGTGTAAACACTATGCTGCAGCCTATTAAGAGTGCAACGGCATTATTTCTAAAAAACAAAGTACAGACCTTAATTTTAAAATATTACATTACTAAAAAATGCTAATAATCATCTGAGCTTTTGTAAGCATGTTGCCCATAGACTTACTCAACAGAGTTGCTACAAATCTGCAATTTGTAAAAAACACAACATCTGCAAAGTATAATAAGGTAAAGCACAATAAGATGAGGCATGCCTGTTCCTGCAACCTAGATGATTCCAGGCTACTTTCCATGCTTCCTTTTTAGGGTATTGTTACTCTGACATTTTTGACAAGTTGCCTGCAGAAATGACATATACCCTTCTCAGTACACAGCACCAAGTGGTGCATGATATGGATCTGACTTAACATTGGTAAAGCAGAACTTGATCACTTGGTTAAGGGAGTACCTGCCACTGTAAAATTTAACAACGTGGGAAAATACTTTGAGATAACATAAAGCCTGATTTTAACATTCACCCTGATTTTAGCAACCATCAGTGAATCTCATCTGCAACAATTACTCATGTGGCGTTTACCTAGTACTGATTTTCTATTGTTCCCTCTACATTTGTAAAGTAGTGAGTCACTGCTTTCCAGTAGTCTCAATGTTGTCCCATTGTAGTCTTGCAGACAACAAAATCCCAGGACTTTTGCTGATAAAATACTTAGCTTTTGTAAATTCACAGTTTTACACATGCTTTCACTTCTACTGCCTCATTTCCTTTACTCACATGAACAGCTGAGCAGAGAGGCCTCTGCATTCCAGGACCCCTGCAACAGGCTTTAATCACCCAACCTAAATGAAAATCCCACATTATTGTCACTAAATCCTCTTGTTAAATAGGTACCAGCCCCCACTAGCTAGTTAAGTTTAGAAACTTGAAAACATCATTTATTGTATCAATCTGGTGTCTTTGGAATATGAAGTAAAGAGAAGATTTTCTCAGTCCTTATTCAAGTCATTGGTAAAATATATTGAACAGAATAGAACTAAGAACCTGTAAATTTTTTTATTTCAATAGCACATTTACTATTAATTGGACTACCCAAAGAAATTTTTTTTTAAAGCACTTAATGATTTTTTTTTTTTTTTTTTTTTTTTTTTTGTACCGGGGATTGAACTCAGTGGCACTAGACAACTGGGCCACATCCCCAGCCCTTTTTTGTATTTATTAGAGACAGGGTCTCACTGAGTTGTTAAGTGCCTTGCCATTGCTGAGGTTGGCTTTGAACTCGCGATCCTCCTGCCTCAGCCTCCCAAAGTGCTGGGATTACAGGCGTGCACCACCGCACCTGGCTGCACTTAATGAATTTTATACATAGTGTTTCCTAGTCAACTTCAGCAATTCTGAATTCCAAACCACATACATCTACAACTCATGACAATTTTCTACCTATACAAGAATTGTATGACTTCAGTTACTTTCTCTGGCATCCATAAATAACCATCATGTGATAAATGAAACAAAAATCTTGTTAAAAATATGTATGCTAGCCGGGCGCGGTGGCACACACCTGTAATCCCAGCACTTTGGAAGGCTGAGGCAGGAGGATCGCGAGTTCAAAGCCAGCCTCAGCAATGGCGAGGCACTTAGCAACTCAGTGAGACCCTGTCTCTAAATAAAATACAAAAAAAGGGCTAGGGATGTGGCCCAGAGGTCAAGTGTTCCTGAGTTCAATCCCCGGTACCACAAAAAAAAAAAAAAAAAAAAAAAAATGTATGTTGCACTATCTTTAGTATGGAAGTATACAGACAGTCTGCAGTATCTTCTCACTCTCAGGGTAATTTTAGTATACTGTGTGCCTGACAAACATGGGGATTAATAAATACCTGTGGAATTAATAAATGGATGGGTGAATAAGTGTGAAAACTAATGAATGAATATAAATGTAGCTTATTCTGTTTGCTACAACAGAATAACTGAGACCAGGTAATTTGTAAAGAAAAGAAATTTATGTGACTCCTGTAAAAGAGAGGGGGCGAGATTAAAAAGCCTCAAACCGCTGGGCGCGGTGGCGCACGCCTGTAATCCCAGCACTTGGGAGGCTGAGGCAGGAAGATCGTGAGTTCAAAGCCAGCCTCATCAATGGCGAGGCACTTAGCAACTCAGTGAGACCCTGTCTCTAATAAAATACAAAAAAGGGCTGGGGAGGTGGCCCAGTGGTCGAGTACCCCTGAGTTCAATCCCCAGTACAAAAAAAAAAAAAAAAAAAAAAAAAAAGCCTCAAGCCTTTTCATAATTGGCATTAATCTGTTCATGGGGGGAAGTCTCAGAACCTCTCATTAGACCCCACCTCCCAACACCATTGCATTGGAGATGAAGTTGGCAGCACATGAACTGTGTGGGGCACATTAAAACCATAGCAAAATATAAACAGTAAGAGGTTTAAAAACACAGGTCTGTTTTTATTCATTTAAAAGCAACATAAAGTGAATGGGATGACAATTAAATGAATAGGGTATTGCTTAAAATTGTCCAGGCGGTAAACACATTTTTTTTTTTTTTAAATATTTATTTATTTGCTTTTAGTTGTACATAACGCGTTTTTACGTGGTGCTGGGGTTCAAACCCGGGGCCGCGCACATGCTAGGCGAGCTCTCTACTGCTGAGCCACAATCCCAGCCCAACACACATCTTGATGTTGAGAAAAATGTCTGCTGAGCATAAAAACCAATGCCGTGATTTCAGTCTGTTTACCCACTGCTTCCAGGCTGCGGTCCCTTCCTGCTACCTTCAGTGTTAAGAAACTGCTCCAGGCACCATTTCCTCTTACCTGGGTTCCTGCTTACTTCCTGTCTCTTGAAAGTCTACTGCTAACACAGCAGCAAATAGTCCAATCACAACTCTCTTTCAATAAAACATCCCCCAGTCACTTCCTCCTCATTCAGAGTAAAAGCTGACAGAATTTGCAAAGGTCTATCAGGCACTGTGGTCTGGAGTCCCAGGCCTCCTTGACCCCTACTGTTCCTCCTCCATTGCAGTTACAGGTCCTCAGCTTGGACCATTCCTCTCCTCAAGACATCTGTGTTTCCCCTCCAGGTCTCTGATCCAATGTCACCTTCTCAATGGGGCCTTCCCTGATTCACCCAAGGTAAAACTGTAGCTCCTCTCCCACCTCTTCTCAAATGTTTTTCTACCACACTTGTCACCATTCAGCACACTGCATATCGATTTATATTGATTAGTGCCTTTCTTTCCCAATACTCATTCCCTCTCAGAGAGCAGGAATTCTGATCTACTTCGTTTACTGCTTTTTGTCCCTCTCACACAGAGTCGCATATCACTGGCACATAATAAGCTCTCAATAGGCATGCATTAAATAAATGAATCAACAAATCATACATTTTCATATTTATAAAATATTTTGGAGGTCCTCAGTTTGGAAATACTAAAAGTTATCGCATCTAGTCTTGGACTCAACCAAAACAGATTAAACATCTATTTTTAAATAAGGTCTTTGCTTACACAAGACTTCTATTTTCCATAAAATTTTCCCATTTTTTCCCCTGTTGAATGTCATTATTTCTTCTACAGAAATATCTCCAACAGTGCTGAATGTCTTTTTCTTAAAGAAAACTTGTGTTAGTTTTCCATTACTATATTAAAAAGAAACAAACTGCTATAATGAACTTATAAAGAGAAAAGTTTTATCTCGGCTCACACTTTTGGAGTTACCAGTCCATGATCAATTGGCCCCATTACGTTTGGGCCTGTGCAGAAGCAGCATGTAATGGTGAAAGCACATGGTAGTCAAAACCATTCACATCATGACCAGGAAGTAGAAAAGAAGAAGGAGAACAGAAGAGAAGAAGGAGGAAGAAGGGGCTGGAGTCCCATAATTCCCTTTGAGGGAATGCCCCCACTGACCTAAGAACCTCCCACAAAGCCCCACCTCTTAAAGATTTCACTGCCTCCCAGAAGCACCACCCTGGGAACCAAGCTTTGGGGGGATAAATTATTAAAATGTGCATCTTCCTCATGATCTTTTAAAAATCCCTCTTACTGGGGTATGCTCTGGATAACAGAGGAGAGTTCCTTATTATGATTCTTTCCTAGGAATCTGAGTTAATTAAACCTACTGAGAATAGAACAGGAAGGAAGTATCCCACAATATTCCTCTTCCAACATAGAATATAATGAAAATGAATTTAAATGTTTCAGTTCTCCACCACCTCCAGTAGGTTCTTCAAATACTTCTCTCTAGTCCGAAAGGAATTTCCTAGGTTTAAAATCACATAGCTCTAGAAAGAGACTAGGAGCCAACCTCATCCAGTGATCTTACTTAGTGGAATGGGAGAGGCAGAGGTTCACAAAGAACACTTTTTATCTATTTCTAACTCAACAAACACTTACTAAGAATCTACTACTTGTCAGGGATTGCACTGGACAGTGAAGATATGGGTGTAAACAAAACAAAGTCTCTAGGAAAAGCACTGTCTTTTCAACCAAGTAGTATTGGAAAAACTGTATATTCACATTTAAAAATGGGGATTCCACACACCCAATGCAAAAATTAACTCAAAGTGGATCCAAGACCTAAACAAAATATCTAAAACTATAAAACTAGAAGAGAACAGGAATTCTTCATGACTGGATTTGGCAATAATTTCTTGGCTATGACACCAAAAGCTCAGGCAACAAAAGAAAAAAATAGGTAAAATGGACCTCATTAAAATTAAAAATTTTTATATATCAAAGACACAGCCAACAGAGAGAAAAGGCATCCCAGAGAATGAGAAAAAAAATATGCAAACATCTAATATGAGGCTAATATCTAGAATATATAAAGAACTCAACAGCAACAGAAGAACTCAACTCCTACAGAAAACTCCAATTCAACAATAAAACAAAAACAAATAGCTAAGTAAAAATGGATAAAGGACTAGACTAGACATTTCTCCAAAGATGAGCTACAAATGGCCAATAATCACATGAAAAAAAAAAAAAAAAACTCAATGTCACAAACCATCAGGGAAAACGCAAATCAAAACCAACTCACACTCAGAGCTGGGGTTATGGCTCAGTGGTAGAGCGCTTACCTAACACATGTGAGGTTCGATCCTCAGCACCACATAAAAATAAGTAAATAAAATAAAGGTATTGTGTCTATCTACAACTAAAAAGTATTAAAAAAAAAAAACTCACACTCATTAAGATGGTGTGCTATCATAAGAAGTGCTTGATCTTTGTTTCCAGTGCCTGGCACAGAACTCCCAAGATCTTTGGAATTTCTCTAATGAATGGAGATTCTTACTTTAATTGTAACAAGCACTTCCCTTTCAAAATCTCCTCTGAGTTTTCACTGATGAGGTGACTTAGTGTGGGGTCCCTAGGTAACCTCAGGATGGGGCTGGTTACCAGAAAGACGTAGTTGGAGGCTTAGAACCTCCAAGTCCATCCACTGATCTCTGATAAGGAGGGGTGCACTAGAGATTAAATTTTATAAAAACTCTTGAACAAGGAGATTTGATTAGCTTCCAGGTTATTAAACACAAGGAGGTGCTGGTAGGGTGAAACACTTTAAGAAAGCACCACCCAACCCCACCCCGGCCAATATTTTGCCCTCTGCATCTTTTCCATTTGGTTATTCCTGAGTTGAATACTTTATAATAAATGGTTAAATGTAAGTAAAGTATTTCCCCCGAGTCACTCCAGCATAGGATTAAACCAAGGAAGGGCTGTGAAAACTATTGACTTATAGCCAATTGGTCAAGAATATGGGAGGCCCCAAAACACAATTGGCATCTGAATCAGGGGCACATGAGGCCTATGCTCACTTGGGATAATTAGTGTCGGAACTGAATTGAATTGTAAACATTGTTCAACATCAGGGCTGCAAAATCCCCAGTGTACTACTATTTACTGATCCTAAAGAAAGAATTTGGAGGACTTGGTAGAGGGTTTGGACATTTTATTATATAGGTGTTCCTCATTGGAGGCAGGCTGGGACAAAATGTAGGACCACCCCATGCCTATGAGCAGGGGTAATATCTAGGGTAGGTTGAATGCCCACTGCATGGATGGATTTCTTCAAATGTTTTGAGTACATTCTTTTCCTTTGCAAGCAAGGTTGCTCTGCTTTGATCCCCGCCTAAAGATTGGAGACAAGGGAAGCAGCCAGTTTTCCTTCTGTTTCTTTCATTTTCATATTTTCTGGAGTCCTTATCTCACCTTCAGAAACAACAAGACTTCTTAGGCACTGATTAGTGTTTGCCCCAACAGACAGTCAGCTTGAATCTGGCCAACTGGAGAATTGCTTGGTGTGGATAAACCCACACCTCTGGTGTCAGTGTTGTGCGTGTTTTTCCCAAAGATGACTACTGGGGGGGGGGGAAATGAAGAAAATAACAAGTGTTTGTTGGTGGGAATAAAAAGTGATAGATCTTCTGTGGAAAACAGCATGATGGTTCCTCAAAAAATTAAGCAGAATTCCAATAAGATCCAGCAATTCTACTTCTGGGTATATAACCAAAATAATTGACAGTAGGTCTTAAACAGATGTTTATACACTCATTTTCATAACAGCATTATTCACAATAGTCAAAAGGTGGAAGCAGTCACAGTGTCCATTGGTGGGTAAGTAAATAAACAAAATGTGGTATGAACAAACAATGGAATATTCTTCAGCCTTATAAATTAAGGACATCCTGACATATGCTATAATATGGATGGACCTTGGGGACATTATATTGTTAGAGAGCTGGGGTCTCTTGAGAACTGAGGCAATTCTTGTGACCAAGTCAGAAAGATTTTAGACATGTTGCTCAGAGTAGTAGGCATCAGTTTATTAAATGGATAGGAAAAGGGAAAGGGGACACTTTCAAGGGAGAGAGTGGGTCCTCTCAGAGAGGAGAGATACAACGTGCCCCTCCTGCATTCCAGTTTTATTGAGGATCCAGAGAAGTTTCCAGAGTCCCACCCAGGTCCACCTCTTGACTTTTGACTGACAGCAGCCTAACATCAGACTTTCAAGTCCCCATTGTCGTGGCAACTGTAGGTCACCTTGGCCCATGCTGACTGGTTGTAATTGGATTCTTAACCATACATTCTTACAGATTTTATGGTTAGAAGGAAGTATCCTAACCTCCCATAGTTTCAGGATCTGGTCGCAAAAGTCTCCTGGGTTCCTCCCATCAACATTATTTTGGGTCTGCATTTTGGCAGTTAACAGGTAGTTTGCTGAGGAATGTGACATAACCTGTCGACTCAAGTCAGGCCAGGATACCCGTAAATTGTTTCTTGGAAAAGAAAGCATGTGGGGGGTCAGCACAGTGGGCCCATTTTATAGAATTATCCTCTTAACCTCATGTTCCCACCAACCTTCATCGGTCTGTTCCCTAACAACGCTAAGTGGGGAAAAAAAAAAAAAACACTGAAGTGGGGGGAAAAAAACATAAAAAGACAAATACTATATGATTTTTCTTATATGAAATGTCTAGAGTAGATAAGATAGAGACAGGAAATTTAAAATTAGTTGACAAGAACTAGGACAGGGGGAATGGGAAATTAATATCTAAGGGGTACAGAGTTTCAGTTTGGGAAGATGAAAAAAGTTCTGGGGATGGATGGTGGGGAGAGTTGTACAATGTTGTGAACATGGTTAACACCACTGGCTCATACATCTAAAAAAGGTAATGATGGTAAATTTTATGCTAGGTATATTTTTCCACAATAATAACAAAACAAACCCCCTTTTTTGAAGTAGTTTATATTCTATTGAATATAGACAATAAACTGATGAATAAGACATTGTCAGGAGATAAAAGAGACAGAGTGGTGGGTGAGATAATTACAGCAAGACCAGGAGGTAAAGTCTGAGGCACGGGTGAGTATCTACAAGAGGAACATTCCAGACTGAAGCAGGAATGTGCTTGGCATTCCTGAAGGACAGCAAGGGGGCTTTTGTGGCTGGGCCATACCATGAGGGCAGGAATGTGCCATGATGAAGTTGGAAGGCAGCCAAAGGTTGATCCACGTCCAGAGTTTGCATCTTTTTTTAATAGTGCAATCCATGGAGTTTTTAGTAGGAGAAAAAAATCTGCCTATTTACATTTAAAAGGTTCATGCAGGCTACTATATGAGGATTAGACTATATGGAATAAGGGTGAAAACAAAGGGGACAGAAAAAGACAATGGTGGCTTGAATAGTATGGAGATGATGGGAAATTAAGAGATTCTGGATATTCTCTGGAAATAGTCAATGGGATTTGCTGATAGAAATGTGGGGTATCAGAGAAGTCCAGGATAACTCTAAGGGCTTTGGCCTGAACAACTAGATCAATGAATGACTTCAAAGGTGTTAAGTCTGAGATGCTCATTAGACATCCAAACATCTAAGAATTTGGATATATCATCCATAGTTCCAGGGAGACATCAGAACTGGAGATATAAATTTAAGAAGCCTCAGCAACCAGATGCAATAGAGCTCTATTTCATCCTAACAGTCAGAGAACAAGAAATACAGTGTATTAGTTATCCAGGGCTGCATAACAAATCATCTCTGATTTAGTGGCCTAAAACCATGATAATTATCATCTCTCTTAGTTTCTGTGGGTTGGGGATCACTTGGCTGGGCAGCTCTGACCTCGGTTCCATACATTTATGCAGTGAGGGTAGGTGGGAGGATGGAGACTGTTATTACTGCCTAAAAGTGGAAAGAGGACATATTGAAGACCATTCATTCTTGCCCCTCTTTGCTTCAGGTAGACTGGGACCAAATCTGCCTGGACCATGTCTGGGCATGCAGTAGTCTATTTTCTGTTTCTAATAAATAAAATACCATAAACTGAATAAGTTATAAAGAAATGAGGTTTATTTTGGCTCACAGTCCTACTCCAAGATCAAAGTGTTGCATCTAGTAATAGCTGTCTTACAGGAGAGTCCTGAGTCCATTCAGGGCTTCCCATAGCAAGAGACAGGGAGTGTGTAAGAGACATAGCCAAGCTGGTTTTGATAGCAAACTCACTCTCAAGATAACCCATTAATCATAGAAATAGAAAAAGCAGTCATGAAATTCATCTGGAAAAATAAGAGACCCAGAATAGCTAAAGCAATCCTTAGCAAGAGGAATGATGCAGGTGACATGACTATACCAGACCTTAAATTATACTACAGAGCAGTAGTAACAAAAACAGCATGGTACTGGCACCAAAATAGGCTGGTAGACCAATGGTACAGAATAGAGGACACAGAGACTAACACATATAATTTTAGTTATCTTATATTAGACAAAGGCGCCAAAAATGTACATTGGAGAAAAGATAGCCTCTTCAACAAATGGTGCTGGGAAAACTGGAAATCCATATGCAAGAAAATGGAATTAAACCTCTATCTCTCACCATGCACAAAATTCAACTCAAAGTGGATCAAGGACCTAGGAATTAGACCAGAGACACTACACATAATAGAAGGAAAAAGTAAGCTCTAATGTCCAACATGTTGGATTAAGCCCCAAGTTCCTTAATAAGAATCCTGTAGCACAAGAATTAATATCAAGAATCAATAAATGGGATAGATTTAAATTACAAAGCTTCTTCTCAGCAAAAGAAGCAATCAGTGAGGTGAATAGAGAGCCTACTAATTGGGAACAAATTTTTACCACATGTACATCAGATAGAGCACTAACCTCTAGAATATATAAAGAACTCAAAAATCTTAACACCAAAAAACAAATAACCCAATCAATAAATGGGCCAAGGAACTGAACAGACAGTTCTCAGAAGATATACAATCAATCAACAAATACATGAAAAAATGTTCAACATCTCTGGCTATTAGAGAAATGCAAATCAAAACCATTCTAAGATTTCATCTCACGCCCATCAGAATGGCAGCTATTAAGAACACAAACAACAATAAATGTTGGTGAGGATGTGGAGAAAAAGGCACACTCATACATTGTTGGTGGGACTGCAAAATGGTGCAGCCAATATGGAAAGCAGTATGGAGATACCTTGGAAAACTTGGATTGGATCCACCTTATGACCCAGCTATCCCACTCCTTGGTCTTTACCCAAAGGTCTTAAAAACAACATACTACAGGGACACAGCCACATCAATGTTTATAGCAGCACAATTCACAATAGCTAAACTGTGGAACCAACCCAGATGCCCTTCAGTAGATGAATGGATAAAGAAAATGTGGTATATACACACAATGGAGTATTACTCAGCAATAAGAGAGAATAAAATCATGGTATTCGTAGGTAAATGGATGGAGTTAGAGAATATAATGCTAAGTGAAGTTAGCCAATTCCAAAAAGCCAAATGCCAAATGTTTTCTCTGATATAAGGAGGCTGATTCACAGTCGGGTTGGGATGGGAAGCATAGGAGGTATTAGAGGAACACTAGAATGGCCAATAGGGAGGGAGGGGAAAGGAGGGGGCAAAAAGGTCAAGAAAAAAAAAAGATGGTAGAATGAGATGGATATCATTACCCTAAGTGCATGTATGAAGTCACGAATGGTGTGAATATGCTTTGTATACAACCAGAGATATGTAAAAATGTGCTCTACAAGTATAATATGAAATGTAATACATTCTGCTGTCATTTCTAACAACTTAGAATAAAAAATAAATTTGAAAAAAAAAAGATAACCCATTAAGTCATTAGTCACATAAATGGTTGATTCCAGAAGGCAGGGTCCTAATCATCTCCTAAATGTCCTCTGAGTCTCTAATAATGGGGATTAAATTTCAATATGAGTTTCAGAGCAGACAAAGCATGTAAAACCGTAGCACCACCTGAATGAACTTCATGTGACACAGATTGGAACATCAAAGAACATGCTATTAGAGAATTTCATTCCCTTGCCAAATCTGGGTAATTCGTTTATATTTTTCAATCAACTATATTGATATTACTTTTGCCAAATGTGTTATGTAGCCATGGCCACAATCAAGAACATTTCCATCGTCCCAAAATTTCCCTTGTGCTCCTTCGCATCAGTTCTCCAGGCAATAACTAATCTACTTTCTGACACCGTAGATCAGTATGTTTTAGAATTTCATGCATTTACTATTTGGAGCATTCTATGAATTCTGTCTTTTTTCACTATTTTCAAGATTCATCTCGGGTTTTGAAGGTTTTAGTAGTTTGTCTCTTTTTACTGCTAAGAATCCCATTGTTCATTCACCTGTTAAGGAATTTTTGTGTAGTGCATCAGTCAGAATTCTCCAGAGGAAAAAAACCAATGGGACATGAAGTGGGAAGAAAGAGAGACAGACATAAAGAGAGACAGAGAGAGAGAGAGATGAAGGAAGAAGGAAAATTTTATTATAAAGGAACTGGCTCTTATATTTGTTGCGGCTGAGACATCAGTTGGCAAACTGAAGGCCCAGTAGAGGCAATTTTGTAGTTTCAGTAGGCTTGAGATCAGAAATTGGCTGTATTTCAGTTTGAGTCTGAATTCAGGAAAAAAGCAATGGCCCAGCTAAAAGGCAGTGGAGTAGCAGGGCACTGTGGTGCACCGTGTAATCCCAGTGGCTAGGGAGGCTGAGACAGGAGGATCACAAGTTCAAAGCCAGCTTTAGCAATGGTAAGGCACTAAGCATCTCAATGAGACCCTGTCTATAAATAAAATACAAAATAGGTTTTGTGTAAAAAGATGCTCTATAGGTATAGTATGAACTGTAATACATACTACTATAAATAAAAATTTTTTTAAAAAAAAAATACAAAATAGGGCTGGTGATGTGGCTGAATGGTCAAGTGCTCCTGAGTTTAATTCCCAGTACTAAAAAAAAAAAAAAAAAAAGGCAGTGGAGTAGAAGAAATTCCCTCTTCCTGGGAGGAGGGTGAGCTTTTTTGTACTAGTCAAGCTTTCAATTTATTGGATGAGGCCTGTTTACACTAGGGAGGGCAATCTGCTTTATTTAATCAAATGTTATTCTTATCCCAAAACACTGTATTAGTACTTTTCCATTACTATAATGAAATACCTGAAGCTGAATAACTTTCCAAGGAAAAGAGATTTATTTAGTTCATAATTCTGGAGGTTCAATGACATGGCATCAGCTGGGCTCTGGTGTGTTCCTCAGGGCAGGATTGTATGTAGGAACATGACGTAGAAGCAGCTATGGAAGAAAGAGGTCATATACTAAGACAGGAAGCCAGAGAGTAATTCAGGGATCAGGCTCACTCATAACAACTTGCTCTCGTGAGAACTAATTCAGGGTTCAACAAGGAGTACCTTAATCCCTTCTGAGGACAACGCCCCCAGTAAATACTCACCTCCTAAAGTTCTACCTCCCAGCACTACCACAAATGTCCAACATGAGAACCTTTGGCAAACAAATGACCTCTAAACTATAGCAAACATCTTCACAGAAATACCCAGAGTAATGTTTTAACAAATGTGCCCCTATGGCCCAAATTAACACATACACTTATGTGTTTTCCAGTTTAGACAGAAATAAATGAATGTTTGTGTACAATCTTTGTGGAGACATATATTACTGGTTCTCAAGATGTGATGGCTGTGCTGAGTAGTGAGCATGTTTTCATTCCATTTTTTAAAGATCCTGTGAACTGTTTGCCAAAGTGGTTATATCATCTTACATCAGAAAAGCAGGAGAGTTTCAGGTAGAGCTGCCCACGTCTTGGCAAATAAATAGATGTTGTAACTATAAGCTAGTAATCACTCAGATTTGCTCACTGAATTCACGCCACTAGATGGACAAATTCCTTCAAGCTGAGTTGGGTATAAGTTGTCTCCAAACTGGAAGAGGCACCTGTAAATCCTCTCTGGGTGAATTTTCTTTTTCATCTACAAGAAAAATTCATTTAAAAAATTTTTTTAAACATTTATTTATTTGCTTTAGTTGTACACAATGCATTCATTTCTACGTGGTGCTGAGGATCAAACCCGGGCCATGCACGTGCTAGGCGAGCGCTCCACCACTGAGCCACAATCCCAGCCCCGAAAAATTCATTTTTTATTTACCCTTATACAGCTCACAGATACAACTCATTACATGCACAAAGATGTGTGGCTCCATGGGTGAGAATAAATAGAAACAAGGAACAGAGGAAACAGACCTACAAAAAGTTCTGATTTGAGAATTATCAGATGCAGAATATAGGATATTTAAAGAACTAAAAGACAAGACTGAAAATATGTGCAGAGAGCAAAAAATTATAATTACTGAATAGAAGTTATAAAGATTAAATAATAATAATTGAAATTTAAAACTAAGATTTGACACACAGCTAAAAAGGGAATTGGTGAACTAAAAAATATAGCTGAAGAAATTATCCAGAATGTAGCATAAAATAGTATGAAAAAAGAGGTTCAGGGACATGAAGACTAGTAGGGAGAGAAAAACCTAACATAAGTGTAATCAATAAACAAGAAAAGAAGGAGAAAGCGAGCAGAGACATTTGAAAGATTACAACTGATAATTTTCCAGGATTAATGAAAAATTCTATTCATATATTTAGAAGCCCAAAAAATTCCAAGTTAAAAACAAAGCAAAACAAAAAAGAACCATTAAAAAAAAAAAAGACACATTATAGTGAAAGTACAAACACAAAAACATGAAGAAAATATATAGAAGAGATTCTTATTACTCAGAAGTAGGCTCTGCTAACATTTTGATTTATTTTCTTTGAGGTATTTTTAAGTGCATATTTATACAAAATTAGATCATACTGTCTCTTCTGTTTTTTACTTATTATATTATGAATATCTCTCCATATTAATATATTTTCTTCAAAACCATAATCCTAAAGGCTTCATGATAGTCCACCATATAAACATAAACAATTTTTTTAAAGCAGAATCTAATTGTTGGGCATTTAAGTTATTTCCAATTTTTACTATTTTAAATAAATATTTTTAAAAAATATTTTCCATATCACTGATTATTTTTTTTGGACAGATTCATAGAAGTGGGATTGCAGGAGTAAAGGATATAATCTCTAGCACTTTTGGTGCACATTGCCAAACTACTTTCCAAAAAGACTATACTGAATCCCCACCTCCACCCCCTGCTATCAGCACCCCACAAGGACACGTCTCACTCATGGAAGGACCGCTCTTACCTAACTTTACTCAAGTAAATTCACAATAGGTTGGTGAACTTACGCTCTAAATGTTAATTGACTTTCATCTCTGCGTCTATCCAAAAATAAGACTTTGATGTTTATGAACTAGTAAGAGAGCCCTACTTCACTTCTCACTGAAGAATGCAAGTAACCCAAATCACTCAGGAATACAAAAATGTGAAAATGCTTTCAACAGTTTTAAAGCTTTGCTTTCCTGTTTTCCAAAATGACTGTGCTTCATTTACTTGAACAAAACGTTTTAAAATGCAGTTGTCATCTATTCCATGCCTCCGAGAGCCCGACGGTTTGTTTCATGATAAATGGTGGCCTTAGTTCAGACCACGTGATTAAAGGGATTCAGCACACATCCCAGCCTCTAATCACAGTCTATAATCTCGTTTTTACATTTCTCTCTGGTTATCCTGCTTGACCCTGCTGACCCAAGCACTTTTATTGTGCTGGCTAAGAGACAAGGGATTGAACAGAAACAAAAGTGAGGTCTGAGAATTGTTTTTATACCATGTGCCCTGTCCAGCTCTGCCACTAAATGAATAGAAACTATCTGGAATCCAGCCAAAGCCACTTGGTGGAAAACTCTGACTTCTAAAATGTATTCCTGGCGCTCGCTTTCTTTCCTTCCTTCCTTCCTTCCTTCCTTCCTTCCTTTCCACAAAGAAAGAGAATGACTCATCTGCTCACAGTAAGAGCACACAACTGGCTAGTTGGCTGATGACCCAGAGATCCACAAGCCTTTTTGTAAAGAGCTAGATGGTAGATACTCTAGATGTTGTGAGCCAAACAGTGTCTGCAGCAGCTACTCAATTCTGCCTGTCATAGGAAGCAGCTATAGATAATATGTAGATAAAGGGGGTATGACTGGTATCAACATATCTTTACCCAAAAAAGACAATGGTAGAATTTGGCTTGCAGGCAGTAGTTTTGCCAATCTTTTTGGTCATCTAACTCTGAATCTGTTTCTAGGCTTGGCCCATTAGTGGTATTTTGGATTTCTGTTACGAAGTATTGACTGATGGTAGAGCTGAAGGTGGAGGGAAAGGGGAATCTGCCAATGGCCTAAGGCAAACAGGGTCAGTGAAGTGCACCGGTTGGAGGAAGAGAAGCTCAAGTTTCTTTCCTCTTCTCTTAAAGCTTGTCTGTTAAGATTCAATTTTTTTTCTCACTTTATTGCTGTTAACTTTCTGTAATTGAGATGAATCTTGCAGATCTGCAGATGTATCGCACTTGTTTCTACACCATGTTGTGATGACAGGCAGCCAGTTGACCCATCACCACTTCTGAGGGCAAGCACAGGACAAAACGATTGGGACAGAGAGAACATGAGCCCAACTCTCAGTTACATGACTGGTCCCCACCTGTTCATGAATTCATTTAAAGGAAATAAGAGTCAAAATGCTCCCCCGAGCCTCTCCAGAAATGTATTTTTGGGCATTCCCCAAAATTCTGTCCTTGTTGTTTCCTGTAAACGTTATCTCTGTGAGGTCTCATCCATTTCTAGGTCTGTATCTCACTGTGACCTACTTTAACCTCTTCCTATCTTTCCCTAGAGTGTCACTACTACACCTGGATCCCAAACTCAACACGCCCAGAGCTAGATTTAGGATTTGCCTCCAAGTTGGTCTTCCTCCTGATTATCCTTTTACAGTTTGTGGAAACTTCCATCATCCTAAACTTAAATTTTAAGAATAATCAGTCACTTCTCCCTTACCTTCAACAACACCTCTTCTGGCATACCCTACTTCCTATTTCTGCTACTCTGGTCTTTTAACTGTACTCTCTGCCTGCAGATGACCCTATTCAGCCTATCTTGAACAAAACTACTCAGAATATTTCAAAGCCACATTTTGAAGTTACTCACCTACTTAAAAACAATCTGTATTGCTATGGTTTGGATCTGAAATGTACCTGAAAGGCCCATGTGCTTAAAACACTTCAACTTGGCACAATTTGGAGGTGGAACAACCTTTAGGAAGTATGACCAAGTGGAATGAATTAAGACATTCAGGGTGTGCACTTGAAGGGATTATTGGGCCAGATCTTCTTTTTCCTCTCTCTTTTCTTCCTCCACCATGTGCTCCTGCCACAAGTCCAAAGGAAACAGGCCAACTGACTATAGACTGAAATCTCCAAAACTGTGAACCAAAATAAACCTTTCCTCTTTTTAAGGTGATTATACGTGATTATCTCACGTATTTTGTCACAGTGATGGAAAGCTTACTAATACACCACTTAAATAAAGTTTCAAGGCCCTCTATAATCTGATACCAAGCCGTTGGCCAGCACTTTTCACACTATTTCATTGTTGGTTCTTTAAAAATTGCTCTAGCAAAGCTGGGAGCAGTGGTATATGTCTGTAATCCCAGCCATTAGGAGGCAAAGACAAGAGGATCACAAGTTCAAGACCAGACTCAGCAATTTAGCAAGGCCTTTAGTAACTTAGTGAGACCCTGTCTGAAAATAAAAAAAATAAAAATAAAAATAACTGGGGAGCCGGGCGCGGTGGCGCACGCCTGTAATCCCAGCACTTTGGGAGGCTGAGGCAGGAGGATCGCGAGTTCAAAGCCAGCCTCAGCAATGGTGAGGCACTTAGCAACTCAGTGAGACCCTGTCTCCAAATAAAATACACAAAAGGGCTGGGGATGTGGCCCAGTGGTCGAGTGCCCCTGAGTTCAATCCCTGGTACCACAAAAAAAAAAATAAAATAAATAAAAAAAAAAAAAAAACTGGGGATGTAGTTCAGTGATAAAGCATCCCTGGGTTCAACCCCCAATTCAAAATTAAATTTTTTCTTAAATTGCTCTAACAACAACTACAACTGGGAGAAAAACAGAATGGCAGCCCCTTCCCAATGATGTTATGCTTAAAAATTAAAGAAGTTATAATAAACTGCAGATTGTTTATTTTTATTTTTGTTCTTTTTAGTTATACATGACACTTTGACAGCTCATACATACATGGAGTATAACTTCCCATTCTTGTGGTTGTACATGATGTGGAGTTACACTGGTTGTACATTCATATGTGAACATTGGAAAGTTATGTCTGATTCAGTCTACTGTCTTTCATCTACAGATTATTTTATATAATCAAAAATCCCCAGAGGAACTATGTAAAAATACTTATATCAGGGAAAATATGGAATATAAAAATTATCATATTTATACATAAATAATATGGATAAAGACCAGATGGGGGAAATATTAATATGTTGGGGGCAAATTTTCAGATATATTTGTTGTATTAATTTTTTTCTTCTAAAAGTTAAAATAAAAATAAAAATAAATAAATAAATAAATAAATAAAATAATTCTGATTACCAAAGAAAGTAAATAAAAATGAACCAAAGATTAAAAAAAAAAATTCTTCTTTGTGCCTATAGTTGTATATCTTTATGAAATAATGACTCAGAACTTTTAAAGATCTAAGGCAGAATATTTTTATCAGAATAAGAATTGTCCAGAAAATTGTTATTTAGAAATCCTAACTCCAAAAAGTAATTAGCCGCTTTCTGCTATCTCTGACACAACTCTTTAATCTTTTTTTTTTTTTTTTTTTTTTTTTTTTGTGGTACCAGGGATTGAACTCAGGGGCACTCGACCACTGGGCCACATCCCTGGCCCTTTTTGTATTTTATTTAGAGACAGGGTCTCACTGAGTTGCTAAGTGCCTCGCCATTGCTGAGGCTGGCTTTGAACTCGCGATCCTCCTGCCTCAGCCTCCCAAAGTGCTGGGATTACAGGCGTGCGCCACCGCGCCCGGCTCTCTTTAATCTTTTGTGCTTCACATCCCTAACTTCCCGCATTTCACCAGAATGTTTTTCCATATGCCTTTCATGACAGGCCCATCTATGGCTGCAGTTTTTTGTTGTGTGCTAACTGAAAGCTTAACCTCGTGATGGTCTCAGACGTCTCATTCAATAGAGTAGAGAAGTTTCTGCCCATATAATCAACTTCAGGGCAGAGAAGAAGCAAAAAAAAACAAAAAAAAAAAAAAAAAAAAAAAGAGAATTTGAACAGAGTTTGCCTTTTATTTCAGAAGGTTTGGACCTCGGTTTTGAGAGTTCCTAGATTTACTACAGGACTGAGATTTCAGTTATAAAATAAAACCATTTCTTCCTTGGTTAATTTACCTCCATGTCACTTGCTAACAACATCTCTTAAACAAAGGATCCATCAGGCAAAGAGCAAAATTTCTCTTTGTGGGCAAAGAGAACAATCTTCTTCTTTATTCTCTGGGGGGAAAGAATAGTTTCAAATGATGCCTGACAAATACAACCACGGCATTCAATATGAGACGTGAAGCTGCTTGACTTACTCACCAACTTATGTCAAAACGCTGCTTTCTCACCCGGAGGAGCAAACATAAGTAGATCTACACGGGCTCAGGAGACAACAGGTAAAATTTATTCAAGTAGAAAATTTTCCTCTTCAGTAAAATATGGCTCAGTTTTCCTTTAGCAACTTTTCAACTATAGAATTCTGTAAGCTTAGTCAACTTTCTGTATAATAACAACAGCAGCTCTTGCCATGTACCTACTGTGTGCCAGGAATTGTCATCTGCTGCAACATGCTTCCCACCAGAGCTCGATGGGCAGAGTGAGCCAGGCAGCCAGTTGTGGGAATGCCAGTTTAACGAGGGTCATTAAAATATGGCCAAAGATGTAGCTGAAAAGAACACTGGACTTTACAGAACCTCTCAGCAAGACCAAATGAGGAGGAAAGAAATGCTTTTGTCAGCCTTCAAGGCAGAAAGCAGAATCCCCAGAGCTACCTAAGCCATGATAGATGGTCCCTATTTCTGCCTTTTATGGAGGGTAGGTCTGGGTGTCTATTTGCTGAGTGGGCTGTGCAAACTGGGAGTCAGAGCTGACTCTCTAGGGATCATTAGGGAGAGGCCAAGCCCTCCCTCCCAGCCTCCTTTTTTACCACTACCAGCCCCAGAGCAGCATCTCTATTAAATAAAAATTAAGTAAATGTTGAAAAATATTATTTTAAAAGGGTGCCAAATAATTAGACCACACAGCCATTAACAGCCTCAAAGCTAGCCCTGTTCCCTGTGTTTCTGTAAAAGTGGTGCTACTTCCTTATTTACCTGTGGCTGCCTTTCAGTGTCAGAATGAAGAGCAGTTTCCAGAGCATGTACATAAAATCTCTTGTCCTTATAAACTGGCATACTTAGACCTACAAAATCCCAGATGCCTAAATGCGTCAATCCTACAAATTCCATCCACCCTCTCCCCAGTAAGAAATAGGCAAGCTGTTAGCCAATGTCAGCACTGCACTAGTGCCCAACAGATGCAGTCTGCCTGTGCCTGCTGGGGACTGGATGATGGAGAAGCAAGCAGGACCCAAGCCCAGGGCTCTGGGTGAGCTCTCACCCAGGCTGCAGAATTGGCATAGCGAGCACTGTGCTCAAGGGCTGGGATAAGGCCAGGTTGCTTGCCTGACTAGAGAGGCGAGGCTTGGCGGCAGCTGTGAAGACAAGCCGTCTATTGTGAGATCCATACTCCAACCTTGTCTCCATGGCACCCCCATCTTTTTCTCACACCCAACCATCAAGGATGATATCTCCTTCCCTTCCCTTCCTTTCCCTCTCCCCTCACCTCACCCACCATTTCTTGAACACCTGTTTGGTCACTTCATTCCTCTTGGGCAAGTCTCTGCCAGTAAATTTTATGTCCCCACAGACATAGTGATTGCAGTGGAAACATCTCAAGATGTCAGGCACTTCTTCCAGTCTCCGTAATGGGGAGAAAGCATTTAACAAGAAAGCATTTAACAGCGGGGCGCGGTGGCACACACCTGTAATCCCAGCACTTGGGAGGCTGAGTCAGGAGGATCACGAGTTCAAAGCCAGCCTCAGCAATGGTGAGATCCTGTCTTTAATAAAATACAAAAAAGGGCTGGGGATGTGGCCCAGTGGTCAAGTGCCCCTGAGTTCAATCCCCGGTACAAAAAAGAAAGAAAGAAAGAAAGGAAGGAAGGAAGGAAGGAAGGAAGGAAGGAAGGAAGGAAGGAAGGAAGGAAGGAAGAAAGAATTTAACACAGTCCTCGCTAAACCAAATCAAACAGCACAACTTGAAAACACATTCGAGATCGGCTAGTCTGCAGTAATGACAGATGTGGAGGCAGGAGTACAGGCGCAGGGTTCAGCTCCACCCTTGTTCCGTAGCCACAGGGCAAATTCTCACTCCCCTTTAAAGACCTGGCTCCAGTGCTCTGTGTCATGGTCCCTAAGCTCTTCTGCCAGGCTGACCTGGCAGTGCCCTCTTGTCCTGCTATGAACTCTGCCCACTGTTTGCTCACCTGGGGTCATGTTAGATCATAGGCCCTTTCTTTCTTATTTATCAGGTACCTAGTAGGACTGAAACATAGCAAATCCTCAACTCTTCCCTGAATGATGTCTAACATGGCCATTCAGCAAGTCACGAAATGCCATATTGAAACATGCTTTTCTTCAGTATAAATAAATGCTTTAGACAAAGTAAAGCAAGGTAGTAGACATTTAATATGTAAGACAAAGTTAGAGAGGATAGCCAGGCGTGGTGGCGCACACCTGTAATCCCAGCACTTTGGGAGGCTGAGGCAGGAGGATCGCGAGTTCAAAGCCAGCCTCAGCAATGGCGAGGCACTTAGCAACTCAGTGAGATCCTGTCTCTAAATAAAATCCAAAAAAGGGCGGGGGATGGGGCCCAGTGGTCCAGTGCCCCTGAGTTCAATCCCCAGTACCACAAAAAAAAAAAAAAAAAAAAAAAAAAAAAAAAAAAAGTTAAGAGAGGATAGATAACTTTGGTATAGTAATTAATAAATAAAATGAAATTCCCAATGTATCTTTCTCAAACTAATGCTTAATTTCCTCAGATTATAAATTGTAACATCAAGCATAAATTAAAAATCTTTGTAGCAGAGACCCATATTTCAAATGCACCAATTTAAATAAATTTATTACTTATTGTGGTTAAAAAATAAAATTTGCCATTTTAATCCTTTTTAAGTGTACAATTCAGTTAAAAACGTTCACAGAACTGTGCAATCAACACCATTATCCATCTCCAGAACTTTTTCATCTTCCTGAATTTGTACCTATTAAACACTGACTCTCCATTTGCCTTCTCCAGCCCCTGGCAGCCACCACTTCACTTTCTGTTGGGGGAATTTGCCTACTCTGGATGCCTCACATAGTGATACTGCATAAAGAATATTTATTCTTTTATGTCTGGCTTGTTTCATTCAGTGCAACGTCCTCAAGATTCACCCATGTTATAGCAGGTGTTACAATTCCCTTTGTTTTTCAGACTGAATAATATCCCATTACGTGGATAAGTCACATTTTGCTTATTTGTTCATTTGTCAATGGACATATTGACCATTGTGAATGGATTAAAAAATTGTTAAGTAATACATCTAAATTATTTTAAAATAAAGTAGTACTAATGGGGCACCATGGCGCAGGCACTAAGAAACTGTTAAACCCTGTCTCTAAATAAAATACAAAATAGGTCTGGGGATGTGGCTCAGGGGTTGGGAGCCCCTGAGTTCAATCCCTGGTACCAAAAATATATATAAAATAAAATAAAGTAGTACTAAAAGGCATATAACAAAAACTAGCAGTCTCCTGCCCACTCCCAATTCCTCTTTGTAGCTCCCCAAAGGTAGTAATTTTAACATCATTTAAGGTCTTTTTTCTGGTTATTACAACTGTATTCCTAAACATAATTGTATTGCATTTTCTTGAGCTTTTTCATGTAGTCTACTGACTTCTCACATATAACACACAGATATCTCACCTCTACCATTGTCCTAAGGCAACTATGTCATGCAATTGTTTTTATAAATTTTTTTTTAGTTGTACATGGACACAATACCTTTATTTATTTATTTTTATGGTATTGAGGATCAAACCCAGTGCCTCACATACGCTAGGCAAGCACTCTATGACGAGCCACAATCCCAGCCCCTCTGTCATGCATTTATAAGATAATATCTTAAATGTTTATATTTCTCTGTCAGTCAGGATCCAGACAAAAGAAAAAAACCACACCAGTAATATGAACAGAGAAAATATAATATAAAGAATTATTAACTAGTAATTAGGGAATTAACTACAAAGAGGAACAAAGAGAACTCTAAAGAACACAGAAATAGCAGATTCAGGGAGAAGCTGCTACCTCTAGAATGCAGGGAGAGCACAAAGGCTGAGAGACTGTGGCCTTAGCTCACAGCCTGGTGAAGTCAGCAAGGTGCTGAAGCTGGGCTGATGACCAGAAGCCACCACTGAACTGCACACTGGTGTCCCAATGGAAGCCTGAGCCATAAAAACATTGCCTTTTGCTCTTGCAATGCCCTCTAGGGCCCTCTATGGACAATCCTTGACATTGAGGCAGTCAGCAAAGGAGAAATGTTTATAGGATCCATCCAGTTCCAGTATCACAAAGCAGGGCAGAAGGGTAGATTTAGACCCGAGAAGCAATAAAATGATAACTGGTGCATTATAATTATGTCTTACAATTGTCCTGAAACCCCCTTCATCACCCTTCAATATTTCTCATTTGGGTTTCTGGGTTGGATAATTTATTTCCTAGATCCATATCTTCCTCTTTTCTCATTGATAATCTCATTTTGGCAGAATAGAGCTGCATACACACACACACACACACACACACACACACACACACACACATGCATTGTGGATGGGCACAATAACTTTATTTTGTTTATATTGTGCTGAGGATCAAACCCAGTGCCTCACACATGCTAGGCAAGTACTCTACCTCTGAGCTAAACTTTCTGAATATTTACATATGTGAAAATGCCCTTACTCCCCGATACTTGGTCAGACATAGAATTCTAGGCTGGAAATAATTTTCCTCAGAATTTTAAAGGCATTACACCATTATTTCCTAATTTCTAGCCCAGTGATCTTCTGATTCTTGACCTCTTGTATGTGATCTGGGTTTTTTGTTTTGTTTTTTAATTTTGCTCTTCTTCTGTAGAACCTTTTCTTCATACCCAAATTTTTGAAATTTTTGAAATGGTCTGTGAAGGACAAGGCCTGTTGTTAGCTGGAAGCCATGTTTCTTGGTGACGCACCTGTAATCTTTTTAAAGTTTAATTTAGTCATTCAGAAGAATCAGAGCGGCCAGAACCAGAGGGCAGAAGAGAAACCTTATGACTGGCCAGAGTTCTCAGAGGACTGGTCTAGCTCTAGTCTTTCTCTATCCTAAGAAGAAAAATCTTTCTTTCCCTCTCTAAGCTTCTAAGAAAGTAGAAGTAAAAGTAGTAAAAGCTATACTCTGCCTCCAGAATTTTCCTCCCGTGGCGGCGCCGTGGCTGGCCGTGACAGGCAGCTTACAGGTCTGAATCTTTTTAAATTAATTTTTGCCTTATTTTCATTCCCTGACATTTCTTTTTTTCTGAAACTTGTTTAATGTGTAACCTCCTGGTTGAATTTCTCTTGCCCTCTCTCTCTCTCTCATACTTTGTCCTTTTCTCAACATTGTCATCCAATCTACGAAAATTTTATTTCTGCTATCATGTTTAATATTTGAGTCTTTGTGATCCTGCCCCTCAAGTGCTGGGTATTGAACCCAGGGCCTCATGCATGCCAGGCAAGCACTCTACCACTGAGCCACATCCTCAGCCCATATTTGAGTCTTTTTGATTAATATTCCTGGATTTTTTTTTTTTTTTTTTTTTTTTTTTTTTTTTTGTACCAGGGATTGAACTCAGGAGCACTCGACCCCTGGGCCACATCCCCAGCCCTTTTTTGTATTTTATTAGAGACAGGGTCTCACTGAGTTTCTAAGTGCCTGACCATTGCTGAGGCTGGCTTTGAACTCGCGATCCTCCTGCCTCAGCCTCCCAAGTGCTGGGATTACAGGCGTGCGCCACCGCACCCGGCTCTGGATGTTTATAAAGTATTAATCTAATTCTTTAAAGATTTTCTTGTGTCTCCTACATTGTAGTTCTTTTTTCCTCTTTCCTTTTTACTCTGTTTGGATACTCATGTTGAAAGCCTCCCTCAAATATCTAGCACATTCTTACTCAAGGGTGAGAAAACTCCTGAAAGGAAAGTCTGTGGGCCTGAGGAGGGTCTCCTGGCTGCTGAGGTTCACAGTGAGGTCACTGTGCAGGACTGTAATGTCAGCAACTGAGGTATGGATGTCTTTGTCCTGTGCTGCTCTATGTTCCAGACAGGAATCCCCAGATTTTCTGCTGGTTGGGCTAGAAGCCTGGCCTCAAGCCCCCTACTCACCAAGGACAGGGGTCCTCACTTTCGGTAGCAGACTTACATGCAGCCCTTTGTTTTCAAAACAGTCTTCTGCTTCTCCATCAGTCTCTCCTGGTCTCTGAGTCCCTGTCCAGAAACTAAACTTCAATTCCTATGGGTCTGGATAATGATTGCATAGACTGGGGAGAGCTTCTTGTAAAGGGCTGAAGAGTTTCTTTGACAGATTTCTTAATCTCTTAGACCCCATCTGCACATTATCTGGTGCTTCCATTTTCTGAGACTTTTGGGGGTTCACAAGCACAAATTACCAGCTGTATGTTAACTTTTTTTGGAGATACATGCAACTTTCTACACATTGTACACACTCTGGAACCCAGACTACCTGTTGGAACCCTAGTTTCATCACA
Source organism: Tamias sibiricus (assembly GCA_025594165.1). Classification (NCBI taxonomy): domain Eukaryota; kingdom Metazoa; phylum Chordata; class Mammalia; order Rodentia; family Sciuridae; genus Tamias; species Tamias sibiricus. The sequence continues at coordinate 10,734,509 of CM046663.1, read as the reverse complement.
TGATAGTTGGTGAGCTCAGGCAAGTTATTCAGTCTCTGTGCTTCTGTTTCCCCATCTGTAAAATAGGGATAAAAAATATAACTACCCGGGCTGGGGCTGTAGCTCAGTGGTAAAGCACTTGCTTCACATGTGTGAGGCACTGGGTTCTATCTTCAGCACCACATAAAAATAAATGTACTGTGTATTCATCTAGAACTAAAAAAAATTTTTAAAAAACACAACTACCCTATGATAGCTAATGGCAGGGGTCAGCATACCATAGCCCACAGGGAAAATCTGACCCAAAGCATGTTTTTGTATGGCCGGTTAGCTAAGAATGGTTTTTACATTTTTATTTAGTTGAGGGGGGGAAAAAGATGATAAAAAATGTCAGGAGGTCCACAAAACCTAAAATAGTTGATCCTCAATAAAAAAAGTTTTCTGATCATTGGCTTATAGAGTAGTTATATTAACAAAGTTAGTACATTTAATACAGGTAAATACTGCAACAAAATAAGGTAATTCATTCATTCTCTAGGTTGTGTGTGTATGTGTATAATATATATCTCATACATGTAATCGAAATTTAGTGTACTGATGACATTTGAAACCATTCGAACCACATGAGAACTCCAAAGGATTAAGTTAGATCAAAGAGAAGAGGCCCAAGAACTGTGCTCTGGGCGCCTGTGGGTATAAGGATGGTATCAGCAAAGAACATTGCTAAGCGGCACATGAAGGAGAAAAAAATCAGAATGTAGAATAGTGGAAATGGTTTTTTGTTTGGTATTAGGGACTGAACTCAAGGGCACTCAACCACTGAGCCATATCCCCAGCCCATTTTTTTTATTTTTCAAGATAAGGTCTATCTAAGTTGCTTAGGGCCTTGCTATGTTGCTGAGGCTGACTTTGAATTTGAGATTGTCCTGCCTCAGCCTCCCAAACCACTGGAATTACAGGTGTGTGCCACCATGACTGGTTTTGAAAACTGAGTTATAAAAAGTGTTTCAAGGGGCTGGAGTTAAAGCTCAGTGGTAGAGAGCTTGCCTAGCCTAGCATGTATGAGGCACTGGATTCGATCATCAGCACCACATACAAATAAATAAAATAAAGGTATTGTGTTCACCTACAATAAAAAACATTAAAAAAAAAAAAAAAGTGTTTCACCAGGCATGGTGGCGCATGCCTGTAATCCCAACAGCACTGGAGGCTGAGGCAGGAGGATCATGAGTTCAAAGCCAGCCTTAGCAATGGCGAGGCACTAAGCAACTCAGTGAGACCCTGTCTCTAAATAAAATACAAAATAGGGCTAGGATGTAGTTCTGTGGTTGAGTACCCCTGAGTTCAATTCCCAGTACCACCCCCCATAAAAAATTTTTTTTCAAAAAAAGAAGTGGGTTGGGGATGTAGCTCAGGGGTAGAGTCTATGTTTAGCATGCTCAAGGCCCTGGGTTCAATCCCCAGTACCGAAAACAAAACAAAAAAGAAGTGATCTACAGTTTTAAATGTTAAGGAATATGATGACTGTTACCCACTAGAGTTCACAACACAGAGGTTTTGGGTGACAATGGTAATAGTCCTCAGTGGAATGTTGGTAAAGACTTTTAAGTTTAAGAGACAACAGAAAGGAGAGTTAGAGACTCTGAGGACAGATACCTCTTTTGAGGAATTCTGCTACAAATGCAAGCTGAGAAATGGGGTGGAGGAGTGTGGAGGTTAAAAGTGGTTTTTTTTACGATAAACAAGAGTTTGTGTGTTAATGCAACCAACAAAATGCTCATAAGTGGGTAGAAAAGATGGCAGAATCAGTGGAAATCTTTTTCAGTTGCTTTAAAATTGCATTATTTTGGGCTGGGTTGTGGCTCGGTGACAGAGCACTTGCCTAGCATGTGTGAAGGAGGCTCTGGGTTCAATTCTCAGCACCACATATAAATAAGTGAATAAAATAAAGGTCCATCAACAACTAATATATATGTGTATTTATACATACATATATATATATACATATATATGTATAAATTACATTGATTTTTTTTCATTGATATAGAGAGCAAGGTAAGCATCTTAAGCCAGGATTGGCAAACTACAGGTTGCAGGTCAAGTCTTACCTACTGCCTGTTTTTGCATGATACATTACTTAAGAATGATTTGTATGTTTTTAAATAGTTGGAGAAATTTAAATACTTTGTAACAAAAAATTCAAATTGTAATGTCCATCAAGTTGGCCTGGGATGCAGTCACATTTTTCATATATACTCTCTATAGCTGTTTTTGCACTACCAAGGACAAGGTGCAATTGTTACAGAGTAGTACCCAGGGCTCATATAGCTTCACACTGCTGCTCAAAGCTCTACAAATTGCAGTGACAGCGAGTGTTTCAAGAGAAATGCATATTGTTTCACTGCAGCATTACATTATTCTCTTTACCAGTGAAAGCAATTAAGGTGTTCTTTGTCATCCTGTTAAAAGCACAGTGGAGAATGAGTTGTTATTGAATCACATGACATTGTGTTTATTGTGCACTGACACTCTAGAGATCCTTAAAGAACACATTGATATTACTGGACTGAGAACTTGTCACAATATTTTCAACTCAAAGGAAAGCAATGGCCAGAAATGTTAGAAAATTTTAAACAGAATATCTCATTCCAGCAGAATTCTCACAAAAATGAAAAATTCCAATGACGCTGTAACCAAAGTAAGCCTCACCATTATCCTGTAACCAGATAAAATAAGCTTATCTATCTATCTTTGGCAAGCTTATTTAAGTCTCCAAAAATATTTTTTTAATACAGCAGATGTTTTTGAGTGGTTTTTCTTCACTTTTTATGAGTCAAATTCTTTACCAATCCTGCTTGTCTTTCCAAGGACTCAAAGCCAAGTTTGAAGTAAGTAAAGAATTAGCTTCTCTCCCCACCAGTTTTAGGGGGTTGGAGTCCAATGCAAGGCCTTGCATATACTAGATAAGTGGTCTACCACTGAGCTATACTCCCAGCCAAAAGAATTAGCTTCTATGAATAGACCTATAGGTAGTAACTACAAGCAAGAATATCTTCAAAGAATTTAGTAAAACCTGAAAATAGAATCTGCTAAGATGGGTGTAACTAATGTATATGAAGTAGAAGTTCTAGTTGAAATGTAAATGCTTAAATCCTAAAGTTGTTAGTGGTTATTATTCATCAGCAGGAACTGTGATGTATCTGAATTTATCACATTCTACTGAATCAGTAGTGTCAACAGTGAACTTTATCCACTCTATGAGAGTCTATGAGACTTCACCAGTCAGTTCCATGGGCTTAGCAGTAGTTGTTTCATTGCAACGTTTTGAGCTTAGGGCCAAAACTGAATTTTTTTCTCAGTGTGGGGAAAAAACACACACGCGCTCAATCACTAGTATTGAACACTAAATAGCTTTGGAAATCAGCTTTGGTGTAATGTTTCTTAATGAACTGAATCTAAAATTGCAAGGCAAAACAGCACATAAAAATATACTGCAACAAAGCAATTTCTAACAACTAATGTTGCTTCAATCATAGTTACACCAGGTTGTGTATACACTTCTTATGTTGAAAGTTAAAAGCAGCGAATAACATCATTTCTGCACACATTGGTGACAAAAATGTTTTCCAGTCTTAAGTTACATTTTCAACATTGTATTTTAGAGCTCTGTGCATGTGTAAAGGAATTTCCACATTTCAAAATCCAGTTATGCAATTGATTTTCATCTCTCGTAGTGGTAAATCTGCAATGTTGTGACATGTTGAAAGGCAAACAGCAATAATAGAATCAAATAGAATTGTACAAACAAATGCCTTCCAAGAGATGAATATGCTTGATTAAAATCAAATGCACAAGGCTTGATAGGTTTCCAGTTTTATCTACCTATATGATGATAATGTGATTGTGTTTATGTACTGGGGTACTATACTACTGAGCTACATGCCCAGCTCTTTTTATTTGAGACAGGGTCTAAGTTTCTGAGGCTGGCTTTGAACTTGGGATCCCTGTCTTAAGCTCCAGAACTGCTGGGATTACAAACACCACTATGCCAGGCTCAAGCAATTTCAGGCTCAAGTCACTTTCAAGATAGAAATATAGAAAACATAACAGATAAATATTTTGTCAATAAAAATTTTGTGGAAATTTCTTTCTTGTTAAGTAACTACATGATATCCTTCAGTTGCCCTTGGTCAGAAAGCCGAAAATGTTGACTCTGGCCTTTACAGAAAGTTTCCTGAACCCTGACCTCACAGATGGTGTTAGACTTGAGGAAAGGAGATGCACATGTGTTTAGACTGCGAACACACAGGTGGAGTAGGCAGGGCAAGTATGGCTATTACTGGCTCTCCTTAGAGCCATTCCCCTTTATCCATCTGCTTTCTAACTTCCAAGATTTTACTGCAAGCTCATTTGTGCACCGTAAGTCATATTTCCAATGGTTTCTTTGCTTCGGCACATGCTTACTAAACATCTGTTCCATCAATAAGAGGAGGTTCGTGAGCACATATGGGCTTAAGAGGCAAAACCTAAATGTGGATAATAGCTCTGCCGTTTACTATCTGTGTGACTCCAGGCATGGATTGATCTTTAAATTGGGAATAATATCAATATCTCACTGGTTGGCACACAGAAAACTCTCCAATAATTGCTCTTATTCCCATGGTAACTTTTGTAAGGATAGGGGGGGACCTCAAATTTAGGGCAAACAGAGAACTGTATCTGTTTATACAGTCCACACACCGACTTTGGCTAGCCATTTAACTATTATGGCAAAATGAAAAGCATGTATCCCCACAGTTCACAACTCTCTGAAACATGTTGATAAAATAAAGTGGTATCTGAAAACAAAACAGAGGCACAAACTAACCCCAAACTTTTCCAGTGGGGAGTTTCTCTTACAAAGTCTGCCAGGGAAAGGCTTTCAAACTTTAAAAATCATAAAAATATTTTTTTATTTGCCACCCATTGCATAGGAGTATAAAACAAGTTTGATGAAGAAAATACCTCTATTGTGTTCTATTCCATGCTACTCTATTTTTCATTTTAAAATACTGTGGACTGGGTTGTGGTTGTAGCTTAGTAGTAGAGCACTTTGCCTAGCATGTGTGAAGCACTGGGTTCAGTTCTCAGCATTGCATATAAATAAATGTCCACTGACAACTTAAAAAATTTAAATATTGTCGACTGTGTAGGTCACTTTGAACCCACCCAGACCTATTAAACCAGTCTTCAGGGAGTAGAAATCTACATTTTAACAAATGTCACAAGTGTTAGAAATGTTTATACATTGAGCTACTACAAACCACCAAGCCCTGTATCTCAATCCCCTTGATTATCACAAATAGAAGTTTGAGGAATTCTAGAGGGACCAGTGTGTGGGGCAAATCAGAAAAGACCCACAGAGGCTGGGTGTTGTGGTGCACGCCTGTAATACCAGCAATTTGGGAGGCTGAGGCAGGAAGATGGCAAGCTCAAAGCCAGCCTCAGCAACAGTGAGGCACTAAGCAACTCAGCGAGACTCTATCTCTAAATAAAAACTCACAATAGGGCTGGGGATGTAGCTCAGTGGTCAAGTGCCCCAGAGTTCAATCCCCAGTTCCAAAAAAAAAAAAAAAAAAAAAACAACCCACACAGGATCAAAAGAGACAAGTGCTCAGAGGCACACCAAAAAGTAGGCGCTTTTTCATGCATCATAGGTGATATTTCCAATGGTTTCTTTATTTTCAAAGTTCTTGAACTTATTGGTATTTAGGATCACTGATTCATTCAATGAGCCTATCAACACCTAGTGGGTGTTAGAAACTTTTCTAGATACTTGGAAACCAGCAGGGAAGAAAAAAACCCTACATTACATTCTAGTAAAATGTTTTCTTCTTGCAAGGTGCCTGGGTAAAAACTGAATGGACGGACACCAATCATTAACCTCAAAAGATTGACAGCCTCCATCTGGTAGATGTTCATTGCTATTTTTCAGTATGCATCTATCTGCATTCTCAAAGTAGCTGGAACCTCCCCCTTGCCAGAACAGAAAGTGTAATAGAGAAATCTGCAACTGCAGTCTGGAGCCAGAGCTTTTTCAAGTTCTTGATAGAATATTCTAAATTTAAATCACAAATGACTGTGCTCAATAAGGCTTAAGGGTCCATCTTATTCTGACTTTCCACCACACTCTTCTCCCCAGCTGGACTGCGGCCTGGAGAGGAAGGGCTGGGCTGGGTCTAATGTGTTCCCAAAACCTAGGTTCAGTGCCTAAGAGGATAATCAATTTGTTGAATGAGTGACTGTAGCTCTTGTTTGTAGAATATTTATGCTACAAATGCTGAGGCAAGATGGAAAGTAGAAGAAAGCATGTTACTTGTATTTATGTGTGTCCTAAGAATTTAATGCATTTTCCACAAAATCTAATATGCAAATTTTACAAAAGAAACCTTTCAGTTACCTCTAAGCAATGAAAACTAAGCAATGAAAAAAAAAAAAAAAAAAGAGAAAAACTGGTAAATATTTTATTAAGGGAAAATACTACATCTATTCAGTTTCTTATACAGATCTGAAGTTTTCTCTTAAGTTTGTGGGGGAAAAAAAAAATGACCTGAATGAAGTAAAGCACTTTACTCCAGTCACTATGTCTAATTTATAACAGCAGAAATAATTTTATTATGGGGTGCTGCCCCAAAGGCCATTGAGTTTTATATAATCTACAATGTACATTTCATCTTTGAAAAGGAGAAAATTATGAATTCCAAAACCCAAGGATTTCAGATCAAGGATACTTACAGCATAAAGCATTTGAAACCATGTGCTGTGTACTATTGCCACCTGCTGGCATGAATTTAGTACTACTTAATCAAAATGAAAAGGATTTATCTTGTACATGGGGTTAAGAGGAGCACACCCATGACTTAGAAAATAGTTACTTTAAATTGCTATGGGAAAAAAAATCCTTAGTAGATGAAGTCTTAAAAAATTGAACCTTCTGCATTCCACCCATTCTACATAACCTAGAAATTAGATCACACATGTTGATTCAACATAGTTGAATACCTTTTAGACTTACCTCTAATGCCTGGAAAGAGTATTCTAGTCCACCCTTTGGGTGCCATTTTTAACTACTCATGCATTGAATTGGGCTGAAAGCCAGTTATAAGAACTGATGCTATCAAAACACTACCATAAAATAATCAGAAATGGCAGTTATAAGAATTCTCATTTTACATACTCACAGATGGTAGTAATCCATCAAAACCTACTCTAGACAATAATAATAATAATAATAATAGCCTTTTGGAGTACTTCTGAGTGTCCACAAACATAAATATTATTTATAAATAATATTATTTATAAATAATAATAATATTATTTATAAATAATAAATAATATTATTTATCTGTTCTGTAGGTGTTAAGTGTATGGTTTATCTTGTTCGTACTGCCCCCAGAGATGTAAGGTCTGGGATGGTAATGTCTTCTTAATCTTTCACTTTCTTTTTCCCTACCATGGAGAGCAGCAGTTCTTTGGCACAGTGGAAAAACACAGCAAATATTAAGTTTTGTGATAATTTCTGTATGCTAAGTTTAATTATGCAGTTACCTGAGTTAAAATTTAAAAATTAGGTCTTACAAGCTCAGTATTAAGGCTGTTTTTAGAAAAGATCCTTCCCCACTTCAAGAAAACATGTTTCTAAATAAATCACAAGGATTCATACATAATGTAAAGTTTACTATCCACCGTGCTTAATTTGAAACTCCAGAATCAGCAATTAAGGCAATACTATCATTTTACAGATGAAGAAATTGAAGCCCAGACAGAATAAAGAACCTAAGTTTTGAAAAGAGCTGTAATTGTTCTTGTAACTATAATACAACAGAAAATACTCTTTTAAGATTTACATCTCCTGTCAACAATACACAAGGGTCTCTGGCCCTCTCTTCAGGTCTGTTAATATAGGTTAAGCATCCTTTATCTGAAATGCATGGAACCAGAAGTGTTTCAGATTTAGGATTTTAGAACTTTGGCATAGACTTGAATGGTTGAGCCAAGTATGCTGGCAAAGTTTTGGATTTTAGAGCATTTCAGATTTCATATTTTCCAATAAGGGATGCTCAACTTGCATTTTATTCACATATTAAATCTTAGCTTCGTTTGTTCTCTTTCAAAAGGCCTAAATTTACAAACTTTTAAAAACTCAGTAATAAATTAGTGCACCACCTGCCTTGATTTTAGGGATGACATTTTCCTTTCTCATTTACTACAGGGTGGGGGAATCACTTATTGAGATATCACTCTAAAACCTAATTTCCAAGTGAAGATGAAGGAGGGGGGGGGGGGGGGAAACCACCTAAAAATTGGAGCACCACTATAGGCATTTCTATTCCCAACTCAGAATGATACAGCTAACTTGCTCTGGATATCAGCTTCTAAACTGCTAAGATTCTAAACTGGTTATCATAATAGTATGATATACCAGAAACAACACAAAAGTACTTGAATACTTGAAAATAGCATTTAAATTGGTCTAATCCTAAGGAAACAGTAGAATGAAATAAATGAAATTCATAATCTTCTCTAAAACATAACTGGCATATGTATAACAATACATTTTTGGAAATAACTGGGAAAATAAAAATGTAAATGTTTAAAGTGATTTAAGACTGCAAGATATTTAAGATCTCAGATTAAATGGACCCACATCAGAGTAGTGCAAACCAAAACTTGAAAATTTCTGACTTCTTGATTACTACAGTCCCTAACACTATGTACAAATAAGTTACCCCCATTTGCAAATCACAACTGGTGGAGGCAAAGGAAATTCCATCAGAAAAAAGTGATAAATTTGAATGCATGGTACAATATTCATCCTCCTATTTCAAAGTTAAACACACTGGTAACAACTCCATTTAGTAAAAGAAAAACATGAATTACTACTTAATTGAAAAGTAATTTTTAACGGGGGGGGGGGGGGGAGCTGAGTTTGTTGCCTTAAAAAAAACACCTTTTAATATCTTGTTACCTACTACAGAAAAAGAAGTCTTTAAAAACCTGTTAATGACGATTCAATTTGCATGAGAATCTACCTCCCTCAATATGGCTGATCACTTTTTCAATAAATGATTTTAACTGGGAAAAAAATCCTTCTTCAAAACAGAAAAATATAGTATTTTCAATAGACATCTCAAGACAATAAAGTTATATTTACAGGCTATCAATAATCAGAAATCACCAAGAAGCAAAAATAAACTATCATTTCATTGTCCCTTTTCTCAGCAGTCAGGTATGACCACACAAACTAAGGAGATCCAGGAATCAATGAAATATGTTCTAGGTTAAATAAATTTCCCAGAACAAACAATTCTCATAAAATAGTTTTTTTTTTTTTTTTCTTTTCCCCCTGAGAATCAAGTTATCTATCATTGGAATGCAATCGAGACAAAGACAAGATCTAAATCCTTTATCATGCCAAGATCAAAATTATGTAGACATTTCCACTTAGGAAAGCTAAAATATACAAATGAAGAAAATGTAAATAGCAAAAGACACAGTGCTTAATAGCAGTACCATGGTAGGAATTTACGGTATTTGGTAAAATATACAAGAAATGACATTTGGGAAGAAGTTTATTGCTCTTGATGGAATATAGCACCACTTTGAAGAATAAAAGACGGTTAGTATTAACCACCTTTTAATCAACAATATGCATTTATAGGAAAAGTGCTTAAAGAAGTAGTTCTGGAAAAAGTTTGAGGAATTTTTGTATTATATATTTCAAATGTTACCCACTTTTCTTCATTAGACAATTGGCAATCTATTTTAGTAAAGTAACTTATATCAGATTTGCTACTGTCTGTTTATCACTCAACAAATATAAAATCGAGGGACTGAAAAGTTATTCAAACTTATAAAACAAGTTAGAACATTATAAAGTAATTTTATGCCAAAAACATTTAAGATAATTATTGCTTAAATATACAGTGATTATACCTGTGAAATTTTCCAAATCATGACTGGGAAAATTTCCTTAGTGTGTTAATATTTATCCTAAAAGAGAGAAACATCTGAGGAATGTGTAGATACTGCCTATGCACTGTGCAAAACAGCCCAATTTCCCCCTCAACAATTTTTAAAAACTAATGTCACTGTGGTGATTCAGGATTTAGAAACAAGAAATTAACATGATTACACACATGCTATACAAAGTCAGCCAAATGATTTCTTTATGATAATTTGCAGCTAGCACTTTACTTAGTCTTTAGAAAGTATGATTTTAAGTAAACTTCCTTATTCTAAAATAAAAGATCTGAACAGATAAATTGCTATGCAGAAGCACAAAGTTTTTTTTTTAATGCAATCTTCTATAAGAAGTAAATTTTAAAAAGCCAAACAATCTAACATCAAGTGTGATTTCCTCTGAAACAGACTTTATCCAGTTTTTCTTTGCTCTTCAATCATCTGAAATAATCAGAATTACTACACTGGCAATTGTCATAGTAAAAGGTAATACTATCTTATTTAAAGTAGCTTGACTTTCAATAACTATTTTAGGAGTGGCATTTCTAAAAATAATTTTACTCAAGGTATGTATCAGTCATATTTGGAAGCAGGCACAAGAATTCTAATAAAATTGGTAAAGGTTTAGAGTACTTCACAGGTAATATTGCAGCATGATCTATATCCTTAAGGGGAAGGGGAAGAAAAAAAAATTGCATCTATCAATGAAGGGGATTTCAGATCTTAATGGTTGGCATAGAAAAAGAAAACAGAATCTTATACTTTCATCAGACATTTTTACAAAGAAAAATGTCTTAATGACTTGTTTTCAACTTAGAGTCATTCTTTATATATATATATATATATATACATACATATATATATTTTAAATTGGGGTGATGCAGAAAGCCACAAAATGAGAAAAGGACACTAAGGTTTTAATAAGGGGAACAAAAAGTTGTTTTCACCAGTATAGATTCACATTACAGTACACCAATATTGACAGCATTCTCTTGTCTATTTTTGGTACAGAAGGTGGTATCTCTCTACATAACCTTGTAAGGCTTCAGTAACTAAAACATAAAAACAAACAAACAAAAACCCCCCAAAACAAAACAAAAACCCAGCCTATTAGTTTACAGTTTATTTTAAAAATTCTGAAAGACACTGCAAGTTCTAAACTTTTAGTAGTGCTACCCATACACAACCATCTGGTCAAGAACCCAGTAAAAGCGCCCCTTGTTGAGGAAGCTTTACGACAGTAGAGTTGTGCAATATGGATGTTTCTTACTACAAGAAAAAAATTATACATGGCACATTCTCATTTGTATTTTGTAATGTAAAAAGTTACAAACATACCTAATCAAATAAATAATAATAAAAAAAAAAAAGGATCTGAATGTATTTGTTAAGTATCCTAAAACCACTACATAGAATAATGGCAACTTTCACTCACAGATTATTTACATGGTAATACCCAGTGTGGGTATACTGCTACAAAACTCAAAACAGAAGGAGTAAACATGAAATGTTTTCCATAATGAAGATCTAGCAGCATGACTATCTAATGCTGTTTTATCCCGATTGCTTCTGAAACATTCCTTTTTAGTCTGTGTCTTCATCCAGTTCATAATTGTCTTTATCATAAATATCTTTCACTAGAAGAACCCGTACGAGCATATTTTCCAAGGTGTTTCGGTCCAGTGAAGTAGATGTATACCAGACAGGGCTATCTGTAGAACTAGAGCATTCTGGTTGCAAATAAAAAACATCCATTCTCTGATTAAGATTCTGTGGACTTTGGGGAAAAGGAGAGAATAGGTCAATTTCATAAAATTTATAAAAATTCCCTACTACTTTCTGTTGAAGAATAATTTAGACCCCAGAAACCACATTATTTGGTCAGATGCTCTGCCTCAATTGTCCACATTAAATATTCTGTCGTTACAACATTTAGTTATTTTCTGTGGTAAAAAGATTACTTACCTAATTTAAACTGTATTTCACTGAATTCAAGACACCATTTATTTTAATCACTTGTTAATGGTAATAATTACAAACTGAGGCTGCAACAGTTTAAACATTTACTCTGCGTCAGGGATAGTGAAATGTGAAAAATGTCTTAGAATTAATGAATATGGCAACACATAAAGTAAAAATCCTTACAGAGCAGAAAAAAAATTAAAATACCAATGAGATAAGAATAAGATAGGAATTTCCACCTAATAAATAATACCATGGGAAGACCCTGATCCCGATGCAACTCAATAGAGCTACACTTAAACCATGGTCAGAAATACTTCTATCATCCTATAGGTGCTGTTAGTGTTTTTATAAATTCTTGAGAACCATCCTGGAAGATTAACTCTGAATTATAAAGTTGTTTTTGTAAGGAATTACGTTCTTCTTCTTCTTCTTTTTTTTTTAAACATTTATTTATTTGTTTTAGTTGTACACAATGCCTTTACTTTTACGTGGTACTGAGGATCGAACCAGGGACGCGCACCTGCCAGGTGAGTGCCACAACCCCAGCCCTGAGCCACAACCCCAAACCATAAGTAAGTACATTCTGAATTCATGCCTATCCTCTGAAAATGCTTACCTAAAACAATGAATAAGCATAAAATAATCTATGGTTCCTAAACATTTTTTAAATGTTTAAATGCCATCTGCTTTCTGGAGAAAAAATAGCAGTGATTTCTGAAAAGTATAGTACTTTCAGAACTCTACTATATCTTTAAGAACTTCCTAAATGGCTATTTTCTCTTAAATATTTAAGTACTTCATTTTCATCTCCAACCACTTTATCATCTATTTTTTCTTTGTGGTACAGGAATGCAAGAGTATTCTGTCAGATAGATAGTTATCTGGCTTTCTAGCTCTAACAGCAGAACCAAGTACATGCAGTAGACATCTGAGATTTTTTTTATCTGACCCTTTATAGAAAAAGTTGTGCCAAAGCAATAATTTCTTCAGTACAGAGTGGTTTCTTAACATATATATGCTTGAATCCTAAAGTATGATAAGCTGGGTATTTCATGATAATGGGACTCAAAAGTTATAACTGAATGGACTTAAGTATAAGCCAGAAGACAGAACAAAAAAGGATCAGGGTAAAAATATCTCTTGATCATGTTAAATTCAACCAACCTACACTACTATCTTTAAAAGCTATGTCTTATTAACACTCACCTTTTAGACAAGTAGCATTCAAACATTTTCACAGGACATCTAGAAGGATTGGATGTGTTTTCAATTTGCTCAAACACTGGCTCATCATCTTCATGTTTTCTTTTTCCAGTAGTAATTTTATCTTAAAAAATAAAAAATACACCACCTAAAACCAATCTTGAAGGAAACATAGTACTATATACTCTTAGCATCTAGTTGGATGGGAATAGATGCCCTTTATCATTGTATGTTGTAGATTCTGGTAATGTTCAATTTGTCAAACAAAAGGAACTGAGACATTATAAGACATCATAATTTGTCTTGTTTTATGAAAATGACAGTCTTTAGGTTCTTAACAAGTGACACAGGTGGCTTTAGTAAAGTAAGGTTCGAAGATCCCCACAACAGGTAATTCTCAAAATAAAAATCTGTTACACTACCTTCATTATCTGTTCCACATAAAGAAGATACTTGGTATCGAAGACATGCTTTATTTTCCATTGTTAAAGGATTTTTTTTTCCAATGCCTAAACACAGTGCCAAAGGAAAGTCTTAAGTGTTGTTCCACTGTTTTGAGGCCAAAATACTTAGTGTTAAAGTAGAACAGGGTATTCAAAAGAGCTACTGGAGAGTGTGATCCTAGTTGTTTTATCCTCCAGAGATAGTCTTCTTCAACTCGAGAGAATATTGACCCTTAAATAGAAAGAACTACTTTAAAAAAGAAGTATCATAAATAAAACCATTTACATTTAATCATCCAGAAATACAGCTAATTTAAAACAAACCTATATCAAGTCTCCGTTCACACCAGATCAACTGGAATGAATTTCAGAATTACCCATGTAACTCTTTAGCAACACACAGATTAGAAACATAGCAGTCTATGGAACCATCAGCTCTAAAATAAGGAACTGGATATGTTTCTGCCCTTTGGTAGGACAAGCAGATAATGGTTAGAAAATAATTTAAATATGTGAAATGCTTGGGGAATAAAAGGTAATTTCCATATACACACATTTTCTTCACATCACAGTGGTAAAGAGAAATTCACATATCCACTGTAGGGTTTTAGACATAAACATTCAGTTTCATAAAATAGGTCACATTCTTAAAGAGCTCTTCGTAAACACTACTAATCATATTCATTTCTAGTTCAACAAGAAATGAACAGATAAACTGATGAGTAAATGCTCTAAAAAATGTCATCCAATTTATTTACTAATTATTTTAGACATAGTTTCTGTAAAAATAAAAATCCCAGTATCAAGTTATCAATACCTATGTTTAAAATAACATTACCATCTGGAAGTATGCTTGGTTGCCAACTTCGGAGTATTTTATTCAATTCTTGCTCAAACATCTGGTATCCTGGATCAATAAATATGTTGTCCTTTCGATTACTACCACACAAATACTTTAAAAAAATAAAAAAAAGAATATTACATTTTGTATTTCTTAAGAAAAAATAAACAAAGCTTTATGCATAAGAAAAGCAAGCATATTAATAAATATGATTATTGGCATTATGTTTACATACAAATCACAAGGAATCATAAATCATCAATTAATCTTTAGTCCATCAAACAAAAAGCAATCTCTGTGCTTATTACATAATTCATGGAGAAAACTAACAATTCTTAAAGAAAGAATAAGTTAAAGACTAAGGAAAAATACTAAGGGGTAAGCATGGGATGAAATGTTACTCTGTGGCTTTTAAAAGCTCTCTTCAAGCACTCTGACTTCACTAGGCTTCTCTCCCCCAACCCCATGTATGTTTCAATATGCTCAACTATCTCTATATGTAAAGGTCTGTAAGCCAGTTATAAATTTGCACATTTTATACCTTCCTATGACAAACCTTTATTTATTTATTTGGTACCAGGGATTGAACCCAGGGGCAATTAACCACGAAGCCACGTACCCAGCCCTACTTATTTTTTAGAGACAGGGTCTCACTAGGTTGCTTATAGCCTCATTAAATTGCTGAGTCTGGCTTCAAACCTGTGATCTTCCTGCCTCACTGGGATTACAGGCATGCACCATCACACTGGTGCAGACTTCAAATCTTAACAATCACGGTTGTTACAGAATAATTTAAACACTTAAAATTTGCAAAAATTGGGCTGGGGTTATAGCTTAGTGGTAGAGAACTTGCTTAGCATGTGTGAGGCACCAGGTTTGATCCTTAGCACATAAAAATAATAAAGTCAAGGTCTAAAAACAAATTTTTAAAAAATTTGCAAAAATCCACTTCTAGTGGGATTTTAAAATAATGTAAAAGTTAAGGGTATACAGGATAAAAAATGGAAGGCAGGAATTGGGAGTACATCCTTGTAAGGCTCTTAAACTACATGTGAAGTGGTAGAATATAATTTGAAGGTAGACAATGATTAATCAAAGATGTATATTGTAAACTGCAACCACTAAGAAAGATCAAATTGAATCACAAAAAAATAATTCAAAGAAAAACAGAAAAAGATAAAAAATCTGGGAGAGAATACAAAACAGCAGAAAGAACAAAAGATTTTACTCTAATGACAGCAGTAATTACATCATCTATAAGGGGTCTAAAGCATGGTCAGCAAACTAGAGTTCTTGAGTCATATCCAGTCTAGTGTCTATTTCTGTAAACAAAGTTTTCTTGGAACAGAGATGTTGGCCCATTTGCAAACTGTCCAGGCTGTGAATTTCCTGCTACATTGAATGGTTGCATGTACAACCATGGTCTGTAAAGTCTAAAACATTTATTACCTAGTCTTTCATTAAAAAATGTGTTGGGACTTAGTCCAAACATACTAATAAAAAGACAGATGTTGTCAGATTAAAGGGGGCGGGGGAACCAAGGCTCAACAATAAACTATAAACAAAAAACCTACTTCAAATAAAAAGACACAAATTGAAAAGAGAAAAATCGTACATCATGTACACACTAATCAAAACCAAGACCACATCATCATCATCTGAGCTAATCTATCGTTACTTCTGAGTCAGAAGGGATACTGGTTGGCATAATAACAAAATCCAGTAGGAACACACAGTAACAAATGCCTTTGAAATATGATGACAGACAAATTGATAAAGACTTACAATCGATGGAGTGATGATGCCAAATCCTTTTCCTGTTTTTGGTTTGATCAGAGGGCAAAAATTCTAAAAATATCACTTCCTAAACTATTTGGAGACTCATTGCTACAGTTACAGGAATGATTAAAATAGAATATTGTGATTCAATCCATTTAATGGGACTAAAAATTTTTGTAAAGTATGGTTCCTAGATTTTTAAAGATGAAAACTTAATTGTATATTATATAAAATAATCATAAAAATCTCCAAGTTTAGAACAGCAATTTTTATTCTTTGCTCTTACCATGAAGCAATGCACATAATAAAAAAATGAGGAAAGTGATACTGAGATAAAATTTTCATGTGAAGCAACAAAGTGAAAATAATTTCTATGCATATTCAGAACCTTAGTAACAACACGGCAAAACCCACTCAACTCCCAACTCAGCTCTACTAAAAGTAGTTCAAAAATGAAATGCCAATACTGTTCCTTCTGGAAAGGTTTCTCCAGGCAATCTGTTATATATTAAGTGATCTGTTGTTCCTGTTACAGACGTAATATGCTTTATTAGACATTGCTGTAGCCTAAGAAACAATGCCATATTACTATTTTGCTGCTATTTTCCATTAAAGGCAATTTCAACTTAAAATACCTCATCTATACATAAATGACCAAAACCCTTCAAATCAAATGGGGAACTATAGAAGAAAAGAAACCTATGTTTTCAGAAATAAAAGCAAAGGAGCAGCTTTCAAGGACAGCAACAAATTCTAGGAACTAACACCCAGAGGAAAATCACAGAAAAAATAAGCTTGTCTGAAAAGTAGCAATCTTAATTAAATATTATCTTCACTGTTAGGGATTGGAGTTCACCAGTAGAGTGCTTGCTTAGCATGTACAAGACCCTGCGACTGATCCCCAGCACCACAAAAAAAAAAAAAAAGGGAAAAAAAAATTATCTTCATAAAAAATCTTTCAATTAGAGTTATTTGAATTAATAAGTATTTTCTTGGCAGGGCGTACCTGTAATCCCAGCAGCTCAGGAGGCTGAGGCAGGCAGATCACTAGTTCAAAGCCAGCTTCAGCAACTTAGTGGGGCCCTAAGCAACTCAGCAAGACCCTGTCTCTAAATAAAATATTTAAAAGGGACTGGGGATGTGGCTCAGTGGTAAAGTGCCTCTGGGTTCAGTCCTCTATACCAAAAAAAGAAAAGAAAAAAACATCTTCTTTTTAGAAATATAAATTCCTTTATAAGCTCTCTTATTTTACAAAAGATTTCTTTGGAACTACCGATGAAAGAATTAGAGGATCCCCCAGATGATTTGGGGATGACTGTATAAAAATAGTATTGAACAAGCCAGGTGCGGTGGTGCATGCTTGTAATCCCAGCACTTGGAAGGATGACACAGGAGGATCACGAGATCAAAGCCAGCCTCAGCAATGGTGAGGCACTTAGCAACTCAGTGAGATCCTGCCTCTAATAAAACACAAAAAAGGGCTGGGGATGTGGCCCAGTGGTCGAGTACCCCTGAGTTCAATCCCCAGTACCAAAAAAAGAAGAAAAAGAAGAGAGAGAAAAGAGAGAGAGAGAGAGAGAGAGAGAGAAAGAAAGAGTATTTAACAATATATGTAAGCTACATATGTCATTTTGTCATTTTAAAAGTTTTAGCAGCCATGCTAAATAAAATTTTTTTTAAAAAGGAAATATGTACATTAAGTATTTTATTTAACCCAAAATATCCAAAATATGTAATTTCAACATAAAAATTAATGATGTATTTTGTATTCTAAAAAGACTTCTTTGCAATCTTGTATGTATTATACACTTAAACACTTCTCATTTCACTAGCCAGATTTCAAGGGCCCTGTTTCTTATGGATTAAAATGCTTTACAGGACAAAGCAGCACGTTGGTAGACAACTACTATGGTACTGTTACTTGAGAAGCATAATTGAGGTCCTATAAAATACAGTTAATACTGTCACTAATATGACAAACACGTATTGTCAAAGTTGTATTTAAGAGCTAAAGCAAGAAATCTATTATGTGAAACTATATACAAATATATATTTATATATATACTACATAAAACAATTATAAAATTTAAATAAACGCTGGGAATATAAAACATGCAAAATGAGGTTCACTTAGTGTGTGTGTGTGTGTGTGTGTGTGTGTGTGTGTGTGTATTTTAAAAAAATATTTATTGCCGGGTGCGGTGGCGCACGCCTGTAATCCCAGCACTTTGGGAGGCTGAGGCAGGAGGATCATGAGTTCAAAGCCAGCCTCAGCAATGGAGAGGCACTTAGCAACTCAGTGAGCCACTGTCTCTAAATAAAATACAAAAAAGGGCTGGGGATGTGGCCCAGTGGTCAAGTGCCCCGAGTTCAATCCCTAGTACCACCAAAAAATATATATATATATTTATTTAGTTGTACACAATGCCTTAATTTATTTTTATGTGGTGCTGTGGATCGAACCCAGGTTCGTGCTAGGCGAGAGCTTTACCGCTGAGCCACAACCCCAGCCCTTCACTTAGTATATTTAAGACAATCTATTTATTCACTAGTCTTTAAAATCCATTTTTAACTAAATGATAAACTGAAAAAAGTTTCATTAAAAACAATGTAAAGGCCGGGCGCGGTGGCACAAAATCCCAGCACTTTGGGAGGCTGAGGCAGGAGGATCACGAGTTCAAAGCCAGCCTCAGCAATGGCGAGGCACTTAGTAACTCAGTGAGACCCTCCCTGTCTGTAAATAAAATACAAAAAGGACCGGGGATGTGGCCCAGTGGTCGAGTGCCCCTGAGTTCAATCCCTGGTACCACCAAAAAAAAACAAAAAAAGTAAAAATACATCATTTATTTAGCTACAAACAAGTAATTCTGCATAATAATTTAAGTTTCAATGAAAATATTTCAGCTTTCAGCTGTCTATGTAGGAAAAAAAATCAGGTGTGAACTTCAAAAATATCGAAAACTTGGGTTGGAGTTGTATAGCTCAGTAATACAGCACTTATTTGCTTAGCATGTTGAAAGACCTAGGTTTGAATCTCAGCACTTTGAGGAAACAAATAAATTGAAAACTTTTGTTACATTTCACCACGGATTAAGGATGAAGACTAGAAATTTTACCCAGGGAAATAGGCCCTTTGTGATATGACTTTTACATACTACAACCCCCATCACTCCAAAGCTCTTCCCACTTCAACAATCTACATTCCAATCGTACCGTGCAGTTCCTGGAAAACTGTGCCCTTTTATGTATTTCTCTTCTTGGAATGGCACTGTCCTTCCCTCATGCTTTCTATCTAGTAAATTTCTACATGAACTTCAATACTCAAAATGTCTGCTACATTGTTAGATTTTTTTCATATTACATACTTAGATAAAATTAATTCATCCCAAGTTCTGTGCTACCAATATACCATGAGTATATAGCACCATGGCTTTTCAAAATTATTTGTCTATATGTTTCAAATCCTTGAGCAAAGCATATAATAGAGGCTTTTAAGTCAAACTGCTCAACAGATTCACAATTTATAAGGTATATAACATGGGCAAGTAAGACAATTCTACTTCCTTATCAGAAAATGGTGATAGTAGTAGGTTGTTAGAAGGATCAAATGACATGTCCCACACTTAGCACACTACATGGAAAGCAGTAAACAGTCAATAAATGTAAACCCTTAACATGCTACCTAAATCTCCAAAGCCCACTCTGATGTCCAGTAAACAGGCACTTTTTAATTTTTGCAGAATTAACCATCCACCTCATCATTGCTATAAAAACATAAAACAAAATCCTCAGGTCCTATGGATAGTTTAAATTTAGAAATGTTATGTTTATTTTTAATATAAATATTTGAAAATTATCACTTTACACAGAACTTAAGATGAATAAGCATAAGTGAGTTTACTATATTTTTAAAAATTTAGTTAATAGAGTTTATTCCTCTTAAAAATACACATTCCTATGGGCTGGGGCTCAGCGGCAGAGCGCTCGCCTCGCATGTGCGTGGCCTGGGATCGATCCTCAGCACCACGTAAACATAAATACATTGTATTGTGTACAACTAAAGTAAATAAATAAATATTTTTTTTTAAAATACACATTCCTAAAGATTTAACATAAATAAAGAACTCTCACAAAATGAAAAGGTTAAACAACGTACTAATTCTGTAAATGTGCTCAAAGTAACATTTGATAGCACTGATTTCTGGAAAGTAGTCTAGAAATCTTTATACCAAATTTTGAATAATTTTTTAAAATGCTTATAAATACACAGTCTTCGCAAATGTGTCCAATGAGACTACTATACAAATTTTAAAAACTGCATTAAATACATCCAACATAAAATTTACCATCTTGACCATTATTTTTTTTTTTAAAGGTACAGGGGATTGAACTCAGGGGCACTCGACCACTGGGTCACATCCCCATGCCTTTTTTTGTATTTTATTAGAGACAGGGTCTCACTGAGTTGCTAAGTGCCTCGCCATTGCTGAGGTTAGCTTTGACTCTCGATCCTCCTGCCTCAGCCTCCCAAAGTGCTGGGATTACAGGCGTGCGCCACGGCGCCTGGCTCATCTTGACCATTTTTAAGAACATAGTTTGGTAATAAATCTTTCTTTCAAGAAAAACTTATTAGTACATGAAAAACCTAAGGGAAAAAGGCACGCAAGGGGCGGGGGGAGGTTCTGATGTATCCTAAATGAAATAAGCCAGAACCAAAAAAGGACAAGTGTATGGTTCTAGTTTATGAAGTACATATAGGGCCAAACTCATAGAAACAGAAAGTAGAATCATGGTTGCCATGGGCTCACAGAGAAAGGGAGTTTTTGTTTAATGGGTACAGAGTTTCAGTTTTGCCAATATGGAAAAATTCTAGAGAAGGATGGTAGTGATGACACAGCAAGTGAATGTACTTAATACCACTAACCTGTACACTTAAAAAAAAATTGTAGGTTATACATTAAATTGTAGATTTAGCCGGGCGCGGTGGCGCGCATGTTATACATTATTTTTATCACAGTAAAATAATTAGTGAAAAAAAAAACTTTCTAGGGCGCGGTGGCGCACAGCCTGTAATCCCAGCACTTTGTGGGAGGCTGAGGCAGGAGGATCGCAAGTTTTCAGCAATGGCGAGGCACTTACAAGTCTCTAATAAAATACAAAAAAAAAAGTGCCACTAGTGTACCACAAAAAAAAAAAAAAAAAAAAAAAAAAAAAAAACTTTCTAAAGACATAATTCATATCATAATCATTTATTAAGCAAGTCATTTGGTCTTCACAGTATTTAGAGCTCTAATATTTAAAATAATTCATAAAATAAAAAGCAATCTAGAGGGGCTGGGGTTGTGGCTCTGTGGTAGAGTTCTTGCCTAGCATGTGTGAGGAACTGGGTTCAATTCTCAGCACACATATAAATAAGTAAATAAAATAAAGGGCCATCAACGATTAATATTAAAAGAAAAAGCAGGGGGCTGGGGTTGTGGCTCAGCAGTAGAGCGCTCGCCTGGCACGTGCGCAGCCCGGGTTCGATCCTCAGCACCACGTAAACATAAATGCATTGAATTGTGTACAACTAAAGAGAAAAAAAAAAAAAAAAAAAACCCAAAAAGAAAAAGCAATCTAGAGACTCAACTTCCCGTAATTAAGTCAAAGAAAATATAAACACAACAAACCAAAATTTGTGGGATACAGGTAAACTAATTTTTAGAGGAACATTTATATCATTAAATGTTTCCCTAGAAAATAAAATAGTTCTAGGGCTGCGTCTGGGGCTTAGTTGTAGAACACTTGCCAAGCACTTGTGAGGCACTGGGTTTAATTCTCAGTACCACATTAAAAAAATAGAATGGAACTACCTTATGACCTAGCTATCCCACTCCTCAGTCTATACCCAAATGACTTAAAAACAGCATACTACAGGGACACAGCCACATCAATGTTTATAGCAGCACAATTCACAATAGCTAAACTGTGGAACCAACTTAGATGCCCTTCAGTAGATAAATGGATAAAGAAAATGTGGTATATATACACAATGGAGTATTACTCGGCATTAAGAGAGAATAAAATCATGGCATGCACGGGGAAATGGATCAAGTTGGAGAATATCATGCTAAGTGAAGTTAGCCAATCCCAAAAACCCAAATGCCGAATGTTTTCTCTGATATAACGAAGCCGATTCATAGTGGGGTTGGGACAGGGAGCACAGGAGGATTAGAAGAACACTAGAATGGCCAATGGGGAGGGAGAGGAAGGGAGTGGGGGCAAAAGGGTGAAGGGGGAAAAAAAAAAGATGGTAGAACGCACGTATGAAGACATGAATGGTGTGAATATACTTTGTATACAACCAGAGATATGTAAAAATGTGCTCTATAAGTATAATATGAAATGTAATGAATTCTGTTGTCATAACAACTTAGAATAAAAAATAAATAATAATAATAAAGTTATAAAAAATTTGAAAATAGTTCTAAAAGTTAATGAGTCACAGAATCAAGAAGAAACAGAAGACCTAGATAGTTCTAGGTCAGCAAAAGGAATGGATTTAGCAATTTAACACCACCCTCCCATAAAAATCAATCAATCTCAGAAATATATGGCTTCACTAATAAATTTTATAAACGTTTAAGAAGAAATAATACCAATTTTCACAGATTCTTTCAGAAAATAGAAGGAATATTTATTTCTCCACTCATTTTATGAAGCCAGTAATACCCCAAACTGAAGTCAGATAAAGATAAAAAAATTATTATCCTTCATGAATATCAACAAAAAAATTTTCACAATATGTCAGGGAATCTAATTTGGCAATATGTAAAAAAGAATCTAGTCAGGATGGGGATATAGCTCAGTTGGTAGAGTGCTTGCCTCATGTGCACAAGGCCCTGGGTTCCACCACCCAAAAAATAAAAAAAGATGATAGATCATTAACAGTGAAATTTATACCAGGAATATAAGGTTGATTCTACTATGCCATTATTAGTAAAATAAAGGAGGAAAATCCTATGATCATTTCAAAAGATGCAGAAAAAGCAGTTGCAAAATTCAATAATCATTTATAGTAAAAAACTCTCAGCAACAAAACAATAATTTAAAAAAAGAAAAAAAAAAAAGAAGAAGAAGAAAGAAAAGAAATCTTGGTCAACTAGGAGCAGAACTTCTCTAACGAGGCAATAAGAAGCTGTTTAAAAAAAAAAAAAAAAAAACACGGGGGTTGGGGTTGTGACTTAAGTGGTAGAGTGCTCGCCTAGCATACGTGAGGCACTGGGTTCGATCATCAGCACCACATAAAAATAAAATAAAGATACTGTATCCACTTAAAACTAAAAAACAAACAAAAAAACAAAACAAAACCAACAACAAAAAAAAACCTGCCAGGTCCCATGGTGCATGCCTATGATCCCAGCAATTCAGGAGGCTGAGGCAGGAGCATTGCAAGTTCAAACTAGCCTCAGCAACTTACCGAGGACCTAAGCAATTTAGCAAGACCTGTCTCAAAAAAGGGTTGGGGATGTGGCTCAGTGGTTAAACGCTCCTGGGTTCAATCCCTGGTACCAAAAAAAGAAGAAAAAAAAAAAATCTACATGTGGCATCATATTTAATGGTGAAAGACTAAAAACTTCCCTCTCAAGATTAGATAGAAACAAGGCAAAGGATTCAGCTCTCACCACTTCCTTTCAACAATGTTCTGGAGGAGGTGGGAAAGGGGTTATCTTTAACAGTGTAATTAAGCAAGAAAAGAAAATAAATGCATATCGGAAATAAGGGCTGGGGCTATAGCTCAGTTGGTAGAGTGTTTTCCTCACATACACAAGGGCATGGGTTCAATCCCCAGCACCAAAAAAGAAGGGAAATAAAACCATGTTTGGGCTGGGGTTGTGGCTCAGTGGTACAGCGCTTGCCTAGCATGTACAAGGCCCTGGGTTCAATCATTTAAAAAAACATGTTTATTCATAGACAACATGGTTAGGTATATAGGAAATTCTAAGGGGGAAAAAAAACCACCTACTAGAACTAATAGTAAAATGCTACGGAATACAGAATGAATATATAATCATCAACTGGTTCTCTAATATGTAAGTAATGCCAGGAGAAAGAGCTTAAAGAACAAAAGTGGGGCTGGGGTTGTGGCTCAGCGGTAGAGCACTCGCCTAGCACGTGCGCAGCCCAGGTTCGATCCTCAGCACCACGTACAAATAAAGGCATTGTGTACAACTAAAGCAAATAAATAAATATTAAAAAAAAAAAAAAAAAAAGAACAAAGGTATCAGCATGAAGAGAGAGCAACTAGATGGACAAGACACAGGGGTGGGGTGGAGAGAGAAACACCCATTTTGTTTAAGTCTTTTCATACTTGTTGATTTCTAAAGTTATATTATCTAGATACCAGTTAGGATGTAAAGCTGGACACTCTTTCTGACCTCTGGGCTAAACCTGTAAAATTTGTGCAGAGGTAGAGGTTATTATTTCAAGTTAATCACTGAGTTTATTGTGGGAAACAGACTCAGATTCATAGACAGGTGGATAGTTTAGTTTACTTTTTATAATATGTTCCCAAAGAATTAATCAGAAGCATATCATGAAACAGACCTTCTATAGAGCTAAGACATTTTTCTGTGCAAATGTAGATCATCAGCATGGGCCTATAGCAAGAATTTGTGAATTTATTTATTTGTAAAAGAAATAAAGTCTTGGTTGGGGCTATAGCTCAGTGGCAGAGTGCTTGCCTACCATGTGTAAGGCACTGGGTTCAGTCCTCAGCACCATATAAAAATAAACAAACTAAATAAAGGCATTCTGTCTATCTACAACTACAGAAAAAAAAAAAAAAGAAAGAAAGTCATCATAATTATCATCTATACACTATGGCAAATATACAACTTTATGAAACCAGTGTTAAAAGATGTATGAGTTTAAGTCTGTCCATACCCTATTTTTTCCATAAATTCTTTTTGGTTTTGGTAGACAGTCCTGGAGAACTTGAAAAGTTTTGGGACTATATATATACTGTGTTAGAATACAACAACAACAAAAAAAAATAGATGGAAAGTCCTTTATAATATCTTGGTATTTCCAAATTAAAATTTTCTTTTTTTTCTTTCATTGTGCTGGGGATCAAACCCAAGGCTTTATGCATGCTAGGCAAGTATTATGCCACTAAACTATATCCCTAGTTTTGTTTTTTTTTTTTTTTTTTGAGACTGCTCTCTCAGTTGCCAAGGCTGGCTCAGCCTCCCAAGTAGCTCAGCTTAAATGCTTATCTTTTTTGGTAAGCCAATAAAAGTTAGAGAAAACTATCCTTAATATTCTGGAAGGGGGCTGGGATTGTGGCTCAGCGGTAGAGCGCTCGCCTAGCACACACACGGCCTGGGTTCGATCCTCAGCACCACGTAAAAATAAACGCATCGTGTACAACTAAACCAAATAAATAAATTTTTTTAAAAAAATTTTCTGGAAGCACATTTTCTCTCCAAAAACTACCACAGTAACTTTCATTATTAATATTACATTTGAAAGGAGCCAACAAATTACTAACTTCCTGTATTCCAAGGCAGAGATAATAGATGCTGTCAGGTGCATAATTCTCTCCATTTGGTCGTCGGATCTCATTGACAAAATGAGCTAACCCATAGTTAAGCTCAGCTGTAGTATGAGAGAGAAGATCTTCTTTTAACTTTACTGATTTGGCTAAAAAGAAATAAAAGTCAATAATTGTTATTAGTTAAGTCTCAGGTAAGGTTAAGAAACTTTCTGAAATCGCTTTACTCTCTAAAAAAATTTTTTTTTTAAATGCATTGTTAGAGTTGTTTTAACCTACTTGCATTTTTTAAATGAAAATCTAAAGTTCAAATAGGACTTAGCAAAAATAAAATCAAAACACTTACAAGATTTCAGCTCATCTAATACTAGAAGATCTTCATCAAGTTGCCTAGTTTTGACCCAGTGTTTCCAAGCATTTACACCATATGTGTATTTGAAAGGAAAGCTGCATTCTGAATTATCAGAACTATCATCATGAGATTGGTATCCTGATACAGCTTTTCTCTTGGCTCCCTATTAGGAAGTAAAACACATGGCAAATGTGGACTTTAAGCTCCATTATTTCATGACTTTACATAAGCCACCTCTCAACAAAGGCAAATTTAAAAGAAACATTTATTTGCTTTAGAATTGGCTGAAATTCCTGAATTTGACAGTAGGTAGTTACCTATAACATTTCTTGAAATGGAATTCCAGGAATGTCATATTTCTAAACAAATCACTTTGTACAATAAAATCAAATAAAATAAGCATATGACCAACTAATAATTAGGAATAAATGGATTCTAAGTATTAATTGAATAACTTTTCGACAACTCCCCCTTACAAGGAAGAACCATTCAACTTCTTTTAACCTTTTTTCTGTTACTAGGAAAGTAAGCAAGTTTTCTGTCACTAAGCTACATTGCCAGTCCCCTCGTTTCCACTTTTTTTTGGGGGGGGGCAGGGGGGGGGAGACAGATACTGGGGATTAAACTCAAGGGCACTCAACTACTGAGCCACATCCCCAGCCCTATTTGTATTTTGTTGAGAGACAGGGTCTCACTGAGTTGCTAAGTGCCTCGCTGTTGCTGAAGCTGGCTTTGAACTTGCAATTCTCCTGCCTCAGCCTACCAAAGCCACTGGTATTACAGGCATGTGCCACCACGCCAGGCACCTTTTCACTTTTTGATGACAGTCTGCAGTTCAAAGTTCTTCGCTTTATTTCAGTCCAATTTAATTTTTTGCCTTTTCTTTCTTGTGCTTTTGGTGTGTATGCCTGCTACAGAGTCATGAAAACGTAGACCTGTGTTTGTCTTCTAAGAGTTTTATATGTTTAGCTCTTATATTTAGGTCTGTGACCTATTTTGACTTAATTATTGTACATGGGGTCATACAAGAGTTCACCTAGCCGGGCGCGGTGGCGCACGCCTGTAATCCCAGCACTTTGGGAGGCTGAGGCAGGAGGATCACGAGTTCAAAGCCAGCCTCAGGAAGGGCGAGGCACTTAGCAACTCAGGGAGACCCTGTCTCTAATAAAAATACAAAAAAGGGGCTGGGAATGTGGCCCAGTGGTTGAGTGACCCTGAGTTCAATCCCCAGTACCACAAAAAAAAAAAAAAAAAAAAAAAAAAGAGTTCACCTACACCCTAAAATAAACAAGTATTCCTTTTTCAGTTTTCTCTCTTTTCTGGAAAATTTGTGAAAGCCATCTTTGTTATAGTGTCTTTTGATCTTGTCTTATGTTGCAAATCAGAAACTTGTTGATACAAACAATTACCATGTACATTAGTTTATATTACATTTAGTTTTGGTTTACATGAATGATCAACTGTCCAGCATGTCTTTCTCTGTGTTGGCATGCTTAAAAGGGACCACATACAAAAAAACCTAACTCTCATCCTTGTTGATTAATCTCATCAAAAGTAATAATGAAAAAAAGAGTTCCCTAGAAAATAGTCTAAATTCTTCCCAAAGAATTGAATTTACTTCATTAAGCAACTAGTTTCTATTGAGCTTACATCAAAATAAATTTTAAAAGAAAATCTAAGTAGTCATAATATTTGCTCTTCTTGTATGATGTTGACAACTAATGCTATTACTTAGAAATAAATGCCTTAGTCTTAAACCTAAAAAACACTATCTTATCATATTATCAAGCACACGAAATGACCACTATATCTTATGAGCCTATAAAAAATTCCTATATACAGATGAAGTGATTGCAAGAATGCTATTAAATTTTGTACCTTTTTTTTTAGATCGAGGTCTGGGCTGTTCCTCATATTCTTCTCCAAAAACAGGTGGTAATAAAAATTCATTTTCCATATCAAGCTCCTCAGCAGCTGACAATTAAATCAGAAAAACTTTTATTTCAAATGCAAAGCCACAGGTTTCTGTTACATAAACACAGACAACAAAGAACCTGAGAATGTGAACAAGCATTCGCACATGGAGATAATGAGATGGGATGAGGAGTAGATGATCTGCTATACCTAACATGATGTGTGAGTTGTGATAAACGCTATTTAGACTCATATATATATATATATATATATATATATATATATATATATGAGTCTTTATATGTATATAAAGTCTTAGAGTCTTTATATATATATATATATAAAGGATATCAACAGGAATTTTCAAAGATAAATGCAAAATCAAAATCATGACATTTGCAGATTAAATGGGGTTGGAGCTGGGGTTGTGGCTCAGCGGTAGAGCGCTTGCCTAGCACATGCGCGGCCCGGGTTCCATCCTCAGCACCACATAAAAATACAAGCATTGTGTACAATTAAAGTAAATAAATAAATATTTTAAAAATAAATAAATAAATAAATAAATGGAGTTGGAGAATATAATGCTAAGTGAAGTTAGCCAATCCCAAAAAACCAAATGCTGAATGTTTTCTCTGATTTAAGGATGCTGATTCATAATGTGCTTGGGTGCGCGTGCGCGCGCTGGGGAGTGGGGGGAGGGAGATTACATAAACTCTAGATAGGGCCAAGGGGAAAGGGGGGAGGAGGGTATGTGGGTAGGAAAGACAGTGGAATGCGATGGTCATCATTACCCTAAGGACATGTATAAAGACACGTATGATGTGACTCTACATGTGTATTATGAATTATAATGCTTTCTGTTCTCATATATAACAAATTAAATTTTTAAAAAGTACAAAATAAGAAAAATTATTACAACCTGAAATTCAATTATAAGATCTAAAAAGTTACAGTGAAAATCTGTCTCAATCTATTAAATCTTCCCCAAAACAATGTTTTATACCCTACTCAATGTGTTCATTAGTCATTCATATAGAAAATACTGAAAAATGGAACATATTTCTTTTACAAAAGACCTGGAAGTAATTCCCCCCCCCGAAAGTGAATTTTCAAAAAGACTTAAGTAAAATGCTATTCATTTTTTTTAATTAAAATACACACACACACACACACACACACACACACACACAGAAACACCTTATTCTTTGCTCTTTCAGACTTTCTATAATTCCAGAATTTTTTCCTTCTCTCTCTCTTTTTTTTTTTTAATTAATTCAAAGGAATTGCGTTTATACCCCTATAAGTCAATTCTATGCCTTATTTTGGATGCTAATTGTTAAGTTTTATTTGGGTAAAAAAAAGACTGGGGGGTAGCATAGCTTAGTTGTAGAGGGAATCTCTAACATCAAAAAAGAAGACATAATTATGAACACAATAAGGCAAAGACATGAACATTAACCAAAAAAAAATCAATGATCACAACTACAGTTATAATCAATTAATTCAATGATCAAAGTATTTTGAGTACCTCTGGGAAAATCTATCTCAATATCCAAATCTGGTTCATATGGTACATCAGGCATGTTGGGCTGTGTCTCTGAGTCAGAGCTTTTCATGAGATCTGAACCAATTATATCAGTTTCAATAATTACACCTGTAATTAATCCAGAATTTCATTAGAAATCAAAATAGAAAACTGCAACAGTATCTATATATTTAATCTGCAAAAAAGGAACTCATTTAATTATAAATGCAATATAAGAATACTTACAAGGAAAAAGCACATAGCTATTTTAACATGTAAAATACTATAAACTTCAAAAAATCAATTTTAAATGCATGAAAATTTTCAATGTGATAAATTTGAGCTGTACCTTTTCAAAAGTTAACAGGTGTGCTTTGATGGTAAAATAATTCCAATATGTATTATGAGAAATCTCATCAGAAATAACTGCAATTTTCAGCTGGGCATGGTGGCGCATGCCTATAATCCCAGCAGCTTGGGAGGCTGAGGCAGGAAATTCAAAGCTAGCCAACTTAGCGAGGCCCTAAGGACCCCTGGGTTCAATCCTTAGTAAAAACGACAAAAACAAACAAACAAAAAACCCCTGCGATTTTCAGATACTCTTCTTGAATTCTGATATAGAAATCTCTATCATTCAATATATGTTTATACACACTTTCTACTATTTCAATTGCTTGAAGTTTTTGGGCTGTAACCAGAAAATTAACAGAAATGCATTTTATCCTGTACATACTACAGCGTGATTAATGGTGGATGACAGAAAGATAAATAGACACATGCATGAAAACTGAAAGGTTTTAGCCGGGCGCGGTGGCGCACGCCTGTAATCCCAGCACTTTGGGAGGCTGAGGCAGGAGGATCGCGAGTTCAAAGCCAGCCTCAGCAGTGGCGAGGCACTTAGCAACTCAGTGAGACCCTGTCTCTAAATAAAATACAAAACAGGGCTGGGGATGTGGCTCAGTGGTCGAGTGCCCCTGAGTTCAATCCCCAGTACCACAAAAATAAAAACAAAAACAAAAAAAAAAAACTGAAAGGTTTCAAAAATCATTTACCCTCTCTATGAAGGATTCATGCTGACATTCACCCCCTACTTATTTTTTTTTTTTAAACTGGGGATTGAACCCAGAGGCTCTTTACCACTGAATTACATCGAGAATTTCACTAAGTTGCTTAAGGCCTAGCTAAATTGCTGAGGCTGGCCTTGAACTTTCAATGGTCCTTCTTTAGCCTCCCAAGTTGCTGGGATTTCAGGTGCGAGCCACTGCACCTGGCTCCATTTTTTTTTTAATATTTATTTATTTACTTTAGTTGTACACAATGCAATGCATTTATGTTTACGTGGTGCTGAGGATCGAACCCGGGCCACGCACGCGCGAGGTGAGCGCTCTGCCGCAGAGCCACAACCCCAGCCCCCATTTGATTTTTTAAAGCACAAAAAAATACTGCTAGCAACCCACTAAATTAATCTCACAACTCCTTATCACAGTGCTTCAAAAACTACTATAATTACAAAATATACTCTACATTTTGATTGTTCTCTAAGGTAAAGGGAATTAGACATCTCATGGTTGAAATTGAATGCTGGATGCCCCCTGAGGGCTAAGGCTAGGAATAAATACTCCAACAGAACTACACACATCATATAGAATCATGCTATGCCATGTGGCAAGCCGTGTTCTAATAGAAGATAAACCGATTTATCATAAAAAAATGCAAATTATTTTATTAATAAGAAATTAAAACAAAAGTGGGGATGAGAATTTGGATCATTTTGAAAGCTTACTACAGGTTAGTTTTATATCTATGCTGCTCTATTAACAATCATGAGCTGATTCTAATAGTCAAATCCTGTTACAATTAATAATAATACAATAATCCAAGTGCAATGTGTGCTTTTAGCAACTACTTGGTAGGCTGACACAAGAGGATTAATTAAGCCCAGGCATTCGAGTCTAACCTGGGCAACACAGCAAGACCCCCATCTCAAAAACAAAATCAAAAATATAAAAATAGGGGCTGGGATTGTGGCTCAGCGGCAGAGCGCTCGCCTCGCACGTGCGCGGCCTGAGTTCGATCCTCAGCACCACGTAAACATAAATGCATTGCATTGTGTACAACTAAAGTAAATAAATAAATATTAAAAAATAAAAATTAAAAAAAAATATATATATATATATATATAAAAATAAATGCTGGGCACGCTGGCACAAGCCTGTTAATCCCAGCACTTGGGAGGCTGAGGCAGGAGGATGACAAGTTCAAAGCCAGCCTCAACAAAGTAAGGCACTAAGCAACTCAGTAAGACCCTGTCCCTAAATAGGGCTGGGGATGTGGCTCAGTAGTTGAGTGCCCTGAGTTCAATTCCCAGTACCTGCCACCGCCCCCCAAAACAAACAAACAAACAATAAAACCCAGGAGCATAAAAATTCCTGCATTGGAGACTGGGCTTGGCAGAAGATCTCTTAATATAAAATACATTCTTGTTACATTTTCCTTACTCCCATATCAAGTTGACGTACAGTAAAACACCATGGTACACACTATAATTATAATACTTGTTGGAAAAAAAAACACAAAACCAATAAACCACATATTGACATATTGTAACTCACTATTGATGTTGGATGCCTCTGTTTTCTCCTCATCTTCATTCATCATATCTGTCATTGTAAGCAATTCCGTATCAAGAGGATCTGAAGAAACTTTGCTTTTTAGCTCCTCAACTGCAGCCGGAATCTTCTCAGTGCTGTCCAATGGAGCAGGCAGAAAAACAGGAACGGGCACCTAATTAACCAAAGCATTTATGTTAAGGTTACAAAACATTAAAAGGATCGCCCCACCCCCATTTACTTTACTACATCATCCATTTTACAATATCATACTGAATAAAAGTTTTGCAAAGAACACATGTCAAAACTAAGATGTTGCCGGGCGCGGTGGCGCACGCCTGTAATCCCAGCACTTTGGGAGGCTGAGGCAGGAGGATCGCGAGTTTAAAGCCAGCCTCAGCAATGGCGAGGCACTTAGCAACTCAGTGAGACCCCTGTCTCTAAATAAAATACAAAAAAGGTCTGGGGATATGACCCAGTGGTCGAGTGCCCCTGAGTTCAATCCCCGGTACCAAAAAAAAAAAAAAAAAAAAAAAAAAAAAAAACTAAGATGTTACTCTAACAGGAAAGCCCAGAATATAAACAGTTACTTTTTGAAAAAAAATTGTGGGGAAAATAATTTTTTAGGTATTTCTGTCTCCAGGGGACAGCCAAGCTCGACCACGGTGTTTTAAGTATTACAAGTGATGTAAGGTGAAATAGAATGTTATTTTATATGAAACTCTGATGTTCCAGTTTTAAACTTTATGCTTCACAAATATTCCTTTAGAAAATAAACTCAAATATAAA
This sequence comes from Tamias sibiricus, assembly GCA_025594165.1. NCBI lineage: Eukaryota > Metazoa > Chordata > Mammalia > Rodentia > Sciuridae > Tamias > Tamias sibiricus. The sequence goes on along the minus strand of CM046663.1, from coordinate 10,701,573 downwards.
ACAAAAATGCACAGAGCAGACAGAGACATTTGCCAAACATAAACATCTCTCTCACGGATGAGTATACACTTGATTAAACACAAAGCATGATCACCACAAAGATTCAAGCAAATCTAATTGCTGAAAAAAGGTAAAGATAGTTTTACCAGCTTCATTAAGCTAGTAGTAATTTCAACTACATTGCTTTTCCACCTATGCCTGATAAAATCTCAAAACAAAAAGCTTAAAATCTGACTTACAGGAACAGGAACTGTAGTAGGAACAGGAATATTCTGGCTGTACATGTGCATAGGTACTGGGATATACACAGGCACAGGGATAGGCACTGGAACATATTCTGTCTTCCAATTATCATCTAAAAACAATGCATATATGTAAAGAACAATATTAACTGGCACTTAATTACAGCTGCCCAATGTTAAACTAATTAGACAAAGAAAAATTTTATCTTGTTATTCATTTAAAAGAAATTCCTAGTTTTTTCAGATTACTTAAAAATAACAAAACAGAGCCGGGCGCGGTGGCGCACGCCTGTAATCCCAGCACTTGGGAGGCTGAGGCAGGAGGATTGCGAGTTCAAAGCCAGCCTCAGAAATGACGAGGCAGTTAGCAACTCAGTAAGACCCTGTCTCTAAATATATACAAAAAAGGGCTGGGGATGTGACCCAGTGGTCAAGAGCCCCTGAGTTCAATCCCCGGCACCACAAAAAAAAAAAAAAAAAAAACAGGGGTCGGGGTTGTGGCTTGCCTAGCACGTGCGCGGCCCGGGTTCGATCCTTAGCACCACATAAAAAATGAGGGCATTATATACAACTGAAACAAATAAATAAATATTAAAAAAAAAAAAAAAAAAAAAACAGAAAACAGCAACCATTTTAACGTAGATAAAAGAGAAACTGTTTTGTTTCATATTTGGTTAAAGGAAAAAAAGAAAAAATAAATAAAAGCAATATAGTCCAGGTACTCTGCCAGCCTGCCCCTGCTGACCCCAAACAATTACAATACAGCAATACAGCCTACATAGTAAATTTGACGAAAATATATATTTTAATTATTTCTGTCAGGAAAGAAACAGTTACCATTAAGGGATGATTTCTCAGAGGGAACAACACATTTTAGTAGGTCCAAGAAAATTTTTGTTATGATGTTTTTTCACTTTTGACATTGTATCAGATTGGTGAATCATAAATTATTTTAAACGATGCTACATTCTCAAAATAATATCCAAAATTAGGTAAAAAAATCAAAATAAAACAATGAAACGACCCAATTTTCTCTGTAAAATCTATGGGGGGGGGGAGCACACACATCTCATTCATATGAGTTTTGACGTATAAGAAAGCATATAGGTCAAAATTTAAGTTACCTGTCTGACAAGATTTGGTTTGCATGTGAGGTTTACAGTAAGTAGCTTTTGTCATTGTTAAAGGTTTGCAAAGAACTGCTTTGTTCTTCATCTCTTTGTTTGGTGTTGGAGAAGGGGGTGGTGCTGAACCCTATACAGAAGCAAAGAGAAACATTTCACGTTTGCCTCTAATTTTCATTACTCATGAGTTAATGAATACTTGATTTCTACATCCAAAGGAAGCAAGTCGAAGGAGATAATGAAATTATACTATTCATACTAAGTTCACAAGATTTAATCTGGGAGGATCAATGTGAATCTATCCTAACAACTAACAAAGTTGTAGAAATTATTAATTCTGTAGGTCTGTCTCAGTTTCAAATGATACCATCAGCAAGCTTTTAGAAAAATATAAGACAACATTATTTTAAGTACAAAATCACAGCTATAAACCTATACTGTGAAAATAATCAGACTCTTCAATAAATCTTAAGAAAAGTTCTTACAATTATAATGGCTGATATTCTAGTTCCTTCTATTTATCCAAAAGCTTAAAATTTGATACTAAATTTGAAATGTAAGAAAAACAATGCAAAGAATTACCACAGAAGTTGTCAAACTTTAAGTTGTGTATTTGCCAAGAACTGTAACTTTAGAAACCTATCCTAAATCTATCTGAAAGATAATCTTTCAGGTGTTTTATACTAGGTTGACTTGTGGCATTATTTGCACTATAAGCAAAACCCCAGATAAAGTCTGAAAAGCAGCTAAAGATTTACCCATAATACTTTTACTAATGGTAAAGTATTCTTCATACTACCTATATTGATAAGGAGGAAAAGTAGGTACAGAATACTAATGCAGCCAATCTTAATTATTCAGGGTACTTATGTTCTATATAGTCACTTTGAATGCTGAATTGGTGAATATTAAACTGCTGCTACAAGGAGGAATACAGGGTTACCAGAGCACATTTTCATCAATACTTAACCTTGCTTAAAGACACTTTAATATTTCTTACAAATGATTGCATGCAGTATTACTTTATAACAACATTTCAATTATTTTGTATGATGTACTCAACCATATTATCAACTTTGAATTGTATACACATAGTAGATACAATATTCATACCGTACAGCACTTACTTACAGCACACACTGTACAGCACCTAAATAGTATACATGCATACCATATAGCACTCACAAGCAAATATGTACTATACATAAATCATATACAGTAAACACAATAATGTGAACACATAGGGTACACCACACAGTAATGCAAATAAAGGCCTGAAAAAACACAAAGATTAAACATTTGGAGTTTTATAAAAACATTAAATATTATTGCGTGGGTGGAGCCACAAGATGGATGATGAGGCAGTGCACTGTGTAGTTTAGCCTTCTGACTGCAGTACCCCATGGAGAAAGATTAGTGGAACTAGGTCTTGTGACTTTTTGGTAAATACTGTCAGCCTTGTCTGCTTGGTTTATTTGCTTCAACTCTTAATTGTGTTGCTATGAGGCATGTACACACTGGTGCTTAAATTTTAGGTTGTATTCAAGCATGTAATCAAATTTTTCCATGCCACTACAATTTTTCTCAAGACAGAATTCCATGCCAGTACCATCTTCCTTCATGTTGCCCAAGCCTTCTCCACTCATTTGCTGTGCAATACTCATCATGTTCTTAATACTGCTCTTCATGCTTTATGTAACATCTTCAAAGCCTTTGAAATTTTTTCAGTCTGGGTAAACATTTTCCCAACAATTAATTAATAGAGTTCTATTTGACGCTATCCCAAAGCTGTGTCAACATGATGAGTTAAGTTCCACAGAGTGATTGATTTCTAGTTGTCCCTCATGGTGATATCCTTGTTGTCATCAAGAAAGAGCTTTACAAACTCTCATGCAGTGCATCTCAAGAACTTTTAATACACCCTGTCAAGTGGCTGTGTGATACAGATGGTATGTGGATGCATAAAAAGACTACTATAATAGTCTTTATATATAAAGATATATATATATATATATATATATATATATATATATATATATATATATATCAGTATAATAGGATGGACATTTTTCAGTTTTTCACAGCAATGAACTAAGGCATTATCCCAACAACAAAATTTTGAAGGCAAAGTTTTCACCGAAAGACAGTGTTCAACTTCAAGAGTAAAGCAGTTGTGGAACCAAACCAATCCCAGAATATTTCAGACACCATCCCTGCCTTTTCATCCCACCCTCTATGGTATGACAAGGAGTTCAGGTTTTCCACTTGAAGTGTTCATGGATTTTAACCTCTGTATATCATTAGGGGTTTGCACTTGAAAGTTGTTCTTGGCATTGGTGCACAATGGCAAAGTTGTACAATTATTTAAAGCCAAGGGCTATTTTCAGGTATGTTTACCAACAATCTTGTAAAAAAAGAATAAGCCAGTCTCATTAGTATTGAAAACTAGTTCTCCCACATAACCCTTATCCTGTATAACACTTAGGTATTCTTCCATGTAGTATACTGATCGCAGAACCCACCTAATCTTAAGTTCAACTCTTAACATCTTGTAAGCTGAAAGCCTCACAACAATATTGTTTGCTATGCTTTGTATAATCCATAAATTTTGTTGCAGTAGGTGTTACTTTAGCTTTTGGAATGATTGTCAAAGTTTTTCTTCCTTCCTCTAGTTGTACTGTTGATTCATTAATACTGAATTCATATCAACTGCATTCTAACTTATGCCTAAATGATGCTTATTATCTAATATACATATTTTCTCCATAATGGATATTACAGCTTTCTTGTATTCAGGGATACTTGATAGCACTTAAGCATCATACTTGTGAGCCCTGGGAAACAGCAAAACTACAAACAAAAAGCACCAAAAAAATAAAGCACTAATTAAATCATAAAAAGGACATTTGTATATAACATGAGAGCTGAAATGGGAAGGCACAGCATTGTCTTGATCTACCTCAACTGGAACACATGTATCAGGTGACTCAAAATTTTTCTGCAAATGTCTCTCTCAAAGGGTCCTACATATTGATTTAGGATTACAAGTAAATTCTGGCAAATAGACAAATTCACAAATACAGAACCACAAATAATGAAGATTGGTCATACTTAAAATTTTTTATCTATGATTTTTTTCCAGCCCCTCCTGTGAGGGTTTTTGTTACTGGGAATTGAACCCAGGGGTGCTTAACTATTGAGCCACATCCTAAGCCTTTTTTTTTTTTTTTTTTTTTTTTGAGACAGTGTCTCACTAAGCTGTTTAGGGCCTTGCTAAGTTGTTGAGGTTGACGCCAAACTTGTGATCCTCCTGGGTCCTCCTGAGTCGCTCGAATTATAGGCATGTACCATCATGTCCCACTGTGAGGGTTTCTTTTAAAGGTATGCAACAATATGAAACATTTATATAGCAAGTAGCTCATTAGTTACAAATAATACAATGGCCAAGGAGGCTGGCACAAAGATGAACTTATGACAGATTCGATAAACATACTAATCAGCTCTAAGAGACAGAGTTCTGAACAAGGAGCTAGTGAATTTGGTATTAACACTACTGCTGTGGAGACTTCGGGCAAGTCAACCTTCTGTGCCTTGATCTCTTTGATTTTATAATCCAGAGGAAAAACTTAGCAAAAGTATTTACTATATACCAGGCACTGGGTAAAGTTTGTCTGACTGGAAAATACTCTGATATCCCCTACTTAATAACAGGGAAATCTCAAATCACAGATGTCCTAGAACTGTTCAACGTTCCACCCTTACTATTCTGCAAATATTACCTCATATCAATGAACTATGCCACGTGATGAAAAAATAGACTCCAACCTGGTTTAGAATATGTTTTGCTTTTCTGCTTGTCAACAAGTAGGATCTATAGCTACTTATGCTGAAGACTGAAGGATCCAAACTAATGAAAATTATAATGACAAAATATACCATCTGTTGAGTACCTGTTATGTGCCAGGAACTATGTAAAACAGCAAATCTCATTTCATCCTCTTAAACACTGCAAGAGGCAGGTCTCTTTATCCCTACCATTTTAAAGATGAGGAAACTGGGGCTTAGGAGTTACATAATCTGTCAAGGTTCACAAAGTTACAAAGTTCTGAAATTAGAATTCAGATAGATCTATCTGATGTGAAAGCCTGTTACTAACCACTGCCACTATGAGGTCTGGAACAAAACAGCTACTTCAGTACTTACATGTGACAAACCTAACTTGGGTACCATTTTCATCTTGTTGTTACAAATAAGGAAACACAAATGACAGTGAAATAACTTGCTGCAAAATTATCTAGCTACACTTTCATTCTTCGAGGCATGTGGGTACATATTCCAAAGGCTTACAAATGAAAAGTGGTAGAGAACTTAATAACACAAATGCAACAGTCAAAATGGCACCCTGACTTTCCTTCTTCATCAAAAATGTACCCCCCATCTCTGTAATATAATGCAATTTAAGTACTGTGGGCAGGGAATAATGGTTAAACATTGTGCTGGGAGAAATCATTTTTTGGAACCTTGGAAAAACCTTGCACCTCTCAAACATGGTTGAGGAGGAGCCTAATTGGCTGACTGCACAAAGATAACAAAATAAAAACTGAGCAAAGTAATCCCATCAAATGAGGTAGGCTGAGGCAGGAGGATCACATGAAAGTTCAAGGCTGGCCTTGACAACTTAGTGAAACTGCCACAAAATAAAATGGAAAGGGCTAGGGATGTAGCTCAGTGGTGAAGCACTTGCCTAACATATGCAAGGCCTTGGGTTCAACCAGCAGTACCATTTTAAAAGTGGGGAGGAGAGAAAATATCATTTTTATACTCTTTATCAAGGATGAAAATATCTGGTATTAATACCAGATAATTCAGCCGAATACTTTAAGTACTTTTGAATTATCTGACTTAAAAAATGTTATTTCCACAAGGAGTAGAAAGGGGAAAGCAAAGAGAAAAAAGCACTCTTGCTTTTCTAGGACTACATCCAGTTATTAACATCAAAAACAAACACTGAGCCGGGCGCGGTGGCGCACGCCTGTAATCCCAGCACTTTGAGAGGCTGAGTCAGGAGGATCACGAGTTCAAAGCCAGCCTCAGCAATGGCAAGGCACTTAGCAACTCAGTGAGATCCTGTCTCTAAATAAAATACAAAAAGGGGCTGGGGATGTAACCCAGTGGTCGAGTGCCCCTGAGTTCAATCCCTGGTACCAAAAAAAAAAAAAAAAAACAAAAAACAAAAAACAAAAAACCAAACACTGAACAGAACGAATATAAAACACTGATCTTTCATCTATAGTCATCCCTTGGTATGAGGGGTATTTGATTTCAGGAACCCCACAGATAACAAAATACTCAGATACTCAAATCCCTTATATAAATATAAAATGCTATATTTGCCTAAAACCTAAGCACGTCCTCCTATGTACCTTAAATCATCAAGATGACTTATAATATCAAAGACAGTATAAATGCTATATAAACAATTGTTATACTATTTTGTTTAGGGAATAACAGAAGGGAAAAAAATGTTTGTGCATGTTTGACACAGACACAACGAGCATATGCCCAACTACACAGTACAAAACAACAGCAAACAATACTGAGGTACTAGAGAGAGACAGAACATTTACACAATGGTAGAAGGCTATAGCATGGTGTGCCTATAACACCATTAAATTCACGTGGATTCAGCAGAATGTCTGGCATATGGCAATTTACTCTGCTTACATATTAGATTCACCTGAACAACTTTTCTAAAATAAGAATTTCTGGGTTGGAAACAAGATATTGGAAGGCCTTTAAAACCTGCTTGGTGGGCTGGGGTTGTGGCTCAGTGGTAGAGTGCACACCTAGCGCGTGCGTGGCCCAGGTTCGATCCTCAGCACCACGTAAACAAATGCATTGCATTGTGTATAAAACTAAAGCAAATAAATAAATATTTAAAAAAAAAAAAAAAAAAAAAAACCTGCTTGGTGATTCTTACTATAGCAGGTAACTAAAAACCACTCATTCATCTAGTCTTTCTTATCACAACAAGCACTAGCCCAGAGAATAATTGTGATGCCAATAAATGACTCCTGAAGGGCTTCCCTTTGAATAAGGATGCTAGAAATTCCAGTAGACAAAGCATAAAGAGACAGAGAGTGCCTCACTCTTCTTCAAAGTATGGCAAAAGCATTACATTTGCTCTTTAGCAGTCAATACATACAAAAGGCCACTTTCAACTACAAAACTCATGGTAACACCAAAGCAGAATTTGATGTAAAACCAAAGGGGGGGGGGGGGGGGGGGACGAGGAGAAGGAGAAAAAGACTAAATACAAGAGAAGCAGGTGGGGAGAAATAAAAGGACACACGGTGTATTTCTCAAATTTAAAACTTCAAAGATCCTAATCACCAACATAGACTATCAGATCTCTATTTTAAAAATACATTATCTGGTTTGGTCTATCTTTTCAGTCTCACTTTCCATTATTCAATCAAATATCCCCTTCAACTCTGTCCCTAATATACAGTTCTGTCAAACACATATATGCTGTGTACATTATTATTCCTCCTACTTTTCATGCTTATCTTACTGGGAATCTCCTACTCAACTGTTTGCAGTCAGCTTATTCATTGTTTGGGAACCATATATAGCCCATCATTTCAAAACATACTATAGCTACCATCTTAAAGATAGACCTATTACAAGAACATCAACTCAAATGCCATTGATAGATCTATCTTCTTCCTGTGGCTAGAGGCTGGAATTAATTCAGCTAAATACTTCCAATATCTCAACAAAGGAAATAATAATAGCTTATTATTATACTCAGATTACATTGCCCTAATCATTTTTACCCTTACATTATAAAATCACAAACTGAACACTTTATTTAAGAAATACTTACTGTCATTTTGGTTCGGGATGTCTGACAGCCCTGATCTAAAAAATAAACAAAAAAAAACTTTTAAATAAGAAAAATATCACTTCAGAATTTAAGATGTTACTAAAGAAAACATTTAAAACTATTTAAGAAAGAACTTAAAATTTAAGTAGAAAGTATAGAAAATAGAGATTTAACTAGGTAGAATAAACTCTTTTCTCATTTTGCCACCTCTAAATATAACTGCTTTGGGGTAAATACTATGTTTTAGATGTAGTTCTAAAATAAAATAAAATAAAATAAAATGTAATGGCTTCTAAAGTGATTTTGTTCCATTTAGCCTACCCCAGGCACATATAATTTGACAAAACCTGTTTTCATTTGAAGTTAAAAAGAGTCATAGGATAAGTGAATTTTTTTTAAATTTTTGTTATAATTTTATTCAGCTTCTCTCTGGTCCAACTAGGCCCTATTTTTTTCAACTAGCAAGAAATAAACTGTATCTATTAAAACATCACATGGGGTTCCTCCTTCTTCTAGAGAAACCATGGAATTGAAGTTGATATTAAACCATCTCCAAAATGAACTACTCATTATCAGTGCTTTAGATTCAACACTAAGGAAATAAACCGATACATAGGGTTTTCAAGTTCCCACCTAAATTACTACATACCATAATGTAAGTTTTCAGGTCCTTTCTGAGTTGTCATGTTGGGTTCATTTTGTTGACAATAAAAACGTAATAGGCAGTGTTGATCACAGAAATGTTTCATTTCCCCACGCCACTGCACTCGCTCTTTAAGAGTTCCTTGAGATTTACAACAGTCACACCTTGCAGCCTTAGATTAGATAAAAATGGTTTCAGGAGTTTCAAATCAGAATATTTAAAATACCATACATAAGTTTATCAGTGATTATTACCAAATGTGATAAAATAATATCTGATAAGGAAAAAAATATCAGGTCATACAGAAATAAAATTCACCAAAAAAAGGAAAAAATTGGAGTCATTCTCTAACTAGTGAAGTCCCTACATTTACCATAAGTCAAGACTAGGATTACAAAGATAGATAACTAAATGAACATTGGTAAACCAAATTAATATAATCCATTTCATTATTTTTAAATAATTTAGAGAGCCATAATAATATATTAGTAAATACTTCTACAATTATATTACCTTGAAAATTTCTGATTAGCTAACAGATTTCCTAGTTTAGTTGTACAAGATCAGAGTAATTTTGAAGTAAGCTCTTCTGATAGGAAAATTAGAAATATTAACTTGAAGTATTTTAGTTTTTTAAGTTTAATAAAAATGTAAAAAGTTAAGATACTGATTTAATATTAATAACAAGGTCTTTGTTTGAAAAAACAATAATTATCTTTAAACACCCAATCTGATCTATATCTAGCAATCAGCCCCACATGATCCACAATTTAACATAAAAAGGAAAGAAAAAAAAACACTGAAATTCATACACAATTATACTTTATGATGCAGACTCCAATAATTTAGGGACAGATTTTTTTTAAATTTTGCTTTATAAAAGAGATCCCATTTATCTTTAAATTTTGTCCATGTTCATACTTCCTGAACATCTTCATCAATAAACAGACCAAAAAAAAGGTGATTAATTTCAAATATGGTTTTTTTCATAAGTTTCTGATCTAGAAATAAATTACTCTAATTTTTAAAACCGATCTCTGGTTTAACTACTAACTAAGAAATTGATAAAGCAATAAATATTAAGTATTCTGCAGTTCCTAATAATTGTGGCTGTGGCTTTTCATGATTACTTTATGCTGTGGAATTTGAAATCTCTGACTTTGTTTCAGATGAAGTCTATAAATAAATATTATGTTAAAATTCCTAGTCAGGAGGATTGGGGGTGTAGGGTCAATGGTAGAGTACTTGCTTAGTATGTGAGGCACCTAGCTATAATGTAAATAAATACAATCCCCTATGCATACATACATACACACTAAATGGTGGAGAGAAAGATGAATTTGTGTGCATAAAACTAAGTTTAAGAACCTCAGAGAAACATTTTATGGTTTTGCACAAACACTACTACCTAAAACAGAACAAAACACTGGTTTAAACACTAATATAAATGCAAGTGACACTGTATTTGTGACTTTGTCCTCTATTTCTAAAACTTGAGCCTGAACTTTTAAGAATTCATTCATTCAGAAGTAGGAATAAATTAGTGAAGTAACTTTTTAAAAAAGCACACCAAGGGCCGGGCGCGGTGGTGCACGCCTACAATCCCAGTGCTTGGGAGGCTGAGGCAGGAGGATCGAGAGTTCAAAGCCAGCCTCAGCAATGGTGAGGGGCTAAGCAACTCAGTGAGACCGTCTGTAAATAAAATACAAAAAAGGGCTGGGGATGTGGCTCAGTGGTCGAGTGTCCCTGAGTTCAATCCCTGGTACCATCAATAAAAAAATATATATATACACCAAAACTCTCAGCCTCAATTATTTTACCTCTGACAAGTTATCTTCCTTTTTATTTATAAAATATCAGATACTATGGTGAGTTCTAGATATCAAAAACCTACAATTCTCCTAGCAGTATCATTTTAACACTAATCAAGTTTCATAATGTGAGCTAAATAGCAATTTTATTGTTTGTTTCTGTAGAGATATCTATCACAATTTTTAAGTCATGGTGTCTATCATCACATGCAGCTGCACATGGAGCTTTAGCATTGATATGGCTTTCCATGTTAATCAACACAGAAGAATTAGTAATTTTTTTCTTGGTTAATATTTAACCACCCAAGTCCAAATTGATATTCATTTTCTTATCCACAAATACACACACACACACACACACACACACACACACACACAAAAGAAAGAAAGAAAGAAAGAAAAAGCTAATATAGTAGGCCAAAGGGGATTTATTCATGACTTTTTAAAAGCAGATTTTCATAACAAATTAGAGTAAATAATTAAAAAAAAAAAATGCCAAAGAATTATTCTAAATGCATGACTGAAGATTTGAATGGTACGAATATATATTGTATACAAACAGTGTTTTGTAAAAAGATGCTCTATGTTTATTATGAATTATATAATGCATACTACTATTATAAAGACAACAACTTTGAATAAAAAATAAATTTAAAAAAGTCAAAGAAAAAAGTAGATTTCTCTCTCTCTCTCTCTCTCTCACACACACACACACACACACACACACACAATTTACGGTTTCAAAATAGTTTTGGTCTCTACTTAAAAAAGGACAAGTGGTTTTAAAAACACATCCAGACCAACTGATGTTAATACTCAACACTGATAATGGAGGTATCAAAAATAGTTCTATTTAGGGAGCTATGGCTCAGCAATAGAGCGCTTGCCTTGTGTATGTGTGAGGCCATGGGTTCGATCCTCAGCACCACATAAATAAAATAAAGGTATTGTGTCCACCTACAATTTAAAAATATTTTTTAAAAATATTTCTATTTAGAGCCGGGCGCAGTGGCGCACGCCTGTAATCCCAGCACTTTGGGAGGCTGAGGCAGGAGGATTGCGAGTTCAATGCCAGCCTCAGCAATGGCGAGGCACTTAGCAACTCAGTGAGACCCTGTCTCTAAATAAAATACAAAAAAGGGCTGGGGATGTGGCCCAGTGGTCAAGTGCCCCTGAGTTTAATCCCCGGTACCAAAAAAAAAAAAAAAAATTTTTTTCTATTTAGTGGAAAAAAGACACAACGAAGTTTAGAGAAATAAACCATTCTGTTGAACTACATCACTGAAAAACTACAAGTGTAATCTAATCTTTGGTAATAGCTAAGTTAAAAAGAAAAAGTAAAAATGTTACAGCAAGAGGGGCTGGGGGTGTGGCTCAGAGGTAGGGCACTCACTTAGTGAGGCACTGGGTTTAATACTCAGCACCAGATAAAAATAAATAAAGTCATTGTGTCCATCTATAACTTAAAATATATATTTAAAAAACTGCTACAGCAAGTTATAAAGAACTGAAATGCAAAATAATGTTTTTTGTTTTTTGTTTTTTTGCAGGGAGGGGGACTGGGGATTGAACCCAGAGGCGCTTAACCACTAAGCCATATCCCCAGATCTTTTTATTTAGAGACAGGATCTCGCTGAGTTGCTTACAGCCTGGTTAAATTACTGAGACTGCCTCTGAACTTACAATCCTCCTGCCTCAGCCTCCTGAGCTGCTGGGATTATAGGCGGGCGCCACCACGCCCGGCTGAAATGCAAAATAATTTTAATGAACAGTATTACTATCCAGGACTGGGCCTAAAATTTGTAGATTTTTAAAATAAATGTTACTATATTTATTAAGGTAGTAACTACAAAGTTTATCAAAAGACTGGGCAAAGTAATAAAAATCTAAATTTATTGCCAAAATAATAAAAATCTAGATTTACTTGCCTTATAGTACCAATCCTGAAATTTTTTACAGCAGTCTTCACTGCAGAAATCTCTCACAACACCATCAAGTTCTTTAGTTGCTCCCTTCTTACACAGCTGAGAACAATAGTTGCAGGTAACACACCTTAATCCTAAACGCCTTGCAAAATCCTGTTTGTATAATAGTTTGCAGCCTGAAAAATAGAAGTTTTAAATATTAAAACAAAAAACACATGAAAAGTCAAATTTTGAGATCTTTACAAGTAGATTATTAGTTTTAGAAATTGTCCAATAAATTCACATATAAAGTCCTTTTTCTCCCCCATCAAAACTCTAAAAACTACTGTGATCAACACCAACCTGTAAAAATTGGTATGGAATATTCTATTAGAAAACATGTAATATATTTCTTCAAACAATGCTTTAAGATATTAAAATCTAGTAATGTCTCAGAACTATTTTTATTTGCTCCATTAAATGGAATCTTAAGTATCAGAGAAAGCAAAACACAAACAAGCATTTTAAAGAAATGAATAATGTGGACTACTGACAGGATCTGAATCAATTTACAGACATGTTCAGGCACATAAGATTTTAGCCAAATTTTCCAGCTTACCTGTTACCATACATCAATCCTTCCAAGAAGAATAAATGGTTTACTGATTTGTCCAGAGAAAATCCTATTATATATTCCCTTAATGAAATAACTTCTTTCACTCAGTGCATAAAAGTATTAACAATTTTTACAAATCAAATATATGCCCTATAATATCTGAGGATTAAATGATCTTCTTTTTTTTTTTGGTACCGGAGATTGAACTCTGAGCACTCAACCACTGAGCCACATTCCCAGATCCTCTGAGCACTCAACCACTGAGCCACATTCCCAGATCTTTTTTTTTTTTTTTTTTTTTTTTTTGGGGGGGGGGTGGTATTTAGAGACCATGTCTCACTGAGTTGCTTAGTGCCTTGCCATTGCTAAGGCTGGCTTTGAACCAGTGATCCTCCTGCCTCAGCCTCCCTAGTCGCTGGGATTACAGGCCTCCACACCTGGCCTGATCTTCCATTCTTATACTCATTAACTGTGTCACATAAGTAGAATACATTTTTATTCATTTGTGTACCTAATGAAATCCTACCTATCCTATAAGAACAAGCACACAAAGGACACCTCCAAAACAAATTGTCTATCCTCAACCTAGTTTTAAATAATCTTTTCCACTTGTGAAAATGAATTGCAAATTTTTTGGTTTTTGTCTTTTGGGTGGTTTTTTTTTTTTGTTGTTGTTCGTATAGGGTATTGCTAAATTCCTCAGGGCCTTGCCAAGTTTCTGAAGCTGGCTTTGAATTCTCCATCTTCCTGCCTCAGCCTCCCAAACTGTTGGGATTACAGGTGTGCATCACTACACCTGGCATAAATTGTAATTTTTTATTTAATCAATTTTCAGTCATATATATACCAAGACTTTTCTGTTATTTTAAACTACATTTCAAAGTACTTTTAAAAATTGGTTTTGGTGGTAATACTAGGTATGTTACTTCTGAGAGTTTTCAGCAGAAAACCAAGTGGAGTAAGAGAAAGCAAAAAATGGCCTTTCACAGGAAAAAGTACACATCCTTTTTAACTTTTTATTACCCATCTAAAATTTTAAGTCTTTCCAAGGGAATATTATGCTCTTACATGTCAATCAGTCTGCTACTTTCTAATAATTTTAGTAAAATCCATATGGAAATCTAAATGACAAAAGTTCATTGACATAATGTGAACAATTAACATCAATGCGTTCAGACCTGTAAACCAGGAAGACTGTTACTGTACAAAAACTTAGGTGTAAAAAGAAAAATTTAGAATTAATCTTAATATTTTAGGATTCATCATTTTTCGTTATACCTTTATTCTTAAATAGTAGTAAAACATGGTTGCCCTTCATTCTAGGTGAAATCTACCAATTAAACCTAAATAGGAATGCCTTATTTTGTAAATAGTACCTTCTTACAAACATAAAATATTTATATGTTATATAATTATTTACATATATTTAAAATTATATATATTATAAAAGTATAATATATATAATTGGTGCCACTAGTTGAATGGCCTCATAAATCTTACTTTCATTCCCTACATTGAGAATTTTCCAACCTTTCTCTTGCCCCAAACTAGTAGTAGAAATCCATAGAAAAAGTAGATCTAGAAAAAAATCATCACTGGAAAACAACAGGTGAAGATAGAAGATAGGAAAGCTGAAAGCTCAGTGACTTGAGCCAAAGACAGAATAAAAAGTGAAAGCCAGCTTAGAATAAGAATGTGACATTGGAGAAATACATGACAAGAGCCCAAAAAAGCCCACAGCTACAATCCTGGTTCATACTTCTGGAAAGGCAGGTTTAGAGTTCATTTCTATAATCTGCTGCGTGGCACCAGAGCAGCAAAAAGTAAAGAAAAAATAAATAAATTATTGAATATGCCTATAATAGAACCTAGACTATCTCCCAGGCAACCAAATTTAAAACTTAATATTTTCCCACTGTAATGCTGTTGCTGTATGTGATTTTTCTCTCTGGTACAGATTAAGTGTTCCTTATCTGAAAGACATAAGGACCAAAAAGGTTTCAGGTTTTGGAGTTTGTTTGTTTGTCTGAATATTCTCAGATTTTACTGAGCTTTTCTAATACAAAAATCCAAAATCTGAAATACTCCAAAATCCAAATTTTTACGAGCATCATGCTTACAATTAAAAAGTTTTGAATTTCAGATTTTCAGATTAGGGATATTCAACCTATATACCGAAAACCTTTGTAGGCTAGGCAGTAAAAGCCAGGTAGGCACATGAAGCTAATGAACAGTTCTAATTCACATAGAAAACAAACTTTCAGGCCACTATAGGTTCAGGGATGGCATGGTATCATAATGCTTATATTTGCTTCTCAAAACTTCCTTGTAATGAAAAAGTGGTTACAACTTTTTGGAGAGAAAACCTTGAGGCCCAGAGGTCTAAAATACATATAGAATATAACAAAATAAGTAGAAAAGTGAATTCAATTTTTTTTGTTCAGCTATATTAAAAACTGTGCAGCTACTCTGGACATAGGTACTTATATATTTTTAAAAATACTTTGGCAAAAAACATTAAAATATCAATAAAAGTTATGAACAACACTGTATATACACTTGCCTTCACTACAGAAAGGTCTCTTAACGCCAGAGAAATTTACTGTTTCATGAAGAGTCTTCTCCTCTTGACAGTATTCGCAATATGTAACTATGCAATGCAACTTCTTATAGTCATCTGAACAAGTTTTGCTGCAGAACTGATGCACTTTGTTCTAAATGCACAATGGGAACCTTGGTGAGTATATGACAACCACCTCAATAACAAATTTCAGAAATAAACAAGCCACTTTTATAGAAACAAAGTTAAATCATTTACCTATTTTAATACTAGTATCCCTGGGGATACATTTCCTACAGGCCACAGACACCTAGTTTAACCAATTCACTGCTAAATATAAAACACAGCTCTATAAAATTCAACACCATTAACCACCCTGAAACAGTGAAAGTATCACTATAATAAGATGGCAATCTGATATTGCTAAAAGAATTTGATAAACAGGAAGGAAACAATAGAACATGTGTAAGTTACAGAAAGATGAGAATTATGATACTGATAACATTTTCAGTCAAAAAGGGATATTCTATGTTAAGCAGATTCAATCACCTTTCTGTCACACCATGATAGATTCCTATAACAAATCCATCATGGCCAAAACATTCAATTTGGTGCTATCCCATAGTGTGCTGTGAAACTTGAGACTGAGTTGGTTTCCTTGATTAGAACATGGTTACTAATTATTATTTATTCTGGCACCAAACCCATAATAGCCAAAGCTACTTTTCAAATAACTACTTTTCAGGTAGTTATAAACAAATAAAACTTCCCAGGAGGCATGTTTTTTTCCCTCCCATTATTAGTGGAGGATACAGGTTACATCTAAAGCATGTACCTAAGAAATCTGAAGGTCAAAATAAAGAAGTGAAAGAGCCTAAGGTATAAACTCAATAGTGGAAAGTTGCCCCCCCCCCCCAAAAAAAAGTTGCCCCATCATAAATATGTAACTTGTAAGAGGAAAAAGGCAACAAAGAAACCACAACTGCCAACATGGAATAAGAAGTAGCGAGGGGCCCTGAACTCCCAATATCCTGAGGGACAAGACAAGCTCTCCTTCAGCGTGCTTCCAACACTTGCATCCATGTAAATAAAAGCAACACAAAGATTACAAAAGTTGAGGAGCACTAATACATATGTGGTGAGAAGGACCTCGTTTTCATCTAGTATTAACAAATACGATCCAAGATGTTCATTTCCTATGTTACATTATTTTATGTGCTTACTAATGGATTTCTTTCCTCATTCCCTCATTCCTTTATTCTCTCTTCTTGGACCTTCAACACGTTTTCTGCTGTTACTTAAAGAGGTTTTTTTTTGTTTGTTTTTTGTTTTTTTTTGGTTTTTTTTTTGTTTTTTTTTTTTTGTGTGTGTGTGTGTGTGGTACCAGGGATTGAACTCAGGGGCACTCGACCACTGGGCCACATCCCCAGCCCTTTTTTTGTATTTTATTTAGAGACAGGGTCTCACTGAGCTGCTAAGTGCCTCGCCATTGCTGAGGCTGGCTTTGAACTCGCGATCCTCCTGCCTCAGCCTCCCAAAGTGCTGGGATTACAGGCGTGCGCCACCGCGCCCGGCGGTTTGTTTTTTGTTTTTAAATTTATTTTTTAGTTGTAGTTGGACACAATACCTTTATGTTATTTATTTTTACGTGGTGCCAAGGATCGAACCCAGGGCTGTGCGCATGCTAGACACACACACACTAGGCGATCTACAACTGCACCACAACCCCAGCCCCTTAAAGAGGGTATTAACGCTAAATATCATCACTGGATGCCAATAACAGTCTCAAAAAACCAACTGATTTAAATGCTCTGGAGATAGCACCAAACAAAATAATAAACTAAAAAAATTTCTAGGCACTAAAGTGATGAAATTTCAGATTTCCAACAACTTTAGAAATCATGTAGTTCAGTTTTGGGTACCATCTTTCACATAAGACTTAAGATACTGAGTGACCTGCCAATAATTAGTAGTAAAATTTTCCTCAAGAGCAATCCATTGTTAGTTCTACATCTTGTGCACCATTTTATTACCATCTCCCACCCCACCCTGTCATCAAAAGAGTGGAGAAAAAAAGAAAGAAAGAAAAGCCAAAGGTGAGCACTGTTCAAGAAACCAATGGGCAACCACAGCAACTTTATCCATTTATCCATCCCAAAATGACCCCTTATGGAAATAAAATTCCATTCCCAGAGGTGCTAACGGCAAAAGGACACAGGCACAGTAAATAAGTACACTGGTGAGGGTAACAGTGATAAGGAAGGGAAAATAAACTAAAGTTAATATTAAGATCCATACTCTTCTATTCTTTTATTGAAACAATTATACAACATTAAATGACAATGTGGTATAACTAATAAATCCTTATTTTTATAGGTACTGAAAACCAAAAGTTATTATAGTTCAGAATTAATATTTGAGACCAAGGAGAAAAATGGAAAAAAATGACATACAAAGTTGATCTAGGTAAGGAACTAAACAAAGTAGACTTCTATACTCTCCTATGGGCATAATATATTGCAAATATGACTTCAATAAATTTTGTTTAACCCAAAAATAAATAGATTGTGTTGATTCTACTCCCGCATAAGTACATCAGCCAATCACAACAAAATCTGAAAAACATACCTACTAAGAAATAGGTTTTCTGATGAAAATACTAGTTATTTTACTTAATTTTCATTTTAGCACTAGATAAGATACATAACAAATGTGACTTGCCTCCCATTCCAGGATTTCTGGTTTTGAACAAAAGGAATTTTTACAGTAGTTGCATTTCAACTGAATATCACTTGGTGCTACAAATTGGCCATTTGGAGATGACTGCATGCTCAGAGCCTAAAATAAAAAATAAAACAGACTGAGCCTAGCATGGAGAATTACTACTTGTGATTACTATGAAAAATGTACTGTGAAAGTCATATGTATCTCTGTTAAATACTGTTTCAGCACACAAAACTATATTTCTGAATTTTGTCTTTAAAAATTATGCTAACACACTGTTTTATAAAATTGAAGTTTATTGTTTTTTAAAGAAAGTATTAGTATTTACCTAAAATTTGAAATTGTATTTAGGAAAAAAGAAAAATACAATTCAATTATGGTTTTTCTTCACTTGAAAATGTAAACAATAATATTGAGGTTGATTGCCCAAGTTCTGAACTAGCAAATAAAGGAGAAAAAGAAAAACAAAACAAAAAGCCACAAAATTAAAAAAACAAAAACTAGATCTTAATCGTTTTCTCCAAATATCTAATTTACTAATTACTGCATCACTGCCGTAATTTTCATTCCAAATTCATCAGTGATGTTACAGTCTATGTTACTATTCATACCGGGAATTTATTTTAGTTTTATTACTTTTTAAAAAGAATTATTTTAGTTGTAGGTGGACACAATACATTTATTTATTTTTTTAAATGTGGTGCTGAGGATTGAACCCAGTGCCCCACATGTGCTAGGCAAGCACTCCACCACTGGAACTACAACCTCAGCCTCTAATTACTTAAAGTTAAAATAACTTACAGATTAAGATAGGACATAAGCATACATGGTTTTAAATTTTTTTCTAATTCTTAATCTGAATAATGATTAAACTAGTATATAATTAGAAGTCTTTTGAGCCATATCACACATTATACATATATACATATTATATATAATCAAAATGCATTAAACAATAAAACTGAAGGTACAGTGGAGGGAAAAATCTTTACCGGTAATTTTTAAACATCTGTTTGAACTACAACACAATTAAAGTCTGTAGAAAAAATAAAATATGGCAGATTTAAGACATCTAGTATCAGGTGAATACTAAAGGTAAAATGAAAAAAACTTCAACCTTAGAGAGGTACCAAAAGAATCGAACCTCATAAGGTTAACTAATCTTTTAAAACAAATGAAGTATATTGTGGTCTGAATGTCTGTGATCCTCCCAAATTCATTGAAATCCTAATTTTCATGATTGAAATCCTGATTTTGTTGTGATAAAAAAAAAAATCTAGCCGGGCGCGGTGGCGCAAGCCTGTAATCCCAGCACTTTGGGAGGCTGAGGCAGGAGAGAGTCTTTGGGCCATCCTCAAAAAAGGTCTGGGGATGTGTGGTCGAGTTTTGTTGGTGACCAAAAAAAAAAAAAAAAAAAAATCTAATAAAGGAGCTTGTTTGCTCCTTCAACCACATGAAGACATGTGAGAAGACACTCCTCTGAGGAAAGAGTCTTCACAAGGCAAAAATCTACCACAGCACTATCCTCAAAGGTCAAAAAATTCGGCCAGCCTTCAAAGCTGTCAAAAATTACATACATTTCTGTTGTTTGTGACCTATACATTCTCATGGTTTGCTTTCAAGATAAAGAAAAAAATGTTGCCTTTCTGTTTAACAACATATTATTCATATGGCAACATTGATAAGGCTATATATAGGCTTATCTGGATGCATTCTTCAAAATTAAGAGCCTAAATTAAGTATTTCTTTAAAATATACATAGTACAGCTGGGCACAGTGGCGTGCGCCTGTAATCCCAGCACTTTGGGAGGCTGAGGCAGGAGGATCGCGAGTTGAAAGCCAACCTCAGCAATGGCAAGGCACTTAGCAACTCAGTGAGACCCTGTCTCTAATTTTAAAAAATGCGAAAAAGGGCTGGGGGTGTGACCCAGTGGTCGAGTGCCCCTGAGTTCAATCCCCAGTACCACAAAAAAAAAAAAAAAAAAGAGTACAGAGACAGGGGTATATCAAGTCATAAGCACTAAAAGTTTCAATTAAAAAAATTAGTTAAAACATTTTCAATTATCAATTCAGTTTACCCAACAACATCAAAAAGACAGTTTAACATCTGACAAGCAGCATGCATATTGTCCTTTTCTCCTTGAATTAACCATTATTCCTTAATTTCTAGTTAAGAAAAGCTAACAAAGAAAAAAAAATTATTACTAAAAGAACTTATCAAATGGCCATGATTTCAACTTCTAAAAGAAAAGTTTAGTCTTGAATGTGATTTATCATCTTAATTTAGTGAGTATATAACTTAACAAAAACATTCACTTGGCTGAATTCAAAGCAACCTAAAATGAAATGTGTTTATAACTGTTACAGTAACTATTGTAACATACTTAATTAACTATATTTTCAGGTTAAATAAACATAGAGCACAGTACCTGGAATAAAGTAGAATGTTGGATGAATTAACTCATGAAGCATGGCTTTATGCACTGGTTTGAATCTTTGGGCAATACCCTGAAATTTTCACACACAACAGGTAAACCTACTAGTACTACCTAACTAATGCTTGAATCCCCTCTAAACTATGCCTTTCTAGTGGTCAACCAGGTTAATTCAATACTATCTTCTGAGATCATCCATATTCCAACTTTGAAGAACTATGTCAGAATGTTCATTATGTTTACAATATAAAATGTCTCCCTGAAATTAATCCTATATTACATTTCCAGGCTAAATAAACCTACATGTTTCACTCATTTATCACAGAAGAGAGTTCCCCTTCAGATTCACATTTTATTCGAACCATCTAATAGGAAAATGCTGTACATGGAGCATTGAGTTCAACTATATTAAAATTTATTTTCCTTCAAAATCTCCTTTATTGTAACAATTCAAAAGTCAATCGCATTCTTGTGAGTGAAAAAAACTGGTAAAGCCAGGTCTTCTATGACTCATTCTAGAATCTTCACCCTCCCATTTGATCCTCAAAAAACTATATAAAAATTAACAGATAACAAAGATAAAAGCATATTGCAGTGATTATTTTCTATGTATTTAATTGGATTGGGGGTTATGCAAAATAAATAACAAACCTGAAATTTAGCCACACAACTGGAATTGCAAAAGTTATACAGTTTTCCATCAGGCATTGTGGCTTGGTATTGAGGTAAAGAGTTTCGCTTACAAAAATGGCAAATAATTCCCATACCTAGGAAAGAAAAGGTACATATCTGATTTCTTTATAAAGTAATAAAAGTTTTTTTTTAACTTATAAATGACTTTTGAAAATTTCTAAATAGAAGCTTCTATAAATTATTTCTTTTATACTTGCACCTTAAATATTCAAGATTATTTGCACTTTAAAAAAATACTGTCATAAAAAAGACAGGTATTATTTCCCAAACAGATACATCAAATTTTTGTTTTAGGTAATTTTTTGGATGGAACAACAATTTTAGCTGAGACAGATATGGAGAGCACATCAATAAACTGGAATGATCAAATAATTACAAGTTTGCAGTAAATGGTATGATAATAATAAAAAATCAGTTTAAAAACAAGTATAAAATCAAAATTATAGAAAGCAGTTACTTTTTGGGAAAAAAAATTAAAATTCTTAAACTTTTCAAATACCTGAAACTTACTTTGTGATTTTGCATATTTTGTCTTGTGACTATTCATGCAAGCAGTTGAACAATATGGCTCCATATATCCATTAGGACCTATACACTGAGTCATATCAAAAAACCTGCATTGTGTTCGGCAACCAGTACAAGTTGTCAGTTTTCCATATTTCTAAAATGTGAAACATAAAAAGGTAACTTTTTTAAAACCACGTCTGAACTAAGAAAAACAAAGTCCTATTTTTCATTACATCTTTAATCTCCACAAAACAATTTTGTTAATCTCTAATCAGTTTAAGAGTCAGAAGTCTTTATCTGGATGCAAAGATTAGCTGCAACAACTGCTAAATTAGGTTCAAACCAACAATGGTTGATAGCTAACTTTCCTTCAAAAATGTTTTCCCTTAGTTTTAACAGAATCCCTATATGTAGTTAAGTAAAAACTGAAAATCTTAAAAAGCAGGGGTTTTTTTTTAATGCTTTTTTGTTATTTGACAGGAGAAATTAAACAAAACATGAAATGTAAGACTTAATAATCAAAAGTACTTCAAAGCAAGAATTTGAAAACTTTTAAATCCTTTTTCCACTGAGCAGCTATGATTTCAAGTTTTTCTTTTTGGAACATAGCTTAAAAAATTATTAAGTAGCTAGGCACAGTGGCACATGCCTGTAATCCCAGCAGTTTGGGAGGCTGAGGCAGGAGGATCAAAAGTTCAAAGCCAGCCTCAGCAACTTAGTGAGGTCCTAAGCAACTCAGCAAGACCTTATCTCTAAATAAAATATAAAAAAGGGCTGGAGATGTGGCTCAGTTGTTAAACGCCTCACACACACACACACACACACACACACACACACACACGATTCATCATTTATGTATATTTAAAAACCTCACAGGATCATGGTAACATACAAAAA
Organism: Tamias sibiricus; assembly: GCA_025594165.1. NCBI lineage: Eukaryota > Metazoa > Chordata > Mammalia > Rodentia > Sciuridae > Tamias > Tamias sibiricus. The sequence goes on along the minus strand of CM046663.1, from coordinate 10,678,528 downwards.
AATTTTAAATGAAGAAATTTTACATTCAAATGATTTCTGATTATTAACTAAATATAATCAGTTAGTAGATTATAACATTAATACTTTTGGCATGGAGAATTTACTGACAGTGAAGTAACTTGAAAGAAATGAGATAAAGAGTATGAAGGTAAGACCAAAGGGGATACTTCAAAAATTACCAGGACAGAGGTTGGGACTATAGGTCAGTGATAAAGCGCTTGCCTAGCATGTTTGGGGCGCTATGTTCGATCCACAGCACCGCATAAAAATAAAAAAAAAAAAGGTATTGTGTCCATCTACAGCTAAAAAATATGTATCTACATTTTTAAAAATTACCAGGACAAAAGCAATACCATGAAAATACATATAGTCTTACAAAAATGCAAATCAGATAAACTGGTTATGTCTATATTTTAAAAAATTAATTTCAGAGTCACAATTAAAAATCAACCATAGAGCTGGGCATGGTGGCAAATACCTAGATTAGTTAGAAAACCGAGGCAGCAGGATTGCAAGTTTGAAGCCAGCCTCCATCTCAAAATAAGAAATAAAAAGGACTGATTCAACCCCCAGTATCAAAGAAATAAATGAATCAAACAAAACAATGAAAAGCAAGTCTTTAATCCATTTTGTCCCACCATCCCAGATGTGGAACACCTATAAAAAACCTAGCGAGAAATATACCACATATATATATAAAAAACAATGTTTTTAGAGTTCTTGTCTCTTGAGAAACAAAGTGAATGATTAGAGCATTTGAAACTATTTTTAAATTCATTGTGAAAATGCTTAAACATTACTGAAAAAGTTACTTCTACTAAATGTTGAAATGAACAAAATATTGTAGACACAACTGACATATAATATAAAAATGTATTCATGAAAGTATTTTCTAAAACTATGTTGTCATTTTATTTCAAGGAATGCACTGTATTTAAAATTACCAATGCTCCAAAATATCTGTCCTATAAATAGGAGACTGGAACAATGTATACTGCATAGTTACATGTGGTGTACTGCACTACTGCCTGACAAACTATAATGTGTTCCTACTTGTAGTTATTTTATGACAAATTGTAACCTGTGCTTTCATACATAAAATACCCTCCATAAGAAAGTATTGGTCAAATGATGAAGATTTGGGTCTACCTTTCATTAAAAATGTAATGTTGGGGCTGGGATTGTGGCTCAGCGGTAGAGCGTTCGCCTAGCACGTGCGCGGCCCGGGTTCGATCCTCAGCACCACGTAAAAATAAACGCATTGTGTACAACTAAAGCAAATAAATAAATATTTTTTTAAAAAAAAAATGTAATGTCAATAGCCAGGCGCGGTGGCGCACGCCTGTTATCTCAGCACTTGGGAGGCTGAGGCAGGAGGATCGCGAGTTCAAAGCCAGCCTCAGCAATGGCGAGGCACTTAGCAACTCAGTGAGACCCTGTCTCTAATAAAATACAAAAAAGGATTGGGGATGTGGCCCAGTGGTCAAGGGCCCCTGAGTTCAATACCCAGTACCAAAAAAAAAAAAAAAAAAAAGTAATGTCAAGAAATCATTTCAAGGAGATGAAAAGTATTATATACTTTTCAACAATAATAAATGGCAAGAGAACACTGAAGATAAAGGCTTTAAAATTCATATTCTAATAAATATGATTTAAAAGTCATGCATGAGGGCTGGAGATGTAGCTCAGCAATAGAGCATTTGCCTACTATGTACAAGGCCCTGGGTTCAATCCCCAGTACAAAAATAAAGAGGGAAAAAAAAAAAAAAAAAAAAAGTCATGCATGAAATTCACCATTTGGGGGCTGGAGATATAGCTCAATTGGTAGAGTGCTTGCCTTACATTCACAAAGCCCTGGGTTCAATTCCCAACACCACTTAAAAAAAAAAAAAAAATTCACTATTTTGAAGTATGTCTGACAGTGGATGAAATGATTATTAGATATTACAAACACAATTCACTCAAACAATTTATATGAGGTAAGTCCATAAGATTTGGTTATAAATTCTAAACACTGTGCAGTTATTGGGATATTGCTATAACGTTAACTTATACTGTGAAAAAGTGCTCAAAAAAGACCCAATAACGATCTTTTTCGAGGAAGTAAGGTTGTTCTGCAAATGCTTGAAGTGGTCGAGAATCCATAATCATACTGGTTTTTTTCCCCAACAATCTACTCACTGGTTATGACTTGTTGGTACTCCACCGAAATATCAGATTCTAAGCTATAGGTACTATGAGGGAAAACAGACTAAAGTGTCCCCTGAAAACAACAACGATGAAAAAGAGGATCATATGATTACAGATTCAATACAAATACTGAAATTTGCATTGTAAAATGATTAGATAATAGGGGCTGGGATAGTGGCTCAACAGTAGAGCACTCGCCTAGCACGTGCGCAGCCCGGGTTCAATCCTCAGTACCACGTACAAATAAACGCATTGTGTACAACTAAAGCAAATAAATAAATATTTTAAAAAAATGATTAGATAATAAATGTGTCATTGTTGAAATGTACCACAATATAATAGAACCTCTTGGCAAAGTTCAATGATGGAACAAAGAAAGTAGAGCCAATGTGCCTAAACCAAACGTAGTAAGCACCTATAACGAGTTCATTGGTGGTGTGAACAGACACAATTAGTTGGGTTCCAAATATTCCACATCCATTACAGATTTTTAAAAAGATACTGACTTTTGTCCATTCAAATAATTGACATGTGTTATCACAAATGCATAGATTATTCACATATTTCTGAACAAAGACAAGAGACATCTCATAAATTTGTTGAATTTCAAGAGAAATCTACTCAGCATACCTAAAATGTCACAGTAAGAAACTGCAAGGACAAAGAAAGCATAATACTCCCATACCTGCTACTGTCTGAGATTACATCAGATTTAACATGACAAGTCATATTATGGGAAGAACAACAATGTGAAAACAAGCTATGTCATGCAAAACTGACCATATATTGTCTAAAATGTGATACAACCCTTTTTTTGAAGTGTTTGCTCCTTTTCATCAAAAATAATTGCTGAATAGGTCATAAAAACCACTTATTTGTGTTTTTGTGTGATGTATAAAAGGATGTCACATTTGCCCAATATCCTATTTTATAGGTTGGCTTATATCTATAAAAGCTCTGTCCCTAACTAGAGGACTTTGAATTCCTGTTCTTAATTATAATAAAGGATACATAAGTTTTAGATAATGATTCCAACCAATCTTAAGGCACTGCATCAATTTCAGTGAAATATCTGCAAAATTGAAAACCTGGGACTTAATGGGTTGTGTGCAACTTATATTGATCCCCTTTCTGAATGGTTACAGAGAAGTCTGTCATAATCAAGTGACATATCACAAATTGTGATAAAGACATCTATCTTCCCACCTAATGTCGAGGTTATTTAACTCCATTTTTACTATCAAGAATGTATGGGGGTGCTGGGGATGTGGCTCAGCGGTAGAGCACTCGCCTAGCGCGTGTGCGGCCCGGGGTTCGATCCTCAGCACCACGTAAAGATAAATGCATTGTGTACAACTAAAAAGCAAAAAAATAAATATTTAAAAAAAAAAAAAAAAAAAGGAATGTATAGGGGCTGGGGTTCTGGCTTAGCAGTAGAGGCCCTGAATTTGATCCTCAGCACCACATAAAAATAAACAAATAAAATGAAGGTATTGTGTCCAACTACAACTAAAAAATATTTTAAAAAAGAAAGAATGCCTAGTACTGTATGAGGATACAAGAAGGCCTCCAAATGTTCCATGCACTGATGAATAAGATGCTACACAGAAAATCAGGCCAGAAATAACACATAAAATGAAGAAACTTCATGGAAATTCTCACAAATACTATGGGATTTCAGAAAACAAAGGTAATGAATTAAAAGTGGGGGGAAAAAATAGGGCTGGAGGCATAGCTCAGTGATAGAGTGCTTGCCAAGCATGAGGTCCTGGATTTAGGACCCAGCAGCAACCAAAAATAAACAAACAAAAAGCCCCCACAAGCAACATCCATCAATATCAAGAGAAGAAAATACCTCTCTTAGCATGCAATAAATAGAACAGGTATGAGAAGAAAGATAGCTACTTATATGGCAGTAATGTATGTTATAGTCCTTCTTGTACTACAAGAAAATAACTGCTATGGACTTTCCTTATGGGCTTAAATATCACCTAGAGAAGCCCTAGGTTTTACTTTCCAAATGAAAAATAACTCATTCTTCAATCTCTAAGCCTCAAAAAGAAATACTTATTAACAGCGAAGAAATAGTAACAAAGAACAAATAAGAATGCCTATATAGGCTAGGGTTGTAGCTCAGTGGCAGAACACTTGCCTAGCACGTGTGAGGCACTGGGTTCAACCACATAGGAACGAACGAAGGAAGGAAGGAAGGAAGGAAGGAAGGAAGGAAGGAAGGAAGGAAGGAGGGAAGGGAGGAGGGAAAGGAAGGAAGGAAAGAAGGAAGGAAGGAAGGTTGGTTTGGTTTTTTTTTTTTTTGTTTTAAAGCAACATACTGTTAAAAGAAGAATGGCTACAAACATATCTAATTAAGATTCTATTAACAATACAATGACATTAGAGAAAAATGCTTTGATTTATTTCCTGAAGACTATTTGATGACTTCAAAATTTATGTTGGGCAAAGGACAAAAGGAAACAAATGAACACAATAATGGAAGATTAAAAAATCTATATTTAAACCTGAAAACACTGTACAAATTAAAAATACTAAAAAAACGAGCTCCTACTAGACAGATATACTTGTGAGCCTTCCACATTTCAGCACCTATGAAGAATCCTTTAACCAATGTAAATGAAGCCCAACTATCTAATCAAATCTTGGCTTTGATTTTTTTTTTTTTTTTTTTAAGCAAAGTAGACAATCATCGCTTGGATTTGTGATCCTAACACTGATTTTATTAGCAGAATGATTAATAATAGCTTTAAGACATCAAGTAAAGGAACTAAGCAACTGGTCCATGGTTGGCAAATAGTACTTTCTTATTCTCTTCAAAATAACACATAAGGAGCTGGGGTTCTGGCTCAGCAGTAGAGCACTCGCCTAGCAAGTGCACAGCCCGGGTTCAATCCTCAGCACCATGTAAAAATAAAAGGCACTGTGTACAACTAAAAAAAATAAACAAACAAACAAATAAATAAAAATAACACATAAAAGCCGGGCGCGGTGGTGCACGCCTGTAATCCCAGCACTTGGGGGGCTGAGGCAGGAGGATCGTGAGTTCAAAGCCAGCCTCAGCCGTGGTGAGGCACTTAGCAACTCAGTGAGACCCTGTCTCTAATAAAATACAAAAAAAAGGGCTGGGGATGTGGCCCAGTGGTCGAGTGCCCCTGAGTTCAATCCCCGGTACCAAAAAAAAATAAATAAATAAATAAATAAAATAACACATAAAATGTATAAACTCAGAAAGATAAAATTATTAGCATTGAAATTTCAACACTTGTCACTTTTACAGTTACCACTGCTCCAAAGACCAAGGACCCTTAATGAGAGAACTCTGGCACAAAAGGATATATACTTTCATGTCATGTTTGCTTGGCTTCAATGTGAACAATCAAAGTAATCTATATATTGCAGATAATAGAAACATTGGTTATCTGATACAGTTCAAGTTCATAAATTTTAACATACTTCAAATGGCACATGAATTTTTTCATACATATTAAAAACATTAGCAGTGCTTGAAAATATGCTTAACATGAGCCTTAAACCCCATCTACATTTCTGCTTACCTCAGGCTGCATTAAGAAAGAGTCCTGCATGTGATCGCGAACCTCCTTCAAGAAGCTTGGATGGCTACCCACCTAAAAAAAGATGTTAAAAGGCTTTACAAACACATATAAAGAAAGACTGCTAGACTAGATGGTAAATGAGCAATCTATGAAAGCTGCTTCTCAATTGTGACTTATAATCTCATTCCAACTTTAAAAAATGTTTATCTGTTCTATTCCAAAAATGGCTATCCAATTTACACAAGAATTATCAAATAATTTAATTCCTAGAAAAACTGATATAATAAGAATATAATAATGGAGTAAGAAATTAAATATAGACACTCAAATTTGACACCTCCAATTGAGAAATATTTCTCTTAGATGGCTTAAGTGTATTCCAAGATCTCTTTAAAACATGCTAACTTACAATGAAATCTCAGTTTTCTAAAGTAAGTAATGTGGAGATTACAATTTTCAACATTTGCAAAATGGATTGTTTGAGAAAATCTTTTTAAAGCACATGACAACTTCTATACATAGTACAAATTTAAATCCTATTTTTACAGAAAATAAAGCAGAAAGCAAGCTCCCTGCTTTCCATGAAAGATAAAACACTATGCTAGAAGAGGGAAACTATTAAAAAGCAAGTCATAAGTCTTATACAGTTTCCACTTCCAGGATCTACATTACTAACTACATGCATCAGCATATATCCAGAAACTAACTGAACAATGAAGACATAAATAAACAACAAAGGCAGCCACATTAAATGCTAGAGACAAAGGTCAAAGATGGAAAATAGAAAAGATTATCACGTAATTTTAGTTTCCAGACTGTAGAAAAAGAAAATTCACTGGAGCATCTCATGTAGTAGTCTCCCAACCTGTCAGATTGGGTTCCTTTGTTAGTAAAAAGGTATGCATGGACTCGTGTTATTTATGAATAATGAACATACAGCATATGAACTATAAAATATATGCAAATAATAATTTAAAGAATAAAAGATGGAATTCTAGTTTTAAATAATTTTTATTTTACTTAATGATGAGGGCTGGGGATATAGTTCAGTAGTAGAGCATATACATGCACAAGGCCCAGGGTTCAATTTCCAGCACCAAAATAATAATAATAATAATAATAATAATAATAGTAATATAATAGTAATAATAATAAAGAGGATAATAATACAAAGAATTTTTCTGTATCTACTAGAATAGAATAATTTGGTAATCACTGAAAGCCCGAAGGAAGCCAGAACTCCTACACCCACTTAAAAATAACAAGAAGCTACCCCATTTTCCACAGGTTTTAACAAAGATCAAGCAGAGAGGTTGGACTTCTACCTCTTCCTGGCAAAAAATGAGTTGTGGCATTTCCTTGCTGGAACTGTGTCAACAGAAGGTTTAAATAAAGACCCAGTGCCCCCAAAAATAAAACCCAAATGTTCCAAGTTTTAATAAAAAATCACTTATACTCAAAACTAGAAAAACTACAATTTAAATTTAAAAATACAATAGACTTCAACACCAAAAGTACACTGACTTTAGAATTATGTAACAAAGATATTAAAGCAGTCATCATAAAATTGATTATCAATAACCAAAACATACACACACTTAAATAAATGTCAGCAAATAGAGAATGTAAAGAAGAATAGTAAACAATCAGTGAACTGGAAGAGAGAATAAAAGAAATAATCCCATTTGAACAACAGAGGGGAAAAAACTGGGTAGAGGAGGAGGAGGAGGAGAGGAAGATAGGAGGAGGAAAACAAGAAGAAAAAAAGGAGGGGGGAGGGGGAAGAGAGGGAAGAGGGGGGGGGAGGGGGAGGAGGAGAAGAAGGAGCCATTCTGCCACTTCCTCAGGGACCTGTAGGACTGTAACCAAAAAATTAACATTCATGTAACTGAAGTACTAAGGGGCAGGAAAAAGAGGACAGGACTAGAAAAGTCACAAAAAGAAAATATCTCAAACTAGGCAAAAGACATAAATACACAGATAGAGGAAGCCAAGGAAACTAGAAGTGATAAACACAGAAGAAATGCCAAGATACATCATAAATTGCTGCAAACCAAAGACAAAAGGAACATTTTGAAACCAGCAAAAGAAATAACACACCTATAGAAAAAATATAATTGGAATGGCAGCCTAGAGAAACGGAAAACTTGGACAATAGCTCCTCTATTCTGGCCAAATACCATAGAATCTAGCCCTACCCACACAATAAAGGCCAAGTAGAGAGCCTAAAATTTCTGTCCTGGCCTGGTTGCAATGAGGTGCTTCACCCTGGGGCCCTAGTTAAAGCAGACCAAGTATGAAGTTATGATCTTCCACTCTAATAATAACATACATTACCACCAACAACCCCCTTATCCCAACCCTAATCCCTGCTGAAAAGGCCTGACCTAATAGAACATAAAAATTCACCAAAAACTAGAGTAACAAGGACAAAACTGAAATTATAGAGAGACTAAGCAGAAAAAAAGAAACAAACCAAAATGGGATAAGATCAGGCAGACCAACATGAACATTATGAGAGTTCCAAAAGGAGAAGAGAAAAGGGCAGAAAGATCAAACTGTTGAAAGAGAATCTTTACAGAAGCAAGAAATAAGTGATTCAGTAAAAGGAATCCTCAAAAGAACCACAATTTCACAAAAGAAGCCACAGAAGATCAAAGGCAAGGGAATGCCATATTTTACATGCTAAAAGGAAAAAAATGCTTTCAAACAAGCAAAACTGAAAGAGAAATAAAAACATACCCAAGTAAAAAGTAAGAAAGGCTGTTACTACTAGACTTACCTGATGAGAACTGGTAAAGGAGATTTTTTTTTTTAATTAAAATGGAAGGACACATGAATCATCATTAGTAAATATTTAGGCACATACAAAATTTAGCACTATTGTATTTTTGGATTATAAGTCTACTCTTTATTTCCTACATGATTTTAAAGACATATACACAAATACAATAATCCTCCAAGATAACCACAAAGAAAATACCTAAAATAAAACATGGAAGAAAAGGAGAAGGCAATGGGGCTGGGGTTGTGGCTCAGCAATAGAGCGCTTGTCTAGCATGTGCGCGGCCCAGGGTTTAATCCTCAGCACCACATAAAATTAAAGGCATTGTGTACAACTAAAACAAATAAATAAATATTTTTTAAAAAGGAGAAGGCAAGCAAAACAATTCACTATAATCAACTACACACAAAAGGCAGTAATGAAAGAAATGAATTACAAAAAAGGCATATGACACACAAAAAAAACAAAGTTTGAAATGGTAAAAATAAATTGTTTGTCAGCAATTACTTTAAAAGCAAATGGAATAAATAATCCAATCAAAAGGTAGGGATTGTAAGAACCCAAATGCAGAGAATGTTTTCTGTGATACAATGATGCTGATTCATAATGGGGTTGGGGGGAGCATGAAAGGATTAGATGGACTCTAGATAGAGCCAAGGAGAGGGAGGGGAAGGGAGGGGGCATGGAGGCAGGAAAGAGATGGACATCTGCCTGCCGGGCGCGGTGGCGCACGCCTGTAATCCCAGCACTTTGGGAGGCTGAGGCAGGAGGATCGCGAGTTCAAAGCCAGCCTAACTCAGTGAGACCCTGCTTCTAATAAAAATACAAAAAAGGGCTGGGGATGTGGCCCAGTGGTCAAGTGCCCCTGAGTTCAATCCCCGGTACCAAAAAAAAAAAAAAAAAAAAAAAAGAGATGGACATCATTAACTTAAGTATTCATATGAAGACACAAATGGTGTGACTCTACTTTGTGTACAACCAGAGATAACAAAAAATTGGGCTCTATATGTATAATATGAATTGTAATGCATTCTGCTGTCATATATAACAAATTATAATTTTTAAAAATGGTCAAATAGTTTTTAAAAAAATGGTAGAGATTGGGAGCTAGGATTGTGACTCAGTGGTAGAGCACTTGCCTAGCATGTGTGAGGCACTGGGTTCAATCCTCAGCACCACATAAAAATAAATAAATAAATAAGCCAGGCACAGTGGTGCACACTTGTAATCCCAGCACTTGGGAGGCTGAGGCACTTAGCAACTCAGTGAGACACTGTCTCTAATTTAAAAAAAAAAAAAAAAAAAAAAGGGGGGGGGATGCCCTGGGATGTGGCCCAGTGGTCAAGTGCCCCTGAGTTCAATCCCTGGCACCAAATAAATAGATAAATAAAGGTCTATCAACAACTAAAAAAAGAGACAGATTGGTAAACAGAGGGAAAAAATGATCTAATTATATGTTTACAAGAGATTTACTTTACATCCATAGACACAAATAGGTCAAAAGTGAAAAGACAGAAAGATATTACACACAAATGTAAGTAATCAAGAGATGGAACTGCCAAACTAACATCAGGCAAAAAGAGCCTTTATTTTAAAAACTCATACAAGAGACAAAGAAAAACACATCAGTGCTCCATACCAGATTCAACCAACCACAGATCAAAAGTCTAAACATCTATACTGGACATATTTAGACTTTTTTTCTTTGTTATCATTCCCTAAATTCTGTATATAACAACTCTTTACATACCATTTACATTGTATTAGGTATTATAAGTAATCCAGAGGTGATATGAAGACTGAGTGAATAGGTTCTATGCAAATGCTATACAACTTTATATAAGAAACTTATATAAATACCAAGGGATGATTGTATATACCAATAAAAGGGTCAATTTACCAAGATGTAACAATTATAAACATATGCACTATTCAAGGAGCCAGGGATGGTGGCAAACTCTTGTAACCCCAGCTACTCGAGAGACTAAGGCAGGGGGATTGCCAAATTCAAGGCCAGCCTCAGCAATTTAGCAAGATCCTGACTCAAAAATTTAAAAATAAATTAAAATAAAGGGCTGGGGATGAAACTCAGTGATAAAGTGTCCCTGGGTTCAATCCCCAGCACCAAAAACAAAACAAACCAATGTTTAAAACACCTTTAAAAAAAAAAAGAAAAAGCATCAGAATTCACTAAGTAAACACTGACAGAAATGAAAGGACAAACAGACTGTAACTGAAGGTAAAAACAGATAATTTTACAACATCAGTTGGAAACTTTAATACTTGACTTTCAATAATGGGCTGACCATATACACACAGAATTGCAATAAATAAAGACCAGGCTTGAAATACACCATAAACCAACTAGAGCTAACAAGAATAGAGTACTCTACCCAACAAATGGTAAAATAAACATTCTTCCAAAGTTCACAGGGGACATTCTCCAGGAACTTTAGGTCACAAATCTCAGTAAGTTTATGAAGACTAAAATCACACATTATCTTTCTAATCATGAAAATGAAAGCTATCATCACACTCAAGGGTAAGACAGAAAGCTTTTCCTCTGAGATCAATAAAGAGAGAAAGATGCACACTTTCACCATTTCTATTCAACACATTCCTGTAAGTTCTAACCAGCACAACTGGGCAAGAAAAAGAAATAAGGGCTGGGGCTGTGGCTCAGTGGTAGAGCACTCACCTAGCACGTGCACGACCCGGGTTCAATACTCAGCACCACGTAAAAATAAATAAATAAAATAAAGGTACTGTTATCAACTACAACTAAAAAATAAAAATATTAAAAAGAAAAAAATAAAGAAAAAGAAATAAAAGGCAACCTAAGTGGAAAGAAGGCAAACATCATCTTTGTTCATAGATAACATCAATATGCACAGAAAAAAATCCCAAGAAATCTACAATAAAGTTAGAAGACCTAATAGTAAATTCAGCAAAGCTGCAGAATACAAAGATCATAGTTGGGCGCGGTGGCACACGCCTGTAATCCCAGTACTTGGGAGGCTGAGGCAGGAGGATTGCATGTTCAAAGCCAGCCTCAGCCATGGCGAGGCCCTTAGCAATTCAGTGAGACCCTGTCTCTAATAAAATATAAATAAGGCCTGGGGATGTGGCCAGTGGTCAAGTGCCCCTGAGTACCATCCCCAGTACCCCCCACACACACACACACCAAGAAAAAAAAAAAAGAATACAAAGATCACTGCATAATAATCAATAGTGTTTCTATACTCTGGCACTACTGTTTGTTTGTTTGTTTGTTTATGGCGGTATGGGGATTGAACTCAGGGCTTCATACATGCTAGGCAAGCATTCTACCACTGAACTACACGCCCACTCCTGTTTCCATACTCCGCCAAAGTACAACCTGAAAAGGAAGTTAATAGAGCAAGTCAATTAACAGAATCAACAAATAAATATCTAGGAATAATTATAAAAAAGAAAGTAAACGTGTAAACTGAAAAAAATTTTTGAAGACTGCTGAAAGACACTACAGGCATACTATCCAAAGCAATATACAGATTCGAAGAAACCCTATCAAAATTTCAACAGTCTTTCCTGCAGAAATGGAAAATTCTTCCCTCAAGTTCATATAAAATTGGAATAGGGCCAAAATATCCTGAAGAAAAATGGGTCAAGAATACACAAACAATATTCATAAAGAATCCTCCAAAGATGAAGGCCTCATATTTTCTGATTCCAAAACTTACTATGAAGATATAGTAAAAAAAAAAAAAAAGTGTTGTATATTCATAAGAATAGACACAAACAGACATATAGACCACTGAAACATAGAACCAAGAGTCCAGAATAAAACCTCACATATATGGCCAATTCATATTTAAAGTATACCAAGTCCATGGCACAGCCCATGCCATAGCAACACTTGAACAATTTCTTAAAATGCTAAAAACAGAATTACCCTATGACCCAACAATTCCACCCCTAGTTTGAATAGTTTTCTACTCTACCATACTTACATATATCAAACCGATACTTACATGCCAACATTTACTGTAGTTTTATTCAGAACAGCCAAAAGGAAGAAATAACAAGGTAACCATCATATGGACAAGGAATTGATAAACACTATATTATGTATTGTGTACGTGTGTATGTGGGGGTGGTATATAGTGAATATTACTAGCTATAAAAAGTGATGCTATTCTGATAGATGCTACACCATGGATACAACTGAAAACATTATGCCAAGTAAAAGAAGCCAGACACAACAAGTCGAATAGTGTATATTCCATTTACGTAAAAAATCTAGAATAGATACAAAGTAATTAGAGGTTACCAAGGACTAGGTTAGAAGGAAATGAGAAGTTATTGGTTAATAACAAAGAGATTCAGTTTGGAATAATAAAGATGATTGCACAAGGCCACTTATTTCATGGTTGAAACTACAAATTTTATATATATTTTGCTACAATTAAAAAAAAAACTTATGAGGGCTAGGGTTGTGGCACAGTTGTAGAGCACTAGCCTAGCATGTGTGAGGCACTGGGTTTGATCATCAGCACCACATAAAAATAAATAAAATAAAGGTCCATCAACAATTAAAAAAAAAAAATCTTATGAATTATTTTCTCCTTTTTTATGCTTTAGAGTATCTAAAATAATACCAAAATGATCTCATTTAAATTTGAAGGAACTCTCCTGGAAAACAGTTCCTGATTCTTTCCATGGAATGGTTCTTTGATGACTCTTAATTCATCTGTAGAAGATGGTCTCCCAATTCTACCTGCTCTAAATTTATTTTAGGGAAATTATATTTTCATAAAAAATTAATCAAGAGGGCTGGGGTTGTGGCTCAGCGGCAGAGCGCTCGCCTTGCACGTGCGCTGCCCGGGTTCGATTCTCAGCACCACGTAAACATAAATGCATTGCATTGTGTACAACTAAAGTAAATAAATAAGTATTTAAAAAAAAAAAAAATTAATCAAGATTCAACATTTTTCTACAAGGTTGTAAATATTACTCCCTATAACTGCTGTTCACTAATTTCCCATTTTGGTGGTTAAGTCCACCTTGTCGTGTCTTATTTTGTGTATTTGCATTTTTCCTGATTGTATTAACTACTGATTTTACTTTCTAGATTTCCAAAGACCAAATTTTTCAAAGAGGTAGCATTTTTACTTAATTCAGTATTATTTTTATTCATTAACCCATTAATTTCTATTTTATCTTTATTTCCTTTCTCCTCTTCTTAGTTTATTGTTTAAGAATTGAGTCAAATATTTAACTCATTTATTTTCATTTTCATTCTTTATATGAAAATATTAATTTTGCTAAGCATTTTTATAAAGCAAATATAACACTGATATCTTAAAGCAAAAATAAAAGAAATTACAGATGAATCTCACCTTTTTTTGAAACAAATAAATAATCTGGTATGGTTCCAGGAATGTAGAGATAGTTCAATAAATTAGGAAATCCAGGGATAGAATTCACAAATTGTCAGCTCTAAAGAGGAAAAAAATTATACAATCTTCTCCGCAGACTCACCAAAAACACCTTCAAAACTCAACTCTTATCAGTATTCTGATAAAACACTTTACTAAAATAAAAAGCAATGGGTACATCTTTAATGTGATGAAGTATACACACCTCAACCCTAAAGCTAGCTTCCAATTTACTGAGGAAACACTAAAATCATTCCCACTGTAACAAGAAAAAGGTGGCTACTATCTCTATTATGTAAAACAGTATTAAAATTATCAGGAAATACCATCAAGCAATTAAAAGTGGTAATGGAAGTAAGAACTAGAAAGGAAGATTTAAATTTTCTCTATTTGCAGATAATGTAATAGAAAAGCCAGGAAATCTAGGAGAATCAACTAATAATGATGACTGACATAAATATATACGTACACATAAACACAAAATAATGAAAAAACTCATTTAAAATTGCAACAAAAAAGATGGTTTTTTTTTTGGTGAAATCAACACAAAGGATGATTTAACAAATGTAATGAAATACATTGTTCTTTGATAGGATAGTTTGGAATCATGAAATTGCCAGTTCTTCTGAAGTTAATATATATGTTCAATTTCAATGAGATTTCAGGAACAATACCAATTGCCAGAGTAGGGTAAATACAGACATCATCATTCTAAATGTCATATGGAAAGTGAAAATAAAAATAGCTAGTAATACCCTGAAAAAGAAGCATAATGAGAGAATAACCTTGTTCAATCACATACTAAAACATGTTATTAAAATGGTATGTGGGGCTGGGGTTGTGGCTCAGCATTAGAGCGCTCGCCTGGCACGTGCGCGGCCCGGGTTCGATCCTCAGCACCACGTAAAAATAAAGGCATTGTGTACAACTAAAAATAAATAAATAAATATTTTTTTAAAAAATGGTATGTGAAGGGGCTGGGGTTGTGGCTCAGCGGCAGGGCGCTCGCCTCACACGTGCACGGCCCGGGTTCGATCCTCAACACCACGTAAACATAAATGCATTGCATTGTGTACAACTAAAGTAAATAAATGTTTTTTTAAAAAAATGGTATGTAAAGGATGGGAATTAAAGCTCAGTGGTAGAGGGCTTGCCACCTAACATGCAAGAGGCCCTGGGTTTGATCCCAAACCAAAGGAAAAAAACAAAAACCACCACACGAATCAAAGTAATAAAAAAAACTGAGAAAGAGTTACACAGAAATCTAATATATGATGTAATATACAATCAATGTAGCAAATCAACTCCCTAGGCAAAGGGTTAAGTAATTTTTACTTAATTATGTTCAATCAAGGAGAGGCATTTTGAAGCAATTAAAATTACCCATAACTCAACTGTATTACATAATGAATTTCAAATGTGTTCAAGATTTAAATACTTAAAATGAAGATTACATACAATATCAAGAATGAATCTCACCACACATTAATGCCATTTACCTTAAATTTATAAACAAGTCAAACTATGATGTCAGAAGTCAAAGACAGTTACTACCTTTGAGAAGATGAAAGGAGATAATAAAAGAGTTAAAACTAAATATTCTGTTTTCTTGAAATAAAACATGAAAAGCACAGGTCTGATTTTTATAACACTATGATACAAGGATTAATATCCTCCCCAACTTTACGTGTGATGAAAAAAGGCACAAGAAGGTTAAGTAATTTCCATAGAGCACATAGTTGATAACAGGTGGGACCATAATTTTAACCTAGGACAAGTAACTTTAAATTCAGCACGCTTAAAAAACTTTCCAGGTTTCAGAAGTTAAATGCAACATCATCAACAATATCAAACAGTATGATTAACCTTGGGGATTATAGTTTGATCCTTTCCATCATTATATGGCCTTTCTTTTTTTTTTTTAATATTTATTTACTTTAGTTGTACACAATGCAATGCATTTATATTTATGTGGTGCTGAGGATTGACCCGGGCCGCGCACCTGCGAGGTGAGCGCTCTGCCTCTGAGCCACAACCCCCGCCCATTATATGGCCTTTCTTATCTACAAGAATTGGAAGGGGCTGGGGTTGTGGCTCAGCGGCAGAGTGCTCGCCTGGCACGTGCGCGGCCAGGGTTCGATCCTCAGTACCACGTAAAAATAAATGCATTGCATTGTGTACAACTAAAGTAAATAAATAAATTTTTAAAAAAAGAAAGAAAAAAAAGAATTGGAAGAATGCCACTGAAGGAATGTTAATGGTGTGAAGGTAGGAACTATGTCCGCTTCCTATCTCAAGAGTATTACTCCTAGCAACCAGTGCAGTGTCTGGAACATAGTGATGGGTGAACAAATAGTTTCATGAACAAATTACAGATTTACATCAAACATTCAATATAATGAAAAATAATTAGAGAGATCAAATAGCAAAAGATACAAACAGTTCACAATAAAGATAGCTCTGAAATAAAAAACTACTATCATTCCTAGTAAATGTTAATTAAAATTACACTGAAGATACTATTTTCAATCAGAATAAAATGTTAATATTCCCTGTTGGTGAGATTATAAAAAACATCAAGGCTGAAGTTGTGGTTCAATGGTAGAGTGCTTGCCTACAATATGTGAGGCACTAGGTTCAATCCCCAGTACCACATAAACAAAAACTAAATAAAATAAAGGTGTTGTGTCCATCTACAACTAAAAATGTTTTTTTAAAATTGCATACATTGTGTGATTATGTGTGTGTGTGTGTATATACACATATATATACATATTTCCATACAAGAGATGGGGAAAATATTCCATATATTACTGAAAAGAATGCAAACTGGTACATCTCCAACAGAGGGGTTGAAAATATCTAACAAACTTGGGCTGGGGTTGTGGCTAAGTGGTAGAGCACTTGCCTAGCATGTGTGAGGTACTTGGTTCAATTATTAGCACTGCAAATAAATAAATTTAAAAAAAAAAAAAAAGCCCATCAACAACTTAAAATATATACATAACAAACTGACATTTACCTTTAGCCAATCAGTCTTACTTCTAAGGATCTACCCTCAAACCATACATTTTCAAATACAAAGAAAAGTAGATAAAGATGTTATCCATCATTCAATATTTGTAACCTAAGACTGGAAATAACTCCAATACCATCAACAACAAACTGAACAAACCACCCAATATTATATTACAAATGATCAATCAAAGCTCTTGGGGGTGAAGGAAAGCACCACAATTTGCTGTGAAAACACTCCCACTATGGCTACCTCAGGCTACCAACATGGAATTGATCATGAAATTGGAAAAAGATAAACAGAAGCACACAGTTCTATATAGTATTTCCACTATACAAAGATACTGAGTAGTACAAAACCTTAAGAACATAGATAATACTAAAATGGAATAAAATTAGAAGAAAATATAAGTTGGATATCTATTTTTAGTATTACTAAGGACTGAATTATGTGTGGTCACCGCCACCCTCACCCAATTCCCATCTTAAAACCCAAACATCCAATATTTTGGAGTCAGGGTCTTTAGGAAGGTAATTAAAGTTAAACGAGGTCATAAGGATGGGGCCCTAATCCAACAGGACTGATATCCATTGAAGAAAAGACACTGGAAGGCTCTCTCTCTTTCCCCATTCAAGCATAGAGGAAAAACCATGTAAGGACACAGAAAACAGGAAGGCTGTCTCCAAATCAGGAAGAGGCCTCAAACTGATAAAGAAAGCAATCATGATACCACCTTGATATGGGCTTTCAGCCTCCAGAACTGTGAGAATATAAATTACTATAAAGTCACTCTATCTGTGGTATTTTGTCATGGCATCTCTAATACTAATACAAACATAATTAAATTATCTGTTAAGTTTCTATAATTTTTAATAATGGACTCACAAAAGTCCTATAAATAAATATGCTATTATAAAAAAAAAAAAGAATGAAGAAGATCTACCTATATTATTGATAGTAAATGATTTCCAAGGTACACTGTGAAGTGAAAAATGGATGCTGAGAACAGACATATAGTAAGTTGCCTTTTTCGGCAACTTACTAACAATGAATTATGTATTTCCCTAATTTTTCAAAAAGAATAAGAAACACAAAATTAAAAATATTTAGAAAAGAAGCACAGAAACCAAGAGAATAAAATTGAAATATAAATTTCTCTGGAATATATCTTTTCATGTACATTTTATTTTTAAACCATATAAACACACACATACACACACACACACACACACACACACAAATTCAAAAATAAACTAAACCAGACTTTAAAATTAACCTTAAAATTCAAGTAAAAACAAGATAATCATTCCTAAGATAAGCTTTAACAATTTTAAGATTCATATTTCTAACCCCTCTCCAACTCCACAAAAGAAATTCAAAAGAGAAACCAGGCATGGTAGTGCACCCTGTAATTGCAGGTTCTCAGGAGACTGAAGCAGGAGTATTCCAAGTTCCAGGCCAGCCTGGACAACATGTTGATACCCTGTGTCAAAATAAAAACTAAAAGAGCTGGGGCTATAGCACAGTGGTGGAGCATTCCTGGGTTCAATCCCCCGTACTGCAAAAAAAAACTATTTAAAAAGAGTAATCATAATGCTAGCTGGGGTTGTAGCTCAGTGGTAGAGTGCTTACCTGCATGTTTGAAACACTGGGTTCAAGTCTCAGCACCACATGTAAATAAATAAATTATAAAAAGTCCCTTCATACCTAAAAAAAAATTTTTTTAAAGAGTAATCATCCTGGGGGCTGGGGGTTGTGGCTCAGTGGTAGAGCGCTCGCCCAGCATGTGCACGACCCGGGTTCGATCCTCAGCACTACGTGAAAATAAACACATTGTGTACAACTACAGCAAATAAATAAATAAATATTAAAAAAAAAAAGTAATCATACTAACATTTACCATTATAAATAAAATCACAAGTTCTAATAATCTATATGTAATTTTGGCACCAATTTGAGGTAGATTATCTTCATATGAAGACACAATAGTGGAATTAAGTGAAATATATCTGGTTAACAAATGTATTGACACTATAGCACTTTCAATATACTGAAACGAATGCCCAATTTTTAATAGTTTATGAATTACCTGTTTGTATTCACTGACACAACTTTGACAGCAAAATCTTTTCTGCTGACCATCAATCACCAGAACATTATTTCCAGCACCTTTACTGGGCAAATATTCTCCACACTGTTCACAGCAATTCATTATTAGACCATTGGCCATTCTGTATCTATTAAAGCAGTGGTCACTGCACAGTTTATGAGTCATATTTTTAAAGCTAACTTCATGGCGAATCTGAAAGAAAAACAATAGACAGAATTTAAAAAAAAAAAAAAGGCACGGGGACACATGCTTATAATCCCAATGGCTCGGGAGGCTGAGACAAGAGGATCAAAGCCAACCTTAGCAAAAGCGAGGCGCTAAGTAACTCAGAGTCTCTAAATAAAATACTTTCGAGTGTCTCTAAATAAAATACAAAATAGGGCTGGGGATGTGGCTCAGTGGTTGAGTGCCTCGGAGTTCAATTCCCAGTCCCCCCACAAAAAAAAACATACTTGTGTTCAGGTAGCTAAAAAATAAGATGATCCAACAGAAACAAAGATGCCCCAATAAGGCTTGTTTGGGGAAAAGGAAAAAAAAAATGCATTTCATACTTTTTAAAACTATTTTTACATATACAAAAACACATATATAGCACTGAAAAAAGAGAAATCCCACCAGTAACATCACTATAAACTTTTCTAGAGGTATATTAAAATAACAGGAAACAACCAAGATTGGACAGTGTTGATATTAAACTATATGAACAAACATACTAGAAAATTTTAAGTGACTCCAAAAGAATTGCTCTAAAAAAGGGAGGAGATGGAGAACCAATTATTATGAATAATCCAAATGAGAAATGTATACACAGGTTTCTTTTTATCTAGTATCACAACGAACAATATTAATTTATCAAAAAATATTCCCTTCCAGTTGGGCAAGAGGGCACACACTTGTAATCCCACTTACTCAGGAGGTTGAAGTGGAAGATCACCTGAGCTCAAGCTCAAGACCACCATGGGCAATAGTGAGACCAGTATCAAAACATAGAAAATATTCTTCCACTTTTACTTTCCAGCAAAAGTATTTATTGTCTTTCCTGTATAGTCAGACAATTTGTTTAACTAAATATGTTACTAGACAAAAAAACCACAATACTGATTTTTGTCTGATTGGTCCCAACCTGGGGGAGAGGGGTGGGGAGAATAGGGAATTAACATAATTTTTTCAAAGTCAGCTCCTTATTGAAGAATGGGATTCTTAGAAGACATAGTCACTCTCAAGGAAATATACGTTTGATTTTTAAAAAGCTATGTAATAGCTACTAAAGTTTAAAATAGTCCTAGTTACACCTAACTATAAAGTATTAAAATACAAACCTCTGTTAGTTTACCACAGATTGTACATCTTGATTTATTTAGAGTTCCTTTAGTAGGATTCTGTTTGTCTTCATAGAGAGACAAACAAGATGTACTACAGAACTCCTGGAAGGACTCACTTGAATCCACTTGAGCAACAATGGTTCCTTTCATCGTAGTTATATCTCTGAAAAATAAAAGGTACAACTTAAAGTCAAATTCCATTAGAAAACTGACGTTTTCATTTCCATAGATTGAATCATAGAAATCAAACACAACTTTTGTATCCAGGAAATCACTTTTACTACTTACAAATTCTTGGCAATTTGTAATTCAAAAGGTGAAAACATCTTATACTATTAAATTCTTCCTACTGTGCAATTTATCTCCAAATTTAGTAGCAAGGCTTTAGATATTGGAAATAATAAAAGTGGTTATTAACTACATGGAATTAAGGTCAAGGACTTATTTACTGTGAATTAAGTTTATATACCTATTGAATTCCACTCCCTTAAGTAGAAAACATGAGACATGTAGGTCACAGGAATATAACATATATTCATGAGAAGGTAACTGCAGCTTTTTTGCTTAAATGTACTACCCCATTCTCCAAATAATGATATCCACCATTCTACAAAGCTCTCCCACCGCAATGAGAAATATTAGGAAATAACATTATCGATGAAACTTCCTTTAAAAGAAGGAAAATCTGAATTCCAAAACCCTCCATTGTAGTATTTAAACCTACTACTATACAGATATATAAAAACTATAAATTGTTTCCATATTTGAAGTTATTAAACATGTACAGAACATTGAACCCTTTCCAGAGTTCCAAGATCTAAAAATAGCATCAGTCTTAGGCTGTGCCAAGAGAGTACAGAAAAGTCCACATGGTTTTTACCTTGTGTATAATATACCAAATTCCAGTTACTTTTAACTAGTAAAGCTAGTTTAAAAAGGGAGAACAGAGGATCATGAATTTCCTAGGCTAACAAAAATCTAGTACCTGAGTCATAAAACTAATGATTAACGTTCAAAAGATAGACATATAAGACCCAATGGTTTCCAATTTTTATTAATCTCAATCTAAAGATACTATAAAATTTGACCCACTTTAATACAGAACTAGTCATACATACGTTTAGCTCTTTTTAATTTTTTTTATTTTTTCTTTTTGTTGGGGGAGGTACTGGGGATTGAACCCAGAGGTGCTTTACCAATAAGCCACATCCCCTAGCCCTTCTGTTTTTTGAGACAGGATCTCACTAAGTTGCTGAGGGCCTCACTAAGTTGCTACGGTTGGAATTGAAATTTTGATCGTTCTGCCTCAGCCTCACTGGGATTATAGGCATGCGCCATGCCCATAACTTGCTTGACATTTTTATCTGCCAAGAAAGAACTAAATTCTTATAAATTAATAATGTATTCAGTGGCAGAGTACTTGCTTAGCCTGTGTGAGGCCCTAAGTTTGATCCCAAGTAACACAAAACCAAACACACAAAATTTTTAAAATAAGTGTAAATAACCATGTATATTTACAAATTCCAGGAATCCAAGTAGTAAACTATATTTATAAGCCACCTGGGCTTGATGGAGAAATTTCCAAAGCTGTTACAAATCTGAGCTTGGTTTAAGATTAAAAGTAGCATATCAATTCTTAAAACACAGCAATTCACCTCCAAGACTAAATTTCTTAAAATGTTATACCACCAAGCCGGGCGTGGCAGCGCATGCCTATAATCCCAGCACTTGAGAGACTGAGGCAGGAGGATTGCGAGTTGAAAGCCACCCACAGCAATGGTGAGGCACTTAGCAACTCAGAGAGACCCTGTCTCTAATAAAATACAAAAAAGGGCTGGGTATGTGGCACAGTGGTTGAGTGGCCCTGAGTTCAATCCGTGGTACCTAAAAAAAAAAAAAAAAAAAAAATTATAACACCAATATTCAAAAACATGGAATTGTGTTAAAACGTAAACCTTACTTTTTACACATAACACAGAGTTTCTTTGGAGCAGGCTTGTGGGAGAAGGAAGAAAGGCAGGTAGTTGAACAAAAAAGGTGAGCTGATCCTTTTCGTTGATAAGCTGTCTGCCCCTTCTGTAAAGGTTTTTTGCAGTTTGCACAAGTAACTTTAACTGGTTTAGTGGGTTGCTGCTGGGCAGAAGGCTGAAAAATCTGTTTAGGAAGTGAGGCCACTGGTGATAAAGAATCCACCCCTGGTTGTTTCTGATTACGGGGGAATGATGCTGACTGGGAGATCCAAGAATCTGAAAAACAAAATGCACAAGGAAGTTAATAAAATAGGTATTTGTACACATTGAAATTTATATCAGAAAAATAGTTTTAACTTCCTATTGTATACAAGTTTAAATGTTAATGAAGCAACCATACAGCCGTAGCATGAAGTAGTACCTTCAAGTCTGACTCTTACTAATAATGTTTAGTATTCTTGAAAACTGCTAGTAAATTTAAGTGTTGCAACAACAAAAAAGTATATGTGAGATAATACATTATTTAATTAGTTCAATTTAGCTACTCCACAATGTACATATATTTCAAAACATGATGTAAATGATAAAAAACAGATTAATTTTTATCATTTACAAAACAAAGAATGGTTCATATTCCAGCTCCATTACTTGGTACAATTGGGATGCTATTTATATTATGTGTCTCACTCTTCTCTAAAATGGAAATGGTACCAACCTCAAACAAATGGTAAATAATAAATGAGATAATACGTGAAACAAAGGATAGTGAGCAGCACAGAGGAAGCACTAAAACAAATATTCATTAGTTATCAGGCAGGAAGTATTCGTGTATTTATGGAATATTACTTTAAATAAAGAAAATATAATAAAATCTTAATCAAACACGACCTTTAACAAGTGGAACACAGGCCTGACAAGGCTTATATAATTATTTCCCAACATTTCTTTTGAGATGGGGGCAGGCCTAGTCTTGAACACCTGGCCCCAAGCAATCCACCTCGGCCTACCAAGTGCTGGGATTACAACTGTGCACCAACACACCCAGTTTCTAAACATCTTTATAAGAACAGTTTTTCCACACGTTTAGTTCCATGACCTCTAAATATACCACAAAATCTCAGAAGTTAGAGGATTAACACAGAAATTTTGGAGTTAAGCCAATGTATAATGACCAATCCAACATCAAATTACAACTACAAAGGTGCAGAACAACAATGAGTTATGTGTAACTAATAACACTGGTGAATAAATTAGGCATTCATTAAAAATTATTCAATTTTCACTTTCATGCTAACCTTCTTTAGTACTCTCCAGCTTGCCACACTAGATCCTGTTCCAAATCCCTGTCATAACACAACCAATACTATAACCAATCTTCAGTTTGAAATTTTCAAGCTATCAATTCTAATTTCTATTATTTTGATCTCTCAAATTTTTCCATTCTCATTCCTACTGAATTCTGAATTTCCATACATACATAAAAGCTGTACTTGCATAATAAATGCAAACAGAAAAAAAGCTTGGGGTCTGGGGTTGTGGCTCAGCCTTGAGCTCTAGCCTAGCATGTGCACGGCCCTGGGTCTGATCCTCAGCACCACGTAAAAATAAAATAAATAAATAAATAAAAATATTGTGTCCAACTACAACTTTTAAAAAAGAGCTTGGGGACACTCCAATCCATTCCATCAACCTAATTGTTTCAAATGACTACACACTGCCATTCAGATTTCACCTAACTCTACAACAACGCTCTAATTAAAAAAAAAACTTTTCTTCAGAGTAAACAAGTACATTCTGGAATCCCAGTACTATCTTGCTACAATCAAGGTAAGACCAGTTTTAATAAACAGGTGAAAGTACTCAGCAACAGAAAAAGACCAATCAATACAAGAACAGAGAAAACAAGGCTTCAATCAAGAATTATGCTTTAGTGTGTACTGGAATTTTGTACACTTATCTCTTAATACATACCTTAAGAAGTTTATTTAAACTTAAGAGTATCTACTCCCTTGATTTTGGAAAAAATGGCACTTACATTTTTTCAGTTTAGCTTTAAGCCCTGCATAAATAATAAAATGGCTTCCTTTATCTACATTTTAGTCTTTACATCTCCCCTACTTTCACTTTTCACCTCCTCCAGCAATAAAAAAACAATTTTTAAAAAAGAAGGGGAGCCGGGTGTGGTGGCACACACCTGTAATCCCAGCACTTGGGAGGCTGAGGCAGGAGGATTGCGAGTTCAAAGCCAGCCTCAGCAATGGCAAGGCACTTAGCAACTCAGTGAGACCCTGTCTCTAATAAAAATACAAAAAGGGCTGGGGATGTGGCCCAGTGGTTGAGTGCCTCCGAGTTCAATCCCTGGTACCAAAAAAAAAAAAAAAAAAAATGAAGGGACCTGGGGCTGGGGTTGTGGCTCAGCAGTAGAGCGCTTGCCTAGCACATGCGCGGCCCGGGTTCGATCCTCAGCACCACGTAAACATAAATGCATTGCATTGTGTACAACTAAAGCAAATAAATAAATATTGAAAAAAAAAAAAAAAAGGGACCTAATCTTTGTCTAAGCCCTCCATTCCACATAGGGACAAAAAGGAATAGCAGTTAAATTTGTCCAAGTCACAATTAGTCCAAGAATAAGTACAAATAGCTATAACTCTTAATCTATTATTATCTACTATGAATAAAAACAGCCCATAGGCCGGGCGCGGTGGCGCACGCCTGTAATCCCAGCACTTTGGGAGGCTGAGGCAGGAGGATCGCGAGTTCAAAGCCAGCCTCAGCAATGGCGAGGCACTTAGCAACTCAGTGAGACCCTGTCTCTAAATAAAAAATACAAAAAGGGGCCAGGGATGTGGCCCAGTGGTCGAGTGCCCCTGAGTTCAATCCCTGGTACCACAAAAAAAAAAAAAAAAAAAAAAAAAAAAAAAAAACCAGCCCATAAATGCAAGAGCAAGAGATATATGTTTGTTTACATTTTTCTCATGAGTATTCCCTTATATAAGAGTTTGAGCAATGCTGGGCACACTGGCACACACCTGTGATCCCAGAGACTCAGGAGGCTGAGGCAGGAGGATCATGAGTTCAAAGCCAGCCTCAACAAATTAGTGAGACTCTAAGCAACTCCATGTCTCTAAATAAAAAATAAAAAGGGCTGGGGATGTAGCTCAGTAGTAAAGCACCCCTGAGGGTTAAATCGCTGGTACCAAGGGAGGAAAAAAAAGTTTCAGTAAATAGGAATACAATTCTATTTTTCTTTTTTTCTTTTAACATAATTTTAGTTGTAGATGGACACAATACCATTTATTTATTTATTCATTCATTCATTCATTTTGTGGTGCTGGAGATCAAACCCAGTGTCTTACACGTGCCAGGCAAGCACTCTACCACTGAGCCATATGACCCCAGCCCAGGAATACAATCTTATGATGATATTAGTCCCTTTGACCCTACAATATTCCTAAAAAAATAAGATCCCAAGATACATGTATAAGAATATTCTTGCTGGGCATGGTTGCACAAACCTGTAACTACTGGAAGAGTGAGGCAGGAGGATCTCAAGTTCAAAGCCAGTCTTAGCAACTTAGTAAGGCCCTAAACAATTTAACAAGACCCTATCTTTAAATAAAATAAAAAAGGGCTGGGGATGTGGCTCAGTGGTAAAGCACCCTGAAGTTCAATCCCTGGTACCAACAACAACAACAAAAAAAATCTGCCAGCCTTCAAAAATGAAAATCATTAGCAAAATGCTAATTAAAATTAAAATTAGATAGGAAGTAAAAAATAAATAAGGACCCCAAACTCATGAAGTTGTATAAATATGTGCAGTCAACAGCCCTTAAAAATGGCTAAAAAAAATTAATAAGAAGAACAATATGTGTTTGACTTTCTTCAAAAGTTAAAAAAGGAAACAAAAGGAAACCTTAACCAACTCTTTAAAAAACATGAATAATAAAAACACAGAGAAAATAAAACCAAGTCTAAATACAACTTATCACACAACTGTTCTTTAAGGGTGTTATTGAACCTTCTGTTCCCTAATTTACATATTAAGACATTAGTAAAAATTATTAGCAAGTAATATATAACAAATAGGATGGCAAATGTAAAGAGCATTATAATCTTTTAAGCATAAATCATAATTTTCTAATCTGCTAAAAACATTTTACATGGTTTTACAACTCCTATTAGTTAAAATTTCAAACTTAAAAAAACAGAATTAACATATTTTACATGAAGAATCTAAACTAGTACCACCAATTACTATAATGAAAAAATAATTAGCTAAAACTTTGAGTTCATTTACATGAGGTAGAATATCACTCACTGCTTACCAGGATTATGATGAGTTGCAGATTCACCATTCTGAAATACATCTCCTGTCACATTCATTCTACCAGGATTAAAAGGTCCTACTCCAGTCTTGGTCTGTGAAGTTAAAGATGGAGTGTATGTTTGTATATTAACACCAAAATTACTTGTCTGCAGTCCGTTAGAGACATCTCCCAAGTTGGTATTCTGCAGTGATGTTACATGTGTAATCATTAAGTTCATATCTCTCCCGTCAGTATTTTCTAATTGGCCATCATTCACAGAGCTTACACCTGTTTCTAAGGTGGTAACATTAGCGATCTGAATTTCAGAGTCAGGTTCTGTGGTGATACCACTATTACCCATTCCTGAATTTACCTTACTTCTTGAAAAACTGGAAGTAGAAAAATCCATATCATTGTTTCTATTTTTAGTCTCAGGAGGTCTCCGTTCAATAAAATTGGAGGAATTTTTTTCTTGCCCTTGATTTGTTTCCATGTCCTCTTCGTCATCAATGACAATTGTCTCACTTACACTTCCCTTCTGAGAAGCCAATTCTTTTGAGGAAGAAAGAATTTTGGAATCATTTCCTTGTAATTCTTCATTTTTTGATGAAGTAAATGTTATATTTCTTTGATCAGTTACCACTGGTGCAGAAGGTGGGGGAGGTTGTACAGGTTCAATAAAAACAACATCATCGTCGTCTTCCACTGATGAGTTTTGAAATTTATTAGATCTAGACACTAAAGGATTGGGTGGACCACTAAATGAATTTCCTACATTTGTGAGACCAGTTGCCATGGCCGAACTTCCCAATAAAACAGGAGTCTGCTCAGTCAATTCTAATGCTCCTACTGAACTTGTGTCCATGCCAAAGAACCTGTTGGAAAAATGATAAAAACATCAGATTTTAAACTTATGTTATTAAAACTAAAACCAATTTTTTGTGGGGGAGCGGAGGAATTACTGAGGTGAACCAGGGGCACTTTAACAATGAGCTACATTCCTAATTCTTTTTTGGGGTAGGATACCAAGGATTGAATACATGGTGAATTTAACCACTGAGCCACATTCCCAGCCCTTTTTTAGATTTTATTTTGAAAAAAGGTCTTGCTAAGTTGCTGAGGCTAGCTCTGAACTCACAGTCCTCCTGAGCCTCCAGACTGGCACATGTGTCATTGCGCCCAGCCTGAAACTTTTTTTTTTTTTTTTTTGGTGGGGAGGAGGTACAGGGATTGAACTCCACCTCTGAAACACATCCCCAGCCCTATATTGTATTTTATTTAGAGACAGGGTCTCACTGCATTGTTTAGCGCTTCGCCATTGCTGAGGCTGGCGTTGAACTTGTGATCCTCCTGCCTCAGCCTCCAAAGCCGCTGGGATTACGGGTGTGCACCACCACACCTGCCTCTATAACCATTTTTTAAAGGTACTTGCCCCCCTCACCCCCAGTTTTGGGATTGAACCCAAGGGCACTCTACCACAATAGCACCCAGCCCTTTTTAAATTTGGGGACAAGATCTCACTAAGTTGACAAGGCTGGCCTTGAATATTTGATCCTTTGCATCAGCCTCCCAAGTATTTGTGATTACAGGTGTGCACCACCACACCTGGTTTATCTATAAGTGAAAATGCTCACAGAATTATCCATTCTGTGATCTTCTCAATTAGCCATTTCATATAGCTTACATGTGAACTTCTTCAGGATAACAAGACAAACTATCTAATTTTCAGTAACCATGAGGTAAGTCCTACCACTACCATCTCCTTTCCATTTATTCTATCAACTTATTACTAAAAATATAGATAAATCATTCCACAAATTAGACCAGGAAAACAACCAAAAACTAACAATAAAAATAATCATTCAATACACATCTATCCCATTTATCCAATGAATAAAATATGACGGAATTCCTCACTTCCCTTGGAATTCCTCACTTCCCTTATCTCATCTTCTTTTAATCCCTTTTTCTTGTATTCCCTGACTCCCATGTAACTGCACAGTACAATCTTTCTGAAAATTTGGAATCTTTGACTAATAGATGATGAGGTGTAAAAACTGTTCACTGAATGTCATAACATTTTCCTGCTTTTTGGACCACCATAATTTATCACAAATTTTTAAGGGAATTTTTTTTTCTTTCTTTCTTTCTTTTTTTTTTAATGATGCTGGGCATTGAAGCTAAATTTAAATTTTTAAAAGCAAAATGACAACAGACAGAAGTCTGGTGATCAGGGAAACAACCTCTTTGAGCAAATGACATTCACATTGAAATCTAAAACAGCAAGAAGAATCCAGCTGTGGGAAAAATTGGGAAAGAACATTCCACGCAAAGAAAACAGTTCCTGCACAATAAAGAGAATAAGGTTGCCCAGTTCAAGCAAAAATACTGCTATAGTTTGGATCTTGAATGGCCACCAAAGCCCATGTGTTGAAGCCTTGGTCCCCAGTCCCTAGCACTGTTGGGAGGTGGTGAAACATTTAGAAAATGGAGCCTATTAAAGTCATTGGGGGTACACCCTTAAAGGAGATACTAGGATATAGGCCCTTCCTTGCTCTTTTTTCACTTCTCAGGCACCAAGAAGTGAGCAGTTTCCTCTGTTCCACTTTCCCCACCATGATATTCCTCATCATGGAACCCCCCCCCCCCAAAAACATGGTCCAACCATGGATTGAAACCTCCAAAACCATGAGCCAAAAGAAACCTTTTTCTCTTGTGAAATTGATTTATCTCAGGTATTTGTTATAGTAATAGAAAGCTGACTAACAAAAATAAAGCCAATGTTGCAACAACAAACTACGAGGGGAGCCAGGTGCATGCCTGTAATCCCAGCAGCTTGGGAGGCTGAGGCAGGAAGATCAAAAATTCAAATCCAGCCTCAGCAATTTAATCAAGGCCTTAAGCAACTTAGCATGACCCTGTCTCTAAATAAAATACAAAAAAGGACTGGGGATGTGTCTCAGTAGTTAAATACCTCTGGGTTCAATCCCTGGTACCAAAAAAAAAAAAAAAATAGAAGGGGGGGAAAAGGAAAAAAGGAGGCACAGAAATAGGCACAGAGCAATTCACCACAGCAAACAAGCTGATTCATAATTACATTCAACAGATTCACAGAGTACCTAGTATGTATCAGACTGTTTTAGGTATCTGGGAAAAAGCTGGTAAACAAGTCAATATCCCTGGCCTCAGAAAACACGGCATTCTATCCAGGTACGTGGCACACCCCTCTAATCCCAACAGCTTGGGAGGCTGAGGAAGGAAGATCGCCAAGTTTGAGGCCAGCCTCAGCAACTTAGCAAGGCCTGTTTCAAAATTTAAAAAATAAAATAAAATAAAAAGGGTTTGGCGGGTATGTGGCTGAGGCAGGAGGATCGCGAGTTCAGCCTCAGCAATGGCACTTAGCAACTCAGTGAGACCCTGTCTCTAAATTAAGCATCCTGGTACCCAAAAAAAAAAAAAAAAAAAAAAAAAAAAAAAAAAAAGGGTTGGGTTCAATCCCTGGCACCAAAAACAAAACATAGAATTCTAAAATAAATGTTTGCATTTTACTGTAAAAGGAAACATAGCTAAGTTTTTCAGCAAAGAACTAACAATCTATTGTTTAAAACAGATTACTCTGAGCCAGGCGTGATGGCAAACACCTATAATCCCAGCAGCTCAGGAGGCTGAGGCAGGAGGATTGCAAGTTCAAAGCAGTCTCAGCAATTTAGCGAGGCCTTAGCAACTTGGTGAGACCATGTCTCTAATAAAATACAAAAAAGGGCTGGGGATGTGGCTCAGTGATAAAGTACACCTGGGTTCAATCCAAGTACCAAAAAAAAAAAAAAAAAAAAAAAAGTCCTCAAAAGTGAAGAAAGCTGCCCAAGACTACAGCCAGGAACAAATAGAGCTCAGGATTTAAACTGTCACAACTAATATGCAATTAAGTATTGAACAGTAATATAAACCAATAATGCAGCTCTTTTAAATTTAAAAAGATGCAGCCACTCAATGAAACAATATCCAAATCAATATTCAAACCACACAGGCTTCAAAATGAAGAAATATCAGCTGGGCATGGTGGCGCACCCCTGTAATCTCAGCACTTTGGGAGGCTGAGGCAGGAGGATCGAGAGTTCAAAGGCAGCCTCAGCAATGGCGAGGCACTTAGCAACTCAGTGAGACCCTGTCTCTAAATAAAAAATACAAAAAAAAGGGACCCAGTGGTCGAGGGGTTCAATCCCTGGTGTACCAAGCCCAAAGGACCCAGTAGGTCGAGTATCTTGACCAACCCCTGAGTTCAATGGCCCTAGGTCAGTGAGACCCTGTCTCTAAATAAAAAATACAAAAAAGGGCTGGGGATGTGACCCAGTGGTCGACTGAGTTCAATCCCTGGTACCACAAAAAAAAAAAAAAAAAAAGAAAAAGAAAAAGAAGAAATACCAAGCCCAAAGGACCTGGCCAAAAAGAGATTTTTAACAAATAATAAACTTGTAGTTGACATTCACTTTCATAAGGTAGGAAGTATCTTGACCAACAGAGCATTTTCAGAAAATGGATCGAGAGTTCAAAGCCAGCCTCAGCAATGGCGAGGCACGTAGCAGCTCAGTGAGACCCTGTCTCTAAATTAAAAAAATACAAAAAAGGGCTGGGGATGTGACCCAGTGGTCGAGTGCCCCCGAGTTCAATCCCCAGTACCACAAAAAAAAAAAAAAGAAGAAGAAGAAGAAGAAGAAATACCAAGCCCAAAGGACCTGGCCAAAAAGAGATTTTTAACAAATAATAAACTTCTAGTTGACATTTACTTTCATAAGGTAGGAAGTATCTTGACCAACATAGCATTTTCAGAAAACTGAAGACTCAGCCTCAACCTACAAATATTATGATATATATAGGCTTTTACTGTATAAGTTATCTGGATCCTTCGATCCTTTCTGTGTTTTAGTATGCCTAAAACAGAAAAAAAAAAAAAAAATTTCTGGAACAGAAAGGCTAGAACTGACTGAACATTACCCTCTGGTGACTACTAAAAGACAATTTAGTCTCCTTAGAACAGAGACACAGAATAAGTCTTTCCTTACCAAACACTTAATTCTCTACAAATAATCTACTCAAAACAACATAACTGGCCGGGCACGATGGTAATCCCAAGCACTTTGGAGGCTGAGGCAGGAGAATCGCGAGTTCAAAGCCAGCCTCAGCAATGGTGAGGCACTTAGCAACTCAGTGAGACCCTGTCTCTAACAAAATACAAAAAAGGGCTGGGGATGTGGCCCAGTGGTTGAGTGCCCCTGAGTTCAATCCCCGGTACAAAAAAAAAAAAAAAAAAACATAACTGGGCTGAGGTTGTAGCTCAGTGTTAAAGTGCTTGCCTCACACATGTAAGGTACTGGGTTCAATCCTCAGCACCACATTAAAAAATAAATAAAAGTATCATGTCCATCTACAACTAAAAAAAAATTACAAAAAAAAAAAAAAAGGCCAACATAACTATGACAGGTTAAGTTAAATCTTAGACTGCAAATAAATCTGGTCACTGCTAAATTTCATTGAGAATATGTTTCAACCACAATGTCCTATAAACAAAGTCCAATTACAAGTTGACCACCATTAGCCACATAAAATCTACTATATTTAGTCACTTTTCTTCCTTGTGGTGCTGGATATCAAACTCAGGGTCTTCAGCATGCTACACAAGTACTCTGAGTTATCTCCCCAGCCCTTAGCCACTTTTCTACCTCAAATCAATTCTAATTACCTACTTAACATTGAGTAAATCACTTCTCTGAGCTTTAATTTTCTCTACAGGAGGTAAAAATGGTTTTAAGTTTCTTTATAATATTCCATCATCATCATGATTTCAAAGTTTTATTTGTTCTTTATTTTGATTCAATGAGAATCAACACAATAGATGTTCTCATGATAAAAAAATGAAGAGGTAGGTAAGGGTTAAAACGGGAATGCTGACATATTCATAAAAAGAAAATCTGAGCATTTGTTGATAAAAGCTGATGAACCTTCAAGAGCTAGAGGTCCACAAACTGGAAAGCTTATTCATACTGGTTGAATGTATACTGTGGGAAAACACTTCAACAGTCAAAAAGTCATACATGAATTAACATATGACCCATCAATTTCACTCCTAGGTACATATCCAAAAAAACTGAAAATAAGGACTCAAATACCTGTTACACCAATGATCAGAGCAGATTTTTCACAATGGCCCCAAAGATGGAAAATCCCTAGTCTCCACCAACAAATGAACAAAACAAAATGCTGACCTATATTTATCAATTAAATAGTACTCAACCATAAAAATGAATAAAATTCTGACATATATAACATAGAACCTCGAAAACATTTTGCTAAGTAAGCCAGAAACACAAAGATAAGTATTAAATTATTTCACTTATGGGGTAATTATAATAGGCAAATTCATAGACACAAAGGTAGAATAGAGTTATCAGGGGCTAGGAGAAGGGGAGACTGGGATTGTTTAATGAGTAGTTTTTCTTTGGAGTGACAAAAAAAATTCTGGAAAATAGACAATGATTTTTGCCAAACACTGTGAATGTACTACTTTTTTTTTTTTTTTTTTTTTTGGAACTAGGGATTGAACTCAGGGGCACTCGACCACTGGGCCACATCCCCAGCCCTTTTTTGTATTTTATTAGAGACAGGGTATCACTGAGTTACCAGGTGCCTCGCCATTGATGAGGCTGGCTTTGAACTCGAGATCCACCTGCCTCAGCCTCCCAAGTGCTAGAATTACAGGTGTGGACCACCATACCCGGCTCTATGAATATACTTAATGAAACTGAAGTGCATACACTTAAAACTAGTAAGTGTATGTGTGTGTGTGTGTGTGTGTGTGTGTGTGTGTGTGCACGTGTGCGCTCAATTCTAGAAATCAAACTCAGGGCCTTGAGCATGCTACATAAATGCTCTACCACAGAGCTACATCCCCAGTCTTTTTCATTTTGAGACAGGTTCAAAATTCCCCAGGCTACCCTCAAACTTGTGATCATCCTGCTTTAGTCTCCCAAGATAGGTGGCACTAAAAATGACAAATCTTTTTCCCTTTTTATTGGCACATTATAATTATACGTAAGTGTGATTTGCTATAATATATTCATACATGCACAAAATAAAACAGTATAATTTGATCAATTTCATTCCCCAGTACCTCCCTTTTCCCTCCTCTCCTCTCCCCTTGATCCCCTTCTTCTATTCTACTGGTATCCCTTCAATTATTGTTTTTAATTTGTTCTAATTAGTTATGTATAACAGTAGAATGCATTTTGACACACTGTACACAAATGGAGCACAACTTCTCATTCCTCTGGCTGTACATGGTGCAGAGTCACACCACTAGTGTAACCATACGGTATATAGGGTAATATATACTGTGTCTCATTCTACCATCCTTCTCATCCCCACAGCCCCAGCCATCCCCTCACTACCCTCTGCACAATCCAAAGTTCTCTCATTCTCACCCCCACCACCACCACTATGGATCAGCATTCACTTATCAGATAAAACATTCAGCCTTTGGTTTTGGGGGATTGGCTTATTTCACTTAGCATGATGTTCTCTAGTTTCATCCATTTACCTGCAAATGCCGTAATTTCAAAAAATGGTAAATTTTGGGCTGGGGTGGTGGCTCAGCGGTAGAGCGCTCGCCTAGTACGTGCGCAAGCCGGGTTTAAGCCTCAGCACCACATAAAAATAAAGGCATGTGTACAACTAAAAAAAAAAAAATGGTAAATTTTATATTAGTAAATATTACTGGATTTTTTTTTTTTTTTTTTTTTTTTTTTTTTTTTTTTTTTTTTTTTTAGTGAGAAACAAAAAAACTGAAGACAACTACATTGGGGAGGGGGGAATACCACAACAGAATAATTGAGTTAACAAAATAAAAGAATAAAGAACCTGTTTCTGGGCCGGGCGCGGTGGCGCACGCCTGTAATCCCAGCACTCTGGGAGGCTGAGGCAGGAGGATCACGAGTTAAGCCAGCCTCAGCAATGGCGAGGCACTTAGCAACTCAGTGAGACCCTGTCTCTAAATAAAATACAAAAAAGGGCTGGGGATGTGGCCCAGCGGTCAAGTGCCAATGAGTTTAATCACGGTACAAAAAAAAAGAAGAACCTGTTTCTCCTATACTGTCACTTAACAATCAACACAGAACCTGTGACCAAATGTGTGGTGGAAGCAGGGTTCCACACACACCATCAGCAACCCTCTGATTCAGTGTACTATGTACCCAGAGATAGCATCAGATCTCACAGGTCAAGGGGGGACTCAGTCCCCAAGACTGCCACCCACCACTTCAGATGCCAATTACAAGCTGTAGGTTTGGTTTACTTGTGCATCTGACTGACTAGCTATAAACTGCAGTTGCTAAAACCCCCTCCTCAGGTTTGACTAATTTGCTAAAGAAACTCACAAAACTCAAGACAACACTTTACTTACATTTATCAGTTTATTCTAAAGACTATTACAAAGGATTCAGATAAAGGGTTGCACAGGCCAAGGCATGCAAAAAGAGCATAGAGATTCCATACCCCCTCTGGAGTGGCACCGTCTAGGAACTTCCAAGTATTCAACTACCCAGAAGGTCTGTAGATACTTTGGGGGTTTTATGAAATCTTCATTAATTAATTAATTAATTAATTAATTTAATTAATTAATTTAATCTTGACTGATTAAATTACTGACCATTGGTCATCAACTTAACCTTTATCCCTCTTTCCCCTCTCAAGATGGGGGGAATGGAGCTGAAAACTCCCAAGTGTCTAATGATGCCTTGGTCTTTCCAGTGACCAGCCCTATCCTGAAGCTACCCTAGGGGCTTCCAGCTACCAGTCAACTCCTTAATGTACAAAAAAAAAAAAAAAAAAAAAAAAAAAAAATCTTTTGGGAGATTCCATGGATTTCAGGAGCTGTATGCCATGGAAACAGAGACCAAACACATACATGTCACAATATCACAATAATCAACTGGAAAAAAAAAAATTAAACATGATAGCAAAAAAAAAAAAAAAAAATTCTGTAATCCCAGCACTTGGGAGGCTGAGGCAGGATGATTGCAAGTTCAAAGCCAGCCTCAGCAATGGCAAGGCACTTAGCAACTCAGTGAGACCCTGTCTCTAATAAAATACAAAAAAGGGCTGGGGATGTGGCCCAGTGGTCGAGTGCCCGAGTTCAATCCCTGGCACCAAAAAAGAAAAAAAGAAAAAGAAAAGAAATACTACTTGGGAGGCTGAGGCAGGAGGATTGCAAGCTTAAAGCCGGCCTCAGCAACTTAGTGAGGCCCTAAGTAACAGAGTAAAACCCTGTTTCAAAATAAAAGGGCTGAAAGTGGTAAAGCACCACTGGGTTAAATTCCCCCATACCAAAAAAAAAAAAAAAAAAAAAAAAAAAAAAAAAAAAAAAAAGGGAAGGGATATTCATGGTAAAATCGAGATTTTTAAAAACCTAAATAATTCTTTTTTTTTTTTTAAGATAATATGCCCAGGCTGACCTCAAACTCGCAATCTTCTTACAGACCTGCACCATCTTAACCAGCTAAGTGATTATTAACAACTAGTAAAATTAATGATGACAAAAACAAAGAAATACAATGAAGATCTGGAAACAATGAAGAAACTAGAAACATGAGAATTTGGAACAATCTCATATACAAATTTAGTGCAAACAACATAGTACAGAACAATGGATAAACAAATACACAGATACTATTTCTGGATAAATACCCAAGAAAAGAACAGAGGTTGGTCTCTAGGACAGAGAACTATGTGGATGAACCAGAGGAAAGGTGAGTCTTCCTCACTAGGTTTCACTGAATTTAGATTAATCTGGAGAAAAAAAATTAATGTTTTTACGTTATTACTGCCTTTCCATTCATACACATGCATATCCTTTCATTCAGGTTTTCTTGTACCCCCTACAGTATTGTTTTATTACTTCTTTCAATAGAGTCTTACATATTTCTTTTAATAATTATTTATATTTCTTGGAATATTGAAATAAATTTTCTGCATTACATTAAAAATGCTTACATAGCAAACACACACCATAAGGAAGGTTTAAAAACATGCAAACATAGGAGAAGAAAGGGGTAGAAAGACCAGAGGTACTGGGGAATTAAATTTGGTTAAATTATGTTATGTGTATACCATAATGAATTCCACTTTTATGTATAATACACTAATTGAAAAATAAATAGAACAGGGACCATTAAAGTAGAAGAAAGGGATGGGGGGAGGGGAAGTAAAAGGGAATAAAATGGAGCAAATTATGTTATATGCATGTATGAAAATGTCACAGTGAACCCCACCATTATGTACAATTATAATGCACTAACATACTAGAAAAAGATACAAACTGAAAAAATGTCTTTGTAATAAATATAACAAAGAATTAACATCCATATTTTAAAAGAATACATTATTAAATCAGGAAAAAATTAGCTATTTGAGGATATGCAGTGTTGGGAAGAAAGTGAAGAAATTCATACACATTCAGTTGTTATCTGAATATGCAATTCAGTTGTTATCTGTAATATGCAATTCCTACTTTCAGAATCTTCCTTAGAGAACATACAATAACTCAAAGAAATAAGTATACTTCTTACAGCATTATAAGACATAACAAGTGGAAAAAAAATATGTATAGTATACATGTTTTAATATATGTATAGTATATATGTTTTAAAATACACACACTAGGGGCTAGGGTTATAGCTCAGTGGTAGAGCGCTTGCCTAGCATGTGTAAAGCACTGTGTTTAATTCTCAGCACCATGTATAAATTAATTAAATAAAGATCCATCAACCCTAAAAAAAAAAAATTACAAATATATATGTACACACAAAATTACTACATATTAACACATGAAGGAAAAAAGGACTTGGAGTAATAAACACTAACATGACAATCTCTGAACCGTGGGGAAAAGGACAAATAATAGATTACAAACAGATTATGCCCTCACACTGCTTACGATATAGCCACAAACTTTTTTTAGTTGTAGGTGGACATATTTATTTTTATGTGGTGCTGAGAATCAAACCCAGTGCCTCATACATGCCAGGCAAGCACTCTACCACTGAGCTTCAACCACAACCCCCACAAACTTTTCTTTAAAAACATCTTTGGGCTGGGGTTGTGGCTCAGAGGTAGAGGGCTCACCTACCACGCATAAGGCACTGGGATCAATCCTCAGCACCACACAAAGTAAAACAAAGACACTGTGTCCACCTGTAACTAAAAAATAAATATTAAAAAAAAAAACATAAAAACATGTCTTTAAGAGATTTTTAAAACAAGCTGGGCACAGTGGTGTGTGCCTATAATCCCAATAGCTTGGGAGGCTGAGGCAGGAAGATCCAGAGTTCAAAGCCAGCCTCAGCAACAGCAAGGCACTAAGCAACTCAGTAAGACCCTGTCTCTAAATAAAATACATAATAAGGCTGAGATGTGGCTCAGTGGTTAAGTGCCCCTGAGTTTCAATCCCTGTTACCCCCCCACCCCCACCACCAAAAAAAAAACAGAGAGAGAGAGAGAGAGAGAAAGAGAGAGAGAGAGAGAGAGAGAACTAAAACAATCTTATTTTGGCTTTAGAAGCAAATAGGAATTCATTTAATTCACGTACACTTAGCTAAAAATCCACCTAAGTGTTATGAAAGAATCAATACAAAAGCTCTTTTGATCTAAAAAGTCAATCAACTCATTCAGGTATTGCTCGCTAAGTCATAGACTTTCTAAGAATAATCTATTCTCTCCTACAGGACCAAAAAAACTAAAGGGTACTTTCAAGTAATTTTAACTTTCTTTGAGGATCTCATCCACTCCCATGATTTTAAATAATATCTTAAATAACCCTGACTCCTTAATTTATCCAAATATTTCAGAGCTCCAAACTTCCTACTCCCTCTATTTTTTTCATTAACTTAAGATATTTTCCCCTGTATCTTCACCTATCCTATTTTTGACATTTCAGGAAATTATATGTCTAGCTACCCATACCAAAAATCTGAAAATCATCTTTACTTTCCTCTCCTTTCTTCACCTTCACCCACCAACACCAAGTACTATCTGACCTCCAAAATAAATCTTGAAACTGTCCACTTTCCACTATTACCCATCTCTACTAATACATCTTTTCACTGTAGAGCCATCATTTTTCTGCTGGATGACTGACATTACCTTCTACATTCCCCAAACTATCTAAAAGACTTTTTTAAAAAATTATATCAGACTATATCATTTCCTTTCTACATGGCTTTACAGTATATGTAGGAGAAAACCTGTAATTCTTCTCCAAGTGTTAAGACTTCTATTTTATTCCTGCCTACAATCCAGGCTCACTTTCAGCACTACTCTATCTCACCTTATTTATTAAGCTTCAGCTAAATTATTCTTTTGAATTGTTGATGGATCCAAGTTCCTCCCATTATCAGGACCTTTATACTACATTCTTCTGCCTGAAAGGCTCCTTTCCTCATTTCTCATTTCTCAAAGTCTCGGCTTAAATGTCACTCTCAAATATCTGTGTCAAATACTCCACCTACCCACCCTTGATAAAAAATCTCCTCTTTACACTCTCACATCATCATATACATCTCCTCATCTGCACTTAACCTAATTTGTAATACTTTTACTTACTTGTAATCTGTATTCCCCATTACACAACGTGCTCCATGAGGACAAAGACCTGAATTCTCATTGCCCTCATTATGGCACCTGAACTTAATGTAGCTTTCAGCCAATATTTACTAAATGACTATTCTTCCATAATAAGAGATAACAACCATTTAACGTAAAGTTCTGTTGTTCTTTGTTTTTCAGAGTTTGTTGTTATTGTTGTTGTTTTGGTTTGGGGTTAAATCCTACCTTAATCCCACTGAATGCTAACTCTCTTTTACTTCCTCTTTGCTGTAAGATAAGCACTTAACCCCTGAGCCTCAGTTTTCTCATTATAAACCAAAATTAGAATAATTTCCTTGAAAGATAAGCTAAATTGAAAATATTTCTATCCTATGTCTTTGGCAATGAATTTTTTCTACTTCTCCATTAATCTAAATAATTGCAGTTAGTGACATGACCTTAATTCCTAATAAAAAGTTATCATACCCTGTCCATTTGTTCCCCTTAATCAAACACATTAAACCCACACTAAATTCTCCAGTTTACAAACTACAAGTAATTTCAACTTGTTAATTAGGAAATAAACCATCAAAACATTTATTTATTCTTATAATCACTTGGTATTACAAATCCATATTCTGTTTTTTTATAACTATTTTCCCTGATGTTTAATTAAACATGATGGTGTTGAGGGCTTTAAAAAAAAAAAAAAAAAAAAAACTTTACCTTCTTTATGTGACTTCGAATGTTCCATGATTAAGACCTCATCTAACCTAAGGAAACAACAATACTTGCATCAATAAGCAAATGAGATCACAGATTCAAAAAGGCTAGGCTTCATATACTAAAACTCTATTTCTCCAACAAATTACTTCTACAATAATTACTAAATAAAAATCTATTGCCTCTGATTCATAAAACTAAAAATTCATGAGTTTTTACCAGCATTTGTTCCAAGTCACATTCTTCAGAATTTCACTAACTGCTTTTAAAAACCAAAGAAATACAAACAGAATATAAACTAAACCAAAGGAAATAATTTTTCCTTTAACAGAAAAATTTCAGAAAAGAAACAATTCTATTATTTACAATTCAATGCAGTTTGTTTAATTATCCAGTAAATACTTAAAGCTCTTTAAAATGAGCTTGAAGCAGATAGTTAAGTCATTTTTCACTTACCCCTTTCATTCAATCCCTTCATGCCTTGAGTTTTACTTTTCATGAATTTCATGACAAGTCTACCAATAACAACTACCATTTATAAAAGACATGTTTGATACCAGTCTCATCACAACTACCTTGAAATACATCTTGTAAGTGCTAATTATTATTATTATTATCCTATTATGCAAATGAATAAACTATTCTCTATAATCAAGTAAATCTCCTAGGGTACACAGCTCTCAAGTGGCAAACTCAAAATTTGTACCTAAAGTCCATGTTCTTTCACTAAAGCACATTATCTCCCAATCAAATAGAAATGAAACTTATGAGCTACTCTAACACACTGGTCATTTTAGAATTAAATCATCAGTTGAAAATGTTTGTAACATAGAGGAAAGGGGATGATTACAAGAATGCAAGACCGTGTCATATTTATCAACTGTTGATATTTCATAGTATATATGAAAAATATTAGTACAATGAACATGGAAAAACTCCAAAGAATATATTTAAAAACTTAAACACAGGTCTCAAGGGGAATGGCATTATGCGGGAACTTACATTTTCTATGTCATATACTCACTCCTATACTACTTTAGAATTTTTTTTGTACCAGGGATTAAATTCAGGAGCACTCAACCACTGGGCCACATCCCCAGCCCTTTTTTGTATTTTATTAGAGACAGGGTCTCACTGAGTTGCTAAGTGCCTAGCCATTGCTGAGGCTGGCTTTAAACTCACGATACTCCTGCCTCAGCCTCCCAAGTGCTGGATTAGAGGTGTGCGCCACAGTACCTGCTTAGAATTTTTAAAGGTGTTTTATTTTTATAACCAAAATATCAAGAACTGTCCTTTCTATGTGCATATAATTGTTCATTTATGCATACTGCTTGTTAACACTTCATTGCTTGGGGGTTTTTTTGTTTTGTTTTTTTTTTTTGCAGTGTGAGGGATTGAGCCAAGGGCCTCCTGCATGGTAGGCAAGCACTCCACCCCAGAGCCATATCCCCTACCCCAATTTATTATTTATATTCATTCATTTACACGATGATTATCTCTCCAAAATGGGCCTATCTTAAGAGAAACAAGGAAAAAAAAAAAAAAAAAACTCCCTCTCTCAACACACTTCCTAACAGACTTCTCTTTTTCTCTTCCTTAGTGCCAGTGAATGAATTCAGAGCCTTGCAAATGCTAGGCAATCACTCTTCCACTGAGCTTTGTCACCAGCCCAGATTTCTTCTTCTTCTTTTCTTTTTGGTACCAGGGATTGAACTCAGGGGCACTTGAACACTGACCCACATTCCCAGCCCTATTTTATATATATATTTTTATTATAGGGACAGGGTCTCATTGAGTTGCTTACCATCTCGCTTTTTGCTGAGGCTGGCTTTGAACTCAAGATCCTCCTACCTCAGCCTCCCTAGCTGCTGGGATTATAGGCGAGCCTCATTCTTAACCCCATCTAAAATTTCTTCTTTTTAATGGCTTTAAAGTCCAGGCTGTTTGTATATTTTTCACTTGCCAACACAAATCCCTCAACTTCTTCCAAATGAGTGATGTAATAAGAATGGACTTTAGGAAAAATTAATCTAGACTAGAAGAAAGAAAAGGAAGAAATTATGTTATAAATAAATTCCTTGTCTTCTAACACAATGGATTAAGGTGAAAGTACAAAGCAGAAGAGGAGAGAGCTAAGGATAGTACCTTAAGAAATAAGGACATTTACAACATTTGAGAATATAATGAAGTAAGTAAAGGGAATGGTCAGAAGTATGAGATCACATTAAAATTCAAAGTTCCAGAAGTCAAAAGAATTTAAACATTAGGGACTGGGGTTGTGGCTCAGTGGTAGAGTGCTTGCCTAGCATATGTGAGGCACTGGGTTCGATCCTCAGCACACATAAAATAAATAAAGGTATTATGCTCATGTATAACTAATACATGTGTATATATACATATACATATATATACATAAATATAAGAATTTAAACATTAAACTTCAAATTTAAAAGTTAAATCTAAAACGTTAAAATTTCAAATGTTACAGAATTAAGACCAAAAAATAATAATTAAAGATCTAGCAATTAGCTCACTATTGACTTCAAAAGAGTAGATTTGGTATAGTGTTCAGAGAGCAAATCTGAGAATGGATTTCTTTTAAACAGTATGGGGAAAAGAAGAAAAATTTTTTGTTTATTTGTTTTTTGTTTGTTTGTTTTTTGGTGGTGCTGGGAATTGAACCCAGGGCCTTGTGCATGCCAGGCAAGCACTCTACCAACTGAGCTATATCCCCAGACCTAAAGAAGAAATTTTTAAAAGAGGAAGAGAAAGATATCTAAGTTTGAAAGGATGCAGAGATTCTGGAGGACAAAGCACTTAACCATACATTAGGAGCAAGCAGAGGGAAGTTAGAGAAGATGTAAATATAAATTCTTCTAGAAACTACCAGCTGAGACCCTGTAAATTTGTTGCACCAATGATGGCAACAAATTCATGATATTTGGTCCCTATAAACAGCTTAATTGTAGCAGCTGTTAACTGAGCACCTATTGGTTAGTCACCTACTACTTGTTTTCCAGTTCTGGGACACAACACAAGGCAAACTTACTACTCACTCACTGAGCTACATCCCTAGTTCCCCTATACTATTTTCATCCTTACCTCAGCAATCTCAGGAAAAAAGGCATTACTCTATTCATTTATCCAAATGAGTCAACTAAAGCTCAGAGATTAAATGACTTGCCTAAGATTACCAACTAGTGTTAAGAGTAAAACTGCTTTTTAATACTTTTATTGAGGCATACTTTACATTGAGTAAATTTTACTTAAGACAAAACTTTGATAAATTTTAGTATGTACACACTTATGAACCCATCACCACAATCCAGTTTAGAACACTCCATCACCCCAAAAGCCCCTTTATGAGCAGGGCAGATTTTATCTGAAATCTGACTTCAACAAGTTATGCTACAAATCTCTTAGGCAATACTCAGTTTTTTTTAAAAAAGACTTGTTTTTTAGGCAGAAAAATGACAAAAAAAAGTTATAAAAGTTGTTAGCCTTCTAATCTTTTTAAGCCTCACTAGTTAGTTCCCTTTCCACATGAGCCCCCAACATGTCCCTACAACCCTACTGTCATCCATGACCTCATAAACTCACAAAATTTGCAAATACGCCCGACAAAAGCACAGCATAATCAGATTTAAGAATTTAGATGCTAAGCACCAGGAGCAGTTGTGCACGCCTATAATCCCAGCGACCAGGAAGGCAGAGGAAGGAGGATCTTGAGTTCAAAACCAGCCTCAGCAACAGCAAGGCACTAAGCAATTCAATGAGACCCTATCTCTAAATAAAATTCAAAATAAGCCAGGCGCAGTGGCGCACGGCTGTAATCCTAGCACTTGGGAGGCTGAAGCAGGAGGATCACGAGTTCAAAGCCAGCCTCAGCCATGGTGAAGTACTTAGCAACTCAGTGAGACCCTGTCTCTAATAAAATACAAAAAAAAGGGCTGGGAATGTGGTCCCATGGTCAAGTGCCCCTGAGTTCAATCCTCGGTACCAAAAAAAAAAAAAAAATTAAATTAAAAATAGGGCTGGGGATGTGGCTCAGTGGTCAAGTGTACCCGAGGGAGTTACGAAAGAGAAAGGCAAATGAAACCTGAAGTCCAGAAGAAAAGCAAGACGGAAACAGCTGGGTAAGACCATGTGATGAAAATGTGACAAACTAACAGATCATAGAATAAAAAGTCAGGAATTTGTATCTTGGAGGACAAACTAACCAGGCAGAAGCTTTTCTTCTATAAGCAATGTAAAACTGTGTGGAGACACAGGGCAGAATAACATCATAGGCTGGAGTTGATACTTGTTTGTTAACTGGACTATATATTAAAACAAGTTAAAAAACAAAGTGCAACAATATTCATACAATCAAAGGTATAAAGCTAAAATTGGATAAATTTCATAGTAATGAGCTTATGTAAATTTTTAAAATGGCAAATTTTTCATTACATCAAAATCAAACACTAGGGCTGGGGTAGAGTGCTTGCCAAGCATATGTGAGGCACTGGGTTCAATGCTCAGCACTACATAGAAATAAATAAATAAAGGCGGGGCTGGGGTTGTGGCTCCGCGGAGGACCTGCGCGGCCCGGGTTAGATCCTCAGCACCACACAAACATAAATGCATTGCATTGTGTACAACTAAAGTAAATAAATATTTTTTTTTAAAAAAAGGTATTGTGTGAGCCGGGCGCGGTGGCGCACGCCTGTAATCCCAGTACTTGGGAGGCTGAGGCAGGAGGATCGCGAGTTCAAAGCCAGCCTCAGCAATGGCGAGGCACTTAGCAACTCAGTGAGACCCTGTCTCTAATAAAATACAAAAAAGGGCTGGGGATGTGGCCCAGTGG
This sequence comes from Tamias sibiricus, assembly GCA_025594165.1. Lineage (NCBI taxonomy): Eukaryota > Metazoa > Chordata > Mammalia > Rodentia > Sciuridae > Tamias > Tamias sibiricus. The sequence goes on along the minus strand of CM046663.1, from coordinate 10,633,637 downwards.
TCGAGTGCCCCTGAGTTCAATCCCCGGTACCAAAAAAAAAAAAAAAAAAAAGGTATTGTGTGGCCGGGCGCGGTGGCGCACGCCTGTAATCCCAGCACTTTGGGAGGCTGAGGCAGGAGGATCGAGAGTTCAAAGCCAGCCTCAGCAATGGCGAGGCACTTAGCAACTCAGTGAGACCCTGTCTCTAAATAAAATACAAAAAAAAAAAGGGCTGGGGATGTGACCCAGTGGACGAGTGCCCCTGAGTTCAATCCCCGGTACCAAAAAAAAAAGGTATTGTGTGAATCTACAACTTAAAAAATAAATTTTTTTAAAATCAAACACTAAATCATGAACATATGAGAATTCAGATCTAAGATGAATAGCCCTTATCTGAAATGCCTGAGACCTGAAGTTTTTCAGACTTTGGATTATTTAATGTTTGCATATACATAATGAGATAAGTTGGGGATGGGACCTAAGTCTAAACATGAAATTCATTCATTTCATATATACCTTCATAAACATACCCCGTATGTAACTTTACACCATATTTTTAGCACACCTATGTTTTGACTTCAACCTGCTGCAAGAGGTCAGATATAGAATTTTCCACTTGTAGTAGCATCACCTCTGGGCTCAAGTTTCTCATTTTGGATTTCAGATTTTCAGATCAGGGATGTTCAACCTGAACCATTTTGGAACCAGAAACAATTAAAATAACTTAATTAAAATAAAATATGACAAGGTTGGAAGGCAAAAAAAAAAAAGTACAAATCTAAAAAAAATGAAATTTCATTTAAGCTAAAATTTCTCATCCATTCAAGCCTTTACTTACATGTCCTATAGAACTAGAAACACAATCACTAATCTGATAATCATTAAGCTTAGCCAAAAACTCAGAAATTTCAAATTAGGGTCCTAGAGCATAGCATCAGAAATCTAGATGACACTCTAGAAGCAAAGAGGCAAAGAAACTGCTAGCTTACTATTAACAGAACACAACTTTTATGACTACCTAACATATAGGTGTTCTAATATCCAATTTGTTAGATAAGTGATTTCCACAATACCTTGATTATTACCCTGAACCATTCTCCATCTGGCTCAGCTAAATTCTGCAAGGAACACTACTCTTAGGAAAAAGACATGTCTCTTCGAAGTAAAGGAATATAAAACTATCCCAGTATTAGAAGGAAAAGTTCTTTTTCAATGTTTTAAATTAAACCAAAATTTCCTTCCAAATTCTTACACTGTTTCAGTCAAAGTTTGGGGGTGACTATAGCAAAAGTCATGTGCATTTCCATAAACCAAAAGGACTGAAGAGTTTGTCACACTTTATTATAGTCACATTTTAAAGAGTATTCTGTCTTCAACTCTGTGTATCACAATTTTACTTAAATTAGCTATTTATTTTTCTTATCTAACCTAAATGTATGGTTAGAAAATAACTGGTTAGAAAGTAATTGCAACAGACTTCCCCAACTTTTCTAATTTGAAGTTGTAACAATTACTTCTTTTTTTAAAATATTTATTTATTTACTTTAGTTGTATACAATGCAATGCATTTATGTTTACATGGTGCTGAGGATCAAACCCGGGCCGCGCACGTGCGAGGCGAGCGCTCTGCCGCTGAGCCACAACCCCAGCCCGTAACAATTACTTCTATTCCCAGTAAATTCACCTCAAAACTTACAATTTAACATGACTTCGTTTTTTTTTTTTTCAATTTAACACTGCTTTTAAAATCAACATCAAATTTAAATATTCAATAATTTAATCCATTATGTTGCATCATCCTATATATAAAACACCTATTAAAACAAGTTGAGCAATTTTATTGGTGTCCTATAAAATCTTACAGGTTTTTGAGCTGGGCAAGGTGGCACACATCTGTAATCCCAGCACTTTGGGAGGCTGAGGCAAGAGGATTCCAAGTTCAAAGCCAGACTCAGCAATGGCGAGGCACTTAGCAACTCAGTGAGACCCTGTCTCTAATAAAATACAAAAAAGGGCTGGGGATGTGGCCCAGTGGTAGAGTGCCCCTGAGTTCAATCCCTGGTACCACCAAAAAAAAAAAAAAAAAAACCTTACAGGTTTTTGTGTGTGGCATATATACAGGAGGACAAGGGGGCAAAATGAGTTAATGATAAACAGGACAAGGGGGCAAAATGAGTTAATGATAAAATATTTTCAGCTGGGTGCAGTGGCGCACGCCTTTAATCCCAGCACTTGGGAGGCTGAGGCAGGAGGACAGCAAGTTCAAAGCCAGCCTCAACAATGGTGAGGCACTTAGCAACTCAGTGAGACCCTGTCTCTAATAAAATACAAAAAAGGGCTAGGGATGTGGCCCAGTGGTCAAGTGTCCCTGAGTTCAATCCCCCAGTGCGGGAAAAAAAAAAAAAAAATTTTTTTCAAACCCCTCAGACTAACTTCACAAAAACAAATCCAACCTTCAAATTCACTAAAGAGAAAAACATCTAAGCCGGGCGCGGTGGCGCACGCCTGTAATCCCAGCACTTTGGGAGGCTGAGATAGGAGGATCGCGAGTTCAAAGCCAGCCTCAGCAATGGTGAGGCACTTAGCAACTCAGTGAGACCCTGTCTCTAAATAAAATACAAAAAAGGGCTGGGGATGTGGCCCAGTGGTCGAGTGCCCCCGAGTTCAATCCCCGGTACCACCAAAAAAAAAAAAAAAAAAAAAAAATCTAGAATCCTGTGGAGAAGAGAGAACCTGGTGCTTGGTAGCCAAATGATATTAAAGAAGATGGTCCAAACTCTCTGGCAATAATTTATTACTGTTTCAAGAATAAAAACAAGATAACCTGAACTATGAAACATAAATATGCAGTTTAAAAAAAAAGTAAAGCCGGGCGCGGTGGCGCACGCCTGTAATCCCAGCACTTTGGGAGGCTGAGGCAGGAGGATCGCGAGTTCAAAGCCAGTCTCAGCAATGGTGAGGCACTTAGTAACTCAGTGAGACCCTGTCTCTAATAAAATACAAAAAAGGGCTGGGGATGTGGCCCAGTGGTTGAGTGCCCCTGAGTTCAATCCCCGGTACCAAAAAAAAAAAAAAAAAAAAAAAAAGTAAATATCCATTACCTATTTCTCCTAATATCCAAAGTTCTCTTAAATCATTTCTTGAAAGAGCAAACATTAGTATTTGGAGAACATGGATCAAATCCGTAAAAATACCAACAGTCATGCACTTATTTCAAATTAAACAACGTAATTCTTCCCATTAAAAAATAAAACAGAGGGCTGGAGTTGTGGCTCAGCAGTAGAGCGCTTGCCTAGCAAGTGCGCACATCCCGGGTTCAATCCTCAGCACCACATAAAAATAAAGGCATTGTGTACAACTAAAGCAAATAAATAAACATTTTTAAAAATAGGAAAAAAATTCCAATCTAGTCATATGATTTTGATAACTAATCAATACTGTAACTCTAAAATAGTTTTTCAATAGTTTACAAAAATTTATTCTGCAACTTCACAGAAATGCTTCAAGTATTGAACTAAACTCCATTAAAAAATTGATATATTTTAAAATAAAACAGATATGTTCAAATGCATTGTAATCCAAATTTTAACATACTTTAAATTATGATGACTAACTCATCAAGTATTTGGTGCTAGCACCCATAAAGATCTTCCCCTATTTTAATGAATTTTTTTAAAAAATTTTAAAAACACTAAAATTACAAAGCAAGTTATTTTTAAAAGTTTGCAAATAAAAATTTGTGCTGGGCGCGGTGGCGCATGCCTGTAATCCTAGCACTTGGGAGGCTTGGGAGGCTGAGGCAGGAGGATTGCGAGTTCAAAGCAGGCCTCAGCAATGGCGATAGGCACTTAGCAACTCAGTGAGACCCTGTCTCTAATAAAATACAAAATAGGGCTAGGGATGTGGCCCAATCCCCGGTACACCCCCCCCCCCCAAAAAAAAAAAAATTTGCAACTCCAACCATGTAAAACAGAATTTTTTGGCTGGTATACAACCAAAACAAAAAATTTAAAAATAAACTGCAATTTTTACATACAGCTGTATAGTTCAAATTTATGCATTTACCCAACAGCAATTTTTCTCAGTGACAAGTTTTATAAGTCTTACATATTAAGAGTTCTGCATAAGAACACTTAGATTGAGTATTTCAAAGTCCTATTCAATCAATTCTACATCCATATTCTATGCTCTGACAGGTCTATCCCTGCCAGAAAATTAACAAACTGAAATTTTTTTTTAAAAATGAAATAAAATGCAGAGTCCAAGCAATCTGCTTTCTAACTTGAGATATTCTACAAAAAATACAGTTGGAGAATCCAATACGAGAAATCACATTAGTTTGGGCCCTCTTTGCATTCCCTAAAACACAGGAAGTTGAATATGCCAAAGCTGCCTTATAATAAATGTCATTTAACATAATAAGGCATATGTTAAAAACACTTGTCAAATGAAGTGAGGACAGATATTAATGCCTAGAGAGATAGAATATATAAAACGTCCACACCTCTTGACAACAGAGTTACAGAATTTTATACATGTTCTTTCCATCACAGTAATACCAGAACATCCGATTAAAGGCAAAGATTGACTTTGTCACAATAACATTGTTTGTGCACTTTTGTACCTTCTACAAGAGCAAAATACAATAAAATAAACATGAATACTGTTATACAAAGATGGTATGACAAGTTCCATAGCCAACCAAATCTAAAATGTTATTAACCAGCTTCTTGGGCAGGGCACAGTGGCGCATGCCTGTAATCCCAGTGGCTCAGGAGGCTGAGGCAGGAGGATTGCAAGTTCAAAGCCAGCCTCAGCAATGTCGAGGCACTTAGCAACTCGGTGGGACCCTGTCTCTAATAAAATACAAAAAAGGGCTGGGGATGTGGCCCAGTGGTCAAGTGCCCCAGAGTTCAATCCCCAGTACAAAAAAAAAAAAAAAGTCAGCTTCTGTGGAATACCTGAGTGATTCATGGCTGTCCCACATTTGTGATTCAAAAGTTCAGTGATGAGATTATGTAAAAGCAGAAAATGGGACAGTAGGGACCACTTTATCTTTCTCACAACTATTTCAAAGGATAAATGGTGGGTTAGAGAGGAGTATGCACTAAGGAAAAATGCCACAAAATTGTAAAGTATTTTTAACTATTAAAATACTTTCAGCTGGGCATGGTGGCACACGCCTATCCCAGTGGCTCAGGAGGCTGAGGCAGGAGGATCACAAGTTCAAAGTCAGCCTCGGCAAAAGCAAGGTACTAAGTAACTCAGTGAGACCCTGTCTCTAAATAAAATACAAAATAGGACTGGGGATGTGACTTAGTGGTTGAGTGCCCCCGAGTTTAATCCAGGCACCCCCCCCCCCCCCCGAAAAAAAATACTTTGAAAATATATACAAAAGCATTTTTTTTTTTTTTTTTTTTTTTTTTTTTTTGTGGTACCAGGGATTGAACTCAGTGGCACTCGACCACTGGGCCACATCCCCAGACCTTTTTTGTATTTTATTAGAGACAGGGTCTCACTGAGTTGCTAAGTGCCTCGCCATTGCTGAGGCTGGCTTTGAACTCGCGATCCTCCTGCCTCAGCCTCCCAAGTGCTGGGATTACAGGCGTGCGCCACTGCCGCGCCCAATTTTGGCTCTTTTAAATACACATTTTTTATTCAATTTTGAGCTATATCATTAAACAAAACAAGTTCAAACCACATTTTAGTATTATTTTTAAAAATCACTGCTTTCCATTAGCATTCATGTGTTAACATCAAAGAAAAATCCTGATTTGTATGCTTTCTGTGTTCATCATCTCCAATGACTACCAAACATAACTATTTATCAAGTTTCCCCTATTAACATCATGATAAAAATTGTAGAAATGGAAAATTTTTTGTACAATTATACAGTAATAAGCACCACCCATCATGATAAGTACCACCCATCTGTCTGAAAAACCTGCACCTTGATCAATCATATTTGAATGATCTAATGACTAAAGAGCTTCAAATTTATCAGATAAATTACATTCATTCAAGTTACAGTGTTCAGGAGACAATATGGACTATAAATTGTACAGACACACTGAAAAACACAAATTCTGATCCAAACTCACCCTGTTAGTTTTAAAACAAGGCAGTATAAAAAGCTAGTTGTAAAATAAGTAGGAGGAAGACCAGTAGAGAAAGGGGAACAGAAGAAGGAAGGGAAAGACTAAGTACTGGGGACTGAAATCAAGCAAATATCCCATGCATATGATTATGTCAAAATGCAACCCAATATTATGTATAACTACAATGCACTAATGAAACATGTTTTAAAGCTAATTGATAACTGTGATTTCTCTTAATTTTAAAAAAGGGTACAACAAGATTCAAATACTTCTGTATTTTTTACACATTTAAGAAGGAAAAGGCCATGGATTGAGAAGACTAATCTTGAATATTTTTCACTCTCTTGAAATCTGAATTTACAAAATGAGCATACTATGCCTTTTTAAACTGTGCTGCATAACTGCTGAACTTAATCTCTCTAATCAAACTGCTTAAGTATAAATCCTTGCCTTACCAAATACTACTAACTGGGTTATCTTCACATGCCTGTTTCCTCCTCTGCAAATTTGGAATAAAAATATTACATCACTGGGTCTTGAGGATTAAATTACTTAATATATGTTAAAAATTAGTTTGGACATTTTGCATTCGTAATTTTAGAATGTAAATGATGGATACAAACATAAACTTAAGTTTTCACAGTGAACGTTTTTGTAAAAAATGAGAATTGGACTGGCATACAGTATGGGCTCAATTAATGGGGTTTGTGTTCTACCATTATTCCCCTGCAGACTACTCGCTAAGATTAAGTAATACATGAAAATGTCTTAACACTGTGCCTAGAATTAGGAATGTATCATCGTTCACAATCCATATTCAGAAAATCCTTACCTCCATTATTTTTTTACCCCCTTGATCTTGATATTTAAGCAGAAAAATGTGACACTTCTGACCCACCTCTAACACAGTCTATAAGTTACAATATTAACTGTCAATGGACTCTCTTGAGCTCAAGAGATACAATGTGTCCACAGTGCTGATTTCACTGACATTTTGTAACTCTTTTCAATTGACTAAAGGAAATGTTTGGTTATTTTTATTTCACCATCGTGTCATAAAAAGATTGTCTTAAAAACCCCAAATTACAAGCATTTAATATAATTTCCAGGTTACACATTCAAGAAGACTCTTAAGTGAGGACTAATCAATACTGGACATAGTAGACTCAAGAGAAACTAGAGCACTGCTCTGGTCAGCATTCTAGGTGGTGAGGTAAGAGTAGATTCTAGAGGAGTGGACGTCATGCACTTTGCCAAGCAAAGACACGAAAAAGAGCAACTCCAGAACCGTAAGAGTCAAAATTTGTGTTTCTGATGAAACAAAAAAGAAATGGTTCTCTCTATGCTTCCAATCCTTTAATCAATTATCCAATGTGAAAGAAGAAAAATGTTAAAAATGGTTGCACGTATAGCATTTAAAACGAAATACCGATAATTCCCACTTTGGAACTCTAGAGGGCACCAGAAATATGCCCTTCTTAGCACCACCCCCTCCTCCCCGGTAACGTGAGCAGCTGCAGAAGCCCGTCGTCTGGTTGCTGAGGTTGGTATTGCAGCAGCAGGAGCGATGTCTGCAGCGGTGGAAACAGCAGCGCCCACTTCCAGCTGCCTCACCAACCATTACCCGGGCTTCGCCCCGAGGGCAGCTTCCACCCAAGGGAAAGCTCCTCCCCCTCAAAACAACCCGGAGGGCCAAGTCCCATGGCTGAACCCCTACAACCTGACAACGTCCTCCATAAAGAGCAACACATTAGGGGCAAAGGACTCACAATCGGGGTGTTTTCCTTCTCACTTTCTGCCAAAGATGCACCAAACAGGGTTGAAGGCAATTCCTGGTCCTGGGATTTAAAAAAAAAAAAAAAAAAAAAAAAGTGAAAATTTGATCTTAAAAAAAGTGAAAATTTGATCAGGATCACCCAACCTGGTGGGAGCACCAAGGCTTTTCTTCCAGAAGGAGAAGGGAATGAGAGGTCAAGGAGGTTCAGCCCTTCTATTATTACCCAAAACCTTCATAACAGTCCCCTCCTACCAAGTGGGGCAAAATAAGGAAAAATATATATCTGTGGCCAAAATCCAGGTGAAAAGCGTAATCTGGAAAGGAGGGGGCCTAAGGGCATCAAGCATGCTACTGGGAAGGAAGGGGGGAAGGGCAAACATTGCCCCGACGCCAGCAAGGGATTTGTATTCCCTCCTAAATTTGCCCACCTAGCGTCATCTCCGTCAATCTCGACACTAATTTGGAGGTAAGGAGGGGCTCACGTCACCGCTGGGTGGATAACGCCCATGCTTGCCCCAAGCAGTTGCCCTGGGCCCGAGGTTTGCCCCCCCCCCCTGCAGTCGGCGACCGGCAGCGCTGCCTCCCCGTCCGCCATTAGAGACCCAGCCAAACAATACGTGAGGAGCCAGAGCCGCGCAGCGCAGCCACGGGGAACAGAAGAGCAAAAGAGGGAACCTGGCGGGGCACAAGCAGGAACCCTCGCCCCGAAAAACTTGGGGACCCCGGCTCAGGCGGACAGGGTGGAAACGCAATCTGGAGAGCGGGAGAGCCGGCCGGCCTGAGCGCCCCTCCCCCCGTCCCCCCCGCAGGAAAGAAAAGAAAATACCCCTGGACCTTCGGGCCACCCGCCACCCCCGCCCCCGCGGCCCCAAGCGACCCCCGCCCCTGGCGGCCGCCTCACCCGGCCCGCCTGGCCGCGCCCGCACTCCTGCAGCCCTCGGGCCGCACGCAAAGACGCCTGTGACATGAGCGCGGCCCGGAGCAGCCCCCGAGGCCCCGACGCCGCAGCGGCGACGGCGGCCGCGCCGTGGGGTATTAAGCCCGGGTCGGTGGGAGGCTCCGGAGGCTGCCCTCACCCATCTCCGCCTCCCCAGTCGCCTCCGCCTCCGCCTCCTCCTCCCGAGGCTGCGCTGCTCCCAGCCACCCCCACTCTCGGCGGCCCTGGACTGCAAAGACAGCGGGGATAAGCCTCACCCGGTTCTGGCTGCGGCTCCGCGGAACGAACCTCCCCTCCCCCGGCCCACCCCCCTTCGGCGACACGCACAACTCCACTCGGTCCAGTCCCGGCTTTAGCGCTGGTGAGGAGGAGGAGGAGGCGGAGGCGGCGGTGCGGCCGAGCCCCGGGAGGCCCCACCCTCCGCATGCTCATTGGCTGAAGGCGGAGGCGGGCCAGAACGCTCTGGGCACATCCATAGGCTACATCTGCTATCCTTCAGGACCCCCCTCGGTGGGGTGGTCCATGCGGCTGTCCGTCAGTCACGGGCCACACCTCCGGCTTTGCCGTTCCACTCCCCCCTCCGCGGGTCTTCAGCTCCGGCCGCGTCCCCTCCCCTAGGTGCCCCCGCCCCGCCCCGCCCCCACCCACAGGGTCCGCCAGGGTCAGGAGCCCAAGTTGTCTTGCCCGCCGAACCGGCCGCGGCACCAGCTCGGGCCCGGGCTCTCGGGAACGGGATATCAGGGACGACTGAAGCGGGGCCGCCTGCCCTCGCTCGGCCCGGGCCCGGGCGTCCAGGCCGTCCCCGCGGCTCCCAACGAAAATGCCCGAGGAGAGACGCGGACTCGATGCCCCAACGTCCACCCTGTCCAGTCCCTGGAAGGCCCCCGCAAGGGAAGAGGCCGAGGGGAACTGGAGCGAGGAGAGGGGGAGGTCGGGGCCGCGGCTGAACTGGGTACCTGGGCCCTCTCAGGGCCGTGGAGGCGCCTCCACCCTAGCCTCGCCCCCGTGGGGAACAGTCCCCCCACCTCCCGTCATGGCTGCAGCTGGAGGAGACGACGTCCTCCATTTTGTTGGAACTGCTGGGGGAACTTGGGACCCATCAGAACCAAACCCCGTGGGACTGGGAAACTTGCCCCCGAGCAGCCCCGACTGGACTCTGGTTCGGCGGACGCAATGGCTCCCGCTTTCGTAGAGCGAGTCCGCGGGGCCGTGGTGGGCAGCGCGACCAGGGGGAGACCCAGACGCCGCTGCCCAATTCCATCAGCCAAGATGGAGGGAGCTGCGGGCTCCCCGGAGGGGGCCTTCTGCCCGCCAGAAGGACCAAGCTGCCCCAGGGTGTCTTTCAGCGTCGCCGTCGCCGTCGCCGGCGCGGCAGCCCGGGCGTTGGCCCTCCCACACTTCCACCATCTCCTGGTCCTCAAGGGTTGATAGAGGCCCCACTCTACTACCCGCTTCATCACTGAGGCCCGTGGAGCCCTGCTGGGTTCAGACTGCGCCGTGTGCCCGGGAGGGTGGTCCAGCACTAGGATGTTCTCTTTTGTTCCTCGTCTACACCTACGTCTTCAGTGGACGTCAGGGTGTTGATTTCCAAGACTCCACGTAAAGATGGAAGTGATGCCTCTCGCGTCTCGCCCTGGCGGTTCTTACTGGGATTGCATCTGATGGTTGTTGGATACTTCCCCACCCAAATGGATGGATGAATTAGACCTCAATTTCAAAATCGTGTGACATCCCTGCCTATTAATAAGTAGACATGTGATATTACAATATAAAGCTCTACAGAATGATGAACGTGAAGTTTTTAATGGAGTTAATCATCCATAAAGGACACCATTTACAGTTCGGGACAATCTGGTAGAAATTGAGATGCAATCATTATCTGTAAAAATTAATCCTTCCATCTGAGGCTAAATGCCATATACTTCTGTCTTTTATCAGTTGAAAAATGTCTACAGTGGCTTTTAAAAACTATCACTCATTTTACAGGATCATAATTGCAAAATTTCTCAGTTCTCAATAATAAGAATATATCCTGTGAGATTTTATATGACCCAGTACTATTTTACACTGACATGCTTCATGACAGTTGTCACAACGGAAAGTCCTATCTTACTAAATACGAACTACATTGTAATCAGTGAAAATGTACACGATTTTCTGCTACTATGTCCTACTACCATGTTCTAACTCAACTTGTTGAGTTTATAGTAACACTGCATAGGGATACTTCCAAGTAAGCTATGTAATGGGCTTTAATAATAGACTTGGAGGAAGCCATATACTGCCATCAATTCTCAACATTAATGTGATTTTGTAGTTAATTAGAAATGACAAATTACAGTACTGTTTATTATTCACTCTTGTTCATTCAGGTCTTTTTGTTCATGAAACTGTTTTCACTATCTTACAGGCACATTATCATGAGAATTTTAGAGTTTAAAACCAGGTAGAAAAAAATAGAATATTTTAATGTTAAAATTGTTATAATTTTAATTATCTTCAATTTTAGATAAAAACACTCAAAAATAGACATTCAAATATTCATAACAGTATTATTCATAATTTTCAAAAGACAGAAACAACCCAAATGTCCATTAACTGATAAATGGGTAAACAAAATATGGTATGTCCATTCAGTGGAATATTATTCAGCCACAAAAAAGAATGATGTTCTGATAAATGTTGCAATGTGGACAAAACTTAAAAGACATTATACTAAGTGCAATAAACCATACCTGGAAGAGCACATATTGTAACAGAAAGATTAGTACTTGCCCAAGCCTGGGGATGTGGGAAGAAGGGAATGATAGCTAAAAGTTATGGTGTTTCTTTATGGAAAGAAAAGTGGTAGAGAATCCCTGGGTTCAATCCCCAGCATACACACATAATATCTCTCTCTCTCTCTCTCTCTCTCTCTCTCTCTCTCTCTCACACACACACACACACACACAGTTATACAATTGATTGAAGTGATTGTTGTTGCACATTTCTGAATGCTGAAAACTGTTGAACTCTACACTCTAAATGAATGAGTTGCATTATTTGACTTATTCTTAAGCTGTAACTAAAAATGTGTGTATATATCTCTGTGTGTAGGGAGTTATTCTATACCAATTACAAAAGCATACTAAGCATTATACATAGGAAAGAGGAAAGATGAAGAAAATGCCTAAGCAGAAAACTTGCATTTCAAATACTTTTTGGCCACTCAATGCCTTTAAAAAAAAAAAAAAAAAAAAAAAAAGGCCCTGTCTGAAATTTTAAAAATTAAAGAGCTGGGATGTATCTCAGTGATTAAACACCTCTTAGTTCAATCCTCTGTACAAAAAAAAAAAAAAAAAAAAAAAAAGTTTCCTTCTCTCTGAGACTTCAGAAAGTTACTTTCTCTCTGAGCCTTTCTCTTCTGTTGCAAAATAAAGGATCCCAGAGTTGGTAAGACCAAACAACTTCTGTGAAAGTGAAATGAAAAGGTAAGGTATAGTTGCATTTTTGAAAACCAGGAACTCACCATTAAAATGTGATAAAGCACTCATTCTGAGCACAGATAGCTCAAGTCTGAATTCATGCATTACCCACAAATAGGTAAGTGATTTTACACATGGGTTAACCTCTAATTCTCGGTTTCATTATGTGTAAAATGTTGATAATAATTTCTCTCTCATTGAGTTTTCAGGTGATAGGCCTCAATAAATGTAAATCATTTTCACTATTCATAATTGACTCTGTAGAATATTACAAACATTCTTCATAGTTTGTAAAGATCACAGTGATATTTCTAAACCAATATTGTGCTACTACATAATCCAAATAATAATAATGATTTCAATAAACAGATCAAGTAGACTTAACAAGCTTAATGTGACTGATTATTATATAAAAATAGAACCCTGAATAGGGTATTTTGTAATGGTTTATAATTTGTGTGTGTGTGTGTGTGTGTGTGTGTGTGTGTGTGGTACCAGGGATTGAACTCAGGGGCATTCAAACACTGGGCCACATCCTGTAAGAGCCCTAATAAGGAGATAGCTAAGATGGCAGCTAGCTAAGAGCCATAAGAGGTGTTTAAGTATTTTCACCTGATTATTCATGCATTTATCTAAGAATCTTTCTATGTCTGTGAAAACTATGTGACGCACCTGTAAGCTTGAGCTGTTAACACGTGTATACTTGTTAAGGCAAAAAGTATTTAACCAGGTGAGGTTGGCTAGAGGGGGTGGTTGGAGTTGGAGAGGTTGTTGGAGCCGGAGAGAGAAGTTAGAAGAAGGAAGAATAAAGAACCTATTCATTTCCAGTCTGCCTCCTAATTCTTTCCCACGGTATCGTTGCTGCAGGCGGCAACAACATCCCCAGTCCTTTTTTATACTTTATTGGAAACATGGTCTCGCTGAGTTGCTAAGTGTCTCTCCATGGCTGAGGCTGGCTTTGAACTCGCAACCCTCCTGCCTCAGCCTCCCAAGTGCTGGGATTACAGGCGTGCGCCACCGCGCCTGGCTTATAATAATTTTAAACAAATGTTATTTTTAGCACGTTTGAAATTCATTAATTTGTTTTATACTGATATTAGGTATTGCAGTAATCAAAATTCAATAATTTGGGGCTGGGTTGTGGCTCAGTGGTAGAGCACTCGCCTAGCAAGTGTGCAGCCCAGGTTCGATCCTCAGCACCATGTAAAAATAAACGCATTGTGTACAACTAAAAGCAAATAAATAAATGTTTTTTTAAAAAGTCAGTAATTTGACCATTGGAGAGAATGGGTGAAATCCCAATAAATGAGTCAATTATGCAATTTTATGTAGCAAACTGAATGTATAGTACTATATTCCATGAATTATTCTGTTTCTAATAATCCTCTTAACAGCACTATAAAATAGTTAATATTACTTGTCCCATTTGACAGCTGAGGAAACAAGGAAATAAAGGTCAAGGATTTTTGGATTTTTCCCAAGGTAACTAGTAAGAAGATGATTAAGAGGGTGGCGCACACTATGTAATCGCAGCACTTGGGAGGCTAAGGCAGGAGGATTGCAAGTTCAAAGCCACCTCAGCAATGGTGAGGCACTGAGCAACTCAGTGAGACCCTGTCTCTAATAAAATACAAAAAAGGGCTGGGGATGTGGCCCAGTGGTCGAGTGCCCCTGAGTTCAATCCCCAGTACCAAAAAAAAAAAAAAAAAAAAAAGAGAGTGCTATGATTTGTACCCCCAAAATTCATGTGCTAGAAGCCTGGTCCCCACTGTGATAGTGTTGAGGTGATAGAACCTTTAAGAGGTGGCGCCTGGTGGAAAATAATTCAGTCACGGGGCTCCACCTTCATGAATGGATTAATGTTAGTCTTTAAGAATGGATTAGCTCTCAGCCGGGCGCGGTGGCGCGTGCCTGTAATCCCAGCACTTTGGGAGGCTGAGGCAGGAGGATTGCGAGTTCAAAGCCAGCCTCAGCAATGGGGAGGCACTTAGCAACTCAGTGAGATCTTGTCTCTAATAAAATACAAAAAAGGTCTGGGGATGTGACCCAGTGGTCAAGTGCCCATGAGTTCAATCCCCGGTACCACAAAAAAAAAAAAAAAAAAAAAAAAAAAAAAAGAATGGATTAGCTCTCTCAATAGTGGGTTGTTACATGAGGCCACCCATGTGCTTCAACCCTTCTGCGTGAAGCTTGGTTCCCTTTCCTTTTCTTTGCCATATTGTATTGTACCCAGGGAGTGCAATGTTGTCTGGACCCCTACAGCCACCAGAATAAAACCTTTTATTTTGGGGCTGGGGTTGTGGCTCAGTGGTAGAGCGCTCACCTAGCATGTGCGTGGCCCGGGTTCAATCCTCAGCACCACTAAACATAAATGTGTTGCATTGTGTACAACTAAAGCAAACTTTTAAAAAAAAAAAAAAAAACTTTTATTTTATTTTATGTTACCCAGCCTCAGGTGTTTTGTTAGAGCAACACAAAATGGACTAAGACAAGAGGAATCATGAACCTAGGATTTTTGGCTCTAGAGTTTGCTTTTAGTCACCTCATATCCCTGCCTCTCTAGGATAGCTTTCTCCTTATTCTTAACATTTAACTCTTAAACATATCATCTAGATAACTTAAAACAGCACTATATAAGCCGGGCGCGGTGGCGCATGCCTGTAATCCCAGCACTTTGGGAGGCTGAGGCAGGAGGATCGCGAGTTCAAAAGCCAGCCTCAGCAATGGCGAGGCACTTAGTAACTCAGTGAGACCCTGTCTCTAATAAAATACAAAAAAGGGCTGGGGATGTGGCCCAGTGGTCGAGTGCCCCTGAGTTCAATCCCCGGTACCAAAAAAAAAAAAAAAAAAAAAAAAAAAAAAAAAAAAAAAAAAAACAGCACTATATAACATATTCTAAAGCAGTGGCTTATAAACTTTTTTGACCATAACAACCATAAGGATATACATTGTACACTGAGACCCAGTACAAACCCACCTACCTGCACAATTATATAACTAAAATACAAGATTCACAAAATCATTTACTTCACTTCTTTAGATGCATTTTAATAGTCTCTATTTGAGTCTACATAAGTTCTAATCAACACCATTCTCTTTTCATAAATAGTAGCTGCAGCCCACTAAATTGATTTCATGGCTTACAAAAAACATGGTTTGAAAAACTATTCTAGAGAAAGCAAACCATGGATAAGTTTAAGTTCTAAAACAGAAGGGAAAAAACAAAATATTACTGGAAACTGAGGTAATCCAAATGAACTATAAATTGCAAGTTTTTAAAAAGAAGAGATTTAATAAGAAACATAAAGAAGCCAGGTGTGGTGGCTCATGCCTGTAATCCCAGAGGCTCAGGAGACTGTGGCAGGAGGATCATAAATTCAAAGCCAGCCTCAGCAACTTTGCGAAACCCTGTCTCTAAATAAAACATACAAAGGGCTGGGGATGAGGCTTGGTGGTTAAGCACCCCTGGGTTCAATTGTGGTACAAAAAAAGAAAGAAAGAAAGAAAGAAAAGAGTTGGGATGGTGGGATTCCATCAAAACAGAAGAAAGATTAGAGGAGTAGAGGAGGAGGATTGAGGGACAGGGAGGAGGGACAGGATAAGGGGAAAACAGTGGAATGAATCTGACCTAATTTTCCTGTATAGATATATGAATATACCACAGTGAATCTCACCACTATGTATATACATAAGACACTAATTTTAAAGAAAGAAAAAAAAAAACTAAATAGCAGGAAGATCAGAAGAGTAGAGGAAAGGGAACAGGGGAAGGGAGAAGGGGAGAGAATGGGGAAGCATTAGGGCACTAGGGACTGAATTAGAGCAAACTGTATTCCATGCTTTTATAATTATAATCAAAATAAATCCTAATTTTATGTGTAACTAAAAGGAACCAATAAAAAGGAAAAAATAAATAAGAAATTTAAGTTACAGTTCTTCCTAAATATTCCTTCCTAACACCATGCTTTATATTCCATGAAACTATAATGCAACTGCCATGGTGTGAGTGTATATCCCCAAAATTCATGTGTTGGAACCTTATTTCCTCAATGTGGCAGTGGGAGGTGAGGCCTAGTGGGAAGTGTTTGGGTCATGGGAAGAGAAATCTCATGAAAGGATTAATACCTTTCTCATGTAGTTCTTACTCTCACAGGACTACATTATTTCCCAGAATATTGTTATAAAGGAAGATTGCCTCCTCATATTTTTTCTTTTCCATGTGCACCTACTTGACCTTCTGCCTTCTGCTGTGAGTTGAAGCAGCAGGAGGCTCTCAGCAGAAGCTAAGCAGATGCAACCACCCAATCTTGGATGTCCCAGCTTTCTGAACTGTGAGTCAAAAGAGGCCTTCCTTTATGAATACCAAGTCTCCAATATTCTGTTAATAATAACAGAAGACAGACTAAGAAACTGATTGACAATGCTTCTGGAGAAGTGACATAAAAATTAAAAGAGTATACAGGGTTGAAGGTAATGCTGATTCCACTTCTTGTTATCAGCTTTATACTGCCACAGCAGATAACCCGAGACAGAGTAATTTATAAAGAAGAAAATTTTAAGCCAATTATGGTGGCACACATCTGTAATCCCAACAACTCAGGAGGCTGGGGCACAAGGATCACAAATTCAAAGCCAGCCTCAGCAACCTAAGACCTTTAGCAACTTAGTGAGACCTTGTCTCCAAATAAAAAATAAAAAGGACATAGCTCAATGCTAAAGCTCCCCTGGACTCAATCCCCAGTATCAAAAAAAGGAGGAAAAGGAGGAGGAGGAGGAGGAAGAGAAGAAGAAGGAGAAAATTTTATTGTCCCACAGTTCAGGACACTGGGAAGTCTCATATCAAGATGCCAGCAAGGACTTCTTGCTGAGTAATAACATTGTGAAAGGCATCACATGGCTAAAGAACAAAAAGAAAGGCTGAGAGAGAAAGAGCAAGAAGAGGCCAACCAACTTCTGAAATAACAAACCCACTCCCACCATCATGGTATTGATCAATTCATGAGAGTGAAACCGTCAAGAACTACATGACCTAAACACCTCTCAAAAGTCCAACCTCACCTGGCGCAGTATCATCCCAGCACTTTGGGATGAGCAGGAATCGCGAGTTAAAGCCTTGGCGAGGCACTTGTAACAGTGACCCTGTCTAATAAAATACAAAAAAAGGGCTGGGGAGCCCAGGGTCGAGTGCCCCTGAGTTCATCCCCAGTTGTATCATCAAAAGCCATTTAACAATAATTCTGGAGACCCATTGGAACCTAACAATAATTCTAGACCCTTTGGAACCTGAGTTTCTCCTTCAATAAAATGAGAGAATTGTATACCTTCTGCCATTAAAGGAAAATCCGCTTTTCTC
Organism: Tamias sibiricus; assembly: GCA_025594165.1. Lineage (NCBI taxonomy): Eukaryota > Metazoa > Chordata > Mammalia > Rodentia > Sciuridae > Tamias > Tamias sibiricus. The sequence goes on along the minus strand of CM046663.1, from coordinate 10,616,029 downwards.
TCCTTCTAGTCTTCTCAGCTCTTGGAATCCCAATTCCTCCACACAATTCTTTCTCATTCTTTCAGCTTATGATGAGTATTCCCTCCTTCTGATTCCCTGAGGGTTTACTATTGAGTAAAAAAAAAAAAAAAAAAAAAAAAGTTCACCATTATATTCTTTTTTTGGTGGGGGATACCAAGGATTGAACTCAGGGGCACTCGACCACTGAGCCACATTCCCAGTCCTATTTTGTATTTTATTTAGAGACAAGGTCTCACTGAGTTGCTGAGTGCCTCACTAAGTTGCTGAGGCTGGCTTTGAACTTGCACTCCTCCTGAGATGGCTAGCTAAAGAATATTAAATCCACTAAAAATCACTAGTGATTTTTCTTTTTTCTTTCTTTCTTTGTTTTGGTGGGGGGTAATGAGGGATGGCAACTGTTCAGTCGTACTTTTCCAGCCCTTTTTATTTTTTATTTTGAAAAAAAGGGTCTCAGGGCCTTTATAACATGTGATCTTTTCACATTTTTTCCTGCTATATAAACCACAGCCACCATGTATTGATGATCTTTTCAATTTATTTCTGAGATTTTGATTCTTTGACCAATATCTCCCCACTACCCAAACACCACCTCATTGCTGGGGGTAAACCACTCTTCTACTCTCAGCTTCAATGTGTTCAACTTGTTTATTTTTTTTTTTTACCAAGGATTGAACCCCAGGGATGCTTCACCACTGAGCCACATTCCCAGTTCTTTTTATTTTTTATTTTTGAGACAGGGGGTCTTGCTAAAATTGCTTGCTAAATTGCTGCTTTAAACTTGCACGATCCTCCTGTCTCAGTTTCCCCTAGCCCCTGGGATTACAGGCTTGGACCAACTAAACCCAGCTTCAACTTTTTTAGGTTCCATGTAAGTGGGATCAGCTTTCTATCTTATCTTTCTATGCCTGCCTTATTTCACTTAACATAAATTCATTCCAAGTTGTCATAAATGACAGATATCCTTCCTTTTTAAGACTGAATAGGGGCTAGGATTATTCAGTTATAAGGGCTTGCCTAGCAAGTGTGTGAGGCACTGGGTTTGATCTTCAGCACTACATAATAATAAATAAATGAAATAAAGGTATCATGTCTAATCTACAACTAAAATTTTTTTAAATGCCAATGTTCTATATTTTAAAGAAAAGGGACTGAATAGTATTTCCCATTTTCCTTATTAATGGACACTTAGGTTGATTTCATATTCTAGCTATTGTGAATAATGCTATAATTTGAACATATGAGTGCAGGTATTTTTTTCAACATATTGAATTTCATTTCTTTTGATCTATAGCCAGCAGTGGAATTGCTGGGACATATGGTAGTTTTCTATTTTTAGTTTTTTGAGGAATTTCCATACTGTTTCCCATAATGGCTTGTACTAATTTACATTCCCAAAAATAACAGGAGTGCATGTTTTCTTTACATAACTTGCCAGCGCTTGTTTTGTCTTTTTAGTGCTAGCCATTTTAACAGGTGTGGTGAGGTGTATCTCACTGTGGTTCTCATGTGAATTTCCTTGATGAGTAGCGCTATTGAGCATCTTTTCATGTGCTGTTGGACATTTGTTTATCTATTTTGGAGAAATATCTATTCAACTCCTCTGGCCATTTTAAATAGGATTATTTGTTTTCTTTTTATTGAATTGTTTGAATTCCTTATGTATCTGTTAATATTAACCCCATATCAGATTGCAAATTATAAATATTTTCTCCCATTCTCTAGGTTATCTCATCATTCTGTTGATTGTCTCTATTGTACAGATTTTTAGTTTAATGCAATCCATTTGTTTATTTTTCCTTTTGTTGCCTGTGCTTTTGTTTCTCGTTTTTATCTCTTAGGCAGCAGAGCCTGCCCCCAAGTGACATCTAAGCTTTAGATGGACTCACTGAAGGAGTGAAGCAAATTTTAAAAAAGAAGACATGTTAGGCTAAGAATAAAGGCCATTTCAGAGGTGCTGTTTTCCCTCAGAAATAAATAATTTTAGGGCTGGGATTGTGGCTCAGCTCAGGTGCAACAGGAGTGCTCACCTAGCACTGGGTCCAGCTGTAAGTGCCCGGATCTTCAGCGTGCACTAACTATAATTCAATCAAATAAATATAAAATAATCACATTGTCTACAACTATAAGCTTAAAAATAAATAAATGGAGGCCAAATAAAATTTTATGAATAATTTCCCATTATGGACACTTAGAGTTGATTTCATAAGCTATTGTGAATAAGTTCTGAACATATGAGGTATTTTTTCAACATATTGATTTCATTTCTTTTGGTTGTGATATTGCTGTGGATCATATGGTAGTTCTATTTTTAGTTTTTTGAGGAATTTCCATACTGTTTCCCATTGTACTTAATTTTTTACATTCCAAAAACAGAGTGCATGTTTTCTTTACATAAGTGCTAGCCATTTTAAACAGGTGTGTGTGAGGTGTATCTCACTGTGGTTCTCATGTGAATTTCCTTGATGAGCTAGCGCTATTGAGCAATGGAATTTGTTTATCTATTTTGGAGAAATATCTATTATTTTGTTTGAATTCCTTATGTATCGTTAAAATTAAAACCCCATATAGATATGCAAAAATTATAAATTTTCTCCATTTCTAGGTTAATAATCGTTCTGTTGATTGTCTCTATTGTACAGAAATAGCAATTCCATTTTTTATTTTTTTTTGTTTTTTTTTTTTTCTGTTTTACCTTAGGCAGCAGAGCCGGCCCAAGTGATCTGAACTCAGGGAAGACTCTATTTCAGACCTATACTTTGGGGGCCAGCATCCCCAGCCGGGTTCAATCCTCTTTGTTTAAAGTATTAAATATTAGAGTACAGCATGTAAGAATAAAAGCCACATTGGTAAAACAAATAAATATATATATTTTTTAAAAATAAAAATCACTGAGTTGCTAACGTGCCTTATACAGAGGACAGATTTTTTTGGCTCATGGTTTCAAAGACTTTGTCTAAGGTCAGTTGGCTCCATTATTTTTAGGCTGTGGTGAGACAGAACATCATGTTGGCGAATGGGGCATGGCAGAGCAAAGCTATGATCCCATAGCAGCCAAGAAGCAAAGAAAGTGAGCCAGGAGTCAGGATTCCAATATCCCCTTTCAAGGGGCATACCCACAATGAGCTAATTGTCTTGCACTAGGCTCACCTCCTAAAGGTTTCACTGCTTTCCAAAAGTGCCACAGGCTTGTAACAAAGACTAGCATAAGGGCTTTTTGGTGATATTTATGAGACAAACCATGACACCTACTGAAGTGCTCCTTATTGTCAACTATTCATTGATTGAATTTCTGAAGGTAACTATTTCTCTAAAAATTTAAAAACTAAAATTAAATCTAACAATTTTTTTTTTTTTTTTTTTTGTACCTACCAGGGATTGAACTCAGGGGCTCTCGACCCCTGGGCCACATCCCCAGCCCTTTTTTGTATTTTATTAGAGACAGGGTCTCACTGAGTTGCTAAGTGCCTCGCCATTGCTAAGGCTGGCTTTGAACTCTCATGATCCTCCTGCCTCAGCCTCCCAAGTACTGGGATTTACAGGCATGCGCACCAGGCCCAGCTTGATCTATTTTGAATCCTCACATTTCCAGGCCGGGAGCAGTGGCACACACTTGTAATCCAACAGCTCAAAAAAGCTGAGACAGGAGTATTGCAAAATTTAAAGCCAGCCTCAGCAATTTAGTGAGGCCCTAAGCAACTTAGTAAGACCCTGTCTCAAAATATTAAATCCCTAGTACCAAAAGATAAGTAAATAAGTAAACAAAGTAAAATATTTTTCCTACTTCCTTTGTGATTTTAAAATGATTTTAGTTTGTTTTTTTGTTTGTTTGTTTGTTTGTTTGTTTTGGTACTGGGGATTGAACTCAGCGGCACTCGACCACTGGACCACATCCCCAGCCCTTTTTTTGTATTTTATTAGAGACAGGGTCTCACTGAGTTGCTAAGTGCCTCGCCATTGCTGAGGCTGGCTTTGAACTCACGATCCTCCTGCCTCAGCCTCCCAAAGTGCTGGGATTACAGGCGTGCACCACCGCGCCCCGCAAGTTTGTTTGTTTTTGTTTTCGGTACCAGGGATTGAACTCAGGGGCACTCGACCACTGGGCCACATCCCCTTTTTTGTATTTTGTTAGAGACAGGGTCTCACTGAGTTGCTAAGTGCCTCGCCATTGCTGAGGCTGGCTTTGAACTCGCCATCCTCCTGTCTCAGCCTCCCAAATGCTGGGATTACAGGCATGCGACACCACGCCCAGCTAAAAATGATTTTAGTTTTAAAAAGAAAAACCAGTGGTTGAGTGCCCATGAATTCAATCCCCTGTACCAAAAAAAAAAAAAAAAAAAGAAAAGAAAAAGAAAGAAAGAAAAAGGAAAGGAAAGGAAAAGAAAAAGAAACCCCACTGGGTGTGGTAGCACATGAATATAATTACAGCAACTCAGGAGGCTGAGGCAGGAGGATCACAAGTTCAAAACCAGCCTCAACAACTTAGCAAGACTTTAAGTAACTTAGTGAGACCCTGTCTCATAATAAAAAAATAAAAGGGCTAAGGATGTAGCTCAGTGGTTAGGCCGAGGTCAATCCCTGGTACCAAAAACAATTAATAATAATAATTTAATAGTAAAAGAAAAGAAAAAAATAAGCTACAAATTTGAAAACCACAAACAAAAATCATGGCCAATAATTCTTACATCAGAGGATGCCCATTGCTACAATTTTTAGAAAAATTTTAGGTTCACAAGATTGAGTGGAAAATACAGAAGCTTTCCCATGTACTCTGCCCAGATATATATATATATATATCTATATATATATATATATATATTTCCCCCCCCATTATCTACATCTCCCACCAGAGTGGTACATTTGTTACAACTGATGAACTTAATATTGACATCATTATATCTCACTGTTGCTTTCAATATAAACATTTTGGTGGAGCAATATTTTTTCACTGACAGATGTTTAAAAAAATCACTCCAAAAGTAGTATATATTGCATATTTTCTTATTAGATAGTACTATGGTTTGGATGTTGCTTGTCCCTCAAGGTACATACATGTGCTGGGAGTTTGGTCCCCAGGGCAACAGTATCAGGAAAGGATATGCTACCTTCTGGAGGTATAGCCTGGTAAGACACTCTTAAGCCAATTGAAGGCATGCCCTTGAAGGGATTTGGGGACCCCAATCTCTTTCTGGCTTCCTGCTTTAAGGTGTGATTCCCCCTCCTCTGTGGATTCCACCCTCACTGTGGGAACCTTGTCACATCCTACACTGTATTTTAATTTTTTTTTGTAGTTGTAGATGGACAGAATGCCTTTATTTTATTTTTTTTTAATTTTTAAAAATATTTATTTATTTGCTTTAGCTGTACACAATGCATTTATTTGTACGTGGTGCTGAGGATCGAACCCGGGCCGCGCACGTGCTAGGCGAGCGTCTACCGCTGAGCCACAACCCCAGTCCACCTTTATTTTATTTGTTTATTTGTATGTGGTGCTGAGGATTGAACCCAGTGCCTCATGCATGCTAGTCAAGTGCCTTGCCACTGAGCTACAGCCCCAGCCCGTAGAACTATTTATAATAAATAAATATCTTTTATTTATAAGCTTAGTCTGCCTCAGATATTTTATTATGGTAATGCAATACAAATACATATAGCATAGATTGAAGAAGAAATTCTGTAAAGAACTTGTAATATTTAGAAAAATAAAACTGGCACAGAGAATACAGTTGTCATCTTCATTTTTTATTTTATTTATTTATTTATTTATTTTTAGGTGTACATCATGGCTTTATTTTTACGTGGTGCCGAGGATTGAACCCGGGTCGCACACATGCTTAAGCGAGCGCTAAACCACTGAGCTACAGCCCCAGCCCCATCTTCATTTTATTGTTGTTAGACAGGTAAAAGGATATTAAGAAGAAATACATATAGTGTCGAGTAATATGTAACTACACAAAGAATTGCATTTTTACCTCATTCTACTATTAAAACATTGATAAGAATGGTTCCTTATCAATGTAGATCTAAGGATCTACTCATGGAAAAGTGGCATTGAGCACGAGCAGCATGCTCATAATGGGCAGAGAGATGAAAATATAAGGCATACTTATTTATTATGTGATGTGATAGAAAATAATTTTGTGGAAAATATTTCTGAGACATGATATCTACCATGGAAAGGAACTAAATTTTATATTTAATCATTCTTTAAATGTACACTTTGTGATGTTAACAAAAAAATTGGTCATTGTTATTAATATAGTATGAAATTTTTATTCAGATCTTTTTTGTTCATTTATTCCACAAATATCGAGAGTCTCAGTAAATTCTAAGGATATGACAGTGAATAATACAGATGTAATCACTAGTCACATGAAATAGATAGTCTGTACTACATTAAAAGAACCAATAAACAGAGAATCATCAAAATGAGTAAAATAATTATAGTTGAATGTTAGGATAGAAATTAAAAGAGTTCTATTATAGAGAATAACAATGGGGACCTATGCTGATAATCATGGAAGACCTTTCTAAGAAAGCAACATGTAAGTTGAAATTTGCTGAAGAAGCAGCCACTAGAAGAATCAGAGGAATGTCTGGACAGCACAAAATCAAGAAATATCCTTTTCCTAGGAAATGGAGAAAGGTCAATAGATAGGGAGGACTGGACCAAAGGAAAGAGTCACACAAAGTAGAGCAGGAAGTGTTATGCAAGAGTGGTTCCTGGAGGGCCTTGCAAGCCATGCCAAGTGAGACAGGGTCTCACTGAGTTGCTAAGTGCCTTGCCATTGCTGAGGCTGGCTTTAAACTCGTGATCCTCCTGCCTCAGCCTCCAAGTGCTGGGATTACAGGTGTGCACCACCGCCACCGGCTGTTTGATTGATTTTGAGGAACGGTCTCACTAAGCTGTTGAGTGCTGGCCTCAAACTTGCAATCCTTTTGCCTGAACCTTCACTTCATTATCTTGTCCTTAATATCTAACTCTAAAAGTTGGAGGTATAGGACTGGAAAGGTGCAATACTTTTCCTCACCCATCATAAGGATCATGACTGATACTCCTATTAACAAAAAAATTAGGTTAGCAAAAACAAAGCATAATGCATTTATTTAGTGGACGTTTTATATGAAAGCCTTCAGAAAATAAGACCCAAAGAAGATAGGAATTCAGGGATACAGAAAGAAAAGATATACTGAGACACAAAAGAGAAATACCCATGAACCATTGAAATACAAAATGAACAGCCCACATTCTTGGCCTGCATCTTTGCCCACAAAAAAAATAGCATGAGGGACTGGGATTGTGGCTCAGCGGTAGAGCACTCACCTAGCACGTGCGCGGCCCAGGTTCTATCCTCAGCACCACATAAACATAGATGTGTTGCATTGTATACAACTAAAGCAAATAAATAAATAAAAAAAATAGCATGATGTGAGGGAAGTACACAAGCACTGGAAAACCTGGTACAGAATTGTTTAACTCTGCCCTGAGTCCACTTCTATAAACAGCCCCTAACTACTATCTCCCTATAAATATTAATATCCCAGACCTAGGGATTATGTCTCTCACTCTCCAAATGGCTCACTTTCTCCCTTGAATGTATTTCTGCTTTTCCTGACTAAATCTCTAAGTTAACGGACACATCCTTAAATTCATTTCTGCAAAATTTGTCAAGAACTCCATTTATCCTGAATTGAAGTCCCCCTTTCGGGAACTCCTCTGGTGACACAAAGACCCAAGAGAAACTGTCTTTTATGTTTAAATTCAACAAATAATGGGCAGCTCTGTAGAAATGTAATTGGACAAAAAGGTATAATATAATGGTAATAGAATGAAGCAGGGAACCTAGCCAGGCCTGGTTATTCATATACTTCTTGACTTCTCTGTGTAACATACCTTCCTCCCAAGTATGGGCAGGACCTCTTCTGGAATAAGGGTCTTATGACCTACTTGCAGACAAAGTAGGTCAAAGAATTTCTTTTTTTTTTTCTTTTCTTTTTTTTTTTTTTTTTTTTTTGGTACCGGGGATTGAACTCAGGGGCACTTGACCACTGGGCCACATCCCCAGCCCTTTTTTGTATTTTATTAGAGACAGGGTCTCACTGAGTTACTAAGTGCCTCGCCATTGCTGAGGCTGGCTTTGAACTCACGATGCTCCTGCCTCAGCCTCCCAAAGTGCTGGGATTACAGGCATGTGCCACCGCGCCCCCGGCTCAAAGAATTTCTTTATGACCACATCCTACACAAAAGTCAAGGGAAGATTAGAGTAATATTGCTAGGTTTTATGACTTGCATTGAAGGGAATAAATTCTAGTTTCTATGACCCACCTTGAAGAAGAGAATTCTGGTTTCTGTGGCTTGCACTAGAGGAGAAAGAGGGGGCAAGAGACATGAGGGGAGGAAGGTCAAAGAAAGACTGTTTCTAAGACCCTTCCAATGTCACTTTAAAGTCTCAGCATCCAAAATGCTATACTTTGATCTATGAATTTCTGTGCCCTAACAGAGGCCATTTATATATTAACCATTGCTTTCTAAACTCAAAGTACCCAAAATGTCTTTTTAAATGATTTTATCCTGAGCGAGGGGCAACACTTTGATTCATAAATACCTATGTCTATGGTGATTGTTCTTGTTTCTTTCCTACTATTGTTTTAAGTATTTAGAGTCCTAGATATGAATATAAAAAAAAAAAAAAGTAGCTAAAGAAAGACCTGTGAGCCGGGAGCGCGGTGGCGCACACCTGTAATCCCAGCACTTGGGAGGCTGAGGCAGGAGGATCGCGAGTTCAAAGCCAGCCTCAGCAATGGCGAGGCACTTAGCAACTCAGCAATGGCTAGGAACTTAGCAACTCAGTGAGACCCTGTCTCTGATAAAATACAAAAAAGGGCTGGGGATGTGGCCCAGTGGTCGAGTGCCCCTGAGTTCAATCCCTGGTACCAAAAAAAAAAAAAGAAAGAAAGAAAGACCTGTGTCTCCATGGCTGTCTTATGACCTCCATGTGCCTAAAGGATCAATCCCCCAAGTTCTCTTTTTATGACCCCCTAAATTCCACAATTTGGTCCACCAATCCATCTTATCTCTCCTCTAGTTCCCCTGAAACAGAACATCAGATGATTCAACATACCCCACTCTCTCTCTGTACTTTCATCAGACCTTGTCTTGGTGTTATTTCCTCAAACTACTAAAAACTTGCCCTGTATTCAATCTAGTGAACTACTTCATCTTTAAGGCAGAAAACTTCACTCTCAGACACATATATGCCCCAAGGGTTCACAAACACTTTCCAAAGGATACAGGACCAGAGCAATTTTGGAATAATCAGTTTCCAGATCCTCAAATTTTTTTGTATTCTTTACTGAAACTGAGCTGGGCGTGGTGGTGCACACCTGTAATCAATCCCAACAACTCAGGAGGCTAAGGCTAGGAGCGGTGGCGCACACCTGTAATCCCAGCACTTGGGAGGCTGAGGCAGGAGGATCGCGAGTTCAAAGCCAGCCTCAGCAATGGCGAGGCACTTAGCAACTCAGCAATGGCTAGGAACTTAGCAACTCAGTGAGACCCTGTCTCTGATAAAATACAAAAAAGGGCTGGGGATGTGGCCCAGTGGTCGAGTGCCCCTGAGTTCAATCCCTGGTACCAAAAAAAAAAAAGAAAGAAAGAAAGACCTGTGTCTCCATGGCTGTCTTATGACCTCCATGTGCCTAAAGGATCAATCCCCCAAGTTCTTTTTATGACCCCCTAAATTCCACAATTTGGTCCACCAATCCATCTTATCTCTCCTCTAGTTCCCCTGAAACAGAACATCAGATGATTCAACATACCCCAATCTCTCTCTGTACTTTCATCAGACCTTGTCTTGGTGTTATTTCCTCAAACTACTAAAAACTTGCCCTGTATTCAATCTAGTGAACTACTTCATCTTTAAGGCAGAAAACTTCACTCTCAGACACATATATGCCCCAAGGGTTCACAAACACTTTCCAAAGGATACAGGACCAGAGCAATTTTGGAATAATCAGTTTCCAGATCCTCAAATTTTTTTGTATTCTTTACTGAAACTGAGCTGGGCGTGGTGGTGCACACCTGTAATCAATCCCAACAACTCAGGAGGCTAAGGCTAGAGGATCCCAAATTCAAGGCCAGACTAGACAATGTCTTAACAAGGCCTGGGGATGTAGCTCAGTGGTAAAGCAATTCTAAATTCAATCCCCAGTGCCACAAAAAAAAAAAAAAAAAAAGAAAAAAAAGAAAAAGAAAAAGAAAGAAAGAAAGAAAAGAAAAAGAAAAAAAAAGAAAACCCTTAAATGAATAAACAGATAAATAAAATTGACCTGCCTAAAACTCTAAGGTAAAGCTACCCCTTTAACAACTAGCTTTCTTTTCCATTTTTTTTTTTTTTTTTAATTCTTCCTTTTTTTTTTTTTTTTTTTTTTTTTTGATACTGGGGATTGAACTCAGGGGCACTTGACCACTGGGCCACATCCCCAGCCATTTTTTGTGTTTTTAATTAGAGACAGGGTCTCACTAAGTTGTTAAGTACCTCAGCCATTGCTGAGGCTGGCTTTGAATTCACGATCCTCCTGCCTCAGCCTCCCAAAGTGCTGGGATTACAGGCGTGCGCCACCGCGCCCGGCTTAATTCTTCCATTTTTAAACAGGATTTTTTCCCCCAGATTCTTCCCTAAGGCAAGGTATCTCCTGATGAAAAAACTTTCAGAATTTCCATTAAAAGGACAATTTGAAACACTGGTGTAAATTTGACTGTAAATGAATGACTCTGATGACTGGTAACAAATTCTTTTGCATGATAGGAGGGTTTTGATTATTTTCAACAAAACTGAATGAAGCCAGGCGTGGTGGCGCACGCCTGTAATCCCAGCACTTTGGGAGGCTGAGGCAGGAGGATCGCGAGTTCAAAGCCAGCCTCAGCAATGGCGAGGCACTTAGCAACTCAGTGAGACCCTGTCTCTAATAAAATACAAAAAAGGGCTGGGGATGTGGCCCAGTGGTCGAGTGCTCCTGAGTTCAATCCCCGGTACCAAAAAAAAAAAAAAAAGAGAGAGATCAAGAGCGAGGCATGTTAGTCCACCTGCAATCCCAGTGACTCTGTAGGCTTAGGCAGGAGAATTGCAAGTTCAAGGCCAGCATCAGCAACTTAGCAAGACCCCCCCCCCCATCTCAAATTTAAAAAAAAAAAAAATTAAGGCTGGGGATGTAGCTCAGAGATAGAACCTTCCTGGGTTCAAACCCCAGTACTGAAATAAAAAAATAAATAAGTTCATAATCCAATACAACTGGTATCTTTAAAAAAAGGAGAAATTTAGACACATAAATAGACACTTATAGAGAAGACACCTGAGAAACAAAGGAAGATGGCCAAGTGACTGGAATGATAGATCCACCAACCAAGGAACACTAAGGATTCCAGCAAACCATAAAAGCTAGGAAAAACAAGAAAGGATCCATCCTTGGAGCTGACAGTGAGAACACAGTCTACACCTTGGTTTCAGACATCTAGCCTCCATAACTGTGAGAAAATATCTGATGCTGTTCCCAGCCATCTTGTTAAAAATACTTTGTGACAGCAGCCCTGGGAAACTAGTACATGTTGGATTCCAGGCAGGAGGCTGCGCCTCCCAGGCAGAAGGCCACACCTCCCCAGGTGCTTTGATAAAAACTACACCTCCCAAGATCCTCAGCATGACCAGAAAACCTGACCAGCAAGTGCCCTGTCCACTAACCTCCTGACCTCTGGTAGCCTATAGGGCAAGGACTCACTCCAAGGGGGTTTTATGACCCCTACTCTATTTAAGCCAGCCCCGGACTGAACTCGCTCTCTGTTCCTGCTTGCCCCCCCCCCCTCCCTTCCGTCCCCCATTCTTCCTTCTGGGTTCGTCCCCTCCACGTGCTTCTTTTGGTGATTCAATAAACCCCCCTCCCTTTTCCTATAGGGCGGTTTCAGCGTGCGTTCATCTATCCTGCAAATTTTTCTAACAGTACACATTTCTGTAGAACTTTCCGCATGTAAGTCTGAAAACATTGAAAATAATTAAAAGATAGCATTAAACAAGGTTTTCATTTTCATCTACTTGTCATGTGGGGAGGCAAGTCTACCTTTGGATTAGAGCAAGGAATATGCATTCAAGGAAGAATGTGAGCTATATCCAGAGGTAGAAAACAGCAGCTAGTTGGTTGGAGCTGTCAATATTTATAGAGGGTTGGTGCCAGGAGCTGGACTAGAGGTGGAGCCAGTTTGGACCTACACACTTTGGGGCGAGTTTTCCCTGCCCTTGCACATTGCCCTCATGCAGGGAGAAAGTGGAATGGAAATACAAATTCAGTGAGGAAAAGGAAATGTCACATTTGTTAGAACTAATTACAATTGTTTATGCATGCTTTCTGCCTTTCAGTGGTTCATGGGTGTTTCCTTTATTCTGAAATTCCTCTCTCTTGCTCATTTGTGTAAACCAGTTTTTCTTATCACATCAATAAAACTGAAAAAGGGGGACATAAAATCTGTCTCATTCTAGCAAAACATAACATTCATCCAAAGATTCATGAACTATTTAAAAAAATTATTTTCTATGTCATTTTTCTGTAAAATTCTAATAATTTTGCATTATTCTTAGTTGAAATGTATTAGTCACTACGTCTATTTAAAGAGTTAATAATTTAGTAATAGTTTTATTCGTATGAAATGTTTAATCCTTAGTGAGTCTAGATATTTTTCCATTTTAAATTTATTTACATAACTTTGTTGCAGATTAATATAGTAAGGTGAATGCTGATGGACTTTTAAGAATAAATATATGAGGCCGGGCGCGGTGGCGCACGCCTGTAATCCCAGCACTTGGGAGGGCGAGGCAGGAGGATCTTGAGTTCAAAGCCAGCCTCAGCCATGGCGAGGCACTTAGCAACTCAGTGAGACCCTATCTCTAATAAAATACAAAAAAGGGCTGAGTGTGTGGCCCAGTGGTCAAGTGCCCCTGAGTTCAATTCCCAGTACAAAAAAAGAATAAATATGTGTTACACGAGGATAAAATTCTGTGGAGAAAGTGGAATGGAAATACAGATTCAGTGAAGAAAAGGAAATCCTTTTCTAACACATGTTAGAACTAAACAATTTCTTGTAGTTTTTAAAAGAATGATGGTAAGTGTAAAGTTGATATAATATTTAGGACCCATTAAATTCATTAAGGAGTAATTTAGATTTTTATTTTCAAACATATATATTTGCACTGCACATAAATTATGCTAGATGTCACTTTATATTATGTAAGTAGGTTTATAGTTAACCAGTGTCCTTTGAGGGAATGTAACAGTAGTCCACTTCATGCTTTGAATATAGCCCTTGCTTCTCTGCAACTGTGACTTTTTTTTTTTTTTTTTTTTTTGCCAGGGGTACCGGGGATTAAATTTAGGGGCACTCAGCCACATCCCCAGACCTATTTTTTTTTTTTTTTTTTTTGGTACCAGGTATTGAACTCAGGGGCACTCGACCACTGGGCCACATCCCCAGCCCTTTTTTGTATTTTATTAGAGACAGGGTCTCACTGAGTTGCTAAGTGCCTCGCCATTGCTGAGGCTGGCTTTGAACTTGTGATCCTCCTGCCTCTGCCTCCCCAGCCCCTTATTTTAAAATTTTCAAACAGGGTCTCACTAAATTGTCCAGGCCATCCTGGGATTTGTGAACCTCCTGCCTCAGCCTCCTAAATTGTTGGGATTACCAACTTGTGCCACTGTGCCTGGCTCTAAACTTTTACCTTTTCTGTAAATTCTCCCTTGCTCTACCTATCTGCTTTCCCTCTGGAACTCAATGAAATTAGCCAATGTTAAAAATAAATAAATTGGGAGGCTGAGGCAGGAGGATCACAAGTTCAAAGCCAGCCTCAGCAATGGAGAGGCACTTAGTAACTCAGTGAGACCCTGTCTCTAATAAAATACAAAAATGGGCTGGGGATGTGGCCCAGTGGTCAAGTGCCCCTGAGTTCAATCCCCGGTACCAAAAAAATAAATAAAAAATAAATAAATAAATAAATAAATAAATACAGCCGGGCGCGGTGGCGCACGCCTGTAATCCCAGCACTTTGGGAGGCTGAGGCAGGAGGATTGTGAGTTCAAAGCCAGCCTCAGCAATGGTGAGGCACTTAGCAACTCAGTGAGACCCTGTCTCTAATAAAAAACATCCCAAAAAAGGGCTGGGGATGTGACCCAGTGGTCGAGTGCCCCTGAGTTCAATCCCTGGTACCACAAAAAAAATAAATAAATAAGCCAGCCAGCCATGGTGGTGCACACCTGTAATCTTAGCAACTAGAGAGGCTGAGGGAGGTGCACAAGTTTCAGGCTGGTGCAGTGAAAGGAAAGAAAGGAACTGGGAGATGGGCAAGGGAGAAATGAAAGATGGAGACTAGGCAGAGATACACAAGAGGGTTTATTTGCCAGAGCTTACAAATAAAGACACATTCCTCCATAGTGGAGAGAAGGGCAGGACAAACTTGGATTTGGGGGCTTTTTTGGGCGGGCCCTAAGAGGGGGTGTTAAAGGTGGGGTTGGTATGAGGGAGTGGTGATATGCCCTTGGTCAGGAAAGAATGCAGTTGGTGAAGAGTTGGGTTGGTATGAGGGAGTGGTGAGCCTTTCCCAGAAAGGTGCTTGGGCAGGAAAATGGCAGCCATCACTTAAGATGGCCACCCAGATGCTAAGCAAGGACCTTACATGTAGGCAATTTCATTAGACCCTGTTTCAAAATTTAAAAATAAAAATAACAAGAGCTGGGGGTGTATTTTAGGGTTAAAGAGCCCCTGGATTCAATTCCCAGTACCAGAGAAGAAAAGGAAAAAAAAAAATAGTAATATGAATAGGAGTTTGTTTCTGCAACCAGGATCCTTGTGCAAGCAACTTAAGCATAACCTAGAAGCACTCCTTATATCTAATTAATTTTGTATAAAACTACAGCCAATCATAGAAAGACAATTGGTCAATTGTTTATTTTATTTTATTTTATTTTAATTGTAGGTGGACACAACACCTTTATTTTATTTATGTGGTGCTGAGGATAGAACCCAGGGCCTTACACATGTGAGAAGAGCGCTCTACCGCTGAGCCATGGCCCCAGCCCTTGGTCAATTGTTTATATAACTAGGATGCAACTGGGAAATCATACCCAAATAAGAAAATACATAACTGCAAGCCACTCAAGTGTTTTCTTTTTTGGCTTTCTGTTCAATAAAAACTCACTGCTCACACTGTTAGAGTGGAGTTCTCTGAACATTCTCCAGTTTTGAGTGATGTCTGATTCAAATCATCTAGTGCTCAAATAAACTCAAATAATTTATTTTGTCTGAAGTTTTATTTTTAATTTTTAGTTGTAGATGGACACAATACCTTTATTTTATTTATTTATCTTTATGTGGTGCTGAGGATCCAACCCAGGACCTCACACATGCTAGGCAAGCACTCTATCACTGAGCTACAACCCCAACCCTTGTCTAAAGTTTTTTTTCAAGCACTACAGCATATAAAATATTTACATTATATGCTTAAAGATTAGTTGTTTACAACTTCTGCCTTCTTACCCTCTTGGAAGTCAAGAACAATGTGGTATTTTTCTTTGTATTTCCATGTCCAGCATAACTACAGATGCAGTGTTTGTTGATGAAGCCAGAATTAGACAGGCAGTCAGTATAGATAGTCAAATTGAGTCAGGTCAGATCTAGGAAGCCAATTTTGCTAGAGTCCCCGGAAGTTGGAGACTGTCCCCTGAGGTTTTGAAATGTTAATTCCTTCAGAGCTCTTCCTCCACCCTTATCAAGAATGTGCCCCTGCCCCAACCTGTTGCCAAGGTAACCCGGTCCAGGAACTGCCCCTCCCTATATGGAACTATAAAGTTGTTAATTAATGTGCCCTGGGCTGTACCATCCAGCCCTCCCCCCTTTCAGCCCATCAGCTTCTCACTTTTCTTGGACATCCCACTGAGCATTTCTGGGCCTGGTCACATAAGCAGGAAGGAGAGAGGAAGAAGGGGAAGAAAGCAGGAGAACAAAGGAAGCCTAGGACATACAAAAAAGGCAGACCGCCTCGCTTCTTGGGATACCAGGATACAAGCTATGGCCCCCTTCTCCCTCCTGGGAGAAGTCTATGTTACCCATTTTAAATAAACCCTGCTTTATATGCTTACCTCGGCGTGCTTCTCTAATGTTCAAACTTCAACATTTGTGGGAGCAGAACTCGTCACTAGCAACCAGCAGTATCATTGGCATCAGATCAATATTGGCATCAGATTCACCATTTTAGTCAGGAGCCATTTTATCTAGAAGCTCCAAAGTTTTGATTCTGAGGCAATGCCACTTAACGTCCTGTAAGAACGTGTACCTGCTAATCAATCAACCCCACCCCAGTTTACAATGCACTGCTAAGCAGCTTATGAAATTCCTCTTGCAGGCTATGGAGCTGCTCTGTGAGTGCTGACACGCTGCTGCTCTCTACCAAGGGAGAGCCTTGTCAGTTTGCCTCGTGCTACTAACAATAAATCTCTTGCTTGAGATTCCAGTGTGTGGCATGGACTTTGCGTGGACTCTCCGAGTGTCCTTTCGGTGTTTTCATCAGGGTGTCCAGTTGGTGGATCCAGGTCCTTGGTGTCCTAAACAAAGCATTGAGCAAGACACAAACAAGTAACAGGCAAAGTACATATTTATTGAAGGTAAAGGTGGAAGTACCACTCCACAAAGCCTAAGAGAGAGGATGTCTGGAAATTAGTGTCTTATATGCTGAGCTGTGAGGAGTTCTCTTCCCTGTGGAGACATGATTGAAGACCTTACCTGATTTGCCCCAACTAGTTACCTTGTGATATCTGATTAGGTAGTTCCCCTATTGGTTATTTGAGAAAACCTAATTTCAATACTGTCTAATTTACTCCCATTGGTCATTTTAAAATACTGAAACTGTGGTGGGAGTTGTCATGGTGATAAGTCCTCAGTGGCGGGAGTTGTCTTGGTAATGGAACACTGTCTTCCTGTCTGGTCCTCCAGCGCTATCCTTTTTATACCCTACCTCTACCATCTTGGCATCCAGAACTCCTACCTAAAAGCATTCTTACTTGGCATTTATATTACTTACTCCATAAACCTAAAAGTTCTGTACTACAGCCGGGCGGGTGGCGCACGCCTGTAATCTTTACTGAAGGAGGATCGCGAGTTCAAAGCCAGCCTATAGTGAGGCACTTAGCAACTCAGTGAGACCCTGTCTTTTTACAAAAAAAGGGCTGATATAAGTGGTCGAGTGCCCCTAGTTCAATCCCCTACCACAGTTTTACTACATTTTACAGTGGGAATAGATTATAGTATTTCTCTTAAAACTATACATAGTACATGGAGAATATCTCATTATACCTAGAGAAATGAATTGTAATCAAGTTAATCGCCCAAAGTCATTTGAAATTGAGTCTAATGGATTTACTTGGATCTCTCTTACAGAAGCTCCAGGAAAGCTAAGTAAAGATGTTCAACAGTTATTTGTAATGAATTTCTTAAGAAACAAAGTCTTATTTTTTCAGGATTAAGAACTTGGAGGCCAGGGTCTAGGGTTGTGGCTCAGTGGCAGAACATTTGCCTTGCATGTGTGATGCACTGGGTTCAATTCTCAGCACCACATATAAATAAAAGAATAAAATAAAGGTTCATCAACAACTAAAAAAAAAATTTTTTTTAAAAAAAGATGGAGGCTGGAATTATGATCTCTGGAAATAGAAAATGGAAAGGAAGTTGGTATGGTAGTTACCAAATTGTAATGTAGTAATCATACAACAAAACCAAGTTTAGGATAAAATTGATGAATATGTTTAAATTGATTCTGAATTAACTATGAATTATGTATGTTTGATAGCCCCAGATTTTGGCTCAGTATTAACACTATTTCATTTCTTCCTTTTCCTTTGTCCTTTCTTTTAAAAATGGATATTAAGACACCAATGGGAGTCTTCCTTATAACTCTTCATATCCCAAATTATTAGTGGGATGTAATTCTGTTTCATTCTATACTTATACAAATATATTTATGCAAGCATTTATATTTTATTTTTTTAAAGACAGTAAAATGAAGAATATATTCTTTTGGCATGCATCAGCATTTATATTTTAAAAACATAAAATGGAATTGTATTGTTGTACCCAATTTTCAGGACAAAAGTCTCACAAGCCACTCACATAATAGCCAATGAAGCCTTTATTCTGGCCAGGGCCACCAACTATGTCCAGCACAAAGCAGGATAGTAGAAAACAGCACCAGCTCATAGCAAGGGCAGGGTTTATAAAGTGCAGGGTTAATAAGCCCTCAAGCCCTCAGGTAGAGATGGTTTATGGGTGGGTCAATGGGCCATCAAGGGGTGGAGACAGTCCAAGTCCAGTTTAAGTCTCCTTTGCTTATAACATTCCCCACTGCTCTTATCGGGAGAACAAATCTTCGTTCTCCTCCATGATCTGCCATCCCCATGTTTGGTTGAGAAACCGGCTGGCCGAATCAAGGAGACTGAATGCGAGACTGAATGCTGGCACTGGGGACTCCTCTGATAACGGGCAACAGGAGGGGTGATATTGAAAGTCCTAAAGCTCCTGCTGGGAGGGGCAATCCCTGGAACAGGTTACCTTGGCAACAGGTTGGGACATAGGCAGGGTCTCCACAAGGGTGGAGGAAGGCCACATGGGAATCAACACTCCAATTTTCCAGTGGACAGTTTCCCAACAGTCTTCAACTTCCCCAGACTCACTCAAAATTGGCGTTCTTGGTCCGACCTGACTTGATTTACCCATCTATACTAACTGCCTAACAGATTCTGGCTTTAGGAACTCCTTACTACTGTAAAGGAAGGGGACGATGACCAGATCTGGCTTCTTCGAGCTGGACAGGGGCAACGAGATAGGGGAAAGTAGTTCGGAGTTCCCTTTTTAGAAGTCAGGTCAGATTGAAGCCTGGGAAAGAACATGTTGTCATCAGGGACCAGTGCGCTTCTATGAGAGAAACAAAAAACATGAGTACTAGCCAGGCGCAGGGGTGCACACCTGTAATCCCAGCACTTGGGAGGCTGAGGCAGGAGGATCACGAGTTCAAAGCCAGCCTCAGCAATGGCGAGGCACTTAGCAACTCAGTGAGACCCTGTCTCTAATAAAATACAAAAAAGAGCTGGGGATGTGGCCCAGTGGTCGAGTGCCCCTGAGTTCAATCCCCAGTACCAAAAAAAAAAAAAAAAAAAAAAAAAAATGAGCACTGAATAAATGTTGCAGCATCTGGACTGTGTCAATGTATACCATGAAGATGATAATTTCTCACCAGGAGGTGTGAGGGCTGAGAAGTTGTCCCTGTGATAAGGCTGGAGTGGACATGGTCTTTATTAGGGAATATAACTTTAATATCCACAGAGTTAGCAGGAATGTAAACACAGCATTTAACTTTTAATCTCACAGATCAGGTGTCTATCTTTTTTTTTTTTTTTTTTTTTTTTGGTACTGGGGATTGAACTCAGGGGCACTCGACCACTGGGCCACATCCCCAGCCCTTTTTTTTTTGTATTTTATTTAGAGACAGGGTCTCACAGAGTTGCTAAGTGCCTCGCCATTGCTGAGGCTGGCTTTGAACTCGCGATCCTCCTGTCTCAGCCTCCCAAAGTGCTGGGATTACAGGCGTGCGCCACCGCGCCCGGCTTCAGGTGTCTATCTTGATAAGATGGTAGTCAAGCTACTTAATGCCATCTGATCCTATAAAATCTTTCCACTGGCATGACCTCTGTGTCTACTAGTAAAGAACCCTTTATTTCTGTTACTCAGGGCCAGATAATCATACTAGTGAATATTAAGCCTACCTGTGTAGGTTAGGAAGATCTGTAGGCCTTAAACTCACTAAAAACTTTTGACTTGGCAGTCACTTAATAGTTAAACTTTTTTTAAAAAAATATTTTATTTATTTGCTTTAGTTGTACACAATGCATTTGTCTTTATGTGGTGCTGAGGATCGAACCCGGGTCGCACACGTGCTAAGCGAGCGCTCTACCGCTGAGCTACAACCCCAGCCCTAAACTGTTTCTTTTTATAGTTAACAGGCATTCCTGCCTAAGAATCTCTTTTTTAGCCTCCAGTCTTACCAATTCTTGGGGCTAATACAAGTGTGTATCTTAAGTTACATTTAACAATTATTTCTTAAATGACCAGGAATGGTTGTGTTTCGGTTTTAACTGTTTTTGTTAAGTGTTTAAGATGAAGCAGGTCAAACAGACTTTTGCTTTTATCTATTGCTAAGAGTCAGCTGATTTCCTATTCCCTGGATTGAGATTGACTCTGAGGGCCAGAGCCAAACATTGGCTTCCTTGGCCCCTTTTAATTTAACTTGAAGTCTTGATCTTAAACATAGCAAGAGTCTCACCTGTCCTAAATTAAGAGCACTGGGGGGCTGGGGTTGTGGTTCAGCATTGGAGCTCTCACCTAGCATGTGTGCGGCCCGGGTTCAATCCTCAGCACCAAGTACAAATAAACGCATCATGTACAACTAAAGCAAATAAATAAATATTTTTTAAAAAATTAAGAGCAGCCGGGCGCGGTGGTGCACGCCTGTAATCCCAGCACTTTGGGAGGCTGAGGCAGGAGGATCGTGAGTTCAAAGCCAGCCTCAGCAATGGTGAGGCACTTAGCAACTCAGTGAGACCCTGTCTCTAAATAAAATACAAAAAAGGGCTGGGGATGTGGCCCAGTGGTCAAGTGCCCCTGAGTTCAATCCCTGGTACCAAAAAAATAAAAAAATAAAAAAATAAAAAAAAATAAAGAGCACTGGGCTTTACTTTAATGCCTACAACCTTCCTGTCATTTACCCTTTCCATTAATTGGGTTTGTACCATCCTAGGTGATTGCTTATTATCTCAAATTAACCCAGGTTGTGTCATTAAAGCAATACTTCTGCAAAACATTGACAGGCAAAGACAGTTTACAAGGAAAATACAAAATAAAATTAACAAGAGTAAAAACACATTTAGTTATTTAGTTTGTGTAATAACCATCTTGAATTTTGACAGAGTTATATACTACAACCCCTGTTATGGTTTTTTTTTTTTTTTTTTTTTTTTTTTGGTACCGGGGAATGAACTCAGGGGCACTTGACCACTGGGTCACATCCCCAGTCCCCTTTTTTTTTTTTTTTTTTTTTTTAAATATTTATTTATTTACTTTAGTCAACAATGCATTTATGTTTACCCAGCCCGTTTTTCCCAGTTTTTTACCAGGGATTTCAGGGGCACTCGACCAGCCCTTTTTTGTATTTTATTTAGAGACAGGGTCTCACTGAGTTGCTAAGTGCCTCACCATTGCTGAGGCTGGCTTTGAACTCGCGATCCTCCTGCCTCAGCCTCCCAAAGTGCTGGGATCACAGGCGTGCGCCACCGCGCCCGGCTAATGTATTATCTTTATAAGCCTAAAATTACCATACAACTCTAGTTTGGAGAACACCTACTTGATATAATGCTCTTTTAGAGCTTTCACCTCAAGGCTTGTATACCTGTATCACTGTTAGGGTCCCAGTTCAGGTGAGCAGAAGGAAAGACCCTGTTGATCAGAATGGGGTCATCTGTAGGCAGGCCGTTCGGTCCAAGGATGGACTGCTGGGCTTCCTGCCAGACCCGCTCACGCTCTTCAGATGGAAAAAGTGTTTGGAGGAGTTGGCCCGGGCGGGCCTCGCAGAGCTCCACTACTGTACTGTGTTCCCTACTCTCCCTGCTGTCCTGCCAGCTCAGGCTCCAGGCTGGTGGTGGAGGGAGAGAGGGAAAAATGAAACCAACGAGAATGCTAGCACACAAAGATCAGCCACACAAGAAATAAACAGACACAAGTACAAAAGACAACCAGACTGGGCCACACAGGGAGACCCACCAGACAACTAGATTGGGTGCCACACAGAACCAGATTGGGCTACACAGGGAGACCCACCAGGAGGACAGGAGCGACTTCTCGCCCTGTCCTGGGATTCAGTGTAAGCGACTGTGTCCAGTCTGACCTTATCCCCCAGAAGAGATCTCACCAGACAGGTAAACAGGCGGCTTCGTAGAGGCGTCCTGAGAACCGAGCGGCAGTCCTCTTGGGGCGAGGCTGAGGAACATCTCTCAGGAGCTCTCCCCTACCCCAAAAAGGAGTCTGCAATCGGGCACAGGAGGCTGAATTTGGGCGTGAGGGCAAGGAGAATAAAGAATCTCGCTGGGGCCTCCAAATGTTGTACACAATTTTCAGAAATGAAGTCTCACAAGCCACTCACGTAATAGCCAATGAAGCCTTTATTCTGGCCAGGGCCACCAACTACGTCCAGCACAAAGCAGGATAGTAGAAAATGGTGCCAGCTCATAGCAAGGGCAGGGTTTATAAAGCACAGGGTTAATATGCCCTCAGGCCCTCAGGTGGAGAGAGTTTAAGGGTGGGTCAATGGGCCATCAAGGGTGGGTCAATGGGCCATCAGGTGGAGACAGTCCAAGTCCAGTTTAAGTCGCCTTTGCTTATAACAGTATTATTCATATTACTCTCACATTTACCTTTTTCAATTAACATTGTGTTAGAGACATTGGCCTTAGATCAGTACAAATAGGTCCACTTCATTTTTTTAATTGTTGCATAATAATACACAGTATTGATATATTCTACTACCTTGGTGCCTTCCTGAGATAAGTATGAAAATAGAGCCAACGACACAAATTATAAAGAGAATAAAATGAATTAATATGTTAAAGTGTTTCATATAGTTCTGGCACATAGAAAGCACTACATAAGTGCTTGCGGAAAAAATATGTATGTGTATACATCTCACTCTTTTTTATGACTAATAATAGGTATTCTATAAAAAGTATTTCATAACTTGAAGTTATTTGTATATTAGTTAATGTTTAGAATATTATATTTATTTTCTACTCTAAATTCAACTGCAATAATAAACCTGAAAAAATAGCATGTTCTATTTATTAAATAGCCAAAAAGAAAGAAAAAAAGGGGAAAAATTATCAACAATCAGCCACATCCCCTATTTTGAGACAGGGTATTGGTAAATTGCTTAGAGCCTCTCTAATTTGCTAAGGTTGGTCTGGAACTTGAGATCCTCCTGACTTAGCCTCCTGAGTTGCTGTGCCACCAAACTGGCAAGATTATTTTATGAGAAAAATTACCATTTGACAGAAACATTTAATTCTGGAAAATTCCAAAATGAACCCTTCCTTTCCTCCAACCCTCTGAATCCCTCAGTCCTGCCCTGCCACAATACTGGGGATGGAATCCCGGGCACTCTACCACTGAGCTACATCTTGGGTTCTTTTTACTTTCAGATAGTGTCTTGCTAAATTGCCAAGAGTAGCCTTGAACTTGTGATCCTCCTGCCTCAGCCTCCCCTAGGCAAGAGGCTCTTATATTCATGTATTATACAACTTACATACAGGACTTTGAGAATTAATTAAAAGGCCAAGAAGAAAGCTGGGCATAATGCGTGCCTCTAAATCCCAGCTAGTCAGGAGGCTGAAGCAGAATTACCTTGAGTTTGAAGCTAAATGGGCAACACAGTGAGATCCTGTCTCAAAATAAAGGCCTAGAAGAGAGTTAATTTTGTGTGTGTGTGTGTGTGTGTGTGTGTGTGTGTGTGGTACCAGAGATTGAACTCAGGGGCACTCGTCCACTGGGTCACATCCCCAGCCCTTTTTTTTTTTTTTTTTTTGTATTTTATTTAGAGACAGGGTCTCATTGAGTTGCTAAGTGCCTCGCCATGGCTGAGGCTGGCTTTGAACTCGTGATCCTCCTGCCTCAGCCTCCCAAAGTACTGGGATTACAGGCGTGCGCCACCGCGCCCGGCTAAGAGAGTTAAATTTTCAAGAACTTTTTTTGCTGCTGGTTAGTTATTTCCCCACTCCAACTAACAAATACAAGTCATGCTTAGAATTTCAAAGACTCGGGCTGGGGTTGTGGCTCAATGGGCTGGGGTTGTGGCTCAATGGTAGAGTGCTCGCCTAGCATGTACGCAGCCCTGGGTTTGATCATCAGCACCATGTAAAAATAAAGGCATTGTGTACAACTAAAAATATATATATATTAAAAAAAAGAATTTCAAAGACTTTCTTGAAACTCTACTCATAATATTTTTTTTTTATTACTAGCATAGAAACTAAAAGGATTACAGAGAGGTTACAACTCTGGCAGTTCACAGAGCTAATTGGCATTTACTTACCTATGCTAATAGTAATTTTTTTGTATTTCCATGAAGAGGAATTCTAGAACAGATCATTAAGTTTTGAAGCAGAAAGTGTGAGTTCTACAAATAGGATCTTTTTCAAGAATTTTGGCTCTTCAAATCCCTTGGGTTCCGTACAAATTTTAGGATGAATTTTGTATTTTTGCAAAAACATCATCAGGAATTTGGTAAGGACTGCATTGAAAGTACAAATCACGTTGGTTAGTATTGTCATCTTCATATTAAGTCTTCCAAACCATGAATGGGGGATGGCTTTCCTTTTATTTGCATCTTCCATAATTTCTGTTTTTTCACACTATTTTTTTGGGGGGGGGGTACCGGGGATTGAACTCAGGGGCACTTGACCACTGGGCCACATCCCCAGCCCTTTTTTTTTTTTTTTGTATTTTATTAGAAGCAGGGTCTCACTGAGTTACTAAGTGCCTCGCCATTGCTGAGGCTGGCTTTGAACTCGCGATCCTCCTGCCTCAGCCTCCCAAAGTGCTGGGATTACAGGCGTGCGCCACCGAGCCCGGCTCCACACATTCTTTTGTTGGTGCATTGTAGTTGTGCATAATGATGGGATTTGTTGTTACATATTCATACATGCACATAATATAATGATATAATTTTGGTCAATATCACTCCCCAACACGTGCCCCGCCCCCACCATTTGGCCCTTTCCTCTGCTAATCTCCTTTTGATTTTTAGGAGAGCCATCCCCCACCCTTTCTCTCTCTCTCTTTTTTTTTTTTTACTTCTGCATATGGGAGAAAACATATGACTCCTGACCTTCTTTTTTTTTTTTTTAATATTTTTATTTATTTGCTTTAGTTGTACACAATGCGTTTTATTCAATACATTTTATTTGTATGTGGTACGGAGGATCGAACCCGGGTCGCCCACGTGCCAGGTAGGCACTCTACCGCTGAGCCACGATCCCAGCCCATGACTCCTGACCTTCTGAGTTTGATTTATTTCACTAACAAAATGGTCTCTAGTTACATCTGTTAGGGTCCAGTTTTGCTTTTTCCAATGAACCACAAAGAGCCGGACAGTATGTAACATACAAACGGAGTTTATTGAGTCAGCTAGCTGGGGTCAAGCTTTCCCACAGACATGCAGGAAGGGCAAGACCCTGAACAAAGGAAAGTCTCAGGTTATATGGCATTACCTATGTCCTGGTTGGAGCAAATAGCCCGCGCTCGCGAAATTCAAACAGCCTGCCTTGCCTCGGGGCTTAACTTCCTAGCTCGCCTGGAGGCGGGGTTTCCTATCTTACCATTCCAGCCCGACTGGGGGCGGGGTTACAATCTTAACAACATCCATTTTCCAACAAATGCTATAATTTCATTTTTCTTTCTTTCTTCTTCTTTTTTTTTGGCACCAGGAATTGAACACAGGGGCACTCAACAACTAAGCCACATCTCCAGCTCTTTTTTCTTTTTTTTTTTAAAGATTGTTTTTGTTGGACAAGATTCAGGCCGGCAGGCCATACCCCCAGGCGCCTTCCCGGAAGTGCCCAACTCTCGCGAGAATTCACCTTTGGCGGGCTCTGAGTCCCCACCCTTCCTGATCCTGGGAATACTCGCCTCTCACGGGAATTGAACCCTGGGCGGGCTCTCCCTTTCTGAGCCAATCCAGACCATACAAGTCACGCTCCCACCCCTCTGTACTTAAGGCCCAGCTTGTCCAGAACTCCCTCTCTTTTCTTTTCGCCGTCATCTTCTCACCACCTCTTCCCTTCCCCGTCCCCGTTCTCATTCCCCTTTCTCCCTTTCCCCCTTCCCCCCTTTCTCCCCTTCCCTTAATAAACCCCCCCTGTTTCTACAAGGCGGTCCCAGTGTGGTATTTTGCCCTTCAGTTTTTAGTTGTAGACAGACACAATACCTCAATACTTTTATTTAATTTATTTGTTTTTACATGGTGCTAAGGATCGAACCCAGTGCCTCACACATGCAAGGCAAGCACTCTACCAACTGAGCTACAACCTCAGTCCTTCAACCCCTTTTTATTTTTAATTAATTAATTTATTTATTCTAATTTGTTATATAGGACAGCAAAATGCATTTCAATATATTTTGAACACAATTTTTCATGTCTGGTTGTACACAAAGTAGAGTCACACCATTCGTATCTTCATACATGTATTTATGTTGTACCCAATTTTCAGGACAAAAGTCTCACAAGCCACTCACATAATAGCCAATGAAGCCTTTATTCTGGCCAGGGCCACCAACTACGTCCAGCACAAAGCAGGATAGTAGAAAATGGCTCCTGCTCGTAGCAAGGGCAGGGTTTATAAAGCACAGAGTTAATATGCCCTCAAGCCCTCAGGTGGAGAGGGTTTAAGGGTGGGTTAATGGGCCATCAGGTGGAGACAGTCCAAGTCCACTTTAAGTCGCCTTTGCTTATAACACTTAGGGTAATGATGTCCATCTCATTCCACCATCTTTCTTACCCCTCTGCCCCCTTGCTTCCCCATCCTCCTCTTTGCTCTATCTAAAGTTTATTCCCATAGCCCCACCCCCCACCCCACCCTGTCCCCGTTATGGATCAGCATCCTCATATCAGAGAAAACATTTGGCATTTGAATTTTTGGGATTTGCTTACTTCACTTAGCATAATATTCTCCAACTCCATCCATTTACCTGAAAATGCCATGATTTTATTTTATTTTATTTATTTATTTACTTATTTTTTGGTACCGGGGATTGAACTCAGGGGCACTTGACCACTGGGCCACATCCCCAGCCCTTTTTTTTTTTGTATTTTATTAGATACAGGGTCTCACTGAGTTGCTAAGTGCCTCGCCATTGCTGAGGCTGGCTTTGAACTCGCGATCCTCCTGCCTCAGCCTCCCAAAGTGCTGGGATTACAGGTGCTCAGCTTGCTTTTATTCTTTTTTAATTGTATTCTCTTTTAATGTTGAGTAATATTCCGCTGTGTATATATACCACAGTTTCTTTTTTATTATCTTTTAATGTTGAGTAATATTCCATTGTGTATATATACCACAGTTTCTTTATCCATTCATCGACTGAAGGGCATCTAGGTTGGTTCTACAATTTAGCTATTGTGAATTGTGCTGCTATAAACATTGATGTGGCTGCGTCACTATAGTATGCTGTTTTTAAGTCCTTTGGGTATAAACCAAGGAGTGGGATAGCTCCTCCACCCCATTTATATATTTTATTTAGAGACAGGATCTCACTGAGTTGCTTAGGACCTCACTAAGTTACTGAGGCTGACCTTGAACTCATAATCCTCCTGCCTCAACCTCCAGTGGCTCACCGGAATTAGAGGTGTGTGCTACCACACCCAATTTCATTATTCTTTATGGCTGAATAAAATTCCATTGTGTATATATACATTTTCTTTATTCATTCATCTGTTGTGGACACCTAAGCTGGTTCTACGGTTTGGCTACCATGAATTGTGCTGCTATAAACATGGGTATGCATGTATCATGACTTTAATTCTTCAGGATAAATACCGAGAAGTGAGCCGGGCGTGGTGGCTCACGCCTGTAATCCCAGCACTTGGAAGGCTGAGGCAGAAGGATTTCAAGTTCAAAGCCACCCTCAGCAATGGTGAGGCACTTAGCAACTCAGTGAGACCCTGTCTCTAATAAAATACAAAAAAGGGCTGGGGATGTAGCCTAGTGGTCCAGTGCCCCTGAGTTCAATCCCCGGTTCCAAAAAAAAAAAAAAAAAAAAACCCGAGAAGTGGTATAGCTGGATTATATGGTGTTCCATGCATAGGTTTCTGAGGGTCTACATACTGATTTACATAGCTGTTGTACTAATTTACAGTCGCACCAACAGTGCAAAAGTATTCCTTTTCTCCACATACCCTCCAGCATTTATTATTATTTGTATTCTTGATGACTGCCAGTCTGACTGGTATGAGATGAAATCTCACTGTAGTTTTTTATATATATATTTATTTATTTTTTTTTAGTTGTAGTTGGACACAATGCCTTATTTTATTTATTTATTTTTACGTGGTGCTGAGGATCCAACCAAGCTGGGTACACGCGCTAGGCAAGCGCTCTTCAACTGGGCCACAACCCCATCCCTCTGTGTTGGATTCATGGCAGGAGGCTGCGCCTCCCAGGCAGAAGGCCACACCTCCCCAGGTACTTTGTAAAAAGACTACCTTTCCCAGGTGCCCTCGAAGCTGCCCCCTGACCTCCGGCAGCCTATGGAGACACTCGCCCCCAGGGGTCTGCCTGACCAGCAGTCTGCTATTTAAGCCTACCCAGGACTGAAACTGCTCTGTTCCTGCCTGCCCCTGATCATGCCATCCCTTTTTCCCTTTCCCTACCCCCTTTACCTTCCCTTCCTTTCCCTACCCTTCCCCATGTGGCACCCCAATAAACCCTTTTATCTCACGAACATGGTGTTCCCATCTAAGTTAACTTTGTTCAGCATTTTCTAACACTCTGTAGTTTTGATTTGCATTTCCTGAATTGCTAATGATGTTGAACATTTGTTTATGTATTGGTTGGCCTTTTTTTTTTTTTTTTTTTTTTTTTTTTTTTTTGGTACGGGGATTGAACTCAGCAGCACTCGACCACTGGGCCACATCCCCAGCCCTTTTTTTGTATTTTATTAGAGACAGGGTCTCACTGAGTTGCTAAGTGCCTCGCCATTGCTGAGGCTGGCTTTGAACTCACGATCCTCCTGCCTCAGCCTCCCAAAGTGCTGGGATTACAGGCGTGCGCCACCGCGCCCAGCTTTGGTTGGCCATTTGTATTTATTTTGAGAAGTGTCTGTTTAGTTCATTTGCCCACTTATTAATTGGATTATTTGATTTTTTAGTGTAAAGTTTTAGAGTTCTTTATATATTCTAGTATTAATCTTCAGTCAAAAGAATAGCTAGCAAATTTTTTCCCATTCTGTTTGTTTTCTCTCCACATTCATAATTGTTTCCTTTGCTGTGCAGTCATCTCTAATTTCTTCAGCAATATTTTGCAGTTTTCAGTATTGAAGTCTTTTCCCAATTTGGTTAAGTTGTTTTTTTTTGTTTTTTTTTTTTTTTTTTTTTTGGTACCAGGGATTGAACTCAGGGGCACTCGACCACTGGGCCACATCCCCAGCCCTTTATTGTATTTTATTAGAGACAGGGTCTCACTGAGTTGCTAAGTGCCTCGCCATGGCTGAGGCTGGCTTTGAACTCGTGATCCTCCTGCCTCAGCCTCCCAAAGTGCTGGGATTACAGGCGTGCGCCACCGCGCCTGGCTTGGTTAAGTTTTTATTCCTACTTTATTCTTTTTGTTGCTGTTATAAATAGAATTATTTTCTTTTTATTTTTTTATTTGTTCTTTTTAGTTATACATGACAGTAGAATGCATTTTGACATATCATACATACATGGAGTATAACTTCCCATTTTTGTGGTTGTATATGATATGGAATTACACTGGTTGTGTATTCACATATGAACATAGGAAAGTCATGTCCGATTCATTCTACTGTCTTTCCCATTCACATAGAATTATTTTCTTAATTTCCTTGACAGTGTATTTATTGTCACTGTATAAAAATATAAATGGTTTTTGTGTGTTGTTTTTGTATCCTGCTACATTGCTGAATCCATTAATTAACCTTGTTCCTGAGGAATAAGGAAAAGCATGGGTCTTTTACCAATAAGTTTGATGTTAGGTGTGAATTTTTCATACAACACTTTCATTAGTTGAGGTTGTTTTCTTCTATTTCTAGTATAGTAAGTGGTTTTGGTTTTGGTTTTTATTTGTAATGGTGGGGATTGTATCCAGGGTTTCCTACATGTTATACAAGTGCTCTAGCACAGAGCTAAATCCTCAGCTCTAAATGTTTTTATTATGAAAGGATGTTGGATTTTGTTGCATGTTTTCTCTACATCAATTGAGATGATTGTGTGGATTTTTCCTCCTTTATTCTGTTAATGTGATATATTATATTGGTTAACTTTCCTGTCCTAGATTATAACCCAAGAATCAATCCCATTGTTCATGGTATATAATTCTTTATACACTGTTGAGTACATTTTTTTAAAAATATTTATTTATTTACTTTAGTTGTACACAATGCAATGCATTTATGTTTACATGGTGCTGAGGATCGAACCCGGGCCGCACACGTGCGAGGCGAGCGCTCTGCCTTTGAGCCACAACCCTAGCCCCGAGTACAGTTTAATATATGGTCAAATGACATTTGTCAAGAGTGCCCAAACTCAAAAAACTGAACAGACACTTCACAGAAGAAAAAATATAATCAA
Organism: Tamias sibiricus; assembly: GCA_025594165.1. NCBI lineage: Eukaryota > Metazoa > Chordata > Mammalia > Rodentia > Sciuridae > Tamias > Tamias sibiricus. The sequence goes on along the minus strand of CM046663.1, from coordinate 10,585,529 downwards.
TTAACATATATATGAAAAAATGTTTAACATCTCTAGCAATTAGAGAAATGAAAATCAAAACTACACTGAAATTCCATCTCACTCCAGTCAGAATGACAGCTATCAAGAATATAAGCAACAATAAGTGTTGGTGTGGATGTGGGAGAAAAGGCACATTCTTATCTTGCTGGTAGGACTGCAAATTGGTGCAACCAATCTGGAAAGCAGTGTGGAGATTACTCAGAAAACTTGGAATTGAACCACCATTTGACCCAGTCATCCCACTCTTAGGCTTATACCCAAAGGACTTAAAATCAGCATACTACAGTGACACAACTCAATGTTTACAGCAGCTCAATTCACAGTAGCAAAACCATGGAGTCAAACTAGGTGCCCTTCAACAGATGAATGGATAAAGATATTGTAGTATATATATCTACCATGGAATATTACTGAGCACTAAAGAAGAATGAAATTATGGTATTTGGTGGTAAATGGAACTGGAGAATATTATGCTAAGAAAAATAAGCCAATCCCAAAGAACCAAATGCTGAATGTTTTCTCTGATATGCTGATGTTAATTCACAATGTGGGGGAAAATAGTAATATTTTGGACTAGACAAAGGGGAGGAGATATGGGGGTAGAAATGATAGTAGAATGAATCAGACATTATTACCCTATATGATTACATGACCTATGTAATTCTATATCATGTACAACCAGATGAATGAGAAGTTATACTCCATTTATGTATGATGTGTCAGAATGTGTTCTACTGTCATGTATAACTAATTAGAATCGATTTTAAAAGGAAAAAAAGAGTGCCCAAACCCTTCAACAATAACCAGTGTTATCAACAAATGGTGCTGTCAAAACTGAATGTTCACATTCAAAAGAATAAAACTAGATCCTTACCCAAAGCCATCTATAAATTTTGAATCAAAACAGATCAAAGACCTATAACATATGAGCTAAAATGATAAAAACTCTTAGAATAAATTTTAAAGCCGGGCGCGGTGGCGCACGCCTATAATCCCAGCACTTTGGGAGGCTGAGGCAGGAGGATCGAGAGTTCAAAGCTAGCCTCAGCAATGGCGAGGCACTTAGCAACTGGGTGAGACCCTGTCTCTAATAAAACACAAAAAAGGGCTGGGGATGTGACCCAGTGGACGAGTGCCCTTGAGTTTAATCCCCGGTACCACAATAAATAAATAAATAAATAAAAATAAAAAATTTAAAACATTGGATTGGCAATTACTATTTGGATATGACACCAAAAGCACAAGTAACAAAAGAAAAAATAGACAATTTATACTTCATCATAATTAAAACCTTTTGTGTATCAAATGACATTATTGAGAAAGTAAAAAGACAACCCCAAAAATAGAAGAAAGTATTTGTGTATCATATCTGAAAAGGGATTACTATTCAGAATACATAAAGAACTTCTATAACTCAACTACAAAGAAACAATCTAATTCAAAAATAAACAAAATGCTCAAATAGATCTTTCTTTAAAGAAGATATATACCAGGCATGGTGGTACATGCCTATAATCCCAGTTACTCAAAAAGATGAGACAGGAGGATTATGAAGTCATGGCCAGTCTGGGCAATTTAGTGAGACCCTCTCAAAATAAAATTTAAAAGGTTGGGGACATAACTTCATGATACAGCTCTTCCCTAGTTTTGAAGACTTGGGTTCAATCTCCAATAACATAAAAGAAGGAGAAGAAGGAGGAGGACTGAGAAAAATAAGAAATAAAAATGACCAACAAAAATAGAAGCTGTTCATAATCACTAATCATTAAAGGAATGCAAATCAAATTCACAATGAGGTACTACCTCACATACATTAGGATGACTACTGTCAATACCAAACAAATTGGAAAATGACAAGTGTTGAGAATGTGGAGAAACTGAAATGATTTTTGCTATTGGGAGGTTTTGATTTTTTGTTTTGTTTTGTTTTGTTACCGGTGATTGAACTCAGGGGCACTCGACCACTGGGCCACATCCTCAGCCCTTTTTTATAATTTTATTAGAGACAGGGTCTCACTGAGTTGCTAAGTGCCTCACCATTGCTGAGGCTGGCTTTGAACTGGAGATCCTCCTGCCTCAGCCTCCCAAGTGCTGGGCCCGGCTTATTTTTGCTATTGGTATAAAATGGTGCAGCCTTTATGGAAAACATTATGGACTTTTTTCAAGAAGTTAAAATTTGAATTGCCATAAAACCCAGCATTCCACTTCTGGATATATAACCAAATGAACTGCAAATTTGGCCTCAAAGATATATTTGTACATTCTGCTCATAGAAGCATTTTTCAGAAAACCAGAACATGGAAATAACCCAGATACCCATCCGTGGTTGAATGGACAAAAAAAAGGTGGTACATACATACAAGGAAATATTATTCAGTCTTAAAAAGAAAGTTTTGACATATGCTACAACAAAGCTGAAAGTTGAGGATATTACACTAAGTGAAATAAGGCAATAATCCCCTCTGGTGGGGGTGATCAATGGCAACAGTGGAGAGTGTGTGGCAGAGCAAAAAAGTAAAGAAGTACAGGAGGAACAAAGGACCAGGGTCCCACAATCCTCTTCAAGGGCACACCCTCAGTGGCCTAAAGACTTCCCACTAGCCGGTTGTGGTGGCCTGTACCTGTAATCCCAGTGACTCAGGAGGCTGAGGCATAAGAATTACAAGTTTGAGACCAGCCTCAGCAACTTAGAGAGACCCTGTCTCAAAATGAAAAATAAAGTAAAGTCCTGGGATGTAGCTCAGTGGTAAAGTGCCCCTGGGTTCAATCCCTAGTACAAAACACACACACACACACACACACACACCCCTTCTTCTTTTTTTTTTTTTTTTAATATTTATTTGGTTTTTAGCTGTACACAATGGGTTTATTTGTATGTGGTGCTGAGGATCGAACACGGGCTGCGCACGTTCCAGGTGAGCGCTCTACCGCTGAGCCACAACCCCAGCCCCCACACACCCCTTCTTATGGATCCCCCCATCTCTCTCTCTCTCTTTTTTTTTTTTAAGAATGATTTTTTTAAGCTGTCAATGGACCTTTATTTTATATGCAGTGCTGAGATTTGAACCCAGGGCCTCACACATGCCAGGCGAGCACACTACCACTGAGCCACAACCCCAGCAAGAATCCCCATCTCTTAAAAGTGCCACTACCTCCCAAGAGCACCATCCTGAGGACCAAGTCTTTAACACATAGACCTTTGGGAGACATTCAACACCTAATGTATAGTATCACTCCATCCCAATGAGTAAAAAATAAAAATAACTCGTTTTAGATCCAAAGAAAATGAAAGTCACTGGATAAATTGTTGTTTCCTAAATTGGAGAAATAGGCAAATACAAGGAATCATAATTTACTGTAGCAGAAAATCATGAGCAGAAATCACTATAGGAATCAGTGCTAGTATAGAGAAACCAGAAATGTCATTGACACATTGCTGGAGGCTCAGTTTAAACAAACCTGATAAAAATTCCAGGGAGACCCAGTCATCAGGGACCCACACACTGTTATAACTTTTACCTCTTGTGGTTCTACCAGGTGCTCACAGTGAATGCAAACAAAAAATTTCCTTATGCCTCTGGCAGCGGGTAGGGTTAAAAAAAAAATTTTTTTTTAAATGCCAGGGATTTTTTTTTTTTTTAACAAGGCCTACACTCAGGAGAAACTATTTAAACAGAACCTAATTTGCTAGGGTTTCACTAGAGACTAACTGTCCTGGTGAAAGGGAAATATACAACTCCAGCCATTCTAGCCTTCTATGTGGGAGAAGGGAAATACCTGAATACAGCCCACTCTACTCATCCTATCCCACCTAAGGGGTTTGCAGGGACAACTGAGAAGAAGCTCTTGTGAAGTTCATAGTCCAGGAGTACTGACTAATGGAAAGACTGAGACCTAATCAGAAGATTATAGACTGTTCTTTGCCTAACACCTTATTACCATATCACTAAAGCCTTATATATAGCAGTTCCTTTTACCAATAAATCATGTTTATCCATCATGGAAAAGTAAAAAGGAGGAAAATAAAACATTAAGGAGAAAAAACTATTTTGAAAAGACAGAGCAAGCATCATAATCAGACTCAGGCATGAGAGGGATGTTGGGATGATCAGACTGGGATTGACACTACCTGACTTCTAGACTCACTATAAAGCTACAGTAACAAAGTCAATGTGGTCTTGAGGAAAGATTATACAAATAAACCAGTGGAACAGAATAGAGAGCCCAGAAGTAGAACATATAAATAGAGTGAACTGTTCTTTCACAAAGCGGCAAAGGCCATGCACTAAAGAAAAGATAGTCTTTTCCACAAGTGGTGCCAGAACAACTAGATATTCACCATGCAAAGAATGAATCTAGAAACAGACCTTAACCCTTTCTCAAGAAATCCAAATGGCCAGGTGCTGTGGAGCACACCTGTAATCCTAGCAACTTGGGAGGCTGAGACAAGAAGATCACAAGTTTGAGGCCAGCCTCAGGAACTTGGTGAGACCATGTCTCAAAAGAAAAAGAAAAACAACAAACAACAAAAACAAAAATAATAAAAGGACTGGGGATATGACTCAGTGGTAAAGAACCCCCCCCCCCCCCCCCGGCAAGTTTCAATCTCCAGTACCAAAAAACAAAACACTAACAAAAAAAAAGCCTCAGATGGATCATGGTCCTAAATGTAAAATGCATAATACAAAAACTCTTAGAAGATAATGTAGGAGAAAATGTAGGTGACTTTTTAGCTGCAACACCAAAGGCATGATCCCTGAAAAACAGAACTGATGAGCTGGAATTCATTATTTTAAAAAAGTCCTGCGATGTAAGTGACACTGTCTAAAGAGAAGAATCTAAAATTGCTTTAAAAACTGGTCTATTTAGCTGGGCGCAGTGGTGCACGCCTGTAATCCCAGCACTTGGGAGGCTGAGGCAGGAGGATCACGAGTTCAAAGCCAGCCTCAGTAATGGCAAGGCAATTAGCAACTCAGTGAGACCCTGTCTCTAAAAAAAAATACAAAAAAGGGCTGGGGGGCTGGGTTGTGGCTCCGCGGTAGAGCGCTCGCTTAGCATGTGCACGGCCCGGGTTCGATCCTCAGCACCACATAAAAAACACATTGTGTACAACTAAAAGCAAATAAATAAACATTAAAAAAAAAAAAAAAAAAAAAAAAAAAAAAAAGGGCTGGGGATGTGGCCCAGTGGTCGAGTGCCCTGAGTTCAATCCCCGGTACCAAAAAACAAAAAACAAAAACAAAAACAAAAGGTCTATTTAAGGGATAGGGTTGTTGCTCATCAGCAGAGCACTTCCCTAGCACATGTGAGGCCCCAGGTTTGATCCTCAGCACCACATAAAAATAAATAAATAAAATAAAGGTATCGCATAAAAAATAATCTATTTAAAAGAAAATAGCACAAAGTAAATCATAAAAAAGCAATGAAAACGAGAATTTTAAAGATACTGTATTGCTAAAAAATTGTAGGACATAGCTAATTTAGTTTTAGGACAGCAAGATTAAATTTTTCTACAGTGTGGATGTGAAATACCTCAAAGGCTTGGTCCTCAGGTTAGTGCTATTGGAAGCTGGTAGAAACCTTTAAGAGATAGGGTCTAGTGAAAGTTTTAGGTCATTGGGGGTATATCCTTACTATGGTTTAGATCTGAAATGTCCCCAAAAAGGTCATGTATTGAAGACTTAGTCCTAATACAGCCGTGTTCAGAGGCAAGGCCTCTGGAGGTGATTGGATCATAAGGACTCTAAAGTAATGAATGAATTAATCCACTGATGGACTCATGGATTAATAGGCTATTAGATGACAGTGAAAACTTTAGGAGGTGGGGCCTAGAGTGAGGAAGTAGATTACTGGGTACAACCCCTTAAAGGGTGTTTTAGTCAGCTTTTTCCACTGCTGTGACTAAAGGGTTTAACCAGAACAACTGTAGAGGAGGAAAACTTTATTTGAGGGCTCATGGTTTCAGAGGTCTCAGTCCATAGAAGTCTGGCTCCATTCCTCAGGGCTGGAGGTGAGGCTGAACAGCATGGCAAGAGTGTGGCAGAGGGAAGGCGCTCACATCATGATGATCCAGAAGCAGAATGAGACTCTACTTTCCAGATACAAATATATACCCCAAAGCCATTCCCTAACTCCCACCTCCTCCAGCCACACCTTAGCACTTCAGTTACCACTCAGTTAATCCTTATCAGGGTATTAAATCACTGATTGGGTTAAGACTCTTACAACCCAATCATTTCTCCTCTGAACCTTCTTGCATTGTCTCACACATGAGCTTTTGGGGGACACCTCACATCCAAACTGGCTCAGTGGTGGAGCACTTGCCTAGCCTGTGTGGAGCACTGATCCTCAGTACCACATAAAAATAAATAAATAAAATAAAGGTATTGTGTCCATCTACACTAAAAATATTTTTTAAAAAACAGTTAAAGGGGGCTGGGATTGTGGCTCAGCAGTGGAGCGCTCGCCTAGCACATGCATGGCTCAGGTTCGATCCTCAGCACCATGTACAAATAAACACATTGTGCACAACTAAAGCAAATGGATGGATATTTAAAAAAAAAAACAGTTAAAGGGGAAATAAAGATAAGAAGACAAGAAAATATAAGGATGGCATCCATTTTATTTATAAATGTTAAAGCAAAATTCTAGCATAGCATATTAACAAGTCTAATATTTAAAAAATAATACTTCATCATCATAGTAGGAATGCAAAGACAGTTTAATATCAGAAAATCTACCACTACATTTGCAACACTATAAAAAGAAAAAATCATATTAACTCAAATGATGTAAATATCATTTGATAAAATTCATAATTATACACACATACACAAGTTTTTTTGTTTGTTTGTTTTTTTGTTTTTTGAAGTACTAGGGCTTGAACCCAGGAGCACTCTACCACTGAGCTATATCCCCAGTCTTTTTGTGTGTGTGTGTGTGTGGTACCGGGTATTGAACTCAGGGGAACTCGACAACTGGTCAAGGAGGGAAGAAACAAAGGATACAAAGGAAGGAAGAAGGAATGAAGGGAGGAGGGAGGACAAAATAAAGGAAGCAACCAAGCCAGACACTGTTGAAGGAAAAAAGGAGGAAAGGAAAAAAGAAAGGAAGGAAGAGTAAAGATTGGAAGGAAAGAGATAACTTGATTGCTTAGTCAAAACATCAAAAATCAGCTGGGCTGGGCAGCACATGCCTATAATCCCAACAGCTCAGGAGGTTGAGACAGGAGAATTGCAAGTTCAAAGCCAGCTTTAGCAATGGCAAGGCACTAAGCAATTCAGTGAGATCCTGTCTCTAAATAAAATACAAAATAGGGCTGGGGATGTGGCTCAGTGGTAGAGTGCCCCTGAGTTAAATCCCGGTACCAAAATAAATAAATAAATTAATTAATTAAAAATTTTAAAAATTCAAAATCAATAATTATTAAAATTACAAATACAAGGTTGGATGTAAGATAAGCTCTCAAAAACCAGTACAATTTCTCTATATGAACAGTAAGTAGTGGGCCAGTATATAGCCCAGTGGTAGAGTGCTTGCCTAGGATGTAAGAAGCCCTGAATTTAATCCCCAGTTCCACACAAACAAACAAAAATAATAAGTTAGAATTAATGAATTGTACGTTCAACTAAAGATATTTTTAAAAAAGGAAATATCTCCCAAAGAAAGCTGAAGAAAGGAAATATAAGCAATAGAGTTGAAATCAATAAAATAGAAAGCACATATTATAGAAAATTAACAAAACTAAATTATGGGGTCTAGCTGTCGCTTAGAGGTAGAGCACTTGCCTAACACATGTGAGGCACTGGATTCGATCCTCAGCACCAAATACAAATAAGTAAAAAAAAAAAAATAGAGGTATAGTGTTCACCTACAATTAAAAATATTTTTTAAAAAAACTATACTATGGGGCTGGGGCTATGGCTCAGCGGTAGAGCCCTTGTCTCACATGCGTGAGGCCCTGGGTTCGATCCTCAGCACCCCATTAAAAAAAAAATAAAGTCATTGTGTCCACCTACAACTAAAAAAAAGATACATTTTTTAAAAATCTATACTATGGTTATTTAAATGATTAATAAAAAGGACAAATATTTATAAATTGATAATACTAGAATCAGAAAGTGGAGCATAACAATAGATAGTTCAAAAATTGGGTTATTTTTTAAAACTAATAGATTTATACTAATATATTTGAAATTTTGAATGACATTATTAAATCCTTAAAACAACATGTAGATTTAAAAAGTGATTTGAGACTAGGAAAGGTGTACAGATCTAAAACTGTTGAAGAAATTGAAACAGGTAAAAATATGCTGTTTTAGTCAAAAAACATGCTGTTTTTTTCCCACTGCTGTGACTAAAAAGACCCAACAGAACAACTGTAGGGAGGAAATATCTGAGGACTCACAGTAGCAGAGGTCTCAGTCCACAAATGTCCACCACCATTTCTCGGAGCTCCAGGTGAGACTGAACATCACAGTGAAAAGTGTGGCAGAGGGAAGCAGCTCACATGATGATCAGAAAGCAGAGAGACAGAGACTACACTTGCTAGATGCAAATATATACCCCAAAGCCATGCCCCCAATTACCCACCTCCTCCAGCCACACCCTACCAGTTTTCAGTTACCACTCAATTAATCCCTGTCAGGGGGTTAATTTAGTGATTGGGTTAAGACTCTCACAACCCAATCATTTCTCCTCATAACCTTCTTGTGTTGTCTTATGCATAAGATTTTGGGGGACACCTCACATCCATATCATAACATATGCTCACAGAGAACATTACAGCTTCATGTAGATTATAGCTAAATTAACCTAATCTTAGCTTTATGTGTAAATTAACCTAATCTTGGCTTTTGAGATTCAAATCATTTTATAAGGCAAGTAACCATTGATAATAAAATCAGAAAATGAAGTGAAGATCTGAAATGAAATACATAAAGAACAAATCTACCCATGGGCTGGGGTTGTGGCTCATTGGCAGAACACTTGCTTTGTACAGGTGAGGTACTAGGTTCAAACCTCAGCACCACATAAAAATCAATGGACAAAATGTATTGTGTCCATGTATAACTAAAAAAAATTTTTTTAATAACAGATCTACCCATAAGCATAATAGATTCAAAAATTTTATATGAAAAAAGACTGCACTACAAAAAAAATTGGGTTGGGTTGTACATGAATGCTAGAATGGCTCAAATTTAGAAAAAAATCTGTAAATGTTAATCACCACATTAAGGGATTAAGGAAAAAATACACAATATCATGCGAACAACAATAAAAAGAAAGTAAAGGCATAAAAATTAGAAAGGAAGAAACCCAGCTATTAGTTTTTTTTATATAAGAATATTTATTCATTTGCTTTAGTTGTACATGATGCGTTTATTTGTATGTGGTGCTGAGGATCGAACCAGGGCTGCACACATGCTAGGCGAGTGCTCTACGCTGAGCCACAACCCCAGCCTCTTATTTTATTTTATTTTATTTTTTGGAACTGGGGATTGAACTCAGGGGGATTTGACCACTGAACCACATCCCCAGTCCTTTTTTTAAAAAATATTTATTTATTTGCTTTAGTTGTACACAATACAATGCATTTATGTTTATATGATGCTGAGGATCGAACTGGGCCGCGCACGTGCTAGGCGAGTGCTCTACCACTGAGCCACAACTCCAGCCCCCCAGTCCTTTTTTTGTATTTTATTAGAGACAGGGTGTCACTGAGTTGCTAAGTGCCTCCTCATTGCTGAGGCTGGCTTTGAACTTTCGATCCTCCTGTATCAGCCTCCCAAGTGCTGGGGATTACAGGTGTGTGCCACTGCGCCCGGCTTTTAAAAATAATTTTTTTGTGTGGTTACCGGGGATTGAACTCAGGGGCACTCGACCACTGGGTCACATCCCCAGCCCTTTTTTTGTATTTTATTAGAGACAGGGTCTCACTGAGTTGCTAAGTGCCTCGCCATTGCTGAGGCTGGCTTTGAACTCGCGATCCTCCTGCCTCAGCCTCCCAAAGTGCTGGGATTACAGGCGTGCACCACCGCGCCCGGCTTTTTAAAAATAATTTTAAAAGATTTTTTTAGTTGTAGATGGACACAATATCTTTATCTTATTTTATTTATTTATTAAATTTTTAGTTGGTGCCGGGAATTGAACCCTGTGTCTCACACATGCCAGGCAAGTGCTCTACCACTGAGCCACAACCCCAGGCCCCAGTCTATTATTTTTTTTTTAAACATTTTATTTATTTGCTTTAGTTGTACACAATGCATTCATTTTTATGTGGTGCTGAGGATCGAACCTGGGCCGTGCACGTGCGAGGCCAGAGCTCTACCACTGAGCCACAATCCCAGCCCCCCCACTCTATTATTATTCACACATATTTGATTGTCTACATAGAAAGCCTAGAAAAATCTAAAGGAACATTACTATAAATAACAAGCAAATTTTGCAAAGTAATTGACTAGAACAATATAAAACTATCAGTTGCACTTCTATATTCCAGAAGTAGTGGAATATGATTTTTTTTTAAAAAAAGTTTGCTTTTCTTTTTTTTTAATATTTATTTATTTGCTTTAGTTGTACACAATGCGATGCATTTATGTTTACATGGTGCTGAGGATCCAACCTGGGCCGCGCCCGCGCTAGGGTGAGCGCTCCACCACTGAGCCACAACCCCAGCCCCCCGGAATATAATTTTTAAAGAAGCCATTTAAGAATCTCAACCAAAGCTACGAATTGCCTATAGTAAATCTAATAAAACGTATAGAAGATTGATGTGTAAAAAACTAAAAAATTTTTTTTTGGTACAGGGGATTGAACTCAGGGGCATTCGACCACTGGGCCACATCCAGCCCTTTTTTGTATTTTATTAGAGACAGGGTCACATTGAGTTGCTAAGTGCCTCACCATTGCTGAGGCTGGCTTTGAACTCGCGATCTTCCTGCCTCAGCCTCCCAAGTGCTGGGATTACAGGCATGCACCACTGCGCCCAGTTTAAAAACTTTCTTTGAAAGACCTTTAAAAGTAGACAGAGCTGGCGCGGTGGCGCACGCCTGTAATCCCAGCACTTTGGGAGGCTGAGGCAGGAGAATCGCGAGTTCAAAGCCAGCCTCAGCAATGGCGAGGCACTTGGCAACTTAGTGAGACCCTGTCTCTAAATAAAATACAAAAAAAAAAAAAAAAGGGCTGGGGATGTAGCCCAGTAGTCTAGTGCCCCTGAATTCAATCCCTAGTACCACCAAAAAAATAAAAATAAAAATAAATAAATAAATAAATAAAAGTAGACAGAATGTGCTGCTCCTAGGCACATTCAATTTGGTAAGGAATCTAGTTCCAGTCACATTAATCCATGGAGTCAATATAATTCTCCTTCTTTCTTTCTTCCTGGGGTAGGGCCTTATGCATGCTAAACTCACACTCTGCCAAAGAGCTACCCCAGCCCCTAACTGTAATTTAAAAAACAAACCAAGGGGCTTTTCTGTAGGACTTGCCAAGTTAAATCTATTTATTGCTTAATGAAAAAAAATGTAGAGAATACTGAAGAACAGAATATGATAGCAGAGGTAATCTGCCATTTGCAATTTCATTTTAAAGTCATAATAATTAAAGTAGCATGATAATGGCATAGGGACTGAAAAATTGACCAGTGGAACAGAAGAAATATCCCAGAAATATGCTCAACTTTATCAGGAAATTTGGTATTTTGCAGAAATGGCACTGCAGAGGAAAGAATTCCCAAAAAGGAAAGGGCACATATTCCAACTAACAAAGGGGCAAAATATGAACAGGTATATCAATGAAGACAAAAACATTTTGGCAAAATAATGAAGGAAGGAAGGAAGGAAGGAAGAGGGAGAGAGAAAACATTATGACCAATAAACGTTTTAAACATAACTAAAAAATTCTGTTTTATCAGTAGTCAGAAACACGTAAATTCAGACAATAGTAACTATTACATTAAGCACATTGGGATGAAAATTTTAAGTTAATAAAAAAATGATTGGGGCTGGGGTTGTGGCTCAGAGGTAGAGCGCTCGCCTAGCATGTGCATGGCCCAGGTTCGATCCTCAGCACCATGTAAAAACAAAGGCATTGTGTACAACTAAAACAAATAAATATTTTTTTAAATGATGAGAGAGAATTTGGAGCAAAGAGAGTATCATTTATACACAGCTGCCTAAAGTAAAAATAAATTCTACCACATTAGAAAACTATTTTGCATTCTCTCTCAAAGCTAACCATTTACAAATTTATAGCCAAGCAATCTCATTCCTAAGTATAAACTGAAGAAAAATTCACATATATATGAACACAAGAAAATATTACAGGAGGTGGGCACAGTGTACATGCCCTTAATCATAGCTACTCTGGAGACTGAGGCAGGAGGATCACAAGTTTGAGGCCACCCTGGGCAACCTAGGAATCAGAAATAAAATAAAAAGGACTGGGGAATGTTCTCTCTGATATCTGCATGCTAACACACAAGGTGTGTGTGTGTGTGTGTGTGTGTGTGTGTGTGTGTGTGTGCAGAGAATAGAAGTTCATTGGATTAGACAAAGGGAAATGAAGGGAAGAGAGGGTGAATGGGAATAGGAAAGACAGTAGAATGAATCAGATAACTTTCCTGTGTTCATACATGAATTCACAACCAGTGTAACTCCATATCATGTACGACCACAAGAATAGGAAGTTATATTCCATGTACGTATAATATGTCATAATACACATTCTAGCTGTCATGTGTAACTTAAGCCCGGGTTCGAACACCAATAAAAAAAATTATTTACATTTAAAGTTTTTTTTTTGTGGTACACTGGAGATTGTAACTCAGAGGCACTCGACCACTAGGGCACATCCATATTTATTTTTTTTTTTTTTTGTGGTACCAGGGATTGAACTCAGGGCACTCGACCACTGGGCCACATCCCTGGCCCTTTTTTTGTATTTTATTTAGAGACAGGGTCTCACTGAGTTGCTAAGTGCCTCGCCATTGCTGAGGCTGGCTTTGAACTCGTGATCCTCCTGCCTCAGCCTCCCAAAGTGCTGGGATTACAGGCGTGCGCCACCGCGCCCGGCCAAATAAAAAATTAAATAAATAAATAGAAAGGGCTGGGGATATACCTCAATGGTAAAGCACTGGCCTAGCAGGTGCTAGGCCCTGGGTTAAATCCCCAGCACAGAAAAGAAAGGAAAAACAGAGAAGGAAAGAAGGAAGAAGAAAAGACTGTAGGAATATTCATGGAAGTTATGTCCTTAATAGCAAACAGATGGAAATGACCCAACATTTATCAACAAAAGAGAAGCCAAATAATTCTGTATTACACAGTAGACTGGACAATGGGCACAACAATGAAAGTAACTACAACTAATGCTATTGTGCAAATGAAGCACCGAAACATTATATTTAATGAAAATAAGAGGTATCTGAAGATTACATACAGTCCAATCACTAGCAGAAGTGAGCAATCAATTATGTGTGTCAATGTCTGTCAGTCTTTGTGAGAAAATTGTTTTTTTAAAATTTAAAGATAATGGCTACCTCTAGTGGGCAAACAGGGATATGGGACAAGGGAGGTAATGATAGGCATTGGTAATGGTCTAGTTCTTGATTTAAGTTATAGCACAAGGGTTCATTAATATGATGTTTTTATAACAAAAAATATATTATCGAAAAAAGAGAGAAGCTCTAATTAAATAAAATCAATGAAACAGAGACATAACTATAAATATGTTGGAGATCTTAAAAAGAGAAAATAACATTTATGCCGATAAATTTGAAATCTCAGACAAAATGAAGAATCGCCTAGAAAACAAGAATTATCAAAACTAATTCAAAAAGAGCCGGGCATGGTGGCGCATGCCTGTAGTCCCAGCACTTTGGGAGGCTGAGGCAGGAGGATCGCGAGTTCAAAGCCAGCCTCAGCAATGGTGAGGCACTTAGTAACTCAGTGAGACCCTGTCTCTAAATAAAATACAAAAAAGGGCTGGGGATGTGACCCAGTGGTCGAGTACCCCTGAGTTCAATCCCCGGTACCACAAAAAAAAAAACAAAAAAAAAAAAAAAAAAAAAAACTAATTCAAAAAGAAATAGAAAACTTCAGTAGTTTAATAACTATTAAAGAACTAGAATAAGTAATCCTACCTATCATCTGCTCACCCTCCCCAAAGCAATAGGTTATTTATTGCTTGAAGTAAATTGGAGAAGTCCTTTTAAACGATAATTCTTGTCTTACACAATTTTATACTGAGGATAGAGAGAATAACATTCTTAATTCCTTATAAAATTTCTTTTTCCTCTTTTTTTATTTTTTATTTATTTATTTATTTTTTTTTTTGGTACCAAGGATTGACTCAGGGACACTTAACTACTGAGGCACATCCCAGACCTTTTTTGTATTTTATTTGGAGACAGAGTCTCACTGAGTTGCTTAGAGCCTCTCTAAGTTGCTGCGGTTGGCTTTGAACTCATGACCCTCTTGTCTCAGCCTTCCAAGCAGCTGGGATTACAGGCATGGGCCATCGTGCCTGGCTTCATTACCTGAATATTGATAGCAAAATGGGAAGAGAGGAGTACAAAAAGCAAAACTAAATAAATTAAGATTTTTTTTTAAAATTCCAGAGACGACGACCTTTAATGTACATGTATATTATAACTAGTTGGGATTGTGTGAGAAATTTTTAAATGTTTAATATTAAAAATGTTAATATAATTAAATACATAATCATTTTAAGGAGATAAACCACATTACCATCTTTTAAAAATGCAAGAAAAAATTGATAACTTTTAACACCAGTGGTGGCCCGTACGGGGAACTCGGAATCGGCAGGTAAGAACTGAGAAATTTATAAAGATGGGTGCAAAAATAACCAAGCACTGAATAATAAAAGCTATAGAAGAGTTTTCTGATATAGCTGATAGTGTGGAGGAAAGTGATTGTGAAAGTATAGCCTCTGCTGAGTCAGATAAGACCAGTAAGGATAATATTGGTGTGAACTCAAAAATAAGGAAGATAAGAGCTGCAAAAGCTATCCGAGACTTGTTGGGAATAGCTGAAGAGTACGTACTCTCCATAGAATCTGAAACTAAGGATGTTACTAACAGTGAAAGTGATAGTAGTAAGGAGGAGCCAAATAACCATGAAAGCACAGCCTCCTCCGCTGAGTCAGTTAAGACCAGAAAGGACCATCAAGTAGAGGAACCACTGGTGCCCTCTGCTCCCTCATGGGTGGAATCCATTACAGAAACCATGAGGGGTATTTCTGAGCATATGCATGCCCTTGAGGCAGAGATTAACGGCCTTTCTGAGCGCTTACGCGCCCTCGAACGCCAAAACCCACAGGAACATTGGGACCTGCCAGTATTTGAAAATGAAAATGGGCAAAGGTACCACCAATCCCTAGACTTCAAAACAATAAAGAACTTCAAAGACGCTATAATGACCTATGGGCCCCAAGCTCCGTTCACGATGAGCATGCTGGAGTCCCTTAACACTTTAACTTTAACCCCCTCAGACTGGAAGGGGTTATGCAAGGCAGTACTGAGTGGGGGACAATACTTGATATGGAAGTCACAATTCCAGGAGCTTTATGTAGAAACAGCTAGAAGAAATGCGACTGCAGGCTTCCTAGACCATAATGTAGATATGCTAACAGGTGAAGGACAGTTTGCTGAACTACAAATCCAAATGCATTACGATCCTGGGGTATATGCACAAATAAACAATGCTGCTGTTAAAGCCTGGAAGACCTTACCAGGAACAGGTGATTTGCAAGGCAGCCTATCTAAAGTAATTCAGGGGCCTAATGAACCATATGCTGGTTTTGCTGACAGACTTTTAAGAACGGCAGGCAGAATATTTGGGGATATAGAGCAAGCAATGCCCTTAGTCGTCCAGTTGGCATATGAAAATGCCAACAAATATTGCCAAGATGCTATAAGACCATGGAAAAATAAAAAAGACCTCTCTATATACATTAGATTATGTAAGGACATTAACGATGCCTTTGTAACAGGCAATGTGATTGCAGCAGCAATGAGAGGTGCTTCCCCTCAAAATTTCACAAGGTCTCAACAAAAAAAATTATAATCAATCAGGATATTCCAGACAAAATTATAATCAAGCCGGGTGCGGTGGCGCACGCCTGTAATCCCAGCACTTCGGGAGGCTGAGGCAGGAGGATCGCGAGTTCAAAGCCAGCCTCAGCAATGGCGAGGCACTTAGCAACTCAGTGAGACCCTATCTCTAAATAAAATACAAAAAAGGGCTGGGGATGTGACCCAGTGGTCGAGTGCCCCTGAGTTCAATTCCCGGTACCACCACACACACAAAAAAATTATTATAATCAACCAGGATATTCTAGGCAATATCCCCAAAGAGAAATAAAACCAAGCTCATACCGTGCCCCAGGTCGCTACCCCAGGTGTAAAAAAGGAAATCATTGGGCCAATAAATGCAGATCTAAATTTGATATATATGGAAACGTTTTGTTCAGGAATTCAAAAAAACGGGGCATGGGGCCCAATGCCCGGGGCCCACAAATGTACGAGGCATTAGACGAGGAATATCCTCAAACATCAATACAGATGATTCCTCGTCACAATCCCTCCTACCCATTGACTCCCTTGTCAGAGGGACAAGAGGAAGTGCAGGACTAGACCTCTGTTCCACCACCCGAATAGTGCTAACACCTGAAATGGGGGTTCAACTTATTCCTATGGGAGTCAGGGGACCTCTTCCCTCAGGACTGTAGGACTTATCCTCGGGTGAAGTTCTAAAAGCCTATTAGGTTTTCAAGTAACACCAGGTGTTATTGACTCTGATTACCAAGGAGAAATAAAAATAATGCTTAGTTCACCTAGAGGCATTATCTCTGTTAACCAAGGAGATAGAATTGCTCAGCTGCTTCGCCTTCCCAGTTTCCGCAACTCATTTAAGAGTATGCCACAGAATAGGAACAATAGAGGATTTGGTTCCACTGGCTCGGGACCTATGGCTTGCTGGGTTCAGGATTGTTCACGGAGGCCTATGTGCAAAATAAAAATTCAAGGTATAGAGATGGAGGGGCTGATTGATACTGGGGCTGACTCTTCCATCATTAATCTACAACAATGGCCCAAGCACTGGCCTCTGCAGAAGGCTTCAACCAGTTTAAGAGGCTTGGGATATACTAACACCCCAACACAAAGTGCTGTAATTTTAAAATGGGAAGATAATGAAGGGCATAAAGGAACTTTCCAGCCTTATGTTTTGACCAGCTTGCCAGTTACCTTATGGAGAAGAGATATTTTGCAACAGATGGGGGTACACCTCGCAACCAAGCCCGCAGGTGTTAAAAATAAAAATCTAAATCATCATCAAAAGGGTAATAGATATTTTTTCTAGGGGCCACTGAGAAAACAATTTTGAAAATACCATGGCTTTCTGATAAGCCAGTTTGGGTCCCTCAGTGGCCCTATCTAGAGAAAAATTACAAGCAGCCCACCTATTAATCCAAGAAAAACTAGAAGCAGGACACATAGAGCCTTCTACCTCTCCCTGGAATTCCCTGATATTTGTAATCAAGAAAAAATCTGGGAAATGGAGATTGTTATATTACCTTAGAGAAATCAAGAAAACTATGCAAATTATGGGCCCTACCCAACCTGGACTTCCTAATCCTGTAGCTATTCCTAAAAATTTCCATCTTATAACTCTTGATATAAAGGATTGTTTCTTTTCCATTCCCTTACATCCTCTGGATGCCCCCAGGTTTGCTTTTTCTGTTCCTTCTAACAATAATAATGGCCCTGATAAAAGATATCAATGGAAAGTGCTACTGCAGGGAATGGCTAATAGCCCCACTATATGTCAAATCTATGTAGACAAAGCTATCCAGCCCATTAAGAACAAATATCCAAACCTTATGTGCCTCCATTATATGGATGATGTTTTGCTCGCTCACCCTAATCAAGAAATCTTATTTACCATATTCAGTGATATGACAGAAAATTTTAAAAATATGGATTAAAAATTGCTGAAGAAAAAGTTCAAACTAGATCTCCCATATTATATTTAGGATTTAAAATCATGGATACCTTTATTAGGCCTCAAAAAATTTTAATAAATAAAGAACATTTGACCACCCTCAATGATTTCCAAAAACTGCTGGGAGACATTAATTGGCTTCGCCCTACACTAAGCCTCACTACTGGACAATTAAAACCCTTATTTGATATCCTTCGTGGGAACCCTGATCCATCTTCACCGTGAACATTGACTCCTGATGCTAGGGAAGCTTTAAAGTTAGTAGAAAAGGCCATTGAAAGATCCCATTGTGATAGAATTGATTTTGCTCGACTGCTAATATTGATTATTATTTCTTCACAATATACACCCACAGGAGTATTTTGGCAACAGGGACCTTTATTATGGATACATTTACCCGTCTCTCCTAAAAGTACAATTGAGTCTTATACCTCCATGGTGACTAAACTTATTCTTCAAGGACTTAAGACTTCTACTAAAATATTTGGCATTCATCCCGCTACTATTATTACTCCCTATTAATCATCACAGGTTGAATATTTGTGTTTCAATGATAATGATTGGGCTATAGCTAGATGCTCTACTTCTGCAAATTTTGATAACCATCTTCCTAAGTCTCCTATACTATCTTTTTGTGTCAATTATCCCATTATATTTCCACAGGTAATAAAAAATCAACCTATTCCTAAGGCATTAAATGTATTTACAGATGGGTCCTCAAATGGTACTTCTGCAGTAGTCACTCAAAAAGAAAATATAATTCATATTACTGGTCAAAAATCAGCCCAATTAGTTGAACTTGAAGCTATTATAATAGCTCTAGAAAGTTTTAAAGAACAACCTATATAAATATTTTTTCTGACAGCCACTATATTGTACATGCTGTCCCTAAACTGGAGCTAGCAGGTCCAATAGCACCACATACTCCAGCCTTTAATATTGTTTTTTCAAATTCAAAATCTCCTATGGGAACGTAAAGAACCTTTATTTATTAAGCATATCAGAGCTCATACTAATTTGCCTAGTCCTCTCCATGAAGGTAATCAAAAGGCTGATGCCTTCACTAAAACAATCTTTTTATTTTCAGTAGTCCAACAAGCTACCTTGTTCCATTCCCAACTTCATGTCAATAGTACTACGTTACAGCAAAGGTTCAAAATCACAAAGGAGCAAGCTCGAACAATTGTGAAGGATTGTCAATCTTGTGTGACACATTTGCCCAATCCACATTATGGGGTTAACCCAAGAGGATTAATGCCCAATCATTTGTGGCAGATGGATGTCACTCATGAGCCAAGTTTTGGAAAATTGCGATTTATTCATGTCACCATAGATACATGCTCAGGCATGAATTTTGCTTCCTTACATTCTGGAGAAAAAGTTAAAGATGTTACATCTCATTGTTTGCAAGCTTTTGCTGCATTGGGCATCCCCAAAATGCTTAAAACAGATAACGGCCCTGCATATACGTCCTCATCTTTCAAACAGTTTTGCACAAAATTCAATATATCCCATAAAACAGGTATCCCATACAATCCTCAATGTCAAGGTAGAATTGAACGAGCTAATCGCACACTCAAAATTATGCTATTAAAACAAAAAGAAGGAGCCGGGCGCGGTGGCGCACGCCTGTAATCCCAGCACTTTGGGAGGCTGAGGCAGGAGGATCGCGAGTTCAAAGCCAGCCTCAGCAATGGCGAGGCACTTAGCAACTCAGTGAGACCCTGTCTCTAAATAAAATACAAAAAAGGGCTGGGGATGTGGCCCAGTGGTTGAGTGCCCCTGAGTTCAATCCCTGGTACCAAAAAAAAAAAAAAAAAAAAAAAAGAAGGAAATTGGAAAAATCCTAGGGACAGATTGGCAGTTGCCCTGTTTACCTTAAATTTTTTAACTTTAGATTCTAATGGATATTTGGCTGGAGACAGACACTGGAATCCACACCAACAACATAAATCTTTGGTTTACTGGAAGGATGTTCTTTCTGGTGCATGGAAGTGTCCAGATCCAGTATTAATTTGGGGGAGAGGATCTGTTTGTGTTTTTCCACAGCATGAATCCTCCCCAATATGAATACCATCTAGATTAATAAAACAGATACCAAATCAAAAGGACCAAGATGAAGTTATTGAGGAATCAAGATTAATAAAACAAGTACAAAATCAAGAGGACCAAGATGAAGGTATGGAATGATTCCCTTAAAAAAGTCCTCCAATAAATTCACAATTTAAGTCTCACTCCTCCCGGCCCGGATGAGAAGATCTCTCTTTAGTGTGCACACAATTGTATTTTTTTTTCTTTTTATATATGTCTTTATGTCTGTGCATTTGTCTAAATTTCATGTTAATGTGACATCACAAATATATGTTTGTATGTTAGTGCATCTGTCCAGTGTGACGTCACAAATAACAAAGCACTTACAAAAATTAATATTATAAAAAAAAATATATGTATATATATATATATATATATATATATATGGATCCAAATAACTTTAATACATTTAAGTTTAGAGTATTCAATTTGGGTAAACAATTTAAAAAGTGAAGGTACCTTTAATTTTGATTTATAGGTGTCCCTGGGACTTCTCTTCAGCAAAGAATATGACTAATACTGTATAACCTAATATTTTGGTATTTGACATCGGATTGTTTATTTGTAATTAACTTTATTTGTTTAATAGCTGATTAATTTGAATTATTTCAACAGGTAATTTCATAGAAGGTTGCTGTGTATACAGAGACTTGGGGGTTCCAGCTAACAAATTATTTTTCCAAAGTGCTTTCAGCTTTTCTTTAATCTATCTTTAATACAGCAAATACCCTCAGTCTTTCTTTGATTTGTTCTGAATGTGATATTTTGCCAGCTTATGTTTGTGGGAGCTCAAGCAGCAATGTGTGTGAGCAGAGATCAACTTTAATTTTCTAATCTAATAATTCTATTTTTTAGTTTGACAACTCACCTCTTGACTCAGTGCTGGAATAGCACTGCCTTTCCTTTAATAATTGATGCTTGAGTTTCTAGGTAGTGGGCCCTGAAGATTTGCCAGTGGCATTGTCTAGACATAAAAAAGATGGCTCCTGCTACAGCTGCAGGGATCGCAGTCGCTGCAAACATCCCTGCTGCTCAAGCATCAAACAACCTCACCAGCAGTGTGGCCTCTGCTCTGCATGCATGGAGCCTCCTACATCAACGTGTTATAACAAGTGGACATTTTGATCTTTCATTATTTGGGACATTACGGGACAATGCCTTGCGGGTATTTGTCTAGAGAACTCAGTGCATTACTTGATGGAACTTAGGGCATCTGATTTGTTTAAAGAACTTGATTCGCTATGGAACTTGGCTCATCAGCAGAAGGCTTGTCGCCTTAAAACTGCAGCATCTCCTCACTATTGGATGGCTGTTAGTCAACACACAGAGTTGATCCTGAAGGGCTCGATTGGACGACTGGTAGCCAATGACAGGTAAGATCCCCAGAGGGGGATAACCTAAGACAGGCACAGTCGATCCAGATGAGGTCGTCACCCATCCACGGGACAGTCTCATGTGGCCGACATATCAACCTAAGACAGGAGTCAAGGGCACAGCCTTGATTATCCGATGACGGGTAAGAATGTTGGTTGCACATGGGACGCCATAGAGCATCCCCTCTTAAAAACAAAAGAGGGGATGTGTAAGAGCCCTAATTGAGGATAGCTAAGATGGTGGTTAGCTGAGAGCCATAAAAGTGTTCAAGTATTTTTACCTGATATTCATGCATTTATCTAAGAATCTTTTTATGCCCGTGAACACTGTGTGACGCACCTGTAAGCTCGAGCTGTAAGCACTTGTCCTTGTTAAGGCAAAATGTATTTAACAGGGTGAGGTTAGTTAGAGGTGGGTTGGAGTTGGAGGGGTTGGAGTTGGAGTTGGAGAGGTTATTGGAGCTGGAGAGAGAAGTTAGAAGAGAGAAGAATAAAAGAACTTTTTCATTTCCATCCTGCCTCCGAGTTTTCTCCCGCGGCGTCGTTGCTGCAAGCAGCAATCGCTACAGGCGGCAACAAACACCTACTCAGGATAAAGAAGAGATCACTAATTATATTACAAAAGAAGTCCTATAAGGGGCTGGGGTTGTGGCTCAGCGGTGGAGCGCTCGCCTACCATGTGCACGGTCCGGGTTCGATCCTCAGCACCATGTAAAAAAATAAAGGCCTGTGTACAACTATAACAAATAAATAAATATTTTTTTAAAAGTGTTTTTCTTTTTAAGGTGCTTATTATTCTTTCTTTTATTTTTAATTTTTATATTTTTGGTACTGGGGATTGAACCCAGGGGCGCTTAACCACTAAGCCATATCCCTAGCCCTATTTATTTATTTATTTATTTATTTATTTATTTTGGTACCAGGGGATTGAACTCAAGGGCACTCGACTACTGGGCCACATCCCCAGCCACTTTTTTGTATTTCATTTAGAGACAGGGTCTCACTGAGTTGCCAAGTGCCTCGCCGTTGCTGAGGCTGGCTTTGAACTCGCGATCCTCCTGCCTTAGCCTCCCAAAGTGCTGGGATTACAGGCGTGCGCCACCGTGCCCAGCTTATAAATATATTTTATATCTGCAGCAAACACTGTGAGTTAAAGGCAAACTTAAAAAGCAATTTGAGCTGCCGGGCGCGGTGGCTCACGCCTGTAATCCCAGCACTTTGGGAGGCTGAGGCAGGAGGATCGCGAGTTCAAAGCCAGCCTCAGCAATGGCGAGGCACTTAGCAACTCAGTGAGACCCTGTCTCTAAATAAAAATACAAAAAAAAAAAAGGGCTGGGGATGTGGCCCAGTGGTCGAGTGCCCCTGAGTTCAATCCCTGGTACCAAAAAAAAAAAAAAAAAAAAAAGCAATTTGAGCTGGTCTCAGTGGCACTCAGGAGGCTGAGACAGGAGGATTGCAAGTTCAAAGTCAGCCTCAGCAAAATCAAGGCCTTAAACAACTCAGTGAGACCCTGTCTCTAAATAAATTACAAAATAGGTCTGGGGATGTGGTTCAGTGGTCAGGTGCCCCTGAGTTCAATCCTCAGTACCTCCGCCTGAGTAGGCTGGCACACACCTATGACTTAAGCAGGAGGATTGCAGTTTTGAAGCCAGCCTCAGCAACTTAGTGAGGCTCCAATTCACCTAATGAGACCCTGTCTCAAAATAAAAAATAAAAAGGGCTGGAGATGTGGCTCAGTGGTTGAGAGCCCCTGGGTTCAGTCCTGGTACCAAAAAAATAAAATAAAATAAAATAAAATAAATAAATAAATAAATAAATAGAAGATCTAAATTAATTAAGGAACCAAACACTCTAGGAACAATGTCTACAGACCAGTCACACACTTGGAGAAAATATATTTTCTTTGAGTATAATAGACAGAGGATTAGTATTCCTTATGTAAGAACTGTCTGGAAAATAAATGATCAATAAATAATTCCAGTTGATAAAAATAATTACAAAAACTCAGTAGGAAATGGGCAAAAATATATGGAAAAGTAATTCATAGGAAGAGGAAAAAAAAATTTTTTTAAGCTTAACATAAGACCTGACCCCAATAAAAGAATACAGCTCTTATCAAAAAGACCAAAGATAATAAGTACAGGTGAGGATGTGGAGAAACAGGAACCCTAGCATATTGTTGGTGTGAAAGTAAAGTAATACAGTCATTATGGAAAATAGTATGGAGGTTTCTCAAAAAATTAAAAAAAAATAGCCGGGCGCGGTGGCGCACGCCTGTAATCCCAGCACTTTGGGAGGCTGAGGCAGGAGGATCGCGAGTTCAAAGCCAGCCTCAGCAATGGTGAGGCACTTAGCAACTCAGTGAGACCCTGTCTCTAAATAAAATACAAAAAAGGGCTGGGGATGTAGCCCAGTGGTCGAGTGCCCTGAGTTCAATCCCTGGTACCACAAAAAAAAAAAAAAAAAAAAAAAAAAAAAAAAAAAATAACAACCATACTATCCAGCCATCCAAAAAAATAAAATCAGTACGTTGATCAGACATCTGCACTCCCATGTTCACTGCATCATTATTCACAACCACCAAGAAGTGGAAACAACTGAAGTGTCCATCAACTGATAAATGGATGAAGAAAATGTAGGACATACACACAACAGAATATTATTCATCCATAAAAACAAAGAAATCCTGTCCTTTGCAAAAACACAGTTGGAACTAGAAATTGTTTTGTTGAGTGAAATAAGCCAGACACAAAAAGACAGGTACTGCATGATTTGATTCATATGAGGAATCTAAAACTGGTGATCTCATAGAAGTTGGAAACAGAATGCTGGTTATCAGAGGATGATCTGAGTAGGTGGGAGGAAGGAATGGGGAAAAGTTAATCAATGGGTACTAAGTTAACATCAGATAGAGTGAGAAGCTCTGGTATGCTGTTGTACAGTAGGGAGACTATAGATAATGATAATGTGCTGTGTATTTCAAAAAAGTAGAAGATAAGATTTTGAATGTTTCAACATAAGAAATGATTGATGTTTGAGAAGATATATAAATGTTTAACCTGATGTATACCTATATAAAAACATCACATGATACCATTAATATGTACAATTTTCTGTTTTTATTCATCAGTTAAAAACTTAAAAATCTAACATAAAAAAATATATTCCAGGTGGCTGAGAGTATTCTTTTCTTATGCAAGGGATTTAGGAATTTCTCAATGAGGTCCCCTCTCCTCCAAGTACATTATCTTCTTCCTGTCCTGTCTCTTTTCTCCTCTCCCTATCTCTGCTTCCTTTCTCTCTACCACTTCTTCCAACCCCTTTCCCTTATCTCTTTTTAATAAATTTTTTTTTAGTTGTAGACAGACATAATACCTTTATTTTATTTATTTTTTGTGGTGCTGAGGATTGAACCCAGTGTATCGTATGTGCTAAACAATCACTGTACCACTGAGCCACAACCCCAGCCTCCCTTTATCTCTTTTTTCTTCAATTTCTTCCCTCTCCCATTCTTTTTCTTCTTCTCTCCCCTCCCTTCCTCATCTACCTTCTGTTCTCCTCCTCTCCCTAAACCTATTCTGAATTGAGTGATATGAAACTCTTCCTACCTATATACACTTTACCTTGAAGAAATAACACCAATCCTTTTATAGAGAAGATGGCAAGCTAATGCTCACTAGTCAAATCCTGTCTGAGGCTTTTTTTTTTTTTTATTGCCCTAGAACTAAGAGTGATTTTTTTTTTACAGTTTTACATGGATTATTTAAAAAATAGAATAATATTCAACAGAGACCATTTATGTTCCCAAAGTCTTAAAGAATTACTGTCTGGCCCTTTACAGAAAAAGTTTGTCCATCCCTGTCCTAGAAAGTTAGTACTTAAAAAAGACATAAACACAATGGGCTGGGGTTGTGGCTCAGTGGCAGAGCACTGGCCTCGCACGTGCATGGCCCAGGTTTGATCCTCAGCACCACGTAAACATAAATGCATTGCATTGTGTACAACTAAAGAAAATAAATAATTTTTTTTTTTTTTTTTTTTTTTTTTTGTGGTACCAGGGATTGGACTCAGGGGCACTCGACCACTGGGCCACATCCCCAGACCTTTTTTGTATTTTTTATTAGAGACAGGGTCTCACTGAGTTGCTAAGTGCCTCTCCATTGCTGAGGCTGGCTTTGAACTCGCGATCCTCCTGCCTCAGCCTCCCAAAGTGCTGGGATTACAAGCGTGAGCCACCGCGCCCAGCTAAATAAATATTTTTTTAAAAGACATAAACACTGTGTTTTACACTATATATACCTCATGTATTATGTTTTAACTTAAAAATATATATGCACACCTGTTTGTTAACCCTTTAATATTAACCCCTAACTTTCTCTTTAAGTAGAGAAGGGACTTTCTTTTTTTTGGCGGGGGGGGGGGGGGGTGTGCCAGGAATTGAACTCAGGGGTGCTTAAATCTCTGAGCCAGATCCCTAACACTTTTTTTTTTTTTTTATATATTTTTTGTTGTACACGGACACAATACCTTTATATTTATTTATTTATTTATTTATTTATATGTAGTGTTGAGGATCAAACTCAGGCCCTCACATGTATTAGGCAAGTGCTCTACCACTGAGCTACAACCCCAAACCCTTATTTTTTATTTTGAGACAGGGTCCTGCTAAATTACTTAAGGCCTCACTAAATTGCTAAGGCTGGCTTTGAAATTGCAATCCTCCCAACATGCTTGGATTACAGGATGGCACAACTGCCCTGAGCAAGAAGGGGCTTTCTGGTTAGACTTTCATGCTGCCTTTCTCCAATAAACCACACCATAGTATCCTCTTCTAGTTTGCCTTTTAAGCAGAGCAAAATTTTAAAGACATTTGCTAAGTAATCCAGATTTTACACTTCTTTTTCTAAGTTAAAATTCTCTCTTTCCTGTAAACCCATCTTTGGGTTATACTTTTCAGGATTTCACAGCAATTGTTTTAGCAACTCAACTTTACCCAGCATTAACTTACAATCATTTCATAGACACAACTTATTTTCATTTTTTTCATGTGTGTCATCCAGTTTACACAATAAGAATCACTAAAACGAACAGATTTAAGAACACTCTCACCCTCTGTGGACTTATAACTCAAAAACTGAGAGCAGAAAAATGAAGAAATACCAGAGATAATCACCTAAGGCAACCTACAAGGAAGAAGTGGGGGTCGGGGTGGGGCAGGATGCCTTTTTATTCCCACCTGTTCAGATTTCCTTTCGGTGCTCCCATTGGACAAACCCAACTAGAAGCCTTCAAATAAGAAAACCTATTATTGCAGCCAATATAGATTTGCTCAGAGCAGGGTGAAGGAAAGAATAGATCTGGAAGGGGAAAAAGTAGATATCCAGAACAGTAGTTTTTAAAACTTACCCAAATAATAACAGGGCACGGTGGCACATGCCTGTAATCCTAGTGAGGCAGGAGGATCGTGATTTCAAAGCCAGCCTCATCAAAAGCAAGGTGTTAAGCAACTCAGTGAGATCCTATCTCTACAGAAAATATAAAATAGGGCTGGGGATGTGGCTCAGTGGTCAAGCGCCCCTGAGTTAAATCCTTGGTACCCCCCCAAAAAAATACACAAATAATGATAAAATATCCAACCAGTATTCATGAATCATATTTAATCAGAAAAATAAAAATGCTCACATTAACTCCAAAGGAAATGGGCTTTGTGCTGGGCACAGTGGTGCATGCCTGTAATCCCAGCTATTTGGGAGGCTAAGGCAGAAGAATCACAAGTTCAAGACCAGCTTGGAAAACTTAGTGAGACCTTGTCACAAAATAAAAAATAAAAAGAATTGAGAATGTAGCTCAGTGGTACAGAATTTGCCCAGTACGAGTGAAGCCCTGGGATTCAAACTTCAGTACAGAAAGAAAGAAAGAGGCTTTATCTGGAGTGAATGTATGTATTAGGATTAATTCCCAATTAAAAAAAAAAAAAAACTTCAATAATAAAATGCAAAAAAATAGATGAAGGAAACATATATTTGGCAAATAAGCACAGGAAAAGCTGTTCATTTTCACTAGCCATCAGGAAAATACAAATTAAGACCAAAATGAGATACCAGTACATTTAACAATTAAAATTAAAAATAGCAAAAGTACTATATGCTGGTGAGAATGCAGAGAAACTGGAATTCTCATTCATTGCTGCTGGGAATGTAATGGAACAACAACTCTGGAAAATAATTTGGTGTTTTCTTTTAAAACTAAACATACATGTGCTATTGTGCCCCTGGGCATTTATCCCAGAGAGATGAAAGCAGATCTGTACCAGTAGTTCATTTGTGGTAATCTAACAGTTCAGTGTTTCAGTTGCTATGCTTGTGATACAAACTACAACTGTCACAAAAGGACATTGATCTAGGAACACACAAATGTACTAATGCCGATTTCCTGGTAAGCAGTAAGCTTTTCAATAATCGCTTCCTTTGGTGTTAAAAGTAAAGTTTTGAAGTTATATTAATAAAAATGCAAATTTGTAGAACATGGAGAGGTTATTATCTTTATATTTAAAATGCTTTTATTTTAATTTTATTTATATTTATTTTACTTTTTGAATTTTATTTTTACTGGTTCTTTTGATATATATATATATATATATATATATATATATATATATATATATATATATATATATAAAACAGCAGAATCCATTTTGATATAATTATACAAGCATGGGCTATATCTTATTCTAGTTAAGAGTCCCATTCTTGGGCTGGGGTTGTGGCTCAGCAGTAGAGCGCTTGCCTAGCAAGTGCGTGGCCCGGGTTCAATCCTCAGCACCACGTAAAACAAAAAGGCATATATAACTACAACAAATAAATAAGTATTTTAAAAATTTTTTTTAAAAAGAGTCCCATTCTTATGGATATACATGGTGGAGAGATTCACTGTGTTGTTTTCATATATGTACATGAGAAAAGTAGGTCAGATTCAATCCGTTGTCCTTTGCTTATCTCCTTCCCTTGCCTTCATCTCCATTGTCTAATCTACTGCATTTCTTTTCTTCCCCTCATCCTTCCCTCCTCATTGTGGGTTAATTTTCACCTATAAGCAAAAACATTTGACCTTTGTTTTTGGGGGGACTGGCTTTCTTTACTTAGCATGATAGTCTCCAGATCCTTTTGCTGGCAAATATCATAAAATCATTCTTTTTATATGGCTGAGTAATTCTCCATTGTGTATACATACTACATTTTCTTTATCCATTCATCTGCTGAAGGGCCCCTTGGTTGGTTCCATAGCTTAGCTATTGTGAATTGAGCTCCTGTAAACATTGATATGGCTACATCACTGTAGCATGCTGATTTTAACTCCTTTGGAGATGTACCAAAGACTGGAATAACTGAGTCAAATGGTGGTTCTATTTGAAGTTTTTTTTTGTTTTTTTTTTTTTTTTTTTTTTTTTTTTTTTTTTTTGTGGTACCGGGGATTGAACTCAGGGGCACTCGACCACTGGGTCACATCCCCAGCCCTTTTCTGTATTTTTATTTAGAGACAGGGTCTCACTGAGTTGCTAAGTGCCTCGCCATTGCTGAGGCTGGCTTTGAACTAGCGATCCTCCTGCCTCAGCCTCCCAAAGTGCTGGGATTACAGGCGTGCGCCACCGCGCCCGGCTCTATTTGAAGTTTTTTGAGGAATCTCCATACTGCTTTCCAAGTGGTTGCACCAATTTGCAGTCCCACCAGCAATGTATAAGTGTACATTTTTTTCCCTCAACCTCGCCAACATTTACTTGTTACTTGTATTTTTTAAATAATAAAATACTATTATAAAATAAAAAATGCACACACAAGGCCCTGGGTTCAATCCCCAGCACCACAAAATAAACCGGGCGTGGTGGAGCACGCCTGTAATCCCGGCACTTGGGAGGCTGAGGCAGGAGGATCCCCAGTTCAAAGCCAGCCTCAGCAATGGTGAGGCACTTAACTACTCAGTGAGACGCTGTCTCTAATAAAATACAAAAAAGGGCTGGGGATGTGGCCCAGTAGTCGAGTGCCCTTGAGTTCGATCCCCAGTACCAAAAAAAAAAAAAAAAAAAATGAAAGAAAGAAAGAAAAGAAAAATTGGGAACAAAAAAAGCAAGAATATCAATGATTTTTATATCATTATAAAAAGTAAATGTGAATGGCTCAGGAGGCTGAGACAGGAGAATCACAAGTTCAAAGCTAGCCTCAGGCACAGTGAGGCACTAAGCAACTTCAGTAAGACCCTGTCTCTAAATAAAATACAAAATAGGGTTGGGGATGTGGCTCAGTGGTCAAGTACCCCTGAGTTCAATCCCTGGTACCAAAAAAAAAAAAAGTAAATGTGAAAAGTGAGTCTCTAAGAAAATGAAATATTATTTTAGGCAAGGCAGTAAACTATTCCTATGTTTACTAGTTTGCTTTAACAAATTATGTGTATATATGTGGGTTTTTTTAGAGGTACTTTGGATTAGAAGGGTAGTGAAGGGAGGGGAAGGGTATGGAGATGGGAAGGACAGCGGAATGAACTGGACCTTATTAGCCTCTGTGCATATATGATTGCATTACCGGTGTAATTCTACATCATGTACAATCAGAAGAATGAGAAGTTATATTCCATTTATGCATGATATGTCAAAATGCATTCTATTGTCATATATAACTAATTAGAACAAATTTTTAAAAAATAACTTACAAAGGGGCTGGGAATATAGCTCAGTTTGTACAGTGCTTGCTTTGCACACACAAGGCCCTGGGTTCAATCCCCAGCACCACAAAATAAATAAATAAATAAATAAATAATAAAAATAAAAACAAATAAATAAAATTTAAATAAATAAATACCTTATAGTGCTACTGGTATACAAGAATATGGCAACAATATTGCCATTTTCAGTGAGAATATTTAAAACTTCTGAATAATTTAAGTTATAAATTATTATCTAAAGGCTGACTTTGCACTTTTATTAACAATTAAGCTGAGGGGCTGGGATTGTGGCTCAGCGGCAGAGCGCTCGCCTAGCACGTGCGCGGCCCAGGTTCGATCCTCGGCACCACATACAAATAAACCCATTGTGTACAACTAAAGCAAATAAATAAATATTAAAAAATAATAATAATTAAGCTGAATATTTTTCATATATTTATTTATTAGGAACTATTTTGCATGCTATCCATTACCTATTTTATCTGTTAGTGTCTTGAGATATTATCTTATATAACAAAAGTTTGCTGAAATATTTTCTGAATTTGCATTTTCTTTTTAACTTAAATTCTATTTTTAGTGCAGAAGAATTTTAAAAAAAAATTTTTTTTTAGTTGTAGGTGGACAAAATACCTTTATTTTTATTTTTATGTGGTGCCGAGGATGGAATCCAGCGCCTCACACTTGCTCAGCCACAACTCTATCTCTGAGCCACAACCCCAGCCCTAATGCAAAAGAATTTTAAGTTCAGATGATCAAGCATGTTTTTAGTTCTCTTTATAATATCTAGATTATTTCAAATAGAGGAAATGATCATTTCTCGAAAGATCTGATAAACAATGCTTTGATTTTTCTCTATTTTCCTACATTAAAATATAGTAACTCTTTAATCATTGAGTTTATTTTGAAGAGTTGCATACTCCAAATTGGCAACTTTAATGAAATAATACGCTTTCGATTTCTCTGTGCAAACTTGTAGAAATATGAAATCGATAAACATGAAAAAAATTCCAAAGGCAGAGAGTTATTACACATGGAACAATATGTAACTATTTCTAATTTCTTCATGTGGATATATTGAGAAACTAATGAACATTTGAAAAATCATATTCCATGAAAGTGTTGCCTATTTTTCTATTTTCTGGAAGATTTTATAAAATTTTGCAATTATGCTTCTTGGAAACTTGGTGAAAATCACTTGCAGTATTACCTGAGCCTTTTGTTGTTGTTGTTGTTGTTTGTTTATGTTCATAAAATTATAGAACCATCCTACATCTTCTCAAAAAAAAAAAAAAAAAAAAAAAGAACTGGAGCCAGGCACAGGGGCGCACACCTGTAATCCCAGCATTTGGGAGGCTGAGGCAGGAGGATCGTGAGTTCAAAGCCAGCCTCAGCAATGGTGAGGCACTTAGCATCTCAGTGAGACCCTGTCTCTAATAAAATACAAAAAAGGGCTGGGGATGTGGCCCAATGGTTGAGTGCCCCTGAGTCCAATCCCTGGTACAGAAAAAAACAAAAAAAAGAAGAAGAACTGATTCTTGAAGTTTACCTCTATTCAACTAGCCAATAAAATACTTTCTATTGGGCGGGGGTTGTGGCTCTGCGGCAGAGCGCTCGCCTTGCGTGTGCGCGGCCCGGGTTCGATCCTCAGCACCATGTAAACATAAATGCATTGCATTGTGTACAACTAAAGTAAATAAATAAATATTTTAAAAAATACTTTCTAGCCGGGCGCGCGGTGGCGCACGCCTGTAATCCCAGCACTTGGGAGGCTGAGGCAGGAGGATCGCGAGTTCAAAGCCAGCCTCAGCAATGGCGAGGCACTTAGCAACTCAGTGAGACCCTGTCTCTAATAAAATACAAAAAAGGTCTGGGGATGTGGCCCAGTGGTCCAGTGCCGCTGAGTTCAATCCCTGGGACCACACAAAAAAAAAAAAAAAAAAAAAAAAAAAAAAAAAGAGAGAGTACCAATTTAAAAAAGAAACATAGTATCTATTTTTCTAGCTTTTTGCCTAGCACATGCAAGGCTCTGGGTTCAATCCTTAGCATTGCAAGAACTGCAAAAAACAGGACAAGGAGGCAGCAGTGGTGTGGTGGGGGTGGGGAGGGGAAGGAAGAAAAGAAAAAGAAAATAAAGGGAATTTAATACAGGAAATTTGCTACACAGGTAACAGAATAGTGAAGAAACTAATTAGGGAATGCTAGTGACCCAATTTTAGCAACATCAGGAAGTCATCATCACAGTCAAGATGGAAGGACAAACAAAAGAGGTAGTGATACCAGAGCATAAAGGCTTCTGTTGCTCCATGAAAAATGGAATCAATGGAGAAATGTAACTAATGAGAAAGATATTGGATGGTGGGAGGATTTCAGAAATATCCTTATTTATTTCTTGCTCTATCTCCGATCTCCTGCTACGGCCCCACATTGTATGAACCCTCAATCAGAAGGCAGCTGACACAGGACCTAGACAAAGCAGTATAGAGCAGTCATAGATGCACACTCCCCCAGCAGCACTACCACCGATAGCACAGAGAAAGAAAAGGACAAGGACCTGGGGAGCCTATTGAAATGAAGATTCTGATTTACTTAAGTATATTAGTCAGGGCTCCCTAGAGAAACAGAACAAACAGCTCTGCACGTCTTTGTTATCCTCAATTTCATATTCCAGTTCCAGTTACCCACAATTAGTCATAGTTGTTTCCTCAGAAGGTCAAAAGTAGCCTCACTAGCGAGGTGTAGTGGTGTATGCCTGTAATTCCTGCTACCTGGGAGCTTGAGGCAGAAAGATTCCAAGTTCAAGACCAGCCTGAGCAACTTAGCAAGACCCTGTCTCAAAAAAAAAAAAAAAAAAGTAGCCTAACACTACATCACAATGCTTACATCGTTCACTTCCCTCCATCTTGTCACATAGGTATTGTGTCTTCATCATATCATCACAAGAAGATTGAGTTCCATATAATAAGATATTTTGAAAGATCACATTCACATTACTTTTATTGTAGTACATTGTTATAACTGTTTAGTTTATTAGTTATTATTGTCGTTTCTATTGTGCCTTGTTTATAAATTAAACTTTACCATAGGTACACATATATAGGGAAAAAATACTAAATATAGAGTTTGTTACTATCCATGGTTTCAGGTATCCACTGAGGTCTTAGAATAGTTCCCTGAGAATAAAGAGGGACCACTGTACAGAAAATGCTCAGTAACTTTAAGGAATGGACCCAGAATACCCCCATAGATACCAAAATCTGTGGATGCTTGAGTCCCTTATGTAAAATGGTGTAGTATTTGCATTCAGCCTACCCACATCCTCCCATATACTTTGAATCACTTCTACAGTATATAAAATATCTAATACAATGTAAATGCCAAGTAAATAGTTGTTATAATGTATTGGTTAGGGAATAATGATTTAAAAAATGCTGCACATGTTTATTACAGACATAACAATTGTAGGCCTAACTATATAATACACAAGCTATGCTTGGTTGAATCTGCAGATGTGAAACCCATAGAATAGAAGAGTGACTCTATTTGTATGTCCATGTCTATATCTATATCTAGACTGTTTTTTAAGGAATTAGCTCATTCAATCATGAGTCAACATTTATATCATGAGTACAACATTTATAAGGTAGACCAGGAGGCTGGAGACCAAGGGTAAAGCTACAATTTGAGTCCAAGGAAGTCTCTCATTTTTGTTTTCCAAGTTTTTGTTCTATCAAGGCCTGTAATGATTGGATGAGATCTTCCCACATTATGATTTTATTCAAAATCTGTTAATTCTAATTTTATTTTAAAAATTCCTTCATGGAAACAGCCAGAATAACGTTTGATCAAATGTATTGGTAAGGTGGTCCAGGTAAGTTGACACATGAAATTAACCATCACATGGTCTCCCCTTATCAATTTAGTTCCCATACTCGTTGGCCAAGGGGCTGAGGATGTGGCTCAGTGGTTAAGCACCCCGGGTTTCCCTTCCAATACAAAAAAAAAAAAAGTAATACTATCACTTAACATGATCAATTGACCCTGTGTTTAACTGAAAATGCATCAATCCTTTCCTCAGAAGAGGATGCAAAGTCCTTGAGTGATTTTGCTCTTCTCGATATCTTGTAATTTAGATAAATACCATGATGTAAACTTAACAATACTCAAATACTATACAATAAAGTCAATGCACATTCTGTGTTGCATAAGAGGATAAAAGATGGAAGAAAACAAAGATATTTGCATGATTCAGACACCATAAACATATTCATAACACAATAGGGAAGAAATACTCATTAGAGTCCTAATGTCCTAATTGTCATATGGTCATAGCTGGTACTCATAACTACATTCTTCCCCTACACATTTCATGTTCCCTTTGACCTGAGAAATAACTTCAGTTTGTTGCAGTATTTTACCTGGCAATGTGATCCAAACCTTTACTTCTGAAGGGTCAGGGCCACTAGTAGTCCTGCCTGAATTGGTTTGATATAGTTTTCCTTTAATCTTTTTTAAAAAATATTTATTTATTTGCTTTAGTTGTACACAATGCGTTTATTTGTATGTGGTGCTGAGGATCGAACCCGGGCCGCGCACGTACTAGGCGAGCGCTCTACCGCTGAGCCACAACCCCAGTCCTCCTTTAATCTTAATCACAGGGCAAAGTAACAGTAAGAGATGCTCTAAGAGATCATCTGAATTCCAGACAAACTCTTCTTCTTTTTTTTTTTTTTTTTTTTGTGGTACCAGGGATTGAACTCAGGGGCACTCGACCACTGGGTCACATCCCCAGCCCTTTTTTTTTTGTATTTTATTTAGAGACAGGGTCTCACTGAGTTGCTAAGTGCCTCGCCATTGCTGAGGCTGGCTTTGAACTCGCGATCCTCCTGCCTCAGCCTCCCAAAGTGCTGGGATTACAGGCTTGCGCCACCGCGCCCGGCTCCAGACAAACTCTTCTTTATCTCCATTAGAATAGTATTCTAAGTTCTCATTGGTATTTAGGAGTCTACACAGTAATTCCCTTCTTTGCTTATTGATTCAGAGGTATGAGGAGCCCCAAGTGGCTGATCTTAACTTCCAGCTAAATGACATTATTACTGTGTCTCTTGATGGAAGCATAATTCCTCTAAAACCAGGACTTCTAGATCGGCAGAGCATAAGGTCTCAGGAACAAGTAGTCAAAAAATTTTAGTGGGTCACCAGGGTAATGATGAATTCCATTTCTGCCCCTTGATTCCTGGACCTATGAATCAGGGCTATTGAAGAAATAGTACCATATATTGGATGCTAACTCAGGGCTACAACCACCTAGAGAAACTTGCCTATTGGGTGGCATTGTAGCTAAGACTCTGAAAGGCCATTTCACTATTCTATCAAGTCAACTATTTCAGGAAGGTGGGGAACATGGTAAGATCAGTGAATTCCATGAGCACATTGTCACACTTTTTTGATGTGAAGTTTCTTGGTCAGAAGAAATGCATGAAATACCATGATGGTGGATAAGGGATTTTGTAGTTTTGGTAGAAGCACTGCATGCAGGGAAGGTAGATCCATATCCTGAGTAAATACCTATTTTAAGAACAATACACTGATGCTGCTTTTCTTTCTTTCTTTTTTCTTTTTCTTTTTCTTTTTTTTTTTTCCCTTCGGTGCTTGGGGATTTGAATGCAGAGCATGCCAGACAAACACTTTTACCACTGAGCCACATCCCCAGCCCACACCACACTGATGCTTTTGTTTTCTTTTGTACTGGGGATTGAACTCAGGGGCACTCAACCACTGGGCCACATCCCCAGCCCTTTGTTGTGTGTTATTAGAGACAGGGTCTCACTGAGTTGCTAAGTGCCTCACCATTGCTGAGGCTGGCTTTGAACTCGGGATCCTCCTGCCTCAGCCTCCCAAGTGCTGGGATTACTGGCATGCGCCACCACGCCCGGCCACACTGATGCCTTTCTAGTGGAAGAAATCCAGTTTTGTACCTGACTGATCACCCTGGGAATGGCACCGTACTGGGGGTTCAATATTTGTCTTTGCTGCTAAATGACTGGGCACTACTCAGTGGTGGCCAGACCAGTCTCGGTGAGTGTGAGACCGTGTTGCTGAGCTTATGCAGAATCTCCATCCCTATCACCAAAGACATGAGCACAATGGGTACTGACAGCAGTGACTTGGGAGAGAGACTAACTGGTGTCCACAGAATGGACCATACTATCCACTTGATTCTGAAAATCCTCCTCTGCTGAGGTCACCTTTTGGTGACAATTCACATAGACCACAAATATCTTTACATTTTTTGGCCCGTTCAGAGTTCTATCCACATACAGTTTTCCCTCAGTTTCCATGTGTGATTGGTTCCGGAATCCCCTGAGCATATAAAAATCCTGGATGCCCAGGTCCCTTCTATAAAATGGCATGGTGTTTGCACAGAACCTAAGCACATCCTCCTATAAAATTAATCATCTCTAAATGACTTATTATACATAGCACAACGAAAGTAGTTGTTATACTATATTATTTAGGAATAATGACTAGAAAAATAGCCTATACGTGTTCAGTATAAACACAGTTTAAAAAAAAAAAACAAAACAAACATTTTCAACCCACAGTTGTTTGAATCTATGGACACAGAACCCATAGATACAGAGGACAGGACCTCTTTCCCAGACTTCCCAACTTTCCAATTATGTCCTGTCAAAACCCTGATCATCCAGTCAAATCATTGGCTGCAACCTATGAATTGATATATAACTATACAACTAGCCATGTTTCCTTCTAAGCAAAATGAACAGCTCAATTCACTGCTCAAGGGTTCTGTCCACTAGGAGTTCTGCCCACTGGTAGTTTCCCACTGTCCTTCAGAAATGTCTCAGAAAGCTGGGAGTGGTGGCGCATGCCTGTAATCCCAGCACTTGGGAGGCTGCGGCAGAAGGATCATGAGTTCAAAGCCAGCCTCAACAATGGCGAGGAACTTAGCAACTCAGTGAGACCCTGTCTCTAAATAAAATACAAAAAAGGGCTGGGGATGTGGCCCAGTGGTCGAGTGCCCCTGAGTTCAATCCCTGGTACCAAAAAAAAAAAAAAAAAAAAAAGTCTCAGAAAGGGGCTATAATGCTACAACTGTTTACTTTTTAGTATTGTCAGCATATTGTGCAGAAGCAGCTGTAAACCAGACGTGAGTCCTTTTTTCCTCTGTTATAGGAAGTTCTCCATTAGTCCATATGTGCAGGCTGGGAGAGAGAAGGTAGTACTAGTAGGAGGAGTGGATATCATGAGCATCTGGACTAGGTCTTCGTGTAACTTTCTGGTGATCCAAGGTCAACTTAGACACTATCTAGTATGTACACTTCCATATGATGATGGATTGCTGCTGTGTGTACCCAACTTCATGGCTTAGTGGGTCAAAAAACATGGTTCAGGATGGGAAACTGAGACTACAAGGTAACTTGGTAGCCCATGGTTAAGTATTCCTTTTTCAATTAAAGCCTAATAGCAAGACAAAAATTGTTTAGCAAAAGGAGAGCACTTACCTACACAGAATGGCAGGGCTTTGTTCTCAAAAACTTGAGTATGCTCTGTAATTCATACACAGGCATCTACCAAAGGCTCCAAACAACATCCCCATCCACCACTGACACTTCAGGTACTATTGGATCTACTGGCTCATATAACCCGGTGGCAAAACTTTTGGCACAGTAGCCTGAACCTGTTGGAGAGTCTTCCCTTGCTTTAGTTTCCATTCAAAACTAGAAGTGTTTTGGTTCACTTGGAAAATGATCTGGAGTGGCACACCCAAATGAGGAAGGTGTTGCCTCCAAAATCCAGAGATCCATTCGGTGTTGTGTCTTTTTTTTTGGTTATAGGAGGGGCCAGATGCAACAACTTACCCTTAACCTCTGAAAGATTATCTCCACACCCTCCATACCACTGGACTCTGAGATAAAAGGCCCCTGAGATTTTGTCAGATTTATTTCCCACTTCCTGACCTATAAGTGTCTTTTTAAAAAAATATTTATTTATTTGCTTTAGTTGTACACAATGCAATGCATTTATGCTTACGTGGTGCTGAGGATCGAACCCGGGCCACGCACGTGCTAGGCGAGCACTCTACCACAGCGCACAACCCCAGCCCCTATAAGTGTTTTATCAATACATCTGGAATAGTTGTTACTTCTTGCTTCTTAGGTCCAATCAGCATAATGTAATAAATAGGCCAATGTGATATCTTATAGTAAAGAAAGGTAACCAAGGTCTCTGTGAACTATATTATAGTGTTAAAGAGGGAATATGCCTCTGAAGTGGAACAGTGAAGATACATTGCTAGCCTTCCCATCCGGAATAAAACTGCTTCAGTTGTGCCTTATGAACAGATATGAAGAAAAAGATATTTTCCAGATCAATAGCTGAAAGCTTGGTACCAGTTGTGTTTATTTCAGAAATCAATGAAACCACATCTAATACAGCATCTGCAATTAGGGTCACCACCTGTTCAATAATTCACTTTAATTATCTAAGATCTGTCTTTTCTGATTTGAATTTGGTTTTGTTCATTTGAATTACAACTTTTCTGCATATACAGATAAAGTTAGATTTCAGTAGTCTTCCTATCTATTTCACCTGTAGGAGTACTGTGATTAGCCAGTCAACACCACAGGTCTCTCCAAATTAGACTGTTATGATTATTATTTTGACTCTGATGTCCATTACGTTAGCTACAGCTACCTTGCCCCTATACCCCAGGGACCGATATTCCCATTGCACTTAGGTTTTCCAATTCTGTGATAATAATTTTCCACTGTAATTTTCATCCTGTACAGAAAAACAATCACAGAGGCTCTCTTCAAAAGTTATTCTCAGAATCGTGATGAAAGGCATACTCTCTGGACCCTTCAGGGGTGAGTGAGCAATTCTTAAATGACAAATTCATTCTAACATTTCAATCTTGACTCTTTGAATCTCTTTAGTTAACAAAGGCCAGTCTGGTATTTCAAGTTCATTTGCTGTTGGCCACCGTTGGGTCCGATGTTTTATCCAATCAACCAAACTGTTAAGAGTCCTTTCTAATTCTATTTTTTTTCCACTTTTAGTTGTACATAATGTGTTTATTTATACATGGTGCTGAAGATCAAACCCGGGGCGCACACGTGCTAGGCGAGTGCTCTACCACTGAGCCACAACCCCAGCCCCCCTTTCTAATTCTTATAGCTGCAACATTTCATGCATAATCTCTGCTTAGTGGGTTCATACCAATAAATTTGGCCTCATACAACTTTATGTTGCTTCCATCCTTATTCCATACCCCGATGCCCATGGAATACATCCACAAGCTGAAGGATAAGGCTGGGAGGAAGGCCCTGGGGAACCAGGCTGAGGTTCATAGTCTAAGACCAAGGAAGCCAAGCATGGGAAGAGCACCTCCAGGCCCAAAAGGTGGAGGTCAAACAAGACAAAATGCAAGGAGGAAGAGTCCAAAAAATAGTTTCTCCTTTTGTGTCTGGATATAGTGGCCTTATGATTATTATATAGATGAATCATTGAAATAAAACAAGCCTTGGGCTGGGGTTGTGACTCAGTGGCAGATTGCTTGCATCACACGTGTGAGGCACTGGGTTTGATCCTCAGCACTGCATTAAAAAGAAAAAAAAAACAATAAACAAAATAAAGATACTGTGTCTATGTATAATAACTAAAAAAAAATTAAGGGCTGGGGTTGTGGCTCAGCAGTAGAGCACTCGCCTGGCACATGCGCGGCCCGGGTTCGATCCTCAGCACCACGTACAAATAAACCCATTGTGTACAGCTAAAGCAAATAAATAAATATTTTTTAAAAATTAAAAATTAAAAAATAAAACAAGCCTTTATCAAAAAGAAGCAGTAGAGCCTGGCGCAGTGGCGCACACCTGTAATACCAGCACTTGGGAGGCTGAAGCAGGAGGATTGCGGGTTCAAAGCCAGCCTCAGCAATGGTGAGGCACTTAGCAACTCAGTGAGACCCAGTATCTAATAAAATACAAAAAAGGGCTGGGGATGTGGCCCAGTGGTCAAGTGCCCCTGAGTTCAATCCCCAGTACAAAAAAAAAAAAAAGCAATAGTCCAGGTACTGCGGCACATGCCTGTAATCCCAGCAGCTCGGGGAACTGAGGCAGCAGGATCTTGAGTTCACAGCCAGACTCAGCAATGGCAAGGCACAGAGCAACTCAGCGAGACCCTGTATCTAACTAAAATACGAAATAGGGCTGGGGATGTAGCTCAGTAGTTGATAGCCTGAGTTCAATCCCTGGTATTCCCCTCCAGTCCCCACTGCCAAAAAAAAAAGACTGCAGTAGTAGCAACAGCAATTCAATCTATGTTAATCACTTTAAAATCTTTCCAGTGATTAAATAGGATCAGCCATTGGAATTCAATGATAACATTTCTTGGTTTCATTTAAATGTTGGTATTAAAAATAAATCAAACAACCCAGAACTCATTGTTCAGTATGAATTTTGATACATATAAGCAGGAATATTATACCTAAGACAGCTTAAATTGATGGGATATTGATAACTGAAAAGGCTTCTATCTTCAGGAAATGATACATTGGGTTGAAGTTATATCTTACTGTGTTTGGATCATGTTTGTTTAACTGTCATATTGGCATATCCCATATCTCTACTATTGCTCAGAGTGATGATAGGAATGAATATGATTTGAACCCATTGATGTTTAGAGAAAGTGTCAGCAATTGAGAACCAGGCAGATCCATCTACACCCAGAGTATAAGGCTTTGTTTTATTGCTTCCTATAAGGCTGCCTGTTTCCTCCTATTTGGATCCTAAAATCAGTTACTTGAAGAAATTAGATTCCAATATCCTAGATGGTGATTGTGAAATCATCAGTATTCCATAATTGAAGTAGAAAAAGAAGAACCCCCCCTCAAAAAGAATGGTGAGCTCTTGGGACAACTAGATAAGCATCAGTTCTTTTAAAAAGGGCATCCTTGAAGCCGGGCGCGGTGGCGCATGCCTGTAATCCCAGCACTTTGGGAGGCTGAGGCAGGAGGATCGTGAGTTCAAAGCCAGCCTCAGCAATGGCGAGGCACTTAGCAACTCAGTGAGACCCTGTCTCTAATAAAATACAAAAAAGGGCTGGGGATGTGGCCCAGTGGTCGAGTGCCCCTGAGTTCAATCCCCGGTACCACACACACACAAAAAAAGGGCATCCTTGAGATGGACAACAAAGGAATCACAATTGGAAATTCCTTAAATAAAAATGTATTGACTTTAAATGAAAATGAATAAATAAATAAAACAAATAACTTTCTCTTCTGTTCGTTGTCTCTTTACCTAACCCCATCTTTTCCCCCTTGTTTTCTCTTTCTCTGCTTTCAGAATTTGCTGCGTCTAAAGGCCTCTAATTGTGAGACACAAAAGTGTCACCTAAACTAGACATAGTTGCACACACCTATAATCCCAGCAATTTGGAAGGCTGAGACCAGAAGTGCAAATGTGAGGCCTGCCTCAGCAAATTAGTGAGGCTTTCAGAAACTTAGTGAAACTCTGGCTCAAACTAAAAAATAAAGAAAGGACTGGGGATATAGCTCAGTGGTAAAATACCCCTGGGTTCAATCTCCAGTAACAAGAAACAAAAATAAAAAGAACAGAACTCCAGATAGAGCATCTCCCCCTCCCCACCTCCAGCATCTTCTAATGCATATGTTTTCACACTCTTAAAAACAAGGGTAGGTGCTGGGGTTGTGGCTCAGCAGTAGAGTGCTTGCCTCGCACGTGCGCGGCCCGGGTTCCATCCTCAGCACCACACAAACGTGAAAGCATTATGTACAACTAAATAAATAAATGTTTTTTTTTTAAAAAAAAAAAAAAAAAAACAAGGTTAAAGGGGGCTGGGGATGTGGCTCAGTGGTAGAGTGCTCGCCTAGCACGTGCACGGCCCAGGTTCCATCCTCAGCACCACATTAAAAATAAATAAATAAATAAACGCGTTGTGTACAACTAAAGCACATAAAAAAATATTTAAAAAAAAAAAAAAAACAAGGGTGGGCTGGGATTGTGGCTCAGCGGCAGAGCGCTCGCCTCGTGTGTGCACGGCCCGGATTCGATCCTCAGCACCACGTAAACATAAATGCATTGCATTGTGTACAACTAAAGTAAATAAATAAATATTTAAAAAAAAAAAACAAGGGTAAAGTAAATTTTCAGGTAGAAACATTTAGTAATTAAAATGTTAGGAGATGAAATTATGTATACATGAAAACCAGAAATTGCCACATTGATCATTAAAATTTGTCAGGTTAAAAACAAAACTTAAGAAGATGCAGTGGCACATGCCTCTGATCTCACACACTCAGGAGGCTTTAAAGCCACCCTGGCCAACTTGTTGAGACCCTGTCTCAAAATAAAAAATTAGAAAGGGCTGGGGATATAGCTCAGTGGTAGACTACCCCTGGGTTCAATGCCTAGTATCAAAAAAATAAAAGTTGCCGGGCGCGGTGGCGCACGCCTGTAATCCCAGCACTTGGGAGGCTGAGGCAGGAGGATCGCGAGTTCAAAGCCAGCCTCAGCAATGGCGAGACGCTTAGCAACTCAGTGAGACCCTGTATCTAATAAAATATATAAAAGGGCTGGGGATGTGGCTCTGCGGTCAAGTGCCCCCGAGTTCAATCCCCGGTACCAAAAAAATTTTAAAAATTTA
Organism: Tamias sibiricus; assembly: GCA_025594165.1. Classification (NCBI taxonomy): domain Eukaryota; kingdom Metazoa; phylum Chordata; class Mammalia; order Rodentia; family Sciuridae; genus Tamias; species Tamias sibiricus. The sequence continues at coordinate 10,542,625 of CM046663.1, read as the reverse complement.
AAAGATAAAATTTAAGCTGGCACAGTGGCACACACCTATAATCCCAGCATCTCGGGAGGCTGAGGCAGGAGTTCAATCCCCTGTACCAAAAAATAAAATAAAAGTTAAAATTCATCCTTACCAATATATATTTGCGACTGTATATAAGGTATTATTCTCTGGGATAATACTGAAGTATACTTCATAACTATGACCATTTGCCTTACTAATTCTCAAAATGTAGTTCTGGGATTCATGGGACTCCCCACTAATTAAAGAATTTGCAAGGTCAAAATTATTGTTGTAATGACAATAAGACTTTATTTGTCTTTTCCACTGTTATTCTTTCTGAGTGTCCAGAGTCTCAGTTATCAAGATGTGATATCACAAAATGTTTTTTTTTTTTTTTTTTTTTTTTTTTGGTACCAGGGATTGAACTCAGGGGCACTCGACCACTGGGCCACATCCCCAGCCCTTTTTTTTGTATTTTAGTAGAGACAGGGTTTCACTGAGCTGCTAAGTGCCTCGCCATTGCTGAGGCTGGCTTTGAACTCGCGATCCTCCTGCCTCAGCCTCCCAAAGTGCTGGGATTACAGGCGTGCGCCACCACGCCCGGCTCGGAAAGCAGATCTTTATAACAAGCTGACTACACCTCAATCCAATGGCCCATCTTTTTTTTTTTTTTGGTACCAGGGATTGAACTCAGAGGTACTTGACCACTGAGCCACATCCCCAGCGCTATTTTGTATTTTATTTAGAGACAGGGTCTCACTGACTTGCTTAATGCCTCACTTTTGTTGAGGCTGGCTTTGAACTTGGGATCCTCCTGCCTCAGCCTCCTGAGCCACTTGGGATTACAGGAGGGCACCACGAGCCCAGTCCCAATGACCCATCTTAATAGAGTCAATTGAACATGACGTTCCTCTTGTACATAATATCCCTAATCAAAGTAATCTTTACAGAAAATAAACATGCCTCTAGGCGTGTAGTGTATACAAACTGCAGAATAAGGAAAACAAGTTAAATGATACCATAAACATGTGTTCAACAAAGTTATAAGAGAAGCTATAAGACAAAATATCCTAATTTCTTTTCTTCTTCTTTTTTTCCACTGGGATTGAAGAGCCAGGGGTACTTTAACACTGAGCTACATTTCTGGACCTTTTTTTTTTGTTTTGAGAAAGGGTCTCAAAAAAAAAAGTTATAAAAAGAGAGAGAGAGAGAGAGAGAGAGCGAGAGAGAGAGAGAGAGAGAGAGAGAGAGAGATAGAAAGAAACAGGGTCTCACTAAGTTGCTGAGGCTGGCCTGAAACTTTAGATCCTCTTGCCTCAGCCTCTCAAGTTACCGGGATTCCAGGCGTGTACCACCACATCTGGCATGTCCTGATCTCTTTACCAAATAAATTGGGTGAAAAAGAAAGAGAGGGGATACCTGTATAACAAGCAAATGCAATATATAAACTTTTTACCCTTGTTAGATCTAATATTGTCTTCTCCCATACACATATTTAACATAGACATTACGTTTTTAGCAGTTTTAGTTTCACAGTGACAGTGCGTTTTCTGCTGCTATAGACTGGATACTACAGACTGGATAACTTGTAAAGAACAATTTATTTCTGGAGACCAGAAAGCCCAAAATCAAGGTGCTGTCATCTGGTGTGGACCTTCCTGCTATATCATCACATGGCAGAATCATCACATAAGACTATCAAGTTAGGACATATGAATTGTCTTAAACTCTGGTTAGCTGGGGTTTTTTTGTTTGTTTGTTTGTTTGGTAGAACATGTCTACTAATAGCAAATTCCTTTGATTTTGCTTATTTGGGAATGCCTTAATTTTTCCTTAATTTTTGAAAATTAATTTTGAGAATACAAAACAGGAAAGAATCATCACATGGTAAGACACAGCTAACATGCTAGCTTGGGTCTCTATTCCTGGCTCCTCAACCCCCCATTCTGGGGATGGAGCCTTGGGTCTCATGCATACTAAGCAAGAGTTCGACCACTCAGCCAAATCCCCAGCCCTCTTCCTTTTCTTATAAAGCCATTAATCCCAGCATGGGAGCTTCAATTCATGACTTCATCTAACCCAATTTACCTCTCAGAGGTCTCACCTCCAAGTACCATTAACAAATGCATTTGGGGATTAAGGTTCTAATATATGAACTTTGGGGTATACATTCAAGCTATAGGAAGCAGAAAGTACAGAGTTCCCATAAACCCTCTACCTCGGCAGGTACACACATAGCCTTCTCCCCTATCAACGTTTCACATCTGAGTGGTACATTTGTTATCGATGAATAAAAATAAACTATATATAATTTTAAAGATGAATTCAATATGTAAATAAGGAGTACTACTTTAAAAGAGAATTAGATGTTTATACACACTTTAAATTAATAAGTGGGTATTTAAATCAGTAAGAAGATAAGAAGCCCTTATGAACAAGAAGCAGAATAAAATTGCAGAGAAACAGCTAAAAAATAGTGTTGTATAAATAAATAGCAAAAACAGTAATGTTCTTGTTGATGATAAGAGAAAGAGAGGGCTGGGGTTGTGGCTCAGCGGTAGAGCGCTGGCCTAGCACGTGCGGGCCCGGGGTTCCATCCTCAGCACCACGTAAATAAACACATTGTGTACAACTAAAGCAAATAAATAAATATTTAAAAGAGAGAGAGAGAGAGAGAACCTATCACACCAAGAAAAATAACAAATGGTCAAAGCAGTGAACATAAGCAAGTGTGATATATGTTCTAAAGTAAGCTCAGTCGTAGCATAAAAGGAGTGAATACAAGAAAGAGAAGAAAGCGGAGCCGGGTGCGGTGGCGCACGCCTGTAATCCCAGCACTTTGGGAGGCTGAGACAGGAGAATCGCGAGTTCAAAGCCAGCCTCAGCAATGGCGAGGCACTTAGCAACTCAGTGAGACCCTGTCTCTAATAAAATACAAAAAAGGTCTGGGGATGTGGCCCAGTGGTCGAGTGCCCCTGAGTTCAATCTCCGTTACCACAAAAAAAAAAAAAAAAGAAAAGAAAGCGGGACATGATGGTGCACGCCTGTAATCCCAGCAGCTCGGAAGGCTGAGGCAGGAGGATCGCGAGTTCTAAGCCAGCCTCAACAAAAGCGAGGTGCTAAACAACTCAGTGAGAACCTGTCTCTAAATAAAATACAAAAATAGGGCTGGGGATGTGGCTCAGTGGTCGAGTGCCTCTGAGTTCAATCCGCAGTACCGAGAGAGAGAGAGAGAGAGAGAGAAAGAAAGAAGAGAAGAGAGAGAGAGAGAGAGAGAGAGAGAGAGAGAGAGAGAGAGAGACAATGTAACAACAGAATATGTTTTGTAGTGGCCTAAACCTGTAATCCCAGCAACCAGAGAGGCTGAGGAAGAGGTTGGCAAGTTTGAGACTGGCTTTGGCAATTTATAGAGACCCTATCTCAAATTAAAATAAAAAGAGGTGGGGTGTATCTCAGTGGTGGAGTGTCCCAGGTCCTATCCCCAGTCCTGGAAAAAAAAAAAAAAAGTTAAAACAAGAGTCCAAGACAGTTCTTTGTCGCAACTTGACTGGGCTCAGGGGTACCCAAATAGCTGACAAAACATTGTTTCTTGCCACATATGGTGATGCATGCCTACAATTCCAATGACTTGGGAGTCTGAGACAGGAGGATCTCAAGTTTGAGGGCAGCCTCTGTAACTTAGCAAGGTACTCAGCAATTTAGTGAGTCCTTGTTTCAGAATTAAAAATAAAATGGGCTCATTGGTAAAGTGCCTCTAATTTGATCCCTAGTACAAAACAAACAAACTTTATTTCCTGATATTTTTGTGAGGGCATTTCCAGAGAGATTAGTATTTGAGTTAGTAGACTAAATAAAAGAGTTTCATCTTCAACAGATAAATATTATTTAACCTATGGAGAGCTTCGACACAGTAAGAAAATAGAGGGAGGATGAAATCACTTACCCTCTTCTGAACCTAGGACCTCTATCGTCTTCTGTCCAAGTACATCAGAGTGCCTGACCTGTGGGTCTTCACACTCTGGGAACTACACTAGTGGCAACCCAGGTTCTCAGGACTTCAGCCTCAGACTGAGAGTTGCACCTTGATTCCCAGGCCTTTCACACTCAGGCTGAATTACATCATCAACTTTCCTGGTTCTCCAACTTGTAGGTGACATATTATGTGACTTTCTGCCATCCATAATTGCATGAGCCAATTCCCATAATAAAATCCCATCTCATCTACTTATCTATTATAAATTATTATTATAAACTAGATAGAGCAATAGATTCTATTGGTTCTTTATTTCTGGAGAACTCTAATACAGAATTATTCAGGCTGAAATAAATGTAACTCAAAATCATAAGGAGAAAGAAAGACCATCAGTAGGAAAGTTATATAAGTAAATATAAAAGTCATTATAATTGAATTTGCAGTGTATAATGCCTCTTTGTTTTCTTAGATCATTTAAAGGTGAAATGCATAAAAATAAATAGAAATCTGTCATTGGGCACACAATATATAAAAATTTAACTTGTGATGATAACAACATAAAATAGAGTGAACCAGGAATGGTGGTGCGTGCCTATAATTCCAGAGACTAGGGAGGCTGACACAGCAGGATTGCAAGTTTGAGACCAGCCTCAGCAATGTAGCAAGGCCCAAAGCAACTTATCAAGACCCTGTCTCATGCTGGGAGAGGTGGCACATGCCTGTATCCCAGCAGTTTGGGAGGCTGATACAAGAGGATCAAGAGTTCAAAGCCAGCCTCAGCAAAAGCGAGGCACTAAGCAACTCAGTGAGTCCCATTCTCTAAATAAAACACAAAATAGGTCTGGAGATGTGGCTCAGTGGTTGAGTGCCCTTGAGTTCAATCCCCAGTACTCCTCCCCACCAAAAAAAGACCCTGTCTCAAAATAAAAACATAAAAGGGGCTGGGGATGTGGCTTATTGGTTAATCACTCCAGGTCCAGTTCCATATATATAATACTCTAAAGGAACAAAATTTTTGTACATTATTGAAACTAAGTTCATATTTAATTCAATCTATATTGTTATAAATTAAGGCATTAATTATAATCCCAGAATAACACTGAGAAATAAAGTAAAATATAGAGAAAGATGAGAAGGGAAAAAATGGAACACTAGAAAATATCAATTAAGGGCTGGGGTTGTAGCTCAGTGGTAGAGCGCTTGCCTAGCATGTGTGAGGTCCTGGGTTCAATCACCAACACCACATAAAACTAAATAAACAAAATAAAGGTATTGTGTCCATCTACAACTAAAAATATGAAAAAAGAAAGTATCAATTAAACACAAAAGGAGAAAATAACAAGGAAATTGAGGAACAAAAATATGTGACATATAGAAAAAAAGTAAAATTGCATAAGGTGGTCTTTCCTTATGGTGATTATTACAAATATAAATGGTTTAAACTTTCTAGTTAAAAGGCAGAGATTGGCAAAATTCCTTTTTTTTTTTTTTTTGGTAACGGGGATTTGTTGCTGCCTGAAGCGATTGCCGCTTGGAGCAACGACACCACGGGAATAAGTTCAGAGGCAGACTGGAAACGAACAGGCTCTTTATTGTGCTAGCTTCTCTCTCCAGCTCCAACAACAACTCCAACATGCCATCCACACTCCTCCAACCACCACAAAATGGCGCCGACCCGATCCGCAATGTCCCAGGCCAAGTCTTGCGAGATCATGGAAGGTGATAATGCTTGAACATCTTTATGGCTCACAGCTCACTGCAATCTTAGCTATCTGCTTAATTAGGGCTCCTACATTTCCCCCCTTTTGTTTTAAAAGAGGGGATACTCTAGGACGTCCATGTGCAACCAACATTCTTACCTGTCATCGGATAATCAAGGCTATGCCCTTGACTCCTGTCTTAGGTTGATATGTCGGCCACAAGAGACTGTCCCGTGCAACTGTACCTGTCTTAGGTTGTCCCCCTCTGGGGATCTTACCCATCATTGGCTACCAGCCATCCAATCGAGCCCTTCAGGATCGACTGTGTATGATGACTAACAGCCGTCCAGTTGTGAGGAGATGCTGCGGCTTTAAGGTGACAAGCCTTCTGCTGACAAGCCAAGTTGCATAGCATATCAAATTCTGTAAACAAATCAGCTGCCCTGAGTTCTATCAAGTAACACACTGAGTTCTCTAGACAAATACCCGCAAGGCATTGGCCCGTAATGTCCCAAACAATGAAATATCAAAATGTCCACTTGTTATAACATGTTGATCTAGGAGGCCCTATGCATGCAGAGCAGAGGCCACACTGCTGGTGAGGTTGTTTGATGTTTGAGCAGCAGGGATGCTTGCAGCAACCGCAATCCCTGCAGCTGTAGCAGCAGCCGTCTTTTTTATGTCTAGACAATGCCACCAGCAAATCTTCAGGGCCCGCTACCTAGAAACTCAAGCATCAATTATTAAAGGAAAGGCAGTGCTATTCCAGCACTGAGTCAAGAGGTGAGTTGTCAAACTAAAAAATAGAATTATTAGATTAGAAAATTAAAGTTGATCTCTGCTCACACACATTGCTGCTTGAGCTCCCACAAACATAAGCTGGCAATATATCATATTCAGAACAAAACAAAGAAAGACCGAGGGTATGTACTGCATTAAAGATAGAGTAAAGAAAAGCTAAAGGCAGTTTGGAAAAATAAATTGTTAGCTGGAACCCTCGAGTCTCTGTAACCTTCCATGAGATTATCTGTTGAAATAACTCAAATTAATCAGCTGTAAAACAAATAAAGTTGATTACAAATAAACATTCCTATGTCAAAACATCAAAATATCAGGTTATACAGCACTAGATATATTCTTCGCTAAAGAGAAGTCCTGGGACACCTATAAATCAAAATTGAAGGTACCTTCACTTATTAAATTATTTACCCAAATTGAATACTCTTAAACTTAAATGAATTAAAGTTATTTGGATTATATTTTCATAAGTGCTTTGTTATTTGTGACGTCACACTGGACAGACATACAAACCTACAAATATATATTTGTGACGTCACATTTACATGAAATTTAGACAAATGCACAGACATAAAGACATATATAAAAAGAAAAAAAAAAATACAATTGTGTGCACACTAAAGAGAGATCTTCTCATCCGGGCCGGGAGGAGTGAGACTTAAATTGTGAATTTATTGGAGGACTTTTTTAAGGGAATCATTCCATACCTTCATCTTGGTCCTCTTGATTTTGTACCTTTTTTATTAATTTTGATTCCTCAACAACTTCATTTTGATCCTTTTGATTTGGTACCTGCTTTATTAATATAGATGGTATCCATATTGGAGAGGATTCGTGCTTTGGAAAAAACACAAACAGATCCTCTCCCCCAAATTAATACTAGATCTGGACCCTTCCATGTACCTGAAAGAACATCCTTCCAGTAAACAAAAGGTTTATGTTGTTGGTGTGGGTTCGAATGTCTGTCTCCAGCAGAATAACCATTAGAGTCTAAAGTTAAAAAATTTAAGGTAAACAGGGCAACTGCCAATCTGTCCCTAGGATTTTTCCAATTTCCTTCTTTTTGTTTTAATAACATAATTTTCAGTGTGCGGTTTGCTCTTTCAATAATGCCCTGACCCTGAGGATTGTGTGGGATGCCTGTTTTATGGGATATATTGAATTTTGCGCAAAACTGTTTGAAAGATGAGGACGTATATGCAGGGCCATTATCTGTTTTAAGCATTTTGGGGATGCCCAATGCAGCAAAAGCTTGCAAACAATGAGATGTAACATCTTTAACTTTTTCTCCAGAATGTAAGGAAGCAAAAATCATGCCTGAGCATGTATCTATGGTGACATGAATAAATCGCAATTTTCCAAAACTTGACTCATGGGTAACATCCATCTGCCACAAATGACTGGGCATTAATCCTCTAGGGTTAACACCATAATGAGGATTGGGCAAATGTGTCATACAAGATTTACAATCTTTTACAATTGTTCTGGCTTGCTCCTTTGGGATTTTAAACCTACGCTGCAAGGTGGTGCTATTGACGTGAAACTGGGAGTGAAATAAAGTAGCTTGCTGGAACGCTGAAAGTATAAAGATTGTTTGGGTAAGGTCATCAGCCTTTTGATTACCTTCATGGAGGGGACCAGGCAAGTTGGTATGTGCTCTAATATGGCCTATGAATAGAGGTTCTTTTCTTGCCCACAAAAGTTTTTGTATTTGATAAAACAATTTAAAGGCTGGAGTATGAGGTGCTATTGGTCCTGCTAGCTCTAATTTTGAGACGGCATGAACAATATAGTGGCTATCTGAAAAAATGTTTATGGAGCTGGGCGCGGTGGCGCACGCCTGTAATCCCAGCACTTGGGAGGCTGAGGCAGGAGGATTGCGAGTTCAAAGCCAGCCTCAGAAATGGCGAGGCAGTTAGCAACTCAGTAAGACCCTGTCTCTAAATATATACAAAAAAAAGGGCTGGGGATGTGACCCAGTGGTCAAGTGCCCCTGAGTTCAATCCCCGGTACCACAAAAAAAAAAAAAAAATGTTTACGGGCTGGTCCCTAAAATTTTCCAGAGCTCTTACCACAGCTTCCAGTTCCACTAGTTGAGCTGATTTGTGTGCAGTTATGTAAGTTATATTTTCTTTTTTAGTGACTACTGCAGCAGTACCATTTGAGGACCCATCTGTGAATACATTTAATGCCTTAGGAATAGGTTGATTTTTTATTACGTGTGGAAATATAATAGGATGATTGATACAAAAAGATAATATAGGAGACTTAGGAAGATGATTATCAAAATTTGCAGAAGTAGAGTATCTAGCTATAGCCCAATCATTATTATTGAAGCATAAATATTCAATCTGTGATGATAAATAGGGAGTAATAATAGTAGCAGGGTGAATGCCAAATATTTTAGTAGAAGTCTTAAGTCCTTGAAGAATAAGTTTAGCCACCATAGAGGTATAAGACTCAATTATACTTTTAGGAGAGATGGGCAAATGTATCCATAATAAAGGCCCTTGTTGCCAAAATACTCCTGTGGGTGTATATTGTGAAGAAATAATAATCAATATCAGCGGTTGAGTTAAATCAAATCTATCACAATGAGCTTCTTTGATGGCTTTTTCTACTAACTTTAAAGCTTTCCTAGCATCAGGATTCAATGTTCATAGTGAAGATGGATCAGGGTCCCCGCGAAGGATGTCAAATAAAGGTTTTAGTTGGCCAGTAGTGAGGTTTAATGTAGGGCGAAGCCAATTAATATCTCCTAGCAATTTTTGAAAGTCATTGAGAGTGGCCAAATGCTCCTTATTAATTAATATTTTTTGAGGCCTAATAAAAGTGTCCATAATTTGGAATCCTAGATATAACATTGGAGATCTAATTTGAATCTTTTCCTTAGCAATGTTTAGTCCATATCGTTTCAAGTTTTCTGATATATCACTAAATATGGTGAATAAGACTTCTTGATTAGGATGAGCAAGCAAAACATCATCCATATAATGGAGGCACATAAGCTCTGGGTATTTATTTTTGATAGGCTGAATAACTTTATCTACATAGATTTGACACATAGTGGGGCTATTAGCCATTCCCTGCGGCAAAACTTTCCATTGATATCTCTGATCAGGGCCATTATTGTTAATAGAAGGAACTGAAAAAGCAAACCTGGGGGTATCCAGAGGGTGTAGAGGAATAGAAAAGAAACAATCCTTTATATCAAGAGTAATAAGATGGAAATTTTTTGGAATAGCTACAGGTTTAGGAAGTCCAGGTTGAGTAGGGCCCATGATTTGCATGGTTTTATTAATTTCTCTAAGATCATGTAACAATCGCCATTTTCCTGATTTTTTCTTGATCACAAATATGGGGGAATTCCAGGGAGAGGTGGAAGGTTCTATATGTCCTGCTTCTAGTTGTTCCTGAACTAGTAGGTGGGCCGCTTGTAATTTCTCTTTAGATAGGGGCCACTGAGGGACCCACACTGGCTTATCAGAAAGCCATGGTATTTTCAAAATTATTTTCTCAGTGGCCCCGAAAAAAAAATATCTTTTTCCTTTATGATAATGATTTCTTTTAGGGTTAAGATTACCCTGTACATTTTGATCATGATTTCTTATAGGGTTAAGATTACCCTGTACTTTTTGATAATGATTTCTTTTAGGGTTAAGATTACTCTGTAGATTTTCACATTTAACACCTGCAGGCTTGGTTGTAAGGTGTACTCCCATTTGTTGCAAAATATCTCTTCCCCATAAAGTAACTGGTAGGTTAGGTAAAACATAAGGCTGAAATGTTCCTTTATGCCCTTCATCATCTCCCCATTTTAAAATTACCGCACTTTTCTCTGGGAGGTTATTATATCCCAAGCCTCTTAAACTGGTTGAAGCTTTTTGAAGAGGCCAGTGCTTGGGCCATTGCCGTAGATTAATGATGGAAGAGTCAGCTCCAGTATCTATCAGTCCCTCCATCTCTATTCCTTGGATTTTTATTTTACACATAGGCCTCCTTGAACAATCCCGAACCCAGCAAGCCATGGGTCTCGAGTCAGTGGAACAAAATCCTCTATTGTTCCTTTTTTGAAGCATACTCATTTTAAATGAATTATGTAAATTGGGGAGGAGAAGCAGCTGAGCAATTCTATCTCCTTGATTAACAGAACTTATACTTTGGGGTGAGCTAAGCATTATTTTTATTTCCCCTTTGTAGTCTGAGTTTATTACACCTGGGGTCACTTGCAAACCTAATAAGCTTTCAGGACTTTGCCTGAGAATAAGTCCTACAGTTCCTGAGGGAAGAGGTCCCCTGACCCCTGTGGAAATCAGTTGAACCCCCATCTCAGGTGTTAACACTATTTGGGCGGTGGAACAGAGGTCTAATCCTGCATTTCCTCCTGTTCCTCTGGTGAGGGGGAGTGGATGGGTAGTAGGGATTGTGACAGGAAAGCATCTGAGTGGATGCTTGAAGATACCCCTCCTCCAATGCCTCGTACATTTGTGGGCCCCGGGGCATTGGGCCCCGTGCCCCGTTTTTTGAATTCCTGAACAAATGATTTCCATAGATGTCAAATTTTGAATGGCATTTATTGGCCCAATGATTTCCCTTTTTACACCTGGGGCAACGGCCTGGGGCACGGTATGAGCTTAGTCTTATTTCTCTTTGGGGATTTTGCCCAGAATAGCCTGATTGATTATGATAATTTTGCCTGGAATATCCTGATTGATTATAATGTCTAGGTTGAGCCCTTGTGAAATTTTGAGGGGAAACACCTCTCATTGCAGCTACAATCACATTTCCTGTGACAAAGGCATCATTTATATCTTTACATAGTTGTATATATATGGAAAGATCCTTTTTATTTCTCCATGTCCTGATGGCTTCCTGGCAGTATTTATTAGAATTTTCATATGCTAATTGAACAACTAATGGCATAGCTTGATCAACATCTCCAAACATCTACCTGCAGTTCTCAAACGTCGATCAGCAAAGTCAGCATATGGCTCATTAGGTCCTTGAATCACTTTTGACAAGCTACCTTGTAGATCCCCAGATCCTTGTAAAGTTTTCCATGCCTTTAAGGCAGCTGCGTTTATCTGAGCATATACACCTGGGTCATAATATTTTTGAGCCTGTAAGTCTGCGAACTGCCCTTCTCCTGTGAGCATTTCTATATTATGGTCTCCAAACCCTGCAGCTGCGTTTCTTTTAGCCATTTCTATACAAAGTTTTTGAAATTGCAATCGCCAAACCAAGTATTGCCCCCCACTTAATGCTGCTTTACATAGACTTTTCCAGTCTGAGGGGGTTAAGCTAAAGGTGTTAAGGGACTCCAGCATACTCAACGTGAAAGGAGCTTGGGGCCCATACATCATTACTGCCTCTTTGAGATTTTTTTTATTGTTTTGAAATCTACTGACTGGTGGACCCTCTGTCCATTTTCATTTTCAAATACTGGCAGTTCCCAATGTATCTGTGAGTTACCCTCGAGAGCGCATAAGCACTCAGAAAGACTTTTTATTTCTGTTTCTAGGGTATGCAAATGCCTAGTAATACCCTTCATATTTTCTCTAATGGATTCCACCCATGGGGGAGTAGAGGACACAAGTAGAGGACACAAGTAAAATACACAAGTCCTCTACTTGATGGTCCTTTTTCTTTTTTAATTTCCTTTTGTTCTTTTTACTGGAGACTGTGCTCCCAGAATCACTTTTTGATTCCTCTTCACTACTAATTTCATAGTTCCTAACTGGCTTAGTGGAGGAGACCGTACTTTCATGGTTTGGCTCCTTCTTACTACTATCACTTTTACTGGTATCCTGAATTTCAGCTTCTAAGGAGAGTACATATTCTTCAGCTAATTTCAATAGGTTTCTGATGGCTTTTGCAGCTCTCACCTTTTTTTTTTTTTTTTTTTTTTTTTTTTTTTTTTTTTGGTACCAGGGATTGAACTCAGGGGCACTCGTCCACTGGGTCACATCCCCAGCCCTTTTTTGTATTTTATTTAGAGACAGGGTCTCACTGAGTTGCTAAGTGCCTCGCCACTGCTGAGGCTGGCTTTGAACTCACGATCCTCCTGCCTCAGCCTCCCAAAGTGCTGGGATTACAGGCGTGAGCCACCGCGCCCGGCTCTTACTTTTTTTTTTTTTTTTGGTACTGGGGATTGAACTCAGGGGCACTCGACCACTGGGCCACACCCCCAGCCCTTTTTTTGTATTTTATTAGAGACAGAGTCTCACTGAGTTGCTAAGTACCTTGCCATTGCTGAGGCTGGCTTTGAACTCGCGATCCTCCTGCCTCAGCCTCTCAAGGGCTGGGATTACACGCATGCACCACTGCGCCCGGCTACAGCTCTTACTTTTGAATTTATACCACTACTCTTCTCACCGGTATTAACTGACTCAGAGGCTATGCTTTCTTGATTACTTTCCTCACCATCCACTGAGTCCACGATATCAAAAAACTCATCCATGGCTTTTATTATCTGACCTTTTGTTATTTTCACTCCCATTTTTAAAATTTTCTTATTTCTTACCTGCTGACCGAATTCCCCGTATGGGCCACCACTTGTCGCTGCCTGAAGCGATTGCCGCTTGGAGCAACTATGCCGCGGGAATAAGTTTAGAGGCAGACTGGAAATGAACAGTCTCTTTATTCTGCTAGCTTCTCTCTCCGGCTCCAACAACAACTCCAACACGCCATCCACACTCCTCCAACCACCACAAAATGGTGCCGACCCAATCCGCAATGTCCCAGGCCAAGTCTTGCAAGATCATGGAAGGTGGTAATGCTTGAACATCTTTATGGCTCACAGCTCACCGCAATCTTAGCTATCTCCTTAATTAGGGCTCCAACAGGGATTGAACTCAGGGGCAGTCAACCACTGGGCCACATCCCCAGCCTTTTTTTGTATTTTTTTAGAGACGGGGTCTCACTGAGTTGCTACATGCCTCTCGCCATTGCTGAGGCTGGCTTTGAACTCAAGATCCTCCTGCCTCAGCCTCCCAAGTGCTGGGATTACAGGCATGCGCCACCATGCCCAGCTAAAATGCATTTAAAAAAAAATTTTTTTTAGTTGTAGATGAACACAATACCTTTATTTTTATTTTTATTTAGTGCTAAGGATTGAACCCAGTGCCTTCCACATGTGAGGTGAGCACTTTACCACTGAGCTACAGCCCCAGCCCACAAAATGCATTTTTAAAAAACATGATCTAGGGGCTGTGGTTGTGGCTTGGTGGTAGAGCGCTTGCCTAGCATGTGTGAGGCACACTGGGTTTGATCCTGAGCCCTAAATAAAAATAAATAAAATAAAGGTTTTGTGTTCATCTACAACTAAAAAAAAAATGATCTAAATACATGTTGCCTATGATTCACTAATTTTAGCTCTGATGATACAAGTACGTCAAAAGTGAATGCATAAAAGAAGATATTCTATGTGATAGTAACCAAAAGACAACCCAAGGGTTTGAGATATAGCTCAGTTGGTAGAGTGCCTGCCTCACATGCACAAGGCCCTGGGTTCAATCTCTAGCACCAAAAAAAAAGAAAAAAAAAAAGAAAGAAAGAAAGAAAGAAAGAAAAAGAAAAGACAACCCAAAAAATGGAAAGTCGGGCATGGTAGCACATAGTTGTAGTCCTATCTACTTGGGAGGCTGAGGTACAAGAATCCTTGACCAAAATTTCAAGACCAGTCTAAGCAACTGAATGAGACACTGCTTCCAAAAAGAAAAAATATTCAGATTAATCAGATTTCTGTTATTATAACAGATACCTTAATAATTCACTTATTAAGATAAAAGATTTATTTTGGCTCAGAGTTTGGGATTATAGTCCAAGATCTGTAAGTCCCGTTGTCTGTGGCAAGGCAGCACATCATGTAAGAGTGTGCCATGGCAAAATTGCCTACCTCATCACCAGGAAGTAAGAGAGAGAAAGAGAGAGAGAGAGAGAGAAAGCACCAGGACCCAACAATCCCCTTCAACACCATGCCCCCAGTGACCTAGAGAACTCCCACAAGGCCCTATCTCTCAAGATTCTACCACCTCCCAATACCACCACCCTGAGCACCATGCTTTTAACATATAAGGCCCCTGGGGGACATTCAAGATCCAAATTATAGCAAGATGGTTCCTCAAAAAAAATCAAAATAGGATTACCATATGATCCATCAATCTCACTTCTGGATATATATATCCAAAAATATTGAAAACATAGTTTCCAAGCTATATTTGCACACCTATGGTCATAGAATCACATTAATGATCAGCAAAAGGTAGAAGCAACTCAAATATCCATTGACAGATGAATGGAGAAATAAAATGTGATATATATGTACAATGGTATATTATTCAGCATTAGAATGAAGAATATTCTTTTTTTTAAAAAAAATATTTATTCATTTGCTTTTTAGTTGTACACAATGCGTTTAATTCTTATGTGGTGCTGAGGATCGAACCAGGGCCGTGCACATGCTAGGCGAGCACTCTACCACTGAGCCACAACCCCAGCCCGAATGAAGAATATTCTTACCTGTGTTACAACATGGATAAATCTTTAAATATTATGCTAAATGAAATAAGCCAGTCACAAAAAGATAAATAGTGTATGATTTCACTTATGTGAAGTACCTAGAGTAGTCAAGGAGACAGAAAGTAGAATGGTAGTTAACAGGGTCTGGGAGAAGGGAGCGAATGAGAAGTTCTTAGTTACTTCAATTTTGCTAGGTGAAGAGTTCTGGAGATTGACTGCACATCACTGTGAATGTATTTAACACTACTTAACTGTCTTTCCAAAAATGGGTAAAATGACAAATTTTATATTAGGTGTATTTTACCAGAATAAAATAGTTAAAAACAAAAAACCTCCTAAAATGGAAAAGCTCAAGGGCAAGATGATTTCTGATATGGGCTAATTGTATACTCTCAAAATTTATATGTTGTAGTCCTAACTCCCAACACCTCAGTATGTGACTGGATTTGGAGTTAGGGTCTCTAAAGAGGTTATTAAGTTGAAATGAAGTCAGTAGAATGAGCCATATGACTGATGTCCTTATAAGAACAGCAGTTTAGGACACAGGCACACACAGAGGAAAGACATGTGAAGACACAAGGAGAGAGTAAATATCTACAAGCCAAAGAGAGAGGCCTCAGAGGAACCATCTATACCCACAGCTTGATCTTATACTTTCACCTTCCAGAATTCCACCCCCCCAAAAGAAAATTAGGAAGAAGATAAGGATGCCTGCTCTTAAATTGAGAAATAGAAAACCCATCCTATAACAGTGTGGCTCAAAAACATAAAAAATGAGTTACCATTTGACCTCATGGTTCCCTCATGGGAATATATCTAAGATAATTGAAAACAGGTATTCAAACAACTACTTACATATGAATTTTCATAGTAGTTCACAAATAAAAGATGGAAACAATAAACTGTTCATTGACAGATGAATGAATAAACAAAATATGACATATTTATACTGCAGAAAAGAAATGAAGTAGTGATAGATGCCACAACTTAGATGAACCTTGGAAACATTATGCTAAGTAAAAGAGTTTACAAAAGACCACTTTTTTTTTTTTTTTGGTCTGCCATATTGGTCTTTTTAAATTTAATTTAATTTGTTATACATGCTTTTAGAGTGCAATTCCTTTCATATTACATATAAAGAGCACAGTTTTCCAAGTCATTGGTTTTACACAAAGTATTTTCATACCTTTGAGCTTTTATACATGCACTTAGTATAATGATGTCCAACTCCTTCTGCCATTATTTAGATCCCCTTGCCCCCTCTCCTCCCTACCCTCCCCTTTGTTTTATTTAACATTCCTTCCTGGGGCTGGGATTGTGGCTCAGCGGTAGAGCGCTGGCCTAGCACGTGTACAGCCCTGGGTTGATCCTCAGCAACATGTGGAAATAAATAAAGGCATGTGTACAACTAAAATAAATAAATATTTTTTAAAATTCCTTCATTCCTCTCATCCCCCCTCCCTTGCCACTATAATTCAGTATCATCATAGCAAATGAATCAATCGACTTTTGGTTTTCTGGAATTGGCTGACTTCACTTAGCATTATTTTCTCTAACTCCATCCATTTACCTGCAAATGCCATGATTTTATTCTCTTTTAGTGCTGAGTAGTGTGCCATTGTGTATATATACCAAAGTTTCCCCATCCATTCATCTAGCTATTGTGAATTGTGCAGCTATAAACATTGATGTGGCTGTGTCCCTGTAGTAAGCTGTTTTTAAGTCCTTTGGGTATAGACCCAGGAGTGAGATAGCTGGGTCAAATGGTAGTTCCATTCCAAGTTTTCCTAGGAATCTCCATACTGCTTTCCAGATTGGCTGCACCAATTTGCAACCCCACCAGCAATGTATGAGTGTGCCCTTTTCCCCACAACCTCGTCAACATTTATTGTTGTTTGTGTTTTTGATAGCTGCCATTCTGACTGGCGTGAGATGAAATCTTAGAGTAGTTTTGATTTGCATTTCTCTAATTGCTAGAGATGTTGAACATTTTTTCATATATTTGTGGATTGATTGTATATCATCTTCTGAGAAGTGTCTGTTCAGTTCCTTAGCCCATTTATTGATTGGGTTGTTGGTTTTTTTGGTGTAAAGATTTTTGAGCACTTTATATATCCTTGAAGTTAATGTTCTGTCTGATGTGCATGTGGTAAAGATTTGCTCCCATTCGGTAGGTTCTCTGTTCACCTCCCTGATTTTTTCTTTTGCTGAGAAGAAGCTTTTTAGTTTGAATCCATCCCATTTATTAATGCTTGGTTCTAGTTCTTGCACTATAGGAGTCTTATTGAGGAAGTTGGGGCCTAATCCAACATGTTGGAGATTTGGGCCTACTTTTTCTTCTATTAGGTGTAAGGTCTCTGGTTTAATTCCTAGGTCCTTGGTCCACTTTGAGTTGAGTTTAGTGCATGGAGAAAGATAGAGGTTTAATTTCATTTTATTATATAAGGATTTCCAGTTTTCTCAACACCATTTGTTGAAGAGGCTGTCTTTTCTCCAATGTATGTTTTTGGCACCTTTGTCTAATATAAGATAACTGTAGATGTGTGGGTTAGTCTCTGCGTCTTCTATTCTGTACCACTGGTCTACTGCAAAAGACCACTTTTTGTAAGATTCCACTCATAGAAATGTTCAGAATAGGGCAATTTATAGGGAAGAAAGTACAATTGTGATTGCCAAGGGTTTAGGGGAGAGAGAAACTGGTATGAGTACTAACAGGTACAGGGTTTCCTTTGTGAAGGATAAAAATGTTCTGGAGCTAGATACAAGTGATGCTTGCACACCATTGTGAACGTATTAAATGCCACCAAGTGGGGATGGGGGTGTAGTTCAGTGGTACAGCATTTGCCTAGCATTCATGAGGCTCTGGGTACAATACCCAGCACTGAAAAGAAGTAAACAAAATACAAAAACCTCTAAATCCAATGAACTATACACTTTAAAATGATTAAAATGATGAATTTTATTTTAATGAACAATAAAATATCACTAATGCATATTGCCTACTTTCCCCCAATAATTACATTTTGCAAACATATGGCATAATATCACAATAAAAATACTGACATACAGGGCTGGGGTTGTGGCTCAGCGGTAGAGTGCTCGCCTAGCACGTGCGCAGCCCAGGTTCGATCCTCAGCACCACATAAACGTAAATGCATTCCATTGTGTACAACTAAAGCAAATAAATAAATATTTAAAAAAATTACTGACATACAATGACTTTTTAAAAAGTGGTTTAAAATGAACTCATACTTTTTTGCTAACAGTCCTTCAGCTCTCTGAATCTGGACTGTATTAATATGTTTTGTTGGAATCAAAATGTCAGATCTTGGAAGTACTTTAGCAATCACCTTTTGTAAATAGAAAAAATAGGAGTTGTATATTCCCAAGTAAGTGTATGAGTATTTCAAACCCAGATCTTTGTCAGAAGTGATGGTGCACACCTATAATCCCAGTGACTCAGGAGGCTGAGGCAAGAGGATCACAAGTTCAAGGCCAGCCTCAGCAACTTAATGAGATCCTATCTCAAAATAAAAAAATATAAAGGTCTGGGATGTAGCTTGGTGGTAAGGCTTCCCTGGTTCAATGCCTGATACCAAAACCAAAACAAAAAATCATCAAAACCCAAGTCTCTACTGCTCGTCCCATACTCAAATAACACCTCCTACACAAAAACAGTAGGCACAGTGTAGCTGAAAGTCCACAACAGTATCCTTCTGATGACAGTCCAGTTGTGTAGGTAAGGTATGTACACAGGAATAATGTACAAATTGCTCTGTAGTAGATTCTATGTGCTTAATGAGTGATAGACATTAATTGTTCAGCAACATGCAGTGGAAATAGAAATTATTCTATTTTGAATGACATTTTTTTCAAAGTTTTTTTTTTTTTTTTTGTGGTACCGGGGATTGAACTCAGGGGCACTCGTCCACTGGGTCACATCCCCAGCCCTTTTTTGTATTTTATTTAGAGACAGGGTCTCACTGAGTTGCTAAGTGCCTTGCCACTGCTGAGGCTGGCTTTGAACTCGTGATCCTCCTGCCTCAGCCTCCCAAAGTGCTGGGATTACAGGCGTGCGCCACCGCGCCCGGCTTCAAAGTTGTTTTTTTCAAAGAGATTTTCATATGTAAATTTTAGTATTTTGTATCAGGCAGTGTTTTTCAGAATGACTACCTAAAGTCTGTGGATAGATTCTTGGATCTTCAAATCTGGCTCAACCTGCCTTTCTAGTCTCAATTTCTATTCCCCACAGACCCTGAGCTTTAGCCACATGAAATCACTTACTTTCTATCTCTGAACCTGTGCTCACATTTTATTCTTTGTCTAACACTATGTTTTGACTCTCTTGAAGATTTACAAAGTCCTTCATCCATAATTACCTTGTGTCATCTCTTCTCAAGTTCTATAGTCACCCTGTCCTGGTCATTTTCTCAAGATACTTGCAGCTGAGTTTTGTGCCAACATTTGCTCTAGATAGGGCCTCATGGAAGATGGCATCACAATGGCAGGAGCATGTGTGAGTGGCAGGCAATGCATGCAGAACAAGGGAAGTGCCAGGCTCTTTTTTCACAGCCCATTCTAATGGGAACTAGTCCAGGCCCGCAAGATCTACTATAATAGTTAATTTGAATTGTCAATTTGATTGGATTAAGAGAATTATGATGTCAAAGAGAGCGTGTCTAGGAATTGTTGGCATTTGTGATAGCCAACTAAAATGGAGACCCTCCCTAATCATGGACAGCACCAGCCAATAGGATGATGGCTTGGATGGAATAAAAGTTGGCAGAACCAGGCCGCAGCAGCAGATGCAAGCTCCATTCTTCTTGAATGGGCTCTTGATTGCTGCTGCGATTCTGGCTTCTTCACTCTTCCAAAGCAGATTCTTTAGAAACCTTTGGTCTCAGACTAGGGTAGCACCCTTGTTGATCCCTCTTGCCCTTGGACTGCTCAGCTACTGGTTCTTCCAGCTCTCCAGCTTGTAGACAGCCATTGTGGTCTATCCAGCTTATGATCGATAAGCCAACCTAATAAGTCCCCCTTTTATAATTATACTTCCTGTCGATTCTGTTCCTCTAGAGAACCCTGACTAATACACCTACATTGATCATTTCTAAGGATGAAACCCACATGACCATTACACTAAGTGCATGTATGAAGTCACGAATGGTGTGAATATACTTTGAGTACAAACAGAGATTTGTAAAAAAGTGCTCTATATGTGTAATATGAAATGTAATGCATTCTGCTGTCATTTATAACATCTTAGAATAAAAAACAAATAAATTTATTTAAAAAAACCCACATGACCTAATTATCTCACACTAGGTCCTACCTCTTAAAGTTTCTACCACCTTGACACTGCTACCATGGGGACCAAGCCTCCAGCACATGAAACTTTGGGGTACATATTCAAACCATATCAATCTCCTTAGCAAAACAAATCAATTTCTCTATCATTTGGTTATGTGATTTATTTATTTATTTATTTATTTATTTATTTTATGTGTTATTTTGGTGATATTATTTTGTATAATTTGAACTCATTTATATAAAAGGGTATGTGTGTGTGTGTATATGTATGTATGTGTATGTGTTTATATATATGTATAAACACCAAAACAAAATAAAATGAACAACAAAGAAACAAAGAAGTTTCCAGTGGCAAATTTTATGCTCTGTATATACTTCTCCCTTCTTCCCTTTATATATTTGCTACAATTGAAAACAAAAAAAGAATAATGTTTATATACATTTATATATATGTGCATATATATATATATAAATGTTGCTAATGTTCATATATGATTGGTTGAATGACAGGCAATTTCTATAAACTGTGTGTGTGTGTGCACGCGCGCGCATGCACACACACATGCTCATGCCAAGGATTGAACCCAGGGTTGCTTAACCAGGGAGCCACATCCACAGTTCTTTTTATATTTTATTTAGAGACAGGGTCTTGCTAAGTTGCTTAGGGTCTCACTAAATTGCTGAAGCTGGCTTTGAACTTGCAATCCTCCTGCCTCAGCCTCCCCAGCCACTGGGATTGTAGATGTGTTCCACTGTGTCAGGCTCTAAAACAATAATATTTTAAAAAGAATCACTGCTATAGATTTGATATTGACTTGGCAGCAATATCATTAAGATGATTCAAATAAAATATATGTTGAACTAAACAAATCCATCTCTGAGATAAATTCTTTAGTTCTATAAATTCTGATCTATGATCCTCAAATATGAGTTGAGGGAATTAATGTATAAAGCAGCATCTTCTATGTTGTGAGTGCCCAGTGATATCTTTTTTTTTTTTTTTCTTTTTTTTTTTTTTTTTTTTTTTTTTTTGTGGTACCGGGGATTGAACTCAGGGGCACTCGACCACTGGGCCACATCCCCAGCCCTTTTTTTGTATTTTATTAGAGACAGGGTCTCACTGAGTTGCTAAGTGCCTCGCCATTGCTGAGGCTGGCTTTGAACTCACAATCCTCCTGCCTCAGCCTCCCAAAGTGCTGGGATTACAGGCGTGCGCCACCGCGCCCGGCCCAGTGATATCTTAAACATGTGTTCTTCCCTATAGCCTACGAGGTCTTCTCTAGGCCTACAGAACATAGAGAATGATTTCCCCAATAATTAAGCCTCATCCAGACAGAGACAAAAGCTCCCATGGCTCTAAAAGTTCAAAACCCCCCGCCGGGCATGGTGGCGCACGCCTGTAATCCCAGCACTTTGGGAGGCTGAGGCAGGAGGATCACGAGTTCAAAGCCAGCTCAGCAATGGGGAAGCACTTAGCAACTCAGTGAGACCCTGTCTCTAAATAAAATACAAAAAAGGGCTGGGGATGTGACCCAGTGGTCAAGTGCCCCTGAGTTCAATCCCCGGTACCACACACACACACACACAAAAAAAAGTTCAAACCCCCAAGGAACCTTACCAAACATTACCCTTTTTTTGTTTTCAATTGTAGTAAATATATAAAGGGGAGAAGGGAGAAGTATATACAGAGCATCACATTTGCCACTGGAAACTTCTTTGTTTCTTTATTGTTCATTTTATTTTGTTTTGGTACTAGAAATTGAACCCAGTATTTCATGCATGCAAAGCACACATGCCATCACTAAGCCACAACCCTGGTCCCTGGAACTTTTTAAATTGTTCTTTTAAATCTTTATTTTATCATATTTGAAATTTTAAATTATAGTAATAAGCATATACTACAGAATTTCCTATTTTAACCATTTTAAGTGTGCCGCTCAGTAGTGTTAACTGTATTCACATTATTTTAAAACAGATCTCTATAACTTTTTCATTTTGTAAAACCGAAACTATTCCCATTAAACAAAAGGCCATCCTGGCTCGGCTCAGGAAGGCAGGGGAACAAGCCCCGGCCTGCAAGAGTTCCAGCTAGGCCTTCCAGGTGTGCTTTCCCAGCTCGGCCGCCCACCTTGGAGACACCATCCCTGCTGGGGAAGGCGGGGAACAAGCCCTGGCCTGGGAGCCTTCTTGCTAGACCCTCCTGTAAGTGTTCCAACTCTGCCTAACCACTCAGGAGCCACAGATATTCTCCACCTTTGCCTACAGGCCCCAGGGATACCTATTTTTTGCTTCTCCTACTAACACCCTAATTCCCATGATTACCCTCTCACTAGTCAAATAATCTAATACCTCTATCTTCTCACATCCTACCTCACAAACGTTTTAGCTAACCCATAAGTCCCCTTTCTACCATTAGATACTGTGAACCACCACACAAAAATACTGACTAAATGGTAGAAGATAATTGATCCCATCATTTATGGTTAAAGTGTCAAAATTGTAAATATAAAAATAGAAATTAACTAATATATGGCAATAGGTTGGGTACTTTGCTGTAATATTGATCTTTCCCTTAAAAGTTATGCATCGGGTAACCTGTAGGGATGATATAAGACAATAAGACAGAAACAGGAATACCTCAGGCTTACACTGCAAGAGAGGAAAACACATAGATATCACGAAAAAACAAGGGAGGAAAATGCCCCAAACAAACCAAGATACTACAGCAATAGAATCCATAGAAAGCACAGTAAGCGAAATGTCAGAAAAGGAATTCCAAATATACATAATTAAAATGATTCGGGATTTAAAAGATGACCTAAGTGAGCAGATACAGACAAAAATTGATCTCTCCAACAAAGAGATAAGAGATCAAATACAGGCAACCATAGATCACACCAACAAAGAGATAAGAGAACAAATACAGGTAGCAAAAGATTACTTCAAGAAAGAGATAGAGAGTCTGAGAAAAAAACCAAACAGAAATACTTGAAATGAAAGAAACAATAGGCCATTTAAAAAACTCAATAGATAGTATCACCAATAGATTGGATCACTTGGAAGATAGGACCTCAAACAATAAGAACAAAATATATAATGTTGAAAATAAAGTTGACCACAGAGTGGAGACGGTAAGAAACAATGAACAAAATATCCAAGAATTATGGGATACCACCAAAAGGACCGAATATAAGATTTTTTTGGAATTGAGGAAGGTGCAGAGAATCAATCCAAAGGAATGCAAAATCTCTTTAATGAAATAATATCAGAAAATTTCCCAAACAAGAAGAACGAATTTGAAAACCAAATACAAGAAGCATATAGGATGCCAAATGTACAAAATTACAACAGACCTACACCAAGTCACATTATAATGAAAATGCCTAGCATACAAAATAAGGATATAATTTTAAAGGCCATAAGAGAGAAAAATCAGATAACCTATAGAGAAAAACCAATTCGCATCACAGCAGATTTTTCAACCCAGACCCTCAAAGCAAGGAGAGCCTGGAACAACATATACCAGGCTCTAAAAGATAAGGGATGCCAACCAAGAATCTTATATTCAGCAAAATTAAGCTTTAGATTTGATGATGAAATAAAAACCTTCCATGATAAACAAAAGCTAAAAGAACTTACAAGAAAGCCGGCACTACAGAACATCCTTGGCAAAATATTCCACAAGGAGGAATTGAAAAAACAACAATGATAACCTTCAAAGGGAAGAACAACAATAAAGGAAAACTAACCATAGGAGAAATCAAGTCAAGCTAAATACCAAAAATAAAATTAAATAAAATTAAATTTAAAATGACTGGTAATACAAATCATATCTCAATAATAACCCTGAACATTAACGGCCTAAACTCACCAATTAAAATACATAGGCTGATAGATTGGATTTAACAAAAAACCCCCAACAATATGCTGCCTTCAAGAGACACATCTCATAAGACGCCCACAGACTGAAGGTGAAAGGATGGGTTAAAAAAAAAAACATCTCAAAACCTAAAAAAAAAACAAAAAACAAAAAACAACTTCTCATTCCCCCTTCACCTCCACCATCCTATTTTTTTAATATTTATTTACTTGCTTTAGTTGTACACAATGCATTTATTTTTACATGGTGCTGAGGATCGAACTCAGGCCACACACATGCTAGGCGAGCACTCTACCACTGAGCCACAACCCAAGCCCCCACCATCCTATTTTCTCTCTCTATGAATCAGTCTCCTCTAGATACTTCAAATCAGTGTATCTTGTGATATTTGTCTTTTTGTGACTGGCTTATTTAGCGTAATGTTTTTAAGGTTTGTTTATGTTGGAGCATGTTTTTTAGTGTTTATTTCCGTTTATGTCTGAGTTAAATTCTATTGCATGTATATATCATATTTTTCAATTGATGGATACTTGTTTTTTTCCTACTTTTTGGCTATTTTGAAAAATCTGCTATGAACATGAATGTATCTTTGAATTCTTGCTTTCAATTCATTTGGCTATATGCCCAGAAATAGAATTGCTGAATCATAAGGTACTTTATGGATTGAATGTTTCTACCACCTTGCCTTGAAATTTATATATTGAAACTCTATCCCCCTGTATGATGGTAGTTGAAGATGGAGGCTTTGGGAGGTAATTAGGTTTAAATTAGGTAATAAAGTAAGGATCCTCATGATAGCATTAGCACACTGTAAGAAGAGAAAGATTTTCTCTCTGTCCATGCATGCACACACCAAGGAAAGACCATGTGAAGACATAATGAGAAGATAGGTGTCTGCAAACCAAACCTGATTTATCTATTTTCTTTTGTTGCCTGAGCCTCTGATGCCACATACTGCTCCAGTGTTGTGAAGCTTTCTATAAATTTTATATATATATAAAATTTACCACTTTAAACCACTTTAAATCCTTTTTATTTTTATATTTTTATTTATTTATTTATTTATTTTTTGGTACCGGGGATTGAACTCAGGGGCACTCGACCACTGGGCCACATCTCCAGCCCTTTTTTGTATTTTATCAGAGACAGGGTCTCACTGAGTTGCTAAATGCCTCACCATTGCTGAGGCTGGCTTTGAACTCGTGATCCTCCTGTCTCAGCCTCCCAAGTGCTGGGATTACAGGCGTGCACCACTGTACCTGGCTGTAGATCTTATGTTTAGGTCTTTAATTCAATTTTTTCTTTCATTCATTTTAATTTTTGTATGGTATGATGCAAGGATCCAGCTGTATTATTTTACATGTAAATATCAAGTTTTCCCAACAGTATCTGTTGAAAGACTTCCCCATTTAGTTCTTTCCCTCCCAAATGGTCTTGGCACCTTTACTGAACATTTTTTCACCATATATATATATATGAGTTTATTTCTGGGATCTCTATTCTATTCCACTGGTCTATATGTCTGTCTTTATGCCAAGATCAAACTAAAATTTGGAATAAATTTTCAGATAAGCAACTGTGAGACCTCATCTTTTTTTCTAGATTTGTGTGTGTGTGTGTGTGTGTGTGTGTGGCTACTCAGAGTCTTTTGAGATTCCATATGAAAAGTTTTCTATTTCTGCAAAAACATCATAGGGATTTTAATAGGGATTGCATGAAATCTATAGGTCACTTTGGATAGTACTGACATCTTAACAACTCTTAAGTTCTCCAATCCATGAATATGGGATGTGATGTCTTTCCTTTAATTTGTGACTCTTCTTCAAACTGTTTTACCATGTCCCATAAATTTTGGTATGTTGTGCTTCCTTACCCCCACCCTTGGTACCAAGGATTGAACCCAGGAGCATTTAACCACTGAGCCACATTCCCAGCCCTTTTTATTTTTTATTTTGAGACAGGGTCTTGCTAAGTTGCTTAGGGCCTCACTAAATTGATGAGGCTGTTCTCAAATTCGTGATCCTCCTGCCTCAGCCTCATGAGTTACTGGGATTATAGGCATGTGTCACCAGGCCAGTGGTTTGTTGTGCTTTCATTTCATTTGTTTCAATATATTTTCTAATATCACTTGTGTTTTCTTCCATGGCTCATGGATGTGTTGTTTAATTCCACATATCTGTGGCAGTTCCAATTTTCCTATTTCTTTTTCCATTTCACTGTGATTGGAAAAATACTTTGTATGACTTCAATCTTTTTAAACACATTGAGTTGTTTTTTGAACTAGCTAATCTTCTTGGACTATTTTCCATGCACCCTTGAGAAAAATTCTTCTGTTAGATTCAATTGTTCTGTAGAATTGTTTCAGTAGTCTATCTATATTAAAAGTGGAGTGTTGACATTTCCTACTATTATTGAAGAGTTATTTCTCCCTTCAGATCTGTCAAGTTTACTTTTTGGTGTGTATAAAATTCTTATAAGTTTGCTAATGAATTGACTATTTGTATGGTCAAATGTGTGTATATACTAGTTCTTATATGATCGTTATATACATATATAATATTTATATACTTATATATAATATCTTTGTCTTTTGCAACTTTTTCTCTACCTTAAGTTTATTTTGTCTAGTATTATATAGCCACTTTGCTCTCCTTTAATTACTATTTGTATGGCTTTTCTTTTTGCACCCTTTCACTTTCATCCTTTGACGTCTCCAGAATATATTTGTATTCTTTTTTAATATTTATATTTTAGTTGTAGGTGGACACAATATCTTTATTTTATTTTTATGTGGTGTTGAGTATCGAACCCAGTGCCTCATACATGCTAAGTGAGAGCTTTATCTCTGAGCCACAACCACAGCCCCATATTTGTTTTTTTTAAATATTTTTAGTTGTAGATGGACACAATACCTTTATTTTTATTTATTTATTTTTATGTGGTGCTGAGGATCAAACACAGTGCCTCACATGTGCTAGGCAAGTGCTGTACCACTGAGCTACAACCCCAGACCATACACTAGTATTCATTTACAAAAAAAAAAAAAAAAAAAAAAAAAAAAATTCATTCAACCATTGATTAGGGACTTAAGTCCATTTATATTTAACTAATTGTCAGGGAAAAACTTACTATTACCATTTTGTTATTTTCAATATATCGTGTATCTTCATTTTGTCACTCATTTCTTCCCACTCTTCCTTCGTGTTTAATTTTTTTCCCTATTTACTCCTCTCCTAACCCCAGGCAACCACCATTCTACTTTCTGTCTCTATAAATATGACAACTCTAAGTATGTCATAATAATGAAACAATACAATATTTGTCCTATCATGTATTTTACTTAATTAGATGTCTTCAAGTTTCATCCATGTTGTAGCATGGACCAAAATTCCCCTCCTTTGTAAGGGCAAATAACCATCTATTGCATATACTTACCATATTTTGTTTATTGATCTAGTCACCAGTGGACACTTGGGTTGCATCTGTATTTTAGCTATTATAAATAATAATGCTGCAATAAATGTGAGTGTAAAAAATCTCTTTGTGTCTCTGCTTTTAATTTTTTTGGGTGTATCTCCAGAAGTGCAATTGTTGGATCATATTGTAATTTTATATTTTTATGTACTTAGGAACAACCATAATGTTTTCCACAGCCAATGCACCATTTTACTTTGTTGGCATCAGTGCATAAGAGTTCCAGTTTCTCTATATACACATCAACACTTGCTATTTTCTGATACATATAAAACAACATTTTGGTATACAAGGGTGGTCTTCTAAGATTATAATGAAACTGAAAACTTTCTATTATTTAGTGATATCATAGCAGTCACACAGCATAGCACAATGTATTATCCATGTATTTTTTTAATAATAATTTTTATACCTTTATTTTATTTATTTTTTATTATGGTGCTGAGGATCAAACCCAGTGCCTCACATGTGCTAGTCAAGCACTCTATCACTGAGCTATAATTTCAGCCCTTATCCATGTATTTTGATGATGCTGATATAAACAAACCTACTGTGCTGCCAGTCATATAAAAGCATAGCACAAAAAATTATGTATAATTTATAATACTTGATAATGGGAATAAATTACTATGTTACTGGCACATATATTTATTATACCATACTTTTCTTAAATTTTTTTTTTTCTTGTGGGGCTTGCCCAGCATGTGTGAGGCATTGGGTTCAATCCTCAGCACCACATAAAAATAAACAAATAAAATAAAGGCATTCTGTCCATCTACAACTACAAAAACTATATATATTTTTATTTGTAGGTGAACATAATATATTTATTTTATTTATTTATTTTTTTATGTGGTGCTGAGGATCAAGCCCAGTGCTTCATGAGTGCGAGGCAAGTGCTCTACTACTGAGCCACAACCCCAGCCCCTATACCATACTTTTTATTGTTACATTTTTCTACTTAAAAAAAAGTTTTCTATAAAACAGTGTGACATATTACACCATCAGCAACCTTATAATCTTTCATTTCCTGCATTTCTTGATTGCAGCAAGAGTCCACTTTAAGCCTGGAGATGTAGCTCAGTGGGGAGCATTTGCCTTAGCATTTGTAAGGCCTTATGTTCAATTCCCAGCAACACGCACATACACAAACAAAGTTTACATCAAGTGGTTGAACTACACTGTGTAGGTTTAGTATACTATATGATTTCCACAATGACAGAATCACCTAACCAAGCATTTCTCAGTATATATCCCCCATCATTAAACAATGCATATATATTTTTCCATTATATAATATTCCATTTAAATTTTTCATTTAAAATAGTATATTTCTCCGTTTAATTTTTTTTTTTTTTTTTTTTTTTGTACCAGGAATTGAACTCAGGGGCACTGGACCACTGGGCCACATCCCCAGCCATTTTTTTTTTTTTTTTTTTGTATTTTATTTAGAGACAGGATCTCCCTGAGTTGCTAAGTGCCTCGCCATTGCTGAGGCTGGCTTTGAACTCGCAATCCTCCTGCCTCAGCCTCCCAAGTGCTGGGATTACAGACATGCGCCACTGCGCCCAGCTCCATTTAAAATTATATATGTACGTGTGTGTGTGTGTGTGTGTGTGTGTATGTGTGTGTGTGTGTTTAATAGTCATCCTAATGGGTGTGAAGTGGTATTCCATTGTGGTTTTAATTTGCAACAATCTATTATTTTATTTATTTGTTGTACCAGGGATTGAACCTGAGCCACATAACTAGCCCATTTTATTTCTTATTTTGAGACAGGGCCACACTAAGTTGATTAGAGCCTCAATAAGTTGCTGAGGCTAGCTTTGAACTTGTGATCCTCCTGCCTCAGCTTCCTGAGCTGCTGGGATTACAGGTGTGGACCTCCATTACAGGTCTACCTCTCCCCATTTTATATGAGTAAATTTCAAAATTATGTTTTTTTCTGTTGTGTATCATTTAGAATAGATTTATAATTATTTTATGCTTTTGTCTTTAAAAACTACAAAAGAGTTTAAAATGGAGTTGAGTTGTGGACCAAAATTATAATACAAGTTTTTGTATTTGTTCATTTTTTTTTTACCAAAGAACTTTATATTTTCATCTGTTTTCACATTACTCTCTAATGCCTATTTTTATTTATTTATTTTATTTATTTATTTATTTATTTATTGTGGTACCAGGGATTGAACTCAGGGGCACTCGACCACTGGGTCACATCCCCAGCCCTTTTTTGTATTTTATTTAGAGACAGGGTCTCACTGAGTTGCTAAGTGCCTCGCCATTGCTGAGGCTGGCTTTGAACTCGCGATCCTCCTGCCTCAGCCTCCCAAAGTGCTGGGATTACAGGCGTGCGCCACCGCGCCCGGCTTAATGCCTATTTTGTTTTGTTCTGTTTGCAGTACTCCCCAGGGCTTCACACATGCTAGGCAAGCACTAAGCTACATCTCTAACCCTTTTTATTTTTATTTTAAACAAGGTCTTGAGCCGGGCGCGGTGGCACACGCCTGTAATCCCAGTACTTGGGAGGCTGAGGCAGGAGGATCACAAGTTCAAAGCCAGCCTCAGCAATGGCGAGGCACTTAGCAACTCAGTGAGACCCTGTCTCTAATAAAATACAAAAAAGGGCTGGGGATGTGGCCCAGTGGTCAAGTGCCCCTGAGTTCAATCCCTGGTACCAAAAAAAAAAAAAAAAAAAGGTCTTACTACATTGCTTGGACTGGCCTTGAACTTGTGAACCTCCTGCCTCAGCCTTTAAAGTAGCTGGTATTTCAGGTGTGTGTCACCACATTCATCTAAAACAATTTTTTAAAAGAAAAAAAGGATACTGGGGCCAACTTTTAATGACTCTCACTAGCTGTAGTAGGCTGAATAACAGCCCCAAAGATACAAAGTCCTAATCCTGGAATCTGACAATATTTCTTTACAAGGCAAAGATTTGCAACTGTGATTAAATGAAGGATCCTGAGTTAGGGAGAGTATAGGATCATGAGAGAGACCTTAAAGGAAATCACGTGTGTCCATATAAGAGGGATGCCAAGGGAAGTTTGAAACACAAAAGAAAGTAATGTGACTGTGGAAGTAAGAAACCAGATTGTCCCGAGCACATTAAGTAGACAGAGGCAGATATGTCTTTGCAATGCCAAGGTTTATTCACAACCAAATTCAAAGCTAGATTCACACAGTCCTAACTTAGCCTCTATCTCCCCGAGTCCCAGGGGGGCTCACCAAGGGACGTC
Source organism: Tamias sibiricus (assembly GCA_025594165.1). Lineage (NCBI taxonomy): Eukaryota > Metazoa > Chordata > Mammalia > Rodentia > Sciuridae > Tamias > Tamias sibiricus. Next base: position 10,511,740 of record CM046663.1, on the reverse strand, counting down.
TTCTTAGCCGCTCGCTGGATCAGATGAAGTCTGGTCCGGGAACTCAGCAAGCAGCCGGCACCATCAGCAGGTCACTCCGACGGGAAGCGTGACGGGGTCCGGTCGTCTTGAAGGCGCTTCGCTTCAGTGAGCTGGGGACTCGGTTTATATACTATTTCTAGCTAGGCCCTTACGTCACTCATAGTGACATATCAGGGGTCATGCACTCTGTTATCAGGGTTACACACGCGGGGTCTCTTTCAGGCGTTGCCATGGACACTCACTGTGCATGTCACAGTGTGACAAGGCAGGACATATTCATGACACTTATAGCATTAAGCACTATTTCCACACAAACACTAAGTTAATATCAGATTCATTAAATTATTATTATTCTTTGGTACTCAGTACACAGATGTAGCTACAAACCCAGAAACTGAAAGGAAAGGAATGGATTCTCCACCATAGCCTCCAGAGGGAGCTCTTCCTGTTAGCATCTTGATTTCAGGTTGAAGAAACTTGTTTTGGATATCTGACCTCCAGAGCTGTGAAAAAATAAATTTCCTCCGTGTGTGTGTGTGTGTGTGTGTGTGTGTGTGTGTGTGTGTGTGTTTGGTACCGGGGATTGAACTCAGGGGCGCTCAACCACTGAGCCACATCCCCAGCCCTTTTTTGTATTTTATTAGAGACAGGGTCTCATTGAGTTGCTAAGTGCCTCGCCATTGCTGAGGCTGGCTTTGAACTGGCGAGCCTCCTGCCTCAGCCTCCCAAAGTGCTGGGATTACAGGCGTGCGATCTTTGCAATGCCAAGGTTTATTCACAACCAAATTCAAAGCTAGATTCACACAGTCCTAACTTAGCCTCTATCTCCCCGAGTCCAGGGGGGCTCACCAAGGGACGTCTTCTTAGCCGCTCGCTGGATCAGATGAAGTCTGGTCCGGGAACTCAGCAAGCAGCCGGCACCATCAGCAGGTCACTCCGACGGGAAGCGTGACGGGGTCCGGTCGTCTTGAAGGCGCTTCGCTTCAGTGAGCTGGGGACTCGGTTTATATACTATTTCTAGCTAGGCCCTTACGTCACTCATAGTGACATATCAGGGGTCATGCACTCTGTTATCAGGGTTACACACGCGGGTCTCTTTCAGGCGTTGCCATGGACACTCACTGTGCATGTCACAGTGTGACAAGGCAGGACATATTCATGACACTTATAGCATTAAGCACTATTTCCACACAAACACTAAGTTAATATCAGATTCATTAAATTATTATTATTCTTTGGTACTCAGTACACAGATGTAGCTACAAACCCAGAAGCTGAAAGGAAAGGAAAGGATTCTCCACCATAGCCTCCAGAGGGAGCTCTTCCTGTTAGCATCTTGATTTCAGTTGGAGAAACTTGTTTTGGATATCTGACCTCCAGAGCTGTGAAAAAATAAATTTCCTGTGTGTGTGTGTGTGTGTGTGTGTGTGTGTGTGTGTGTGTGTTTGGTACCGGGGATTGAACTCAGGGGCGCTCAACCACTGAGCCACATCCCCAGCCCTTTTTTGTATTTTATTAGAGACAGGGTCTCATTGAGTTGCTAAGTGCCTCGCCATTGCTGAGGCTGGCTTTGAACTGGTGAGCCTCCTGCCTCAGCCTCCCAAAGTGCTGGGATTACAGGCGTGCGCCACCATGCCCAGCTTGTGTGTGTGTTTTAATGCGATTTTTATCTCCTTGAAGCTGTGTGACTGAGCCAGCTGCCTATGGGGGGAAGCTGCGAGAAAAGACTGCCCTCCGTTCCTTGCCACTGGGTCTTTCTTAAAAATGCTTGCTTACTTCATCCAGCAATTAAATCTCTCTCCATTCTAAAAGGAAGCCTTATGTAATGCAACCTAATCAAGGGAGTAACATCCTATTCCCTTTTCCATGTGCCACTGGTAAGAATCAAGTCACAGCCGGGGCGGTGGTGACGCACGCCTGTAATCTCAGCACTTGGGAGGCTGAGGCAGGAAGGTCGCAAGTTCAAAGCCAGCCTCAGCAATGGCGAGGCATTTAGCAACTCAGTGAGACCCTGCCTCTAAATAAAATACAAAAAAGGGCTGGGGATGTGGCCCAGTGGTGGAGTGTCCCTGAGTTCATTCCCTGGTAACAAAAAATAAATAAATAAATAAATAAATAATAAAAATTAAAAAAAATAAAAGAATCAAGTCACATGTTCTGCTTCATAGATGGTCTGTAAGTATTTCATAGATGAATGACTGACTTATGAGGCCTAAAACATTGATTCTAGCTCCATGCCCAGCCTGGTCAGAGTTCTTTAAAACTGTCAATTATCACATAAGACAGAGGCTGAAAGGCCTTCCAGACCAAAGGCTGAAGAGATATGATTGGTAAATGCACCAGATCCTGGATGCAGGATGAGCAAGTACCAAAATGGAAAATATGGGGACCACAAAAAGGTTTAACACTAGATAATCTCATTATATGTGTGAAATTTTATACTTGTAATTATGAGAGGGAATGTCCTTTAAAATATTCTTAAAGATTTAAAGGTAAAGAGACATTATGTCTGCAACTATCTCCAATCATTCTGTTTTTGTTTGTTTGTTTGTTTTTTTGTACCAGGGATTGAACCTCAGGACACTTAACCACTGAGCCACATCCCAGCCCTTTTCATTTTTTATTTTGAGACAGGGTCTTGCTAAATTGCTGAGGCTGGTCTTGAACTTGTGATCCTCCTGCTTCAGCTTCCTGAGTTGCTGGGATTACAGGCATGCACCTCCATGCTTGGTTCCAATCATTCTGAAAAAAAAAAAAAATATGTGTGTGTGTGTGTGTGTGTGTGTGTGTGTATGCATGTAAAAGGGAGTGATAAAATAGATAAGGCAAAGTGCTAGCAATCTGTGAATCTGAGTGAAAGAGTATACAGTACTTCCCAGTTATGCTCAGGAGATATGTTCCAAGATCCCTGCAGTGGATGCCTCAAAGTGCAGATAATGCCAAACCCTATACATACTATATTTTTCCTATACATAAATATCTGTGATAAATATATTTATTAATTAATAAATTAGGCATGGCAAAAGATTAGCAACAATAATAATAAAATAGAATAATTATAACAATAGATTATAATAAAAGTTATTCAAACCTTATGAAATTTTTATTTTGAGAATTTTCTTTTTTTTTAATATTTATTTATTTGCTTTTAGTTGTACACAGTGCAATGCATTTATGTTTACGTGGTGTTGAGGATCCAGCCCAAGCCGCGCACGAGCTAGGCAAACGCTCTACTGCTGAGCCACAACCCCAGCCCTTATTTTGAGAATTTTCTACTTAATGTTTTCAGACTGTGTATAAGCAATGATTACTATTCGAATTTGTTTGTATTATTTGATTTAATTAATTATTTTGTTTATTCTTGGGGTATAGGATTTGAGCCTTGAGAAGTTTTACCACAAAGCCACATCCTCAGTCCTTTTTTATTTTTATTTTGAGATAGGGCCACACTAAATTACTAAGGCTGGCCTCAAACTTGTGATACTCCTGCCTCAACGTCCTGAGTCACTGAGATTACAGGTGTGCACCAACTTGGCGGGGGGGGGGGGGGGGGGGGGGGGGGGGGGGGGGGGGGGGGGGGGGCTTTGTTCTGCTTTAAATACAACTCTCTGAAATTACCTCAAAATAAAAATATCTTCTTTTTAAAAATCTGGGTGTGAGGGCTGGGGTTGTGGCTTAGTGGTAGAGCGCTTGCCTAGCACCTGTGAGGCACTGGGTTCGAGCCTCAGCACCACATAAATAAATAAATGGCATTGTGTCCACCTACAACTAAAACAATGTTAAAAAAAAAAAAAAAAAAGAATTGGGTGTGAGCTAGACATGGTAGCGCACACCTGTAATCCCAGTGGCGAGTTCAAAGTCAGCTAAAAAAATAATTTAAAAAAAATTGGGGCTGGGATTGTGGCTCAGCGGTAGAGCGCGCTCGCCTAGCGCGTGGGCGACCCGGGTTCGATCCTCAGCACCACGTACAAATAAAATGTATTGAATAAAACGCATTGTGTACAACTAAAGCAAATAAATGAAAATTTAAAAAAAATTGTTGTATATTTTCTGTGTGTGATATTACTCCCTAATTATTCATTATTGGCAGTGTATGAGTATACCCTTTTCTCTACATCCTCGCCAACATATATTGTTACTTGTATTTTTTTTTTTTTTTTTTTTTTTTTTTTTTTTGTGGTACCGGGGATTGAACTCAGGGGCACTCAACCACTGGGCCACACCCCCAGCCCTTTTTTGTATTTTATTTGGAGACAGGGTCTCACTGAGTTGCTAAGTGCCTCGCCATTGCTGAGGCTGGCTTTGAACTCGTGATCCTCCTGCCTCAGCCTCCCAAAGTGCTGGGATTACAGGCGTGCGCCACCGCGCCCCGCTGTTACTTGTATTCTTGATAATTGCCATTCTGACTGGAGTGATATGGAATCTCAATGCAATTTTAATTTGCATTTATCTAATTGCTAGAGATGAACATTTTTTCACATATTTGTTAACCATTCATATTTCTTCTTCTGTGAAGTGCCTGTTCAGTTCCTTTGCGTATTTATTGGTTGAGTATTTTGGGTTTGGGGCGTTTTTTTTAATATTTATTTATTTGTTTTTAGTTGTACACAATGCCTTTATTTTTATGTGGTGCTGCCGCAAACGTGACAAGCGAGGGCTCTGCCACTGAGCCACAACCCCAGCCCGGTGTTAAGTTTTTAAATTCTTTATACATCCTGGAGATTAATGCTCTATCTGAAGTGCAGGTGGCAAAGATTTTCTCCCATTCTGTAGGCTTTCTCTTCACATTCTTGATTGTTTCCTTTGCTGTGACAAAGCTTTTTAGTTTGATACCATCACACTTATTGATCTTTGATTTTTCTTGTTATGCTTTAGGAGTCTTGTTGAGGAAATTGGTTCCTACACCAACATGATGGAGAGTTGGGTCTACATTTTCTTCTAGATTAACCTTTTAAATTTAGAACAAATTGAAATCCTAAATGTGCTAAACAATTTTTTTTGCTTTATTTTATAAAAGTATGGAATACTTAAGGATTTTTCAGTTTTTCCATATAGTTATGAATTGTTTTTATATGTAAGGACCATACAATTTCAGAAGTTGGAATTTCTGGTTAATAGTTCCTTTTATCAATAAGTGATCTTTTTGTCTCCTAATGTACTTTACAATAATGTCTATTTTTGTTGTTCCTTCACTAACTTTTGCTTGGTATTTGTCTAGTATCTACATTTTTAAAGCTAGTATCTCACCCCCTTTTTAAAATATTTATTTATTTGTTTTTTAGTTGTACACAATGCCTTTATTTTTATGTGGTGCTGAGGATCGAACCAGGTCACACACATGCTAGGCAAGCACTCTACTGCTGAGACATAACCTCAGCCCTACATTTTTATATCTGTACTTTTTATGTCATTATACCTTGGTGATATAAACAACATATTGCTGCCATTTTTTTTTTTTGTTTTTGCAGTGTTGGAAATTGAATCCAGAACCTCATATATGGTCAGCAAATGCTCTACCACTGAGCTATACTCCCAGCCCTAATAATCCAGTCTAAGTATTTCTTTTCCAAAAGTCAATCATAATAAGTCTATTCATATTAGCTAAAATCATTCATATTTAAAATTTTTTTGTTGTTGTTGACAGACCTTTACCTTATTCATTTATTTATATGCGGTGCTGAGAATTGAACCCAGTGCCTCACACATGCAAGACAAGTGCTCTACCACTGAGCCACAACCCCAGCCCAATCATTCGTATTTTGATAAACATTTTGTTTTATATTTGTTGTTTTTCTTTGCTTATATTTTTTCCTCCTTTTTTGCCTATGACAATTTAAGTTATAGTACTCCTAATTCCTGGTGCCTAATTCCCCTGTCCTTGACATGGGATGCACTTAGTAACTTGCTTCTGATCTCTCTCTTTTTTTTTTTTTTAAACATATTTATTTATTTGCTTAGTTTGTACACAATGCAAATGCATTTATGTTTACGTGGTGCTGAGGATCGAACCCAGGCCGCGAACGTGTGAGCCACAATCCCAGCCCCATGCTTCTGATCTCTTGAAAAAAAGTGGAAAGGTTGGCCTGCAGCTTTGGAGACAGCTTAGTAACAAACTAAGGATTCTTGCTAACTGGCACAATAGTGGGCTTGTTGGCAGATCCTCAGCCCCTGTCAGAGTTCATATGACTACACATGGACCACCACCTCATGAGAGATGGTGCATCAGAGACTGGAAATGAGCTCAGTTGTAGAGTAGTTGGCTAGTGCTGCGACGTGCGACTAAGTCATTCAGGGTCACTCCAGGTGAATTTGGGTTGGCGAGAAATAACCACACCGAGACAAAGAAAATACCTTTTTCTTGGGATTCTTCAGTGATGGCATCTCTGCTCCAGCTTCCAGAAGGGAGGCAGAAAAAAGAGGGGGCTCAGGCCTGAAAACCACCCAAGAAACACTCAAGAAAATTCCACCCCAAATGAGGCAAGGAGTCAGGTTTCAGGGGGTTGAGTCTAGCTTCATGATGTCTTATGGTCAGCAGATCTTGGATGGCCACACCCATCTCAGGTGTTGTGTGGGATCAAAAGGCAGAGCAAGCGAAAAGGACACATATGTTGCCAGTCCAAACAGAGAGGCAATGTCAGTCCAGTCCACTCATGTACTCATGCTCATAGTTAACACACACAGCCCATGGCTGGCTTGCCACAGGCTAGCATGCTCAAGGGCCTGGATTAGGCCTGCGGTACTGCAAAACAAACAAACAAAAGAGAGAGGTTATGTCAGGTCCACCCAGCTGAAAATTCTTCCAAATTTCTGACCTACCATAAATGAAAAATAATAAGCAATTGTTATTTTAAGTCACTAATTTTTTTTTCCTACTAGAAATTAAACCCAAGGGCACTTTATCACTGAGCTACATCCCTAGTCCTTTTTATTTTTTGAGACGGGTCTCACTAAGTTGCAAAGTCTGGCCTCAAACTTGTGATCCTCCTGCCTTAGCCTCCCCAGTCTCTGGGATTACAGGCATGTGCCACAGTGCCTGTATTAAGTCACTAAATTTTGAAGTAATTTGTTAGTAATTTAGTATAACTATTGTACTGCCTCCCATGTTTACATTTTCCTTATTCCACTACTAATTTTTGTATTTTTTTAGTAGCTATGCTTACATTTTTTAACATAAATACTTAATTTAAAACCATTTAGATAAGTTGTAGACATGCACTCCTTTTAAAAAACACAAGAACTTCAGAATAAGCAGGGCACAGTGGTGCACGCCTGGAATCCCAGGACTTGGGGGCTGAGGCAGGAGGATCTCGAGTTCAAAGCCAGCCTCAGCAATGGCGAGGCACTTAGCAAATCAGTGAGACCCTGTCTCTAATAAAAATATAAAAAAGGGCTGGGGATGTGGCCCAGTGGTCGAGTGCCCCTGAGTTCAATCCCTGGTACCAGAAAAAAAAAAAAAAAAAATTTGCTCTTAAAAATTTTTCTTAGGCTGGGGATGAGAGCCCTTGTCTATCATGTTTGAAGACCTGGGCTTGATCCCCAGCACTGAAAAAAAAGTGATTTGTCTCAGGTATTCTGCCATTTGACCATGATTGCCTAGGATAATTTGTTTTTAATTATTCTGTTCAGAACAGAATAATTTTTGTGTGATTTTTTTATTCTGGTGGTGCATTTCTTTTTTTTAAACGGGAAAAATTTTTGACTACTATCCTTTTTGTTTTGCCTCTCTCTAATTCTAATTTTTCCTTCTGGAACTCTTTTTTTTAAAAAATTGTTCTAATTAGTTACACATAACAGTAGAATGCATTTTGACATAGTGTACATAACTGGAGTATAACTTCTTATTCTTCTGGTTATACATGATGTAGAATCACACTGGTCATGTAGCCATATATGCACATAGGGTAATAATGTCCAATTTATTCTACTATCTTTTCTGATCCAAAATATTGTCTGCCTAATCCAAAATACCTCCATTCTTCCCTGCCCCCCATTGGAATTAGCATTCACATATCAGAGAAAACATTTGGCCTTTGTTTTTTGGGATTGGCTTATTTTGCTTAAAATGATATTCTTCAGCTTCATCCATTTACTGGCAAATTCCATAATTTCATTCTTCTTTAAGGTTGAGCAATATTCCATTGTGCATATGTACCACAGTTTCTTTATTCATTCGTCTGCTGAAGGGCACCTAGGTTGGTTCCATAGTTTAGCTACTGTGAATTGAGCTGCTATAAACATTGATATGGCTGTGTCACTGTAGTATGCTGATGATTTTTTTTTTTTTTTTTTTTTTTTTTTTTTGTACCAGGGATTGAATTCAGGGGCACTCGACCACTGGGCCACATCCCCAGCCCTTTTTTGTATTTTATTAGAGACAGGGTCTCACTGAGTTGCTACGTGCCTTGCTATTGCTGAGGCTGGCTTTGAACTTGTTATCCTCCTACTTCAGCCTCCCAAGTGCTGGGATTACAGGCGTGCGCCACTGTGCCTGGCTTTGATTTTTTTTTAAGCTACAAATACAAATTTTAGTTTATTCCAACTTTTACATGTGGAGACTAACCTCAATGGCTTTGCTTCCTTTCATTCTATGGTTTGCCAAAGGAATGTTTTGTTTTGTTTTGTTTGTTTTGTTTTGTTTTGTTTTGTTTTTGGTACCTGGGATTGAACTCGGGGGCACTCCACCACTGGGCCACATCCCCAGCCCTTTTTTGTATTTTATTAGAGACAGAGTCTCACTGAGTTGCTAAGTGCCTCGCCATTGCTGAGGCTGGCTTTAAACTCATGATCCTGCCTCAGCCTCCCAAGTGCTAGGATTACAGGCATGCACCACCGCGCCCAGAATGGTTCTTTTGGCTTGTCACCCTTAAGTCTGGTTTCCTGGCAGACTCTGATCTTGTTTCAGTCTTTTGTTGTTGTTGTTGTTAAATTATTTATTTATTCTAATTTGTTATACTTGATGACAGAATGCAATTCATTTCATATTACACATATAGAGCACAATTTTTCAAGTTACTGGTTGTACACAAAGTATTTTCACACCATTTGTGTCTTCACACATGTACTTAGGGTAATGATGTCTAACTCATTCCTCCATCATTCCTACTCCCTTACTCCCTCCCTTCCCTTTGCCCTATCTAAAGTTCCTCTATTCCTCCCATGCTCCTGCTCCCCACCCCCCCCCCCCCCCCCCCCCCCCCCCCCCCCCGCCATCGCCATTATGAGTCAGCATCCTCATATCAAAGAAAACTTTGGGCCTTTGGTTTTTGGGATTGACTTACTTCACTGAGCATTATATTCTCTAACTCCATCCATCTATCTGCAAATGCCATGATTCTATGCTCTTTTAATACTTAGTAATGTTCCTTTGTGTATATATACCAAAGTTTCCATATCCATTCACCTACTGAAGGGCATCTGGGTTGGTTCCACAATTTAGCTATAGTAAATTGTGCTGCTATAAACATTGATATGGCTGTGTCTCTGTAGTATGCTGTTTTTAAGTCCTAGTATGCTGATTTTAAGTTCTTTGGGTATAAACCGAGGAGTGGGATAACTGGGTCAAATGATGATTTCATTCAAAGTTTTCTGAGGTATCTCCACACAGCTTTCCAGAGGGGTTGCACCGATTTGCATTTCCACCAGCAATGTATGAATGTACATTTTTCCTCACATCCTTGCCAACACTTATTTTTGCTTGTATTCTTGATAATTGCCATTCTGACTGGAGTGAGATGAAATCTTAGAGTAGTTTTGATTTGCATTTCTCTAATTGCTAGAGATGTTGAACATTTTTTCATATATATATGTTGATCGATTGTATTTCTTCTTCTGTGAAGTGTCTGTTCAGTTCCTTAGCCCATTTATTGATTGGGTTATTCATTTTTTTGGTGTTAAATTTTTTGAGTTCTTTATGTATCTTGGTGATTAATGCTCCATCTGAGGTGTATATGGTAAAGATTTTCTCCCATTCTGTAAGCTCTCTTCATATTATTGGTTGTTTTCTCTGCTGTGAAGAAGGTTTTTAATTTGAATGTGTCCCATTGATTCTTGATTTTACTTCTTGTGCTTTAGGAGTCTTATTAAGGAAGTCATTGTCTAAGCCAACATGGTAAAAATTTGGTCCTACTTTTTCTTCTATTAGGGGCAGAGTCTCTATTCTAGTGCCTAAGTCTTTGATCCACTTTGAGTTGAATTTCATGCAGGGTAAAAGAGAGAGGGGTTTACTTTTACCTTATGGAACTCTTTTTTTTTTTTTTAATATTTATTTATTTACTTTAGTTGTACACAATGCAATGCATTTTATGTTTACGTGGTGCTGAGGATCGAACCCCGGCCTCGCACGTGTGAGGCGAGCGCTCTGCCGCAACCCCAGCCCCTGGAACTCTTAATATACATATCTATCTATCTTTCTTTCTTTTTTTTTTTAGTACTGAAAATTGAACACAGAAACAGGCATACTCTACCACTGAGCTATACTTCCAGCCCTTTCTTAAATTTTATTTTGAGACAGGGTTTCACTAAATTGCCCAGGCTGTTTGAACTTGCCATCTTCTGCCTCAGCTTCCTGAGTGGCTGGGATACAGATATGTGCCACCTGCCTGACTAAATAGATATATCTTTAAATGCTCCATCTGTCTTTAAAATTTTAAAATTTTGGCCTGGATATGTAGCTCTGTGTTAGAGTATGTAGTTAACATTCATGAGGCCTTATGTTTGATTCCCAGCACCACTATATATATATATATATATATATATATATATATATATGCATATATATATACACACACATATATACATATATAAAATTAATACATATATATTAATTTTTATTGTAATTTTTCAATACTATATCATGAAAGTCTTAATCACAAAAGCACAGAGATCAGTGTAATGAATCTCTGTACTCACTACCCAGATTCTAAATTCATCACAATTTTTCTAGTCTTACTGCATCCATATCTTATTCCTTTCCCTTTATCTCTGAAATTTTTTAAAATAAATCTCAGATTTCAGTATCTGAAATAGAGATATGTCAGAATGTATTTCTAAAAAATAATAGCTTTTTCTTACCTATCGACATTAGTTTCACACATAACAAAATTTTTAAAAACTCCTTCATATTATGAAATATCCTACCTGTATTCAAATTTTCCCATTTTTTTAATATTTATTTATTTACTTTAGTTGTACACAATGCAATGCATTTATGTTTACATGGTGCTGAGGATCGAACCCGGGCCGCACAGGTGCGAGGCGAGCGCTCTACCACTGAGCCACAACCCCAGCCCTCCCATGCTTTTTTTTTCTTTGTTGGATCTATAAAGGCCCCACAATTAATCTGATCATTGCATATCTAAGTTATTTTTAAAAAATACTTATTTATTTGCTTAGTTGTACACGATGTGTTTATTTATTTATTTATTTATATTATTTATTTTGGTATTTTATTTAGCCCTTTTTTGTATTTTTTAGAGACAGGGTCTCACTGAATATTTATTTCAGCCTCCCAAATTTGCCCTTTTAGTTATACACAATGCGTTTATTTTTACGTGGTGCTGAGGATCGAACCCAGGCCATGCACGTGCTAGGCGAGCGCTCTACCTCTGAGCCACATCTCCATCCCCCCAATGTGTTTATTTTTATGTGGTCCTGAGAATCGAACCCGGGCCGTGCACATGCTAGGCAAGCGCTCTACCTCTGAGCTACAACCCCAGCCCCTAAGTTCTTTTTTAATCCAGTTCCTATTTAATATAAATGTGTATATGTAGATAGGTGTGTTTTTTGTTGTTGTTGTTGTTTTTGTACTGGAGATTGAACCCACAGGCATTTTACCACTGAGTTACATCCCCAGCCCTTTTTATTTTTTATTTTGAGACAGGATTTTGCGAAGTTGCTGAGGGTCTGGCTAAATTGCTGAGGATGGCCTTAAATTTTCTATCCTCTTGCCTCACCCTCCAAATTGCTTGGATTACAGGCATGTGCCAATACGCCAAGTGAAAACAAGGTTTATTTAGCTCGTGGTTTTGGAAATTCAAAGTCCAAGATTGAGGGTATACATTGTTCTTATCTCTGTTGAGGTTGTTAGGTGGTGGCACATAATGGTGGATGCACATGAAAGAGAGTAAGTAGTCACATCCTAAACAAAAGCAGAGAGAAAAGGACAGGCAAGGGCCAGGCTTCTCCTCTTATAACAACCCTCTCACCAAAACTACCTTCTGCACAATGACCTAAGGAGCTACCATTAGGACCCACCTTCCAAAGGTTCTGCCATTCCCAATAGTGTCACCCTGTGAATCAAGCCTCCAGTCAAGATGTGCCTTTGGGGAACACTAACCACAGCAACCCATAACAGTCACCTTTGGAAATAACTGAGGCAACAATTCCTTACCCTAAAAATTGGCAAGAAAAAATTAAGAATTTATCTTGCCAGGTATGTTGGTACATGCCTGTAATTCAAGGTGCTCAGGAGGCAGGAGGATCCCAAGTTCAAGGACTAAGCAACATAGACTCTCTCTCAAAAATAAAATATAAAGGGCCAGAGATGTAGCTCAGTGGTAAAGTGCTCACCTAGCACATGTGAGGTACTGGGTTCAATCTCCATTACTGTTAAAAGAAAATGGAATCTATCTTGCTATTTTTAATGAACTGCGTTTTAGAGTAACAAAATAACCCTCCCCCGTTAATAATATGGACACATAAGTGTGTATATTTTTCTATTTCTTAATTGTATAATTATCTATGTATCTGAAAAAACTCAATTGTTATTCAGATTTTTGCCTCATCTTGTTGTTGTTGTTGTTTTGGGGGGGTAGTACTGGAGTTTGAACTCAGGGGTACTCGACCACTGGGTCACATCCCCAGCCCTTTTTTTTGTATTTTATTAGATACAGGGTCTCACTGAGTTGCTAAGTGCCTCACCATTGCTGAGGCTGGCTTTGAACTCATGATCCTCCTGCCTCAGGCTCCCAAGTGCTGGGATTACAGGCGTGTGCCACCACGCCCGGCTTTGTTTTTGTTTTTTAATTTTCTTTTAGTTTTAGTTGGACATAATACCTTTATTTTATTTATTTATCTATTTTTATGTGGTGCTGAGGATCGAACCCAGTGCCTCGCACATGCTATGCGAGTGAGTGCTCTACCATTGAACTACAACCCCAGCCCCTCTCATCTTGGTTTTTAATCTGCTTAATCTATCAGTTTATGAGGAGAGTATGTTAAAACTTTCAAATAAAACTGTTGGTTGAGCTGGGTATGGTGATTCATGCCTGTAATTCCAGCAACTCAGGAGGTTGAGGCAGGAAGATCGCAGATTCAAACCCAGCCTTAGCAATATAGCAAGGCTGTAAGCAACTTGGCAAGACCCTGTCTCAAATAAAAAATAAAAAGGGCTGAGGATGTAGCTCAGAGATTGAGCACCCGTGGGTTCAATTCCTGGTTAGAAAACAAAAACAAAACAACAAAAAACCTGTTGATTTACCTAGTGTTTTTATTCTATTTTTTTTTTCTTTTCCTGAATAGTTCTACAATAATGGTGTGTAAGTTTCCTAGAGTTGCTATAAAAAACTACAACAAACTTGGTGGCTTAAGTTTTTTTCTCTCATAGTTCTGGTAGCCAAAAGTCTGAAATTAGGTTACCAATAGGGCCATGCTCCTTCCACAGGCTCTAGGTAAGAATCTTTCAACTTCTGATGGCTTCATACATTCCTTGACTCGTGGCAGCATCACTCTACTGTGCTTTTGTCTTCACATTGCTTTCTCCTTTGTGTTTTCTCTTATAAGGGCATTTGTCATTGATTGGTCTTAAGGTCCATCCTAATACAAGATGACCTCATCTCAAGACCCTTAATTATATCTGCAAGGACATTTTATTCCCAAAAAGATCTCTTTCACAGGTTCTGGGTGGATGTTTTTGAGGAGGGCACCCTTCAACTCACTATAAGTGGCATGTGTTAGGTACACATTTGTGATGAGAGTTTAATCTTCTTGCTTGGTTGATTGTAATATGCCCTTCACAGTCCTTTATTTTATATGTACACATTTCCATATATAAATCTATGTATATGTCTATATACATAGATGTGCATATATGTATATAAACATATAATGTCAAGGGCAGAAGATGTGGAAGCTGTTAATTAGGAGTTGCATTGTTTGCAGAGAATTTAAAGACTGATAAAATATACTAAGAGTTTGTGAGCTTTTTATTATCATTGTTAGAGCAATTTCAAACAATGTCAGTGGTAAAATACTTGTCCCCACTGCCAAATGTCTTTGGTTGTTCTAGGTTCTAAACAATTATTGCAGTTGTTATTGAGTTTTTTCAAAAATATTTTTTAGTTGTAGATGGACACAATACCTTTATTTTTTTAATTTATTTATTTTTGATGTGGTGCCAAGGTTCAAACCCAGGTGCTTCACACATGCTAGGCAAGGGCTCTACCACTGAGCCACAACCCCAGCACCATATTATTGAGTTTTAGTAATAAACTTGTTAGAAATCTTGAACTATTAAATTTGGAAGGTTCAGAGAGATCGTCTAGTCCAGCCCCAAGGGGTTAGAGAGCTGGAGACAGAGGCCCATAGAAGGGAAGATTATACAGCAGGTTGGGTAAGACCAAGACACTTCACTGCCATTACGAGGGAAAGGGAGTCCTATAAAACATGGGTCATCGTGTTACATCTGGCTCCCTAACCAGCAATCACCCTGGCGGGGTGGGTGGGTGGGGTTGAGGGGGGCACCAAGTGGGAAGAACACTAGGTAGGTAGCCTGAGTCCATTCCTTAGGATGACAACCCGCTTCCCATGCACTTTGGACCTAATTCAAGGATGTAGGGGCTTATCTTTGGGATTATCACCTGTTTCTGTGGCTTCCTCTCTACCCTAGAGGACTGGGGGCTGACAGTTACCTCTGTGCCCTCTAGGGATCTTAGCTCAGAACTGACACTTTGCAATCCAGAGAAACATTGGATAAGGCAATATGTGGTTTACCAAATAATAATAATAATCTTGTTAACTTCAAATTAACATGTTTTACTGCTTATCATTTAATAAACATTGTACTTTTCATAGAAATTAATTTGGGAAACTTCCTAGCAACTACCAAAGATTCAAAGGCAGACCACCTGGCTCCAAAGACTGTGTGCTACTGGTCACAGTGCTACTCTGCCTTCACATTAGCTTGAGCCCTTAATTATCAAAAGATTCATAACAAATTGCATGTGTTCTTGTTGCTACTTAACAACTGTACACAAATGTTTTCCAATTTGGACTTTCCAACATCCTTTATTATTCTATATTACAAAATAGGAAGTGAGGCTGAGAGATCATAAAGAGATTACAACAGCTTGATAATTAACACAGATCGAATAGAATGTAAATGCCAGTCTTCTCCGGAAAGCAAAATGTAGTTCAGATACATATTCTTTTTTTTTTTTTAAATATTTATTTATTTGCTTTTAGTTGTACACAATGCGTTTTTACGCGGTGCTGAGGATCAAATCCCCGCCGCGCACGTGCTAGGCCAGCGCTCTACCTCTGAGCCACAACCCCAGCCCCCATATTGTCTCTTTAGTTTGCTCTTATGGTCAGTTTAGATACCAGGGTGGAAAATAGTTTTATAATATTAAATTTGTTTAATTTTTGTGTGGGGATGGAACTCAGGCGTGCTCTACCACTAAGCTACATCCCAACACTCTTTCCCCAATTCTTTTTAAAAAAAATATTTTTAGTCATAGATGGACATAATACCTTTATTTATTTTTATGTGGTGCTGAGGATCAAACCCAGTGCCTCACACATGCCAGGCAAGCACTCTCCCACTGAGCCACAAACCCACCCCCCACCCCCAATTCTTTTTATTTTGAAAAGGGTCCCACTAAATTGCCCAGGCTGGCCTTGAACTTGCAATCCTCCTGCCTCAGCCTCCCAAGTCATTGGGATTACAAAGTGGGCCACAGTGCCCAGCTGGTGTGTATGTGTGTGTGTGTGTGTTTGTTTTTTTTTTTTTTTTTTTTTGGTGGTACCGGGGGATTGAGTTCAGAGGCAGGCACTCGTCCACTGGGCCACATCCCCAGCCCTTTTTTGTATTTTATTTAGAGACAGGGTCTCACTGAGTTGCTAAGTGCCTCGCCACTGCAGAGGCTGGCTTTGAACTCGCGATTCTCCTGCCTCAGCCTCCCAAAGTGCTGGGATTACAGGCGTGCGCCACCGCGCCCGGCGGTGTGTGCTTTTTTGATCCTGCCCTTTCTCAAGCAGTTGTGACAGTCATAAAACCTTCACCAGATGCAGCACCAAGATCTTGGACTTCACAGCCTACAGAAGCATTAGCAAATAAACTTCTATAGTTTATAATTCACCATCTGAATCTGTGGTATTCTGTTATAGCAGCAGAAAAACTAAGGCAACTTCCTGAAAGGGCAGCATACTGAGGTGACAGTTGTCATTTCTCAACTTGTCATTATCAGGGAAAACAAATGTTATCAATTTTTAATCTTTGAACAGAAAACTGCAATAAAAATAGGACTTCAGAAAATACATGACTTGTGGCTACTAAGCCTAAGATTTAAAATCTCTGGCAGACTTTGTGGAGTTTTCCTTTGTAAACTCTTTGTGCTTTGTACCTACAAATGCTTAACAGAAAAGGATGGTTATAACCTACAGCAGTCACTAAAATGTCGCCATTACCTTTAATACACGCATTTAATACATTTTTCCAACCATTAATTGAAGACTTAAAAAAAAATGTTGACATCCTCCCAAGAACATCCAAGAAATATAGCATCAAGCAATATACGAAGGCTTACCCTGCACTCTTGCTCATTAATCCATGAACAAGCATGCTTAGATGGTTTGTGTATGGTTGTCATTGAATAAGCCTGAGTCTTTATCGTAACTTAGAGGAGATTTTAAGAGGGGAAACAATGTGGTTTTTAAAAAGAATCCTATTTCCAGTCATTACACAGCAAACTGGTATTTCACCAAATTCATTCCAACCTAACACCATCAGTCGTAGTCCCACCAAGAACCGCCAGGGCAAGAGTCATCATTTTCATCTCTATTTGGAGTCATGGAAATCAACAATATGATGTCCAACGAAGACGTTAGGCGTAGACGAGGAACACTGGACCCTCGTGGATTTGGCCCCAGGGTCTCTCCGCAGGGGTCTCAGTGGGCGGAGAAGCGATGGAGCCGGCGTTTGAGTGCGGCCTCCATCAATCGCTGAGGACCAGGCGATGGTGGAGGTGTGAGAGGGCCAACGCCTGGGCTGCCGCTCCGGCAACGCTGAAAAACGCCCCGGGACAGGTTGGTCCTTCTGGCTGGCAGAAGCCCCGCTCTGGGGAGCCCGCAGCTCCCTCCATCTTGGCTGATGGAAGTGGGCAGCGGCGTGCGGGTTTCCCCCAGGTCGCGCTGCCCACCACGGCCCACCCAGCGGCGTCCGGGTCTCCCCCTGGTCGCGGACTCGAACTACGAAAGCGGGAGCCATGGCCTTCGCTGAACCAGAGCCCTGTCGGGGCTGCTCGGGGACAAGTTTACCAGCCCCACGGGATTTGGTTCTGAATAGGTCCCAAGTTCCCCCCGCAGTTCCAACAAAATGGAGGACGTCGTCTCCTCCAGCTTCAAAGAGGACGGGAAGTGAGGAGACTGTTACCCGCGAGGGCTAGGGAGGAGGGGCCTCCGCGGTCCTCAGGTACCCGCTTCAGCCGCGTTCCCGACCTCCCCCTCATCCTCGCTCTAGTCCTACGGGGCCTCTTCCCTCGCTGGAGCCTTCCAGGGACTGGACAGGGAGGACGTTGGGGTATCAAGGCCGCATCTCTCCTCGAGCCGAGGCGCCCGGACGAGGACAAGTAACCCCGTTTCAGTCGCTCCCGGCCGTCCCGGCTCGGAGAGCCAATGGCCCAGCGACGGAGCCGGGCAGCGGATTCGGCGGGCAAGACTTCTCGGGCTCCAGTACCCAAGCGGACCTGGGGGATGGGGGAGGGGCGGGACGGCTGCGGCGAGGGGAAGGAACGCGGCGGGAGCCGCGGAATACCAGCGGTGGGAGAGTGGAACGGCGGGGCAGTGGAACGACAGGGCAGTGGGTGTGGCCCGCGACTGACGGACAGTCGTTCGCACCTCCTCACGAGGGGAGTCCTGAAGGAAGGCCAACGTAGCCAATGAACGCGCCCAAGGCGCCCGGGCCCGCTCCGACCGCAGCTAATGAGCATGCGAGGGGCGGGGCCTATGGGCGTTCGTTCGCATCGCTGCCTCCGCCTTCTCCTTACCAGCGCTAAAGCCGCGACTGGACTCTGCGAAGTACGTGTTGTCGAAGGGGGTGGGTCGGGGGAGGGGAGATTTCATTCCGCGGAGCCGCTTCTAGAACCCGGGAGGCTTATCCCCATTTTGAGGGCCGTGGAGAGTGGGGGTGGCTAGGAGCAGCGCAGCCTCCTAAGGTGGAGGAGGAGGAGGCAACGGGGGAGGCGGACAAGGGTGAGGGCAGCCTCCTGAGCGTCCCACCGATTCGGGCTTAATACCCTTTGGTTCGGCCACCGTAGCCGCTGCCGCGTCGGGGCCTCGGTGGCTGTTTGGGGCGGCACTTATGTCACAGGCACCTTCAGGTGCGGCCCGAGGGGCTGCGAGAGTACGGGCGCGGCCGGGCGAGCCGGGTGAGGCGGCAGCCAGGGACGGGGGTCGCAGGGGGCGGCCGGGAGGTCTCGGGGTATTTTTAAAATTTTTCTGCTGCTCTCTAGGTTGCCCTCCTACCAAGTCGTTAGGAGCCTACGTTCCCAGGTTTTTGGGGACTAGGACTGTTGTTTGTGTCCCACCGGTTCCCCTTCTTAGCTCCTATCTTTCCCGGCGCTGCAAGGCTTCTAGGCTCACTTGGGCGAGTTCCTAATGGCGGACCTGGAGCCAGTAGCCAACTGCCCGCCGACAAACCTCGGGTCCAGGGCCAGTACTTGCCGCAAATGCTGCTCAACTGTGACGTGAGCATATCCGTCGCATATTGGTTATCGAGTGGCGGGGATGAAGCTGGGTGGGCAAATTTTGGAGGGAATACGAATCCTTTGCAGGAGCTGAATCAACGTTTGCCCTGCCCCCTCCCTTCCCAGGAGCAGACCTGGTGCCCTTAGCTCAGCTCACCCAACCCCACCCCTGTAATTTGTGATTTGAAGAAACAGATTTATTTTTGTCTCAATGTTGTGGTTCCTGTAGTTTTGGTGTTTTAAGTTTCTCACAACGTGCGGGGCGGGTAGAACCGCGCAGTAACTTCATGACCTATCTTCTGGTGTTGAGGAGTTGGTGATACCACACAGTTTGGTTGTAAATCATCTTTTATCTCCTCTTTAGGAACAGTAATCACCTTCAGGGCAATCTGGTGAAGCTTTGGCAAAAATTAATACGGAAAATATCTCCATTGTGAGTCATTTTATCCCATTTTCTTGTTTTAATATATTTAGTGCAACAGTAGGGTGTTCTTCCTGTGAGATTTGCCTCTCTGTTTTTTTTTTTTTTTTTTTTTTTTTTTTTTTTTTTGTGGTACCGGAGATTGAACTCAGGGGCACTCGACCACTGGGCCACATCCCCAGCCCTTTTTTGTATTTTATTTAGAGACAGGGTCTCACTGAGTTGCTAAGTGCCTCGCCATTGCTGAGGCTGGCTTTGAACTTGCGACCTTCCTGCCTCAGCCTCCCAAAGTGCTGGGATTACAGGCGTGCGCCACCGCACCCGGCTTCTCTGTTATCTTGAAGGCAAAGAGTAATTATTTGAGTGGCCTGTGTCTCCAGAGCCAAGTAAGGATAATCCCAGGGAAGCACTGGAGTGACTGCTGGCTTTTACACAACTGCTATTCTCCAAGAGAGTTCCAAAATAGGACTGTTTGTTCCATTTTATAAAATGCTTTGCATTTAACATTTCTTGTCTTCCTTTCCAATGGATGGATTTTTTTTTTCCTTCTGGATTTAAAAAAAATATATTTAAAATAAAATAATTTTTAAAAACATTAAAAGAAAAAACTGCTTGCACTGTATTTGAGGAAGATTGATTTATATCTGTATGTATATATATGTGTATGTATATATATTTTTTTAAAAATATTTATTTGCTTTAGTTGTACACAATTTGTTTATTTGTATGTGGTGCTGAGGATCGATCCCGGGCCATGCACGTGCTAGGCGAGTGCTCTACCGATGAGCCACAACCCTAGCCCTATATATGTGTGTATATATATATATATATATATATATATAGTCTTTTTTTTTTTTTTTTTTTTTTTTTGTACCTGGGATTGAACCCCATGGGTACTTAACTACTGAGCCACATCCCCAGCCCTTTTTTGTATTGTTTTCATTTAGTGACAGGGTCTCACTGAGTTGCTGAGGCTGACTTTGCACTTGCATCCTCCTCCCTCAGCCTCCCAAGCTGCTGGGATTACAAGCCTGCCCCACCACTCCCAGCTGATTTATATACTCTTGAGGGTACTCTGGCTGCATCACATCAGGAGATACCTAAACTAGTTGTAGCATTGACTACTGAATTGGCAGTGACTGCCTGGTCCACTCATTACGGTTAATGGGCTTTTTCTTTGCTACCAGAAATTACTATGTGTTCCTTGTGGTACAGTGCAGATGCTCCATTCTCCATCATCTATTCAGTTAATGATTTTAACACCAATGATGATTTAAAACAAACTCTGCTTCTATTTTTATCATGTGGGATTCTATTGTGTCTTAGTTCTGCCGTATTTTATCCTTTCAACACTGATCAGTTTTCTATTGTTCATCACAAAGATGTGTGTGGTTCACTTAACCCCCATGCTTGCTTTCTCTCTTTTTTTTTTTTTTTTTTTGAGACAGCATCTCATTAAGTTGGTTAAGGCCTCAGTGGGTTTGCTAAGTTTTTAGGTTGGTCTTGAACTTGGCTTCCTTTCTCAGGCTCCCAGGCCACTGGAATTACAGGTGTTGCCCCTGGGCCTGGCTGCAAACTTAAACTTTATTACAGTTGTTTTCTTCTTCTTTCTTTCTTTTTTTCTTTTTCCTTTCTGCTTTTTCTTTTTTCTTTCATGAAAAATGAGCCCAAGGCCTTTCACATACTTATGGCTGACCTATATTCACAGCCCTACATTTAACGTCTTACACTGAGCCGGGCGCAGTGGCGCATGCTTGTAATCCCAGCACTTTGGAAGGCTGAGGCAGGAGGATCGCGAGTTCAAAGCCAGCCTCAGCAAGGGCGAGGCACTTAGCAACTCAGTGAGACCCTGTCTCTAAATAAAAAATACAAAAAAGGGCTGGGGATGTGGCCCAGTGGTCGAGTGCCCCTGAGTTCAATCCCTGGTACCAAAATAAATAAATAAATAAAAATAACGTCTTACACAGTACTTCTCAACTACACCTCTTTAAGGACACAGTGTCAGGATATAGAGTTCTATGTCTAGCTTTTAGGAATAGAAATTATTTCAAGTGGATAATTTTCACAGGATGCCTACAGTAGTAACATTGCACATTCTGTAGAAGTTCAGTGAGATAATGGGATGTGGGTGTGGTTCTAGAGCTGTGATGGATCTTTGAAGAAAAAGAAATTAATGAGAACTAAAAAGAAAAAGATTGGCCAGGTAATATGTCAGTGACTCAGTTATTAGCACTTAGAGAGGCCATTTTTCTCAGCAGAAGTTGTTGGTTATTTACACCATGCTGTTGTGCAGAGGATGTGCTTTTGGTGCCAGCCAGAGTAAGGTTGAAATCTGTGCTCTCTTACTTTGGCAAGTCAGTTATGCTGTGAACCTTTATTATGTACATTTTACAAATGAATAAAGTAAGTCTATCTTCTCAAGATTGTTATGAAGATTGTAAAATTCTTGGGC
The DNA here is from genome assembly GCA_025594165.1 of Tamias sibiricus. Classification (NCBI taxonomy): domain Eukaryota; kingdom Metazoa; phylum Chordata; class Mammalia; order Rodentia; family Sciuridae; genus Tamias; species Tamias sibiricus. The sequence goes on along the minus strand of CM046663.1, from coordinate 10,489,887 downwards.
CATAAATTATGAGAACACATACATGAACAAACATGTATTTAGTTAATGGTAATTAATGATAGATAGTTTTTTATTTTTCCTTCTGGGGATTGAACCCGGGATCTTTTTTTTTTTTTTTTTTGTATCAGGAATTGAACTCAGGGGCACTTGACCACTGGGCCACACCCCAGCCCTTTTTTGTATTTATTAGAGACAGGGTCTCACTGAGTTGCTAAGTGCCTCGCCATTGCTGAGGCTGGCTTTGAACTTGTGTTCCTCCTGCCTCAGCCTCCCCAGTGCTGGGATTACAGACGTGCGCCACTGTGCCTGGCTTTGAACCAGGATCTTATGCTAGGCAGGCATACTACCACATAGCTACATCCCCAGCCCTCTTTTTTTTCCTGAGACAGGGTCTTGCTTAGTTGCCCAGGCTGGCCTTGAACTTGTGCTCTTCCTGCCTTAGCCTGAGTAGCTGGGATTACAAGTATGTGCCACCAAGCCCATATGTGCTTGCACGTGGGCGGGTGATGAGTGAGTGCTGTACCACTGAGCTACCCTGTAAGTATATAGAATTCTTGTCCTTCTTTTTTTCTCTTTATTTCCTGAGATTTCCTTAGTTTTATCTTTCAGGGCTCTTATTGAGTTATTTCTGTTAACTAAGTATTTAATTCCTAGCACTTCTTTTTTACATTAGAAATGTAAAATTTTTAATGATGTTTGCTCATCCTAATGTACTAATGATAGTTATGTGGTTTTTCATTTTATCTTTTTTTTCCTGCACTATTTCATGTTTGTATTTTTCCTCATCTTATTTCATATTAGAGGCTTTCCCCAAATACTTCTTTTTTTTTTTTTTTTTTTTTTTTTTGTGGTACTGGGGATTGAACTCAGGGGCACTTGACCACTGGGTCACATCCCCAGACCTTTTTTGTATTTTATTTAGAGACAGGGTCTCACTGAGTTGCTAAGTGCCTCACCATTGCTGAGGCTAGCTTTGAACTCGTGATCCTCCTGCCTTAGCCTCCCAAGTGCTGGGATTACAGGCGTGCGCCACCACACCGGGCTTTAAATATTTTTTTAAGATGTTGATGGACCTTTATTTTATTCATTGATTTGTATTGATGCTCAGAATCAAACCCAGTGCCTCACACATGCAAGGCAAATGCTCTCTACCACCGAGCCTCAGCCCAGATACTTATAATTCTTGGCTAGCCGATTTATGTTTAAGAATTGTGAACTATAACTACATAGTGGTGCATGTGTGTAATCCCAGCAATTTTAGAAGCTGAGGCAGGAGGATCACAAGTTCAAAGCCAGCCTCAGCAATTTAGTTAGGCCCTAAGAAACTTTATCAAGACTCTGTCTCAAAAAGCAGGGTGGGTAGGGGGGCCACTGGGGTTGTAGCTCAGTGGTAGAGCACTTGCCTATCATGGGTGAGGCACTGGGTTCAGTCCTCAGCACCACATAAAAATAAATTTAAAGAAAGGTATTGTGTCTATCTACAACTTAAACTTTTTTTTTTTGTGTGTGGTACCGGGGATTGAACTCAGGGGCACTCGACCACTGGGCCACATCCCCAGCCCTTTTTTGTATTTTATTAGAGACAGGGTCTCACTGAGTTGCTAAGTGCCTCGCCATTACTGAGGCTGGCTTTGAACTCGCGATCCTCCTGTCTCAGCCTCCCAAAGTGCTGGGATTACAGGCGTGCGCCACCACGCCCGGCTAAACATTTTTTTTAATTAAATAAAAAGCAGGGTAGTGGGGCTTGGTGGTTAAGTGCTCCTGAGTTCAATCCCTGATACCAAGAAAAAAACAATTGTGGACTATAAAGCAGATTAGAAGAGTTGAGAGATGAGGGCAAGACTTTAGAGCTTTGGTGTAGGGTGAAATTTTTGCTGATGGGGGACTCCACAGGTCATTTTTAGATCTTTCTTTCTTTTTGCTGTTCTTAAATCCACAGGGACGAGTCTGAAAAAGAAGTCTTCCAGAGAAGAGCCTACTTCCTGGAATGTAGAGGTCTGGATGCAAGTTTTCTGGGGATCAAATGGGAGAGGGAGTATTTCATATGCATTCGTTGTGCTTGGTGCACCTTGAATATCTTATGGTTTTTTTTTTTTTTTGGTACTGGGGATTGAACTCAGGGGCACTCAACCACTGGGCCACATGCCCAGCCCTTTTTTGTATTTTATTAGAGACAGGGTCTCACTGAGTTGCTAAGTGCCTGGCCACGGCTGAGGCTGGCTTTAAACTCGCGATCCTCTTGCCTCAGCCTCCCAAGTGCTGGGATTACAGGCGTGTGCCACCGCACCCGGCATCTTTTTTTTTTTTTTAAATATGTAATTTTTAGTTGTAGTTGGACACAATACCTTTTTTTTTTTTTAATATTTATTTATTTGTTTTAGTTGTACACAGTGCCTTTATTTTTTACATGGTGCTGAGGATCTAACCCAGGCCGCGCACGTGCAAGGCAACCCCAGCCCTGGACACAATACCTTTATTTTTATGTGGTGCAGAGGATCGAATCCCAGCGCCTGGCACATGCTAAGCAAGTACTCTACCACTGAGCCACAACCCCAGCCCCCCTGAATATCTTATGTTCTATCCTCACCGAAGAATTTAATTTGAGAACTTTTGCTATGAGGGAAAAGGCCTGTTACTCTCAACATAATGGGAGGGAAGGGTCTAGGACTTTCTCCCAGCTTTCTTATTTTAGCCTTCTACCCACACTTTTCCAGGGAAATCTGATACAACAAAGTTTCTAAGACTTTATTTTTATTTTCTATTTTTTTTAGTTGTCAGTAGACTTTATTTATTTATATGCGGTGCTGAGACTAGAACCCAGTGTCTCACACATGCTGGGCAAGCGCTCTACCACTGAGCCACAACCCTAGCCCATCTAAGACTTTTGATAACTGTAGTATAAATCAGGATGATTTCAGCTTTTTCCATCATTATTTAAGAGTTTGTGTCAGATCAGCTTAGTTAACCAGTTATTCCTTTTCTCTTCAGGTTATAAGATTTTCTTGCTTTGGTTTTTTGTTCTTCATTTCCTTGTGGGTAGGACCTTTACTGTTTAGGGTAGTTTTGGAAGGCAGTGAAGTTAGCTGTATTATCTATCATTCCACCATCTTAATCCCTATCAGGCTATTGATTTCTAGATAGTAATTTTATATCTAGGCACTGTAATAATTCTCTTGCTCTTTGTAGTGGTGTTTCATTTGATTCTTCTTTCTCATACCTTGTTGCATTTGTTAGTACCTTCAGAATCATGGTACTTTATTTCTGATTTTATTTTATTTTATTTTTTTTTTTGGTACTAGGGATTGAACTCAGCGGCACTCGACCACTGGGCCACATCCCCAGCCCTTTTTTTTTTTGTATTTTATTAGAGACAGGGTCTCACTGAGTTGCTAAGTGCCTCGCCATTGCTGAGGCTGGCTTTGAACTCGCGATCCTCCTGCCTCAGCCTCCCAAAGTGCTGGGATTACAGGCGTGCGCCACCGCGCCCGGCTTTATTTTATTTTTTTAATAAAAGCATATGTCTGGTACTTTTAAAAATATCTTTATTTTTTGTTCATTTATTTTTATTTGGTGCTGAGGATCAAACCTAGTGCCTCACATGTGCAAGGCAAGTGCTCTGCTGCTGAGCCACAACTTCAGCCCAAACTTCTTTTTTTTTTTTCCAGTTGTGCTGGGGATTGAACCCAGGGCCTGTGCATGCTAGGCAAGCACTCTACCAACTGAGCTATATCCCCAGCTCTGATTTTAAATGAGAATGGTTATGGCATATATACTCACTTCCATGAAGCTGGCTTTGAAGTTGAACTTTTTTATATTGAAAAAATCTGTTAGGAAATGCTGAGATGCGAAGAAGAACATGTTGTAAATTTAACAACCTTAGGAAAAAAAAGCTAAAAAAACTATAGTTATTACTGAGCCTTTTTTTTTTTTTAAATGTGTTGGACCTTTAACATACTAAGCATGCACTCTCCCACCAACACCAAGTCTGGGATTTAAAACTAGGGGAATACTAACCACCAATTTTTATTTTTTTCAGGTTGTATGACTGTAGCAAGCTGAGGATTAAAGAGTGCCCTTTCTTTTTTTTTTTTTTTTTTTTTTTTTTGGGCACCAGGGATTGAACTCAGGGGCACTCGACCACTGGGCCACATCCCCAGCCCTTTTTTTGTATTTTATTTAGAGACAGGGTCTCACTTTTAAGTGCCTCATTGCCAAGGCTGGCTTTGAACTCGCGATCCTCCTGCCTCAGCCTCCCAAAGTGCTGGGATTACAGGCGTGCGACCGCGCCCGGCAAAGAGTGCCCTTTCTAATAGGCAAATATATAGAGGCAGAAAGTAGATTAAGTGATTGGGGCTGGGGGAAAGAGAATGAGGGAAGGACAGCTAATGGTTATAGTTTCTTTCTTGTGTGATGAATTGTCTAAAATTGATTGTTGTTATGGTTGCACAACTCTGAACATAATAAAAACCATTAGATTATATACCGTGAGTGAATTTTAAGATGTGTTGATAATATCTTAGCAAAGCAGTATGTAAATTAAAAAGAATGCCCTTTCTAGTTTTTTTCTGTGAGAAGAGGAAAATAGGGCCACAATAGGATACCATGAAGTTGATACAGCCATTTTCCAGAAGTTCTTCTTATCTGTGTTAAGATTATTCAAATATAGAAAGGCCAGACAGAATTGATGTATTTACCACCCTTTTAAGTTTTATATAGTTAATATAATTATAATCGCTTTCCTTGAAAATCAACCTCTCCTAATAACCGTAATGGATGAATTTTCAGTTTTTGTTTCTTTTACAAACTTTTAAACTTTTTTTTTTTTTTTTTTTTTTTTGGTACTGGGGATTGAACTCATGGGCACTTGACCACTGGGCCACATCCCCAGCCCTTTTTTGTATTTTATTAGAAGCAGGGTCTCACTGAGTTACTAAGTGCCTGGCCATTGCTGAGGCTGGCTTTGAACTCGCGATCCTCCTGCCTCAGCCTCCCAAAGTGCTGGGATTACAGGCGTGCGCCACCACGCCCGGCTACTTTTTTTTTTTTTTTTTTTTTTTTTTTTTTTTTTTTTTTTGGTACTGGGGATTGAACTCAGGGGCACTCAACCATTGGGCCATATCCCCAGCCCCCCCCCCTTTTTTTTTTTTTTTTTTTTTTTTTTGTTTTTATTAGAGACAGGGTCTCACTGAGTTGCTAAGTGCCTCGCCATTGCTGAGGCTGGCTTTGAACTTGCAGTCCTCCTGCCTCAGCCTCCCAAGTGCTGGGATTACAGGCGTGCGCCACCACGCCCGGCTAAACTGATTCTTTATATTTGTTTATTTGTCCTTCTCTCTTTCTCTCCCTCCCTCTCTCTCTCTCTCTTCTCTTTCCCTTTTTTTAAATAAATATTTATTTATTTATTTACTTTAGTTGTACACAATGCAATGCATTTATGTTTACGTGGTGCTGAGGATCGAACCCGGGCTGTGCACGTGTGAGGCGAGCACTCTGCCGCTGTGCCACAACCCCAGCCTTTTTTTTTTTTTTTTTGGTACTGCTGGGCATCAAACCCGGGACCTGACATAATGGGCACTTTACCACTGACCTACACTCCCAGCAGTTATTTCTTTATCTTATTTATTTTTTGGTATGAGGAATTGAACCCCAGCAGCACTTAACCACTGAGCCACATCCCCACCCTGTTTTTTCTATTTTTTGTTTTAAGACAGGGTCTTGCTGAATTGCTGAGACTGGGTTTGAACTTGTAATCCTCCTGCCTCAGCCTCTCAAGCTGCTGGGATTACAGGCCTGTGCCACGGCACTTCCCGCCCCTGCCCCAACGGCGTCATTTTAATTTTATTATTGTAATGAATTGGTTCATCTTTTGTATGCACAGGCAGAATGCTAGTTTACGTATGGGAGTGCTAGTACCTATATGCCTGGGATGGGATTAGTGCTGGGGATTGAACCCTGGGCCTCAAGCATGTAGGTAGATGTTCTCCATTTGAGTTAAACTCCCAGCCAAAGAGATATTTTTTAAAACACCCAAAGTTATAGAATTAATTTCTGGCAGACTCTTAAAAAAAAAAAAAAAATTTAAATGGTTAACAGGAGAGGAAAAAACAGAATGAGTATTTGCTTTTTCTCTGAAAGTTGAGGTAAGAAATCATGTATTTTAATGCAAAAAAAAGTAATAGGATTTTTTTTTTCTTTTGTCTGTCTCTTACAGATTCTTTGGCATGGATAAATGTTCAGTGGGAGGATTAGAATTGACCAGATTCCTGCTTTGTTAGGGAGTACGGCCATGGCAGCTAGACGCATGGATATAGAAAATGCACGTGGTGATCCAGTTAGTCCTTTAGTCAATAGATCTAGAAACTCATCAGTGGAAGATGATGATGATGTTGTATTTATTGAATCTGTACAACCTCCTTCAATTTCTACAGTAGCTGATCAAAGAAATTTTATATTTGCGTCATCAAAGCATGAAAAACCACAAGGAAATTATTCCATATTTCTGACTTCTTCAAAAGGTTTGGCTTCTCAGAAGGGAAATATGTGTGAGACAATTGTTATTGATGATGAAGAGGACGCAGAAACAAATGGAGGAGAGGAGAAAGATTCTTTGAATTTTACTGAATGGGAACTTCCTGCAACTAAAAATAATACCAAAGATTTGGATTTCTCCACTTCCAGTCTTTCAAGAAGTAAGGTAAATGCAGGAATGGGTAATAGTGTTATCACTACAGAATTGACTCTGAAATACATTTTACTAATATTACAACCTTAGAAACAGTTGTAATGCTGGGCGAGATATGAACTTAATGATTACACATATAACATCACTGTAGAATACCAACTTGGGAGATAACGCTAAAGGACTTCAGTCAAGTAATTTTGGTGTTAATATACAAACATACACCCCATCTTTAACTTCACAGACCAAGACTGGAGTAAGACCTTTTAATCCTGGTAGAATGAATGTGGCAGGAGACATATTTCAGAATGGAGGATTTGCAACTCATCATAATCCTGGTAAGCAGTAGGTGATATTATTTACCTGCTACATCAAGTGAATAAACTCTTAGCTGTATTTAATGCTTATTTATCTCTATTTACATTCTGTATGAAATATTTCTCTTAATATATTAATATATTAAGACAGTGTATTGCCAGGTACGGTGGCACATGCCTATAATCCCAGTGGCTCGGGAGACTGAGGCAGAAAGATCAGGAGTTCAAAGGCAGCCTCAGCAACGGTGAGGCCCTAAGCAACTCAGTGAGACCCTGTCTATAAATGAAATACAAAATAGGGCTGGGGATGTGGCTCAGTGGTTGAGTGCCCCTGAGTTCAATCCCCAGTGCCTCCCCTCCCCCACAAAAAGTATATTTTACATAATAGAGCTGTACAGTCTACTTGATGTTTGAAATTTTAGGAAGTTAATCTTCTTTTACCCAATGTTGTTTACATCTAAAGTGTTTTAATTGAAAACCTTTATAACTACTACTACTACCCTTGTTTATTTTAATATGAAGATTGTGGGGTTGAGGCTGTAGCTTGATAAACCATGTGCTTAGTATGCCTGAGGCCCTAGGTTCAGTCCCCAGTAGCAGAAATAATAAATAAATATTGTAGAATAAAAAGATGGATAGCGAGGCCAGGCACCATGGCGCACGCCTTTAATCCCAGTACTTGGGAGGCTGAGACAGGAGGATCGTGAGTTCAAAGCCAGCGTCAATAATGGTGAGGCACTTAGCAACTCAGTGAGACCCTGTCTCTAAATAAAAAATACAAAAAAGGGCTGGGGATGTGACCCAGTGGTCGAGTGCCCCTGAGTTCAATCCCCGGTACCCAAAAAAAAAAAAAAAAAAAAAAAAAGTGCTGGGGATGTGGCCCAGTGGTGGAGTGCCCCTGAGTTCAATCCCAGGTACCAAAAAAAAGAAAAAAAAAGATGGATAGTGAACTGAAAGAACAAAATAATATTATGTAATAATCAAATTTTAATTTGTAATTATGTAACTCGACATTTCAGCTTTTGCTTTTAAATTATTTACTTTTGGGCTGGTTGTCTATGACTTTAGTTTTTAAATCACCATTTTATTGCTTGATTTTAGGAGTTGGAATGCTTTAGAGAAATAAATTTTAAAAACGTGTATAGGCTTTTTTGGATAAATATAACAAGTTATTTTAAATGTTAGCAATTCCTTTTTTTTGGCTTTTCTATGACTTAAGTGGGGTTTTGGGGTGGCAGGATTGGTAATGGATTTTTTACCATTTTAATGCCTTTTAGCCTGTTGAATTTTAGAAAAATAATAGAAAAGTAACCAGAACCTGAGAACCTAATTATGTTACTGCTTTAATGAAATGCCAGTTTTTTTTTATATATATTTTAAATCTTTTCCTCTGTTATGAGACTATTATGTGATTATTACAGAATATTTGGAAAAGTCATGGTTAGAAATAAGGAAATATCTGTCTTCTTATCCCAACATCTAGAAGTGATCTTTATTGAATTTCTGGTTTATGTACTTTCAGACTTTTGTCTGTGATTTATTTATTTATTTATTTATTTGGTACCAGGGATTGAACTCAGGGGCACTCGACCACTGGACCCCATCCCCAGCTCTTTTTTGTGTTTTATTAGAGACAGGAGCTCACTGAGTTGCTAAGTGCTTCGCCATTGCTGAGGCTGGCTTTGAACTTGCGATCCTCTGCCTCAGCCTGCCAAGTGCTGGGATTACAGGCGTGCGCCACCGCGCCTGTCTTGTCTGTGATTTTTTTTTTTTTTTAATATTTGTTTATTTGTTTTAGTTGTACACAATGCCTTTATTTTTACATGGTGCTGAGGATCAAACCTGGGCCACACACGTGTTAGACGAGCGCTCTGCCGCTGAGCCACAATCCCAGCCCCTTGTCTGTGATTTTTTAAAAAAATATAATTTTAAGTATATCATGTATTGTTTTCTATCACATTGATACACTCAATCTAAATTTTTAGTGTTCTGTCTTTTAAAATATATAATTACAAGTATTAGTGGCCACAGATTATTCTTTTGTCAGGTACCTATCCTCCTACTTTTTTTTTTTTTCCAGCATTTATATAGAGTTTCCCAATTTTCACTTTTGAAACAATACACTTGAATAAATTGTTGTTTATATTTTTAAACTTTTTCCATAAGGTACTTGTCATGGTTTATATATGAGGTATCCCCCAAAGCTCATGTGTGAGACAGTACAAAAAAGATCAGAGTGAAGTAGGCATGGTGGCACACACCTGTAATCCCAGCAACTCTGGAGGCTGTGCCATGAGGATCTCAAGTTTGAGGTCAGCCTCATCAATTTAGCAAGATCTTATGTCAAAATAAAAAGGGCTAGCCGGGCGCGGTGGCGCACGCCTGTAATCCCAGCACTTTGGAAGGCTGAGGCAAGAGGATCGCGAGTTCAAAGCCAGCCTCAGCAATGGCGAGGCACTTAGTAACTCAGTGAGACCCTGTCTCTAATAAAATACAAAAAAAAAAAGGGCTAGGGATATGGCCCAGTGGTCGAGTGCCCCTGAGTTCAATCCCCGGTACCAAAAATAAATAAATAAATAAATAAAAATAAAAATAAAAAAAATAAAAAGGGCTGGGGGGGGCTGGGGTTGTGGCTCAGTGGTAGAGTGCTCGCCTAGCATGTGCTCACCCTGGGTTCGATCCTCAGCACCACATACAAATAAACGCATTGTGTACAACTAAAGCAAATAAATAAAATATTAAAAAAAAAAGGGCTGGGGATGTGGCTCATGGTTAAGCTCCTGGATTCAATCCTTAAAACCACAAGAGAAAAAATCTGGTTGGAGAAAGGACTATTTTTAGTCTTTTTAGAGTTACACAGTTTTCTTTTGATATAGCACCTATACTTGACAATTAGTAGTTTTTTATATATATATATATATATATATATATTTTTTTTTTTTTTTTTTTTTTTTGGTACTGGGGATTGAACTCAGGGGCACTTGACCACTGGGCCACATCCCCAGCCCGACAATTAGTAGTTTTTAAAGGTTCTTGAAAAGTGGAATCTTGGGAATGGGGATGTGACTCAGAGATCTTACATGGCATTCACAAGACTCTGGCTTCCATCCCCAGCACTGTAATTAAAAAAGAAAACAAAAGTGAATCTGAAACAATTTAATGTGTTTTTACACTCAAATTTATCTTAAAACCCACCTTTGTGTGATTTGGTGTTATTGTGTATTGGTTATTTGGAAAATAATGGTTTGCTGAGTTGTACAAGATCTTCTAAATGTTGGCTGTTTAGAAAGCTTGTCAAAATCTCAGTGGTAGAAGTTTTCAAAACTTTTGATTTTCACTTAAAAACTCAAATTTTCTCATCGTTAACAAATGCTGTCATTTTTATTGAAGTGATAGACTCATTTCATTCATTTTTAAGAAAATGTTTCCTGCCAGGCACTCTGGCACACTCATGTAATCCCCGCTACTCAGGAGGCTGAGGCAGGAGGACCACAAATTGAAGACCAGCCTCAACAACTTATTGAGACCCTGTCTCAAAAAAAAAAAAAAAAAAAAAAAAAAAAAGTCTGGGGAGGGCTGGAATGTGGCTGAGTGGTAAAGTGCCTCTGAGTTCAATCCCCAGTACCAAAACAACAAACAAAAAGTATTTCCAATAGCTGTAGTTTATCATTCCAAGTCAGTAGTATTTCATGAAAATGGTTTAATTCACTTTCAGTACACCAAGTGTGCAACTGCTTTTCCTTAAGATAATTGTTGTGCTTTAGTGTGAAACAGATGCTCTATGCATGCTTCCCAGTTTGTCATAAAGAAAATTATTGTCTTCATAGTCAATGGCCGAAATTTATAATAACATTTACTGGTTTGGGCAAGAGATACAGCTCATTGGAAGAACTCTTGCTTAGTTTTTGTGAGATCCTGAATATATTCACCAGCACTACAAAAAAAAAATTTTTTTTAAAGGGAACAAGTAATTTTTACTGTTTCATAAAAGATATCTGTTGTGTAATGGAGAATTTCGGACTGAGGTTGTACTCAGAGGTAGAAAGCTTGCTTAAACGTGTGTAAGATGTACAGGGTCCTAGATTCAATCACCAGCATGAGGGGATTGGTGGGGGGGATCTTGACTGGCCTTTGTCCCTGGTTCCTGGAGGGGAGTCTTAAGTTCCTGGAATTCCAGAGTGTTAGAAGTACGGTTGAAGCCAGGCGCCAGTGGTGCACACCTATAATCCCAGCACTTGGGAGGCTGAGGCAGGAGGATTGCAAGTTCAAAGCCAGCCTCAACAATGGCGAGGCACTTTAGCAACTCAGTGAGACCCTGTCTCTAATAAAATACAAAAAAGGGCTGGGGATGTGGCCCAGTGGTCCAGTGCCCCTGAATTCAATCCCTGGCACCAAAAAGAAAAAAGAAAAAGAAGTATGGTTGCTAATTCATGACTCCCTTGGAACACACTTGAATTTATGCTGAGATGAGATGATACAGGATAGCTATGTGACTAATGAATTGCATTTGTTTTTTATTGTTTGCATTTGGGGGAACAGGAATGGGGGATTGGACCCAGGGCCTCAGACATGCTAGACAAGCACTCTACTAAACTACATCCCCTGCTCTTTTTTTTTTTTTTTTTTTTTTTTGAGACAGAGTCCTGCTGAGTTGTCCAGGCTGGCCTTGAACTTTGAATCCTCAAGCTGGGGATATATCTCAGTGGTAAAGCAGTTACCTAGCATGTACAAATATGTCCTGGGTTTCATCCCTAGTGCCACAAATTAATTAATTAATTAAAATTAAAACCTTATCTTGTTCTAAACCTCAGGGAACCATTGGGCATATTTCATCCAAGTATTTCATCAGCACATATAAAATATAAGTTTAAGATTTATTTAGTGGTTTGCTATTTGCAGATTTTCTATTCTTTGCAATTGTAAACCAGGTTTTTCCTTGTAGGTTTAACTTTTTTTTTTTGTACTGGTGATTGAACCCAGGGGCATTTAACCACTGAGCCATATTTCTAGCCCTTTCTATTTTTGAGATAGGGTCTCACTAAATTATTGGTGAGGCTAACCTTGAATTTATAATCCTCCTGCCTCCACCTCCCAAGCCACCACAACCAGTGGCATATTTCTTTTCTTGAAAAGTTTCTAGAAATACATTTTGCAGGCAAAATACCATTTTTTTTTTTTTATGTTGGGGATCGAACCCAGGGCCTTGAACACATTAAGCAAGCATTCTACCACTGAACTATGACCCCAAATTTATATTTTGTTCTTGTCATCCCTTTATCTTACTAATTCATACCTGTATTTTGTATTTCTAATATTTTGTCATTACATGAAATATCATTGATTTTTAAAATGTAAAAGCACTAAATGATTCATTTGATACCCATAAATAAGTGAAGCAGAAAGTTTCCATAACTACATTTGAACTATAGTAGTTTGTTTGTGATATATGACAATTTCTATTGTCTGTGAAGTATAGACTGAACTTAGATCATTTCTGAATACTGTAAAGATCTACTTTTGAAGACAAAATTTAGAGGCCGGGCGTGGTGGCACACGCCTGTAATCCTAGCACTTGGGAGGCTAAGGCAGGAGGATCGGGAGTTCAAAGCTAGCCTCAGCAGTGGCGAGGCACTTAGCAACTCAGTGAGACCCTGACTCTAATAAAATACAAAAAAGGGGGCTGGGGTTGTGGCTCAGCGGCAGAGTGCTCGCCTCGCACGTGCGCGGCCCGGGTTCGATCCTCAGCACCACGTAAACATAAATGCATTGCATTGTGTACAACTAAAGTAAATAAATAAATATTAAAAAAGAAAAAAATACAAAAAAGGGCTGGGGATGTGGCCCAGTGGTCAAGTGCCCCTGAGTTCAAGTCCCCGGGACCAAAAACAAAAAACAAACAAACCAAAAAAAAAAACTTAGAGAATGGTATCCTTGAAATAATAAGATTTTATCTAGAGCCTTGGGCATGGTAGCACACGCCTGTAATCTCAGCAGTTTGGGAGGCTGAGGCAGGAGTATCACAAATTCCAAGACAACCACAGTGACAACCACAGTCATTTTAGCAAGGTTCTAAGCAATTTAGTGAGACCCTGTCTCAAAATAAAAAAATAAAAAGTGAGCCGGGCGCGGTGGCGCACACCTGTAATCCCAGCACTTTGGGAGGCTGAGGCAGGAGGATCGCGAGTTCAAAGCCAGCCTCAGCAATGGCGAGGCACTTAGCAACTCAGTGGGACCCTGTCTCTAAATAAAATACAAAAAAGGGCTGGGGATGTGGCCCAGTGGTCGAATGCCCCTGAGTTCAATCCCTGGTAACCACAAAAAAAAAATAAAATAAAATAAAAATAAAAAAATAAAAAGTGCTGGGGATGTGGCTCAGTTGTTAAGCATCCCTGAGTTCAATCCCTGGTGCCAAAAAAAAAAAAAAAAAAAAAAGATTTAGAATTCTAAAGAGAATGTTTATCATGTGAAGGTGTAATGGTTAGTAAATATTTGAGGCTTTCTTTGAGATTAAGTCACTTCTAAGGCAATGTCAGTATAATTTATAGACAGAAATTTTGCTTTAAAAAAAAAAAAAAATGTGATTTAAGCCAGGCGTGGTAGTGTAGGCCTGTAATATCTACTTTGGAAGCCAAGGCAGGAAGATCTAAGTCTGAAGCCAGCCTTGGCAATTTTAGTGAGATCCTGTCTAAAAATAAAATAAAAAGGGCTGAGGTATATCTTAATGGTAGAGCCTAGTACTGGGTTCAAACCCAATACTGAAAGAAAGAGAAGGCAAGTAGGAAAGGGAGGAAGGAACTGGGAAAAGAAATGTGATTTAGTGAAGCATATGGGGGATGGAGTGAAATGATGCATTCAGTTTTAGACACATTGAATGAGAGATGATGTAACAGCATATCTGTCCAATCATTTCTAGATACTGTGCGTGAGCCAGAGTACATTATTAATATGAATATGCAGTAATTAGAGGAAAGACACACTTGTGATTATGTTTCCTTTTAATTCTAGTAATTTTTCTAAGAGTTGAAAATTATAATACAAAAAATCAGCCCTAAGTTGTGATTTAAGATGTCAGAAGTCTTGTTCATGTTTTTTTTTTTTCCCTAAGTTGTAAATGGACACTATACCTTTATTTTATTTGTTTATTTTTATGCAGTGCCAGGATCGAACCCAGTGCCTCACACATGCTAGGCAAGTACTCTACCACTGAGCTACAACCCCAGCCCTGATTTATGTTAAGGATTGGTTGAAAGAAAAGGTCTATTAGGGATATGGGGGTGGTGGTGGATTTTAACACAAGGGGAAATTTATCATTGAGCTTTATCCTCAGCGCTTTTTATTTTTTATTTTGAGACAGGGTCTTACTAAGTTGCTTAGGGCCTTGCTAAATTGCTGAGGCTAGCCTTGGGATTGCCATTCTCCTGTCTAAGCATCCCAAGCTTCTGGGATTACGGGTGTTTACCACTACACCTGGCCAAAAGACATGTTTGAAGTAAAAGATTTTTGTCATTTGTCCTTTGTCATTGGACTGTCAAGTTAGTCTAATTCAGAAGTCTTTTGGAGGTGAATATGAGATTATTTGGGAGCTATGGGCTGTGATATAAATCAGATTACCTATTTGGTGACTTCAGATGATTTCAAAATTGTACTATAAACATAAAGGCTGACTCTTTTTTGTGGTGCTAGGGATTGAACCCAGGGCCTTGTGTATGTGAGGCAAGCACTCTACCAACTGAGCTATATCCCCAGCCCTAAATGCTGACTCTTTTAAAGTAACAATAACAATTTTGCTTAGTTTATATTGTTTTTCTTAACGTATCCCTAATTATGAAAGGCTGCTATCAAAATCCAGAGTATACGCTGGGCACAGTGGCGCACACCTGTAATCCCAGCACTGGGGAGGCTGAGGCAGGATTAAGAGTTCAAAGCCAGCCTCAGCAATGGTGAGGCACTTAGCAACTCAGTGAGACCCTGTCTCTAATAAAATACAAAATAGGGCTGGGATGTGGCCCAGTGGTTGAGTGCCCCTGAATTCAATCCCTGGTACCCCCCCCCCAAAAAAAAATTATATGATTAAGCAAGTAACAGGTCGTATAATAAAACATTAATGTTGGAGGCTGTGTATGAATTATGGTTTTGTTTGAGCCATCATAAGGCAGGAGGGGTGGGGAGCTTTACTGATAACTCTTGATATGAATCCACCAGTTGCAGATTTCAGATTAAAGCTGATACCTTACCTTAGTTCACAGCCCTAGGTTAAAAAGCAGCCTCAGAAAATGGGCGTAACCTCCCCAGCCCCAAACAACTTGTTTTTCCCATCTTTATCCTGTTTTCCTCAAGAAGCCTTCCATACCAAAACCTTTTCATGTATTTCCCCTTAAATAAAGATTTGGGGCCTTTTCCCTTGTTCAGCTCTAGTCCCTGCCAGGGCTGGAAAATTTACCAGGCCCCCACTTTGAAAACTATTTTCTGCCTCTTATCTTTTGTTTTTTATTGATTATTTTCAGATTTCTTAATTTTCCTAGCTGGCTCACACCTCCAAGCAGGAATATGCTCTCTTGGGGTACTAGTAAACTCTACACATTAGCATCAGAATACCTTTCATAAAAAATTATTTTGGGGGCTGGGGTTGTGGCTCAGCGGCAGAGCACTCGCTTAGCACGTGCGTGGCCTGGGTTCAATCCTCAGCACCACATACAAATAAACGCATTGTGTGCAACTAAAGCAAATAAATAATATTTTAAAAAATACTTTGTAAATCACACTTGCAATTTTTTAAATTCTTTTTAGTTATACATGACAGTAGAATGTATTTTGGCAGATTATACATACATAGAGTATAACTTATTCTATTTAGGATCCTGCTCTTGTGGTTGTACATGATGTGGAGTTACCCTGGTTGTATATTCAAATACAAGGCCAGGAAAGTTATGACCGATTAATTCTACTATCTTTCCTATTCCCCTCTTCTCTCCCTTTCCTTAGTTTCCTTTTGTCAATGGATTTCTATTATTCCCTTCTCCAACCTCCCTTGTTTTGGGTTAGCATTCACAAATCAGAGAGAACATTTGGCCTCTGGTTTTTTTGGCAATGGCTTATTTCACTTAGCATGATAGTCTCCAGTTCCATCCATTTACTGGAAAATGCCATCATTTCATTCTTCTTTATGGCTGAGTAATATTCCATTGTGTATATGTACCACATTTTCTTTTTTTTTTTTTTAACATTTATTTATTTACTTTAGTTTTACACAATGCATTTATTTTTATGTGGTGCTGAGGATTGAACCCAGGCCGCATACGTGCTAGGCGAGCACTCTACCGCTGAGCCACAATCCCAGCCCCACCACATTTTCTTTATCCATTCATCTGTTGAAGGATACCTAGGTTGTTTCCATAGCTTGGCTATTGTGAGTTGAACTGCTATAAACATTGATGTGGCTGCATCACTATAGTATGCTGTTTTTAAATCCTTTGGGTATAGACCAAGGAGTGGGATAACTGGGTCAAATTGTGGTTCCATTCCAAGTATTCTTTTTTTTTTTTTTTTTTTTTTTGTGGTACCGGGGATTGAACTCAGGGGCACTCGACCACTGGGCCACATCCCCAGCCCTTTTTTGTATTTTATTTAGAGACAGGGTCTCACTGAGTTACTAAGTGCCTTGCCATTGCTGAGGCTGGCTTTGAACTCGCGATCCTCCTGTCTCAGCCTCCCAAAGTGCTGGGATTACAGGCGTGCGCCACCGCACCCGGCTCCATTCCAAGTATTCTAAGGAATCTCCATACTACTTTCCAGAGTGGTTGCACCAATTTTCATTCCTTCCAACTATGTGTGAAAGTACCTTTCTCTCCACATCCTTGCCAACTTTTATTGTTACTTGTATTCTTCATAATTGCCATTGTAACTAGAGTGAGATGGGATCTCATTGGAGTTTTTTGTTTTGTTTTTTTTAAGTTGTCAATGCACCTTTATTTCATTTATTTATTTATTTATGGTGCTGAGGATTGAATCCAGTGCCTCACACATGCTAGGCAAGTGCTCTTCCACTGAGCTAAAACCCCAGCCCTCATTTTAGTTTTAATTTGCATTTCTCTAATTGCTAGAGATGTTGAACAATTTTTCATATATTAACCATTCGTATTGTGAAGTGTTTTTTCAGTTCTTTTGCCCATTTACTGGGTTATTTATTTTTCTGGTGTTAAGTTTTCTTTGAGTTCTTTGTATATCCTGGAAATTAATGCCTTATCTGAGGTACTGGTGGTGAAGATTTTCTCCCATTCTGTAGGATTTCTATACACATTCTTACAGATTCTTGATGATACTTCTTGTGTTTTAGGAGTCTTGTTGAGGAATTTGGTTCCTAAGCTGACATGTTGGAGAGTTGGGCCTACTTTTTCTTCTAATAAGGGTAGGGTCCTAGGTCCTTGATACAGTTAGAGTTGAACAAACTTGCAATTTAAATTTTTTTTTTTCTTCTTTTAGTTGTGGATGGACACAATACTTTGTTTTATTTATTTATTTTTATGTGGTGCTGAGAATTGAACCCAGTACCCCACACGTGCTAGGCAACAACCCCAGCCCCTCAAACTTGCAATTTTAAGGTATATATTTCATCATACTTTTTTCCAAATCAGACTTTTATTGACTTAAATAATTGCATTTAGGTGTGGGATACAGTGTGATAAATGTATGTTATTCTTTAACAACAGGAAAAATGTTGAGGCATGAGAGTACTCACCAGCAGACCAACAGTAAAGATATACTAAGAGGTTTTAGGCATAAGCGTTCAGTTGAAGGAAGAAATGAACAACCAGAAGTTAAATGTAGTACTTCCTGGACTTTTGGATGAACTTCCTAATTTCTAGGTCTTCATTTCCCTTGTAAGGAATTTGGACCAAGTAATCTGTAGGTCCCTCCTGATCCTAAAATTTACTGAGTGGGACATGGAAATTTTTGGTTACAACTACTTTAACAGAGATAGAAACTAGGGGGAAATTTTTGTTTTCCTTCAGTACCAGGGATTGAACTGAAGGGCACTTTACCACTGAGCCACATCCCTAGCCCTTTTTATTTTTTATTTTGAGACAGGGTCTCACTAAGTTGCTTAGCAGTTTGCTAATTTGCCCAGGCTGGTCTCAAATTTGTGATCTTCCGGGCTGGGGTTGTGGCTCAGTAGTAGAGCGCTCGCCTAGCTCACCTAGCATGTGTGCGGCCTGGGTTCGATCCTCAGAACCACGTAAACATAAAAATGCATTGCATTGTGTACAACTAAAAGAAATAAATAAACAATCAAACAAATAAAAGAAGAATCTTTAAAAAAAAAATTGTGATCTTCCTACCTCAGCCTCCTGAGCTGCTGGGATTACAGGTGTGTGCCACCATACCCAGCTAAAATTTTTTTTTAATATTTATGTTTTAGTTGTAGTTGTATTTTATTTATTTATTTTTACATGGTGCTGAGGATTTACTTTTATTTTACTTTTTAAAATATTTATTTAGTATTTGGACACAATACCTTTATTTTTTATTTTATTTATTTATTTATTTTTTTTTATACCGGGGATTGAACTCAGGGGCACTTGACCACTGGGTCACATCCCCAGCTCTTTTTTGTATTTTAATTAGAGACAGGGTCTCACTGAGTTATTAAGTACCTCAGCCATTGCTGAGGCTGGCTTTGAACTCGCGATCCTCCTGCCTCAGCCTCCCAAAGTGCTGGGATTACAGCCATGCGTCACCGCACCCGGCTTATTTTTAAATTTATCTTTATGTGGTGCTGAGGATCGAACCCAGGGCCACGCATGTGCTAGGTGAGCATTCTACCACTGAGCCACAACCCCAGCCCGAGAATTTTTTTTTTAATCAAATAAGAAAATGTAAAAAGGAAAAATTAAATGGTTGCAGTGTAAACAAAGGGAACATTTGCTTAATGTATGCACTGAAGCTAAAGTTAAAAAAGTTTTCAGAATCAGATTGCTATCTGGAGCAGTGCTTAGTTGATGTCTTTTCCCCTAATTATATAAATTATATAAATACACACCCCTTAAGTATGGATAAGTTCACAAAGCAAAACTATTTTTGGATTCAAGATTTTATTTCTCCCATGTGAATGGTAATGATAAATCTTGTAATGATTTGCTTGTAATTCTGTTATTTATTGAATCTGGTTTGTTATCCAGATGTTATATAGAGAAACTTTGATTTCCAGAATGCAATCTGTTTATTTTGTTGATGAATATGTACTTTTTGATTTCTTTGGAGTGGTTCAGATGGTTTTACTTTCTAATGGAGTGATTCAAACCAGGAAAATTTAACTATAAAGAAGCATCCTTAGCCGGGCGCGGTGGCGCATGCCTGTAATCCCAGCACTTTGGGAGGCTAAGGCAGGAGGATCGCGAGTTCAAAGCCAGCCTCAGCAATGGCGAGGTACTTAGCAACTCAGTGAGACCCTGTCTCTAAATAAAAATACAAAAAAGGGCTGGGGATGTGACCCAGGGGTCGAGTGCCCCTGAGTTCAACTCCCTGGTACCAAAAAAAAAAAAAGAAGAAGCATCCTTGGGCTGGGATTGTGGCTCAGCGGTAGAGTGCTCACCTAGCACGTGCACGGCCCAGGTTCGATCCTCAGCACCATGTAAAAATAAATAAAGGCATTGTGTACAACTAAAATAAATAAATGTTAAAAAATTAAAAAAAAGAAGAAGAAGAAGCATCCTTGCCAGGTGCCTATAATCCCAGCTGCTTGGGAGACTTGAGATAGGAGGATCACAAGTTTAAAACTAGCCTCAAAAATTTAGCAAGGACTTGAGCAACTTAGTGAGACCCTGTCTCCAAATAAAAAATAAATCAGACTTTGAAGGATTTAGTTCAGTGATAAAACATCCCTGGATTCAATCCCTAGTACAAACAAAAAAAGAAGCAGCAGTAGCAGCATCCAAATAATTAAGTATATTTACATACACTCTATATTTGCCAGCATGTTATCCTGAAGAATAAAAGAATTTCTTTTCTTGCTTATTCTGGATTGGTTTTATCTGCAAAAGAAAATAATATAAAAATAAGACAAAGTAAGAAATAATAGGTAGCAATTGAGAAAATAATAAAGGTATGGTTCTTAGTACTAGTAATGTTGTAAGAGGCCTTTGGAGCAATTGGAGGGAGCATATGGACCCCCCTCTTTTTTAAAATATTTATTTGTTAATTTTAGGTGGACACAATGTTTTTATTTTATTTCAAACCCAGTGCCTCATGCATGCTAGGTGAGCACTCTACCACTGAGCCATAACCCCAGCCCCTGGACCCCTCTAATAACAAAAAGCTTCTTTTTGGTACCCAGAATTTAACCACTGAGCCACATCCCCTGCCATTTTAATGCTTTTTATTTTGAGACAGGGTCTCACTAAGTTGCTTGGGGCCTTGCTAAATTGCTGAGGCTGTCTTTGAACTCATGATCCTCCTCCTGCCTCAGACTCCTGAGCCACTGGGATTATAAGCGTGCACCATTGCAACCTGCATAAAAGGCTGGTGAGCAGAGGCAGAAGAATCACAAGTTCAGCGAGACTCTGTCTCAAAATTAAAATAATTTCACAAAAAGAACTAGGGATGTAGCTCACTGGTAAAGCACCTCTAGGTAGGTAGATGGATGGATGGATAAACATATGAAAAAATAATTTTATACCATAGGGTCCCATTTTTTGAAGCTTCATCTAATTTTCATTAGAAATGCAGAATCTCTGGTCCCTTTTCAGTTCTACCAAGTTAGAATCTCTGTTAAACAAGATTCCTAGGCTGGGGATGTAGTTCAGTGGTAGAGTATTTGCCTAGCATGCTCAGGCTGTGGATTTGATCCCCAAACATCACAAAAGAAAAAAATAAAAGATTATCAAGACTTCATATGCATATTGAAGCATTTCACCTCTATGTAATCCTATACCATTTTGAAGCTAATAGCAATATATTATTAATAATAATAGTGACATACAATATATGTAAGATTAGGAAAGCTATCTTTCCTGAGTAACCTACCATGTATATTAATGCCTATGAAAGCTGGGAAATAATTATAGAAGAGATTTGCATTAAAGTGTTATATCTAGCCAGGTGCAGTGGCACAAGCCTGTATCCCAGCACTTGGGAGGCTGAGGCAGGAGGATCACGAGTTCAAAGCCAGCCTCAGCAATGGCAAGGCACTAAGCAACTCAATGAGACCCTGTCTCTAATAAAATACAAAAAAAGGGCTGGGGATGTGGCCCAGTGGTCAAGTGCCCCTGAGTTCAATCCCCGGTACCAAAAACAAAACAAAACAAAAGTGTTATATCTAAAGTGTTTT
Organism: Tamias sibiricus; assembly: GCA_025594165.1. NCBI lineage: Eukaryota > Metazoa > Chordata > Mammalia > Rodentia > Sciuridae > Tamias > Tamias sibiricus. The sequence continues at coordinate 10,468,571 of CM046663.1, read as the reverse complement.
GAAGGAAAATGACCAATGTCTACAGTTTTCTTGAAATATACAAAAATGATGGCTTAATTTTTTAGAGCAATGAATAGGTGGAAAGATATGATAAAGCAAAAACGATAAAATAGTATTGAATTTACTTGGTGAGTATATGGGTGTTATAAAAGTTTTCAACTTTTCTGTATGCTTTAAATTTTTCATAATGTTGGCTAGGAAAATGATAAACTGACAGCTTTATCATATTTCTCAAGGTTTCTGGATAGTCATGCTTCACTATAGCTATCTTTTTATTTGCATATCCTTTGCCGTTTTCTATAAATGAATCATTTTTCTCTAAGGGATAAAAAAGTAGTGTTTTTTGAGTGTGCCACACAGTACTTTACTACTATATGCATTATCTCATTTATTCCTTATAATACTCATTTAATGAGTTAAGTATAATTGCAGTTTATATCAGAGAAAACCAGTGGTAGAGTGTGTTCACCCAGCGTGCATAAGGTCCTGGGTTCAATCCCCAGCACCACTTAGGAAAAAAAGAAAAAAAAAAGCCAGTAATATGCTCCTGTGCTCCCATAAACTCAGGAGACTGAGGCAGGAGGATTACAAATTCAAGGTATTCCTTGACAATTTAGCTAGACCCTGTCTCAAAAAAAACAGAATGGAGCTGAGGATGTGGCTCAATGATCTGTTGCCCCTGGGTTTAATCTCCATTGCTGAAAAGAACAAACATGAGCTTAATATATTTGCATAATCTTGTAAATTAAAGAGATACGTTTCATTTATTTATTTCCATACTGGGGTGCCATCTTAGGCCTGAAGTATGTATGCTGGGCAAGGGGCTGGAGTTGTAGCTTAGCGATAGAGTGCTTGCCTCACATGTGTGAGGCACTGGGTTCAATTCTCAGCATCACATATTAATAAATAAATAAAGGTGGGGCTGGGGTTATGGCTCAGCTGTAGAGCGCTCACCTAGCACGTGCGCGGCCTGGGTTCTATCCTCAGCACCACATAAAAATAAAGGCATTGGGCTGGGGTTGTGGCTCAGCGGTAGCGCACTCGCCTAGAACGTGCGCGGCCCGGGTTCGATCCTCAGCACCACGTACGAACAAACGAATTGTGTACAACTAAAGCAAATAAATAAATATTAAAAAAAAAAATAAAATAAAGGCATTGTGTACAACTAAAGCAGATAAATAAATATTAAAATAAATAAATAAATAAATGTCCACCAACAATTAAAAATATTAAAAAAGAAAATATGCTGAGCCGGGCACGGTGGTGGACGCCTGTAATCCCAGCACTTTGGGATGCCGAGGCAGGAGGATCTCGAGTTCAAAGCCAGCCTCAGCAATGGCAAGGCACTAAGCAACTCATTGAGACCCTGTTTCTAAATAAAAATACAAAAAAGGGCTGGGGATGTGACCCAGTGGTCGAGTGCCCCTGAGTTTAATCCTCAGTACCAAAAGAAAAGAAAATATGCTGGGCAAGTGCTCCACTATTGAGCTACATGCCCAGCCCACAACTTATTCTGAACCTGGGGAGTCTGACTTATAACTGATGGCTATAGCATTGCACAATTCTAGGATCCATGATTAATTTTATTGTTGGCACAATTAGATATCATTCTCTTGGAATAAGAAGTGGGTGGTTATCCTTGATTGTTCATTGAGGCTGTCTACCCTCAACCACATGCTTGTATGCTGCCTCTTAAATTCTTTTTTTTTGTTTTTTTTTTTTTTTTTGGTACCGGGGATTGAACTCAGCGGCACTAGACCACTGGGCCACATCCCCAGCCCTTTTTTGTATTTTATTAGAGACAGGGTCTCACTGAGTTGCTAAGTGCCTCGCCATTGCTGAGGCTGGCTTTGAACTCGCGATCCTCCTGCCTCAGCCTCCCAAAGTGCTGGGATTACAGGCGTGCACCACCGTGCCCGGCTTCTTAAATTCTTAAATGAAAATTTAAAATATTTTTCTGATATGAGTTTTTATTTATTCCATAATTTTTCTTGTTTTTCATTTTTAAGATTCTTGGATCTCCCAGTCAGCATCATTTCCCCGTAACCAGAAACAGCCAGGGGTGGATTCTTTATATCCAGTGGCCTTACTTCCTAAACAGAATTTCCAGCCTCCAGCCCAACAAAAACTTACTAAACCAGCTAAAATCACTTGTGCAAACTGCAAAAAACCTTTACAGAAGGGACAGACAGCTTATCAACGAAAAGGATCCGCTCACCTCTTCTGTTCTACCACCTGCCTTTCTTCCTTCTCTCATAAACGGGCTCGAAAGACACGTAATGTTACATGTAAAAAGTAAGCAGTATCTTTCAACATTTTTCCATATGGTTGAATATGAATAATAAAAATAAATGGTCTGTATGTAATTGGAAAGCTGAAAAAGTTTTGAACCTAGAGTATGTTAGAGCTGTGAACTCTTGTATTGTGCTTACTCTTGGTAGAAAAGTGAAATATAGGTATGGAAGTATATTGCCCTTTTCTCTGATGTTCCCTTTCCCTGTCTTATACCTTATTTCTACCAAGGTTTTAACAGCATTTTTGAATGTTTCTAAAAATCTGAATAACTGTGATGAAGTTCTTATGCTATGAAGGGTGTTTTTACCTTTGAACCGTCTCCTTATGTTATTTAGGAACTCATGGTAATGAAGCCAAGATTAGATTTGACTGCATCCAAAAGTTATAGCTGATTCCTAGGATTAGATAGTAATAAAATGAAAATATGTCGATTATTAATCATATGCGACTTTTTGTTAAAATACAGTGTTCTTGAGGCTGGGCTATAGCTTAGTGTGATAGAGGGCTTGCTTAGCATGTATGAGGCCTGGGTTTGATCCCCAGTACAGAAAAAATAAAGGGAACAGTGTCTTAAATTGTCTATCTTTTGTATTTCAGAGATGCACCTACACAGAAGGCTTCTGTTGTTACTCCAGTAGAATCAAGCAAATCCTTCCAAGAATTTTGTACTACATCTTTGTCTCCCTGTGAAGACAACCAGAATCTTAGAAAAGGATTTTTTAATAAGTCAAGATGTACAATCTGTAGTAAATTAACAGAGGTCTGGATTTTTATACTTAAATTGTTAATTTAGGTTAACAGGAATAATTGTAATTTTTTTAAGTGCTCCTGTAAGCTCTGCTAATGTAGATATCCTGTATATACATCATGAAGTTAAAAAGTGGAATAAGGAGCCGGGTGCGGTGGTGCACGCCTATAATCCCAGCACTTGGGAGGCTGAGGCAAGAGGATCGTGAGTTCAGAGCCAGCCTCAGCAATGGCAAGGCACTTAGCAACTCAGTGAGACCCTGTCTCTAAATAAAGTACAAAAAAGGGCTGGAGATGTTGCCCAGTGGTCTAGTGCCCCTGAGTTCAATCCCTGGTACCAAAAAAAAAAAAAAAAAAAAAAAAAAAGTGGAATAAGGGTATACTAGAAATATCTTATTAACTAATATCCTATTTGTATAGTATGGAAAGTACACATTTGTTTTTATGGAATTCATTGTAGTCAAGTAAGTTAACAATTTGGGAGTGGATTTCTGTTCATAGTAATAACACTAAAAAAAAGTGTAGTTTCAGAACATGAGGGAAGCAACAGATCCTAATTCAAGAAAATATGAAACAGAATACATTCTGTTCCTTTAACAATAATTAAGTGACTCAGCATCTTTCAATTTGCTGAAAAGAAAAAAACATGCATACGGGAAGTCCTCGTTTTTATATATACTGTTTTTGATAACTATATTTGGTGCAGGTTATCTGTTAGCTGAACAAATGAGGGTATGGTTTTATTTATTACCATGTTGGAAACCATCTTACTTATGGATACACTGATATACCATCCTGAGCATGGATAATGTTGATTCCCATATCCCCTCCTATGAATGTTCTAGGGTAGTGAATTTAATAATTATTAAGAATGGTACATTGGGGCTGGGATTGTGGCTCAGCGGTAGATCGCTCGCCTAGCTCGTGCACAGCCCAGGTTTGATCCTCAGCACCATGTAAAAATAAATAAAGGCATTGTGTACAACTAAAATAAATAAATATTAAAAAAAAAATAGAATGGTACATGCCTATAATCCCAGCAACTCAGGAGGCTAAGGCAGAAGGATCAAGGTAAAAGCCAGCCTCAGCAACTAAATGAGACGCTGTCTCAAAAAAAGGGAGGGTGGGGCTGGGGATATAGCTTAGTTGGTAGAGTGCTTACTTCATGTGCACAAGGCCCTGGGTTCAATCCCCAGTACCACACACACGCATGCACACACAAAAAAAGCTGGGATGTGGCTCAGTGATTAAGTACCCTGGGTTCAGTCCCTGGTCCCCTCACTCCCACCCCCCAAAAAAGCGAATTCCTAATCCAGTTTTGTCATTTTTTTTTTTTAAAGTTGTATTTTTGAAAAATATTTATTTGTTTGTTTTAGTTGTACACAACGCCTTTACTTTTACGTGGTGCTGAAGATCGAACCCAGGCTGCGCACGTGCTAGGCGAGAGAGCACTCTACTGCTGAGCCACAACCCCAGCCCTGTTGTTGTTGTTTTTTTTTTTTTTTTTTTTTTGGTACCAGGGATTGAACTCAGGGGCACTCGACCACTGTGCCACATCCCCAGCCCTTTTTTGTATTTTATTAGAGACAGGGTCTCACTGAGTTGCTAAGTGCCTCGCCATTGCTGAGGCTGGCTTTGAACTCGAGATCCTCCTGTCTTAGCCTCCCAAAGTGCTGGGATTACGGGCGTGCGCCACGGCGCCCGGCTGTATTTTTTTTTTTTTTTTTTTTAATATTTATTTATTTGCTTTAGTTGTACACAATGTGTTTACGTGGTGCTGAGGATCAAACCCGGGCCGTGCATGTGCTAGGTGAGCACTCTACTGCTGAGCCACAACCCCAACCCCTGTTGTATTTTTTATACCTTTATTTTATTTATCTATACATGGTGCTGAGGATTGAACCTAGTGCTTCACACATGCTAGGCAAGTGCTCCACCACTGAGCTATAGCCCCAGCCCCTTGTTTTGTCATTCTTAAATGTCTTCAGGAATTGCTTTTTCTTCTGTGAATCTTGATTTTACAAAGAGAAAAAGTGAAAGAACAGTGAAATGCTTTTTAATCTTTTTCCTGAATGTTTCTTTCACTGAGATATTATTAGAGGTTCCTTGTTTATTCTACGAAAACTAGTTTCATTGCCTTTTTAAATTTTTTTTAACTAGTCTGGTTCATGTATTTTAATTAATTTTGTTTTTTACTTTAGATTCGCCATGAAGTCAGTGTTAATAATGTAACACACAAACTATGCAGCAACCAGTGCTTTAATAAGTACAGATTGGCCAACGGTCTAATAATGAACTGCTGTGAACAGTGTGGAGAGTACATGCCAAATAAAAATGCTGGAAACAATATCCTGGTTGGTGGTCAGCAGAAGCGATTTTGCTCTCAAAGTTGTGTTAATGAATATAAACAGGTAATTCTTTTTTAATGATCAAGTATGTAATAGATTAACCCTGTTAGCTTACATTAAACAAATTTATCTTAGAATTTCCTCTAGTTCCATTTTGTCATTCTGCTGTTGAGCTGACCCATCTCAGCTGTGTATTGAAATCTTTTATTATATATTTTTTTGCATTATACTGGGTTTTGAACTCATAAATGCTAGGCAAGGCAAGCACTCTACCACTGAGTTCAGTCTTAGAGTATTAAAATCTATCCATTGTTGTAGGTAAGCTTGTTTTAAATGTGTTTTTTCTTTTTCTTTTTCTTTTTTTTTTGTGTTACCGGGATTGAACTCAGAGGCACTCGACCACTGGGTCACATCCCTAACCCCTTTTTTTTTTTTTTTTGGTACCAGGGATTGAACTCAGGGGCACTCGACCACTGGGCCACATCCCCAGCCCTTTTTTTGTATTTTATTAGAGACAGGGTCTCTCTGAGTTCCTAAGTGCCTCGCCATTGCTGAGGCTGGCTTTGAACTCGCGATCCTCCTGTCTCAGCCTCCCAAGTGCTGGGATTACAGGCGTGCGCCACCGCGCCCGGCTTCCCTAACCCTTTTTTGTATTTTTATTAGAGACAGGGTCTCACTGACTTGCTAAGTGCCTTGCTATTGCTGAGGCTAGCTTTGAACTCGCGATCCTCCTGCCTCAGCCTCCCAAAGTGCTGGGATTACAGGCATGCGCCACCGCGCCGGCTTAAATGTGTTTTTTCTACAAGAGTAATTTTTCTTCTTTAATTTTGTACTCCCACTAACAGTTTAATACAGTAATACACAGTGTAATCAAAATTCGGTGTTGTCTGTTTTGATTTAAGCCACTCTAGTGACGAAATGATGGTTTAATTTTGGTTTTAATTTACATTTCCGTGATAACCCAATACTCCCTTTTCATCAAAAGATAATTTTATCTATTAAAATCTTGTGTGTGTGTGTGTGTGTGTGTGTGTGTGTGCATGTGCATGCTACAAACTGATCCCAGGGGCATACCATTGAGCCACATCTCCAGGCTTTATGTTTTCAATTATCCCCTTCATTTATTTAATTATTTTGGTACTAGGGATTGAATCCAGGGATGCCTTACATTGACTTAAATCCCCAGCCCTTTTAATAATTTTTTTTTTTTTTTTTTTTTTTTTTTTTTTTTTTTTTTTTTTTGTGATACCAGGGATTGAACTCAGGGGCACTCACCCACTGGGCCATATCCCCAGCCCTTTTTTGTATTTTATTTGGAGACAGGGTCTCACTGAGTTGCTAAGTGCCTCACCATTGCTGAGGCTGGCTTTGAACTCGCGATCCTCCTGCCTCAGCCTCCCAAAGTGCTAGGATTACAGGCGTGCGCCACCGTGCCCGGCTTAATTTTTAAAAAAAAAATTTTTTAAATGTTTATTTATTTGTTTTAGTTGTACACAATGTCTTTTATTAGTTTTACGTGGAGCTGAAGATCGAACCCAGGCCGCACATGTGCTAGGCGAGCGCTCTACCGCTGAGCCACAACCCCAGCCCAATTTTTTAAAATTTTGAGACAGACTCTATCTAAGTTTCTGAGGCTGGTCTCCAACTTGCGATCCTTCTGCCTCAGCCCCTAAGTCTCTGGGATTACAGGCGTGTACCACCATGCACAGTTTTATATTTTTATTTTGAGACAGTCCTGCTTAGTAGTCCAGGCTGGTCTTAAAATTGTGATCCTCTTGCCTCAGCCTCCAGAGTAACTGAGATTTCAGACATGTACCACCTTGCCTAGCAGTCTCTTCAAATCTTCAGACAATTTTTTAAATTGCGTTGTCTTTTTCTTTTGAGACCATAGCTCCATATGTTGCCTGGGCTGTCCTGGAACTCCTCCTGCCTCAGCTTCTCCAGTAGTTGGGGCTATAGGTACACACTACCATGCCCAGCTCAAATTGGGTTGTCTTTTAATTACTAAGTTGTTGGAATTCTTTAAGTATTCTGGATACATGTTATTTGTTAAATGTATTCAGAAGATTTTCTTTCAGACTGATTTGTCTTTCATTCTTCCTTAGTGTTTTTGAAAAGCACGAGGTTTTACTTTTTTTATAAAGTTCAGTTTATTACTTTTCTGATTAATGTGTGTATCCCATTAAAGGAATCTTTGCCTACCATTATTACAAAGATATTTTCCTACATTTTCTTTCTTTCTTTTTTTTTTGGTGGTGCTGGATATTGAACCCAGGACCTTGTGCATATGAGACAAGCACCTTACCAACTGAGCTATATTCCCAGCCTCCCCTACATTTTCTTTTGGATGCTTTCTTTTTTGCAGTGCTGGAGATTGAATGGGCAGGTTCTCTACCATTCCAGCCCTAGAAGCTTTTTAGTTTAAGTTTTCATTTTTAAGTCTGTGATTCATCTTGAATTAATTTTGTATATGGTGTGAGGTATGGGTTAAGGAATTAATAAATGACATGATTTAAAGATTAAAAGGCTTCAACACTATGGTGTGGTATTGGCATATAAGCAAACAAATCAGCGGAATAGAAGACAGTCTAGAAATAGAACCATGTATTCAGTCAGTTGATTTTTCATTTTTGCGATTCTGGAGATTGAACTCAGGGCCTCGTGCATGCTTAGGCAAGTGCTTTACCACTAAGCTATATCACCAGCACCAGTCAGTGATTTTAGAAGGAACCAAATTATCTTGATGAGAAAAACAAAGGTTTTTTTTTTTTTTTTTAAACAAATGATGCTGGCTGGGTGCTGTGATGCATACCTCTAATCCCAGTGCTCAGGAGGCTGAGGCAGGAGGATCACGAATTCAAAGCTAGCCTCAGCAAAAAGCAAGGTTCTAAGCAACTTAGTGAGACCCTGTCTCTAAATAAAATACAAAATAGGGCTAGGGTTGAGTGCCCCGAGTTTAATCCCCAGTACCCCCCTGCCAAAAAAAGGGGGCGGGGGGACGCTGGGGATGTGGCTCAGTGGTTAAGCACCTGTGGGTTCAATCCCCAGTACACCCCCCGCCCCCCAAAAATGATGCTGAAGCATTGTTTTTATTTGTATGGAAAAAAATGAAATTTGATCCCATTTTATTCCATATACAAAAATAAGTTGAAATGAATCATAAACATAAAGCTAAGAACATTCTTTTTTTAAAAAATATTTATTTAATTGCTTTTAGTTGTACACAAAGCATTTATTTTTACGTGGTGCTGAGTATTGAACCCGGGCCGCGCCTGTGCTAGGCGAGCGCTCTACCACTGAGCCACAACCCCAGCCCCTAAGAACATTCTTAATCCTATTTCACTAATAGGATTTGCATAGTTAGCTTTAGGGGGAATTAACCCTCAAGTGCTGAGCTTATTATTTTAAGTTTTTCCTCCCCCCAGGATAAATGTGTTTTATTATTAAAATAAAATAAAAGGATGGTCAATAGCAGCTCTTTCTTTTATTATTTACTTATTTATTCTAATTAGGTATACATGACAGCAGAATGCTGTTCATTGTACCAATTGCTTAAGTTGTTTTTGCTGGGAAGATTTATACTATCTTTATGTATACTATTCCTAATTTTCAACAAAGCTTTTGGATAGAAGAGCATAGTGAACAATTTAAAAGTAGATGAAAATTTTTTAAATGTTATCTTTTAAAAATAGTGCATGGCAAAGGTAATATCAGAAAAGGGATAAAAAAATTGGTAAATATACATAGTCCAAATAGACAGTAGCTGTATATCCAGATTTTTAATTTTTTTCTTTTTCTGTACTAGAGATTGAACTCAGGGCTTCACACACATGCTAAACAAATGCTATTCAGCTACATTTTCAAACCTTTTTCATTTTATTTTGAGATAGAGTCTCACTAAGTTAACCAGATTACCTACAAATTTGAGATCCTTCTTTGGTGGTAGAGTTACAGGTGTGGGTCATTGCACCTGGCTTAGACTTTCTTGAGTAACTTCATTACCTACCATTCTAATCTCCTAGAAGAAAGTCTGAAATACAATATCTCATATTTGAGTAATGCAAAGTAACTCCACAAACACTTTGCAAACACAGGCCTCATATTCCCATATACTACAGAAGTTTCAAAAACATGCTTTTCTGCCACATGGTACATAAATATTTTAAAGTGGTTAGTAGTAAGCCTTCTGAAAAGTCCAACAAAGGAAAAAAGAACTAAGTAGTAATATTTTTTGTTGTATCTGTTAACTACAACTTGACAAAGATATCTGAAAACATTTTTGTGCATTGTGATATATGAAGATCTTTTTTTTTTTTTTTTAAATATTTATTTATTTACTTTAGTTATAACAATGCAATGCATTTATGTTTACGAGGTGCTGAGGATCGAACCCGGGCCACGCACGTGCAAGGCGAGCGCTCTGCCACTGAGCCACAACCCCAGCCCTGAAGATCTTAAAACTGAAATCTTGCTGGGCACAGTGGCACATGCCTGTAATCCCAGTGACTCCAGAAGCTGAGGCAGAAGGATTACAAATTCAAAGCTAGTCTCAGCAAGGCCCTGTCTCAAATTTAAGAAAAAAAAAAAAAAAAAAGTTGGGGTTGTGGCTCAGTGGTTAAGTGCTCTGGTTCAATTCTTGGTACCAAAAAACCCAGAAATCTTGCAGTTAGTGACTTTTTGTTGAATTACATACATAGTCATAAAATGTAAAGACTGAATCTCCATCTAAGCCACTGGTTCTCAATCAGGGGTTGATTTTGATCCCTTTGAAGACATTTGGCAATGTCTGGACATATTTTTTACATTCATAACTTGAGGGATGCTGCTGGCATCTAGTGGATAGAAGCCAGGGATGATGCTAAACATCCTGTAGTGCATGTGAAATAGTCCTTTAAAATAGTGATACAAATATGCTACTATAAGATGTGGAAATAATAAGGGACTGTGGTTGTAACTTAGGAACAGAGCACTTGCCTAGCATGAGTACGGTCCTGGGTTTGATCCCCAGCACACACACACACACACCAACTTAAAAGGCTATATTTTAGTTAACTTGGTTTAACTAATTGATATATATTTAATTGTTTGTTTGTTTGTTTGTTTGTTGTTGTTTGTATCAGATTGAATTCAGGGACACTTGACCACTGAGCCACATCCCCAGCCCTATTTTGTATTTTATTTAGAGACAGGGTCTCGCTGTGTTCCTTAGCACTTTACTTTTGCTGAAGCTGGCTTTGAAATTGCAATACTCTTGCCTCAGCCTCTGGAGCCACTGGGATTACAGGCATGCCCCACCAGTCCCAGCTTAATTTTTTTTTTAAATATTTATTTATTTACTTTAGTTGTACACAATGCAATGCATTTATGTTTACATGGTGCTGAGGATCGAACCCGGGCCGCGCACGTGAGAGGCGAGTGCTCTGCCGCTGAGCCACAACCCCAACCTCACCCAGCTTAATTTTTAAATGTTCAGAATAACTGAAGTTAAAGCCTGAGCATGTAGCTCAGTGGAAGAGTGCTTGCTTAGCATGTGCAATCTCTAGTACTAGCAAACACAAGACACACACCAAAAAAGAAAGGAAGGAAAGAAGAAGCAAACTGATATTAAGGTGGTGTCTAATGCAAGAGTCACATTTGAAACCTTCATTAATGTGTACTATTGCTTTCAATAGGAATATATAATTATACACATCTTTTTTTTTTTTTTTTTTTTTTTTGTGGTACTGGGGATTGAACTCAGGGGCACTCGACCACTGGGCCATATCCCCAGCCCTTTTTTTTGCATTTTATTTGGAGACAGGGTCTCACTGAGTTGCTAAGTGCCTCGCCATTGCTGAGGCTGGCTTTGAACTCGCGATCCTCCTGCCTCAGCCTCCCAAAGTGCTGGGATTACAGGCGTGCGCCACCGCGCCCGGCTAATTATACACATCTTATCCCCAAAAGTCATAAATTTTCAGTTTAGTAATCTCATGAGTAACAAACCTAATAGATTTTTTTTTTTTTTTTTGAGTTGGGTGTCTCACTGTTGCCCAGGTTGGTCTCTGTTATTGTTTGGGTTTGGAATACCCCCTCAAAAGCTCCTATGTTGAAAACATGGTCTCCAGTGCAGCAAGGTTCAGAAGCAGGGATTTTAGGCATTGATTGGAACCTCATCAGTGGAATAATTCATTTGATGGATTAATAATTTGGTGGTGGTAATTGTAGGTAGGTGGGGCATGACTAGAGGAAGTAGGTTCATGGGGGCATGGCCCCTCCCCCTCTATGCATGTATCCCACCTATCTGCTTCCTAGCTGCCTTGAGCTGAACAGCTTTCCTTTATCACACCCTGGTATTGGAATATCTGCCATGGTATTCTGCTTCACCCAGAACAATGGAGTCAGCCATCCATGGACTAAGTGAGATCTTTGAAATTATGAACCAAAATAAACTTTTCCTCTTCTAAGTTTTTCTTTTTTCCTTCCTTCCTTCCTTCCTTCCTTCCTTCCTTCCTTCCTTGTTGTAGATGGACACAATAGCTTTGTTTGTATGTTTGTTTGTGGTGCTGAGGATCAAACCCAGTGCCTCACACATGACAGGAAGGTGCTCTACTTCTGAGCCATAACCCCAGCCCATTCTAAGTTGTTCTTATCAGGTATTTTGGTCACAGCAAAAGCTGACTACATTATGGCAGTTCCCTTGGCCCTGGTGCTGGTGGTGGCCATGACCATGCAGGTGGCCCTGTTCTGCTCCAGTCTGTCTGAGTTCATTTGAGTGGGGGGAGATGGTATCCCCACTGAGGTCTTTGAAGAGAGATCACAGAATCCCAATGCAAACTGGCCAGATTGCAATAATAAAATAATTTATTGGCCTTTATAATTGAACAGCCCAAGGATAGACCTGATTTGAGGCCTAACTGGATCCAGAGACTCAATAAGGACTAATTTTTGGTCTTCAAATGGGTTCTTCCCAGGGATTGACAAGAGTGGCTTTTATAGCCTCTCAATTTCACGTCAAGTGGAGAGAGAGTGACTTTTCTTCATTGAATACAACAAAAGCCTTGGAATTGAATGACATTGAACTGATTTGGGTCATATACCCATTTGTCAACCAATTGCTGTGGTCAGCCTGACTAAATAAAAGCATTGTGTCCAGAAGAGGCAGCCTCGCCCAAAACAGGATGAGGGAAGTACCCTATAGGGAAAACTAGGGTGCTATTTCCAGAAAAGAGGGAAATTGATGCTTGGCAGGCAAAAATAAGAGTTATCTATTAAAATATAAAAGATCTTTTTTGTGTTACCCCTTTTACAAACTCATCAGTTTGATAGTCTTAACTAAAATAAATAAATAAAATATGTATATATGAAAAATATGAAAAAAAAGCTAACACAATCTCTAACTCATGGGCTCAAGTAATCCTCCTGCTTCAGTCTTCCCCATAGCTGAGACAAGTGTGCACCATTACTCCCTGATCTAGTAGTTCTTTTTATTGTTGATGTTTTTTCTAGATGCTTTAGTTGGTACTTTCCTTACCTACCTTTTTATTTGCTTCCAGTTTTCATCCAGGTCATCAGTAAACTGTTCTTTGTAACTGAAGAATGAAGTAGTTACACTAAAATATCATTGAAAAAAATTTTTTTTTCCCAAAGAATCTTACATGGGTGTTTCTACAAGAAAGTGCCTAAGTGATATAAGACATGAGCAGTTTAACTTTAGAACCTAGAGGCCAGACACCTTGGTGCTTGCCTATAATTCCAGCATCTTGGGGGCTGAGGCAGGAGAATCACAAGTTTAAGGCCAGTCTCAGCAACTTAGTCCTTGACTCAAAATAAAAAGGGCTAGGAATGTGGCTCAGTGGTAAAGCACCTCTGGGTTCAATCCCCAATACCACCCCCTCAAAAAAAAGGTGGGGGGCTGGGCGTGGTGACACAGGCCTGTAATCTCAGCAGCTCGGGAGGCTAAGACAGGAGGATTGTGAGTTCAAAGCCAACCTCAGCAATGGTGAGGCACTAAGCAACTCTTTGCGACCTTGTCTCTAAATACAATACAAAATAGGGCAAAAAGGTGGGGGGCTAGAGTTGTAGCTCAGTGGAAGAGTGCTTGCCTAGCCATGTGTGAGGCACTGGGTTCAATCCTCAGCACCACATAAAAATAAATAAAAGCATTGTGTCCATACTAAAAAACAAAAAGAGAATATAGGGCAAAAGGTCCATGAACCTTTGTACCAAAAGGTAGCTGGATCATCCAGCCTTATCTTTTTATCATCAGTTCTTTGTTGATGAACATGTTCAATAATTGTCAAATAATTGAATATCCATTTCAGTAATAGGTAACATGAGTTCTCTGTGGAGCCATATGCCTACAACTTTACATAGGCTTTATCATTTATTCATTTAAATAATCTTCACAATTAAGTATAATTAGTATTCTCATTGTAGTTTAAGGAATCTGAAATTTAGGAGATTAAGTTACTTGACCAACATACATTTGGTAAGTAGCCCATCTATTGAGAACTGTGAAAACTCTCAATTCTTTACTAAGAAATGCAAGAAGGAAAGAAAAAAGACCTAAACTTGGGCTTCTCATTCAGTACTCCCTTCCAGTCCCATAGTTTTGTTTAACATATTTTGATGATTTCCAAGTACATATTTCCATGTTGTATTTCTCTCTTGAGTTTAGGCCAATGTATCCTTTTATAGTCTCTTTGAATATTCTACAGATATCTTCGACTCACTATCGTAAACCTGATTTTCTTCTTTCCCGTATCACTAAATGACCCCATGATCCAATCAGATGCTCATTTATTTATTTATTTATTTATTATTATTATTATTTTTTTTTTTGTACTGGCATTGAACTCAGGGGCACTTGACCACTGGGCCACATCCCCAGCCCATTTTGGTATTTTATTAGAGACAGGGTCTCACTGAGTTGCTAAGTGCCTCGCCATTGCTGAGGCTGGCTTTAAACTCACAATCCTCCTGCCTCAGAATCCCAAGTGCTGGGATTACAGGTGTGTACCACCGTGCCTGGCTCAGATGCTCATTCTTTACTTTTCCTTCTTCCTTGATTCCCCAGAGCCACTTAATCACTAAAACTAATCCAGATTCTACTCCTAAACATGTTTCACTCAATCCTATTTCTATTGCTAAAATCCTAGACATAGTTACTATCATCTCCTGCCAGACTTAACACCATGGCTTCTTGACTGACCTCTGTACTTCAATTCTTACTTAATGTTGAAAATTCATAATACAATCAGAGTAGTCTTTCTAAGGTACAAATCTGATATGTCACTTATCTCCTTTATTTTTTATTTCAGTGCTGCCATGTTGCTTTCAGAATTAAAACAAATGCCCTTATTATTTTTATTATGTCCCAGTGTATGTGGTATTCAATTTGTGCTATATATAGCTAAGAGGATACCATTCACATCTCATACATCTTTGTTATTTTGAACCATTTTATTATAGATTTCAGTTGATGGCAATAAAATGTCCAAAAACAAAATCAAAATTAAATTTTTCTGATAGACTTGGCAATTAGGTGAAAAAATATCAATGTATAATATTCTGTTTTGAATTTATAGTGTTAATATAACATCAAAAAATAATCTGTGGGCTGGGATTGTGGCTCAGCGGTAGAGCACTCGCCTAGCGTGTGGGCGACCCGGGTTCGATCCTCAGCACCACATACAAATAAAATGTATTGAATAAAACGCATTGTGTACAACTAAAGCAAATAAATAAAAATTTAAAAAATAAAAAATAATAATAATCTGTGGGCTGGGGTCGTGGCTCAGTGGTAGAGCGCTTGCCTAGCACGTATGAGGCACTGGGTTCGATTCTCAGCATCACATTAAAAAATAAATAAAATAAAAGAAAGGTATTGTGTCCATCTAACGAAAAATAATAATAATAATCTGTGCTTTTTAGTAAGAAGCTCTTCCTTAGTTGATTGTTAAAGATCTTCAGATTAAATTTGTTCTCTTTGTGTTACTGTACTAAAAATAGTATGCTATTTTCACTTTAAATCCACCAGTACTTTCATTATAAAAAATTATTAAAAGTAATATTTATTTACCATTAATGATGAATTTAGAATTTCTGAAAGCTGAGTGTAATGGCATGTACCTGTAGTCCTAGAATTTAGGGGCTTAGCCAGAAGGATTTCTTTAAAAGTCCAGAAGTTCCGGACTAGCCTGGACAACATAGGGAGACCCTGTTTTTAAAAAAAAAAGAATTTCTGGGCTGGGATTGTGGCTCAGCGGTAGAGTGCTCACATAGCATGTGTGGGGCACTGGGTTTGATCCTAAGCACCAAATAAAAATAAAATAAAGGTATTGTGTCCAACTAAAACAAAATTTTTAAAAAAAAAATTCTGAAATTGAGCGCTCTCTCCATGTCATACGTGTGTGTGCATGTATGGTATTGAAAGAATTTTTTATGGCAATTTCACTGCTAAAAGTAATTGCTGTTTTGTGGGGTGTGGTAGCACATGCCTGTAATCTCAGCAACTCAGGAGGCTGAGGCAGGAGAATCCTAAGATTGAGGCTAGCCTGGGCCACTTATTGAGACTGTCTCAAACTGAAAATGAAAATTGTTGGGGATGTAGCTCAGTGGTAGAACATCCCTAGGTTAAATCCCCAGTACCACAATGAATGAATGAATTTTAAATTTTATTGACCTTTACATGAATTTTATACAAATTTTATTGTATATAATTATTGGATATAATTAACATACCCTACAATTCACCATAGATAATTTTAGAACATTCTTATCACTAAACCCCGTGTTTTAGAAGTCAGTTGCAAGCTGAGCATGGTGGCATATGCCTATAATCCCAGCCGCACGGGAGGCTGAAATGGGAGGATCACAAGTTCAAAGCCAACCTCAGCCTTGGTGAGGCAGTAAGCAATTCAGTGAGACCCTGTATCTAACTAAAACATGAAGTAGAGCTGGGGTTGTGGATCAGTGGTTGAGCACCCCTGAGTTCAATCCCCATTGCGCCCCCCCCCCAACCAATAAAAGTCAATCATCATTCTACACACACACACACAAATCCTAGACAACTAAAATTTACCTTTTGTATATAAAGTTGCCTGTTTTTTTTGTTGTTTTTTGTTTTGTTTTGTTTTTTTGGTACCGGGAATTGAACTCTGGGGCACTCGGCCACTGGGCCACATCCCCAGCTCTTTTTTATATTTTATTAGAGACAGGGTCTCACTGAGTTGCCAAGTGCCTCACCATTGCTGAGGCTGGCTTTGAACTCTTGATCCTCCTTCCTCAGCTTCCAAGTGCTGGGATTACAGGTGTGCGCCACCACGCCTGGCAATTTGCCTGTTCTTGACGTTTGACATCAATGGACTTATAAATATATGAGATACTTTTTGACTTCTTTCATTTATGGTACTGTTTTCAGGGTTCATCTGTGTTGCAATATCTATCAGTACTCATTCCATATTGTCCATTGAATGGATAATACTGCATTTTCCTACCCATTATTTGTGACAGACATTCATTATTTCAATTTTTTTTTATTAGGGATACTATTGTTATGAACATCTGTGTGTTTTTGTGTGGACGTATGTTTTTATATTTATCTTGGGTGGAATAGCCTGGAATAGAATTGCTGGGTCATGTGATAACTGTTTATACTTAAGTGAAACTGGCACACTTTTTTTGTATGTTTGGTGCCAGGGATTGAATCTAGGGGCATAAAACCAGTTGCTTAGGGCCTTGCTAAATTGCTGAGGCTGACTTTGAACTTGGGATCCTCCAGCCTCAGCCTCCTGCTGCTGGGATTACAGGCATGCACCACTGTGCCTGACAAACTGCAACAGTTTTTCAAAACAGATACATCATTTTATATTCCCACCAGCACTTTAGGAAGGTTCTAGCTGGGTATTTTCCCCAGTACTGAGGATTAAAGCCGGGCCTCCCACAGGTTATACAAATGCTCTGCTACTGAGCTATATCCCCAGCCTTTTTTTTTTTTTTTTTTTTTTTTTTTAAATTAAGGTCTTGCTAGATTGCCCAGGCTGACCTCCAATTTGTGATCCTCCTATCTCAGCCTCCATGGTATCTGGGATTACAGGCTGGGATTATAGGTATGGATCACTTCCCCCATCTAGTTCTCTAAATCCTTATCAACATTTATAATTGTCTGTTTATTATGAGTATCCTCATAAGTGGGAAGTGGTATGCTTTATTGTTTTCATTTGCATTTCTTTGATGCTAATGATGAGTATCTTTTCACATGCTTATTGGGCATTTCTATTATACATTAATTTTTGAAATGTTAAGAATTTAACATTTCAATGAGGGCTGGGGGTTGTGGCTCATTGGTAGAGCGCTTGCCTAGCGTGCCTGAGGCACTGGTTTCAATCCCTGGCACCCATAAAAAAAATAAACAAATAAAATAAAGATTAAAAAAAAAAAGAATTTAAAATGAAGTTGCAATCTCTTATTTCTTCCCAGATGACAGAAGCAAAATCAAAAACATCAGCATTAGAAAACAGAAAAAGGAATGCCATCAGAGAAGAAAATGAAGGGAAATTATATGGATCATCAAATACACTTTTGGAAAAAGTAGAAGGAATACCAGAAAAAAAGGAAAAGAGTTTGGAACTACAGGTTTCAGTAGAATGTAGGCCAGAAATATTACTGAACAAACAGAATGTGAACTTACCTTCTTCCATGTCGGCCATAGCTGATAAATTTCAAGAGCAACTGGAAAACAATACTTCAGAAGATTCTATTATACCAGTTGTGCTTTCTGCGGATCCAGGTACGTGGCCCCGAATTCTGGATATTAAACAACGAGATACTCTTGTTGAAAATGATCCACCTCAAGTAAGACATTTTAACTTTCCAAAAGACAATACAGGGAGAAAGTTTTCAGAAACTTATTATACACGAATTCTTCCAAGTGGTGAAAAAACAACTAGGTCCTGGTTACTTTATTCAACCTCAAAAGATTCTGTGTTTTGCCTATATTGCAAACTCTTTGGGGAAGGAAAAAATCAATTGAAAAATGAGAATGGATGCAAAGATTGGCAGCATTTATCACATATTCTTAGTAAACATGAAGAAAGTGAAATGCACATCAATAATAGTGTTAAGTATTCAAAATTAAAATCTGATTTGAAAAAAAATAAAACTGATGAAGCTGGAGAACATAGATTCTATGAAGATGAGAAAAAATGATGGTGTGCAGCTATTGTACACATAATGTACCTGATTTGGACTTTGACATACAATATCTTAGCATTACTCAGAAAAAATCTGTACCATAAGTCAGTACCATTAAGTTGTGAGTCTCCTATACAGAGTAACTTACAACAGTTCATTAGCAATAAGTATAATAGCAAACAGTCAAGAATATTCCTATTCCATATCTAAAACTAATTGGATTCAGTAGTCATTATTACAGATTTTAGTAAGTACAGTTTTCAATTGTCAGTCTGTCAGTTCTCATGTTTTTAAAATTGATGTTTGAGAACTGTCATGTTTACCAGGTTACCATGAAAGAGGAAGGAAAGACTTGAAATTATTAATGCCAATTTGAATAAGATACCTATGTGAGCAAGCATTCTCATTTTGTTAAAGTGAAAACATTGTTTCAGAACATTTACTTTATTATTAAAGTAAAAAAATATTGTTTAAGAACAGAATGGAATCTGAAACTACAGCTTTTTGCTGTTTATTTCTTTTGAACAAAACATTTTTCTATTTGAGCAAAACAGCATTATTTCTTATTAAATAAATCAATATTGCTAATTTGCATTTTTGTTTATATTTTTGTTATAAATTTAATTTGTAAATGTTTAGCTTTTGTGTATGAGAACTATAAGCATAAAGAATATATACCTATTTTTTGTTGCTTCAAATATAAGAAATACTAAAATAAAAATATATCAAGTTAACTTTTCTGCATTGTGGGTGGTTTGTTTTTTCCTGTGAAAGATGACTGTATATATGTGAAATTTGAGAAATAGATTTAAATTTTTTAATATGGTCAGCCAGTGTCCTTGTCACTATGATTTAGTAATTCTCCTTTTTTCATACCAGGAATTGAACCCAGGCTACATCCCATCCCTTTTGTATTTTTTATTTTGAGACTGGTTCTTGCTAGGGCCTCGCTAAATTGCTGAAGCCAGCTCTAAACTAGAGATCCTCCTGCCTCAGCCTCCCAAGCTGCTGGGATTACAGGCATGTGCCACTGTGCCCGGCAGTAATTCTTTTTTGTTTTTGATCTCTGATGCCAGTTTTTTTATCATATTAAAATCTTACATATACTTGGGCTTACGCTTTCAAGGCTTTTCCTGTGAAACAGTTGCATATGAGTAGAAGATAACATTCTTTTTTTATTCCGCCCCTCCCTGTGGTGCTGGGCATTGAACACAGGGGCACTCTACCACTGAATTATATCCCCAGCCAGTTTTATTTTGAGACAGGGTCTCCCTAAGTTACCTTGAACTTGGGATCCTCCTACCTCAGCCCAGAGTAGCTGGGATTATAGGCACACACGAATATGTCAGGCCTCAATTTGTTTTATAATACCAGAAATAGCCAGATGATAAATTCAAGGAATCAGATAAGAAAGAAAAATCATAGGCCATACTCTCATGAACATACTGAAATACTAAACAAAATATCAGCAGTTGGTTCTAGTGAAAAATAAAAGGGATGATATAACCAAGTAAAGTTATTTCAGCAACAAAATGATTAACATTTGAAAATCAACTGATACAATTTAACAATAAATGGGTAAATGGAGAAAAAAAATACTATGCCAATACAGAGAGGAATTTGATAAAATTTAAGAGCATTCAAGAAAAACTCAGCAAACTAAGAATAAAGGGAAGCTTTTTTTAGGAAAAAGAATTTAAAAACCTACAACTAGAGGCTGTGAATGTTGTGGTAGAGTGCTTGCCTAGTATGCTTGAGGTCTTGTCCAGTCCCCAGCGCTGCAAACAACAATAAACAAATGTGGGGGCTGGGGTTGTGGCTCAGTGGTAGAGCACTGGCCTAGCACTTGCGTGGCCCGGGTTTGATCCTCAGCACCACGTACAAATAAATGCATTGTGTACAACTAAAGCAAATAAAAATATTTTTTTTAAAAATGTACAACTAAAATGAATAATTAATGATGAAATATTTAACACCTCTCTCAGAACTCAGAAATAAGACCAAGATGATCAGTATTATCACTTAAATTCAGCATTACTTGAGATTCTAGTCAGTTCCACAGATAAATAAAAAAATATGAAAAATAGAATAAAATTACTTTCACTGGATATGTCATGTAGAAAACCCAAAAGAATATGGCAAACTAATAACTTTGGCAAGGCCAGGTCATGAGAGGCAGGTTTGCTGGACCATAATGAAGCTTAAATTTAGGGAGACATCCCTATTATAATTTTCCGTCATGGAAAATCTCAAGTCAGTTTATAGATTGACCACTAGTGTACATACTTGGAAATTACAAATGATCAGGAAAAAGTGCCTCATTTTCATGTGTTGTCAGTGTTAGATTCCGGGCAAGGAAGGCATACCTCCCAGGTAGCTCAACTAGCCACACACACCCAGGCACCTTAAGACTCCCAAGCACCTCAGATCGGCCGCGCTGCTGGCCACACCCCAGGTGCCTTACTGAGCCAATTACGACATACGGGCTTGCCTTCTGACCCCGGACAGCCTATGGAACTGGGGTTCCCTCTGGGGGGTCCCTCAGTCCACCGGATAACTACTTAAGTGCCCTCCAGACTGAAACCGGCCCTTCTTTTTCCTTTTTCCTTCTCCTCCCGCAGCATGTCTCCTCGCGCTGATTCTCCCTTTCCCCCATGTGTCCCTTCCGCTGATTAATAAACCACCCCCCTTCTATATGGCGGTCCCAGCGTGTGTTCATCTACCCTTCAGTCAGGCTTAACCTTAGTCGCTGCCATGAGAAGAAAAGGCCTTAAAGAATCACCTACAGAGCCAGGCACGGTGGCGCATGCCTGTAATCCCAGCACTTTGGGAGGCTGAGGCAGGAGGATCGCGAGTTCAAAGCCAGCCTCAGCAATGGCAAGGCACTTAGCAACTCAGTGAGATCCTGTCTCTAAATAAAATACAAAAAAGGGCTGGGAATGTGGCCCAGTGGTTGAGTGCCCCTGAGTTCAATCCCTGGTACCAAAAAAAAAAAAGACTCACCTACAGAGGAAGAGAAATTAAGAGGATCCTCCAACTTAAAAAAAAAATAAATAAAATATAATATATTAATATATATATAAATTTTATATATATATATAATATATAAATAATTTTATATTTTATATGGAGATTTTCAGGATCTAAATAAATATATTGAGATATTTCAGAACTTATGCCAGGTGTTTGACCTCATCTGGAAAGATATTATGTTATTACTTAGCCACACTTTAGCCTCCAATAAGAAGGAGGCCACCCTAAAGGAAGCAGCTAAGAAAATTTGGGGATGGACCTACATCTTGCCCATGCCTCAGCATCACAAACTAGAAACAAACCTAATTATTCATCTGGAGCACAGGCAATTACCAGAAACAATCCTGATTGAGACCCAAATGATGAACAGGATGCTTGGAAGATTATATATTTCCAAATGTTGGTCCTTAAAGTCCTTGGAAGGATCAAGCAAAAGCCCATTAACTATTCCAAGGTTCCTGAAATTAATCAGGGCTCCAGGAAGGTCCTGCTATTTTCATGGAGAAACTCAGGGAGGCAATAAAAACACACCACCCTAAATCCTGAATCCATAAAGGGCCACCTACATATACAAGATAAATGTACTGAAAAGTTTACTACCCCTCTGAGTTATAAACAGGTTTGGAAGCCTTTAAGGTATTAAAACGTGGTCTTATTTTGAGCCCCTGTCCTCAGTTTACCTTTAGAGCAAGATTTAACCTGTTTGTCACTGAGAGAGGAGGAATAAATGGACCTGCTCAACAGCTAGTAGCTTATCTCAGTAAGGAGCTTAACATCATAGCTTTGTTCTCGAAAGCAATAAAAACTAAGTTATCATAATTTTCATCCAAACCTGTCTGATTACCAGCTTAAAAAAAAAAAAAAAAATGGGGCTGGGGGTTGTGGCTCAACGGTAGAATGCTTGCCTAGCATGTGCGCAGCCCGGATTACAAATAAACACATTGTGCACAACTAAAGCAAATAAATAAATATTTTTAAAAATGGTTAAAGTGCCTTAGGCTTGAGGTTTCTGCTCAGAATACCAGTTCCACCCCCCATACACACTTCCAGACCTCAGCTAGGACTTATATTGAAATGCAAATGGAAGAAGCCTGCAAACTCAGTAGGAGACTATACTCTCTGACTCCCAACAAGAAAAAAAAAGTGTCCTTTACCTTAACTCAGACTAAACCACAAAGTAATTACCGACAGGTCATTTTTTTCTAGGACTCTTGCTTTTCTTAAATTCTGTATTTTTCTGAGCTTATGATTTTGATCCTATGCACCTAGGTTAATGTTTTTCTGATCAGCCCTATTTTTTATTCGACTATGGAGTTCTTAAACATTTGTAACATTGCAATGGAGATTCATCTACAAAAAGCTACAAGGCCTTTCCTATTGTGTTATGTGTGCACACTTGTGTTATGTGTTGTATGTCTATATATGCATGTGTCCATATATCTTGTACATGATAAGATTGGCAGATAGAAAATGAGTGCTGGGGCTGGGGTTGTGGCTCAGCGGTAGAGTGCTTGCCTAGCATGTGCCCGGCCCAGGTTCCATCCTCAGCACCATGTAAACATAAATGCATTGCATTATGTACAACTAAAGCAAATAAATAAATATTAAAAAAAAAAAAAAGAAAAAATGAGTGCTCATAAAAATTTTTAAAAATGGATCCAAATACCTTCAATTCACATGATTTAAAAAGGTTCAATTTAAATTGGCTAAACAATTGAAAATAAAGATGTCTTTAAACTTAACTCACAAGTCTCTCTAGGTGTTCAAAGAATTAATTAAATGTTGATGTCTATAAAATGTCTAATATCCCTTGGTTCTAGGATTTTTCTTCAACAAGGAAGAATTGGCCAATACTGTTCAATACACTTGTCTGATATTTTGGTAAATTAAGTAAAGTAAATGCTAACTGTTAAATGTACCATCAAGTACTCTTTTAACTCCTTGAATTCCATTGGGTAACATTATTGATTGTTTTCATAAATTGGTAAATGAAGAATAAAAAGGTTTTTTTAATATTTGTTTATTTGCTTTAGTTGTACACAATGCAATGCATTCATGTTTATGTGGTGCTGAGGATCGAACCCAGGCCGCGCATGTGCTAGGTGAGAGCTCTACCATTGAGCCACAACCCCAGCCCCAGAATAAAAGGGTTTTAAGGTTGCTTTGTCATCACTGAAAAAGGTTACTAAAGATTTAAAGTTCCAACAGATATAATTCTATATACTTAAACATTGTGTTTTCATGAAATGGTAAACAGATGTGCTTCTATATACAAAGGTTTATAGAAGATTTCTATATATACAAACGCTTAACATTTCAACAGTTCCAATTAAGAGTACTGTAAATAACAAAATGTTTTTTATTAAGATGAAATAATTTGCCTAATTTCAAATTATTACAAGGATTGTTTCAGAATGTGAACAGAAATAATTGGGGGGGTTAAGCACTTTTGAGGAGAAAGAAATTAGCCTCAGCAATGGTGAGGCACTTAGCAACTCAAGACCCTGTCTCTAAGTAAAATACAAAAAAGGACTGGGGATGTGGCCCAGTAGTCGAGTGCTCCTGAGTTCAATCTCCGGTACCACAAAAAAAAAAAAAAAAAAAGAAATTAGGTTCTAGATATGGAAACCATATTTAATAGAAGGAAAAGAAAATGTTTCAAGATAAGAAAGTCTTCATATGATGAAGTAAATAAGAGGGTTTAAGTAAGTGATAAAGAAGTTCTATGTAAGTTGGTTCTATATGTAAGGTTTTTCCCCCCAAGGTCAAATGTTAATGTACTGATATAAACCAAAGTTTAATCTATATATTAAAAGGTAGCCGGGCGCGGTGGCGCACGCCTGTAATCCCAGCACTTTGGGAGGCTGAGGCAGGAGGATCGCGAGTTCAAAGCCAGCCTCAGCAATGGCGAGGCACTTAGCAACTCAGTGAGACCCTGTCTCTAATAAAAACACAAAAAAGGGCTGGGGATGTGGCCCAGTGGTCAAGTGCCCCTGAGTTCAATCCCTGGTACCAAAAAAAAAAAAAAAAAAAAAAAAAAAAAAATATATATATATATATATATATATATATATATATATATATATATATATATATATATTAAAAGGACAAAGATTTCTTAAAACATTGTGTTTATTAAGTTTTGGGTTTTTTTTTTTTTTTTTTTTTTTTTTTGAGCAAGGAATTAAGAATCATACAACTGTGGTTAAACAACAACTGTTATTTTGGAATACTGTAACATGTTATTTCTTTAGGAGCTAAACTTGATTAATATAAAAAACATCAGTGTAGTTGTGGTGCTATTACTCTTCTTTGTATATTAAATGTGTTCATATCTTTCAGGTATACAAGCCTTAAGGTAGAAGCTTTAAAAGAGCATTATATCAAGCTGGTGTTCTCCAAACTAGAGTTGTATGATAATTTTAGGCTTATAAAGATAACATTGGAGATTTATTTATATCATTTAGTATTCTACAACTGGATCTGTTATCAATAAGATATATAAAGTTTTATGTTACTTTTTATACTGGGGTAGAATTTAAATGTATTTTTAAGTTAATGAGAGCCTAATCTATATAAAAGTTTAACATTGTAAAACACAAAAACATTTTGCTACTTTTCCACAAAAGGTTAAAAGCTCTCAGCCTTTCTTTAATTTGTGTTTTAAATATAATATCACATTGTGTTAATGTTCATGTGAACTCAAGCAACAATATATGTAACTCCGTAAAATTCTATTTAATAAGCAAAGATCAGCTTCAGAACTAGAACACTTGACCTAAGATTTATAAAAAGCCCCACATTACCTGAGATAAGGCTCTGCCTCCCACCTTACTACATGCCAGAATGACCCCAAAGTAGGCCAAACTTCAATTTGTTTAACGTTATGTTCAAAAGATTGATTTGTTGTTGTTGTTAAGACTTCTAGAAGGGCTGGGGCTGTAGCTCAATGGCAGAGTACTTGCCTAGCATGCGTGAGGCACTGGGATCAATCTTCAGCACCACATAAAAAAAAAAAAAAAATAACCAAATACAATAAAGACTACTAGGATCTCAAACAGGTTATAGTACATAACTCAGTCAAAATTCAAGATAGTTATTACACAAATTAAATGTTTTTACTCTTGTTAATTTTATTTTGTATTTTCCTTATAAACTGTCTAAAGGTTGCCTGTTCATGTTTTGCAGAGGTATTGCTTCACAACCTGGGTTAATTTAAGCCATCACCTACAGGACAGATAGGATAGTACAGACCCAAATTATTAAAAAGGGTAAATGACTATAAGGTTATAAACATTAAAGTAAAGCTCAGTACTCTTATTAATTTAAGACTGGTGAAACTAACTTGCTAGATGTTTAAGATCAAGGCTTAAAAATTAAAGTTAAGGGACTGAGATTGTGGCTCAGCAGTGGAACGTTCGCCTAGCATGTGTGCGGCCTGGGTTTGATCCTCAGCACCACGTAAAAATAAAGGCATTGTGTACAACTGAAGCAAATAAATAAATGTTTTTTTAAAAAAATTAAAGTTAAGCCGGGCGCGGTGGTGCATGCCTGTAATCCCAGCACTTGGGAGGCTGAGGCAGGAGGAACATGAGTTCAAAGCCAGCCTCAGCAATGGCGAGGCACTTAGCAACTCAGTGAGACCCTGTCTCTAAATAAAATACAAAAAAAAAAAGGTCTGGGGATGTGGCCCAGTGGTCGAGTGCCCCTGATTTCAATCCCCGGTACCAAAAAAAAAAAAAAAAAAAAAAAAAAAATTAAAGTTAAATGAAAACAAATATTTGGCTCTTGCCCTCAGAGTCAGTCTGAATCCAAGGAACAGGGAACTTCTCTAAAGAGTTTTGCAACTCTGGGCCACATAGCCTCCTGATCAGGGAGATTAATGAGACCTCTGGGGAAAGTGTACTTGCTGTGAAGAGGAGTGTCATCGGAGAAGGGTGACATCCCTGATGCTTCCAAGTGAAGCCACATGGTCAAGCAAGATGTGGACCCATCCTAGCGCAAATGGCACTAGCAGAACTAAGAAACTGCTCTCAAGTTCCCCAAGAGTGATTCTATGGGAACTCAGCTGACTCTTAACAATAGACAGAAACAAAATTCAGTTTGACCTTCTTCATCTTAAACACCTAGCAAAACAGTGAAAACCAAACACAGCCATTCCTGGGCATTTAAAAAATAATAATTAGGGGCTGGGGTTGTGGCTCGGCGGTACAGCGCTCGCCTGGCGCAGGTGCAGCGGGGTTCGATCCTCAGCACCACGTACATATAAACGTATCATGTACAACTAAAGCAAATAAATAAATATTTAAAAAATAATAATAATAATTAAGTGTAACTTCAACTATACATTTGTGTTAGTCCCCTCCCCCAAAATAAGTAAGACTAGAGGCTACAAAAGAGAGATTCTTAGGAAGGAATGCCTAATATAACTATCAAGAGGAACTTCCAGAGCCAGGAGATTTTAGTTAGTTTAAGGCCTACAGATCTTCCTAACCTACACAGGTAGGCTTAATATTCACTTGTATGATTATCTAGCCCTACATAACAGAAATAAAGGGTTCTCTACTAGACACAGAGGTCATACCAGTAGAAAGGTTTTACAAGATCAGATGACATTAAGTAGCTTAACTACATTTTATGGGGATAGATATCTGTAACATTAAAAGTTAAATGTTGCCGGGCGTGGTGGCGCATGCCTGTAATCCCAGCACTTGGGAGGCTGAGGCAGGAGGTTCGCGAGTTCAAAGCCAGCCTCAGCAATGGTGAGGCACTTAGCAGCTCAGTGAGACCCTGTCTCTAATAAAATACAAAAAAAGGGCTGGGGATGTGGCCCAGTGGTCGAGTGCCCCTGAGTTCAATCCCCAGTACCAAAAAAAAAAAAAGTTAAATGTTGTGTTTACATTTCTAATAACTCTGGAGATGTTAAAAATTTACATTCCCAAATAAAGGCCTTGTCCACTCTGTCCTTATTATGGGGACAACTTCTCAGCCCTCACACCTCCTGGTGAGAAATTATTGACTGCTATCATCTTCATGGTATACATTGACATGTTCCAGATGCTGCAACATTTCTTCAGTACTCACGTTTTTTGTTTCTCTCATAGAAGCACCCATCCCTGATGACTTTACAACTTGTTCTTCTCCAGACTTCAATCTGACCTGACTTCTAAACAGGGAACTCCAAACTACTTGCCCCATCTCACCGCCCCACCCCCCCAGCTTTGAAGAAGCCAGATTGGTCATCATCCCTTTTCCTTACAGTAGTAAGGAGTTCCTAAAATTAGAGGGGGGAATGAAGCCAGAATCAGACAGGCAGTCAGTATATATAGGTAAATCAAGTCAGGTCAGATCAAGAAAGCTAATTTTGAGTGAGTTCTGGGAAATTGGAGGCTGTCCCTTGAGGGATTGAAATGTTAATTCCTTCAGAGCCCTTCCTCCATCCTTATTAAGAACCTGCTCCTTTGGGGCTGCCCCAACCTGTTGCTAGCACATGCGCGACCCGGGTTCGTCAGCACCACGTAACCTGTCATTGCCAACTGGAATTGAACCTGCTCCTGCCCCAACCTGTTGCCAAGGACCTGCTATAAAGTTAATGTGTCCTGGGCTGCATCATCATACCCTTCCCCCTTCAGCCCATTTGCTTCTCACCTTTTGGCCATCCCACCCACCATTCCTGAGCCTGGTCACTGGGCCTGGTCATGTATACAGGAAGGAGAAAGATAAGGGGAAGAGCAGGAGAACAAAGGAAGCCTGGGACATATAAAAAAGGTAGACCTGCCTCGCTTCTGGGGATACCAGAATACCAGCAATGGCCCCCCTCCCTCCCGGGAGAAGTCTATGTTACCCCTTTTAAATAAACCCTGCTTTATATGCTTGCCTCAGCGTGCTTCTCTAATGTTCAAACTTCAACATTTGTGGGAGCAGAACTCTCACTGGTAAATGGTGGTATCAATATTAACATGAAGATGTCAGTTCGTCCCATGCTGATCTAGATTTAACACTATTGCAGTAAAATGTATTCACTTATCTTTTTTTAGTTTAAAACAACAAAAATTTATTGAATTTTGGGGTGGAAATTGATCAACTAATTCTGAAGTTTACCAGAAAATTCATAATCTTAGAATAATAGTAGCCAAGACATTCTTAAAATAATACATTTAGATGCTCTATCATATCATAAAACTACAGATAAGTCTGCTTTTGTTATATAAGTGTAAACAAATAGATCAATTAAATAGAGAACAGAAGCCGGGCATGGTGGCGCACGCCTGTAATCCCAGCACTTTGGGAGGCTGAGGCAGGAGGATCGCGAGTTCAAAGCCAGCCTCAGCAATGGCGAGGCACTTAGCAACTCAGTGAGACCCTGTCTCTAAATCAAATACAAAAAAGGGCTGGGGATGTGGCCCAGTGGTCAAGTGCCCCTGAGTTCAATCCCTGGTACCAAAAAAAAAAAAAAAAAAAAATAGAGAACAGAAAGCCCCAAAACAAAACTAAACATATATAATGACCTGACTTAACAGGAAAAATCACTGTGATTTAGTGACGAAAATGATCTTGTTAATAAATGGTGCTAGGTAAATTGAATATCCATATGAAAAAGTAAATGTTGACTCCCATATTACACCATACAAATAAATTTATCTGCAATTGATCATAGACCTAGATATGAAAAGTAAAGTTCAGGAAGAAAACTAAAATATCTTGGCATCAGCAAGAATGTGTTCAGGGAGACCCAAAAAACAACAGTAATTAGTTTTTTTAAGAGAATTGATAAATTGGCCTTCATTAAAACTTGAGGGGGCTGGGGTTGTGGCTCAGCGGTAGAGCGCTCGCCTAGCACGTGTGCAATCCAGGTTTGATCCTCAGCACCATGTAAAAACAAAAAGGCATTGTGTACAACTAAAGCAAATACTTTTTTAAAAATTTGAGAACATCTGGAAGGTGGCAGTGGCTTCAGAGTTTTGGATATTCTCTAATTGCCAATAAAAAAGCAAATAGAAGCTGGGCATGGTGGCATGTGCCTGTCTGTAGTCCCAGCTACTTCTGATGTTGAAGCATAAAGATCCCTTGAGTCCAGGAGTTGGAGGTCAGCCTGGGCAACATAGACCTCAGCTCAAAAAGAAAGGGGGTGGGTGAAAGAATAGATGAAAAATATTTCCTAGGTATCAAGATTTCCCCTCAAGCCAGATGTGGTGGCCCACACCTGTAATCCCATCTACTCCCAGTAACTTGGGAAGCTGAGGCAGGAGAACTGCAAGTTTGAGACCAGTCGATGCAAATTAGACCATGTCTCCAAGTAAATCAATAGGGCTATGGATACACCTCACTGGTGGAGCACTTATCTAACATGTGTAAGGCCCTTAGTTCAATCCTCAATACAGTGGGGGGGGGATCCCCACAAAAGGGGATGGGGAAGCCCGGAGCAGTGGCGCACACCTGTAATCCCAGCACTTGGGAGGCTGAGGCAGGAGGATCACGAGTTCAAAGCCAGCCTCAGCAATGGCGAGGCACTTAGCAACTCAGTGAGACCCTGTCTCTAATAAAACACAAAAAAGGCGTCGGGATGTGGCCTAGTCTTCAAGTGCTCCTGAGTTCAATCCCTGGCACCAAAAAAAAAAAAAAAAATTGGGGGGACTGGGATTGTGGCTCAGCAGTAGAACGCTCGCCTAGCACATGTATGGCCCAGGTTTGATCCTCAGCACCACGTAAAAATAAAGGCATTGTGTACAACTAAAACAAATAAATATTTTTTTTAAAAAAAAGTAGGGATGGGGACAATAACGAAGGACAAATTCTTTTTTTTGTTGTTGTTGTTTTTGTTTTTGTACTATGTCATCCCATGGCAAAACACAAAAGGACAAGAAAGAACAAGAATGAATGGGAATTGGGCCAAAGTCATCCTTTCATCAAGAATCTATTCCTAATCTATTCCCAGCACTGGGAGGCTGAGGCAGGGGCGTGAGTAGCCTCAAAGGGTCAGTGAGCGCTCTTGCCCAAAAAAAGGTTTGGAGAACATGTAGTTGAGGCACAAAAAAAAAAAAAAAAAAAAGATTCCTGGGACTGGGGCGTATCTCAATGGTAGCGCGCTTGCCCAACATGTGTGAGGCACTGAGTTCGATCTAAATATAATTAATAAAATAAAGGTCCATTGACAACTAAGAAAAAAAATATATATGTATATAAAAAGAGGAATATATTCCTGCAGGACTTTGAACCACAACAAAGGAATATGGCAGCCTCCATGGGCTCTGACAATTTATGAGAACCTAATATACAGACTTAAAATAGAATGTGGACCTAAATACCCAGAAGCACCTCCTCCTTTATAAGATTTGTAACAAAAACTAATATGAATAGAATTAATAGTCTTAATGAAGTGGTGATCCCAAGAGCCATATCAGTGCTAGAGAAATGATAGAATTCATATGGAATCAAAGTTATTCTGTAAGAACTGCTAGACTGAATAATGTCTAAAGAAAATATGAAACTCTCTTAA
Organism: Tamias sibiricus; assembly: GCA_025594165.1. Taxonomy (NCBI): domain Eukaryota; kingdom Metazoa; phylum Chordata; class Mammalia; order Rodentia; family Sciuridae; genus Tamias; species Tamias sibiricus. The sequence continues at coordinate 10,437,479 of CM046663.1, read as the reverse complement.
CCACCAGATGAACAGTGTTATAGCAACTAATTGAAACAAAACAAACAAAACTACAGGCCCTCTTCACATTCAATTTAAGTAGCTTTCATTTTCTACAGTAGCATATTTTCTAGATACGTGTTGTAGATCTCAAAGCACTGAAAAGGATGCTCCCTGAATAAGGCAATGTGTCTTAAGACGCTGTAAATCATACTAATTTGTTTGTCTATTTGAAATAAATTGTGCTATAATAACAACAAAAATTACTCCCACAATAATTAACTCACAGCCGGGCGCGGTGGCGCATGCCTGTAATCCCAGCACTTTGGAAGGCTGAGGCAGGAGGATCGCGAGTTCAAAGCCAGCCTCAGCAATGGGGAGGCACTTAGCAACTCAGTGAGACCCTGTCTCTAAATAAAATACAAAAAAGGTCTGGGGATGTGACCCAGTGGTCGAGTGCCCCTGAGTTCAATCCCCGGTACCACAAAAAAAAATAAAAAATAATAATAATAATTAACTCACTTCTGTAATAACAGCATTAATCTATGCATGAAGACAGAAACATTATGACCTAATCATCTCCTAATAGTCCCACCCCTCAACACTATTGCATTGGGGATTAAGTTTCCAACACATGAACTTTGAGGGACACACTCAAACCATACCAAATGGGAAATAGACATGGAGAGTTTCTGCTGAGTTTCAAAGTATAATGATTGTTTTGAGGAAATTACCTATATAATTGTTTGAATTGTAAGCTAAACTAACTGGAACTTTTTTTTTTTTTTTTTTTTTTTTGGTATTGGGAATTAAACCTAGGAATGCTCTACCACTGAGCTACATTCCCAGCTTTTTTTTTTTTTTTTTTTTTTTTTTTTTTTTTTTGGTACTGGGGATTGAACTCAGCGGCACTAGACCACTGGGCCACATCCCCAGCCCTTTTTTGTATTTTATTAGAGACAGGGTCTCACTGAGTTGCTAAGTGCCTCGCCATTGCTGAGGCTGGCTTTGAACTCGCGATCCTCCTGTCTCAGCCTCCCAAAGTGCTGGGATTACAGGCGTGCGCCACCGTGCCCGGCTTCCCAGCTTTTCTTATATTTTGTTTTGAACTTGGTAGTTTCCTGATGCTTCAAAAATTTTCCAGTGAGATTAATGGTGACATTAACAAATGTAATTTTATATGTTCTTATATAATGAAGTGACAACATTTTGGAAAATTGTATCATTTAATGAATCTGGGAAATCATGCCAGGGTAAAAATCCATTCAAACCACAAGCTTAAACCAATGGATTTTTTTTTTTTTTTTTTTTTTTTTTTTTTTTTTTTTTGGTCCTGGGGATTGAACTCAGGGGCACTCGACCACTGGCCACATCCCCAGGCCTTTTTTGTATTTTATTAGAGACAGGGTCTCACTGAGTTGCTAAGTGCCTCGCCATTGCTGAGGCTGGCTTTGAACTCGCGATCCTCCTGCCTCAGCCTCCCAAAGTGCTGGGATTACAGGCATGCGCCACCGCGCCCGGCTCCAATGGATTTTGATGTAAACAGAATGATAAGTTCATGGATATGGTTTCAGATTCCACTTGCAGCTAATATTTAATAAAATACCACTTGTCATATTTTTGGTGCAGTATCAGAGAATATCCATAATAATCTGACAAGACTATTAAAATACCCCTTTATAAAGAAAAAATAATATGTATTTATATACACTTATGTAATTTTCTTCATATAAAGCAAACAATATTTGTTACAGACTGAATACAGAAACCAATATGACAGCCCTGCAGTTTTTTCTACTAAAAAAGAATTACAAATGTAAAATTATGACATTCTGTTTATGAAACTCTTTTTGGAAAATGTGGTGGGTTTGTCATACACACATACACACACACACACACACACACACAAATATTGTCTTTTGGTACCAGGGTTTGAACCCAGGGACATTTATCCACTGATCCATATTCCTATCCCTTTTTATTTTGAGACAGGGTCTTTCTAAGTTGTTTAGGGCCTTGCTAAATTGTTAAGGCTGACTTTGAACTTGTAATCCTCTTGCCTTAGCTTCCCAAGATGCTGAGATTATAGGCCTGTGCCACTGTGCCTGACTTTAAAAACAAATGTTTATTGAGTGCCTACTCTGAGACAAGGACTTTCATAATCTGGATTTATTCAAAATCACACTACTATGATTTGACTCATTTTACCTCTCTGCACTCTTATAGGCCTCATTTTACCTCTCTTCACTCTTATAGGCCTCTCTATTCTAATATATATTTTATTTTGCAGTGATGGGTATTGAATTCAGGGCCTTTCAGGACTCTACCACTGATTTGTACCCATATCCACACTGTTCTAATTTTAATCATTTATTTGGAGTATTACTGATAAGTACAGTATGACACCTTGCTTAATTTTTCAGCTTTATTTTACACACACACACACACACACACACACACACACACACATCTTTTCCCTCTTCCAAGTCAATCAGGGGTCAAATCCTATGGAGTTTTCCTCAAAACATTTTTTTCTTGAACTAAGCCTTCCTTCTATGTTCCCACTATTGCTTTGGTCCAATCTCACCGTATCTTTTATAGCCTTTTGAATTTATTTCCTGTACTTGCTCTATCACCCTAGTCTGTGTCTCTCCATGGCACTCTATCCTTTTTTTTTTTTTTTAATATTTATTTATTTGCTTTAGTTGTACACAATGCGCTTATTTTTTCGTGGTGCTGAGGATGGAACCCGGGCCACGCACGTGCTAGGCGAGCACTCTACCGCTGAGCCACAACCCTAGCCCCCACACTCTATCCTTATAGAGTTATTTTCCTAAAAAAAACAAAAGCAGTCTTATGCCTGAATACTTTTTTTTAAAAAATATTTTTATTTATTTGCTTTAGTTGTACACAATGCGTTTTATTCAAAAAAGCATTTTATTTGTACGTGGTGTTGAGGATGGAACCTGGGTCGCCCACGTGCTAGGCGAGCACTCCACCACTGAGCCACAATCCCAGCCCCATGCCTGAATACTTTTATTGGCTCTTGCGTTTGTCTTTTAGGGCTTCCATTATAATACATCTGAGACTTGGGCTAGATCTTGAGTTCCATCTACAGCAACACACACACACACACACACACACACACACACACAAATACCACAAACTGAGTGGCTTAAACAACAAAAATGTATTTCCTCAAAGTGCTGGAGGCTTGGAGACTAAAACCAAGACCAAGATTTCAGCAAGAGGGCTGGGGTTTTGGCTCAGTGGTAGAGCACTTGCCTAGCATGTGTGAGACACTGGGTTCAATTCTTCTTCTTCTTCTTCTTTTTTTTTTTAATATTTATTTATTTGCTTTAGTTGTACACAATGCATGTATTTTTATGTGTTGGTTAGGATCGAACCCAGGTCGTGCACGTGCTAGGCGAGCGCCCTACCACTGAGCCACATCCCAGCCCCCACTGGGTTCAATTCTCAGCACCACATATGAATAAAACAAAGGTCCATCAACTAAATAAAAATTAAAAAAAAAACAAAAAGACGGGGTTGGGGATATAGCTTAATTGGTAGAGTGCTTGTCTCGCATGCACAAGGCCCTGGGTTCAATCCCCAGCATAGCCGGAAAAAAAAAAAAAAAGACGTCAGCAAGACTGTCTGTCTTCTCCCACTGTCTTCACATGGTCTTCTCTGTGTGTGTCTTTGTGTCCTAATCTCCTCTTCTTATAAAGATAGTCATATCAGCATAGGGCCTACCATGCAGACCTAATTTAATCACAATTTACCTCTTTAGAGTCCCTAATACTGAGGATTAAGGAATTTTGAGTGTACATGTTAATAGAGTAAGAGAAGAAGGAGGAATATAATTAAGAGAGTAGTTCAGTGGTTAATAGATAATGATTAATAGTTATTAGATGATAATGGATTGGCTTAGAGTGTTTGTGTTCAGGATATCTTTTGAAAGTAGAGCCAAAAGAATTTGCTGATTGGATTGTGGTGTGTGTGTGTGTGTGTGTGTGTGTGTTACTAGGGATTTTTAAAATTCCAGGGGCACTTTACTACTGAGCCATATCTCCAACCCTTTAAATTTTTTTTTTTTTTTTTAAATTTTGAGACAGGGTCTCACAAAGTTGCTCAGGGCCTTGCTAAATATCTGAGGCTGGGCTTGAACTTGTGATATTCTGGTCTCAATTGGCCCCCTTCCTGGCAGTATTACAGCTATGTGCTATCATGCCTGGCTCTGATTGGATATTGAGTATGTAGTAAGAAAAGGTGTCAAGTATGACTCCTAGATTGCTGGTCTGAGAATGTGGATGAGAGAGAGTGTCTGCATGAAATAGAAAGATCTGGGAAAGGGAATGGTCTTGGGCTAGACACATTAAGTTTGAGATGCTTATTTGACATCCAGATATAGAATAATCCTGTACAGATCAAGAAAATGACCATTTGGGAAGGTGATCTGATAACTGCTAAAGCAAAATACTTGACAAGATGATGTCCAGTGGACGAACAAGAGGGCTGACCTTAGAGTGGAACATGCAGTTTGTTCACTGTGACAGGAAGGGAAGACAATGTAGGTGGACTTCTACCCACTGTAGTGGGGTAGATTTTGTGCTGATAGGAGGAGGCAATTTTACTCTGACCATGTCCTTTTCTACAGTGAAGTAAAAGGTGATATTATTGGCTATGGTGAGCAGGGGAGGAGTATTGGTGTGAGCTGAGAGAAAATAGTGTAAAACAGTAAGAGAGGAAAGTAAGAGAGGGCCAAACCTAAGGACTGAGGTCCACCTGATATCTGTGGTAATAAATTTAAAGAAAGTTTACAATGATATTATGGCATAGGCAGGGAAGGAGGGAGGGAGGGAGAGAGAGAGGAAATTTACATTGGCATGAGGTTTGGGGCGGGAGTTTGGTCAAAGGACAGAGTGGAAATAGTCTTGCAGTTGCAAGAGATCAAAGAATAATGTCCTGTATTTCATGTGTCAATCCTGTTACACGAGATGTAAGAGAAAAGCACATCCACTTTAAGAGAGGACTATAGGAAAAGGTGCATCCCATCTTCCAATTAAAGAAGGAAGGCAAAGGGAAGATGATATAAAAATCATTGGTAGATTTTGCTGCTGATAGACTGAGTTTCCAAAAACTCAACAGAGGTTTTGGAACAACTGAGGGATGCAGGGAATTGGGTCAGTTGAGGAATGTATGGAGTATTAGAATCTGGGGAATTAGAATTTGTGTAGTGACTGAGGTAAGTAGGAATTAGCTTCAATCATGTTTTTTTTTTTTTTTGGATAGTTTTAAAATATTTGCTTATTGTATAAATTTAATATAGTAATATTTACCATTTTAGTGCACAGTTCTACTAAATTTTGATAAACATATGCTTGTGTAGTCACTACCACAATCAAGATATAGTTCTATCATTCTAAAATATCCCATTGACTCGTGTAGTCAACCTCTCCCTAGCCCCTAGTTCCTGGAAACCATTGATATTCCTTATCTACAGGAATGTCCAGCCTTGTCCAGAATGTCATATATATAATATGTAGCCTTTTGAATCATGGTGTTGCTTGCATCTGTAGTTTATTCCTTTTATTGCAAAGTAGTATTTTATTATGTGAATGTGCTACTGTGCAGAATAGTGTTTTATTACATTAATGTACTGCTGTTTATTCTTTGAACAGTCAAGTATATTTTGGGTTGTTTCCACTTTTCATTGATTACTAATAAAACCTCTATGGGGTCTAGGGTTGTGGCTCAGCAGTAGAGTGCTCGCCTAGCACGTGGGCGGCCTGGGTTCAATCCTCAGCACCACATACAAATAAACACATTGTGTACAACTAAAGCAAATAAATAAATATTAAAAAAACCTCTATGAACATTTGCATAACAAGTTTTTTGCATGAACACAATTTTTCTTTTCTTGTGAATAAATACTTAGGAATGGGATAGATACTGAAAAGTCAACATTTTTTTCATGAGAAATTGCTGAACTGTTTTGCAGAGTGTGAGTTCATCTCTTTTTTACAGCATTGAGGTTTCACTATAGTAGGAATGACACGGAGTAGGGTTGAGTAGTTCAGATGAGACACAGTAGGGCTCACAAATCTTCAATATCTGTTATTACAGAAAAACTTAGTTGGTTCTTGTTTAGTTGGTCTGTGGCCCACAGGAACTCATGATCTGGTTGTGCTAATTTTATAAGTAATTTAGTGGAGTTTCTGAGGTCAATAATAACAACACAACAACACAATTATAAGGTTGGTTGTGTATTTAGAGATATAATAAAATTTTTGCTCTTTCCGAGTGCGGTGTCGCACGCCTGTAATCCCAGCACTTGGGAGGTTGAGGCAGGAGGATCGCGAGTTCAAAGCCAGCCTCAGCAATGGCGAGGCACTTAGCAACTCAGTGAGACCCTGTCTCTAATCAAATACTAAAAGGAGCTGGGGTGTGGCCTAGTGGTTGAGTGTCCCTTAGTTCAATCCCTGGTACCAAAAAAAAAAAAAAAAAAAAAAATTTTTTTTTTTTTTTTTGCTCTTGAAATGGAGAGAAATAAAGGTGTTTTAAAGGTATTGGAAACAGGTTTTTATGAATGCTGTATACAAAACATGTAGGTTTTCATTTTGTTGTAGTCATTGAAAATTGAGTTCTGTATTTAAAAGGGTAAAGATGTCCCCCAAATCATTGTATTTTCACACGCAGCTGTACATACATAAAACATACATGAAAACAACAGCACCCGAAGGAGGATGGAGGAAGATGGGAAGATGGGAAGCTGCACTTTCCTAACCTAGAAAGGTGCTCTAGATACAGCGCGCAAGGTTGTGCGCATACACGGGGCTAGCCAAAGTTCAGTTGGTGCCGGGCATGCGCAGTCGCTCCGATTCGGCGCCGGCCTTTGCGGAGGGGCGGGACTACGTACGGCGTCTCTCCTTCCAACCGCAGCTTGTGGCAGCGCCATTTTGAATGTGCGGCTGCCGCGGGCGTTAGTTCGGTAGGCAGGGCTGCGGGCTCCGGCATCGAGCAGTTTCCTTACTTTCTTTGCTTCGTTTCCATAGATACATGTAGAGACATACGTATATACATCTAGGCCTGTATCCGTTGTTTGAGACGAACTCCCTAAGATGATGTTAAGAGGAAACCTGAAGCAAGTGCGCATTGAGAAAAACCCGGCCCGTCTTCGCGCGCTTGAATCCGCAGCCGGCGAGAACGAGCCGGTGGCCGCGGCGGCCATGGCGCTGGCGTTGGCGGGAGAGCAGGCACCGCCTGCCCAAGCACCCCCGGAGGACCACCCGGAGGAAGAGATGGGGTTCACCATTGACATCAAGAGTTTCCTAAAGCCGGGTGAGAAGACGTACACGCAGCGTTGCCGCCTCTTTGTAGGGAATCTGCCCACCGACATCACCGAGGAGGATTTCAAGAGGCTCTTCGAGCGCTACGGTGAGCCCAGCGAGGTCTTCATCAACCGGGACCGTGGCTTCGGCTTCATCCGCTTGGTGAGTCTCGGGCCGCCGGCCCGAGGGAACAAAAGGGCGGTCGGGGTGTCCGCGGCGGGGCTTCGCTTGTCCAGGGACGCCGTCTCTCTGTGGATGGTGACCCCCTCGGTCCCTGCTCGGTGTGGTGGCCTCTGCTTCGCGCCGGTTGGGCTTTGCCTGTAGCGGCAGGCCTGCTGCCGCGCGCTAGATCGTTACGGTCAAGCCTGCCTTGAACGCTTAGCCTCCGGTACCCCGGGGGGGGGGGGGTCGGAGTCGCCGGGTCCGAAGGCATTTTCCGGTGACAGTTTTTAGAGGTACAAATACGTTGTGAAAAAAATGGATTGGATATGGGCTTGGAACGGATGCTTCGGTTTGGCCAGAAATTTCACTGGGTTTGAAGGAGCAAACGATTTGCTTCTTAAAGACTTACCCAAAACATCCCTTTGCCTTCAGCAAGCCCTGCACGCGTTAACTGTAAACCCCGTCTTTACCTTAATCCTTGCAGGTGCCTAAACTGTGTACTCGAGTAACACTATTCGATCTGCAGTGATGGGACAGTGTTGAATTGTATTTCTAATATTGTTTTTCCGCCCGACTTTTGTAGGTTCCTGTGTTTTGGTGGGGGAGGTTGGCCAATATACTACTTTATATTTGACTTATTTGCCCTGCAGTAGAATATTATGTGTCTTGCCCCTTTTAAATGTAAATTTTGAAAAGTTTTTTAATAACATGCAAAAATTGTGCCCCCTTCATATCTAAAAAGCTTTGATAGTTTACACTCAGGACAAAGTATTTTTTTAATATTTTTAAACTGTTAAACCTTTATTTTATTTATTTATATGTGGTGCCGAGAATCGAACCCAGTGCCTCACACATGCTAGGCAAGCGCTCTACCACTGAGCCACAACCCCAGCTCCCAAAGTATTTGTTTCTATTAGGTATTCCTGTGTTTTATGGTGAGTCCATCAGTTTTCAGTTATACAGCATTATTGTAATTCATATTTAGATACTGTTTTTTCTAAAATTAAAATCTTTTTTAGAAGGGGACATTTTTTCACATATGATTTTGCACATGTTATCTTTCTAGTTAGACCCTCAATCTGATTGCAGTTTATGGAAGCTGTCTTATTGGAACTTCGAACTTTCAAAATCGATTTCTCTCCATATGTGGACAAAGTAAAACTTAATATGTAGAGAAAATTTATTGTAATTAAATTATACTGTATCAGGGCAAGTTCTTAAATATTTAAGTGGCTTCAAGAGAAGGGTAAATAGTTACAAAGTTTTAATAATAAATCAATATTTCCTTGGAATTCAAGTAAATGATAAGTACATTTTGAACAGATATTTGTCTTTTGGACAGTAGAGAAACAGCCCGTCAGTTGGTAAAATTTTTAATGTAAATGGAGAAGCTCAGTAGTAGAGCACTTGCCTAGCATGCCGATAGAGGTCTTCAGTTCCATCCCTAGCATCACAAAATAAAAAAAATGAAGTACTGTAAGCAACTTTCGGTAAACTTTCCAAAAGGATTTTATGTAATATTTTCATGATCCTTAGTCTCTTGCATGCAGTGTCTTATTCTGAAATTGATATTTTGGAGAGGGAAGAATAGAGGGACTGCATTTCCCTGTTTTGAAAGGCTTACACTAAACCAATAAACATTTTGACATAAAAAATCATTTTCTTTTTTTTTTAACTTCTTTTTCATTTTTAGTTGTAGATGGACACAATACCTTTTTTTTAATTTTTGTGGTGTTGAGGATCAAACCCAGTGCTCCACGCATGTGAGGCAAGTGTTCTACTACTGAGCCACAATCCCAGGCCCTCTTTGTTGCTTATCTTTTATGTTATTAATAATAGACAATTCCGGGGTTGAGGATATAGCTCAGTCAGTAGAGTGCTTGCCTTGCGTGCACAGGCCCTGGGTTCGATCCCCAGCACCACCAAAAAAAAAAAAAAAAAAAAGACACTGTCCAGTAGAACTTTTTGCAATGGTGTTAAGTCTTTTTTTTTTTTTTTTTTTTTTAATTTATTTTTTAGTTGTAGTTGGGACACAATACCTTTGTTTTATTTATTTTTAACGTGGTGCTGAGGATCGAACCCAGGCTGCGCACATGCTAGGCAAGTGCTCTACCAACCCCAGCCCCATCAGTCTTATGTATCTGTGCTGTCCAGTAATGTAGTCACTATCCACATGTGACTGTGGAGCTTTTGAGTGTGGCTAGGAGGGCTGGGGAGTGCAATTTGACTGGTAACTAGGAATTGAACCCAGGGGCCCTTTAGCACTAAGCTATATCCCTATCCCATTTTTTTTTTTTTTTTTTTTTTTTTTTGGTACCGGGGATTGAACTCAGCGGCACTAGACCACTGGGCCACATCCCCAGCCCTTTTTTGTATTTTATTAGAGACAGGGTCTCACTGAGTTGCTAAGTGCCTCGCCATTGCTGAGGCTGGCTTTGAACTCGCGATCCTCCTGCCTCAGCCTCCCAAAGTGCTGGGATTACAGGCGTGCGCCACCGCGCCCGGCTTCCCTATCCCATTTTTAATTTGAGACAGGGTCTCACTAAATTGCTTAGGGCCTCTCTGTAAATTGTTGAGGCTGGCTTTGAACTTGTGATCCTCCTGCCTTGGCCTCCTCAGTTGCTGGGATTACAGGCCTATTCCACTGTGCCTGGCTCTTAATTTAAAAGCCACATGTGGCTAGTGTATGGGGCAGTACAGTTTATTCAACGTACTTTTAGTACTGTTCATTTAAAAAAAAAATCTGGGATTATGAAGTGAGAAGGGCTGCTCCGGACTGCTCTTTTGGAATATGCTCCTCCAAACATAGCACACTAATTTTTTTTTGCATATGATTAGTAAAGTTTTGTCTGTTAGAAGCCAGGATTTAGTTTACAGAATTTGACTTTACAGATAGCGTCACAGTTTGATGTGAAACTCTGTTTGTAAGATGTAAACTTAAAAGGTTTATTTCTGAACTATCATTTTTTTCTACTTATAAAAATCATGTAATGTATACCAGATCTGAATAAACATATATGGCATAATGGCTTTAAAATGAAGGCATAATTTTAACTAGTTTGTTTCTTGAAATAATTTATTCAGTAACTGATCTTTAAAATGCAAATAACTTAAACTAGTAGTTGTAGTATTCCAATTGATAGAAGAAAACATTTTTTTGATATGGCATAGGGTCAGCATTGCTAGTATGAGTAGTGGAGAAACAATTTAAGTGTTTCTTACACATATGGTCCTAATCCAGTTATGAGCCTGTGGTACATTAGAGATGAAATAGATTGTTTTAGACATATTTTATTGTAGAATTTTAGATTTTGGTTATTTATTGATAATTTTAGACTGGGTAGGTTAACTGAAAAGTTGTAAATTTTTTTTTTTTTTTTTTTTTTTTGTGGTACCGGGGATTGAACTCAGGGGCACTCGACCACTGGGTCACATCCCCAGCCCTTTTTTTTGTATTTTATTTAGAGACAGGGTCTCACTGAGTTGCTAAGTGCCTTGCCATTGCTGAGGCTGGCTTTGAACTCGCGATCCTCCTGCCTCAGCCTCCCAAAGTGCTGGGATTACAGGCCTGCGCCACCGCGCCCTGCCAGTTGTACTTTTTTTTTTTTTTTTTTTTTTTTTTTTTTTTGTGGTTACCGGGATTGAACTCAGGGGCACTCGACCACTGGGTCACATCCCCAGCCCTTTTTTGTATTTTATTTAGAGACAGGGTCTCACTGAGTTGCTAAGTGCCTCGCCATTGCTGAGGCTGGCTTTGAACTCGCGATCCTCCTGCCTCAGCCTCCCAAAGTGCTGGGATTACAGGCGTGTGCCACCGCGCCCGGCCCAGTTGTACATTTTTAAGTTAGTTTTTTTTTTTTTTTTTTCCTTCTGCAAAGTGTTGGAACTTTTTAATTACCTGTTGTCCTAAACTCTATAGTGATGGTCTAACACATAGCCTGGTTGGAGAAGGCAACTGAAGTTAGTTTGATTTAGCTACAACTGGTATTAGTTTGGCCTGAACTCTTTTTTTAGCCTAGTAAAACAGATTTCTCAAATGGTAGTTCTTGACCAGTATCTTTAGATCTTTTCCTAGACTAAGCAGAGGCTGCTTAAATTGTTTCCCCTACTATACACACTGGCCTTGGTAACCCTGTACCTCCTCAAGCATTCTCACCATTTATCCATTAGCTGAGAATCAGTTAGATGTGTGAATACTAGGTCCCCACCCCAGATCTACTGAATCACCAAATTCTGGGAGTGGGGCCCAACCATCTGTTTTAAATAGCCCTCTGTGTTATTCTGATGCTTGTCAAGTTTAAGCAACCAATTTTTCTAGGAAACCAGTTAGAGTTAAAAATCAACTGAATTTACTTTTAGTCAGTCATTAGGGACTTTTAGCCCCTCCATCCACCTTTTTTTTTTTTTTTTTTTAACTTATGAAATGAAAGATGCCTCTTATATTATTATTATAATATTATTAATATTATAGATTTGCTATAGAATGTACTTAGTAGATAATTTTAAGTCATATTGTATTTCAGGAATGTGTGTGAGTGGTGGTCTTTCTTTTTTTGTGTGGGGTGCTAGGGATTGAAACCAGGACCTTGTGAATGCTAGGCGAGCGCTCTACTACTGAGCTGCGTCCTAAGCCCTTTTTCTTTAAATTTATTTATTTATTTTTATGGTTTGTTATTGGGAATTGAACCTCCCAAGTTGCTGGAATTAACTGGTCTGCACCACTGCTCTTGTTGTAATTTAATCAACTTTCTATTGATTGAGGTTCATTTCTGGTTTGTGCCAGTGAATTGCCTTCTACTTGTTAACTTAGAACTCCTACAATGGGGATTTTTTTTTTTTTTGCTACCGGGATTGAACTCAGGGCACTCGACCACTGGGCCACATCCCCAGTCAGCCCTTTTTTGAATTTTATTAGAGACAGGGTCTCACTGAGTTGTTAAGTGCCTCACCATCGCTGAGGCTGGCTTTGAACTCGCAATCCTCCTGCCTCAGCCTCCCAAGTGCTGGGATTACAGGCGTGCGCCACCTATCTTTAGATCTTTTCCTAGACTAAGCAGAGGCTGCTTAAATTGTTTCCCCTACTATACACACTGGCCTTGGTAACCCTGTACCTCCTCAAGCATTCTCACCATTTATCCATTAGCTGAGAATCAGTTAGATGTGTGAATACTAGGTCCCCACCCCAGATCTACTGAATCACCAAATTCTGGGAGTGGGCCCAACCATCTGTTTTAAATAGCCCTCTGTGTTATTCTGATGCTTGTCAAGTTTAAGCAACCAATTTTTCTAGGAAACCAGTTAGAGTTAAAAATCAACTGAATTTACTTTTAGTCAGTCATTAGGGACTTTTAGCCCCTCCATCCACCTTTTTTTTTTTTTTTTTTTTTAACTTATGAAATGAAAGATGCCTCTTATATTATTATTATAATATTATTAATATTATAGATTTGCTATAGAATGTACTTAGTAGATAATTTTAAGTCATATTGTATTTCAGGAATGTGTGTGAGTGGTGGTCTTTCTTTTTTTGTGTGGGGTGCTAGGGATTGAAACCAGGACCTTGTGAATGCTAGGCGAGCGCTCTACTACTGAGCTGCGTCCTAAGCCCTTTTTCTTTAAATTTATTTATTTATTTTTATGGTTTGTTATTGGGAATTGAACCTCCCAAGTTGCTGGAATTAACTGGTCTGCACCACTGCTCTTGTTGTAATTTAATCAACTTTCTATTGATTGAGGTTCATTTCTGGTTTGTGCCAGTGAATTGCCTTCTACTTGTTAACTTAGAACTCCTACAATGGGGATTTTTTTTTTTTTTGCTACCGGGGATTGAACTCAGGGCACTCGACCACTGGGCCACATCCCCAGTCAGCCCTTTTTTGAATTTTATTAGAGACAGGGTCTCACTGAGTTGTTAAGTGCCTCACCATCGCTGAGGCTGGCTTTGAACTCGCAATCCTCCTGCCTCAGCCTCCCCAAGTGCTGGGATTACAGGCGTGCGCCACCACGTCCAGCTCTGATTTTTTTTTTTAATATTTATTTATTTGCTTTAGTTGTACACAATGTGTTTATCTGTACGTGGTGCTGAGATCAAACCCAGGCCGCACACGTGTGCTAGGTGAGCGCTCTGCCGCTGAGTCACAATCCCAGCCCCAACCCCGGGGGATTTTTTATTATATATTTATTTTTTAGTTGTAGGTGAACACAATACCTTTATTTTATTTTTATGTGGTGCTGAGGATTGAACCCCGTGCCTCACGCATGCTAGGTGAGTGCTCTACCTCTGAGCCACAACCTCAGCCAAAATAAAAAAAAAAAAAAATTATTTGTTTTTAGTTGTACACAATGCCTTTATTTTTACATGGTGCTGAGGATCAAACCTGGGCCGCGCATATGCTAGGCGAGCGCTCTACCACTGAGCCACAACCCCAGCCCTACAGTGGGGATTTTTAAGCAACTAGTAAATAGTAATAGAAAAGCTCATGTGCTTTGGAAAGAGTCCTAAAATAGAAACCATTGCATCATAGTTTGAACACTCTGGAGTAGTCATTTAGAATCTTGTGGTAGTCATTTGCAATTTTGTGATTCTTTATAGTCCATCAAGACCCTATAGTTTTAGAAAGCAATTTTGTCATCTCTATGTAGGTACTGTCTCCACCCCTGTGCCCTGACATTGATCTGCTTTCTGTTTTTTACATATTTCTTTTCTGAGAATGTCTAGAATCTTGGTTCAGTCTTCTTTCAGTTAGCATTGTGCCCTTGGTACTTTGCAATATTGTATTTTTGTTCTTTTTTCTTTTCTTCTCCTAATTTTTTTTTTTGGGTACCAGGGATTTAACTCCCGGGCGCTTAACCACTGAACTACATCCCTAGCCATTTTTAAATTGAGACAGGGTCTTGTCAGTTGCTTAGGGCCTTGCTGAGTTGCAGAGGCTGGCACTGAACTAGTGATCCTCTTGCCTCAGCCTCCTAATTGCTGGGATTACAGGCATGCACCACTGCATCTGGCAGCAATGTTGTATTTCATATTAGTATTTTATTTTGATTTATTGCTGCACAGTGAACTAATAAATGGAGTTACCACAGTTTGTTTTTCATGCTGTTGCAGTATATTTGAATTGTTTCTGGGTTCTAGTAATTATGAATAAAGCCACTGTAAAAATTGTGCATAGATTTTTTGAATGAACATACAGTTTTGTTTCCCTTCGCTAAATGGCTGTGAGTGAACTATTTCAGGTTATGTTATGTGTTTTTTTTTTGGTACTGAGGATTGAACTCAGGGACACTTGACCACTGGGCCACATCCCCAGCCCTTTTTTGTATTTTATTAGAGATTAGGATCTCACTGAGTTGCTAAGTGCCTCACCATTGCTGAGGCTGACTTTGAACTCGAGATCCTCCTGCCTCAGCCTCCCAAGTGCTGGGAATTTATAGGTGTGCCCCACCGTGCCCAGTGGTTTTGTGTATTTTAAAATTTATATTGAAACTTTACTAAAGTGGTTATCCAGTTTTTTTTTGTTTGTTTGTTTTTTGGTACTGGGGGATTGAATTCAGGGTGCTTAACCACCGAGCCACATCCTTTTTTATTTCAATTTATTTATTTTAAAGTTTTGTTTTCTTTCTTTCTTCCTTTCGTTTTTTTTTTTTCTAGTTGTTGATTAACCTTTATTTTATTTATATGTGGTGCTGAGAATTGAACCCAGTGCCTCCATCACTGAGCTACAGCCCTAGTCCCTCGTTTTTTATTTTTGAGGCAGGGTCTTGCTAAGTTGCTAAGAGCCTTGCTAAATTGCTGAGGCTGGCCTCAAACTTGAGATCCTCCTGCCTCAGCCTCCTGAGCCACTGGGATTACAGGCATTCCAGCAGCTGCTATCCAGATTTGTATTGCCACCAGCATGCATGAAATTGCTGATTGTTCTCCATCCTCCTCAACACTAGGTGTTGTCTTCTACACAATTTGCCTTTTTTTTTTTTTTTTTTTTTTTTTTTTTTTGTGGCACCGGGGATTGAACTCAGGGGCACTTAACCACTGGGCCACATCCCCAGCCCTTTTTTGTATTTTATTTAGAGACAGGGTCTCACTGAGTTGCTAAGTGCCTCGCCATTGCTGAGGCTGGCTTTGAACTCGAGATCCTCCTGTCTCAGCCTCCCAAAGTGCTGGGATTACAGGCGTGCGCCACCACGCCCGGCTCACAATTTGCCTTTTAAATAAGTGTATTGTGATATCTCATTGTGGCTTAAATTTGTATTCTTCTAATGCCTGATGATGTTGAACATCTTTTTGTTTATTAACCCTGTTTGTTCTCTTTGGTGAAGTGAGTGTTCAAGTCTTTTACTCATTTGTCAATCAGTTGTTTTCTTGTAAATGGGTTTTGAAAACCATTTATACATTTTGAATATAATTTCTTTTTCATATAAATGTTTTGCAAAATTTTCTTCCCATTTAAAAACAAAGGAACCTATAGTTTAGCTCTTTGTGCAGACTGATGGAGAGGCATCAGGTGGGAAACAGGATTATGATAGATTTGTGGAAATTGTGAATTCTGCATAGGTTGAGATGAGCACGTGAACTGTGATATTGGGCAAGTTACTTAACCTCTGTAGGTCTTTTTCTCTATTAAAATGGGTACAGAAACAATACCTACTTTATAAATTTGTTGAGGATAATGAAAGACAACGTATACATATATACACACACGCACACATGCATGTCACTATGCATGAGACAGACACACACAGACTTACTGATTGACTTTGTGGGGTGGGGGGAGGTGCTGGGGATCAAATCCAAGGCCTCATACTTGCCAGGCAAGTGCTTTACCACTAAGTTCTAACCCTGGTTATGTACGTGTGTGTATATGTGTGTGTGTGTGTGTGTGTATACATATGTGTTTTTTTTTTTAAAAATATTTATTTGCTTTAGTTGTACACGATGCGTTTATTTGTACATGGTGCTGAGGATCAAATGGGAGCCGTGCACATGCTAGGCCAGTGCTCTACCGCTGAGCCACAACCCCAGCCCCTGTATTTTTTTTTTTTTAACATTATTATTTTTTTAGTTGTCAGTGGACCTTTAAATAAAACAAAGTTCCATTGACAACTAAAAATATAAAAAAATAGATAAAATATTTATCTGTGGTGCTGAGAATCAAACCCAGTGCCTTGCACATTCTAGGCAGGTGCTCTATCACTGAGCCACTACCTCAGCCCCTATATATGCATTTTTAAAAAGGGATAAGGAATGGTCTGTATAGCTACTTGATAAAAATTATGCCTTATTTTCCTGAGTCATGAAATCTTTGTTCTTATTTCAAGTACTTCATTTTAATCGATTTTTACAGATACTTGATTTTTTTACAGACAGGTAATTAATTGATTTTTAAAAAAATATTTATTTATTTGCTTTAGTTGTACACAATGCAATGCATTTATGTTTACGTGGTGCTGAGGGTTGAACCCAGGCCGCGCACATGTGAGGCGAGCGCTCTACCGCTGAGCCACAACCCCAGCCCCAATTAATTGATTTTTATGGTATACATTTAGAACACTGTTTCTCAAATAAGATGGTTTTGCTTCCCAAGGAGATTTGACAATATCTGAAGACATTTTTGGTTGTCCCAACTGGGGGGAGTGGTTCTCTTGGGATCTGGTTGTAGAGGTCAGGAATGCTGCTAAACAGCCTTTAGGCAAAGTACAATCCACTGTGGTGGCGCCTGTAATCCCAGCACTTTGGAGGCTGAGGCAGGAGGATAGTGAGTTCAAAGCCAGCCTCAGCAATGACGAGGCACTTAGCAACTCAGTGAGATCCTGTCTCTAAATAAAATATAAAAAAGGGCTGGGGATGTGGCCCAGTGGTTGAGTGCTGCTGAGTTCAATCCCTGGTACCACACACACACACACACAAATCCAATTCATAATATTAATGTTGAGGCTAAGAAAACTGTTTTAGAACCATTTAAAACATGGAAAGTATAAACTTCGATTTTTTTTTTTTTTTCCTTCTTGCTAGGGTTTGAATCCAGGGCCTTATGCTTACTAAGTACACATTCTGCCAATGAGTTACATACTCCCACCCCTTTAAAATTTTTTTCTTTTTCCCCAGTGCTGGGGATTGAACCCAGAATCTCGTGCCTTCAGGGAAAGCACTCTTATTACTGAGCTACATCTCTAGCCCTCAAAGGTACAAATTTTTTTTTTTTTTAATTTATTTATTTACTTTAGTTGTACACAATGCAATGCATTTATGTTTACGTGGTGCTGAGGATCGAACCCGGGCCGCGCACGTGCGAGGCGAGCGCTCTGCCGCTGAGCCACAACCCTAGCCCCAAAGGTACAAATTTTAAAGCTACTGGTAGGTGAATCTTTTTTTTTTTTTTTTTTTTTTTTTTTTTTTTTTGTGGTACCGGGGATTGAACTCAGGGGCACTCGACCACCGGGCCACATCCCCACCCCTTTTGTGTATTTTATTTGGAGACAGGGTCTCACTGAGTTGCTAAGTGCCTCGCCATTGCTGAGGCTGGCTTTGAACTCGTGATCCTCCTGCCTCAGCCTCCCAAAGTGCTGGGATTACAGGTGTGCGCCACCGCGCCCGGCTGGTAGGTGAATCTTGACATGTGTACATCTGTTTAACTCTCTGCTAGAAAAGTATAGAACATGGCCGGGTGCGGTGTTACACATCTGTAATCCCACTGATTCGGGAGGCTGAGGCAAGAGGATCACTAGTTCAATGTCAGCCTCAGCACCATAGCAAAGTCCTAAGCAACTCAGTGAGACCTTTTCTCTAAATAAAAAAAATATAAAAAGGGCTGGGGGGTGTCGCTCTGTAGTTAAGCACCCCTGAGTTCAATCTCTGGTGCCACCAGAAAAAAAAGAAGGAAAGAAAAAAAGTCTTGCAAGTATTTTGTATAAAGACAGTAACTTCTAGCTTTTGAGACCATTTTAGAGATTAAATGAAAAAAGCATGTCTTTATGAAATTTACCAGTTTGTTATCTGTTATCTTAGATACCCGTATTCTACACCTACTTATTTATAGCACTGGCGATCCAACCTAGAGCCTCACTAGTATTAGGCAAGCCTTCTATCACTAAATTATACCCAGTCTCCTATTCCACACCAATTTTGAGTTCTACAGCTGGAAGGAAGTTCTGCTATCTTGTGTTTTCAGCAATGAACATTTTTTTTTTCTAATTTAAAAGTGCTTAGGCACACTTGTTTGTACAATAGAATTATTTGAGCCCATGAATGTGTGAGTTTTCTTCTCTATGATAGTGAAAAATGTGTAGCTGATGCAGGAGGAGTAGTTAATAAAACATAATAGTTGTTTTTATAAATAGTATAAAAAACGTAGAAATAAAAAGAAAAAGGATTTGTTTGGCAAAGGAGAGGCGGGAGGTTTTGAGATAACAATATCAAAAACATTGAGGGCTTGGGCTGGGGTTGTGGCTCAGTAGTAGAGCGTTTGCCTAGCATGTGTGAGGCACTGGGTTTGATTCTCAGCACTGCGTGCGTGTGTGTGTGTGTGTGTGTGTGTGTGTATAAATGTCCATCAACAACCAGCATGTGTGAAGCATTGGATTTGATTTCTCAGCATCGCATGTAAATAAATAAACAAACAAGTAAAATAAAGGTCCATCAACAACTAAAAAAAAATTAAAAATTGAGGGCATAGAGAATTATGCTTTCTATGATAGTTTATAGTAACTGTTACTTGGTCTCAAAAAGTAATTATATGTTTATGTAGGAGATTTTTTTTTTTAAACAATATCTTTTTGGGGAGGTGGTTATTAAGAATTGAACTCTGGGGCACTCAACCACTGAGCCACATCCCCAGCCCTTTTTTGTATTTTATTTAGAGACAGGGTCTCATTGAGTAGCTTAGTGCCTCGCTTTTGCTGAGGCTGGCTTTTTAACGATATCGTTTTTTATTCTTGCCAGCAATGTACAATGATTGCAAGTTTTTTTCTTCTCCTTTTTTTTTTTTTTTTTTTAGTTGTTGATTAACCTTTATTTTATTCATTTGTTTATATGTGGTGCTGAGAATTGAACCCAGTGCCTCACATGCTAGGCAAGCGCTCTACCACTGAGCTACAGCCCAGCCCTATATAGGAGATTTTTTTAAAGATACTGCTTTGAGTATTTTACAACTGTTCATTTATTTATGAGCAATTAATCTTTATATAATGATGTTTTTAAAAAATTTATTTATTTTAGTTGTACACAATGCCTTTTATATTTACGTGGTGCTGAGAGTCGAACCCGGGCCGCGCACATGCTAGGCAAGCACTCTAATGCTGAGCCACAACCCCAGCCCCTATATAATGATGTTATTGGGGATTGAACCCCGGGCACTTTATCACAGCTACATACCCAGTCCCTTTTACTTTAAGACAAATTCTCACTAAGTTGCTTAGGACCTTGCTTAGTTGCTGAGGCCGACCTTTAACTTGTGATCCTCCTGCCTCAGTATCCTCCAGCCTCACTTCTGAAGCAGCTGGGATTATATGCATGTGCCACCATGTCTGGCTATAAAGTGACCTTTAACAGGACAGTGGATTGGAATTTTTTACTTAATGTGCACAGTGATCTTTAAATAACTAATAAAAAGCAAGTGATAAAAAAGTAGAAGGAAAAACAAAGTAACCTTATCAGCCATTTCATAAAATGACCTGTTTTTTTTTTTTTTTTTAAATATTTATTTATTTGCTTTTAGTTGTACACAATACGTTTATTTGTACGTGGTGCTGAGGATCGAACCCGGGCCGCGCACGGTGCTAGGCGAGCGCTCTACCGCTGAGCCACAATCCCAGCCCCATGACCTGGTTTTCCTTAGAAGCAAGCCACTGCTTTAAATTTTTTGTTACTATCATCTTTAAAAATGATTTTTCCTCTTAAAAAGGAATCCAGAACATTGGCTGAAATTGCAAAAGCAGAGCTGGATGGCACCATTTTGAAGAGTAGACCTCTCCGAATTCGTTTTGCTACACATGGAGCAGCCCTCACCGTCAAGAACCTTTCTCCGGTTGTTTCCAATGAGCTTCTAGAACAAGCATTTTCCCAGTTTGGTCCAGTAGAGAAAGCCGTTGTGGTTGTGGATGATCGTGGTAGAGCTACAGGAAAAGGTTTTGTAGAATTTGCAGCAAAACCTCCTGCACGAAAGGCTCTGGAAAGATGTGGTGATGGGGCGTTCTTGCTAACAACGTAAGTTTTAAGTATCTTGTTCTTCTTATGTCCAGTTTCGTATGGGCTTCTCTCTATTCTGGAATTCTGTCTTCCCTTGCAGTTCATACTGTCTTGGCATATGGTAAGTAGGTATTAAATGAATACTTGATGAATGTGAAAAAGGAATTTTTATGTATTGCTCACTAGGACTTAGGAGTCATACAAAACAATCCTTTAAGAAATTTTAGCTTTTATTAAGGTATAATTTACATATGTTAAAATGCACCCTGTCTTAAATGTAGAGCCAAATGAGTTTTAACAAATGTTTGTACCCATGTAACCACCACTATAATCAAGATATGGAACATTTCCATTGTCCCCCAAAAGTTGCATTGTGCCCTTTTGAACTTGCTCTCTACTACTTAACCCTGCCCTAAGCAGATATTAATCTTTCTGTTACTACAGATACGTTTTGTCTTTATTTATTTATTTTTTTTATTTTTTTTTTTTGTGGTACCGGGGATTGAACTCAGGGGCACTCGACCACTGGGCCACATCCCCAGCCCTTTTTTGTAATTTTTTATTTAGAGACAGGGTTTCACTGAGTTGCTAAGTGCCTCGCCATTGCTGAGGCTGGCTTTGAACTCGCGATCCTCCTGCCTCAGCCTCCCAAAGTGCTAGGATTACAGGCGTGCGCCACCGCGCCCGGCTACGTTTTGTCTTTATTAATAGAAATATGTGGCACATACTCTTTTGTGTGTGGTTTTCTCTTGCTTTGCATAATGTTTGTGAGATTTCATCCTTTAATTGTGTGTATATAGTATTTTATAGCTGAATTGTGTTCTGTTTTATGGCTGTATCTAGTTGTCCAGTGACTTATGGGTTGGTGTTTGGCCAACTATTGGCTATTGTGAATAAAGCCACTATGAATATTTGTGTACAAGTCTTCTTGTGAACATTATGATTTCATGTAGCTTAGGTAAATATTTAGGGGTAAGTTGCTGTATGTCATTTTCCTAAAAAATTGTTAAACTATCTGGGTGTAGTGGTGCCTGCCTATAATCCCAGTGGCTTGGGAGGCTGAGGCAAGAGGATGTCAAGTTTATTGTCTCAGCAATATATCGAGGCCCTAAGCAACTTAGTGAAACTCTATTGCAAAATAAAAGAAGGGCTGGGAATATAGCTCAGTTGTTAAGTGCCCCTTAGTTCAGTCCCCTTGTACTCCCTCCAGAATCCTCAAAACCAAAAACCAGAAACTGATAAAACTGTTTTCCAAAGTGTTTGAACCCCCACCAGCCAAAAATGAGAGGCTCTGGCATTTTCAGTCTTTTTTTTTTTGGTACTAGGGATTGAAGGGTGCTTTACCACTGAGATATATTCCCAGCCCCTTTTAAATAAAAAAAAATTTTTTTGTTTGGTTTGGTTTGGTTTGGTACCAGGGATTGAATTTGGGATCGTGAGTTCAAAGCCAGTCTTAGCAATGGCAAGGCAACTCAGTGAGACCCTGTCTCTAAATAAAATATAAAAAAGGCAACTCAGTGAGACCCTGTCTCTAAATAAAATATAAAAAAGGGCTGGGGATGTGGCCCAGTGGTCGAGTGCTGCTGAGTTCAATCCCTGGTACCAAAAGAAAAAAAAATTATTTTTATTTCTATTAGCTATTTCTATTAGTATCTGCTCCAAAGCTACTTAGTTAATTACCTAATTTATCCTCAGCTTTGAGAAATCAGATAGTGTAAATCATCCAACTTTTGTTTGTTGTAGAACTGGGGATTGAACCCTGAGCATTCTGCTGCTAAGCTACATTCCCAGTCCTTTTTATTATTTTATTTTAAGATAGGCTCTCTCTACATTGTCCAGGCTGGCTTGGAGCTTGCGATTCTCCTCCCTCAGCTACTTTGAGTAGCTGGGATTACAGATGCAGGCCCCTATACCTAATCACCTTTGTTCTTTTTTCAAAACTGTTCTATTACAGATTCTTTGGCTTTTTTTTAATTTAACTTTGTTTTTTTTTTTTTTTTTTTTTTTTGGTACTGGGAATTGAACACAGGAGCTCTTTAACACTGAGCTACATTCCCAGCACTTAATTGTTTTTTTATTTTGAGACAGGGTCCCACTGAATTGCTTAGGGCTTCACTAAATTGCTGAGGCTTCACTCAAATTTGGGATCTTCTTGCCTAAAATATTCAAATATTTTAGGGTGTGGGAAATTGAATTTAAAATAATGTTTCTTGGCCCTCATAGGTTTGGTGATTTGTAATACATTTTTCATTTTGTTTTTTACTGTTCAACATTCATGCTAAAATAGAAATTCATACTATATCTGCTGCTTTACAACACAGCCAGCTTGTTCTGGTT
This sequence comes from Tamias sibiricus, assembly GCA_025594165.1. Lineage (NCBI taxonomy): Eukaryota > Metazoa > Chordata > Mammalia > Rodentia > Sciuridae > Tamias > Tamias sibiricus. Next base: position 10,414,490 of record CM046663.1, on the reverse strand, counting down.
ATCAGTCTCTGGTCTTCATCTTTTTGCTTAAAGAACTTTCTTCCCTTACTCTGACAAGCCTCATTTTCTTTGTTTTGGTACTAGAAATTGAACTTGGGTGCTTAACCACTGAACCATATCTCCTGTCCGCCCCCCACCCCTATTAAATTTTTTAAAAATATTTTTTCAGCAGTAGAAGATCACAATATCTTTATTTTTATTTATTTATTTTTATGTGGTGTTAAGGATTGAACCCAGTGCCTCATGCATGAGAGGCAAGTGCTTTACCACTGAGCTACAACCCCAGCCTCCCCACCCCCTTTTTATATTATATTTAGAGACAGTCTTACTGAGTTGCTGAGGCTGGTTTTGAACTTGTGATCCTTGTGCCTCAGGCTTTAGAGTCTGGGATTACAGGCGTGTGCCACCGCTCCTGGCTCTATTTTTTTTTCTTCTTTGCTAAAATGTTGTCTATCTTTTTAAAAAATATTTATTTTTTAGTTGGACACAATACCTTTATTTTATGTATTTATTTATTTTTATGTGGTGCTGAGGATCGAACCCAGGGCCTTACACATGCTAGGCAAGCGCTCTATCGCTGTGCCACAACCCAAGCCCTAAAATGTTGTCTTTTTACAGAAGCCAATCATTCTACCTTTTTTTTTTTTTTGGTACTGGGATCTAGGATCTAACCCAGGGGTACTTTACCACTGAACCACATCCTCACCCCCCCCCCCCCTTTTTTTTATTTTGAGGCAGGGTTTCACTGAGTTGAGGAGGCTGGCCTTGAAATTGAGATTCTCCTGTCTCAGCCTCCAAAATTGCTGGGATTACAGGAATGTGAAACTTGGTCACCTCATCCTATCTTAAAGTACTATCACTTACGATTCACTCCTCATTTTAGTTCTCTTCATAGTGCCCATGCTTTAATTTGTATGTCTTTCATGAATGAATGAAGGAATGGGCAAGACATTTCTTGGCAATGGGCAAAGCATGTGACTTGTATTTTTTTCTATTGCAAGCTTTGATTAATTGGTGTTTTTTTAAGTCATAGCCACACTGGCAAATATTTGACAAGTTCTCATAGGTAGCTTTTAAATATTTTAAGGAAGTTTTTTTGAGGAGGTTGGGGTAACAGGGATTGAACCAAGGGGCCACTCAGCCACTGAGCCACATCCACAGCCTTATTTTGTATTTTATTTAGAGACAGGATCTCACAGAGTTGCTTAGTGCCTCCCGGTTGCTGAGGCTGGTTTTGAACCTGCGATCTTCCTGTCTCAGTCTCCTGAGCCGTTGGGATTACAGGTGTGCGCCACTGCGCCCAGCTTAAAGAACAGTTTTGAGGGAATGGGCCAAGTGTTGAACATTTTATCATCAGAGAGATTTCATAGTCATGGTCTCTTGGATTTTCACTGTAACACGGGTTATTATTTGTCCTATTTTTTCATCTGAAAAAATTGACCCAGAAACATAAAATTATTTGCTTAAAGTTGTATAGCTAGTTAGTTGTAGTAAGTTGAATTATAGCTGTAATAATTTAGTCTCATTAGGTCCTTTGCTTTTATGGTATGCTCTTAGTGGAGTGATTGATTCTGCCTACGGATACTCCTTGCTTAGAAGCTTTGCATCTCAGGGAATTCAGAATGCTCCACTCGTCTGCTGTTTGCATGGTAGCACCAGCTAAAATACCTGGTGAAGAGAAAATCTTTTGACTATCTTGTCTAAACTGGAGTCCCTCTGTTATTCTCATTCTTTTTTTTTTTTTTTTTTTTTTTTGTACCAGGGATTGAACTCAGGGGCACTCGACCACTGGGCCACATCCCCAGCCCTTTTTTGTATTTTATTTAGAGACAGGGTCTCACTGAGTTGCTAAGTGCCTCGCCATTGCTGAGGCAGGCTTTGAACTCTTGATCCTCCTGCCTCAGCCTCCCAAAGTGCTGGGATTACAGGCGTGCGCCACCGCTCCCGGCTGTTATTCTCATTCTTGTTCTCTCTTCTTTTTTTTTTTTGGTACACTGGGGAGCATTTGGCCACTAAGCCACATCCCCAGTCCTATTTGTATTTCATTTAAAGACAGGGTCTCACTGAGTTGCTTAGATCCTCCTGTCTCGGCCTGTCACAGGGGTGCACCACTGTGCTTGGCCTTGTTCTAACTTTTGTGGTGAGGATTAAACCTAAGTACTTGTGCAAAATAGGCAAGTGCTCTACTACTGAGCATGCCTCCAATCCTCCTGTTTTTTTTTTTTTTTTTTTTTTTCAATATGTATTTACTTTAGTTGTACACAGTGCAATGCATTTATGTTTACATGGTGCTGAGGATCGAACCCGGGCCACGCTCGTGCTAGGTGAGCGCTCTACCGCTGAGTCACAACCCCAGCCCCCCTCCTGTTATTTTTTATGACAGCATTCTAGTTTTTTCCATTCTGTCTCTTAATTTGTGTGGTATTATCTTTTTTTTTCTTACTCTGAAGATTTTAGGGACTGTTTTGTTTAGCCTTGTCCATAGTCTTGGTCCATATGAGTCAGTCAAATGTTTATTGACTGATAGCTGCATTACTTCTAAAAGTCTTGAGTAAATTACTCAGGAGTGATACCATAAGGGTTTACATAATAAAATGTCTATTTTCCCCCCCAGTACTGGAGATCAACTCAGGGTCTTTCACACGCTAGGCAAGTATTCTTCTACTGAGCTACATCCCCAATCCTGTAAATATCTTGTAAGATCAAAATTTTTCTTGGAAAATATCTTTAGAGTCAGTGGGCATACTGCACACCTATAATTCCAGCTACTTGGGAGGCTGAGGCAGGAGGATTACAAGTCTGAGGCCAGGCTGGGCAACTTTGTGAGACACTGTCTCAAAATAAAAATAAAAAGGACTGCAGGTATTGCTTAGTGGTTGAGTGTCTCTGGGTTCAATTCTCAGTATCAAAGAAAAAATTAAAAAAATCTTTAAATTTGTCATAAAATGCTATATATTATACGTGGTTTTGGATAAACATAATATACTATACAAAATTATGTATAAATTACATTTTTTATGCTATTTTGAAATTACAAAAGAGTCAGAAAAGTGAGAAAGGGAAAATTCAAAACCTACACATAATTGTACTATGCCTACATCTTTATTTTTTGGTATTGGAGATTTAAACCCTGAGCTACAGACAGCCCTATCTGTCTGTCTATCTGGTGTAGGGATTGAACACAGGAAAGTTAACCACATTCCCAGCCCTTTTTACTTTTTATTTTGAGACAGGGTCTCACTAAATTGCTGAGGCTGGTCTTGAACTTGGTGATTCTCATTCCTCAGCCTCCTGAGCTGGCTGGGATTACAGGCACGCACCCAGCCCCTTTTTTTTTTTTTTTTTTTTGTGGTACCAGGGATTGAACTCAGGGGCACTCAACCACTGGGTCACATCCCCAGACCTTTTTTGTATTTTATTTAGAGACAGGGTCTCACTGAGTTGCTAAGTGCCTCACCATTGCTGAGGCTGGCTTTGAACTCGCGATCCTCCTGCTTGAGCCTCCCAAAGTGCTGGGATTACAGGCGTGCGCCACCGCGCCCAGCGACCCAGCCCTTTTTATTTTGAAATAGGGTCATGCTATGTTGTTCAGACTGGTCTTGAACTTGCAGTTCTCTTGCCTCAGCCTCTTGAGTAACTGATATTACAGGCTCATGCCACCATGCACAGCTATCGTTTTATTTCAGACTTCTTCTAATGGTTTTGGACAAATATAAATTAATAGATAATTGATCAGATAAAGTAAAATGCATTTACTGTGGATTGTTATGTAGTTATTTCCCAAAGGATATTGCATAATAGTAGAAGTATATATTATGATACTTATAATAGTTTTTGTGCTGGGCATGGAACCTGGGGCCTCATGCATGCTACTCAAGTTTACTGAACATCAGTGGCCCAATAAGAGTTTTGTATTGTTGTTTTTTTTTTTTTTTTTTTTTTTTTGGTACTGGGGATTGAACTCAGGGGCACTTGACCACTGGGCCACATCCCCAGCCCTTTTTTGTGTTTTTATTAGAGACAGGATCTCACTGAGTTGCTAAGTGCCTCACCATTGCTGAGGCTGGCTTTGAACTCGCGATCCTCCTGCCTCAGCCTCCCAAAGTGCTGGGATTACAGGCGTGCGCCACCACTCCCGGCTGAGTTTTGTATTGTTTTGTTTTGAATTTGGTACTGGGAATTGAACCCAAGGATGCTTTACCACTGAGTATATCTGTAGTTCTTTTTGCTTTTTACTTTGAAACAGGGTCTTACTAAGTTGGTGAGGCTGACCTTGAATTTGGGATACTTGTGTCTCAGCTTCTATTAGTCACTGGAATTATAGATGTCTACCACCACTCCTGGCTAATAGTTTTTGCTTGTTTGGCTTTTTCTTTGGGGGTGGGGGCACGGGGATTGAACTCAGGGGCACTCAATCACTGAGCCACATCCCTAGCCCTACTTTGTATTTTATTAGAGACAGGGTCTCACTGAGTTGCTTAGTGCTTCACTAATTGCTGAGGCTGGCTTTGAACTCCACCTCCCGAGCTGGGCCACTGGAATTTCAGACATGTTCCACTGCTCCCAACCTTGTTTATTTATTTATTTTTTTAAAATATTTATTTATTTGCTTTAGTTGTACACAATGTGTTTATTTGTATGAGGTGCTGAGGATCGAACCCGGGCCTAGTGCGAGTGCTCTAATGCTGAGCCACAACCTCAGCCCCCCCTTGTTTATTTTTTTAAAGGGAGGATATATCATACAGACAGAAAGTGGATCAGGGTAAGGGAAATAGGGAAATGACTGCTAGTTAGGTTCGGGTTTTCTTTTCTTGGTGATGAAAATCTTCCAGAATTAGATTGTGGTGATAGTTGCATATAAACTACTGAGTTGTATGCTTTAAAAGAGTACATTTTGAACTTGTTTTAATTCTTTCCTGAGTATGTGAGTAAATTTTGTAGTGTGTCCACAAAAATTCAAACAAAACTAAACAAATTACAACTCTTTTGATTATGATTGGGCATTTTGCTGATGCACAGATGCTATTTATCAACTGCTTGGTCCCCCCCACACACACACCTTGCAGTGTGGGAATTAAACCTAAGAACTTATGCATGTTCTTTTTTGCTTATTTTTCTATAAATAAAGCAATTTATCAAGAAAAAAAATCAAAATGCAAGTATAGATACTTCTTGTAGATACATATATAAGACTACATATATGCTGTTTTTCAAATATTATGTTGAACAGAAAAAAGACTGGAAATAAAAGTATGAAAACGACAATAGAAGTTATATTTGGTTAGTGTGTTTACAGGTGTATCATGGGGACTCCAAGAATATCTCCAGATTTGGCGGATCACTGTAAGGACTCAAGAGGCTGCAGCATCTATACAATATTCTTAAGATTTGTTATACTGAAAGGACACAAAGCAAAATGAGCAAAAGGGAAAAGTAGCATGGAGTATAGTGTGGTGGAAACTAATGTATACTTCCAAGAGTCCTTCCATTAGATTCACACAAGGATGTGACTAATTCATCTAAACAAGACACATGGTGTGTTATCTACCAGGGAAATTAACCTGAGCCTTGGAGTACAGAGGAGTGGGTGTGTGCATGCATGTGTGGGGTGGTGGGGTCAGTCATCAAGTTTACCAGAAATTTATGTTCATATAAACTATTTTTCTAGTAGTTTAGGCACTGATAAGCAGCCTTATTAATTAAGGTGGTAGACTAGCAGTGGTAGACTTGCCTTTTTAACTCATTTTTGTACACAAGTGATCTACTTAATAGCTTTTGTGTACATTTTCTGTTTTATAAATCATTTGAAAGGGATTACTTTTTCCATCATTTTATTTACTGTTATTGTCTTTCTATATGAAATAGGTTACTCCTAGATTTTGAAATTCCTTTAATAAAAATACCATTATGATACCTATTTTTTCTTTTCAACAATTGTTTGGCCTGTGTTTTGTCACTGAGCTACATTCCCAATCTTTTTTTTTTTTTTTTTTTTTTTTTTTTGAGACAGTATTGCTCGTTGTTTAGGGCCTTGCTAAGTTGCTAAGATTTTACCATCCTTCTGCCTCTGCCTTAGCCTTCCAAGCCACTGAGATTATAGGTGTGTGACATTGTGCCTAGATATAATATTTCTTTCACTTGTATATTGGAAATTTGAGGATTATTTAGAAAAACCTGCTGGGAGTAGAAGTATAAATTATGCTTACCTTTTTAGAAAGCAGCTTTAACCCATGGGATACTATCATTCTCAGTTGGACCTGATATTTTTTAGCAGTCCCAATTATCTGTTAAATGTTAGTATGTGGTCAGTTATTTTGTAGATGTCTTCAAAAGAACAAAAAGAAGATTAAAAAATATTAGAACAAAAGCCGGGTGCGGTGGCGCACTCCTGTAATCCCAGCACTTGGGAGGCTGAGGCAGGAGGATCGCGAGTTCAAAGCCAGCCTCAGCAATGGCGAGGCACTTAGCAACTCAGTGAGACCCTGTCTCTAATAAAATACAAAAAATGGCTGGGGATGTGGCCCAGTGGTCGAATGCCCCTGAGTTCAATCCCTGGTACCCCCCCCCCCCCAAAAAAAATATATATATTAGAACAATTCCCCCCCACTTTTAAAATCACCACATTGGTCCACTGGGTCATTATATAAATCTAAGATAACATTATCAAATATTTTTTATTTTATTTTTCCTTTGTCAGAAAACATTTTATTATTTTTGTCTTGCTAAAGCTTATTTTATCATAACTCTTCAGTTATTCCCAACTATGCTTAGAAAAATATAGGGGGAAAAATGGTGAAGTAAAAGACATCTCTTGTCTTTTTAAAAATTACATCATCAAAATACTCTATCATCTTTTTATGTGGTGTTTAACCACTGAGCTACATTCTCAACCTTTTTTGTTTTTATTTATTTGTTTTTTTGAGATTGTCTTGCTCATTGTTTAGGGCCTTGGTAAGTTGCTAAGACTGGCCTTGGTAGTACTGGTTATTGAACCTAGGGCCTTGGGCACGCTAGCCAAGCACCATACCACTGAGCACCACTTGCAGCCTTGTATCATTTTTTTTTTTTTTTAAGTTTTTGTTGTTGTTGTTGTTGTAGATGGACACAATACGTTTATTTTATTTATTTATGTTTTTGTGGTGCTGAGGATTGAACCCATTGCATCACGTGTGCTAGGAGACAGGTGCACCACCACTGAACCACAACCTCAGCCCACCCTGCATCATCTTTTTTTTTTTTTTTTTTTTTTTTTTTTTTTGTGGTACCGGGGATTGAACTCAGGGGCACTCGACCACTGGGTCACATCCCCAGACCTTTTTTGTATTTTATTTAGAGACAGGGTCTCACTGAGTTGCTACGTGCCTCGCCATTGCTGAGGCTGGCTTTGAACTCGCGATCCTCCTGCCTCAGCCTCCCAAAGTGCCCTGCATCATCTTTTAAGTCACCATCACAACCTAATTAAAGGTCCTTTCCAAATGATGGTATTTTGTGGGATTTTCTTAAACAAAACTTATTCTTGTTTAATGAAACATTTTCAAGTTGACAAATTAATGATTATTCTGATGACAAAATGGGGAGGAAATATTAAAACCCCGCAATATGGGTAACTCCATTTAACATTACAATTGGCTGCTTGGATTTTCAGTCTTTTTTCTGTATAATAAGCCCTACAATTGTTTAAAATGGTAAATTTAGTAATTATGCCTATAATTACTATAGTTTAAGATTTAAAACCTTTGTGAAAGAGGAGGGCTGGGGTTGTGGCTCAGCAGTAGAGCGATTGCCTGGCATGTGCACGGCCTGAGTTCGAGCCTCAGCACCATGTAAAAATAAAGGCATTGTGTACAACTAAAACAAATAAATAAATATTAAAAAAATAAAGAGGATTGGGAGTGTTGGGGGTGTAGCTTATAGTAGAGTGTAACTGGGTTCGATTCCTAGTACTTCAAAAAAATAAAAAGGCAAGAAAATGGACAAATGGTGATTCTAGAGAATAGTAGGTACAGTGATCATAGATGTTACTATTTTAACATATGTCCTAAATTAACAAAAATAAGATTTAAATACTTCCCTTCTGTGTTCCATACATGCCTGTGTTTCTTACTTTTGTTATGTGATGAAGGTGATTGTGACTGATCTTTGCACACTTGTGTTCATATGTCTCTTTAGAAGTAGAATTGCAGGAACAAGGTAATATAAAAGGAGAGGCTGGGAGAGTGTACACCTTTGTATATATTTATTTCTGCCAAGAAGACTCTACTTCCCTTCTTCCCAAATGTTTTTAAGAATTATCTAGTCGCAGTGGGCATGTTTGCACCTGTAATCCCAGTGTCTTGGGAAGCTGAGACAGGAGGCTAGAGAGTTCAAAGCCAGCCTCAGCAGTTTATTGAGGCCCTAAGCAACTCTGTGAGACCCTGTCTCTAAATAAAATACAAAAAAGGGCTGTCGATGTGGTTTAGTGGTTAAGTGCCCCTGAGTTCAATCCCTGATACTTTAAAAAAAAAAATTAGCTAGTGGTCCATGTTCTAGTTAAAACACCTGATACGTTTGAGAATATAAAGGTGTCATTTTTCTCTTAACCTTGTTTACCATTTTCCTTGTCTTCATGCAAAAATCTTGTCATTTTCAAGTAATTGTCATGTTTTGTGAGACAAGTGGTCTGCTTAGTAATTTTTCTTCCTGAGTATCTTTCTGAATTTTCTTTGAGAAATAAGAATGGCTTTGTGTTATCGAAGGGATATGCATGTTCTATCTTTGTTGACCTTAGCTCACCTGGATCTCTTTTTGTCTGGTTCTATTGCTATTCTTATATTTACTGCCCTAGTTTCCATTGGGTAAATTCTCCACTTAATGCATCATCTTCATTTTGGCCATGGGCCCCTTTGAGTCCTTTATAGAAGTACCAAATTTCAAACCCCTTTTCTTTTGTGTTTTTACTTAGTTTATTTGTGGTTTCTATAATTTCATTCCACAATATCCCATCCCTGATTTTAATTCTTTTTCTAAAAGATTCTCCACTAGCTCAGACATGATTTAAAAAAAAATCATTTTGTATCATTTTCTCCAGTTTATGATCTAAAATCTAATCTCTGGATGTTTATGTGTTAAGCAGAAGCTTTTGGATTCCAAAAAGCCCCTTCACCTCTCTAGCTCTTGTGGTATCACTTCAAACATTAACAATCAAATTTGTTTCTCTCTCAAACATCATTGTTTTGAAGACAGCATAAATAGATTTTACTGTTGTGTGCATGGTGAGCTGATAGCAAAGAATTTTAACTTCAGTATAACATCCATAATTCTACCTTCCTCCTATTTTACTTAGAAAAATATTTAAAAAGAGAATGTTTTTCTAGTCACATCTTTTTGAGTATACACTCCTCTCTTCCCTCTTTCCCAACTTGCTCCTTGAATGTCTGTCTTTTGCCTCTCCTACTTCTATTTTGTTTGGGTGTTATTTTAGGCTTTAGCTTTTTATTTTATTTTATTTATTTTTTTTGTACAAGGGATTGAACTCAGGGACACTGAACCACTGAGCCACATCCCTAGCCCTATTTTGTATTTTATTTAGAGACAGAGTTGCTTAGCACCTTACTGTTGCTGAGGCTGGTTTTGAACTTGTGATCCTCTTGCCTCAGTCTCCCAAGCTGCTGGGATTATGGTATGTGCCACTGCATTCAGCAGGCTTTAGCAGCTTTTAAGAAAGATTTTTTTTTTTTTTCCTGACAATACCGATAAATGAGGTAGACTGGGATATGGGTAGAGATGAATGGTTTGAAGTGATGGGACATGGGAATGATAAGGCCACATACATAAAACATTGGTTAGGTATGCATTATTTTTTCATGCTTTATAAAAGTGAACTACAATGGTTCTGCTTATTCATAATTGATGATTTATATACCCAATCTTTTCTTGCTTTGACATTCACCTACATATGGCTAGCAAATGTTTATTGACTGATTTTTATAACTAGATATCTGAGATATTCTCAACTGAGATATTTTCCAAGCATTATTTTATTTATTTATTTTTTGGTACCAGGGATTGAACTCAAGGGCACTCCACCACTGAGCGACATCCCCTGCCCTATTTTGTATTTTATTTAGAGACAGGGCTCACTGAGTTGTTAAGCACCTCACCATTGCTGAGGCTGGCTTTGAACTTGCGGTCCTCCTGCCTTAGCCTCCCAAGTGCTGGGATTATAGGTGTGGGCTACCACGCCCGGCTCCAAGCATATATATTTATTATAAAATGTTTCTACGATAATGTTAAAAATAGGTATTATGTTAATATTTATTAATGCCTTTATATATCCAGGACTCCTCGTCCAGTCATTGTGGAACCCATGGAGCAGTTTGATGATGAAGATGGCTTGCCAGAGAAGCTAATGCAGAAAACGCAGCAATATCATAAGTAAGATTTTATTAATAAAGATATTTTAGGTATGTGCTATCAGGGGTGTTTATTTTATCACATTTACTATCTAGTACTATTGGGTTATAAGATGTTCTATGTAGTCATACAATCTGGTTAATAGAGTGTCCTGGTTTATGTGGAAAATTAGTTGTCTTTTTTATGTGTGAAACATTAATTTTACTTAGAATAATCTTTCCTTTCATACTGTGGTAGAGGTAATTGGTTAGGAGGAGACATGCTAGAGAAAAATGAAATAAAGATAATGTGAAAATGTATCTTCAGTTAGTATGCTTCAGATGTATTTAAGTAGAAAGACAACTTTTGGGTGGGTAGGGAATAGTATTGGGGGGTCAAATATCCTGGTACAGAGGTAGAACTATTCTTACAGGTTAAAAAAAAAGAAAATGCCCATTTTCAAAATGCTGTAAATTTTATTAGTTGCCTTTATATTTGTGGTACTGGGGATTGAACTCAGGGGCACTGGACCACTGGGCCACATCCCCAGCCCTTTTTTGTATTTTATTAGAGGCAGGGTCTCACTGACTTGCTGAGTGCCTCGCCATTGCTGAGGCTGGCTTTGAACTCGCGATCCTCCTGCCTCAGCTTCCCAAGTGCTGGGATTACAAGCTTGCACCACCACCACGCTCGGCTTCAGTTGCCTTTTTTTTTTTTTTTTTTAAATATTTTGTTGTTGTTGTTGTTGTAGATGGACACAATATCTTTATTTATTTTATGTGGTGCTGAGGATCGAACCCAGGGCCTCACATGTGCAAGGCAAGCGCTCTACCACTGAGCTACAACCCCAGCCCTATCAGTTGCCTTTTTTATTTAGTACAGTACAATTATATTTACATACGTAGTTTTTATAACCAGTCACTTCAGTGCCTTTGTGCCAAGCATTATTCTGGGTGCTGCTAGTGCAGTCAAATAGGTAGTTTGATGCATCTGATTTTTAGAGGATATGTCCTGGCTGGAGGTACCAATATGTGATAACAAGCCAAGTCAAAGAACTGAACTCTGAGCCCTCGAATCATCCAGTGTATAGCAGATTGGAATATCAGAAGGAATTGGAAAAGACTGAAAAAGGAGGTCAATCGTTGGAGTAGGGGGGTCAACCAGCAGCAAACTGAGTCCTGGAGCAAGGGAAGAGTATCACTAGTAATGGATCATAATTCTTAACCATAATGCTATTTTTCAAATAATTCTATTAGCTTGACATTTTCTTGTTATATCTGTTACAAATTTGAAATAGTGTACACTTTTGGAGTGGGTATTAGAAAACTAGAATTATAAGGGTCTTAAACAAAAAGTAGGATTTAATAAAGAAATCTAGTTATGATTCCAGTTTTACTACTGAGGAATTATGTTCAGAAGAAAATGCTCACACAGGATAAAAAGCAAGTTTAAAATTTAATTCTAACTCCAAAAACTCATGTTCTTTCAGTGGTTGTTTTCTTTGGGAGAAAGTGAAGAATTTTTATATTTATTTTGTAGTCAGTTTCAGAGTTAGGACTGCTGGCTAATACACTTCGTAGTAAATTAGTGGTTGGTATATCATCTTACTTCTTCACCCTTCCAACTTAGTACTTTATAAAAGAAAAGATTCAAATTTGTGTTTCAGGCATAGAATATCTAGATCATGACTAACTTTTCATTTTCCTCAGGTACAGTGTGAAAGATCCTCGAAGCTTTTTCTTGTTACTACATTTTTCCCTCTGTGATGACCTTATACTTTATCTTTCTGAACTTGGTTCCACCTCTTATCTTCCATTCTCTACCTCAAAATAAAAGTTAAAATGTACAATTGCAAATTATAGGTGGGATGAATATTGTATTGTGAGGGCTAGGGTTATGGCTCAGTGGTAGAGTGCTCACCTAGCATGTTTGAGGACTGGGTTGGATCCTCAGCACCACATAAAGATAAATAAAGGTATTGTGTCCATTTACAAGTAAAAAATATTTTTTAAAAAATTGTATTATGCTCTTATGAGTACGTCTTTAATAAAAGTTCTCAGCCAATAATAATAGAATTTAAAAAAAATAGACAATATTCATAGGGCTTTGTTGTTTTTTTTTTATTTGGTTATTTGTTTGCTCATCATTTATATTTTTTCACTCTGAATATACATACTAAATTTATATGATGGGGCCAGATGCTGTGCTTGGTACTTGAGGTACCACAGTTAACATACCGATGCATATTGAATTTTACAATTTAGCAAAGGAAAGAAGTGCTAAAAAAAATTTAACTATAGTTGTGGATTAGGCCTTTGACTTTTGGCTCAGCCAGTTAACCTGTTTATTAATAAATAAAAGCTTTTTTATTAACAAGTTCTAACTGCTTTTATTACTAAAATATTACATTTTGCCACGTAACCAGAGTACCTATGTGATGAAGAGCCTTGAACATTATAAATGCTTAACAAATGGTAGTAGTTATTCTCTGTTGTTGTTTACTTCTAAAGCATACATTTCTGTATGTTTTTAATGTAAATTTAGGGAAAGAGAACAGCCACCACGTTTTGCTCAACCTGGAACATTTGAATTTGAGTATGCATCTCGATGGAAGGCTCTTGATGAAATGGAAAAACAGCAGCGAGAGCAGGTTGATAGAAACATCAGAGAAGCCAAAGAAAAACTGGAGGCAGAAATGGAAGCAGCTAGGCATGAACACCAATTAATGCTAATGAGGCAAGGTAAAAACAGGCTTTCATATAGATATGGTATGATATTTTCTGCTTGAGATTTATTTGTGTGCCCACTGACATGTATTAGTACTTAAGTTCCTATTTAGGAGTTTAAAGACAGAGTTGAAACTCAACATACTAAATAAAAATTGCCCTTTTCTGCCAAATGTTTTCTTTGATAAGTGGATGCTAATCCATAGTTGGGGGCTGAGGGGTGGGTAGGGAAGAATGAAGGAGCTTTGTATTGTGCAGAAAAGGAGTAAAGGGAGGGGTGGGGAGGTGGGTAGAATGAGACAGGCATTATTACCCTAATATACATGCATATGATTACACTACTGGTGTGATTCAGCACCAAGTACAGCCAGAGGAATGAGAAGTTATGCTCCATTTGTGTACAATGTGTCAAAATGCATTCTAATATCATGTATAACTAATTAGAACAAATTTAAAAAAGAAGTAGTGTGAAAAGGACGGCAAAAAATTTTTTTTCTGAGAATTTCTTTCATAAAAACATGAACTTATTTCAGGTTGAGTAAGCATCCAGATTTCAGGTTTTTGCATTAAAGATGCTTACTCAGTCTATAAAAATAAGTTCTACCTATGTGAGTGATGTTGTTAGAGATAATTCAGTGGTGTTAAATTTTGCCAGTAGCAAATATATGACTCTACAGGCAAAAAGAGAAGTACAGTGGGCAATTCTTGATAGGTAGTTAAGTCATAAAACCATATATCAAGATTTTGTTTGTTGGAAGTTAGGACAGATACTGGCGATTTAGAAGTTATTGCTGCATACCAAAACGGTATAGATGGATAATCTAGCGGAGATATAAAAGATCCAAGTGCACTGATGGATATGAGGATTTAGAAAGAGTAAATTCTAGTAATGAGCCAGAAGGTACTTGAGACTGTACTAACAGAATTTCTAAGAGCAGTGCTAATGGGCCATAATGTTCTCATTCCCTGGTGAGATACCTAACAGTATGATAAACTATTTAAACATGTCTCAGAAGCTCATTTCTCTTTTTGTCTTCTGTAGCTTTCTTTTTATACCTGTCTTTATTGTTCATATCTCTCTTCCCTTTTCTGATCTTTAATTTTCCAAATAAAATTTCCCGGTCCTTCCTGTCACCAGTCTTTGCCATTACACCTAATAGTTTTATTTTCTTTAAGCATAGGGTTACTTTCTCTTCTTCAAATCATTTATTTGTTTGTTTATTTATTTATTTATTTTTTTGGGTGATACTACGGATCAAACCCAGGGCCTCATATGTACACTCTGTCACTGAGCTACATCCCCAGCCCTGCTCTTTACTTTATTCTTAGTTTTCTTTTTTTTTTTTTTTTTGGTACTGGGGATTGAACTCAGGGCACTCGACCACTGAACCACATCCCCAGCCCTTTTTTGTATTTTATTAGAGACAGGGTCTCACTGAGTTACTAAGTGCCTCGCCATTGCTGAGGCTGGCTTTGAACTCACGATCCTCCTGCCTCAGCCTCCCAAGTGCTGGGATCACAGGCATGCGCCACCGCGCCCGGCTCCTCATTTTTGTTTTTTAGTTTAGTTTTTCTGTTAATATTTATTTTCAGTTAGCTGTCCACAGAGATTAAGGCACTACAGATATCTCTCTGGCTATCTGTAGTATGTTTATGGGACTTTCTTCCATCTGATGTTTGCCTTCTATAAACCATTCAGTATACTTTGTAGTCAGTGTTTCTTTAAAAGGTAAACATTTGTTCGTTCATCTCTGAATCATTATGTTAAGTTTTTGTTATTTTTAGGATGAAGTACAGAATGTGGGTGTTGATTCTCCTGTCTTGGCTTCTAGAGTTGCTAGAATTATAGGTGCACTGGCTCTTCCAAGCCTTTTTTTTTTTTTTTTTTTTTTTTTTTTTTTTAAATTAATTAATTTCAGACTGGCTGCTCCTTGGATCAAACCATCCTCCTGCCTCTGGCTCCCATCTGGGGTTTTAATTATTTATTTTTTTGGTACTGGGGATTAAACCCAGGGACTCCTGACCATTGAGCCATATCCCCAGCCCATTTTTTGAGTGTGTATGTGGGGAGGTGGTGTTACTGGGATTGAACTCAGGAGCACTCTGCCACTGATCTGCATGCTTAGTCCTATTTTTTTTTTTTTTTTTTTGGTACCGGGGATTGAACTCAGGGTCACTGGACCACTGGGCCGCATTCCCAGCCCTTTTTTTTTATTTTATTAGAGACAGGGTCTCACTGAGTTGCTAAGTGCCTCGCCATTGCTGAGGCTGGCTTTGAACTCGAGATCCTCCTCCTGCCTCAGCCTCCCAAGTGCTGGGATTACAGGCGTGTGCCACCGCGCCCAGCTCCTATTTTGTATTTTAAGTAGAGACTTGGTCTTACTGAGTTGCTTAGTGCCTTGCTTTTGCTGAGGCTGGCTTTGAATTTGTGATCCTCCTGCTTCAACCATTGGAGTTGCTTGGATCACAGGTGTAAACCACTGCACCGGCTCCCCAGCCCTTTTAATTTTATTTTATAAATTTATTAAGAAAATATTTTTAGTTGCAGATGGACATTATATCTTTTTTTTTTTTTTTTTTTTTTTTTTTTTTTTTTTTTTTTTTTGGTGGTACCAGGGATTGAACTCAGGGGCACTCGACCACTGGGCCACATCCCAGCCCTTTTTTGTATTTTATTAGAGACAGGGTCTCACTGAGTTGCTAAGTGCCTCACCACTGCTGAGGCTGGCTTTGAACTCACGATCCTCCTGCCTCAGCCTCCCAAAGTGCTGGGATTACAGGCGTGCGCCACTGCGCCCGGCTGGACATTATATCTTTAATTACTTATTTATTTTTATGTGGTGCTGAGGATCGAACCCAGTGCCTCATATGTACTAGGCGAGCACTCTACCACTGAGCCACAACCCCAGACCCCCCTTTTATTTTTTATTTTGGGATAGGGTCTCACTAAGTTCCTGAAGCTCGTCTCCAACTTTCGATCCTCCTGTCTCAGCCTCTCTAGTTTCTGGGATTACAGGCATGTGCCACCATGCCAAGTTCCCATAATTTTATTTATTTATTTATTTATTTATTTATTTATTTTGTACTGGGGATTGAACTCAGGGGCACTGGACCACTGGGCCACATCCCCAACCCTTTTTTGTATTTTGTTAGAGACAGGGTCTCACTGAGTTGCTAAGTGCCTCACCATTTCTAAGGCTGGCTTTGAACTCTCAATCCCCCTACTTCAGCCTCCCAATTGTTGGGATTATAGGCGTGTGCCACCGCGCCCAGCTCATCTTTTTTATTTTTTAACAGATTCATTCATTCATTTATTTTTAATGTGGTACTGAGGATTGAACCCAGTGCCTCATGCATGTAAGGCAAGCATTCTACCACTGAGCCGCAATACCAGCCCTCCCATCTGGTCTTGGGTTTTTTTTTTTTTTTTTTTTTGGTATGGGGATTGAACTCAGGGGCACGTGACCACTGAGCCTCATCCCAGCCCTATTTTGTATTTTATTTAGAGACAGGGTCTCACAGAGTTGCTTAGTGCTTCACTTTTGCTGAGACTGGCTTTGAACTTGTGATCCTCCTGCCTCTGTTTTTGATCATCAGCATACCATATAGTTCTTCAATTTTCTTATGTTACCTTTGTTACCCTAACTTAATACAACTCTAAGCAGATAGTATAATCTCTTCACCATGTATTTTTCTGTTACTTTCTCCCTTTTCACTACTGAGTTTTTCTTCGTTGTCTTGCCTTTTTAAAAATATTTGTACAAGCCGGGCGTGGTGGCGCACGCCTGTAATCCTAGCACTTGGGAGGCTGAGGCAGGAGGATCGCGAGTTCAAAGCCAGCCTCAGCAATGGCGAGGCACTTAGCAACTCAGTGAGACCCTGTCTCTAATAAAATACAAAAAAGGACTGGGGATGTGGCCCAGTGGTCGAGTGCCCCTGAGTTCAATCCTCAGTACCTAAAAAAAAAAAAAAAAAAAAAAAAAAAAAAAAAAATATTTGTACAACTTGGTAGGTGCTCAAAAAAAAATATCAGATGCTATTCCATGTAGACCTCAGTTGTGCATTTTCACTGAGCTGTCTTAAGGACAGACTTAATTCTTAATTTCTACAATAACATATCCTTCTAAAAGTACAGTTCATTTCTTTTTAATATGCTGTATTTATCTAAGCATTTCTATAGGCTGCAAAATGTTAATAAAATTCTTGGTTTTGACATAAAAATATTTGTACAAAATTTTGCTTTTGTAATTATAAATCAATAATAAAAGTATATTTATTTCCTCTAAATGATAATTCCCAACTACCGAAGAAAGAAGGACAAGGAAATAGCTATATTTGGTCATCCTTTTGATTTTCCTGTAATTTTTGTTATCCTACCTCTAATTTTTTTTGGATTTATGGCATTAACTTAATCTTCCCTCCCTTTGTCTTTCTTGTACCCTTCCTTCCTCTTTCTTCTTTTGTTTTTAATTTTTTTAAAAAAATATTTATTTATTTACTTTAGTTGTACACAATGCAATGCATTTATGTTTACATGGTGCTGAGGATCGAACCCGGGCCACACACGTGCGAGGCGAGCGCTCTGCCGCTGAGCCACAACCCTAGCCCCCTTCCTCTTTTCTTGTACTGGGATGGAATCCACGAGTTGTCATGCTACCACTGAGCTATACTCTCAGCCACATCTTTAATCTTACTTCTCATATGTGCATAAATCTTAACCTTACTATATATAGGTTCAGGCATGACTTTACTGTTCACTACTTACTGCTGTTTATTCTCAATTGTCCTCTGTAAGAAGGGCATAGAAACAGTATTTCTTTTTTGGGGGGATGGGTACTGGGGATTGAACTCAGGGGCTATTGACCACTGAGCCATATTCCCAGCCCTATTTTGTATTTTATTTAGACAGGGTCTCACTGAGTTGCTTTAGTACCTCACTGTTGTTGAGGCTGGCTTTGAACTTGATATCCTTTAGCTTCAGCCTCCCCAGCCACTGGGATTACTGGCGTCTACCACCATGCCTGGCTGAAACAGTATTTCTTGAGCTCTTTTTTTTTTTTTTTTTTTTTTTTTTTGTGGTACCGGGGATTGAACTCAGGGGCACTCGACCACTGGACCACATCCCCAGTCCTTTTTTTGTATTTTATTTAGAGACAGGGTCTTATTTAGAGTTGCTAAGTGCCTCGTCATTGCTGATGCTGGCTTTGAACTCGCAATCCTCCTGCCTCAGCCTCCCAAAGTGCTGGGATTACAGGCGTGCACCACCGTGCCCGGCTTCTTGAGCTCTTACATGTGCTGAAATATTATCTGTGATCCTTGTTATTTAAATGTATGAAATCATGTATCTTTCGCCACCCTTTGTTTCTTAATTGGTAACATGTTTTAGAATCTTCTAGCATTTTCTGTTTCAGTGAAGGAGTCTGAAATAAGCCTAAATTTGTATTGTACTTGCTTTATTATATTGTTATTTCTGTTTGTGATACTGGGCAGTGAACCCAGGACCTTGCACATGATAAACAAGCACTCTACCACTGAGCTGTGTTGTGGCTCAAGCCCTTTTTTTTTTTTTTTTTTGTGGTTACCGGGGATTGAACTCGGGGGCACTCGACCACTGGGTCACATCCCCAGCCCTTTTTTGTATTTTATTTAGAGACAGGGTCTCACTGAGTTGCTAAGTGCCTCGCCATTGCTGAGGCTGGCTTTGAACTCGCGATCCTCCTGCCTCAGCCTCCCAAAGTGCTGGGATTACAGGCGTGCGCCACCGCGCCCAGCTCAAGCCCTTTTTAAAAAAGAATTATTTTGAGAGAGTCTCTTTTTTATTTTGTATTTTTAGTGGTAGATGGATACAACTCTAAGCATATTTTATTTATTTATGTGGTGCTGAGGATCAAACCCAGTGCCCCACGCATGAGAGGCAGTCACTCTACCCTTCACCCACAAGACAAGCCTGAGATAGGTTTCTTTAAAGTTGTCCGGGCTGGCCTGATCTTCCTATCTTAGCCTCCCCAGTAGCTGGGATTATAGGCATGTACCTCTGTGCCAAGTGCCTTATTTCATCTTTTTGTCTGTTCATCATTGCATTCAATATATATATATATATATATATATATATATAATTTTTTTTTTTTTTTTTTTTTTTTTTTTTTTTTTGTGGTTACTGGGGATTGAACTCGGGGGCACTCGACCACTGGGTCACATCCCCAGCCCTTTTTTGTATTTTATTAGAGACAGGGTCTCACTGAGTTGCTAAGTGCCTCGCCATTGCTGAGGCTGGCTTTGAACTCGCGATCCTCCTGCCTCAGCCTCCCAAAGTGCTGGGATTACAGGCGTGCGCCACCGCGCCCAGCTCAAGCCCTTTTTTAAAAAAGAATTATTTTGAGAGAGTCTCTTTTTTATTTTGTATTTTTAGTGGTAGATGGATACAACTCTAAGCATATTTTATTTATTTATGTGGTGCTGAGGATCAAACCCAGTGCCCCACGCATGAGAGGCAGTCACTCTACCCTTCACCCACAAGACAAGCCTGAGATAGGTTTCTTTAAAGTTGTCCGGGCTGGCCTGATCTTCCTATCTTAGCCTCCCCAGTAGCTGGGATTATAGGCATGTACCTCTGTGCCAAGTGCCTTATTTCATCTTTTTGTCTGTTCATCATTGCATTCAATATATATATATATATATATATTTTTTTTTTTTTTTTTTTTTTTTTTTGGTGGTACTGGGGATTGAACTCAGGGGCACTCAACCACTCACTGGGTCACATCCCCAGCCCTTTTTTTTTTTTTTTTTTTTTTTTTTTTTTTGTGGTACCGGGGATTGAACTCAGCGGCACTTGACCACTGGGTCACATCCCCAGCCCTTTTTTGTATTTTATTTAGAGACAGGGTCTCACTGAGTTGCTGAGTGCCTCGCCATTGCTGAGGCTGGCTTTGAACTCGCGATCCTCCTGCCTCAGCCTCCCAAAGTGCTGGGATTACAGGCTTGCGCCACCGCGCCCGGCTTCAAAATACATTTTATCATAGATCATAATATTTCAGTTTTTCCTTGAGACTACATGTGCTATTTCATCTGTTTTATTTTGTGGGTTCAAATGTTGTTCTAGAAAGTAAAATTGTTAGATTAGAAGTTACCCATTCTGTTTTCACAAGGAACAATATTAAGTGAAGACAATTGTTTCTCACAGCCTAACAAATCCAAGTTTATATTTTCCTCTGTCCCCTTTTGCTCTGTGTAACATGGTTTTATATTTTATCATTAAATTTGTTAGGTAAGCATTTTAAATATTATTCAATCTAGTAACAAATAATGCTGTAATTGATGTTTTCACCTCAGTGGCTGTCTTTGAATTATTTTCTTTAAAATTCCCAGGTGTGATTTACTGTCCCCTTCTTTCAAGATTTTTCTCCTTGTTGCACTTCTTCATAAGACATTAACATAGTGCAGAAGGGAACTTCTGCTAATGGTATTAAGAGTGTTGTTTGGGTTTTATGCAGTGATCCAGTTCATTATATCTACTGTTTGGTCTGGTTCTTAAGTGACACAATTATACAATATATAAATTATAATATATTTGTACAAATATACTGACACTAATAGAGAATTTTTATTCTTGTTGACATAAAAACACAGAAAGGAAACTAAAGGAACAAGTATAAAACCACACTTCTAATATCAGTAGAAGTGCTGAGGAACTACTTTCCAAGGAATCCTGCTGGTGGGGGTGGTACTGAGCTCTCTGTATATTCTATACTCCTGCTACACATCTGTACCTGTGAATAAAGTTGAATTTATGAATCAGGCACAGTATGAAATTTACACTAAAAGAATTATAACTATACTGTAACAAAATTTACTTAAAACTTTTGTGTTATTTCTGGATTTTTTCATTTAACATTTTTGCACTATAGTTAAGTGCAAATGCAGAAAGCAGAATTGTAGATAAGTGGGCATCACTTATTTTTAGTAATTTTCCCCTAGCAAGATATTTATCATGCTAGTGCGTAAATGTATAAGCTTTAGTGAAATTTCAGTAACTTCGGATGTTAGCAACTTTTTTTTTGCGGGGGAAGGTACTGAGGATTGAACTCATGGGCACTCAACCACTGAGTCACATCCCCAGCCCTGTTGTGTATTTTATTTAGAGACAGGTCTCATTCCCTATTGCTAAGGATGGCTTTGAACTTGCAATCCTCCTGCCTCAGCTTCCCAAGTTGCTGGGGTTACAGGCGTGTGCCACTGCAACCAGCTTGGATGTTATCAACTTTTAACATATAATTTAGTAAGTGTAAAAAATATTAGCTTTATTTTAAAAAATCATAGTTACCCTACTAAATGTCAGTAACTATGCTTAACTGATAATTTGATTGTTGGAGTCTTTTGAGTTAATTACCATTGTTACTAGTGAGGAAATACGATCTGAGATGTTAAAGCATCTCTTTTGTCTTTTATTTTTTTAGATTATGGGGACTGAAAGTGTCTTGTTCACATTGTTTTTGAGCTTCCTTGCCCTGCCCACTTCTTTTAAGACTTTTCTCCTTGTTGCACTTCTTCAGAAGACATTAACTTAGTGCGGAAGGGAACTTCTGCTAATGGTGTTGAGAGCGTTGTTTGGGTTTTATGCAGTGACCTAGTTCATTATATCTACTGTTTGATCTGGATATTAAGTGCCAGACTTAATTATACAATATATAAATTTATAATATATTTGTACAAATATGTTGACACTAATAGAGAATTTTTATTCTTGTTGACGTAAAAAACACAGGAAGGAAACTAAAAATATTAATGTGTAGTCAATATTTTATAGATCTGATGAGACGTCAGGAAGAACTCAGACGCTTGGAAGAACTCAGAAACCAAGAGCTGCAGAAACGGAAGCAAATACAACTGAGGTAAAGCAATGTCATTGTAACATAAACATGAAAGTATGTAGTTGTGTGAATTTTAAATAAATGTCCTACTACCAGGCTGGGGTTGTGGCTCAAAGGTAGAGCGCTTGCCTAGCAAGTGCGCAGCCCGAGTTTGATCCTCAGCGCCACGTAAAAACAAAGGCATTGTGTACAACTAAAACAAATAAATAAATATTAAAAAAAAAAAGTAAACGCATTGTGTACAACTAAAGCAAATAAATAAATATTTTTAAAAAATGTCCTACTACCCATTATAAACAAGTTATACAAGTAGGAATATGGGGAAAATAAACAAACAAGAAAATTTCTTTCTTTTGACTCCATGTAGGGGATTACTTAATATTCTAGCGTAATTTTTTAAGGATTTTTTTTTAGCTTGTTAAGGGTACATTGATTACATATTCTTTGGAGTTAAATAATGAGGTAATGTTGCATATGATTTATTATATTATTTTCAGAGATGGATATGTTTAAATTGCCATTAGTTTTTATTTTTTCCTGTGTGTAACACTACTAAATGTCTCTTATGTATTTTTATGCTTCTGATAATTGTTGAAAAGATTTATGGAAGTGGACTCCATAGTGAAAAGCATTTAAAAATCATAGTACGTAAGATAACTATATGATTAACTGGTTGAGCCATAAGATATAAGTAAAAATTGAGTTTTCCTTGTGCCTGTAGTATTTTACTGTGAAGTATAATGGGATAAATAGTCTCTTTAAAATTTATAATAAGGAGATGTCCTGAACAAAGCTATGATAGTTGAAACAAACTTAGAAATTTTGGTTTTCAAAGTGCTATAAAAGTAGCAAGTACTTATGGTTAGAAGTACCTTGTTCGTGGAAAGTAAAAGTGAAGAAGAAAGTGGAAAACTGAGTCTGAAGCTTTTCTAGTTTGCAGATAGATGATATTCAGTATGTTTTGATGTACTTTTCTAGTTTTGTCTGTGTGACTGAGTATATCAATATTGTGTGTGTGTGTGTGTGTGTGTGTGTGTGTATCTGTCTTGGAACTACTAAGATTTTACTTTACCCAAGTCATTTCCAAATTGTAGTCCTTGAATAGGCAGCGTCAGCATTCTCACCCAGAGAGTTGTTAGAAATGCAAAGTCTCAAGGGGCTGGGATTGTGGCTTAGTGGTAGAGTGCTCACCTGGCACATGTGAGCCACTGGGTTTGATCCTCAGCATCACTTAGATTTAACTAAATGAAGTAAAGGTGTTGTGGCCGTCTACATCTTAAAAAAGGAAAAGAAAAAAATAAAAATGCAATGTCTCAAACTTAACCTCCAGAACTACTGAATCAAACTTGATTTTAGAGCCAACCCAGGAGGTTCTGATGAACCTTAAAGTTTGAGAATCATTTGTGAAGCACAATTGCCCACATGAAGATCCTACCTCCAGGATCATTTTTCAATTTTGTTATTTTTACTTCTTCTCTTTTTAACGTGAACATGCTTATTTTATTTATTATTTTTAAAAAATATTTATTTGCTTTAGTTGTACACAATATGTTTATTTTTACATGGTACTGAGAATCGAACCCAGGGCCGTGCACATGCCAGGTGAGCGCTCTACCGGTGAGCCACAACCCCAGCCCCTGTAAATTTTATTTTTTATTTTACTTTTTTTAGTTGTAGATAAACACACAGGATCTTTATTTATTTTTTATGTGGTGCTGAGGATCAAACATAGTGCCTCACACATGCGAGGCAAGTACTTTACCACTGAGCTATAGCCCCAGCCCCCCGTGAACATGTTTAGCTGAGCACAGTGGCACACACCTGTAATCTCATCAGCTTGGAGGCTAAGGCAGGAGGATGATGAGTTAAAAGCCAGCCTCAGCAATTTAATGAAGCCATATAAGCAACTTAGTGAGATCCTGTTCAGAAATAAACAGGGCTGAGGATGTGGCTCAGTGGTTAAGTGCCCCTGGGTTCAATTCCTAGTACCAATTGATAGATAGATAAATTAATTTATTAATTTAAAACTACTGTTAACTAAAAGGACACCAAACCTCCCCTAACTTAAAACCTTGTCTAAATCTAGCTTCCTCTTATTTATATTTTGACTTGACAGCTAGACTTTTTTGAAATTGTACCCTACAGTTTGACTGCCTTCCCCCTCAATAAAAAAAAGAAGAAAAACCCCTAAATAATCAAAAGAAATAATAAGTATGTGGGGTGGGGTGGGTGGGGGCGGCCCAGAACTGGATACCAAAATACAAATGAACAAATTACAGATGAATAACATAATCACAATGAAATAAATGTGCGTGTGTGGGTGTGTTTTCATTTTACTCTTTCAGTCTTTGTGCAGTGTACTTTTTCAGAGAAAGAATAATTACTTTTTTAAAAAGTAATAAATTGCCAGGTGGCATATGCCTGTAATCCCAGTTGGGAAGCTGAGGTAGGAGGATAACAAGTTCAAGGACAGCCCCAACAACTCAGCAACTTAGTGACACCCTGTTGGATTTGGCCCTAACTTCCTTAATAAAATTCCTGTAGCACAAGAATTAAAATAGAGAATCAATAAATGGGATGGATTTAAACTAAAAATTAAAATCGAGGATCAATAAATGGGATGGATTCAAACTAAAAAGCTGTTTCTCTGCAAAGGAAATAATCAGGTGAGTAGAGAGCCTACATCTTGGGAGCAAATTTTTACCACTCACACATCAGATAGAGCACAAATCTCTAGGGTATAGAACTCAGAAAGCTAAACACCAACAAACAAACACCAAATAGCCCAATCAATAAATGGGCTAAGGAACTGAACAGACACCTCTCAGAAGATGATATACAGTCAGTCAACAAATATATGAAAAAATGTTCAACATCCCTAGCAATTAGAGAAATGCAAATCAAAACTACTCTAAGATTTCATCTCACGCCAGTCAGAATGGCAGCTATCAAAAACACAAACAACAATAAATGTTGACGAGGTTGTGGGGAAAAGGGCACACATACATTGCTGGTGGGACTGCAAATTGGTGCAGTCAATATGGAAATCAATATGGAGATTCCTTGGAAAGCTGGGAATGGAACCAGCATTTGACCCAGTTGTCCCACTCCTTGGTCTATATCCAACATAAAAACATCATACTACAGGAACACAGCCACAACAATGTTTATAGCAGCACAATTCACAGTAGCTAAACTGTGGAGCCAACCTAGATGCCCTTCAGTAGATGAATGGATAAAGAAAATGTGGTATATATACACAATGGAATATTACTCAGCCATAAACGAGAATAAAATCATGACATTTGCAGGTAAATGGAAGGAGTTGGAGAATATAATGCTAAGTGACATTAGCCAATCCCAAAAAAACAAATGCCGAATGTTTTCTCTGATATGAGGAGGCTGATTCATAGTGGGGTCGGGAGGGGAAGCATGGGAGGATTAGATGAACTCTAGATAGGGCAAAGGAGAGGGAGGGGAAGGAAAGGGGACATGGGGGTAAAAAAGATGGTGGAATGAGATGGACATCATTACCCCAAGTATATGTATGAAGGATAGGATTGGTGTGAATATACTTTATATACAGAGATATGAAAAATTGTGCTCTATATTATTATGAATTTTAATGCATTCTGCTGTTATATATAACAAATCAGAATAAATAATAAATTTTAAAAAGGGGGGCATGCGGGTGTGACTCAATGGTTAAGCAACCCTGGATTCAATCCCCAGTACCAAAAATAAAGAAAATACCACTTGTCAAGTTTTTGGTGAAGGATCAAGAGAATATCCACAATAACCCGATAGGCCATTAAAATAAACATATATGTATGATTACTTCTGTGATTTTCTTTATATAAAAGTAAGCAATATTTGCTACAGATTGAATGTAAAAGCAGATACAACAGCTGTAATAGTCCCTCTGTAGTGGGGGAGAAATTCTGCTTCCCTACCACACTGCCTGGGAAGGCCACCAGAACTCTGTTTCCTAAAATAAGAGCTAGAATTCCATTTAGCTAAGAATTTTTATGTATTTATACGTACATTATACACATACTTTCCAAAACTTGTAAAAACCTAAGGTTAGTAGTAATAAATTATGTGCATCTTTAAATTTAGAAAGTTTATTTATTTATTTATTTGTGTGTTAAGAAATAATATTAGCATTTCTGTCAGGCAGTGCCATTTGTCTAGATATGACTATTTATGAAGTTCACTTTATGTCAGATGGATGGGCAGGCAGGATGGAATGCCTAAATGGATGTACTAGTACTCAGACCACTGTTCTTAGTATGTGTTTTTCCTAATTCTGGGCCATGTTTTTCACCTTATAGTCCTTTTTTTTTTTAAATATTTATTTATTTGCTTTAGTTGTGCACAATGCGTCCATTTGTACGTGGTGCTGAGGATCGAACCCGGGCCGCACACGCGCGAGGCGAGCGCTCTACCGCTGAGCCACAATCCCAGCCCACCTTATAGTCCTTTGACTGGCCCAGATTATTTGTTTTATCAGTTTTTGATCTTGGCGATTGAACCCAGCGGTGCTTTACCACCAAACTAATTTCCAGCCCTTTTAATTTTTTATTTTGAAACAGGTTCTTGCTAAATTGCCAAGGCTGGCCTCAAACTTGTATTTCTTCTACCTCAGGCTCCTGAGTAGCTGGGATTACAAGTATGTGCTACTGCACTTGGTTTATGTATCTTTAAGTGAACATATTTGTAAATACAGATAATGAGACCCTGGTTTCTCCAAAAGGCTAAAATTAAAGTGAATCTGTGTTGTTGGGTTGGAGTCAGGGATCATAATGAACTCAATGGTATTTAATATCGACACATGCAGAAATACAGATGTTTTTATGTGTGAATTAATTTATACATGTATTTCATGGCTCCATTGACCAAGAGGCCCTAGAAGCAATGGTGTCCCAGCAAATATGAGTATATTTAGTATCCACATCTTTGTTTCTAAGCCCTCTAATATAAGGAACCAGGGCTCTTTGGAGAAGTGATTGATAGTAACACTGGAAAGCCATGATGTGATTAGAATATCTTGTGCCAAAGAGTAAAGAAGCTCTCAAAAAAGGATAGAGTATATCAGAAGATAGAAGCATTATGAAAGAGTTCCTTATGGCAATGTTGGAATGATTTTAGCAACAAAATAAATAGTAATTGTCAGATTTTTTTCAAACATTTGACTTTAAGCCATAAAATAAAATAAATATTCATGAATCCATACTGATAAAATCAATTGAATAAATAAATAGAGGGCTAGAAAAGGCAGCTCCTTCTTAAAGTAAGATTCCAATTAATAGATGCAGAAAGAATGAAAGCAATAAAGTCACTGATCAGCAAATAGTGTAGTAATAATTGTTACAGACAAGTTACAGACAAGATTTATTGAAGGAAGCTAAAGTTGGTAGGCAAAAACTTGAGAAACTTTTTTTTTTTTGCATAATCTCAAGTTTGTGTTAAGTACAAATGGAAAAAAAAAAAACAGAAAACAGTGAACAAAATCCATCAGACACCACCAAAACTGTTAAATTTCCTATCATGCATATTTAATCAGTTGACTTCAGTCACTTCTTTAATGAGGATACAACATGATTTCTGTGGTTTTATTGCTAAATAGGCATATTGTTATTCCAGTTATGAGAAAATATCAGGCAAGCCCAAATTGAATGGTTTCCTACAAAATAGTTTTCTTTTAGAAAGTGTCACATTCATGAAAGGAAGACTGAAGTGTTAAAGAGACTGGAGGAGGCTAATAATAATTAAAAGCAGTGTGGGATTCTGATAAGGTCCTGGAACAGAAAAACATTAGTGGGGAAAATTTGAATTAGTTTTATAGTTAACTAATTAGTGGGGAAGATTTGGATAAGGTCTGTAGTTAATTATCATATTTTACCAATGTTTGTTCCTGATTTTTACAATTGTATCTTGGTAAGGTAAATGTATTATCTAGTGGAAATTAGATGAGGCATACATAGGAATATTGTACTATTTTTGCAAGTTTCCTGTTAGTGTAGGGAACAAAGGACATAACTTATTTTCTCCACTTTTGAAATGAACTCTTTAAAAAAAAAAAAAAAAACTTATTTATTTGCTTTAGTTGTACACAATGCAATGCATTTATGTTTTCGTGGTGCTGAGGATTGAACCCGGGCCGACGCACGTGCTAGGCGAGCGCTCTACTGCTGAGCCACAACCCCAGCCCCTTGAAATGAACTCTTAAAAATCTTTTTTTTATTTTTTATTTTTTTTAAATTGTGGTGGTTCAGAGATTAAAACCAGGGTGAGGCAAGCACTTTACCAACTGGTAGATTCCCAATCCCCCTTCTTAAGAATCTTAATTTTAAAAAAATATGACAACTTGTCTTAAAATCGAATAGTAGGAGTGGGGTTGTGGCTTAGTGGTAGAATGATCACTTAGTATGGGCAAGGCTCAGGGTTCAATCCTCAGCACCACATAAAAGTAATAAAGGTGTTGTGTCCAGCTACAGCTAAAATATAAATTTTTTTAAAAAATATTTATTAATTTACTTTAGTTGTACACAATGCAATGCATTTATGTTTATGTGGTGGCTGAGGATCGAACCCGGGCCGGGCACGTGCGAGGCGAGAGCTCTGCCGCTGACCCACAACCCAGCCCCTAAAAAATAAATATTTTTTAAAAATCGAGTAGTAGTTCTGAAACATATGTATATCAAGGAAAGGAAAAAACTTGTCTATGAATTTACTTTAATGGTCGAATCCATACTTTGAAGGCCAAACAAAATTATAGCAATTAAAATAAAAAAGAATTATCTGGCTAAAGCTGCTACTGAGTAAGATAAGTAATAATAAGTTTTTTTTCCAAATATTTATTTATTTACTTCAGTTGTACACAATGCAATGCATTTATGTTTATATGGTGCTGAGGATCGAACCCGGGCAGCGCACGTGCCAGGCGAGCATTCTGCCGCTGAGCCACAACCCCAGCCCCATAATAAGTTATTTGTTAAACCAAATAACCTGGACTCTGCCTTTGTATTTCACCTTAGTTGGATTATAGAAAAATCTGGCTTAGAAAAGGATGTTTTCAGAGAAATTAAAGAATTTCTTTGTAGTGCCTAAGTTTTTAGTTTCTTTTTCAATGTAATAATAAATTATTTATAATTTCATGGGCCACTTAATTCTTCAGAGGCTGGGGGACTTCAGAAAGAAGAATAGGTGGGGTAAAGGACTAGATGTGACTTGTTTGACCGCTTTGTAGTGTTTGTTTGTTTGTTTGTTTGAGGGGGGTTACTGGAGATTTAACCAGGGGCAAATTAGCACTGAGCTACATCCTCAACATTTTTATTTTTTGAGAAGCATCTCACTAAATTGCTTAAGGACTTCCGCAAGGCCTTGAACTTGTGATCCTTCTGTGTCAGCCTGAGTCACTGGTATTACAGGCATGTGTCACTGCACCTGGCCATTTAGTAGTTTTCATCATTTACTTTTTCCTTCATTCCTTTTCTTCCCAACACATTTCCTGCCCATCCATTTATTTCCTAACTCCTTCAACATAGTATCATTATTTTTTCACAGTTCTGGGGATTAAAGTCAGGGGCACTCTACCTGAACTGTATCCCCAACCCTTTTTCTTTATTTTATTTTTTTTTCATTTCAATCAGGGTTTCATTAAATAGCAGAGACTGGACTCAATTTTTTAATCCTTCTACCTCAATTTTCTGAATATCTGGAATTACAGGTGTACACCATTTTGTCCAGCCAGCACATTATTTTAAAGTCCTTATGATGTATTGGGCCTTCTCATAGTGTGTTGGGTCAGCTTTTCATTGCTATGACCAAAATACCTGAAGGAACAAATTAAAGAATCTTTTATTTTGGTTTACTGATTCAGTCCATGTTCAGTTAGCTCCATGATCAGTAAGGCAGAACATCATGATGGAAGCACTTGACAGAAGGAATCTGCTTAGCTTATGGCAGCAGGGAAGCAGAGAGACAGACAGAGACAGAAAGGGGCTGGGGACATATATACCTTTGCAGTGCATGCCCCTGAAACTCATTTACTCCAGCTAGATCCTACCTCCCATTAGTCCATTTAGCTATCACTTTCTTCATCAAATGGATTAATCCACTGATGAGGTCAGAGCACACATGATCTGATCATTGACTGAAAGCTCTATTTGTGAATGTTGCTACATTGGGGATCTTGCTTTCAATATATGACTTTTTGGGACATTCCAGATTCAAATCATAATAGATAGATATGGGAGCCTAGTATGGAATATGAATTAGGCTCATCAAGAACAGCAAGACATCTGAACATAGTGCCACATTCCTGTAATCCTAGCAAATTGGGAGGCTGAGAAAGGAGGATTGAATTCAAGGCCAGCCCCAGCAACTTAGACCCTGTTACAAAGCAGCTAACCAAAAAGGATTAGTGGGGTGTAGCTTAGTGATAAAACACCCTTGGCTCCAGTCCCCAGTATCAAGCAGACGCCCCAACCCCAACCCCAACCCCAAACAGAAAGCAGCAAGGCAGATTTATTTAGTAAGCACCATGGCTTAGTGCCTAGATCCTCTGTTTCTAAAATTCTATAAAAATATTTGTTATCTAAAGATTGTTAGAGGATTTCAATTTAAAATAAATTATAAAATTAAAATTACATTAGTTTTCAATTAAGTACAATGTAAAGGATGTTATATTTGTCATATCTCTTTTTCTTATCTATTTTATTTGTTCCATTTGTGAATATCTTGCAGAGTAAGAAAACTTGAAAGCAAACATGGACAACAGGAATATTGATGCCACTTGTAAATTTAGATTGTGGAATCATTGCTGTGGTATAATCACAAGGGCATAGCTCTTAATCAGATTGTTCCCATGTCATATAAACTTTTTCATATCTTGTTCTTTACTCATACAAATTAGGAATACTGGGTTTTGTTTTGTGGAACTAAGAATTGAACGTAGAGCCTCGCACGTGCTAGGAAAGTGCTCTACTGCTGTGCTATACTGCAACCTTTTTAAAATTTTTATTTTGGGACAGGGTCTTGCTAATTTGCCCAGGCTGATTTTGAATTTGTGATCTCCTGCTTCAACGTCCCAAATAGCTGGTATTACAGGTGTGCACCATCGGCAGGAACACTGTTCTTTTACTTGCCTTTTTTCTGACAATCAGTGTTCTTTCATTATCAGTAAATGCCTATCTATCCTTTTGTAACAGCTGTATACCTTTGTACTAATGAACCTTAATTTTTCCACATATACTGATTAATGTGTCTTCATCCTTTGTTTTTATGAATAATGCCACAGTGTGTAATTGTGTACATATTTATCCTTGCACACTTGTGCACATGTTTGTTTAATTTACTGGACGTTGGTTTGCACATTTAAAATTATATGTTAGAAGTTGACCCCCAGCAGGATCATATTTTGTCTGCAAAGCTTTAAAACCAAAAACAGTTTTTTTAAAACTTTTTTTTAAAAAAAATATTTATTTATTTACTTTAGTTGTACACAATGGAATGCATTTATGTTTACGTGGTGCTGAGGCTCGAACCCGGGCCGCGCACACGCAAGGCGAGCGCTCTGCCGCTGAGCCACAACCCCAGCCCCCAAAAATAGTTTTCAAATGTATCATTCAGTGGCATAATCTGATGAGAATCTATTGGATGGAGAAGCTTGACTTGAAATTATGTTGTGAACTTGTCGATCTTTGTTTTCCAAAGATACATGTTCACCTTACTGCAAAAATACTGATGTGGTTGGTTATGAGGTGCTAACCTGAATCTCACTGGAAATTTAGTATTAGTATATTGACCCTTTTTTAAAAATCAGAAAAAGTCTGTATTTCAAAACACATTTGTCATTAAGACTCTTACTTAATAAGGCAATTTTTAGCTGGGGGTGATGATGTATAACTGTTGTCCAAGCAACTCAGGAGGCTGAGGCAGGAGGATCACAAATTTGAGGTTAGCCTATGCAACTTGGCGAGATCCTGTCTCAAAATTTTTAAAAAAGCACAAGGAGGGCTGGGGATGTAGCTAAGTGATATAGAGTCCTTCTGGATTAAAACCTCAATATCACAATGATGATGGTGGTGATGATAAGAAGTTTTTACTTGTATCTGTGTAGATTTTCAGTAGTATGTGAATGTGGAAGTATTTTGTTAACAATAAAATTTATGAATGGATTAATGCATTTACTGAAGATTTTTAAAAAATATTTATTTATTTACTTTAGTTGTACACAATGCAATGCATTTATGTTGTACGTGGTGCTGAGGATCGAACCCGAGCTGCACACGTGCGAGGCGAGCGCTCTGCTGCTGAGCCACAACCCTAGCCCCTGAAGATGTTTTTTAAAGGGTGTGATAGTTATATTTTGGAGAGTTAGACAGCAGTCTAAAAATAGCATAGATTTTGGTTGAAATCCATGTAGGAATATTGTCTCTTTATTTCATGTGAGCCATACGAGTAAAACCTTACTCTTTAGTAAAACCTAACAGAAGTTAGGTGGCAGTGGAAGAAATTCTGGCACTGGCAGAAATCATATATTTCAGTTAGTGTTTTTGTGTTTGTGGGGAATGTTGTGCAACATACAAAATGCAGTGTTTTGAAACTTAATCCTGAATGTTGAAAGGTGCTCATCCAAGTTAACCTAAAAATGATTTCTGCTGATGGGACATCAGTTTAATATTGCCTTCACTATTTCAATGACTGTGTTTGTGTGTGTGTGCACATGTGTATGCATTTAGGGCATGTATAATTTGAATTTGCATTGATTGAATGCTGAATATCATGTGAGTTTCTTCCTTAAATATTAATGTAGGTTTGCTGACTTGATCATATTATAACTTATTTAATAGTAATCCTACACATACATATATTGATTTTTGCTTGAAGTTTTACTTACTCTAGAACAGGAGTCAGCAGACTTTTTTTTTTTTTTTTTCCTGGAAAAGGATAGGATAGTAAATATTTTAGTCTTTGTAGGTCATAGGACCTCTGTTTTAACTCCAGTGCTAGCCCCAGAGGAGCCTAAGACTGTAAAGCAAATGATTGTCTTGTATAACTAATTATGAAAAAGGGGGGGGGGGCTGGGGTTGTGGCTCAGCGGTAGAGCACTCGCCTAGCATGTGCGTGCCCTGGGTTCGATCCTCAGTACCATGTAAACATAAATGCATTGCATTGTGTACAACTAAAGCAAATAAATAAACACTAAAAAAAAAGTTGTGGGCTGCTACTGTTCAGAAGTCCTCAGTGGGTAGAGCAAAGAGTCCTCAGTGGGTAGAGCAAAGAGAGGTCAATAAAGCTTTTTTTTCTTCCCCCTGCACACAAGAGAATTTTTGTCTAGGCAGTGCATCCTTTGAGGTGGCTTATTTCTGTAGGTTTTGGATATCTTGAAGACCTGTCATGTCACTGATAAATTCTAGACACCCCTCCCCTCTGTCTCTGGTAGGGGGTTGGATCCAGGAGTGCTTTACCACTAAGGTACATCGCAAGTCCTTTTTATTTTGAGATGGGGTCTGTCTCACTAATATGCTGAGCCTAACCTCGAACTTATGATCCTCCTGCCTCAGCCTCTTGAGTTGCTAAAATTATAGGTGTGTACTTTCAGGATTCTTGATTTATTTCTTTCTCCTCCTCCTCCTCTTCTTCTTCCTTTTTTTTTTTTTTTTTGGTAGTTGTAGATGGACAGAATGCCTTTATTTGCTTACTTTTTTTTTTTTTTTTTGGTACCGGGGATTGAACTCAGCGGCACTAGACCACTGGGCCACATCCCCAGCCCTTTTTCGTATTTTATTAGAGACAGGGTCTCACTGAGTTGCTAAGTGCCTCACCATTGCTGAGGCTGGCTTTGAACTCACGATCCTCCTGACTCAGCCTCCCAAAGTGCTGGGATTACAGGCGTGCGCCACTGCGCCCGGCTATTTGCTTACTTTTATGTGTTGCTAAGGATTGAACCCAGTGCCTCACATGAGCCCCAGCTTCATTTCTTGAATATAAGCATGTAACCACCGAGGTTATGTGCCATTACTTGTGTGTGTGTGTGTGTGTGTGTGTGTGTGTGCGCGCGCGCGCGCGCGCGCGCGTGTGTATGTTTACTTTATTTCAATTATTACTTTGGCTAATGTTTTTGAGTTTTGGAACTAAATAGAAGAAGGAATATTAAATCTAGGCACCACAATCAATCATTACTCACAAATTTGACATAATGTAATTTGTATAAATTATTTTTTTTTAATGAAATAAAGTACCTGGTTGTGGCTCACTTGTCATAGTGCTGAAATTTTTTTTTGAAATAATTTCAGACATGAAGAGGAACACCGCCGGCGTGAGGAAGAAATGATTCGACATAGAGAACAGGAGGAATTGAGGCGACAGCAGGAAGGCTTTAAACCAAACTATATGGAAAATGTAAGTAAAATATAGTTAACTAAAAAGACTTTATATTATCAGGTGGGTGAAATGTATTTGGAATGTTTTTAGATTTTGATTTATATAATAGTATATTTTCCTCTCTGAAGTTGCCATGCTTAACCTCTTACAGATAACAAAATTAGTTTCTGAATGCAGTATGTTTTATGAAATGGATGGTCCTTTTTTTTTTCTCCGTATTTTAACTGCCTTTCTAAAAAATATAAGCTGTTAAATTAGAAATCCTAACTATATGCGTATCTTCTGACTTTTTACCATATACTGATACTAGCAAGTCTTTATTCTGGAACATTTTAGATACATACAAATGGAAACTAGTATATGCCCATCATCCATACATAACACTTACAAATACATGATTGTTTCTTTTTCAACTTTAAGTATACATATTTTCTTTCCCAAACTATTCTTCTTGAAATATCTAACTTCATAGTTTTCATGTATTTTTAGTATATATTTCTAAAAACGTGTACTTTTCTTTTAAATACCTGTATCATATCTTAAAAATGGCTAGTTTTTATTAACTAATTAAAGCTGAGGTTTACATAGGTCTTATAAATATTTTTTTACAATTGAGTTTGAATTGCCTGATTTTTCTCTTTCATTTCTCTCATTTCCTTTTTTTTAAAAAAAGCCTCATTATACATAGTATCTCACATGCTGAGTTTTTCTAATTATGTCAGTGCAGTGATGATTTTACACATTCCTATGTTTCTGAGTTTTCTGCAAACTAAGATTAGTTCAAAAGACTTAATCTGACTCAGGTTTTGGTTTTGGAGGGCAAAATAGTGAAGCAAACAGACTATGTCAGATATGTTATAATCAGCAAGTTCTTAATGATAATGTATGAGGAGTTATTACGTTTTTCATCTTGAAAGAATGCCGACATAACCCATTATTCTGAAGAATATCTACTATTGTTTTTTTTCCTCTGATATTGGGAGCCATGATATTTTAATAAGAAGCTTTAACTTCTTTAGTAAGTTTCTGAGGCTAAAAATATTAACAGTTCAAATTATTGACTCTTTTTTCCCTGACCTTTCTGTCCTTATTCTTATGAAATTTTAAAACTTTTTTATTGCAATACTTAGAAAAATAAATATTAAGTTGCATAATAACAAAGAATATTTATCTTATTATCAGGTAAATATCCTTTGAATGAAAATTATGTGGTCTTTAAATTTAATCAGAAAAGGTTTTCATTCTTTTTGTGTTATACTAAAGGTTTAATTTAATTGAGTTTTAAATTCCATTACCAAATCAATTAATTTTAAAAAGCATTCTGAGTAATTTCTGCCATTATTTTGTAATTCTCTTTTCCTCCTTTTATAATTAGTAGACATTTTAAACTGTCATCTTGGATTTTTTGATTGATATATTTGCACAAAAATCTGTTAGATTTGTCAATTTGAGGATAATTTATGTTGTTATTAAAGAAAATGGAATATTTAAGTTTTCCATGCCCATATTTAAAAAAATAGCAACTACTGGTATTATCTTCAAATATAATCACATGTAAACCATATGTGATGAATTTCTTAAGGAATCTTTCATTGAGAATTAGAAAATTCTACTTGTTCCTTTTATTTACCTGAATATTTACTAAAGGATTTTCTTATAGTAAAATTGATACAATTAACAATGTTTTTTTTGCAATGACTTTCATATTTTTGGAGTGAATGTATAGCTATTTGAATGTCATATGCATAAATAATCAATTTAGGGGACTAGAAGGAAATAATTAAGTTAAATATATTGCTAATTTTTTCTAAAAAGCTATTGGAAGTATTGCTACATTTTAAAATTGAATTACTACAAGTTCTTAGTTAATTTATATTTTAAGCTGGGGTGTGGTTGCGCATGCCTGTAATCCCAGCAATTTAGCAAGATCCTGTCTCAAAATAAAAATAAGAAGAACTGGTCTGTGGATTCAATCCCCACTTCCATGGGCTGGGGCCGAGTGTTTTGTATTTAAAATTTATTTTATTGTTGTATAAAGTATAAAATATTACAAATATTCAAAGAACTTTGAAAATAGATGTTTAGATATTAAAAATACGTATTGCTTCATGAGATTGTAGTCTTAGAAAAGGATTAAAAAATACTACATTCGTTTATTAATATTCTATATTTCAGGGTGTTGAAGGAAGCACATATTGCACATTTTGAAGCATCATAATCAATCAATTTGGCTAGAGCAGAATTCAGCAAACTATAGTCTGGTACCGCGGTCCATTTTCATAGTACTTCATCACAGAGAGAAGAATGGTATTGCCGGGCGCGGTGGTGCACGCCTGTAATCCCAGCACTTGGGAGGCTGAGGCAGGAGGATCGCGAGTTCAAAGCCAGCCTCAGTAATGGCGAGGCACTTAGCAACTCAGTGAGACCCTATCTCTAATAAAATACAAAAAAAGGGCTGGGGATGTGACCCAGTGGTTGAGTGCCCCTGAGTTCAATCCCCGGTACCAAAAAAAGAATGGTAATAATCTTTTCATAAAAAGAAGAAAACTGGGCTTGCAACTGTAGGCCAAGTCACTCCAGTTAACTCCATTGGCTGAGGGAGAAGAATTGCTTGAGCCCAGGGTTTGATGCCAGTGTGGGCAACATAAGAAAACTCAAGCTCAAAAAATTAAAAATAAAAAGAATATTAGACTACTTCTGATCCACATTAATTTAAAATATTTGCTTTCTGCTTCTTTATAGAAAAAGTATATTGAATCTTAGAGTGAAATGTTTGTGATTTCTTAGAATTAGTATTTATGTTAGGTTATAAAGTTACCATGCTCTCAATTTTCTGAAGAGCAAATAATACATAAAAGCCCCATGTGGTGGCACTCACCTGTAATACCAGCGGCTCAGGAGGCTGAGACAGGAGGATTGGGAGTTCAAAGCCAGCCTCAGTAGTGGCGAGGCGCTAAGTAACTCAGTGAGATCCTGTCTCTAAATAAAATACAGAATAGGCCCGGGGATGTGGCTCAGTGGCTAAGTATTCCTGAGTTCAATCCCAGATACCAAAAAAATAAAAAGTATGTAAGTAAACTGATAATTTGTGTGACAAAGGTATTAAATGTTTAGGGGGAAATATCTTTTTTTTTTTTTTTTTTAAATGCTTTCGAGATTAGAAATTGTATGAATAGGCACAAGGCTTTCATAATTTTATTATTAGTTTTATTTAGTTCCTAGCTTCATAATGCTTCTTGCTAATGTAAAACTAATCATGCACTAAAAATTAACAAATGCTCTTTACCTTTCTTGATACCTCATTTGACTGCACTTTGGAAAACATTTTGCTAATAGGACTATATTAAGGCAGTTTTCTGAGTTAGTCTACCTTTACTTTGTAAACTGTCATTGGAAAAATTGTTAAACAATTTTAATCCTTGTTTTTTTGTTTTGTTTGTTTTTGTTGTTTTGTTTTAAAGCTTTGAAGTTAGGCCCTCTTATGTGCTTTCTCTTTTTTCACTGTTCAGTTAAAAGGGAGGAGTCAAATGGTAAGTGTTCAGCTTGCCCAGTAATAAATAGAATTTTCTTGGTTAGTTTTAATATGTCACCTTTTGTTTCTTTATCATATTCCATTAGATATATTACAACATAATTAAGAGCATGGAGCTGTGAAGTATTAAAAATTGATTTACATTTTATATCCTAGGTACTAATGTTTTTTAATGTAAATTAAAAAAGCATGAGGGAAAACACATCTGGTCATATTTTTCTCTATCAGCCTTCAACTTGATGATAACTTATGACATACATGGAAATATATTTTAAGACTATCTTGTCTATTTTTCTTTAGAGAAAAAGCAAACTGATAATTGCTATTATAATTAATAAATGAAACATATTTTCACTCTTGTAGAATAACATACTTTTGACTACTTTAAGAATGTGTTTTTATCCTGTATCTCAATTATTTTTAGGTTTATCTTTTACTATAGTGTGGAGCATTTTCTAGGTAGTTTTTATGATCATTTCTTTTTAACTAGTATTTACTAAATTAATTTTCTGCTGTCCCAATTTTATAGATTTTGGAAACAACAATTCAGAAATAATGAAAATTTTATGAGATTGGCTTTTTTATGATTGTTTTCATGTTACATTGCTTCATTTGCAGTAGATGAAGTAGTTTAAACACTTAAATACTGCAGTCTTTATTTGTGGAAACACTAGAGAAAAAGGTAGATTTTAATTTAAATATTTTGTTATTACAGTTTCTTGTACTAAACATTGCTTTGGGGGGAATGTTAGTGTCCTAAAAAGTATCCAAATGTCAGTATTTTTCTAGCTATCATAATTATGTTGTGAGAAAATACTTTGCTCAGGAAAATTTTGCCAATGTTTAGGTTGAATGCTAGTAGTTAATTTTTTTTAAGTTGTGTTCAAAAAAATGCTAGTAGTTAATTTTAAAACCTGAAAAGTTTCTTTTTCTGGTTTGGTACTTAAGTTTGCTTTTCAGTGAAGAGAAGAACGGCAATTAAGATCTGTTTAAATATCCTGCAAATAAATTAAGTCTTGGTACTGGAATGCGTGGTTTCAGATGTGCAGTTGAAATAGCCCTGGATGCACATAATAAACTTGGAAGTAAAGGTATATTATATGCCAAGGCAACAGTTCGATTCCAGTTGGGTTCCTTTGACAAGAGTGTTCCATTGTTGCAACCTAGGGCCTGTGAAATACAGATCAGAAACACTAGGAAAATATATCCAGGGGCCTCTTATATAGCTTAGTGATAGAGTTCTTGCTTATTAGTATCCACAAGGCTATCCACAAGGCTCTGGGTTCCATCCATAGCACCAAGAAAAGGGAAAAAGAATTCTATCCAGAGGCTGCCAGTTTTATGTCTCTTCCAAGGACAGTATTCTTCAAATACTCAGGAACTTTTAAAAAATGTGGATCCCAGTAGGGAATTGGTGGCACAGGCCTACAATTTCAGTGACTTGGGAGGCTGAAGCCAGGAGCCTCACAAATTTAAGGTGACACCTTACTTATATCAAATAAAATGGGCTGAGGATGTAGCTCTGTGGTAGAGTGCCCCTGGTTCAATTTCCAATCCAGAGAAGGTGGGGAAAGTAAGTGGAGCCCTAGATCTTATTACCTAGTCTTAAGTTTTTTGTGAGTGATTATAGATTCTAAAGTATTATTCATTGGTTGCTTTTTTTAAAAAATAATTTAGTAGTTCTTAAACTTGAACTCATCTGTGGAACTTAGAAAAATATGCAAGGTTCACTACATACTTGATTCGGTAGTTATGTGTTGGAGCTGTGGGCTCAGCATTTTTAAAAAGTTCTATACCTTGCTCATTGTCTTTATTAGGGAAGGTTGAAAAATCATAGATTGCAGGGGGCTGGGGATATAGCTCAGTTGGTAGAGTGCTTGCCTCTCATGTACAAGGCCCTAGGTTCAATCCCCAGCACCCACACAAAAAAAAGAAAAAAATCATAGATTGTATGTTAAAATGAGAATGGTAGTAGTAGATTTTTTTGGTGGGGCGGCTTCTTGAAATGTGAATGGGAGTGTGCTTGTTGCAACATGGGAGGGTGTTATGCATTACTGAATACTGTTTAAATAGTGCAACATTCTGTATGAATAATGCCATGTTGATTTGGGTGTGGCAACCTTGAATTGGGCTTTCAGATTACAAATGTAGGGGATATTGTCTCAAGTGACAGGTTTTTACTTGTTTCATCCAGACAGGTGTCAGCAGAGTAGGACAGGGTCAATCCACATTTCGCCTATTCTTGTAAATAAAGTTTTATTGGAACAATGTGTTATTTTTTTGTTGATTAATTTTTGCTTTGCTTTACAGCCTGAGTCGAATAGTTGTGACACAGTTTTATGAGGCTGGGTTAAGACTGTATGGCCTGCAAAGCCTGAAATATTTACTGTCTGGCCTTTCACAAAAAATGTTTGCTGACCCTGGTCTAGAGGGGTGGAATATGAGAATATGAGAATCGGGTGGCATCTGTTAAAAGGGATTCATGTTAACCAAACTCATAGAGTTTGTGAATTTTAATGCAAATTAATTAATTTATATGTTCTTTTCCAGTGTTTTTAGAAGGCTCACTGAGCAGACAACTCATATCCTAAATTCAAGGTTCCTGAGGAAGGAATCCAAATTAGTGTTCCGAGGTTCACTGGTAGTTTTGGTTATGAGTCAGAACAGAAGTTATGGAAGAACTGGTAAAGTGTCACTGTCCAAGGCTGATACTTTGGAGTTTCCTAATCGTTTTAGTTTTAATGAATAGAAATTATAAACCATTATAATTTGACCTGTTATTTGACCAGCCACATCAATTTGTCAGCCTCTTCTCCTGCTTCCCATATGGGCATTGCTTGCCTTATTCATCCCTTGATTTAATTATAGCTTCACTTCTGGTGTGGCATATACAAAATTCAAAACAACGAACCACATAGTTTGTCACTAATGAATAGGTACAAATTCATTTTCTGAAATGGCTTATGAATTTTTGAGAGGAAAAGTGGCAATTTTGTGGTCTCCACATGACCCTTCTCTTTTTCTGTCAGCTATTTAGCTCTAATAAGTAATTTGTTGATGTACAAGAATGGGGGGGGGGAATACCTGAAGTATTCAAATGACTTTTTTTAAAAAAAAAAATATTTATTTGCTTTAGTTGTACACAATGCGTTTATTTGTACATGGTGCTGCGGATCGAACCCGGGCCGCACACGTGCTAGGCGAGCGCTTCAGCGCTGAGCCACAACCCCAGCCCCAAAGGACATTTTTAAAGGAATCTTTATGGTCTCATAAGCCTATAGGAATAAAGAATTAAATGCTGTGGAATTTGTATACCTAAATTTTATACCTGAATCTAGGTATAGCCTGCTGGACAATTATTGTCTATTGCTAATATATGGTAGTTAATTACCACTAGTTTGAACATGTTGATGAAAATCAAAATGGATAATATTAATATTAATTTATAGTGGTCTCACATGTAGTGTTCTGGTTGTGACCTGTTTTTGTTATGTTTTATTTATTCACTGAAATAATTATTAGTATAAGGTGAGGACTTTTCTAAATACTTGGGATGGCACATAATTTGAACTTAGACTTTTGTAATAAAATGAAAAGAGTGATATGTAAGTTGGCAATATTTAAACATTCTAGAAAATGATCTTTAGGATTTTGGTGTTCTTGGATCACTTCTGGAAAAGGATTTATTTAATATTCTTGATATCAATTCATAGGTATTTTGTTTTTGTTTTTGATATTGGGCACTGAACCCAAGGCTTTATTTAAGTAAGCACTGCACCACCAACCTATGTTCCTCATGTTTTTTGAAATTTTATTTTGAGTCAGAGTCTCAATAAGTTGCCCAGGTTGACCTTGAATTTGTGATCCTCTTGACGGTCTCCCAAGTTACTGGAATTAACAAGTGTGTGCTACTAGACCTGGCTAAAATTACTTTTTATTTCAGGCATAAAATGGGCTTCTTTGGGTGAACCAGGATGTATGGTCATCCCAATCATATATTATGATCTTCTTTCTATATTTTCTTTTCTCCATCATTCATGTTTAAAACAAATGCAAATGAAAATAATTACTGATTTTTTTTAAAAAAAATATTTATTTATTTGCTTTAGTTGTACACAATGCAATGCATTTATGTTTACGTGGTGCTGAGGATTGAACCCGGGCCTAGCATGTGCGTTCGTATGTGCTAGGCACACGCTCTACTGCTGAGCCACAACCCTATCCCCAATTACTGATTCTCTTATCCTTCATACATTGTTTTATCAGAGGTCACTTAATTTTATTGGATTATTTTTATGCCATGTTTAGTTGACTTTAGCATCTTTTTTCCTTTAGACTCTGAGAGAGACTCATAATCCAGAAAATTTTCCACGTCTCTTTTTTTCTTTCTGGAGAACCCCTGGCTCAGTATTCTTTATGGGCCATCATACCTTGGTATATTAATATTAATCAGTTAATATTATTACCTCTGACTTATCACACCTGCTATGAACCTTTTCATTTTAATGTAATTTTTAAAATGTAATTACCAGGTTGCAGTGTAGTTATTATTAATTTTTTACTTTATGGTACAGTAATTATGCTAGTTTTTTTTTTAGGCCAGGAATTATGTATTTGTCGTATTTATTTAGATGTAAGTCAAGAGACTTAATTGCTCCATATCTTGTTTTTCAAAAGAAGTGAAGCTCAATCATGGTTTTCAGGGAGGTTCTGGGGATTGAACTCGGGGGTACTTGGCCACTGAGGCACATCCTCAGCCCTATTTTGTATTTTATTTAGAGACAAGGTCTCACTGAGTTGCTTAGTGCCTCTCTCTTGCTGAGGCTGGCTTTGAATTCTCGATCCTCCTATCTCAGCCTCCTGAGCCACTGGGGTTACAGGTGTGAGCTGTGCCTGGCTCAGTATTCTTTTTCTTTTTTTTTTTTTCCCTTTCTTTTCTTTAAATATTTATTTATTTGCTTTAGTTGTACACAATGAGTTTATTTTTTACGTGGTACTGAGGATCGAATCCGGGCCGCGCATGTACTAGGCGAGCGCTCCACCGCTGAGCCACAACCCCGGCCCCTGGCTCAGTATTCTTTATAGGCCATCATACTTTGGTATTTATTGAATGGTAGTCTTAGATGTTAAACATTTGATATTTTAGAAAACACAGGTGGTGTTGAGCTATAACTGCTGATGCATTCTTACAGATTTCATAACAGAATCACATAGTGAAGGGTAATTTTTAAAAACAGCCAAACAACCAACCATCTGTTTGTACTTGGTTTTCAGCACACCTAACTTTTTAATATGCAAATCCCAGTTTGAAAATCTGAAAATCCCTTCAGAGTGTTAGACTTGGAGGCTTCCATTTAGAAAGAAAAGTTTGTTCATTTTTTTAAATATTTATTTATTTGCTTTAGTTGTATACAATGTGTTTATTTTTACGTGGTGCTGAGGATCGAACCTGGGCCACGCACGTGCTAGGCGAGCTCTGTATGGCTGAGCCACAATCCCAGCCCCTTGTTCATTGCTTACTGTGTTTAAAACGTAGTCCTGAGTACCATAGAGAATACAGAGGATGTTAGAGGGTTTTAGTTGCAGAGCACTTAACACAGAGAATGTTAAGAAATAAAGCTGCCCACGCCTGTAATCCCAGCACTTTGGGAGGCTGAGGCAGGAGGATCACGAGTTCAAAGCCAGCCTCAGCAATGGCGAGGCACTTAGCAACTCAGTGAGACCCTGTCTCTAAATAAAATACAAAAAAGGGCTGGGGATGTGACCCAGTGGACCAGTGCCCCTGAGTTCAATCCCTGGTACCACCAAAAAAAAAGCTAAGATGTTCTGAGAGTTTAAAGAAAGAAGCTCTCTGCCTGTGAGTGTTAGGTATTATTGAACTATTTATGAAAATTTCTTTGGGTGTTTTCCTTTCTTTTCTTTTTTTTAATATTTATTTATTTGTTTTAGTTGTACATAATGCCTTTAT
Source organism: Tamias sibiricus (assembly GCA_025594165.1). Lineage (NCBI taxonomy): Eukaryota > Metazoa > Chordata > Mammalia > Rodentia > Sciuridae > Tamias > Tamias sibiricus. The sequence continues at coordinate 10,370,633 of CM046663.1, read as the reverse complement.
TTTTACGTAGTGCTGAGGATTGAACCGGGGCCGCACAGGTGCTAGGCGAGCGCTCTTCCACTGAGCCACAACCCCAGCCCTTCTGTTTTGTTTTTTAAACCTAGAGTATTGGTTTATTATTCTGTTATGTGGTAGGTATACCTCATGTAATGGTAAGTTTAAATAATTTTTAGTTCAGAATGGTCAGACCATACTTTTAGCTAATGTTCTCTCCTGTGCGCGCTTGCATGCTCACGCGCGGAGACCCTTTTTTTAAGAATTGGAGGAGAGTCAGGATTGGCAACTAGAGGTATTTAGCTAAACGTGTTTTTTATATGTGTGATATAACTAATTAGAATTTTTAAAATTATTTAGTTGAATTAATAACAAATATTCTAAGAAGGCATAAAATTTACTTTCATTTTATGACAGCATATTTTGAGCCACCTTATAGGAGTTTTTAACATGGTAATTATATTTTTAAATATTTTATGCCGATCAGTACCTTTTATACTTAAATATTGAACACATGAAGCTTTGTAATATCATCTGAAATGTTAGAATTTTATGCTAAATTAAACTTGACATGGAAATGTTAATATCCATGTTTAAAACTACCAGTGGTAAGGCTTAGGAACTTGGATTTTTAAGCATGCTCTACTGATGGACTGCATTAAAGGTAAACTGTTTATAATTATAATTATAAACTTTGAAATATTTTTTTGAAATTTCAAATACCTGGGGCTAGAGATATTCGTTGGTAGAGCTCTTGCCTAGCATCTGTGAGGCCTTGTGTTTGATACCCAGCAACCCCTTCAGTATCTGAAAATATATGGGTAAGTTTGCTTTTTTGGTCTTATGATGCTCCCTGTTTTAAAGTCTGGATTTTCTGGTTGTAAACTTAAACATATTTTTTGTTTTCTTTTTGTTTTTGTGGTGCTGGACCCTGGACTTTGCGCCTGGTAGGCAAGCACTGTACCACTGAGCTATATAACCCCAGGCCTTAATCATATTTTTTTATAAGATAATTTCTTCATCTGGCATATTATTACTTTTTCTAAATTCTGATTTTAAACAGTTGATATAGTTGTTATAGTAGTTTCTCCTATAATTACAGATTTCAAATAACTTAAATTTTTTGATGCTATTTAAATATTTAAAAAGTTACTGTATGTCAAATAATTTGTGTTGGGTACTTCAAAAACATGTATTAACTAATGCCTAATATCACAAACAGAAAAGGATAATCTCCTCTATAAAATGTGTGCTTAATTCCTAATACATTGCACTTTGTTTTTGCTGCTGCTTTCTTCTTTTGATTGGACCAATTTGGAATTGCTTCTTGTAAAGTTTTTATTTGTTCTTTTGTTTCATCTATATAAACCGTGAGCTTGCTAGTTGTGATAATTTAACTTGGTAAGAAAGAAAATATACTGGACAAGAAAGAGATTATGGATTTAAAAAAATGCAAACTAGTCACTAGTGACTTTATGTGAGATTTGTTAAGATTCTCTTAATAGTTTTGTGTTTGTCTTATAGCTGATATTGCAGCTCTTTTAATAATTTGGGGTAAAAAATGAAGTATTACCAAATCAGTGCTAGGTTTTAAAATCAAGCACTTCTTTAGAGAGAGTTTGTGAAGACAATTGAAAATGTTCTTGGGTATGGTATATACATTGAAAATAAAATTCTCAGGTGAATGTTTGGTTAAAAATTCAATTTGTAAATTATATATTTCCTTTTGTTTCTTGATGTGTACTCCATTATGTGTTATTGCATTTTGTTCAGTATCAGAAAAATACCCTATGTATTAAAGAGTAGCTGTTAATTTTGCTACATACTCTTAAATTTGACAATAACATAAGAATAATATCTTTACTCATTACTCAAACCAACCTTTAAAAATATATTATTTAGGGGCTGGGGTTGTGGCTCATTGTTAGAACGCTTGCCTAGTACATGCGTGGCCCTGGGTTCGATTCTCAGCACCACGTAAAGATAAATAAAATAAAGATATTGTATCCAACTACAACTAAAAAATAAATAATTTTTAAAAATACATTATTGAGTGAATCTAGTTGAAAGAGGTAAATACATATCTCAAGTTAATAGGCACAGTAAGTCATCCCACTTCTGTTATTGCCTCTCTTTTTGATTGGATATTTAACAAGGAGCAAATAATTTTATTTCATGACTGTCCCTTATAGTCTAAGATGTAATTGATTATTCAGAAAGAAGCATTTTAAGATTTGTATTTTCTTCCTTTTGTGTGTGTGTCCTGGGAATTGAACCTAAGACCTTAAGCATGCTAAACACATGCTGAACTACTGACCTGTGTTCTTAGCTCCATGTTTCTTTTTTTGTTAAGCAGACTTTATTTTCTAGAGCATCGTTAGATTCATAAACAAAATTGAATGGAAGGTACAGAGTTTTTCCAACTACTTCTGTCCCACTTATGCATAGACTCACTCCTATAAAAATCTGGCACTGTCAGGGCATGATGGTGTATGCCTGTAATCCCAGCTTCTCAGGAGGCAGATGCAGGAGGATCATAAGTTCAGTGTAAACCTGAGCAATTCAGCATGGCTGTGTCTCAAAATGAATACAAAAGGACCGGGATGTGGCTCAGCGGTAGATTGCCCCTGGGTTCAGTCCACAGAACATAGATACATACATACAAACACACACCAATACATTAAAAAATTCCTTAAAATATCCTGTACCACAGTTGTACATTTATTATAATTGTTAAAATTCATGAACATACATTGGTACAGCATTATCAACCAAAGTCCATAGTTCATTAGGATTCACTCCTCATGTACATTCAGAGGGTTTTGACAAATGTATAGTGATTTTTACATACCATTGTAGCATCATACAGAGGTATTTCCTCATCCCTCCCTACCAACACCTGGTAATCACTCTCCCTTTGTCTTTTTACATAGTTATGCCTTTTCTGAAGTGTCAGTTATTAGAGCCATATAGTGTGTAGCAATTGGTCTCTTTTACTTAGCAATATGCGCTTAAAGTTTTCTTCATGTCTTTTCATGGTTTGATAGCTCATTTCTTTTTAGCACTCAATAATATTCCATTGTCTGGGTATGCCACAATTTATCTATTCATCTACATCTTGATTGCTTCCACATTTTAGAAGTTACAAATACAGCTGCTTTAAACATATGCAGATTTTAAGTGGACAGAAGTTTTCAATTCCTTGAAGTGAAAAGCAAGGAGTGTGATACTGGATCATATGGTAAGAGTATATTTAGCATCATTAGAAACTGCCAAACTGTCTTCCAAAATGGCTGTATCATTTTGCACTCCCACCAGTAATGAATGATATTCTGGTTGCTCCATATCCTTGTCAGTATTTGGTGTCATGTTTTGGATTCTGGCCATTGGAAAGTTTTGTAGAACTATCTTATGTTAATTCACAATTCTCTGAAGACATGTGATATAGTTTCATTTTAACAGTCATAAAATTAAGGAATATTTTCTTCAATATTCATGGATGAAGATATTTTGGATTGAATGCATTCAAATTGGGGGGGATCTAGGTTATATAAAAGATTATCTTACATTTCATAAACTATTTTCCCTTTTCCTATCTAGAAGTGAGCTATATAATGTTTGGAAATTTTTTAAATTATCTAAATTAATGTTAAATTTTGGGGCTGGGGATATAGCTCAGTTGATAGAGTGCTTGTCTTGCATGCACAAGGCCTTGGGTTCAATCCCCAGCACTACTAAGCAAACAAACAAACTAAAAGTCTTAAATTTTCTAAAATTTCTCTAATGGTTAGGTTGGAAAGTTTATATGCTACTATTTGAGTTCTGTCCATGGAAAACATGTCTCCTCTTCCTTTTTGATTATTAATCTTAAAAAGATTAATTTATGCTGCACAGTCTTCAATATCTTATCACCTTTTTTATGAATGAATAACTTCTTGGCAAAGAGTCCTATAATTATTTTGAGATTTTAAAAATATTTTCATAGTATTATGTGTAATAGATTTTTGCTCTATTCTTTGTTTGGATGTGTTGTGTTTGTTAGCTAGTGTTTCTAGATGCTTACAGTTTTTATTTAATATTTCTCATGAAAATTTGATTAGTAATCTAATAATCTATTCATTTATATACAGTTCCTTAGGGAAGTGATAAAATAATGCCATTTGCTAACTCTTAATATTTTAAATGCTACATGTAGTTGATTTTCCTAGGACATTTACTTTTAGGAATACTTAATGATTAAAAAAAAAAAAGTTGAACCTTATTGCTTGCGAGAATTTGCTGTTCTTTTGTCTAGGATTACATAATTTAAAGTGTATTTAAATGTTCAGTGTCATTATTTTTAGCATTTCCTTTTATGAAACATGGAACTTAGGGATCTCTAGACAATCTTTAGAAGTTTCCTTAGAGGTAAGCATGAGAGAGGTCTGTATGAATATTTTGTTCATTAATACTTCATTCACTCAAAGAAGAATGAGGATTGACACATGGGATGAAGCTGACTTTAAAGTGTTGATAAATTTTTTAGTTCAGTGTATCATAATATTTAGGTATTCACCTGACACTTTAGTTTTAATTTACCCGATACCGTGTAATTTCTTAAAATTAGGTTACCTTAAAACAATACACAGCCTGGTGTGGTGGTGCACAGCTGTAATCTCAGCAGCTCAGGAGGCTGAGGCAGGAGAATCTCGAGTTCAAGGCCAGCCTCAGCAACTTAGGGAGGCCCTAACTTTCGAGACTTTGTCTCAAAAAAGGGAATAAAACGGGAGATACTGAGAACTTCAGAGATTTTGTTTAGGTTATGTCAGCATTTGCCATTTTAGAAATTAAAACAAATTTTAAAGAAAATGTGTTTCAGAAGGAAGAGTGGCCTTATTTTACATTTTTTTGCAAATTATTTTAATGTTTGGCTTAGACATAGTAAGGAAAATGGTATTGTCTTACATTTTGTAAATTTGTTTAATGTTCTTCTCTATAGGAAATAGTTGACTTCCCATATTTGCTTCCACATTCCATCTGTTGCAAAAATTTTTTGGTGAAAATCATGAAGAAGATGTGCTTTACATGGATTAAATAATAGAGGCTTATCTTAATAACCTTTTCAGATAATAGCTAGTATTTCTTTGATATTTCAGTAAATCTTAAATGGTAGTGTCTTAAAAGTACTGTTTTGCAATAAAATCCATTGATATACCTTGAATTTTGGATCTTTTATTTATGTATAGTTTTGTAATGTCATTAGAAACATATTAATCTGTTGACTTAAGTGTATTGTCCAAATGGTTGTTTTATTATACATATTTTTTTAAAAATCACATTTTGTTTTTTTGAATACCTTTATTTTATTTATGTGGTGCTGAGGATTGAACCCAGCGCCTCACACATGTGAGATGAGTGCTGTACCGCTGAGCCACAGCCCCAGCCCCTTAAATCACATTTCTTAATACCAGTCTCATTAGAAAATATCTACTAGGTTCTCTCGGCCGTAATCAGTTTTCACATAGTATTATCTGGATTAAAAATTTTGTTGCATGAAGTTGGGTGTGAAGCCATTATGTGTGTTATCCCAGCGACTCAGGAGGTCAAGGCAGGAGGATCTTAAGTTTAAGGCCAGCCTCAGCAATTTAGTGAGACTCTGTCTCAAAAAATATAAAGGGTTGGGGATGTGGCTCAGTGGTTGAGCATACTTGAGTTCAATCCCCAGTATTACCCCCCAAAAAAAGTTTTAAAAAATCTTGTTTCATGAACACAGTGGCTCATTCTGTATGCAACCCAATCACACAAATGTGTTTTTGGAAATAGCCATTCTACTTCATAAAGCAGTAGAAGTGCTCTGTGCCTGCATCTTTTTATTGTTATTGTTACATAGAACATTTTAAAGCATGTGCCCAAGGATAAAGGTTTAATGAAGTTATTTTTGGTACTTCATTAAGGTATTCATAATTGAAACTTTTATATTGTAGTATCACATGTGACAAATACAGTGGTTACTAATTTTTTAAAAAATGGTTGTAGATCCGTTGGTTTTGCTAAAATACTGTTGTTGTTTCCCCCATTCCTTTTTTGCCAGTCAGTGCTTCAGCAATATTGAATGTAGTGAAAGTTAATAAGACTTAAGAAAAAATATTAACATCATAGTATCATACAATGTAGTGTTATAACTCTCAGTATTAATAAAAGATGGAATAGTTTTCACCTCTACACCTCCTAAAAGGGTCCTGAGGACTCTTAGTACTCCATGAACTGTACTTTGAAAACTCCCATTTCCATGGGATGTGATTAGATATGTGGTTCTGGAAATCGGCTCTACATTTCTTTCCTTTTTGTCATCTATTTAAGTGTTTAAGTATGAATGACAAGCTTTTAAAAATTCATCTGTATAATTCTTTTTATGGAACGACAGAGTTAAAGAAATACTATAAATTAAATAAAAACTTACCTTTTTTTAAGGCACTTGTTGCTAGAATTGTTGAATTAAGGTACCTTATTAAGGTGGAAATTTTATGAACTCCATAGAATTTTACAGGGTAGCTTAACCACTTCATATTTGTATGACCTCAAGTAAGTTATTTTAATAGCTCTGTGCCTTTGCTTTATCATCTCTAAAATGGGATAGTGGCAGACATACCTCATTGGGTTGCATCAATAATTTAAAAACTGAATTATTATAATAGCTTTGTGTTTTTGCACTGCAGTCTTCGTGTGTGTGTGTGTGTGTGTGTGTGTGTGTGTGTGTGTGTATGTGTTGCTGGGTATTGAACCCAGGGCCTTGTGCATGTGAGGCAAGCACTCTACCAACTGAGCTATATCCCCAGCCCACACTGCAATCACAAATAACTTGTTTCGTCTGAAACCACAACTCAATTTGTGGTAAAGTAATAAAGCATCATTAAAATTTGTTTATAATTCAGTGATTTCCTTAAGTGATTCTTAATTCCTTATGCACACACAAAGTGATGGGAATTACCATCTTAATTTCAGTTTATAAAATCATCTTAATAATATAATCTCTGCCTCTTTTGCATTTTGCTACTAGTATGTAATAGTGGATTTTAGAAAGTAACAGCAACCTGGAAGATTGATGAGGAAACTGAAAAGTTTTACTCCTAAAATTGTGAGAAAATGTCTGTTATCAGATTAATGTCTTGAAAACGTAAGATTAAAGCTGTACAAAATTGCATTCAGTAGTTTGCCTTCATATACTGTCAACATTACTAAATGAAAGTATATGTACATTTAGTGAAAAATCCTATAGTGTGCAACACGAATTGATATTTTAATATACTCATGTGCTGTCTTAGATAATCAAAATCTAAGACATTTTGATTATCTTGTTTAAAGAATGGTAGTTTAGAACTTCATTCAGCTTATAACAGCATCAGAAGGGGAATGTTAGTGCCACTATTTGTATAGTTGACTGCAAACTAAATCTATTCCATATGTTAATATTTCCCATAAATCTCTTGATAAAAGTGAAAATTTTAAATAATAAGAAAAGAAGGTACTTTGTGAATAATAAAGCTAAGCTTTGCTGTTCTACAGTGATATATTAGAACTGAAAATACAATTTTTGAAAGATTGTCTGTGCCCTTACCTGAGCAAATAATAACCTTGTTGCCCCCAAAAAAGTAATCATAGCAATTTATCATGTATTTTAATATCTACGGTGTTAGAAAGTAACCAGCTTCTCAATTATTTTCTTTTAATATATTTTTTTTTAGTTGTAGGCAGACACAATACCTTTATTTTTATTTATGTGGTGCTGAGGATCGAACCCAGGGCTTCACACATGTGAGACAAACACTCTACCTCTGAGCCATAGCCCTAGCCCCCCAGCTTCTCAATTATATACCAATTATAATTAATATCTAGAATATGCTGGGTGTTGTGAAACATTTTTTACTTTATCAGTAAGTTCTAGTGATAAGGGAATGGCAAATGGTTTAGTTTATTAAGAGTAGTGATAAGGGTTATGTTAAGATAGTAGTCCTCCCATCTCCATATAATGCTTGATTAGTAGTCAGTTTCATCTTATACTGTAGTTTTTTTTTTTTTTTTGTTTTTTTTTTGTTTTTTGTTTTTTTTTGTTTGTTTTTTTTTTTTTTTTTTTTTTTTTTTTTATGTCAGTAATAGTATCCATTAGTGGCCAAGAGTTTAATGAGATTAGGAAAGTTGTTGTTTTTTTTTTTTTTTTTAATCCACCTATAAGGATTTGGCATTTTAATTTTCTGAATAATGTGACAAAATTTTCTTATGATGGTGTGCTTGTTGTATCATAGCTTCATTAATTGCATCACAATTTAGTTAAAAGATTACCTTTGACATCTCCTTTTAGGTTAGATGGGCAGTGTTTTTAAAAGAATTTTAATGGAGGCATTTGCTGTTTGATGACGTTTTCATCATAGGGTTTTATTTCCTTTATTTCTAGTTTCATATATGCTTTTTACCAGTATCATTAAACGGAAGATAAAGTGGATGTTTAGATTTAATAAAATTGATTTTAAAGGCACAGTAATGATACTTTCTTTAGAAAATTCCTTTAGAAAATTCCTGCTTTTGTCTCAGAATATTTTTCATGATTACTGCATTTAACACATTTGGCTGAGATTTGAAATGGTCATCAAAGTAGAAATTGCAATTTCAAAATGTTATTTCTTCATTTCTTCCAGAGATTTCATTGAAGTTAATCTAACTGTTGTTAGTAAATAAAGTTTCTACAAAGTAGATTCTACAATGAAATTTGAAAGGTTGTGAACATTCCTATGACCTATTGTGTTACTGTTAACCTGAATAGTACATTGTTTCAGAACTTCCCAAATGTGTAACACTTTCATTCAGGTTTTAAGTAAAAGTGTTGTTCAGTTACAGGAAAGAAGTGTTATATGGATTTTTCAGTAATTGCTTTTGTAGAAACTGGGTGGAATGATGCTTGATTAGTTGGGGGAAAAAAGTGCAAGAATGAATCATAATATTTAGACAATAAATATCATCTATAACTTTAAGACTTCAGTAACTTGGTTGAAAAATAACTGACCCTAGTTATTATAACTAGATTTTCATCTGCTTGAAATGTGGACATGTGTCTTTGATCTGTTGGAATAAAAACATTTAAATAAGCTATGGTAGGTTTTATGTAAGGTCTGATTCATTTGTAATCTAATCTTGTAATATAAACCGGTTCTAAGCACTTGTGTATTAAGCCTGGAAGACAGAAGTTTTTTCTTTTCTTTGTTCTTATTAAGTAAATGATGTTGGAAATTTTCAAAATTTTTAATGGAAAGTGATGTCCCAATTCATTCTTTTCTTTTTGATTTTAGATGGGAAATGTAAAGTCATAAGATCGATAGGTTGACTGTGACAACTATGTTTACTTACAGAGAGAACAGGAAATGAGAATGGGTGATATGGGTCCCCGTGGAGCAATAAACATGGGAGGTAGGGATTTGAAGCAAAAGCCTTCTGTAACTTACTTGTAATTCTTTGGGGGATTGTATATGCTGTTTGTGATATGTGTATATCAGCAAGAAACTGAAATATGGAACCAACACTGGTGAAGGTGAAATTTCTTATATCTATTAAAGTGAAATAATACAATTACATTAAAAATATATGCCTAAGGAGGAAATTTGAAAGCTGAAAGATAGATTTTTGTAGCTGAAATGAAAGAAAACTACAAATTAGATTTGGAATAGCCCCAAAGTAGTTCATTAGTTATATGATATATCATAATTCTATTGTCATACTTATAAAAATAAGATTACATGCCTTCAAAATGGCTTTTTTACCTTGGAAATGGATAGTTTCTACTTGTGTTTTTAATTTTTTTGAGAGCATTTTATGAATCTTATTTTAAACTAGCTTTTTTTTTTTTTTTGTAACTTTGAAGCTGTTTTTATTCATGTTACAGAATATTTGACCTTTTCCCCTTAACTATAGTTTTGTACACAGAAGTGTACTGATTGGAGATACCTATGACATGAGGAGATGAGATATGCCTTGCTAATCTATATCTTTAAAATCGGTGTGAACTTTAGAACAAAGTACCTCCATTAGCAACTTAAGTGACTTGCCTAGTCAGGTTGTCAAGCAAATAAACTGAGGGAAAAATTATTGTGGAGTATTGTAGGTCTTAATAAATTTGAAATTTGAAAATGCCATAAATTTAAATATTGGATAATGAATTAAATTTTATATAGTCACTTCCACATTATATTGTCCCACAGAAGCTGTCATGAAGTTAAAGTCTTTATATAGCTCAAATGGACACACTTGTCTTAAAGATCATATTACCAGGGCAGCCAAAATTACCTAACTCGCACACCCATCTGATAAGTTTTAAAATATGTAGTGTATGAGCCGGGTGTGGTGGTGCACACCTGTAATCCCAGCACTTGGGAGGCTGAGGCAGGAGGATCATGAGTTCAAAGTCGGCCTCAGCAATGTCAAGGCACTTAGCAACTCAGTGAGACCCTGTCTCTAATAAAATACAAAAAAGGGCTGGGGATGTGGCACAGTGGTCCAGTGCCCCTGAGTTCAATCCCTGGTTACCCCTCCCCCCCAAATGTAGTGTATGAAATAAAACATGGAATGTGTACAGTGAACATTTTTGATGATTAACCCCTCTTTAAAAAAAACAAACAAAAACCTCTGCCAGTTCTCTCACATTTTTGATCAGAGTGTCTGGAATTATTTATTGCTATTTACTTAGTCATTTGCCTATCCATCAACAAATGGTTACTGAGCATCTCTGGTATACAAAGAAAGTACAAAACAAGGCCCTTTCCCATAAAAACCTTAATGATGAAGTCAGTACACAAATACATGTTAAAAATCAGTGAAGCAAGAATAAAATTTCTAAATTATGAAGTAAAGTTGTTTATAATGGTGTACCAGTGGTTCAGAGTAAATTCTGGAGTGGTATAATGACAATCCATGTATTCTTCAACTGCACAAGTGAGGTTGTTATGGAATATAAGAAGTTTCAAAGATTGTCATTAATGTCAGAACAAAACTTTAACATAGAACTTAAAACCATTTCTGATGCTTCAGAGAGACCCTGAGGAACATTCTCTTTGCTCGATTAATAATTTTATGACAGTATGCCTTTACATTCTTTAGTTAGAAATTCAAGATAATTTAAAACTTTTAACATTTCAGAAGAATCATGTTTGTGTTTTGGCACTTAACTCTTCTAAAGTCTGATTCATTTAATATTCTCTTTAGTCTTCATTCAGTGTGAGACTTTAATGGTTTACTCAAATTATAGTTTAGTCGGGTTGCTGTTAGTGAAACTGTCATATTTCATCAAGTTACATTGATAGGGCTGGAGGGTGTAAATTAGTGATAGATCATGTGCTTGGCATGCTGGAGTCCCTGGGTTTGATCCCTAACACAAAAATGAAAGATGCATAAATTTTTGATCAAATGTGGCGATAGATTTTCTGGTGTGCCACTAGTGAAATATAGATTATAAAACTGTTTTTCAGCTAACCAGATAATGTCAACATTTCTTAGATCTTTTAGTTTAGTTTATTTATAGCCGTGTAGGTGGAAGATATAACTACGGATAGGTTGGGATTTGGTTGGGATTTTTTTTGTTTTTTCTATTTGTAATGCCCATAGTTGTACAATTTAAACTGACATAACAAGAAAGAAGGGGAAGGGCCTTAATATTTTCTTTTTGGGGAATGTTAAGTTACACTATGTCCTAGAACTGTCTTCTACCCTTTTTCATTTCTAGATTGTGGAAACTTACTCAGAATGATAATTTGTTATTGAAGGAATGGAAATATTTTTGAATAAAGTATAGATTTATCAGCAAGAACACTTTGGGATTAAGGATATAATTCCTTCCTTTGAAATTACTTCCTGGGGTTGGTTAAAAAAAAAAAAAAAAAAAAAGTATGTGATATCCAGCATTGATAGGGAAGGAATAGTCTTTTTTACCTGCTCCTTTGACTCAACCCTGTAGAGTTCAGCTACATTAAGTATTCTGTAATGAGAGTGAATGAAAATTTCAGCTCCTTTTATAATATATATTTGCAAAATTGAGTTCTGAGTACCTGAAAATTGACCTACATAATGAAATACTAGGGGAGGGGGAAAACCCGGAATTGGAATCAGTCTGTTACGAATTTTTAATGATAAATAAGCCTGAGCACTTAAAAAAGGAAAAATGTTTCAAAGAAAACACTAAAAAATGTTTTCTTTGAGACTGTCATATATAATATTATAGCTCAGACCCTATTGCAGTTAATATTAGTGGATTGTTTTTGATGAAAAATTTGATGTCTCTATCCTCATTTTTAGAATTTCATATGTCAAAAATATTCACATAATCATTTTACCTGTGTTTGGGTGAATTTTTTTTTTTAAAGTAAGTTTCATCATTATGAGTCTATTATATTACTTTGGTTTGGATTTTATTTTTTAAAGGTTAAAAAAAAACTTTGCAATTTGGGGAGATATTCAGTTACTATAAAGTCAAGAATTTAGCTTCAAGTGATTTTTGCAGAAAATGGTTTCCCTTTTATAACAATGTAATTTACATGTTAATATTTTTAGCTATAATTTTACGTGCTAATTATTTGTTGATCATTAAGACTGGTAGAGCATAGTGAAAATTGCTAGGGATTGTTTGGTTTTAGTAAATGGTACTGATTTTTGAAGCTTTTTAAAACTGTTAAAGTCTTAAATATCCTAAAATTCATAGTTACCTTATTTGTTTTATGTATATTTGTTTTGAGGCTGAAAATTGTAGAGTGTAGGTAATGTTATGTTTCAGAATAGATAATCGAGTTTCTTATTTTCAAGGAAAGAAAGCGATTTTGATGTATAGATTGCCTGTTTTATAAAATTTTTAATGTTTACTAAACTAAGATAGGACAGCTCTAAGTATAGATTGTTTTACATAGATGCGTTTAGCCCAGCACCTGCTGGTAACCAAGGTCCTCCTCCAATGATGGGTATGAATATGAACAACAGAGGAACTATACCTGGCCCACCAATGGGTCCTGGTCCTGCCATGGGACCAGAAGGAGCTGCAAATATGGGAACTCCAATGATGCCAGATAATGGAGCAGTGGTAATGTATCATAAATATTATTTTGATTATATTCAATTAATATACAATTCTGCCCCAAAGATAACTTCACACTTAAACATAAGTTGGCATCATTTGTTTTAGCAGAAGAGATGAATGAATACTGAAGAAAAGTAACTTTGTGAAGTTATGTTTTGATTTATGAGAATCACTTTTTAAGTAGCTTGAATTAAAATTACCATCCATGGCATGCTTTTGTACCCAAGTATATAGCAAAACAAAAAATAGTCATTACAATTATTTTCAGTGCTTTTTATTTGTATCCACCTTTATCAGCTTTCAGTGCATTGGTTCAGTATTTTATGATTGTATTCCTTTTCTGTGTAGACTCCTTGCCTTTGGTGGGGACAAAACTCCAACATATATGAAAATGCAGTTTTCAGTAAGCATTTTTTATTTTAAAATGACCTGTTTTGATTTATATTAAAGTACTTATTTTCGCTGTAAAATATTTTAATGTGAAAACATTAACAGTTTTTGTATGTTCTAAACTTACATTGCTGTATTCTTATTGCAGAATTACTAATTATACTTGTTATTAAATTTAAAATTTTAAAAAAGTCTGAGAGTGTGAAGATATCTTTGTATGGGTTAAATATTAAAAAACAAGGTTTCTCAGTTGTAAATTTTTATTATATATTATCAGTTAACAAGACTGATAACCTTTTATCATTTTCCATATGCCACTATTTAAATGAGGCTTTATAATAGAAAATATTTCTTCATGTAATATTTGTTCATGGATTTCAAATAACATTTAGAAAGAAAAATTGGCTGATTGTATATTTTGAAAAGGCAGTTTGTTTTTGAACTTTTCTATCATATGTTAAGGTACCATTGCTGCTAAGAAAGAGAAAACACTGCCAGTTAAACTAAGAGATTCCATTAGTGTAAATCCGTGGGGATCTACAGGACTGTAAAAATAAGATATTGTAGGCTTGGGTGGTAAAGGTTTTTGTTTTTGTTTTTTTGCTTAGCAAGTATAATGCCCAGTACCACCACCACCAAAAAGAAAAGAAAAAAAAATATTTTTTCCATTTTAGAATTGAGGAATGCAGTGTTAATTATTTGTTTCAAATTTACCTTAAAATACAGTCTTTTAAAAATTTGGAAAAAATTGGGTATACTAACAGTTGGGAGTTTTTTTAAAATGATAGTTTGTATAGGCAGATAAAGAGGTAGTATTATAATATCTACTATGAACAGATGGCACCTAATGCAATTAGTATTTGTTCCTTCAGTAGAGGCTGAATAAAATGCAAAGGGCTAGTAAAGCCTGGTGTGGTGGCACACGTCTATAATCCCAGCAGCTCCAGAGGCTAAGGAAGGAGGGTCACAGTTCAAAGCCAGCTTCAGCAATTTAGTGAGACTCTGTCTCTGAGTAAAAAAAGGCTGGGGATGTTGCTCAGTGGTTAAGCACCTCTGGGTTCAAACTCTGATTTTTAAAAAAAGTAAAAACTTCACTATTTAAAATTTTTCTTTAGCATGTAATCAGTAGTAACAAAGAAGTAACTGTTCTATTTTTCTTCCCTTTCCCCTGAAGTTGTATACTTTATTTAAATATCACACACTGGGTTTATTTGCACTTGTTTTGCTATTTGCTACTATCCTCAAGGAATTCTTTTCAACCCTTGAGGTTAATATGTATAGTTGTTGTTGTGATGCTTTTCAAAAGATATGATTTAGATTTTTAATTGTGTTATTAATATTAAGTTAATCATTTCCTAAAATTTATTTTCCCAATGCTAGTCTTTTTAATGAAAACACCTCAGAAGTTATTGAAATCATAAGTTCTTGTGTGTGTTTGGTCTAGTGCTTTGTGTCTTAAAAGCATTGATGTTGAAGTTTTTATAATGTTTATTTTTTAAAACAATATGATGCTGCTCCCCAGTTTTATTTCTCTGATTTTCTTTTAAAAAGAAGTACTTTTCTCTTACAGCATAGTTTCATGCAGTATAAACTTTTTAAAGAAAGGAATCAGAGCAGTATTATAATATTGGCTAAATATAGGCTAAATGTCATTTGCTTATGTCATAATAACAGGTTTTTTTTTTTTTTTTTCATGAAATTGGGGCATAGCATTAGCAGTTTGTAAGTCTTCAGATGCTGCTTTTTTATTTTTAAACATAGTAACTAATTGAATTGCTCCTTTCTTCCTTCTATGTGTGATCCTGATTCTGCTGGACTTTCTGCTGAACTTCATGACACCACCACTTGGGATTTTGCCAATTTTTCTTGTCACTTTTATTTGGTGTGTTCCAAATGGACTTCATATTTCTTATGTGGCATTATAGCACAATGATAGATTTCCCCAAGGACCACCATCCCAAATGGGCTCGCCTATGGGGAATAGAACAGGTTCTGAAACACCTCAAGCACCAATGAGTGGTGTAGGTCCTGTGAGTGGTGGTCCTGGTGGCTTTGGTAGAGGAAACCAAGGGGGCAACTTTGAAGGTCCTAATAAGCGTCGTAGATATTAAACATTCTTTCATTCCTGGCTATTTAGAAAAAAAAATTTCAGTGGTATGCCTTTACACTTTTACCTGTTACCTATAAAAGTAAATGGTTTTGTTGTTAATGTATGTAGACATAAACTTTTTCTTTTGTAAGACTTGAGGTTTTTGTATTTTTCTTTATTCATAAGCTTTGTAGATTAGAATGGTAATGATGATGCTCATCATTGTGAATGTTAAAATGTGTTTGTGACTTAGCTAAATATAACTATGCCATAGTACTGTGAAATCTATGTAGTTATTTAATCTCAATAAAGAAATCATATTGGATCATTTAAAAATGTTATTGGTGGTATTCTCTTATGGTTTTACTAAACTTTGTTATAACAGTAATAGTTTGGTTGCTTTAACTAATCCCAAGCGTTTAAAAAGTGAAAATGATTTTGCTTTCTGGTCTGTGCGCATATCCCTGAAGATAGAGAAGCATAGTGGAAGCTAATGTCAATAAGGGGGAGATATATATTTGGGGGTGGTGGGCATGAATTTAATTTGCATAAACCATTGATGTGCTCTGAAATCGGACTTGCTGCCTATATTTCATACAGATTCTGAATATTCACATACTCTGAGAAGGATTATTAAGGGTATCTTTTGTCCTGTGTGTATTTTCCCCCAAAATAAATCTTCTGAAACTTGAAAAAAACTGTTTGAAGGTAAATCTCTTCTGCTTATAAAATAATATAGTTTTAATCTTGTCTGCCATCATCTATTTGCTGTCAAATCTAGATCTTACCCAATTACATAGATAGTGTTAAATTTTTTAAAAAGATTCAGTACTGTTGGATTGACAGTTAAGGAGGGTTTGTGTGTGATTTTGTGGTTGACTAGGTTTCTTGAGAACATTGGTATTAAAAAGATGACTTAACTCTAAAGTGTTGAAAATATTTTCCTCTAGTTCACTTTCCAGTACAATTTGTTTGTCAGCCAGGACTCTCTGTTTCCAAGGAATATAATTCCAAATGTTGATTTTTAAAAACCGAAAATTAACTTAAAAGTGGTGGTAGCATCTGATTAACTCCCTCATCTTTCAGATACCTATTTTGAATTTTGATTTTCAATATTTGGAAGAAAATGATTTTATCACATTAATGTTTATTTCAAAACAAAGTCATAGCTATATTTAAAAATTTGTATATTGGACATGTTTATTTAAAATTACATTAAGGAACTTCCTGTTTAATTTAAACTACAAATCTAATTCACCAGCCACTGTTGACAGCAATTGTTTCTCACATCACATTTCATTGTATATATGTATATCAGACTTTTACCACCTTTCTGAAGATTAATTTGCTGTTTTTAGGTAAATAGTGTGTAAATTGTGCCTTTTATTTTTCCATGGTGTCAGTTTTTGGTGGAAGGCATATTTTAGAAAGAAATAATCTTAGTTAATTTAAAATCTTCCATAAAATCAGTTGGTTGTAAAGCATAATTAAGGCATATTCTGTTGTACCAGATAATGTTTTATTTGCAATATTTCATGTTACATATTTTTGTAGACAGGACAGTATGTTTGGAATTATTGTCTAAAACTTGGAATATTCACAAGCTTTTGTTTTCTGGCAGTTCTTTGAAAACAACCAGAAAATAATAGTCAAAAAACTATTCTTACTATTTTTCTTGAGTATAAGGTGGCAGAGAGTGGAATTTGTTTTAATTTGTGATACTAATTTGGATGTGAGGACTTTTAAAATTAATTACAATTTTAAGTGATATTTATTGCACTTAAATCTTTCATATAACATGTATTTTATTTATCTAATCCTCCAATAATTTTTAGCATTGTATTTCATTCAAAGCTGAATTCAGATTGGGAAAAACTTGTTCCTTTGATGTTAATACCAAGCTACCTTTTGCCAAGGCTGTGAAGTTCTGTATGATTCGTTCAAGAACATTTGAAAGCCAGTGCACAAAGATTTCTTAATCTCCTGAACATCCTAATGTCCGGGCTCAACTCTGGCTCCAAGAACAGAGTTCTACACAGCTTTTCCCCTGCATCAAGAAAGTCTTTGTTCCAGTACTTACCAAGTTTATCCTGGGAGCAGTCAGCTTCTGAGTGACAGTCAAGTGGAACATCTCTGAACTCCTAGTTATTCAGTTGTTAGTGTTTTTGTATAGTTAAACAACTTCATGGCTGGTAACTCAATGTTTTTTCTTGTGAATTAGTATGCCAAGGAAGATTTTGAATGTCATTTACATAAAAGTGGTAGATAGTTTTAGCTTTCTAAATAAGTGTGACGTTGTCTTATATGCTATCATCATTTTTTCCATAAAAAGATTAATATGAAATAATTATAATACAATGGGTTTTTTGGGTGTGTGTGTGTGTGTGTGTGTGTGTGTGTGTGATGATTTTAAGTACCATTTTTAAAGTCTGCAGGATTTAGGTTTCATATATGCTGTTTGTAGTTAAAATGTGTAAAATAAATGTACTTTGATTTTTCTAATTGTTTTATTCTAGCAGTGTATTTTGTTGGAATTTCCCCCAGTTTTTGTTCATTTTGAAAGCAAATGAATTAATGTTCTTGACAGATGTAGCTTTTAAAGTAGTTTGGTTTACTTATATTTCATAGATACAATTTGTTATTCCTTTAGTTTTTTAAAATTTTTCTCTTAAATCAGTGCTGAGCATTAACTCAAAGAGATTAAATATTTGTTTTTAACTCTACAGTAGTGTATTAGGGGAAATAATCCATAATTGCCATTTAATGGAAATTATCGATAAAGACAAAGAGAGACTTTGACTCTTATTTTGCAAACACTAAATTATACCTTTATGGTTTATTAAAAAACATACTTGTTGAATATTTCAGTAACTTGCTCTTTATGCATGAAGTCTAATAATTGATTAATATCGCTATGAATGACTAAAAGTCACTAATTCATGGGAGTTGACAGTTACAATATACATTCTGAATGAGAAAGAAGACAAAGTTGTGATTGAAATGAAGATTTGTGAAAGAATGTGATCACATGTGTGGGAAAAGCTTTAAAAGGATTGAAATTTAGTGTCAAATGGTACTAGTCAAAAATAAAAGACCCATGTCATTTTGGGAAAAAAAAAAAAAAAAAAAACAGGAAGTAGTTTACTGGGGAGAGGGTGATATTTAAATGTTTTGTGTATAAGAATTTTGATACAACATCGAATATATTAAAAACATTTCATAATTTTCAGAGGATTGTAGTGATTTTTAAAATTGGATCTCTTACTTTCGAGAATCAAACAATATATACTTGCTGTTAGATTCAGTAGTTAATATTTTACTGTATTCACTTTCTGATTAGATTATGTGTAGGCATGGGCTCTTGCGGGGAGAAGGGAAGACAAATACTTCAAAGCAGGGTTTATGTTACTTCTCTAAATATTTCAATACCTAGCTCTTAAAAGTAAGGACATTTTTAAGGCCAGTTTTATATCAAAGAATACTGATTTCCATGTATCAAAGCAAAAAGTGCATTTCTTAAGTTATATATACCAGCATGGGTTTATTTTATCATAAATTACTCATATAATTAAATAAATTGTCAGTATCCTTATACTTCACACAAGAGCATTATGTCATTTCCATCAGCCTTCATGACTGAATTTTTAAAAATAGGAAATAATTGTCTTATGTTCCCTTTGCATATTTTCCAAAGTTGTATAAAATAAAACATGCATACAGTTGTTTCCCAAGTAATTTAGATTCTAACTCTGGAAATAACAAAATATTGCAGAAATTTCTGTGTCAGATCTTTAAAGTCTGGATTTGCTTTTAAAAATTATCAAGCAGTATTTTATGTGTTGTTTCCTGGTAACTAAATAACAACATTAGTTATTGAAGTTTGTAACTTAAAGACAATATTTAAAGGCTCTACCATAGTGCTGTGTTATCTAAGCATTTTATTTGCCCTCTTGTCTTTTTTTGGTACCATGTTTAGTTTACAATACCTGTAAAAGGCCTCTTTGTTATTTGGTTATATTTTTATTTGCATGGTGAAATTAGCAGTGTGTGTTTTCTGTTCTGTATTTTGATTTGCCTTTTGAGAAACAGAAGCTTATTATTTCTAGGTTGAAGTTACTAAAATTCTTAAATTGACGTAGCCAGGGTTCATGTATATACATTTGGAAAGAATTCAATCAAGTATGTTGTTTTATGACTTAAAAGCACCGTTATTGTTACCAACTCTTACTCTGCACCTAATACTGTATTTTGTTGATTATAAAAGAAGTCCAAGTCATAATTGTTCTTCAGTTTGTTTTTCCGAGCTAAAAAAATGAGCTTTAGAAGTAATGGTGTTCAGCTTGTTAGTGACTGTAAATGTTCACTTATCTCTTATAGTATATATTCACCCAGATTTCATGTTAGGCCTCTCACACCCAAAATTAAGATAGAATTAGTAGAACTAGGAAGAATTAAGTGGAACTTAGTTTGAATATATGAAGTTTTTTCCTTTTTAATATTCCTCATGTTTTAAAATAATTTAGTTAAAAAAATTTTTTTTGTTATTCCTTATATACTGGTCCCTCCCTTGTATTGACAGTAATGTAAGTGGACCTCATATTTCTAAAATACTCTATGTAAGTGGTTTGTTGGTGGTGGTGAAGACTTTAAAATTGATAATTATATGTATTTTTTTCTAGTTCTCTACATAGACAACTTTATAATTTCATTTTATATTTGTATTGTGCATCTCATATAAGGTAGAAATTCTTTCTATGTGAGCTAGTGTCAGAAATTTCATAGCTACAATCAAGTTTTGTATTTTTTCCCTGGATCTCTGAGGTATACTTTTCCATATTCTAGCTTCTTTCATAGAAAAAGACATTAATATTTGTCAACTGACCAGGCTTTTGTGAATGTGAATGAGATTGTGTATGTTTTTGGGTTTTATAAGAACTATGTAAATATAATCCTATGTCTTTATTAACTTTGCCATGTTTGGACTTATGAGTTACTTGTGTTATTTTTATGACTATTGATAAATAATTTAGTTTTGCAAATTATCTCAAGTTTGGAAGTGCAGAAAACATCTTATTATATATTTGCTAGAGTGATTGTTCATTTTTCTTAAGTGTATTTGCCCATTACTAGATAACATAAATCAGTATCAATTTTGAGATGTTCCTTAGATTTAAATATGGTGCTTAGTGTTTTTATGTAATGAGAAAAACAAAATTGAATCTCATATCTATATAATTTAGTAATTCTGTCCTTTCTGGTGTTGGAGGCACTCCCACTTATTTGCCCTGTAGTATCTAGCATATCTTTGAGCTAATTAGAACTGTGTGCATATTCCCAGACTTGACTGTTTTATAGATTAGCATAACTTTGGAGCAAACAGTTCAGCAAACTGAGAATGACTGGAGTAATCATGTAGAAAATCATATTTTCGGGGCTGGGATTGTGGCTCAGCGGTAGAGTGCTCGCCTAGCAAGTGGGCGACCCGGGTTCGATCCTCAGCACCACGTACAAATAAAACGCATTGAATAAAACGCATTGTGTACAACTAAAAGCAAATAAATAAAAATATTTAAAAAAAAAAAGAAAATCATATTTTCTTAGTCATATAGGATTTATGGGGAGCCATTCCATTCAGAATTTTGCTATGAGCATTGATTTATTGAAGTAGTTTATATTCAGATGTGCTGGGCACTTATGTAGGGCTTACAATACAATAATGGAAGAAATTCATTTTACAAATTAAGGGACAGCTAAAGCGGTGGTTATCAAAACTTAAGGATGCTTTAGAACCACCTGGGAGGCCCATTAAAAAAAAAAAATAACCCGAGATCTCTGGGCTCTCCACTCCAAAGTTTCTGATTCAGTAGGTCACAGATGGAACTAAAGGATGTGCATTTCACAAGTTCCCAAGTGATGTTGATGCTGGTAGTTTGGGGATCCCCCTAAAAATAGAAAAGAAAAGGCACAGTAGCATTTTTGACTGTGTGGTTTTGCTGTTCCAGTACATTGTAGGTTGTTAGAATACTTGGCCAGTCATTGAGACAATCTAAAATACCCCAAACATTTCTGGTTGTTGCCAGTTGAAAAACACTGCAAAAGTTCATTAGTTTTGACTGAGAAATGTATTAGCTACTGAGTGCCCTATAATACATGATGTGTGTTTCTTATGCTTTTTGCAAGTAGGGTTTTATTGTTAGGTTCACAAACCCAGTTATTCTAAGAAATACAGAAAATATTTAGAAAATTTCATAAAATAAAAGATTTTTACTAAGCTGATTCTCATCTGTCCTTATAATTATCAGAGACAAGACAGTTTAACAATCTTGTTTTTATACCAGTATTTTTGGACATGATTATGCCTGATGGATGAAGGTGCTAGAAATTTGTCCTTGTTTTTGCCTTAGCATCCTGGCAAATGTGCCTAGAATGATACCATTTTTATGGATTAAAATGATTGCTTGACTTTTACTTGTGTGAGTTTTTCTTTTACTTTTCCAGATTAAAGATAAGAAATATCTTAAATATGCTTAAGAAATAAGCATATTTACATCATAAGAATATCGAACACTTTACTTGTTTATAGCTTCATTCTTTGTTAGTCATTTTAGTTCAATAAGTGGACATCTTTAATGGTAAATGTTTATAGCCTTGAGACATTATAAATATTAGTGGCAATATACACACGTGTGTGTTTTCAATGTTTACTCAAAATTATGCTGTATGTTTAAAAATTACATTGGTCCATAATGAGAGCACATAGCTGTTTTTATTGACAATAGTTTCTTCCCCAAAATTTGAACTGATCTTGAGCCTTTCAGTGTATTGGGTTGATTAACTTTGGCTGTATGTTTAAAAATTACATTGGTCCATAATGAGAGCACATAGCTGTTTTTATTGACAATAGTTTCTTCCCCAAAATTTGAACTGATCTTGAGCCTTTTAGTGTATTGGGTTGATTAACTTTGGCCAAATATATTGTAAGAATATCTGTACAGGAAACACTTTATAATATAGAAATATTTCTAATTGTGATCCAGATGTTACCTGGGGATCTCTCTGATCAAAGACCACCCTAGCATAGGATTTAAATGTTAAAAATGAAATTACCTTGAATTTTTGCTGTTTGACATCCTATTGATTACATTGATAAAACTACTACTACTACTTCTTTTTTTATTTATTTATTTATTTATTTATTTATTTATTTATTTATTTATTTATTTATTTATTGGTACCAGGGATTGAACCCAAGGGCGCTTATCAAGCCCTTTTTAAAAAATATTTTATTAGAGACTGGCTCTTGATGAGTTGCTTAGAGTCTCACTAAATTGCTGAAGCTGGGTTTGAAGTTGCGATCCTCCTGCATCAGCCTCCTGAGTTGCTGGGATTATAGGTGTGAGCCCTGTGCCCAGTGATAAAACATTTTATGAAAATATGATGGGTTTATCTCTGTGAAGACTCATTGATCACCCCGTCTGCCCTTTTATTTATTAATGCTGTGCCAACCATACACTTACCCCATTTTATCTGTTTTGTTCAGTAGTTAGATTCCATGCAGCTTGCATGTCCAGGACCAGGGCTGTTTCTACTGAAGGGTGGCTTATTAACCTATTTTCCAAATAAGGTAATTCTCATGCAGGTCAATAGTGATAATAAAGCATTTTAAAAACATTTTTTTAAAAAACATTATGTTGGTACTAGATTACTTAACATAGTTTTTCACACTGAATAATCAAATCATTTTTAACTCCTATGACACTAAAATTATTTAAAGCTCTACAAAACTCAGTACTTTTACTTTTAGGCACATGGATGCAGAAAAAAATGGTAAATGTTTAAAATGAAATTGCCTTGAATTTTTGCTGTTTGACATCCTGTAAATTACTGAAGTCAGATTTAGCATATGGTTCCCTCCTCCACCCACTTGCATATTTACCAGCCCCACTATTACTTCACTCCAAAGCTGTAAGAATTTTAGATTATATTTGGTCTGTTGGTAGTTTTTAGATTTATGCATGATGATTAACTAAGGAAAATAAAACTTTTTTTTAGTTGTATATTGTGCCACATTGACCTTTATTTTGAGCCATTTATATTAAAAAATATATATATAGGGGGCTGGGGCTCGGCGGTAGCGCACTTGCCTGTCACATGTGAGGCACTGGGTTCGATTGTCAGCACTGCGTAAAAATAAATAAAGGTCTATCAACAACCAAAAAATATATATATATATATTAAAAAATAGAGGGGCTGGGGTTGTGGCTCAGCGGTAGAGCGCTCACCTAGCACGTGCGCGGCCCGGGTTTGAGCCTCAGCACCATGTAAAAACGCATTGTGTACAACTAAAAGCAAATAAATAAATATTTAAAAAAGAATGGGGAAGAAGAAAAGTTTTGGGAAACTGACAAGCTTAGGGTTTTAGAAGTGGGAGATGCAATATAGAAAATGCATATTCACATTCTTAGTTTCTGCCTTGAAATATGATGTGCTTAGTGTATATGTTATTTAGGTTAGAGGTAAGGTAAACTAAAGTTTGGGAGTTCATACTCTTTAAATCTTAAGAGTTGATGAAACATCTCTTAGCTTGGTGTGAAAATACAGATTTGATCATTGAAATTATTTTGGAATTACCTGACTGGAAGAACACTACCTGTCACAACCAGTTTCTATTCCTTTTTCTTACAGGTCATATAAATAAGAGCAATGATACACTTGTTAAGTAATTTAGAAGTATTTGAAAGTTGTATTTAAATCCTATAGTTGCTATATTTCTTGAAGACTGGGTATGCTGGATACAGCTGTGAACACAGTGGGCCAGTCCTTTGCCCTAATGTGTGTTCTAGACCTGAAGAGCAAATAAAGTGGAAATGTCTTACTATATGGTTATATAGGGTAGAGAAAATGACAGCTACTACTTTAGATCAGGGAACTAAAAAATACCATCATGAAAGATGAAAGGGAAACTATTGATTTGTTCTGTGCTAATAAGTTAATGTGATAAAATACTGTGGAACTCTGCTGTTCAAGAATGGTCACATTTGATTGTTAAAACTTTGGAATGGAACTAGTGAGACTAAGGCACTAATTTTTAGTCTTACCAGTATAGTATCAAGCATTTAATATACTTTGGGGTATATGAATCTACTTTTGTATCTTCAGTTTTACATAATCCAAATACAAATGTATTTCTGAATAAAATTCATCTGAATTGGATGTGGAAAGGCATACTATGAAGAATAGAATGTAAAATATCTCATATACTTGCCTGTTAAAATGATAATATTTGAGGTTTGATGGAATAGGCTATTAAGCTAATTTCACCTTTTACGTTTTATATCCCCCTTTGATGTGTAGTGTTTAGGAAAATTAAAACTGATGCACATGTCTTCACTTATTTTTCTTTGGTACAGTGTTGGTCTAGAGGAGTAACTTTCTCAAATTCTTATTGCTTCCTTTCATGATTGTAATACCAGAATCCCGTTGTACAGGCAGTCATTATGTAATTCATTTATTATTACCTTTTAAAATGAATATTATTTTGGGTTGTACATTCACCACTTAGCTATAGTATATTTAAATGGTGTTTTCCATAGTGCAAGAAAGGAATTTGAGCTCCCAGGTTTTAGGAAGTCAGTTGTATATGTTTAATGTTTATACTCTACAGGTTTCACTTGTTTTTTTTTTTTTGGTGCTAGAGATCAAACCCCCAGGGTATCTGGCATCTCGGCACATGCCCTACCACTGAGTATACCTCCCGTTCCCTTTTCACTTTTATTACTTTTATTTTGTGTTTATTGTGTACTTGATGATACACATAAAATATTTTAGCAAATTTAATATCTGAAAAATTGTGAGTCACTATTTCTCTAACACTTGTGAGGTTATCTCTTCATCTAGAATATTAGATAGTAGGTGACCTTATCTATCATACTGGTTTATTCTCATTTAGTAGCAAGTCATTGTTAAATGTTTGCTTGGGGGATGAATAACACCAGTTGTATGACAGGCATGGTGTTTACTAATAATGCAAAAATGCACAAAATAAGGTCCCTGCCCTCTTGGGATTTGAAGTTTAATGGACATTAGTAGACTTGTAAGTAACAGTATATTAACAAAAGGCATAGAAAATGCTCTGAAAACTAAGATGCACATACCCATTTATTTGGGGGAGATCGCACCAGGATGATAACCTTTTAGCTGGTCTTAAAGGTGAGTAAGTACTTGCCAATTGCAGCTTTTTGGACAGGGAGAGGCTAAGGAGGTATGGTCAAATGAGCTAATGAACCGGGCACGGTGGCGCGCATGCCTGTGATTCCAGCACTTGGGAGGCTGAGGCAGGAGGATCACGAGTTTAAAGCCAGCCTCAGCAATGGCGAGGCACTTAGCAACTCGGTGAGACCCTGTCTCTAATAAAATACAAAAAAGGGCTGGGGATGTGGCTCAGTGGTTGAGTGCTCCTGAGTTCAATCCCCAGTACTTTAAAAAAAAAAAAAAAAAAGTGTTAATGGTGGTTAACAGAGACCCTGAACAGGTAATTAGAAGATGTCTTAGGAAGTGAGACTGGACTGGTAGAGAACAGACAAGAAGTAAAGTTTAGGGGCTAGGGATATAGTTCACAGGTAGAATGTGTACTTTGTATGCACAAGACTGGTGTTTTGTTTTTGGTTGTAGGTGGACACAATACCTTTATCTTTATTTTATTTATGTGGTGCTGAGGATCAAACCCAGGGCCTCACACATGCGAGACGAGCACTCTACCGCCTACCCATAGCCCTAGCCCCACAAGACTGTATATTTAATCGCTAGCCTGTGTTCCACACACATACATGCACACACGGAAAGTTTGAATAAGATTGTGATTGATCCAAGTTAACAAGTTTAGATTTTTACCTTTTAGGTGACTGGGAGTCAGCATAGATATTTTAAATTTTAGAATGTATAGATCAGTAATAATGATACAGAAACCAGATGGACTACATTGATCACTTATCTCCCACCATTTCTATGATATTTGAAAGGATATTTAGAGGCAATGAGGACTATGTATATTCCAGATACGTATAATTAAGAAAGGGCGAAGTATTAGGATGAAGGAGGCAAAGTGTTGTTTCTAGTTTGAATGATGAAAGGGTACTAACAGCAAAGGTAAGTGTTTTCAGGATTGATGGTAAAGGGATATAGCTCTTAAGTAAAAATGAAGGTGTAATCTATGGATTAATGTTTCGGGTTTGAGTCCTTATAGGTGGTTTTTGGGATTTTAAACACTAGAAAACGTCTGCCTGGTAAATAGTACTATGGCATTACCATCTATTACTGAAGACGATGACTACGATTCTCCCTCTTAGCCATTCTGTTTTTTTCATTTTCTCTTGCAATTTACTGCCACAAAATATCTAGTGCATCCTTTTAAAGCAATGATTATATCCTGGTCCTATCACTGAATTATGTCTCCAATCCTTTTTGATTTAATTTTGAGACAGTGTTTCACTCAGTGGCCTGGGCTGGTCTTGAGCTTGTGATTCTCCTGCCTCAGACTTGCTGGGAATTACAGGCATGCACCACCCTGACCATGCTTTTTCAAATGCAGTAGTTTTTTTCTATCTGAATTAAAACAAAATTGTATTGTAGGCCACAGGGCTTTATTTGATCCCCCCCACCCCCCAAGTATAACTTTTCAACACTATCTACCTTCCTTGACACTTGCTCACAAAATCTAAGGTTGTTCCTCCCACTTCCAGGTATTTAAATAAATAAATAACATATATATAATGTTGTAGGTGAACACAATACCTTTATTTAATTTATTTATATATGGTGCTGAGGATCAAACCCAGTGCCTCACATGTGCTAGGCCAGCACTCTACTGCTGAGCCACAACCCCAGCCTCTTCCAGGTATTTTTATAGGTCTCTTCCCAACAGGATTTCATGTCACCTATTTTCATTTATGTCAGTTCATCAGCATATGATACTTATTTGTGCCTACATTTTGTTTGTCTTTATTAGTATTCATACACAGTGCATGTCATTAAGTAGACTGCCCTCTGTGTCCAGGAGGTCAATAGTTGTGGAAGTATGCATCCTCAGATGGAAAATATTTGCAAAAACAAGAAAATGTATAGAACATGTATAGATTTTTTGTTACTGTTCCCTACACAATACACTGTAATAGCTATTTATAGAGCACTTACACTAATAGATACTATAAGAACTCAGTTTAAAGTATACAGGAGGAATGTTTGTAGGTTTTATGCAGATACTATGCTGTTTATTAAGGGACTTGGCCATCCATCAATTTCAGTATCTGAGGGGTTTCTTAGAACTATTTCCTGAGAATTCCAAGGAGTGACTGTATTTCTTGCTTTTTGTTTTTTGGTATCTGGGATTGAGCTCCAAAGTGCTTAATCACTGAGCAACATCTCTAACCCTTTTAAAATTTTTTATTTAGACACAGGGTCTTGCTAAGTTGCTCAGTCCGACTTTGAATTTGTGATCCTCCTGCCTCAGCCTCCCCAGCCACTGAGATCACAGGCGTGTGCCACCACGCACAGCATCCCCTCCCCCTTAAATATGGACTACTTCATGAATTTGTGTGTCATCCTGGCACAGGGGCCATGTGAATCTTCTCTGTATTGTTTCAATATTCGTATGTGTGCTGCAGAAGTGAGCACAAGTGGCTATATTTCTTGAACTAATATGAGAAAATTCTCAGGAAAAAAATGACCTAGATTTATTTTTATTTTTACCTTTTTAAAATATTTTTTAGCTGTAGATGGACACAATACTTTTGTTTCATTTATGTGGTGCTGAGGATCAAACCCAGGACCTCATACATGTGAGATAAGAGATCTACCGCTGAGCCATAGCTCTGGCCCATGACCTAGATTTAAAGAGTAGAGTTTTTATTAACAGTGTGTGTGGATGAGAATCCCAGATTCTCATTCAACAAATATTCAATGAACCTTTTCAACTCAGCCTATGTTTATAATGGTTAAGAAAATGGAATTGGGCCTTTAAGTTTGAAGTTTAGTGGGTGTCAAATGGGAAGAAAGTCCATAAAGACAACTCCACCATTGCATTGGAGGTTCAGAGCAAGAAGAGCCAGCCAAGAATGTGAGTAAACCAGTTTTGGATAAAATTTGGTTAAAAAGAAGAACCATACCGTCTTAGCACAAGAAAGAAAAAGGAGGGGGGGTGGAGAAAAAGTCAAAAATTGGGGGGAAAGATGAGAATCAAGACATCTTGCTCAGTGGATGGAGATTGGGTGAGGTTGGCAATATGGCAGAAGACAAATTTTTAACAGTTGAAATAAAATTGAAACCAAAATCACAGCAAATATTGTGTGTATTAGCTCTACCAAATATGTGTGTGTTGGATCCACAAGTATGAAGATCAAAGGACCTAGAAGTTTTAAAAGACCATCATAAAGTCTCTCGAGGAAAGTGGCCTTCTAATTGAGAATAAAATGGGAACTACTGGTTTTATAAGATTACATGTTTTCCTTTCATATCTTGATATTTATTGAAGAGAATATTGAAACCAACTAAAGTGGAAAGGTTGGCTTCTCGAAACAGCTAGACAGGAAATACTCAGAAAGGCTTCCTGGCAAATTGCAACTTGAAGTCATTGATGAGTTCATCTATATATTCTTCCTGTAGGCGAAGATTATATAAAGTTCTGTGTATAATTATGTTAAAATTCTAGCATTTAAATTGACAAAGTTGTTTAGATTTCTGGAAGAAATAATTCAGTAAAAGTTGTATATTCTGAAGGAGTATCTAATTCTTTTGCCAAGTTTGGATAAATTAGTTTGTCATTGTTACCAACATAGATTTAAAAACTATCTTTTATAAATATAAGTGGAGAGCATAGAATTCATAGTTCTCAAAACATTTCTCTGAATTGGTCTTTTGTGTTGATAGTCCCTATTTAAGAGTAAATTATTCAGGTGCTTTCCAGTGTTTGAAAAGATCACCAGGTTTCCCTTCTGTTCCCTTCTGTTTTTAGTTGCTTATTTCCTTTATCATGGTCTTAAAAGTTAATGTTTTTTACTGATCAATTGGATGAATTGTGAGGATTTTACACATTGCTTGCATTTCTGGGTTGCTTTTGCAATGATGATTTTAAATATTTCTAAGAGATAAAATTAACATTTTTCTTAGTTATATAGTAGATGTTCCTGCATTTTGGTTTTTATCTTCATTTGCTAAATAAACCAAGTGTATTCATTTTAGTATCCTTTATACTTTTTTGGGGGGGAGGTACTGGGAACACTCAACCAACTGAGCCCTATTTTGCATTTTATTTAGAGACAGGGTCTCACTGAGTTGCTTAGCACCTCGCTTTTACTGAGGCTGGCTTTGAACTCTATCCTCCTGTCTCAGCTTCTCCTTTATAGAATTTTAAGAAGGGAATGACAGTCTGGGGACTTCTGTAAATAAGTTTTACTGTTTTGCCATTTCTTCTCTTCATCTAAGAGATGATGAAAAGTTTGGAGATAAATATATAATGCGACACTTGGAAAGAATTTGGAATTTTTTTCAAGATTTATATCATTACCGGGCTGGGGTTGTGGCTCAGTTGTAGAGTGCTTTCTTAATGTGTGAGGCACTGGGTTCGATTCTCAGCACCACATATAAATAAATAAAAGGTCTATTGACAACTAAAATATTTTTTAAAATAATATATTACATATTTCAAAAGTATATATTTTGACTGGTTTAACATTAAATGAACACTGGACAATTAATTGTGACAACTCGTTTTTTCTTGTTTGTCCTTTTAACATTTACTTTCCTTTGGATAACACATTCACAGACACAAAATAACTTAGTTACTAGAGTTTTGGGTAATCCAGTGATTTTTGCCCCTTTTTTTTTTTTTTTTTTTTTTTTTGTGGGTATTAGTCAACATGTCACAATGGTATATGTCTTCCAAATACTTTTCAAGTACAAATAAATGGAATCAAGTCAAGTTAACCAAAACTGTTACAATTCTTTATAAAACTAATATCGTATGCAAAGTATATTTTAGTACATTTACTAGAACCATGGCTAAAATTGTCTATCTTTTTACTAAAGGGGGAGGAGAACATATTTTTAAGACTTAATAATTAGCTGTTGGAACTATTATGTATCCATTTTTCATATATTTTCCTCTTGGGTTCAGTATTTTACTATTAACTTTCTATGATTTTCATCATAATTATTTGGCTCCTTTTGTCACCCTAGACTTCCCTGTGGAGGCCTTCATTTTTCTGCTTGATCTTAAGGGCTTGCTGTAGCAGTACCACTCCCTAAGGACTGCAGTGCTCCTCTGGGCTGAAAGTGCATGGCTGTGTTAACATTAAATGAACATTTGACAATTCATTATGACAATTAACTACGATTTTTTTCCTGTTGTCCTTTTATGGTTATTTTCCTGTGGGTAGCACATTCATAAACAAAACATCCTGGGTACTAGAGCAATCTCTTTTCTCTCAAGTGTGTTATTACATTTATTAAAAGTAATTTAGATCCAGGTTGAGCATCCCTAATCTATAATGGAACAGAATCTGAAACTTTTGAGCACCAACATGATGCCACAAGTGGAAAATCCCACACCTGACCTCATGTGATTGGTTACCCTAAAAATATATCATTGCCAGATATGGTGGTGCATGCCTCTGTAATCCCTGCAACTGGAGAGACAGGCAGGAAGAACTCAAGTTCAAGATGAGCTTCAGCAACTTAGCAACATTCTGTCTTTTTAAAAAGAAAGAAAAAAAAATTGCCTTCAATCTGTATGTGTAAGTTGTATGTGAAACCTAAATGAATTTTTATAAAATGTTATAAAAAATGTTATAAAAAATGTTTATATTTGAGTCCCACCCCCCAAGATACCTCATTATTTATATGCAAATATTCCAGAATCCCATCCCCTCAACGATCCCAGATCCAAAACACTTATTGTCTCAGGCATTTTGGGTGAGGGATGCTCAACCTATATTAAAAGGCAAATTTATTGTGAAAGTTTTGTTGCAATCATGATATAGGATATTAGCTAACACATGATATCAAGATATAATCTAATAAGCTAACGATAAAATAGATGATTTTTCAAAATTGTGTAGAGTACATGAAATTGTTATTACATTTGTGTAGAGTACATAAAATTGTTATTACTTTGCAAAAGCATAGATTGCTTTTGCTTTGTTAAGAAGACACTAGCAGTGGTCTTAGAATATGAATGCTAGTTGTGGAATATAAGTTTTATTTAACAAGTATTTTCTCTGTTAAAAACCAAGGCAGGGTCTGGGGTTGTGGCTCAGTGGTAAAGCACTTGCCTAGCGTGGCACTGGGTTCAATTCTCAGCACCACATCGAAAAATAGTCATTATATCCAACTACAACTAAAAACATTAAAAGAACAAAACAAAACCAAGGCAGCTAGTGAGGGGTAGATGGGAAGTGCTCCAGTCTTCTAGCAGTCCCAAACCGTTAGTTATAAAACATCTAAGGGAGAATAGGAAAGGATGGTATACATCAATAGGGACAGTAGCACCTTTTAATAATCAACTTGAGACTTGAATACATGTACATTGAAAGGTAGAAGAAAGGAAAAATTTAAGAATGCAAAAATGAGTTAGTAATTTTATGGGTGTGTTGAGGGATTTCGGAAAGTAGAAATGCTTAAATATCTTAGATGAGTTATATCTTTTTTTGGGGAAAAAGTGATCAGACAGGGCCTACATGAAGAAAGGCTAAGAGCTGCTAAATGTGCACAAAGCTAATAGGAACCCAAAGTGAGACTGGATAACTAATCAGCAATTTAGAAGCCATTAGAGAATTTAGGTAATAGACGGCGATTTATGTCAGACATTGTGGTAAGTTCTTGCGCAGTATTAGCTACTTAAGAGGCAGAAGGAGGAGTTTGAGGTCAAGCCTGGACAACATAGCAAGACCCTGTCTCCTTTAAAGGGGTGGGGGAATACAGTATTCAGATTCCCATTTCAGATAAGTAACTAGTGATTTGGGGAAAGATGCATTTACAGGATGCATATATTTACAGGCCGGGAAAGTAATTGAAGTAACAGGAAGTAAGGTTGGGGAGGACCAGCAGAGATCAAGCATTGCCAACTGAGCCTGGGGATGTGGCTCAGTGCTCGCCAGGTACCACTTGGTACCAAACAGTCAGGACTTGGTGGGTAATTAGATTTGTGAGGGGTTTGTATATAAGAAAGAAGGTAGCAATTAAAGATATTTTTACCTGAATGTCAGGTAATTTTGGCATTGCCCACTTTTAAGTATAATTAAGAGGCGTGAGGGTCAAGCCCTTCTGACACTTCAAAAAGGTGTTCCATATAAATCCAGATGTTTAGGAAAAGGTCTTGGCTGGATATTTTTTTATTATCATCAGTAAAGAAAATGAAAATAGCAGTACAGGATTTGTATAGATAAGGGTAGCTGAAATATCTTTTATCTATAAACTAAGTTATTTAGGTAGATCTTCCAACAGTGAGCTAGGTGGGACTCATACTGCAATACATCTAAATCCCTACTTCATAGAAGTCTGTAATTACATTCATTAGATACAGAAACAAGCATGTTATGTTAAAGACGGGGACATTTTATTATAGTTTTATTTGTACTTGGTCAATGACCAACATGAGGACTCCCTCTTTCCTTAAACTAATAGTTACCTTAATAGTCCCTTTATTGGGGCTGGGGTTGTGGCTCAGAGGTAGAGGGCTTGCCTAGCCTGCCTGAGGCACTGGGTTCGATCCTCAGCACTACATTAAAATATATATAGTCCCTTTATTGTAGTCACCTTTCAAATTCTCCTTTGAGATCTAGACATAAGTCCTTTTACATCATTTTACCATTAAGATCTAATAAAATCAACCAACCTTAGTGGGTCACAGTGGTGCATGCCTGTAATCCCAGCTACTCAGGAGTCTAAGGCAGGAAGATCTCAAATACGAGGCCAGCCAAAGCAACTAAGCAAGGCACTGTAAAAAATAAAAAAGGTCTGGGAATGTAGCTCAGAATTAAAGTGCCTTTGGGTTCAATACCCAGAACTCCCCCTGCCCAAATAAAACAAAAAACAACACACACCAGCCTTCCAATACTACTTATGCATAAACTATTTTTTACTTTGAAAAATAATGTGCACCTGGTACACAAAGTATGAAGTGTCACAAAATGTGAGTTTCTTTATGCACCCAGCTTCTCTAAGATCAGCCATTATTATTTCTTTCGTATCTTTCCAAAAGTTCCTATGCATTCAGACAATTGTATATGTTTTTAGTATGTATACAAATGCAAGCATGTTGTGCCTACTTTTACTGTCCTATTATTTCCCTAATAATTTTGAAGATTGTTCCAAATACATGCATATGAGAAATTCTTTATTCTTTTTACACTTATTGTTCAGTACATGCCAGATCTTTATATTGGGTAGTATTTAATTTGTGTCCCCCCCATCTTATAATATATAATATGTCTTTGGATATGTATTGTGGAGCACATGTCTGAACAGGGTAGGACTCCTCATGGAATTTCTTGGCCATTAGGTCTGTGTATATAATACATCTTTGTGTATATCCTGAAGCTTTGTTTCCTGCGATCTCAACCAATACATAAAATCAATAAAGATCAGACACTGGTAAAAACTGATGGAATTATTGCAGATGAAAACAAAAGTTTGGAAATAAAAAAATTACAGATTGAACTTGGGAGAGCTCTGAAGCTAACTAGTAAGAGTTCTAAAAATCAAGAGACCTGAACTCTTAATACTTGAGGGCTGGGACAATGAAAGAGTGCTTGTCTCTTGATCATAATAATATGGGTTGGAGAAACAGACATGTCTTATTTTATCTCACATGGTCAAGGAAGGCCTCTCTGAGGACTTTAGCTTGTACCTAAACAATCAGGGGCTTGCAAAAGCTGTAACTGTCCAAGATGGGGGATTATTCTTTAAAGGAGTGGAGAGGGAAATGTTTTGTAGCAGAGGCTTTTTCCAACTCCCCCACCCATTATGGTTCCCTCCACAGAAGCCTTTGTAGACTTTTTTTTTCTAATTGATTCCCCTCCAGTGAGACAGACAAGCCAGATAACTGCTTATGTACTATATTTGTTACATCGTGTTCAGGCAAAACAGAACTTAGTCTCCCCACCCAACTAACTTTCTCCCATATGTGGGTGATTATTGCCCCACGGAGAATGCAAGATTCAGAGCATTGCCATGGTAAATAGTTGAGACCAAAATAGACTCAAATGAAATGGGAAATTACTGGAGAGGTTTGAGCCTAGGTAGTAGTAATGTGATCTAGTTTATGTTTTAGAAAAGGACTGTTTTAGCTTCTCATGGAGAACTGAGCTGAAGGAGAGCTGAATGAAAGTAGTGTACCATTTAGACCAGTAAGTAGAGATAAGAGGTGATGGGATTGTCTGTAATAACCACTACTAAAGATAGATAAAGTAGAGGAGATAGAATGAAATGGACATAGTAGTGGAGCGCTTCCCTGGCATGTGTGAGGCACTGGGTTCTATCCTCAGCACCACAGAAATATAAATAAATAAAATGAAGGTATTGTGTCCATCTACATCTAAAAAATTTTTTTTTTTTTTTTTTTTTTTTTTTTTTTTTTTTTTTTTTTTTTGTACTGGGGGATTGAACTCAGGGGCACTCGACCACTGGGTCACATCCCCAGCCCTTTTTTGTATTTTATTAGAGACAGGGGCTCACTGAGTTGCTAAGTGCCTCGCCATTGCTGAGGCTGGCTTTGAACTCGTGATCCTCCTGCCTCAGCCTCCCAAAGTGCTGGGATTACAGGCGTGCGCCACCGCGCCCGGCTAAAAAATATTTTTAAAAAATGGATATAGTTCCGGGAGCCATAGCACATGCCTATAATCCCAGCAGCTTGGGAGGCCAAGACAGGAGGATCCAGAGTTCAAAGCCAGCCTCAGCAATGACGCTAAGCAAAGTGAGACCCTGTTTCTAAATAAAATACAAAATAGGACTGGGGATGTGGATCAGTGGATGAGTGCCCCTGAGTTCAATTCCCTTGTACCCAAAGGGGGGGGGGATATAGTATTAGTGGACATCAATAAAAAATTGCCTATGGAGCCCATAGAATTTTAAGAAACATTGGGAAATGAGAAACTCAAGTTTGATTTTGATTCTTGATAAGGTACTCACATGGCCTTGAATTTAGAATCCTCTTGTTTCAGCCTCTGGAGTAGCTGAGATTATAGGCTTAAGCGACTGCACTTGGCTATTTCTGATTTTCTTTATGATTTGATTTTGTGTTTTATATTAATATAGTTTTCAGTCTAAATTTTTTGTTACCAACACAAATGCCTGCATTTTAAAAATGGGGCAAACTTTTTAAAAAATTACAGACTTCACAATCCCTTTTTAGAACATGTGTTGGCATTCTGTGTTAAGCAGAATTGCTAAAACATTTAACTGTATTTTTGCATAAGTACAGTTGTTGGGATGTCTTGTGATTCGGAAGTCTTGTACATTAGTGAGCATGAAAGAATTGTTACTTATAGTGATCACTTACTGATAGCCTCTTCACTGATTTCATTTAACACCCATTTCACTCCTATATTTAAATAACAGCAGATAATCTTATATTGTTTAAGTAATTCCCCAATGAAATATTTATTTATTTCATATAAATTAATATATAACAAATTCTGCAAAAAATTGCTTTTCCTAACAAGTTGACTTACATGTTATCTTCAATGTAGATAAGAATATGCTGTTTTTAAGTGGTTTTAAATATATGGAGAGAAATGTTGCATATCAGTTGGATAATTTGGTGCCTTTTTATGGCCTGTGGACATGGTTGATACATTAAATTAATGTAAGTAAATAAGTGTCTGTGGGGTTCTTGGATGGGGAAATATTTCACTTGAAATATTGATCTTAGCCGGGCGCGGTGGCGCACGCCTGTAATCCCAGCACTTTGGGAGGCTGAGGCAGGAGGATCGCGAGTTCAAAGCCAGCCTCAGCAATGGCGAGGCACTTAGTAACTCAGTGAGACCCTGTCTCTAATAAAATACAAAAAAGGGCCGGGGATGTGGCCCAGTGGTCGAGTGCCCCTGAGTTCAATCCCCGGTACAAAAAAAAAAAAAAAAAATTGATCTTAACAAAAAGTAGTGGAGGCTCTTCAGGTAAGTTCATAGTGATCGTGTTATCTTGAACTAAAATGCAGTTTACTGTTACTATGGTCCAGCTTATAACCCTGATTATGCACTGATAAAGGAAATTTTTCCTTGACTTTTTGTTTGGTATTTTGCTTGTGTGATCACTAGAGGATAATGCTGGACTTTTGTTTTTGAAATGCTTTTGTAAGAATTTGGGGAAATAAGGTTGATAATTTGTTGGTGTCTTTTCTACTGCTGTTTTCCTTATTACATTTCTCTACACACTTGAACTGTTATTTTTTTCTTCAAAGTCATTAATAATGTTTGACAAAATAATCAATTTGTATATTGTTTGATTTTAAATGTCTTGTTGAATTTCACTTTTTTTTTTTAAAGAACTACAGCAAATGTTATTACCTCATGACCTTCAGAGGACAAGATATTTTCTATGTTAGTATATGCTTTGATATTTTTCTTTAGTATTTTTCTAAATTTTGAAGTCATTTTTAATATGTAAATTCTTTTTTCAGGGTACTGGGAACTATAGGGCACTTGACCACCAAGCAACATCCCCAGCCTTTTTTTATATTTTATTTAGAGACAGGGTCTCACTGAGTTGCTTAGCACCTAGCTTTTGCTGAGGCTGGCTTTGAACTCGCTATTCTGCGAGTTCTGCCTGCTATTCTGCCTCAGCCTCCTGAGCTGCTGGGATTACTGTGTGCACCACTACACCCAGCTAAATGATTCTTACCTATGTATTTGAACATGATCTTATTTTAGGTACTTCCTTGTTTTGGGGGGTTTAGTGCTGGGGTTTAACCCAGTTCTTGCTAGGCAAGTACTTTACCACTGAGCTACTAGCAGCTCCATAGGTACTTTTTTTCTTTTGAAGGGGTGGGGACTGGAGTCAGGGGTGCTCTGCTTAGTACTGTGCTACATCCTCAGTGCTTTTTAAACAGTATACATTAAATGAATATGCCACATTTTGTCTGGTCAGTTTTCTTTTCGTTTTTTTTTTTTTTTTTGTGTGTGTGTGTGTGTGTGTGTGTGTGTGTGTGTGTGTGGTACCGGGAATTGAACTCAGGGGCCCTCGACCACTGGGCCACATCCCCAGCCCTTTTTTGTATTTTATTAGAGACAGCGTCTCACTGAGTTGCTAAGTGCCTCACCATTGCTGAGGCTGGCTTTGAACTCACGATCCTCCTGCCTCAGCCTCCCAAAGTGCTGGAATTACAGGCGTGAACACCGCGCCAGGCCTCAGTTTTCTTTTGATAGACTTTTGGAGTAGTTTCCAGTTTGGTAGATATTATGAATAAAGCTACTATGAAGACTCATGTTCCAACCACTTATATATTCATTTAAATATCTAGGGCATGTATATTTTCTTAGAAACTGTCAATTTTCAAAAGTATATGTCTTATTTTATATTCCCACAGGCAACATATGTGATTTTCTGTTGCTCTACATCTTTGTCAATACGCTGGATTGTCAGTCATGTTAATTTTAGCAATTCTGGCAAACATGTAGAGCTGTCTCATTTTGGTTTCAATTTCACTTCCTTGATATATTCTGGTACCTCTTCATTTACCTCCTTTTTGTGTGTGTGTGTGTGTGTGTGTGTGTGTGTGTGTGTGTGTGTGTGTGTAGGGGGTAGCATTCAGTTACTTTTTTTTTGAAGAACTTTTGATTTTCCCCTTATTGCTGTTTAACTAGGTCATGTGGTTTCATTGTTGTCTGATGTAGAATCAGTTCATCTATATATAATCTATGGTGTACAAATGAGTTAATGCAGAGATAACTGAAAAGCCAGAAGATGTGGGAATACAGAATGTTCCTGTTTGGACTTTCCCCTTCTTGCAAAATATGAGCTAAAAGATGGAACTTCTTTTTTAAAGGTTATCCAGTTGTTCAATTAACTGACCTTATATTCTGATGTTTCATTTGTTCATCCATTTAAGTAATATCAAAAAGGAAGATATAACTATGGATGTATTTTCACTTGTCTCACAATTGTTTTCATGGAATTTTCACAAGTTTTCTGGAAAATGTTGGCTTTTGAATTTATAATTTTTTGGTTTTTTGGCTATTATTTGCTCAATCACTATTGTCCTATAGTGTTTGAAGATATTATTTGTTGAATAGAAAGAATCTGTTTACACTGGAATAAAATAACCAGTGAAAAGCACACTTACTTTTTTCTTTTTCTTTTCTTTCCTGTCCTCTCTTTTCTCTTTGTGGTACTGAGGGTAGAATCCAGGGCCTCATTCATACTAATTAAATGCTCTGCTGCTGATTTACTTACTGGGGATTTAACCTAGGGAGCAGTTTACCACTCAGCCACATCCCCCAGCTCTTTTTTTGAGACAGGTCTTACTAAGTTGCCCATGTTGGCCTCGACCTTACGATCTTGTCAAAGCCTCTCAAGTAAATGGGATTATAGTGTGTGCTACCATGCTTACATATTTTCATTGTTCTGAATTGCCAGTTTTTTTTTAATAATGAAGTCTGTATCTTTGGCATGAAAACAAAGTATCATACTCTGTTTTTAACATGTTATGTTTGATAGCATGATAATCTTCAACTCTCCAAAACCTACAAATTTCAGAATGTCAATTTCTTGGAAGGAATCCGACTGTTGAATAATGAGTGTGCCAATGGAAAATGCCATTCTTTATGGCTTGAACCCACAGGCATCTACTTTAAAGGAAATGATTGCTTTTTTAAAAAAAAATATTTATTTATTTGCTTTTAGTTGCACACAATTCATTTATCTTTACGTGGTGCTGAGGATCGAACCCGGGCCGCTCACGCGCTAGGCGAGCGCTCTACCGCTGAGCCACATCCCCAGCCCGAAATGATTGCCTTTTAAGTCATTTGTATAGCAAGGTGTTCATCAACACCCATTATTAATAATCCTGTTTCTTGAATTTGAATTTTTTTTGTACCAGGGATTGAACTCAGGGGCACTCAACCTCTGGGCCACATCCCCAGCCCTTTTTTGTACTTTATTAGAGACAGGGTGTCACTGAGTTGCTAAGTACCTCGCGATTGCTGAGGCTGGCTTTGAACTCATGATCCTCCTGCCTCAGCCTCCCAAGTGCTGGGATTACAGGCGTGCGCCACCGTGCCCGGCTTGAATTTGAATTTTTACAATGCATATGTTGTAATTTGTACAGTTCAGCCTCCTTGCTATATACATGTCTGCCTTAGAATTTATTTTATCAATTTATATATTACATAATATATATTGTATGTAATATACAAATAATAGTAGGCTCATGTATTTAGTGGAAATAAAGGTATCTCCTTTCACTCAAAGGCTGGGGGAATGGTAGGGGTATTGTTACATAGTTGGCTATTCTCTTTAAAATATACCTTCTTTAATATTTCTTAAGTCATCATAAAGGCATATGTGGTACTGACTACATTTTTGACTGTATGAAAAATTTCTCTACTTCATCTTAGGGCATGGTTAGTGGAACCATTTTTCTCCCCACTTATTTTTTTTTTATTTATTTTTTTTTTTTTTGTGGTACCGGGGATTGAACTCAGGGGCACTTGACCACTGGGTCACATCCCCAGCCCTTTTTTGTATTTTATTTAGAGACAGGGTCTCACTGAGTTGCTAAGTGCTTCCCCATTGCTGAGGCTGGCTTTGAACTCGTGATCCTCCTGCCTCAGCCTCCCAAAGTGCTGGGATTACAGGCGTGCGCCACCGCGCCTGGCTTTTTCCCCCCACTTTTAACAATTCAGATGATTTGGAATGACAAGGTATAGTCAAACATTAACACGTCCACAGTTCTTATTGCCTGAATGTTAATTCTAAAATTAAAGACAAACCAGTTTTGTCCAAAGTGGTGTCATGTAGTCTTATTTACATATTGGTTGACCCCCTCCCCCCCCCCACACACACCTTATTTGGCAGTGTCACTTTGGAGATAACCTGTTTTTCAGAATCATAAAATACTAAGTCCATCTGCCTTTATGTATCAATTTTCCAGAATTTCACAGATTTTAAAATAAAATTAGAAGCTGGCTGCATTGGCATACACCTGTAGTCCCAGCGACTCTGGAGACGTAGGCAGGAGGATTGCTTGAGTCCCTGAGTTTGGGGCCAGCCTGGGCCCCATTAAAAAACAAAACAACCCTTCAAATTTCTACTGTCATTAAATGGATGTACTTATACAGAAGCTCACTGTAGCTTTTATCAGATTTGATTATAATGCACTGTACAGGTGGTGCAGCCTGTAATTCTAGTGACTTGTGAGGCTGTGACAGCCTCACAAGTTTGAGGCCAGCCTGAGCAATTTAGTGAGACCCTGTCTCAAAAATAAACAAAAAAATAAAAAGAGCTGGGTTCGGAGCTTTAGTGGCACCTTGTCTCTGAATTCAATTTCCAGTATCCCAAAATGAAACAAAACAAAAACTCCATAGTGTACTGTAAACCTCATCACTCTAGTGCTTCTTTTTGGTTTGGTATTAGGGATTGAATATGGGGCCTTGTGCATGCTAAGCAAGTGCTTTATCCCTGAGCCAGGTCCCAAGCCTCTAGTGGCTTATTTTTGAACTTTGAATGTGAGTATTAAGTCACACTTTTGACTAAATGTTGACAACTAGAACTTGAAAAAATTCTAAAGAATGCCTTTCATTAAATTTGATACCTTGTAAATTGAAGATTCAGTTTTGAAAAGTTGAGAAGACTTAATTTAGACTGTCATTGTATCATTAAGAAGAATTAAGTAATGCTATTCAGTTTGGTTTATGTTTCCATTTATTTTTCTTGTCAGCCTTAATTTTACCAAAGGTGGTTAGAAAGATGTTGAAATTTATAAAACCAGCTTAAGAATACAGATGAATTGAGGAGCAGATCTTCATCAAATACCTTGCGTAGGGCTGGGGTTATAGCTCACTTGGTAGAGTGTTTGCTTAGCATGAACAAGGCCCTGGGTTCAGTTCCCTGCACCACCAAAAAACAACAACAAAAACTTTGCATGGTAGATAGCGTGCCAGTTACTGGTAGAAATTATAAAAAACAATTTTGAATTGATTCGTGACAAACTGTTTCAAAAAATATTACAAGTTTTTATGGTAGGGACTATGGTTTTCTATTAGTGAGATGCATCTGTGAATTTCCTATAAAGTATATGTAAAACTGTATTCATGGGGCTGGGGTTGTGGCTCAGTGGTAGAGCACTCGCCTGGCACGTGCTCGGCCCGTGTTCGATCCTCAGCACCACGTACAAATAAACCCATTGTGTACAGCTAAAGGAAATAAATGTATTTTTTAAAAAACTGTATTCATATGTTTTGCATGAATAAATTTTTGGGGTGGGTAGGAGTGTTTCATATGTCAGCTAACTTTGTGACCTAAATGAGTTTAGAAAATAATACTTCTCTATTTTATTTGGTTTATTTTTATGTGGTGCTTAGGATTTAACCCAGTGCCTCACACGTGCCAGGCAAGTGCTCTACCACTGAGCCACAACCCCAGCTCTATTTTTAGGGTAGAGAATTCCAATATATTGTGGTCATGTACCCCTAACATAAAACTTTTTAAGGTTAGCCACAAATTTATATGTTTGTGTGCTGCTACATTAACATTTCAGGTATTTTATAGAAGCACACATTTTATAACGATGAGATAATATAAACCTGTTTTTACTGAAAAATCTTGGGTGTATGCTTTTTTTGGACAACATTGTTCCAAGGTAGGAAGTGTTTTTTTCTGATGGAGCACAACAAAAATATGGGTATGTCCTGCTTTGGCACAATTAGGATAAGATTTTGTAGATATAGTAGGAATCAAATCCTTTGTATGATTTGTATGATAAGGTTTTAAGCTTTTCTGCATTGAGAGAGCAATAATCTTTTGATGCAAGGGCATGTGGAAATTGGGACTTGGCAAAAAACCTCTTAGAATGTTTTAAAATCAGAAGCCTGGTGCAGTGGCGCACGCCTGTAATCCCAGCACTTAGGAGGCTGCTCGCCTCCTGAGTTGAAAGCCAGCCTAAGCAATGGTGAGGCACTTAGCAACTCAGTGAGACCCTGTCTCTAATAAAATACAAAAAAGGGCTGGGGATGTGGCCCAGTAGTCGATTGCCCCTGAGTTCAATTCCCGGTACCAAAAAAAAGTTTTTAAATCACTACCAGATTTTGAAATTACTATTTAGGATTTAATAGTATTTTATTCCAAAACAAAATTAATCTAAATTTTAAGTCTGCATACTTAGAGGAAATGGGGCATATTTTAAATTGAAAGAAAATTTTCATTTAATGAAAATTAGATCCTTTCAGAATGGAAACTTTATACCTCAAAATGGTATCTTCATAGACTCTTGTAACTTTGAAGAGATGAGTTAAAACTTCTGAAGTCAAATTTTAAAAGGCTGAATTTGATTTGTGTTCCTAGGGTAATAAAAGACAACATGGATGAAGCTTCTGAAACTCCAGCTTCCAGTATAATTTAGAAGAGTTAAAGACCAAAAATGCTGCAACCATACTTTATTTCAGGTCAGTCCGCATCTGTACACTGATGCCAAGTTTTTATTCTCAATTTTCCCCATTCTTCCTAATTTTGTTGACTACAATAAACAGATACATGCTAATAAACATTTAATGTAATCTTCATGACAAAATTCAGATAGGCACATTTTGTCCTAATACATCTAGCAAATTTACTTTAAATGTATTTCTATTTCTTTCCTAGCCACTCTATCTGGTGATGACAAACATTCTGTCCTGTTTTAGCTTCTACAGGTATGGTGCTTGGTGACAAGTGATGGCATTGCCTGAGAGCTTATTAGAAATGCAGGATCTGCAGGCTGGACTCAAGAGTGATCTCCTGAATCAGAATGTCCATTTTAACAAGACCCCAGAAGGTTTGTGAGCACATTGAGAAGCACTGATGCTTCCCAAACCCTTGAGAAACTTCTGAAGTATTGAGCATCACCTCATGCACCACAAAATTTACAGCTGTTTTGCTTATTGTTTTCCAACTCTGGAAAGTTAATCTTGGGCTTTGGTTTTGAAATGTGC
This sequence comes from Tamias sibiricus, assembly GCA_025594165.1. Classification (NCBI taxonomy): domain Eukaryota; kingdom Metazoa; phylum Chordata; class Mammalia; order Rodentia; family Sciuridae; genus Tamias; species Tamias sibiricus. The sequence continues at coordinate 10,326,907 of CM046663.1, read as the reverse complement.
CTCTAAGTACCATCATTGAGAAATATTCTTAGGCCCCATCCCCAGAACACTCTGGGGATGTTTATTTGCTTAAATCCCTTCAGTTTATTGTTTTGTATTACAGAACCACCAATCAGGGAATTACTAATTTAAAAGAATTGTCCTATCAAATATGTTTGTAGAATTGCCCTTTCAAATATGTTTGTAGAGAATAACTTGATATACATATGGGCATTTTGTTGGGATTAAATTTTCAAATGGCTGTATATGTAGACCCTTCCTTAAAATGTGAAGCAATCTCAAAATATATAGATAGATAAGGGAAAAATCTTACAGAGGTATTTTTGCCACACATCAAAGCTGTGGCACTAATCGGCCTTTAAAGAGAGGTCGGGAATTTATAAGTTTATCAAATGGTTTTCATTGGTTGGTTAAAATAACTGCCATTTGTTATAGATTTCATGTTCTAAGAATGTTAGTGGTGGGGCTGGGGCTATGGCTCAGTGGTAGAGCGCTCATCTCACATATGTGAGGCCCTGGGTTCAATCCTCAGCCCCACATAAATAAAATCAAGGTATTGTGTCCGCCTACAACTAAAAAATAAAAATAAAAAAATAAAAAAATTTAAAAAATTTTTTTAAAAATTAGAAAAAAAAGAATGTTAGTAGAAAGAAATAAAGATAAGAAAGTTAAACAATCAAAATGCCAAAATATATTGCTGGGCTTGGTGGTGCATGCCTATAATCCCAGTGGCTTGGGAGACTGAGAGAGGAGGATTGCTAGTTCAAAGCCAGCCTCAGCAATAGCAAGTAACTAAGCAACTCAGTGAGACCCCATCTCTGAAGAAATATAAAATAGGGTGGGGTGGGGATGTGGCTCAGTGGTTGAGTGCCCAGTTCAATCCCTGGTACAAAAAAAAAGACAAATATACAATTCTAGTGAAGGATATAGACACTGCTTTTATTATTATTATTATAAGGAGTTAAGAAATACCCCACCCCGAGTTCAAACCCAATGCCATGTACAGTTCTCTATGAAACTTTTTGAAGTACACCCAAGGCTGGGTATGAGCTCTAGAGTGCTTGCCCACTATGTGCAAAGATCTGGGTTTAGCCCAAGCACCACAGCAGAAGGTAGGTGTGTGTGTGTGTGTGTGAGAGAGAGAGAGAGAGAGAGAGACAGACAGACAGACAGACAGACAGACAGACATGACATGACAAGAATTTTTCACTTATTGTATAACAGAATCCCATGGAGGTTTGTTAGAACATGATCCTGGGCTCTTTGGGACATAAGCTTCAGAATGTACTTTTCCAAGCTCCCAAGTGATGCAAACTTGCACTGAGACATTTTCTTTTATAGTATATTTAACTCTAGGTATTTAGGTAATCTATCAGCTCACAGTAAAACCAGTGGCTGGAAGCAACTGGATTAAAGAACATTTTCATAGGTCAAATGTATTAATTCAGATCTTGAATATTTTTTTCCATCTGCTGCCCCATGATTCTAGTCTAGCAAATTATTTTTAGAGTTGGGTATGGTGTTCTGTGCTTGTAATCTGACTCAGGAACCTGGCTCAGGAAGATTGCAAGTTTGAGGTCAGCCTCAGCAACTAAGTAAAGCAAATTAGCAAGACTCTGTCTCAAAATAAAAAAGGGCTCAGGATGTATCTCAGTGGTAAAGCACTAAGTGGGTTTAAAGTGGGCTAAATCTTCAGTACTAAGAACAAAAACAAAAAAAAAAAACATTAGAAACCTCTTTTTTGATTTTTATTTGAATGAAACCTCTTCTGTAATAAAAATATACTATGGATATTACTTCTTGCTAATGAAAGGATTTCTTTTTCAGGTCAAATCACTGAAGAAACAAGCCAGAAAACCCTGTGGATTATTCTATATGAACAATTTATGGACGAATGAGTACATATAACACTGTATGTCCCAGGGCAACATTTTCTGCGGTTAAAAATGGTATCTAGAGCATAAACTTAAGTTTCCAAATTAAATGTAGATGTTACCTACTTCTTGGTGTGGTGATGGGTCTTGTTGGCTGTATTATGGTACAGCCCATAAATTCAAAATTATGAATAAGCCTCCTTTTCAGACTCCTTTACTGGGACCACTGGAAGACTGTTATCATCCTCCCTACCCTGAAATTTTAGACTGAAGAAATTTTGCATTGGGGTGGAGGCAAGCTCAATTATATAGGGCTTATCTGGTGTGCATAAGGTCCTGGGTTCAATCATTTGCACCAAAATAAAGCAGATGATTTAACTCAGGGCAAGCAAATACTGAGGGCTATGAGGAAAGGTGGAGACAACGTGTGTAGTGATTATGTTCTTCCAAATTGACTTGATGTCAAGTATTAGGCTTAGATTCTAGTTGACTAGTAACATTTTTTTTTTTCATACCTTGAAGGAAAATCAGGGTTAGGAATCCCAATCTGTCAGTCAAAAAAAATGTGTGGATTTCAGCCGGGCGTGGTGGCGCACGCCTGTAATCCCAGCACTTTGGGAGGCTGAGACAGGAGGATCTCGAGTTCAAAGCCAGCCTCAGCAATGGTGAGGCACTTAGCAACTCAGTGAGACCCTGTCTCTAAATAAAATACAAAAAAGGGCTGGGGATGTGGCCCAGTGGTTAAGTGCCCCTGAGTTCAATCCCCGATGCCATAAAAAAAAAAAAAAAAAAAAAAAAAAAAGTGTGGATTTCATCAGTGAGCCTTTGTTTAACTCTACTTAGTAAAGATTTGATACCAGTAAAGTTTTATACTTCTAACAATTTTAGGAGTTTATGCCATTAAACATGTTGGTTTCATGCAGTATTAAATATTTCAAAATTCTTCATCCTGTTATTTCATGAATTTTTTAATTTTGTTGTCCTGCTCTTTCCCTGTGGTTTTTTTTTTTTTTTTTTTTTTTTTTTTTTTTTTTGTGGTTACCAGGGATTGAACTCAGGGGCACTCGACCACTGGGTCACATCCCCAGCCCTTTTTTGTATTTTATTTAGAGACAGGGTCTCACTGAGTTGCTAAGTGCCTCGCCATTGCTGAGGCTGGCTTTGAACTCGCGATCCTCCTGCCTCAGCCTCCCAAAGTGCTGGGATTACAGGCGTGCGCCACCGCGCCCGGCTCTTTCCCTGTATTTTGCTGATTGTTCTCCTTGAGCCTTTGTGCTTCTCTGAGTTTATATGCCAAGCAGCTATCTTTTTTACTAAGTGCTTTCTTAGCTGTTTGATTGTTCTGAACCTTGCCACAACTGACATGTTAACATCCATGACCAAGTGTATATAGCCCATTGTATAAAGGTGATATAAACTAGAACTCAAAAGGTAACACCTGAACTTCAAATTGAAGCGACCTAATCATTGTACCAAATCAGATTCTACCAATTTAGAATATCAAGATGGAGCTAGGTACAGTGGTGCATACGTATAATCCTCAGGAGGACTTTTGAGTTCTAGAGCCAGCCTCAGCAACTTAGCAAGGTCCTAAGCAACCCAACAAGACTAAACAAAATATATAAATAGGCTGGGGAGGTGGGTCAGTGGTTTTAATTGCCTCTGGGTTCAATCTATGATACTCCCCCTAATAAAAAAAATATATCAAGATGGGATTAATGTGGAAGTGGATAAATGAAATAATTTTGTTCCTAGACTGAAAATAAGCTCCCTATTCAATATTTATAAAATCACTCTCTTGGTACTAGGTATTGCAGAGAAAAGAATGTGATGCACTTTCTGAGTGCCCATGTATTGTACACAGTTGAAGTATACAAGGACATTACTTTGGCGATATAAAAATCTTAAGTAGCAGCATTACCAAAGGATTGCTACCTCACTAGAGAACGTGCTTATGAGCAATAAATCGATTTCCAGGGAGTTTTTGATTGAAGTCCTGTTCGTTATGCAGAACTTTTAGCATTTATTTTTACTTACCCACAAACACAGTGGGCTTTCTGCCCATCTATTGAGAAACTATGGATTAGAGCAAAATAACTGCATTAAATTGTGTGGCTTCACATTCTGTTCCTATTAGATGTACAACTTGTCTGTCATATCTGGGAAAAGCTGACATACAGACAACCCTGTTAGCACATTAAGTTTCATGTTTTGGTCAAATTAATTTGTCCACCTTCCTAGTCATTGAGTTTTACCTGTTAAAAAATCTCAAACCTTGCTGACTTACCACAGCTTCCACATTTATCATACTAAACTCCTAAAAGAACTATACAGATTTCCTACTTGGTTTGCAATTTAGGCAGCCCTACCTCCTTGATGAAACAGCAGATCACTTTGTAATGTTTCCCTGTAAGGCTGTTTCAACTTAGAGATAATTTTGAGGTAACAGAAATTTTACTTCAAGATTCTTTTAGGTCATTGACTATTATTTCCCTTATTGTTCCTGACCTCCACCATTACTAAAACAAACCTAATTTTCCCCCAGAAAGCTATGAAATCAGAGTACTAGTATGCTGAGGTGAAAAAGTTCAATCCCATCCATCATTTAGCTAGAAAAATCATATTTAGTATCCACCTTGTTTTGAAGTCCTGAGACTTTATATATTTAAGATATAAATGAAACAGCCCAAGATCATGTTTTATTAAAAAAAGGAAAAAGTAGTTTTAGGATATAAACTCAAAATGATTTTCTGAAACATTTATACAATGTACTGTGTGTGGGTCTACCATTACTTGACTTTCTGAAATTTTTTTCATTCAACTTTAAAATAATGTGGAACTCAACAATTACTTGAAGAGATCATGAGGCCTGTGGCAGTCTCTCTTCATACAAGGGACAATGTGGCATCCAATGCTGTAGTGGCATAACGAGGCTCAGTTGGTACCCAATGCCAGCCATCCTAGTCATGTTCAAAAAAGGGCATAGGAAATGGCTTTTCAAAATTACTTGATAGAAGTTCATGTTTTATGCTCATAGGTCTCACAAATTCTTGGTTTTGATTCCTGCTGTTTGAAGGTTAAGCAGGCACTGCACCTTTATAAAGGTATTGCCATCTCCACCCTTTCTGCTAGGGTGAGAGGACCTCTATATTAACTACCCCATCACCACATTACATCAGTCATCCTTCAAGGCCAGAATATTCACTTTATTCAGTGCTTGGATGATCTGAATACAGATGCCTCCTTTGCTGTAAATAAATGCATCTAAATTTTTTTTTACAGAGATTACCAGGGACAGTAGAAAATTTTGAGTCAAAAAAGTCTTTTGTTCTTTAATTTTCTTAAATAATCCTCATGTATCTTTCCACATTGTGGAAAAAAGGAAATATGCAGTCTGGATATAATGCTAAGATTTCAGAATACTGGCACACATCTGTATTTCATATGTATTAAGAGTCATCACATCCCATCTTACAGACTATAACAGATGACAAGCTTACATTGCAAGAAGTTTACAGATGAAACTTTACATTTGAAAGTTTTAGATATGCCAGAATTCCAAACTGCTCCAAAAAGAGTACATAGGACTAGGTCTGAAAGTAACTGCATCCCAGTTGTGTTTGGTCACTGCAGCTGCACTCTGTATGCGCCTATCAGCAGCTTAACCTAGGGAAAGGAAAAATGTATGCATTAGTACAGAATTATAATTTCCCTTTCTCACAAGAAAGAACATTGCCAAGACTTAAGTCACTGCTATTTTAATTAAAAGTAATAATTCCAAGTGTTTATAATTTGTTTTTGTTACTTCATTATATTATCAGATCTGTTTTAGTGCAGCTTCCTTTCACATGGAGAGGTGATGGCCTAGACATACAATGGCAATTCAGTATCAATGCCTAAAAATGGGGGTTACAACTGCTAGACCGAGATGTTCTCAGATTTAACCTTAATCCCATTCCTGCCAGATTATCTAAGGTATTTTTCAAGTCAGAAACATCAGGGCATCCAATACCCTTAACTATAAGGTGTACTTATCTCTATGACAGGCACATTGAAATTTCCAGAGATTAAGTAACAAGGGACAGCAACTTGAGTAGTAATGCTAAACATGAAACAAAGACTCTCACCTTGGCAGAGGGTGCTTCTGTCAACCTTATAAAGAGCTTATTGGGGCCTGCAACAGGGCTAAAGGAGTAAACAAAATGACTATCCTAGAGTGGAAGGAAACAAAGAAATAAAGTTAGCATTTTTTTAGACAAACCTCAACATCTACAGATTATAACTTTAAGTACTAGGAATTCTTGCACATGGTTAGATAAGCGCTCTACCGCTCAGCTATCCCACTAAGTTGCCCACACTGGCCTGGAACTTGTAATCCTCCTCCCTCAGCTTCTGAAGTAGTTAGGATTTACAGGCATGTGTCACACCTACAACCTTTTAAAATAGAGAACAGAAACCACTAAGACTCCAATGGAGTCAAAGAGAATCATGTATGAATCAGTGTGCTACAATTTCTTTACTTTTTCTTGATTTAGAGAGATACAAATCATAGAAACAATATCCAGGAAAAAAATGTCTAATTCAGCCCAAGGAAACAATTTTAGAAGTGGCAAAAGAATTATGTAAAGATTCTTCAGGATCTTTTTTTATTTTATGATGTCCAAAAATTTATAACCATTGAAAGATTATGACTAAAATGAGCACAAATACAACCAGTATATACAATGGTTCTGACTGGTTGTATTTAGGTATTTGAGGCATTAAAGTTACGTAAATTTTCTTTAAGTGAACATTTGTTTGGAATTATTATGATGGGAAGAGACCTGATATTAGAAATTATTCTTATGTCCTAAGAATTTATATTCAGAATAATGTTAGTTCTAAGATAATATGGTAACATACTGACAAAATTTAGATGATTTTACTTTTAAGATTATGTGAATTTTCTCATTCCCAACAACTGGTATACAGACTTAAATTTAACATGGGCCTTTGGTTAGAAGAACTCTCAGTATTAAACTACAAAAATTCTTACCAGAAAAAACAGGAAGTTGAAATTTATCATTTAAAACTACGGCTTGTACACTGCATGGTCCACAGAGCCGAGCAATAACTTCTTTACCAAAAAGTTTGCATGGAAAATAAAGAGAAGGATGCCAGACCCTGAGGGAGGGAAGGACAAGGGAGTTATTTATTACACAGGCCAACTTCAGATGCTGAGGCAAGGCACCCCTGCAGGATGGGAGTGAGTCTCAATGAGACTCCACTCAAAATTTATGGAAGACTCTAGTAGCTCTTCCACCTGTCTTCTCAAGCTACTGAAAGTATGATATAAATTTAGCTCTCTAGCTGCATAATGCAACTTCCCCTTACCTAAAGATTATGTGAATCAAAGGATCAAAGGCCTGCAAAGAATGTAAGGGCAGTCTTTGTCTCTTTCTCTTAGCACCACTACCAAGTAGCAAACAGGATGTGAGGTTGTTTTTGTTACTTTGGGGCAGGGAGCACAGGCAGCCCTCACTAGGGCCTATAGAGTAAACTGCTGGCAGAAGAAACAAAATGACTTCCTAAGTGTCTTAGAGAGGTGTTGTTCATTATGCTGAGTTCACTGAACACTGTTATAATTGGCTATGTGTAATTGATGTAACTGGGCTTAATTTTCTTTAACACATTTTTCATTAATGAATACACACTTTTAAAATAGAGGTTGGAGACTTAGCAAAAAGCCAGAGCACTTCTTCCTATCTACAGTCATACAGCATACAGTGTTCCTATCTGTAGTTAGAGACTGTACCTTACATATGCAGCCTCGCTGGGCACAGTGGCGCACACTTGTAATCCCAGCACTTGGGAGGCTGAGGCAGGAGGATTGCGAGATCAAAGGCAGCCTCAACAATGGTGTGGCACTTAGCAATTCAGTGAGACCCTGTCTCTAATAAAATACAAAAAAAAAGGGGGGGCTGGGGATGTGGCCCAGTGATTGAGTGCCCCTGAGTTCAATCCCTGGTACAAAATAAAAATAAATTGTGTGTGTGTGTATATATATATATGTATATATATTGTATATATATACAGCCTCTTTCTTTGTCCTAAAGAAGGGTCATGGTCTTCCTAAACAGGAGCTTTTAAGCAGTGGCTAGAAAGCAGGGCTGTAGTTTCCATATCTATTTAGTAAAATTTAACTATGGGGAAAGACTTTTTAAATTTCTTTTTAAAAGGGCAAAAATTATTAGTAGTAACAATTCTAGCTTAGAATATTTAAACTATTTTTAGTAATTCTCTAAAAACAGGGTTAGACTTAATTCCCACACATTTTAAACAGGGTTAACAGTATTCTGAGGACCCTTCAATATTGCCTGGGATTATGGTTCAGTGGAGCCTCTCTCCTGCCAGAGCAGCTCTGCTGTTAATTTTATTTTACATAATTATTATAGGTAATAGCACATCCTTCGGGTTTTGTTCAAAGAAAGAGTTGTGAAAATCGTCAAATTGAAAGAAGTATGAGGATAAGCATAGGTTTACCTTCTGGTATGTTTTGTGGAGGTTTATAATTGAAATCTGTTGAGAAATCTGGCCCCTCACAGAGTCGATGGCATGCTATTGGGAAAACAGGTTCCAGTAGAGCAAGACGAGCTTCAAAGTAATCCTTGATTGTCTCTTCTGCCACTCTTGAAAGCCTAGTAAGAGGACAGGACTAGAGCTGTTAATGTAGATGAGTTTAAACACTGCACTGTACTGCATAAACAAGAATGTTAATAAACTTTTAAAAAACGTTTAGTGCAGGGGCTGGGGCTGTAGCTCAGTGGCAAAGTGCTTGCCTTGCACGTGTGAGGCACTGGGTTCAATCCTCAGCACTACATAAAAATAAATAAAGATACTGGGTGTTCATGTACAACTAAAAATTTAAAAAAATGTTTAGTGGAATGTTAGCTATTCTAATTTGATCATTACACATGGTATATGTGTATCAAATTATTACAATGGTGTCCCATAATTTGTACAATTAAAATTTTAGAAAATTGTTGTAACATTTTCTATAGCATCTTAGTGGCATCTTCCTTATGGACAGGGCAAAATCAGTACAGCCTATGGTGGTCTGCCAACAATATGCTGCCCTCAGCAATGATGATTGGGAGCCCTATGATTAGGCTACGGTCCTTGACAAGAAGTGGAAGTCTAAATCATCCATGGGAAGCCTTCCCAAAGGCGACTGTTTGTCCCCCCCTACCCCCCAGCCACCGTGGCTCGCTGGCCTTGGGTAAGTCCACCTGAAGTGCTAGGGTGGTAGTCAGTGACGGGTAAGACCCCCTGAGGGGAGGGGCAACCTAAGACAGACACACTCGCAAGTAGGGTGGACTCCCATCAACAGAAAAGGGGAAAAGAAATGTTGGGGCCATTGAGAACACGTCAGCCAAAAACACGACTTCCTGATATATGGACTTGGCCTAGCCCAGGGGTGTTGCCCTGACATATGATGAAAAATCAAACCACCACAAGGATTGGCTAATGGCTGTTACTCCAATGTGATCTCATATTCCCTATGCTTCTCTATAACCTTTTTGTTGATAAATCCCTCTCTTTTCTTGAAAGATATCATGGTGCTGAAAGAGTTAATTTTGACTGGGAAGGTTCTATTTACTTGCTGTTCAGTTCTTTATTCACATATATGGCCACCAGGTGTCGCTATTTCAATTATTTAGATCCAGACTAACGGTACATTTATCTTTTCTTGAATCTAAGAAACCTAACATAAAAGGAGTAACACAAATCTTTTTCTATAAGTACTTAATTTCTAGTTATTAAGCTTTGAGAATCTTTTTGTGATTGAAAATAGATTTCTTTTACATTTTAAGTAGATATAAATCCCTTAGAGCAAAAGGTCCTTCAGAGTTAACATTCAGCCTTGCCTCCCTCTTTTCCCTGCTTCTAGGTTTTATAAACAACTGCTATAAAAGAGAAACAATAGTGCTTTGGAATCCCAGAGAAAGTTGACTTTTAAAAATATATATATATTTATTTGCTTTCATTGTACACAATGCGTTTATTTTTATGTGGTGCTGAGGATCGAACCCGGGCCGTGCGTGCATGTGCTAGACAAGCGCTCTACTGCTGAGCCACAATCCCAGCTCCAAAAGTTGACTTTTATCAGACAGCCTGAATGGTGTGCAGAGAAAATAGTTTCAGGGAATCCGTGAGAAATAAATTTTCACCCAAACTAATTAGATAAATAATGACGAAATTATAATATACCCAGACAGTTATGTACAGGGCCTTGAAAAGGTGCAAGTGACCTCAAAACCTTGAAATATATAAAATAAGAAATTTAATGTCTAAAATGTAATCTATAAAGTCATGTCTGTAATGAAATCATCAAAGAAAGTATAAACAATCTGTACTGCCAAAAATTATGCTTAAAGACCTACAACAAAGTGAAAGAGAGAAGATTCCACAGCCTGACTTGTGTGTCAGGTGTGTTATTTTTTCCTCATCGCTGCTCCTCTGCCTTCGAACTTCGCTGAGCGCTCACATTTGTATCCCCCAGCTGAGGTCGGCCCCCAGCAGAAAATATATATTAACATAGACAAGAACAAGACAATTTATAATTTAGAACACCAGTATGCCTGCCCAGATTGAATGTTTAATAAAAGAACCGCAACTGTGGCCTCATCCTGTTCCTCTGCTCTTTTCCTCTCGCACTCAACACTGACGTAATGTACTATGAATCTGTCTCGCTGGAATTTGTTTTTTAAAAGTGACTTTAAGAGGGGAATTTGTTTTCCTTACTGCTGCCTCTATATTCCTGGCACAAAGAAAGACTGTGCTTAATATATATTTGTCTAATGACAAATGAAAAATCAGAATTGAGAGCCCCTCAATCCTGGAAAACAGGAACACTGGCTTGGCTGGATCCCTGCAGCTGTCCCATGTGGACAGAAGAGATGAGCTGGCTTCTGGAATTCCCACCAGCCATGCAAGGCACGCTGTGCAGCAGGCTATTGGAGGAGATACCCAGCACAGGCTGTTAGAAAGGCCTTTTTGGCCTTTGGTTTCTTATCTAAGATATAAACTCAGCTCTGGATGATTAATAATAAAGTAGTGATGTGGATATGTGCCACTCTAATGGGGATGGTGATCGTGTGCGAGGCTGTGGGAGTATCAGGGCAGCAATAAACCTAAAATTGCTCTAAAAAATAAAGTCATTTTTTAAAAAGTTTAGTTTTGAGAAAATGTCAGCCAAATTAAGAGCATACTTAAGATTTTAAGGAAATACTCTCAGATATGCCAATGTTATATTCAAAGTTTTCTAACACTTTCATAATCATCTATTGATAATAGAAACCCATCAGGACACATAGTTAAGCTTTTTCTAAGCAGTTGCCTGCCATTTTAATTATGATATGTCTAAACATACATCATACTATGTGACTTAACCATGGTACAGTCACTTCATACTTACGTCTCTAAATGGCTCTTCAGTAAGTCATACACAAGCACGTTGTTACACTGCTTTGCAAAATGCAGTGCACTATTTTGGTGCTTTGACAAAATATTGCAGTCAGCTCCACATTCAATTACAAGCCGTACAATGTCTGAATTTCCTCTTTTACAGGCCTAGGTCAGGAAAAGAGTGATAATTTCTCAACTGTAAATTGTAACTACCAATTAGTGTCAGTCCCTTTTCCACACATGCCTAGGAGTTCTTTGGGAAGAGGGCAAGGCATGATGGAGAAGGGGCAAGACAATCTGGGGCCAGGTCTCAGCAGGTGTTAGCAACTGTGCAACATTCTACATGTACCACTAGGCCTCCCTGATAAGGCACACACTCCCCAGGGTGCACTTGTCTGCCAACACTGTGCCCAGGCTCTCCACACTCCTGCCCCCCATCCTCCTTTCACTCCCCTGGTCTTTCCCACACTTTGGCTTTTCTTATATTTCTACCTCTCGTTCTTAACCTGTGGCTAGGATACAATTACTGTCACTAAGAATGATGACGCTCACATATGAATCCCTACCCACACCTCTCTCCTAGGCTGTGGGTTCCTCGTCCTAAGGGAAATGCTTACTGAACAGCTGAATGCCCTACCTCCTTCTTGCCTCTTGTGCTGCTTGCATTCCCCAACTTAGAACAAGGCCTCAGCTGTTACCACATTCTACAAATCCTATACCTCCTACAAAGCTGGAGAACTAATCTACTTTTATCTGTCACTATTTAGGTACAGACCACCATTTTTTCACTAAATTTTAGAAGCCTGCCTACAAACTGCCAGTCTTTTCACCAATCCATTCTCCCTCAGCACTAAGGAATACTAAAACATCCAACTGATCTTTTAATCTGATGATACCTTTCTCCATCTACCTTTCGGTAGCTCCAAAGTGCCCTTAGGATTCATTCCCAGTTCCTCCTCAAGCTATATCAAGTGCTAGTGTCCACTCCTCCTCTCCCCTCCCTGCTATGGAGGTGTCAGCACCTGCTATTCAAGTGCACTCAGTGGTTTGTCAATGAGATGATGCTCTGAGGCACCACCTCTGGTCTACACTTATGGCAATAACATACATAAAGAAGATTAAAGACTCAAACCTCAGGCTGTTGAACAAAATGAACATTTCCATGAACCAAAAATGAAAAACAAAAAACCTACAAAGCTTAGACCCCAACTGTAGTCAAAGGTCAGGGATAGGAGCCTGTGCCCTTAGAGCAGCAGGCTCAGAAAAAAACTCGGTGCCAGAAGTCACACTGTGATCTGGTCACACTTGACAAGTTAGAACCAGGTGTCAGATCCCTCCGTGGATCACAACTTATATAAAGTTGCACCTCCCAGTTAGGAGATGGGAAAACAAGAGCCATCTACAGTTTGGTGTCTGGACCTGTTTCGTCCTAACACCATGCTAGGCCATGAATATGGAACTGTCACAGAGGAATGAGCCATACTGGGTTGGGCTCTAAGAGGCAAATCAAACCTGCTACATAGGGAGCAATACTGACAGGGTCCACAGGCTGGGGGCCTCCAACCACCTGCCCCTTAAAATACATCTGCAAATTGCAATTCCAAAGGAGATAGATTCATCAGTATGAAATAATAGCAAACTGACAGCACATCATGCTTTCCTAATCCCATGTCTCTGAACTTATGAGGACTGACCTGGATCCAACACAACTATAGCCATCTTGTTTGTAGTTGCGATTATGCCACTGTGTGACTCCAGCACACATCTCAAACCCTACTAAACAAGCTCATTAAATCAGTTGGCAGGCTAGGGGTATATCTTAGTGGTAGAGGTTCAATTCCTAGCACAGCCTTTTTTTTTTTTTTTTTTTTTTTTTTTTAAAGCCAAGTATATTGTCTCAGCTTAACTGTCATTAGACATGTTAATAGTTTTTGAAAAAGGTGAAATACATTCTGGCTTAGCATATAAACCCGTTCTTCTTTTCTTAGGGTGTGGAATCCACCTCTCTGCCACTCAAGATATGCTTCTGCCAGAAAGTCCCCAATAAATTACCCTTTGTGCCATCCAGGAACTGTCTGACTCTTCAGCTCCTTCCACTTTTGGCAGAGAAGTCTCATACAATGGGAATGTAGTTTTTCTAAAACAACTGCAGTCCTCCTATCTTTCTCAGTTCTCACTGAGGCACTCCTGCTAAGTTTTATATCCTTTCAGACCACAGCTTTATGCCTATCACATCTACCCTAAGCTTGGGAGCACTTTCCTATGTTTGCTCCAATCACATTACTAACCACGCCACACTCTGCTGCTCTGCTGGGCCACTTCTACTCATCTGTAAGCTGCTAGAGTCCAGGGACTATTCTATTCCCATGTTTACCTTCTCCCCAGCACAGGGTCTGACAGTGGGCAGGCACCAACATGAATACCTGCTGAGACTGAGGAACTTACTTTCATGAGTGCTGTCTCACCATTGCTCTGCTGGACGTTTACAAAAGCTCCAGCTTCCAAAAGAATAGCCACTGTGGTTAAAAAGTTCTATTAAAAAAAAAAAAAAAAAAAAAGTTTAGTTCCCAAAAATTCTTTACACATTTTTTAGATGCTTTGAAATTTTAAGTCATCAGGAAAACTACTGGACAGATTTCATCCCAAGTGTTGGGTGGCTACTATTTTCCTGTTTCTTCACTGCAAGGGCCCACGGCAGCATAGTGTTGAATGTTGAGGGTGGCACCTTCTTGGGCACCTGCTCTACTCAGCCAGCAAGTGCTACCTGACATTTAGTCATTGGTTTCTACATAAGAACCTCTGCATATAAATCCTTTAAAAAGTTAATACATGGGCACATTTTAATTAATAACCAAAAGCAGAACTTAATTTCAGATGGAAAAATAATGCTGAAATCAGTACTGGTACTTTAGAGGCCATGTTCAATATAAATTACTTCCAGCTAGGTAAATCACATTTTGAAAATTTAATTACAAAGTACTAGTGATGATAACAAAATCCACTCATAATACATCACAGGTCAACTGAAACATCAAAGTACAAGGTTATGTGACCATATGACCATTATATTTCACTACAGAAACAGACTGATTTCCTGAAACAGTGAAGTTTCAAACCTTCTCAGCAGCATGTATGAGGGCCGTGGTTCCATTCTTCTGTCGTCCATTCACTTTTGCACCTTTGGTGATAAGAAGTCTCAAGAGGTCATCCTGCCCTCCTGCTGCAGCAAGCATCACCAGTGTCATCCCGCTGGAATCCTTTGTTGGTTTATTAACAAAAAAGCTTATAATTATTAGTCTTTTTTTTTTAACATTTATTTATTTGTTTTAGTTGTACACAATCCCTTTGTTTTTACATGGTGCTGAGGATTGAACCTGGGCCGCACATGTGCTAGGCGAGCGCTCTACCGCTGAGCCACAACCCCAGCCCTTATTATTAGTCTTTAATCAGAAAAATTCTTATACCAAGTCTCTTCAAAGATGTTTCAATGTGAAATCATTAAAGGCACTAATTTAAAGCACCTATTTTTCACCACAATATCCTAAAAAATAATCAGCAACTGTCTTTACACATAAATGTCATAATTTTTACAACTTTACCATGTTCCTGTATTCAATTCTAAAAACACATGAACAACAGTTTGCATGATATATAAATGAATGGTAAGTTATTTTGGGGCAGATGATCAAATTCTCTACCTAGAAAATCAAAAGCAAGTAACTTAAGTATATAAATGAACAGTCAAATATACAAAGTTGGTCATAGATGGAAGACTCAAAATACAAATAAAAAACAGTTCTCTGCTAAATTAATCTGCATATTTTATGCAGTTTTAATCAAAATTCCAACATTTTTTTTTCCTGAAATGTTATCCCAAAGGATTAAACCTTAAAAAAACAAGACAGGCCGGGCGCAGTGGCGCACACCTGTAATCTCAGCACTTTGGGAGGCTGAGGCAGGAGGATCGCGAGTTCAAAGCCAGCCTCAGCAATGGCGAGGCACTTAGCAACTCAGTGAGACCCTGTCTTTAAATAAAATACAAAAAAGGGTTGGGAATGTGACCCAGTGGTCGAGTGCCCCTGAGTTCAATCCCCGGTACCACAAAAAAAAAAAAAAAAAAAAAAAGACAGAAGATCTTTTCAATGTAAGACAAGACACTCAAAAGCACTGACAATGTGACTATCCCAAAGTAAGAATTCTCTAAGCAATATAAGACTTCAAACAGAAAAAAACTAAGAAGGGCTGATAGACTTCCACGTAAAAAAAACACATATACACCAGTGTGAAAAAATCCCCAGCAACAAAGGAAAGCTGGGCAACTGCTATAAATGGGCCACCACCAAAAGGACACATAATGGCCACACGAAAACAGTCCTTTTTCTCTTTTCACAGTGGCAGAAGGTAAGCCAGAGCCAAGCCCAGACAGATCAAAACCAAATGAAATCGTCATTTTGGTAGGCTGGATTTACAAGTTCTATATGTTTATCCAGCTCTACACAATGTTTGGATTTTACAAAATGAATATGCATTACTTTTGTTATTAAGAAAAAAACTGAGGGGCTGGGGTTGTGGCTTAACGATAGAGCGCTCATCTAGCACATGCGCGGCCCGGGTTCGATCCTCAGCACCACGTACAAATAAACGCATTGTGTACAACTAAAGTAAATAAATATTAAAAAGAAAAAAAACTGAAATATCAAATTTTTGTTTACTTTTTGACATTGAGGATTGAATCCAGAGGATCTTTCCACTGAGCTACATCCCTAACCCTTAAACTTTCAGACAGGGTATCAACTAAATTGCTGAGGCTGGCCTAAAACTTAAAATCCTCCTGCCTCGCCTTCCAAGCCACTAGAATTATAGGCATGCACCACTGCACTCGGATGAAATATCAAACTAATTTATGTCAACTGCTATTTTCGGGCTGGGGATATAGCTCAGCTGGTATAGTGCTTGCCTCACATGCACAAGGCCTGGGTTCAATCCCCAGCACCACAAAAAACAAAACAAAAAAACTATTTTCCATGTTCCTTGAGATTTTTCAAAGACATATCACCTCTTGGTCCAGGTTGTAGTCTTCATTTGAGTTAAGTGCAACCTTTACAGTAATATAATCTCCATTTTTCACAGCATCCCTCAACAAGCCTAAAATGAAAAGAAAGGTGAATTAGATTTTATATATCTATACTTGTGAAAGGGAACTGAATAATTCCAAAAACCACTCACTACTTGGAATTGTATCTGTTGTGACAAAAGTCTCATCTTCCCCATCAAGGTGCTTTTGAAAATCTTCTAATTTCATCCATTCCAGCTGTAGGTCCATGCCCAAACTCAAAATCTGTTGCCTACCATCTGGAATACACAAGGGCCTTATTAACATAGACTTTTCTCAAGTATTATAAAAACCCACAATGTCTTGTGGTGTTTTAACCAAAACTGTATGTATACTTTTAACACAGGTCAATAAATGCATCTTTTTTTTTTTTTTAAATATTTATTTGCTTTTAGTTGTACACAATGCGTTTATTTGTACGTGGTGCTGAGGATCGAACCCGGGCCGCACACGTGCTAGGCAAGCACTCTACCACTCAGCCACAATCCCAGCCCCAATAAATGCATCTTTAACTGATAAAATTCCTGAATCTCTTGGGGATATTTATAATAAAAACTATCTACATTTAGATATTCCAAAGGTATAAAGATAAATGGATAATTTGTAATTGTAAAATGGTGAAATATGAATTTTAAGTACAGGATTAAGTGGCTCAAAGGAAGGAGCCATCATGAAGATTTAGTAAAAGAAACGAATTCTATCCAACATGATACTTTTCTGTCTTTGGCTATGCTTCTTAGATATATGTTGCTTCCAACCATTTACACAGGTAAAGTAATTCTAAATGTGTAAACAAGATCTGCATATCAACAAAAACCATTGCCTGTGATCCTTCTAGTATTTTTTTCCCTCTGTGATACTGGGGATCGAACCCTGGGCCTCATATATGCTAGACAAGCATTCTACCACTGATCTATACCTGCAGCTGTGCTATGATCCTTTTGAACTCAGCTCAACCCCTCCTGCTGCTGATTTCCTCCCTTATGTTGAAAATCTGCAGGCACATTAACACTGGGGATGGATATGTTGATCCCTCATTACCCATGCAACACCATCACTGAGATCTCAGCATAGCTCACTTAGAGTAATTCCAAATGCCTAAAAACAAACATTTGATAAGAGTAAAAAAAATTTCACCTAACACTAATTCTTCGAACTATAAAGATGTTAGGCAGACGTCAATAGAAATAAAATTTGTAAAAGATATGCAAATAAAGGAACTTTTTCTAAAGCCCTCAACTCAAATTGATACTTCTCTTTGCTAACTCTGAGAACATGACATTACAGAAATAGCACAGATTTGGCACTACATACTCTGGCTCTGTATCCCAGCTGCCTATGAGCTGTGTAGCTTTAAAGAAGTCATATAGACTTCCTGTACCTAACTTTCTGAATAACAACAGTAAAAGCAGCTAACATTCATAAGGAGCATTAATTTATTCATAACGATCTATTTATTCCAAACTCAAGAACCCGTCAAGGGACCACATAATAAAGATCAGAGAGGGGCTGGGGATGCTCTCAGTGGCATAGCGCTTGCCCCTAGCACTTGTGAGGCACTGGGTTTGATCCTTAGCACCACATAAAAATAAACAAAATAAAGGCATGCTGTTCATCTACAACTACAAAAAAAGGAAAGATGAGAGAGGCTTAATGGCTCTGAGATTTGTCAGGCACACCAGGAAATGATAGGTCTGGTTTTCACACAGATCAGAGTCCCCCACTCTCCACCCCAGCCACAGAGGAAGCCAACATCATAGCACCAGGCAGCCAGGGAACAGGACAGATGAGGGTTCATACTAATTGAGATAATACCATCAATTCACAAGTAAGAGAGAACAAATGTAGACTAGAACCATTGAAAAGGCTTTAGCTATAGCTCAGATTCTGGTCTCTAATGAAGCAAACTGATTTTTTAAAAATCTATGTTCATTCATACTATGTACTGTAATGTTACTTCTGGACCTGATAGGTTTATCTTTCTCTATTTTTAATAAAAATTAGATGTATAACAAAGAATGCATGTTGTGAAGCAAAACAAAGTCTGCATTTGTGACCAGTTTTTCAGAGAACTTGTACCTTCACCACTGGCTTCCCCTCCACAGTGTTATTTACATCTAGAATCTGGGTTAGACTGATTTGTTCAGCCCCTTTATTAAAACAATTTTGCCACAAACAACACATACCCCTAAAACACACACACACACAAAAACAGTTTTTGTTTCTGAGATTTACAAAATTATAGTTCTTTAAATATTTTGGATACCAATCCTTTTTGTCTTTTCATCTTTTAAATAGTAGCTTTGGTGAATGGATTTTATAGTCAATTTTATCACTCTTCTTTTATAATTTTTTAAAAAATATTTATTTATTTGCTTTAGTTGTATACAATTTTTTTAATTTATTTATTTGCTTTAGTTGTACACAATTCGTTTATTTGTACGTGGTGCTGAGGATCGAACCCGGGCCGCGCACGTGCTAGGCGAGCGCTCTACCACTAAGCCACAATCCCAGCCCTCTTTTATAATTTTTTGTCTTAAACATTTCCCTACCCCAAGGGTCATAAAGTTACTGCCCTTCTTAATCATCTAAATACCTAACATGTAAATATTGTCTGTATAGTCCAAGGCCTCATTCCATCAGGATTTCATGCTAATCCATGGGGTTTTGTCTGCATGAATAACCAATTATTCTGACAAAATAGCAGAGCTTTTTTTCCTACATAGTAACCCTTCCATTTAAGACCAGTAAACCCCTTGAAAATAAAACCATAAAATTTGTGAGGCTATTTTAATTATTTCATGTTAATAAATATGACGATTCAGTCTATTTTTTTCTTCGGTCAGTTTTGTTAAATTATATTTTTTCAGGAATTTTCCCATGTCATTCAGTTTTCAAATTGATCCTAAGAAACTGCACAGAGAATTCCTTTATCTTAGGCTGGGTTTGTAGCTCAGTGGTGCTTGCCTGGCATGTGTGAGGCACTGGGTTCGATTCTCAGCACCATGTAAAAATAAATAAAGAGCCGAGCGCGGTGGCACATGTCTGTAATCCCAGCACTTTGGGAGGTTGAGGCAGGAGGATCCTGAGTTCAAAGCCAGCCTCAGCAATGGCGAGGCACTTAGCAATTCAGTGAGACAGACCCTGTCTCTAAATAAAATACAAAAATACAAAAAAAAAAAAAAAGGGGGGGGGGGCGCTGGGGATGTGGCCCAGTGGTCAAGTGCCCCTGAGTTCAATCCCTGGTACCAATAATAAATAAATAAATAGACAAACAAACAAATAAATAAAACAACAAATGAATAAATAAATAAAGATACTGTGTATTCATCTACAGCTAAATAAATATTGGGGGGGGGAAAGAATCTGTTTATCTTTTTAATCTGTACACATTCTTTTTTTTTTTTTTTTTTTTCACTTGAAACATTAAGATTTCATTCCTGCTGGACGCGGTGGCACACGCCTGTAATCCCAGCACTTTGGGAGGCTGAGACAGGAGGATCAAGAGTTCAAAGCCAGCCTCAGCAATGGCGAGGCACTTAGCAACTCAGTGTCTCTAAATAAATTACAAAAAAGGGCTGGTGATGTGGCCCAGTGGTCAAGTGCCCCTGAGTTCAATCCCTGGTACCACACACACACACACAAAAAAAAAGATTTCATACCTTTCTTTCCCCCCTCTCAACAATATCAGAGGCTTGTCTTTACAAGGAACGAATTTTTGAATTTACTGATATGCGCCACTGTTTTTTTGTTTTGTTTTTGTTTTTGTTTGGGCAATCCTAAGAACTGGACCAAGAGGCACTTTACCACTGAGCTAAAAACATCCCAAGCCTGTATTTATTATTTATTTTGAGACAGTGTCTCACTAAGTTACCCAGGCTGGCCTCAAACTTGTGATCCTCCTGCCTTGGGCTCTCAAGTAGCTGGGTTTATGGGAGTGCTCTGAGCCAGCCTGCATCTGCTCTTTATTGCTTGGTATCCTAACAGTAATGGCATTTGCACTCTGAGTAACCATCTTCCTCTACCTTGCTTACTGGTCCTGGAAATTATCCCAATTTCCTACAGTAGCTTCCTACAGTAATGCATCCAGAAACATGTTTTACATAAGTATCTAAGATCTAGTTGTTTTGCATTAAGGAGGATCTCCTAGAATATCTTGTCTGTCATGCATTCAAATTATTATTTTCAGCTGAAATCCCAGCTACACAAGAGGCTGAGGCAGGATGATCCAATAATTTGAGGCCCGTCGCGCAGCTTATTGAGACCCTGTCTCAAATAAAAAACAGAACTGGGTATAGCTCAGAGGTAGAGCACCCCCCTGAGTTAAATCCCTAGCACCACAAAAAATAATAAAATAAAAATTTCTCAATCTACTTATCAAGATTTACAAATGATAACCTCTTACTTGTCAGATTAACCTCTTAGCAGATTAAACTTACTTATGCTCATGGTAGCCAAGCACTCTACTCCTGAGCTACATTCCCAGCCCCTTTTACTTTTTATTTTGAGACAAGCCAGACTTGAAGTTGCAATCCTCCTGTCTCGGCTTCCTGAGCAGCTGGTATTATATGTGCTCACCACCACACCAGGCCAATATAATCTTATTTGGTGTTACTTACTGCAAAGTTAAAAGGGAAGAATACAAATAAATGTGTATGTGATAATTTTCAAAAAGAAATCTAATGGTGCACAACTGGGCTGGAAAATCAAAAAACTTATAATTCCTAAATGCGCTAAGCACATTAATATAAACTTAGAAAATATCTGTTTCCTCATTTAAAAGTTAAAGAATGACTTGGTCTTCGATATAAAAAAAAGATTTATCCAGTAGATGCAAATAAAATTTATTATTTTCTGAAGTGAGATCAGAATTATAGTGAGAAGAGTAAATAATACAGTACATTAACCTGAAATTCTACAAAACAATGCCAAACAATTTCACCTGAATTTTCATCCATGTGGCACATATTGTCCAAAATCTCCTGATCACCTTCTGCAGCGATATATGCCCAAGTGTCAGTTTCATCTCTCGTATTCCTCCTTTCTTTAAGTGAATACTTGTTTTCTTTGGTTTTATGATCTTCTGTGGTTTTACAATCCAGTGGTATTTCTTCTCTTTTCCGATTATTCTCAGGAACATCATTTTTCTCTTCTGTAGTTTTTTTAAATAAATCGAATGCATTTCTGATTTCCTTAAATGCTAGTTCAAAAATTAAAACTGATGTTAAGTATGAGTCACAAATTTCTTTAGTGATCAAAAGGAAATCTGAGTTTAGTATTAAAGAATATAAGTATTTTTTTAACAACCTCAGGATTTTTAAATTTTTAAAACATTTTTTATTTTTCTTATTAGTTATAAAGTATTTTCTTAATTTTTACTAATATTTCCCTTGGTTATAAAGCAAGATCAGATTTACCACCAAAGTCACAAAGTGATTTCAACTGGTTTTTCTATTCGAAGCTTGTTATCAAAAGGATGTCCCGGTGACTAGCTATCCAGAAGTTCAGATATTCTGAACTACTCCCCTAAATTTATTTTTTTTTAATATTTATTTATTTACTTTAGTTGTACACAATGCAATGCATTTATGTTTGTGCTGAGGACGTGGTGCTGAGGATCGAACCTGGGCTGCACACATGCGAGGCGAGTGCTCTGCCGCTGAGCCACAACCCCAGCCCCTCCCCTAAAGTTTTTACAAAGGTCTGACTACCAACGGAGTAAGCCTCCGTCCGAAAGATCCTAGTCATCCACCAACTTTCCTATTGCCAGAAACATCAGCCCGTCTAACAGAAATGCATCATGGAATTAGAACAGAAATGGTTTCTGGTGGTGAAGAAATAGCAGGCTGCCAGAGCCCTGACTCTGACTCTGTACTTGATAAATTGACTTGATGCTATCAGCTTTGAATTCTCACTTTTAAGTGAGAAGAAAAGCTGGAGGTGTAGCTCAGTGGTACAGCATGTGGTCAGCATGTATGAGATAAGAAAACTGGCAAAGTACTACACAACTGGAAAGGACTCTTATTATAAACTCTGGGTACACAGTAGACAGGTTTTACTCATAGGGATACTGAAAATTGGACCTATCAGTAAATACCATAATAAATGGGACGAATATTAGCTCCATTTGAGGATATAAGTTCACAGCAAAAAATGTGCCTAAAATTGACATACAAGTTATAAGGAGGGGAGCTGAAGCTATAGCTCAGTGGTAGAGCATTTGCCTAGCAATCACAAGGCCCTGGGTTTAGTCTCTAGCAATCAAGCACATGCAGGCAGACAGAAACATGCATGCGCGTGCGCGCACACACCCACATAAAGAAAAAAGTAGAGCTAATCATAAAATATTTTTAAATCTCTAATTATTCTTTGAAGAGATAGTAAATAAGATACAGTCACTTTATGTGTGATCCTCCAAAATAGCTATGTGCCTTTCTAGCTTTAATTACCTGCTTACTACTGCCAAGCCCCAGCCTAGGCTAAGAACAAAATCTACTTTTAGGACTAGAAATATAGCTCAGTGGTAGAGTGCTTACTTGGCATGCAAAAAACCTTAGATTCATCTCCAGCACCACAAATAAAAAGAGAAAAAAAATCTAATTTTAATGTTACTTCAGTACAAACAGCTTTTCCAGAGAAAAGCTTAGAATCACTATTTCTTTTTCCTTTTGTACCAGGGATTGAGCCCAGGAGAGCCACATCCTCAGCCCCTTTTATTTTTTATTCTGAGACAGGGTCTCACTAAGTTGCTTAAGGCCTTGCTAAGTTGCTGAGGCTGGCTCTGAAATTGCGATCCTCCTGCCTCAAGCCTCCTCAGCACTGGGATTATAAGTGTGCAACACTGTGGCCAGCTAGAATCATTATTTCTAAGTGAGCATGTACTTTTGGTATAAAAATTATTTATCTGGTGGTGTTTACTTAAACACTGCAATGGTGATTCTTTTAAAACTAAAGTACTGGGTTCCAGTAGTGACACATGTTATGGATTCTCAATTATCATATATTGTCTTTCGCATGTGGTACTGAGAATAGAACCCAGGGGCAATCTACCACTGAGCTACATCCTCTTACCTTTTATTAAAAGTTTTTGAGTCTTGTTAAGTTGCCAAAGGTGGTCTCAAACTTATAATCCTCCTGCCTCAGCTTCCCAAGTCACTGGGACTACAGGTATGCATCACTGCACCCTGCTCTATTATTAAGTATCTTGAATTGATTCAAATGTGTATTCAATATATATATTTATATATATATACCCACACACATACATACACACACATATATAAATGAGAGTTAAATACAGTTAATATAGTAAGCAAAAAGTTTGCTTCATTTAGCATCCACTAAAAGACAACTTTACTTCCTACTACAATGAATTTCCTGTCTCTCTGTAATTCTAACATTCTACCATCATACTGAAAGTTGGGAAGAACACAGTGAACAGAAAGAAAATACCACACACATATAAAACTGCTATACACGTTAAGTATCCCTCACCAAAAATCCAAAATCTGAAGTGTTCCAAATTCTGAAACTTTCTAAGCACCACCAATGTGATGTACCACTAGTAAAAAAATTCCACACCTGACCTCATGTCATAGTCAAAACATAGGTACATTAAAAATATTGTATAAAATTGCCTTCAAGTTATGTGTGTACACATACACACACACATAAATGATATATATGAAACGTAAATGAATTTTGTTTAGACTTGGGTCCCATCCACAAGACAGTTCATTACACATATATATACAAATATTCCAAAATCGTGGAAAATACTAAATCTGAAATACTTTAGGTCCCAAGCATTTCAGATAAGCAACATTCAACCTGTGTAATAAACTTAGGTAACTGGTTAAATAAAAGTAGTACAAGGCTCTAAGTGAATATTCACTATTACCCCAGTGAATTAAATTTTCCAATTCTATAACACCACAGGTTAAAAAAAGAGATTATCTTCACAGGATATTAAATTCTTTGTATAAAAAGATGATATCAAAATTAGCAAACTGTTTTCATTTACACTTACTCTTTAATCCCTTTGGCTCTTTTCGTCCTTTTTCTTCCTTGTCCAAATCATGTCTTTTCTGGTATTTTTCTTTAGGTTCATTTTTTTTGGTCTCTTTCTCCTGAAAAAATATGTAAGACCCAAAACAAGAATGGATAAGAGCGGATACTGTAGATGTGAAGACTGAAAAATGTAGATAGGTAAATGGTGTTACTATCTGCCTATATGTAATAGGGTACATGATCACTGATCATTTAATCTTTTTTCACATTACTTCCTCAATCAAGATTATCCTTCAACTATTTGATAACTTACACAATATTAAATTCAAAAAACCCAATGCCAGCTTCCCAAGTCTCTTTTGGGAATTTTATTGTTAAAAAATAAAGTGCTGGCCGGGCACGGTGGCATATGTTTGTAATCCCAGAACTTGGGAGGCTGAGGCAGGAGGATCACAAGTTCAAAGCCAGCCTCAGCAATGGTGAGGCACTTAGCAACTCAGTGAGACCCTGTCTCTAATAAAATACAAAAAAAAAAAAAAAAAGTTGGGGGCTTGGGAAGTGGCCCAGTGGTTGAGTGCCCCTGAGTTCAATCCCCGGTACCAAAAATAAATAAAATAAAATAAAATGCTAGGGGCTGGGGTTGTGGCTCAGTGGCAGAACGATTGCCTTGAACGTATGGCACCACATAAAAATAAATAAATTAAATAAAGATATTGTGTTCATCTACAACTAAAAACATATTTAAAAAATAAAATAAAATGTTGGGCTGGCGTATAGCTCAGTGGTAGAGCACTTGCTTAGCATGTATGAAGCACTGGGTTTGATAAATTCTCAGCACCGCATACAAATAAATAAAAATAAAGGTCCACTGACAACTAAAAAAATATTTAAAAAACAAAAAAAAAAAAAATAAAATTCCAAGAGTATTTCACCTAGTCTTATCAAATGTGACTATTTTTATTTCTCCATACTTTCCCTTCATCCTTATAACTTTGCAAATATAATTCATTTTTAATTACATAGATACTTTAATACAATTGTGTTCACATGTATGTATGGTTTTCTTTTCCATATTTTCTAAATTTTTTGTTTTTATTATGTTGACCTCAATATTTCAATGGATACCACAGTTCTCATTGACTTTTTAAAAATATTAGTTGTTGACTGACCTTTTTTTTTAAAGTAGTTGTTGATTGACTTTTTTTTTAATTAGTCAAATTGATACAAACATTTTCTTAACCATTTTCCCTATATCTAGACAGTATTATTGATTTTTTCACTGCTGAGGATAATACTGCCATAAATATCTTTGGATGGATAGCATTTCCCCACTTTAAAATGATTTTCTTAAGATAAATTCCTAAAACTGGGAATAATGGATGTAAAGAAAGTGGTCTTATTATAGCCCTTCCATTTGTATGAAAAATCATACAAAAATTTTTATTATAATAATGGGACAAATGATAATAAATGATTTTGTAAGAATTAAGACTTAAAATGTTAATGTATATTTATGTTTTATATTCTTAAGACAACAGAGCAAATACCAACTAGGATGGGAAAAACTAATAAATTAAGTTGATGAAGCTATATATAGCCTGGTATACAACAACTCCCTAATGATGGAAATACTTTATAGTTCTACCATTTCCTTTTCATTCTTTGTGAAACCTCCTGACCACTCAACACACCTTGGCCTGCTGTGGGTATTTCTGTACTCTTAAGATTTTCCGTACTACCCTTACCTCCTCAGTTGAGTCAGAGGATCTGAGGACTCTCTCTTCCCCACCAGACCTGGAATCCTTCTGTGTTTGAGCAGATGGAGGTGGGGTCAGTTTATCTAATTCTGTGTTACTTCTACCTTTATCTTGATTCCTTTGTTTTTTAGGTATAGTTTTTTTCTCTGAGATGTTTTTGTTTTCTAGACTTTTGCTCTCTTTTGGTTCCTCAGTTTTCCTCAGCTTCTTCTTTTTCCTTTTGGCTTTTACATCAGCATCTTCATCAGCACTTATAGTTCCATCCAACTGTTTCTCCAAACCACCCTCTTGCATTGACTCCTGACATGCTTTGTCTTTTATACTTTTGATTTTTTGTTTCTCTTCTCTGTTTTCAGAAAATAACTCTTCACTGTCATCCTCCTGAAAAGGGGAATCATTAAGCACACTTGATTCAGACTCTAGCTGAGATTCGATACATTTCTCTTTTTTTGTTTTTCTGTTTTCTTTGGGTTCTTCTCTCATTTTAGTCTTTAAATCTCTTATTTCAGCCTTTTTAACTTTCTTTAATTCCTTAGCTTCTTTGATTTCATCCTTTTTGGGCTTCTTGGAGTCCTTTAATTCTTCTTTGGCTTCCAAAATTCTTTTCTTTGTCCTCAAATCAAACACTAAATTTTCAGAGGAGCTCTCTAGCTCTGGCCTGGTTTTATCTTTTAGTTTCCCAGTCTTTGTCTTTTTCTTTTTTAAATCATCCGGGCTTTTCTCTTCTTTATGCCTTATTTTTTTTCTTTTTCTTCCTTGGGGAAGTATCTTCTTTTGTCTCACTTTGCTGATCACTATCAGAGTCTGCTTCAAATATGTCGTTATTTAAAGACAGTCTCTATAAAATACAAAAAAAAAAAAAAAAATAGAACACTAACATAATTTTAAAGATTTTGAAAAACTAACAATAATTTTAAAAGTTTTAAAAAGTAAGCCTATGGGCCAGGTGCGGTGGTGCACGCCTGTAATCCCAGCACTTGGGAGGATGAGGCAGGAGGATTGTGAGTTCAAAGCCAGCCTCAGCAATGGTGAGGCACTTAGCAACTCAGTGAGACCCTGTCTCTAATAAATACAAAAAAGGGCTGGGGATTTAGCCCCTGAGTTCAATCAATGGTTCCGAGGGGAAAAAAAAAAAAAAAAAAGTAAGCCTATAATCCCAGCAGTTTAGGAGGCTAAGACAGGAGGATCAGCAGTTCAAAGCCAGCCTCAGCAATGACAAGGTGCCAAGCAACCTAAGGTGCTAAGTGAGACCCTATCTCTAAATAAAATACAAAATAGGGCTGGGGATGTGGCTCAGTTGTCGGGTGCCCCTGAGTTCAATCCCCAGTATCTTAAAAAAAAAAAAGTGGTACTAATAAAATCTAGGAGAAATTTTTTAATGCAAACTCAACTTCTTAACATTACCTACACTGAAGCTATATAAGATATTACCTATTGGGGAAATAATATTGGCCAAATTATATTGTTTTACTGTGTGCATGTGTGAACGTGTAACAACAAATTCCACCATTATGTACAACCATAATGCACCAATTTAAAAAACTGAGAAAAAAAAAAAGATATTACTTACATTTGATTTAGCAAATAGGTCATAATAATAATAAGCATCAATTTAAAAAATGGCAAAACACAAGCTAGATGTGGAGGTATATGCCCATATCCCAGCTATCAGGAGGCTGAGGAAGGAGGATCATAAGTTTGAACCCAGGATGGACAACTTAATGAGACTTCAGTTCAAAACAGAAGTTTAAAAAAGAGCTGAAGATATAGTTCACAGTGAGAGTGCTTGCCTGGCATGTGTTCTTACACTGTATTCTTACACCCTGGGGGGGTGGGAGGGTGGGAGAAGGATACATGACCAGAGAAATAAAAAACATCAAACCCCTGGAGGCCCATGTAAATGACTTTAACTTCAAAATTCCCCATCATATAAGAAAGTGATTTTTACACTTTTTTGGTTGGCAACAGAGCAGTTATCCAAAGACAAAATTTTTTAAATACTTTGAAATACAGAATGTTCTTAAATTTGCTGTTATATGTACCAAGCAAACTATATAGAAATCTTACTTCCCCAATTGATTTGTTAAATAATATTAAATATTTCCTATCAAATTATATTTTCCAATGCCAAAAATTAAAAAAGTAATTAAGAATAAGGTATTTGTATAGGCACAAAATGTTGTGAAAAGCATTTTAATTCCCATTCCCAAAATTATCTTATCTTAAATAACTTGAAAGTGGAAAGTAAGGGGAAAAAAGGTAAACTTAAAATGTTTTGTGTACAGTGCCTAAGAAATGAATGCTGCCAAGGTTAAAAAGATAGAAGGAATATGGTGATACTGGCTTAAATTTTTAAACCTCCCTGAATCTCTCCATAAAAAACCAAGCCAACTGGGCTGGGGTTGTGGCCTAGTGGTAGAGCACTTGCCTAGATGTGTGAGGCACAGGGTTCAATTCTCAGCACCGCGTATGAATAAATGAATAAAATAAAGGTCCATGAACAATTAAAAAAAAAAACACAAAGCAACTAGAATTGCAAAACAAAATCCCACAGACACCATTTAACAAAACTGAGTGGTTGGGGTGGGAATTGTAGTTCAGTGGTATAGCACATACTGTGGATAAACACACACAAAATTAAGTGGCTAACACTTCAATGTTTATAGCAGCACAATTCATAATAGCTAGGTTGTGGAACCAACCTAGATGTCCCTCAGTAGATGTTAATAAAGAAAATGTGGTATATATACAAAATGGAATTTTACTCAGCAATAAGAGAGAATAAAATAATGGCATTTGCAGGTAAATGGATGAAGTTGGAGAATATAATGCTAAGTGAAATTAGTCAATCTCAAAAATCCAAATACCAAATGTTTTCTCTGATATAAGGAGGTTAGTTTCACAGTGTGATTGGATGGGGGTACATAGGATTAGAGGAACACTAGAATGGTCAAAGGAAAGGGAGGGCAAGGGAGGGAGCAGGGGGGAGAAGGGGGGAAAAATGGTGGTTGAATGAGATGGATATCACTATCCTAAATGCATGATTAAAGATCTGAATGGTACTTATATACTTTGTATACAAGCAGTTGTATGTAAAAAGATGATATACTTGTGCATTATGAATAAGTAAATAAATAATCTAAAAAAAAATTAAGTGGCTAATTATCTCCAAAATATAAATAGGTGGGGACAAACTATTAAGAGCCATAAGAGCTACACAGTTATATATACCTATATAGGAGTAAAATAAAATAGCAAACACTAGGAATTGTGGTGGGAGAAATAACAGGTCCTTTGAGAAGACCACCTCACGCAGGAGGAGTTATACATGCACAAGTGTGTGGCAGCTGTTGTGAGTGTGGGTTAAGTGATGGGAGAACAGGTTCTGTAACTATGAACTCCCAAACGTAACCAGAGCCACAGAAAAGGGAGGTGGGGTTGGGGGTGTACCTCAGTGGTATCGCACTTGCCTTGCACACATGAAGCCCTGGGCTACATCCCCAGCTATGGTTAAAAAAAAGAAAGTAACCAGAGCAAGCTCACTACCATCACTTGCACAAAGCCATAATGAGGAGAAACTTCTACGATTATAGATTCCAGACAAAGCCGCACAGGGAAAACAGAAATAAAGACATGATCCAAAAATCAGCTGGGCACGGTGGTTCATGCCTGTAATCCCAGCAACTTAGGAGGCTAAGGCAGGAAAATCTCAAGTACAAAGCCAGCCTTAGCAACTTAGCAAGGACTGTTTCAAAATAAAAAATAAGAAGGGATGGAGATGTGGCTCAGTGGTTAAGCGCCCCTGGGTTCAATCCATGGTACCAAAAAAAAAAAAAAAGTAAAGAAAGAAAGAAAAATCCAGAAATCAATGTGTGGGGCTGGGGAAGGGGGGTGGTAGAGTGAAACAGAGCCTTAAAAAAACCTTCATAAAGTAATGCCATATTTTTGAACCCTTCAACACATAATAAAGGTGGTTGGCTTAAGAGTCATGGAACTAAAAAGACCCTATTCTCTCTTGCCTTCTAAAACTTGAGGAAAGTCATTTCATATAAAAATAAATAGTATTAAATGATTTGGATAGATTATTTTGTTAAGAAAAAAGGAGACTGAGGCACACAGCCACAACTTAGGCATGGTGGTGGCGTGAGCCTTGTAGTTCAGCTACTTGGGAGGCTGAGGCAGGAGGTTCAGTTGAGTCCAGGAATTTGAGCAGTCTGCTCAACATGGGACTAACTCTTAAAAAAAAAGAAAGAAAGAAAGTTATAGAACTGGAGTTCAAAAACAACAAAATCCTAAAAACAACAAAAGCATGCCAGAGGGCTTGGGATATAGCTCAGTAGTGGAACACTCTCTTAGCCAGTGGGAGGCCCTGGGTTCAATTCCCAGTACTATAAAAGAGAAAACAAAGCATGCCAGAAAGACATGCCTATAAAACATTCAAAAAAACAAACAAAAAACTTCTGAAGCATCAGGCAAGAAGACCAAGTCATCTATCTGTAGGAGGAAGAAATTCGGATCAGATGTTAGAGAGCAATAGGTAGTACCTATTTGCGGCATGCATGAACACAGATGAAGAGATGTTGAATGATCATCAGTTTTTCTTTTACTGACTCAATTTCTACATCTACAATGAAAGAATAACAAAGTTTATAAATGGCCAAATGATTCTGCTAAAGAGGGAAAAGCCCAGTGACCAGGTATATTTTTTGCCACATGCCCATTCACTGATATGACAATGATTAGGCCCAAGAGTCATACAGTAAATAACTGAATACTTTGGAAATGAATTTGGAAATGAAAGAGTTCACAGGCTGGTAAAGAAAATAGAGATTTCAGTCACATAAATAAAAAATTCAGAATGTTATTAATGCCTGGAAGCTTCAATTATTTATAAAATAAGGATAGCTTTGGAAAAGAAACTTTCAATTGGAGAAGTATTTTCCTACAATTAAGATAAGAATTGTTAAGCTCAAGAATAAGCTTCAGGGGCTGGGGTTGTGGCTCAGTGGTAGAGTGCTCGCCTAGCATGTGCGTGGCCCGGGTTCCATCCTCAGCACAACGTAAAAATAAACGCGCGCTGTGTACAACTAAAGCAAATAAATAAATATTTTTTTTTTAAAAAAAAAGAAGAAGCTTCAAATATACTTGTCTATCAGGAATCACATTCAGACTGTCATCAATAATTTAAAATCAAGAAGATGTTGGGCGTGGTGGCTACCACCTGTTATCCCAGCTACTCAGAGTGGAGACAGGAGAATTCCAAGTTTGAGGCCAACCTGGGCAAATTAATGAGACCCTGTCTCAAAGTAAAAAAATTTTAAAAAGAGGTGGAGGGAATGTAGTTCAGTGGTAAAGTACCCCAAATCATCCCCAGTACTAAAAAAAAAAAAAGAGGGGCTGGGATTGTGGCTCAGCGGTAGAGCGCTCGCCTAGCACGTGGGCGACCCGGGTTTGCTCCTCAGCACCATGTACAAATAAAATCATAATAAAACGCATTGTGTACAACTAAAAAGCAAATACATAAAAATATTAAAAAAAAAAAAAAAAAAAAAAAAAAGAAAGCAAGAAAAGAACTGTCAGTCGGCCTTAACCAGAGGTACAAAAAGTGATCAAAAAATGAAAATTTTAACACCACCATATGAAAAGGGGACACAAAGATAATATTCCATATGACAAAATTACTTGGAAGTATTTTTTTTTAAATTTTTTTTAGTTGTAATTGGACACAAACCTTTATTTTATTTATTTATCTTTTTTTTTTGGTACTGGGGATTGAACTCAGAGGTACTTGGCCACTGGGCCACATCCCCAGCCCTTTTTTTGTATTTTATCAGAGACAGGGTCTCACTGAGTTGCTAAGTGCCTCGCCATTGCTGAGGCTGGCTTTGAACTCACGATCCTCCTGCCTCAGCCTCCCAAGTGCTGGGATTACAGGCGTGTGCCACTGTGCCCAGCTTATTTATTTATCTTTATGTGGTGCTGAGGATCAAACCCAGTGTCTCACAGATGATAGGTGAGCGCTCTACTGCTGAGCCACAACTCCAGCCCTTCTTGGGAGTTTTAAAAGACTTCTCACAAAGACAGGAAAGAAATACATTATAGAAAGATTTTAATCAAAAGGCCTAAATTTTGAGTTATATGAGCTAACTGCTTAATAAAGCAGGCATATTGGTACATGTATATGCTTTAACAGAAAGAAATAGGGAAGGTGGGAGTAGGTATCTATTCTAGAAGAATGAAATACAACATAAGGCAAAAGAATTGGAAGAAATAACAATCTAATCTTAACTCATTTTTAAAGGGTTTCTGTTACAAAAATTATAAAACTACTGAGCATTTTGGTTGGTAATTTAAAAACTATACTATCAGGGCTGGGGTTGTAGCTCAATGGCAGAGCACTTGTGTAGCACATGAGGCACTGGGTTCGATCCTCGGCATGACATAAGTAAATAAATAAATAAAGGTATCGTGTTCATCTACAACTAAAAAAAAAAAAAATTTAAAAATGTTTAGACATGCATTCACTTAAAAAAAAAAAAAAAAAAAAAAAAAAAAAAAAAACTATACTATCAAAGGCCCTGCCATCATAGCATAAATTTTAAAAACTGGCAATTCCACTCAGAATTCTAACTGGATTTCAAGCTATGAGACCAAACTAAAAGGCAACCTAGCATAATGGCTAAGAATGCAGTTGCCTAGTTCTATGAAAGTGGGTGAACTTGGGCTATTTAAGTTAGATAAGCTTCACTTTCTAATCTTAATCCATATAGAATGCTAACCCAGTGTGTAGCACAGATCTAAGTTACTGTTCAGCAAATACCAGCTGCTTCTGTTAGTGCTATTATTACCACTAACAACCAGTGCACATAATCAGAACTGCCTCCTAATGTTTGATCCTCAGCACCACATAAAGATAAGTAAATAAAATAATGGTCATTCAAAAAAACACCAAGTATTTTTTTTAAATATTTATTTATTTGCTTTTAGTTGTACACAATGCGTTTATTTGTACGTGGTGCTGAGGATCGAACCCGGGTCGCGCACGTGCTAGGCGAGCGCTCTACCGCTGAGCCACAATCCCAGCCCAACACCAAGTATTCTTAAAAATCTCAAACTGCAGGGAGAAACAGAATCAATGTTCAGTCCTTACAATAAATTATAAGAGGGCTAGAGACATAGCTCAATAGTAGATCAGTTGTTTACTATGTGTAAAGACAGTGGGTTTGATACCTAGCACTAAAATAAAATAAACGAAATAAATTATAAGCCAGAGTCAGCTGCCTATGTGAGAAATGCAGCATGCCTTCACTATATCTACTAATTAACTTTTTACTAATAATATTAAGTATTTACTAACAATATTTACTAATAAGTTCAAGAGCCCTTGCCAATATTCTAAGAAATGACTAAATTTGGCAGGCAGGGCATGGTGGCACACGCCTGTAATCCTAATGACTTGTGAGGCTGAGATAGGAAGACTGCTAGTTTGAGGCCACTGTAGGCAACTTAGCAAGACCCTGTATCAAAATAAAAATTTTAAAAAGGCTAAGTATATAGCTTAGTGGTAGACTGCTGCCTAGCATATGAGTCAAGAATGGAAGGAGGGATAGAGGGGGGAAGGCATGGACAACTATTTCTAAGAAGAAAAAGAAAATGAATAGCAAAAACAAGAAATTGAGTACAAATTGGTTCAATTTGTAAAGAGAAATTATAAATGAAATTTGTAAAAGGTAAATGGAAAAACTCATAAAATTATACTAATTCAATTATTCATGGAATGAGAGAATCAAGAATAAAATGAAGGAAATTAATACAGCAAAAAAAAAAAAAAAAAAAAAATTAAATTGTGCATTAGTTTAACATTATCCCACTTCAGCCCACCTTCCAATCTTTTTTCAAACTACTAAGCACAGAAGTTTGACTGATCTGAGTTCGTCTGATTACTCTTTACTACCATCAGGAAGAGCTGTATATAGCCAATGAAATAGTTAAATTATGATGTGACTTTGTTTTCTTCTCTTTTTAGGTTACTCTTTCTTTTCTTTTTTTGAGGTGCTTGGGGGTTGAACCCAGGGCCTTGATGCAAACACTCTTATCCCTGAGCTACAGGTCTATCACACTCTTAAAAGAAAATATTAACCAACATTCAAGTCTTCTGTCTCCCCGAAAACTATGTGTTGAATGTCTGGTCCTCAGGGTGGTGCCATTGGAAGGAGGTAGGGGCCTAGTATGCCCTCAAAAAGGACTGTGGACCCTGGTTTCTTCCTGATTCCTAGCTTATGAAGGCAAACAGCTGGCACCTCCATATTTCCCACCTTTGCCATCTAACACCCCCACCAGACGCCCAAAGGAATGGGTCTGTGTGATATTGAACTGGAACCTTCAGAACTGTAAGCAAAAATCTTTTCTGTTTATTTTAAGTTAATTATCTCGGGTATTTCATTATAGTGTTAGTTGACTAACACAATGTCTAAAGTAGTTTGTCAAGTACAATTTACAGATTGGGTACAGAAAGAAGAGTTCTGCAAAAGTTACTGAAAGCAGTTCTGTGATAATAAATTAACTGTATGAAATTTACACTAAGAATATTGTATATTTAATTACTTGTAAAATATTTATTATACAGTTAATGTCAGTAAAATTTATCATAAACTTAAACACATAAAGCCAAAAGAGAAACGGGATAAAACATGATACCTGAATATCCTTCTTGACTGCTTTAGCTTTGTTTTCTGCAACTTTCTTCCTAAATTCAAGAAGAACTTCTTTACAGTCTTCCAAATGAATCTCAGGCTCCCATGTATCATCATCTGATGTATATCCTTTCCATCGAACTTTATAAAGGATTTTACCCTGTGGTATAAATTAAAAGCAGGCAAATAAAGTATACCATTAACTGATTACATTTCTAAAAACAATACAACTGCTCAGAATACATGAAAGAACTTGAAAATTACTTTTAAATAGAAGTTAACATCATATAATAAACTATATGTATTATCAGCTCCTGAGGCAAGTGGGTTAAGAAAGAATAATACCATTGATCTACTTTTTATAAACCAAAAACTAAGGTCTTTTTCTGATTATGTAAAAAAGTCAATGTGTAATATTGGAAAAGCAATGAAAAATAGGAAGAACCAAATAAGTCACCCAAGGATAACAATTTAATTTCTTTCCTTTCTCCATTAGTACATGTTTAGTGCTTTTTAAGATATTAAAAATATAATACTAGCCGGGCACAGTGACGCATGCCTGTAATCCCAGCACTCGGGAGGCTGAGGCAGGAGGATCATGAGTTCAAAGCCAGCCTCAACAATGGCGAGGCACTTAGCAACTCAGTGAGACCCTGTCTCTAATAAAATACAAAAAAGGGGTTGGGGACGTGGCCCAATAGTTGAGTGCCCCTGAGTTCAATCCCCAATACAAAAAATAATAAATAAATAATATATATATATATATATATATATATACACATATATATGCATACATACACACACACACACACACACACACACACACACACACACAAATGGTTAATCTTGGCCAGGTGTGGTGGTGCGTGCCTATAATCCCAGCAGCTCAGGGGGCTGAGACAGGAGGACTGAAAGTTCAAAGCCTGCCTCAGCAATAGCAAGGAGCTAAGCAGTTCAGTGAGACCCCCATCTCTAAATAAAAATACAAAATAGTGGTTCAGTGGTTGAATGCCCCCAAGGTTCAATCCCCAGTACCCCTCTCCAACCCCTCCAAAAAAAGATTAATCTTGCTTTCACTTACATATCAAGCTGTTTTTAAAATATTTTTGAAAGACATAATATTTAGCGACTAAAGATTATTTCATCGCATAAATACAAAACTGTCCTTTTATAAACCGGATATTAAAAAAAGATGAAATGAAAGCAAAGTACAAAATTACATTCTTCCTACAAAAAAAAAAAAACAAGTATTATTTTGATTGTTTTAAAATTTGTTTTTATATGAGAAATTACAATATCTTTGTATGTCTCTGATAGGTTGTTAGAATAAATCCCAACAGATCAATTAAGTTTGGAAAAAAAAAAAAAAAGCAGCAAAACAAGTTGGGGATATAGGTAAAGT